>OU342948.1:7500000-10000000 GCA_910592335.1 Adalia bipunctata | reverse complement strand
TCAGATAAAATAGAAAAGTGTTGTTCTCTGACTCTGAATTTGCGATTCTACAATCAAAGTGTAAAAGTAGAAGCACATAAACGACTATTTTCAGATATAGAAAAGGCCTTCAAAATGATGAATCGCATCGAACATATCTACTAATAAAAGACTTGATAGGGTAGATTTTGGTTGGAACAACCTGTATAATAAATAAATAATAATGGAGCCCTCGATTTCATTGTGCTATACAGGGTCTTTCACGAGGAACCTCACCCATATTTATACGGGAAACTACTGAACGTATTTTCATGAAAAAAAGTGGATATTAACTCAGAAAATATCCATTTTAGGGCAAGGGTGTGATGCATACACTCACATTATTTTTTAACGTAGATTCAATATCTGCCATAAAAAAATGGGGTTCTAATTCGAAAAAAATTGATTTTTCACGATTTTGTCATCCCTAACTTTGAAAGCGATTTTTTCACCCCCTGTATCATGAATCGCGATTTCGATTTTCAAAG
This sequence comes from Adalia bipunctata, assembly GCA_910592335.1. NCBI lineage: Eukaryota > Metazoa > Arthropoda > Insecta > Coleoptera > Coccinellidae > Adalia > Adalia bipunctata. Next base: position 9,999,494 of record OU342948.1, on the reverse strand, counting down.
TAGATACATCAATCTTACATCTTGAAAAATCCCATAAATGAAAATTTTCCATCCAAAAACCTCGAAGTTATTCTTGTTTCAGCGGAGCTCTATTTTCGATTTTTTTTTAGAATTTTCCCGCTCAGAGAGAATTTTCCAACCAAAACTGAAAAATGTTACATCAAAATAACTTGAAATTTTCTAAGGAATCTATTTCTGCAATAAAAAAATTGTGTTCTAATTTGAAAAACGGAAGTTGACGTCATTTCCGGAAAAACCGGAGGTGCTCATGCCTTGAAAATATTTTAGATGTCATCAGCATCGTGAAATACTTATAAGTGCTGAATTTCATGAAAATACGTTCAGTAGTTTCCCGTATAAATATGGGTGAGGTTCCTCGTGAAAGACCCTGTATAATTTAATTTCAATTCTCATTCATGACCAAATATCGATTAATTATAGGAAAACAAAATGAAATTAAATTAGGTAAATATATCCGTATTATCTGCATCGAACACTTCATTAGTTTGTTTGGATAAAATATACACATGAGGTATTTATGTGGTAGCTTATGCATACATTCTGTTCGATAAAAGCATGGGCATCATGAGCTTTTAATGCAGCTCAATGGCCAATATAATTCAACTGCAAAATTTTCCGACAGCATGTTCATAAGCTCGAAAATTCTATAGACAGCAAGTGTTTTGTAATCAGCGCACTCACCAAACTCGAAAATAAGGTGCTAGAACTGCTGTTTGCTGCTATCGACTGATCTATGGGATTCATGACTTGACATAGAGTAACAATTCTCGCACGATCAATCTCACTTAAATCACTCTGATGACTTGGCAGTCAAAATCACAAAATTCAACTGATTTTGCTGAAGATGAATTGTAGTCAGCTATTTGCTGATTTTTAAAGAAAAATATTGGTAAAGAATCCCACGAAAAATTGTTTATTCTGAAAAAGCTCCTGATGCCAAGTCAATGTGTTACTCGAAATTTTTCATCTGACATACACGTGATTCCAAGAATTAATGTCATCATATTAGGATCATCAGGAATCTGTTGATGAAGATATTTATGTGAAGAACTGTACAAACTTGAACACTGTTAACAGTTATTCAAGAAGCAGCATTTTCAGAAAATTCGCAATTTCTTCCTCTGCCAATATCATGCATATTAAACACAAAACTGCCGAACAAGTTCGAATATGCGAAATTCATACGTTTTAGGAAGCATCAATACAGAAATTCCATGTGTACCTACCAAAATAACCATCCACAAAGTAAACAGAATTTTATAACAGGAACGAAAAAGTTCAATATTCCCCCATTAATTTCCTTTGAAAGGATATCTCCGCTCAAACTGAAGGGAATATTCGATTCTGAACAAATAATATCAATGGATTCGCACGCATTCTTCGGCCTCGGTCTCGTGTTTTCACTCGGGGAATGCTAATTCCAGTTTGGGATGGTTTGCAGGGATTTATAATCGTCAGTCCGGTACGTCTGCTCCTTGATAATTAAATGAGGCTTTTCTCTGAAATGAATGTTGGCAAGATGACATACTGTTTGAGATTGGGATTAGATAATGAAATGGAAACTGGTTCAAACACTGATCCACCCTCCGGAAGGACACTCGTTTGACTTCCGGATTAACCGAATTCTGGATCAGTGGGGGTGAACTTTATCTGGACATGCTCCAAAACGGTGTATACCCTCGAATTATGGAGTAGACTGTTTCAAAAGTTTCTTTTTCACCAATTTTTCGATTACGACAAATCTAAATGATTACTTTCTTATCTAACTCATTCTTTTGCCCATTTTTATGAGTTTCACAACCGAGAAAGTGAATAAATTAAGTTCAGTAAAGAACATGGCCTCCTCGGATATCAACCTCAACGACAACGACTTTGCATATTTCCGATCAAATTGTGGATGAAGCCTTGATCAATTTCTCTCTAGAATTGCAGAAAAAGCCGCCTGATTTCTAGAACTGTATGTGGAGATGGTTGATCAGAATTCAGGGCTCATTTTAGCTGATCCCAAGCATGGTCAATGGCATTGAGGTCTGGCTATCGAGGGGACAGGGCCTTATGTAGAATACCATGAATTTTCAGAGCTTCATCTGCCATAAGCATTCAAAAATAAGAAATTTGGTTTAATGGCAGCATGAAACAAAGAAAAAATATTGTCAATAACTTGCTCTATGTAAATCTGTGCATTCATGGAAGCATCAAGTCGGTCACCTTTCCAGTTTCTCGATATCGATGGACGAGCCGGGAAATCACTAACCAGAAAGAAATTATCTAATTATGTCCCGACCTTTTTTCTTCATTTGCACCAAGTCTAGGCATTATTGTGAAACAAATTTTCAGATTTTGAAACGAGGAACGTGCAACAATAACTGATCCAATATTCTTAGCAACTCAAACGACAAGAACTTTAATAAAACTGGGGAAGTTGTCAAGCGAAAAGCAAAAAACGATTTAGGCTGAAGAGTAAATATTTGATTTCTCATAAAAAAATTCTAGGGGACATGAACCGGCACTTTCCTCAATTTTTTTGGATCATTATACTTCAAAATGTGAAAATCTGCTCGCGGATCTACGAAACCTATCGTTTCTTAAGGGGCCGTTATACTCTGGCCGACGGCTACGGCACCGATTCTCCATTCAAAAAGTGCTTTTCATTTTTCCAAGTTTACGCCCTCAATTTTCCACCTAAAAGCTTGATTTTTTCTTAAAAGTGAAGTTGAAGGATGTCTTGAGGGGACTCCAATTTCTTCTCTTTGAAAACATTATTTTTTCGCATGAAAAAATCGGGTAGAATATGAGAGTCTATGAAAATTGACTTCATAATCGTTTTTCGGAGGTTGTTCATCAATTTTTTTCAGAAAATTCATTGGCGTGCCCTCAACAAATCAATTTTTTATATTAAAAAAATTCCATTTGGATAGTTGCTTAATTTATGCAAAAAATAATGGAAATACTGAAAAGACTCTCAGAAAGTGTGAAATCGCAGAGAACTGTCTGAAATTCCAGGAGAATTGAAAAAAAATTAAGCTTTCAGGTGTAAAATTTAGGGCGTGAACTTGGAAAGATGAAAGGCTCTTTATGAGTGGACAATCAGTGCCGTCGGCCAGAGTATAACGGTCCCTTAAGGTGGGCGTTCAATTCAGTGTGTTTTGATTTCAAGTTGCATTCGAAAATGGTTTCACTTTGAGAACTGAAATTTTGTGGTAAACTCAGAAAGGATTGGAGTTCTTAAAGAAATAATATTATTTCATTTCAGCAGTTCATTTTTTTTCTTTCAGAAATATAAGAAAATGAGCCAACTCATGCTTTTGTTTCATTTCAAACGAAAGACCCAAGAAAATAGTTCAACTTCCGATTAAAAGTGAATCTACAGATAATTTCATTCAGAAAAACAACTTGAAATACGGAATTGGCAGAGAATAGCCAAATTCAAATATATGGCGGGAAAAAGTTCCTGCTTTACCCACATATTCACTAATTTCATAGTTCAGCGATTTTCGGATAGAGAGCGCCATTGTACATTTCATTCATAATTAGAGAGATATACATAGAACTCATAGAGATAATGTAAGTTCTATGGAGATATTCCATAAAATGCACGGTGGCGCCTCTATCGGATGAGTTTTCCTACTCGCTCTGAACGGCGACCTTGAAAGGGAATTCGATGTACTTCAGAATGAAGTGTCGCTCGATAGCTTTTTCCTATTCAAACTCTTGGGGTAGTATCATCCCCTCGTATGAGGTTGTGGGTAAAACAAACGAGCAAATATTTATCAAAATTATTGGATAACGACTTCCTACGTTTCCACAGGAATAAAAACAATCAACTCTGATAAACAGAGGAAACCCCGATTTAAATCCCCGCCGTGTCGTCAAGAATGATTGAAATTGAAAGAATCCCTAGTCGGAGCTGATACGAAAAATGTTATTCGAGGGAAACATATTTCCTTGAAAGCTCACAACTTAGGTCGCAATTCACTCGTACTTGAAAAGAAACGCAGTCAGATTTGCAACTTTTCTCAGAGGGAGAACGTTTGGAAAGTGCGCTTTATAACGAGATGTCGACTTCAAAAGAATTTCTTGGTCCAGTCATGAATATCTCGGAGGTTTTTTTGTGTATTTGGGTCTGGAGTAGAATTTAGTGTTATTCTTCATTCTTTGTGCCACACGATGAACTGTGTTCGGAATATTTTGAATGAACCAATCCTCATTTTGTTTCGTACAAAGGAATTTTTCGTTTGTGATGAATTTTTACCTCAGGGAATATTTTTAAAGAGATGCGGAGAGAGCTGTTAACAATCTTTAAGACGTAAAAATTAAATTTAGTTAGGAATTTCCGCCGCTGTAAATATAGGCAATTCGTTATTCTTCTGCTTTATTCCATTCAATTGCAACATAAGTAAATTATTCGCTACAGTGGATTTGTTTTGTTGGATCTTCATTTCCTTTCCACTTCTGATACAAACAGGCTATATGAACTGCTCCACATGAGTTAGGGATATTGACTTAAATTCCAAAAAAATATAGTTGAAATAAGATTTTTGTGATGAAAATTCATATTGATATGATTTCAAGTTGCAAATTAATTTTAGCCTGTAGGTCTGCAGCGTTAAGAAAAATCGAGTAAAATAACGCATTCCCAGAGAATTCAAGCATTTTGACACTATCAATACAATGTATGGCCTCCACGGGCATCAATAAAAGCTTGACATCTTCTTTGCATACTACACACGAGGTTGTTGGACATTTCTTGAGTAATTTGGGTCCATAAACGGGGCAGAAGCTTTCTCAGATCATTTAAGGATCTGGGGTAGGTTGATGATTAATCTAATCTTCTTTGGAGCATATCCCATGCATGTTCTATGCAATTCAAATCTGGTGAGTACGGAGGTATTGGTAAAGTAAATGTAGAATACCAAGCTCCTCGCGCGCATTCTCAACTATGGTTGCACGGTGCGGTCCAGCGTTATCGTCTAGAAATTGAAAAGTTTCACCAATAGCAGCATGAAAATATGGCACAACATTGTCAATGACATGCACCCTGTAGTGTAAGGCTGTCATATTCCCAGGACAAATATGTAGATCTGTACGCCCGTTGGAACATATCCCGGCCCATACCATAACACTTCCCCCTCGGAATGGATGGACTTCTTGGACATAGCGACGATTACGGGAATTGCGTGGGATTGTCCATACCCGTTATTCTTCGAGAATCTGAAAATCGTTCATATCTGGATTCATCAGTGAAAAGGACACTACGCCATTGATCGTTCCAATTGATATGTTGCCTTGCCCATTCCAGTCTTTGATGCTTATGGTCACATGTTAATGAAACTCCTCTTAATGGACGTCTAGATCCTAAATTCACCTCTCTCAAACGTCGTCTGATGGTTTCGATGAAAACTTGGACCCCATCAGCATTTTGAAGAGTATTCCGTAGCATTCTGCACGTAGATGTAGGGTTTCTTCTCGCCGAAACGGTGATGAAACGATCCTGAGCAGGTGTTGTTTTTCGTCGCCACCAAGCCTTAGTCTTTCCAACACGGAACCTGTCTCCCCGAACCTATTCCAAAGTCGAGATATCACACTTTGGCTGACTTGGAGCCTTTCCGCTACAACAACCTGAGTTAGGCCACCCTGTAGCATTCCGATAGCCCTATTAGCCTCAGCGTTTGTTAATTTACGTCTTGGAATTTACAGAAAACTCGTTTCGAATCGAAGCCATTGATAAACTGACTTCATTTCAAAATAAGAACATTCATGAAGCATAGATATGCAAAGAACCAAACTTCAGAAAAAAGGCGACCAGATTGACGCACTGTCTCATACTGATTTTTATTGGATCGATTCAAGTTGTTATTGTGTTTCAAATGATTTTACAGCGATTTTCTCGAAGATTACATACTCTTAAAATCGATTGAATACGATATCCCCAACTCTTGTGGAGCAGTATATCATTCGTAAATCACTACACGTGGCCAGAAGCCAATCAGATATATCTTCCAGGCCATACATAAACCGTGACTTTCATTGTTTCAGTGGTCCTATATTATATAATTTACACTTTTTTCATTATTTGTGTAGTTATAATATTCGATAAAATCCGTTTTTCTCTCCAAGCCAGTTCTACGCACGTACTATACACCCTGTATATTCGATCATTTCGAATATACTTTGAAACATTTCCTTTTCAAATTTCATAAAATCATCCGAGCTAATCGATAATCACCACGTTCCATGGAAACTTTTTCAGTGTCATGGTTTCGGTACTGAAAAGCAGAACGAGAACGCAATTTCCCTCACCAAACTACCGTTTTATGGTTAAAATTCCATAATTCTCATTTGAAAACCACTGATTAACGGATAGGTACATGTTCGTGACCTAGTTGCCACCAACAAACATGTATTTTCCCATTCAAAGTGGCAACGGTTTGCCTAGCACGACTGTGTCAACTTCAGATTCATTAGTGTTCATTAAATTCAGTTCTGTATGTTTCATTTCGAATGGAACTCGTTCATCACATACAGCGTCAGATATTTACGATATTTGAGGGTAGCTATGGACTTCTGGGGAGAATAATCGTTAATTTTGTTTACCAATCAGGACGTTAGTAAAACTTACAATTCAAAATAGTATTTTTTTCATGGGAAATTCGCATTCTAGAATATTGAAAACATTTATACGCCATTTATCTTCGTTCAGCTGAACAGGAAAAAAATTATTCTATTTGCTCTTTTTCTCCTATTATGCCTTCGTATAACTCATAACATCTCTTAGTATTGACCCAAGTTCCAATCTGATTCTGGTCGAGTTGGGTTGCTCTGAGAAGGTCAAATACGGCCGGACCTAAGTCAACATGAACTCTATTTGGCAAGAACGGGACTCTTTGTACTCCGTTTTTTTGTTGATATTTATATCAACATGTAGCAAATTTTCAATAGTAATATCCCTAGGACTTTGATAATAGACGAGATAATTTCATGACCATCGAAAGCTCGTTCATTGGCTGATACCGAGGCTGATACCAAGCAACGAGCTTGAGATATTGGTTATAAAACTATGAGGCATTTATCAATGTCCGAGGAATATTCGGCAGAAAATTTTTTGGCAGAAAAAATGTATAACTCAACACAACAAAACATTTATTTATTTATTGAAAGTACAATTAGTGAAAGTGCAATTCGTAAAATTCAACTCAACATTAGATTCGTTGATGTTCTCTTGTAAAGAAGATTTATTTCCACGCATAATATTTATTATCTTGTTGTGGTGTTCTTGATCGAGGTTTAGGTATGGTTTGATAGAATTTGGTTGCTATGACCAGTAATCTTTAGCAATTGTTGTTCCTCTACACCACTTTTTGCTAATTGACTGACAGCTGTTGACCTATTTGAATGATTCGTTATCTTTTTGTCTTTGACATTCAAGCCAATTGCTTCGGCAGCATATTTAGTCCATTTATTTATGGTATTCCTTCCAACAGGTACATTATCGTACCATTTGTCATTTTCATTTTTCCAATATCGATTTGGTTTCAAGAATAGACGTGGTGAGGTAATATTTTCGCCTCGTTTTGATATTAGTTTATGAAAAAGACGTACAGGGCAGCTTTGTCTCTCACTATTGGAAACCAACCATTTACTACTTGTACAGCTTTTAGAACCACCTTGGCACGTTTTACTGAATACCGGATTGTATTCAATGCGATTTGTTGGAGAACCATCGTTATTCTTCTCGATTTGAAAAAAATTCACCAAACAAGCAACTGCCTCTCCTCCTCGCCACGTTGATTCTACTGCAGCAATATGATAAAATCTAGGGCTGGTTTAAATATTATATTATTAAACGGGTCAATCATAATGTTGTAGTCCTTATAATACTTTTCTTGTAAGAGTTTGCTCGAAACATTCCACATTGTCTTTACCGTTGCTTCTTTGAATTCTGTTCCGTCTTTTTTCTCATATTGACAGCCCAATCTTTGAGTGTAACGCCAATTCTTCCAAGCTTCTGCGTTCATTCAATTCGTATGATCGTTCGTATCAAAATTCCATAAATATTCCCCAAATATATTTGTGGCTATTGGAAGTTTTTCTGGGAATGTTGTTTTCTTTGATAAGCTCATTTATATTTTCAACATTACCAAAACGTGACATTTTGAAATTTGTTTGGAATGATATTGCCATGGAACGATTATATAGTTTTATAAGACTCTATCGTGTTATCATTGGGATTGAAAATTGCATTGGATGTAGTTTTCGATGTAATGTTGACATGATTGGCTGAAATGGTTCCATATGATACAAAATCATAAAATTGGATTTGTTGTTAGAACTGTCAAAAAAATTTCAATTTTTTAGCGCTCATTCTACTCAAACGAGGGCTAAGCCTTCAGTTTTTCCACGATGTATGTTTTCAGTATATCTAGTCCATATTTAAAAACCCTCCATAAGAGCATAAGCTCGTAACCTATCCATCTGCCAAGCACTTCTTTTTCATTCAACGTTCGAATGGCTTATTTATGAAATACGAAATTGTCTCCTCTGGATCTATGCGAGGTTATCCACGCACAGCAGAGACTGAGCTCTGGGGTTTCTATAAATATTAACAAATACACCTACCTGCATTCCAGCAGGAGTGACATTGTCAACATTAACTGAATATTTCAGCAGAATTCACGTGTTTGGAGTGGAAAGCGCGGGCGGAAAAATTTGTCTGTTCTCTTTGGAGGAAAATGTGCCCTTTTGAACAGGATGTGGAAGAATATACTGGTTCACGAAAATTGATGAATATCTGAATTTTTGGGACTGTATCAAAAGTTTCCATTTTTCTTTTTCCTCAATTTTTTACATAATATGAGTAATCTAAATTTCTTCTGACTTATCTAACTCCTTCTTTCGCCCATTTCTTTTTCAGTTTAGCAGTTAATAAATAACGCCTTTGAATACTTTCGATCAGATTGCTGAAGTAGCCTTATCCAATTTGAAATGAGGAATGCCATAAATTTCCAGAGCTTCATCGAGAATCTTCCTTCCTCCAACTACTCGACTTTGCTGTGATATTGAAATTGAAAATTGAATTAATCAAAAATATACTGAGTATACTCCATTCACAATTATAAAATCGCAACTCTGGCCTTGGAAATTTGACACATTCCACTCTGTATCGAAGTTATGACGTCTTTCAAAATATTTTTATGTTCCAAGTCAACACAATGTTGCCCTTTCTACATTCTTAGCGTATTTCTCAGAATGTGAATGAATTGGAAAAGATGTGATGGACGAAAATAATTAACGTTTATATGAATTGATAGAAAGGATTCCTTTTCTAGTTATTTGCATGAAAAGTACAAGAGATCACTGTTGAAATATATTATTTTTCGCCATGGAAGAAAATTGCATTGCTTTCACATAATTTTCATATGCATGCTTGTGAAGATTTAATGTTTATTATCCTCTTGAACTGAAAGTTCAAGACTTGACGACATCAATTGTTGATTCTAATCAAGAATTCATTAAAAAAAATCAACCCAAAGATATAAGATGAATTGATGGGTAATTACAAGAATCAAGAATAATGGAACATTATATCCCTCTATTGGAATCCAAATAGTTGAAGGGAGTTCTGATGCAAGAGGAACTTTTCTTGGAACATAACCTTAATCGCTAACTTAATAAAAATAAGAGTAAAAGATTTATCTCACAAAAAGACAACAAAGGGTAACAATCAAATTTATGATTGTAAAAATTTATCGATGTGTTTTGTTTTCATCATGATATTGTATGTGATATGATTGTGAGGGTGCATAACATTTCTATTTCTAATATTTCTTTATTTCAAATAAATAACAGTTTTATTCATTCATCACAAAGAAAATAAACATAAAAACTAAATTAACGAATTGGTTTACAGAGAAACTAATAATTTCAATGCAATAGTAACTGAGTTTTGGTTATAAATTAATAAGCAAGAATGTCAATTCCTGAACAAGGAGTAAAATATTCTGACTGTATAGTAATTTATTAGTTTAAAAAATATTCATACATTACTACCACAGTAGGTTTGTACAAATAAAATGGAATAGGTCAAACATATGCTTCACATTTATCATTCACCTGTTCTAAAATGAGACACAAACTCCTGGAATATGGAATATGGTTCAATATAGCCTATTTCTACTTTCGGCAAAGGATTGATAGGAATTAAAGCTCCAGTGACACATTTCAATTCATCGGAATCTGAATTCAACTACCGTTGAATGCAATATAGTCATATTTCTTCTTTTTTCAGCTTTTTCGACGTGTTTTTTTTCTGAAACGTGAAAACGATCTACAATAATCATTTAGAGACCGATGATGGCCATCCAGAAGTTCTTTCCTCATAATTCCTCGAAAATCCTACCTGAACCATATTTTCCGGTCGCTTTCGTTAGAAGATCGTATAAGGAAGCCTTTTTTGTCCATTTACACATTCCAAATAAATTTTGAGCACCAAAGACGATACCGAAACTAACCAAACTTCTGGGGGACCGGAATTTCGTTTGAAATCTTTCTAAACGGCCAGATCGCCAGATACCTAAAAAAACTTCGTTATCAAGTGTAAAAAGGTCGATTAGTACTTACTTTCGCTTTATTTATGCTTATATATCGATTTTTGGTCCAATTCAAATTTGCCGTTCGTACTCACGCCAAAAGTCGTGAAAGGAAAAAATGACAATTGCACGAAATTTCTCATATCGACGGGAAACTTCTTCTGGACGACGAAGAACGGAAAAATAGGCGATTTCCTATCGATATTTCGCCCCAAAATCGCCGATCGATTCCAACTAACAAAATGTGGAATATCTTTGATACTTTTACTTCGATGTAAACGAAGAAACTGGCAACGTCGTTTGTCATTAACGATATTTTCTGTACGCGCACAGATTTTTCATCAGGTGCACCAACTTCTGAAAACGAAACCATGACCTCCTATGTGATTAAATAAGGGTGAATGGAGTATACAAACAAATTGCACTGTAAAAATGTGACATCCATCATCCAACTGCCAACAGATACAAATTTAAATAGATGGGGAGACTTTGCGGAAGCACGGTATTCGGTCTGAGCATCTGGTAGAAAAATGAATACTCTCCTTGTTCACAGCCCTCCCGAAGGAAGATATTGTGATAACTCCTCCTGTTGGCCCATCCCTCAGAACGAAACATTCATTGAATTAACTCGTCACAGGATCTGAACTCGAAACGATTTTCATATCGCGCAACTTGCAATTCCATTCATAACTCTCCACGATTTCGAGTTTAACGAGATCGGACTACTAATATAACTTATCTCGTATTTGCAGACGAATTAATCACAGTTTCATCGAGGCGATAAAATATGTTGTTGTTACATCGAAAAAACCTGAAATACTCAGAATTCATACTGGGTGATCCATTATTATAGAAACTATTCACAATGAAGGTTAAGTGGACACCCTGTATTTTTGGATTGATTTGAGATGTTTGTTCGATTTTTTCAGAACATATCATCATGGACTTCAAATAATACAGGGTGATTCAGGCATGAAATATAAACTGTGAGCCTCACGAAAATACCCACAAACCACCTTTTTTTTTCATCTCCCTCTATTTCAAGATTGACTCGGTTGAGGTGAGAGTTTTCTTTCACCACTGCACTTGATATAAAAACATCAATACGGCTGAGAGTTTTTATCCTCTTCCTATGACCAGATTTTTTTTATGTGATATGAAAATTATTTATTTATGTTATTCTCTTCGTATTCCAGCAAAAACTCCATGGGTTCTACTCTTTATTTCACTCACCCTTTTTCCCCCTAACCTAGATTCAAATGGTCAAACATAACCTATCACACCAATAGCGCCACGTCCTTGAAATATTGCGGATGATTGCGGAACTAAATCACCGAGTCGAGTTCAGATCAACACTTTTTATTTTCGATGATTCTGGAATGAGCGAGTTGCTGCATGAGGATTTCTATGCATTTATTTCTAGATATTGATGAATAGAAATCTATAAATCTATTTCCAGATCAATCCATTTGACAATTATCCATCGACATTGTCCATTCAAACGTCACAAATACAGAATTGTCGTAACGATTCCTTGAACTCCCCTGCCTAAATTTCATATCCACAGTTCGAGATTTCAGTCTTGAACAATGCAATCTCGTTCCCATTGTACTGTTTGATAATTAGCCAATTAATTTGATCGCGAGTGTTACTCATTACCGTGCACACCTAGTACAAATTGAACCATTCTGCTTCACCAGTACAAGCAGTACAATAGGTTCTTAGGACTGAAAATGGGAAGATTCAGCATTCTCGTTATGTTGATTTGTGTGCTGTTCCAGTTTTCGAGTTCTGCTAAATTCACAAAAGAAGGTGAGTCCTTTTGTTGAATGTGATAAATGAAGTTTAGTATAAATTCTAGATCAAAGATATATTTTATTCAGAAGATTTGACTATAAATGGAGCTTTATAGCCCTGGTATGCATTGTTTTGGGATTTTTCCCTTCGATAGCTTAATACGATAATTAATATGAACCATAAAAAAGACGAGACCATACCAGACAATTTTTTACAACGAAAAAATTAAAACAACAACTTCATTTAATCTCTCAGTTAATGAGTATATCCTTGTAGATTGTAGCAAACCTGTTGAAGCTGGCCCAATACAGTGTAGAGCAGCATTGGGTGTGTACCATTGGCATGATGGTAAATGCAGAGAAACAATTTATGGAGGATGTTTTCCTACACCAAATAACTTCCACACATTGGAGGAGTGCAAAAAAGTGACAGGAAAAATATGTCAATAGAGAAACAAGTTGACAATAATGATAATAGGAATATCTTTATGAATCACCTGCATTCAGTGTTCATTACTTTGAATAATTTATTTTGTAATTAAAAAGTTTTTCGGTTATATACATTCTTTCAATGAAATACCGACCAAATGATCGGTAACAGTTACGACGAAACTACAAGAGAACATGAAGTTTGGTATAACAACAAAGCTTCTTGATATAACAGTGACTCACCAGAAAAAAGGTCTGGTGTAGAACAGGGGGACTGTGTTCCAGAAAAAATATGACCCTGTGGATTTGCAATCAAAATTGGCATGTCATGTCATAGCATGAATAGCAATATCGATGCCAAATTCCTGTTGAATATCTTGTGAAATGTAGAAACTATGAGAAAAAATTTGAACGTATCCCGAGAACGAAACGATTACGGTCCCATTTTTAGGGGAATTCATAGCCAGGGTATCTTCTCGTTTCAAGTCAAATTCAGGAATATTCTGTATTTATAGATATGCAATTTTCTCTTTGAAATGAATTTATTTACCTATTGAACTATTAAAGTCGTGCTTGTTTAAAAAAGTGGATCGAGCTGTATATTATACTAGCTGGCCCACCTAAATGATACCTACTTACTGTGGGTTTCATAAATCGTAATAACATTCGCCATCTTGTGGCGATAATATCAAATATAGTACCTTCACGACTATGCTACAGTGTCTAGAGAAGAGTAAAGTGACTCTATTGATATAGTCACTGTAGATAAGAGCCATTTACCGTAGCGACACCCAGTGGCCTTATTCAAAAGGAGGAGAAGCATTTCCTACATAAACAAATTATTCATCAAATTTTTCAGAGTTTTTATGTATTTTATAATAACCAGGCCGTAGACGAATTCATAAATGAAGTTTCATAACAAACAGTCCATCCGATCTCCAGTTATAAATGGTGTAACCAACAACTTTGTTTTATATATATAGATTTACCGTCCTTTTCATGTCGTAAAAAATAATTTCAACTTGTGTCCAATATGATTTGATGAACAAGAACAATAGAGAAATTGTCCAGTTATTAGAGACATAATCTGTAATGGAAAATCTATTGGTCGCGGAACAAAATGAACAGTAGTTTTCCGAAGCTTTAATTGGATTTGGGCCACGAATTCATGAAATACTGGTACCTACCTGTATAGAGTCCTACCCATGAGTTGCGTATCTGATAATCCCTAATCTGTTTGTTTCCCATTTTGAATGCGTTCCAGTATTATTCCGCAAGCAACCGTTTGTTGATTACCGTTGATATTGAATACCGATTCATGCTCTGTTGATTTCTATATCCAATCCCTAGCCAACTCCATAGAAATGTAAATACCATTTTGGACAAAGGACGATGCAGCAGTGGCTGTAACAGCAGGTATTCATCGAACACAACTCGGATGAGTTCGTAAACGGATGTTGACGTTATCTGGTACTCGGTATTGAATACCTTCTAAACAATAACGAATATCGCAGATCTCAATCAAAGGGAATGTCAGAAGGGGTTGAGAGTGTTAGTTCAGTTGGCATGGCACAATATAGGCTGCCTTCTTATTGGTTCGAATATAGGGTGTCTCAAGCTCGAAGATTGTAATTACTGCCTAGGAGCAAAATTGAGGATTCATTTAGGAACTGTACCAATTTAGCACACTTCTAATCAGTTTTTTACACCGAAACGAACGCCAAACAGTAATTATTCCACATTCATAAATAAGATTGCAAAACCTTCAGAATAATGTGCCACTTAAATATTCTTGTAGAGGTTGCCACCACACTTAGGAGTAGGTTGGCATACTCCCAAATTTGCATTCGAAAGATGATTCCGTCCAAATAGAATTGACCTTATTTACTGAAATATTCGGAGGGACTGCCATGTATTGGTATCAACTTTGCACATCATAACAATAATTTTCCTCGTGAGTGTTTGGAATGGGAATTTTCAGTACCTCAAAATATGCACTTTTCTTCCCATGACGTAATGAAGGGTAGTTTATAACACATTTGTAACCATTTATTCACTCTGAATTTTGAAGAACTGATTAATTATTCGATATTGAAAATGTGATTTCAGCACGTGTGAATTCAAAAGTCCCTCTGCTGTGACGTCAGTGGCTCAATTTGTAATATGATTGGTTGAAGTTTGTGATGGAGGGGACAAAGCCCAGAGTAACTGAGAGACACGCCGCTGTCTTTGTCTTTGTAAAATCTCTGAATTTATTCATAAATAGATTCAGTAACCGTATTATATTTGATGTGATCACTTTAATGTTTTTGAAACATCGTCATATAACAACTCAATTTTCGTTAAAGTTGATATAATACTCATTCTCTGAAAATACAACTACTGATGTGACAACCACGCCTACAAATTATAAATGAAAACATAACCTTCATATTTGTCATTATTCGACATTTCGACGTCTTCTCTGCGTACTATAGAATGGCGTTTCTTACAGTTAAGTCTAGGAGTATTCTATACTCTATATTGATCATTTTGAGTCAGCTGACTTTGACAGATCGGCCATTTTGTGTGTGGGGCACACAAGATCGTGTCTGCCATAAGAATTTCATTGTGATCTGCAGTTTTGAGTTGAATAGTTCGAGTTTTCAGTGTGTGTATTGCATAATTTATTAACTTTTTCTACAATATGGCTTGGAGTGAATGCTACATATCTTTTAAAGGAGACGTAAAATCGCGTTACGACTCTAAAATTGAAATTATAGACAATGTTGATCCCTATTCTCTCGATGCAAGTGAACTGACCAGCAATTTGAGTTTTTTGTCATCTGTGAGCATTATGGACATGGTGGATTACCTAATTCTAACTCACAGTTTCTATACTGAACAACAGATGAAGGCCTACAAGTCCCTACAGGCTTACAAGTATTATCGAGTTTTAAGTGTGTGTATTGCGTATTTTATTAACTTTTTCTACAATATGTTATATTAATGTCAAAATAAATTGATTAAACGTAGACAGAACACTTTTATTTGATAAGTAGGGAGCTACACTGTTAAATACTTGAAACATCAGCTCAGCTTTTGGGAAACCAGTGAAGTAAGTACAATGTTTTAGAATTGTTCTTAAATGACTCCTCTGTTAAATCTGATGCATTCAGTTTTTCTTCGAAAGCATATATTTTCTGATTAGCAAAATTGAGATCTCCAAAGAGCTTGTTTAAGTGGTCCATAGTCAAATCCGTTTGAATTTTAGCAGTCCTGTGACTTTCGTGTACATTGCACAGTTCAGGAGTTCCTTCGGTTTCTGTAGATGGACCTGCTGTGGGTTCTATATTCAATGCAGTATTCCTAGCTTCATCCTGAAGAATATGAAGAATTGATCGGGGATTACATTTTTTTTAAAGTAGTACTGACCATTTTAAGATGTTTCGTTTGACGTTTAACCAATCTGTCATGCCTTTTTAAACTTTGCTCATCCTGTGTTTTGATGCTAGTGTATCCCATATTTACAGACGGGACTCAAACAGGGCTATTTCTATCTTCCAGTTTGGCTGGTTCTCCTAAAAAGTTGAACAAAAAACGTTCATTTTAACACCATATTTAACTATAAATTCAAAGATTTTGGACCATAATTTTTGCATTTCTTATGTATTGATAATATCTACCTACCTGATACAAAATGACCTGCACAAATTCGTGCATTTTTAAGGAATGTATCGCTCAAATTGCCCCGTCTTAAAGCCCTAACCCAACATTCTCGACGTTCTTTTGATAAGGCGTCCAGCATTTCTCATCGCTTTTGTAAGGCTTTGGGATTCTAAAAAAACGAATTTGATCCCTTTCTGCTCTTTTAGAATACCCCACAACACAACAAAACGCCGGCATTTCAAATAATTCACACTTTGAAAATCGATCTTTTCTATTGTTTACAATGAGAGGAACGGTTTGTTTGCCCCACACGCAAAATGGCGGATCTGTCGTGACGTCACCTCAAAATGATCAATTCTCTACTCGTAGGTTAAGTCAACGACTGACGACCAGATGGTCCCTGTACACAGTTGCCAAATCAAAAATTATTCTTACCACTAATTTGCTCTCTTCAAAATGAAAATGATTATTAATGCTTCCCAAATTAGAAGACTGGCCTATATATACCAATTATTCTTACCTGTGTGGAGTAGGGATAATTATTTTTAATTGAATTTCTCACCTATCTGCTTACTTGAACCCTCTTTTTCTTCAATAAGGAGGTCGTAAATTGAATGATATTATGAAGCTTTATGGAGTAAAAAGGAAAATGTCATGATGATGAAAGAAAAACATCCAAAATCAACATTAAATTATGATATTATTAGGAAAGTGAAAGCAAGGGCTTTTTCATGCTAATTTTTTTTGTGATTTGGTAATGCTGTCATTTTCATATCAGCAGCACATCATGACGAGAACAACCAATCAAAAATCTCTCTAGCCACCGAAGTCACACGATTTCCCGCTTCTTCCTATTGTTTGAATTCGGTAGATTATTTTTGAGTTTTCAATATTTTTTCAAGGGTGTAAATTGATGAAGAAAAAATTAAAAAAAAATCACGAATTACGTAAGAATCCAATGTTTCAAAATATATTTTTTTCTGAAAATGACTGGAAATGCCCATTAAATATCCATTTTGCGCATTCGCCATTTCGTCACCTGAAAGCCCAAATAAATATTCCATAATTGGCTGAGAAGAATACAGAAAAACTCATGGAAACTCGAAAATATCCTGTTTCTATAGGATTGCAATTAATTTTGAAATCCCGAATCGTCGCAGAAAAAAAGTTCATCACATCAATTCGTTATCGATATTTTGGACGTGAATAAGATGAGAGGAAGTAGGAGCAGAAACTGGAAAAGTTCATAGCTGCCTGAAGTGGAATTGGGGTAGTATTGCTCATGTGAAACTTTTGAAACTCTATTCCGATAAAAAAGTTTACTAAACTTCCGAAGTGGATATGCTGCTGATGGTGTTTCATGAACAGTTACGTTAGGTGATTTGTTGATGGAAAATGGTGAAGCGGATGTGTCATTATAAATGGATGCAATCTAAACAGAGTGATGAATTAGATTATAATCGTGAAAAAATCATTTTTAATTTCCGTATTTTTCATAAAGAATAAAACCAGGGGAACATCATTTTTTATTTTTGGAAAACCGAAGTGAATAGAGCTGAATTAACTGCTTGTTTTCTTTATCGAAATGCTGAAAATGTTTACATTATGATGAATACGCAATTACCAAAAAAGAAATGTCCCATTATGGACTTGATGGAATTTTATACGTATTATAATGTTATGTTTCAAATTGAATCGAATTTGTTGTTATGAAGAAATATGAGTTTTCAATGAAATGTTTTTTTTTTCAGAAACCAAGACTGAAAATGAGTTTCCTGAATTCACTCACGGAAATAGTTAGTAATAGTGTAGCAGGACTATCCTTGAGTCCAAAAAGGTGAGTACGGACATTATCACAATTTTACTGCATTATACAGGGGCCCCTCTTGAATTTTATATAAATATTGAGAACTGACTTTGACACAGTTGGGCTTATCAGATATTTTCTAGTTTCTCGTCAATTTTAGCTCCCTTTAAAACTACCCATTGAAGGGGGCCTAACTAAGCAAGGGTGCCCAAGAAAAAAAGTTCATTTGAAGAGCCACACTATTTTCTGGCAAGGAATCTCTCCCTGAAATTTTTCGCAACTCTTCATATACACCCTGTGTTAATAAAACAAGATCTCTTTTGAAAAATTAAAGATGAAAATGTATACAGGTTGAGACATATTTTAACTGAAGATTCTTGAGATTAAAAAAAAACTTAGAGGCCCTTTCCTTTATTGTAAACTTTTTTTCATTTTCCATTTTCCGAATTCGGCTCTGTTAAAAAAATAAAGCCATTTGAAACAAAAATTGGGCTTATTACGTCTCTGATATGATTCTCTAGAATTGATGTAAAGTTTATATTTCTCGATTGAACTTGAGTTGATACATCTAGGGAATACCCAAGTACTAACCTTTTTCGAATGAGAATTTTAAAAACACTCAATAAAAACACTTAGTTTTGTCAGATTATTTCTGCAATTGAAAAGCCATATTTATCCCACCAAAATAAGTTCCTCCTTCCATTTTCATTAAGATTAGTTTGTGAGCACTTATAACTTATTCATAATTTTCTCTATCTCCCAAAACTATCTCAAGAAGAATTGCTTTCAAACTAATCGAACATTAACTCCATTAACCTAGGTCATAGGATTCGAGGTCAATGACCTAACCTAACCCATCGTCCCATTTTCTGTGACAGAGCTATCATAGAGCTTTTGTGAAGATGATGCCAGATTGTGTTGATTTTCTTTTTAAACAAGGAAGCAGTACGTCCTGTATCATTAACGGATTAACTAACGCAAAGGCACTAGTTTTGTTTACTTTTGGCTGATGGCGTCTATTATTTGGAAATGCCGAAGGAGTAGTTCTGATTCTCGCCGATAGAGCGCTACGATCTTAATCTCAGTAGCCTATAACGGTGCGCAAGACAAACCGTTGTTCCATAGACCGAACAGTTGGTCTGTGGTTGTTGAACGTATAGCGGCTTGATGGAGATTTGTCGATTCTTTATTTTATATTCACAGTGAAGATAGCGAACAGTTGATGTGAAAAGATTTTCAGTGAAAGTGAATTAATGTGGTAATAACCGTGTAGTGTTGAGTTTATAAAATTCCAAGAGGATATGGTTTAGATATAATAGATATAATGACATTGCCACAGATCATGTAGTGTTAAGTATTCATTTTGCATTAATTTCAATTCAATACGTGGTTTGTATGGGACATTCATCATTAATATCCGAATTTTGTATTCCATAGACATTTTAGTCTCGACAAAAATAATAAACATTCTGAATTGTTAATTTGTATAGATAATCAAAGAGTTTATGAATTTCAGCCATTCTGTGATATTATTAATCCAGGGTAGCATTCAGATTTTTCTTATGATTTTTGATTATTTCGTCAAATTTTATCGGGTAAAATTGGGAATAACTCCAAAACGACGCGTATTATTGAAAAAACATAAGAATACTTTTATTTTCTAAAATGATTGATTCTTTCGAAAATATGAACCGTTTATCTTTTCCAAGTGGGTTTATGGTATTTTCCGTAGGTTTATGAATGGGCTACGCTGTAACTTTCATACCAGAAAAAATTTGATAATGATGGATAAGTTTTGATCGAGGAATATGCACCATGAATAGAGTAACCAATCAACCAAAATTCAGTTAATTTGAAATAACGGTTCCGCAGATATGAACCGGAAAGTGTTTTTTTCGTGGATTTTCGACACCCTGTATCTTCCAAACGAAACCGAATTTTGAAAAATGGTATAAAACAAAAGTTTTTCGTTTGATGAGAGGAATCTACAGTTAAAATATATGTACAAGACAGAGACTCACCCTATATATGAGATAGTAAAAATACCACAGAGTAAACACTCAAAGGATCACGGTTGATCTGACTTGGAGAGATGAATCTGCTGGTTTTCTGGTTTCTTGTAGGTATACTAAATTGAGTCCTTTATGTCACGGAACGTATTCACTTTATTGGTACTTGGGTTTTTACTGATTATTCTGCAGGCACGTGGTAGAAAACTTTCATTCGAATAACTTGTTCGAACGTGTAGGTGCAAGGCGAGCTGATGGCGCTGTATGATCGTTACTAGACGAGTAGTAGGAGGGGGGATAAAGAGGTTAAATACTTGATGAGGTCCTGCGTACACTGCCTTTAAAACATCAGACCACTGTGTCGAAGAAATTGAGTAAATCACAGAGATCTGGGTTTTCTTTGTTACCGATGACTCGAAAATAAAAATATGGATTTCGAACACCCTGTAACTTGTAACTTCTATGAAGTCTTTCAAGTAGAGTCGAAACGAACGTCAGTATGATTGTTTATTTTACAATGTCAATTAAATAAACTTTTGTTTTCCACTCGAATATTTTGTATTTTATTCAATTTTGAAATATTTTATTCCCTCGAACATATTTTCTACATGATCTTTCAGTTCGTCCAATTATCGTGAAAAGTCTCTCTCGAGATCTAAGGTTACTGGGACGCAGCGGCGGAGCACCTGTATCAATTTCCCGACCTACTTGTCTCGGGAAACCCCTTAATTAGAGACATTCGCATTCAAGTTTGGCGTCCCCTTTCTGTTCGAGCGCCTCGCGAATAATACGGTTTTATTCGGTAAACCTCCCATTACCGCCAACTTTCCGGAGTAGCGTTAAAGAGCGATGGCACATATTTCCCGTGCAATTTCGATGAAAATGGGAAACTCCAAACGAATACGGCCAGGTAGTTTTAATACCCTCGTAAGTATCGTGCTTACACAGCGCGTTCGGGCCCGGTTCCACTCTAGCGGACGTAAGTCCTGCGTAATCCTTGAGGAAGTGGAGAGAGATGCGGCTTTTAGTCGAAACATGATTTTGTTGTCTCCAAAATTGGGTATTCTTCAGAAACAATTTCGTTTTTCGAAAAGAAGTTCCACCTTGTAGAAAAAAATTTGATAGCTGTCATTTTTTTTGACATACGTCAAAGGATTGACAGAAGCTAACCAATCCTCATCCGGTTATTTCCAAGTAAAACTCGCAAACTGATCCTCAATAAGGAGTAAAATATTCTGACTGTATAGTAATTCATTAGTTTAAAAAATATTCATACATTACTACCACAATAGATTTGTACAAATAAAATGGAATAGGTCAAACATATGCTTCACATTTATCATTCACCTGTTCTAAAATAAGACACAAACTCCTGGAATATGGAAAAAACCGATGTATTCTGGTTCAATATAGCCTATTTCTACTTTCGGGCAAAGGATTGATAGGAATGAAAGCTCCAGTGACACATTCCAAATAAATTTTGAGGGGAATTTTCTGGGGGACCAGAATTTCGTTTGAAATCGTTCTAAACGGCCAGATACCTAAAAAAAACTTCGTTATCAAGTGTTTAAAAAGGTCGATTAGTACTTACTTCCGCTTTATTTATGCTTATAAATCGATTTTTGGTCCAATTCAAAGTTGCCGTTCGTACTCACGCCAAAAGTCGGGAAAGTTGCACGAAATTTCTCATATCGACGGGAAACTTCTTCTGGACGACGAAGAACGGAAAAATAGGTGATTTCCTATCGATATTTCGCCCCAAAATCGCCGATCGATTCGAAATAACAAAATGTGGAATATCTTTGATACTTTTACTTTGATGTAAACAAAGAAACTGGCATCGTCGTTTTGTCATTAACGATATTCTCACAGACTTTTCATCAGGTGCACCAACTCCTGAAAACGAAACCATGACCTCCTATGTGATTAAATAAAAGTGAATGGAATATAGTTATCTGAAACACGCGAAAATTGAGACTATTTAACCTCACTTCTTATAACTACAATCTTAACCCAGCTCCCAAGTACGGTTATCTGCGGTCCAAACGATGACGTCATATTTATTCGTAAGAAACTACATATTTGCATTTATACACGTCACATAATTCATCTACATACTAACAGAATTCACAAGCATATTTATCACAGTTGGAAAATATTAAAATTCAACTCATAAAATTGATCAAAACTGTAAAGTACATGGGAGATCAAAAATTCAGAAAGTTTAGCTCTGAACGAATTCAAAGGAAGTGATCTCCAAGAAGCGGGCAATCTATTATAAAACTTCAAAGCAAGATAGTTCGGACCGTTCTGTGACCTGCTCAATCTTAAATAAGGGGTCATAAGGTTGCCTCTATTCCTTGTGAAATGCGAGTGCACATCAGAATGAGAAGCCCAACTATCAACATTCTTACGGACATACATAAGACACTCGAGAACAAACATACCAGGCAGTGTGAGGATTCCCAGCCTGCGAAACGAACATCTACAATCATCTCTATATCCAAGATTGTCCAAAATTCTTACCGCTCTACGCTGCAATCCAAAAATTCTCTTCATTCCGGAGCAATTTCCCCAGAGCAAAATGGCGTAGCGTAAATGTGACTCACACAATGAAAAATATGCAGTTCTAAGCACTGTCTGCGACACAGAGGTGGACAGACTCCTCAGGACAAATATATTCCTGGACAATTTAGTCGCCAACTGACATATATGAGCAGCCCATGTAAGCTTGTTATCCAGATGAACACCCAGAATCTTAACATCACCAACATCATCAACCTGACGAAGAGTGAAAATCATCTCCTGAGTCTTATCCTCATTCAATTTCAAGCCATTTCCACTAAACCACGATGATGCTCTAGAGTGGACTTCTCGCATTCGAACACTTCCCCGTGACAGATCCCCATCAGAGATGGAAACAGTGGTATCATCGGCGAATAAAATAGTCAAGCAATCATCCAAATAATCCGGGAGGTCGTTAATAAAAATCAAAAACAACACAGGACCCAGTATTGAGCCCTGTGGAACTCCTATCGTTATATTCTCTCTACATGACCACTTACCGTCAACACACACAGCCTGTGATCTTCCACTTAGAAAGGAGCTAACTAAGCCGGCACTTCTGTCGTCAAATCCATAACGATGGAGCTTGGACACAAGGAAAGAGTGGTTAACACAGTCAAACGCCTTTGTTAAATCTAGAAACAGGGCAAAGGAATACAGGCCGGATTCAAAACAATTGATAGTGTGCTGGATAAATTCAGTAACAGCACCGGTAGTATTCCTTCCCCTACGAAAACCATGCTGTGACGGGCTAAAAAGCTGATTTGTTTCAAAAAAAGTGACAATTTGCTGGCAAATGATTCTTTCCACTATTTTAGAAAATATCGGAACCAAACTAATAGGCCTATAGTTCGTAACATCGTCAAGATCTCCCTTTTTGAAAAGAGGAACAGTCTTAGAAACCTTCATGAAATCCGGGAACACACCACCAATGAGACATTTATTAATTAGGTGTGTTAAAGGGCTGACTAAGCTGTTGATGTTTCTCTTGATGACCGACACCGTTAAGCCATAAAAATCTCTTGATTTGCTATTCCTTAGAGACTGGATGGCATCTCTAACCTGTATGGAAGAGACCTCACGAAAACAAAAATGGAGACCATCAGGAATTGACTTTAAGAAGTTATCAGTTATGTCTTTTTCATTTTTTTGTATATCCTTTATGATTTTATTTGGAGCAGTAGCGAAAAATTCGTTAAATTCGTTGGGAGTAATAGATTTACTCATTGCATACTCGGATGTATTTCTTTTAGAGTTGATCAAATCCCACATTGTTCTAGGTTTATTATGAGAATTTAAAATAAGCGAGTCATTAGCCTGAATTTTGGACCTATTCACCTCCAGTCTATACCTCAGTCTCAAACGATTTCTCAAGTTGCGTAAGTAATCAGTTTTATATCTATCATAAAAATCATTGAGCAACCTGAGGTCGTCTCGCATTTGTTTAAGTTTTTGATTGAACCAATGAACTTCAAGAAGTTTTTTTTTCTTGATATATTTTTTGGGAAATGAAGCTTCAAAGCAACCAAGAAAAACATTATGAAAAGAATGAAAAGCTGTATTTGCATCCAACATTTCATCCTTTATGAAACTCCAGTCAGTATCCGAAAGGAGTGAATGTAAAGTATTAAAACCTCTCACCGTCAGGGGTCTCTCCATCATCCTGATTTCAGGGATGAACCGACTTGGAATATTCATACGCAACAACTGGGATCTGTGGTCGGAAAACTCACACTCCAATACACTCGCCTGTGGCTCGTCTTGTAATTTGAAATTCAAAAACACATTGTCTATACAGTTGCGTCCTCTGGTAGGCTTCGAAATTACCTTATTAAAATCAAAGGATGTGAGCAGGTCACACAACATTGCCGTATCTCCGTTCCTAGAATCATTAAATCTTACATTAAAGTCGCCACAAATTATTATTTTCTGACCAATATTGAACAAAGATAAAACATCATTGACATTGTCACAAAAAAGATTCAAGTCACCATTTGGCGATCTATAAAAGGTTAAAATTACAATGTCTTGCTTTGTCAGGTGAACAGCTACAAACTCACAGTGGAGTTCAACAGAATATCTATTCACATGATGTAGACTAGTGAATGAACCATCTTTACAAAATATGGCCACTCCACCGTTTTTGAGGGTGGCACGACCATAAATAGCAGCTCTTTTCCAACCGGGAATTAGAAAGCTTTCACAGTCTTTCGCATCTAGGTGATGTTCACTCAAACACAATACATCAGGATTTAAGTCACTTAAATATATTTCCAGTATATTACTCTTGCTATACAAACCCTGAATGTTTAGATGCATCACAGAGAACTCAAACTCGGTAGAACCCGTTAAGTCGATTGTTTTGGCTTTACACTCGGCTGAAAAAACCTCGTTACAAGAGCCCCGTCTGGCCAAATCGACACATCCTTCGCCCTCTCGAAGTTTATTTCATCTATAATCACTTTGAATGACGAATATTTGTCCGGATATTTCGAATTCAACATTTCACAAACAGCCTCGCCGAACGAAGACTTCACCATTTCGCAAAATTCATCCGACCTGGTTCCAGGGTCAATTCGACTCACAAACAGTGCTATTTGCTTTCGTGTTGTCTTTATGCAGGTATTTTTCGCCGAACCAGTGATTGACCACCTCGTCTTACGCTTTGTTTTCACTTTCCACTCACTATCTTTGTTTACTTTGTCATTCTTGACTTTATCTCCTTGGTTTTCTTTCATATTACTGACATGTGAACTACCAGCGGTTGGCATACTTGTATCCACTTTCGCATTAGCATTATGTTCTTTGATGGTCTTTGTAGTAGTTCTTGACTTCGAATTTTTCGGTTTGTCGACATTATTAGTAATATTGACATCCCTCGTATTTGTTGCTGTCGATTGTGGATTGTTTACATCGTAATCAGACTTTTGGTTTTTAGTAATTCCACTAGATGATTTAGGATTTAATTGAGATTTCAAAAGATCGATTATATAATCTTTGTCTCTGATGATTTGTATTTTATCATCAATAATGTTTTGCTTCTCAACAAGTAATTTATTTAGATAAATCACCTTAGTTTTCAGTTCATCATAGGACTCCAATTCACCTGTGGAAGCATCTGCGAATTCGTCGTCTTCATTGTCACCTGAACAACACAAAATACCAGTACCTTCGGTCGTCTGTTTCACTTTATATCTTTCACAACACTTTTTATGTGCAAAAAGGCCACACGATACACACTTCAATAAATTAGTAATTGCATTTCTATTGCAGAATTTGCATATATTAGTCGGAGTACTTAACTTGTCAACCTCATTCGGCGCCATCTTACGTTCTTTTTTTGAACTATACCCCTGGGATAAATTTACCTCACGTTTATGCAACCGGGCTAAGTCCTGCAAATTGAAAAGGGCTACCTGGGCTAATTCATGACGTCACATAATTATAACCAACAAGCACCAAAAGCGCTCTAATGAAGTTGGTTATCGATGGTATTTACCACTTAGGACCAGGTTATCCGCTTGAAATCGACTTTAGATCCATCAAACAATAGATCTCACGGTATATTCGATCTAACTATCCAAACGCAAACTGAGAATTCTGAACGTATCAAAAAGGACAAACAAATTTGAAAACTGTGTCAAACTGCAGATTCTTTAGGTCGAAAGGAACCTTCTTTTTCATTTTTCAATCTTCCGAATTCTGCTCTATTGAAAAAATGAATTCACTCCGTGAGAAGAAGGACTCTAATTCGTAAAACACATACACGAGGCCAGCAGACAAGCAGATATATATCTCAAGCCAACATCAACCGAAAATACCATGTTATTCAATCTCAAACTCATATTTTTTTTCTTCAGATAAGCTTCTCTCTAAGAAAGCTCTATGTGAATTCAACATCATCTCCATAAATGCGTTGAAAAGTTATTGCTAATAGTATACTGAAAGAGCAACTTTCACTGAATAACAAAATATTGAAGATTCAATCTTTTCTCCCTAGAATCTTTACCTGTTTTAAAAAAAATAACATAAAAACCCTGTCCATTTCATTATCTGTGCTTCACTATGTAAAGGTGTACATGCATCTTGGACTGATAATCATGTTTGAACATGATCGTTTGGCTTACTGATTTTTACTTTGATTATTTAAGATTTGGTTTTTATCTGCATTCATTCACAACTTCGAACAAATGATTACACATCACAGGAATACTCAAATAAGCATTTCATTTATGGTTAATGCCAGTGAAGCTGCAGCCCTCTATAGGGAAAGATATCCTAACATGCGTATTCGTCATGGAGGGGCGAATTCCTGGCAGCAGTGTTGGTGGCTCAAGCCCTGGACAAATCGTTAACACTGATATTGAAGATACAGTTCCGTAGGGAATTGGGCGAGATTCTCATACTTCAATTTTTTCTTTGATTTTTGTTCTGATAAGAATTGGTACTTCAGTCCATTCTCTTCTACAAGAGAGCTTTTTGTACAAGCGATACATTCAATGTTGAAAACACGAAATATCCTACGATTCTGTATCTTGAAAATCTAGAAACATCCTTGAAGATCCAATAGGTCCATTACTATTTCGAAAAGTCATAAATCCAAAAATATTGCCGAAAAAACGTATATGACCTATAAAAACGATACTGCGGTATCTGATGAGAATTCGTAGAACGATGGAAAGTTTATGACGACCATAACAAATTTATATTCGATATCCACCTATCGAGTATCATCCCCAGGTCATGAAACGGACACCTGAGGATTACCGGCTTCATATTCCCCCCATAATTCGCATTTTTACCGCCTTCAAATATCCGCCGGCTATTAATGAAATTACGAGTTTCATCCCCAGCCAAAATGGTGGCGGTGAGTTTTTAATGAGCCAACCTATAAATCACGTGTTGAATCTGAGACCATCAGGAGGGGGTATGTTTAACAGAATAATACCCTTTGTCAGGATAACGGAACCCGGCAGTTAACTAGATATCACATTGTTATGCCATCGATCATCTTGACGCAAGCTCCAGCCTCCCATATCTCAAGGAGAGAGTGAGATAAAGCCAGTACGGGAGATAAATTAAAACATGATAAGGCAGCAGAACTTTGTGCGTGGGCGCTGAAATTCAATCTAGTGTTCTTCATGAACAGTTGAATTCGAAATGAGGTAGAGCTATTGCTTTTCTGAAATAAGATGAATATAACATAAGGGAAGTCGTTTATATCCTGTTGTTTCTTGAAGTGCTTTCTGTTTCAAATCGTGAATCTTGCAATGACTTTGATTCAATTTACTAAGACATAAGAAAGATCATTGAAGAAAAGCTATTTGGCGCTATGAAAAAATACAAAACTTATTTTCTTCACTGTAAAAATAATTTTCTCAATGATTTCTACTACACCTTGTTGCACTTGACGAGATAGATCGATCTCGATCAATTTCCTATAGAACTGTATCTTCCACCAACACTGCTGCCAGGAATTCGCCCTTCTAAGACTCTGACGAATAGGCAATAATCAGAGAGACACATCTTTCTCTATAAAGGCTGCAGCTTCACTGACATTAACCCTGCACTCACCATGAATGGAATAGTATATTTCATTACTAGTCCAGAAAGTAAGCTTTTTCCGTGCGAGCGCGATGTGTTCCCGTGTGAGGCGGAGTCGAACACGGGAACTCGTGCAAGCACGGAAAAAGCCTTTCTGGACGTGTAATGAACGATATTTTTCATTACACCTCTCTGAAAACAATAACACGGGAAAATTTTTCAGCAGAAAGCATTTCGATATTGTGAAACAATAATTATTCGAAACACTGACATCTGCTGTCACGCAATCGTTGCTCTGTGTCTCAGCATAGGAATCAAAGGATACATCTATGCCTCAGCGCACCGTAAAACCTTTCGCGGTGCGGCCGCACGGAAAAGAGTCATTTTCGATGTTCTAAATCTACATGTTATTATAGGCCGATAGGGTTTTCAGTGCGGTGTGATGAAAAGTTTATTTGTGTATTCCTGTGATGTACGAGGATATAGAAAAATTCTTAGCCTACTATAGAACCAAACAAAATTTCGAGGTCAAAATATTTCACTACTCAAAATATTCTCCTTTTAATTCATTCATTACAGCGAACCTGAAACGTCTCTAGACCTTTCAACAAAAATGTTTCTTCTTGCTCTGCAAACCAATCCTCCACAGCTTTTATTATCTCCTCGTTGGAAGAAAATTTACGACCTCTCAAACTTTTTTTCAGTTGACGAAAGAGATGATAGTCGGACGGAGCCAAATCTGGTGAATAAGGGGGTTGTTCTAGTAATTCTAACCCTAAATCACGAATTTTTTGCATGGCAACATGAGATTTGTGTATACTGGGGCGTTGTCATGTAAAAACAAAACACCTTTGTATAGCTTTCCGCGTCTTTCTTCTTCGATTTTTTTCCATAGAGTGGTCAGAAATCTCGAATAGTAACCTCCAGTTATTGTTCTACCCTTATCCAAAAAAATCAATCATGATTACTCCATGGCAATCCCAAAAAACTGAAGCAAGAACTTTTCCAGCAGATTTTTGGACACGAAACTTCTTAGGTCTTGGAGAACCAGAGTGTCGCCATTCCATCGATTGTTGCTTTGTTTCTGGATTGTAGAAATGTACCCAAGTCTCATCCATAGTAACAATTCGGTTTGGGATGTCTACATCGTTTTCAAATCGAGCACAGATCGAACGCGATGCTTCTACCCTTGCACGATTTTGGTCAACATTCAAACATTTGGGGATCCATTTTGCAGATTGACCAAATTGACGTGAACTATATGATGCTTCAGATATCCGTTTCAGCCCAATTCGACGGTCTGATAAAGTCATGTCATGAACTGCATCGATATTTTCGGGGACTGACTCAGAAACTGGCCTTCCCGATCAGTCATCATCTTGAATAGAAAATTCACCTCTCTTGAAGCTTGCAGTCCAATTTTTCACGGTCGCATACGAAGGACATTGATCACCAAGGGTATTAAGCATATCTTCGTAAATTTGCTTACCTCTTAACCCTTTTTAATACAGGTACTTGATGATGACTCGATACTCCAATTTTTCGATTTTTACAATTTCGGTGGACATTTTTTTAAAATTTATTGCCTTATGCTAGATTTCCATGCATCCGTCATCCGATGATCGTCGTTATGATTGGCAGAAATTTTCAATATTATAATTATGGAGATGCTGTTGAATTTACATAGCTCTAAGGAAGATTTCCCTACAGAAATAGGCAGGCCACGAAAAAATGGGATCAAGGTATACGGTGCAAAATTATAAAATGTCTATTTATTATTGTTTATAGTAGCTCTCATGTAGAGAAGCATGGACTGATATACCAATTCTTATCAAAACGAAAATTGAGGAAGAAATATTAGTATGATATTGAATAACATACCACAAAGTGAACACTAAAAAAATGGTTCTCACGGTTGTTGCTGGCCTGAGAGATATATCTGCTTATCTTCTGACGACGTGTGTGTGTGTGTTGACCACAGAGTCGAAAAGGGTGGTAAACCACTGATGTGAGGTTCTTCTTCGTTTCAATTATGAATCAGTATAAAATATGAATTCTGAACCGATGCATTGTACCAGTTTGAAACCTCTAATTTCGCAGTTTCAATTTTCCCCAATAAATTTGCGCTTTTAAGGGAACTCTGGTTGGTTTCCACAGGAATTCTATACGAGGCTAATAGTCGGCCATCTTTGATTAAGGTGAAATGAGGTGTCGTTGTACACATAAACGAAGGTGTGAATTCCCATTTAATTGAAGAATGGCAAAGGACCCGACCCGTTCAATCGTCCGGTAGGCACAAAAACGGTGCTTAATTGCTTGTATTGAGCAATGCGGAGCTTGAAATTAGAGCCGCCATTCAATCTTCTTTCAATAGCCAGGAGCTGTAAATAGAATTCGTCTGGATGAAGAAAAAAAATTCGGGGGGCGGTTCAACACGGATTTTTACTTCGGAATATTCATGATGTTTTATGATCTAATAAACTCTTGAACGAGACTCTTTATTCTCGAGTTGGAGGGTGACATCCGTGGAATATGAAGCCAACGGACGGAAATTCTTCAGAAGTCTGGGAATGAAAGCCGAAAAAAGTGAGGGACAACTTGTCGAAAGAGTATTTCTAAACTTTTCGATCTGTTCTGAAATTGGACGTATTGAATCCAAAACTGCCTTCATTTCCACCAGCTCAAAATTCATGTCTGCGATGTTTCGTGCCAATTGCGTTCTCTCAACCGTTCAAAGCCGAAAAGTAATTTATATTCGAGACAAACAGAGAATAATATTCCATACAATGTTCAAATCCATAGCCAGCGTTTGCTTTGGAGCTTTTTCCCTGATCCCATCATTTTCCATTCGATTTCACATTGGAATACCAGAACGAAATGTTATAATAGCAGTCACGTTTCGCGCATAAAGGCAAAGGGGTAATTCCCATCGGCAAATAAGGACTCGTTGGGATATCTCTGGTATTTAAGTGTCTTCATCCCTAAAAAAAAGAGAGTCAGAAACGATTTATTTTTTCTGATTGATGAAGAGATGTATGAGTGTATATTATAGGTAGAGATAAAAATAATAAAAAAAATATTTTATAAGTATTAAATGAATGAAAAGGATATTCCTCATCATTTTTGGTTATTTTCCAACATTTCCACCATCAAAACTAACAAATTTTTTTGTGTTTTTTCATTTCAGTATTGAAGTCTATCATTTAGTTAATCAAATGTCTATCTCATTTTTCTTTTAGAATTTACAACAATGTGTTGTTTTTGCGAAATTTATTTCCTTGAATTTTTCTATTCGAAATGATAAATATCCATTTTTATGAACGACAATTTATTGAGGTTTGTTTTAACCGTCGATCAGTGAAAATTATTTGTTTTTTACTATTGTGGATTCCCACTTGGAATTTAATTTCTCTTAAATGACACACCCCGCAGGTATCTCCTCCCAGATGACAGGTGAAGTAAAGAGAGAGTATTTTTTAGCCAGTGTGAGATCTAGTTCAGGGTAAAGTTTCTTGTTATATTCCCCGCGCCCCAACATTTGTTCTATTAAGCTGAATAATCCAATAAATCGAAATTAATGCACTGCACTGCCATCTGGCGGTATACGTTTCTTATTCTGAAGGCTAAGAACACTTAAAAGCAGATTTTTTTCCCTCGATGTTGAATCGAGTGCCTGAATTGATGGAATTCATATTTCAGTATATGTGAGGAAAATTGGAACCAACTGAACAAAGAAACACTCTACAAACCAATACAAAAACTAGGACAAGTCTTAAAGAATGCCAAATACCAAATTGATGCCATAGTTGGTTTGGTTTTGATAGAATACCTTGTGGCTGTGGGAAAGTTAACATCGGGACCACTAATCACACAGACCAAAGAACACGACCAATACAGGGTCTTTCACGAGGAACCTCACCCATATTTATACGGGAAACTACTGAACGTATTTTCATGAAATTCAGCACTCATAAGTATTTCACGATGCTGATGAAATCTAAAATATTTTCAAGGCATGAGCACCTCCGGTTTTTCCGGAAATGACGTCAACTTCCGTTTTTCAAATTAGAACACCATTTTTTTATTGCAGAAATAGATTCCTTAGAAAATTTCAAGTTATTTTGATGTAACATTTTTCAGTTTTGGTTGGAAAATTCTCTCTGAGCGGGAAAATTCGAAAAAAAAATCGAAAATAGAGCTCCGCTGAAACAAGAATAACTTCGAGGTTTTTGGATGGAAAATTTTCATTTTTGGGATTTTCCAAGATGTAAGATTGATGTATCCACTTCAAAAATCAAAATCGCGATTCATGATACAGAAGGTGAAAAAATCGCTTTCAAAGTTAGGGATGACAAAATCGTGAAAAATCAATTTTTTCAAATTAGAACCCCATTTTTTTATGGCAGATATTGAATCTACGTTAAAAAATAATGTGAGTGTATGCATCACACCCTTGCCCTAAAATGGATATTTTCTGAGTTAATATCCACTTTAGGGCAAGGGTGTGATGCATACATTCACATTATTTTTTAACGTATATTCAATATCTGCCATAAAAAAATGGGGTTCTGATTTTAAAAAATTGATTTTTCACGATTTTGTCATCCCTAACTTTGAAAGCGATTTTTTCACCCCCTGCATCATAAATGGCGATTTCGATTTTTAAAGTGGATACATCGATTTTACATCTTGAAAAATCCAAAAAATGAAAATTTTCCATCCAAAAACCTCGAAGTTATTCTTGTTTCAGCGGAGCTCTATTTTCGATTTTTTTTTCGAATTTTCCCGCTCAGAGAGAATTTTCCAACCAAAACTGAAAAATGTTACATCAAAATAACTTGAAATTTTCTAAGGAATCTATTTCTGCAATGAAAAAAATGGTGTTCTAATTTGAAAAACGGTAGTTGACGTCATTTCCGGAAAAACCGGAGGTGCTCATGCCTTGAAAATATTTTAGATTTCATCAGCATCGTGAAATACTTTTAAGTGCTGAATTTCATGAAAATACGTTCAGTAGTTTCCCGTATAAATATGGGTGGGGTTCCTCGTGAAAGACCCTGTATTGTTGCCTGTATCAAACATAGAAGTGTACTCACAGAACATGTTTTGATAAAAAAATAATAACATGAAATGGTAAGAAGAGACTTATTGCGTGGTTGCCCGCATTCTCCAACAATCCGGAGAGGAGGGGATTAACCGACCGACCACGCCGGTCGTGGAGCTAAGGCTCTAAATGCCTACTTAAATTTTGACCTGGCTTGTGATCGTCCATGATTGGTACATTTCTGAACATCCTAGGTAGGACTTCATGTTACGACGTAGAGATTCAGATTCGTTATAACCTAAATTATTGTAATCCCGCTGTTTTTCCGATGAAAATGCAATTTTGTCGTGAAAAATGGTTGCGAATGAATCATGAAATCATGATTGCTTCAAGATTTTCCATCTTTGTGTAAGTGCTCGAATGCCGTTACGGTAAAAGTGTTCATCTTTTGAGGCTATCCACGAGTTAAGCAATTTATTCATGGTTGGAACTGGGAACTGGGAAGTATGGCGTTTGGGAAAAGACGTCCAATTTGAGCGTTTCCAGATAGAATTCAATGGATCAAATGGAGTCGACATCGTTCTCTAGTGATGGTCTCACTCGATTTCAACAGAAAATTAGGTCTAGGCGACGACGTAGAAGCATGACCGGGCAGTCCTCATGACCTTCTTTTCTTTGGGTTGCTGTGATAGATCCATTTTTCATCATCCATAACAATGCGATGGTGAAACCCTTCTTTGCCGCTTAAGCAGTTGGTCAATACGTATGGAAAGCAAGTTCTCTTTTTTCGAATCATTCCCAAAGCATGGAGTCCCTCGAAAATGGCTTGGCGGGTAACTTCTAATGCTTAGGGAAGATCTTCTTGCGTTTGGTACGGTTCCTCATCGAGCAATACCTCCAATTCAGCGTCTTCGAATGTTTTTGGTCTTTCTTTGCGCGGACTGTCTTCAACATCGAAAACACCGTCTTTGTAGCGATGGAACCAATCACGGCATGTTGTTTTACTTGGAGAAGCATCTCCGTAAATTATTGGAGCTCTAGAGGCACTGCAGCTGCCGTTTTCTACGAAAGATAGAAGAAAATCAACAACTCCGTAAATGACGATTATTTGGCACAAAATCAGACAAATTAACGAAACCACAAGTATATGACGCCAAAACCAAACCACCAATGTGTTGAAACAGTTTGTTTACCATATGTCTAAGCTTGGTTTATGCCGTTTTGGATTTGTCAGAATCGTCAAGCACATTTTCTTTCGTGGTCAATGTGAAAGTGGTTTTGAAGCCATTTCATCTTAAAGGAAAGCGAAGAAGGAACCAACGTGATGGTTATTAGTCTCACAAAGCAAAAACTCTCGGCGTACATAGCAGAAAAAAAATAAAAACGTGAAAAAAAAATTACAGTTTTTCCTTGGATTTCAGAGTTTATACGTCATCCGGACCGTGATCGAATCACCATATCGATATGGGCGAACTGAACATACTGCGTATCTTTTAACGTCAACATCTCTCGACGAATATCCCTCCCGATGGCTCGCAAACCCAAGGCGTAATTCGTTATAAGGTCGCATTGCGACTTGGGCGAAAGTCTGGAAATAGACCGAATTCGCAAACTTTGCCGGTTCTCTAGGGATGGAAATTCAACACATCGAAGTTCAGCTCAACCGCCTGGGGCCACATGCAGCCAGAATTGAATGGGGGCGTTTTTTATGTGTCATTTTATTTTTATCAGCATCGCCATTAGTGCCCGTGTGTAGTCTATGTGGTGGAAAGGGAAGAGAACAGATAAAATTTAAGGGTCTTCTGGGGAATCATTTTCTAAAATGTCTCGCAGAAGCAAGTTATTATGACTCCAAAGAAGAGCGATGAACTTTCTTGATGTTTGATGTGTCTGGAGAAACCACAACTCGAAATTTTCATGTAGGAGACTGGCGATGATTTATCTCATAATCTATTTCAAAATATGAAGATTGAGGGGAATGTACCATGTCTGGTTTCAGCCCCAAAGTCTTTTCAAAGAGCCTTTGCATGTTCATATGGTTGCCATAATCTTAGAAAGAATTTTGTCGATGTATTGTTACCAGTTTATATGACAGCATATTCACGCTCAATTAGATATTATCGGACGATTCAAATTGAATGAAGGTCAATCTGGCATTTGACGTCGCTAGAAAGTGCTCAAAGCAGACAATTTGAAACGGAATGTACTGCAAGTTAAGACAAAATACTAAATTATGGGAAATTTTATTCACATGCATCAACTTTTTTACAGCGGCCTTCCATCAAGCTAACAACGAATGTCTTTCAGATTCTCACTGAGTCGTGCCGACACTTCAGACAGCGGCTCGACCGGTCTCACGCCGGGATCCCGAAGCAACAGCGGCGACAGCAACACTCCGGGGTTCCCGAAGGTCCTGCCAGCACCGGGAGCCAGTGCCCTCGTGCAGAGACGTAAAAGCACCCTGGAATGCCTGGTGCCGGCTCCACCGGTTCGACGACCCGGGTCGTTCAGACAGAGATCGCCGAAGACGACGCCCGTGGAGAGGAGACCTTCGACTTTTTGCACCAGGAGGCAGAGCTGGCCCGAGATCGATCACCAGGTCCGTTCTGGGTAAGCTGGATGGTTTTTGCTTGGTTTTTTCGTCAATTTGAGAGTGTAAGCATATGCGATCGCAGGGGAACCTGAGTAAATCGTGGTGTCTTGAGAAATGTCAAAATTTTAGTGCAATACGGGATCATTCTTTCTGAGACTCATCCAAAAGCTTCTCAGCATCATTTTAGGTTTCAGAAAAAGCGTTTTTCATTCCATAGAAAACTTGGCTCTGTTTTGTCGGTGTTCCAGAAGACCACTGCCTGAATACGGTGAAAATATTACCAAAAAAGTCTCCCCAGAAGGGATAACTGATCGTACTGAAGAATGAACTAATTTTGAGTCACTTATTAACGTTGTTTCATTGAGTGCATAAAAACTCCTCAAGTAGCTTGTTGAATGTCAAAATTCTGGAGTTATCCAGGATCGTCCTTTCTGAAACTCATCCAAGAGCTTCCCAGCATAGTTTGAGGTTTCAGAAAAAGTGGTTTTCATTCGATAGAAAAGTTGACCCTGTTTTGACGGTCTTCCAGAAGACCACTGCCTAAATACGGTGAAAATATTGCCAAAAAAAGTCCTCCCAGAAGGAACAACTGATCGTACTGAAGAATAAATTAATTTTGAGTCACTAATCAACGTTGTTTCATTGCCCCCATAAAAACTCTTCATGTACCTTGGGGAATGTCAAAATTCTGGAGTTATCTAGGATCGTCCTTTCTGAAACTCATCCAAGAGCTTCCCAGCATAGTTTGAGGTTTCAGAAAAAGTGGTTTTCATTCAATAGAAAAGTTGACCCTGTTTTGACGGTCTTCCAGAAGACCACTGCCTAAATACGATGAAAATATTGCCGAAAAAGTTCTCCCAGATGAGACAACTAATCGTACTGATGAATTAATTAATTTTGAATCACTAATTATCTTTGTTTCATTGCCTCCATGAAATCTCTTCGAGTAGCTTGCGAAATGTCAAAATTCTGCAGTTATTCTTGATCATTCTTTCTGAAAATCATCTGAAAGCTTCCCAGCATAGTTTGAGGTTTCCGAAAAAGCGGTTTTTATTTAATAGAAGTGTTGACGGGGTAGACAACTCAGAGACAACTGAAGAATGAATTAATTTTGAGTCACTAATTAACGTTGTTTTATTGCCTCCATAAAAACTCTCCAAGTAGCTTGCTAAACCCAAAATCCACAAGAACGTAATTGATAAAAGTAATATAATATCACGAAGAGAATCTTAACGCAATCTCGGAGTCCTCGCAATTAGTACCAGTCCGCAATAAGGATCAGTATCTGCATGACAATAGGGCGAAAATTGCCTTTTACAACTCCTCATTACGCGTCTCCATTCACGAAACGTTTTTCCGTCTCTTTTCGCAGAGTTCAAGAGATCGACGGCGTTTACTTCGAGAGCTTCACCGCGCTGGCATGGAAACAGGAGAATCAGAGGCAGAGCGCTTTAAAAAACGCAGAGATCTCGGCGGCGGATCCGCCGCCCCAAGAGGCAGAGCTGGGGATAACGCCTATCGATTATTCCATCCCCCACAGCGAAAAGGACAAATTATACGTCGAGATGCTGTACACGATCGCCAATACGGTAAGATTTTATTTGGTACTTGTTGCCTTTTTTTGAGCTCCAGGTGAAAAACTATGCCGCAAGGTGAACGGCATGATTGTGGGTCGTGAAGAATTTGAAGAGGGTGAGGGCTTGTCTGGACGAATATTTATAGGAAAGGCTGGAGATAGCGGAAGTCCTGAAAAGGCTTTGTCTTTGTAGCAGATCTGATTGATTGTATGTTTCGTGGAAAGCTATTCGGAGGTGGGAAATGTGAAAACTTTCTTTGATGTTGATGAGAACAATAGTTTATCAGTTTTGACATGGAATGTGCGGCAACTAGTTCTCCCACATTTGAAGGAGCTGTTCAAAATATAAGAAAAAATATATTGGAAATATTCTTCCATATTTTGAAAGCCTACATAATCAAGTTTTTGTCATTTATGTCTTGTAAGAGGATATATTGAAAAATTCTTAGCCTGATATAGAACCAAACAAAATTTCAATGTCAAATTATTTTATTACTCAACATATTCTCCTCTTAATTGAATACATTTATTACAGCGAACCTGCAACGTCTCTAGACCTTTCAAAAAAGAATTGTTTCTTCTTGCTCTGCAAACCAGTCCTCCACAGCTTTTACAACCTACTCGTTGGAAGAAAATTCACATATTTTTAAACTTTTTTTCAGTTGAGGAAATAGATGATAGTCGGACGGAGCCAAATCTGGGGAATAAGGGGGGTCTTCTTGTAATTCTTACCCTAAATCACGAATTTTTTGCATGGCAACATGAGATTTGTGTACTGGGGCGTTGTCCTGTAAAAATAAAACACCTTTGGATAGCTTTTCGCGTCTTTTTTCTTTGATTTTTTCCTGTAGAGTAATCAGTAATGTCGAATAGTAATCTCCAGTTATTGCTCAACCCTTATCCAAAAAATCAATCATGATTATCCCATGGCAATCCCAAAAAACTGAAGCAAGAACTTTTTCAGCAGATTTTTGGACACGAAACTTCTTAGGTCTTGGAGAACCAGAGTGTCGCCATTCCATCGATTGTTGCTTTATTTCTGGATCGTAGAAATGTACCCAGGTCTCATCCATGGTAACAATTCGGTTTAAGAAGTCAACATCGTTTTCAAATCGAGCACAGATCGAACGCGATGCTTCTACCCTTGCACGCTTTTGGTCAACATTCAAACATTCGGGGATCCATTTTGCAGAAATTTTTCTCTTGTCCAAATTGACGTGAACTATATGATGAACGCTTTCGTATGAAATCTTCAGTGCTTCAGATATCCGTTTTAGTCCAATTCGACGATCATGTCATGAACTGCATCGATGTTTTCGGGGACTGACACAGAAACTGGCCTTCCCGATCGGTCATCATCTTCAATGGAAAATTTCCCTCTTTTGAAGCTTGGAGTCCAATTTTCACGGTCGCATACGAAGGACATTAATCATCAAGGGTATTAAGCATATCTTCGTAAATCTGCTTACCTCTTAACCCTTTTAAATACAGGTACTTGATGATGGCTCGACACTCCAATTTTTTGATTTTTATAATTCCGGTGGACATCTTTTTTTTTAATTTATTGCGTAACTCTGGTTTACTTTTTTGACGTCGAACTCTACACTGACACTTCTAATAAGTTATTGTTCATTGTTATGGTATCGCAATATTTTGTTTATGCATTGAACTGGTCTAGGCTAACTAGATATCAATACATCCTCATATTTATGGATTTTTAATACACTTTTCTGATATCACCATCACATGCTTTTTATATTGAATTTCGTCATGGTACTCAGTACCATTAGTAAATCATTATTTCTTATGTCTTTTAATGTCATTAATGAATGACATAACGTTACCATCATGGCATGCGATCAGATAAAACATTTAATTGAAGGGAGAAATAAATTATAGAGAAAAACCCGCTGCATATGTCATGTTAGATGCAAATTGATGAGAATCGAAGTAAAAATGTTCCACAATACCTTCTCTAATGACCTGCGATAACGTAGAAGTAAAAATAGAAAAATATTCAAATGTGGCCAAACGATAAGAACTGTTTACTTCTATAATTGCAAATTGGCGAATGCACCGGTCCTGTTTCCATTGAACCAACTCGCTACAATGTCACATGCCCCTACCTGCACACCGTTCCAACCCTTATCTTACGTAATGCACCGTCGAATAAAGGGGTATCAACGAAAGGAATAATAAGCAGGTTGGGTATCGCCTCAAATTGGCTCTATTGAATTCCAGTTTCCATTTCTCCCGCCCGATAGTGATCTCGGTCGCAAAATCGCGTGCAGCCATGGAAAAGAGTGCCTTTGCATGTCGTGTTAGTGTTTACGTGGAGTGGGGGGCGTCACTTGCCAACCGCGTCTTAAAACTCAATCCCGGTTTATTGCTTGTTTCATGAATAAATTCATATTGCCCGTAATTGAATTTGTGGGTTATTGGTGCCACTTCCTGTTATGTCAACTCGTAAAATACTTTATGGCTGGTGGTAGTGGTGGTCCTTGTTCATAATAATCGAGTGATTAATAGAGACATTATGTTTGGATTTTATGGATACTTTAACACCGGAAATTACTCATGCAATATTGTTTTTCTTCGATATTCTCCTACCATTATTTCTATAAAATACATATTCTTGGGATATACAGGGTTGCCAAGAGATTGACGTCAAAAAGAAAAAAACAGGTCTCTTGTCTCATGGGCTTTTCGAATCACCCCCATGTATGTTATGCGATTTTTCACGGTTTTAGAGTTATGAATTTTTTTATGAACTTTGAGAATTTTCGACGGCTTCGATCTGAAACGAGTTTTCTGAAAATGCCAAGACGTGTGGCCTAATTCAGGTTGTTGTAGCGGAAAGGCTCCAAGTCAGTCAAAGTGTGATATCTCGACTTTGGAATAGGTTCAGGGAGACAGGTTCCGTGTTGGAAAGAACAAGGCTTGGTGGGCGACGAAAAACAACACCTGCTCAGGATCGTTTCATCAACGTTTCGGCGAGAAGGAACCCTACATCTACGTGTAGAATGCTACGGAATACTCTTCAAAATGCAGATGGGGTCCAAGTTTCCATCGAAACTATCAGACGACGTTTGAAAGAGGTGAATCTAGGTTCTAGACGTCCATTAAGAGGAGTTCCATTAACACGTGACCATAAGCGTCAAAGACTAGAATGGGCAAGGCAACATATCAATTGGAACGATCAATGGCGTAGTGTCCTTTTCACTGATGAATCCAGATATGGAC
Source organism: Adalia bipunctata (assembly GCA_910592335.1). NCBI lineage: Eukaryota > Metazoa > Arthropoda > Insecta > Coleoptera > Coccinellidae > Adalia > Adalia bipunctata. The sequence goes on along the minus strand of OU342948.1, from coordinate 9,958,633 downwards.
GATTTTCTCGAAGAATAAGGGTATGGAGAATCCCACGCATACCCCGTAATCGTCGCTATGTCCAAGAAGTCCATCCATTCCGAGGGGGTAGTGTTATGGTATGGGACGGGATATGTTTCAACGGGCGCACAGATCTACAGATTTGTCCTGGAAATATGACCGCCTTACACTATAGGAAGCATGTAAATGACAATGTTGTGCCAAATTTTCACTCTGCTATTGGTGAAACTTTCAATTTATAGACGATAACGCTAGACCGCACCGTGCAGCCATAGTTGAGAATGCGCGCGAGGAGCTTGGTATTACACATTTACCAATACCTCCGCACTCACCAGATTTGAATTGCATAGAACATGCATGGGATATGATCCAAAGAAGATTAGATAATCATCAACCTACCCCAGAATCCTTAAATGATCTGAGAGAGCTTCTGCCACGTTTATGGAACCAAATTCCTCAAGAAATGTTCAACAACCTCGTGTGTAGTATGCAAAGAAGATGTCAAGCTGTTATTGATGCCCGTGGAGGCCATACATTGTATTGATAGTCTCAAAATGCTTGAATTCTCTAGGAATAAAATTTCGTTATTTTACTCGATTTTTCTTAACCACCCTGTATACGCTGCAAAACTACAGGCTAAAATTAATTTGCAACTTGAAATCATATTAATATGAATTTTGATCACAAAAACCTTATTTTAACTATATTTTTTTGCAATTTAAGTCAATATCCCTCACTCATGTGGAGCAGTTTATTTCCATTATTAACATTCTTCAACATTCGCCAGGTCTTTGGAATTATTGAATTCACATAATATTTTCACAGATTCATTACTTTCCCAAAGTAAATGAACATTTTGATAAATACGTAATTATCACGACCCCTATGTAGAAAAGATAACGTTGCTTATTTATCTGACAGGAAAATGACTACAACCTAACATTTTCAAAATATACACGGTGAGATGTATCAGAATTTCATGGCCAACCGGGATACTTTATGAAAGTGAATAGAGTATTTATCGATAGATAATAACTAAATTCCCAAAATATTCCCCACTTGTATGGATAAAAATAAACCTCTATTTTCACCATACGCCATAATAACTCATATCCAACGAAAAATTCAGGAAGCGTGAACATATATCTAGACTTTCTTTATCACAGGAACCCTCACGTTTCGTCGTACAATTTTTATGTCCACCACTCCATAGACGGGGAGTGTAGCTATTCTCCCGAAAACCTTTTCATCAACATTTAAAAGGAAAGGCAGCACACGCAGTGGAAATATCAGGTGCAAGGGGGAGAAAATGAACCTCTTCAAATTCCTGTTCGAACATGAGGGTAGCAGAAAGCGGGTCAATGGTCTCGAGTAATGGGGTCGTAGATGGGTATCAGCATTCTTAGTAGATCGATTTGGTGATAGTCCACCTCTGCTTAATTGAATGGGTCTTTATTTAACGGAAGTTATGGGTTATTTTGGGGTTTTATTTAGGGAAAACGTTTGATATCGTGTCAATTTCAAAGGGACCAGACAGTGTTTTCGATTTAACGGAGTCTAGAAGATTAAAATCATGTTTTCATAACTATTGCAGATTGGCGGATGCGGCGGTTCCAAATATCCTATTATTGCAATAAAAGCAGAACAAATTATAGAAGCAATTAATATAAAGGATCTATTCGGCACTAATTCAAATTTTCATCAAGAGCAGTAGCCATTCAGATACTAAATCTGCCCAACTTTGGTTAGCTTTCATCGGAAAATCGATTTCATGATCGATGGAACGATGATTTTTTGGATATCTTCTTTAATCTATTTCTTTGATGTACTGATTAATTTCAGTAGTAACTCGATGGGGCGAGGTCAGTCAGTTTATAACTCATCAATATTTCAACTACATCAGTGAATGAAAGTACATTTTGTCATCATTATTAATTCATGGCAACCCCATGAAACGGTTTTCCGCTATTTCATTTACAGAAATGTGAATACAGATATTCCTCTGCGTTCCACAAAGAGAATTAAGTTAATTGGTATCATTCCACCCCTGGTAATGTATATTCGTTTCTAGTTCTACTATTATTTTTCATCGTATAACATTTGATATAGAATGGTGATAATGCATCCTATCAATTGTATCCATCCGGTTTTAGAATAATGGGAATGAATAAATAATGGATCTTTTAATGATCATGATTTGAAACATTATGAGCTCTAGGGATTAGTATATTTTTATTTCAGTCAATATTTTTTGTCATAATAGTTTTTTTCATCGATATCGAATAAAAGTATCTAACTATCACATTTTGTGAAATATAGGAAATACGAGGATATATTGATATCTAGTTAGCCTAGACCAGTTTCATGCATAAATAAAATATTGCGATATCATATCAACGAACAATAACTTATAAGGAGTGTCAGTATAGAGTTCGACGTCAAAAAAGCAAACCAGAGTTACGCAATGATTAAAAAAAAAGATGTCCACCGAAATTGTAAAAATCGAAAAATTGGAGTACCTGTATTTAAAACGGTTAAGAGGTAAGCAGATATGCTTATTACCTTTGGTGATCCTTCGTATGCGACCGTGAAAAATTGGACTGCAAGCTTCAAAAGGAGTAAATTTTTCATTGAAGATGATGACTGATCGGGAAGGCCAGTTTCTGTGTCAGTCCCCGAAAATATCGATGCAGTTCATGACATGATTTTATCAGACCGTCGAATTGGGCTAAAACGGATATCTGAAGCACTGATGATTTCATACGAACGCGTTCATCATATAGTTTACGTCAATTTGGACATGAGAAAAATTTCTGCAAAAAGGATCCCCAAATGTTTGAATGTTGACCAAAAGCGTGCAAGGGTAGAAGCATCGCGTTCGATCTGTGCTCGATTTGAAAACGATGTAGACTTCTTAAACCAAATTCTTATTATGGATGAGACTTGGCTACATCTCTACGATCCAGAAACAAAGCAACAATCGATGGAATGGCGACACTCTGGTTCTCCAAGACCTAAGAAGTTTCGTGTCCAAAAATCTGCTAGAAAAGTTCTTGCTTCAGTTTTTTGGGATTTCCATGGAGTAATAAATCATGATTGACTTTTTGGATAAGGGTAGAACAATAAGCGAAAATTACTATTCGACATTACTGACCACTCTGCGGGAAAAAATTAGAGAAAAGACGCGGAAGGCTATCCAGAAGTGTTTTGTTTTTACAGGACAACGTACCAGTACACAAATCTCATGTTGCAATGCAAAAAATTCGTGATTTAGGGTTAGAATTACTAGAACACCCCCCTTATTCACCAGATCACCAACTATCATCTTTTTCCTCAACTGAAAAAAATTTTAAAAGGTCGTACATTTTCTTCCAACGAGGAGGTAATCAAAGCTATCGAAGACTGGTTTGCAGAGCAAGAATAAAAATTTGTTTTGAAAGGTCTAGAGACGTTGCAGGTACGCTGTAATTAATGTATTCAATAAAGAGGAGAAAATGTTGAGTAATAAAATATTTTGACATTGAAATTTTATTTGATTCTATAGTAGGCTAAGAATTTCTCAATATATCCTCGTATAACGTTATTTGTTCTGTTTTTATGTGTTCCATAAAATCTTCTTCAAATTATTTCCCGAATACATAGAAAAATGGGTTTAAAACTTGACAAACTGTGAACTTCTTCAGGATAGTATGTGTGAATGAGATGGCATACAAAATATTGAAATATCTTCCTTTTCGTTGGGCTAGGTCATTTCTGCATTCAAGGATCAAGTTCACCGACAAATTGCTCCGTTTAATAGGTTTAAAGCCTCAATGTAATGGCCTGCAATTTAGATGTTATAGCTCATAAACTTCTTGTGGTGTATAAACACCCCATACAAATGCGAGGTTTCACGATATCAGAAGTTCAGCATGTTCTTCTACCATTAATCTTCAGAAAACTGTTTTCTTTTTATATTCACTAGAAACTGAAATATATCGTATATTACATTATGTGGTAAACTACAGTGTTGCATTTGATAGGGTCGAGAAAGTGCCATAGTAGCACGATCATACGGTAAAACATAGAAAACGCATTATGACAATATCATAAAAATATCACAATGTGAAGGGATTTCAATGGGCCATGTTTTCGAAATGATGGATGAGACTTAATTTCGAGAAATGGAACTGTGAATTGTAAGTGAACACCTTGAATATCAAACCCAGGAAACAGACTACTCCACGAGATCTCTGAGAGGTTACAATCCGGCTATATGATGTTCCTAAGCGAAATTCTCAATTCATTCTTTTTACTGAACTGCTTTTCCCTCACCTTTTTGCAGTTTTCTTCGAATAAGATCTGTACCGTTGGAAGAATTTCCCTAAGATTTTGCGTCATGAAAGAGGTAATGAAGGTCATTGAAAATATGTGAAAATATATAGGGTGATACATTAAAAAAATCATCCAATTGTTGAATAACATTTACCGTGGACACCCTGTATATCAGAAAATAATTTTCTGAGATGCAGAAATGAAGGTACAAGACGTCTACTTTCTAACGAAATCTCTGAGATGTCTGGTTCGACAGCTATGGAAGATTTTCGCACTATTGCAGGACCCTGTAATCGTTATTTTCTTGAGAATATTCGAATTCTTTTTTTTCCACAATTTTTATTTTTTCAATTTGTAGCCTATGATAATTCGGATAGGTACAAAAAAACCTGACCTTATGATGGTTTTTCCTAACTTGTCATTTTCATTTTCGAGGATGTACTCAGGCAGATAGGAAAGATTATGGACCAAGAATTTGAAGTGCATTCCCAGTACTTGTTGAGATATTAACATCAGACGAAAAAGGGATAGGATAGGAACAATATCATGAATATGGAATAATATAATTTAAAAAGAGGCCATTATTTTGAATTGAATCCTTAATAAAGTTCATGTGTGTTTTTTGTTTGTTTTCATTTGCCAATTCCTTTATAACAGCAAATAATAATGCATGATTTTAGTATTTTATCCTAATTCTTGTATTCAGTTAAAGGATTCAGACAACAATAATTTTTCATCACTCGTCTTTAATATTATGAATACAAAATAATTATTTCTCAACATTCATACAGATACCTATATCACAAAATATTTGCCATCCCTTCTCCCTGCTTACACCCCAATCTGATCTTCATGCTAGCTCCTATAAATAGATCTCAATAAGAGAAGTAAATGGAAAGTTCTCAAAGTACCTACTCTTCATGGAAGGTGTATGCGAATATCCCAGAGAACTCTCAGTGTGACTCATTTAAGAATATCCACGTAAGATATCGGGATATCGCCAAGACTTGTCTGGGAGTTCTCTGGTGGCAAATATTTGGAGGAGATTTAGAGATCTCAGGAACCTCCCAAAGAAGTAACAAAATGAGTCACAATTTTCTGAAAAGAAGCTGCAGGACTATCTTTGAAATCTCTTTCCGTTGCTTGGGAATGCACCATTATGGAATTATACAAAATATCTGTAATGGACATTTGTGTTGGAAGGGAGACTTCTTTTGATCACAATTCTCTGAATAATCTATATCGGCAGAAGGGACATTGGATTAATCGTTATGAAACATCAAACTACTGCGCTTTCCGAATTTCGAGATGATTCTCGATTCCGACACGCGTTCGGACTGAATTTCCGATAGGAATATTCCAGACCGGTCCGAATAGACCGACTCGATTATGTTGGGATATTCGAACTCACACCATCCCTGAAAAATTGGATGATGCCGGTTCGATTCATTCACGGAAACCATCTGAGAATACATAATGAATGAGCTTGGGGTAGGTCGGGGAATAAATTGCTACCGCCGAGGCAGATTATGGGATATTTGTGGATTCGCTGGGTTTTATCCCAATATATTTCGATAACGTGCTGCCGCATAATGAAATTGGAAATTTGCCATCCTTAAATTTCGGGCTTTCGTCGGCATTTCGTTTGAGAAAAACTCACCTTAATTTGTTTTCTTAACTATAATATTGATCTCTTTGTTAGATGTAGAGGATGAAACGATAAAACTGTTTAGAAAATGGTTTTTAATGGGTGATCCATTTTGTACGAAAGTAAATGTAAATAAAATACAATTTCATTCAGAAAATCGATATAATTCTCATTTGAACATGTTCAGCTGTAGATGAACGATCCATTTTGTTAAATGGCTGACCTCAACTAAGCATATGACGTTTCGGATGTCAGTTCTCTTCGACATATGTCATTGAAACAGGGCTGTCAAATCCGGAGCACGACATGGATAACCCATTTGATGCGACAAATTATTCTCGTCGAAGAGAGTAGAAACTGGGACGTGAGATATGTTGTTGAAAAGGTCTCTTCCTACTGAATTAGACATTAATGATTTTTCCAGTTCATTCTGAATATTATTAAAATGCTGGATTTCAATTTCAGGTTGGTGCTCCAGCACCTGGAGGACAATACGCACATTACAAAGAAGATCTTTATTTATACGGACAACGGGCATTTGGAATGCCACCTGACAGACATTATCGAATGCTTCACACAGCTGGAGAAGAAAAACCACCCATTGTAGTTTTGAGTGTTGTCGTCATGGAAGCTGAGGGATTAGAAGCCAAAGATGCCAACGGTGAGTCTCATTTGGTTCAGAAAAATTAAAAAGAGAATTAATGTTCTTGAAATAATAGCACTTTTTGGTCACTGAAGACTTTTCTTCCAAACATTCACATGCGTTGTATGAATTCAATATGCTGATTCCCTTGTTTTAGGTTTCAGTGACCCTTACTGTATGCTGGGAATCCAACCGATGGCAGCCCCTTGTTCTCCACAACCACACACCCCAAATAGGACACTTTCAGATGTCAGTCTACCAGAAGGTCCAGGTAATTTGTTTTTGAATCGCTTCCAAGTGAAAAATATCCTTAAAGATCACATCATGAAAAGAAACTCCGGAAAAGATTCACGCTCAATTTTCGGTCAGCAGCTTTGAGAAAATGTGTCATTAGGAGAACAATACGATAACCATCAGTTCATCAGACAAGGAATCTTTCCGAAATGAATCTGAAAGGGCGAACCCTTGAGAGAAAACATTTCTCAGGGCAATTTTATGAAGCGTTGATCAAGAGTGTTTCAATAAGAGCGCAAGATTTGAATTACGCACCATGTTTGACAGTCATAATGTCACATGATTATGACGTGACAGATCGAAAGTTGACAGATGGGAATTACTCAATATGGAGCGGTAGAACAACGCGTGCTGACTGTCAAAAATAATTATCAAAATGGTGAATGTTTAATTGCAACTATTCGTAAATGATGAGGCCTATTTCACCTCGATGGCTTCGTGAATGGGCAAAACTGTCGCATTTGGGGCTTAGAAAATCCACGAATGATTCATCAGAAAGCAATGCATTTACAACCTGTAAATGTAATGTAGTAGCGGTTAATAGCGAACGTTATCGTGCTATTATAACACCGTTTCTTGTGCCTCGTTTGGAAGCTATTGATCTTGACGACATGTGGTTTCAGCAGAACGGTTCCACATGTCATACCGCCCGTGAAACATTGACGCTCTGGCACGAGTTCGCTCCTGGTCGTATCATTTCCCGATTTGGTGACCAGAATAGGCCTTCACGCTCTTGCGATTTAGCGCCTGTAGACTGTGGGGTTATCTGAAGTCACAGGTTTATATCAATAAGCCTGCAACCATTGAAGCATTGAGAGCCGAAATTTAAAAAATGTACTCGGTATTGTATTCCTAAAAACGGTCAACAAAAAAGTCCGCGATGGTATACGTCTATCTCTTAAGGATAACCCACAATTACCATTTTTTATCCTTTACATTTTACGGGAAAAATGGCTTATTTAGGAAGTTATTTTAAGCAATACAGCATTAATCCTCATCCAATTGAGTACCTTAAATACATTGTCCATTCAATATAGACCAATATGGCCTTTCACAGCATGTAATTTGAATGAATATTACCGAAGATATTACAGATTTAAAATGCAGGGACATAGCGGTGTGGCGCCGGCACTATTGTTTATAAGGATTGCATTGCATCCGTGCGAAGCCGGGGCGGGTCGTTAGTTTTTTATAAATCAATAAATATTTCGACACTTAGTGTTGAAATAAATACAGCAAAACCAAATCCCTTTTTTCTCACAGAACGAAAGATCATAAATTGGGTTCAATATTTTTTCGTTATTTGGTTGAAGTCCACACTGAAGTGAATGTGGTGACAGATTCAATTCATATCCCATATGTAACCTGATACTTTCTTATAGGCATATTTCGTATTATGAATTAGTGAACAGTTCTCTTCTTCGAGTAGGTATAGATCGACCTCCCCAATATTAAATTGAATAAATCGATTATTCAGAAATCTGTGTTTGATCGAATTCATAGAAAAAACAAAAATAAATAAATGAATAATGAAAATAAAAACTGATAATAAGGAAAATATCACAAGGACAGAAATTGGACTTTTTTCTTCACATAGCATCACGCGACGTGATTTTCTTTCCGCGAACGCATCTATCATCTCCTCGAAATCTGTTTCGGAAGCAGTCTTGTATTCTATAGCTAAGATCGAGAGGCCATAGAGACTTTTCTGACTCATTAAGGAACGCAAATAATTTTTTATTATTTTCAATTTGCTGAAACTGCTTTCACGTCTTGCAGACGTGGTAGGCAATGTGCACTATATTCTATTTTAATGTCAGCTATACTGACATTATAGGGAAAGCATCTTTCAGATCTTGCCTGTGAAGAATTTGTAGCAGGTCTAATGAAGTCGATCTTCCACTTATTTCAGGAACCAACATTTTGAAAACCGCTAGTTCCTAACAAAAATCAACTGCATTCAAGTCTCTTCAATATTTTTGCGCTAAAAGGGTCCCATTTTCTGCAGATCCTCTTTTTGCATGTTTAAAAGGGCATGGCCATTGAGGAATGAGAAATTCGTATGCAGACTCTCTGCGCTTTCTAATCTTTTTTTGATTTCTGACAATAATCTGTCGAAAACAACCTTAATTTCCTCGGAGAATAAACCAGCTAGATCCGTTCTTGACTCATCATCGCACATTTCGTCAACCTGCTTTTTCTTCTTGGAAACACGTTTATTTCTAAGAATTGGCTCCACATCCAATTCTTCTGAAAGAAGTGTAGCTTCCGAGTTCCAGTTTTCAATAAGTTTTTCTGTCATTCCTTGCAAGATCTTCATAAGACCTTGCATGAACGATAATGAACGTGAAATAACTATATCTCCTTTCTGAATTTCCACGTTGACCATATTGATCTCTCGCAGAATATTATCCCAAATTGTTAGGTTCAGTATTAATCTAAAATCCATCACAGCATGAAGCAAATGACCAGCTTCATACTTGTATTCTGCGACTAGTGAGGATTCTTTGATTTCTTCCACAGCCTTCACAACTCCCGGTAAATTATTGAGCAAGGCATTAACAGCTTGATGTTTAGTCCATCTAGTTTGGCTACTTCCTTTAAAATTTGTTTTCGTCCACTTTTTCATAATTGTCCATCGTGTGGTTGAACTAACAAAAAAACAATACAGTTTTTGTACAACACCAAATAAATTTACTGCTTCTGAACATGATAAAGACGAATGGACACCCACAAGATTCAGAGAGTGTAGAATTCTGGATTGGACTCCTTTATATATATGCCAGCTTGTCAAATTCTAAGAAGTCAATAAAACTTTCCATTATTTTTAGTATTGTAAGTCTTTGCCTTTATCTCATATCCAGACTACGTTCTCTTTAAATATCGTATAACCTGGTTCATTTGTTCTGTGAGAGATACATCTGGGGTACCTACAGTCGAACATAATAGTGAAATAGTTGGCCTCCTTGATCTCATTAATAATGCTATTCCGAACATTGGTGGCCATTAAATCGATAATTTCATTTTGAATATTTTTGGGAAGATAGGATTTCTGTCCTTTTTTTGAGTGGTGAAGATGGCACCTCAGAGTCGGGTCATATTTAATAAAAATATTTTTTTCCGAGAAAATCAAAAATAAAAAAAATTTAACCTCTGGTTGGTTTTAGCGCCCATTTAAGCTGGCGCCCAGGGCTCCCCACCCTAGATCCGGGCCTGTACCTAAACCAAACATTTACGCACATGTTTTCGGTCCATTCCCCGAGGAAGAACCTTTCTCCCCCCAAAGGTCCAATTTCAATTTAATTATCGTCCACCTCCCGGAAAAAAAAAAACAAAACTCAGTGACTACCGTCTCGTTCCCTCCTTATTGACCCAAGAAATCGGAAATGGTCCCGCGGGACATGTTTCGTAACGCTTCGCCTGCGTCCTGTAGGATGGAAAGGGACAACATCTCGTCAAATCCTACCAGCCGCATTTCCGCAATCACGGAAAAAGGGCCATTTTTCCCGCGGTTTCAGGCACGTTTACCGGGTTGATAATGCGAAAACGCTGCGTTTGTCAGGTAATCAAGGAAAGTTTGGAAAATGTCGGAAGTTTGGGACGAGTTCGGGGGCGATTTGAATTCATGGATTTGCGAGTTGAATCAACGGCGAACTGGACAAGCGAGAGCTGGAATCTGATTGGTAGATGTTGACAGGAGTTATTAATTTTTCCAATTAAAGAAATTTCTTTCATTTCCTGTTTTTCTAATCTGAATGAGATCAAATTATAATATTTTCGAGCGCCCGTTCTTCAAGGGATATATCCTTTCATATCTGTATTTTTCGAATTCTGACCAGTGTTCAGAATTCATATTTTTATTTTCAATCATATTTGATGTCACAATGTTGATACTGCGAGTGGAGTTCGTCGGTAGCAAAGAAGATCCGCACATCAGTGGTTAAACTCTGTGGTCTACACTTCTCAAAAATCGAGGTACTCTCTCTTTTTATTTTCCTTAAGCCTCAACGTTAGCGTACGTTGTTTGCGTATCCGTAAAGAGTATGACCCCCTAAAAATGCAATGTAAATATCAGATATATGTGGGAGGTTCTTACGGGGATATTGATTGGGGAAGTTGTTCGTACAACCCCAATCTTCAATACCAGTCATTTTGCGGATCGACAGCTACCTTGCCTTGAGTAGTGTGAGCTCGTTAACAGAACTCGAAAATGAAAAATCGAAAAATAAAAATAGGAAAAATTCATTACTTATGAGGGCTACATGGGTGATTTTGGTATCAAAATGTAGGTTTTCGAAGTCGCTGAATTCAATTAAAAATAATTAAAAGCCCTAACTATCACCGTTTAGATTTTTACCGGTCAAATGGCATTTTTCGAAAAATCGGAAATTTCAAATTGTCATATCTTCCGCCCCTCTCATCGCCGCCAAGAATTATTTATATTATGTTGATAAGCATAGCTCCAAGTATATCTGTGCAGAATATGAGCGATTTGAAAAATCCCAAATTTTGGGTGAAAAATGACAAAGGGGTAGGACCCCCTAAAAACACCATATTTGTCAATGAAAAATATATTTGGGGAGGATCTAATCTTGTTATTGAATTCGTAAATTATACTCCCTATTTGGATCTTCAATAATAGCTATTTTGCTGATCGACAGCACCCTTGCCTTGAGTGATGTGAGCTCGTTAACAGAACTCGAAAATAAAAACAGGAAAAATTCATTACTTATGAGGGCTACATGGGTGATTTTGGAATCAAAATGTAGGTTTTCGAGGTCGCTGAATTCAATAAAAAATAATTCAAAGCCCTTACTATCACCGTTTAGATTTTCACCTATCTAATGGCATTTTTCGAAAAATCGGAAATTTCAAATTGTCATATCTTCCGCCCCTCTCATCGCCGCCAAGAACTATTTATATTATGTTGATAAGCATAGCTCCAAGTATATCTGTGCAAAAAATGAGCGATTTGAAAAATCCCAAATTTAGGGTGCAAAATGACAAAGGGGTAGAACCCCCTAAAAAACCCATATTTGTCAATAAAAAATATATTTGGGGAGGATCTAATCTTGTTATTGAATTCGTAAGTTATACTTCCTATTCGGATCTTCAATAATAGCAATTTTGAGGATAGACAACACCCTTGCCTTGAGTGGTGTGAGCTCGTTAACAGAACTGGAAAATGAAAAATCGAAAAATAAAAACTGAAAAAATTCATTACTTATGAGGACTACATGGGTGATTTTGGTACCAAACTGTAGGTTTTCTAGGCCACTGAATGCAATAAAAGATAATGCAAAGCCCTAACTAGCACCGTTTAGATTTCCACCTGTCAAATGGCATTTTTCGCATTTTTCGAAAAATCGGTAATTTCAAACTGTCATAACTTCCGTCCCTCTCATCGCCGCCAAGAATTATTTATATTATGTTGATCAGCATAGCTCCAAGTATCTCTGTGCAAAAAATGAGCGATTTGAAATATCTCAAATTATGTGTGAAAAATGACAAAGGGAAAGGACCCCCTAAAAGCACCATATTTGTCAATAAAAATATATTTGGAGAGGATATAACGTTTTCATTGAATTTTTGAAGTTATACAAACTATTCGAATCGTCCATAATAGCCATTTTGATGATCGACAACACCCTCACCTTGAGTGGTCTGAGCTTTTAAATGAAACTCGAAAATGAAAAATCGAAAACATCAATCAAGAAGAATTCCTAACTTATGAGGGGTATGGCTGATTTTGGTATCAAGATGTAAGTTTTCAAGGTCGTTTAATTTAATTAAAAATAATCCAGAACACTACTGTCATAGTTTAGATTTCTACACGCAAAAATTAATCTCGATCCAACCTAAAGTTTCGAAATTTTCAGGAACCACCCGTCAAATTTTGCCCTTTAACTTAACCGTGGCATTCGAAAAGCAGATATCGTGACGAAACGATAAAGCTCTCGATAGAGCGCTCAAAATGATCTTCACCTTGTCTTTACGACAAATTTATACATTGCGAATTGTTCGAAGAAGTTGCACCCATCCCATTCGCCATTTTGTAATATCCAACTCCGATACATTCTTGATGTACACTGCCCAAAAAAATTTGCGCACAATATGGAAATCTCAAATTTATTCTACAACTGAAGGTGTTCTCGATGATATTTATTTTTATCAGAATTATGCATGCATATGTTATCCACTTTCAACGTTTTTCTTCAATATACAGATGTTTTCTCCCAGCCGGAATAAAAAAAGATGATATCATCAGATTTTGAATGTATTGGCTCCATTCTAAAATCCGTTGTTCTCGATCAATTCTAGTGATCAATAGTTTTTCTTTCTTTTGATTTTCTACACTCGATCGATATGCAACGCGAAACACGCAATTTGACCCAAGAGGAATGTGCCCAAGCGGTAGTTTCGCGAGAAGAAGGGTGGACATACACAAGAATTGCAGAAAGGTTTGGAGTTTCCCATACAAGCGTGTCCAGAATGTTGCAGCGATTCAGGGAGACAGGTATGAATGTCCGAAGACCAGGACAGGGTAGACCACGGGTAACAACTGCCATTCAAGAACGTTACTTGAGAGTTTCTTCGTTGTGACAACGGTTTTCAACCGCTCGCCTCCTACAAAATCAGCTTGAGCAAACTCATGAGGGGGAAATTAGCACTCAGACAATATGAAATCGCCTCAGAGAATATGATTTAAGGCCTCGTGTCGCGGCAAGAGGCCCAGCTCTTACCCCAGCCCATCGAAGGGCGCGTTTGGATTTTGCGAGAGAGCATATCCATTGGGAAGAGGCCGATTGGGAAAGAGTTCTCTTCACAGATGAGTCTAGATTCTGCCTCTACCATTGTGATCGACGTTCCCTTTTATACAGAAGTCCACATGAAAGACATGCTCAGTGCAATTTCTTGAATACTACTGGTTTCGGGGGAGGATCGATTATGGTATGGGGTGGAATATCTTTGACTGCTCGCGTGGTCGTTGATAATGGAGCTATGAATGCTGATACGTATATAAGGAACATTCTTGAAGAGCATGTAGTGCCATTTGCCCCATACATTGGTGAAAATTTCATTTTTATGGACGATAATGCCAGACCCCATCGTGCGCGCATCATTCAGGAGTACCTTGAAGAGGTTGAAGTCTCTCGAATGGAATGGCCAGCAAGAAGTCCAGATCTCAATCAATTGAGCAGGTTTGGGACAACCTCAATAGAAGGCTGAGAAGTTCAGAAAATCATCCAGCTACTCTTAATGACTTAGGAATCCAACTCGGAGAAATCTGGGAAGGATAAGATCAGAACATTTTAAGATCACTCATTTTGAGTATGAACCGTCGTTGCCGAGCTGTAATTAACGCAAGGGGTGGAAATACCAAGTATTAAATCACTTATCAGCATTTCAGTATTTTGAAAATTGTTCATTTCTCTTCTTTCACATAAGATTCGGTGTCTTGTTTCGTTCAAAACCTTATCGAGAGAACATAAAAATAAGTTATAAAGTCAATGTAGAGTTAACTTTCATTAAAATTGAGATTTTCAGAATGTGCGTTAATTTTTTTGCGCAGTGTATTTATAATGATAGAAAATTGTGTTTTTTTAGGTCGCAATACTCATTTCAAGTGATCAATATATAAATGGTACAAAATATAGTCGTCCCTATTTCAAAAACGCAGCAACTCGTCTCATCTTAGTCTGAATAGACAGAAAACTTAGCGTTAAATCCCCCATGCTCGCCGAGATCTCTCAAAGGGCCATTTCCCCCCTTGTGCCCCTCTTAACCGCTAATAACCCCGTAATCCTCTGTTTGTCAGGTAATCACGAGAAGTTGCGAAAACATCACAGCTTCAAGCTGAGCTTCAAACGGAAGGACGGACGTGTGCGGGAACAACGGGACAGTCTGGGAGGTGCGCTGCCTGCCAAGTTCATAAGGGCCACTTCAGTCAAGCCTCACACCCTCAACCCCAAGTGGAACGAGAAATTTAGATTGTAAGTGGAAATGGCGACATGACGGAAAATTTCCGATTTGTCGGACCTTTGAAACATTAGGTACTGAAACATTTTCAGGTTCAAGCAGAATTCGAGGTAATTCAAAGAATAGCGATTCGAGTTAAGATGGAACAATTTCATAAAGAGATACAAAATTTAACCCCAAGGATATAACGTCACTCTCTCCAGATGAAGAAGTTTAAGAGGACCTGGTACACGTCCGAGCTCGCGAGCTCTCTTCAAAAATTGGGTTTTTTATTTCCATGATATCTCAGTTCGTATGCGGCGTAGACCAACAATTTTTTTAAATTGAAGCTTAATCATTTTTCTAGAATGTGTGTTACTCGCTTTTCTGTTTTTCTCCGTATATTAGGAAAAAAATTTAGTGAGCTGTAATTTCATGAAAATCTGGACAAACGATTTTATTTCCATGATATCTCTGTCAATTCTCGGGATAAATGTATGGAACTTTCAGTTTACATGCGAAATAATATTTTCCAGAAAGTGTATTGATCAGTTTTCTTTGTTTATTGCCCCCTCAATTTTTAAATGAATTATAAAGTAGGAACTTTATTGGTTATATTTTCAACCAGGTTTTTTTCCTAATTTACGCAGAAAAACGGAAAAGCGAATAATACACATTCTGAAAAATATTATTCCGCATGTATTCTGAAAATTTCATACATTTATCCCGAAAATTGACGGAGATATCATGGAAATAAAATCGTTTGTCCAGATTTTCATGAAATTACAGCTCACCAGGTTTTATTCCTAATATACGAAGAAAAACAGAAAAGCGAGTAATACACATTCTAGAGAAATGATTAAGCTTTAATTTAAAAAAAAATTGTTGGTCTACGCCGCATACGAACTGAGAATACTGAGATATCATGTAAATAAAAAGCCCAATTTTTGAGGGGAGCTCGAGCTCGAGCTCCACGTCGCCTAAGGACTGTCCATCTCGTGGTATAATGGTACATAAAAAAGTGCCACAGCCATGTTTCCACAGAAACGCAGAACGGAGTTCTAGACACATTTCAAAAATGCACCTTCACAAAAAACACTCTCTTACACTCAAACGATGAGATACCGACAGTTTTTGTTCATTCAGTTTATAAATATGACTTGAAATTGGATTCAGTCACTATAATTCATCAAAAATAAATGATCGATAAACTAAGATTTTTTTCTAATTTTTCCTATTTTGTCTCATCCTGCATAGAGCAAAGAATAACAAACAAAGATTTCCAATCAAGAATGCAATTGAAATTGAGGAAAATATTCATCTCATTTCCGGAACCCAGATTTCTTAAGGGGCCGTTATACTCTGGCCGACGGCTACGGCACCGATTCTCCATTCAGAAAGTGCCTTTAATTTTTCCAAGTTCACGCCCTCAATTTTTCACCTAAAAGCTTGATTTTTTTCAAATTGAAGTTAAAGGATGTCTTGAGGGCACTCCAATTTCTTCTCTTTGAAAAAATTATTT
Source organism: Adalia bipunctata (assembly GCA_910592335.1). Classification (NCBI taxonomy): domain Eukaryota; kingdom Metazoa; phylum Arthropoda; class Insecta; order Coleoptera; family Coccinellidae; genus Adalia; species Adalia bipunctata. The sequence goes on along the minus strand of OU342948.1, from coordinate 9,942,253 downwards.
TTTCGCATGAAAAAATCGGCTACGGCACCGATTCTCCATTCAAAAAGTGCCTTTCATTTTTCCAAGTTTACGCCTTCAATTTTTCACCTAAAAGCTTGATTTTTTCTTTAAATTGAAGTTGAAGGATGTCTTGAGGGCACTCCCCAATTTTTGGCTTCATAATCGTTTTTCGGCGGTTGTTCATCAATTTTTTTAGAAAATTCATTGGAGTGCCCTCGACAAATCAATTTTTTATATTTAAAAAAATATTCTATTTGGATAGGCAATTAAATAATGCAAAAAATGATGGAAATAGTGAAAAGACTTCCAGAAAATGTGAAATCGCAGAGAACTTCGGAAATTCCAGGAGAATTAAAAAAAATCAAGCTTTCAGGTGGAAAATTGAAAGATTGAAAGGCACTTTTTGAATGGAGAATCGGTGCCGTCGGCCAGAGTATAACGGCCCCTTAAGAAACCTAGAGGGGCTAAGATTTTTCCGGATGTTTGTATGTATAGAGAGAGAGAGAATGCTTTATTGGCTGAACAGCAGACAAAGAGCCATCGACCTAGGAGTATGTATATTTTAATGCATTCTAACGCATTATTCTGATAGGTAATCTAAAGAATACAAACATCATCCGTATTTTCCACATATAGAAACCATCGAAAGATCTTTACCAGCCCTGTTTCCGAGTGAATGCATATACTTAAAACCCGTTTTTCACGCCAGTGGGGCGCGTCAGTTATTATTTATTTACTAGCACTTACTTTGCCGACGCTATTTTATGGAGTAAGTGTAGCATGGGGAAATTTATTGGAGATAGCGGCTGCATATTAATGGCGAAAAAATTATATGCTGTTACGGGGTAAATGAATAGGATGGGACGGCTGGGATTTTGGTAGTTCCTCGTACGTAATATTCGAGACAGGGGATCTTAGGGGAAGCTGAATTTTGTATGTAGGTTAAACTTGGCACTTTACAACGGAACGATCTGAAATCTGTTACTTCAGCCCTCTAACCTCTCATTCAGGTACTTCTAAATTGCCGAATTTGAAATTCTTAACTATTCCTCGTCGCCAGTTTGTAATATAATCTCGTCTACACATTTAGTTTGATAAGAAGTGACAAGACAAGACTAGACAGTAGTTATTTTGTGTTATTTGGATTGGTTGAAATACTGAATTCTTTTAGATGAAGTAATCTTTCATATGAAGAGAATTTGAATCAATATCGAAGAAAATTGGATGGGATGAATCTAAAGTTTGAAAAAATATCGAATACCCTATAAATTTCTCTCCGACGCGACGTACAAAATCAGTAAACTCCATTCACTTTTATAAAGTATTCCAGTTGGCCGAGATTTAGATTTATCATGTTTTTTTACTTAATACTGACGCAGATTTGCACAAGTGAAATATCGGCAATGTCAAAATAATCCTCAGAGACTGTGCCAATGCTGATTTCGTAGTACTACTACATTTTCATACTGGAGTATTCCAAGTTGTGCAAAAAGGTATTTATATGTCTTCTGTCTGCTCATTTCTTGAGAATTTCGAAAAATTAGATTTTTTTTTCGAATTGACTATCACAAAAGAACGGACTGTTCTGTCCATTATTTTTCAGTAAAATCTCGACACTCGATTCTTGATTTCCTTACAGGGACCTAGCATAACTGAATCTTCCAGTCATGTTTATATACGGGAAATATTTCCAGTATTAGAGGAAAAAGTTTCTTCGACATTAGCCAGGTCTCTGGAATTACATATTGAATTCACATAATATTTTCGCAAATTCATTATTTCCCCAAAGTAAATCTACATTTTGATAAATACGTAATCACTACGAATTCTATGTAGAGAGGACAACGTTGCTTAGTTATCTCATAGAAAAATGACCATAACCTAACAAATATAGGTGAAATGTGTCAGAATGTCACAAAGCTTTTTAAAAACAAATGGAGTATACACTCAAGTATCTCGAATAGTTCCCAAACAAATTTCAATTTTTAAATTTTTAAATCTCGAATGTGCCCACTGTATAAAAAACGTTCAACCCCCATTTTCCATGAATCACGAAAACACATCCAATTTTCTTCATCACGAATATCTTTGTCGCTCTGCAATCAACTACAAAAGGCGACGAATGCGGGATTCCAGTAGATAAGACAAACCGAGATTCCTGCCATCCATTCTCAAGGCGAAAAGACTGAGGATCCTGCGTGATTGATATGTTTGACGACGCCTCTGGGCGAACCTCATCACCACCCCCCGCCCCCCTCGTAAAGCCGCCGTGCCACCATAACGAAGGGCCCATCCAGTCGTTTAATTGAATATTTAGACGAGTGCATTTTAAATTGGACCAAAGTTAAAAGGGCGGAATGAAAATTTCACCAACAATTCGAAGTCGCGTCAAGCACGTGGCCAATTCGGTAACGGGTAGGTACGGGGAGGAGGGGCAGGAGGAATCCTTTCTACTCCCTTAATGAGATGCTCGATCTCGATATTTTTCACAATTATCCAGGTGCTCGAATCAATTGGAATTTTACGGGATACATCTCGGAAACGGGAAAGATCGATTGTAAGGGGGGTTGGATGAAGTATCCGAGGGGTGAATTAAGCTTTCGACTTGATGTGTTTGCGTTTGACCTCGTGAACGGTTTGATCGGTCTGATTACCGGTAAATGTTTGCGGAAGGTACATTAAAGTCAAAGCCGCTACCTACATATTTTCGTATGCGGCGTGATTGATTGGAATGTGAAAGAGTGATTTCACGGATTGGTTTATAGTTTCGAGTTGATTGTTGCTCATGTTTTAGGAATATGATAATCACAGCCTTGTCTAGTCAGGCGCGGATCCAGGCCCGAATTTTGGGGGGGGAACTTTTAGATATTCAAATGCCAAAAGGTACTGGTATTTTAGGCAATGGTAAATCATTAGGTGGTCAGGGGCCATTTGGGGGGGGAACGTTCCCCCAGTTCCCCCCCCCTGGATCCGCGCCTGTGTCTAGTTGCCCTTTGTTGAGTCCTCTGATTCTCAGATCTTGTATACTCCATTAACTTTTATAAAGTATCCCGGTTGGCCAAGATTTAGGTTTATCAAGTTTTTCCACTTGAAACTGGCTCAGATTGGCACTTGTGAAATATCGGTAATGACAAATTAATTCTCCGAGACGTTGCCAATGCTAATTTCTTTTTACTCTTTTCAACATTTGAAATGGAGTTAGTTTCTTTTGAACTGACACAGGTTTCGAACTACTACTACCTTTTCATATTGGAGTATTTAAAATTGTGCGAAAAGGGATTTAAATGCCTTTTATAGGCTTATTTCTTGAGAATTTTGAAAAGAAGGGAATTCTATAGGTCCGTCTGTTCGTTTAGAAGTTTTTCTGTCGGGTTATTTGAGTACTCTTTTCCTTTTATCGAATGAACGATCACAAAGTAACGGACTATTGTGTCCATTATTTATCAGTAAAATTTCAACACTCCGATTCTTGATTTCCGAAGAAAAAAATAGCGTAACTGAATCTTCCAACCATGTTTATTCACGTTAAATATTTCCAGTATTTACAGAGAGAAAGTTTCTTCAACATTCGCCAAGTCTTTGGAATTATTGAATTCACATAATATTTTCTCAAATTCATTATTTTCCCAAAGTTAATGAACATTTCGATAAATACGTAATTACTACGACCACTATGAAGAGAGGCAACTTTGCGTAGTTATCTGACAGGAAAATAACCTAACATTTTCAAAATATACACGGTGAAATGTGTAAGAATGCAAGGGCCAACCGGGATACATTATGGAAGTGAATGGAGTCACTCCACACAAATGGTTTCTAGATGGAAAAACTGTTTGGCAGCAGCTATCAGCAGTTTTTTCGGGTTTACCCGCGGCAAAACTTGAAAGTTGTTGTCAACGAAAATTAATAATACATAATACATCCAGAATAATCTGTTACTCATGGAATAGTCTTGTCAAATACCATTCGGGCATCTAATTTTTCCTGTGAAAAAAATTGAAAAAACAAAATCGAAAAAACACAATGCAAAGTAATATTTTTTCAACAAAAATCATTCGTGGAGGTGCAAAAATCCTCGTCTTCGACTCGGATTTTTGTTGCCACCAGCACTCATGCATCTTGTTAAAATATTATTGTTTTTTCGATTTTTTTCCGAAAAATTGGATGCCCTTATGATATTACTTACGAAAAAATGCTTTCTCCCAAAAAATCATAGTCAACATTCGATAGCGCATCTATTCAGAAATACTATCCAAAAATCAGATTGAAAAATTCCTTCATTCGAAGTCTTGCCACCAAAAAGATTATAATTTTTCGAATTTTCGAAAAAGTCGAATATCTTGAAAATCGAGAGACTTTTGTGAACATAAACATATTGTAAATTAATTTGATTGGGAACTGGGAAGGTGGTGAGAAAATCAGCAAATGCCAACGTTTTCGCAACCATATATGGTAACGGGCTCCTCCGCCATATTGCAACACGAATATATCCAAGTATACTCCATTCACTTTTATAAAGTATACCGGTTGGCCATGGAATTTTGACACATTTCACTCTGTATTTTTTGAAAATGTTAGGTTATAGTCATTTTTCTTTGAGATGATTGATCAATGTTGCCCTTTCTTCAAAAGGGTCGTAGTGATTACGTATTTATCGAAATGTTTATTTACTTTGGGAAAATAATGATTTTGAGAAAATATTATGTGAATTCAATAATTCCAGAGACCTGGCGAATGTTGAAGAAACTTTTTTCTCTGTTAATACTGGGAATATTTTACATATATTAACATGAATTTGAAAGTTTATTAGGATCTCTCGGTCAAAGGATTAGTAATACACTTATATATTATCCAAGCTTTCGGTAATGTTTATTACCTTTCTCAAGGATCTGTAACAAATAGACATGTAATAAAGGACTAAAGAGACAAAATTTATACATACATTATGGTGTGATTTTTATCCTAGTAGTTACAGAATTATTTCGTAATCTCACTCTCACTGAGATACAAAATTTTATGTTGCCTCTAATACATAAAATATGTGGAATTATGGTTAAGATCTTCCACGAATATTCAATTGATAATCACATTTGACAACTATTAGTCAAATTCTAACAATTACGGTCGATAGCTAATTTTCATATTTATATTAACATGGTTGGAAGATTCAGTTATGCTATTTTCTCGAACGGAAGACAAGAATCGACTGTTGAAATTTCACTGAAAAATAATGGCCAGAATAGTCCGTTACTTTGTGATAGTTTATTCGAAAAAAGAATCAAAGTACAATGGGATGAAATAACATATATACAGTATTAGTAATTTCCTTACATAATTTCAATGGCATTACAGCTTAAGACAAAAATTTAACAATATTCAATTAGTAATTTTTCAAGAGAATTGCACACATGGAAGAGTTCAGGTGAAAACATCTGATGTGAGCAGTACCTAATATTAAATTCAAAAAAGTCTACTCATGGAGGTTATGAATACAATCATTAATAAAGATTCTTTTTCAAACTGACATATAATGATTGGATACAAAAACTTGAGAAAAAGGTAACTCAATAAAGAAATTGGATTATAATTTATAAAACGTCCATAATTTTCAATCACAAAACATTATTTTCTAACATTGTTACATGTATATGTTTCTTTGAGAAAAATCATTAGGTCATTTGATGTATCAAGCAATAAAGCATCTCCAAAGCAATTAGTATTAGCAAAACAGATTTGAACAGGACACCATACATTTTTAACTATGATATAAGAGCACAAAGATAAAAACCTCTCTGAGTAAGTATAGAGGTTTTGGAATTTTTTCAAAGAATAGGCTGGCATATTTATAATGGATGGAATCTTCTTCAGGAACAACATTTTATCTTTCTTTTGGATTAAGACTGACAAAATATCTTGAAATCATATCTGCAACAGAAAAGGAAATAGAAAATCATCAGGAATAATAAATAATATAACCTACATTTGGTCCTTGACAACGAAGGTCTTCCGACCAGATCTGGCCCTCGAAGCAGGCCTACTTATATTGAGAAATTCTTTTCCAGATTCCTGATTGGTTATTTTTCTATCTAGGTGGTTTGCAGCAACTTCCTTTTCCATAGTATAGGCTTTTTGTCATTTTGTTCGATTCAGTTGAACCTCCTTGATCGTAGAAAATCTTCGATACAGTACTAGTTGAATAAGGAGAGTATTCGACATTTTTGCAATACTAGAATATCCAAACGTTAGGTCTTTCACACTGCCGGATAAAGGGTTCTGTTGAACTTACACTAGAAATGTTACTTTTGGAGATTTTGAACCTCCATCCATTTTGAATTTCCCCATTTTAATTGGAAGAGACGAGTTCTCAGAATTTCCTCTACATATTATTCTATATCCATTAGATCATTGTTTGAGTCAGAGTCACCCTCAGAAAATTCTGAATCTGAATCAGATTCTCCCAATGAAATAATGAATGGAGGAATATCTGCTATTGGAAGATTACCCATGTGTTTCGTCCAGTCCTCTGTGATAAGTCTTTCACTTTCACAATGGTGCACCAATAGAAGGAAATTCTTTGTCGTCTCTTTCACTTAAAATCCTCTTGATTGTGTTTATGTGCAGCTAAAAAATGAATATTCTTATAAAATATAATACCTTGGTTTTCACTCACATACGTTAAAAATGTTGGATAGCTGGTACGATAAAGTGTTGATTCCAAATTGATACTTTTTGAATGAGCCGATTTCAATTCTTCCTTATAGTTTGTCTCTGCTTTTTCGTCACTACCTTCGGCATTTTCAGTATCCTGGCGTGATGATTACATTCATATTTGTTAAAGTAAATGTGATCAACCCTTACCAAACAGTTTTTATAGTTTTTTATTTCAGAAAGCGAAATATCTTTCAAATGAATCAGACTTTTATTTTTTATTAATCAAACTTGACATTTCTCTTATCAGCACACTTACATAATTTAAAGACTTCAAGAAAATTGAGGGTAAATTAACATTGGCAACGTTATATAATTTTCACGAGTGCCAACCTGTGACTTTTCTTAGTGAAAAAACTTGATAAACCTAAAACTTGGCCAACCGGGATACTTTATAAATGTGAATGGAGTATAGACTCTTTAGGCATTTGGAGGTCATGGCCAACCTGGATACTTTATGAAAGTGAATGGAGTATACCTTGATAAATTATCGCCATCCAGATTGAAGAAAAAGATGGACATCCATACATATAATATACTTTTTTCAGCGATATAGATGACATAAACAGCGACTCCCTCCATCTAGACATATGGGATCATGACGATGAAAGTTCTGTGCTTGAAGCAGTCAGCAAATTGAATGAAGTACGTGGGGTCAGAGGTTTGGGAAGATTCTTCAAGCAAGTCTGCCAATCTGCGCGTCAGAGCTCACAGGTAATTGTTTATAAAAGTTGAGAATTATTTTCAGACGCATATCTCGTTGCTAGCAGCAAGATGCAACTAATATAATAAACCGGATGTTGAGTTATAAGTTGATTCAATCAAAGACATATTTCTGAATAATCGATTCATTCAATTTAATAATGAGGAGGTCGATCAATACTCGAAGAAAAGAACTGAACAACTAACTGCTTAAATCATTTCGGTTCCCTAATTCATAATAAGAAATATGCCTATACGTAACCTGATAGCCTGCAGCGTGTACAGAATTGTTGAGAAAAATCGAGTAAAATAACGAAATTTTATTCCCAGAGAATTCAAGCATTTTAAGACTATCAATACAATGTATGGCCTCCATAGGCATCAATAACAGCTTGACATCTTCTTTGCATACTACACACGAGGTTGTTGAACATTTCTTGAGGAATTTGGTTCCATAAACGGGGCAGAAGCTCTCTCAGATCATTTAAGGATTCTGGGGTAGGTTGATGATTATCTTCTTCTTTAGAGCATATCCCATGCATGTTCTATGCAATTCAAATCTGGTGAGTGTGGAGGTTATGGTAAATGAGGAAAACCAAGCTCCCCGCGCGCATTCTCAACTATGGCTGCACGGTGCGGTCTTGCTTTATGAAATTGAAAAGAGCCACCAATAGCAGAGTGAAAATTTGGCACCAAATTGTCAATGACATGCTCCATATAGTGTAAGGCGGTCATATTCCCAGGACGAATGTGTAGATCTTTGCGCCCGTTGAAACATATCCCGGCCCATACCCTAACACTACCCCCCGGAATGGATGGACTTCTTGGACATAGCGATGATTACGGGGTATGCGGGGGATTGTCCATACCCTTATTCTTCGAGAATCTGAAAATCGTATACAATATCTGGATTCTTCAGTGAAAAAGACACTACGCCATTGATCGTTCCAATTGATATGTTGCCTTGCCCATTCCAGTCTTTGACGCTTATGGTCACGTGTTAATGGAACTGCTCTTAATGGACGTCTATAGAACCTAGATTCACCTCTTTCAAACGTCGTCTGATGGCTTCGATGGAAACTTGGACCCATCTGCATTTTGAAGATTATTCTGTAGCATTCTACACGTAGATGTAGGGTTTCTTCTCGCCGAAACGGTGATGAAACGATCCTGAGCAGGTATTGTTTTTCGTCGCCCACCAAGCCTTGGTCTTTCCAACACGGAACCTGTCTCCCTGAACCTATTCCAAAGTCGAGATATCACACTTTGGCTGACTTGGAGCCTTTCCGCTACAACAACCTAAGTCAGGCCACCCTGTAACATTCCGATAGCCCTATTAGCCTCAGCGTTTGTTAATTTACATCTTGGCATTTTCAGAAAACTCGTTTCAAATCGAAGCCGTTTGATAAACTGACTTCATTTCAAAATAAGAACATTCATGAAGCATATGCAAAGAACCAAACTTCAGAAAAAAGGCGACCAGATTGACGAAATGTCGATTCAAGTTGTTATTGAGTTTTAAGTGATTTTACAGCGATTCTCTCGAAGATTACATACTTTCAAAATCGATTGATTGCGATATCCCTAACTCTTGTGGAGCAGTATTTTTTTAATGATAAGAGAACTGCAGCAATAGGGATTTTAGGCGAGGCTTCTATGCGTCATATGACGATCCGCCACTGGCTCGCATTTTACTGAAACTTCCAAACTATCATATCATTTCATGAATTCCAACCAATTACGTTTTCTGTATCTGTTGAAAAATCAGGACTCAACTCAACCCTCTCGACTAGAAGCTGTGAAGCAGTGAAAGCTCCTAACTCGAAAGGCCATACACACAAAACGCCCGCTATTGAAATGGAAACGTCCACATCTCCTTAAGCCTCTCCGACGAATAAAGCAGCATTAAGTTTGACAATTTCGAGAGGACGAGTGCAGTTACCGTAAAAATGTTGAAGCTTGGGAGATGTAAAGCAACGAGATAAATTCGTTCGCTCTCCCATCCGACATCGTTTTATCGCCAAAAGGCAGCTTCTGTACGATATTAAACAAGCGCCCCGCGGCAGTTTCGTGCCCCTAAATCGTCCGAAAATCTGGAGGAACAAGATCCACGATTCATCATAATTCCGCGCTCGTCCACTTCGCTAACGGGATCGCAAGTTCACATGCTATAAATTTCAGTTTATTGGGCAACGAGATTTTCGTGCGGTTGACGGGAATTGGGTTTAAGGACATGGTTCCACTTTCGAGAATTGAAACCGGAGACACGGCGATCTTGCTGTATTAATAAAAAAAAATAAAATATAATGTTATTATAATGCATAATCTGGTATCTAAATAAATAATATTTCTGCATAAATACGAGGTTGTATTGATATCTAGTTAGCCTAGAGCAGTTCCATGCATGAAAAAAATATTGCGATACCATATCAACGAACAATAACTCATTAGAAGTGTCAGTGTAGAGTTCGACGTCAAAAAAGTAAACCAGAGTTACGCAATAAATTAAAAAAAAAAAAGATGTCCACCGAAATTGTAAAAATCGAAAAATTGGAGTATCGAGCCATCATCAACTACCTGTATTTGAAAGGGTTCAGAGGTAAGCAGATTTACGAAGATATGCTTAATACCCTTGGTGATCAATGTCCTTCCTATGCGACCGTGAAAAATTGGACTGCAAGCTTCAAAAGAGGTTAATTTTCCATCGAAGATGATGACCGATCGGGAAGGCTGTGTCAGTCCCCGAAAATATCGATGCAGTTCATGACATGATTTTATCAGACCGTCGAATTGGGCTAAAACGGATATCTGAAGCACTGAAGATTTCATACGAACGCGTTCATCATATAGTTCACGTCAATTTGGACATGAGAAAAATTTCTGCAAAATGGATCCCCAAATGTTTGAATGTTGACCAAAAGCGTGCAAGGGTAGAAGCATCGCGTTCGATCAATGCTCGATTTGAAAACGATGTAGACTTCTTAAACCGAATTGTTACTATGGAAGAGACTTGGGTACATTTCTACGATCCAGAAACAAAGCAACAATCGATGAAATGGCGACACTCTGATTCTCCAAGACCTAAGAAGTTTCGTGTCCAAAAATCTGCTGAAAAAGTTCTTGCTTCAGTTTTTTGGGATTGCCATGGAGTAATCATGATTGATTTTTTGTATACGGGTAGAACAATACGAGTATCGTAACTGGAGATTACTATTCGACATTACTGACCACTCTACGGGAAAAAATTATCATGTCTTTCCTCAACTGAAAAAAAGTTTAAAAGGTCTTAAATTTTCTTCGAACGAGGGAGTAATAAAAGCTGTAGAGGATCGGTTTGCAGAGCAAGAAGAAACATTTTTTTTGAAAGGTCTAGAGACGTTGCAGGTCCGCTGTAATAAATGTATTCAATAAGGAGGAGAATATGTTGAGTAATAAAATATTTTGACAATGAAATTTTGTTTGGTTCTATACTAGGCTTAGAATTTTTCAATATATCCTATTATTAACTGAAACCTTTTTTACTAATTACGTAAAAATACGAAGCTAGCGACTTCGCGCAAGTAGAGCGCTATATCAATGCGCCTCGGACTATTTGGTTCAAGCTACCGGCTACTAAAGGGAATTTCCTTCCCGTCAATTGTCATTGAGCACGAATAAAATTAGTCAACGTCAGTGAATAAATGTAACTGAATTAAATTCATGGAATCTGAAAAGTGGATTATGTTTTTGTCTTCCTCTCAAATTCGTTGATAAGAGTGTGTGAAATAAATTCGCTCACGCGTTAAAATATTCCGACCATAAATCGCTATCATTAATAAACGAGTTGATTACAAGATTTTTCCGTCGACCTCATCACGAATTGAATATAAATTCTGGATTGAAATAAATTTTTATTTCGCACAATAGACAAATTTAACATAATGAAAATTTCTATGTTCATTTCGATATATTAATATTTATGCTCCCTATAGAACAATTCGAAAAATTCATAGGGGGAATATTGGACATGTTGTGACATTCTGAATAGTTCACATTTAGTTTACATTTATATCATTACCTGTGATATTCGATAAGGAAGGTGTGGAGAAAGTGGAGGTTGAAGTGTTTTTCACTTTGGAACTTTTATCACCTGAAATTTCTTCTGCAGTCTCTATTTTATTTTGAATGGAGTTTTCAATATACCCCTTTGATTTCCAACCAAGCTCGATAGTGCTTTGACTGAATATTTTATGTTCGGTTGCCATGACAATCATGCATTAAAATATGAAATCATGCATGGAAATAGGTCATCAATGGATGATTCCGCGTGCGTTAAAATGTGCTTTTATTCTATGGTCGACGGAAAAAATAATTTCCGGCATATGTCCACCACGTACTAGCTCTGAGGAACTGCATTCGAACAGACCAATTTTGGACTACTTTTTCGAGTAATTCAGGCATTATTTCAACAATGACACCAGTTATGTTGGCATCCAAAGCTTCTATTGTTTCTGGTTTATCAGCATATATCAATAACTTGACGTAACCCCAAATAAAATAATCCAGTGGAGTTATGTCGCATGATCTTGGAGGCCATTTAATTGGAACATTTCTCGAAATGATGTTATCGCCAAATATTTCTTTCAATAAATCAATAATTGTTACGGTCAAGTGGCTTTAGTTCTTGAACCAGTTGGATCTTGTTTGGGTGTAAACCAAGATCTTTACTCAAAACTTTCCATGTGGTGGATGCACAGAGTTCAACTTGTTGTGAACGTCGACGATTCGACGAATAGACAAATCTGGATCTTCAGTAACACTCTCACTCGCAGCACCGATATTTTCTTCTGTACGTCCAGTTCTTTGTCTTGTTGTTGCATCGAGTAGAGAAATTGTTGTCCAAAATCTATCGATAGTTCGACGAATAAGCTGCTCTAATGGACGATTATGTGAACCGTGAATTTCATGAAGTGCTCTATGAGTTTGGCGAATAGAACACTGATTTTTAAAATGAATCTCAACAACTTGTGAACTTTGTGAGTCTTTTCATGTTAATTTGTCAATGCTTACTGAACAGAAACGTCTAAAAACATGGCTTCTAACTTCTGTCGAATCACAGTTATCCCCATCGAAAATTCTATCACTCTGAAAGAACACATGAAAACATCAAGAGACCAGTACAGTAGCAACATATGGTTTAGATTTAGAGTTGACTATTTCGACTGTCCATACTGTAGAAGTAAAACCAATGTGAAAGTTATTTCGTCTCAACTACTCGAAACAAAAGTGTCGAGACCCTCTCGAACGAAAACTATACTAAACAGCTGAAATTGAGTTCAATTTTTCATATGCCCTTAAAGAACACAAACGTAGGAAGTGGAATATGTTCATATCTTCTCCATGTGCAATATCTCTTGAAAATAGCCGGCTATAATTGGCACTCAATTTACATTTTTTCTTTGATACGCCTCTCCATTTCTTCGTACGAAGTTGATAGGAGTAAAAACGGAAGATACATAGAAGCCTTATTTATGCTTTCATCTTGAATGAGTTTCATCAAAGGGAAGTTCATCTTCATCCATTATATTATGCTAGTTCGTATGTGTATTCCTACCCATTAGGGAAAATGAAACGCTTTATAACTTCGAAGTAGAGGCAGAATGACGGAAGATTCTCTAGTAGGAATGAAAATACATCATTCCTGGAATAATTTTTTATGAAATTTAAGTCGACGCAGTAGAAAGCTCGTTGTGGATATTTCCAATTAGAAAAGAGATTTTGTAAAAGCGTAACTTTGCCATCTTCGACGTTCTATATGGTAGATTTTTGGTGATATGGTTCATTTTCTTTTCTTTGGAATACAATAAAGCATATCACACACGACTTGAACCTATTGTACATTTGATCGTAAATGAAATTCCACATCAAATATCATTTTCTTCGAATCTATTGTGGACTATTTTTCGAATTTTGTAGTCATCTCTCCATTCTCAGGATGATTTCTTGGGATGCGTTACCATACCCCTTCAAGAAATCCCATCGACTGGATTAGAAGGTTGGTTCAAACTGGAGGCCAGATCGCAGAGGAGCTCAGTACAAGGCAGAATCCGTCTCAAGGTGAGAAAAATATAAAACCTTCATCCCTGATAAATCCAGAAATTCATGGACGGAAGCTTAATCTTCGAACTGGAAGAGATTAACGTTATTTTTCTGCTTCTAGATGTGGCTATCCACGCGCGAGAATCACGGTGCTTCTGACGAGGACAACTGGAGCGAATTGATGCAACACGAAGGTTTGTGCAAAACTTTCGTGGATTACGAACTCAGGAACTGGTCTCGGGAAACTTGGGCTTGGAACGGGGACTTACCAGGACCAGCTCTGACCATTTTACACCAGCACGCAGTTCAGGGTGAGTTGAGTGTTCTGTTAACTTTATTGATGTTTGTCGGGATTTATGTTCGATCAAGTTATGGTGATTCTCGATAGAAATGATAAACCTTCAAAATAAAAGAATTTAAAAAATATTCCGAGTTTCCTGACCACAATGTAGACAAAACTTTAGATTAAATCTTAAACCTCGATTGGTGTCTATAGGCGCATTCGGTATTACCAATCCGGGAGAGGAGCGAGAGAAAACGGACACAGAAATATAATAATTCGGATCTTTCTCTCTCTCTCTCTCTGGCTAAAAGAGGAAAAGAGAGAGAGATCCGTATTTATGTAATATATCCGTATTTGGTAATAACGAACGCAGTAATTGATATATATATATACATAAATTCTTTTGAAAGAGAGTAATACATACTTTTTTCTTAAATCAAACAATATATGGCATAAGGCACGTGTGAAGAAATGGCGACAAGGAACAGATTGTATAAAAAAAATCAATCTGTTTCCCGATCCAAATCTTAGTGTTAGCAGAGGGAATGTGAACGGGGTACCATACAATTTTGCGTATGACACACGAGAACAGATAAAAACCTCTGAAAAAACTCTGTCTCCCCGTATATGTGTAGTGATGCTGAATTTGTTCAAATGATATCCATGTTACAGAGCTTCTTGTACTTGATGAAAACAAGCTTTTTCATCGATCTGGATGGAAGTATCTTGAAAATATATCTGTAACAAGAACAAAGAAGAAAAACCGAGAAAGAAGAAGTAAAAAAATACTTCACCTGCTAAAAAACCCCTTTTCACGAAGTCCTAACTCTCTCTTGGATCGGGAGGATCTTTCGATCAGGTCCGATCTTCCAAGTGATGATTCTTCTGTTCTTCAGGTGTTCGAGGAACGCTACAGGCCCCTTTTATTGGGGGATCATCTCCCATAAATTTAAAGTGGTTATTTTATCGAAAAATTAGCAGTAATTGATAATCAATATAGACACTAATCGAGTTTTTGGATTTAATTTACAGTTTTGTCTACGGTGCAATCGGCCCTAAACAAAATATTGCGATACCATATCAACGAACTATAACTTATTAGAAGTGTCAGTGTAGAGTTCGACGTCAAAAAAATAAACCAGAGTTACGCAATAAATTTAAAAACGAAGATGTCGACCGAAATTGTAAAAATCGAAAAATTGGAGTATCGAGCCATCATCAAGTACTTGTATTTAAAAGGGTTAAGAGGTAAGCAGATTTACGAAGATATGCTTAATACCCTTGGTGATCAATGTCCTTCGTATGCGACCGTGAAAAATTGGACTGCAAGCTTCAAAAGAGGTAAATTTTCCATTGAAGATGATGACCGATCGGGAAGGCCAGTTTCTGTGCCAGTCCCCGAAAATATGGATGCAGTTCATGACATGATTTTATCAGACCGTCGAATTAGGCTAAAACGGATATCTGAAGCACTGAAGATTTCATACGAACGCGTTCATCATATAGTTCACGTCAATTTGGACTTGAGAAAAATTTCTGCAAATGGATCCCCAAATGTTTGAATGTTGACCAAAAGCGTGCAGGCGTAGAAGCATTGCGTTCGATCTGTGCTCGATTTGAAAACGATGTAGACTTCTTAAACCGAATTGTTACTATGGATGAGACTTGGGTACATTTCTACGATCCAGGGACAAAGCAACAATCGATGGAATGGCGACACTCTGGTTCTCCAAGACCTAAGAAGTTTCGTGTCCAAAAATCTGCTGGAAAAGTTCTTGCTTCAGTTTTTTTGGGATTGCCATGGAGCAATCCTGATTGATTTTTTGGATAAGGGTAGAACAATAACTGGAGATCACAATTCAACATTACTGATCACTCTACGGGAAAAAATCAGAGAGAAAAGACGCGGAAAGCTATCCAAAGGTGTTTTGTTTCTACAGGACAACGCCCCAGTACACAAATCTCATGTTGCCATGCAAAAAATTCGTGATTTAGGGTTAGAATAACTATTAACCAGATTTGGCTCCGTCCGACTATCATCTCTTTCCTCAAATGAAAAAAAGTTTAAAAGTTCGTAAATTTTCTTCCAACGCGAAGGTAATAAAAGCTGTGGGGGACTGGTTTGCAGAGCAAGAAGAAACATTTTTTTAAGATCTAGGAACGTTGCAGGTTCGCTGTAATAAATGTATTCAATTGAGAGGAGAATATGTTGAGTAATAAAGTATTTTGACATTGAAATTTCATTTGGTTCTATAGTAGGCTAAGAATTTTTTAAATACATCCTCGTATGTCTTCAGGAGATCTCACAGACCTGCAAATGGCGGCTGTTCGTTTCGTGGCAGCTTCAGGTATCTACCTGAAGTACTCCTTGAATCCCCGCTGGATGTATCAGCTGTTGACAGACATTGAAAACGCCTGGCCTAATTCATCTCTGACAAGGGAAGAGGAGATGTGGTTAGCAGAAAAATTCACAGCCATGCAAGGTAAAACTACTGAATAATTCAATATGTATATTAGTGTAAACTTCTTCGCTTTCGTAAACAGAAAGATGGTTGCAACAATTACGACACCATCGACAGCTTTTTCCAGCTCTGCATCCTCCATCGCTAGCTCGGTTGGAGTACACTTTGAGATGTCTGGCGTATTTGTCAAATATGGTATGTTTAACACAAAATTTAATTTATAATCTTGTAACTCGAAGATATTTCATCTCATTCATTGTTATTTTTTGACCACTGACTCACCCAGGAAGAGACTCATCAACCATAGTTGATGAGACTCTGTTTATTTTCAGGAAAAGGAAAAAAATATGGGTGCTCATCAAAAATGTAGGAAATTAAACATTTCCGAAATATTCAAGAAATTCCAAATTTTCCTGAAGCTAAAACAATCTTAGATTTCTTTCAGCTTCATTCAGACAATGACGAGTTCACACGCAAAAACTGTGGTTTATTTTCGTTATCCTCAACATTTCTCTGATTTCTTTACTTTCTGTTATTGTAGAATGTAGAGGAACCAAAATTTTTGTTGTTCAATATTCTGCTAATGTTCATTAATGATATTCATTCGTTTTTAGGAATAGATTCACTATTCGATAAAAATTGGGTCCCCTTTTGAAATAACAAAGTTCTTGATGAAAACTAGGCATGTTTTTGTGAATATTCTTGCTAATATTCTTCCAGAAATCTTTTTGGAAATGCTGCCCATTCAACAAGGAAATCCGAGGAGAAATTGTGGCAACACTCAGAAAAGGGACGCCAGAGTGGTTCAGCGCTTTGAAATCTGTAGTTATGCCAACTGAAGAATTCGACAATTCTTTCGTAGATTTCTGCACTGAAATTTACGTTAATTTAGAACATGGACTATCGCATTATCATCCATTATTCGAAGGGTAAGTCGTTACTTTGAGATACAGAAAACTACGCTGCGCAAAAAAATTAACGCACATTCTGAAAATCTCAATTTTAATGAAAGTTAACTCTACATTGACTTTATAACTTATTTTTTATGTTCTTTCGGGAAGGTTTTGAACGAAACAAGACACATTAAATGGAAGAAAAATTCAGGATTTCACCGAATCTTATGTGAAAGAAGAGAAATGAACAATTTTCAAAATACTGAAATGCTGATCAGTGATTTAATACTTGGTATTTTCACCCCTTGCGTTAATTACAGCTCGGCAACGACGGTTCATACTCAAAATGATTGATCTTAAAATGTTCTGATCTAATCCTTCCCAGATTTCTCCGAGTTGGATTCCTAAGTCATTAAGAGTAGCTGGATGATTTTCTGAACTTCTCAGCCTTCTATTGAGGTTGTCCCAGACCTGCCCAATCGGATTGAGATCTGGACTTCGTGCTGGCCATTCCATTCGAGAGACTTCAACCTCTTCAAGGTACTCCTGAACGATGCGCGCACGATGGGGTTTGGCATTATCGTCCATAAAAATGAAATTTTCACCAATGTATGGGGCAAATGGCACCACATGCTCTTCAAGAATGTTCCTCCTATACTTATCAGCATTCATAGATCCATTATTAACGACCACTAGGTCTGAGCGAGCAGTCAAAGATTTTCCACCCCATACCATAATCGATCGTCCCCCGAAACCAGTAGTATTCAGGAAATTGCACTGAGCATATCTTTCATGTGGACGTCTGTATACAAGGGAACGTCGATCACAATGGTAGAGGCAGAATCTAGACTCATCTGTGAAGAGAACTCTTTCCCAATCGGCCTCTTCCCAATGGATATGCTCTCTCGCAAAATCCAAACGCGCCCTTCGATGGGCTGGGGTAAGAGCTGGGCCTCTTGCCGCGACAGAAGGCCTTAAATCATATTCTCTGAGGCGATTTCTTATTGTCTGAGTGCTAATTTGCACCTCATGAGTTTGCTCAAGCTGATTTTGAAGGAGGCGAGCGGTTGCAATGCTTGCAAACCGTTGTCTCGACGAAGAAATTCTCAAGTGACCTTCTTGAATGGCAGTCGTTACCCGTGGTCTACCCTGTCCTGGTCTTCGGACATTCATTCCTGTTCCCCTGAATCGATGCAACATTCTGGACACACTTGTATGGGAAACTCCAAACATTTCTGCAATTCTTGTGTATGTCCACCCTTCTTCTCGCAAAACTACCGCTTGGGCACATTCCTCTTGGGTCAAATTGCGTGTTTCGCGTTGCACAGCGATCGAGTGTAGAAAATCAAACGAAAGAAAAACTATACCTTTTCAACTTCAAATCTGGAATTATCAAAATCAAATTGGGAACTAACATATTCAAATTGGGAATAATCAAAATCAGATTGGGAATAATCAATTTCATATTGGAATGACATCCATGTGAATCAGATGTATGTCGTTCCAATTTGAAATTGATTATTCCCAATTTGAATGTGTTTATTCCCAATTTGAATATGTTAATTCCCAATCTGATTTTGATAATTCCCAATTTGAAGTTGAAAAGGTATAGAATTGATCGAGAACAACTGATTTTAGAATGGAGCCAATACATTCAAAATCTGATAATATGATCTTTTTTTATTCCTGCTGGGAGAAAACATCTGTATTGAAGAAAAACGTTGAAAGTGGATAACATATGCATGCATAATTCTGATAAAAATAATTATCATTAAGAACACCTTCAGTTGTAGAATAAATTTGAGATTTCCATAATGTACGTTAATTTTTTTGCGCAGTGCAGATTGTGGACAAATTAAGAATCAATATGAAACATGTCAAGAAAAACGAATTAAATTAGAAGAAACCAGTAAAACGTAAAAAATAATGTAAAAAGAAAAAACGGACCTCACTGAAATAATTAAGGTAGATGAAAATCTTTTCTTTTCAGGACCAACGGAATACCGTATTTCAGCGTGGTATTCAAACAGATTGACAAACTGATGTCAGACGAAGTCATCGCCTTCCTCAACCAAAACGAACATCCTGATTTGGCCTACAGTCGTCTCATTTTTTCCGTTTACCTAGAAGTGAAAGATCTCGCCACATTCAGTCAAAACTTGCCTTCAGGAGGCGACCATAGACTTCTGCTACCGAAATGTCACGAATGGTTTGAACCTTCAGTGAGCTGTTGGTTGGACGTCTGCAAAGCCAAGGCTCTCCAAAGGGTAGGGATCTGCAACCTTACCTCACTTCACCACTGTTGCGATTGATCTCCAAGCTTAGCAACTCTTCTAATGAACCAAATCACTTTTCCACAGGTCAGGGTGTCAGTAGAGCTCCAGAAACCCTGCGATGGTGACAAGATAGTGAAACACAGCTCTTCAGCAGTAGACGTGGTATCGATGTTCTGCCATCTGAGAGATTTCTGGAGATTGCTTCAGTGGCCTAAAGCCATCCATTCCATATCGCTCTTATCGCAACTTCTGGACTGCATATGTTCGGCCGCCTTGCTCTATGCTGATATCATTTATCAGGGTCTGATGGAAACAGGATATTTCGACAGATTGGGACCTTTCAGCGTGTGCGCAGATATGTGCACAGCACTGAACAACCTAGAATATGTATATAAATTCGTATCGTTATTAGGTGAGGACAGAAACTCAAACTGTTTCAACCTTCGCCATTTTCTATCCCTTTGTGGTAGTCGTAGGTCTCTCGATCATGGAATCACATAAAGTCTTGTGCTTCTTTCAGAAAACTACTTCGATTTCGTCACTCTCGAATCCATAGCAACCGAAACGCAATTCTTCACGCTGAAAAACCAGCTGGAGGGGACGTCCAGTCAATTTCAACTCAGGATGACCGACATTATCCAGAGAGTGGGACCACAGATGCAGGAGACTCTGAGGAAGACGATGTTTCACGTTGCATGGTCGCCGGACACTCTACCGACTAACCAAGCAGTGGAACCACTGTTCGATTACCTACACTCCCACTTACAGTTGCTGAATCTGTACCTTTTGCCACAAAATTTTCAGAAAGTTCTACTTGAGGTGAGTAATGGCATGACTTGCTTCAATTGAAAACTCTTCGAGTTACTGGGTTCAGACTGAGTTAATTTTGTGATGAATTTGGCGTTACCTCAGTCTGTAACAAGCAGACTAAGTGAACATTTGGTGCCAGCCTCGAATACTCCTGCTCCTGTTCCTGCTTTGAGTTCTGTACCAAATGTAGAGCATTTGATGGTATTTCTTTCGATTTTATAGGTGGCGAAGGTAGCGCCTAAATTCTGAGTGCTCTGAGCTCGTGAACAAAACTCGAAAATGAAAATCGCAAAACATAAAACCCAAAAAATTCATGGTACAGAAGGCTTATATGGTCATATTTCGTATCAAATTATGGGTTTTCGAGGACGAGCAATTCAATAAAAAATAAATCGAGGCTCTATCTGGTACGGTTTTGACCTGCGAAATGGCATTTTTTTCAAATCGAAATTTCAAGTCGTAACTCCCGTTTCAGTTATCGTATCCACTTTTTATTTGTATATATTTTGCTAGTCTTCTCTTCTACTTAGCATCATACTGGAGCCTTTTCCAATACGGATTTTCCTGATCATATCATCACTTGGATGGTTTTCTGATGGCATGTACTCTTATGTTTGTTTCTCTCATTATCTGTATCTTCTATATATTATTCTGGGAATATCCCAATGAGCTGATCTACCTAGCACTAGTTGAAGATGAGTGAGATTCATGATGATCTCGAATGCTCTTCTCATAGCTCTATTGATCCACACTCAGACTAGTCTTTGTATCTTGTCGAGGGTTTTCGCCCTGTTGTGCTGACATCACTTTGGGGTTACAGCCCCAAGTTTCACCAGCCTTTATTGCTTTACTAGCAACATATGTAGTCTCCATAGAAGTTGCTGTCTCGGGCTGTTCCCACTTCCCAGTTATTCAACTTCAGACTTCCATTCTATGATTTCTCAATAAGTCTGGGGTTCTCCTCTACTGAATTGCACTAGGTGCAAGTGAAAGGTACCTCATCATCAGCATAGCTTGAATACATTCAAACCCAAGCTCCGTCAGCCTATGGGACAGCTCATTTGTTGTATAGCTCTAGAAAAGAGAAGATATTACTCCTACTTGAAGTATTCTGAGAGTGGCTCTGGCAGAGGTTGTTTGAAGGCTGTCTGAAAGAGTTAATCTCCCAGTAAAAGAGAGGTACAGTTATTTTCACCCTTTAGTTGAAGTTTGTATATATCCAGGTATGGGAATACACTCTGGCAGAGCTGAGCCACCAGATGGATACAGGAGCCACGAGTGACGAGCTACCTGCTACCTTCCACGACAGGCTTTACGGCGCTCTGGAACTGATGACCGAATTTTTCTACAGCGACGGTCAAGGTCTCTCCCACGACAGCATACACTCCGATAGCTTCTACCGCATCGAACAAAGACTGCAATATCACCGCACTGACACAGACAAACTTATAGAGACTTTCTACAACCAGAGACTGGAAGAACAAAACACCATAACGACCAGTCCATACGGCGTTCTCGCTGTCAGGGCCTACTTCAATCATGACTCGCTCTGCGTGGAGGTGAGCATTTATCTATCTTAGAACTCCTAGACCATTGGGGTAGTGTTTACAGATGTAAACCTCATTTGGTCTCCTCTTTTCAAGGTTCTTCACGCCAGAGACATAATTCCGCTTGATCCCAACGGCTTCAGCGACCCTTTCGTGATAATCGAACTGCTACCCCATAAGATATTCCCGCATTGCAACGAACAGCAAACGAACGTACACAAGAAGACGCTGAACCCCATCTTCGATGAATGTTTCGAATTCAGCGTGTCCTTGGACCAATGCAGATCCCAGGGGGCAATGATAGCCTTCACTGTCATGGACCACGACGTGCTAACCGCC
Source organism: Adalia bipunctata (assembly GCA_910592335.1). NCBI lineage: Eukaryota > Metazoa > Arthropoda > Insecta > Coleoptera > Coccinellidae > Adalia > Adalia bipunctata. The sequence goes on along the minus strand of OU342948.1, from coordinate 9,920,155 downwards.
AACGACTTTGCCGGAGAAGCCTTCCTGGCCTTAGGCAGCATACCAGGGGTGGCTGGTACCGGGCCAGGGGTTGATAATTTCCACGGACTGAAGCCGGTAGAGTTGATACTGATGCAACAACATCAAAGAAGTACGTACATTTCAGGAATAACATACGGGTTGAGCCACTTTTATTTCTTCAACTGTTTTCTTCAGACTGAAGAGAAATGTGTTCTATACAAAAACATGTTTTTTTTCACATTATGTTTTTATGGGCAATTCTCTGAGTCCTGCCATTGCTGACTTCTTCATTAATTCTAACGCCACCCCTTTGAAACAGTCACAAAGAAACCATTCATAATGGCTGCTACATGTAGATGATTCTTTTCGAATCAATGAGCACCAAAACAAATTAAACACTAAAGAATAGACTGACATTGTTCGTGGTGCATGATTGCCTGCCATCTTCTACGGCTATAAACACAGATGCCTACCGTAGTTGTAGGCAAAAATATACATAAAATTCCTATTAAACCAAAGCTAGAGAACTGGAATGTTGTAATCAGTAAAAAGTTGCAGACAAATTCAATTTATTCATTGATATTTTTTCAGATCACCCCATTTTGCAGATACTGGAATCAAGAACTGGGGACCGTTTGGCTTCTGACTTCGTGAGAAAACAAAAGCTGAGATTCGCAGTAAAATAAATTTTTCAATCTAGGTGTACCTTATCCAATCGAACAACTCTGTATCACACTCGTCGAATGGTGTGTATTTTGAGAGGTGATTATAGTTAAGATTGTTAAGAATAATCGCTGGGCCCAGTGGCGTATATAGGGGGGGGGCCAGGGGGCCCGGGCCCCCCCCCGAAATGGATAAAGAAAACTGAACTACTATAATAAATTAAACAGGCTCGAGAAGCATTTGATGGTGTAAGCATCTCGGGCCCCCCCCGAAAATATTTTCTATATACGCCACTGGCTGGGCCCATTATGAAACTACGGGATACGGTCTAGATTCGGTTTTTCTTCGTTCGCGTTAATCACAGACGAATTTCGATAACAAAAGGCAACTTTTAGTTCGTCGAATCCCAAAAAAACGAATCAACGAATTATTTTAATTGTAGGAGCTATCTCGTGAAAAAGACCTGAAGCCAGCCCTTATCAAAAGTATTTTTCTCGGTGTCTCCGTCTCTATGAATTCATTACCATCGCAGTCTCCTTCACACAATTTCACAGAAACGGCTGTGATTACTATGGACCGAACACAGAGTTCTAATCATAGAACTTATAGAAACATAAAATATAAGTTCTATGCTTCAGAATCTCATTATCTGAATCCACTCCTGCACATTCTCGGCGTTTTCGGTCAGGAACGGCTTCAGGTGAATTTGCCTAATGTTATCCTATAATACGGTCTTGAATATCGCTGGTTTAAACTTAATGAATGTGATGCAGATCCTTTTCAATATTGTTTCGTCACCATAAATCGATCTTTCTTGAGAAATGGTTGTAACTAGTGAGTAACTCAAATATCCAACGCTATTTTTTCTACGTAAAGTCTCCCTGGACTTTCATTCCTATTCATCATACTATTGTAAATAGATTTATATTTTTATAAGGCGAATAGACTGATTTCCTTGAATTATCGCAGAGTGGAATTCAGTGTATTCGAAAAAAGTATCTCACTACTGTAGTTATTTTTATACCTTGTCATGCCTAACAACTGTTGTTTATCAGGTTGACGTTTCGCACTTATCATGACTCTTCAGGAATAAAGGGATGATACTTTTTAATATCATTTTAGGCATTCCCTCATGTACAAATATGTTTTCATTCAGTTACCAACGGATAAATGGAACAAATTGAAGAATAAGATTATCATAATTTTTATAAGGACTTATTTACAGTATTGATAAGAAAAAAATTAGAACTCCGCCAAGGTAATAGCACAAAGCTTCTCTGGAATGCCAATGAGACAATACCAATGAGTTTAATTGAATTTATGGGTTAGTGAATTTGAATTTATATGGAAAACATCCTATCACCCTTTTCCTCTCATGGATACTTCAGTGAAGTATTTATAAATGAAATTCGCAATCAAAATTGGTTTTGCTTTCTCACAGAATCATAGATCCTGAAATTTTCTGAAGAACCCTTTTCAACCATATGTTTGTTCTTTGTCATTAAAAGTTTTCTTAACGCATAATTAAATATTTATTCGATGAAAAAAGGGCTTTTTTCGTAAGTTAGTTTGAATATGAAATTATAGCAATTTGACTGTGTTTTCTGTGGCTGTTGCATGGAGATTTTTTCCTTCTTGCTATTTCTTTCCAAAATCTAATTTTTCGAAGGTTCTCGAACAAACAAATTTGTCCAACAAATGACCTGGGGAAATATGGTTTACGTCCCTATCTTTTCCGAGTTTTAAATAAATTTTGTTTTTCATAATTGTTGAATTTGAATTTCTCAGAATTTTAAGTAGCTGTTGCGTTTGATCATGTTCAATGTTTTCTGTAAATTAAGCATTTGAATCTTGTTACTCTATCACAACTCATGTGGCATTGTTTTGAGAATCTATTCTTATTATGGTATTACAAAAATATACCTGAATCAATCTTGTACATATGAAAGCTTACATACTTTTTGAATATTATTGAAGATTTTCGTTTGCTTCTCACAAGGTGAAATGCCACTTATCTACCTATCAGACATATCATGATGACTTTCCTCTACAGGGTGTTATACTGGAAAATATCTTATCCTCAAATAATATTTTTCTGCTATTTTTATTCTAGGAATTGCAACAATAAGGTATATTTATTATGGAAAGCAACCTGAAGATAATGAATATTTTGTTAAGTAAATATATGAATTTATCTATATTTCCTACTGAAAAATTATATTAAACTGGACCAACTGAATATCTCTGCAAATTGTTCACATTCAAATCGGAGAATATTCCGAAATGTAAAATTTCAAAAAAATTATACAGGGTTTTTGCGTGTGGGAGCTGTAAGAGCTAACTATAAAGGATAATCAAACAATTTACACTCGGAATTTTGCGGACATAATTTTCAAAATGGTTTGACAGATCCTCTTGAAAATGAAAATACCAACATGGCTGAAAGAAAAAATATAAACTATGCCTTCTTTCAAATTAGGCGCCACCTAGCAGAGTTTATTCATAGGTGGAATTTGAGCAGAATAGAAAAAAACTAATAAAAGCGGCCAACAATTTGCGAAAGATATTCAGATTGTTCGGATCACACAAGTGGGAAAAAGCTTTGCGATATAAATGAACATTTTCGCTACATAGTTTCCAAATATTTACATTTTTGTGAAAGTCTATACCTACAATCTCTTACTCCGAGATATTCGAAAATATCACTATACTCTTATATCAATAAGCTTCTACTTCCAAGGCAATCAGATTCAATCATCCTTCACTTCATCGAGCTTACTGTACTCTATGTCAATTGAAATCAAACTATGTATTCCATATAGAATTTTTTCTTTAATGTGATATACACTATGTTATATGTATTTGTCGAAAGAATGCTAATAAATTATAATTATCCGTTCAATTTTGACCCCTTTTTCCATTCCTTTCACAAAAATAGGTATAACTCCTTACTCGGCATAAGCATCAAGTCATGTCTACCTACAGTGACTCTTATCTAGACACTGTAGTCATGTCGAAATGTCGTTAGACACGAGAAACTGTCGATTAATGTGATTCAATTTCAACTTTGCCCGGATATTTTGAGATAATTTAGAAAATAATTTCAGTGGTTATGTATGGAACAGGTACAAGTTTAGGTAAAAGCAGTACGCCCTCAATAGTTTACACATGAACTAACGCATGGGTCCTAGATTTGTTTACTTTTCGCAAATAGCGTTTCTCTTTGGAAAGGCCCAAAGAGTAGTTCTGATTCCCACCGCTCTCAATTTCGGTTGCTTAAGCACAGCGCACACATTTAATTAAATTTCAACAATTTTCTATGGGTTTTGACGTTTCTAACCATAAAAAACTATTATTCTATGATATCAACTTGGCGGCTGTTAAAACTTGAAACTTCAACCAGAATTTTTCAAATTTATAAAATTGCAAAATGGTCATAGTTACATCTTTTCTGCATCCTGAATCGCCTATAAGGTTTGCCGAGAGAAACGTTCGAGCTTTTCTGAACAAAAAAGATTTAGGGAATGGGACGTTGTACATCAGTGAAAGGTTATAATTTTCCTAATTTTCAAAGAGATTTTCATTGAACTTAATTCCAGGACTCTCAGCTGGCAATCTAGAGATGATAAGGGTTTTAAAGTAGATTATGAGGATATTTCTTTACACGCAACAACCAAAGATCCAACCATTTACTCTCAAGAATGTGTTTATGTTTTGCTTGATAACTGTTTGTCTCTACCAGGTAAATTTCATGAGTTTTTAAATCGTATCTTTGAATGCTAGACCATCTGATTGCTTCAGGTCTTGAGCAAGGTCCGGACGTGAATGAAGATGCTGAAAGCAGTGATGATGAAGAGAAATCAGAATCTAATGTTGCAGAACTACTTTTCATACCTGAAACTGCAGCTTCTATAATGGCAATTTATGAGGCCATTTCAGTGTGTCAGGTACTTTATCGAAAGCTTTGATGTTCATTCATATCAAAAACATAAAAATTTGCTGTTTAAAGGGACTCAATCCCGATCCACAAGATGTTGATGAAGAGGAAGATATCCTCTATGAAGATGCTAATGAAGATCATCTTTATGAGGATGCTGATGAAAATATGGATGAATTTGAGGAATTTCATGAAACAGAGGAGGGAGATTATCAGGCTGGAGGAGATGCTGGTATGTCATGTTCTTCCTTTTCCATTTTAGCCAACGAAAATTTTCATCCAAAAATTGCAAAATATATGAAGAAAATTTTTGGGAAAACAATCAACCAACTCTGTTCAAAAGATCGATCAAATTGCTTTCATCCATTCATGTATTGTTACAAAAGAATCATCATTGCTCTCTTTCCAGCTGTAGACAACCTTGCACATAACTTTGGACAAAATAACATAAATGATGAACATAATGTTATTTGTCACAATGGGAACGGTGATATTGATGACGAGGAATTCGAAGATGCTGATTGAAACTGCTCTGTATCCTGAGTTTCAACATACCTGAATTTTGTACTGTATTATATTTATCTTTAAGTTTTTATAGCATTGATAATTAATGAAACGATTTGAAATATAGGCCATTGTGATAACTTTCATATTCTGCTACCATGTACGGCATATATAATAAATATTCGATGGTTCTTATTCTTTTATATTATAGTTCCCTGCTAAACATTTTGGAATAAATGTCCAGTTTCTTTCATGTATTATTGGCACATCGCCATATTGTAATCCCGTGATTTGAATAGTTCAAAATTTGGTTTGAGTTCATTTGGTGGTTTAACAATCGATTTGTTAGCTTGCTAATAGATATTTATAACTTTTATGAGCTTGAGTTGTTTAGAAATGTAAATATTTCAGTAAAACTTCGGCAGGGTTATCAAACTATCTGTAAATATTTTTTGAGGTTATCTGGTGGTCAAACCATCGAAAAGTAAGGCAGAACATAGAGAGGAATATACCATCACAGGTTAGGTTAGTTGGACAAGAGTGAGGCAAGTTGAAAAAGGGGAGAAAGTTCACAATGAAATAAAACTCATTCTTTGAAATTTACTGAAAGAGTTTATATTGACCAAAAATCATCGATACAACTCAACTTTCACATCATTTCTATTAAGTCTAACTCAAAATAATCATGGTGATTACATAAATTATTTTTTATCTCAACATCTTTACGACAGACTTCATAACAAACTCAAAGTTATCTGGAACTTGCGACTACAAATTTCTTCGTCTGGGCGTCTTCATCTCTATCATATTTGAAGTTCCATACCTTTTTTTTCCATCTTCATGTTGCAGCTTGCTGATTACCTAACTTTTTTTGGTCCAAATATTAAGTCAGCGTCTGGAGCCCCTTTCGGGTGCTGATACTTTTTCCTTTCCCTATTGTAATTCTGCGTAACTGGCCTATTTTGTTGTTGTACTAATTCTTGATAATCTTCCTCTTCTAAACGTTCCGTTATGTTTAAGGTGAGACGCTTCACCCTTTCCTTCTCTTCCTTTTGTGCTATTTCCTGATCTCTTAAATTTTGAGCCAGCTCGGAATCTTTGTCCGCTTGGAAGGCTTTGTATTGCTGTTTGTTTCCCTTGCGGACCATCAGGACAAAGCCTATTTTGTTGTTGTCACCCTCTCCATGTTCCTACAAAAGAAATTAGCTCCGCAGATCAATATAAATTCATTTTCACTTTCTGAAGTGATATCATTTGAAAGAACAGCTCCACTTCAAGAGTTTTGACAACTGATACCTGTCAATTGAATTTTTTTTACCTGTAATTGTTCATAGCTCTTTTTCATGTTAGTTTTCATCACGACTGGAACTGAAATATCGATATTGTTGGCTTTTACTGGCTCCCTCATCCTATCCTGAATGTTTTCGGATACCATTTTATCCAAGGCATTCTGAAAATCGTCATCTTCTGCACATTCAACCTTTTTGGGAGCAGAAGGTATCGCTAGTGATTCAGATACTGGGTCAGCTTCACTTTGTAAATCTCCTGTGGAAATTGTCAAATATTCAGTGGCTGTTTGTATTTGAAGCTTAAATGTTTGCCTTCCTACCTTCATCATCTGATCCTTGTGTGTGATCGACAGTTTCATCTTCTGTGGCAGTTTCATCAGTAGATCTTCCAGGAGCTGATTCTGAAATCTCCTCTTCACCAAAATCTTCATTATCTGTTTCTGCTATTGTGTCCAAACAATCCCCATTTGTCTTTGCTTCAGATGATAAAAGATTCTCTGCAAACAATATGATGAGTTTAATGCCAGAAATTCATCAACACCTTCTTACCTATGCCCAGACTAACTCTTATGTTCTCCACTTCTTTTTGAGCCTCCTCGTAGCTCTTGCATAACTTCAATTTGGGTCTCAAGTTCAAAACAGTTTCTTTAAAAATGTGGTCTAAGAAGGGAGGGAAAGATTCTCCCCATTGCGATTTTTTGAACCAATAATAGACTTGCAGGAATGTGAGATAATAATCAAGTCTTTTTTTGCTACTGCCACTACTGAAGTAAGTTCCTGTAGAAAAAATGGTTGTAATCTGAGTTTTAGTTTAAGGATGCTGAATAAAACATTTACTTACCACAAGTTTCAAGTAAAATGCAGACTAATCTTATACGAAAGAGATGATTTGGCGGATCTAATGGTGAGGTAACTAAAGGATCTAATGACACTCCAAAAGTGATCAAAGAATAAAAGACCTGAAAATGAATTATTGCAGAACTGAATATCCATTGAAATATGATTCAAGAACGCCTTCCTTTCCAAAAATTATTTTGAACTACATTTGCAAATCTTGCATCATACCTTAAACACATCAGCACTTTCGACCATACGATAGTTGTACAATTCACCCAAATATTTTACTTGGGCCACTCGTCTTTGGTTGTACTTTGCCAGGTTCTTCTCCATACCTAATCTTATATCTTCCAGCACCCCATCAACTACCCTCGTACCAATCTCTTCTTGGTAGGAAACAAGACCGGCCAAAAGATTAGCCAAGCACCTGCCCAGAAAGATACAAACTTCATTAAATACCATGACCATCATACAAATATCTTCTGGGAAAAGCGTTGATTTAAATCTTTGAATAAGACCTCAGTTTAAACATTTTCAATTTCCTTCAATTCCCAGTTATACCGTGAGGCAGGATGTATTTCGAGGGCACATCCTCCTGTCTGGTGAATAAGATGCTCAGGCGCCAGTTACAATAGGTTTACAAGGTTTATTATTGATGAGGTCGCTTTTACACAGGGGAACCAAGCACAGGCCGCTGACAGCAAAGTCCCAAAGAAGTTTGTTAATCTCTTACCTTATGATGTAATATTTGACGTTATAAGCGTTTGTCAGACACTTGATGGCGTACGCCGATGTAGCTTCATCGTTCCAATTCAACCGTCTCATCAGTCTCATGACTTTATCGATGTTGTTCTTCTGAAGATCCTGATACAACAGCTTCCTTATAAACTGATGCATCACAGGTCTCTCTTTTTTCGCCACCGTCACGACCTCTGGCGGATTCACGTAATAATAGGCGTTTTCTATCTGAGTCACGTATCTGGAGTCGAGCGTCAGCACCGATTTCTTCCTCATCATCTGCTCCAGGTATACCTTGGTTCTCTGGTGCGAGTCAGGGTTGCAGTAGAGGAATCTGCCGCAGACTTCTAGTAAATTGCAGGCCATCTCGATGTGGTGATGAGAAAAATCGTGAAGAAGTATCTTCAGGCAATACAGGGCTTCTATCTTGGGATAAAGCTGGAACTTGACGAGTTCACCTATGAATCTGACCACCTTTATTTTCGATTCTATGTTGATTTGATCCTTTTTGCGAACCTGAAATCGGAAGTTTTCATTGGCGAACACTCTTCCAATACATTGAAAACTATGTCTTGATAGATCCATAATGGGATCTTTCGAGGGTCACTTACATGATACTTGAAATCCTGCCTAAGCATCTGGCACAAGTCATTCCCCACCTCTGGTACAGCAGGATGAAGAATGGCCACGAACCTAGCATAAAACGGTAAAAGATCCAATCGTGTTCGATTGACGACAAACAGGGCGCGCACCAATTTCTTACGATTGTGTTTACTGTTCAATGTTACCAGAAAATCTATGGCTGCATTATCGATCATTTCACGATTGACACAATTGTGCAGATTGTTCAGGAAGGCTTCAAGAACGATTTTGTTGCTAGCTGTGCTGACAGTAACTTCTTCTACATCATCTTCGGCGATTGCTTCGTCAATTTTCCCTGAAAATATTATTCAAAAGGACCATTCACAATAAAATTGAACGACTCAACAGTACACTCCGCTCTGCTCAATCTGGCCTTCTGTGATCAAGGCTCTTAACCAGAAGGATGAAACATTTTACTTACCATCTTCTTCACATTCCTCTGTTTCTGCCGGTAATTCCGAGTCTAGTACCTCTTCAGTCATTACATCTTGAGGCACTACAGGGTTATTTTTATTGATGAACGATGAAGGAAGGAAAGCTTGTAATTCAGGAAGTTGACAGTAAAATTTTTGGGTTTCAGAATCCACCCAAATTTTTTCAATGTATGATTGTGCACTATCTTCAATGTCTGGGCCAGATCCAGTCACAATCATATTCTGAAACAATAATCAGGTCAATAATCAAGCAACTTATGGAATTCCAATAAAATTTCACCTCTTGATTTTGAACTGGAGTTTGAGCTTTCAAAGATGGCATGTTTTCGTCCAAAATCTCAGCGAAACTCTTGGCAGACGTGTGGAGTTTATCAAAAGCTGCTTGCATATTTTGCAATTTCTCTTTTCTCTCAACACTCAATTCGCCTTTAGTCTGTAATATCCTCATATTTTGTTTTTCAAAATTTAAGATCTCTTGGTGGTCCTTGACTACATGTTTACTTAAACTGACAAAATAGTCTCTTAGTAGGGTTTTCACATTTTGTTGTTTCTCAGGAGGTAAAAATGTACTACGAGGAATAGGTATTTTCAATTTTTCTTCCAACAGCTTCATTTTCCTCGGTATTAAACCTGTAACATAACAAAGCTTCGTATGTTAGAAGCAAAAACACCAACTCCTGCATACTTACCAGCATAGTCTTCTCCACAATGTTTACAAAAGCTGAGAATAATTGATATGTTGCTATGTTCATCCTTATCCATATTGATTAAGGTCATCAGAACATTACCCAGTAGAGTGAAAGCATGCTTGTTATTGAAAATTCCAGCTTGTACCAAGTCTGCGTAAAGTCTCAGATCAACTCTCAATTTACTGGCATTGGCAATCTTTTCTCCTGGTTTGATGGACAAATTCTTCTGCCAATTCTCAAAAAGCAATTGGGAGAAATCTCCGTAAGTCTGATTAAGCAAACTTGATAGTTTGACAACAGCATTAACATCAGTCATCTTCAATTTGGCATCCACAAGCCCAGCTGCTAGTTCAGATATATATTTTGACAAATTCAAACCAGCCATGTCCTTAATATACATATCGAGCTGGTTGGCAGTGAAGTTCTTAATTTTTTTGACGAACGACGTATTCTTTTTGACGTTGGAATCCAATTTACTGAAATAAGACTCGGGGGGCCGTACATTAGGTGCATTCTGGTTGGCAGCTCGAAGTTCTTGTTTTGAAATCAGTCTTTCTTGAAACTCTTTTATGTATGATTCCAACTCTGCTCTCTCTGCATCTTCATTCTCTGGTGCAGTTTCATCTTCGGTTTTGTCTGGAATATGTGCAGTCATTTTGACCTAGGTGTAAGAGAAAATATGCTACAAATTCTTCAAAACAGTTTTCATCATTCTTGAATCTCGATTCGAAATGTGACACTGACATGAGTTCATAGAATATAAACAAATTTTTTGGAAAACCTTTATCGTATTCTGTGGTTTTCACTCCTTGGTGCATAGAAATATATATCGCTCTTTCATCTTCTTTCTAACAAAGAGGAATTCCCAAATTTAGTAAATTATGGTTGGAATCAAATCCTGGTGAAAATAACACCGCGATCACGGGTAAAAGGAAACAGAAATTAATTAATTATTTGAAATAGGGGGATTGTGGCGTCATCTATCGACTATGGCCCCTTCTGTTGATGCCGCAACCACAAATTATTGATCATACAGTTCGATATGTCTACTGTAGAGGGCGCGATGTTTCTGAGCGATTGTCAGTGTTCCCGGTGTATTCCGTGATATTTTTCATTTTCCCCACTGTCCTGTTCGATTCCTGCTTTCCCAGTTCTGCGCGTCCTGTTGCGGGTTGAGGTTGTTGGTTTTTCGGGAGTTAAAAAGTGTTTTCTAAAATGGCGTTCAATGGAGACGGCCCACAAAATAAAAGACAGAGGATTGAAACAGAAGCTATAAACAGAGTAAGTTCAATTCATTGAGAATGTGTCTTCAGCCCCTAAATTTCCTGCTGAGCTCTGTGGTTATCTCTGCCCGGCATCGATTTTCCGCGGAGTTTTCCCTCTTGTTTTCGTAGGCATTTCTGTTTTGTCTGCTACTTTCGTTAATTCAAAAAAAGATTCAATCTGGATTTGAATTTAAGTTCGAAATTTTGAAAAGGGGGATGTCAACAAAGGGTGATTTTTGTCTTCTATGCGTTTTCCATAGAAATTTATCTGAGTGTTTGGGATATTTGTTGAGAAATCAGGAATTTTTTGAATATATTTGAATTCAAAAAAGGTTGATATTGCTAGTTTCTTCTCATTTGATGGGCCCTTGAATTTTTCTACAGTCGCATGAATATTTATGGTGGAAAACATTTTCGCGCTTTCAAAATTTGAGTTTGTTGACATTTCTGCCTCTTTAAAAAAGTGGGTTAGGAGCGAATACCTGTAAAACCGCCTACTATCTCCTGTTTCGTAACTCCGTAAGCGACAAGGTAATGGTCAGATGGCTCAAAGACGGACAATGACCTTTTACAAGAAACCAGATGAAGTTGCGGCTTATAGGAGGTCGAGTTTGTTGTTGTCGCTTGTCAAGACCATAAAGTAGTTTATCTGGAGTTACCTAGTACTTGATTTAGGTCTTAATTTGACGAGCAACTCGGTTGTAATTGGTTTGATTGAAAGGTTTTTCTTGTGTCATTTCCTTCTGGTAATCACTGTCAATATTTTGCTCTTTTACGAATCAGCGGTAGGTATCCTTTTTCTAGTCATAGTTGGTCAATGAACTACACTTCATTACCGAAGAATTTTTTTTAACCAACCGAGAATGCGGATAAATTAATACATGAAGTCAACATTTCATCTTCTGGAGGACAACAATTCATATTCGGTTACCAAAGTTGACTAGATAAAGTTTGTCTTGATGGAATATCAATATTTTGTCTTTGTGAGGAAATTCTAAATAAATCAAAATTGTGTCAATCTTCTTCGAATTTATTTCATTTTCTTGGAAACAACGTTACACAAATCAAATTCTATTCGATCCTCAGGATTTGTTGTGGCGTTCGATCATCCTGCAGCACTTTTATCACCGCAGCATCGGTAGCGTCCTGCTGAAATTACCCCGGACTCGTCGCCCAAACGACCCATCCACGACGATAACGATCATTTCAGATCGTCGATTCTAATTGGTTTTATCCGAAAACCCCCCAGTCCCTTTATCGTGGCCATTCGCAGCGAAAGGCTCGTATTTTTTTTCCGGTCCACCGAGACCGAAATAGCACCTTTACGACGCCTCTGGCCGATGCTAATTGTCATTTACGACAATTAACCGAAATACGGTTACTCTCTGAAAATTGGATCGAAAATGTAATTGCAGGACCCGGCTTTTTCGAGCGTATCGCACTGTGGATTTTAAACGGGGCTTACTGCGGTTTTCTGAATGATTTACACAGTATATGGAGTGATTAGGAAAGGAAGAGATGTATGTAGGTTTGTTTTTGGTCGTCTAGGAATATGAATTTCATTTGAACATCTCGTGAAATGCAGATAATATGGGAAAAAAAAACTTGAAAAAACTTCAAACTTTACCAACCTCTATCTCGAAAACGAAACGTTTGCGGTCCCATCATTAAGAGACTTTTTTTCTTGGAAGGAACTATCCTCTCTTCGTTTGTATCAATTCAGAAACACCCTGTATAGAATGCGGTGTGGCGGTCTTACAGAAAAATCACTCCGAAATTATGGGGAGTCGCACGACAATTATGCAATTTGAGACTAGATATAGATATGGCGTTTAAATTTTTGCAGCTTTGTCAAAAAATTGTATTCAATTTTTCTTGTTACAGGTGCATCAAGGAAATTTCGTGAACAATGACGAGCCCAGAAGAAAAGGTCAAGAACCAAGTAAACCAAATCACATTCTTTTGTTCACAATCATAAATCCCATGTATCCAATCACAGTGGTAAGTTTCCTTTTACTACAATTTTTATGCTCGGCACGTCTGAACTTATTCTTATTGACTGAAATGGAATTGAATTATACTGCTCCACAAGGGTTAGGGATATCGTATTCAATCGTTTTTAAAAGTATGTTATCTTCGAGAAAATCGCTGTAAAATCATGTAAAACTCAATAACGACTTGAATCGATCCAATAAAAATCAGTATGAGACATTTCGTCAATCTGGTCGCCTTTTTTCTGAAGTTTGGTTCTTTGCATATGCTTCATGAATGTTCTTATTTTGCAATGAAGTCAGTTTATCAACGGCTTCGATTTGAAACGAGTTTTCTGAAAATGCCAAGACGTAAATTAACAAACGCTGAGGCTAATAGGGCTATCGGAATGCTACAGGATGGCCTAACTCAGGTTGTTGTAGCGGAAAGGCTCCAAGTCAGCCAAAGTGTGATATCTCGACTTTGGAATAGGTTCAGGGAGACAGGTTCCGTGTTGGAAAGACCAAGGCTTGATGGGCGACGAAAAACCTTCTCAGGATCGTTTCATCACCGTTTCGGCGAGAAGAAACCCTACATCTGCGTGTAGAATGCTACGGAATACTCTTCAAAATGCAGATGGGGTCCAAGTTTCCATCGAAACCATCAGACGACGTTTGAGACTTTGAGAGAGGTGAATCTAGGTTCTAGACGTCCATTAAGAGGAGTTCCATTAACACGTGACCATAAGCGTCAAAGACTGGAATGGACAAGGCAACATATCAATTGGAACGATCAATGGCGTAGTGTCCCTTTCACTGATGAATCCAGATATGGACGATTTTCAGATTCTAGAAGAATAATGGGCCTACCACACGCTCAAGCTTCACCACAGTTTGGCTTGCGCAAACCGGCTTGAACACTGAACACTGAGCGTGTGGTTGGGAGAATTGTATACAGTTTCCCTCAGTGTTCAGTGTTCAAGCCGGTTTGCGCAAGCCAAACTGTGGTGAAGCTTGAGCGTGTGGTAGGCCTATAAGGGTATGAACAATCCCACGCATACCCCGTAATCGTCGCTATGTCCAAGAAGTCCATCTATTCCGGGGGATAGTGTTATGGGGATATGTTCCAACGGGTGCACAGATCTACACATTTGTCCTGGGAATATGACCGCCTTACACTATAGGGAGCATGTCATTGACAATGTTGTGCCAAATTTTCACGCTGCTATTGGTGAAACTTTTCAATTTCTAGACGATAACGCTAGACCGCACCGTGCAGCCATAGTTGAGAATGCGCGCGAGGAGCTTGGTTTTCCACATTTACCAATACCTCCGCACTCACCAGATTTGAATTGCATAGAACATGCATGGGATATGCTCCAAAGAAGATCCTACCCCAGAATCCTCAAATGATCTGAGAGAGCTTCTGCCCCGTTTATGGAACCAAATTCCTCAAGAAATGTCAAGCTGTTATTGATGCCCGTGGAGGCCATACATTGTATTGATAGTCTTAAAATGCTTGAATTCTCTGGGAATAAAATTTCGTTATTTTCCTCGATTTTTCTTAACCACCCTGTATACGCTGCAGACCTACAAGCTAAATTTAGGATGCAACTTGAAATCATATTAATATGCATTTTCATCACAAAAATCTTATTTTAACTATATAGTATGACAACGTTATTGACATCTACGAAGATATTCCTCCTCGTGCACTCCCATATCGATGCCGATTGTCAAATTGTCATGAAAACTTTTATTTTGAAAATTTTACAATCTAGGTATAGGAATGTGTCATCTGCCTATGTTCGAATACATTTTATTATTATTCTTGTCTTTTCGCGGTTGACGCGAAGCGTTTTCACAGCCGGATAGAACGATAAGAATCTAACGCCCACATGTAATTATTCGGTCCGTGAACGTATTTTGGCCCCTTGTCTCCCGCCAGCCAAACTTTGACATCATTACGATCTTGATAGCGAAAATTGCTTATTCACAAATTACCCACATTTTCGACGGGCTCAATTAAGGTACTTCGGTGGTAGGCACAACTTTCAATTACCTTAATTGAATGTAAACATTTGATCAGGTGAAATGGCCCGGTATGGCATTTCGAACGGACTGTAGGAAATTTGTTATTCGTTTTTTGTTTTTCCTGATTGGAAATCGATATTGAAATGAATGCAGTTGGTGAACTGCTTCACGAAAGTTGGGGAAGTTCATTTTAGTATTCGTATTACAAACTTAGTTCACTCAAAACATTGAAAAATAAAATGTGAATGGAACGATTGTCGGGAATGTGCACCATTGAGTTTAAATATAGGTAGAGGAACAACGCCCTTGAACGAATTGAAGCTGAAATTTTGGCCGTGAAGTAGCTACTGAAGGAACTATAATCTCCCGGGAATTGAGGTTGGAATTATCTAATGAACGTTGGATCTACTCACCTCATGTATTGAAACCAGCAGTAAATTTCCTCACATTCATCACCAGTAGGTACGAGTATGTGGTATAAAACTACTGTAAAATTTTATGAGGACATGAAAACGTTTTCGTTTCTTGAGTGCTCTAATATGACGTAAACCGAAATTCACTGGCCCTACTCACAGATAAACGCCTGCCAGATAGGGCATTTCTGAGAAATTTTTAATAATTTCTATTTCATTTTTGGGATGAAGTTGGTTTGTAAAACTGCGCTTTACTGATCAATAACTTTTTCAAATAAGATTCTTTTTCTCCAATTTACCTACATGGTGATTCCATATCAGTTGTTTTTTTTGTATTTTGAACGAAAAAGAATCAGATACATATATGTTTATAGGAAAAAAATATTTTGAATTAGCACAGCCACCTTATTAAAGAGTCAAAAATAGAAGGTAACGTCCCTAGGACCTACCATAATGAATGAGGAAAATGGACTAGCAGAGATCTAATTTCCGAAGTAGGTACACCACTTTCAATTGGTTGCTACCACAGGAAGGGTTGTGTGGCACTGATGACGGCTAACAAGCCAGAAACCAGTCTGTCATTATCCTCCTATAGTGCCTATGCGGCAGGAATTGGGGCTGTAACCCAAAAATACTGCGATGGATGTACGTCATGATTGTAAGACCTATAGTCACATATGGGGCAGTAGCCTGGTTTGCTAAGGCAAGTCAGGCAAGTACGAGGAAAATGCTCGACAAAGTACAAAGGCTTGCCTATGTGTGCATCACGGGAGCTATGAGAACGTGCCCAACCAGGGCGATTGAGATCATCGCAGACCTCACACCTCTACATCTAGTGATTGATAGGGTAGCCCATGAGGCCATCCTCAGAGTATCTAAAGAAGGAGCAGGCAATGAGAGAGTCAGGTTTCAGAGAGTTTGGTCCTCTCTAAATGACTACACCTCATCTGCAAACCTTCCTAGTGATGTACTGATCAAGAAAGTAAGTACTGAGAAAAACTTCAGTACAATGCTAAGCAAAAAAGAGGATTGGGAAGGGGAATACACCAACTATAATCTCAAAGAAAATACAATAAAATGGTATACAGATGGTTCTAAAACCGCTACAGGAGCTGGCGCTGGCATTTACGGGACAAACACCAAGTGTGCACTATCGTTGGGGTTCTGTACAAGCGTCCTCCAAACGGAAATACTTGCCATAGGAAGATGTCTAGATATAAATCTAGAAAAAAACTATCAAAAGTGCGATATAGCTATTCATACAGATAGTCAAGCTGCTATTAAAGCACTGAGCTCCTACGTCATTGACTCAAAGCTGATTTGGTAGTGCCGAAACAAACTCAATGAGGTAGGCAAGAAGAATAAGGTCTTTTTAATCTGGGTTCCCGGTCATTCGGGAATCGTAGGAAACGAAGAGGCCAATACACTGGCCAGAAAGAGCGCACAAACGCCACTCACTGGCCCAGAACCCTTCTGTGGTATTGGAAAATGCACCTATAAGAAGGAATTTATGCTGAAGGAGAAAACCGAAAGAGAAAAACTCTGGCGGAATCTCCCAGGGATGGATCACTCCAAAAAGTTCCTCCGGAACTTTGAAACTGCTAGATCCAAAAAATATCTGGATCTCAGTAAAAACCAACTTCACTTACTCACTGGCTTTCTCACAGGACATTGCCGCCTAAAGAAGCATCTGTTGAGAATGGGTTTATCGGACACTGATGAGTGTAGATTCTGTGGGGAGGAGGAAGAAACTCCTATTCACCTGGTTACGGAATGCTATGCCATTGCAGGCCAAAGGAAAGAGTGCTTTGAACAAGAAACTTGTAGAAGTGGGGAGTTATCCTCCTTGAAGCCGTCCCAGATACTGGATTTTATCAAATCTCTGGAACTGGAGGGCGAGCTGTAGGAGGAGCGATGATAACAGCTCTGTTAGGAGGCACAATAGACCTTAAGGTCGCAGTGGACTGTAACCCCTTTTCACTATAACTATATAACAATATCACTATATCCTCCTATAGTGGCGACACTAGTGGTGTACTTCGGAAATCTCTGCTAGTCCATTTCCCTTAGTTATTAAAGTATTTGTAGATCACATGTATATTATTTCGATTAATGAATCAAAACTTAATTGATTGTTCGAGTTTTTCCAATCGGGATGTAATGAATGAACCGCAATAATAAGCGATCGTGTATACAGTTTTGATGCAGTCAAAACCGAAGTCTATACCACCCAATTAGACACACTGCATGACTTTTATGGCGGCAGTAAACGTCACCAATTAGAGAGTGCGCGGATTGATGAGCCAGAAACGCTCGTTTTCTCGTAAAATTTCCAACTGTCCAAACAGAAATATTTTCCTTCCATACGGCTTCCGCTTTTACCGCACATCGATAGACGCTTTTCCATCATCTTGACGAACGACCATCAAAGACGTAATTTATAACCGCAATCGTAACGGTGATGGGATTCGAAATTGGTTGGTAGCATCGGAAAACAAACACCAGAAACGATAAACTTTCGATCGGCGTTTTATGGTACGGAAAGATAATGCATCGTATTTTAAATCAACTGTGAAATTTCGATGTGGACTGGATCACAATGGGAAATATACGGGATTTAGACGTGATTGTAGCTGATCAATTCGTGATGCTGCGTTATTTTGAATGGGTAGAGAATAGAGATTATTTGAATGTTTGATTTCGAAATAGCCGTTGTAGAATGCTAAATGAAAATTACCCATAGGTGCTTACTGTTCTGAAAGTATTGATAGATTCGCTAAAATTATGGATGTCCCATTTCGAATAATAGCACAATAGCTACAAAATTTGATGATTTCTGAAATCGTTCAAGACGAATACGTTAATCTAAAGGGTTTTCCAATAAATCAAATCAAATCAAAATTTATTCATTATATTATAATACCATATCTATCATCAGTTCCATTCTCAAATTGGTTTACAATAAGTCAAATAGCTATTTTCATCAACAAATGGCTTGATTCTACATTCAGATGCATCACTGGAGTAGACTCACGCTAGGCTTTGAAGCCTCTGTTGAGATATCTAAACCAGTAAGGCATTTACCGTGTATGTTCTTATGAATGGCATTCGAAGCAACGCAGTTTTATGACATGGTAGAGACAACGAAAAAGAAACAAAAAGGAAAAACGGAAATTTATACACTTAAAATTAAGACTAAGGTAAAGACCAAGATAAAGACCAGGATTCGAACGAGATTGGATAATTCTACAAGCGTTGATTTTGCTTAGAAAACAATCACAGTTTTGTATGGAATTTTTGATGAAGAAAGTGGAAAACCTATACAGGGTCTTTCACGAGGAACCTCACCCATATTTATACGGGAAACTACTGAACGTATTTTCATGAAATTCAGCACCTAAAATGGATATTTTCTGAGTTAATATCCACTTTAGGGCAAGGGTGTGATGCATACACTCACATTATTTTTTAACGTAGATTCAATATCTGCCATGAAAAAAGGGGGTTCTAATTTGAAAAAATTGGTTTTTCACGATTTTGTCATCCCTAACTTTGAAAGCGATTTTTTCACCCCCTGTATCATGAATCGCGATTTCGATTTTTAAAGTGGATACATCAATCTTACATCTTGAAAAATCCCAAAAATTAAAATTTTCCATCCAAAAACCTCGAAGTTATTCTTGTTTCAGCGGAGCCCTATTTTCGAATTTTTTTCGAATTTTCCCGCTCAGAGAGAATTTTCCAACCAAAACTGAAAAATGTTACATCAAAATAACTTGAAATTTTCTAAGGAATCTATTTCTGCAATAAAAAAAATGATGTTCTAATTTGAAAAACGGAAGTTGACGTCATTTCCGTAAAAACCGGAGGTGCTCATGCCTTGAAAATATTTTAGATTTCATCAGCATCGTGAAATACTTATAAGTGCTGAATTTCATGAAAATACGTTCAGTAGTTTCCCGTATAAATATGGGTGAGGTTCCTCGTGAAAGACCCTGTATTGCTTAAAGATTTGGGTCTTAAGGCTTTTAAAGATCAGTTAACACAAGCCGGTCGATCATCAACAATGTCGTGTCTTTGCTGATTGGGTCCTTGAAATGCATGAAAATGATCCGGAATTCCATCGAAAAATCATCTTGAATAATGAGGCCCATTTCCACCGCAGTGGCTTCGTCAACAAGCAAAATTGTCGCATCTGGGTCTCGGAAAACCCAAGAGTTATTGTTGAAAAGCCTCCCTATCCTCAAAGTGTCACTGTTTGGTGCGGTTTATGGCTGGCGGGGTCATTGGACCTTACTTTTTCGAGAATGAGGCTGGAGCAACAGTTACGGTGAATGGATTGCGCTATCGAGAGATGATTAATGATTTTTTATGGCCGGAATTGGAAGGTATTGACCTGGACAACGTTTACTGTCAACAAGACGGCGCTACTTGCCATACAAGCAAAGAAACCATTGAACTTTTACGGAAAAAGTTTCCGAGTTTCTCCTGAATAGGTGATCACAATTGGCCACCGAGATCTTGTGATTTAACACATTGCGACTTTTTCCTTTGGAGCCAGGTGGAAGAGAAGGTCTAAGCCAAGAGACTAGCGTCGATTCAAGACCTCAAAGATGGAATTCGTGATGCTGTCGAGGACATAGGGCAGCCACTTTGCGATTTCGTTATGGAAAATTTCATGAAAAGGATATGGTCCTGTGGTCCGGGTCAACTTGATACACATTTATAGAAATTCCGTAATTTATGATAATGATGATTGAGATTTCAACAAAAATTTTATGTATTCCTCTACTTTAGATACTATATCTGATGCCTGACACATTGAATTTTCTACTATTTTAATGGAGGGATATGATTGAAAAAAATTGATTGAATTATGATTGATTGATTAAATTTTGCATAATAGCTGTTCTACTAACATTCCTTCAATCGAATTTTCATGTGTGAAGCCTAAGAAGAATTCAACGTATGGCCATGTTTAATTTTAGGTGAGCCACCCCGTATAGCCGCACCCACCCTATATTGAATGCTGAGGGACGATCGATTTCCTATTGCGAATATAAGCGGACTCGAAATGAACGAAATAGCCAAAAAGTGTCATTTCCCGAACGAAAAAAAAAAATTTGCACAATAAAACCCGACACATTCGAGTCGTAACTCGTAACTCAAATTAAGCGCTCCTGTCTCGTCCGACGTTCTCTACACTTCTCGTGCGTCAGATAATCCACACATTCGTATTTAATCAAAATTTCGGGCACGCTCCCCGCTTTCGGCGTATTTGAAGTTGCCGGAGAGAACAAATTCTCGAAATAAATCATAGTCGAACGGTCGTAAAAGTTACTATTTCACGTCGTCTACCGTCTAGTAGACCGCACATGTCGAGAGATACGCCCGAACGGGTCGTCCCAAAGTATATTTTTTTCTGATGTTTCGCCTTAAAATTCTGGCTACTGAAAAATTGCTGTGGCGATCGGTAGTGACAATGAGATGTTTTATTCGGATTTTCTGTGTTGACAGCTTTTGCGAATTTTACAGGTATCCTCAAGTTTTCTGGGGGTCGCCGGATCCTTGTGTCAGTTTTGAAAATTATTAGTGGGTATAGGGGTGAACTCGTAACTGAACACCGTGTCAAAAAATTGTAGAACAGACAGAAGGTAGAAGCCATGTTGTTTCGACATTTCTGTTCAGTAAGCATTGACAAACAAACGTTAAAAACTTATTGAAATTTATTTCCAAAATCAGTGTTCTATTCGCCAAACTTATAGAGCACTTCGTGAAATTTATGGTTTACATAATCGTCCATCAGAGCAGCTTATTCGTCGAACTATCGATAGATTTCGGACAACATTTTCTCTACTAGATGCAACAACAACAACAAGACAAAGAACTGTACGTGCAGAAGAAAATATCACTGTTGTGAGTGATAGTGTTGATGAAGATCCAAATTTGTCTATTCGTCGACGTTCACAAAAAGTTGGACTCTGTGCATCCACCACATGGAAAATTTTGTGTAAAGATCTTGGTCTATACCCATACCAGATCCAACTGGTTCAAGAACTAGAACCACTAGAGTCTAGTCTAGACGGTAATAAGCGTCGTGTGGTTGCTGATTGGGCCCTTGAACAGCAGAAGTTGATCCACTTTTTTATCGAAAAATTGTGTTTAGTGATGAAGCTCATTTCTGGATGAACGGCTACGTAAACAAGCAAAATTGCCGTATATTGAGTGAAAACAATCCTCAAGACGTTCTGCAGGTTCCATTCCTAAGAAATGCACTGTATGGTGAGCTTTACACGCTGAAGGCATCATGGATCCATATTTCTTCAAAAACTATGCCGGAGTTGATGTTACAGTGATTGGAGCTCGTTACAGATCGATGAGCAATGATTATTTGTTTCGAAATTTGAATGGTATCGACCCAGAAGTGTTTTGGTTCCAACAAGATGGTGGTACACCTCATGCTGCTACCGTAACAATTGATTTATTGAAAAATACTGCGATGGATGTACGTCATGATTGTAAGACCTATAGTCACATATGGGGCAGTAGCCTGGTTTTCTAAGGCAAGTCAGGCAAGTACGAGGAAAATGCTCGACAAAGTACAAAGGCTTGCCGGTGTGTGCATCACGGGAGCTATGAGAACGTGCCCAACCAGGGCACTTGAGATCATCACATCCTCAGAGTATCTAGAGAATGAGCAGGCAATGATAGAGTCAGGTTTCAGAGAGCTTGGTCCTCTCTAAATGACTACACCTCATCTGCAAACCTTCCTAGTGATGTAATGATCAAGAAAGTAAGCACTGAGAAAAACTTCAGTACATTGCTAAGCAAAAGACAGGATTAGGAAAGGGAATACACCAACTATAATCCCAAAGAAAATACAATAAAATGGTATACAGATGGTTCCAAAACCGCTACAGGAGCTGGCGCTGGGATTTACGGGTCAAGTACCAAGTGCGCACTATCGTTAGGCTCCTGTACAAGCGTCCTTCAAACGGAAATACTTTCATCAAATCTCTGGAACTGGAGGGCGAGCTGTAGGAGGCGCGATGATAACAGCTCTGATAGGGGGCACAATAGACCTTAAGGTCGCAGTGAACTGTAACCCCTTTTCACTATAACTATAACATAAATGTCATAAAACTATCTTTCAAATAAAGAGAAAATTGGCTTCAAGCTTAATTTAAACGTGTATTATTTCAATTTTAAGTTCTATCGCTCTGAAAAAAACATCCTATATAGTACGGTGATATTAATCTAAAAAAAGGCCTAACCTTGACATCCAAAGAAAAAGTTTTATTCCAACTCCAAATTGTTCTATATAACCCTCTTATTGTTTGGTAAAAAGTTACACCATTTTGAGCGTCGGGTTTGGGGGGGAGGGGGAGAAAAAGTAGGAAATTTAGTAGTTTTTCAATTGGTTGAAAACTAAGCTGTTTAGCACAAAGAGTGTTATATACAAAAATATTCTACATGAAATTTTAAACTGAAAATGTCTTATGCATATTCCCTGTAAAATTTACGGTTCATGAGTTGCAGACGGTTCTTCAAGCATCGGGTGATGCTGACCTATTAGTACTCTTGACATCTATTGATGAAGCAAAGAAAGATGTTCAAACGTGTGTTATTGGTGATGACACGCCGGACTTATTAGTACTGTTGACTGTCCACGCGACCACGCACCTTCAGGGAATAAACTGAAAATGGTCGTACCTAAAAAAGGAAATCACCAGGAAAAAGTGTACATTATTTCTGACATTCAGCAAGGCATTGGGGATATGAAAGATGTACTTCTGGAAATACGCCTTCACAGGATGTGACACTGTGTCTGCTGTCTATAAGAAGGGAAAAATTGCACCTTATAGGAGAGTTCAAGCCAACACCGTTCTTCGTGAAAAACTTCTGGTCTTCAACAACCCCAAAGCCGACCCCAGTGCAGTGGCTGATGCAGGAAATTACTTCCTACTTGCAATGTTTGGAGCCAAGAACACTGAAGATCTAGATTGTCTCCGCTACCAGTCCTACTTGAAAACGATTGCAAAGCAGCCTATACATGCATTACCCCCCACTTCAGGAGCGTCCAGACAGCAATCATTTAGGACCTTCCACCAGGTACAACAGTGGCTGAATGAAGATAAGGATCCACTCGAGTGGGGTTGGAAGAAGATTGGCGACCCCCTGACACCAATTACAACAGCACGTCCTGCAGCCCCCCAGGAATTACTGTCCCTTATAATGTGTACTTGCAAAGATGAATGCGTTTGTAATTGTGAATGCAGAAAGAGTGGTCTAAACTGCACTAGCATATGCAGCAATTGCTCAGGCCAAGCATGTGATAACATGGACAATAATAACATCTTAGACGACGAGCTAGAGGAGGAGGATAATGTGCTGGAGGATGAGTGAAGTTAATAAAAACATTGAACATTCCAAATTTGAAAGATATTTATGCTTAAGAAGTGAATTTATGTTGCAATGTTCGTAGAAAGTTCAGGGTGGGTTTCTCCGTACCACAGGTTTATATGGCATAGGCCTGTGGAAGCCTCTTTTCCCTTAAAAAAGAGTGCCCCTTGATAATGTGGTGAGGTTGTCGTTCCTTCAAGGGCTCATCACTAACATACCACCGGCCACTGAAATAGCAACATTCTTTTACGAAGCTTATTTTTTTTAAAAATTATCAAAATTAAGAAAAAGTTAACATTTACACCGTCTGTAACTCTTGAACCGTACAATTTAGAGTGATTATGAAAAGGACCATTCTTATTTAAAATTTAACGTAGAACATTTTTGTATATAACAATGTTTAGGATAAACCGCTTAGTTTTTGAAATATTTACGAAAAACTAAAAAAACTAATGATTTTTCAAATTCCCGCCCCCCTCACCCCCAAACCCGACGCTCAAAATGGTGTAACTTTTTACCATAGAATAAGGGGACTATGTAGAGCAATTTGGTGTTGGAGGACGACTTTTACTTTGGATGTTGAGGTTTAGGTCTAATTACACCGTACTAATACATGCAAAATTTCAGCTCTCAGAAACTGAATTGTTCGCACAGGTTAATTTTAACAAAGTCGATTACATCTACGGTATTAGGTATAGAAACTCCACAGTCAATTAAAGTCACTGAACCTAAAGCGCCATCTGTCAGTTAATTATAAAATGAATTTTCAAATACTCCATATTATATAACTTGCTTGAGTTAAACGGGTTTCAATTCAAACATCGATGATTAAATGCCAAACAGTCAGAAATAAACGGGATTACATCAATTTAGCCCGAAACAAAAGGTGAATTTACGAATTTATTACCTCAGTTACCATTTTAACCATTTACCTCGTTTTAATGTTCGAATCAACACGAAACGAACAGCGGCATGTTGGAATAACGCGATCCTAAACGAGGTCCGTCAAGTTTGCGGCATCATATCATCGTTTTTCAAATTTCGAACCGAA
Source organism: Adalia bipunctata (assembly GCA_910592335.1). NCBI lineage: Eukaryota > Metazoa > Arthropoda > Insecta > Coleoptera > Coccinellidae > Adalia > Adalia bipunctata. Next base: position 9,895,286 of record OU342948.1, on the reverse strand, counting down.
CGCACTTCAAAAGCTTTTATTATTACATTAATGCATAGTTATATCGGCGTCGTAAATTCAATTTTACGACGTTTTGCGAGCCGTACGGCTCCCGTCACGTTGATATGTAACTGAATGATGTTCTTTTTGTTTCAGGACGTCCTACACACAATCTGTCAATCGAGTGGGCAAGTGTTGAGGATCGTGATCTTCAAGAAAAACGGGGTGCAAGCGATGGTCGAATATCCTTTTAAAACTAAATTATGATAAGTTTTGAGGGTGAATTTATCGAGTCTGACAGGGAGAGAGTGTTTTATTGGGAAATTTAATGATCGGTTCGGTTTAGTGGCCAATCGTCGTTTTATGTTTATTGAAATGAAGGAATTATCTGCTGCCGATTGGATAGTGTGATATTTATTGGTATTGCCCGAAATGCAGATTTTTCATCGCATTAAACGGAATTTATCACTCAACGTCATTTTCAGAATAGCAATTCAGAAAACCTTTCAGTAAATATCTGCAATATTCACACTTCTAAACTTACGTTCATTTCAACATACTTTATTGCAAAAATTGACAAATAAACCTTTTTGTAACGATTTTTAGAATCACCCATAAATAACAGGAAGTCTATAACGAGTCTTTGACTTATACTTACAGAGTGTAACAGCCAAATGGAATAAATTCGATAACGAATAAATGAGGGGGTGTTAGGAAAAACGCTCGGACACGTCGATTTGTAATTTTGAATGCCGCATATTTTTCAAGAAAATAAAATTATATAGGGTGTTCCATGCGACCATTTCGAATGCAACCCCCTGTGTATTATTTATTTTTTGGATTCTTCAGAAAATTCTAGACATTATTCATGTACAATGTCCTATACCTATCTTCAACTTTTTCGGAAATATTAAGTGTTTTCAGATTTTTTACAAAAATTAACATTTTGAATGAAAATTATTTTATTTCACAAATTCGATACATTACACTCAATACTTATTTCCCATTTACCTCTTGATATGAAGAAAGTAAGCAAAAACGCCTGAAATGTTGAGTAACGTTAGAAGACAATTCTACAAAAGATTAGCATGTTGCCAAGACGTTCGCGGCGAGCATTTTGAACATTTCCTACATTGACATTAATGTTTTTTTCTGTTTTTTTTATAATTAAGAAATAATCAGTATTACTTATTAGGTTTTGAGTGTAGTGTACCGAATTTGTGAAATAAAATAATTTTCATTTAAAACGTTGATTTTCGCAATGAATCTGAAAATAGTTAAAGATTGGTATAGGACAAAGTGCATGAATTGTGTCTAGAATTCTCTGAAGAATCCAAAAAATAAATAATATACTTACAGGGCGTTACATTTGGAATAAAAAAGTTGGTATTGGCCACGGTCGCATGGAACACCCTATATAATTTTATTTTCTTGAAAAATATGCGCATTTAAAATTTCAAATCGACGTGTCCGAGCGTTTTTCCCAACACGCCCTCATTTACTCGTTATCGAATTTATTCCATTTGGCTGTTACACTCTGTATATGTATTTTAACTTTAGATTCGTCTTATCAAACGAAATACTTCATTTCTATACCATTTTTCAAAATTCGGTTTCGTTTGAAAAATACAGGGTATCGGAAATCCATTCAAAAAACACCTTTCTTTTCATATCTCCGGAATCGTTATTTAAAATGTACTAAATTTTGGTTGATTGTTTACTCTTTTCATGGTGCATATTCCTCAATCAAAACTGATACAATATTTCTCCTGGTATGAAAGTTACAGCATAGCCGACTCATAAATCCACGCAAAATACCATAAAACAACTTGAAAAAGATGAAAGTTTTATATTTTCGAAAGAATCAATCATTTGAGAAAATAAAAGTATTCCTATGTTTTTTCAATGAAACGCGTCATTTTCGAGTTATTCTTAATTGTCTACGATAAGATTTGAGGAAAAAATCATGAATTTCAAGAATGACCTGGATGCTTCCCTGGATTAAATATCATCGAATACTATTTTCTTTTTTGATTTCTAAACAAGTTAACAATGTTTTCAGAATGTTTATCAACTTTGTCGAGACTGAAATCTTTCATAACAACATAGCTCTAGAAACCTCCATGATTGTTTACAGTTGGCAGCGCCTCCAACGGTAATTGAGATTACCAATGTTCTCCGCCAGTTTTCGCTATACGCATGCGTCGTGAAATTTTGTGACTTACTCGATTTTTGATGGAAATGGCCAGAATTCATAGATATTTATACTATGTTACCTAAAAAATCCTTTAGCTCAATGAAAAACAACAAGCTGGCAACATACATATAAAACTTTCTGTGAAATATTCATAGAATATATCGTCGGCTAAATGTGTTAAGCTGCTAACTCACATAGAGTCAGTTTTTCAGGAGGAACAAAAAACCGCATTAATTCCTACTTAGATGCTTATACGATGACTGATTTGAACAAAACAGAACTCAGTCTTAGTTTTACCTTTTTTCAAACGAAATACTTTTAAATTTTTTTCAGTTTATTTTCTACAGCCGTAAAATGGAGTTAGCAGGTTTGAAATTTTCGTTGAGGAATAAAAACTAGGAGATAGCAGTATGTTCAATTTATTATTTTCATAACAAAACCCGTGATGACACGAAATAAAAACTCTTGATGATGAGGTTCTCTTCTTCAAATGGTTTTTTTCTATTTCTGCTCTTATTTCTATACTGCGTGGGTATTTTTTCACATTTTGTTTCCTCGCCACTAGTTTCTTCGAAATCTGAAAACTAATTTTTCCAATTTTGAATACTCCAACCAAGGGCGGATTTACGGGGGGGGTACTGGGGGTAACTAAATCGTAACAATCGTTATTACCCCCCCCATGATTGTTATTACCCCTCCCATGAAAAAGAACTATATCCGCCTTTGACTCCAACGACCTGATCCGACTGTTTTTGAATACATTGATTTACACTATCTTATTTCTTGATCGCCTGTTTTCGAAAAATCACAGTACTGTCCACAAAAACTTGTTTTCTCCCCAACTTAAGGCCCAGAAGTAATTAAAAATAACTTCTCTTTGCTGCTCTGTTATAACATTACATTTCATTCCTATCTCTACACCGGCATCTTTCTTTCAGTTTTCTTGGTTCTCTTTCTACATCATAGCCATTTTCCGTTTATTTTAATTCTTCCATAGTATCGCTTTCCTATTTCTCTCAAATTCTTATTCTTCTCGGAAAACCACGATGCTATTTGCACCTGAAATCGTTTTCGTCGATTCTTGCTTTTTGTAGGCAACTGTTACGTGGAATTTGCGGGAGATAGCAGCTCTTCTTCGCACATTGGACAATATGTAGTTAGCCGGTATACGTGCGACGAGATTTATACGATTTCTGCTCTAAATAGGGAGTTAAATGGTTTACAGGTATATGTCGGAAACTATCTAGTTACTGAATCTACAAAAAACTCAAAATCGTTAATAATGGAGTTAGCCGGTTAACGCTTTTAGCCGACGATATACAAAATGGGTTAGGTTAGATTGATTAATGATAAACTCTGATGAATTGATTGAAATACATTCTTTATTAGATAATATTGGGTTATCGAGGAAAATATGAACAAGTCGTTAGTGTTCACGAACTAATCTTAAGGAAAATCGAAGAAGGAACTTATTTTGATGGGAGAAATATGTCTTTTTCAGTAGCAGATATAATTGGACAAAACTAAGTGTTTTCTTAAGAAATATCTTGTCTGTAACATTTTTATTTCAATAAGGTTAGTACTTGAGTATTCCCTGAATTTAGTAACTCATTTTCAATCAAGAAATATGAGCTTTGCATCGAAGCCAGAGAATCGTATCAGGCACGTATTTGGCCCATTTTTTTCCAAATGACTTTATCTTTTCAACAGAGCCGAATGCGGGAAAATGGAAGATAAAAAAAGATTTCTTTTGGCCTCAAGAATCTACAGTTGAAATATATGCACAAGTCAAAGACTAACCCTGTATATTACGAAACCTCTCAGTTATGCGTCAGTTATTGCATACTTTTTGGGAATCCTTCATAGTCTTCCGAGCAGAAAATATAAGGAGTTTAAATGAGTTCGTTCGTTTTTTTCAAAAATTGAAGCTTTATTGTAAAAAAAAAACATCAAGAAGAACTGATGAACAGCCTGGTCATGTTGCATCGATTGGAAGAGATGGCGATCCGAAGGTTCAATGTCTGGGCTGTACGGCGAGTAGCGTAGGACGTTATATTTTCGCTTTTCTTTTCTTGTTACATGCATGGTCTTTCTCAGTTCTAAAATCTTATCACAGCTATCCTATTAACCAACGAAAGAATTCGAGAGATTCGAGCAGGCTTTTCCTGCACTCGACCGAAATAGAAAATAATAGATTTAGATGAACTACGTAATATGTCCGTTCTCACAGCTGATTCTAATTCACTCTCACTCTCTCACGGCTCATTGCGAACTGACTCGGGCTTATTTAAGCCTTTGAAGACTGCATCAAACGAAATCTTCATTTGAATTTTTAGCGGAATATATCGTAGCATTTCATAGGTTTGTCAGTGTAATTCAGCCTTAACATGTCTTACATTCGATAGTATAGAATCAGCGATGAGAGCCAAAGAAGCATTGAATGGTGCTGACATATACTCAGGGTGCTGCACGCTGAAGATAGATTTCGCAAAGGTGAGTTTTTGTTTATATTTGCATTGGAAAATTAACTCTACCAAATGGACTTTTATGAAAAAAATTAATTGACCACAAGGATCATTTGTCGATATTTATGTTATCGATCATGGTTTCGTTCTTTTTCGGACTCGTCAAGATCGATTATACTAAGTGGATGGTGAAGCAGTACTTCTGTATTGTTCGATGTTTGTCAGTAATAATGAATCGATGAAGTTTATTTCCATCTATTTCAATCTGTTCATTTCAATCTATTTCACATTTGTGCAATTTTTCTATACCAAAGGAACAAAATAATCATCATATCGACCTGTACTCCATTCACCTTTAAAAAGTATTTCCCAGTTAGCCATGACATTCTGACACATTTCACTGTGTATATTTTGAAAATCTTAGGTTATAGTCATTTTCCTGTCAGATTACTAAGCATCGTTGTCTTCTCTACATAGAGGTCGTAGTAAATGCGTATTTATCAAAATGTTTATTCACTTTAGGAAAATAATGAATTTGAGAAAATATTATGTGAATTAAATAATTCCAAAGACCTGGCGAATGTTGAAAAAACTTCTTTCTGTATTAATAGTGGAAATATTTCACGTATAAACATGGTTGGAAGATTCAGTTATGATATTTTCTTGTAAGCAAATCAAGAATTGAGTGTTGAAATTTCACTGAAAGAAAAATAATGGACAGAATAGTCCGTTACTTTGTGATAGTTCATTCGAAAAAAGAATAAAAGTACTCGAATAACCCGACAGAAAAACTTTTAAACGAACAGACAGACCTATGGAATAACACACTTTTCAAAATTCTCAAGAAATAAGCCCACAGAAGACTTTTAAATACCTTTTTGCACAACTTGAAAAACTCCAGTATGAAAATGTAGTACTTCTACGAATCCTGTGTCACAGTAAAACCTTAAAAGAACTACCTAACTCCATTAACAAAGTTCTTGGGAATCTTTGTGAATACTACACTGAATTGGGAAGAACATATCTCTAAACTGGGATGCAGCTTAGCTTCAGTCTGTTATTTTTGGCTGTAATGGCAACGTCTCTGAGAATTATTTCAACATTGCCGATATTTCACGAGTGCCAACCTGCGTCAGTTTCAGGTAAAAAAACTTGATAAACCTAAATCTTGGCCAACCGGGATACTTTATAAAGTTGAATGGAGTTTAGCTCCCTCAGTGCTAGAGAAGACAGGAACAGTTGAATGAAACATCATAATTGCAGCAGAACGTTGTGATTCTGCGTTGTGTGGGTTTGTTCTCCCCGTTGGGCGCCAATTGTACAACGTGCTCAAGTCAGCGTTGAAGATTTGAAAACCGCGTTAGATGTTCTTTCATCTTTCATTCCCTATTATTATATTTCTTTCAGTAACTCATCTCCTATGAGTTCAAGAGTGTTCTTAGGATTTGATGTTGTAGTTTCTTGGTTAATCCTTCTCCGAATAATTGTAATGCAAGTCACAATAAATCGGTATAATATTCAACCTAGGCGCCTGGAACTAGAGAATATGTAGAGAAACAGAAAATTCGTCCACGTTGAAGAGTTAATCAATTTAAGAAGTAGAACGAAGGGTTATGCTGTTATCTCAAACGATCGAGGAAAATTGTACAGATCCTTGCAAACGCGGCTTTTATCGACAAAATAGTTATCCTGAATGGGGCTACAATTGTGAGAACTTTAACAATCGTCATCCACTCGACCTCCCTTTCATGACTACAACAATACGTCCTCTAGGTCGTTCGTATCCTCAATTTTCCCGATTACAGAATCGAGTCTGTCCAGGATTCCGTCGTTCCTACCAGTTCACGCTTTTATCTATGCATATTCATAATTTCCTGAGCACGAAGTGCACCGGCTAGGACGCCGCCGACCGACAAGTTATTATTTGATTAAACGCGACAAGGTGACAAGGACAAGATGTTCGATAATGATCGGAGGTGGGGGGCGTTTCTGAGGCAAGTTCACGAGGTCGTTGATGGGGGTTCTACCGGAAATGTTCCCTCCGAAGGGATTGGTTTTCGATGTCGTATACAGTTGGAAATTTGTTGTACTACTAACCTGAGAAATCACCGTTATTTACTCAATTACTATGATGGGAATTCATGTAGAAAATTATGTAGGATTTTATTCCTGACCATTTATTTATTTGAACTTGGGTAGTTTTGGCTCGATTAGCCTTCCGGGAACTCTGACCATGTAAATCTTTAGTTATCTACCCTACTCATTTATTGAAATCCAATAAGGTGATCGTCAATGGTGTTGATGAAACCGACGACATCCTTAGTGTAAATAGTCATCGAAATTTTTTTTTACAAGGCTACAGTGGTCCTTTGGACATGCAGAAGGCTCTTTGTAAAGACTTTGGGCTAAAACCAGACATGGTACCCTAGTTCTATATGGCTGTAGTACGCTCCATTGTCAATGCTAGTTACAATTTCCCATTTTTCAACATCGTGAATACAGGTTTCGTAGTACCACTACATTTTCATACTGGATCATTTCAAGTTGTGCAAAGAGGTATTTGAAAGTCTTCTAGGCTTATTTCGTCCGTTCGTTTAGAATTTTTTCTGTCGGGTTATTCGAGTAGTTCCTTTTTTTTTCGAATGGAATTTTAACACTCGATTATTGCTTTCCGTACAAGGAAATAGCATAACTGAATCTTCCAAGCATGTTTATATACGTGAAATAAACTGCTCCACAAGAGTTAGGGATATTGACTCAAATTTCAGAAAAATATACCTAGTTTAAATGAGATTTTTGTGATGAAAATTCATATTGATATGATTTCAAGTTGATTATCTTTGGAGCATATCCCATGCATGTTCTATGCAACTCAAATCAGGTGAGTGCGGAGGTTTTGGTGAATGTGGATTGTGGAATACCAAGCTCCTCGCGCGCATTCTCAACTATGGCTGCACGGTGCGGTCTAGCGTTATCGTACTCTAGAAATTGAAAAGTTTCACCAATAGCAGCGTGAAAATTTGGCACAACATTGTCAATAACATTCTCCCTATAGTGTAAGGCGGTCATATTCCCAGGACAAATGTGTAGATCTGTGCGTCCGTTGAAACATATCCCGGCCCGTACCATAACACTACTCCCTCGGAATGGATGGATTTTTTGGACATAGCGACGATTACGGGGTATGCGTGGGATTGTCTATACCCTTATTCTTTGAGAATCTGAAAATCGTCCATATTAGCCTCAGCGTTTGTTAATTTACGTCTTGGCATTTTCAGAAAACTCGTTTCAAATCGAAGCCGTTGATAAACTGACTTCATTTCAAAATGACAACATTCATGAAGCATATGCAAAGAACCAAACTTCAGAAAAAAGGCGACCAGATTGACGAAATGTCTCATACTGATTTTTCTTGGATCGATTCAAGTTGTAATTGAGTTTTTGAAGATTTTACAGCGATTATACATACTTTCAAAAACGATTGAATACGATATCCCTAACTCTTGTGGAGCAGTATATTCCCAATGAACCAGATGGAACGATAGGAATGATTCGAATAATGTGGACGCCTTTCTTGCAATTCGTGTAGTCGGCGACATAAATCGGCTGGTAGCAACTTATGAAATCGCCCGTATTTGACGACCACATTCATTTTATTCAACCGAGAAGACGAAATGTAGTTTATTCCCAAAATCAACATGATTTCCCCAGATCTTTCAATCTGATATCCGTCATCCCTCGTCAGAGTCTCGACGAGGTCACTACGTAATTAAAGCGTCACATAATTGCACGCCGAATTCTATAGAGCGGCCATCGAATGTTTCCGAATTTATCTCCATTTTCCCATCGGCAAATTCAATTTGGCCTCAGCTCCCCCCAATTTAAGTTCGGAACGGCCGCAAACAGTTTGCTGATCTCAATCGGTGTTTGTCAATTGACGTGATTAAATTCGACGCGGAATATGCCACCCCCTCCCCCCTGACGTTCCCCCGCGAAAACTCAGGCGCGGAAATTCCGCCCGGAAAATTCGTCGAGGCGGGAGTTTTCCCGAGTTTTCTTATCTCGGTGCCGCGGAGGCTTCTTCGGCGGTCGGGGTCACCTAATACGCTTCGGCTGGTACTTTAAATTCAATAACAATCGAGCAATTATGATCCGAGGGACCGAGGAAAACTTCGAAGGGGAGAGAACTGAAATCGAGTTAGCCGCCAGTTTCTTTGTTGCAGAGGTTAAGGTTTTCCAAGCTGGCGAACCCCTCGATTTCAATATCTGGAGATGATTATCCTCGGACCTGAAAGAGGCGACTGACAATTGGGGAAAAAATTGAAAATTGCGTTTTTCTGCTCTGTAACCACGAACTTATGAAAATGTCTGCAATTAAACTTTTTTGCAGCTCAGAAAAACAAACCAAGGATTTTCGCTGAATTTTTTCACCATATTATACATTTTCAGATTATTCTTTTCTAAGGAGAGAAAATGCCCAATTTTCGTATAGTTTCTTAGCTACGTAGGATTTCATTCCGATCAAATGTACATAGTTGTTAAATTTCTCTCATGTTTCTGAATTTCGTGAGTGGGACACTTTACATTGTGCCCAAGATTAGCGTGACACTTCTGCTTTGTATTTGATGACTTCCATATGAAGCTTTCGAGTCCTGAATGTGAAACCTTTATCTTATAGTTGAAAGAAGTGCAATATGAGATTTAACAGGTTTACCATTTCGTGGAGTTGGATAAATGGACCAATTTAGACGTAGTTTTTTATTCCTAGGAGGCCTCGGGCCACCAGGGTAGGATAACTTATGATCCTTAAAGATGCACTTGTCACTTGCTCACTTCATTGGCTTAAGTCATACAAGAAGTAACACCTCTTTTCTCAAATGCAAATTTGGGGCGAAACCAAGAATTAAAGGTAAGGGCATAGTTGGGGTAAGAGTTCAGTTGTCAGTTGGGTAAAGAGTAAGTTGTTGGTCGGGGGAGTACAGAGTTCCTACTGGAGTCGGTAGAGAGTTGAGACGGAGGTAGTTATTGCCATTAGAGACGGAATTAGATCTTCAATACGGTACCGTATAGGTGATACAAAGTCAATTCATTTGTTCGGCGTAAAGACGTTTTCTATCTCACGAAGATCAGTAAATGCGGATAAACCGTAACTGAAGATGTGTTTGTCGAAAGTAATTAGTATAAGACGTATAATCTACTAGTGTAGATTATTGTGTAAGTACTGCAAATAAACTATATATGGACAGTTTGAGTTTTATTGGTTCTTGAGAGAACTGCAGTCGATAGACGTGAAATATAGGTTAGGTAGCGAAACCGGAGGTCATAAGCCGAGACGACCGAAAACAAACCTACAGCTATGTCCTAGAAAATTGAAAAAAAAAACAGAATGGGATTTTTTCCATAGTGAATTCCTTCCATGAAACGAAAATGTTTTCTTTATCTGTACATTTTCTATCATACGGCTCAATTTGAATGTTGGAAATCCATGAAAAAATCTTCCATTTATTTTCGTGCTTATACTCCATTCACAATTATAAAATCACAACTCTGGCCTTGAAAATTCGACACATTCCACTCTGTATCGAAGTTATGACGTTTTTCAAAATATTTTTATGTTCCCAGTCAACACTATGTTGCCCTTTCTACATTCTTAGCGTATTTCTCAGAATGTGAATGGATTAGAAAAGATGTGATGGACGAAAATAATTAACGTTTATATGAATTGATAAAAAGGATTCCTTTTCTAGTTATTTGCATGAAAAGTACAAGAGATTACTGTTGAAATATTTTATTTTTCGCCATGGAAGAAAAATGCATTGCTTCCACATAATTTTCATATGCATGCTCGTGAAGATTTAATGTTCATTATCCTCTTGAACTGAAAGTTCAAGACTTGACGACATTTTATTTATTTGATCTTTTGAACAAGGAGTAAAATATTCTGATTGTAAGGTAATTTATTAAATTAAAAAAATATTCATACATTACTACCACAGTAGGTTTGTACGAATAAAATGGAATATGTCAAACATATGCTTCAGATTTATCATTTCACCTGTTCTAAAATAAGACACAAACTCCTGGAATATGGAAAGAACCGATGTATTCTTTTTCAATATAGCCTATTTCTACTTTCGGCAAAGGAATGAAAGCTCCAGTGACACATTTCAATTCATCGGAATCTGAATTCACCTACTGTGGAATGCAATATCATATTTCTTCTTTGTTTTAGCTTTTTCGACGTGTTTTTCTTCTGAAACGTGAAAACGATCACCAATAATCATTTAGAGACCGATGATGGCCACCCAGAACCCGTTTACTTAAAATCGTGCAATTTCATTCTGCTAGTTCTTTCCTCATAATTCCTCGAAAATCCTACCTGAACCATATTTTCCGGTCGCTCTCGTTAGAAGATCGTATAAGGAAGCCTTTTTTTGTCCATTTACACATTCCAAATAAATTTTGACCACCAAAAACGATACCGAAATTGAGGGACCGGAATTTCGTTTGAAATCTTTCAAGACGGCCAGATACCTAAAAAACCTTCGTTATCAAGTGTAAAAAAGTCGATTTGTACTTACTTTCGCTTTATTTATGCTTGTTAATCGATTTTTGGTCCAATTCAAATTTGCCGTTCATACTCACGTCAAAAGTCGTGAAAGGAAAAAATGACACTTGCACGAAACTTCTTCTGGACGACGAAGAACGGAAAAATAGGCGATTTCCTATCGATATTTCGCCCCAAAATCGCCGATCCATTCAAACCAACTAAATGTAGAAAATCTTTGATACTTTTACTCTGATGTAAACAGAAAAACTGGCATCGTCGTTTTGTCATTAACGAAATTCTCTGTACGCGCACAGACTTTTCATCAGGTGCACCAACTCCTGAAAACGAAACTAAGGCCAGAGTTGTGATTTTATAATTGTGAATGGAGTATATGTGATCTTATATGAGTTCCTCTTTTCATCAGTTGTACAGAACCCTAAGAAAGACTTTCATTCAAAATTCTGTCATCCAAATGTAAATTTGACAGGATGCGGTCTGAAATATAACTCAAACAACAGTGGCAAATTATGCTATTTTCGAATTCTCTGTTGGTTTAACAACTACATATTGCGAAACTTATAATATAGAGGACAGACATTTTACAGGCGGAATATTAGAGTAGAAGCCTGCGGAACTATCTTTCATCTTCATTTCCAATTCCATTTAGTCCATTATCGTTTTGACAGCAACATAACAATGTATCATATTTCACGTTTATTCGTAACGCTTTTCATTTATTTACACAAAGTTAATCAACGGGTACCAACAGGAATGGAATGTAAATCAAAACCGTTACATTTTAGTTCCAATGTACAATAGGCATGTTGGAATTCATAATTTGCAGGCATATGGGTGAAATATATTCTTTTCGGGTCTGGCTTGATTCATTGTAGTTTTCTGGCCTTTTATTCACGCTTGTCTCGTTCTTGAATTCGATATCAAGAAGCTATAATAGGATTTCCAATATTAGAAACTGAACTACTGACTACGAGATTGTAACGTTTCGTTGAAATCGGGTTTTTCCATAATGAAAAACTGGAAATCCGCCCCTTCTTCCGTTTCCTGGAAAGCCGATATGAATATCTCAACTGGAAGCACACACCTTTAAAATTCCCACGAAACGTTTCTGCTGTCAAAAAGCCCCAAATCACGAAGGAATCTGCACAAAGCAGAAACTTCCGTATTCTCAGACGAATTCCATTCGGCCAATCGAGATGAATAAAAGATGAAATGGCATAGAAGGTTCCCGATACACTAGAACTTCCGATAAAACCAATTCTGTCGTATTCATGCGCGGGTACAGGGGGACGAAGGGTGGTAGAAATTCAATCAGCATAAATATATCAAGAACTGAGCTTGGTAATAAAATGACGCTTGCGAAATGACATCAACTTCTATACTCTTCATTCACTTTTACGAAGTATCCTGGTTGGCCATGACATTCTGATAGATTTCACCGTGTATATTTTGAAAATGTCAGGTTATAGTAATTCTTCTGTCAGATAACTACGCAACGTTGTCCTCTCTACATAAAGGTCGCAATAATTACGTATTTATCAAAATGTTCATTTACTTTGGGAAAATAATGAATTTGAGAAAATATTATCTGAATTCAATAATTCCAAAGACCTGGCGAATGTTGAAGAACCTTTTTTTCTCTGTTAATACTGGAAATATACTGTTCCACAAGAGTTAGGGATATCGTATTCAATCTTTTTTAAAAGTATGTAATCTTCGAGAAAATCGCTGTGAAATCATTTAAAACTCAATAACAACTTGAATCGATCCAATAAAAATCAGTATGAGACAGTTCGTCAATCTGGTCGCCTTTTTTCTTAAGTTTGGTTCTTTGCATATGCTTCATGAATGTTCTTATTTTGAAATGAAGTCAGTTTATGAACGGCTTCGATTTGAAACGAGTTTTCTGAAAATGCCAAGACAAGTAAATTAACAAACGCTAAGGCTAATCGGGCTATCGGAATGCTACAGGGTGGCCTAACTCTGGTTGTTGTAGCGGAAAGGCTACAAGTCAGCCAAAGTGTTATATCTCGACTTTGGAATAGGTTCAGAGAGACAGGTTTCGTGTTGGAAAGACCAAAGCTTGTGGGCGACGAAAAACAACACCTGCTCAGGATCGTTCCATCACCGTTTCGGCGAGAAGAAACTCTACATCTACGTGTAGAATGCTACGGAATACTCTTTAAAATGCAGATTGGGTCCAAGTTTCCATCGAAACCATCAGACGACGTTTTAGAGAGGTGAATCTAGGTTCTACACGTCCATTAAGAGGATTTCCATTAACACGTGAACATAAGCGTCAAAGACTGGAATGGGCAAGGCAATATATCAATTGGAACGATCAATGGCGTAGTGTCCTTTGCACTGATATATCCATATATGGACGATTTTCAGATTCTCGAAGAATAAGGGTATGGACAATCCCACGCATACCCCGTAATCGTCGCTATGTCCAAGAAGTCCATCCATTCCGAGGGGGTAGTGTTATGGTATGGCCATGATATGTTTCAACGGGCGCACAGATCTACACATTTGTCCTGGGAATATGACCGCCTTACACTATAGGGAGCATGTCATTGACAATGTTGTGCCAAATTTTCACGCTGCTATTGGTGAAACTTTCCAATTTCTAGACGATAACGCTAGATCGCATCGTGCAGCCATAGTTGAGAATGAGCGCGAGGAGCTTGGTATTCCACATTTACCAATACCTCCGCACTCTCCAGATTCGAATTGCATTGATCATGCATGGGATATGCTCCAAAGAAGATAATCCTTAAATGATCTGAGAGAGCTTCTGCCCCGTTTATGGAACCAAATTCTTCAAGAAATGTTCAACAACCTCGTGAGTAGTATGCAAAGAAGATGTCCAGCTGTTATTGATGCCCGTGGAGGCCATACATTGTATTGATAGTCTTGAAATGCTTGAATTCTCTGGGAATACAATTTCGTTATTTCACCCGATTTTTCTTAACCACCCTGTATACGCTGCAGACCTACAGGATAAAATTAATTTGCAACTTGAAATCATATTAATATGAATTTTCGTCTCAAAAATCTTATTTCGACTATATTTTTCTGCAATTCAACTCAATATCCCTATCTCATGTGGAGCATCAGTTCAGATGTTGCGTAGTGAGGCGCAACAATACTTTTTTGGAATGATCCATTCCTGATTCTTTCGGAGTGCTTCTCTTTCAGTTTGTTATTGCAGAAGCTCTCTCATTTGCTTCAAGTACGGTTTATTTGCGAGTGATTTCTTACTTTACTCGAGGTGCTTATTGCTGGATTTTCGGCGATATTTCTATCAACAATCATAACATCGAATAATAATATCGTTCAAACCTACAGCGGAAACGAAATAACCGCTGACGAAGCAACAGCGTGCGAATAATAGAAACATCTCCGACACTTTGAAGATGAAACGGATCGTTTCGATCGTCCCGTCTGAAGTAATCGGACATAATCATAAATCCCGAAAATATTCAATTATGCGAGAGGCACTCAGGCAGAAGTTAATAGCGCCGTATACCTATCCGCGTTACGAGGTAGTAAAGTCCGCGTATGTAAACAGGCCGCGAATCTGATACAAACTCGTCGTTTGTTCGTTTTCCTGTTCGGAAAAAGAGAGGTTATGGTCCGCCTGGATGAAATTCCCGGCAACGGGCCAATGTCGGGATGACTAACGGAGGATGCGGGAATCTGGGGCCAAGGGGAATCGCTCGATCGGTTTTGTGTACCTACTTATTTTCGATGCCAGGATTCGGAAAAATATTGACTCACGCTCGAAATTTTCTTTGTATTCGAATAAAAGAACTTCGGATATAGCCGTTATTCATCAAAATTGCCGCAAATATTGCACTTTAGATGCTCAAATATACGTTCTTGCTGTTTTTTTGATGAAAATGCAACTTTATTGTGAGAAATGGTTCAAATGAGTCATTCAAAGTAAACTGCTCCACATGAGTTAGGGATATTGACTTAAATTGTGAAAAAATATAGTTAAAATAAGGATTTTGTGATGAAAATTCATATCAATATAATTTCAAGTTGCAATTTATTGTAGCCTGTAGGTCTGCAGCGTATACAGGGTGGTAAAGAAAAATCGAGTGAAATAACGAAATTTCATTCCCAGAGAATTCAAGCATTTTAAGACTATCAATAAAATTTATAGCGCCCACGGGCATCAATAACAGCTTGACATCTACTTCGCATACTACACACGAGGTTGTTGAACATTTCTTGAGGAATTTGGTTCCATAAACGGAGCAGAAGCTCTCTAAGATCATTTAAGGATTCTGGGGTAGGTTGATGATTATCTAATCTTCTTCGGAGCATATCCCATGCATGTTCTATGCAATTCAAATCTGGTGAGTGCGGAAGTATTGCTAAATGCCGAATACCAAGCTCCTCGCGCGCATTCCCGACTATGGCTGCACGGTGCGATCTAGCGTTATCGTCTAGAAATTGAAAAGTTTCACCAATAGCAGCGTGAAAATTTGGCACAACATTGTCAATGACATGCTCCCTATAGTGAAGGGCGGTCATATTCCCAGGACAAATGTGTAGATCTGTGCGCCCGTTGAAACATATCCCTGCCCAGACCATTACACTACCCCCTCGGAATGGATGGACTTCTTGGACATAGCGATGATTACGAGGTATGCGAGGGATTGTCCATACCCTTATTCTTCGAGAATCTGAAAATCGTCCATATCTGGATTCATCAGTGAAAAGGACACTACGCTATTGATCGTTCCAATTGATATGTTGCCTTGCTCATTCCAGTCTTTGATGCTTATGGTCACGTGTTAATGGAACTCCTCTTAATGGACTTCTAGAACCTAGATTCACCTCTCTCAAACGTCGTCTGATGGTTTCGATAGAAACTTGGACCCCATCTGCATTTTGAAGAGTATTCCGTAACATTCTACACGTAGATGTAGGGTTTCTTCTCCCCGAAACGGTGATGAAACGATCCTGAGCAGGTGTTGTTTTTCGTCGCCCACCAAGCCTTGGTCTTTCCAACACGTAACCTGTCTCCCTGAACCTATTCCAAAGTCGAGATATCACACTTCGGCTGACTTGGAGCCTTTCCGCTACAACAACCTGAGTTCGGCCACCCAGTAGCATTCCGATAGCCCTATTAGCCTCAGCGTTAGTTAATTTACGTCTTGGCATTTTAGAAAACTCGTTTCAAATCGAAGCCGTCGATAAACTGACTTCTTTTCAAAATAAGAACCTTCATGAAGCATGTGCAAAAAACCAAACTTCAGAAAAAAGGCGACCAGATTGACGAAATGTCTCATACTGTTTTTTATTGGATCGATTCAAGTTGTTACTGAGTTTTAAATGATTTTACACCGATTTTCTCGAATTATACATACTTTTAAAAACGATTGAATACGATATCCCTAACGTTTGTGGAGCTGTATTGAAAAAAATTGCTAATTCCCTATGGGGTAACGCCTAAAGATCTCAATAAACCGCCGAAGTTGTAAGGCATTCTCTGAAATATGGCAGTAATAAGATATTCATGAAAAAAATTGAATCGAAGAAAAAGAAATCAGCCTACACCGCACGAAAAAACAGACCGATTCTGTTCTCCCGGACTATACGTTGCGCCGAGCGGAAATACCGCCTTACAAATGGGCCCGGGTCGGCATCATAAGAGGGTCGTGAAATTTTCATTTCCTCTGCCCTTCGTGACGCGAAGCTGAATGGAAAATGAATAAATCATAGGGAGAGCTCGGTCGGTGGAAAGAGAAAGAACGGTGCGCGTTTTCTCAGGAACTCGCCCGCCCTGATGGCCCCCATATATCGTGCGCTTCCCCGTTTAATTTCCAATCCCGGGAAAATATAACTTTCGATTTTCATTTCGTCCGAACGGACGGCGGCCCTTATCCGTCACTTTGTGGGACGGCCATAAATTCATAAAGCTGATTCGAACGGGGATCGATGATGAAAAGGAATCATTTCGGTGAAATAGTTCCCTACGAAATGTATCTTCAAAGGGATATCTAACAGCCATCGCAATGTTATCGAGTAAATTAAAATCTTCATGTTCGACTGCTTCAGAAACACTTGGTTCATGAATTCGTTTAGCGTCCATAATTGACCACTTTATTGGACTCAACTGTCACAGTCTTCTCTCGATTTTGCGATTTTCTTCGTTTCACACCACTTGTTATAGGCCGCATACGAATTTTCATAAGCACTTTTAGTGGTTAAGAGAGATTCTTTGACACTTGCGGCTAAATTGTCTACGCTTTCCTCTCCCGCCCTATCCATTTTTTGGATTATTATGACGTTTGTCACAGAATTAACGAAGTAAACAACTTCGTTCAGTGAGGTTGCTGAGGTCACTGATGGTTACTAAGGTAAGAAAAGCAAAAGCACTCTTAATGTTTTCTTGAAATAAAGCGACGAATATATTAATTGCCATTTCAGAAAATAAAATTTCTGCATTGCAGTCAAACATAAAGCTTCGTATGCAACTCGTACAATGTACATAATTAGGCTTATGGACTTGCTCAAATTTGAACTTTTGAACGAGAATAAATTCGCTGTCACAAAAACGCTTATATCTTTTGAACCACTGGACCGATTTCGAAAATCAAACTCATTTTCGAATTATCTTCAAATTCTAATGAAAACTGTTTTTACAATAAAGAAACCAAAACAATTTTTTATAAAATTCATGGATTTTTTCTGGAATTCTTCTCATCATGCTTCTTATAGTGTTCTCAGTCACTTTCTGGGATGCTGTCTTCCACTTTTGCTTGAAATCCGCTAATGTTTTCGTTGATTTCTTAGCCTTCTTCAATTCTCTTTCTACCAGGGCCCAATACCTTTCGATTGGCCTGAGTTCTGGGCAATTTGGTGTATTGGCCTCTTTGGGGACAAAAACCACCTCATTAGCTTCGTACTATTCCTTGGTGGCCTTGCTGTAGTGGCATGAAGCTTAATCTGGCCAAAAGATTGTTGACACATCGTGCTCACGTAAAAATGGTAAAAGTTGCTTCTTCAAGCATTCCTCGATGTATATCTTCGAGTTAACAGAGCCTTGGCCAACGAAAAATTTGCTCCTTTTCCCACAAGTGCAAACTGCTTGCCAAACCAGGAATTTTTTAGGAAAGTTTGCTTGTTTCTTCACGCGAAATTGTTCAACATTTCCACGAGAATCTGCAGTATAAAATTCCTGACCAGGAAGTTGCGAGAAATCGGCCAAGACATAGGTTTCGTCGTCCATCACGCAACAGGAAAAATTTTTGAAGAAATCTTTTTTTAATTTCTTTGCTCTTTATTTCGCTTCATGATTCTTCACAGCGTTCCTTTCTGGCACTTTCTGCACTTTGTATGTTCTAAGCCCACAACTCGACTCGATCTTCTGAACGGTTGACTGCGGAAAACCCACTATTTGGGCCACTTTCCGTCCTGAAAGGTAAGGATTCTTCTGAAAAAGGCTGATGGCTTTCTTAATTTTTTTTGGGCTATGAAACCCTTTTTTCCTCCCGGTTCCTTCCTTGCGGTTAATCGTAAGATTTTCGTTGAAGCGCTCAACAACTCTTGATACCGTTTCTGGACGAACGCGAGCCTCTTTTGCGATTCTTTTGGAGCTCCATTTTTGAATATTTTGAAAAGTTTCACTATAAATTCTCGTGTTTTCACTTCGCTTGACATTTTGCGACAGAGAATTGGAATATCTATGAAGTAAATGTTCCACATGTGCCTGACGTTCTGCGTTCATAACAAAGCTAACTATGATCAAATTTTGATTTTGTCCCAATTGGTTCAAGAGATATAGGCGTTTTTGTGATAGCGAATTTATTCTCGTTCAGTCCCTAATTTATGTACTTGTTACATAAATAGCTATTATCTTGTACATACTGAAACGCGAGAAATTAAATTTTTCGAAAAGTCAGATTTCCATTTGTGATTCTTTTGAAATTTGTTAATGAAGGATCTATTGTGTCCCTACTCCAAACCTAGCTCTGCTTCTAGAAAAAAGTAGACATAAGGGCGAGCAGAACTCCTGGGGAGTAATTTCCACTTTTTTGAGATACTGAAAGCGTGCAGTGGCAAATTGAAAGTACGAGATGGAACGGGAATAATCGAAAACGCTGCCGACTAAATCCGACACGAACCTTTAAGTTTTCTAACTAGCCGTCAGTCAAACTCGATCTATTTCGGGATGAAATATTTTCGGCCATCGTAGCTTCGGTCGACGGATGAAATGGCAAAATGATTCCAGAGGGAGCCGTTTGAGTTTCCATTGAATCAGGCCTGGATGCCAATCGAAATCTATTGGTCCACATGGTGTGCATGTGGCGATATGGCATTTTGATGATGAAGAGGTAATATGAAGGATGCAGGATATCACTAGCTGTCTTTTGTGTTGAGCATTGTTGGACGAATTTAGTGGTGGATGGGTCTTCTTCAGCTTCTTTCTCCTTCAGTGTAGGTTACCGATAACGCTGGTAAAATGTTCCATGTCTGCTCATGTAGTTGATAGTTGAATGATCTCCAGTACCTGAGAGGGCTTCGAGAAGGCTGAATCCTCGATCCTCGAATAATTCTCTTATTCAAGACATTCCTCGAGCAGGCTTGCAATGGCACTCCGTGACCATGTAAACAGAAGTTTTCTCCTCTTCCCAAAGAATCTACACTCATCAGTTTCTGATAAGCCTAAACTCACCATTTGCTTCCTAAGGCTACAATGTCCTATCAGGAAAACAGTGGGGAGGCATATCTTAATATTTCTTCGATCCAAATAATTCTTGGTTCATACAGCTCCGAAATTCTGAAGAACCTTTATGGTATTATCCATTCCTTGAAGATTCGTCAAGAGAGCTTCTCCAAAAACTCTCTCTTATAAGATCTCCCATACCACAGAAAGGTTCTGGGCCAGTAAGTTGAGTTTGGGCTCCTTTTTTAGGAAGGGTGTTGGCCTCTTCGTTTCCTCTGATTCCTTAGTGACCAGGAACCAAGACTGAAGAGATCTTGCCTACTTAAGTTTCTTTCGGCACATAGAGATGATAGGATGTAATTCTGTACATAGGTAGAACCCATGAAAGTGTGAAAAATTTTCACTTTTCTCCAAATTCTCCCGTCCCTCTCAAAAATTCATGGAATCCACTTTGGTCACATGGATATATCGATAAAATAGTTCGCTTTGTCTCCCTCGGGAAACGGGCGAGGGAGAGATCATTATATAATTTTCACCCCATACGGCACATGCCACTTTACCCGTCGGTTAGTATTGAAAAGACGGGGAGTTTGTTTTGCATCATTGATGGCTAAATTGCTGTTCGGTGCCGAGCACATTTCGTGCTTGCCTATATATACTAAATAACGTCGAACCATTCGGGTTCATCTATTGCGTTCTACATTTCCACCCTATATTTCGTTTTATCTTTTCGATATCGGAGTCTTGAAATCAAGTAGGGGATACTTTATTTATCATCAGGTTCGAATCGCCTGAAATGGGGTGTATGGATGGGGATGAAAAAATTGTGCTTTCGAAGCAGGTGCCTGTCTGAACATTTGTTAATTCAAAAAGAATGTCACTATAATTTCTATGCCAACTACACAGTAATTGTATAATATCAAATATAGTACCTTCACGACTACCCCAATAACCGTAGTGACACCTCGAGGCCTTAGTCATAAGAAAATTTTTCATCGAATTTTTCGAATTTCAGTGTATTTTGTAATGACCAGGCCGTAGACGAATCCACAAATGAAGTTTCATAACAAACAGTCCATCCGATCTTGAGTTATAAATGGTGTAACCAACAACACTGTTTTTTAAATATGCCTTGCCCTGCCTTAATTTGTGTGAGCCCGTGAACAGAACTCGAAAATGAAAAACCGAAAAATGAAAACACGAATAATTCATTACTTGTGAGGGCTACATGGGTGGTTTTGGTATCAAAATGTAGGTTTTTGAGGTCGTTCTATCCAATAAATAATAATTCAAAGCCCTAACTATCACCGTTTAGATTTTCAACTGTCAAATGACATTTTTACGAAATATCGGAAATTTCAAACTGTCATAACCTCCGTCCCTCTCATCGCCACCAAGAACTATTTATATCATGTTGATCAGCATAGCTCCAAGTATCTTTGTGCGAAATATGAGCGATTTGAAAAATCTTAAATTTTGGGTGAAGAATGCCAAAGGGGTATGACCTCCTAAAAACACCATATTTGTCAATAAAAAATATATTTGGGGAGGATCTAACCTTGTTATTAAATTTGTAAGTTGTACTTCCAATTCGAATCTTCAATAATAGCAATTTTGCGGACCGACTGCGCCCTTGCCTTGATTTGTGTGAGCCCGTGAACAGAACTCGAAAATGAAAAACCGAAAACTGAAAACACGAATAACTCATTACTTATGAGGGCTACATGGGTGGTTTTGGTATCAAAATGTAGGTTTTCGAGGTCGTTCTATCCAATAAAAAATAACTCAAAGCCCTAACTATCACCGTTTAGATTTTCAACTGTCAAATGGCATTTTTACGAAAAATCGGAAATTTCAAACTGTCATAACCTCCGTCCCTCTCATCGCCGCCAAGAACTATTTATATTATGTTGATCAGCATAGCTCCAAGTATCTCTGTGCGAAATATGAGCGATTTGAAAAATCTTAAATTTTGGGTGAAAAATACCAAAGGGGTATGACCCCCCAAAAACACCATATTTGTCAATAAAAAATATATTTGGGGAGGATCTAACCTTGTTATTAAATTTGTAAGTTGTACTTCCAATTCGAATCTTCAATAATAGCAATTTTGCGGACCGACTGCGCCCTTGCCTTGATTTGTGTGAGCCCGTGAACAGAACTCGAAAATGAAAAACCGAAAAATGAAAACACGAATAACTCATTACTTATGAGGGCTACATGGGTGGTTTTGGTATCAAAATGTAGGTTTTCGAGGTCGTTCTATCCAATAAAAAATAATTCAAAGCCCTAACTATCACCGTTTAGATTTTCAACTGTCAAATGGCATTTTTACGAAAAATCGGAAATTTCAAACTGTCATAACCTCCGTCCCTCTCATCGCCGCCAAGAACTATTTATATTATGTTGATCAGCATAGCTCCAAGTATCTCTGTGCGAAATATGAGCGATTTGAAAAATCTTAAATTTTGGGTGAAAAATGCCAAAGGGGTATGACCCCCCAAAAACACCATATTTGTCAATAAAAAATATATTTGGGGAGGATCTAACCTTGTTATTAAATTTGTAAGTTGTACTTCCAATTCGAATCTTCAATAATAGCAATTTTGCGGACCGACTGCGCCCTTGCCTTGATTTGTGTGAGCCCGTGAACAGAACTCGAAAATGAAAAACCGAAAAATGAAAACACGAATAACTCATTACTTATGAGGGCTACATGGGTGGTTTTGTTATCAAGATGTAGGTTTTCGAGGTCGTTCTATCCAATAAAAAATAATTCAAAGCCCTAACTATCACCGTTTAGATTTTCAACTGTCAAATGGCATTTTTACGAAAAATCTGAAATTTCAAACTGTCATAACCTCCGTCCCTCCCATCGCCGCCAAGAACTATTTATATTATGTTGATCAGCATAGCTCCAAGTATCTCTGTGCGAAATATGAGCGATTTGAAAAATCTTAAATTTTGGGTGAAATATACCAAAGGGGTATGACCTCCTAAAAACACCATATTTGTCAATACAAAATATATTTGGGGAGGATCTTACATTGTTATTAAATTTGTAAATTGTACTTCCAATTCGAATCTTCAATAATAGCAATTTTGCGGACCGACTGCGCCCTTGCCTTGATTTGTGTGAGCCCGTGAACAGAACTCGAAAATGAAAAACCGAAAAATGAAAACACGAATAACTCATTACTTATGAGGGCTACATGGGTGGTTTTGGTATCAAAATGTAGGTTTTCGAGGTCGTTCTATCCAATAAAAAATAATTCAAAGCCCTAACTATCACCGTTTAGATTTTCAACTGTCAAATGGCATTTTTACGAAAAATCGGAAATTTCAAACTGTCATAACCTCCGTCCCTCTCATCGCCGCCAAGAACTATTTATATTATGTTGATCAGCATAGCTCCAAGTATCCCTGTGCGAAATATGAGCGATTTGAAAAATCTTAAATTTTGGGTGAAAAATGCCAAAGGGGTATGACCCCCCAAAAACACCATATTTGTCAATAAAAAATATATTTGGGGAGGATCTAACCTTGTTATTAAATTTGTAAGTTGTACTTCCAATTCGAATCTTCAATAATAGCAATTTTGCGGACCGACTGCGCCCTTGCCTTGATTTGTGTGAGCCCGTGAACAGAACTCGAAAACGAAAAACCGAAAAATGAAAACACGAATAACTCATTACTTATGAGGGCTACATGGGTGGTTTTGGTATCAAAATGTAGGTTTTCGAGGTCGTTCTATCCAATAAAAAATAATTCAAAGCCCTAACTATCACCGTTTAGATTTTCAACTGTCAAATGGCATTTTTACGAAAAATCGGAAATTTCAAACTGTCATAACCTCCGTCCCTCTCATCGCCGCCAAGAACTATTTATATTATGTTGATCAGCATAGCTCCAAGTATCTCTGTGCGAAATATGAGCGATTTGAAAAATCTTAAATTTTGGGTGAAAAATGCCAAAGGGGTATGGCCCCCCAAAAACACCATATTTGTCAATAAAAAATATATTTGGGGAGGATCTAACCTTGTTATTAAATTTGTAAGTTGTACTTCCAATTCGAATCTTCAATAATAGCAATTTTGCGGACCGACTGCGCCCTTGCCTTGATTTGTGTGAGCCCGTGAACAGAACTCGAAAATGAAAAACCGAAAACTGAAAACACGAATAACTCATTACTTATGAGGGCTACATGGGTGGTTTTGGTATCAAAATGTAGGTTTTCGAGGTCGTTCTATCCAATAAAAAATAACTCAAAGCCCTAACTATCACCGTTTAGATTTTCAACTGTCAAATGGCATTTTTACGAAAAATCGGAAATTTCAAACTGTCATAACCTCCGTCCCTCTCATCGCCGCCAAGAACTATTTATATTATGTTGATCAGCATAGCTCCAAGTATCTCTGTGCGAAATATGAGCGATTTGAAAAATCTTAAATTTTGGGTGAAAAATACCAAAGGGGTATGACCCCCCAAAAACACCATATTTGTCAATAAAAAATATATTTGGGGAGGATCTAACCTTGTTATTAAATTTGTAAGTTGTACTTCCAATTCGAATCTTCAATAATAGCAATTTTGCGGACCGACTGCGCCCTTGCCTTGATTTGTGTGAGCCCGTGAACAGAACTCGAAAATGAAAAACCGAAAAATGAAAACACGAATAACTCATTACTTATGAGGGCTACATGGGTGGTTTTGTTATCAAAATGTAGGTTTTCGAGGTCGTTCTATCCAATAAAAAATAATTCAAAGCCCTAACTATCACCGTTTAGATTTTCAACTGTCAAATGGCATTTTTACGAAAAATCTGAAATTTCAAACTGTCATAACCTCCGTCCCTCCCATCGCCGCCAAGAACTATTTATATTATGTTGATCAGCATAGCTCCAAGTATCTCTGTGCGAAATATGAGCGATTTGAAAAATCTTAAATTTTGGGTGAAGAATGCCAAAGGGGTATGACCTCCTAAAAACACCATATTTGTCAATAAAAAATATATTTGGGGAGGATCTAACATTGTTATTAAATTTGTAGGTTGTACTTCCAATTCGAATCTTCAATAATAGCAATTTTGCGGACCGACTGCGCCCTTGCCTTGATTTGTGTGAGCCCGTGAACAGAACTCGAAAATGAAAAACCGAAAAATGAAAACACGAATAATTCATTACTTATGAGGGCTACATGGGTGATTTTGGTATCAAAATGTAGGTTTTCGAGGTCGTTCTATCCAATAAAAAATAATTCAAAGCCCTTGCTATCACCGTTTAGATTTTGAACGTTCAAATGGCTTTTTTACGAAAAATCGGAAATTTCAAACTGTCATAACCGAAATTGCTTGAATTGCTTACATTTATTACAATTACATATTGCATTTTCCAATTTTATGAAACAGTATAGTTGATATCGTACAACACATACAAAAATGTCAAAGCAATAACCTGAGGTTTGGAGCTTATGTGGTTAAAGAAACAGAGAATCTTCCCGGCCGTCATCTCCCCTCCTCTTGATTTCATCTCAATTCCTTTGATGGCCTCGATATTGGAAAAAACGAATTCGTTTCCTCCGATCCAAGCTTTCCCCATTATACTCCTACCAGTATCTGTATCTCAACCCCCTGTTTCTACTTAAGTGGCCCTCTCCCCTAAACAAATCGCTCGCGTTCAGGTGAACCTCTCCGGTCTAATCTCCCGGTCGCGTGTTGGCAATGTTTAGAGCAGGAGAATAAATTGATATAATAATCTCGAATTATAAACATACATTATGTCGACAACCGATTAACGTGTCAGCGTATTTGCTCTACTACTTCGCGTTCCGGTCGGGTTAGTAAATATAACCCGGGTATAAATCCAATCGGGAGATACATCGGGCCCGTTTAGCTTTCGACGTGAACCCATTTCTTCTATCCGCGTATTGTCATTGCGGCCATTAATTTTTTTCTAGTTGCTGCCGCCGCTGACGCGGCGTTAGAATAACGAACTTTTGCTTGTCGCAGAATGGTAGAGGAAAAAATACAAAGTTCAAAATTGAAGCCTTTTTTATACCACCCACTGGCTTCTTTCTCCTCCTCACTTCTCAATTGTCGGCCGTTTTGACCATTCATTTTCTAGTTGCAGTTGCATTTTCCTCGATAACCCGGAAATTATTATTTGACTGTGGGAAAGATATTAGGACTGAACGAGAATGAATTCGCTATCACAAAAACGCCGATATCTCTTGAACCAATTGAGAAAAAATCAAAATTTGATCATAGTTAGCTTTGTTATGGACGTCAGAAAATGTGGAACATTTACTTCATAGATATTCCAATTCTCTGTCGCAAAATGTCAAGCGAAGTGAAAACACGAGAATTTATAGTGAAACTTATTCAAAATAATCGAAAATGGAGCTTCAAAAGAATCGCAAAAGAGGCTCGCGTTCGTCCGGAAACGGTATCAAGAGTTGTTGAGCGCTTCAACGAAGATCTTACAATCAAACGCAAGGAAGAAACCGGACGGCAAAAGGGGTTTCATAGCCCAAAAAAAGTAAAGAAAGCCATCAGCCTTTTTCAGAAGAATCCTAACCTTTCAGGACGGAAAGTGGCCCAAATAGTGGGATGTTCGCAGTCAACCGTTCAGAAAATCAAGTCGAGTTGTGGGCTCAGAACATACAAAGTGCAGAAAGTGCCAGACAGGAACTGTGAAGAATCAAGAAGCGAAATCAAGAGCAAAGAAATTAAAAAAAGATCTCTCGAAAAATTTTTCTTGTTGCGTGATGGACGACGAAACCTATGTCTTGGCTGATTTCTCCCAACTTCCTGGTCAGGAATTTTATACTGCAGATTCTCGTGGAAATGTTGACGAACAATTTCGCGTGCAGAAACAAGCGAAGTTTCCTAAAAAATTCCTGGTTTGGCAAGCAATTTGCACTTGTGGGAAAAGGAGCAAATTTTTCGTTGGCCAAGGCTCTGTTGACTCGAAGATATACATCGACGAATGCTTGAAGAAGCGACTTTTACCATTTTTACGTAAGCACGATGTGTCAACAATCTTTTGGCCAGATTTAGCTTCATGCCACTACAGCAAGGCCACCAAGGAATGGTACGAAGCTAATGAGGTGGTTTTTGTCCCCAAAGAGGCCAATCCACTAAATTGCCCAGAACTCAGGCCAATCGAAAGATATATTGGGCCCTGGTGAAAAGAGAATTGGAGAAGACTAAGAAATCAACAAAAACATCAGCGGAATTTAAGCAAAAGTGGAAGACAGCATCCCAGAAAGTGACTGAGAACAAAAGATGATTCGAAAATTTGATTTTCGAAATCGGTCTAGTGGTTCAAAAGATATAAGCGTTTTTGTGATTTATTCTCGTCCAGTCCTTATAATGACTTATGGAAAAACGAGACAATAGCTTAGTAATGACCACTCATCTTACATCAACTAGCCCAAAAGAAGTAGTCTATAAACTTTGAAACGTTGGCCTTGTTATAAGATTTGAAGTCCTGTCCAAATAATCGATACTTAAATTTCTGTTTAAATAAAATGGCATAGTGAAAACTGTTTCGTTTGCAAGCCTATATCGATCTTGCGATAGATATCGTTTGTTCCCTTATACCTACTTCTAGATACGCTCCAATTCGAGAGCACGCCGAATAAAAAAACGACAAAAAAGAAGCTTCAATAGACGCTAACGTACGGCGTTCGCTTAGCAACTTAAGTAGGTTAGCGTAACAACGACGTTCGAAAACCGACGTCGTCAATTGGATGGAACCCCATCCTAAAGTCGAACCAGTCGATATGTCTCCCTAATAGAGCTAACTCCCCCATTCAAATTACAATTAAACACGAAATTTTGAGACTTGGGACACGTGAATGACGATCGTTGCGTGGACGAGGGTAGTTATCGAGTACGTTTCGGAGAGGACCGGAAAAAGGGTTCGCCCAGGGATGGCCCTATTGAAGAGGTTTATCGATGACGATGAAAGGTTCGGAAGCCAGAGAATGGCCCTAAGATGATCCATTCATCTAAATAGGCTTTCTAATGCTGAAAATCGGGGACTTACTGTTCCAGAACTATAACAGGAATAGGACCAATAATGGGAATGACTCGAAGGAAGTTCTACCTTTGACTACCTATATAGTCTAAGAGTTCTACACCTCTCTTGTCCTAAGCATTATTTGTGTTGACTTGCAATGGCGATGCTTTTATAACCAGGTGACACTTTCTCATTAGGTTTTTCCTGAGGCAGAATTGAGTGGCATGAAACTGTGGTTCAGTCTGCTTCTACCTTTTGGCCTACTGGCCTTGTGTGTGTGTGTATTGTACGAGTTAGAGTCCTTTTTCTCACGGGACAAATGCACTCTTTGAAAACACGTGGTTTTTAACTTGGTTTAGGCTTGCTAAAGAAGAGAGGGAGTGAGAAAGAGTTGTGTCTTGCTAACTCGATTCTTGAGAACTGTAAATCACATAAAACAAGATGGTGGGAAAACCACTGAGTTTCGGATCTTCTTCGTTATCGAATAGAATCTGAATAGAGAGTAAAAATTTGGTGGAAAACTAAAGGGTGTTTCAAATTGCGCGGTTCTTTTTGATTGTAAATAAAACACATAATTTGCATTCATTTTCAAAAACTTCTTATTGCTAATTGAAGTATCAGTTTCGACATTTATGTACGGAAAATAATATCTGCCAAATGACCTCCTCTTGCAGCTCTAGAGACGTCCATTCTTTTGTTAAACTTTCCAATGACATTTTGACTTAATTGAGGCTCTATCTCAGTAATGCCACAAATAATTTCATCTTTTAGTTCAGGAATCGATTGTGGATTATTCTTGTAAACCTGGCTTTTCACTTAACCCCAAAGAAAATAGTCCAACGGTGTCAAACCACATGATCTTGGTGGCCATTGACATCACCGTTTCTGGAGATTATTCGTCTAGGAAATTTTTGTCTCAATAAATCAATTGTGTCTCTAGCAAATTGAGGTGTAGCGCCATCCTGCTGAACCAAATGTCCTCCAGATCAATATTCATTAATTCAGGCCACAAAAATTCGATTATCATATCCGACGTTAAGGGGACGATATACTCTGGCCGACGGCTATGGCACCGATTCTCCGTTCAAAAAGTGCCTTTCATTTTTTCATGTTCACGCACTCACTTTTCACTTAGAAGATTGATTTTTTTTAAATTGAAGTTGGAGGATGTCTTGAGGGCACTCTAATTTTTCTTTCTGAAAAAATTGTTTTTTCGCATGAAAAAATTGGGTTGGATTTGAGAGTCTATGAAAATTGACTTCAAAATCGTTTTTCGGCTGTTGTTCATCAATTTTTTTCTTAAAAATTCATTGGAGTGCCCTCGACAAATCAATTTTCTATATTTAAAAAAAAAATTCATTTAGATAGGCGCTTGAATAATGCAAAAAATGATAGAAATACTGAAGAGACTTCCAGAAAGTGTGAAATCGCATAGAACTGTTTGAAATTCCAGGAGAATAAAAAAAAAATCAAGCTCTCAGGTTCAAAATGGATGGCGTGAAAGGCACTTTTTGAATGGAGAATCGGTGACGTCGGCCAGAGTATAACGTCCCCTTAACGATCACTATTCACAGAACGCTGATTTTCATAAAATAATTCAACAATTTGACCGCGTTGTTGCATCGTGTGCGAAGCCATTTCACAAATACCTAGACGAATTCAGTGCGCCACCTATATTTTATTTATTCTTGAAAAAAACCGCGCAATATGAAACACTCTATACATAATAAACAAATTCCATCGAAAAATTTGATGGGGGATCGACGTTCATTCGACGCAACCCTACCCACCGATTACGTCGCGATTCGTCCCGGTATAGGCTCGTGAGACACGCGAAAGAATCCTCCCTCATCAATATTGCATGGGCCCCCTGTAGGTCATCCGAAAGGACGGGTGTAGCACGAGACCGGCCCGAAAAAACCTGGACAAGATCTGGTACGGGGACGGTGGCAAGTCGAACTTTACGATTATCGATCCCGATTTTCCGACGCGAAATGGGTCGCGCTTCACGATTTCCGAACGACGGAGATGGATGTGACTCGAATCATAAGTTTTTGCTGTTTTTTCATCTTGGATGTATGGATTGAGATGTAGGGATGGTTGCCTGAAAATTTGGACCAGATTGTCGATATAAATGGCACTCTAGATTTGAGATAATAGACTAGTTATCTGTATTTAAAAGGGTTAAGAGGTAAGCAGATTTACGAAGATATGCTTAATACCCTTGGTTATCAATGTCCTTCGTATGCGACCGTGAAAAATTGGACTGCAAGCTTCAAAAGAGGTAAATTTTCCATTGAAGACGATGACCGATCGGGAAAGCCAGTTTCTGTGTCAGTCCCCGAAAATATCTATGCAGTTCATGACATGATTTTATCAGACCGTCGAATTGGGCTAAAACGGATATCTGAGGCACTGCAGATTTCATACGAACGCGTTCATCATATAGTTCACGTCAATTTGGACATGAGAAAAATTTCTGCAAAATGGATCCCCAAATGTTTTAATGTTGACCAAAAGCGTGCAAGGGTAGGAGCATCGCGTTCGATCTGTGCTCGATTTGAGAACGATGTAGACTTCTTAAACCGAATAGTTACTATGGATGAGACTTGGGTACATTTCTACGATCCAGAAACAAAGCAACAATCGATGGAATGGTGACACTCTGGTTCTCCAAGACCTAAGAAGCTTCGTGTCCAAAAATCTGCTGGAAAAGTTCTTGCTTCAGTTTTTTGGGATTGCCATGGAGTAATCATGATTGATTTTTTGGATAAGGGTAGAACAATAACTGGAGATTACTATTCGACATTACTGACCACTCTACAGGAAAAAATTGAAGAGAAAACACGCGGAAAGCTATCCAAAGGTGTTTTGTTTTTACAGGACAACGCCCCAGTACACAAATCTCATATTGCCATGCAAAAAAATTATTTGTTATTTAGGATTAGAATTACTAGAACACCCCCCTTATTCACCAGATTTGACTCTGTCTGACTATCATCTCTTTCCTCAACTGAAAAAAAGTGAAAGGTCGTAAATTTTCTTCCAACGAGGAGGTAATAAAAGCTGTGGAGGACTGGGTTGCAGAGCAAGAAGAAACATTTTTTTGAAAGGTCTAGAGACGTTGCAGGTTCGCTTTAATAAATGTATTCAATTAAGAGGAGAATATGTCCAGTAATGAAATATTTTGACATTGAAATTTTGTTTGGTTCTATAGTAGGCTAAGAATTTTTCAATATATCCTCGTATTCGTCATTCGTGCCAAATCTGCTCGAGCCAATACTCTCAACGTTCAAATATTCGTGGCTAAATTGGGCGAGTTCCTACGGACTATTCGTACTTCCCTCGTGTAATTTCTAAGGTTAATGTTGAAGAAGGACCTGCATTCGAGAAATGCGTAGACATAAACTATCAAGGTTGTAACATAGTGATATATTTCGATGGTCAAGCTGCTATCAAGGCACTCAACTCCGAAGCCATCGACTCAAAGCTGATTTGGGAGTGCCGAAGAAATCTTGATGCTTCTGTACGTGTTTCAAATGCCAGATATTGCGTCTTCTTCATTCATTTTCATGTTGTTGGCTTGAAACAATGATTTTGCTTGTTTGAGAGTAGGTACTCTGCAATCTCTCCTCTTTCATCTCCACTTTTATCCTTGTTAAGGATGAGGCATCATCTACATACAGTGAGATGAGGTCCGCTTGCAAATTTGATAGCACATCATTAATGTACGATAAGAACAATAATGGGCCCAAAATAGATCCCTGAGGTACTCCAAATTTTGCCCTGTTCTTAACTGAATATGTTGAATAAGAGAATTAAAGGAGGTACAAATATTCAGCCTCCTTGAATCCTTCTCAGATACTGTTATTCATTGGAGCTCTGGCGAAAACAGTTCTGGTGGGGGCCAAAAGATATTAAGATAGAAGTGGAATATAACAACTCCCTTACCAAACTAAACTGAAGGAGGTCTAACATATTCTTCTTTAATCCCGATTCAGGGGGGAAATTTGCATTCGGAGTGCTATGTTCTGACCTCGCCTAACCTGTTGTACGTTTGAATATTGGTCATCAATTTATGTTCAAACGAATTGAATCTTCCCATTCAAGTTAGACAATTGTTAAATGCACAAACATAACTCTAGAAATACGAAAGCGCACGCGAATCGTTCGAATTTATTTATTCCGATTGGATCTCCTCTAGGAGCGTTCTTTTGTATTTCCGAATCGAATAGCGCACAATATACGCTTTTCCGCTTTCGGATCGAAAAATATGTACACCCGAAACAAAGGTCGCGAGTTTATTCTCGAGACTTTTTCACGGTCTATTTCGTCGAATTATTCTTCGAGTTTCGCGAATTTTATCGGAGTTCGAGTAGACATTTCTCGTTTCCATTTTCTCGTTTTGGTCCGTCGATTATCGTGCAGTATTTATTGCTTCCGACCGAATCGTGCTGATAAACATTGAGACTTTTCAATGCACCATTTTTTTTCGGTTAGATGAAATTGAATTTTTTGCTCTGCTGGAGTATTCGTGGATATAATCTTTTTAGGGCGCGTCCTCAGTGTCTATCCAGTCGCTTGGCACTTTCAATACCTCATGGAAAACTTTGATGTTCGTGAAGGAAATAGATTAATACTTCTGTGGAATTTGTTCCTCTTTTTAAAATTATTATCATTATTCGATTCAGTCGAGACGAAAATCTATGAGAACCCCCTAATTATTAATTAAGAGGACGTTATACTCTGGCAGACGGCACCGATTCTCCATTCAAAAAGTGCCTTTCATTTTTTCCAAGTTCACTCCATCAATTTTCCACCTGGAAGCTTTTTTTTTGAGTCTCCTGTAATTTCAGACAGTTCTCTGCGATTTCATACATTCACAATTCTCAACTTCAACGCCCTGTATCTCAAAAACTAGTCATAGGATTGAGTTGGGGCCATGGACACTTTTGATCAGTAGGTCGAGTACTACGTTATGCCAAAATTAGAACATTTGACGGAACGCCATTTGCCATAAGAAAACCAGATTTGTGGATTAAATTTAATCTAGTTACATTTAGCTTCCAATAACAATCATAAGTCTACACTTTTCCGCAAACTTTTAGGTTCCTACTGAAATATTCTTGTCGATGAGAATAACAAGTTATACAGATCAATACACTAGGAACTGTTTGTCAAAAATCGCCAAGTTTCGAAGTGTCGAGATCCTTTCTACAGGAAACTTCACGAATTAGCTGAACGCGCTTCCATGATCGAGTCCTATCCAGATTAAACACCTGGTGCACCAATTTGAATTAGAGGGGCTGAACTGGGCGATCCTGATGTGGTGAATGGTGATGCACTCAAGTTTCGTCGAAGTTAGTATCGAATTTGCGAACATTAAGTAGTTGGCCAAGAGCCTCCACACACAAACACGGAGTTGTCATTGGTTAACTGCCTAAATGATCCCTTTCAGGGCTCGGGTCCTGTTGCAGGGCGATTAATTAATCGGACAGAGCAGTCTTGGATCCGATATCCGCAGAGGATATTGATGGTGTTTGGTAATACGACCCGTAATCGTTACAATACGTCAGTGTGCAAGATTATGGAGAGCGGTGATATGATAAGTTTTCATAGCTTATCTAATTAGTTTATTAGCGAACTAGTAAACCCAATTCAAGCCGATGCTGATGTAGTGTGATTAATAGCACTAATTACCTGCAGTAGTTGGAAGTTGAGCGAGTTGTTTTTGAGTCGTTTCTGTTGCCGAGAGTTGCGTTTTTTGTCTGGTCTCAGAGTCCTCAGGGTATTAACGGGTTTTATTGAAATAGTTCTTGGGGTCCGATAGAGTATGTAGACGATTAAGCCGTAGCGGTAAAAACTGATGAATTCTGGGGAAATGCTGGATCATTAGACGTCAGTCTCAGTACATTGCAGGATTTCTGCTTCCTAATGTGAAGATTTAATATGTACTTATATTAATATATAGGGTGTTCCTGAATTGAACGTACAAACGGAAAGGGGAGATTCCTTGATTAAGTTTAAGAAAAAAAAGTCCCATAAAAATTAGGTCGCAAACGTTTCGTTTTCGAGATACAGGGTGTAATAGGTTTATCGGGGAGTATTTGAAAGAAAGTTATGAAAACAGGAGGATTGGACATCAGCTATGGCCCGCCAGATCCCCACACTTGAATAGTTCAGATTTCTCTTCATACTAATTAGATCTTTATGACAATTTTGATTCTTCTGAGGATTTCGAGTGAATCTTTCAAAATTTTTCTCTCGAAATCGGTTGCAGATACGACATATCTACAAGAGACCGAAAATTTCAGTATAACAACAAAGCTTCTTTTCACATTTTTTCAAATTAACAGTTGCTCACCGAAAAAAAGTTCTAGAGGAGAACTCTCAAATGTGATATCTTTGCCAAGTTTCAGTTGAATATCTTGTAAAGTGTAGATACTATGAGAAAAAATTTTAAAAAAGTTTAAAGTTCCAAACTCTGTATCTCGAAAACGAAACGTTTATGGGAAATTTTTTTTTCTTAAACTCACTTAAGGAATCTGTATTATGTCCAAACTGAAACTCGCCACAATTTTCAATTAGTCACACAATTAAATTGGCATAAATTCTTTGGACCTGCTACTTTCATGTGAAAGAGACGTAGTTCTTGAGTTTGAAATCCTTTCATTTTCCATTTTTCTGAATTCCGTTGCATTAAAAAGTTACAGTAATTCATCAAAAGATATTTGAACAAGTGGTTATGGTATATGAATGCAGATAATGAATGTGATTATTTTTGAAACCGCATTCCTTGCGAATAGAGCTCACAATTTTCTTTCCAATTGATTAACAATTTCATCTTATGCTTTAATATATGTGTGGCGAGTACTATTCTATTTGGGAACAGTTATTTGGTAAATACAGAGGTGATACTCATCAAAATAAGTCATTTTACCGAAAATTTCTTATATGAAATGTTCAATTTAAAAAATTTCGGGCATCGATACCTTAATACAGACTACTCTGGCCTGCATCTCTATACATACCTGCACCAGGTTTATGAACATCCGCGGAGTTGGGTGATTTCTTAGCGGAAATCTTGTTCTGTACAACTTATACGCTGAACTGGCAATTTGTTTTGATTAACCATAAATTAAAATATATCAACAAGTTCATTATTTCAATAAATGTGCGGCATTTTCGAAACATTAACCTCGCCATGAAAAGATCGAAGATAAACCGATCATATATGATATGAAGACAAAAAACAATAGATGTTGATATCTACGAGGCGTGGGAGAAGGTTCGACTGAGGAAGATGGGAGAAATAGTGGCTAGTGACAGATAATGCGCTGAACATTGAATGTATGGGTGTTTTCTCACAATGATACTCTTGATGAAAGAGCTTACATCCATATGAATTGCCTTCTTGAAATCAGTTTGCTGACATCCTATTAGTGTTCCAAGGCGACATGTATTCCAAACCTTCATCGACTAGGCTAAGATAGACAATCCCAAGGACTTCTAACTACAACGACTGACATTTCTACGATTTCAAATATGACCGTCATAACATGGTGAAAACATATAATCCCCGTTATTAGGAAACCAGATACCACCGCATGAATTCTGTCTGCGTATTGATGCAAAACTCCTATCGCGTATTAATTTTTATTAAAACATCCCCGAAAGCCCAAAACCCCATTACGTGCAGATCCACGTGCGCACCTCTTATCCCCCATGACGTTTAATCTCGCGTCCCTAAATCATCCCGGCCATTAAATTAATAATTTCTCAGCCGTTTCATAAATTTCCCGCTCCGTTTTCTCTACTTACACTCACTTTCAGCCAGCCGTACGCGCGGTATCCCGTCCGTCCGCAGTTGCGTCCCGCCGTAAATTAGCCGCGGGCGCTAAGGCCCGGGCGGCTTCCCGACGAACGGACATGTTCCTCGCGTCATTCTAATTAAATCAGATGCGGGGAGTTCGGAATATCGCAATAACGGTTCCATGGCCGTCGGATTAATTTCCTCACTCAGGGATCTTCGTATTCGGCAGCAGCGACCTCGATCGGGTTTTCTACACAGATTGCGGAATCGAGCCGAGCTCCAGGGGATGGAATTACGGGATTGTGTAGGGAATCTGGACGTTTCGGTCCGGCTGCTAGTTACAGAATGTCGGTTTGTTGCTTTGGCTGAGCTTAGGACTCTTAGGAGACGTAGATTCTGATTTATGGACTTTATATGTCAGTACATTGTACTACATTCGGCTTGAAGTTTTCCTATCTTTCTCGTTTCTCGGACACTTCCCACTCATCCTGGAATGCTACTACAGTCTGAGAAGAACTATGTTTCAAGGGGAGATCTACGTAGTTGCATGAAGGAACTCTTGGAGAGTTACTGGGTTGGAAAGTCCTTAAAGACATCTTCCCTTTGGCTGCCAAACCTATATTTTACGTCTATCGTCTTCCTGCAGTTCTCTCAGGAACCAATGAAAGTCAATCTGTCTATATACAGTTTATTTACAGAGTTAATTCTACACAACATCTACACTTGTAGTTTACACGTCTTACACTTATTACTTGAAGATCTAATTCCGTCTTCAATGGCAATAACTACCTCCGTCGTAACTCTCTACCGACTCCCGTAGGCATTTAGACATTCCGTACTCACGTACGGCACCAAGCGCGAATAGCGCTCTGCTATTCACCTGACCAATCTCACTTCGAATGCGAAACGGCGTATAATAATACCTAATACCTAAACGTAATTCAATTGAAGTTCGGTATTTATCATTTTATTCATCTGATTGAAAGTGAAATTATTCCAAGTGATGAATGAATCTTTACTGGTAATATAGGTAGGTAATATTTTATATTCTGCAGCATCCAAATGGAATACTTTTGAGATGAAGAGTTATAAAGGAAGAACTTTTCAATTTTGAAGCAATGAAATGGAAACGTCTGATTTGAATGGAGTACAATCATTTCGTAATTTTCTAAACATGAAAATTCGATGAATTCAATCACTTTCCAACTTTCCATAAAAATCCGAGATACAATCATTGAGTTCAAATACATTAATTAAACTCAATGGTAGTATAGTTCAGACTAAAAACATCTCTACCTACCTAATTGAAAAATTAAATGGAGATGAGAATAGGTTATCAAAATATGTAAAGTAATTGAAAATTTAATCAACTGATATATCACGCGCGAGCGGAGCGAGGGCATTAATACCTACCTATAGTTCGATTTATTTTTATTCTTTTTTTATTGAACCTCTATATTATATGTGTAGGAAATCGTTGATACCGAAAGAAGTTATAAGCGATTTGTCTAGGGCTTGTTGAAAGAAACACAACATAGCGCTATTCGCGTTTGGTGCCGTACGTGAGTACGGAATGTCTAAATGCCTCCCGTAGGGAACTCTGTACTCCTCGACCAACAATCAACTCAATACCCCTTGAGGTTAATTCTCGTTTCCACCTCCAATTTGCATTTGTTGTTTGTGTTACTTCTTGTACGACTTAAGCCAATGAAATAAGCAAGTGCCAAGAGCATCTTCAAGCATAACAAATTATCCTATCCTGGTGGCCCGAGGCCACCTAGGGATGATAAGCTACAAACAAAACACTAAATTGGTTCATTTATCTCATTCCACGAAATGGTTAAACTGCTAAATCTCATATTACACCTCTTTTCAACTATAAGATAAGGGTTTCACAATCAGGACTCGAAAGCTTACACATGGAAGTAAAAAAAAATGTCACGCTGATCTTGGGCATAATATAAAGCGTCCCACCCACGTTATTATAGGAAAAAAACAGAGAAATTTAGGATTTCTTGAAATTTTTTCCTGTTACGTGATGGACGACGAAACCTATGTCTTGGCTGATTTCTCGCAACTTCCTGGTCAGGAATTTTATACTGTAGATTCTCGTGGAAATGTTGACGAACAATTTAGCGTGAAGAAACAAGCAAAGTATCCTAAAAAATTCCTGGTTTGGCGAGCAATTTGCACTTGTGGGAAAAGGAGAAAATTTTTCGTTGGCCAAGGCTCTGTTGACTCGAAGATATACATCGAGGAATGCTTGAAGAAGCGACTTATACCATTTTTAC
Source organism: Adalia bipunctata (assembly GCA_910592335.1). Lineage (NCBI taxonomy): Eukaryota > Metazoa > Arthropoda > Insecta > Coleoptera > Coccinellidae > Adalia > Adalia bipunctata. The sequence goes on along the minus strand of OU342948.1, from coordinate 9,857,260 downwards.
GTGAGCACGATGTGTCAACAATCTTTTGGCCAGATTTAGCTTCATGCCACTACAGCAAGGCCACCAAGGAATGGTACGAAGCTAATGAGGTGGTTTTTGTCCCCAAAGAGGCCAATCCACCAAATTGCCCAGAACTCAGGCCAATCGACAGATGTTGGGCACTGGTAAAAAGAGAATTGAAGAAGACTAAGAAATCAACGAAAACATCAGCAGAATTCAAGCAAAAGTGGAAGACAGCATCCCAGAAAGTGACTGAGAACACTAAAAGAAGCATGATGGGAAGAATTCCAGAAAAAATTCATGAATTTTGTAAAAAATAGTTTTGGTTTTTTTATTGTAAAAACAGTTTTCATAAGAATCAGAAGATGATTCGAAAATGAGTTTGATTTTTGAAATCGGTCCAGTGGTTCAAAAGATATAAGCGTTTTTGTGATAGCGAATTTATTCTCGTTCATTCCTTGAATGTCTTCAAAATGGTTTAACCATATTCTGTCCTCGTGTGGTCGAGCATTAATTTGTTGGAGAAGTGGCTTGATAAGTGTTCTTCTGACACGAGTTTTTCGTTTTATATCAACACTTCTGTTTACCATTGTGGCTAGTTCTCCGATGGACAAATCAGCCTCAGGCAAGGCAACTATTCGTCCCTCATCAAACTAGCTGAGCTGTTGAGAATATTCTCTTCTTCTCATTCTAGGTCCAATAACCAGATTCAAGCATAGATATGATTCTAATGGCGTGATCGTTCTTGTACTACGTAGTCTCCATCTATGGGTTAATCTTGCATTATCTATCTTCCAAGTTTGGACAATGTTTAGAAGTTCAAGTTAATTCGCTCCAAAATGTCAGTTCGGTCATAACAATCCTTTCTACTGTACAAGGAATCCCTGGCTAATCCAGAACACTCACGTAACATTGTAACAAAAGACCCGTCGCATCAACCACAATACTTCGCTAATCAACCAAATGGACTCTGCGGGAGCACAAACTTCCTGTCCGAAAGAAAGTCCCCGGCAATCCCGTTAGCTCGAGGCGAGTTGAGTTTGGAAGTAACCCAAGAAATTTCACATACGAGAGATCCGACAGTTTGACATTTGAATGGGTCTATATTGGGACAAAGAATGTGGGTTTTCAATGAGGTGGTTCCTATCTGATCGCAATGCGTTCCAATAACGGATCCACGTTTAGGATGGTCGATGAACCTTTCTGAATGAAGGGAATTTTTTCGGGAACCATAAGTTACTTCTTTACTTGCAGTAGAACATATACTGTTCATTAATCTATCAGTATTGAGGTCGATACACCTAGAGAACCCTACACCTTCCATCTATAGGGCGAGAGGGACTCGTCCCTATCGGCTCGCGGCATTCTTGTCGGCGTGCCTTCAGGTCTGAGTATCTCTAGTTTCACGTAAATGCGGTATGAACATGGCCTACGTTTTGCCGCACAAGAAAAAGTTGTGCAGAAACGTTTCTATGCTCTGTTCAAATCTAAGAAGGAGCAATAATAACATGTTTGGCGCAGCGATAGGAGGGCCTTCGGAAAGTTTCTTTCCGTCCAGAGTCGAATCGAGGAGATTTCACACAATCGTTCAGTTTTAACTGAACTTGAATTCCATTTTTTTCAATAATTTATAGAACGTTGTTCTTTTGAAATTTGGCAAACTGTCGTCATCATTCACGATTTCTAGAACTTTAGAAATCGTTGGGATTTCATTCCGGAAAAAAACCGCGGAGAATTCTTCTGATCAGGTTCATATCGAAATCGTCAACCGAATTGATTATTTTTAACGACTGGGCTCTCCTCTTAGGTGGCGTCAATGGTTTATTCTCTTCATATTCTATGAGAATTCTGAATACAGCTGAATCACTCACCCCTGAGGATTTTGAAACAATTCCTACTAAGTCTCTTTTCGATAAATCAGGATGTTTTTCCAATTCTTTTCGAAAAATGTTCAAAATTATCTCTTTCTCTTCAGCAGAGAAATGCGACCTTTTGGACCTTTTTCGTGGTGGTCCCCACATATCACCCTCAGATGCGGTATCCGTTTCCGAATTCGACATTGTTCTATAAATACTATATACACTTCGTCAAAAGATTTTCCAACACAATACACTTTTCACAACAAAATCTATAAACACTTTGAACAGCTAGACCTTCACAGTAGCTCTAGGTATTTTACTGGTCTTGTCAATTGAAAACTTCGATATTTAGCCAAATCAAGATGGCTTTAATCCATTAAGGGAAAGGACCCAAACCTGGTGTTTCCCGGAATTACCTTGTCGGAATCTTGAGCAGCCGACAAAGAGTTTCGTACAAAATAATATGAAATTATGGACCGAAACTAAATATATTTCGGATATTACAAGTAAATGACCATTATAAATTTGAACAGAGATCTTTTTCGAGTCTTGTCAATTGAAAACTTCGATATTTCTGCAAATCAAGATGGCTTTCACCCATTAGGGAAAAGGACCCAAATCTGGTGTTTCCCGGAATTACTCTATCAAGATTCCGACCCAAATCTCTATATGTAAAACTCTGGTGTTTCCTGGAATTACCTTGCCGCAATCTCGAGCATCCGAAAAAGAAATTATTTAGTAGATAATAATATAAAAACAAAAAAAAATATATGACAGTTGCAAATCATAACAGAAATTTTGCACTAGAGTTTCTGAGGAAAGAAGTTCTAATGTGGGGATTGTTGACTCAAATTATTGAATCATTTCTATTCAGTACCATCCACAGTCCGAGTACGATCCTGGCAGTCTCTCAGGGCGGTCGAAGGAAGCGTCGTTATGATGGTTTGACCAATAGGAGCTTTATTGTGCGCAAACCAGACGATTCTGTTTGTTTACAAAGCTCCTTCTCATATTTGAACGGACTATCATTGATCTATTTTGTCTTTCTGTCTGAGATCCTTGTAGTGTGTGTTGAGCTTTACAGCTGTCCAGTTCTAGAGCTGTGCTGAACTGATGATTCCAAGATAACAGGCGATGTGTGATCCTGACTGAATATGTCGTTAAACTGTTCGTTCAGAAGTTATCGTGGGCGGTCCCTTGAGATTCCCAGAAGAATTTTCCATATTATCACAATATATGCTTGAGATCGGAGGAGACTACTCAAACTGGTGAACGTCTGATGGATCATGGACTGTAGCAAATGGAACGGAAGCATAACATTGTCTGTGCATAAATGAAGGTCCAAATTTCGCTCGCAACAAGGGATGTTGATCCAAGGAATCAGGAGAAAGGTTGATCGGGCAACCCAAGCCGAAAATTTATTCCTACAAATCAACATCGAGTAAACCACCGATTCCGTAGCAGATAAACACCGGACCTTCATCAATTAATCGCTACCTGCGTTATCCGGCAGTTAACCGGCCCGCAAGGCGATAGGCCGATCGGTCCTGACCGCCTGAATCTGCATCTGCAAATATGAGAACCTTGTTTTACAACATGTCAACGGACCACGGTCGAGCTGGCAACGCAACCGCGATTAAATCATCTGGACAGTGAATTACGGACGAATACGCGAAATTTATGCCTCATAATTCCCATTTATCCGACCGTTTGCCCGAGGCATGTACTGACTCGTGATGTTTTCGACAATGATCGTTATTGCTGCACATGAACATGGAATGTATCCGTTCGGCGCCCAGTGCGTGATGCGTTTCACTTTTAAATTCGGCCAGCGAAGGCCGAATTACCGAGACGGAAATGTTATCTCGATGTCGGTCATTAGTGGTTTTATTTTCACGGTGGATGACTTTGTGTTGAGCTTACGAGGTTGGATCAGACGAAAACTTGCATTTGGGCAATTTGAAGACACGCTTCTCAGATTAGTCAATTTGATTCAGGAACCGTCGATTTTAATTCAGATTCGATCCTATACATTTCAGAGACCATCATTTGTGATTCAGATTTAGAATCTAGGATTCAGAATGCGTCAATTGTGATTCAGTTTAGTCACATTTATTTCCGAAATCATCAATCGCAATTCAGATTCAATCATATGCATTTCACAAACCGTCATTTGCGATTCAGATACAGGATGTAGGATTCAGAAAGCGTTAATTGTGATTCAGGTTAGTCACATTTATTTCCGAAATCATCAATCGCAATTCAGTTTCAATAATATGCATTTCAGAAACAGTCATTTGCGATTCAGATTCAGAAAGTAGGATTCAGAATGCGTCAATTGTGATTCAGATTAGTCACATTTGTTTCATTAATCATAAATCGTAATTCAGATTCAATCATATGCATTTCATTTGTGATTCCGATTAAGAATGCGTCAATTGTGATTATGTGATTCAGAATAGTGGCATCTGTTTCAGAAACCATCAATCGCAAGTCAGATTCAATCATATGCATTTCAGAAACCTTCATTTGTGATTCAGATTCAGAAAGTAGGATTCAGAATGCGACAATTGCAATTCAGATAAGTCACATTTATTTCAGAAATCACCAATTGTAATTCAGATTACATCATATGTGTTTCAGAAACCATGATTTGTGATTCAGAAAATTGAATTCAGAATGCGTCAATTGTTATTCAGATTAGTCATATTCATGATCAATTGTGATTCAGATTCAATCAATTATATTTCAGGAACCATCATTGTAATTCAGAAAGTGGGACCTTAAGGTCGCCGTTTGATGCGCGTAGGACAAGTCGACCGATAGAGGCGCCACCGTGCATTTTATGGAATATCTCCATAGAACTTACATTATCTCTATAAGTTCTATGAATATCTCTCTAATTATGAATGAAATGTACTATGGCGCTCTCTATCCGACAATAGCTGAATTATGAAATTAGTGAATATGTGGGTAAAACAGGAACTTTTTCCCGCCATATTTTGAATTTGGCTATTCTCTGCCAATTCCGCATTTCAAGTTGTTTTTCTGAACGAAATTATCTGTAGATTCACTTTTAATCGGAAGTTGAACTATTTTCATGGGTCTTTCGTTTGAAATGAAACAGAAGCATGAGTTGACTTATTTTCTTCTATTTTTGAAAGAAAAAAAAAGAACTGTTGAAATGAAATGAATCTCAATCATCTCATTAAGAACTCCAATCCTTTCTGAGTTCACCCACAAAATTTCAGTTCTCAAAGTGAAACCATTCTCAAATGCAACTTGAAATAAAAACACACTACATTGAACGCCCACCTTAAATTTTTTCATTCAGAGTCGATTTCTGAAACAGATCTGAGTACATGAATTGAATTACATTCGATGCATTCTAAAATGTGTGACTAATCTGATTTACAAATGACGATTTCTGAAATAAATGTGACTGATCTGAATTTCAAATGACCATTTCTGAAATAAAATTGACTTATCTAATAGTATATTCTAAAACTAGTTGCAGAATGGGCTCCTATTCCAATACGAATGCGAAATGAGTGTTGGAATTGCATTCTGCATCTGCAACGAGTAGGATTAGACGATATTTTCTCTATTTCGGTCAAATTTCGTGAAATACTGTTGAAATTCAATGAAAAATTCAGATTATACATCCTAGTGACTTTTGTATTGTATCTTGGCAGTTGGTGAGTGTTACGAAATTGACATTGCCAAATTGACGTGTGTTGAAAATTGATAGGATCGGAAGCCAGTGCTGACAACCAAAAAACGAAAAATATAACCTAAAACAATGCTGTAATGAGTTCATTACAGCACTGTTTTTAGTACTGTAATGAACTCATTACGATACTGAAATAGAGAAATAAAATTTAATGTTTTCTGAAATGAACTTGACTGATCTGAAGTACAAGTGATGCTGTCTGAATCTAACTAGACCAATTCTGAATTACCACAAAATGGTTCATGATTCTATGCTAATTAATGAATACTTGTGAAACAAACCAATTCAATCTTCCAAAAGCATATTCCCGTTTCTATCTCCCGTCTTACTGCTTTGTATACCTAGCGGATAATTCTAATTTTCTATTGAAAAAGTAAGGATATTAGTTTCGAATTAACCTCATTCAACGATGATTAGCTAGCAATATTGGAAATATAAAACGTCAAGTTTTAGCCCTGTCTGAAATGTGTCAACATCCAGTAATTAATATGTAATCATCCAATAATGCATTCATCACGTGAAATTGATCTAATATAGAGACGGACTTTTGAATTCGATACCGCATCATTAGCATCGAATGAAGGTCGATGGAATTTTTTGTTTCATGAGATGACGGTTATTATTTGTGACGATAGTTTTTCTATTACTTCATGCAGAATGTTGTGTGCAACGTCCAAGGCAGTTCGGCGATATACAGGGTTTCCCTGAAGTTTTTGTGGGAAAATAATTCCCAATCGGTTCGACTAATCGAACTGTAGGGTTCAATTAAGAAGACATAACTGCATGCAGATGAAGTTTTAAACTCGAAAAAATGTTTCTCCGAGAGCAGGAATCGAACCTGCTTCCCTCATTGCTGATCAAGTACTCTTCACCTCTAAGCTACCAAGGCAGTTTTCCTATTCTCGCTGAAGGAAAATTTAAATTCGACAACGTACGTTAAGAGTAGTATAGCAGGCGGGGTCCTGGGACTGAGGATGGCCATGTCCATCCGGAGCCGAAGAACTTTGAGGAAATTAGCTGAAGAATTGGTCAATGACCAGAAGGGGTTGTAGAAGAAGATGTCACCTATCGAGAGCGGTGAAAAAAAACCTTCGAGAGGTCAATGACCGGAAGAAGTAGTAGACGTGTAGATGACGTCAAAGCTGAAGAATTGGTCAATGACCAGAAGAGGTCGTAGAAGAAGATGTCGCCTAAAAGTGATAAGGACCTATTGCCACCTGTCATACTGATGTCACGTGATGGACCTGTCAAATAGTACCTGTCAAAAATGACAGGTGTCAAAAATGACAGGTCTCAAACTTCAAAAGTGATGAAGGACCTATTGCCACCTGTCATACTGATGTCACGTGATGGACCTGTCAAATAGTACCTGTCAAATATTTTCCGATTAACCTGTCAAGACCTGTCAAATTTGGCCCGTCAAGACTGCCCAGATTTATCAAGACTTGCCACACCCTATGACGTAACAATGACCACACCCAATACAAATATGAAAAATCTATTCTTCATCGGGATTCGAACCCAGCTACCTTTAAATTAAAATCTAGAAGTCAACGATTGTCAGCATGACCCCACCAGAACTTATTAGATTTTAGCCGGAAAAATTGGTATAGATACAGTTGTTTCGAACTTGATATGAATCGCAGGTTCAAGGTTGAGAATTATGCAATTTTTGCTGACAATAGCAAATGCGAATATGACGGAGGTGAAAGAGTATCTTGCATTTTATTTTGACGAATTCGCAACACAATATGAATAATCAAGTTATTGGATATTATGTGATCGGAAATCAATTGAAATATTAGATATCCATTCAATGGATTCATTCTTTTATTCGAATACACATGGAGGAATTCAAAAGAAACTTCAATGTTGAAGAAATATTTTGTTTTATTTACATGTATGAATAAACGATAGGTGAGATAATAGGTACATTTTTGTGTGTATGTATGTGAGTGTTGAAACAATTCCATTAAATGATGGTCTGTTGGGGGAAAAGAATAAAAAACTATCTTTGATAAAAAATTTATTTTTCGTTCGAAAACATTTATTTTCTATTCTTTCTCAAATATTGATAAATAATACAATCACAACGACAATCTCCAAAGGATTCACATTTAGAACAGGCCATCCCATCAACAGAATCTTCAGTTGGTTTTTTTCCCATACATTTTAGTGGACAGCAGTAGTATGAACCATCGATGAAAAATTTTCTCTGATTACTCAATTTAATACATTTCGATTGAATATTATTCTTCAAACAATATACAGTCAACCCACAACTTGAACATTCAACATGATTTTTATGAAATATATATTTCTCGGCACCACCAACAACAGCAGATGATTTCTTAAGCAGATCATAATAACACTTCATCATTAAAACAAAAGTAAATGATACTATTGAACAGATGGTTATGAAAATATACTTCCATATTATTTCACTCAAAGACTTCAAGAGAACGCGACATCTCTTAAAATTGATCCTAGTAGGTTTGTGAATTTCATCAACAACTTGTCTCTTGATACTATCAGCATCATTAACCACAACAGTTTGTTTTTTCTTCATTCTATAATACTAGCTTCTTTCAGTTCTTCTATAAGACTAATAATTTCATTCCTATTGTTACCGGGTTCGATTCAATCAGTCACGCAACCAAACAGGATAAGAATTTCCCTAAAAATGGTTCGGAATGCATCGAAGTGTATGATAAGGATCATATGCAGTTTGATGCTCAAAAATATTCATTTTTGATTGTGAGAAATAACGAAATGAAAAACAAATATTCAACTCGATTAATTTTATTTTCTCAATATCAATCAATCAATATCAATATAATTATAATACATCCTTTTTATCTATCCAACTATTGTGTGTAGAATTGAAACCCAACCATTTCACAAAGATCTTGTTTTTGCTTCTCTTGAGGACTTTTTCAACAAGGTACGCATCAGGATACTTGACTTTAAAAAGTTGTTCAGTATAGAATCCACCTTTTATGTTTTGCTTGTTGACATCTTCCAACAAATATGTTGTAGGATTCGTAAGATTAACCTTTTTTATGATGAAAATTTCGGTAGACCAATTAGGCATATATTTTTTATCAAATACACCTCTCATTTTCGATATTCTTACATAATCACCAATGTGAAACTTCGTTTGAACATCACTCTGCTTTATATGATTGTATGCAGTTTTCAATAATAGCTTTTCATGTTTCTTCTTCACTTGCGATGGTTTCATACCTATAGTTCTATGTTTTCTATTATTATATTTTTTAACCAAATCAGGTAAAAAGTCTATCCATCGATAATTTCCACGGTAGTTGAATTCCTTCCACATCCAATTTTTAATAGTTTTGTTTACTCTCTCTACGATTGATGCTTTCTTTTCACTGAAGCTTGAATAGTGGTTAACATTGTATTTTTTCATGAGATCTTGAAAGGTTTGATTGAAAAACTCTTTTCCCATATCTGTCTGCAGGTTTTCAGGTTTTTGTTTATTGAGAACCATTTCAAAGTTATTAGTCACTTCAGATGCAGTTTTATTTTTCAAAGGAAAAGCCCACAAATATTTCGAAAAGCAATTGATTACCATAAGTATATATTTGAAACCCTTGTTTTCTTTTGCATAAGGAATCATTTCCACTAAATCTGCTTGAAATAAATCTTCAAAAGACTTCAAGAGAACACGACGTCTCTTAAAATTGATCCTAGTAGGTTTGTGAATTTCATCAACAACTTGTCTCTTGATACTATCAGCATCATTAACCACAACAGTTCGTTTTTTCTTCATTCTATAATACTAGCTTCTTTCAGTTCTTCTATAAGACTAATAATTTCATTCCTATGACTATTGTTACCAGCTTGTTCTGATGCAATCAACAATCGTAATCGATCAACAAGTTCGTTTACATCATCCCAGTAGACATAATCAATATTTTTGTTAGTCACTTCTTTCTGAAATTTATCGTTATTCCAATTCTTATTCAAAAACCCATATCCAACTGATGAAGATCTAGGTCGAGTAATATCATCATTAATCATAGGATGTATGATTTTCTTGTATTTAGGTAATTTGCTTCCATCAACTTGCTGATTCTCCTTATAATATCTTTTATGTGCATTCGTTTTGAAAATAATTTCTCTATAAGCTTCCAAGTCCTCTTTCTTGAAACCCGTTGGAGCCTTTTTAAAGAGTAATTCGTATAAACCTATAGTTCCTCTATAACGTTTATTATTTAAGATGAAATCACTACCATCTATATAAATTCGAGAATCTCCAATGAAAAAGGTTTCAATTTCATTATCATGTCTTATGCCATATTTATGATCGAAAAGATTAGAAGTATCAGTTAAAAGTTCATTAATATACTTTCTAGGTAAAGGGTGGTATTGTTCTAGATATTCCCTGAATATTATTTTATTATCGATTGATTTGGATGCTTTATCCTCTTGTAAAATTTCATCAACTCCTGATAAATCTTCTTCATCGATTAAAAAACTTTCATCATCATCATCTGCATTGCTGCTGTTGTTCTTCTTCTTGAATGTTGGAACTTTTTTATTGGAGGATTCTGTTTTTTTGCCTGTATCATAATCAACAATTTCTATTTTCGGAGGCGGTGGTGGTGGTTGTGGTGATGTTGTTGAAAAAGATTCTTCTTTTATCGGTGTAATTTTTTCTTCAATAACTTTCAAATGTTTGGTTATTGGATTCAACATAGATTCTTGTAAAAAATCACCATGCTTCAATAAATTCAGCTTTCCTCTTATTATTTTTCTCTTTTCAATTAACCTCTTTTTCAGCTTCTTCTGTTTCTCAACATCGATCCTACTACCTCTCTCTGTCAAACTCTCCATTTCAAAATGGTTCTTCAATCAGCTCATCAACAACAACAGGTATTGAACAGGTTCTGAACAGGTATTAAACAGGTATTGAACAGGTTCTGAACAGGTATGAAACAGGTATTGAACAGGTACTGAACAGGTATTAAACAGGTATGAACAGCTTTTGATCAGATGCCGATCGAGATGTTCCATTTATAGCTGTTCCAAATGAATGAAATGATCAAAACCCACTCTATAACGGCCTTTATCAATATCACAGTCCTTCAAGATGAACAAAAATCCAAACGGATGTTTCCAGCATACAGAACAAATTTTTTTGAACTGTTCGAAAGTCATGTCAGCATTAACATGATCGTTACAGATGTGACGTAGATTAAGATCATCTTGTTTGAATACAGCAAGAGCATTAGCGTTGTCTCTTAAAAGATGTTTGAATATTCGAGCATAACTTTGCACTAGAAAGAAGCAATCGATTTGATTGTGTCTTCCCATACTGAAATAATCCCTTATAATATTCTGCTTTTCTGAAGCAACATCATCGAAAATGAAAATGGAAAATGGAAGAGCCTCAGAAGGTTTCATAAGTTCTTCTCCGTTACTGCAATCAAAGTATCCAATTTCATTGATTGGCTCCAAAAGATTCTTCAGATACACGTATTTAGGTTGATATAAGCTTTTCGAATAAATATAGATATTTTTAAATTTCAACCCATTAGGATGTTCAATGAGACTAATTATAAGGTTCGTTTTTCCACAATTTGATGGGCCAATCACTAAACACCGTAACGTTGTAGGAAACAAAACACTATGTCTTATGGTTTGCGATGGAACCAAATCATTATTTTCAATTTCAAGAGACGTTTTCTGTTTAACAATTTTCATCGTAAATTTTTTAATATTAGAACACAAACACGCGCGCGTAAAACCAAATAACAATAGTAAATGTTTTATAAAGAACCAATACATGACTATTTAAATCAGTCAGTATAATATTGTTCATGAAATAACAACAACAACAAAACATTAGTATGGAAAAAAATTTAACTTGTGGTGGGGGTTTCTTGGATAAAACTCTATTTGCTATTCCATATGAGTTACATCTTCCAGGATATCAGTTTTGTGGTCCTAATACAAAAGTAGAAGAACGTTTACATAGAGGGGAAAAGGGTATAAATGATTTGGATGAAGCATGTAGAGATCATGATATTGCATATTTCAATTCAAAAGACTTGGAAGCACGACATAGAGCAGATAAGATTTTAGCGAAGAGAGCTCTTGAACGGTTTCATTCTAGAAATTCTAGTGTTGGTGAAAAAATTGCATCTTTAGGTGTTGCAGGAGCTATGAAAACAAAAGTGAAGCTGGGAATGGGTTTATCACAAACACAACGACAACGACCCCCATCACAACGAATCGGATGTAAGAAATTATTGTGTCAGTGTAAAAAATATTTGGAAAGAATTAAGGCTACACTACAGAATACTTTACAGAGAATAATAGAATTTGAATCAGATAAAAATCAAATTGTAAGTAGAAAGAAAAGGATAATCACTGAAAAGAAGAAAACCTCATCCTCTTTGGAACCAATTGAAAATATTTTGATTGGAAATAACATGAATGTTAATGAAGTTGATGTTCATGATACTACCATTGGTGATGAATTTGAACCCACCAAACAAAATTAAATTGAATTAAAGAGAATACTTTTGAGTGTTCTCCTCAGTATACCTATGAATTTCACTCTGTGAAGAGGAAAAAGACATTATCATCATTAGTCCCACATAGCACAGATAAGATTAATATGAAAGTGAAACCTTCTAAATTGGGTGGTAGTGGTGGTGGTAAGAAGAGGAATAGAACTAAATCAAATAAAAAACTTAGTTTTCTAAGTATCAAAAAAAAAATTCGTGATGATTTGAAACGAATCAAACCTAAATCATTATATGGTGGTATATTAGCAGCATTGAAAACAGCTCATAGACATAAAAATAAAATCAAACATCCTACACGAATAGTGAAAATTCCTAAAACTGGAGGTGTCTTGCCACTCATTCCTATATTCGCTGGATTGAGTGCTCTGGGAGCTCTAGGTGGTGGAGCAGCAAATATCTTAAAAGCTGTAAATTCTGCAAAAGCTGCTAATAGAGAACTTGTTGAATCACAACGACACAATAAAACGATGGAAGCTATCGCAATAGGAAAAGGATTATACCTTAAACCTTATAAAAATGGAATGGGTCTTTTTTTAGACAAACGAAACAACCTTTAAAACTTCCTAATAGACCATTGAGCAACATTGATATTGAAACGGTTATGAGAGAGCAGAATGTTAAAGATTTTCGAGGAGTGTTTTCGCGAGATGCTCTTCCCCGAAAAATTAAAAAGAATGAATCGGGAGTTATCAATTTGAATGGGAAACATGAACCGGGATCACATTGGATTGCATACAGAAAGGAAGGTGGAAAAGTTCATTATTTTGATAGTTATGGAAATTTACAACCACCCAAAGAAGCAATAAAATATTTTCATTCAAATGGAACATGTAGAATATTGTACAATCATCATCGTTATCAAACATTCAACAACACCTACAACTGTGGTCATTTATGTATTAAATTTTTAATGTTGAAAACTGAATAAATTGAATATCCAATTATTTCTATTTCTTTTACCTATGCTCCTTTAATAATTAGGATTCCTCATCGTCAAGGTTTTACAATGTTGTATTGATTAACTTTTAATGCAATCAATTTTTGTTGAAGTGGTATACAGATGCAGATGTGTATGATTAAGAATCCTATTGTTTTTTTTCTTTTATGAAAACACTTTAGGAATCAAATCAATTGAAAGCATTTTGGCTTCTATATTTTGATTTATCATTATAATAATGAAGATGATGAGTATGTGGGAGGATATATTTTTTTTTCAGTTTTATTTCAACCATTACAGTAACAACATGTCTTATTACTTTTTTTTCTCTGGTCAAGAAACAAATGATCTCTCTGTAGATTTCAATCCACCGATTGTTTTAAGTGAAAATTTTCCTTTTGAAATAGGTCTAACAAATCTTGCAGTGAATAATACTATACCTAATGTTGATGAAACAAACAACAAGTTTCAATTTGAAAATGGAAAAGTTTTAACGATACCAATGGGAAGTTATGAACTCTCTGATATAAGCAAGTTCCTAACAACAGCTCTTAAAAACCCTCAATCATCAATAGGGTTGAATAATAATAATATGAAAGAAGAGATTGTATTACGTTTGGATGCAAACTATAATACTTTAAAGTGCGAATTAAAGTGTACCGAAGGAATCGATTTTTCTGCTGAAAATTCTATAGGTCAACTTTTAGGTTTTGAAAAGAAGAAACTTAAACCAAACAAGTTACATCAATCTGATTTTCCTGTGGATATAATGAAAATCAGTATGATCAGGGTGGAATGTAATATTGTTTCAAATTCATTTAATAACGGTAATGCTGTACATACTATACATGCTTTTTACCCCACTGTGTCACCAGGTTATAAAATTGTTGAAAGTCCTCAAAATGTTATATATTTACCTATTAATACGCATGTTATTCATAATATTTCCCTTAAAATAGTTGATCAGAATGATAGACCAGTTAATTTTAGAAACGAAGTGATAAGTGTAACATTACATTTGAAAAAATCATCATAATGGTTCTTCGTTTCAACATCCCAAAGCACCATCTTCATCATGATAATCATCATCGTTGTGAACCATACAAATACCATCAACAAAAGAGGACAGAGCTTAGTGTCAAGAAGATTGTTACCGAGTTGACATCGGAAAATAAGACGTTTCTCAAGTCACTTGGTTTCAAACTAAAAAGAAATCATGAATGATGTATTGAATGTTAGGGAAAGTGCAAATCTTGAAAACACCATTACCAATATCGAGTATCATTCGTATCAGTCGTATACAGCAGGAGAAGTAAAACACAATGACGAGTGCAGAATAGTGATACAACAACAAGAATTACTAACAGTACCAGGTGAAAGTTATCTTCAAATTCAGGGTAAAATACTGAAATATGGAGGAACAACTGAGGAGACTTTGAAAACATGTCATTTGTCAAATAATTTTATTACATTCCTATTCGATGAAATACGTTTGGAATTGGGTGGTGTAATCGTGGATAGAGTAAAGAACCCTGGAATCACATCATCAATGAAAGGATATGTTTCTTATACACCAAACGAGAGTACGGCTCTTATGAACGCAAGTTGGTGTCCATTCGATGATGTTAAAGGTTATGATAAAACCACTGGCATGTTTGATGTTTGTTTGCCTTTATCCTCAGTTCTTGGATTTGCTGAAGATTTCAAAAAAGTTTTATTAAATGTACGACAAGAACTTGTTTTGATCAGATCAAGTGATGATTTTAATTGTATGTTGGAACCTGCTGGTCTTGAAAAAGGAAAAATAACACTAAACAAAATAGTTTGGCGAGTGCCTCACTATACAGTTTCTGATTATGAAAAATTGAAATTGCTTGAAATAATTGAGAAAAATATACCACTCTCCATTTCACACAGACGTTGGGAATTGTTCACTTATCCTGCTTTACCTCTGAATCATAATTTTACTTGGGTATTGAAATCTTCAACATTTTTAGAAAAACCTAGATTTATTATTTTTGGGTTCCAAACGGAAAGAAAAAATAATCTTAAAAAAGATGCGAGCAAATTCGATCATTGCAAATTGCAAAACATCAAATTATTCTTAAACTCTCAGTCGTATCCATATGAAAACTTGAACTTGGATTTCAAAAAAGAACAATATGCTATTGCTTATGATATGTATACCAAATTCCAAACATCATATTATTCCAACAAGAAAATGCTCTGTGAACCTTTGTTGAATCCTAATCAATTCAGGGATGATGCTCCTCTCATTGTAATCGATTGCTCTCACCAATCGGAAATTATCAAACAAGGAACTATCGATGCACGTCTTGAGTTTGAAACGAAGGGTGATGTCCCACCCAACACATCAGCTTATTGTTTAGTCTTACACGAACAGTTCACAAGTTACGAACCGCTCACTGGACGTGTCAGAATTGCCTAACAAATTAACAAAAATGTTGCTGGTTGATGTACAAGGATTCCATTATGGAAGTTGTGGAGAGTTTTTGTGCAAGGAAATTGCTGTTTTAAATACAGAAAATGAGGGGTATGCATTTGCACTTGTTAAACTTCCATTTTCTCTTGAAAACCTCTCCAAACGACTAAAGAAAAGAATGGAATGGCAAACTAATACTATTCATGGATTGGAATGGAAAAACGATCAAGAATCTATATCTCTGGAAGAAGTGGCACAATTCATACAAAATTGCATCGATATGAATCAACAGCAACAACGTCCTCACTCTGATGAATTTTATGATCATACAAGAATAACTATAGGTGTGAATGAAAAATGGAAAGTTGATTGGTTAAAGAAGATATTGAAAGACAGTGCTCCAATATGTAACTTGAAGGAAGAAGGATGTTTTTCATTTGATAAATCAAGAGAAATCTTTAAATCCAACCATTGTTTATTACATTTAGATAACAATTTGAATTGTGCTCTTGAGAATGTTTCTCATTTGAAATGTTGGTATTTGCATTGTAGGTCATAAAAAGGGAAATAAATTAAAAAAATTGAAAATAATGTTGTTTTTTATTATTTTTTCTGTTTTTTAAAAAAATTTTCAGTATCTGATGTAATGTATTCCTCTACATCTTCAAATGAAATCTGTGTTGGCTCCAGTGTCAGCATTCTTTTAGTAGAAGTGGACGGTTCTAAGGTAGCCGCAGCATCCTCCTCATCCTCCTCGATACGGAATCGGTATCGTCGTATCGCCTTTTCTAAAATGTTGAATTCTTCTTCGTTCTCCATCTTCGTCCTGAAGTATTTTACAGGTAAATTCCCGAATTTCGAACGAAGAGTCTTGGTTCTTGGTGTGTATGATAGGTGAACAAATACTTTGCTCCCTATCGTCTTGATTTCCTTGACACCGTATCTATAAAAAAAATTATTATTTAGAAACGAATGAAATTGTATAGATTATCAATATCATGTGGATGAGGATACTTACTGAAAAAGATGCTTTAGTAGAACTTCCACCATTCTCAAAGGACAATTGTCTCTATCGGTGGAGAATACAACCAATGTACTAGGAATAGTGGCCATTTTTTCTCACTTGATGATGTTGTTGATTATGATGACTTAAGAAGAAGCAGTTAGATACTGAATTAGAACACGGATTTCGCCTCCATTTATTTGAAATTTTAATCTGTCAAATTGCACAAATTCATATCCCTATTCATTTAGGATATAATTGCAATTAGCAAAATTTACATTGTTGCAGAGATTGAATTTCAATTAATCAATTATACCTGTTCGATATATTCAAACGCTGTTGCTGGGCCAGCAAATTTTGATGACTTGTTCATTTAGGATATTTCGAACATCAACTTAGTTCTCAAGCATTCTCGTGATTGCGTGTGTGTATACCTCTTGATAAAAAAAAAGGTAATGATTATTTTTCACTTAGGATCTAAAATATTGGTATTTCTATTCTCATAGATCTAAATATTATTCGTTCTTTCATAGAGAGAGAGATGGATTTGAAAAAACTCGATCATTGGTCTACTGAGGCTGTGAAAACTCTCGAAATGGTGAGTAGGTTAATAAAAAGAAAAGAGGAATATAGAAAATATATAAACTATTCTAAAAAATTTATTACTTTAATCTCTCGATCGATTAGAAGAAAATATGATTGTGTTGATAATTTTTTGAAATTAGAATCAAATTTAAGTATCCTTAAAAATTTTCGACAAACCTTTCAAATTAGAATGAATCAGGTGAAAAATAAGCGGAAGGAAATTATTTGGCAAAATATCGAATCATGTTTCAAAAACAGAATCAAATCCGGAATAATTACTAATTTGAAAATAAAAGACCCTCATGAATTTCTAAGGAAATGTTTCAGAAGCTTCTCTATTCACGTTAAAAAGGAATTGAAAGAATCTCTGATTAAGGTGAACACAACTTTTGCTGGTTTGTTTGTTAAACCGCAAACATTAGAAAAATCGTTTAAATTTTTTTCCACTCAGAATGAAATAATTGATCAGGTAACAAATTTGAAAAAATGGTATGAGGAGAATGTTTCAGATAAAGTTTTGAAAAAATTGGAATCATTTCAAGAAGTAGATAGTGGATGGAGCTTGTATGAGATTTTATATTTGAAGGTTAATATTAACAAATTCAATCCTATCGGTGTTGGTATATCTACTTTTGTTGAGTTGCCTGCATTCATCAAAAACACAAAGAGTGTAATAAATATCCGAAATGACGATGTTTATTGTTTTCTCTGGTCCATCATGGCTGCACTTTTTCCTGCACCAAATTATAAAAAAGTAGACCGTATATCATCATATCCCGATTTTAGAAATCATTTAAAATTTGAAAATATAAATTTTCCTATTCGATTGAATGATATACCAAAGTTTGAAGTGCAAAACAATTTGGCTATTAATGTTTTCACTATTGCAGAGGAACGTAATGAAATTGTCCCATTAATTTTATCTAAAAATAAATTTTTCAAGACGATCAATTTACTTCTTCTCTCTTGTCCGCATTTAGATCATGAAACTTTCTTTGAAAAATATGATGATGATGATGATGCTGAAGAAGGGATAAATCTATCTGAATATAAATTGAAGAGAGATGTTTATTTTCATTTTGCATATATTAGTAGTTTATCACGTTTATTGAATTCTCAGGTTGGTAATAGAAGAAATCGAAAATATTTTTGTGAAAGATGTTTGAATCATTTCATTTCAGAGGAAAATTTACAAAATCATTTGAAGGATTGTATGAATTTAAATTCGAGTAAAATTAAATTTCCTAGAAAGGATGATCAAATTATGAGTTTTAGAAATTTCCATCACAAACTCTCTGTTCCATTTGTAATTTATGTTGATATAGAAAGTTTGCTTGTTGATTGTGAAGAAGAACGTTATCATGGAACTAAAAAAACGGTTAAATATCAAAAACATGAAGCATTCAGCATTGCTTTTTATTTAAAATGCTGGTTCAATGACTCACTTTCTCAATTTTCAATGTTTTCTGGGAAAGATTGTATTTCTCAATTTGTGAAAAAACTCGAAGAGATTGGTAATCAGTTGCATACTATTTGTAAAGAGCCTATCAAAATGAAACCCTTATCAAACGATGAAATTCATTCGTTTTCATTAGCTGATATTTGCATTTGCTGTGAAAAGAAAATATTACCTAATGAAGAAAAAGTTAGAGATCATTGTCATTTGACGGGGAATTATCGAGGTGCAGCTCATCAGGTATGTAATCTAAATTTTCAAGATTCCCGCGTTGTTCCTGTAATTTGTCATAATATGACTAATTATGATAGTCATTTTCTAATTAAAGCCTTGGCAACGGAAATAAAAGGAAAAATGGAGTTATTACCACAAAATAAAGAGAAATATATTTCTTTTACGAAATTCATTGAAGGTACAGGAGTGAGTTTCAGATTTTTAGATTCCTTTCGATTCATGCCATGTAGTTTAGATGAATTAGCATCTTATCTTACCAACGATAACAAAATTATAACTAGAAAATTTTATCAAAATAATAATATTTACTTTGATCTTGTTACTAGGAAGGGGGTTTTTCCTTATGATTATTTCAATAATTGGAATAGGTTGGAAGAAACTTGTTTACCTACCAAAGACAAATTTTTCAATAAAATGAAAAATGAAGGTATTTCAGGAGAAGAATACGATCATGCACGTACGGTTTGGAATACTTTCAAAATCAAAAACCTAAGGGAATATGCTGAATTATATCTTAAAACAGATGTACTTCTTTTGGCTGATGTTTTTGAAAATTTTCGATCAACATGCAAAGAAACATATGGCTTGGATTGTCTTCATTATTACACTGCTCCTGGTCTGGCTTTCGATGCAATGTTGAAAATATCAGGAGTTCGATTGGAGTTGTTAGACGATATTGAAATGGTTAATTTTATAGAAAAAGGGGTACGGGGGGGTATTTCGCAATGCTCTCATAGACATGGAAGAGCCAATAATAAATATATGAAAGAATATGATCCTGAACAACCTTCATCATTTCTTATGTATTTTGATGTCAATAATCTTTATGGTACTGCTATGACTCTACCTTTACCTATAGGAGAGTTTCAGTGGATAAAACCTGAGGATATTCATAAGGAAGAGTATAACCTTTTTTCTGGAAATACGAATGATCAAGTTGAAGATTACGGGTATATATTGGAAGTTGATCTTCACTATCCGAGAAATCTTTTTGAACAACATAAAGATTTACCCTTGTGTCCTCATCATTTAGTTCCTCCTGTTTCTTCATCAAACATTGCGAAATTACTTACCACACTCTATGATAAGAATGAATATGTTATTCATTACAAACATTTACAGCTAGTCCTTAAATTAGGTTTGAAAATCAAGAAAATTCGTAGATGTCTTAAATTCAAACAATCTCCATTCATGAAAAACTATATTGAAATGAATACGGAATTAAGGAAAAAAAGCAGGAATGAATTTGAAAAAATGTTTTATAAACTAATGAATAATTCTCCCTTTGGTAAAACAATTGAAAATGTTAGAAATTATAGAGACATCAAATTGGTGACGAGATGGTCGGGTAGATATGGTGCAAACTATTACATTTCTCAACCTAATTTTCATAGTTGCGTTATATTTTCTGAAGACATGGTTATTATAGAGATGAAGAGGTTAATAGTGAAATTCAACAAACCGATATACCTAGGGATGAGTATATTGGATTTATCCAAAATTTATCTTTATAATTTTCATTATAACTATATTTCTAAAAAGTTTGGTTCAAACTCAAAATTACTATACACGGACACTGATAGCCTCATCTATCATTTTCATGTGGATGATATTTATACCCATATAAAAAATGATATTGATTATTTCGATACTTCTGATTATGCACCTGATAATATCTTTGAAATTCCTCTTAGAAACAAGAAGGTGTTAGGTCTTATGAAGGATGAAAATAATGGGAAAATCATGACCGACTTCATTGGTCTAAGATCTAAATTATATACCATTAGAGTTCAAGTTGATGATTCGGAAAAAAATAAAGAAGAAGAAATTTTGAAATCTAAACGAATTGATGAGGAAGATATTAGAAACTTCATTTCTAATATGGGTATTTTCAAAAAAGCGAAAGGTATTAGAAAGGCTGCTATGAAACATATTACGTTCGATGATTATTTGAATAGTTTGTTCCATAACAACCAACTCGCTGTTCAACAACGTAGCATAATTTCGAAAAAACATGAGGTTTATACAATAAGTCAAGAAAAAGTTGCTCTTAATCCTTATGATGACAAGAGAATGCTTATTCCAACAAAAACTGATACCCTACCATGGGGCTTTTTAGATTGATTTCCTCTTTTATTTTTTGTTAATCTATTCCATCTATCATATTCATCATCTGAATGATCTCGAATGTATGTATTATTTTTTCTCTTTCAAACGTGAATTTTTTATTTTTCTTTCCTCATTTTCTAGACTCTATTGTCAGCGGATGAATACCTGAGGTGGAAGAAGATATTTACGGATAGAAAAAGATTTAGGAATTTGAGTGGAGAAGGAAAAGGAAGAGGAGAAAAAAGGTACATTACCCCTCACAGTCTAGAAAACAATAACCCAAACAACATCAGCAACCCAAACAACGAACGAAAGCCTACAATCGGATCTCAGTGGTGTAACAATTGTATGAAATTCTTTTGTTTTTGTGAAGAATCCATCAACACTCATCAATACCAAGAGCTTCAATTACCTCTAAACTCGTCTGCATCTTCATCAGAATGGTAAAGTTGATTGAAGATTCTTGGGAACAGAGGATGAAAAAATTGGTTACCTATTTCAAAAAAAGACCAGTTATCAGAAGGAACTTTCTCATGATGTGTAAGGTTTGCAATAATCCACGGCTATTAAGTGTCAATGATGTTAATAGAATTCTGGAAAAAACACCGCTTCCAACTCATGTGAGAAGTTTAATTAGAACGATGTATAGTCTTCCTGAAGAAATCGTTGAGAGTGATTATGACAGTGATGAAACCCTTGATGATGATGAAAATTAATTTAATTTCAAGAATAAAAAATGTACCTATATATCTCACCTATCGTTTATTCATACATGTAAATAAAACAAAATATTTCTTCAACATTGAAGTTTCTTTTGAATTCCTCCATGTGTACCTATATTCGAATAAAAGAATGAATCCATTGAATGCTATAGGATATCTAATATTTCAATTGATTTCCGATCACATAATATCCAATAACTTGATTATTCATATTGTGTTGCGAATTCGTCAAAATAAAATGCAAGATACTCTTTCACCTCCGTCATATTCGCATTTGCTATTGTCAGCAAAAATTGCATAATTCTCAACCTTGAACCTGCGATTCATATCAAGTTCGAAACAACTGTATCTATACCAATTTTTCCGGCTAAAATCTAATAAGTTCTGGTGGGGTCATGCTGACAATCGTTGACTTCTAGATTTTAATTTAAAGGTAGCTGGGTTCGAATCCCGATGAAGAATAGATTTTTCATATTTGTATTGGGTGTGGTCATTGTTACGTCATAGGGTGTGGCAAGTCTTGATAAATCTGGGCAGTCTTGACGGGCCAAATTTGACAGGTCTTGACAGGTTAATCGGAAAATATTTGACAGGTACTATTTGACAGGTCCATCACGTGACATCAGTATGACAGGTGGCAATAGGTCCTTCATCACTTTTGAAGTTTGAGACCTGTCATTTTTGACACCTGTCATTTTTGACAGGTACTATTTGACAGGTCCATCACGTGACATCAGTATGACAGGTGGCAATAGGTCCTTATCACTTTTAGGCGACATCTTCTTCTACGACCTCTTCTGGTCATTGACCAATTCTTCAGCTTTGACGTCATCTACACGTCTACTACTTCTTCCGGTCATTGACCTCTCGAAGGTTTTTTTTCACCGCTCTCGATAGGTGACATCTTCTTCTACAACCCCTTCTGGTCATTGACCAATTCTTCAGCTAATTTCCTCAAAGTTCTTCGGCTCCGGATGGACATGGCCATCCTCAGTCCCAGGACCCCGCCTGCTATACTACTACTGTTAAGACATGTTGGAATACTAGTTTCCTCTATTAATTCGGGAAAAACATCGCATTTCGCATAAACTTCGACGATTAATCTGGGAAAGATTCAAAGTTTCTTTCAGATCGACCTCGAAACATTGTTCTCGTTCCTCCTCGGGGTGTGTTGGTAGCCCTCATGCATTAGGAGGCACTCAGTCCCGAATTTATCTCCCAAGTTTTGCATCCAACTTTCCAAGTGATAAATCATCATTCGCAGTTTCAGTCGCGGAGAGTTTATTAATCTCTCTCACCTTCCTTTTGCTCCTCGGCTTATTCTATCGATCAGTATCATTCCACAGGTCGCCGGCGGCCATCTTTGGAGCTAGGTTTGGGAGAAATGAGGAAAGGATTATTGCGAGGGGGGGCAGATTCATTTATCACGATTGGGGTTTAATTTTTCACGACAACCATCAGGTCGTCAATTCGGTATGGTTCCGGTAGTTCATCATCTCATTTCATTTTAGGGGATTCAAGGAATCAGGATCGACTGGCTGGTATTGAGAAGTTTTGTGGAGGACATTGACGGCGTTTGGCCATTGTTCAGGGTGATCAATGGAGAATTATTGAGGAATTTTTAATTAGAGAACTTTTTTAATTATATTTCCAATTACCATAATAATGGCAGGAATTTGAATATCCCATCGAATTGTTCTTCATTTGATCTTATTGTTGTTTTCTTCTTCAACTACCTTCCTGTTCGGGAGGTGAAAGCCATAAAAAGTTAGTTCTGAATTAAGCTGTATATACAGGGTGACACACATTAAACAATCCAGAATTGTATGTGTCCTAGTCGATTGGAATCAATAATTCAATAGAAATTTTGGCTGCCCTATGTCCTCGAAAGCCTCACGAATTCCATCTTTGAGGTCTTGAATCGACGCTGGGCTCTTGGCGTAGACCTTCTCTTTCACATGGCCCCAAATTAAGAAGTCGCAAGGTGTTGAATCACAAAATCTAGGTGGCCAATTGTGATCACCTCTTCGAGAGATAACACGGTCCGGAAACTTTTCCCGTGAAAGATCAATTGTTTTTTTGCTTGTATGGCACGTAGCGCCGTCTTGTTGAAAGTATAGGTTGTCCAGATCAATACCATCCAATTCCGGCCATAAAAAAAACATTAAACATCTCTTGATAGCGCAATCCGTTCACCTTAACTGTTGCTCCAGGCTCATTCTCGAAAAAGTGAGGTCAAATGACCCTGCCGGACCATAAAACTCAGCAAACAGTCACACGTTGTGGATAGAGAGGCCTTTCAACAATAACTCTTGGGTTTTCCGAGCCCCAGATGCGACAATTCTGTTTGTTGACGAAGCTTCCGAGGTGGAAATGGGTCTCATTACTCAAGATGATTTTGCGATGGAATTCCAGCTTTTCTTGCATTTCAAGGACCTAATCAGCAAAGACCCGACGTTGTTGTTGATCGGACGACTTGAGTCCTTGTGTTAACTGAACTTTATAAGCCTTAAGACCCAAATCTTAATGCAAAATACGGTGTAATGACGTTTGTGGAATGCCTAATTCCAAAGAACGACGACGGATGGACAAATTTGGGTTTTCATCAACACTTTCGGCCACAGCAGCAATATTCTCGGCGGTTCTTGAGCGACGTGCACAGGTTTTATTCTTCACCGAACTACAAGGCTATGGAATACCCTACCACAAGATGCAAAGGCGTCGCCAGCCTTCGAGCTAGGGGGGGGGGCAAAACACAATCAGAATAGAAAAAATGAACTGATTTTCGTATATTATGCTATTATTTTATAAGTTTTCAAGGGATTTTTGAGCTCTAGGGGGAGGCAGCTGCCCCTCCCTGCCCCCCGCTGGCGACGCCCTTGACAAGATGTATTTTCTTTTGGTTACAACTTACAGCAGTTCAAGACACGCACAAACCGATTTCTACTTAATTCATCTCGGGACGCTTGAAAAGGTGTTATAAGCTCAGTCTTTTCCCGAGGGATGTGTATAAAAAAAAAAAATACGAACCGCCTCTGCCAAATTTACACCATTTTTATAGCGAATTTCAATAATTTCAATGCGTTGTTGAAGCGTGTATCGTTCCAGTTTTATTGATGGCATAGTTTCTACTTGTCAAATGTCAAAAAAATAACAGCTACAAAAGTGACATCTACCGAAATAGCGTGCTGTTCAAAAAAGCACCTCTTTTTGGAAAATCCTTTAGCTTCAAAACATCATTCTTCATCTGGATCGGTGCCTGAAGAATGGGATCGTAGCTGGGACAGTATGGAGCTCAGAGAAGTGAAAACGCACCTTTGAGAGCTTTTAGCCTTCAGAATAAGAAACGTATTCCTCCAGATGGCAGTGCAGTGCATTAATTTTTATGTATTGGATTATTCAGCTTAATAGAACAAATGTTGGGGCGCAGGGTAATATAACAAGAAATCCTACCCTGAACTAGATCTCACACTGGCTGTATAATAATATCTTTCCTTCACCAGTCATCTGGGAGGAGAAACCTGCGGGGCGTGTTAATTGTAAGAAACAATTAATTTTCATTAATCGACAGCTAAAACAAACCTTAATAAATTGGCGTTGATGAAAATGGATATTTATCATTTCGAATAGATTGTACATTGTTGTAATATTATTTACAAAAAAAGGGAAATTCTGAAAGAAAAATGAGACGTTTGATTCACTAAATGATAGACTTCAATACTGAAATGGAGAACCACAAAAATATTCGTTGGTTTTGATGGTGGAAATGTTACAAAATAACCAAAAATTATGAGGAATATCCTTTTCATTCATTCAATACTTATAAAATATTTTTTTTATTATTTTTATCTTGATACACTCATACAGAAAAAAATAATTCGCTTCTGACTCCCTTTTTTTCAGGGACGATGACCCTTTAAACTGATGTAGACCTCTCGGATCGAAACGAGATAAACGGACTATATCGATATAGTGTGGAGTGTGTGGACGAGCCTTTAGTTGTAGTGTGCAAGAACAAATTATCTTTACTCCACTTGTTTACAGTCTCAAAGTCTTATTTTTCGCCTTGAAGATGACATATCGATATATCGACCATGAACACCGGTAATTTCTTCCTTTTGATGGCACGTGAAATAAATAATTGTTGTTTTGAAGTTTTTATTTTCGTTGGACCTATTTCGACGGGTGAATCATCCATATTCATAACCCGGGAGTACTGTTGCAACGCTGTGCATCGCATATTCGATGTCGATGGATATTTCACCAGACAAATGAAAACAACACATGTCGTCGAACAATTTAATTATTCCTCCGTTCTGCTAATTTAAGACTTAACGGACGATGGACCGGATCGAACACGTCGGGCACTTCAACGCGTCCTCTCGTGCCAAGAGCGAACGCAGAAAAAATCGATATGATACCCTCGGAGCGAAAAATAAATTTTTATTTTCGCGCCTCTCTTGTACGTGCGTTTGTTGCACCGAACCGTGTTATTTCGGTTGTATTTCGAATTCCTGCACCCTGTTGACCGTTCGTAATCGTTTATTTACAAAAGTTGGACGTGTTTTGCATCGTTGCATACCGCATTGACGGATATTTCGACGTCCCGTCTGAGTTACTGCGTTTGTACGCGGATTTTCGCGTTGCTTTTCGCGAAGAGTACGTAAATAAGCGCGGGCGGTTCGCTTGTGTTGTCCGATTGGCTCATATTTCCGTTTCGGGCTTATTTATTGGCGCCTGTTAATGAATCAGAAGGAGATTATTATGTTATGAGGAGCTTTGATGTGATGGGAGTCGATGACTGGGTACATCATGCGTAGGAGACGCATAGGAACTTATTCTATTCATATACTAATTAACAAAGAAACTGCAACATCCAGAAGAAGAACATAGATAGTATACCAAGGAGTAAATGATTAAAATTCGGAAAAAAATACGAAGGGTTCACAATTTTTTTCAATAAATTTGTTAATAATGTGTTTGTCCACCGCGGTTATCTATACTCTCCCCAACACGTCTTGGCATTGATGCATTAATATGGTCTATTTCTTCTTGAGCTACCTGTACTTCATGTTTCAGAGCCACCTGGTCCGTAGGGGCCTTCTACCCATGTTGTCCCAAACATGCTCTATGTTCAAATTCGTTCAAATTCACTACGCTGGCGATAAATTCCGCGTACACGTGCGCTAGGCATTTTAACAACTACTAAACATCTACTTCAGATCTCCTCGTACAGCTGGTTTGTTGTAATATTTAAAAAAAATTGCAAAAAATGACTTCAATATTTAAGTAACAAAAAATGTCAACATGAAAAAACCTTTGACCAGAAAGTGCGGGAAAAAGTTGTAGCTAACAATAGGCAATATTTCGAATGGTTCACTTGTGATAATTTTTTCGGAATAAAGTGGCTTTCCTGAAAAAAAAAGCAGCGGGAACTTGGTTGCGCTCCTGCAAATTAAAATTCCCTCCATATTGGATTGTGACCTCATTAAAACGCTATTCCCAACGATTTTATTCACACCAAACTCTACAATCTGAATAAAATATACTGCTCCACAAGAGTTAGGGATATCGTATCCAATCGTTTTTAAAAGTATGTAACCTTCGGCAAAATCGCTGTAAAATCATTCAAAACTCAATAACAACTTTAATCGATCCAATAAAAAACAGTATGAGACATTTCGTCAATCTGGTCGCCTTTTTTTTGAAGTTTGGTCCTTTGCATATGCTTCATGAATGTTCTTATTTTGAAATGAAGTCAGTTTATCAACGGCTTCGATTTGAAACGAGTTTTCTGAAAATGCCAAGACGTAAATTACCAAACGCTGAGGCTAATAAGGCTATCGGAATGCTACTGGGTGGCCTAACTCAGGTTGTTGTAGTGGAAAGGCTCCAAGTCAGCCAAAGTGTGATATCTCGACTTTGGAATAGGTTTAGGGAGACAGGTTCCGTTTGGAAAGACAAAGGCTTGGTGGCCGACGAAAAACAACACCTGCTCAGGATCGTTTCATCACCGTTTCGGCGAGAGGAAACCCTACATCTACGTGTAGAATGCTACGCAATACTCTTAAAAATGCAGATGGGGTCCAAGTTTCCATCGAAACCATCGGACGACGTTTGAGAGAGGTGAATCTAGGTTCTAGAAGTCCATTAACACGTGACCATGAGCGTCAAAGACTGGAATGGGCAAGGCAACATATCAATTGGAACGATCAATGGCGTGGTGTCCTTTTCACTGATGAATCCAGATATGGACGATTTTCAGATTCTCGAAGAATAAGGGTATAGACAATCCCACGCATACCCCGTAATCGTCGCTATGTCCAAGAAGTCCATCCACTCCGAGGGGGTAGTGTTATGGTATGGGCCGGGATATGTCTCAACGAGCGCAAAGATCTACACATTTGTCCTGGGAATATGAGCGCCTTACACTTTAGGAAGCATTTCATTGACAATGTTGTGCCAAATTTTCACGCTGCTATTGGTGAAACTTTTCAATTTCTAGACGATAACGCTAGACCGCACCGTGCAGCCATAGTTGAGAATGCGAGCGAGGAGCTTGGTATTCCACATTTACCAATACCTCCGCACTCACCAGATTTGAATTGCATAGAACATGCATGGGATATGCTCCAAAGAAGATTAGATAATCATCAACCTACCCCAGAATCCTTAAATGATCTGAGAAAGCTTCTGCCCCGTTTATGGAATCAAATTCCTCATGAAATGTTCAACAACCTCGTGTGTAGCATGCAAGGGAGATGTCAAGCTGTTATTGATGCCCTTGGAGGCCATACATTGTATTGATAGTTTTAAAATGCTTGAATTCTCTGGCTATAAAATTTCGTTATTTTACTCGAATTTTCTTAACCACCCTGTATACGCTGCAGACGTACAGGCTAAAATTAATTTGCAACTTGAAATCATAATAATATGAATTTTCATCACAAAAATCTTATTTTAACCATATTTTTTTGCAATTTAAGTCGATATTCCTAACTTATTTGGAGCAGTTTATTTCCCTCAAGTCGGACAAACCTTTCCTCCAAAAGAACGCTGCTTTCTCTTCCCTTTGAAATTCGTAGGTTCTGTTGAAGTTTACCTTTTGAAAATATGAAGAAGTATGATCGGAAATCGAGAAACGCCTCGACGATGTTATTGTGGGATTTCTGACACAATTCGACCA
Source organism: Adalia bipunctata (assembly GCA_910592335.1). NCBI lineage: Eukaryota > Metazoa > Arthropoda > Insecta > Coleoptera > Coccinellidae > Adalia > Adalia bipunctata. Next base: position 9,828,430 of record OU342948.1, on the reverse strand, counting down.
TGAGAACGGAACTCCACGGTAGTTCAAAGATACCAAAGGCTATATGTAAAATAGAGCAAGAACTTCGAGATAAATGACAACACACTACAGAACCTAACGCAATGTTGAAACTGAATATATCGTTACAACACGCTATATTTCCACCACTCGAATATTAAATTCAACAATCAGAAAATTGACTTCAAAGCATAATACTCCTCCAGGTCTTATCGAATTGGCCGGCTCTCATCTACGGATGACGAGATACTCCGCTACGAGAACTCAATTTCAAGCATCTACGCTTTCCAATGCAAATCCCTTCGACCCTCTCTACCCAGTCCTAATGCAGACAATATTGCAATTGTAGAAATCCGGCTACCTGTGAGGAAATCGTCTGTGCGATCCAGGTAACGATCGCATTCACCGGACCCGTTGTACGTGTCCGGGAGCTCTCAGTCGATCCTCCGTCGGTCTCGCAATTATTTCCGAGCCCGAACGAATACTCGTATAATTCATTTCGGCGCAACGAGTTTCGCCCGCGGCCATTATTTACGCCGGGTATAAATTAATGCACCGATGGCAATTTGCGAGCGCAAATCAATTCAATTATTCAAAACGCATTGATGTATCGAGCTCTGGCCCGGATTGGCAGCAGATATAAATTCCCGAATTCAGTCGCAGTTCCTCCTTCATCTGTTGGCATTAGTGGGCTGATAAATCACCAATGGTGTAGCGATTTGCTCTGCTCTGTTTATGGATGGGGAATATTAAGTTTCGATATTTCACGTTGCAGAAATTTGATTGGTCTTTATTATTTATATCTTATAAGTAGATTCGCATTTTCCGCATTTTCGGGAAATCAATTGTAGACAATTTTTGAGAAGTGCCGAACAGTAATTGACAGCAGATGTCGAAGTGATCGTCAATGATTCAGGATCATTTTTAACAGAAATATTGAGTTCTTCGACCACAGTGTCATTATGAGATGATGAACCTACCAGTACCTACTGTATTAATTACTGGAATTTCAAACCTTGTTCTGGATCTGTGTATTTTGTATGTACTTACTGATAATAGTTGCAGTATCTATTCTACAATTTTGCCTGAGATTGGGTTCGGAGTAATGGATAGGATTCAGTAGCCTCAAAAGTTAAGGAACCCCAGTCCTGCAACATTAATCCTCCCGAGAATCGCAAAACCTAAAACCCAAAAATTTCATGGTACAGAAGGCTAATATGGTCATGTATGGTATCATATTATAGGTTTTCGAGGACGAGGAATTCAATAAAAAATAAATCAAGGCTCTATCTGGTACAGTTTAGATTTTGACTTGCGAAATGGCATTTTTTTGAAAGATCGAAATTTCAAGTCGTCATAACTCCCGTTCCAGTTATCGTATTCACTTTTTATTTGGATATTGATAATCAACATTGTCCCAAGTATCTCTGCGAACAATGAAATCGATTTCGAAACCCAACTTTTTTGGTGAAAATGCATAAGGGGTAAGACCCCCCCAAAAACACCATATTCGTCATCACCACGGAATCCCTGGAAATTCTAATGTTGATACTAATTCGGAATGATCTTCAATCCGTTCGGATTATTCAGAATTACCATTTTGATGGTCAGTAGCTCCTAAATTCAGAGTGCTCTGAGCTCGTGAACAGAACTCGAAAATGAAAATCGCAAAACATAAGACCCAAAAAATTCATGGTACAGAAGGCTCATATGGTCATGTTTGGTATCAAATTATAGGTTTCCGAGGACGAGGAATTCAATAAAAATAAATCAAGGCCCTATCTGGTACGGTTCCGATTTTGACCTGCGAAATGGCATTTTTTCTAAAAAAATCGAATTTTCAAGTCGTCATAACTCTAGTTCCAATTATCGTATCCACTTTTTATTTGTATAGTTATAATCAGCATTGTCCCAATTATCTCTGCGGACAATAAAATCGATATCGAAAATCCGAACTTTTTTGATGAAAAATGCATAAGGGGTAAGACCCCCCAAAAACACCATATTCGTCATCACCACGGAATCCCTGGAAACTCTAATGTTGATACTCATTCGGAATGTTTTTAAATCCGTTCGGATTATTCAGAATAAACATTTTGCTGGTCAGTAGCACCTAAATTCTGAGTGCTCTGAGCTCGTGAACGAAACTCGAAAATAAAAATCGCAAAACATTAAACCCAAAAAATTCATGGTACATAAGGCTCATATGGTCATGTTTGGTATCAAATTATAGGTTTTCGAGGACTAGGAATTCAATAAAAAATGAATCAAGGCCCTATCTGTTACGGTTTAGATTTTGACCTGCGAAATGGTATTTTTTTAAAAAAATCGAAATTTCAAGTCGTCATAACTCCCGTTCCAGTTGTCGTATCCACTTTTTATTTGTATATTGATAATCAGCATTTTCCCAAGTATCTCTGCGAACAATAAAATCGATATCGAAAATCCCAACTTTTTTGATGAAAAATGCATAAGGGGTAAGACCCCCCAAAAACACCATATTCGTCATCACCACGGAATCCCTGGAAACTCTAATGTTGATACTCGTTCGGAATGTTTTTAAATCCGTTCGGATTATTCAGAATAAACATTTTGCTGGTCAGTAGCACCTAAATTCTGAGTGCTCTGAGCTCGTGAACAAAACTCGAAAATAAAAATCGCAAAACATTAAACCCAAAAAATTCATGGTACATAAGGCTCATATGGTCATGTTTGGTATCAAATTATAGGTTTTCGAGGACTAGGAATTCAATAAAAAATGAATCAAGGCCCTATCTGTTACGGTTTAGATTTTGACCTGCGAAATGGTATTTTTTTAAAAAAATCGAAATTTCAAGTCGTCATAACTCCCGTTCCAGTTGTCGTATCCACTTTTTATTTGTAAATTGATAATCAGCATTTTCCCAAGTATCTCTGCGAACAATAAAATCGATATCGAAAATCCCAACATTTTTGATGAAAAATGCATAAGGGGTAAGACCCCCCAAAAACACCATATTCGTCATCACCACGGAATCCCTGGAAACTCTAATGTTCATAGTCAACCCGGTCAACCGGAATGGTCTTACATCCGTTCGAATTATTCAGAATAACCATTTTGCTGGTCAGTAGTACCTAAATTCTGAGTGCTCTGAGCTCGTGAACCCAACTCGAAAATGAAAATCGCAAAACATAAAACCCAAAAAATTCATGGTACAGAAGGCTCATATGGTCATGTTTGGTATCAAATTATAGGTTTCCGAGGACGAGGAATTCAATAAAAAATAAATCAAGGCCCTATCTGGTACGGTTCCGATTTTGACCTGCGAAATGGCATTTTTTCAAAAAAATCGAATTTTCTAGTCGTCATAACTCCCGTTCCAGTTATCGTATCCACTTTTTATTTGTATATTGATAATCAGCATTTCCCCAAGTATCTCTGCGAACAATAAAATCGTTATCGAAAATCCCAACTTTTTTGATGAAAAATGCATAAGGGGTAAGACCCCCCAAAAACAGCATATTCGTCATCACCACGGAATCCCTGGAAACTCTAATGTTGATACTCATTCAGAATGGTCTTCAATCCGTTCGAATCATTCAGAATAACCATTTTGCTGGTCAGAAGCACCTAAATTCTGAGTGCTCTGAGCTCGTGAACAAAACTCGAAAATGAAAATCGCAAAACATAAAACCCAAAAAATTCATGGTACAGAAGGCTCATATGATCATGTTTGGTATCAAATTATAGGTTTTCAACGACGAGGAATTCAATAAAAAATAAATCATGGCCCCATCTGCTACGGTTTAGATTTTGACCTGCGAAATGGTCTAGAGTTGGCGATACCGTGGGAAACCCTGTCGCGATTAATAATTCAGTGGGGGTTGGAGCGGTAGTACTACGAGCCGACATTAATCTTTATTAGGGTAGTTTGGAGGCCGCAGGATGAGACATATTCCGATTATAATTTACGACCGAACAGAATGTTACGATTCCTTTCGTGTATTTCGACACAATATTCATGTTTCAGAGAATTCCCTCATGCCACCACGACGCGATGTGAACACGAGAAAAGGAAACATCGGAATATCTCGTCTGAGTATCGGAATGTAGGTGAAATAATTAACATTTGACTGACCCCACGTTGGGCGCCAAAATTTAGTACGCAAAAAAGAATGAAGATTCAGATGGACGACAAAATTCTTAACGAGAGAAGGATGATAAGTGAATTCAGAAAAGGCAGAAGATATTTTGGACAAATGAGATCTAGAGGCAAAACATGTGTAACAAGAGATGCTTATTCTTTTCGGAATTTGAAAAAGCGTCAGCAAGATGAACTTCTCAAGAATAATTTATCCATTATTCAACTTATTTTGATCTGTAATAGTATCTTTGAACCAATAGGTTGAGTTATAATAACTCACGCCTATAATACGAATAGGAAAAACAGCTTAACAAATTAATTAAAAAAGTAGGATCGATCAGGAATTCTATTTCAGACATCAAGGCAACGTTCTCGCCATTCATTTCTACATTTCGTTTATTCATTTCTTCTCCTTTTGTATCCTTTGAAATGACCAAATAATACAGTAATATAACTATCAAGATTCAGCTTGAATCTGAATACGATAACCAATTATTATCAAAAGGTATTTTCGAAAATAAATTCCTTGTATTTAACATTTTGGACCAACGAAAATTCATGTCTCCAAAAACGCAATATTTATCCCTCAAATCGAGATGGAAATTCCACAAGCCTCACGTTGAAATTCGTCGATGACAGTCCCTCCACGTGTTCATCAAACGGGTCCAATTCCAGCCAATCCGATATGCGGCAGATCCAATTTTCTCAACTAGTTGTGACGAGGCCGTACGTGTTCGTAATTGATGGTAGTGTGCCCGGGGACGAAAGGCCTGGGTTGGGGATTTTCGACGCTTCGAGTAAGGGATTCCGAAAGTTTGCTCTGTATGCCGGTAGAATGTTTAATTGGACAAGTTTCGTCGAAATATTTGGTGCAAATTTACGGACGGAAAAGGTTCGAAATATTCCGAGAGTACCTGGTTCTGAAATCGAGACGATTTCTCGAAGTGTTTAGGTTTGTTAGGAGTCGTATATGACCCCGTCGCATTCACCATTTGGTTAACGGAGACGCAAAATGGCGAATACGCCTAGGTGATGTTTCACGGCATGATTTATTTATGTTAGTTGATTAATTATTATTTCCGTTAGTGGAATTAATGTACGCCTCAATGGGAATAAACACATGTAGTGACATCGAAACAATGTGATAATATGATCATATATTGAACGATGTTATTCGGAATTTGAATAGAATCTTAGGATGCTATTCGATTGTATCTCTTTTTGAATAACAAGTGATAAATTTTTGATGTAACGTTTTTTATTGCAGCCAGAAAAACTCAATGTACACAAAAACGACTCAGAAAGCTGGGACTACACAACCACATTATGTGAGTATAACTTTCGATCCTATAGTTTTTTTATTGCTCCTTTCGTTCGAATAAGAAGGGAATATTATAGTATCGAATTCAAACAATACAACATTCTATCCAACAATCTTTGGAAAAAATATACAAAAAACACTCCAGCAAAATTCATGTGGTGAATTAAAACTTAGGAACATGGGCGCCCGCAGGGGGGCCAGGGCCCCCCCTGAGATTTGTATGGCCTTATCGTTTTTCAGCTTAACACCCTCAATATTTCAATAAAAATTTTTCCAATTTTTTCGTTTTTGATATGATTGAGTATTCAATGCTGAATACATTTCTGTTGAAACCATTGTATTCATACGAATAGTTTTCAAAATATAAAAAGAAACCTGAAAAAATGTCAAATAGTGATAGTCAGTAGGTATTATGTTCATTATTCTCATTCTGAACATCCCGAGTGTAAACCGTTCTCACAACGTCGAAGTAGAAGAATGTGGAGAGGTCATGCTTCTTTTGAATTTCATAAATATCAATCACAGGGTGTTTCAAATTTCGTGTCGAAAACTGTGATCGAAAATTGGCCATAACTTCTTTTTTCAAATTAGAACCCTATTTTTTATGATTGCATTGCATTTGCGAAGAAAAATAATGAAAGCACTTTCAGATGCTCTTGCTCCTAAATTCAGTAATTCCCGAGTTATTTGAGCTTTTCTGGATTCATGTTGTACGTATGTCAAATTCATTGAATCTGAAGAGATTCGATGAATATTCTTATGAAACCATAGTAACCATTGAAGTAAAATCGAGAAGTAAGGTTAAGGCCTAAAATAAGACCTGTCACTTGTGAATTATTAATGGGATAATATATCTTCTATGGTCGCAGAAAATTCTCATGCGAAAGATAAGATGAATTTTACTCTACGTACAACATGAATCCAGTAAAGCTCAAATATCTCGGGAATTACTGAATTTCGGAGCAAGAACATCTGAGGGTGGTATCACTATTTTTCTTTGCAGAATCCAACGCAATGATAAAAAATAGGGTTCTAATTTGAGAAACAGAAGTTATGGCCAATGTTCGATCACAGTTTTCGACACAAAATTTGAAACACCCTGTGATGATATTCATGAAATTCAAAAGATGTATGACCTTTTTACATTTTTCTACTCTGACGTTGAGAGAACGGTTTACACTCGGGATGTTCAGAATAAGAATAATGAACATAACACTGACTATGGATATTTGACATTTTTTCTTGTTTTTTTTCGATAGTTTGAAAACTATTCGAATGAATACAATGGTTTCAATAGAAATGTTTTCAGCATTAAATACTCAATCATATCAGAAACTGAAAAATTTAAAAGAATATTTTTTGAACAAATTTATTTCCACTCCTGGTATAACTGGAAGTGCTCGAGCTCCAAAAATATTTTAGGTCTGTAGAGTGTAGAGAATTTCCAACAATATCATAATCCCAATTTTCGGATTTCAAATATGTTCAGTTCTCCAGAAACGTCTAATAGGCACTCGACCGTGGGACACCCTGTATTATCTTGAGGGTCTACGTCCCTGAAAAAAAGGGTGTCAGAAACGATTTTTTTTTGATTGATGAAGGGATGTATGAGTGTATAAAATGAGTGTAAAAATAATTAAAAAAATATTTTTTAAGTATTGAATGAATGAAAAGGATTTTCCCTATCATTTTTGGTTATTTTGTAACATTTCCACCATCAAAACGAACAAATATTTTTGGGTTTTTCATTTCGGTATTGAAGACTACCATTTATTTAATCAAACGTCTATCTCATTTTTCTTTCAGAGTTTACCATTTTTCGTAAATAATATCAATACCATATGTTGTTTTCGCCAAATTTATTTCCCTGAATTTTTCTATTCGAAATGATAAAAATCCATTTTTATCCACGACAATTCATTAAGGTTTATTGTAGCCGTCGATTAGTGAAAATTGATTGTTTCTTACAATTGTAGATTCTAACATGAAATTGAATTTCTTTTGAATGACACGCCCCGCAGGTATCTCCTCTCAGATGACTGGTGAAGGAAAGAGAGAGTATTATACAGCCAGTGTGAGATCTAGTTCAGGGTAGGATTTCTTGTTATATTCCCTCCGCCCCAACATTTGTTCTATCAAGCTGAATAATCCAATGAATGAAAATTAATGCACTGCACTGCCATCTGGCGGTATACGTTTCTTATTTTGAAGGCTAAAGACTCTTAACCTGTGCACAAATGTTGTCAGTTTGATTTTCGAATTATAATCAATATTCGCTGATGTTGATGACACAGACTATGGGGACACAATCTGTATATGAGATTCAGAGCACTTGGGTATTTCTACCTCTATAATCTATGGTTGAGTTCATGGAAGAAGAAGAACGATCGACTTGAAAACGGCAACGACAAGCCGTTCGATCTTCGAGATCGAAAAAGTTGAAAACTCATATAGGAACCGAATACACTTCAGTATGTTGTCCAACACTCGATATCAGTCATCCCCTTCCACATATCGCGAAGTGAAATTCCCCCAATCCAGCAATCGAACTTTTCCCATCGGCATTCCGTTGTGTCGACTCCAATTCCAACTTTTCATCGCTCAGAAATTTTCTTCTCGATACGAATACTTTTCACAGTTGCCGATTGTTGAGACTGTCTGAACCAGACTCGAGACGTCTGCTACCCCGTTTGAAATATCGCCTGAATTTTTGATTGACCCGGCAAAGTGGGGCGTTTTGCCACTTTCGGCGTCTGTCGTTCGTATACTTTTTTTTGGGGAAAACGCCGACTTTTCCTCCCCTTTGGGGGCTCGTAATTAGATTGGTTCGACTCCTTTTGTTCCGCCCTTTAACCCTCGACGTAATTGAATTTCGGTATTCGACGTGAGAGAGACTGCAAGGTTCTACTTCTCAATTCTGATATCGCGATGAATATCGCGAGTGTTTTCATGTCATTTTGGGTATGGTGTTTTATTGGATTGGGTCGACTCCTACTCTAGGCATGTTCGAGTCGACTCATTTTTGATCAAGCCACAGTTTGGCAAGGGTGTCATCGCAGTAAAACTTAGAAGAACGATGGGCAGCAAACTCCTATGGAATAAGCATGTTGAGATCACTGCAAGTGAAGCATCAAAGTCTCAGATGGCGAGCAGAAGTTTATTTGGGCCAAAAGAAGCTCAGAACACACCAGGAAATCTCTCGACAAGATATGAAGACTTGCCGTTGTGTGCATCCCGGAAACTATGAGAACTTGCCCAACTAGGACACAGATCTCACACCTCTCTATCTACTGATGGAAATATTAACCCATGAGGCCTCGTCCAGATTATACAGGGTGTCCCACGGTCGAGTGCCTATTAGACGTTTCTGGAGAACAGGACATATTTGAAATCCGAAAATTGGTATTATGATATTGTTGGAAATTCTCTACAGGCCTAAAATATTTTTGGAGCATGAGCACATCCGGTTATACCAGGAGTGCCAATAAATTTGTTCAAAAAAAATTTTTTTCAATATTTTCTTTGCTGATATATTTGAGTTTTCAATGCTGAATACATTTCTGTTGAAACCATTGTATTCATTCGAATAGTTTTCAAAATATCGAAAAAAAGTCTGAAAAAATGTCAAATATTCATAGTCAGTGTTATGTTCATTATTCTTATTCTGAACATCCCAAGCGTAAACCGTTCTCACAACGTCAAAGTAGAAGAATGTGGAAAGGTCATGCATCTTTTGAATTTCCTAAATATCATTAAAGGGTGTTTCAAATTTTGTGTCGAAAACTGTGATCGAAAATTCGCCATAACTTCTGTTTTTCAAATTAGAATCCTATTTTATTATGATTGCGTTGGATTCTGCGAAGATAAATAGTGATAGCACTCTCAGATGTTTTTGCTCCTAAATCCAGTAATTCCCGAGATAATTGAGTTTTTATGTATTCATGTTGTACGTAGTGACAAATTCATCTTATTTTCCGCATGAGAATATTCTGTGACCATAGAAGATAAATTATCCCATTAATAATTAGGCATTCTAATGACCTGTCAAAACAAATTCTCAATATGGCGGCTGAGGGCAAACCATAGAACTCATAGTACATGTACCAAAGATATTCTAGAATATTGTAGAATATCTTTGACATGTACTATAAGTTCTATGGGGCAAACAACGACTTAAACTGAATTTCCATGCATCCGTCATCCGATGATACGATCGTCCGATCGTCGTTGTGATTGGCAGAAATATTCAAAATTGAAAATTTCTGCCAATCACAACGCAGATCAGGCGATCGTATCATCGGATGACGGATGCATGGAAATCCAGCATTATGCTTATGACACTTCAGAAAGTTGTTTGTCTATGGTTTGCCCTCAGCAGACGCCATTTTAGGTCACGTGATTTAGAATTCCTAATACACAAGTGACAGGTCCTATTTTAGGAGTTAACCTTACTTCTCGATTCAACTTCAATGGTTACTATGGTTTCATAAGAATAGCCATCGAATCTGTTGGCATGAGAATATTCTGTGACCATAGACGATAAATGATCCCATTAATAATTCACAGATGACAAGTCTATTTATTAGTTGTTACTATGGTTTCATACGAATATTCATCGAATCTCCTCAGATTCGATGAATTTGACTCTACGTACAACATGAATCCAGAAAAGCTCAAATAACTCGGAAATTACTGAATTCAGCAGCAAGAGCATCTGAGAGTGCTATCATTATTTTTCTTCGCGGAATCCAACGCAATCATAAAAAAATAGGGTTCCAATTTGAAAAACAGAAGTTATGGCCAATTTTCGATCACAGTTTTCGACACAAAATTTGAAACACCCTGTGATGATATTCATGAAATTCAAAAGATGCATGATGTTCCCACATTCCTCTTCCTCGACGTTGTGAGAACGGTTAACACTTGGGATGTTCAGAATAAGAATAATGAACATAATACTGACTATAAATATTTGACATTTTTTCAGGTTTTCTTTCGATATTTTGAAAACTATTCGAATGAATGCAATGGTTTCAACAGAAATGTATTCAGCATTGAAAACTCAATCATATCAGAAACGAAAATATTGAAAAAACTATTTTTCGAACAAATTTATTTGTACTCCTGGTATAACCGGAAGTGCTCAGGCTCCAAAAATATTTTAGGCCTGTAGGGAATTTCCAACAATATCATAATCCCAATTTTCGGATTTCAAATATGTCCCGTTCTCCAGAAACGTCTAATAGGCCCTCGACCGTGGGACACCCTGTATAAGGAATGTAGTGGTAATGAAAGACTCAAAAATCAGACAGTACAAGTACATCTCATCAGCAAACCCTATCAGTGACTGACTGATCAGGAAAATGAGCATTGACGAAGGCTTCATGCTATGTAGGCAATAATGATGAGGACATTTAATGCTGGGATTCTGGTCCCTCGAGAATCAAAGGAATTAGGCCAAAAGAAAACTGTGGAAAAAGTATAGATTCTGTACTGGGAAAATAGGGACGACAATTATCTTGTTGCCTGTTGCTCAAGATGGAAGATGCACCTCACTTGAAGCTTCTACTCGATGAGAATCCTTTCTGTATATGGAGCCTTTGATGTTGTTGAGATCTGAGTGATAAGGTGCGATAGCGAACTTCTGTCGAAAGTTCTTCATAAAGTGAGCTTGAAAATAAAATCCACCCGATCTCCCCAAAAACACTGACTGTCATCATGCACTCTCAGTAGTTTGAATGTACGATTTTACATCGTGGAATTTGAACGCAAATTCACTTGAAATCGTTGTCGTTCACTTTGTTTGCACCGAGCAGAAATTTAGCTTGCTGCCTTGTGAAGGTTTTGCTTGGGTATATTTCGTATTTATCCTCTTCAAAACGATTGAGGTGTTGCCAGCAAACATCACAGTCCTACCAGCAGTGAAGTCAAGCAGGAGATGACAGGGGCGGATCTAGAAATTTTTTGAGGGGGGGGCGATTCCAAAGTAACACAGTAATAATTCTCGGATAAACCAGCAAAAATTATATTATCACAGAACGAATTATAATCCCGAGGGGGGGGCGAAACCACCTTCGCCCCCCCCCTAAATCCGCCACTGGGAGATGATAAACATGATGAATATGAGGGCGCTCAAGACTGAGCCTTAGGGAACCCCAATAAGAAGCTCAAACTGGTGGCATATTCGACCATACATCTCCATTTGGATTTGCGCTGGTAATTCCTTATCATAAATATGAATCAATACGGTTTGGCCAGCATTGAGTTGAAGCTCATTTCGTCTGCAGCAAGAAGAAAATTGGCTTGTTGCCTTGTAGAGGTTTTGCTGGGGTATATTTTGCATTTATACCCTTCGCAACGATTGAGGTGTTGTCGGAAAACATCACAGGCTTACCGACAGTGAATTCGAGCGGCAAGAGCTTGACAAACCTGATAAATATGAGCGGGCCAAAGACAGAGCCTTGGGGAACCCTAATAACAAGCGCAAACTGGTGAGATGTTCATCTATCCACCTTCACACACATTTTTCTGTCCTGCAGAGAGTCAATGGACCACTTCACTGATTCTAACTGATGAAGCTTCTTGTAAACAATCTCAAAGCTCTCGTCAACTCAGCTTTTCCGCCATTAAATTGAGTGAATCTTCTTATCCTGAACAGTATATGTCTTCTGAGAACGCTAACCCCAAGCCACACCATTTTCCTGTAATTTTCCCCGAATATGAGACCCAATTCCCTTATCATCCTCGGGTTCGTTTCCCTCACAGACCTCATCAAGAGTTGGAGATGATTAAGCGACATTCATCCGGTGCTTCCTCCCAGAAACTTCCGTTTGTCGGGATAGATCCACCCCAAAAACGGGTACTTGTAAGATGCCGATAACATCCGCGAGTAGACGACTTCTCGTCATCCGCCTTCACATCCGATACCCGTTTTCGGGAGGAAAATGCGGGAAATGTCCCTGGAAATGGGACGTTCTGCCGACTTATCTCGACTGACTGCCGAGATGTCTGCGTTATTAGACTTTCCCCTGTCGCTCGCTGCTTGGTTAACACCTCTTTCTTGTCGGCGTGGAATTCGGGGGGGTCATTTGGGCGATTCTCGGGTCGAGACGTGATGTTAAGGGTGTTTTCTGTCAGGGTGGACCGGTTTCGTTTTGCGCGGTTTCGATGTTGAGGTTTTCTGGTGACAGGGGACTTGTTACGTTCGCGGGGGGGAGTTTTGTTCGTTTGGGGAGTGGTAGAATCGACGTCTGTGGATTGTTGGGTTTTTAGGTGTTGTAAAAAGGCTTTCCGGTGTGTTTAGCAAGATTGGACATCACGACATCTAGGTTTTCACAGTCAACGGAGAAAAATTTGATAACAAAGAATAAACAATCTATGATCTTAATATGAGGGACTCCTGGGCGAAAAAAGTTTCTTTGTTGACTGTTGAAAACATAGATGTCGTGAAAATCTTAGAGATACTCTAGACATCCGTCCCAGAATCAATAATGCGAAGAAATGTTCTTTCTCAGTTGCCCAACAGTAGAAAAATAGGATAAATGAGACGAGAGGTGAAAAGAAATTCCAATCCTCATACAAAACCAAGGATCTCAGAGAATTCTTAGTTGTGTAGAGGCTTTCTTACACTGACGGGACAAGACTGATGGGTCTTAGAGGGGGCTCTTATCATAACTATATCTCTTGAACCAATTGAGAAAAAATCAAAATTTGATCATAGTTAGCTTTGTTATGAACGTCAGAAACATGTGGAACATTTACTTCATAGATATTCCAATTCTCTGTCGCAAAATGTCAAGCGAAGTGAAAACACGAGAATTTATAGTGAAACTTGTTCAAAATAATAAAAAATGGAGCTTCAAAAGAATCGCAAAAGAGGCTCGCGTTCGTCCGGAAACGGTATCAAGAGTTGTTAAGCGCTTCAACGAAGATCTAACAATTAACCACAAGGAAGGAACTGGGAGGAAAAAGGGGTTTCATAGCCCAAAAAAAGTGAAGAAAGCCATCAGCCTTTTTCAGAAGAATCCTAACCTTTCAGGACGGAAAGTGGCCCAAATAGTGGGTTGTTCGCAGTCAACCGTTCAGAAAATCAAGTCAGGTTGTGGGCTTAGAACATACAAAGTGCAGAAAGTGCCAGACAGGAACGCTTGTGAAGAATCAAGAAGCGAAATATAGAGCAAGGAAATTAAACATATTTTTCCTGTTGCGTGATGGACGACGAAACCTATGTCTTGGCCTTGGCTGATTTCTCGCAACTTCCTGGTCAGGAATTTTATACTGAAGAATCTCGTGGAAATGTTGACGAACAATTTCGCGTGAAGAAACAAGCAAAGTTTTTTAAAAAATTTCTGGTTTGGCCAGCAATTTGCACTTGTGGGAAAAGGAGCAAATTTTTCGTTGACCAAGGCTCTGTTGACTCGAAGATATACATCGAGGAATGCTTGAAGAAGCGACTTTTACCATTTTTACGTGAGCACGATGTGTCAACAATCTTTTGGCCAGATTTAGCTCCATACCACCACAGCAAGGCCACCAAGGAATGGTACGAAGCTAATGAGGTGGTTTTTGTTCCCAAAGAGGCCAATCCACCAAATTGCCCAGAACTCAGGCCAATCGAAAGATATTTGGCCCTGGTAAAAGATAATTGGAGAAGACTAAGAAATCAACGAAAACATTAGAGGAATTCAAGCAAAAGTGGAAGACAGCATCCCAGAAAGTGACTGAGAACACTATAAGAAGCATGATGGGAAGAATTCCAGAAAAAATCCATAAATTTTGTAAAAAATAGTTTTGGTTTTTTTATTGTAGAAACAGTTTTTATCAGAATTAGAAGATGATTCGAAAATGATATTTTCGAAATCGGTCCAGTGGTTCAAAAGATATAAGCGTTTTTGTGATAGCGAATTTATTCTCGTTCAGTCCTTATCCATTTCTGAGCCATACTTCGTTACATTGAATAAGTTCACCATAATGAAGGACATTTACATGTCCCAATTCATAAATACGTTATTCAAAATACGCTAATAAAACATTACCTGAAATTCAAATAACCGAATTCTCTTCATACCACTTCACAAGTTTTTCGTATTCTTTTTCATACATGGATTAGGATTTTTGAGGTATTAATTTATTCGCAACATTATTCGCGATATTTCTTAATTCTGCAAATGTTAAACCGATTTATTCAAACATAATTCACGAATTCAATGCGTAATTATAAATTATTTCAAAATTCGAAACGTTCGATTCAATTGTCGTAATCTGTCAATTTTTGAAACAGTCACACCAACTGCCAAGATACAATGCAAAAAGTCACTAGGATGTATAATCTGTATTTGTCATTCAATTTCGACAGTTTTTTACAAAACTTGACTGAAATAGAAAAAATATCGTCTAATACTCGTTGCAGAAGGCAATTCCAACACTCATGCGATCGAAAACACGCTTATCGGCATAAACCTGTGACTTCAGATAACTCCACAGCCAGAAGTTAAATCGCAACAGCGTGAAGGCTAATTCTGGTCACCAATTCGGAAAATAACACGACTTGGAGCAAATGGTCAATGTTTCACGGGCGGTATGGCATGTGGCACCGTCCTGCTGAAACCACATGTCGTCAAGATCGATATAGCTTTCGAATGAGACACAAGAAATTGTCATCATAGCACTATAACGTTCGCGATTCACTAGGTATTACGGCATATTTGACGATCAGGACGCGTTTTTCTACCCTGTAATGCTCCATGTTCACTAACTCCCATCTGTCAACTTTCGATCTGTGACTTAATAATCATGTGGCATTATGACTGTTAAACATGGCGCGCATTTCAAATATTGCTCTCTTATTGAAACACTCTCAATATTACCGACTATTTCTGGTGTAGGTTTTTGATTTACATTACATGCCCCTCTTTTTATCATGGTTCAGAAACGGCTTTTAAAGTAAGTGGAAAGCAAAAGTTGTACATTTCTGTCCTCATTCGTATTCTCCCCGCCCGCATGGAAAACGTATTAGGATCGAAACATAAAAAATTCAAAACTTTACCGCATCCGTCTCTCCTCGTATACATAGGTACTTGCATATGTATGACATATAACACTTCATTTCTTCAACCTGCCGTCATACGTGCCGAAATAAAAAACAACATTCCGACCGGATTAGGGACAGGAATCTGGAGCACATGTAAATTTTCCCAGCGCCATACACGGCGATGAATAAAAGGTAGACGGCATCGGTCGTTGCTTATTTTTCAACGTCCCCCACAAAATTTCACGCCGTCAGATGCGCTGGGGGCTGGAGTAGAACATCGGGATATCGGCGCGTGAGAGGTTCCACCCGTTAATGCATTCTTCCTTGCGGGACGTCTCAAAAAATTGAAAGGATATAGAAGAGTAGCTTTTGTCGTTTTGTCGCGTGTGATGTTGATGCCTGTCGGATGCGAAAAGGCAGCTGCGAAGTCTTCCTCAATTCCGGGCTCGGAGCTTGAAAAGGCGTGTTCTATGAATAATCCGGATATTCGGAAAGTTAGAAGGAAATTTTCGAACAAGGTGACATCAGTTATAATACCCCATGTTTGTCTTTCCTTTAGGTGAACTGCACAATAACTGGATGATATAATGGGCACATTCATGGTAGTCATAAGACGTTCTGCTATTCTATTGGAAAATGATACACAATTTGAGTCAAAAATTATTCAAACAAGAGGACGACTATAAATATTAGTGATGTGT
The DNA here is from genome assembly GCA_910592335.1 of Adalia bipunctata. Taxonomy (NCBI): domain Eukaryota; kingdom Metazoa; phylum Arthropoda; class Insecta; order Coleoptera; family Coccinellidae; genus Adalia; species Adalia bipunctata. The sequence continues at coordinate 9,812,257 of OU342948.1, read as the reverse complement.
CCCTAGCTTTGTGGTTAGAGTGTTATTTTAGGACCCAGAGTTTTCCGAGTTCAATACCGAGGCTAGGAAAGCAATTTTTTAGTCAGACGGTCGTGGCCACCATCTACTGCTTGGTCAAAAATTAACTGTGCTGTGCAGATGGGGTTAGGACACAGTAACAAAGCTTGTAGCTTCTGAGGTCTGTCCTAAGAGTTATGAGTATAATCTTAATCATAATCTTCTTTCGTTTTCAAAATATAGAGTGTTGAAGTTTGATTTTTTTTGAAAGTTTCTTCCTGTGCTGTCATCTGTATTTCTCAAGATATTTTCTAAAATTAGGGAGACTTTAATTAAGAATTTAAGGCCTTCTTGTTGATAATCTCTGGATTAGGCGATATTCAAGTTGAACAATTCTCTCTGAGATGTCAAGAACGTATACATAAATGCAAAGTTAAACACCCAGTATATCAAAAACAAAGCGTTCCACTTCTAAGTAAAATCAACCTTGATGAATCAATTTGATGCAGTAAATAAGTTGATACCAAACTTGGACCATATAAAGAGGAGACACAGCATCTCATTCATGACTTCGAATTTAGTCAGTTTTCAATGAGTGGGACGAATACAGCATAAAGAATAGCAATATTATTTTATAATGCAGTGGCAACATTGCAGAATCTAACTTTGGAAGGTCCAGTGGCGTGGTGTTATCGGTATTGAAGAATGGAAATTAAATTACATGTGAATCAACTCTTTTTGACGATTTCATACAATGTTCCGTACTTTGATTGGCGATAACATTAGCTACCGAGTTGTGAATTCGGCAGGTTGGTGATTGACTGAATTGACTTGTGACATCAAAATAACAGCACCCGATAGAGCTATCTCGTTCTTCTTCGTTTGGTGACGGTGATTTTCATTGGACCCATTTCACATGTGAACCAACCTTTAAGTATGAATAAGGCTCAAACAGACTGATTCAAAACTGGACAGAAAAGTACCATTTGCAATCTATATTTCATTGCGACAGATACTACATGTGCGCTCATCTGGACCATTTGAATTGAATACTGAGTAATAGAATATTCAAAACATAAATGCCATATCCTTGCCAACCAGAAAAAGGCCTTAAGAAATGTTGTATAGATAAATTGCTATAACCATATGGGATCGAACCCTTGAACTGCAATATTGTTCCATATGCCTTCAGTTACAATTCTCGTTCTTTGTTTGCAAATACCCTTGTCGACCGATTTAGGGTCAGCTATTGAAAAGGTTCGCAACCCAAGAATTTGGGTCGAGTTTAGGAGATTAATCCGGTTTTTTAGTGACAATAAGCATGTCTTATGAACCTTCATTTAGTTCGCAGTAAAAGCTCATAAACTCAAATATATGGTGACATTTATGGCAGTTCAAGTTACATCTAGGAAATACATATCAAGACAGAAAAGCAAATCGTCCAAGGTTCTCTCTGTAGATTCAAGAAATGGGTTGTTTTTCCTCTATAGTCAAAAATGGCAGATGAGAGCACTTTGTTGGCTTAGCGAGGCGTTGTGTTCGATTCTTACACCCAATCAATTGTTGATCTTTTCCACTTTTATGCAGAGGAAATGAACCTGCCTTATTTTCCAGCTTGTCTTTAAAAACCTATGTTCAGATACAAGCAGTTAGTAGAGTTTATAATCGTCGGTCAATTACCAGTTGTCAATAAGTAATTAGTTATTTTTTGTAATTCACAACAACACTTTGCTCCCTTGCTATAAATTTTCATATAGAAGGTACCTCATAAGTCTTCCTTGCTATAGATTTTTATATAGAAGGTTGAGTTCATAATTGTATACATAATACTTGAGGTAACAAGAAAAAATACAGTTTATTGTTTGTTGAGAGTGGGTTCACATTTCACCACTTCCTCATCTTCTTCGTAGTTGTTCTCAAGGTACGGATAACAACTTATCGCAGTAATCATTAAGATTACCATAGGGTGCTTATAGTTAAGTATACCCCCTTACATCGGTTGTGAAGTCACAACAGTTAATCATCGAGACTTACGAGGATCACCAGCGTCCACCAATCAGAAGCAGTGCAGGTAACCCATTATCCTGGTAGACCAATTAGGGTACAAAAATGAAACTAGAACAACCTTGGTAAACTAACCTAGGTACAAAACGACATGTTTCCGTGTGTTGCTAAATTAACAGCACTTTGGTGAACTCGCCTTGACGCTACGAAACGAAGGCGCCTTTAATCAAGAAAGAAATTACACCGCTTTCAATTCCCGCGTTTTATTCCCGTTTTGAATGGCGTGGCGTATCCCGAAGTCTGAACATTAAATAGGACATTTAACGCATCGCGAATACTCATTATAGCGGCGTATCCCATCATCCGGCAGTCTCTGTGTAGCGCACATCATTAGTTTCGCTCATTTTCGACGTCGTTATTTCCTTGTATATACTCGGGATCTCGCGGGTCTCGACGTACGAACAAGAACGGAATTAGGGGAGCGCGTACAAACGAAATTGCGGGCTCAACGCTAACTAGCCGACTTGAGGAATGTGATTTGCTCGCTTTTTCGGAGCTTAAGCCGCGTCGCTTTAAGGGAGGCGACGCGGTTTGGAAGGCGACCGAGCGGGATTTCTTGCTGTGACTGGAAACTTTATGAGATACTGCCGCTGAGAGCCTAATCTTGTTTGGGACGAGTCGAGGACGTGGAGCGAATATAGGTTTAATTCGTGTGGTTTATGGATGGATGGGAATCATGTATTCTTACGAAGAGTGGAATTTCTCAGAATATTCCGTTAATCTATCAGTGAATTTTCTAATTCCATATTGAGTTTCGTGAATAGGTGACTTGATAAGATAAATTGAGGTTGGGTGGGTTTACACGGAATTATGAGCGAAATTACATCACGACACGACGGTGGAAGATGTGTAGGTTATATAATCCGCATTCCGCAGATATGGGTGGATGATGACTTCTAATATCGGACTGAAACCACAAATTTTTCGATATACGAATAAGGCTCAGAAGGTTAGTATTCAACTGCAATTCAATCATTCAATTCCTCCTTGCCTAAAGCCGGACTCCCACTACTGGTGTATTTGGCAAATATTTGCCACTTGCCTATATTTGGCATGTAGTGGGAGTGGTTCACTCGGCCAATACTTGTACAATTATTTGTAGTGGGAGCGCTGTACTTGTCATTCGAATTCGAAACTTGGTCTACTTGCCAAATACGCAAATAATTGCGTACTTGCCAAATATACGAGGAGTGAGAGTCCGCCTTAAGAATCACGAGCATTAAGATATCTGATTATGATATACGAGGATATATTGAAAAATTCTTAGCCTACTATAGAACCAAACAAAATTTCAATGTCAAAATATTTTATTACTCAACATATTCTCCTCTTAATTGAATACATTTATTACAGCGAACCTGCAACGTCTCTAGACCTTTAAAAAAAATTTTTTCTTCTTGCTCTGCAAACCAGTCCTCCACAGCTTTTATTACCTCTTCGTTGGAAGAAAATTCACGACCTTTTAAACTTTTTTTTAGTTGAGGAAAGAGATGATAGTCGGACGGAGCCAAATCTGGTGATTCTAATCCTAAATCACGAATTTTTTGCATGGCAACAGGAGATTTGTGTACTGGGGCGTTGTCCTGTAAAAACAAAACACCTTTGGATAGCTTTCCGCGTCTTTTCTCTTTGATTTTTTCCCGTAGAGTGTTCAGTAATGTCGAATAGTAATCTTCAGTTAAGGCCGCAACGGACGAAGAGCGATAATATAATATATATTATATCTCATGTATATTAAATCAATATCGCTCCTGATGAAAATGAATCAAGCAACGCGCACGATGCTATAATATATATTTATCTACTCCCATAGAATAATATATCCATTATTCAACTGAATTTGATCTGTAATAGTCTCTATAAACCAATAAAGTGAGATAATAATAACTCACGCCTATAACTCACTCTAATACAAATAGGAAAAATTAAATTGCTTCCGAAATGGATAAAAAAGTCGGGTCAATGGGAAACTCTATTTCAGATATCAAGGTAACGTTCTCGCCATCCATTTCTACATTTTCTTAGGTCTGAATATCCAAAAATTGCATTTGGAAAACGTTAATTTTTGACGTTTTCTACGGGATTCGATATCGATTCGATTTTCGACCACAGAAATCGCTTTTGATAACTGTTGTCAATTTTGAAAATGCAGATTAATTCGAATTTTACTGAAGAAGTCGAAGATAAAGTATAGTGTTCAATTCGCGGTAATGGTCATAACACACTTGATGAATTACACCCCTCGCCTGACGGCTCGGGCTGCAAAATTCATCTGCGTGTGTTATGTCTTACATTACCGCTCATAGAACAATCTACTATTTCATCCAAGCGATATATTACGATATTTTGCTATAATAAAATGACATATGTCAATGCAAAGCTGTAATATATATTATATTATCGCTCGTCGTCCGTTGCGGCCTTTATTGTTCTACCCTTATCCAAAAAATCAATTATGATTACTTCATGGCAATCCCGAAAAACTGAAGCAAAAACTTTTCCAGCAGATTTTTGGACAAGAAACTTCTTAGGTCTTGGAGAACCAGAGTGTCGCCATTCCATCGATTGTTTCTGGATCGTAGAAATGTACCCAAGTCTCATTCATAGTAACAATTCGGTTTAAGAAGTCTACATCGTTTTCAAATCGAGCACATATCGAACGCGATGCTTCTACCCTTGCACGCTTTTGGTCAACATTCAAACATTTGGGGATCCATTTTGCAGAAATTTTTCTCATGTCCAAATCGACGTGAACTATATGATGAACGCGTTCGTATGAAAGCTTCAGTGCTTCAGATATCCGTTTTAGCCCAATTCGACGGTCTGATAGAATCATGTCATGAACTGCATCGATATTTTCGGGGACTGACACAGAAACTGGCCTTCCCGATCGGTCATCATCTTCAATGGAAAATTTACCTCTTTGAAGCTTGCAGTCCAATTTTTCACGGTCGCATACGAAGGACATTGATCACCAAGGGTATTAAGCATATCTTCGTAAATCTGCTTACCTCTTAACCCTTTCAAATACAGGTACTTGATGATGGCCCTAAAACATTTGATATGAAGACTCCAGGGGGAAAAATACTTAATTAGTCTGCGTTGTACACAAACATGTTTGGACCTGCTTCGCAACCTGACATAATAATGGTGGAAATTCAGACAGATACAATTAACTTCCATTAAAAATGAATGCCGGTACACTTTTTCGAACTTCAACAGCTGGTTTTGTCATCCCTGGGGTTTCCCTTTTCGATTTTTCGTTTCCATTCGGTCCCAATCTTTCGCCATCTCTAATGGATGAAACATCGGATTTGCCATTCGACCGAATGAATACAAAATCCAGTACTATTCTGCTAGAGACTCTCTACACAGATAACGCCGAAAGCCGTCATGAATATTCCGAAAGTGCGAATATCGCGCAATGTGAACGCTGTAACGATTCGTATCGTATGTCAGGGCGGCTATCGGGCCCCCCGATCGGAAAAAATAAAAAATTCGGGATCGAACCGGGCCGTTTTACCGTGGGGATTTTTATCGGGACCGTGCAACGTTTCCATTCGACATCGATAAAAACCGAACCGGGTAATAATGCGGAAAAACGTCGGGTAAAAACAGGTTCGCATCACGATGGCTAGGGGTTAAACGCCGCGTTTTATGCGAAACACAGGTCGCTCAGATAACGAGGGTTTTGTGTTGGGTCGGGATATTCTGGAGTGCTAGGAGAAAAATATGGGATGAGTGGTATTCAGAATTTTTCCCATCGAGGATGGATCGTTTTTTTATTCCGCACAATTTGTGTATAGAATAGGGATAATGGGGCACCGTATTATTGGTCGGCACTCGGCACGTCGTAAAAAGGTTTTTACTTCAATATCTGTTGTATAAGCAACGCAAAGAATGAAGAACTAAATACACTGCGCAAAAAAATTAACGCACATTCTGAAAATCTCAATTTTAATGAAAGTCAACTCTAAATTGACTTTATAACTTATTCTTTATGTTCTCTCGGGAAGGTTTTGAACGAAACAAGACACATTAAATGGAAGAAAAATTCAGGATCTCACTGAATCTTATGTGAAAGAAGAGAAATGAACAATTTTCAAAATACTGAAATGCTGATAAGTGATTTAATACTTGGTATTTCCACCCCTTGCGTTAATTACAGCTCGGCAACGACGGTTCATACACAAAATGAGTGATCTTAAAATGTTCTGATCTAATCCTTCCCAGATTTCTCCGAGTTGGATTCATTAAGAAGTCATTAAGAGTAGCTGGATGATTTTCTGAACTTCTCAGCCTTTTATTGAGGTTGTCCCAAACCTGCTCCATCGGATTGAGATCTAGACTTCTTACTGGCCATTCCATTCAAGAGACTTCAACCTCTTCAAGGTACTCCTGAACGATGCGCGCACGATTGGGTCTGGCATTATCGTCCATAAAAATGAAATTTTCACCAATGTATGGGGCAAATGGCACTACATGCTCTTCAAGAATGTTCCTTATATACTTATCAGCATTCATAGCTCCATTTTCAACGACCACTAGATCTGTGCGAGCAGTCAAAGATATTCCACCCCATACCATAATCGATCCTCCCCCGAAACCAGTAGTATTCAGGAAATTGCACTGAGCATATCTTTCATGTGGGCGTCTGTATACAAGGGAACGTCGATCACAATGGTAGAGGCTCTTTCCCAATCGGCCTCTTCCCAATGGATATGCTCTCTCGCAAAATCCAAACGCGCCCTTCGATGGGCTGGGGTAAGAGCTGGGCCTCTTGCCGCAACACGAGGCCTTAAATCATATTCTCTGAGGCGATTTCTTATTGTCTGAGTGGTCATTTGCACCTCATGAGTTTGCTCAAGCTGATTTTGAAGGAGGCGAGCGGTTGCAAACCGTTGTCTCAACGAAGAAACTCTCAAGTAACGTTCTTGAATGGCAGTTGTTATCCGTGGTCTACCCTGTCCTGGTCTTCGGACATTCATACCTGTCTCCCTGAATCGCTGCAACATTCTGGACACACTTGTATGGGAAACTCCAAACCTTTCTGCAATTCTTGTGTATGTCCACCCTTCTTCTCGCAAAACTACCGCTTGGGCACATTCCTCTTGGGTCAAATTGCGTGTTTCGCGTTGCATAGCGATCGAGTGTAGAAAATTAAACGAAAGAAAAACTATTGATCACTAGAATTGATCGAGAACAACTGATTTTAGAATGGAGCCAATACATTCAAAATCTGATAATATCATCCTTTTTTCATTCCTGCTGGGAGAGAACATCTGTATTGAAGAAAAACGTTGAAAGTGGATAACATATGCATGCATAATTCTGATAAAAATAATTATCATTGAGAACACCTTCAGTTGTAGAATAAATTTGAGATTTCTAGTGTATTTTATCCCACCCTCGTCGCCAAGGTTGAAACTCAACTTAACTATAAGCCCTGAAGGGAAGATACAATTACCATCACCTGGTATCAAGGGCAAGAGCATTAATGTCAATATTCAATATTGTAAGATGCCAACAGTCTTAAGTTACAAGATTACAAATGGCTGTGCTGATTGGTGTCAGGTAGACTGAAGAATTCTATAGAACTAATTCATTTGACAGATCCTCTCAATATGAATGACGTATCGGTATGAAGGATGAAACATTTCAAGTGACCTATATTGATGGGATCACTGAGCATCAGTTGGCGTACCCCACTTTTACGACCTCGCATGCCATCCCCAGATACAGCGGAATGGAGTCGATTTAGCACCAATTGATTTCCAGTAGCATACCCATTTTTACAATGCAATATCATAACCAATCACAGGGTCCATTCGGGACCTTTACGACCTGTAGGGAACGAGCACCTGAGCCATGTATGCCGAGCGATTGTCATCATCCTTCATTGTGTTCGATCGAGTTGAGGACCCCATACACTACAATGAATCGAAATCGAATCTTCAAATCAAAATCAAATTATCAAAACAAAATCAAATGATCAAAACAGAATCAAATTATCAAAAACTTGGTGATTTATCGAAAGAACACAAAACCGAAAACTCAGGGAGATTTTACAACAACACAACTCAAAGTACCGAAAACTTGGGGAGATTTCAGGACTCTGGACTCCAAATGTTTTTGGCGTTATATGCAGTCTTCTAACAATACTCAATTGAGCAAAGCAAACGCAAAATTACCTGACCTTTCTCCTTCTGGCAGGTAATCCAAAGGATGATGAAAATATCGTAAAAATAAACAACAAAAACACGTCAATAACCCGTTGTTCGCAGTTTAACTTCACTCCCGGTCTTATCGACGAGACGTGATCTAAATAATTCTAATTGATTTTTAAACCTTTAGCTTTCGATTCAACACTTTACTCCGCTATTCACCGAATAGCACTTTTTCCGTCTCGTGGGTGGCTTCCCGAAGGGTATCATAATCGTCTCCACTGTGATTATAACTCTCACAGATATTCATCATAGAATCCTCGGTGTACAATACACCTTGGATCATAAGATCAAATGCAGCAACCCTCACTACTAGTTCAGGATTGTATCGATGGCCTTCGCACCACGTCGAAAGCGCTGAAAATCGTTGCGTGTATGGGTCCTTTAGGGCCATACGAGTTCCGGTCCTTGGCAATTTACCACACAGACGACCGTCAAATGCGTTCCTGCAACTTTTTCCGGATGAACGATCCAATCAATCCGACCGCTGGACCGGCTAATTAAATACATGTACGTTTACGTGTACCGCGTTAATCCCGATGGGACGCAGGGATAGGCCGAATGTCGATCCACGTGGGTCTGTGTTTCGGAAAATCTTGTTTGGAGGGGGCAGCGGCGAGATTGAATGGGGAAGGTGGATTGAAAGGGGTTTGGACTCGGCCACGGATTCGCGCCATGTCGAATTCTGTTCCAGACGAATTCATTCCAGGGATTAGTGTCTAATGGGTTTTATCAATCGACACAGGGTGTATTTTAAGGTGAGGCTTTTCTTTTGACAGGTGATAGAACTCATCAAAATAAGTCATTTCACCGAAAATTTCTTATATGAAATGTTCAATTTGAAAAATTTATAAAAAGTTTTGGGCATCAATACCTTAATACTACTCTCTACATCTCTGCACTAAGTTTATTAACATCCGCGAAGTTGGGTGATTTCTCAGCGGAAATCTTGTTCTGTACAACTTATACGCTGAGCTGTCATTTTGTTTTGATACACCATAAATCAAAAGCATAATATCAACAAGTTCATTATTTGAATAAACGTGCGGCATTTTCGAAACATAAACCTCGCCGTAACACGATCGAAGATAAATTGATCACAATCGATATTCTGAGTCATGTATGATAAGAAGACAAAACAAGAGATGTTGATATCTACGAGGCGAGGGAGCAGGTTCTGCCAAAAGAAAAACCTCACCTTTAAATACTCCCTGTATTTGGGAAAAGGGATCAGTTCAGAAATTGCGAAAATCAGTTACTGTTTCGAGGAATTTATGATTCCTCATCGCAAATTGCCTTGCAAGAAAAAGCAGCGGAATAAAAACGTATATACTCCATTCACAATTATAAAATCACAACTCTGGCCTTGATAATTTGACACATTCCACTCTGTACCGAAGTTATGATGTTTTTCAAAATATTTTTATGTTCCAAGTCAACACTATGTTGCCCTTTCTACATTCTTAGCGTATTTCTCAGAATGTGAATGAATTTGAAAAGATGTGATGAACGAAAATAATTAACGTTTATATGAATTGATAGAAAGGATTCCTTTTCTAGTTATTTGCATGAAAAGTACAAGAGATCACTGTTGAAATTACTTTTCGCCATGGAAGAAAATTGCATTGCTTTCACATAATTTTCATATGCATGCTTGTGAATATTTAATGTTTATTATCCTCTTGAACTGAAAGTTCAAGACTTGACGACATTTCATTTATCTGATCTTATGAACAAGGAGTAAAATATTCTGACTGTATAGTAATTTATTAGTTTAAAAAATATTCATACATTACTACCACAGTAGGTTTGTACAAATAAAATGGAATAGTTGAAACATATGCTTCACATTTATCATTCACCTGTTCTTAAATAAGATACAAACTCCTGGAATATGGAAAAAACCGATGTATTCTGGTTCAATATAGCCTATTTCTACTTTCGGCAAAGGATTGATAGGAATGAAAGCTCCAGTGACACATTTCAATTCATCGGAATCTGAATTCACCTACGGTTGAATGCAATATAGTCATATTTCTTCTTTTTTTTTAGCTTTTTCGACGTGTTTTTTTCTGAAACGTGAAAACGATCAACAATAATCATTTAGAGACCGATGATGGCCATCCAGAACCCGTTTAGGTACTTACGAAAATCGTGCAATTTCATTCTGCAAGTTCTTTCCTCATAATTCCTCGAAAATCCTACATGAACCATATTTTCCGGTCGCTTTCGTTAGAAGATCGTATAAGGAAGCCTTTTTTGTCTATTTACACATTCCAAATAAATTTTGAGCACCAAAAACGATACCGAAACTAACCAAACTTCTGGGGGACCGGAATTTCGTTTGAAATCTTTCTACACGGCCAGATACCTAAAAAAAACTTTACTACCTACTTTCGCTTTATTTATGCTTATAAATCGATTTTTGGTCCAATTCAAATTTGCCGTTCGTACTCACGCCAAAAGTCGTGAAAGGAAAAAATGACACTTGCACGAAATTTCTCATATCGACGGGAAACTTCTTCTGGACGACGAAGAACGGAAAAATAGGCGATTTCCTATCGATATTTCGCCCGCCGATCGATTCGAACTAACAAAATGTGGAATATCTTTGATACTTTTACTTTGATGTAAACAAAGAAACTGGCAACGTTGTTTTGTCATTAACGATATTTTCTGTACGCGCACAGAGAGAGAGAGAGAGAGAGAGTTTTCGAACTAATCCTCTCTGCTGATCAAGAAACATTTATAGCAGAAAACCTTGCATCTCTCAGGGATGAACTTCCTCACCTGGAGGTGCAACTCGTTCCAGAACTCAGTCACAGCCATTCTAAACTCTTCGTTTTTTGTTAAGAAATCAAGAAACTACATACGTTTTTGATGAGGTACTGGTGAGCGAGGGGCTAAATGAACGTCGCAGTGTTGAAAAAAAGCTCTTCTTGCCTTTGGCATGGATACCAATCAGGACACTTCGTTTCACTTGGAGCAGCATCTCCGTGAATTTTTTGGAGCTCTTGATGCGCTTCAGAAGCAGATTTTTTCGATTGAAAGAAATGACTTGCGATGGCCAGTGGCGTAGCTAGATAATCAGGGGCCCTGGTGCGAAAATCGGAGAAGGGCCCCTTAGGGCCGGTATTATAAAGGCCAACCGAGGATTCAACCGTTGCGTCAACAACCAAATTCCTCACTATCTGGTAGGTGACGCACGGTTGAATCCTCGGTTCGCCTTTTATAAAACCGGCCCTTAATGAATTGTTTGGTTTTTAACAAGTCGAAATATAAATACTTCGAAGAATCAGAGCTACTTACTGAAGGTACAATTGAGGAGTATACTTGAATAAATGATGTTGTCATTAGGCAATGAAAAGAAATAGGTAATTCGAAATGTTTATTTATGTAGTAGGTATATTAAATTAATTATATTTAGGAGGATGAAAAAAAACTTTGAAAACACTTTTTATTTTATGGATATGTTAGATTATTTGGCAAAATAACAATAAGAATAACTTATTCAAGGAATTCATTTAAATTAATTATTGAGGATTCAAACCTGGAGGTCCATCAAGTCATTGATTTCTTCGGGAAAAATATGTTTACAACCTTTGAGACTCATTTTTTTGCAAAAGATTCATTGACTTTACTCAAATCTAGACTTGATGCAGCTTCATTTTCAATTGATATAAGCGATAATCGTCGCAGTCGAGCTTGGCCCATAGTGTTCCTTAAATAATTTTTTATTATTTTCAATTTGCTGAGAGATCTTTCGACTCCTACAGAGATGACCGGAATTTTATGGAATAGTAATATTGCTGTAAATACTTTTGTTGGATCGCATTTCGTAATTCCTTATTATGTATTTTCATACAGAATTCGTGAATTGTCCATGCCTTATTCAATTCAAGTAGAAATAGGTGATAAATACTAAGAAATTGAATCGAAAAATTGGTCCCTATCATATCTCAATATTTACTTTGAAATTTGTCGCAGCGTTGAATTACAGTTTTTTCTCCTACATCTATCAGAAAAGAGGGTGACATAAAATTGAAAATTTTGTTGACTGCAGTCATACCCTCGAAACGTGTATTTAAGAGGCCGTTATACTCTGGCCGACGGCACCGATTCTCCATTCGAAAAGTTGACGCCCGCGATTTTTCACCTGAAAGCGTGATTTTTTTTTATTCTCCTTGAATTTCAGACAGTTCTCTGCGATTTCACACTTTCTGTCTTTTCAGTATTTTCATTCTTGCATTAATTAAGCGCCTATCCAAATGGAATTTTTTTTGATAAACCTAAAAAAATTGATGAACAACCGGCAAAAAACGATTATGGAGTCAATTTTCATATAGTCTCAAATTCAACCCGATTATTTCATGCGAAAAAATAATTTTCTCGGAGAGAAGAAATGGGAGTGCCCCCAAGACATCTTTTAACTTCAATTTGAAGAAAAAATCATGCTTTTAGGTGAAGAATTGAAGGCGTGAACTTGTTAGCCGTCATCAGTGCCACATAGCTCTTCCTGCGGTAGCAAACAACTGAAAAATGAATGTACCTACGTAGAGATCCAGTTTTTGTCGGCCAGAGTACAACGGCCCCTTAATTGTGAAATTATTGTATCGAGCACTCTATAGAAAATCTTCATTTCGAACAATTCTTCCCTACTTCGAAATGGGTGATCAGAAGGAAGCTAATTCATCGAAATGTTTTTGAATTTTTTTGTCTCTTTTCTTCGAAATGGGGATCTATACCATATGCTATGGCATTTTCTCTAGGCTCGCATTTGAAGGACTGGAAGTCACTCCTATAAATTTTTATCTTTATATTCGTCTCTTCTAAGCTCTGCATGCGTCGTCCAAATTGATATCGCGTATTTGTAATACTTTAGATGCATAATTGATATCAATAAGAATGTGCATAAAATCGCAGAGAAAAGTAAATGCAAAATTCAACATTTTTTGTTATTATTTTTGCTTGGCTTCGCTCATCTTTGCACGAATTTTTCATAACTATTTCTGATAATGCACGAATGATATCAAAAAACGAAGTTTAATTGCTGAAATTGCGTTGACCCTATACTGGACCATCTAGTCGGATTTAGTTTTTTCAGAGAGGTGTCCGATTCACCAGTGAATTTTGACAATACCAACGTTTGATGCTATTTCCGAAAAAATTATACAAATTTTGTAACGTGGTAAAAACGGTGGTCAGTGCTTGGGGTCTTGGGGGCCCCTAAGATCGGGGGCCCTGGTGCACTGCACACCCTTGCACCCACGTAGCTACGCCGCTGGCGATGGCTCAGCCTTCTTTTGGAAATACTTGATGAAGTGACCTTTGCACTACTCCCTGCATGTCATGTATTTCAAGACTTCCTCTGGAGATAAAGAATACAATGTCACGACGAAAAAAAAATCAATTTTCGCTCCGAACGGATCGCAACTATAAATAGACCCACACAAAACATATTTCCCGATTTTTCGTCATTCGATTCCAGGATATACATCTGGTGCAGACTTTCGAAGAGAGACGTTTCCGTTAGGGGCAAATCCCCATCGGAGGCCATTTCCTTCCATTGTGCTTATCGAAGAAGTTGATGCCTCGGGGCAGACGAGAATCGAGGGAGCGAAGTAGAAACTTCTCGAAGACGTCGGATGATACGGAACAAAACTTCCGAGTTCTGATCCCAAGCTGCGGTCTATCGGAAAAACGAAAGAGTTCGGTGGGGGGTATTTACCGTGCCGATTTTTGCCATTGGTTGGAAGATAAATCATCAGGAGGTGACAAGATTCTAATCAAGAAAGATTAAAAGAAGGAAAAATCAAACTGTCAAAGCTTCTGTTCCTCTTAACGCTTCAACTGATCATATTTTGTTTGTCAGGTCAGTCACACACTGAAACCGAAGCTATTCTGAAACTCAAAATGCAGTTTTAGCTGACAAGACTTCTTCTGGCCATCATTCAAATTTCTGAACATTACCTTGCAGGTGACCTCGAAAAAGTTAAATTAATTAAAAGAAGTGACTCTTAGAGCAAATCCAACAGATACAGTTTCAAATGGGGACTCACAGTATGCTCCCAAAACCATTTTTCCCATTATAAAATTACTTCAAAAAGAGAAATAAGGGTTGATAGGTTTCAGGTTTTGGTTTTTGTTTGCTTCTACCTGAAACTTATTAACCCTTTCTCTTATTGAAATAACTTGAAGGTCGTTAATAAAATTACTATAAATCCATAAAATTATCCATAACAGTATACGATAATGGGCTCACTAATAATAGAGAACCGACATAATCTAAACCAATTTAACTGAAACGAGAAAAAACTGGCAAGGTACAGGTCGACGTAATAAAATATTAAAAAGGCTGCTATAATAACGAACCTATCTCTAATTTCCCCCCGAACTCTCAAACAAGAATAATATCGAACTAATCGAGAAACACGAAACCAGAAGTCGATTTCCCCCTCGAGAAACAGCTCCTCTCGAATATCTACCATCTATCTATATTTGCCGGCTACATCATCGTTCATAGCTGGGCTAATAGCGCCATTAGGTACTTTGTGTATCGGGTTCGAACAGCACGTGCGAGTGCTAGGTGGAGCAATTAATCAAAGAAGAAGAAGAGATAACGAAACTGTGTTCCTGGAATCGAGAAACTTTGATCAATTAGCATAACTTCGGCAAGTTGCGACCTACATCGGTTATGGGGGCCCTCCGGGAAGACTGAATGAGTTCGTGGTGATTTATAAGGATTCGATCGATCTACTGGGTGGATACATTCAAGCTACTCCTCACAACGTTTTGTACGATAATCAAATGCCAATTGTTGCTACGAAACGCAGCTTTATCTCACTCACGTTTAGGAAAATGCACATACAGTTTCTGGAGTAATAAAAGCAATGAATCTTTACCTACTCTTGCTAATCCTATGAGGAGGTTCCTCCAATCCCTAAAGGACGATAAACGTACTTAGTTTTAACTTCTACAACTTATATGATTGCAATCAAATCGAAAAATGAGCCCATACCTCCTCCAAGGAAAAGGAGACAAGTCCCTAGGGCAATATTTAAAGAAGACAATGAAGAAGAAAATGTTCCTTGCAACTTTCGAGATGATGAAGACGACTGTCCATGTTGTCATGAACTTTCTTCCCGATTTAGATTGGGAAAAAACCGTCTTCTCCAGGATAAGCCCTGGAAAACACTGGTTACGATGCATGCATTGGTTTCATTGGGCTCACGCATCTTGTGCTGATGTTCCTAGAAGAACCAAGCGTTTCATTGGTGAACTTTGTCATTAGTTTTGTAACTATAAGTAGAAAACTACAGTTGCCTGTTGCCGGTATGTCATTTTGTCCATAGCATGCGAACAAAATGAATTCCGTTTATTCCGATTTATCTAAGAATATTTTATTTTTCCGTACTTTAATTTCAAAAATTTCGATAAGATTCCATAAAGAAATAGTAAAGAATAGTAGAAATCACTAAAATCGGTAATGGTTGAAAAACCGATCCTGAATTAAACAAACTTATCCCTAGAAACTATTTGTGATAAATTCATAACGACTCGTTCTTTTTTCTCTGCCACTCAGTAAATTCAAAGAAACTTCCTCAGCTAACATCAGATTATGCATAAAACCGTAGGCGATAGACCACACTAACCTATTCCCGGTGTACATGACCTATTCAGGGGGAAACTCCAGGTCCGTTCTACTGAACAACTTTACACATTCCCCTTACCGCTCCTGAGGGTTTAATTGAATTCCTGAAGGCGGATTAAGGATCAAAGCGGAAGATATATCG
Organism: Adalia bipunctata; assembly: GCA_910592335.1. Classification (NCBI taxonomy): domain Eukaryota; kingdom Metazoa; phylum Arthropoda; class Insecta; order Coleoptera; family Coccinellidae; genus Adalia; species Adalia bipunctata. Next base: position 9,796,179 of record OU342948.1, on the reverse strand, counting down.
TCTCTGAAGTGACGTAAATCAGAGATATTCGTTCCAGCTTGCCCTGCTTGTATCTCCTGCAGACGTGGCCGTTTAATAATAGTTTAATGAAGAATATTACATCAGCATCAGCTTGAGCTGATACTAGAACTAGGTTGACCTAGATTTTTGGATGTTCACTTCGGCCCTTTTATTATTTTCGAATCCTACTAATCCTGTACTGGTTTAAATAAAGAAAAATGGATTGGGAAGAAATCGTGAAATTGTGACAAACAGAAAAGATTTGTTAGCGTAGATCTACACCATGAACCAATAAAACGAACAAAAAATGGTCTAATATAGAAATGATAAACTTCAATTCAAAGTTTGAGATTTTTGTTTATTGGGTGGTCCTATAAAAGGAAATATTTGAGCATGGGATGATATGATTAGAAAATGCATTAAAATACCCATAAACAAAAATTTCGAACGAAGATAGAAAAGACGAGAAAATAATTTGTTCTTTAATCAAAAGAGAATGAATACCAAACATAAATAAATATATAAAACTTGAGATGTGTGCTTCAAATTCTTTCAGATCAGTTTTAAATCTACAGTATAATTTGTTATCATTGGAATATCTAGTTTCGAAGAATAATGAGAAAAGCTTACTGATGGTAATCACAAGAAAATGAGAATATGTAAAATGTACCACAAAAGGAAGAGAAACTCTTTTCTGTTCTGTATCGAGAACAGCTTTCAGAGGCTTGTCTTGATCTTTGGTGGAACCTACACATACGGTATGATATTATAATACAAGAAACAAAAAAAATGAGGATGATGAACTATTTTTGGTGATGTAATTTTCATTCCAAACTCGAAATGTCCTTTTCAGACAATTATGCCACTCTATACATAAATGCACCCCATTAAAACATCATCCAACACAAGTTCGGCTCAGCCTCCTGACCATAACAGCAGCAAACAGCTCTCAACACGTTTTGTCATGTCACTAATAATGACGGTACTTGATCCCGTTTGATCCACTAACATTTTGACATCGAGTGACGACTGCTCAGTTCCAGTTCTTGGACTCTCGCCGAATTCACAGTGTCAAAATGTTGGATGGTGCATTCCGACCACAATGAAAGGAGTCAGGGGACACTGAACAACATCTGCTCTCACAGAACACAGAACAACATAAAATATCTAGACTGCGCGAGTCCTGCATACAGACAAACATCATGCACATAACCCTCAGAAATGAAACCTCTCATATTTCGAAAAAAAATTGGAAATTTTGATCAGAAAAAGATGGAAGCTCACGTGTGGTTGTCTTGTCTGTGTGCAGGTCGCCGCACGGGGTAGAGAAACGTCCGCAGAATCTCGAGGCCTGTGTAAAAGAATGGTGAGAGGCAGACGTTGATTCGGAGAAGGGCGGGAGGAGTGGTGAGTATTTTTGTTTTTTTCCTCAAGTGTTACTGTGCAAAATTCACAATGAATTTTTCATTTGTCGTTGACATGTTTCGGGTTTAATCGCATTCTCAAAACTTTACGGTAACACATAAAACCATAGAAATATACTGCTCCACAAAAATTAAGGAAGTTTCAAAATTTGATACTGTTTCAAAAGATTTAAATTTCCAATTTTTAACTAAGGACTGAACGAAAATAAATTCGCTATCACAAAAACGCCTATATCTCTTGAACCAATTGAGAAAAAAATCAAAATTTGATCATAGTTAGCTTTGTTATGAACGTCAGAAACATGTGGAACATTTACTCCATAGATATTCCAATTCTCTGTCGCAAAATGTCAAGCGAAGTGAAAACACGAGAATTTATAGTGAAACTTTTTAAAAATAATCAAAAATGGAGCTTCAAAAGAATCGCAAAAGAGGCTCGCGTTCGTCCGGAAACGGTATCAAGAGTTGTTAAGCGCTTCAACGAAGATCTTACAATTAACCGCAAGCAAGGAACCGGGAGAAAAAAGGGGTTTCATAACCCAAAAAAGTGAAGAAAGCCATCAGCCTTTTTCAGAAGAATCCTAACCTTTCAGGACGGAAAGTGGCCTAAAAAGTGGGTTGTTCGCAATCAACCGTTCAGAAAATCAAGTCGAGTTGTGGGCTTAGAACATACAAAGTGCAGAAAGTGCCAGATAGGAACGCTGTGGAGAATCGAGAAGCGAAATCAAGAGCAAAGAAATTAAAAAAAGATTTCTTGAAAAATTTTTCCTGTTGCGTGATGGACGACGAAACCTATGTCTTGGCTGATTTCTCGCAACTTCCTGGTCATGAATTTCATACTGCAGATTCTCGTTGAAATGTTGACGAACAATTTCGCGTGAAGAAACGAGCCAAGTTTCCTAAAAAATGAGAAAAGGAGCAAATTTTTCGTTCGCTCTGTTGACTCAAAGATATACATCGAGGAATGCTTGAAGAAACGACTTTTATCATTTTTACGTGAGCACGATGTGTCAACAATCTTTTGGCCAGATTCAGCTTCATGCCACTACAGCAAGGCCTTCAAGGAATGGTACGAAGCTAATGAGGTGGTTTTTGTCCCCAAAGAGGCCAATCCACCAAATTGCCCAGAACTCAGGCCAATCGAAAGATATTGGGCCCTGGAAAAAATAATTGAAGAGGACTAAGAAATCAACGAAAAGATTAGCGAAATTCAAGCAACAGTGGAAAACAGCATCCCAGAAAGTGACTGAGAACACTATAAGAAGAATGATGGGAAGAATTCCAGAAAAAAAACATGAATTTTGTAAAAAATAGTTCTGGTTTTCTTATTGTAAAAACAGTTTACATTATAATTAGAAGATGATTCGAAAATGAGTTTGATTTTCGAAATCGGTCAAGTGGTTCAAAAGATATAAGCGTTTTTATGATAGCTAATTTATTCTCGTTCAGTCCTTATGAGATATCTGAATGTATACTCACTTTGCTAAGTCATTCTTTTATCGCTTTCTCCATAAGTTTCGCAGTTTCAGGTGAAAATTTATTTTTAGTAGTTGTAGCACAAGAGAAGTTCTCTCTTAAAAATAAAAAATCAAGTTGATTCTTCTCAGGAAGCTGGGAAATCTTCCTCCGGGATTGACGAACCCTTTCGCCCAGATGTGTAATTCAATTACGAACCTCCTGTGTCACGCAGCGAGCAAATAAACTCCGGTAAAACTTGCTTGCATCATCATTCTAGCCCTTCCTGTTGTTGTCCTGAATACAGATGTAGTTTCACCCGCATGACCGTCAATTTGCCCTGATGGTACTTGATTATCGGGAGAGCTTTCGATAGTTGGAATGCGTTCGACCTATACGAGAATTTCCGGTATTTAGTTTGTTCGCTAATTTGATAAACACGCGTTTCGAGGGGGTAGTTTACTCGGCGGCAACGAAAGGGGGATGTGGAATTCCACCCCTTTGGAATGCTTTAGTGTTCGGGAGGAGGGAAAAGTCTGAATTTCAGCCAGAATAGTAAGGTAAGGGTAAGGACTGAACGAGAATAAATTCGCTATCACAAAAACGCTTATATCTTTTGAACCACTGGACCGATTTCGAAAATCAAACTCATTTTCGAATCATCTTCTAATTCTAATGAAAACTGTTTTGACAATAAAAAAAGCGAAACTATTTTACAAAATTCATGGTTTTTTACTGGAATTCTTCCCATCATGCTTTACAAAATTCATGGATTTTTTCTGGAATTCTTCCCATCATGCTTCTCATAGTGTTCTCAGTCACTTTCTGGGATGCTGTCCTCCACTTTTGCTCGAATTCCGCTAATGTTTTCGTTGATTTCTTAGTCTTCTTCATTCTCTTTTTACCATCAGGGCCCAATATCTTTCGATTGGCCTGAGTTCTGGGCAATTCGGTGGATTGGCCTCTTTGGGGACAAAAACCACCTCATTAGCTTCGTACCATTCCTTGGTGGCCTTGCTGTAGTGGCATGAAGCTAAATCTGGCCAAAAGATTGTTGAAACATCGTACTCACGTAAAAATGGTAAAAGTCGCTTCTTCAAGCATTCCTTGATGTATATCTTCGAGTCAACAGAGCCTTGGCCAACGAAAAATTTGCTCCTTTTCCCACAAGTGCAAATTGCTTGCCAAACCATCAGGAATTTTTTAGGAAACTTTGCTTGTTTCTTCACGCGAAATTGTTCGTCAACATTTCCACGAGAATCTGCAGTATAAAATTCCTGACCAGGAAGTTGCGAGAAATCAGCCAAGACATAGGTTTCGTTGTCCATCACGCAACAGGAAAAATTTTTCAAGAAATCTTTTTTTTATTTCTTTGCTCTCGATTTCGCTTCTTGATTCTTTATAGCATTCCTTCTTGGCACTTTCTGCACTTTGTATGTTCTAAGCCTACAGCTCGACTTGATTTTCTGAACGGTTGACTGCGAACAACCCACTATTTGGGCCACTTTCCGTCTCGAAAGGTTAGGATTCTTCTGAAAAAGGCTGATGGCTTTCTTCACTTTTTTTGGGCTATGAAACCCATTCTTCCTCCGGGTTCCTTCCTCAACAACTTTTGATACCGTTTCTGGACGAACGCGAGCCTCTTTTACGATTCTTTGAAGCTCCATTTTTGATTATTTTGAAAAAGTTTCACTATAAATTCTCGTATTTTCACTTCGCTTGACATTTTGCGACAGAGAATTGGAATATCTATGAAGTTAATGTTCCACATGTTTCTGACGTTCATAACAAAGCTAACTATGATCAAATTTTGTTTTTTTCTCAATTGGTTCAAGAGATATAGGCGTTTTTGTGATAGCGAATTTATTCTCGTTCAGTCCTTAGGTGTGGTACCGGAATTGATCAATATAAAACGGTCACTAGTGTAGGAATGCAATTTGCAATCCCTCGAAATTGAATAGGACCTGGTCTTTTTGATGGTTTTCCCGGCTATCGACGTGTCTCTTTAGTCTAGTTATGTTGAAAAGTTGGCCGTGAAACGGTATTTTAATAGGTTGCCGGGATATTTTTGAACGACTCGGTCCTGAGTCATAACTTTATGGTAGTGACACCTGTCGAGGTAGTAAACTCTGGATACTTTTTTCTGGATGCACGTTGCATCCCGGCGTTACTGGCATCATTTTCGACGTTGCTATGTGGGCGAACAGCATCAATCTCACAATTATTTCATTGTGTTCGATAAGTCGGTTGATTGTTCGCATTCGCGAATTGAGAATTACTTGTCTTGATCTGTTGAAACCTTGTAAAAAATTTACATTAAAATAATGAATGGAGTTTTATATTTGCCTAAAGTATTTCGAAACTTTGTCTCCATTCGATAACAAAACGAAATGGGTCAATCGTTTTCGATCGTCTGTCAATTTTCTCATCATCTTCACGACAATAGGATTCATATTTTTTGGAATATACAGATACGGAAAACCGAGTCCGGTCATCAGTGTTTTCAATGCATTACAACTCTCTTTCAAAAGAATATATATATATAAATATGAAAATTAGCTATCGACCGTAATTGTTAGAATTTGAAAGTTTATTAGGATCTCTCGGTCAAAGGATTAGTAATACACTTATATATTATCCTTGAGAAAGGTAATAAACATTACCGAAAGCTTGGATAATATATAAGTGTATTACTAATCCTTTGACCGAGAGATCCTAATAAACTTTCAAATTATATATAAATATATTATATATTACAACAAATGGCTTTATTGTGCCCCACATCTATAGTAACTGACAAAGAAACTGCAACACCCAGAAGAAGCTGTTCAAATTTCAATTTTTTTTTGGTAGAACATAGACAGTAAAGTAAGGAAGGTTTACAATTTTTTTTGATGAATTTACTAAAAATGTGTGGTGGTATGGTCTATTTTTTCTTGAGGGATTCTATCCCAAGCTACCTGTACTTAATGTCTCAGAGCCGCCAAAGTCCGTAGGGGCTGGGGTAAATTTCCAAGCTTTCTACCCATGATGTCCCAAACATGCTCTATGGGCGAAAGATCGGGGGATCTGGGCGGCCATGGCAAAAGATTCACATGGATCGCTTCGAAAAAGTTTAAACTAACTCTGGCAACATGAGGTCGAGCATTATGTTGCTGAAGTATTGAACTCTCGAGCTGGTTAAGGTTAGGGAGAACTTATGGCTCCACTATTTCTTGAAGGTAACGCAGCGCTGTCATGTTACCTCGAATAAAGACTAAAGGTGATCTATTTGCATGTGCAATAGCACCCCATATAGTTATAGTGAAGAGGGGTTACAGTTCACTGCGACCTTAAGGTCTATTGTGCCCCCTATCAGAGCTGTTATCATCGCGCCTCCTACAGCTTGCCCTCCAGTTCCAGAGATTTGATGAAATCCATTATCTGGGATGGCTTCAAGGAGGATAACTCCCCACTTCTACAAGTTTCTTGTCCAAAGCACTCTTTCCTTTGGCTTGAAATGGCATAGCATTCCGCAACCAGGTGAATAGGAGTTTCTTCCTCCTCCCTACAGAATCTACACTCATCAGTGTCCGATAAACCCATTTTCAACAGATGCTTCTTTAGGCGACAATGTCCTGTGAGAAAGCCAGTGAGTCAGTGAAGTTGGTTTTTACTGAGATCCAGATATTTTTTGGATCTAGCAGTTTCAAAGTTCCGGAGGAACTTTTTGGAGTGGTCCATTCCTGGGAGATTCCGCCAGAGTTTTTCTCTGTCGGTTCTCTCCTTCAGCATAAACTCCTTCTTATTGGTGCATTTTCGTATACCACAGAAGGGTTCTGGGCCAGTGAGTGGCGTTTGTGCGCTCTTTCTGTCCAGTGTATTGGCCTCTTCGTTTCCTACGATTCCCGAATGACCGGGAACCCAGATTAAAAAGACTTTATTCTTCTTGCCTACCTCATTGAGTTTGTTTCGGCACTCCCAAATCAGCTTTGAGTCAATGACGTAGGAGCTCAGTGCTCTAATAGCAGCTTGACTATCTGTATGAATAGCTATATCGCACTTCCGATAGTTTCTTTCTAGATTTATATCTAGACATCTTCCGATTGCGAGTATTTCCGTTTGAAGGACGCTTGTACAGGAGCCTAACGATAATGCACACTCGGTACTTGACCCGTAAATCCCAGCGCCAGCTCCTGTAGCGGTTTTGGAACCATCTGTATGCCATTTTATTGTATTTTCTTTGAGATTATAGTTGGTGTATTCCTTTTCCCAATCTTCTCGTTTGCTTAGCAATGTACTGAAGTTTTTCTCAGTGCTTACTTTCTTGATCATTACATCACTAGGAAGCACTAGCACTAAATCAAAATGACAGAATTTACTTTTCTTATGATATCTCAATATCCGGCTCTGATAATCTCGAGTTGTTTGAACTGCTTGACAATGCTTCTAAGTTCTATGAATGCAACTTATCTCCATTTGACCGACCTTCTAACTCTTATGGTTTAAAAGTTACCAATACAATACCATTAAAATAGTGGCGACTCTGTATGTTTGCTGTTGGTGTGATGGGTCAGAAAATCGGTATCATCACCAACTAGCACTTTCTTTTCTTACTCCTGTGATACCTCAAGGTATCAACTTGTAACTTGACTTGAAACCTTCTGAGAAAGTAGATACTGATAGAAAACCAATACAGACATACTCAATGAGTCTTCTCAAATGAGAACCAGAATTTTCTTCGAAAAACAATCACATTCCTTGCATTTCGAAGGGTCGCTTCGAATTTCCTTCTTCCCGTTTCTTGTATCGCAAGGGTACCTTCAATCACGTCCAGCACTTTGAAAGTTCGATCCGGACCAATGGAAGAAACTCCAATACCTACGCCATATCGAATTCCCTGCAAAGGAAGCGAACCGAACCGTCAGGACCGGGATCGCTCCCGATAGATTTCACTTCCGCATTCCCGAGAAGAGGTTCGGCGGCAGTTAAAATCCTATTAAACAATGGTCTCTGTCTCGCTCTGCTTCCCGGATTTATTCAGCGATTAATCCGCCCCGACTCGATAACACCTGGGATATTGCCGAGCTCCGAAAATTGAGATCTGAGAAAAGAAAATGGAGCAATGTTCGGAATCCTAATGGCCGGGTTAAAAGACTTGTCGGATTAAAATTCATTGAGGGACTCGTCCGATAAGGAATTCAACCGGTAGCAGGCCCGAAGGCGGGACGAGAGATTTCTCCCGGCATAATCAACGCTTTGTTTGAACAGCTTGTGTGGATGGAAAGTTATGGTTTAACGGAGCTTGAGGGTATCTTCGGGATTTCGTTAAGGAAAGGTCGCCGGGGTGGAAATCCGGTAGGTCTTTTCGCATCTTCCGTTTTTGAAGGCCCGAGCAACTTTCTTCTTCGGCAGTAGTCGTTTTTGATGGGGCACATAATACAGGGTGAGTCTTTGACGTGTACATATATTTCAACCGCAGATTCCTCTAAAAAAACTCAACACTTTTTTCTTATACCATTTTTCGAAATTCGGTTCCGTTTGAAAGATACAGGGTGTCGAAAATCCATGAAAAAAACACTTTTCTGTTCATATCTTCAAAACTCTTATTTCAAATGGAGTGAATTTTGGTTGATTGTTTATTCAATAATCCTCCTGTTATAGAAGTTACAGTGTAGCCGACTCATAAATCCACGCAAAAACACCATAAAACCACTTGAAGAAGATGAACGGTTCATATTTCAGAAAGAATTAATCATTTTACAAAATAATAGTATTCTTATGATTTTTAAATAAAACGTGTCGTTTTCGAGTTATTCCTAATATTATACGATAAAATTTGGGGAAAAATCATGAATTTCAAGAATAATCTATATGCTTTCCTAGTTTCCTGGATTACATATCATCGAATATTATCACTTCTCTGGTCTCTAAGCAAGTTAACAATGTTGTACTAATGTTTTTCAACTCTATCGAGACTAAAATCTAAATGATGGAAAAACGTTTGATGTAGAGATATGTAATAATAAAATCCAACGAATGTGGAACATAAAATTAAACACAGAGTATCATGAAAGTATACATTTAATACGCACCGTTTCTATTAAAAATTTATTGTTAGAATAGAATAGAATAGAAAAAATCTTTATTTCTAGTCACTACAAAAAGCAAAAAGAAAATAGTGTCAAAAGTAGAAGAATTACAATTTATTATAAAATTCACCTGAATCATAAGGCTCTAATGTTATTAGCATTTCATATATTGCTTTTTTAAATTTTTTCACATTTGTTTCCCTTCTAATGTAATTCGGCAGTCGATTGAACATGTTCATACATGAATAGTGACAACCTTTCTCAGTCATTGTGAGTGATGCTTAGGATATATGAAGTGTGGGATGTGGGTCTCTTCTCTCATAACTGCTTTGGCTCAAATCATTTTCGAAAAGGTGCTTATTCTGAAGAACAAAATTTAGGCATTCTTGGATGTAAACTGCATAGACTGTGAGGATCTTATTCTCTCTGAATAAACCTCTACAAGTCTACAAGATTCTCTGTATTTGAGCCCAAAAATAATCCTCAGAACCTCTTTCTGTGTTACAAAGATGTTATTGATATTTCTATTCGATCCATAAAAAATTATTCCGTACCTCATTCTTGATTCGAAGTTAGAGAAATAGACTGTTTTCAAAATTTCCTTCCTCAGGTATTTGGACAGCACTCTGATGGTATAGCATACTGAATTTAAGCTTCTGTTTGTTATTTCTATATGCTCTCCCCAAGTGAGATGTTCATCTAATGTCATTCCCAGGAATTTTGTGGTTTCTTGAATGATCCAATGCGTTCCACCTATAGTTAAGTCTTCTGGTATATTCTGTGTTGAGTGTTGGGTTTTAAAGCATACAATACCGGTCCATATTGAAAATAAATGTCAATGAAATGCAAAATTCAGATATATGAATGATGAATATCGAAATTACATGAAAAATAAAATTATACTTATCACTAAATAATCTGTGGCGATGTTTCTATCTGAACAATATTCTCTTGGAATTTTATTAACTCGACACTACACGGTTGATATCACATTCATTCACTAAAAGTTTTTATATAATCATCACGAGGTCGAGGAAAAACACCTTAAATTATCACTTTCCCCTTTTATAGCAACATAGCTTTAGAGGAGATTTCCTCCATTTTTGTTCGGAGATCGCGCCGGTGATCGCTATACGCATGCGTTGTTCACAGACGTACAAAGATTATCTCTTTAATCTTTGATTACTAGGCTATGGATGTGTCGATTCCAATGACGAAGAATGAGTATTTATTTTTCGTCATTGGTCGATTTATAGATCTTACAGTGTGTTTCTTGGATAGTTTCAGGAATATTGGTGAAGCTGGCAACATACACATAAAACTTTCTGTAAAATATTCACAGAATGGATACAAAATGGGTTAGGTTAGGTTGATTGATAATAAACTTGATTGAAAGATATTCCTTATGAGATATGTTTGGGATATCAAGGAAAATATGGAGAAGTTATTAGTGTTTACAAACTAATCTTTAGAAAAATCGAAAAAGGAACTCATTTTGATGGGAGAAATATGGCTTGTTTATGGCAGATATAATCGGACAAACCTAAGTGTTTTTGTTAAGAAATATCGTGTTTTTAACGTTCCTATTCAAATAAAGCTAGTACTTGAGTATTCCCTAAATGTATCAACTCAATTTCAATCGAAAAATATGAACTTTGAGGTCTCTGCAGAGAATCGTATCAGGCACGTATTTGGCCCAATTTTCAGAAAAATGGAAAATGAAAAAAAGGTTTCTCTTGGAATATTTGCATAATATTTAGGAAACAAATACTCATTTCTGACATTCACGCACAAATGAGTATATGAAGAAATGTAGGTACCTTTCAAGGTCGATATTCAAAGCAAAATTATTGAAAGGATTGGGAGCATAAAATTCACATTCATTGAAATAATAACCACATAATAAAAATCATTCTGCGAAATTCGTGATCCCTCCACATACGTCAACATCAACTACGGTCCAACTCACGGTGAAAACCGCCCAATAAATTCTTCAACACGAATCCACCTCTTAAAATATTCTCGGCCAGATTCGCCCTCAACCTGCACACATTTACATACCTCGAGTAGCGGCGGCAGGAGCGCGGAAACTTAAGAAATTTACATCCGGGTTCATTCAACAAATCCTGAAAAATTGCTCCCCTGCCGAATAAAAAGTCCCCGACGTCCAACTGTATGAATTGCTCAACGAAAATTTTGCATTCCTTATTCCTGGAAGAAGTTTGAATATTTCCGCGGAGTTATCTGATTCTGAGTGAAGGGAAGCTTTGAAGGAATCGCGTTTTCTAATTATGGGCCTTTCTTCAAGAAAATGAGAAAAGCGGGCTGCTTTTTCTCTGATCTCGATAAGAATCGCGCTGAATGATTTCGTAACGTCGGAAGAAGTCTTTACTGTGTCAATTACAAAGCTGATGATGACAATGAACTGGCAGAGGTTTTTCGAATTTGCTCTTGTTTTTCTCACTAATTTTTCGATCAAAATAACGACTTTGGGAGATGATCCCCAACAGGGGGGCTGTAGCGAGCCTCAGACACCTGAACAACAGAAGGATCATCAATTGTGTTTACCTAACTCAAAATCTGTTTTGATGTTCGGAACATTGTATGAATTCGTCGAAAAGAATTGATTCACTCATAAGGACTGAACGAGAATAAATTCGCTATCACAAAAACGCTTATATCTTTTGAACCACTGGACCGATTTCGAAAGTCAAACTCATTTTCGAATCATCTTCTAATTCTAATGAAAACTGTTTCAACAATAAAAAAAGCAAAACTATTTTCTACAAAATTCATGGATTTTTTCTGGAATTCTTCCCATCATGCTTCTTATAGTGTTCTCAGTCACTTTCTGGGATGCTGTCTTCCACTTTTGCTTGAATTCCGCTGATGTTTTCGTTGATTTCTTAGTCTTCTTCAATTCTCTTTTTAACAGGGCCCAATATCTTTCGATTGGCCTGAGTTCTGGGCAATTTGGTGGATTGGCCTCTTTGGGGACAGAAACCACCTCATTAGCTTCGTACCATTCCCTGGTGGCCTTGCTGTAGTGGCATGAAGCTAAATCTGGCCGAAAGATTTTTGACACATCGTGCTCACATGAAAATGGTAAAAGTCGCTTCTTCAAGCATTCCTCAATGTATATCTTCGAGTCAACAGACCCTTGGCCAACGAAAAATTTTCTCCTTTTCCCACAAGTGCAAATTGCTTGCCAAAGCAGGAATTTTTAGGAAACTTTGCTTGTTTCTTCACGCGAAATTGTTCGTCAAAATTTCCACGAGAATCTGCAGTACAATTCCTGACCAGGAAGTTGCTAGAAATCAGACAAGACATAGGTTTCGTCATCCATCACGCAACAGGAAAAAATTTTCAAGAAATCTTTTTTTAATTTCTTTTATCTTGATTTCGCTTCTTGATTCTTCACAGCGTTCCTGTCTGGCACTTTCTGCACTTTGTATGTTCTAAGCCCACAACTCGACTTGATTTTCTGAACGGTTGACTGCGAACAACCCACTATTTGGGCCACTTTCCGTCTTAAAAGGTAAGGATTCTTCTGAAAAAGGCTGATGGCTTTCTTCACTTTTTTGGGCTATGAAACTCCTTTTTCCTCCCGGTTCCTTCCTTGCGGTTAATTGTGAGATCCTCTTTGAAGCGCTTAACAACTCTTGATACTGTTTCCGGACGAACGCGAGCCTCTTTTGCGATTCATTTGAAGCTCCATATTTGATTATTTTGAAAAAGTTTCACTATAAATTCCCGAGTTTTCACTGCGCTTGATATTTTGCGACAGAGAATAGGAATATCTATGAAGTAAATGTTCCACATGTTTCTGACGTTCATAACAAAGCTAACTTCGATCAAATTTTGATTTTTTCTCAAATGGTTCAAGAGCTATAGGCGTTTTTGTGATAGCTAATTTATTCTCGTTCAGTCCTTAATTTCATTTCCATTCTCCAATACCGATAACACCACGCCACTGGACCTTTCAAAGTTAGATTCTGCAATGTTGCCAAGGCACTATCTAATGATCTTGCTATCCTTCGTTCTACTCATTGGAAACTGACCAAATTTTGGATTCTCGAATTTATTAATGATATATGGTCTAAGGATTCTAAGGTCCAAACTAATGTCACACCCTCATATGCACATATGCAAACTCTCTCAATTCGGATTCGGCTTATGTACCCTGCCAAATAATGTCCCATCCAGGCTGTTACGATCGCTTCCCGACAAACAGCCTCCCATAATTCTTTCGATATTCGTTCATCCCTCACTCGAGACTCCCATATCGACTCCGGAATAAAAGTAATCCATGTGTGCATAAATCCTAAAATACGTCCTTCGAAAATGCCCCATTCTCCGTTTTAATATTCCCCGCCTCAGCGGCGGTCTTCACATCAATTTCCATCCCGTTTCGGTCCGGGATAGAAACTGCCACCTACGGGAAGAAGTTGCGACCATGCGAAGTGTAGGTATTTATGCGGATCCCAGTGGGGAGTATCCGAGTATCTTCGGCGTCTTGTGCAGTCAACAGGTCAAAGTTGGGCGAAAGCAAGCCTTGTTGACACGCGAGAAAAGTTCGTATCCGTAACTTTTCCGTACGGGATTATTGTTTCCGTTTCGTTTCCATTCGGAATTTTTTGGACTTTTCATTAAAATGGGCCGAGACAAGGTATGGAATTGCGGATACGGAACGGTAATTCGATCCGAGTGAATGGATATTGAAAAAGTTTTTTGTATGGGGTGCGTCAAGATGGATGAACAGCCTTGTTTTTCGGTTATTGCTTTGTCAGACATAGTTGTGTTTTCGTAGCATGACAGCATGCTGAAAACTTGGAAATTCTCGACACAGATTCATTCATGTTATAAATATAAGTTTTGGGAAAACGGCTGTGAATATTCTTCGCTTCCCGATTGGATTTCCCCTTTACCACATTCACCGAAAGAAGCATAATTTCACTTGAAAAAGCATAATTCACTCAGGTATCATGAGGAAACCTAAGAAAAGTGAATTCAATAAACCTACCTCAAAAGATATAAAAACAACGGTTACCTATGTATTTCTGTTACTTCTTGATCGCCTTAAAATCCTATTTTGATTGCTCCATTTCGCTTGGGTGATATCACGTGTACGGATCGAATCAATGTTTCCATATTTGTAATATACATATGTTCGGTTACCGCTTTATAGCAGTCTAGATGGACCTGGAAAATGGATTTAGAATAGAATATCATTATTATCTGATGAAGTCGATTGGTTATTGAAGAACATTTCAGCACTGCGAACAGATTGATCTTTATTCGCTGGAAATGAATTATGGAAAAAAATCAAACATGAGAAATTCGAGTCAAAGAGGAAATATATAAGAAAGTCTGTTATCAAAATATAGGTTTTCGAGGTCGCTGAATTCAATAGAATATAAAATGGTTTAGATTTTAACCTGCAAAATGGCATTTTGTCATAAAAATCGAAATTTCAAATCGTCAGTAGGTATTCCTGTTCCTCTGGTCGTATCTAAATGAGTTTCTTTATATTGATAATCTGAATTGTCCAGAGGAAAATCGATATCGAAAAACCCAATTTTTGGCGTGAAAAATGCATAAGGGGTAAGACCCCCCTAAAAATACCATATTTCTCATCAACACGGATACCCTGGAAAATCTAACAGTGTTATTCAATCGATAATGTCTTCAACTCGTTCGAATCATTCAGAATACCCGTTTTGGTGATCCATATCACCCATACTTCGAGTGCTCTGAGCTTCAGAACAAAACTCTAAAATGAAGTATGTAAAAAATAAAACATGAAAAATTCGAGTCGAAGATGAACTACATATATAAGAGAGTTTGTTATCAAAATATAGGTTTTCGAGGTCGTTGAATTCAATAAAATATAATTCATATCGATATCTATCATAGTTTAGATTTTCACCTGCGAAATGGCATTTTTTCCAAAAATCGAAATTTCAAATCGTTAGTACTCCCGTTCCTTTGGTCGCATTTCAATAAGGTTTCTATATTGTTAATCAGCATGGTTCAGAGTATCTTCATGAAGAATAAAATCGATATCTTATATTCCCACTTTTTGGGTGAAAAATGATTACAGCAGTTTCAATTTGGGTAAAATGGAATCTTAGGAAATTTAGATACGATACATTTTTTCGAGAATTTGTACTGAGATAACTGAATCTCCTTCATTCAATAGAAATGGAAGCAAAGACATAAGAAACGGACTGATGGTAAACATTTACATACGTCCATTAAAAGTTTTAGTTTCTTTTCAGATTTAAACAATTAAAACTTCGACGAAAATCTACAGGAACTATACTCATTACAGTCCTTCTGAGACAAAATTCCTAGAACTTTTATTTTCCTGAAATCAGGTAGGACATGCATTAACTTCGTTAACGAATTTAACGAAACAAATTAATTTAAAAGTTCCAGACTTGGACGATGTCGATTCATATAACATAACTCGATATTCCATATTTCATGCAGGATGTCATGTTTTGAGTGAAATCCCTCTAAAACGCTAACAAGACGTGAATATCAACAATGAGGAAGCATAAACGTGAAAACATTGGCAGAATATCACCCCGAATAGACGTGCGTCAATTCGTTTGTCAATTCCTTTAGAAAAATTAGTCTGGTGTATAATTAAACCAATTAAAATAGCTTTGGCATACTGTTCTCTAAATAGAAACAACACACAATGCTGCCTCATATTTCATTGCGGATACCAAACGGTATGGCTGAGCTGATGCGGGTCCATTTTCGAAGACTATCCCGTATACCGGATGATCCAAAAAAATGTTAATCTCCAACAAGAATTTAAATGAATTCTCAATGCTGAAAAGCTCTGGTATTTCTCTTCTCTTTCGATCTTTGGAAATGGAAATAATTTAAATATAAGTAAAAATATTTTGATGCAACATTGTGACCACATTATTCAATTGTACTTTTTAGTATTTGTCTAAACCCAATTCTGTAATTCAAAATGCACGTTTGCTATATCACGTTTAGTTGATTCTTCTGAATTCAGCCTGTTTTTTCCGATTTAAATGTTTTTATCATTTAATCGTAAAATATCTCATATTCCTTTTTGGATTGAGTAGAATCGATTCATCCCATGATTTTACACTCCACTGAATACCAGTGTAATTTATCGTTTCACTCGATTATCAAAATAAATAACTATCAGTTTGTTATTCTATTTTCAATTTTCGGTGATTGAAAGTGGAATCATTATTGAAGTTAATTCCCAGAATTGAATAGGAATATCTGAACTCGTTTGTTTAGAGGTTTTTTATATGTGTGACAATACGATTTCAATTGATATATGCAATATTTTAATCGAATATAGGGTGTAACTAATTGATAAAGGGCACATAGTAACAATGAGAGTTAGGACAAATTTCCTGCAAACATGGGTTTTAACATCTGATTTAATTTGCTATTTGTTTCGACTCCCTTAATTTCCTAAAAAAAACCCGGTGATTTCCTAGTTTTTCTTTCTTATGGAAAATCAAATCCTGAAGTATACTGTGTATTCTCTGTTTAACAAGAGAAATCATGTACTGGGTGTGGCAACTAGTTCTCCCACACTATTGAAAAAAAATATGAAAAAAGATATTGGAAAAATTCCTTTTATTTTGAAAACCTACATAATCAAGTCTTCTTTCCGTTACAGAAGGAGTTTATTGTCATTTCGTGGTACTAATATGAAAAAGATGGAGAAATCCTGAACAGCCTGAGACAATCACTCTGTATAAACCGTGGTCGTAAATATTCGGGAAATGCGAAGTGGAACAATACGGGAGCCAAGAAAACTAATTGAGGCTTTCGAGAATGCACGATTAGTTGGTGCGAATCTCGAAACATTGGCTGATTTATCTGTTTGGTATTGTTTTTAAATTAATGCGTGGTTATCGGGGAAAGGCCTGAGTCCAACTCCCGACTGTGTGGGTAGCGGTTTCGCAGGAATCGTTACGTGTCATTTGGTGTGAGCAGCTGACGCTATAATGTTGGGGTAGCATAAATTCCCCCGACATATTGGAATCGAGAAACATTTTTCTTGTGCTGAGTGCCTCTGATCTTTCGATTGATTTGTCTCGATATTTTCTGAAGGAGAACACGAGAAGGTTTACATTTTTCGCATTTCATATTGGAAATATGACCTAGGATTAGTTTCACTAGCGGATTCAGACAGTTTTTAAGGGGGGGGGGGCATGAATCTAAAGGTGTTATTCGATCGTTGATGTCCTCATCCCATTCGAATCCCCTTTTGCTATCCATAACATCATAACTCTGCATGCTCTAGGTGTGTGAATAAAACTCGAGAATGAAAATTGGAAAACATAAAACTAAAAAAAGCTGGTTGAAGAAGGACAATATGGTCAAGTTTGGTATCGAAATATGGGTTTTCGAGAACGCTGAATTCAATGAAAAATATTTCAAGAATCAAGGCGCTATCTAGAATAGTTTAGATTTTGACTTGCGAAATGACATTTTTTCAAAAAATCGAAATTTCAAATCGTCAGTGCTCCCGTCCCGTTGGTCGAATCTAAATGAGGTTTTTATATTGTTAATAAGCGTTGTCCAAAGTATCTCTAGGCCTAATAAAATCGAGTTCGAAAATCCCAACTTTTTTGGTGGAAGGTGCATAAGGGGTAAGACCTCCCAAAAACAGCATATTCGTCATCACCACGGAATCCCTGGAAACTCTAATGTTGATACTCACTCGGAATGGTCTTCAATCCGTTCGGATTATTCAGAATAACCATTTTGCTGGTCAGTAGCGCCTAAATTTTGAGTGCTCTGAGCTCGTGAACAAAACTCGAAAATGAAAATCGCAAAGACGCAAAACATAAAACCCAAAAAATTCATGATACAAAAGGCTCATATGGTCATGTTTGGTATCAAATTATAGGTTTTCGAGGACGAGGAATTCAATAGAAAATAAATCAAGGCCCTATCTGAAACGGTTTAGATTTTGACCTGCGAAATAGCATTTTTTTTTTTTTAAATCGAAATTTCAAGTCTTCATAACTCCCGTTCCAGTTATCGTATCCACTTTTAATTTTTTTATTGATTATCAGCGTTTGCCCAAATATCTGTATATTATAAGGCCTAGCCTTATATAAGATCGATTAAGAAAATGTCAACTTTTTGGGTGAAAAATGAAGAGATAAGACCCCCCAGAAACACCATATTCTTCATCAACACTGAATCCCTGGGAAATCTAAACGTGTTATTCGATCGTTAAGGTCTTCATCCCATTCGAATCTATCAGAATACCTACCCATTTCGCTGATCCATAACACCAAAACTCCGCATAGTCTAACATTTTAGAAATGACTTCAAATTGAATTTTTTTCATGAAAATATGAGGGATCAACTGAACTACTGTAAGGTGATTATTGTCCATTGTCAAGGGGGGGGGAGCATGCCCCCCCTGTATCTGCCAGTGATTAGTTTTCAGATCAATTATTTGATTCCTGTATTATAATCCAATTTCTTATTCCCTTTCAATCCTTAATGGATAATTCGAATATTCTTGGTGCCAACAATCAAAAACTTTCCCTATATGACGTCTTTCTCAAGACTTATCTGAGCGGATATTATTGACTGTCAATGGAATGGCCACCATATTTCTTGCCCAGTTATATGCCGTGCTAAATTCGGTGTGATAAATGTTTCCAGATACCCAAGTCCTTTGAAGTTACGAGATTTATCAAGCGTTCGCCCCTTGAGCTTCAATTCAAGACACTTCAAACTTCGCATTCTTTCACAATGAAGAATGATATTTATTTCCCGTCGACAGAAAATAGATCAGCAACTGTTGCTCATTCATCTCAACAATTAACCGTACTACGGCTAATTAATTCTGTAAAATAACGAGGTTCGATTTTGGCAGTCGATATTCGACCATTCATTTCTGCATTGGGTACGTCGTGAGTTTATTTTTCCATGGTGTGTTCGATATAGGTCAGTGAGGATTAATGGATGGCATCGTGTTCATTAAGTCCCAGTTCATTAATAAGGGAAGTCGCATGTAGAATCGAATAATTATTGGTAACTCGTTAAATTTCTTTTCAATTTGAGGTTCTTTGATGTGAGGATTGGAATTTATAAACCGGATGTTTTGATGGGGAGAGTTTATTTTGGAAATAGAGATAATCGATCTTGTTTGGACTTTGATGATTGGAATGAATGAAGAAGATTTTCGTTTCTTATATACTAATGTCAAAAAGAGAAAACGAAAGGATTTAGATTTTTTATTATTATCCGGCACTAGCTGCATCCCTATCCGTTCTTGTTAAATGAGTCATACTGGCCCCCATTATTGAAAATGGAAAAGACCAATAATAGAGTGATACTACAATAACTTCGTCAAAATTATAACATTTCTGGATAACCTATATGGCAGATTCTAATGGCATCTGCCACAAATATAAGAATCTGCTGGAAGTTTGAATATTGTTGTGGTTAGTAGACAGATTTAATCAACGGAACGTTGACTAAGAGAAGTACGAGGATATATTAAAAAATTCTTAGCCTACTATAGAACCAAACAAAATTTCGATGTCAAAATATTTTATTACTCAACATATTCTCCTCTTAATTGAATTCATTAATTACCGTGAACCTACAACGCCTCTAGACCTTTAAAAAAAAATGTTTCCTCTCGCTCTGCATACCTTCCTGCACAGCATTTATAACCTCCTCGTTGGAAGAAAATTTACGACCTTTTAAACTTATTTTCAGTTGAAGAAAGTGATGATAGACGGACAGAGCCAAATCTGGTGAATGAGGGGGGTGTTCTAGTAATTCTAACCCTAAATCACGAATTTTTTGCATGGCAACATGAGATTTGTGTACTGGGGCGTTGTCCTGTAAAAACAAAACACCTTTGGATAGCTTTCCACGTCTTTTCTCTAATTTTTTCCCGTAGAGTGGTCAGTAATGTCGAAAAGTAATCTCCAGTTATTGTTCTACCCTCATCCAAAAAATCAATTATGATTACTCCATGGCAATCCCAAAAAACTGAAGCTTAACTTTTCCAGCAGATTTTTGGACACGTTCTTCTTAGGTCTTGGAGAACCAGAGTGCCGCCATTCCATCGATTGTTGCTTTGTTTCTGGATCGTTGAAATGTACCCAAGTCTCATCCATAGAAACAATTCGGTTTTAGAAGTCTACATCGTTTTCAAATCGAACACAGATCGAACGCGATGCTTCTACCCTTGCACGCTTTTGGTCAACATTCAAACATTTGGGGATCCATTTTGCAAAAATTTTTCTCATGTCCAAATTGACGTGAACTATATGCTGAACGCGTTCATATGAAATCTTCAGTGCTTCAGATATCCGTTTTAGCCCAATTCGACGGTCTGATAAAATCATGTCATGAACTGCATCGATATTTTCGGGGACTGACACAGAAACTTGCCTTCCCGATCGGTCATCATCTTCAATGGAAAATTTACCTCTTTTGAAGCTTGCAGTCCAATTTTTCACGGTTGCAGACGAAGGACTTTGATCCCCAAGAGGGTATTAAGCATATCTTCGTAAATCTGCTTACCTCTTAACCCTTTTGAATACAGGTACTTGATGGCTCGATACTCCAATTTTTCGATTTTTACAATTTCGTGGGTATCTTTTTTTTAAATTTATTGCGTAACTCCGGTTCACTTTTTTGACGTCGAACTCTACACTGACACTTCTTATAAGTTATTATTCGTTGATATGGTATCGCAATATTTTGTTTATGCATGGAACTGGTCTAGGCTAACTGGATATCAATACATCCTCGTATCATTATTCACTATTATAGTTTTGCTTTATTTTTTCACTTAATTTCTCGAAAGGCAAATTATGTCGAAAAATAAGACAAGAAGTTAAACCAATAGAAGGAACAATAAAATATTCTATTCCCGCACAAAAACGACCTTCAAGCAATAATCTCCTGTTTTCGATTTCAGTAAAAGAAAACACAAACAATGGAAGGCCACAACCCTTATTGCAGGAACCACATTTCGGATCAAGGCCACAACCTTTCAGTAAGTACCTTTACAGATTATCTTTTCATGCATTACAATGCGATTCATCCATACCCAAGTTTGAGGGATAGAAATTAATGGCAATTTGAAAAAATTCTGGCACACGAAAGAGTAATTGAAAAAGAGCATTCAGTAGAACAAGAGTTGCATTTCAGGATCGCGAAAAATTCTGAATTGAAAGTCAAAACGGTCGGGTCTATTCATATAAAAGACGGACGGAAATAGGTCGACTTATTCGTTGTGCGGGACCTCACCCATTCAATTACCCGTTTAAGTATGCGAAATTAAATTTTCGCTTTGGCACGTTGATTGTCCTTTCGTACTGAAGGAAAAGTACCTACCTTGTATACTGATTAATTGCTGGGTATGGCTATGCTGAAAGAGAACGTAGTTCAGAGTCGTCTCGTTTTCAGTAGGTATTAAGTTTGGGGTTGCATATACGAATTTTGCATTACCGACCTTTCTTTGTTCTCTTGCAGTGTTTGTTTATGAAAATTTACAGGAAACAGAGAATTGAGGACTGAACGAGAATAAATTCGCTATCACAGAAACGCCCATATCTCTTGAACCAATTAAGAAAAAAACAAAATTTGATCATAGTTAGCTTTGTTATGAACGTCTGAAACATGTGGAACATTTACTTCATAGATATTCCAATTCTCTGTCGCAAAATGTCAAGCGAAATGAAAACACGAGAATTTATGAAACTTTTTCAAAATAATCAAAAATGGAGCTTTAAAAGAATCGCAAAAGAGGCTCGCGTTCGTCCGGAAACGGTATCAAGAGTTGAGCGCTTCAACGAAGATCTTACAATCAACCGCAAGGAAGGAACCGGGAGGAAAAAGGGGTTTCATAGCCCAAAAAAAGTGAAGAAAGCCATCAGCCTTTTTCAGAAGAATCCTAACCTTCCAGGACGGAAAGTGGCCCAAATAGTGGGTTGTTCGCAGTCAACCGTTCAGAAAATCAAGTCGAGTTGTGGGCTTAGAACATACAAAGTGCAGGAAGTGCCAGGCAGGAACGCTGTGAAGAATCAGGAAACGAAATCAAGAGCAAAGAAATTTAAAAAAAAGATTTCTTGAAAAATTTTTCCTGTTGCGTGATGGACGACGAAACCTATGTCTTGGCTGATTTCTCGCAACTTCCTGGTCAGGAATTTTATATTGCAGATTCTCGTGGAAATGTTGACGAACACTTTCGCGTGAAGAAACAAGCAAAGTTTCCTAAAAAATTCCTGATGGTTTGGCAAGCAATTTGCACTTGTGGGAAAAGGAGCAAATTTTTCGTTGGCCAAGGCTCTGTTGACTCGAAGATATACATCGAGGAATGCTTGAAGAAGCGACTTTTACCATTTTTACGTCAGCACGATGTGTCAACAATTTTTTGCCAAGATTTAGCTTCTTGCCACTACAGCAAGGCCACCAAGGAATGGTACGAAGCTAATGAGGTGGTTTCTGTCCCCAAAGAGGCCAATCCACCAAATTGCCCAGAACTCAGGCCAATCGAAAGATATTGGGCCCTGGTAAAAAGAGAATTGAAAAAGACTAAGAAATCAACGAAAACATTAGCGGAATTCAAGCAAAAGTGGATGACAGCATCCCAGAAAGTGACTGAGAACTATAAGAAGCATGATGGGATGAATTCCAGAAAAAATTTATGAATTTTGTAAAAAATAGTTTTGGTTTTTTATTGTAAAAACATTTTTCATAAGAATTAGAAGATGATTCGAAAATTAGTTTGATTTTCGAAATCGGTCTAGTGGTTCAAAAGATGTGAGCGTTTTTGTGATAGCGAATTTATTCTCGTTCAGTCCTTTTTATGTTTAGATTAATTGAGGTTGTTCTCGTTTGTCTGCAGAAAATACATTTCACGTTGACATTATTGCTTTGTGGGTAAACTATACTTAGGGTGTATTTTAAGGTGAGCCATGACAGATGATAGAACTCATCCCGAATTCTTTCGCATATTCTATCCCATCATATAACTGGAGAAATATCGATGAGTTCATGTGGCGTGGTCTATCAAAACGACAAGTGGCGGTCGCGCCGACCAAAAGAGGTCGTCGAGGAAAAAGTTGGTCATGAAACAAACAGAGGGTGATCGAGTGGTTTCCGAGTACCGATCTCGACGGGAGATATCAATCATCTGGGGCTATTTCAACGAGATATTTAGCTCGGATTGTCCCTCGAGAGAATGAGATCGCTCGTTTGTCACACTGGGTGGGACAACTTGAGTTTTTACGCCGGCACTTATCGGCGCCCCGTTCAGGAGACTTTAATTCGAAGGGTTTTTACCGGATTTGTGGCCTGCGATTCATTCGTCCTGGAGTGATCATTGTTAATGGGATGATTCATAGGGGTAGTTTGGGATAAAGCGATTGTTCTCGGCAATTCAGGATGAACGTTTTTGGAAATTGATTCTTTCTTCTGTTCTTAATTTCTGAATTGGAATAAATGATATAAAATGAAAATGATAAAAATTGAAAAAATGTGTTTCATGAGGGAAATCGAGCCAAAGACTCACCTCATATGGTCAAATGACTCTTATAATGAGATGTTATTGTGATTGAATTACTATAATTACTGTAACTATCCTTCCTGGTCAGGAGGTCTCTTCCCAAATACGAGGATGTATTGATATCTAGTTAGCCTAGACCAGTTTCCTGCATAAACAAAATATTGCGATACCATATCAACGAACAATAACTCAGAAAAAGTGTCAGTGTAGAGTTCGACGTCAAAAAAGTAAACTAGAGTTACGCAATAAATTAAAAAAAAGATGTCCACCGAAATTGGAAAAATCGAAATTTTGGAGAATCGAGCCATCATCAAGTACCTGTATTCAAAAGGGTTAAGAGGTAAGCGATTTACGAAGATATGCTTAATACCCTTGGTGATCAATGTCCTTCGTGTGCGACCGTGAAAAATTGGACTACAAGCTTCAAAAAATTTTCCATTGAAGATGATGGCCGATCGGGAAGGTCAGTTTCTGTGTCAGTCCCCGAGAATATCGATGCAGTTCATGACATGATTTTATCAGACCGTCGAATAGGGCTAAAACGAATATCTGAAGCACTGAAGATTTCATACGAACGCGTTCATCATATAGTTCACGTCAATTTGGACATGAGAAAAATGTCTGCAAAATGGATCCCCAAATGTTTGAATGTTGACCAAAAGCGTGCAAGGGTAGAAGCATCGCGTTCGATCTGTGGCTGTGCTCGATTTGAAAACGATGTAGACTTCTCAAGCCGAATTGTTACCATGGATGAGACTTGGGTACATTTTTACGATCCAGAAACAGAGGAACAATCGATAGAATGGCGACACTCTGGTTCTCCAAGACCTCAGAAGTTTCTTGTCTAAAAATCTGCTGGAAAGTTCTTGCTTCAGTTTTTTGGGATTGCCATGGAGTAATCATGATTGATTTTTTGGATAAGGGTAGAAAAATAACTGGAGATTAATATTCTGACCACTATACGGGAAAAATTTAAAGAGAAAAGACGCGGAAAGCTATCCAAAGGTGTTTTGTTTTTACAGGACAACGCACCAGTACACAAATCTTATGTTGCCATGCAAAAAATTCGTGTTTTAGGGTTAGAATTACTAGAACACCCCCCTTATTCACCAGATTTGGCTCCGTCCGACTATCATCTCTTTCCTCTACTGAAAAAAAGTTTGAAAGGTCGTAAATTCGTACAAGGTAATGAAAGCTGTGGAGGACTGGTTTGCAGAGCAAGAAGAAACATTTTTTTTGAAAGGTCTAGAGACGTTGCAGGTTCGCTGTAATAAATGTATTCAATTAAAAGGGGAATATGTTGAGTAATGAAATATTTTGACATTGAAATTTTGTTTGGTTTTATAGTAGGCTAAGAATTTTTCAATATATCCTCGTAAATAACCAATATCCACAATCATTCGAAACTGCAAAGAGCCCGGTCGTTTTCGCTTCATCATCGTTTTTTTCACTACAGCGTGAGGAGTATCAAGTGACTCGGGCGCCAAAATGAAAAATCCGTTCGTGTAACTGTTTCGCGTGTCTAGGAAAAAAGACTGAATTACCACCGACTTGATTGATGATGTTTCGGGCAAAAACATTTCCATATCCTTGGGCGGGAAATCAACCGTTGTCGCGACTGTCTCGCTGACGTGGCGCGTTTCGGAATTCGTCTCCCATATTCGACGCTAATTCCATTTCCTTCCACGCCTACGTGTTCGGGAAGGCTGGAGGAGAATACGCGAAAAAAGAGCTCGATCGACGATTGGAAAACTGCACCAGTTTCTTCTTCCTATGCGGCGCTATGGTCGTCCGAACGGAGGCTTTGTGAATTACCGCATGAATGTGATACTAGACAGACTCAGACCCGAAGGCACGCCGTTGAAAATGCCGCGAGTCGACAGAGAGGATAAATAAAGGAACTAAAAGGCCCACAATGGCAACTCTTTCAGTTGTTATGTGTACCATAATGTAGAAAATGTTTCCTTTTCAATGTGACACCATATATAGATCAGTTTAACATTTTTAACCGATTCTACCCATTTTTGCTACAGTTTTTGTAATC
The DNA here is from genome assembly GCA_910592335.1 of Adalia bipunctata. Lineage (NCBI taxonomy): Eukaryota > Metazoa > Arthropoda > Insecta > Coleoptera > Coccinellidae > Adalia > Adalia bipunctata. The sequence goes on along the minus strand of OU342948.1, from coordinate 9,770,613 downwards.
CCCAATGCTCGCCGACTATGCTTGCATTTCCTGACAAAAAGTCCTCTCCGGCAAATATGGCGAAATTGTAAAAAATTGCAATACCGGGAAGGTTATTCAAAATCGGATGAGCGGTCGTCCAATTAACGTAGAATTTCCGCTCTTGAAGAGGATCAGGGAAGCGCTCCGGGCAAAGCGAAATCCAATTTCATATAGCGTGTTTTTAAAGCTGCACTTGTAAATTTCATATGCTCCTATGAAAGGAAGTTGATTCCTATTGGTCGGATCTGGTAGTTGACGAACGTCAACGTAAAACGGAAATTCAGGATTATTATTCCCATCGAGGATTTTATCGGCACTGAATTTTCAGTATCGAGACTCTGCAGAGAACATTGCTCAATTTTTCATTTAATTTCTCACTTTTCTGTCGAAAGTAATATGTGTTTTTTGAGGTCATAAAACTTTAAATTGAAATAAAACTCATTTAAATTAAGATTGAAGCCAATTTTCTTCATTTGAAAGATAATTTTATGACATTTATGTTCTGAAAATAATGTCCACCACGGCATTCGAACAGACCAATTTTGGACCACTTTTTTGAGCATTTCAGGCCTTATTTCAGCAATAACACGAGTTATGTTGGCTTCCAAAGCTTCTATTATTTCTGGTTTATGCTAATAATCCAACGACTTGACATATCCTCAAAGAAAATAATCCATTGGAGTTATGTCGCATGTTCTTGCGGGCCATTTCTCGAAATAATGTTATTACCAAATCTTCCTTTCAATCAATCGCTTATTATGGTCGAGTGGCTCTAGTTCTTGAACTTTTTCGATCTTGTATAGGTGTAGACCAAGATCTTCACGCAAAATTTTCCACGAGGGGGATGCAAGTCCAACTTGTTGTGAACGTCGACGAATAGACAAATCTGGATCTTCATTAACACTATCACTTACAGCACAGCAGCGATATTTTTTTCTGCACAGTTCTTTGTCTTGTTGTTTGTTGTTGTTGCATCGAGTAGAGAAAATGTTGTCCGAAATTTATCGATAGTTCAATGAATAAGCTGCTCTGATGGACGATTATGTAAAGCATATATGCTCTATAAGTTTGGCGAATAGAACACAGATTTCGAAAATTAATTTCAATAATTTGTAAAAATTGTTGCGGCGTGAGTCTTTCCATGATAATTTGTCAATGCAGAAATGTCAAAACAACATGGCTTCTACTTTCTGTCAAATCACAGTTATTCCTATCGAAAATTCTATCACCCGATGTACGGTCTACATTTTCTTTTTGCACTGCTGCATTCCGTTTTCGTCGTAGACACAGACTCAGTGAGGCCCATCTGCAGCAATGTTCATTTCTCCTCATTACATCTGGTGAAACTCAATTTCCTCCTATTCAGTCCTGGAAAAAAACAATTTCTTCACTTGGAACACGACAAAAACCTATTCTTCCCGTCGAAGCTTCCCTGTCGTCGAGAAAATCGAAATCTATTAAATCTCCCTCTCGTTTCCTTTTACGTAACTCTTGACGAACTTCCTCTTTCATCCCAGAACGCTTTCAACATTATTCGAATCGCTCAAAACACTTACGCAATGACAAACGAAGTAACGTTCCCTGGAATTCGACCCGTTTCGCGTATCTGCGTAATAATAACGACGTAATAATTTCGCGGTAATATCTTCGTCTCTTGTGACGTACGTCGCGATATAGCGTGGCACTCGTTTCCATAAATATGGTTTCTGGAGGGTCTCTCTCTTCGTCGACTGTCCTAGGCGATTTAATCGTTGCGAATCTTGGTGAAAGGTTAGGAAAGCTGCTCAAAAATAATAGAGATAGTGATCGATTCAGTTGATGAGTTCTCAACAAATTGAAAAGTTGTCAAGTGCTAGTAGAAGTCGCGTATACTCTTTTATAAAGTATCCCGAGTGGCCATGACATTCTGACACATTTCACTGTGTAAATTATGAATATGTTAGGATATATTCAAATGAATATGAAGTCTTATCTGACAGAAAAATTCCTGTCACTACGACAAGTACTCACGAATTACTGACTAACAACTGATAGCTTGTCTCTGTAACATAGGGTTTTTTAAGACAAGCTGGAAAATGAGGGAATATGGACTGAACGAGAATAAATTCGCTATCGCAAAAACGCTTATATCTTTTGAACCACTGGACCGATTTCGATTATCAAACTCATTTTCGAATCACCTTCTCATTCTAATGAAAACTGTTTTAACGATAAAAAAACCAAAACTATTTTTTACAAAATTTTTCTGGAATTCTTCCCATCATGCTTCTTATAGTGTTCTCAGTCACTTTTTGTGATGCTGTCTTCCACTTTTGCTTGAATTCCGCTAATGTTTCCGTTGATTTCTTATTCTTCTTCAATTCTCTTTTTACCAGGGCCCAATATATTTCGATTGGCCTGAGTTCTGGGCAATTTGGTGAATAAGCCTCTTTTGGGACAAAAACCACCTCATTAGCTTCGTACCATTCCTTGGTGGCCTTGCTGTAGTGGCATGAAGCTAAATCTGGCCAAAACATTGTTGACACATCGTGCATGCTCACGTAAAAATGGTAAAAGTCGCTTCTTCAATCATTCCTCGATATATATCTTCGAGTCAACAGAGCCTTGGCCAACGAAAAATTTGCTCCTTTTCCCACAAGTGCAAATTGCTTGCCAAACCAGGAATTTTTTAGGAAACTTTGCTTGTTTCTTCACGTGAAATTGTTCGTCAACATTTCCACGAGAATCTGCAGTATAAAATTCCTGACCAGGAAGTTGCGAGAAATCAGCCAAGACATAGGTTTCTTCGTCCATCACGCAACAGGAAACATTCTTCAAGAAATCTTTTTTAATTTCTTTGCTCTTGATTCCGCTTCTTGATTCTTCACAGCGTTTCTGTCTGGCACTTTCTGCACTTTGTATGTTCTGAGCCCACAACTCGACTTGATTTTCTGAACGGTTGACTGCGAACAACCCACTATTTGGGCCACTTTCCGTCCTGAAAGGTTTTTTGGATTCTTCTGAAAAAGGCTGACGGCTTTCTTCACTTTTTTTGGGCTATGAAACCCCTTTTTCCTCCCGGTTCCTACCTTGTAAGATCTTCGTTGAATCGCTTAACAACTCTTGATACCGTTTCCGGACGAACGCGAGCCTCTTTTGCGATTCTTTTGAAGCTCCATTTCTGATTATTTTGATAAAGTTTCACTATGAATTCTCGTGTTTCACTTCGCTTGACATTTTGCTACAGAGAATTGGAATATCTATGAAGTAAATGTTTCACATGTTTCTGATGTTCATAACAAAGCTAACTATGATCAAATTTTGATTTTTTCTCAATTGGTTCAAGAGATATAGGCGTTTTCGTGATAGCGAATTTATTCTCGTTCAGTCCTTATTGTGGGAAAAGCAACCCATTTCTTGAATCTACAGACCAATGAGAGAATCTTTTGACTTGGGGTATTCGATGTCTGGTATGTGTTCTCTAACTCTAATGCAACTTGTTCGGCAATAAATGTGTCACCATATATTCAGTTTCATGAGCTTATGCTGAGAAACTGAATGAAGGTTCACAGGACATGGTTATTGTCTCAAAAAACCAGATGAATTTCCCAAACTTGACGTAAAATTTTGGGTTGAGAACCTTTTCAATAGATAATCCATCAAAGGTTAATCCTGTTAGAGCTCAACCCTTCTTGAAGAGGACCACTACTTAACAGCGTTACAGCAATGGAAGATGCTAATCATGACACTCTCTAGGATTGACTTGGAAAAATATTTGTAGAATTCCCGAAGTCTTACACAAGGAAGATTGTCCAGCTGCTGGGTTTTTCTATACCCAATCGAGCCCATCGATTTGGACCAAATCAGTTGTGTGTGAACTTATCAGCTGATGTTCGACCTTCAAATCTCGACAGGAGATTTTCGCGGCATTATTTCACGTCGTTTTCCGGTGGGGGCCGAACGTACTTTTTTCCGATTTATCTTGATTTGCGAATGTCTGGAAACTCCACCAGATCATGAAATGAAACAAATTATTCCCGCTCGCTTCATTTCCCTAATTGCCCATACGGCAACCGATACGGAAACGAAACACATTTGGAGGACGCGGCATGAGAAATATTTCACAGCAATCTTGATTCCCGGAATGCCGCTCGGATTTGCGCATTATCGCGAACTACTTTAGGTTGCAGGGTCATCTTTCGTAGGGAATGCGGTTACTGCTTGTTTTTTCGTGATTTTAATTTTGTTGGCAGCCAAAGATTCTTTCGTTTTTCGAGGAAGAAGAATAATGTTTAATCCAGACATTTTTTTGTTCTCTACCCTACTCATTAATTGAAACCCAAGGTGGTAGTCGATGGTTTTGATAAAACCGACAACAGCCTTGGCTGTTACCTTGTGGGTATCCAGGACCGGTTTCCCCATATGAATGGTTCTTAGGGCAGCCAGCTCTGGACACTTTCATACCATGTGTTCAGCTGTCTCTGCTTCTGATCCACAGAGCTGACTTTTCCATACGGTACAAATGCCTTGTTAGCAGACTTACCATCACCCAAAGCTCAGCTCGTGACAGCTTCAATAGCCTTCTGGTAGAGGTCGATGGAATCATCACGAGTTTCCTAGGATTAGTAAGTCCTGGAGTGTTTCTCCAGAGGATCATTCTGTTGTACAATGCCCATTATTGTATCGCTGCCTTATATTGGTCTTTTCCAAGCCCACAGAAAAGCTCAGGTCCAGCAGGTGTTAACATTAATGCACTTTTTGCAAGTTCATCGGCTTTTTTATTTCCGTCAACATCATGAGGCTCTGGCACCCATAGTAGAGTCATTTTATTGCCTCTGGCCAGTTGCATAATAGTATAACTGTACCCCAGGTCAGCAGCGATCTCTGGGAGTGTCTGCTATGGACAGTTTCAATAGTAAACATTTTCCAAAAAATCTTAAGTGATTTCCAGAAGCCAACCCATTCATTCCACATATCTGTAGCCTTACAACCGAGCTGATTAACCCGACCGTTCACCGAGTCGAATAAAGTGTTAATTGCAAGCACCTGCCCGAAATCCGATAACAAACACCCGATCCCTCCAGGTCCCCTCAAATTACACGTTTCCTATTTGCGTCCTTAAAAAATTTCACGGTTTATGACTTCACGTCGTCCGGATCCGGCTCAATCACTCGATCAGATCGCGATGGAACATAAATCTTGACCGGTCGACGGAACGTTACGAAGCCGAATTTCGACACGCAACATAAAACAACGCCGAAACAACCGAACGACGGCGTCGCGGGCGTCGTTCCCGCAGAGGAAACCGTATAGGATCTTTCACGCCGTTTGTTGGTACACGAAAAGAAATTCATAAATTTCCTTTGTTCCAACATCATTAGTTAATGCGTCTTGGCACGGGTCGAAGGAGAGTAAAATAAGACGAGATTGAGCGTTTGTTTGGGGTTTTCTGGAAGCGTTCGTTTATCTGCGACGAAATGTGTGTGTGAATGCGAACGGAGGGGACTTTTGAAAACAAGATTTGAGATATTCGGCTTCGTGAGAGAAATGGGCAATGCTGAAATGCAAAGTTTTTTTTTGGCGATCGCATTGATTGACTTTCAGCCCATGCCTTAAAATATGATTAAGGACTGAACGAGAATAAATTCGCTATCACAAAAACGCTTATATCTTTTGAACCACTGGACCGATTTCGAAAATCAAACTCATTTTCGAATCATCTTCTAATTCTAATGAAAACTGTTTTTACAATAAAAAAATCAATACTATTTTTTACAAAATTGATGGATTTTTTCTGGAATTCTTCCCACCATGCTTCTTATAGTGTTCTCAGTCACTTTCTGGGATGCTGTCTTCCACTTTTGCTCGAATTCCGCTAATGTTTTCGTTGATTTCTTAGTCTTTTTCAATTCTATTTTTAACAGGGCCCAATATCTTTCGATTGGCCTGAGTTCTGCGCAATTTGATGGATTGGCCTCTTTGGGGACAAAAACCACCTCATTAGCTTCGTACCATTCCTTGGTGGCCTTGCTGTAGTGGCATGAAGCTAAATCTAAATAAAATAGATGAATTGGTTGGAGTCCTCAGGAAACTTTGCTTCTTTCTTTACGCGAAATTGTTCGTCAACATTTCCACGAGAATCTGCAGTATAAAATTCCTGACCAGGAAGTTGCGAGAAATCAGCAAAGACATTGGTTTTGTCGTCTTTCATGCACCAGGAAAATTGGTAAAAGTCGCTTCTCCAAGCATTCCTCGATGTATATCTTCGAGTCAACAAGGCCTTGGTCAACGAAAAATTTCCTCCTTTTCCCACAAGTGCAAATTGCTTGCCAAACCAGGAATTTTTTAGGAAACTTTGCTTGTTTCTTCACGCGAAATGGTTCGTCAACATTTCCACGAGAATCTGTAGTAAAATTCCTGACCAGGAAGTTGCGAGAAATCAGCCAAGACATAGATTTCGTCGTCATCACGCAACAGGAAAATTTTTCAAGAAATCTTTTTTTAATTTCTTTGCTCTTGATTTCGCTTCTTGATTCTTCACAGCGTTCCTGTCTGGCACTTTCTGCACTTTGTATGTTCGAAGCTCACAACTCGACTTGATTTTCTGAACGGTTGACTGCGAACAACCCACTATTTGGGCCACTTTCCGTTCCGGAAGGTTGGGTTTCTTCTGAAAAAGGCTGATGGCTTTCTTCACTTTTTTTGGTCTATGAAACCCCTTTTTGCTCCCGGTTCCTTCCTTGCGGTTAATTGTAAGATCTTCGTCGAAGCGCTTAACAACTCTTGATACCGTTTCCGGACGAACGCGAGCCTCTTTTGCGATTCTTTTGAAGCTCCATTTTCGATTATTTTGAAAAAGTTTCACTTTAAATTCCCGTGTTTTCACTTCGCTCGACATTTTGCGACAGAGAATTGGAATATCCATGAAGTAAATGTTCCACATGTTTCTGACGTTCATAACAAAGCTAACTATGATCAAATTTTGATTTATTCTCGATTGGTTCAAGAGATAGGCATTTTTATGATAGTGAATTTATTCTCGTTCAGTCCTCACACACCTTTTCTCCTGATCCCTGCCCCCCCAATGTTGAACAAAGAGTTGGAATAGTTTCGAAGCTGTCGAAAAATTTCGAAGCAGTTGGAAAAGTTTCGAAGAAGTTGAAATATTTTAGAAGCTATCCCCCCGCCCAAAATTTGGCTTCGGCTCGTCCCTGGTTGAAAACCGGACGGAAAAAATCATTTTCAATTATTTGTTGCACTTTGGCGAATGCGCTCGCATGAAGATCCCCGCAAACCCAAGAAGAAACGGGTATCAAATTCATTGAAATCCATGAAATGAACTCAACCTCCCTTCTATGTCGAGAAACTGAACCTTTTCCATATCACCCTTTCTCAATATCCACCATTAATCACTCTTCTCTCTCTCTCTCTTTCTCGCTGTATATACAAAGAAAATTTAATGGCTTCGCGTGAGACACTCCCTGCATGGAATTCCACAATTTCGGTTTATTGTTCTTTGCCCGTCTTTCATTCCCTAACTGCCTGCATGGAAAACTTTCCATCCCGTTATTGTTTCGGGATTTTCCCGAACATCGACTCTGAAACTGTTTTCGTGTCGTATTTTCGACGGAGAATGAAAATTACGTTGTGGATTTGCCGCCTTTTCGGGAACTAATGAAAAACTTGTCTGCGCTAAAGTAATGGAAAATTTTGAGGGTGAATAACGCTGATGCGTCACATGCATTACTTCTGTAGGAAAAACCTTCGATGTTATGCATCTGCCAGTATTTCCTCATTGCTTATAAAATAGGGCATAACGAATATCCTTCACCTCAGACGAATTCTTCCATAGTGGAAATTTGCTCTTCCTGGAGTACTCCTAGAACACCCCAGAAAATTAGTTATTTCCTCGCGAAAAACATTCCCGTTTTCCGACATAAATCATCCCGCGTTCAACGCAGCGAAAACGTAAAGAACCCTCAAGAATTTTCCGGATGATGTAACTTTTTCCTTCCTTAATATCTCCCGGTGGTAATACTACCCAGACAAGGCCCGAAATATCTTTTTTAATCTCCGTAAATGCGGAAAATGAAAACGGGGAATGGGCGTTATTCATTCTTCATGAGGCACAGTGGCACGTTGTTGTGTAATACGGAATCCCGACGGCATGTAATATTCACGAGGAATCTGAGCCTCTGAACGGGCTAAGCCTTCTTCTCCATCTCGTACTCCGGCATAGTGGCGGAGACCAGGGCTGATCAAATTTTCAGGGTGAGACGCTCATATTTTCGTCTGGATATGTACCTGATACTTTGATGTGAAAGACAGGGATAAAAGCGCTTGAGGTATGTGATATTGCCTCGTGTTTTGCGGGGATTGCATCACAGGGATATTCCGACACAGATTTACAGATTTGAAGGGAATCTGTGAAATTCACAGATTCCCTTCAAATCTGTAAATCTGGAAGGTTATTAACAAAATTGTTAATAACCTTCCACATCCAGAAGAAATCAATAAATATTCGTATGTAAATATAGAAAATTCAGTATTGAAGGAAAAAGATCATAGAAGAACGGTTTTTCCAATAGTGTTAAATAATCATAGATTCCTTTCGAAGATAATGAACTGATATACTTATCCTGTTTTTATCGGAACTAATTCACTTTACGAAAAAATCGAAAAATTGGAGTATCGAGCCATCATCAAGTACCTGTATTTAAAAGGGTTAAGAGGTAAGCAGATTTAAGAAGATATGCTTAATACCCTTGGTGATCAATGTCCTTCGTATGCGACCGTGAAAAATTGGACTGCAAGCTTCAAAGAGGTAAATTTTCCATTGAAGATGATGACCGATCGGGAAGGCCAGTTTCTGTGTCAGTCCCCGAAAATATCGATGCAGTTCATGACATGATTTCATAAGACCGTCGAATTGGGCTAAAACGGATATCTGAAGCACTGAAGATTTCATACGAACGCGTTCATCATATAGTTCACGTCAATTTGGACATGAGAAAAATTTCTGCAAAATGGATCCCCAAATGTTTGAATGTTGACCAAAAGCGTGCAAGGGTAGAAGCATCGCGTTCGATCTGTGCTCGATTTGAAAACGATGTAGACTTCTTAAACCGAATTGTTACAAAGGATGAGACTTGGTTGGGTGTACATTTCTACGATCCAGAAACAAAGCAACAATCGATGGAATGGCGACACTCTGGTTTGCCAAGACCTAAGAAGTTTCGTGTCCAAAAATCTGTTGGATAAGTTCCTGCTTCAGTTTTTTGGGAGTGCCATGGAGTAATAATGATTGATTTTTTGGATAAGGGTTGAACAATAACTGGAAATTACTATTCGACATTACTGACCACTCTACGGGAAAAATCAAAGAGAAAAGACGCGGAAAGCTATCCAAAGGTGTTTTGTTTTTACAGGGCAACGCCCCAGCAAACAAATCTCATGTTGCCATGCAAAAAATTCGTGATTTAGGGTTAGAATTACTAGAACACCCCCCTTATTCACCAGATTTGGCTCCGTCCGACTATCATCTCTTTCCTGAACTGAGAAAAAATTTAAAAGGTCGTAAATTTTCTTCCAACGAGGAGGTAATAAAAGCCGTGGAGGACTGGTTTGCAGAGAAAGAAGAAGCATTATTTTTGAAAGGTCTAGAGACGTTGCAGGTTCGCTGTAATAAATGTATTCAATTAAGAAGAGAATATGTTGAGTAATAAAATATTTTGACATTGAAATTTTGTTTGGTTCTAAAGTAGACTAAGAGTTTTTCAATATATCCTCGTATATCTCCTCGAAGAGAATGTTTATGTTAGAAGAATTGCAGTCAATGAAGGACGATACAGAACAATGTTGAAGCTATTGATGAAATTCAATTTTTAAATTGTTTCATCACTATTGGCATTTAGTTTGAATATACCTGGAGGGTAAAAAATTTCGATTCTCTTAAACACAACTGCGCCACTATGAGTAGGAGGAGGAATTACAACTAAAAGTGGCTTCAATTCGTTCAATGACGTTGTTCCCCTAGGTATTAACTCAATGCTATTGCAAAACTGGTTAGATTCAAACTTGTCTTTGACTCTTTAGTCTTTTTAAGTATGTTCTGTTCAAAGAATAGTTGCACTGAAATAATTTGAGGCCTGGAGGTGATTGCCCTCATATTTATATCAATTCATCTTCGAAGGCGTATCTTGAAATCAGAGAAAATTGCATTTAGTTGATAAATTAAGCCACTTACGCCACTGAGTTACTCTGTATTCCGTTTCGACTCCAAAGCTGGCGTAATTACCTGAATGATATATTCCGCCATCCGTTGTAATTTCTGAAGGCATGAGCCTGATATTAAGCATAGTGAAATGTTGCTTCGAGAAATATGCGAACGGGCACTTTCTATAATACTCGCCAACTATCTGTCGACGGATTTGTATAATAGACGCCGGTTTTAGGAGGACACTCGCCGTGATTTATGGTTATGAGGTATCGGTAGTTTAGTATACGAAAAACGAAACTTACAATTTGATCTCACTAGCACACAATACATCGAATATAAATAAATGCTTGCGGAAGTTTGAAAGGCTGCCTCAAAGCGTGAGCTTGAAACTTCGAATGCCAAGTAACAAGCCGCGAATGATGTTTTGTATGGAGGTAAGATGTATGTTTGGAGAAGTAGTTCAGAGAATAACATACCAAGTAGCTACAGATTAGATCAGAGTGTGATAAAATGAACTGCTTAAGCTTGAGCCCTTTGGTTTCTTGTGGGTGGCGATTGTTTATATCCAAGTATAGCTCTTCCCCAGCATTGCCACAAATTCATTTTGCAGCTTCTAATGAAGAAGGTGGATTTGTTTTATGGCTACGTCGTAGCTACACAACGCGCGAAACCCTATTCCTGTGAGTACTTCCACCACAGCCTTAACAAAAGCCTCGTGACCTGATTTCTGACGGATCCTATGTCAATCCTTCTTCGAATTTCCTGTGGATATCGATAACATATTTCAAGGTGCATCCTTAACGATGAAGTCATTCGATAGTGATCCCAAAGAGGATGTCATCGTACAAATGTGCCTCGTTTGTGGAATCACATTTCACAAACGATCTCATTATGCGTAATGACTCTGGTCTGCCGCATACCGTTTGCATAATGAGTTTCATCAATACTAATCAGTGTTTGAAGTGTGCGTAATATTAGACAATTTGGACTGCGGTGATCCTCGAATGGTTTTCATACGAGATTAGCGGCATTAAAACTATGGAATAGAGGGCGATATATGGTCGAGCGAATTGTTCTGGCCGTTTTATTGCTTCTAGTTATCGTAGGGTTTATTCAATTCAAATCTACACTTTTTGTTATTTGTTTTATGTTCAGGTAAATTGTAATACATTATATTTCATTTTGTAGTAAACTCGGTTTGTGAAACTGCGTTTTATTCCTCGATAAATATTACTGAGAGAGCAAAAACTTCGATTTTATGTTGGCGAATCAGTTAAGCCTCAGTCGCGAGTTTCAGAGATGCAGCCAAAATTATGAGTCAGCCTTTCTGAAACACATTTTTCGAGCTTTTCTCCCAGGAATCATAACAAACCCGTTCTCTCTTTCTTTCCCAGTCGATGACTCCGATCTCCTGACGTCGAAAACAGCAGCCGGGCGTAAAACTGATTTATGCGGACATCATATCCGACTCGCCGCCACTGTTCATGTAAAAAGCGATAAATTAGTTGAAAAAATACAATAACGACACAATATCCGACCGATAATTTATAGTTTTTATGTAGTCGAATGGTGAATGAATGACGACTCGAGAAGATTAACGAAGGACATAACTCAAATTTTTCGGCGGAGCTCGTTGCCATTGCGGAATCATAAAATTGTTGGCATGAGGCCCCGATTGCACCTAGGGATGGCAATACCTCATTAAACGGCTGATGCCGAGAAATATCGATGCGAAACCAATATCGCGGCTTTTATTAATGGAAAAAACTTAAACGGTCCTCCAAAAAGCTCCATTAGCTAAATAAAGTCCGAAAAATTTATGTATAGATGATTTTCTTCATCAAATTGATGCAGATGATGTCATCCTCAGCAAGATAGTGAGGCAGAATAAATGTCATGTCGAATTGACAGTGAGAAAGTATTCTCATCATTCACGCCTTCTAAAGAGTGTTGTAAAATGAGCGCAAGAGTTCAGTATTCAATAAAACATGGATTTCTGTAGAAAATATTGAAATATTTACTGAGAAAATGAAAGAATAGAGAACTTTGCTGATTTGGTTTTGACAATAATTTTTGACAATCAGGACCCTGTTCTATGGTGTAATGCTCGATGTTACTTCCATCAGTCAACTTTCGATCTGTCACGTCATAATCATGGGACATGACTGTCAAACATGGCGCTCAATATAAATTGTTTCGTTCCTAGGTTAGTTTACCAAGGTTGTTCTAGTTTTATTTTTGTACCCTCATTGTTTTACCAGGATAATGGTTTTTTTGTACTGCTCCTAGTAGAGTTAGTACCTTCTATATGAAAATGTATAGCAAGGGAGCAAAGTGTTGTTGTGAATTACAAAAAATAACTAATTATTTATTGACAACTGGTGATTGACCGACGATTATAAACTCTACTGATTATTGACTTCAATTTATTGGCCGACGTTTATGACCTCAACCTTCTATATGAAAATGTATAGCAAGGTGTTGTTGTTACTAACTTTACTGAAACTCTACTTCACTCTACTTTACTGACTTTACTGAGTGCTTGTTTCTGTATTATAGGTTTTTGAAGACAAGCTGGAAAATAAAGGGGAGGTTCATTTCCTCTGAATAAAAGTGGGAAAGATCGAAGATTGTGTGGCAGAATAGATCAACGCCTCGCTGAGCAAGCAAAGTGCGCTCATTTTCTATTTTTGACTATAGTGGGAAAAACAATATCGCTTTCGAACTGAGAAAACCGATGAGGAAATTTGGACTATATCGATAGCTGCGTTCTCGACGCTTTGCCCATCTCGATCAGTTGGCATCCCTAGCTGCACCAAGTTCGCAGATGCACGCCTTGGAGATGATTTGCATCTCCGCAAATCCCTGTTTTATAAATAGTAACCGACGGAGGATGATTGAGATTTACCTAGATCACTAAAAACGTGTCGCTGACAAATCGCCGCTTCGCTTTCGGTATTTTGCATCGTCGTAAAGATTTTAACGATTGCTCGACTTTACCGCTCTGGCAGAGACGTATGTAATTGCGGAATTTATGTCACTAGGTGTGATTCCTCGGTTTAAATAATTATTTATGTGTCGGGCGGTGTGAATGGATGCTGGAACTCGGCTCAATTGTGAGCATTTGGAAAATATTTTGAATAGCAAACGAATCAGCTGTGAGGTTGTCGGTGCCAGATGTTGAAGCTTTTATTGCTGCGACTATTGAGTCCATGTGTGAAAAGTGTGGAGATTTTCGCGAATCTGTTAATTATTTTCTTTCGGGTTAGAGTCCTCATAAATATGAGGAAAGAGACATGCCGTAGTAAAAGTGTAGGCTGAGGTTCATATGGTAGGAGAAATTCTACCGAATTTTTGGCGAATACCAATGAGATTTTTCGTGGTTCAGTAGCATAACACATTCCACCATCTACGAGAGAGGTGATTCCAGGAGCTGATCAGGATTCTCATGAATCAGTTTGCTCAAGCCTAAAGTCTCTCCAGAGTTCTCATGGTCTTGTGAAGGAAGCAGTCAGCGTTTTCAGATCAGTGCCAGTATGACTGGTTCTTTCGATGATCGGAGCCTTTGCGTTCTTGAGAGACAGATGAAGCTTAGTACCGCTACAGAACCTTCAGCTCCAGACACTTTGTTTTTCACTCTCAAGTCTGTGAATGGGTTCAAGCCTCTAGCTTGTAGGATAACGCTACAGTATTCCTCGTTCGTCTTCTGAAATTCTTTCTTGAAGGTGCATTTCCACATACAACAGAAAAGTTCTTAGCAAATCAAGGGCGTTGGTTTTCCTTTTATGGTGAGTTTGTGGCTCGTTCCTTTTGATTCCCGAGTGATCAAGAATCAAAACTGAATTGACCAGGCTGATGACATGAGAGATCAGTGCTCAAGGGTCAGATTAAATCGTAATGCAGGTTTTCTAGTTTCATCTCCTGTTGTGGTTCTTGAGTCATCTTTGTACCATTCAATGCTGTTTCCTTTACAACCTAGATGGTGTATTCCTTCACCAGTATTATGTCCCTCTTAGAGATGCATATATTTTTATGATCATTTTGTAACTGGGAAGGTTTGCTTATGAAATTTACTTGGTGAGTGAGGACCAGACTGGTTTTTGATTCTCACCACCTGCACCTACCCTATTCTGAGAATGCTCCAATGGGCTTATCTATGTTGGGCTCCATTGATGTAGACCGGCTATTCTTTGTATCTTGTCGAGGGTTTTCCTCGTACCTTATAGGTGATTATGGGTCTCAAAACCATGGCAGTGTTTTAGGGCTATAATCCTCAGTCTTACCAGCTAGACTTCGGGACGACATCAGGGCCTTTGATTCTTTACTACCAGTGATCTGACACGCTTTCACCATATAGATACTGAGCTCCACTGCCAAGCACCATTGCTCGAAAATTCTGAGACTTGCTTCAATAAATCGCACGATGTATCTCTTACTGATAAGATTCTGTCATCAGCTCAGCCTCTGCATTTGAAGCCAAGTCTATGGAGCAGCTCCATGCAAAGGGAGACATTACTTCGCTTTGAGGTGCAATGGGCTGTGATAAACTACTTGCGTCTGCGCTATTATCGTCGTGAAGAACCCATACATCCATTCCACATTGGAATAATTCGCGCCTTGTTTTTGAACAGCTTCACTCACCCAAAAGGTTTTGTGTTATCGAATGCCTCAGATATGTCAAGGAAGGCGCAAATTGGATGAATTTGGTCAGCTGATACAAGGCAGACTCCCTTGAACAATGCCGGCATTTATGGGGTTTTCTCCAGATTCTCTGTTCTCATGTAGTTATCTACCATTTTGTCCCATTGGCTACTTCTTGTAACCTTCAGCAGATGAGGAAGGATCTCCTCTATTCCTCCTTCTCCAGTAGTACTGGAAATATTCCTTCCATTTCTAGCAATATGCTAATCTTTCTTGCAGGAGTTCATGCTGTATGTTTTTTGGTGGGAAAAAGTGATTGCTTCTTCTCCTTCAGTAAAGGAAACGTGGGGTTGATTTTTTGCCATGACTTTCTGCAGGGACTGCTGTGAGAGTAGAAGTGATACGAAGGCTTCCTTATAACTTTTATCATACTGACTAAGCTTCTCAGTATATATCATTGAAGTGAGAGTGTGTCCTGAGCATTCCAGTGGGTTATTCGAACGACCTTGCTCTCATCTGGACACTCCTCATCAATCAATCTTCCTTCATCCACTCTTCCCTATTTCCGGCAGTTTGTACCCCGTCTACTCTCGACATATACCACACAAACTAACAACCGAAAATCTGATACTGATTAACGATGCCACTTAATCAGATCGTTGTTTAGCGGGATAGCGTCACGACGCTACGCTCCGATGTAGATTCGCCCAGAAATAGCGTCTGGGTCTGAACTAAAGCATTGATGACGCTGTGAGCTGAGCACGTGAGCGTCCGTACCCAATCGTAAGACGTCCCGCTACTTCGCCTCACTGATTTACGGCGTCGTCGACGCTGCGGGGTTGCCAAATCGTTTCAACTAATTTTCGGAATGTGATCCATTCTTGAGAGTATAAAAGGGTATTCTTATTATTTTTCATTTGAGATTCACACAGGAACATCGTCAACATGACCTGATGAAGAAATTCAAATTTTCAAGCAGTTATTCCTCAAGGCTCAGTCTTGAGGCCCACACTTTTCTTGGTTTAGATAAAAGTAGGTCTCTTGGGTTCGGCACGGGATCTTTATCGTCATGGTCTATTGAACCAGTTTACTGAAAGTGGTTTTTCTGAATAATCAGTAAAAACCAAAAAGGAAATCCATAAAAATATATTAATAATAATAATAATAATAGCCATTTATTCTCAGAATTCAAAACACAAATGAAAAAGAGATACAGTCAATGCAAAAATAAACACAAAATGAAATTCTAGAAACCTAGAAAATGATCAGACCTCCATGGAATCTAGATTTGTTTCGAAGAACTCTCGAACGTTGTATGGTTCACATAGAATTAGCAATTTAGTTATTTGCCTCTTGAATATTCCGTCACTATCAATGGTTTGGTACCGCTTAGGTAGTTTATTGTATATCTTAATAGACATATATTCAGTTTGTCTCTGACATATAGTAAGAGGATGTAGGGGTAAATTAAAATACATCATGAGTCTTGTAGAGTTGTGATTGATGTACGATTTGAAATATTGTGGATTTCTCCTAACAAATATTAAACACCTACAGATATATAAACCTGCTAGGGTTAGCAAGCCCAGCCTTTTAAAACAACCACGACATGATTCACGACTGGACATCCGGAGCATTACCCTCACAGCGAGCTTCTGAATTCTAAAAATTTTGGGGGATGTCGACGCATTACCCCAAACTATTAAATTGAGGAAGCTCATTGAAACTTGATTTGGTGGGATCAAACCAGAATGCTTGAAACTCGAGAGAGAGAAAAGCTTATAGAATGTGGAAAATAAGTTTACCAGACAATTAACGAATTCGTGTCTCTCGTTTCACATTTGAGAAATCTTAATCAGCGAATTGAACCAAGTCCTTGAAGACCATTTTCGGCTCGAAATTAAATCCATTTGGACAGAACGATAACGACTACGATCCTAGGAAAAAGAACCCAACGGCAACAAACGTATCAAAAAAACGGATAATCTGAAATGTTGTATAATGGGATTTTTTTTATTTCGTGCTGGCAACCCTGAGCGAAGTTTTCACACGTCTCGAAGTCCATGACTATGGTAAAGTCGGTAGTGCCCGAAGGAAAGCAGTAATATCCCGGTTTATTTTTCATCTCCGAGTATTGTCGTTTTGCTTTGCTGCGAGATGAATTTACGAGTTTTTCGTGCCAAATAGACCCGAGTTGAGGTTTTTCTTTCCTAATATTTGCTGAAAGGGAATTGTACTGAGATGATGTACATGCTGAATTGAGTTCTTTCGGGAATGTTAAACGAAGTGAGATTTATTGTCTTATTTCGAGCGATGAATAATTCAGTAGATATCACATTTAACATTAAGGCATCGCTCTGATTTGCCATATTCCATATCCACAAACTTTTCTGCGTGCTTCCCTTGATTATGTAGATCCTTAACGGGAAAGGATCAAGTCGTGAATGGGAATTATCCTGCCGAACTAGGGACTACAAGTTCCTTACTGAAAACCCTTATCGGAAACCCGATAATGGATAATAAAGCTTTCACGATGAGAGCCACGATATAGGTCGTCCTTCTTCAGACATCACACAAGGGCTTTTATTTATCGAATAAAGTCCATTACTCGACGTCCTTTATGAGGAGAAAATAGTTTTTAGCTCCTACGGGACAGTTGGCGTTCTGTATATTCATCGAGTGCCAGAAAATTCCATTCAAGTTTGGTCGCAAATTGGTGAATGCGCCAGTATCTAATGTTGGTTTCGTTTTTGAAAAAGATTAATTGATAATTGTAGGTATGTCTGTACATCCCTCGATGTTTTTTTCAATTGATATCATCAGATTAATTCGTTTTCGTGATTAAATCCTTAAAATTTGCTGAATATCATTGTTGTAACCCAGTTTCAGAATTCTCTTTCACCACAATTCCAAAAGCCTTCAGCAATAAAATTGAGAACAATCTTCTTGTTAGGGGCGTTGTTTCTCGAGCATTCAAGGAACTTCTCGCTGAAAACGGGGTAATATTGTTCGAAGAATGAAAAGAACTCATTTAGGCCATAACTCCGCTTCCAAGTGGCTTTAATTGTGTCCATTCTGTCAAGGCTAATGTTGCGTTCAACTTAATTCAAACTCCTGAAGGAAAACTTGGATAATTTGAATAGTCGACAGGATAATGGGGAACTCAAACTTGGATCTTCCGGGAGCAGGACTAATATTTATCTGAAATTCTCGCTGTTTGCTGATTGAAAGGAATGACATCGGATACGAAAAGATCAGTTCGCTTTCAAAATATTAAAATGAGGGACTTGTGAACGAAGGCTTGAATATAATCAGATGAAGGGTGATACTTGTTTCGTCTATTCAAAGTATTTGAAGGCCTCATTCGGCAAATAAATACCTTTTGAACACAACTTCACTCTTTCATTTCGCCTGATGTTAAAGTTGAAAGAGCAATAACATTAGTGAGTATACAGGGTTTCCCAAGTTGACTGGCTTATTCGACCTTCATGGATCATGAATATACAGTGTATTTCCAAATTCTATGTATAACCTGCTATTTTCAAAGATGATCAAAATACGCATCTAATTATTCAGCAAAGTACTATACTTAAACCTTATGATTTCGGAAATTAATTCAAATTTCTGTGAAAGTGAGCGTTTCACAGCATTCTTTTCAAAACCTCTAATGTCTCCGAAAATTATCAAGAAAAGGGATAAGGAAGTGCTTAACGAAAATACACAGACGGTGATAAACAAGCGAGAAAGGTTTTATGAGGAATTGGGTGTCATTTGAAACAACGGAGATTTCATTATTTTTTAGTATATGCGACAACGTCGCAACATTGATGATATACAGGGTGTTCCTGAATTGAACATACGAACGAAAAGGGAAGATTCCTTAAGTATGTTTGAAAAAAAATCCCATGAACTTGGGGTTGCAAACATTTCGTTTTCGAGATACACGGTTTTGAACTTTTAATTTTTTTCTCATAGTATCTTTACTTTATAAAATCTTCAACTGAATGGCATAGATATAACATTTGAGAGCTCTCACCACGTTACATGGCAACTTCGATAGCAGATCTACAGGGTGATATTTTTTCTGGAACACTTTAACTTATTTCTTTCAAATTTTTTTTTGGTTAGCAACTGTTAATTTGGAAAAATTTGAAAAAAGCTTTGTTGTTATACTAAACTTTTCGGTCTCCTGTAGTTTTGTCGTATCTGCTACCGATTTCGAAAAAAAAATTTTGAACGATTCTCCCGAAATCCTCAGAAGAATCAAAATTGTCATAAAGATCTAGTTAGTATGAAAAGAAATATGAACTATTCAAGTCTGGGGATCTGGCGGGCCATGACTGATGTCCAATCCACCTATTTTCATAACTTTCTTTCAAATACTCCCTAAGAAACCTAGTACTCCCTGTATCTCGAAAACAAAACTTTTGCGACCCCATGTTTATGGGACTTTTTTTCTTAAACTTCTCCACTTTTCGTGTGTACGTTCAATCTCTTTTTTGTTCAAGATGGTAATATTTCGTTGACCTTATTTAAATGTGAAACAACCTTTTTCGGATGTGAATTTGAGTCGCAGAAAAAACTAAGGATCTTATAGTAAATAAAGCGACAACTACTTGAATACTTATTGTGATACTTGTATATTTAGGTTTACATATTCTGGGTGAGGTACATCTTCATCGCCTGTCACTATTATTTCCCTATAACGTCATATCTGCGTTGCCACTTGGTAATGCGCTGCTTGGAAATGCAAAAAGCTTTGGAGATGTTCATTTAATCAGATTACATAATGCATCAGATCATTCCATTTTTCCTGTCATAATCATTATGCTCGAAACATAATAGCATCGTCTGGCGAGCTAAAATGAAACTAATTGAATAATCGAAACTTAATTAAGTTCCGTGCTTCGAGATCTACAATAGTTTCATTCTTTCATTCGCCACAAAACTAAGGTTCCGTAGAAATTATGGTGAGAACAAGACGGGAACAATCCGGTTCCGTTTCAACTCGTTACTTTCGAGTCTTGATGGTCCTCAAGATCGATTTTGTCATTTAAAATCCATTATTTCTTTTCTTGGCCCTCTTGGTAGCGGACGCTGAAAGGGCCCTTGGATCCAGCAAAAACCCTCAGAGCTCGCTAAACTCTCGTCCTGGGTTGCCAGACTGTAGAATTTTTCCCGGATTCGCCCTATTTCGAATTTTATAATTCAGGATAGGTAGGTGTCATTTCAAAGACTTCTTGATCAATTCCATATTCAAAACGGAGCAGTTGATTATTTACTTACGAATTTCGAGGGAATGATTCGAAAGGGAATTTTCCGGCAACCCCGCACTCATCTAGTTCGTAGCGAATCATCCTCCGCAGAAATTCTGTCTCGACCTTTCTCGAGTGTCAATTAAGAACTCATTTGTCCGATAATTTAGATGTTTCTCGCTAGTGTTTAATTATTTGACGAGGAAAATCCTGTAGCACTCTCCGTGGAAATAAAATATGTGAGTCGGGAGTTTTCCGGGCGTAATTAAAGCCCGAAGGAGTCGAATAACAACTTAACTTGTAGTTAAATTGTTTGTGTTAGGAAAGGGATTCAATTTTCTCGGGATTAATTTCTCAGGAGCAGTAGGTTTATCATTACGTACTTTCCTTGTACATTGATGAGTAGAAGAAGTAACAAAAAAACTATATCCAAAGTTGATAGTATTTTTTCATCAAAAATATCAAAACTTGTCTGTCAGTGTGCAGTGGTTCATAAAAAAACTAGACAGAATGGCTCACGTTATTCGGTAGTCGAAGTCCTAGATATGAAATAACCTGGTTGAATAGGCCAACTTTTTCAAACTCACGAGGCTTCTGAGTATTCGGTATTCATTCATTATTTATCCATCTATTCCTGACTGCAGAAAGCTGGTATCAAAGCCCAGATTTACATTGATGTCTCTCACGAACAAGAATAATTCTTAACAATAATCTATATCAGCCTTATTGAAAGAAAAAAAGACAAGAAACAAAACATTTGTTCTTCATATACAAAGATATTACCGAAGTTTGAGAAAACACATTTTGGATATTTCTATTTCTTGCTATTTCCACAGGATTAGATTTGAAAACATCGACATCTCGATCAGAGAATTTTGTCCGATACAAGTTCTCGTATATTTTTTTTTAGAATAATTTTCACTTCAACGCTTCAAGCTTTTCTTTAACTACGGATAAAGTAGCTAGTGTCCTCAATAAATTATTCTTCATTTTGTAAACAAGCTTTGGGTTCCAATTTTTTCAGTTTATTCATATTTAATAATGAAGAGGGACTACCCTCCTCCGATGGCAGCAAGAACATAGCTGATGTTTACTTCTGAATTAGATCTCCACCAGTCCACTTTCTCCTTATATTTAATGTTGACGTACCAGAATATAGTTGAGCCGTTGGTGTAAACAAGTCCAAATTGTAAATGAACCCAATAGATTTGTTCTATACTCTCTGAATTTTTCTGATGAATATTTAGGGGAATTTCCCCAACTAGGAATTGAATATCTCAATTGAGATTCTATGAAACTATTGTTAAGTAATGGGCTTGATGAAAGGTCTAGGTCTAACAGATAAGAACATCTTTCCACATGAAAAACGAAATAAGAAACGTCATTAGAATTTTGATGGATTCTTTCCTCAAATGAAAAAGTTTTTGCTTGTATCTTGAATATTTTCTATTTTATTTCATTTTGGAAATATACCATCCTTATTCGAAAATCCTCATCCTGCCAACTTGTATTATAATTTCACGACAAAAATTCCTTTTTTCCCGTTACCGATTGTTAGAAAATTTCTTGACCGGTAAAAACTGCCTTCAACGATAAAAGTAAGGAACTGATCAAGCTGATAATGCACCTATGTGAAACCTCCATTACTGTCGACCCTTCGATATACGATATACCTCCCATATTATCACCTCCACTGTCGAGACTCCCAGAGGCGAACTTATATAAATAAGATTTTCCCAACGTATATTCCCGGAAATCAAATTTGTACTGTACCGAGCATTCAACCAAAATTTCGCGTTAACTAGGCCGTTAAATCTCGTTCCTCCATCAAAAGTCGACCTCATTTTTCCTTTTCGGCTCTAAAGCATTTATGGGAGATACTTCAAAGGATTTTCTCCTGTGAAATCTCGCATGACGAGGTTCAGAACATGAAACTTTTATCGTCGGAGAGTTATTCGATTTTATCTACGTTCAATGAAGTGCATTTTCATCTTTATCCGGGATGGCGTTATAAAGTATCAGCTATACCACCTTGTTTGCCAAATCAAAAAATTTAACTTCAGAAGTTGAAGGGTACCCGGAATATTTACACATTACGATTAATGTGAAAGATGAACTAGCAGAGATCTATTCTCCGAAGTACACCACCAGGTGGCACCACCACAGCAAGACAATAACATACCGGTTTCTAGCTTGTAAGCCGTCATCAGTACCATATAGCCTCATACTGCGGTAGCAACCAATTGAAACGGTAAAACTAATATCACTCCCTAGCAGGAACACGTGAGTACAGTTGATGTGTTTCACCTAGCGGGCAAAAGTCTAAAACTCTAAACGATTCATCCTGGGGTATTTTCAAAAACTAGATCTCTACGTACGTTCTATTCTTCCCATCAGGAATATAAGTTCTACCGTTTCAGTTGGTTGCTACCGCAGTATAAGGCTATATGGCACTGATGACGGCTAATAAGCCAGAAACCGGTATGTCATTGTCTTGCTGTGGTGGTGCCACCTGGTGGTTAACTTCGGAGGCCAGATCTCTGCTAGTCCATTTTTCACATTTATTTTTGTTGGTCCAACTGAAGGACGGGCTCTTTATCATTATTATTATTATCATTAATTGTTTATCAAATTTCAGTGAATAACGGACAAGATAGTGAATCAAAAAAACAGTTTTTTCAAGGAATCGATTCTCTTATTGTTTTTCCAAGCGCGCAATTTTGGTCCTCAAGGTTTTCCAAGCGCGAAATTTTTGTCCCTGGAGATTTTCCTAGCGCGAAATTTTTCAATTTCTCATATGTAATCACAAATTGTTTCCCTTTGAAGTTTAACTGAGAACGTAGTCGCAGCTTGAAAACTTGTTGTCTTTTTGCAGATCGTTTCCCTTCCGAATCACACAGATACGAAGAGATGGGTCCCGGCTTCCCGGAGCAGTTCGGGAACGAAAATTTCCGAAAAAGTACACCGGTGGCGAGTCCGGAATTTCGGGGAGAGCAGCGGAATTCCCAGTTCCAGCAGCCCGGCGCCGTTCTCATGGTTTACGGTCTGGATCCCTTGCGAACCAATGCCGATAAACTCTTCAACTTGATGTGCTTGTATGGAAACGTCGTGAGGGTGAGTAAAAAGAAAATCATGAGAAAAACAAAGAGAAAAAATGAAATATGCCACATAAGAAATACTTAAACCATGGTTGATAATCCTGCAATATCTTGGTCGAGTGGGATCCCCATTCGATTGCTTTTTGGCGTTTGGGTGGTATCACGTGCACGGATAGAATTAAAGTAAAAATATTGAAGCGGCGAATAATGACGAATGCTGACTGGATGTGGGACCTACTACTTCTTGACATTCGTTCCCACCATATATGCAAGTAACGTTCATTCCTTGCTCTTTCCCTGCTGAAATATTATGATTACAATTCGTCCAACTCTCTGGGGACTTCTCGGATAAGGCTTTATCGGCCCGAGGTCGTCGCAGATCGTCCGAACCTACGCGGGGCGCGAATAGCCATCTTCCGCAATTTCACGTCTGGGAAAACAATTCCCGTTTCCCATATGCGGGCCGGAAAGCCGGAATAGATATCCGGTCCCGTCCCGTCCCTAGCACCGCTGCCGGATCGTGGGAATTTACGGGGTTTATCTACGAACCCGGTGGCATCTAGGAGGCTGAAGCGGAGCGAGTTTATAATGCATAAGGGTCGGTGTAGATCGATACGCGTACGCTAAAGACGAGTTTACGAGGTGTAACCGCCGAAGCTGAGGCTGCCACTCCGGAGAGGCTGATGAAGTTTCATTATGCACGAGGTGCTGTACTGCTGTTTGTTTGTGAGGTTCTGCAGAGAGGGGGATTCTAGCAGATTGCTAAAGGTGGGGATGGACCGAAACCAAGAGCTTTCTCTCTTGATCTTCAAAGGCCCATCAAACTGCAGGATCAGAAATTGTTCGAGTCAACCTATCCTTGATCACTCACTTTGTTTTTATCGCAGTTGAGCTAATGAATCTTACATACCTTATCGAAATTGCTCTGGTGTAACTGTGTCCACTGAAGATTGGCCTGCTTTTTCCAGGCTGCGGACGCCATTATTTTTTTCACCGACCATGCCCCCCCCCCTCCCTTGGACCTCAAAATTGACACAAATCCCTTGATAGAAGTTCCGTCGATCCGTTATATTTTCAATAAATCAATTCATGCCCCCCCCCTGAAAAAACTCATGAAATAAACGGTTCATATTTTCGAAAGAACCAATCGGATTAGAGTATAAAAGTACTCCTAAGTTTTTTCAATAAAACGCGTCGTTTTCGAGTTATTCTAATTTTACCCGATAAAATTTGACGAAAAAATCAACCCTGGCTTTTCAATATCACAGCATGGCTCGAATTAATAAACTCTATACAAGGTAACAATTTTGTCAGAATGTTTATCAACTTTGTCAAGACGAAAATGTCAATGGAATACAAATTTCGGATATCAATGATGAATCGCGAGATTCATACAAACCACGTATTAAATTGAACATTATCCTCTTGGAATTTCATAAACTCACTTCACGGTTATTATCACATTAATTCACATTCACTGAAAATCTTTTCACATCAACTTTTCGCATTCTTCACTGTGAATAAACAAATAACAAATCGACAAATCTCCATCAAGCCGCTATACGCATGCTTACTTGAACAACCACAGACAAACTGTTCGGTCTACGGAACAGCGGTTGGTCTTGCGCATTAAGATCGTAGCGCTCTATCGGCGAGAATCAGAACATTTTCAAAGAGGCACAACAAGACGCCATCAGCCAAGAGTTAACAAAACTAGTGCCTTTGCGTTAGTTAATGATAGAGGACCTATTGCTCCCTTGTTTAAGGAGAAAATCAACACAATCTGGCATCATCTTCTTAAACGTTCTATGATAGAGTTCATAGTATATGGTTCGATGAGTAAGGTTAGGTCATTGACCTCGAATCATTTGACCTTATTTAATGGAATTATGTTCGATTAGTTTAAAGACTTCTTTTTGAGATAGTTTTGGGAGAAAGAGGAAAATATAAACAAGTTATTAGTGCTCACAAACTAATCTTCATGAAAATCGAAAAAGGAACTCATTTTGGTGGGAGAAATATGGCTTTTTAGTTGCAGATATAATCGAATGAAACTTACTGTTTTTGTTAAGAAATATCGTTTTTTTAACATTCTTATTCGAATACGGTTAGTAGGTACTTGAGTATTTCCTAAATGTATCAACTCAATTTCAATCGAGAAATATGAACTTTGCATCAATTCCAGAGAATTATATCAGATATGTAATTATCCCATTATTTTTTCAATGGCTATATCTTTTTAACAGAGCCGAATTCGGAAAAATGGAAAGTGAAAAAAAGGTTTCTTTTGACCTCAAGAATCTTCAGTTAAAATGTTCAAGTCGAAGACTCACCCTGTATATAATAATGAGACAAAGTTATATCCTTTCGTCCTTTCAATTTCCTGTTCATGCCCCGACGAAATCTTCACAACCGAATAATATTCTTACAAGTTGTAATCCGCATTTCTGACAGCCGTTCTGACACGAAAATATCCCCAAATGAACGAGCATTCAGAATTCAGATCCATTATTCTTCGCCCTGTTCAGCTGCAATCGAGAGGAATGAAATGAAGAAGACTCCGTAATGCTCGTGCCGGGAAAACAATCCAGAATTCGCGCAGGAATAGAGCAAAGTTCCCGTTTCCTTCCGCGCCGCGATATGAAGTTGAAAGCTGGAAATTCTTCGGAGAATTTCTGGGGGAAATCGACAATTTCATCTGGAACAATGCAGTTTCCTCGGTCGACCGGTCGCATTTCACTGGGAATTTTCGTGTAATGGAGGAGGAATCTGCTCTCGAATTTGTTACGGCGGAAAAATAAGATATGAGAGGTTGGGGTGGTTGGAACGTAAATTTTGTTCGGAGCGGGGGAATTTCGGGACAATGTTGTCCGGAGTATGGCAATTGCGAGCTCTCACGTTCTCGTTGAGCAATTTCCATAAGGAAATATGAGATGGAGCTTTTATAAGAGCATGCAGAAATGATACGTATGAAGACAGATTTCCCTCTAGAGATGGCGATAGTAACCATGCGCCTCTTTACGAAATATTCTACAGCTGTTATTGCTTATACTCCATTCACTTTAATAATGTAGTAGAGGTCGTAGTAATTACGTATTTATCAAATTGTCTATTTACTTTGGAAGAATAATGAATTTGAGAAAATATTATGTGAATTCAATAATTCCAAAGACCTGGCGAGTGTTGAAGAAAGTTTTCTCTCTGTTAATACTGGAATTATTTCACGTATATAAACATGGTTGAAAGATTCACTTATGCTCTTTTCTTGTACGGAAATCAAGAATCGAGTGTTGAAACTTTACTGAAAAATAATGAACAGAATAAGGACTGAACGAGAATAAATTCGCTATGACAAAAACGCTTTCGAACCACTGGACCGATTTCGAAACTCATTTTCTAATCATCTTCTAATTCTAATGAAAACTGTTTTTACAAAAAAAAAACAAAACTCTTTTTCACAAAATTCATGGATTTTTTCTGGAATTCTTCCCATCATGCTTCTCATAGTGTTCTCAGTCACTTTCTGGGATCCTATCTTCCACTTTTGCTTGAATTTCGCTAATGTTTTCGTTGATTTCTTAGTCTTCTTCATTTCTCTTTTTACCAGGGCCCAATATCTTTCGATTGGCCTGAGATTGTTGACACATCGTGCTCACGTAAAAATGGTAAAAGTCGCTTCTTCAAGCATTCCTCGATGTATATCTTCGAGTCAAAAGAGCCTTGGCCAACGAAAAATTTGCTCCTTTTCCCACAAGTGCAAATTTCTTGCCAAACCAGGAATTTTTTAGGAAACTTTGCTTGTTTCTTCACGAAAAATTGTTCGTCAACAACAGTTGCGAGAAATCAGCCAAGACATAGGTTTCGTCGTCCATCACGCAACAGGAAAAATTTTTCAAGAAATCTTTTTCCAATTTCTTTGCTCTTTATAAGTATTCCCGAATACATGGTATACGAGTTTATATCATTTCTGGCAGTGTCAGGTTCAGCAGGCTATGAGATTGCATGAGGTATTACGAATTCAATTGCGATCGTATTTCGTGCTTATACACTAGCCGGAGAATCGATGAGTCATTAATGGAAATTCAAAAGAATAATCTTATGGAGTATCTTTTGGTTTGAGGATTCGATAGTTTGTATCAGGAGTTCCTTATGTAATTTGTTGTGGATCTTTCGAGTTTTTATGTGGCTCAGACTGAGAATTCATAAGTTTCAACGAGAAAGTTTGAATGTGAAGTTGAAGAGTCTGTAACAGGCAGAGTAAGTTTCAGGAGGCTATGAGATTCAATGAGATATTTCAATTATGATGATACTAGCGAACCGTCCTGGTTTCGCACGGATGCAATCCTTAAACACAACGGTAGTGCCGGCGCCGCACCGCTATGTCCCTGTATTTCAAATCTGTAATATCTTCGGGAATATTCATTTAAATTACATGCTGTAAAAGGCCATATTGATCTATATTGAATGAACAATGTATTTGAGGTACTTAATTGGATGAGGATTAATGCTATATTGCTTAAAATAACTTGCTAAATAAGCCGTTTTTTCCCGTGAAATGTGAAGGATTAAAAATGGTTATTGTGGGTTATCTTCAAGAGAAAGACATATACCATCGCGGACTTTTTTGTTGACCTTTTTTAGGAGTACAATACCGAGCACATTATTTTGATTTATCTCGTGGGATTCAGTCAGCGTTTGCAATGAAAGCGCAAAAAAATGTGTTTATTTACGACATCACATTAGAAACCTGTAAATTCATCAGTGTTTCTTCACAATCTTATGCATGTATCCTACATATAAACCTTCCTCTTGAATCACTTTAACTATTACAAAAAAGCGTTTCAAAATCCGTTGCGTAGTTTTGAAGATTTAAGCATACATAGGGACAGACAGCGAAAGCGACTTTGTTTTATATTATACAGGGTCCGGCAGAGATGTATGACGTTTTTTGGATGCGTATAACTCGGCCAAGGGGAAGCCTAACTTTTTCGAAATGGTTGATATGTGACCGCAAGGAGTTGCCATTTTTTCTTGTTCAGTCGCCATGGAGACGTGGTCGCTAGAGCAACGGGTGTTTGTATACGAAAGTTTCATTGAAACCGATCGTTCTGTGGTAGCAACTCAACGTAGATTTCGAACACATTTTAATGTTGGAAGGCATGGACGTGTTCCTTCACGAAACACCATCCTAAAGTGGGTGCACAATCTCCGGACGAGAGGATCGTTGAGCCCTAGTGTACCTAGGGGCAGAGAAAGAACTGCTAGAACTCCGGCTGCAGGAGTGTGTGGAAAAACAGGGCAACCACTTAGATAACATCATCTTCCGTTCATGATTATTTTTTATCCTTTTTTTTTGATGTGGTATAAATGGCAAACTCTCATGTACATTTAAAAAAAATAAAATTTCATTTTCCTCAAAATCTCACTTAGTTATGATTTTTTCAAAAACGTCATACATCTCTGCCGGACCCTGTACTATGTAATGATTCACTAGTCTGAGAACCTACTAGTAAGTTGTAGAAATTTACGAGTATAATTTTATTGAGTATCTTGTGGGAGAGTGGGTTCAGGATTTAGTGGTCTCTATCAGGAATTCCTCAACTAATTTGTTGTGGATCTTCCGGGTTTTTTTCTGGTTCGTATCGCTGATGGTTCGATATGTATTTACATTTTCAATTGGTTGTCAGAGAAAGAAGTCAGCATGGCATCTTGGAATGATAGAGAATGGCGATTGAACAGATTAGTTGTGGATATCGTCGTTGAAATCAGATGACTACTCTAGGTTTCCGAATACGCCTTCGTCTGTCTACCCTTTCTGAGCCGATTAACAGTCACGGCATTCAGGTGCTCAGTCTGCTCCCAGCGTCCTACTCACATTCAACCGTACATTTATCCAGAAAATATTTTTCAGTCTTGAATTCCTTCAGGTTTAACGTGTACATTATTCACAGATCAAATTCCTCAAGTCTAAAGAGGGCACGGCGATGGTGCAGATGGGCGACAACGTGGCCGTCGAACGGTGCGTCCAGAACCTGAACAACATAACGGTAGGATGTACCGGCGCCGTACCACCTTCCGCCAATAACGCGAATAACGAGAAGGGCGCCGAAGAACACAAGATCCAACTGGCTTTCAGCAAACAACCCTACCTGAGCGAGGTGACGAATCCCTATCCACTACCCGACAAATCGCCGTCTTACAAGGAGTACGCGACGAACAAGAACAACAGGTTCATGAACGCCACCATGGCGAGCAAGAACAGGATCCAGCCACCTAGCAAGGTAGAAATCTTCAAAAAATTTTCGATAAAAAAAATCATGACTTCATGAGACCAAATCGTCGGCGTACGATATCAAAGAGACTCTATCGATATATGTTAATTTCTTTCAGATATTACATTTCTTCAACACGCCGCCGCAAGTGACAGAGGCGGAATTAGTTCAAGTGTTCAAAGACTACGACGTGGTCGCACCAAAGGCTGTAAAATTATTCCCCATGAAGTCCGAGAGATCGAGTTCCGGTCTTTTGGAATTCGAGACAACGACAGAGGCGGTAGCCGCCGTCATGGCGTGTAATCACGCCGCCATCGACAGTCCCGGTGAGTATTCGTCTGTCGTACCGTGGGAATACAAATATCGACAAATTCCATGTCCCCTAACCATACCATCGTACCATCCGTTCTTGTTGGATGCCTACTTAGTTTTCGATCTCTTCCGACCTCGTCAGAGCAACATAACTCATCTCCGACAAGAAAAAGATGGTAAATTGGTCCTTATTAATCATTTCGAGAAGTCACTATTGAGATATACAGGGTGAGTCTTTGACTTGTACATATATTTTCACTGTAGATTCCTCTCATCAAACGAAACACTTTTTTCCTATACCATTTTTCAAAATTAGGTTTGGTTTGGAAGATGTTTATATTTTCGGAACCGTTATTTCGAATAAACTGAATTTTGGTATATAAGTTACAGGGTAGTCGACTCATAAATACACGCTAAAACACCATAAATCCACTTTAAAAAGATAAACGGTTCATCTTTTCGAAAGAATCAATCATTTAAGAAACTAAAAGTATTCTTATTTTTTTTCAATAAAACGCGTCTTTTCAGAGTTATTTCCACTTTTACCCAGAGAAATTTGACGAAAAAATCATCAATTTTAATAATAATCTGAATGCGCCTCTGAATTGAATATCATCGAATATTATTCCTTCTCTGGTCTTTAAACGAGTTTACAATGTTGTCACGATATTTATCAACTTTGTCGAGACTTAAATTCAAACGATGGAAAACGTTGATGTAGAGATATTTTAATAATAAAATCCCACAAATGTGGGAGATAAAATTGAACACCAAGGAGGATTTAATACACAGTTTCTATTAAAAATTCATAGTTACCGGTCCATATTGAAGTTAAATTCGGATATGAATGATGAATCTCGATACAAACTACTTATTAAATTGAAATTAATGAAGAATAAAATGATACCTTATGATCTGTGGCAATATTTCTATCTGAACAATATCCTCTTGGAATTTTATGAACTCGACACGGTTAAAATTATATTAATTCACTTCACATAATAATCACATTATAACAATAATTCACTGAATGTATTCAGAACTCCACATAATTTTTACAGTTTGTTCAGAGATTTGTTATTGTTTATAGTTGGCCTCCAGATAACCAATCCGTCGCTCTAGGCATGCGTGGTGAAATTCGCGATTTATGAAGGACAGAATTCATAGATATTTAATACTATGTTTCGTGAAAAATCCTTAACCTCGAAGAAAATCAGCAAGCTGACAACATCTTCTTGAAATTTCTTTGCAAACATTCACAGAATCGATACAAATTTGATTAGGTTAGGTTGTTTAATAATAAATCTGAATGAAAAGTCTTTCTTCATGAAATTGTTTGGGAATTTCGAGGAAAATAAGAACAAGTTATTAGTGTTTACAAACTAATCTGCAGAAAAATCGAAGAAGGATCTTATTTTGGTGGGATAAATGTGGCTTTTCAGTTGCAGATATAATTCGATGAAACTAACTGTTTATGTTAAGAAATATCGAGTTTAAACATTCTTATTCGAATAAGGTTAGTACTTGAGTATTTCCTAAATGTATCAACTCAATTTCTATCGAGAAATATGAACTTTGCATCAATTCCAAAAGATCATTTCAGAGACGTAGTCAGTCCAATTTTTTTAAATGGCTATATCTTTTTAACAGAGCCGAATTCTAAAAAATGGAAAATGAAAAAAAGGTTTCTTTTGGCCTCATGAACCTACAGTTAAGATATAAATGTACAAGTCAAAGAGTCACCCTGTATGTATTTCACTCTCAGCGACATCTAGCAATGAGGAGATCAAGACCATGAGAGCTCCCTTTCTCTGTCAAGGAAGATACAGGGTGGGGCAGAAAAACCTATCCGATTTCAAAACGTTATAAAATTAAAACCACTCAGCTTGTCAAAAAATTTTTTTTATTAACATATCGCAAATTTTATGCCATTTTTAAATTTAAGTTTTGAAAAGCACATCACTCAAATGTCGTCCTTGGGAGCGGATACACTTATTTAGGCGCTCGCGGTAGCTTTCCATGACTTTCACCGTCATTTCCACAGGAATTTCTTCAATTGCCCGAGCAATTTCCCTTCGTAAAGCAAGAAGGGTCCTTGGTCGATGCTGGTAAACCTTCGATTTGAGGTAACCCCAAAGGAAGAAGTCACATGGAGTGAGATCCGGTGAGCGCGGCGGCCAGCCAACATCACCTCTCAGAGAAATGAGGCGACCGGGAAACAGTTCCCTGAGAATGTCCATTGATCGTCGCGATGTGTGGGCGGTTGCACCATCCTGTTGAAACCACACATTTTCCACGCCATTTTCTTCCATTTTGGGTCTTAGAAAATTTTCCAGCATGAAACAATAGCGCCCGCTGTTGACCGTTACGGTTTGCCCATTTTCTTCAAAAAAGTAGGGCCCCCAGACGCCTAGGCGGGAAAGAGCACACCACACAGTCACTTTTGGAGGGGTTCCTGATGGATTTCCCGAGGATTAGTAGCGTGATGTGGAACAGGATCATGACGCCCGAGTCCGAAATGAATTCGAAAAGCACGTTGTGTAGCAATTATCGAACCGCCGCATTCGATAAACCGCTCAATAACAAAAGCACGATGTTCACCAGACCAAGGCATGTTGACTACTGACAAATGGCATAAAACCAGCTTTCTAACGGTTTTTACCCCACTACTCTACCTGCTCTCTCTTCTGAGAAAAAGGGATTTGAAATCGGATAGGTTCTTCTGCCCCACCCTGTAGATGGCTTACATCGACTTACATTTGTAGTTCATGTACGTAAAGAGGGAGAAAATTTAATAATGAACTTTTGCAGGCACGAAATTCCCCTTCATAATGAAACTATGTTTCTCCTCATCGAGAAGTATGTCAATCAAAAACGGCAACGACAACGGCGATGTTTCAGGGGAGCTTCGTTTGAAGCAGGACTAAGGTCTACTGTTTCCTTTAAACCCCTACCAATACATATCCTTTCCATATTTGATATATCCTTTGTAATATCGTCGAGAAACATTCGTTATCCTCAGTTTTTGAAAACTTTGTTCTTCTCTTCCTATTCTTGTTGAAAAGTTTTTAACACAAAATGCCATTTTATTAATAGAATTACTTTCATCCAATGAAACGAACATATTGTGTAGACATATCTGAATTTATCGATATAAATTCATTATAATTGTTAATGTTATGTATAGGATAACTTGGAAATCTATCTCAGCAACGATTTAGAGTGTAATAATTTATTATTCAAGATTTATGTGATGTGATTGTGTGTATGATGGGCTTAAAGACTCTAAGCACACCTTCAACAGAAGGAAAAATTATGACTTATTATGGTTGAATCTAATTCTTATTATATAATTATTTTGAAACTGTTATTTATTTTTATATTTTATTTATTGTTTGCATGTTCGAGATGCAAGCCACCAAGGTGTGTGTTTGAATGCTGTGTTTGATCATATCTTTCATGGAATCTATTTATTGTACTTAATATTTTGATATGATGGATTTTTTCATATGGATATTCCACACATATCCCAAGCGATTTCTTGATCTTCACGCTGATCCGTGATTAGAATATCGAAAAATATATCAAATGGTTGATATCACGATTTGAGTGACATAAAAATGACTTTCGTCCCTGTAAAATAGCGGAATGGATTCGTCTTCCTGAACTGTTGCATCATTGAAAGCTGAAAAACTGATCGATGTCAAATGGAACTGCAGTTCCTGCTTTTTAGCGATTCATAATTGGGTGTATTTTTTTGTGAAATTGAAGGACTCCCATAAATGGAAAAATTATTGTCGTTCTCAATGACGAAGGATTTCGGTTCGTTGTTTTCTTGAATTATTCAACTTATCGTTTAGTTTTGTTGATTCTTTTATATTTTTATTTTCTCGTTGTTTAGTCGCAAATTGTCTGGAATTATCGTGCTGAAGTGTTCTCTATTCAAAGACTCCTTTAATTTTTATCTCGAATTTCAGACACAAGATTCATTTTTTATGGTGTATCTTAATTTTTTTCCGACTATCCCTAGTATCTGAATTCAATTTTTTTCGAACATGGCAGCTTGAATCAATGACAGGGTTATTTATTGTTTTGAGTTTGATAGATTATCTCGTTCGTTTTGATAGATTATTATTCGAATTTTATGCGTAAGGATCTTTATTGTTTCATACTTAGTTCCTTATTTGTTATTTTAATTATTTGTTCATAGTGTAGGAATTTGTCATATTATTATGTATGAGCGAAAGGCTCTGAAATGAGGCGTCCTCCAACAATTCGAAAAGTAAAAAAGACATTATGTTAGTCGAAATGAAATAGTATTATTCATTGTATTGTAGAAAGTAGGATTATTTTGTATATTCAAAAATATTTTCCTATAGGGCGATAATTTCAAATCGGAAATTGAACAGCGCTGAAGGTAACAAAGCACCAACTGAATTCCAAAAATGACCAAAGGCTTAGAGATTTGATGTTATTGCGCCTTCTTTTTTAGAATGATAGCCCTTGTTGTAGACGAAATCGGGGTAAATTTAGTCCATATTAGGGTAATTTTTTTGTCGGATCATGAGGAGGTAAAATTGGAATTTCGAAAGTCTACATGTTTTTTTTGAAGTGGAATGTATCCGTGTTGATCGAAATTGGAGCTGAGGCAAGTGATAAGTAGCCAGATACCCGAGCATTATGGGAAAGTCTACATCGGGACTACCAAACGATGCAACTCGTTCTTCCAATTTCTATCGGAAAATCTGGTTCATTTCTGATGTTATGATTTGGTTTCCTGACATTTTCGAAATTCCAATTGGCGTTTCCTCGAACATTTGGCAGCAGATCGATATGACATATGTGTTTGTTATTATTTGCAGTGTATTTACAAGTACCTATTGAATGTAAATGTCGTAACAAAAATATATTAGTTGAGTCAATTATCTGTGCCTCTAGCAGTGGTAGCCTTTTCCATCACACATTTCCAAGCTTTAAACAAACTATCCCCTTTGTCTCTCTTGCACTGTGATAGTTTCTGGAGAAAAGTTCGTCATTTCTTTCTTGAAATCTTCTGAGTAATCTTAAGGTGCAATTTTGGGAAATATTTTATTATCTTCCCTCTCAGATTTGCCGCTTCCGAAACTGGTAAGTTTTTACTTATTCGTTCATTTCAGAAATTGGTATTCAAATGAATTTACTGTATAGTGTATACTGTACAGGGTGACCTAAATTGGTTGATTTTGGCTGTGTCTGGTACTTGTAGATAGGTGAAAATGTTAAAAGGAGTCCTGGGCTCGATTTTCGCGAATACTCCATAACTGAAAGCCGTTTCACGATATCTTCATTTGTTTTGAAGATATGACGAAATTTTGGTGATTTCGAAAATGGGCCATAACTTCTTCATTTTCTAAAATATCTTAAAACGGCAAAAATTTTTTCATTAGCAATACGACACCGTATTAATTTTTTTTTATCTCTTGTTTGAAGGTTGGAAAAGAAACAACTTTCTTCATTTAAATAGGAATGGTATCTTTTTTTGATCCTATGTTATGCAAAAAAAATTAACTCTTCGAAAATATATATATTTATTGGATTGATTTTGGGTTCACCAAGTTCCTTTTGTAGGTCAGAATAATACAACAATTGTTTCTCTGTGAATCAAAGAATTTATTATTTTATACAAAAATACAATTACATACAAGAATTTTGATCATACCTGTAAATCGAACAAACAACATTCAATGTTATTATTCACAATGTTAAAATTTGGATTACACTGTTTTCAGTAGGTCTTACGTACAATTAATGGATAAAGAATAAATTGTGTCGACTCCGTCGATTTCCACATTCATACATTCATTGAACTGATTGACCTAATTTCTCGCGCAGAGCCATTGAACTTGAACAAGAGATATACAGGTAGGTATTTCATCCCCCCTCTTCGGATATATTAATTCCATATTCGAGGCAAAATCAGCATTTTAGTGAAATTGCCATATTAAAAATTTCATTTTTTACATATCCACATACAAAAAAATCCAAAAAAATAAGATATCGACATATGTAGGTATATATATTTTCGAAGAGCTGATTTTTTTTGCATAACATGGGATCAAAAAAAGATACCATTCGTATTCGAAATAAGAAAGTTGTTTTTTTTTTCACCCTTTATACAAGAGATAAAAAAAACTGAATACAGTGTCGTACTGCTAATAAAAAGTGCCTCTAGAAAGTTTTTGCCGTTTTTAGATATTTTAGAAAATGAAGAAGTTATGGCTTATTTTCGAAATCGCAAAAATTTCGTCATTTCTTCAAAACAAATGAAGATATCGTGAAACGGCTTTGAGTTACGGAGTTTTCCCAAAAATCGAGCCCAGGACTCCTTTCAACATTTTCACCCATCTTACCTAGAAGTACCAGAAACAGTCAAAATCAAGCAATTTGGGTTACCCTGTACACATTTCAACTTGAAAAAATGTTTTTATTCATGAAAAAATTCCCTCTTCAAATTCCTCCTGGAAAAATAAGAGACCGTTAAAATTTTCATTTGGGATTTTTGGTGATCTTAGAATCTCATTTCGATATAATCAATTGATCTTAAGAAAGATTACTAGTCAATAAAAAATCGCGTATTCTTCAATTCGATGAACTTCCATGTTTAACAATAGTTTATTTTGCGACAGGAGACAGTTTCATGAACGAATTTTCAGAAATATTATCCTTCTCATTATTTTCAAGCGGGACCAATTTTTTTGAAAATACCGAAAATATTGACAACATCTGAAGTTCATGGAAAAAGAAGAATTTTATTGTATATAGCTTAAGTTAATAAAATTTTCTAGTCAATATATCGAAGAAAAGTTATCGGTTGTACATTGAGAGAAGTATATAAGGAATTTTTAGTCACGAGAGAGACAAAATCACACCATCTCACAAAGCTTACACGTTCAAAAATACATAAAACATGCATTCATGTACCAGACCACCCAAAACAAGAAACACTTCGAATAATATTTAATATAGATGTACTTATTTTTCTGATGGCATGTGTGTAAATATATATACCAACTTGAAAAATATTTTATTCAGATTATTATAAATTATGCGTAGGTGTATGCCAAATTTTTCTAGTCCTCCAATTTTGTGAATGTTGTGTGCGGTGCACCTATTTGTATCTGAAAATTATTATATAGAGACATGCCGTTCACAAGAATGGAACGTCTAGGTATCAGTATTACTGAGGTCAATTCATTTTTTCGATAATGTGTAAGAAGTTATATTTCGTCGCTAAAAAGAGTAAATTATAATTGAGAAATAACTATGTGTTTTTGAACTGTGAGAATCCCATCATTCATCTGTTCCTTCCATTTTCCTTAATTTAGAATGAAAAAGTTAGGAGATTAACTCCAAGATGAGATGAATGAAATCATCTTGAATAAAGGTAAGGAATTTTTCAGCATAGCTAACTGTTACATTATAAACGGCCCTGGCTTTCAACACGACTTTGAAGTAGCACCTCTTCGGACAAGTTAAGTTCTAGCACTTCAGATTGCAGGCAGCCCCGCACTGTGAACAATGAAAACAGGAAAAAGGAGACTCCCATTGTTCATAGTGCGTGTTTGTCTGATATCTGCAATGATAGAACTAAACCTGCCCGAACCGGAGATGAATCAACTGGCCACGCCAACGATGGGACTCGGCGATAGATCAAGTGACATAACCAATTCGGAGCAGTCAATCGTCAGGTAACAATCTCCGGCTGGGATATGCCTCTGAAGACTTGAACTGATATTTTCGTTTATTTTGCGAAGAAATTGAGAGGTAAAAAATAAAAACTTTGCTCATATTACTTTATTAATTCCAAAATATATCAATGTATTCAAACTCAGCAACTGAAATGTTTTATAAAAAAATATCGGATCTGTCAACCCCTTTCAATGACAATTCTAACAAACCGTTCAAATACTTTGATATGTATTAAATAGTCCAAATTTAATTTTTACGTAAAAATTACAAACTAATCAACAGTTTTAGTTCACCTAGCTTATCTACTATTTACAGTACGAAATCATAAAAGACAAATCTGTTCAATTCAAAAGTGTAGTTGAAATTTAAATATCAATTTTCCTGCGATAAAATCTCTATACACTTCTACTTGAACTTGAAATCCGAAACATAACAGTGGTTGGTTTCCATTAAAAAGAACTCTGAGAAATTAATTTCGAAATCTGATTCTTTCAAGTAATTTTTGCTGTCGTTTTCCTATACGAGAATGTGAATTAATTATTGCAGATGTGTAAATCAGATAATTTTCAAAAAAACATCTCCCATATTGTACTTATTGAAGAATTTGAAATCAGCCATTTCTGCTATCTTCCATTTCAAATTAAATCTTGTGAAAAATGTTATAAATATATAATATTTAGGTGTTTTCTTGATCATATTTTTCAGTTAATCATCTTCCACATCCTTTATTAATGTGGAAAGTTATTGATTAAAAAAAATCGAGAAAACATTCTATTCCTCCACAAAAATTAATCTCTAAACAATATATAATAGATATGTTGGTTTATTTCATTTTCAACATAGAGTAGAAAAGGTTTGAACACGGCATGTTGTTAAACTAAAACCATTTGAAATTCCCCAGTGTATAGGCAATCCACTTATTATTTATAGTAGGTATATATTTTCTTCGATAAAAAAGTTATTTCAATATTTTGAACTTTATATATAAAAATGGAGCATCAGCTCTTTCAAGATTTTCCTCTAGAGAGGAACCAAAATATTTACAGTTTTTCCAAATGCTCATAAAATGTTTTTTATATCCTGATATTTCAGATGGGCCAAAATATTACTCAAAGGGGATATTTGTGCTTGTTTGTGAATTTTTCAAAGGGTGATTGGTAAAAACTTGTTGAGTAAAAACATTCTATTCTTGAATAAATCGAAATCTTCATTCCTCAATGTTAGAATGAATTAGTCTGAGTGAATAAACTGCGTTTTATGTGTAAAGAGAGCAAAGTTAAATGCTTAGATTCCTGAAATACAAATTATAAAAAAATACAATCTTTAGATAATTAAATGGGTACATTCTATGATGCCGAATTCTTTTTTAACTTCTCTATTTTTCTTGCCCATCTCCAGGATATTTTCGAACATCTTTGATCAACAATAACAATTTTTAATCTTAATTTATAATTATTTTCTAGTTTAATTACTCTTGTGTTCAGTATAAAAATATCTAATAGGTAGTTGGAAAAATGGAAAAATTTACGAGCCTCTTTCTGGATCTTTAAATTGGGAACGCTGACTTCTAATTGAAGATCTTTTTGTATCTTCCTCTTCAGCGGCAGCTGAAAGCTTCAGTTTCTTGTACTTTCCTGAAAAGAAGTTCATCAATAAAATATGTTCCAATCCTACTCTATTCTGGCGATGATAAAACAAAGATACAAACTTAAATTTAGCCCAAAAAATAAATACTGAAATGGTCTCTTAAAATCTTCTTTCATTTCTTTTTAATCATCTTTCTCGTTACAATTTTTTCCTAGGTTCCTTTCCTGCCAAAACCACCAATATTACAGAAATATCAATTCTTTATCACTCACTTGCCAGTTTGACCATGATGACCCCCCACCAAATGGACCATCCCCATCCAACAAGACAGAAGAGGATCGTGAAGCACTGGCTAAAGCCAACAATGCAATCTATAATAAAGGCACAAATCCGGGATCGAATGCTATCCTTCTGGGAGAACCTAGGTATTCCGAAACACAGGCAGAAAAGACCACTGAAAACAGTACCTGAAAATTTTGCAGTTTGAAAACTGATCTCATCCAACTGAACTGTTCACTTACCAGTTCCAGGAAGAAGACAGTTCATTATCAAGCAGAACCAAGCTAACGAAATAGGTAGAACAGGAATAGCGGCTTTCATGTGGGATGAATGCTCGACTAGGGATAGATCTAACTTGGGGGTGTGGTCCTGAAAATACAACGTAGAAGAATCGAAAAATATAGAATCATTGCGGGGAGTAAATACTAACCTCGATTGGCTGTTGGGTTGTGGTAGGAGTCAAACTCTTCTTTTTGCTCAACATGGAATGCCTTCTGCTGACAGAAAGGTCTGTAAGTTTTCTTTTCTTCTTGCAAAGGTTCAAGCAGAAGAGCCATCTCATGAAGTTCTTGAATCTCTCGGAGAAGCTACGCCTGAAATAAAAGCATTAGAGAATTGATAAAGAGTGAAATTTTCAATTAAACTAATACCTTGGTGGTAAATCACTCAGAATACTATCTCTCCTTTCTTCCCAAGCTCTCTTCTGTTTACCAAAAGGAAGACATCCCTGTTGACCTACAGCATCTTTCTTTCCACAGCATTTCATTCTCTCCCAAAGAGATCGTTTCACTTCGCTCTCATCCTGTACGTTGATCCTGATGGAATGCCTCATTGGTTCTTTCTTCTTCTTCAAGCAGCTGAAGCATCCTTTCTTCTCGTCCTCCTCTTGTAGTCCAGCTGGTGGTGCGTTCGCTGGTTCTTCCTTCTTTTTCCTAGCGCATGATGTACAGAGTAGTTTGTCTTTAGCGGAAGCAAGGAATTTCGCTGTTCGGCTGTTAGATTTGGTCTCTTCGGTTGTTGATTCTGGTCGTTTGGAACCAACATCGTTGTGGTTCGGTGGAAGATCAGGTGGCAGACTGAAAAAAAGGATGCAGGTTTTAAAAATTGTAAAGAATCGAAGGAGAGATGCTTTCTAGTTTGAATCTGAACATTTTCCGAAACTCATAAGGATTGCTTACAGGCTGTCCGAAAGTAAATGTAGCTAAATGACAAGGTGGATAGAACTAATGAAAAAAAGAAAAAAAATTGCAAACGACTTATTCTTCTCAAATTTAACACCCTCTGCCTAGTAATATTCCTTATTCACATTAGGTGTTCTCATTTTCATTAGTAGGTACTATCTACCCCATCAGCTTTGCACACCTACTCTGGATCACCCTGTTTACATGTGCAACTCACAGAAAAATTATTTGGGAACATATACAAGACTTCAGAGAGTTTCGAAATTCGAATCTCGAAAAAAAAGCGAAAAATAGAAACATCATACCCGCCATTGCGTATCACTCCATAGCCATTTTCTTCCTCATGTAAGGGCATTACATAAATGAAGGTCATATTGATCTATTTCCGAATTGCACATTACATGGATGGTCTGAATTTCGAAAAGAAAATATTACAAAAATAACATCGACTATGTGACCACAAAAAAAATACTTATGATGCCAAAATCAATAGCATGTGCATGTGCTTTGATATGTTTTGGGAGACTAAAGCACTTTGGAAGATGTTTCATACGAGGATCTATTGATATCTAGTTAGCTTAGCCTAGACCAGTTCCATGCATAAACAAAATATTCCGATACCATATCATCGAATAATAACTTATTAGAAGTGCCAGTGTAGAGTTCGACGTCAAAAAGTAAACAAGAGTTACGCAATAAATTAAAAAAAAAAGATGTCCACCGAAATTGTAAAAATCGAAAAATTGAAGTATCTAGCCATCATCGAGTACCTGTGTTTAAATGGGTTAAGAGGTAAGCAGATTTACGAAGATATGCTTAATACCCTTGGTGATCATGTCCTTCGTATACGACCGTGGAAAATTGGACTGCAAGCTTCAACAGAGGTAAATTTTCCATTGAAGATGATGACCGATCAGGAAGGCCAGTTTCTGTGTCAGTCCCCGAAAATATCGATGCAGTTCATGACATGATTTTATCAGACCGTTGAATTGGGCTAAAACGGATATGTGAAGCACTGAAGATTTCATACGAACGCGTTCATCATACAGTTCACGTCAATTTGGACATGAGAAAAATTTCTGCAAAAAGGATCCCCAAATGTTTGAATGTTGACCAAACCGTGCAAGGGTAGAAGCATCGTGTTCGATCTGTGCTCGATTTGAAAACGATGTAGACTTCTCAAACCGAATTGTTATTATGGATGAGACTTGGGTACATTTCTACGATCCAGAAACAAAGCAACAATCGATGGAATGGCGACACTCTGGTTCTCCAAGACCTAAGAAGTGTCGTGTCCAAAAATCTGCTGGAAAAGTTCTTGCTTCAGTTATTTGGGATTGCCATGGAGTAATCATGATTGATTTTTTGGATAAGGGTAGAACAATAACTGGAGATTACTATTCGACATTACTGACCACTCGACGGACAACGCCCCAGTACACAAATCTCATGTTGCCATGCAAAAATTCGTGATTTGGGGTTAGAATTACTAGAACACCCCCCTTATTCACCAGATTTGGCTCCGTCCGACGACTATCATCTCTTTCCTCAACTGAAAAAAAGTTTAAAAGGTCGTAAATTTTCTTCCAACGAGGAGGTAATAAAAGCTGTGGAGGACTGGTTTGCAGAGCAAGAAGAAACATTTTTTTGAAAGGCCTAGAGACGTTGCAGGTTCGCTGTAAAAAATGTATTCAATCAGGAGGAGAATATGTTGAGTAATAAAATATTTTGACA
The DNA here is from genome assembly GCA_910592335.1 of Adalia bipunctata. Classification (NCBI taxonomy): domain Eukaryota; kingdom Metazoa; phylum Arthropoda; class Insecta; order Coleoptera; family Coccinellidae; genus Adalia; species Adalia bipunctata. The sequence continues at coordinate 9,728,307 of OU342948.1, read as the reverse complement.
TTGAAATTTTGTTTGGTTCTATAGTTCTATAGTAGGCTAAGAATTTTTCAATATATCCTCGTATTCAATTTCCTCACTACAAGTTCATTCCTGAGGAAATAGGGATTTTTCTATCTGAATGAAGTGAATGTTGCTACAATAAGGTTTGAAAAGAAAGAGAGAAATCATCAAATTGTAGACTCGTTTATTATGAGCAAAATTTTATGAAGCTTCAACTGCAAGAACCTATAGAATGAACTCTTTGATTAGAAGTAATTAAATAATCGACCTTGAAAGGAGTTATTCTTCTTGGAAGCATAAGAAATATCGATTTTATTTCAGCACGCAATATTTCAAATGAGCGTTGATTTATTGGTAAGATTTGTAATGCATTAATACGCTTTGTGTAACATTCGTATTTCAAACGTTCACAGATTTTGGCGTATCTCAAACAATCGACTAAAAAATTGTAATTTGTGATGTTATGTAAGGAAAGACATGAACTCATATGAATGAACTCCTAAAAAGAAATTGAGCGTGCGCTTTAAACTAAAAACTCACTCTAGAAAACATGGGAAGTAAGCATACATGGTGCGTTGACTTCAAGTGCAAATGACCTAAAAGCTCAAACAAAAACACATGCAGAAAGTGAAAGTGGCACAAAATCACTAATAAACATGAAAAGTCTCAAATAGAATACCATATGTATGGGATATCTAAATCACTCAAAGTCAATATCTTCATGATTCAGTGATTTGAATAGCGTTGATTTTAATCCGACAATTTCAATTATCTCTGAATTAATAAGTGGAATTAAATTTGAATTTCAATGACCGGCTGTCAGTCTAAACATTGGCCAGGACACTGGTTCGCGAGCTGGTGTCAACTACGTGCTTTATTCGCACCTACTACCCCAATGCGGCTCCAGGACTTCTGTGTAGTCGCTGGACAGCGGCCAAGGAGAAGCAGTGGCGGAGACGCTCCCTTCAGTTCGATTTCACAGCGATTCATGGTACTCTCGAATATATTGAAAAAAAATGTTTTACCAAGTCTACTGAGTCTCCCATTTGCGACGATCATTCGAATACTCAGATTTGGTCATATGGACATGGTTCGACATATCCTGAATTGAAGAATTGCAATGCAGACGAATTTTAAAAAAAAAGTTTTTACTTCGGAAGGGAATCGAACCCGCGTCTGCGGATTTCCAGCTTAATGTTTTCACCATTGAACTACCGAACCTGCTTTTTTTCGGAATTCTATCACTTTTTTTGCGACATCAGGGAGACGTATTTTGGGTTCCGATCAAAGATCGTGAGAACTGCTTCAGAAATTCAAAAAATTTCGTCTGCATACCGATAGAAACTACTCTTGAGATACTTATACTGCCGTCTTAATTGAACAGGGCGTATCTGCAAAAAAGCACTTTTGAGATATTCGACTGTCATTTGTGCAATTTTGTTAGACGCGTCGTTTTTATTTTTAATTATACAGCCCTTTAAATGATGAAATACGCCTCTAGAATTTAAAAGATGATAGAACTCATTGCGAAGATTTTTTAGAGGCCAATAACTCAAATTGGCTGTTTTTGTAGATACGCCCCTTTCAATTAACACGGCAGTATAGCATTCTTGGCTTCGCCATTTACTCAAGTCGATTTAGTCTCTTATTTTCGTAAAGTCATTCGAATACACAACTATGGTCATTTTTTATGCAAAGGATTCTTCTGGGCATCAAATAGGTGGTATAGAGCTACAGTCTCCCCATGTCCAAGTTGAATCTTGGTGTCGATTATGATACCTTCATGATTTCTATCCAATGGCATATAGAACATCATTGAACAGAGGTCATTATCCCGAAATTATCGATCATATCCACTGGATGAGATCATTCTCGCCGAGAACTGTGAAATTCCAAGAAAATCCTGCTACGCCAATGAGTAATCTGGACACGCCATATTCTACTTCTTGACCGTTCGAGAGACGATGAAAGCACGCGAACTAATATTAAGGAACCCCCACCTTCGCAGAAAGAGTTCATTTTAACGACCTCTTTCTCCAACCCCTCCATACAACAACCCCCTACTTAAATTATGTCAGGGTTTTTAATATACTCTCAACCGATTTGTGAGCACATAAGAGGGCAGTGTAATTTTTAATGGAAGATTTCATTAGGTAATGATGGGGTATTAGGAAATGATGTTGAATTTGCAGAATGTTTTGGATATCAATTTGATTATTGGGGCAAATCCCCACAGCCAACTGTTTTACCTTTGAGAACAATTGGGCTGTGAGAACGTGTCCAACCAGAGCACTTGAAGTCATCACAGATCTCACTCCTCTACATCTAGTCATCAGTAGGGTAGCCCATGAAGCTATCCTCAGAATATGAAGGGAAGGTACAGGATATGAGAGAATTGAAAGTCAAGGGATGTTATGATTGAAAAAAGGCGGCATTTAGAAGAACTTCAACACGATATTATGTAAAAAGAAAGAATGGGAAAAGGAGTACCTACCCAAAATTTCAAAGAAAATACCATTAAATGGTAAGCAGATGGTTCTAAATCCATGATAGGGTTCGGCGCTGGAGTAACAAAGAAACTGCAACACTCAGAAACAACTGTTTAAATTTTAAATTTTTTTTGGTAAAACAAGGATTGAATGATTAGAATTTGGAGGAAAAAAAAATTCCACATTCCGATGTTGTAGTTCTCTGCACCACTTCAATCGTTGCCGGCGATGCTCAACCGTCAGAGGTAACACAAGATGGGGTCGATGAGGCTGCAGTCCAAAAGACCTTATCCAGCGCAAAGCGTTCGGACAGTTACAGGATGGCCTTGTTCTCCTAACCACTCATCAGCCAAAGATCGAGTTGTCGCAAATCTGTCTCTAATGGCCATAAGTCTCAGACGTCGATCTTGAACTTCATTTGTGCCCCTTCGACGTCCGGTGCCTTCTCTTCTTCGATTATGCGCATTATAAAATGACGCTTGACAACATCTCACAACAGTAGTTGGATCACTGTTCGTACGGCTAGCGATTTCTCGAAATGACAACCCCGCCACTCGTAGACCAATAATTCGACCTCTTTCGAATTCACTCAGCTGGCGATAAATTCCGCGTACACGTGCTCTAGGCATTTTAACAACATCGACTTGGAATCTCCTCGAGCAGCTGGTCTGTTGTAAAATTTACTACTACCACTACAATATTCAAGTGACAAAAAATGTTTACATGAAAAAACTCCTGTTCATCTGGTTACAGAATGCCTCGCTATTGCAAGCCTGCACAAGGAAGGCATTGAACAGGAGAATTAAAGGAGGAACTAGGATTTAGCCTTCTTGAAGCCTCTCAGATAATAGGGTTCATTGGAGCTCTGGAGCTGGCTGGTGAGCTGTAGATAGCTCATTTGAAAGAACAACTCTGAGGTCACCGTGGAGTGCAACTCCCTTACCAAATTGCTCCAAATTGAAATGAAAAGAATTCGTTTTTGCAGTGAAATTACTTTTTCTTCGTTTGAAGGGCGTCTTTTCATACTGTCGTATGGAATACCACATTATTGAAATGATTATCTAGGCCTCTTATGGTAGTATTAGCAGCTCAAGCAATTCCTTCAAGAAAAGAAGATACCTATAGTATCTTAGAAAAAACCATCAAATCCAAAGTTATGAAAGCGGCAGTTAACACATTCAGGAAAATTTTCACCCCTATCGAAGCCAATATAATAGATGTGCCAATTTCTATCGATGAAAAACGCCACCTCATGAAACTAATTTCTATCGAGTCCATTTATCACACTTTCCATGCGATGGCTGATGAAGGTTCTTTGTGGACTGTTCCAATACATTTTGTGATATACCAGCTACATCAATGGAAAATTACTAACGATGAAAAATGAAAGCTGTGTTATGGGGCGGTTTTCTGCGTACTGATTCGAATATTTCGTTAATGCGTTCATTTATTCAAATGCTGATTTAATTACGGTTACATTATATCGGCGATGATGATCATAAAATTCAATTAGCTGTATTAATTTGTCTATACAATAACGATAAAGAATATACGTATGATACGCTCGTTTGTTCTTTTCAGTCCATCACTTCGAATAATGAGCTTTTGAGTTTGTGCAATGAAATCAATTTAGGATTAATTTTAAGCTGATACATTGATTTGATTTTAACTCAATGAAGGTATAAAATCAAAACTGGAAATTTCATTGTTTCGGAAGCTTCGAAGAGTTCAAAATAGGGTCACCCTGTACAACGAACTATGCAGATATTAAATCATTCATAGCAATACGAATAAATGACCTATGTGTATCACAGACGGATCATTATGCAAATAGCAACGTTCGCAATAGAGGAGTATTTTCTTGCACTTCGAAAAATCGATTTTATTACTTGTGCAGATGGACTCCACGCTCACACATATAGGGTGTTTCATCTTAAACCGGGTAAACGTATATATTCGTGAAAATAGAAATGTTTGTGTCCTCAATAAAGTAATATGGAAGGAAATAGTCGGATAAGGACAGTAAACCAAAGGCCGATTGAATACTACGCCGACGTTTCGCCTTCAATGTTTAAGGGCATCTTCAGGGCTCGTAATTAAATTAAAAGGTCGGCGTAGTATTTAATCGGCCTTTGTTTTACTGTCCTTATCCGACTAAGGACTGAACGAGAATAAATTCGCTATCACAAAAACGCCTATATCTCTTGAACCAATTGAGAAAAAATCAAAATTTGATCGTAGTTAGCTTTGTTATGAACGTGTGGAACATTTACTTCATAGATATTCAAATTCTCTGTCGCAAAATGTTGAGCGAAGTGAAAACACGAGAATTTATAGTGGAACTTTTTCAAATTAATCAAAAATGGAGCTTTAAAAGAATCGCAAAAGAGGCTCGCGTTCGTCCGGAAACGGTATCAAGAGTTGTTAAGCGCTTCAACGAAGATCTTACAATTAACCGCAAGAAAGGAACCGGGAGAAAAAAGGGGTTCATAGCTCAAAAAGTGAAGAAAGCGAAATCAAGAGCAAAGAAATTAAAAAAAGATTCCTTGAAAAATTTTTCCTGTTGCGAAATGGACGACGAAACCTATGACTTGGCTGATTTCTCGCAACTTCCTGGTCAGGAATTTTATACTGCAGATTCTCGTGGAAATGTTTACTAAAAAATTCCTGGTTTGGCAAGCAATCTGAACTTGTGGGAAAAGGAGCAAATTTTTCTTTGGCCAAGGCTCTGTTGACTCGAAGATATAGATCGAGGAATGCTTGAAGAAGCGACTTTTACCATTTTTACGTGAGCACGATGTGTCAACAATCTTTTGGCCAGATTTAGCTTCATGCCACTACAGCAAGGCCACCAAGGAATGGTACGAAGCTAATGAGGTGGTTTTTGTCCCCAAAGAGACCAATCCACCAAATTGCCCAGAACTCAGGCCAATCGAAAGATATTGGGCCCTGTTAAAAAGAGAATTGAAGAAGACTAAGAAATCAACGAGAACATTGGCGGAATTCAAGCAAAAGTGGAAGACAGCATCCCTGAAAGTGACTGAGAACACTTTAAGAAGCATGATGGAAAGAAATCCAGAAAAAATCAATGAATTTTGAAAAAAATAGTTTTGGTTCTTCCATTGTGAAAACAGTTTTCATTAGAATTAGAAGATGATTCGAAATCGGTCCAGTGGTTCAAAAGATATGAGCGTATTTGTGATAGCGAATTTATTCTCGTTCAGTCCTTATTTCCTTCCATATTAGTATATTTTCGTGTAAAAGAGAAGAAAACTTTTTTCCGTTTTCAAAGCATGAGCGAGTAATTTGTGGCTCTCATTTAATGAGTCTACCATCTGTTGAAAAAAAATGTATTGGAAATGATTTTAATAATGGACCAAAAGATTGGATACATGTCCTGTCTCCTGTCTCCTGTAGAAGATTAAAGCATTTCTTTTGGGTTCCCCCTTGTATACAACGGAACGGAATCTACATTGGTTTTATAGCCTGATTTCCGTTGTCCGAAGTGTGCATTCCAGTAAAAAGCTGAAATAATCTCTGGCCGTTCTGGAAGAGAAATATAACATTCTTCAAGGTCTTCTTGAGCACCAGGTCCTTTTTATCGATCACTGCTCCATTCACCTTCGAAGCCAATAGTACAAAACTCCGCTGGTCACCCACCCTATCATTTCGCGTGACCCTTAACGCCATAGTGGACGTCAGTGCGTTCACGTGACTCACCCTGAGATTTAAACAGATAATACAGATGTGTAAACTCGGGAATATAGTTAATAAGGACACAGACAACATGCCTCTGGGTGACGAAGAGAAGCTATGATTTCGGATGTCTTCTGACGATATTTACGCTCTTGTTTTTGTGCGTCCTCAAGGAGAGTTGTTGCACGCACTTCTGTTCACGTGTGTCCCACAAGGTTCCTGCCATTAATTGCTGCCCTGCCTTGAAATAATCACGATAGGGAAAAATTAGCTCGAGAGGAAAATATATTTGGAAATTTTGCATTCGACTAATCGAGCAAAAAGCTGTGATTTCATGCGCGTTTACATGGTTTACAAAAAATTAGTCTCCTCCTTGAAGGCATTCAAATTACCCCATGGTAGATCGATAAGAATATTTAATCAAGCTCAATCATGAAGTCCAACTCATGGCCTTTTGAACAAGTGAGGAGAATGCCCAAACATTCAGTTTGTTCACTGAGAAAACAGATAGATTTTGAGCACTATCTCTCCTGGATGTTTCAGATAAAAATACATATTTGGCAAACTTCTAAAAAGACATTACATCGAACCACTCTGTAAACGAACACAATAGATTGAACAAGTGTACCAAATAAAATAGATCCAGTTTATCACGTTGGTATTTCTAGAATACCATGTGAAAGTGGAGAAGTTTACATTGGAACTACTGAAAGGAGCATTCATACATGGATAAATGAAACAATTACACTCGCGAATATGATTTTGTGGATGGATATAACATTTTGTCCGGTAAAACATAACCCGTATCCAACATCAAAAGTCATCATCCAAGAAATCTGCAATTGTTTATATATGCATGTTGCCGTTATGGTTCTCATCAATATCAAGAGAAACAAATTCACACCTCCCGAAAATGAGACCCACGCAACACTTTACCATTTCGGGAATTTATTGAGGCTAATGTAGGTACAAATGGCGTCACAACCAGAAGAGGTTGTCCATTTCAACTGTCCGAACAGAATAACCCAATTTTCTTGTAATACCTCATTCCAATCACCAATGTCCCCTTGAACTTTGTCCGTCTAGGTCACTCTCATATTATGCGAATCTAAACACGCACATTTTGGGTGTTTGACTACCGCATAGCTATAGATTTCTTCTTATGGACCACTAACCCCAATTCACAACTAAAATTAGACCCTCGTAAATCTACATGTACTAATGTCCCCTAGCAATAAACCTAATTGGTAACACGAGAAAATCTTCATTATTATTCAAAAAGACACAAAAAATGAATTTCATCTGAATAAGGATTAACTTCAAACTTCTTTTCTTGACTAACATGGAAAGATTTTGAAGATTGTACTCACCTTGGTCGTCCATGAAAGGAACCATTGGTAGCACTGTACGAAAAACTGACATTTCCACTCTCAACATCTTCGTCGCTGGGTTTCTCTTTTACCAAAATCTGTATAGGCCTTATGTCAGACGTTATAACATTCTTGGCAACGGCAACTTTCTTGGTCACCATCTGGTCCATCGTATCTCCTATGGGTGTTTCCGAAGCTATCAGCTTGCTCATACTATTCTGCACCTGCCTCTCCATGTTTTTAGGGTCCATCAACCCTGTAGTCGTTACGTGATTAGCCACTCTGTCTGGAGGAGTTCCGTTCTGTCCTACAGTGCTATTCTTGATCACTTTTGCGGAATCTGCTGAATTTCGTTTCTCAGTTTTCTTCTCGGGTGTTTCTCCCTCCGTTTTGTTCAATTTAGGTTTATTTTCTCTGGACATGGAGATAATAGCGTTGGCTGCTGGTGATAGCTTAGATAATCCACTTTCTCTCATCAAGGTTTTGGTGTCCAAAACCGTATCGTTCATTCTGTTCATTGCGTGAGATACACTCGTAGCGCTCAAGATTCTTCCGTCTACCATTGGCGAAATACCTTTTGGTAGATCTATCCTTATATCAGCAGTAGCATCGATCTTCAATGGTTTTGTGATTGCATCTGCTGTTACTGGAACTATCGTAGCTGCAGAATTGGTGAGTTCGTCGAAGAGTTTCATTGAAGCATCATTTATTTCGAGAATGTCGACCTCTTTCTGGAAAACTGGTGATGAAGGTTGGGATCGATGGATAATGTCTTCTAGCTTCGATATTTTCGTAGGAGTGTTATTGTTATTTATTTTTCTGTTGTTGTCCATGTCGAGATGTTGCGAAATATTCCTCTCAATCACTTCAGTTTCAATTTGTATCGTCGAATCTACAGGTATTTCTTTGTTATTATTGTTTACACTACTTGTATTTTTATTTTTGTTACTATTCGAGTTATTGTCTCGCTCGGTTTTGTTATGATTGTTTTTTTTATTGGAATTCAACTTAGTTTGCACATTAGAAGCACCACTTTTACTAGAACTATTCTTAGTGTTATTATTGTTAGTCTTCTTCTTATATCTAGGAGTCACTGTCGCGGGTTTATCAGATAACTCTGAATCACTGGTCATCTGGGGTTTGGGAGGCACTTTGGGTTTACTAAAACTATTAACTTTGGACTGAACATTTTTATACTTGGTGGATGCTTTGGTAGGCGAGATGATGGTTCGGACGGAAGGGCTTGGTTCTCTGCTGGTGCTTCTGGATTGCACTCTTGAGGAAGACCTCGAAGGGGCTCTGGAACTGTTTTTAGATGAAAGTTTCATGGTGTCGGCTTCTAGGAGATGCCTGGAGGGGGACGGTAGCCTACTCTGGGGTTGACTGCGACTCTTGGTGGGAATTCGAGATGGGGAAGACTGCGATTGGCTTGGTTCTGGTGAACTACCTGTTAAACAGAATTTTTTCAGCATATTATTGATACCAATTTTGAATCTCTAAAAGAATCTTCTATCCTTCTTGCTCACCTAAAATTGGAGAAAGCTGTCGCAACGCCGGCTTTCCTTGATACATTCTACTAGGACTCGGAGGCGGCCTCTTGAAAACCTTTCCACCGGGAGAAATATTGGTCATGCTCTTGCTCAGCTTCATCCCTAAGCCTTCTTTTGTCGGCGTCGAGTCTGTGGAACCTTCATTGTTCGATACTTTCTCCCCAAACAAAACCGAACTGTTTCTCCTCTTGATCTGAGGGATTTTGGACTTCTTGGTTGGCGTTCTCGGAGGTTTGGCAGCCATATCCGCCGTCTCTGGAGGCGGCGAGGGAGCTGGAGATGCATGTCGTGATCCTGTCGGATTGAAACCCCTGCCTCTGAAGGGGCTGATTCGGCCGGTTGGCGAAGTGGTTCTGGATGGTCCCTTACTGGTTGGTTCAGCTATTATGGAGAAGGATTGGTTTCTGTTTCTTTTGGTGGTTGGAGTGAGTCTGAAATGCGGGAGAGTAAAAAGTTTTCAATGGCACGAAACACAGGTCAATTTTGTTTCACTTTCACCAAATTTTCATGCATTTTTGAAGGAATTTTTGTTGCACCCTCCAATTTTTTTGAATAGGGAAAGTGGATCATGTGGTACTTTTTTGGCAAGGTCTTTGTATATTCTTCACAGGCCTGCAGAAATTTCCAAGAACATTTTTTTTTTTAAATTAGTTAGTTCAAAGTGGTTTTCAGTATGTGCACTTAGTCATGGCACATTTACTTTGAGACGATGGTTCCTAATGAAATTCGTCACCGAATGAAAGTCGACCATTACGGTTTTGTTTATGCACAACTTTCAACCCCTTTCAACCCCCTCACGTGAAATATTAGAAAGAGTGAAACACTGCGCTTCAGTTATGATCTTAAGTAGGTATGTTATTATTGTTCACGCCAAGTGAACGGTTCAAATTGATTATTCTGAATTTTCAAAATTCGAATTATTGAATTAATTGCTCCATACTGGGGAATTCCCATATGGATTAGGATTATCCTTTATTCACAAGAAAAACAGCTGTGGAGCGCAGCATATGTCGCATATTTGTTTCATTTTCAATAATTCATCAGTTCACTGATTGACTTCATGAATAATTCAGCTTCCTTTTCGTGAATTAGGAAAATCTCAGTTTTCCTGTGATTCGCAGTTTCTAGTGATTTCGAGTAAATCGAATTACATTCATTCAAAACTTTGATTTGTGCGAATTATTTCGAATAGAAAAAAACTCTGACCAGTGGCGTGGTTATTTTATAATACCACAAGGATAAGTGTGCACAATTTGATATTTTTGCAACGAATTTTCACGTCAGCTTCATTCCATATTCGTTTGTCGAGCTCGATCATTCTTTATATTGGAATAGGAGTCATCGATAGGATCCTGTTGACTGTTTTGATGATATATGGTAAAACTATATTTCTTCTGTTATTTTGGGTACATTTATCCTTTCATTTGTGTTGGGTTTCAATTAATTTCATATACGTATACCGCCCACTAGCTTTATTTTCATTTTCACTCGGAAGATTATATTTCGAAAAAATTAAACTTAAATAATTGAACCACACTTCATTTGGTTAATTGAAACTACCCAACAATTAATACGTTTCTATGCGCACATACTGAAAACCTTTCTGAACTACCTAATTTTTCAAAAATCCTTCAAAAATGAATGAAAATTTGGTAAAAGGGAAAGAAAAATTAACCTGTTTCAGGATTTTTCTGCCAAATATTTTTCTTCTGAGAAAATGAATTTGTTCCATAATTTTGACGAGTACTGTAGGTATAATTCCGCTGGATTTCTGTATTTTTCTAATTCTGTAATTACCGGGGAATGGATAAACTAAGAATGAGATCGAAATTTTGATTTCTGACGAAGATAGACTCATTCATCATTCAAGCTACGAGCAACAGATCTAACAATAGATGTGGAATCACAGACAATTTCTTCGGAAGCTGCTGTCGAATTTTTTGACATCTGTCTGTTTTATTTTCAATTGGTTTTTTGAACTTGCATAATATTCGAATCAACTAACAAGGTGGATCATCACTAAATAATCCATTTTTTCACAAACGGATTGGAGTTCAAAGTGCAAATTATATATTTTTCAAAGGATTTATTTGCTGAAGAAAATGCAAAGAGGTTGTTGATGGATAATTTATGCTTTTGTTTATGGAACAAGAAGTTATAATCTCAAATTATTTGAGAGATAAAGACTTGAATTATTTGCTCCAAATCAGTCCGCAAAATTATTAATATTCTAATCATACTCATTATACTGACCCTACCATGTTATTCAGAGTGTTCTTACTAAAGATATGTAGTTTCCCAATGCCCTTTGGATCATCTAAATCTTTTTGGGACTGAGGTACACATACAACAAGTTAATCTTGTTAAATTTTTTTAGGGACGTGACAGGGTTGAAGAATGGAACACAATTATGGGAACTGCGAATGTGCAAAAGAATTTCGAAAGATCAATTGTCCAATAGAACAATTAGTTGAAGTTGGACATATTTTCGACAATAAAAAGCGAAAATATATTGTTTATTAGTCAATATTTCCACACGGTGAAGAGTAAGTAGAAGACATCACTTATTTTTGAAATTGCTAATTCGTTTGAGGCTTATATCTCGTGAAAGAAACATTAACATAGTGATAATTCCAAGCCCTACCTTATCTCTTGGTATTTGGACACATAGAACATATTAATCATATCACTCAGTTCTTGTAGCGAGGTGTCAAAAACGATTTCTGGACTAAACATAACAAAACGAGTACACCACAGCGGGACGAGACCGCTTAACTAACTGCCAGAAGCAATTTCTTTGGATTCAGACCTGGATGAGAACTGGAGGACGTTTCCATCAAGTTCAACTCAGGTTGAAGGCGTATTTATTTTCGGTATAGTCGGAAATACTTTGATATTCAGAACCGTCTCGCCATTCCGTCAGAAAATTGATGCCCAGGGGTATTAATGCGTCGTTTATGTGTTTTCGAAAAAAAATTTACAAAACATATAGCTTTCGTCTTTGCAAGTCTTGGAATGAAAAACCGGCCGCAGCTAGAGATTATGGACGTCATAGTTTTTCGATTTTCATCACTAAGAATCTCAAATAAGTTTTGGTGACAATTTTATGTGCAGTATCTTATGAATAGTGCAAATTCATCTTTCCATCGGTAAAATCTCATAACTCGTTCGGTTTGAATTAACAAAATTGCGAAGGGCTCTTCATAAGTTTATAAGACGTGAGATTCCCCATGGATATTGAACATAGATATGTTTTCTCGGTACTTTTTTGACGCTGTAGGTACCTAATGTGAAAAAGGTTCAATGATATAAAATAATCGATAATCGAATACTCGAATGATTTGAACAAAAGCAGAACTCATTCTTCAGGAATAAAAAAATGATACGAAAATTAGAACAGGTGAAAATAGGTCTCCGAAAGAATACAAAAAAATTCGTTGAACACCCAGAAAAACTGAATGAAAATTTTTTCATTAGAGCAACCCAAAATGATGTAGGTACATAAATGCTTTCATTCTCTTGAATCCGGCACTGAATAAATGGAGGTAAATGAGGATATTCGAAAGATCAAATCTTGAAGTAAAAAACAAAAGATAGCCACAATTGAGTTGTCTCCGTTTTCTAAATTTAGAGAGTGGGCATCCGGTCCAGTAGGCTAGAATACGAAAGATCTTTCGAATTTATGAAGCCGTAGTGGTAGGTGAGTTATAGTCAGCAAGTGTCATCCAGGGCATGTCAATTTATTGATGAAACCACAGGGACAAACTGTCAGTTTGTCCCCTTTGGCAATACATTATAGCATTCACGACATATTTATATTGAAGTTTAGGGTGTTTCAAATTGTGCGTTCTTTCGAAAACAAATAAAATATAGATGGCGCACTGAATTCGTTTGGGTATTTTGACATTTAAGAAGTGTGATGTATGACATTTATAAAGTTTGATGTATGACATTTATAAAAATGGCTTCGTACACGATACAACAACGCGTTCAAATTGTTGAATTATTTTATGAGGATCAGCGTTCTGTGAAAAATGTTTTTAGAAAATTACGTGAATTTTATGGTTTACATAATCGTCCATATGACATGGATATTTCTGGATGAATAATCCCCAGAAACGGTGATGTCAATTGGCCACCAAGATCATGTGATTTGACAGCGTTGGACTATTTTCTTCGGGGTCATGTGAAAAGCCAGGTCAATAAGAATAATCCGCAATCGATTCCCCAACTAAAGAATGAAATTATTCGTGTCATTAGTGAGATAGAGCCTGAATTATGTCAAAATGTCATTGAAAATTTCAACTAAAGAGTGGACGTCTGTAGAGGTGCAAGAGGAGGCCATTTGGCAGATATTATTTTTCGTAAATAAATGTCATAACTGATATTTCAATAACCAATAAAAAGTTATTGAAACTGAATGCAAATTATGTGTTTTAATTATTCTAAAATAACCCGCAATTTGAAACACCCTTATACTATTAACTGCTCAGGTAGGTATCGAAAAAACACTAAAGGTGCACTTATGCATTACTCACATAAAATTTCATTGATTAAGTATAAGACTTTCTTTCTTTTCAGTTAAATGTTTTTGCAGGCGGGTTTTTCGTTCATTCTTTAATAACTTGTTTATTTCAATGTATTTCAGTAATGAACGAGTTGATCAGAGGTGGTAAGTAAAAAATGGGGTCTATACAATACAGTGCACACCGTTGAAGCGGAAAATTCTTCTTGTCGAATCACATAAACAATATTTTCACACTGAATTGAGTTTTCTCAGAAAAAAGCATAGCATATGTCACTCCCACAATTCATACGAATCTAATGCCACCTCTTATGTTAAAATCCATCAAGAGTGAACAGGAAATAGACAACCTTCAATTGGGCAAATAAAATCCTACATAAGCATACCAAAATGCATACCTGTAAGGAACTGGAGCTTGTGGAGGATCTGGAGGTGGTGTATCCTCTGGAGGAAGGACAGTGAAGGCACCTGGAGACAGATATCTGAGCTGAAGATCTACGTTGAAGTTGCGCCCCGGTCGCAAAGGATCGGGCTCTCTTTTCGGACCAAGGTCGCGCATATTGCATTAAGCTTTCCGTCGCGTCATCTTCAGGCGACGAAACGTTGGGCTCAGGGATGGTCATTCGGGCGAGATGTCATCTGAAATACATTTTATTTTCAATGTACAGTACTGCGTCTGAGATAGCGTGAGTACTAAGCTTCATCAAGCAACACCTGACCTCAAAATGTCTTCTTCAACTTCTTATGCTACATTTCCATTCTATTCTTTGAATTTTAGCGAGTTCTGAAAGTTCTGTTCGAAGATTGGACATTCTTCAACTCGTCAACCTGACACAACCCGGATAAACATATATTTTCCCCAGTCGAACCCTCCCAATCTGTTGAAAACCATAATGATGGCACAGTTTCCCGACCAGCCAAGCTTATAATGCATGGCAATTTCCACCAGAGCCTCTAGAAACGAGCAAGACTCCGTTCCTCTTCACGGCCTCTGCCTGATTATTCGAAAAGTGTAAAATTCGACTTGCTGCTGCGGTTTTAATGCGAGTGCATCCTCTTAGGTTACGCTAGATACGCAACAAGATTGAGGTTGACGGCTATCTAACAATATTTTCTTCGTTATCGTGATTGCTGTAATGATGCTTTTGTAACTAGATAATTGGATTTTTCACAGTTGACATGTTGTACGAAGAAAGTGAGCTGATGCTTTGTTTTGATGCCATCGTGGTTTTACGATTTCTAAATGAAAACATTGCAAATTAATCACTATCATTCTGAATCTTATCAACAGAAAATCTAGATATGGTGAATCTATGGCACTTTTCATTGGAAAATGGCGAAGAGCTCTAAACTTTGCTTAACAAGCCAGCGAAAAATGTTTTATTCAGAATAATCGTTTTGATTTCGTTTGCTTAATGTTTCAAGAAGGAAGCTAGACTGATTTGAATGACGAAAGTAACGATTATTTCAGAAAATAAAGATATTCATGAGATTTCTGCAGTTTTCTTCAATTTCTGGAATATTCTGCATTAATAGATTCAAGTCTGAAAACTTATTGAATTGAATGACTTTGTGTGTTCTGATATTTTGAAACTTCAGTTTTACTTTTCACTGTGGTCTTCAATCCTTTTATCAACTATACAGGGTATCACATTGATAAGAGAGAAAAGGTTTTTTCTAGAGGTAAAATCAACCCCCTAAATTTGAATAAAAGAGAAAGGTCGTGCGAAATGTTGTTGAAAATGTATTTTCTTTTCGAATATGACAAAAAGAATTTTTTGGAGATTCGCGCATTCGTTTACGAGGATATATTGAAAATTCTTAGCCTACTACAAAACCAAACAAAATTTCAAAGTCAAAATATTTTATTACTCAACATATTCCCCTTGAATATATTCATTACAGCGAACCTGCAACGTCTCTAGACCTTTCAAAAAAAATGTTTCTTCTTACTCTGCAAACCAGTCCTCCACAGCTTTCATTACCTCCTCGTTGGAAGAAAATTTATGACATTTTAAACTTTTTTTCAGTTGAGGAAAGAGATGATAGTCGGACGGAGCCAAATCTGGTGAAAAAGGGGGGTGTTCTAGTAATTCTAACCCTAAATCACGAATTTTTTGCATGGCAACATGAGATTTGTGTACTGGGGCGTTGTCCTGTAAACACAAAACACCTTTGGATAGCTTTCCGCGTCTTTTATCTTTAATTTTTTTCCGTAGAGTGGTCAGTAATGTCGAATAGTAATCTCCAGTTATTGTTCTACCTTTATCCAAAAAATCAATCATGATTACTCCATGGCAATCTCAAAAAACTGAAGCAAGAACTTTTCCAGCAGATTTTTGGACACGAAACTTCTTAGGTCTTGGAGAACCAGAGTGTCGCCATTCCATCGATTGTTGCATTGTTTCTGGATCGTAGAAATGTACTCAAGTCTCATCCATAGTAACAATTCGGTTTAAGAATCCACATCGTTTTCAAATCGAGCACAGATCGAACGCGATGCTTCTACCCTTGCTTTTGGTCAACATTCAAACATTTGGGGATCCATTTTGCATAAATTTTTCTCATGTCCAAATTGACGTGAACTATATGATGAACGCGTTCGTATGAAATCTTCAGTGCTTCAGATATCCGTTTCAGCCCAATTCGACGGTCTGATAAAATCATGTCATGAACTGCATCGATATTTTCGGGAACTGACACAGAAACTGGCCTTCCCGATCGGTCATCATCTTCAATGGAAAATTTACTTCTTTTGAAGCTTGCCGTCCAATTTTTCACGGTCGCATACGAAGGACATTGATCACCAAGGGTATTAAGCATATCTTCGTAAATCTGCTTATTCCTTAACCCTTTTAAATACAGGTACTTGATGATGGCTCGATACTCCAATTTTTCGATTTTTACAATTTCGGTGGACATCTTTTTTTTTAATTTATTGCGTAACTCTGGTTTACTTTTTTGACGTCGACCTCTACACTCTACACTGCCACTGCTAATAAGTTATTGTACAGGGTATCCCATTTTGGGCACTTTTACTGGATATCTCCGTTATTTTTAACGTTAGCGGTATGCGGTTTTCGCGACAGTGTGCTACTGTTTTGTGAAACTGAAGATGGCGCAATCAGTTTTTGCATAGCCCTCTTAGTTTTTGCTATACAGGCTGGAAATGAAAAGTATCACTTTTTAATCACCCCCCATATCTCAGTTGTGCTTGAACTTGGAGAAATGGTTGAAACGCATTCCTATAGATTTTTTTCCGTGGAATCCAGTGGCTTAGTCAGTTTTTCAATTTCAGTTTCCGTTTTTGAGTTATTGAGCAAACATATGTTTTTTTAAATGGGACACCCTGTATATTATTTGTTATTCTCATTAAGCACAATCTCAGCTTTTCAAAAACATATTATTTTATGCATTTTGTAATTCAATTGTCAATAACTAAGTAGTAGGCTATGACTGTTTATTAAAAAGAAAAAATAAATGTCAAGATTTCGTTAGAAATCGAAAATAATGTTAACATAATATCTACATCACATGATCTAATATTTAACTTAATTTAATTTGCAATTTTTTGAAAATTTAAATAATTCGAAAATAAATGCATAAAATAATATGTTTTTGAAAAGCTGAGATTGTGCTTAATAAGAATAAAAAATAATATCAAATGCTACTTGAACTCTATACAAGTAATTCAAAACTCTATCTTGAAAATAATACAAGGAGTTGGTAGACTCTATAATACAGATAAACTCTTCACTGAGTCAAGGCAACTCAAATTCAAACAACTTTACGTCTATGAATGCATTCTGAGGCAAATGAAGAAAAACGTCGAGCCCATTCGTCATAACTATGTCACAAGATATGTTTCTAACCTTTCTGTCCCAATTCCGAAATTATATGGCACGCATTTACAGCACAGTTTTCTATATAATGGCGCAAAATTCTATGATGCTTTGCCTATTCAGTTTAAAGTTAATTTCAATCCTAAAAAAAAAAGTCATAAAAATAGATTGAAAATATATATAATGGAAAATCCTGTAAAATTTATGAGAACACCAACATGATAATTACTAAAATATTGTTCGCTCTTGATATATTTTTGTTGTTTCTGTTTTTTTTGTTGGATAACAGTGTATAGTTTCGTTACTCCTTGGTCTCCTCATGTATACACATAAAAATGGGAATAAAGTTCAGTTTTGGTTTTGCACACGATGCTATTCATTCAAATGCAACAGATTGTGATTACATACAAGCCTTGCTTAGGTCTTTCACAATCTTGTTATCTTTCTTTATATTTTTGTGCGATTGTAACAGTGATGAATAAAGTTTATTATTATTATTATTAATATACAGTGTGTCCCATTTAAAAAAACATATGTTGGCTCAATAACTCAAAAACAGAAAGTGAAATTGAAAAACTGACTACGCCACTGGATTCCACGGAAAAAAAATCTATAGGAATGCGTTTCAACCATTTCTCCAAGTTCAAGCACAACTGAGATATGGGGGGTGATTAAAAAGTGATACTTTTCATTTCCAGCCTGTATAGCAGAAACTAAGAGGGCTATGCAAAAACTGATTGCGCCATCTTTAGTTTCACAAAAAAGTAGCACACTGTCGCGAAAACCGCATCCCGCTAACGTTAAAAATAACGGAGATATCCCGTAAAAGTGCCCAAAATGGGATACCCTGTACGTTGATATGGTCTCGCAATATTTTGTTTAACTTCCATACAACGGTATAATTTTTGCCCAAATCTTCCCACTTTCTGGAGAATTTCAGGGGAAATTTGTTTACATTCTTCGACAATTCGCTACGTAATTCTTCCAGAGAGTCGCTTCCTGTGGCATAAATTTTCGATTTGGGTGGTCCCATAAGAATTACCTCCTTATAGAAAGTGAGACTGAAGTTTGAGCAGAATTTGTATCATTTTTTTAACATTTTTAGTGTATGAAGGTTGGAACTATAGCAATTTCTAAATATATTCACTCCTTATCAGTCGAGAAATAACATATTTGAGTTTTTCCCAGAATAAATCGTATCTGGGTCGAATTCTGAAAAATGGAAAATAAAAAAGGTTTCATGTCACCTCAAAATTTAATGGTTGAAATATATCACAAGTCAAAGATTCACGCTGTATATTCATCAGGAAGTAGGTTCTTTCGATTTGCCTTCTAAATAATAAATCATTCTACGTAATTTTTAATGATGATATTACAGCACCAAATTTTTAATATTTATATAATTATGCTCATATTTTGGATTAATCATCATAATTAGAAGCAAAATACTCTCACATTCTCGACCAGAAACATTATTCATTCATGAGAATCTTTCAAAACAAAAAATACGAATTGATTTTTATCGAAAAGAACGACTTCATGATTATTGCTTTAAGGTCATTTTTTTGGAGGAAATTGTTTCGTTTTTTCATTCTTTCTCTGCAAAATTATCATCCAAAATCTTAATCATCAAATATACACTGCGCAAAAAAATTAACGCACATTATGGAAATCTCGAATTTATTCTACAACTGAAGGTGTTCTCAATGATAATTATTTTTATCAGAATTATGCATGCATATGTTATCCACTTTTTTCTTCAATACAGATGTTTTCTCCCAGCAGGTATAAAAAAAGATGATATTATCAGATTTTGAATGTATTGGCTCCATTCTAAAATCAGTTGTTCTCGATCAATTCTAGTGATCAATAGTTTTTCTTTCGTTAGATTTTCTACATGATCGCTATGCAACGCGAAACACGCAATTTGACTTAAGAGGAATGTGCCCAAGCGGTAGTTTTGCGAGAAAAAGGGTGGACATACACAAGAATTGCAGAAAGGTTTGGATTTTCCCATACAAGTGTGTCTAGAATGTTGCAGCGATTCAAGGAGACAGGTATGAATGTCCGAAGACCAGGACAGGGTAGACCACGGGTAAACAACTGCCATTCAAAAACGTTACTTGAGAGTTTCTTCGTTGAGACAACGGTTTGCAACCGCTCGCCTCCTTCAAAATCAGCTTGAGCAAACTCATGAGGTGCAAATTAGCACTCAGACAATAAGAAATCGCCTCAGAGAATATGATTTAAGGCCTCGTGTCGCGACAAGAGACCCAGCTCTTACCCCAGCCCATCGAAGGGCGCGTTTGGATTTTGCGAGAGAGCATATCCATTGGGAAGAGGCCGATTGGGAAAGAGTTCTCTTCACAGATGAGTCTAGATTCTGCCTCTACCATTGTGATCGACGTTCCCTTCTATACAGACGTCCACATGAAAGATATGTCCAGTGAAATTTCCTGAATACTACTGGTTTCGGGGGAGGATCGATTATGGTATGGGGTGGAATATCTTTGACTGCTCGCACAGACCTAGTGGTCGTTGATAATGGAGCTATGAATGCTTATAAGTATATAAGGAACATTCTTGAAGAGCATGTAGTGCCATTTGCCTCATAAATTGGTGAAAATTTCATTTTTATGGACGATAATGCCAGACCCCATCGTGCGCGCATCGTTCAGGAGTACCTTGAAGGGGTTGAAGTCTCTCGAATGGAATGGCCAGCAAGAAGTCCAGATCTCAATCCGATTGAGCAGGTTTGGGACAACCTCAATAGAAGGCTGAGAAGTTCAGAAAATCATCCAGCTACTCTTAATGACTTAGGAATCCAACTCGGAGAAATCTGGGAAGGATTAGATCAGAACATTTTCAGATCACTCATTTTGAGTATGAACCGTCGTTGCCGAGCTGTAATTAAAGCAAGGGGTGGAAACACCAAGTATTAAATCACTTATCAGCATTTCAGTATTTTGAAAATTGTTCATTTCTCTTTCACATAAGATTCGGTGAAATCCTGAATTCTTCTTCCTTTTAATTTGTCTTGTTTCGTTCAAAACCTTCCCGAGAGAACATAAAAAATAAGTTATAAAGTCAATGTAGAGTTAACGTTCATTAAAATTGAGATTTTCAGAATGTGCGTTAATTTTTTTGCGCAGTGTATATCAATATAGAAAATCTATCCAAGTGTAGAAGTGCAAATTACATGTTCACCCCGAAATTTTATTGCGTTCCCAAAATAGATTCAAACTTGCCAATGACTTTTCGTGATCTTGCTATTAGGTAAATAAATGAGAACAAAAAAGTATCAATAATAAATAATGATACTTCTCCCAGTTTCAGAGATAAAATCTTCGTTTTCGACACTATTTACAGCAACAACAATTATGAAAACTCATTCAAATTTCCTTATGGATATATAAAAAGGATCAAAAAACCTGCATAGTATTTGGATGTGGTAGAATATTACACATTTATTCACTCAGTTGTCCCAAAATTAAATGAACTGAATCTTAGGTCAATTCAGTTTAACAATCTAATGATCCTTGTACCCCTTTTGTAAAGGGACAGTTCAAGGTAGTCAGTCCCATTCAGAAGCCCGTAAAAAGTGTACATATTTAAAATTAACCTGAGCTATCATTAAAAAACGAAAGTTGGACCTTATCAATCTCGTCGAACCCCAACTTCATTTCTCTCGACCGTTCTGACCTCAATGTTTTGGTCGATTTTTCGAGTTATCCACATGTAAAAGACCTTCTGCCCAATGCCACGACCGCCGATCGATTTGGCATATTTTTACTTCGCGATAGAACTCGATGTTAATAAATACTTCACGCTGAAGTGTTCCTCTTATCATGATCGATTTTTTAGTCCTTCGAAATTGCACATTTCAGATCTCCACAGAGAGACTTTGGGAAAACTTTAGACGGTAGAAAGAGGAGACTCGGCCTTCAATAATAAATAGTGCAAGAAGCATGAAGCAATCTCTGGGTGGCATGGCGGGTGGGGTGTTAAACGATGACAATGAGCTGGTTGAGTAACTCCAAGTTTTTTGTGAGTTCCTCTTACATTGGTGATGGATCTACACTGCGCAAAAAAATTAACGCACATTATGGAAATCTCAAATTTATTCTACATCTGAAGAATTTTCATCAGAATTATGCATGCATATGTTATCCACTTTCAACGTTCTTCTTCAATACAGATGTTTCCTCCCAGCACGAATAAAAAAAGATGATATTATCAGATTTTGAATGTATTAGCTCCATTCTAAAATCAGTTGTTCTCGATCAATTCTAGTGTTTGATTTTCTACACTCGATCGCTATGCAACGCGAAACACGCAATTTGACCCAAGAGGAATGTGCCCAAGCGGTAGTTTTGCGAGAAGAAGGGTGGACATACACAAGAATTGCAGAAAGGTTTAGAGTTTCCCAAACAAATGTGTCCAGAATGTTGCAGCGATTCAGGGAGACAGGTATGAATGTCCGAAGACCAGGACAGGGTAGACCACAGGTAACAACTGCCATTCAAGAACGTTACTTGAGAGTTTCTTCGTTGAGACAACGGTTTGCAACCGCTCGCCTCCTCCAAAATCAGCTTGAGCAAACTCATGAGGTGCAAATTAGCACTCAGACAATAAGAAATCGCCTCAGAGAATATAATTTAAGGCCTCGTGTCGCGGCAAGAGGCCCAGCTCTTACCCCAGCCCATCGAAGGGCACGTTTGGATTTTGCGAGAGAGCATATCCATTGGGAATAGGCCGATTGGGAAAGAGTTCTCTTCACAGATGAGTCTAGATTCTGCCTCTACCATTGTGATCGACGTTCCCTTGTATACAGACGTCCACATGAAAGATATGCTCAGTGCAATTTCTGAATACTACTGGTTTCGGGGGAGGATCGATTATGGTATGGGGTGGAATGTCTTTGACTGCTCGCACAGACCTAGTGGTCGTTGATAATGGAGCTATGAATGCTGATAAGTATATTAAGAACATTCTTGAAGAGCATGTAGTACCATTTGCCCCATCATATATTGGTGAAAATTTCATTTTTATGGACGATAATGCCAGTCCCCATCGTGCGCGAATCCTTCAGGAGTACCTTGAAGAGGTTGAAGTCTCTCGAATGGAATGGCCAGCAAGAAGTCCAGATCTCAATCCGATTGAGCAGGTTTGGGACAACCTCAATAGAAGGCTGAGAAGTTCAGAAAATCATCCAGCTACTCTTAAGGACTTAGGAATCCAACTCGGAGAAATCTGGGAAGGAGTAGATCAGAACATTTTGAGATGACTCATTTTGAGTATGAACTGTCGTTGCCGAGCTGTACTTAACGCAAGGGGTGGAAATACCAAGTATTAAATCACTTATCAGCATTTCAGTATTTTGAAAATTGTTCATTTCTCTTCTTTCACATAAGATTTGGTGAAATCCTGAATTTTTTTCCATTTAATGTGTTTCGTTCAAAACCTTCCCGACAGAACATAAAAAATAAGTTATAAAGTCAATGTAGAGTTAACTTTCATTAAAATTTAGATTTTCAGAATGTGCGTTAATTTTTTTGCGCAGTGTACTTCAAGCCTCGCCACTTCTTCGTCTTCAAAATTCAAATCGCCACTTTTAAACTGGGCAAACCACTTCTCACACGTCCGTTCAGCTAGAGCAGCGTCCCCATAAACTTCCATTAAAAATTATTTTTAACAATGTTACGTACTTATGTTTTCAAACCTTTTGGGACTATTTTGAATTAATTGTACTGATACTGAATGACTAGTCTATAATCATTATAATGAATTCGTAATCGATAAGATCTAAAAGAGACCCTGTTTATGCGCAAAACATTCTGTCCATTCGGCTCAGGTGTGTACATTCGGGAGTCTGAACCCATTTCATTTTAATTGCTAACAATTCGACCCTACGCCCTAATATTTGGCACTTATCATTCACGTGAATCTAAGCCTCAAGAAACTTATTCACAAGACGCAGAGTTCAAGTAGTGCTGCATTATAAATACCGTACTCAGAGATAAGACGAATATCCAGAAACTTCCGAATGGATTATAAAGTGGAATATAATAAGTTCATTTGAATCATGCGAAATTTTCTTGGTGGAAAGTTGCACCGAAAGAAATTAATGCAAGAATGATGGGGTTTTCGATTGCATATCTGAAAAATCTAGGTACATGTGGTTGAATGTCACTCAAAATATGCGGAGGCATTTCTTTTATCATGGAGGGATCGACGTATGGAAAGTTGGAAAAGAGTTTTTTTGCTTCGATGCTCTGTTTGGAATGAAAATAATTTCATACAACAAAATTGAGTCATGCCAGAATAGCATTAAAAAAACCGATGCAGAATGTTTGCCATTGATTTGAATGAATCTCAATTCTTTCTTGATCATTTAGACAACCTAAGCCTTCGCTGTAACGTTTATTGTGGAAGATAATTGACACTCAACCACTTTTATAAGTATCCAGTTATTATTTATTATTATTTTATTTTTTATTTTTTTTTATTTATTTATTATACTGAAACGGTAACTCTGTGGTCCGGCCCGGGGAATCTGTCGAAAAAGTGGGTCCAGAAGAATCTCAAAATCGCAGCAAAGCTGCGATACAGGATAGAAATTTTTACACGGTAGGAAAGAGGAATGATCGATTCGTACGTGGGCGAAATTTCGATCCTCTAGGCAATGAAGAAGTATTTTAAAAAAATTTGCGAATATCGCGAAAAAATTCAGCAAAAGGGCAATTTTAAACTCGATAAAACTTTTTTCGCAGATATCCTGGCCGTGATGTGAATATACTGTTCGAAAGAGGAAGAGTCAACGCAAAATAGCTTGGTATTCATATTTTCCAAAATTTCCCCATTTCTTCAGGAAACTGATCAAAGTTTGACATTTCTCCTATAAAATCGCCCGATCTGCGGAGATCACAGAGAACTATTTGACATTATTGTAGCTGTGAGCTGTCAGAGTTTGGCCACAGCCTACTATAGAGAGAGCCCAGAACACGATCTGACAACTGCGCTCAGATTCCGCGACCGGAGACCTACCAATAAGGATAACTGTTTATAAGGTAGATCTGCTGGCCCATACTAGTAATTGATGATTATATCATCAGATATTCGATATCACTCGAAAAACCAAAGGATTTTTAAGGGAGTTTTATCATCATTCGGTGCAAGATATTGTCAAAATAGTGAAACATAGATTAACTATTTCTAAATTTTAGAGTAGGCAAAACTGCAAGATTCCCTCAGTATTTTTCATGACATCATCAAGAGACTTTGAAGAATATCATCCAATTTCAAAGAGACAATACAGGACCGAAAGGTAATTGGATCTAGAAAACCTTCTCAACAACATTTCGCACGACCGATTTTTCATTTTCACATTCAAACGAGTTGAGATTGCTGCGCAGAAGTCATAATTTTTTTTTTCAAAGAAATATAATTCTGAATCAATTATTTCTGACGTGTTCTCTATGCAGGATGTTTTTAAATTCATGCGAGAAAATTCAGGTGATTGCTCGAATGGAATTAAGATGGGTCTTTACTATAACAAATTTCCTCAGCCCACCCCTTTCCGAGATATCTCCCTGAAAAAGTGGTTACTTAATTTTTTTCTAATATCTCAGAAAAGCTTTGATCTGAAATTCTGTTATTTTTCGTGCACTCGCAAATTACTTATCACTGGTTGTTTTCAATATTCCTGGTACATTATACAGGGTTGAAATAATCAACCTACACTTTATTTTATATCAAAACCATTTTTTTGGGATTAAGTTTCATTAAATGAAATTATAACTTGAAATCCTTGTATTATTTAAAACAGTTTTTATTCTTATATTTACAAAACCAAGAGCTGAAGAGAAAAAAAACTCAATTTTAGTCACTACCTTTTAAGGGTGATATCTCGGAAAGGGGTGGGCTGAGGAAGTTTTGTTATAGGAAAGACCCATCTTCATTTCATACGAGCAATCACCTCCTGAATTTTTTCTCATAAATTTAGAAACACCCTGTAGATGTTGTTTATGGGAATAAATATTATTATGGCATAGAAAATTAGATACAACGAATGGGATTATGTTTATACACTTATAAAATGCTCAATATCTCTTTATTTTGTTCCAAGGAAAATATTTCATGATTCAAAAAGTGAAAAGACAACACATATCATGAACGTTTCATTAAAATTGCAGATTGCCGGATGCGCCAGTGCTATTTAAAAGTCTTAGTTATCTGGTGTCAGATCCATGTGATTCTTAATCATAATTTACTAAATCCTTATGCTAAGTTAATGAATTTCCATATCATCAAATATGTGAGAAATTATGTCGTGTGCAAGAAAATAACAGAATTATGGCTAGAAAATTTTCTGAGCAGCACTCCACAATTCACAATTTTTATTTAGATTTTTGGTTTTCACCCTGTTTCGGGAATATTAAAGAAGGTGGATGTGCACGTTCTTGCCTTGTTTACATACAGCATCAATCTATATAAAACATCTTTTTCTTCCTGGTCCCAATCATGGTTTTCTTCAATTGCTTACTGTTTCATGATTTTTTCAAATTGAAGATTTTATTTTCTAGTTTCCTCATTGTTTAGCTGCCTATTTCTATAGATGATTCAATCTGAATATCATGGACACTTGCGATTTTTGTATTTTTGAGGACGCTCCATTCGTTCTATAGTCGTTCTCATGGGGTTTTCTGTTTTTCTTCCACGTACTGTATTCTGAATCTGAATTGGTCTGAGGAGCTCAAATAGGGACTGGATTCAAAGATTCTTGTTTTCATAACATTGTCCTCGTGGTTACACATTATGACATCATCAATGCTTTTAGTGCATCAAGAATATTCAAAGTTTCAATCAAACACTAGTGTATTATTTGAAACATTAAACGGACCATTATAGTGAAAACATTCGAACTCACCATAGCTAAAGTCTCACATACTTCCAATCAACACGCGAAAATCAAACTGGACACACAGAAAAAATATCATCTTCATTACCACAAAAAGTCAGCATTTCAGATCGACCAAAAATAGGCTCGTAACGTGAAAAATTCCGAAGGTTCACTCATAACAACACCGAACCGAAAATTGGAAGAAGCTCTCATTGGACGTGGTCGTGTTTGAAACAAGCGCCATTAGCACGAGCTGAAGGCGGCGTTTGTACTGCTCCTGGCGGTTGTATAGAAGCCTCAGCGACCTACTTGCCGCCACTTTAACAATTCCCCTTCTTCAAGAATCCACGCGAATTGGCTGCCACCTTCGAAGTCCCGGCATGAAGAAAAATGAAGGGAGAAATTATGATTTATGGAGTTTTTTGCAATGGCAGAAGATTAATTCGGTAGGTGTGAATATGTTAATGGTCTCTGTACGGATTTCTTAATGGGCCTCTGTTGGAAGTTTCATAAGACCCTGCGGAAGGAAAGTCATTCGCTGTTAAGACTTCTCTCTGAAGAATCCCGAGTTGAAGTAAATGGACAAACCCGGATTTTCTCTCAGAAGAAGTATTTTTTCGAAAAACTTTGATTATCAAAAAAGAGTAGGTTTAGTGAAAAATATGCCTGGAAAATTCTGCAGTTTTGTTTCTCAATTCTTTCAGTTGTGATCGAGTATATAAGGATTCTCTGCTGTAACTATTTTCAATATCTCATATTCATAATCATTCAATTAGATTTGATGTGATCGAATTCCAAAAACGAAATAAAGAATAAATAACACCACAACAAATTTATTCCATTAAACCATACCATTCCGTACAAGCAAGATACATTAAAATATATAGTACAGAATAATCCACATTACATATTAAAAAGTTTTAGAAAAAGAACAGGATTTCTCAAGGAATAAAAACAATTTTTAAAGATATAGCAATAATTTCTCCTTCCTGTATATGTTATCTCGTCTTATTTTCAAAGAAAGTCTTCAGTTGTCTTGAATTTCTACTTTTAATCAACTTTTCAACATTATCATCCAATTGACACAACTAATTAATTTACACGTCAAAATCTGACTGATCTTTTTTATCTCCTATGATAAAACCTATTAAAATACATATACAGGGTATTTCACGAGGAACCTCACCCATATTTATACGGGAAACTACTGAACGTATTTTCATGAAATTCAGCACTTATAAGTATTTCACGATGCTGATGAAATCTAAAATATTTTCAAGGCATGAGCACCTCCGGTTTTTCCGGAAATGACGTCAACTTCCGTTTTTCAAATTAGAACACCATTTTTTTATTGCAGAAATAGATTCCTTAGAAAATTTCAAGTTATTTTGATGTAACATTTTTCAGTTTTGGTTGGAAAATTCTCTCTGAGCGGGAAAATTCGAAAAAAAAATCGAAAATAGAGCTCCGCTGAAACAAGAATAACTTCGAGGTTTTTGGATGGAAAAATTTCATTTTTGGGATTTTTCAAGTACAGTACAACTTCAGTAGTTCGGGCAGATATCGGACCGGGACGTGCCCGAACCATCGAGGTGCCCGGATTACTGGAGTGATTTGAATTTATCATATAAAACAACTAAAAAATGATCAAAATTGAAGTTTATCAATCAAAACTGAAAAAAATGATTCTTATAAAATAAAACCGAAGTTTACAAATTTCTAATAATGAAAATAAGTTATATGTATACGACTACATATTATTATATATGTATGTACTGCCTACTTTGCAATATGAATGTGAATAATAAATATATATATGAGTGCCCCTGGCTCAGTGGTAGAGCGTTGGAATTCGGACCCAAAGGTCCGAAGTTCAACCCCGAGCTAGGAAAGAAATTTTCTAGTCTCGGTAGGGGCCACCATTCTCACTGTTGGGTCAAAAATTAACAGTGCTGTGCCTAAGGGGGCGTGAGGACACAGTGACCAAGCCTACACAGAACACAACTGCTTACTCCGAACTCGGCACAAGTTACAAGCTTCGAAACTTGTAATTTCAGAGGGATCTCCACAGAAGACCTAGGAGTAATCAGGATAAACAATATATCAATATCAATCAATATAAGAACATGCACCATCTGCCTTATCTTCTATTTTTTTGAAAAATATGAATCAATTTTACTTTTGAATCATTTTTGATGTATAAATAATATAAGTGACTTTGTTTCTGATCCTTTTCAAAAGTAACAAGTTTTCAAGGAGAAGATTCTTCTCTTCACTCCTGATGATGCGGCCAGCGCCCCGTGACGTTTTCAACCCGTCCTACAACTGTTTTGTACAAGTTCAGACAAGAAAATTATATTGTTTTGCATATGAATGTTCTCGCGCCCGGATTTCAGAGGTGAAAATTTCAAACTGCCCGAATCAAAGCAGTGCCCGAATTACTGGAGTGCCCGGGCTAGCGAGTGTCCGAACTACTGAAGTTGTACTGTATCCACTTTTAAAAATCGAAATCGCGATTCATGATACAGGGGGTGAAAAAATCGCTTTCAAAGTTAGGGATGACAAAATCGTGAAAAATCAATTTTTTCAAATTAGAACCCCATTTTTTCATGGCAGATATTGAATCTACGTTAAAAAATAATGTGAGTGTATGCATCACACCCTTGCCCCAAAGTGGATATTTTCTGAGTTAATATCCACTTTAGGGCAAGGGTGTGATGCATACACTCACATTATTTTTTAACGTAGATTCATATCTGCCATAAAAAAATGGGGTTCTAATTTGAAAAAATTGATTTTTCACGATTTTGTCATCCCTAACTTTGAAAGCGATTTTTTCACCCCCTGTATCATGAATCGCGATTTTTAAAGTGGATACATCAATCTTACATCTTGAAAAATCCCAAAAATGAAAATTTTCCATCCAAAAACCTCGAAGTTATTCTTGTTTCAGCGGAGCTCTATTTTCGATTTTTTTTTTCGAATTTTCCCGCTCAGAGAGAATTTTCCAACCAAAACTGAAAAATGTTACATCAAAATAACTTGAAATTTTCTAAGGAATCTATTTCTGCAATAAAAAAAATGGTGTTCTAATTCGAAAAACGGAAGTTGACGTCATTTCCGGAAAAACCGGAGGTGCTCATGCCTTGAAAATATTTTAGATTTCATCAGCATCGTGAAATACTTATAAGTGCTGAATTTCATGAAAATACGTTCAGTAGTTTCCCGTATAAATATGGGTGAGGTTCCTCCTGAAAGACCCTGTATGTACAGAGTGAACAACAACAGTATATGTACTTAAAAGATGGCAAATATCATTCTTTGCGTTTTCACTCAATCAGATTTCATTAGACATCAAAGATTCGAAATCGAAAATTACCCCCATATCATGTTGAAAATCCTTTGCGAAATTTCAATAATGAAGTATGAAAAGCGCCTTTCATGTAAACATACAACTATTGACTCATTTTAAATGCTTATAATACCTATAATATCTATGCATCAATCCAAATGAAAATTAAAACGGTGAATCTCTTCATCAATCATCATTTATTACGAAAAAAATGTTTATCCTAATAATCAGAATGCAATGTTCCGTTGGTAGAACACCCAATGCAACGTGATTCTTTCATTAATGTAATTCTATTATTATTATGTTATTCGATCACTGCGAAAAACTTGTGAAATCTTTTCCACAAACAGGATGCTCTTTGTCGAGGATCTTGAAGTAATTAGGTTTGTGGACTTTTAAGAATCCATCCTGACTGTCACGTGAACAAGAAAATGTTTCTTAGCTTGCTATTATAGGAAAATCTGATGGCGTCTTGGTCTCATAGCTACTCTAGATTACAACACGTCTGTCCAAACCAAGGTACTTAAGGCGATTTTCTGTTGACTATTTCCCTCGTCTCAATTTCCACCAATCAGATACGCGCAATTTTGAATCACAAATGGTTTCTTAATGGAAAAACTGTATGGCAGCAGATGTCAGTAGTTTTTTCGGGTTTACCCGCGGCAAAACTTGACAGTTGTTGTCAACGAAAATTAATACATAATGCATCCAGAATAATCTGTTACTCATTAAATATTCTTGTCAAATACCATTCGGGCATCTAATTTTTCCTGTGAAAAAAATCGAAAAAACACAATGCAAAGTATAAGTAATATTTTTTTAACGAAAAGCATTCGTGCAGACGCATAAATCCTCGTCGTCGACTCGGATTTTTGTTGCCACCAGCACTAATGCTTCTTGTTAAAATATTACTTAGCAACGGGTTTTTTCGATTTTTTTCGAAAAAATTGAATGCACTTATGATATTACTCACGAAAAAACTCTCCGAATATAGGGTTTTTTCTAATTGAATATCGATAATTGAGGAGAAGAATCTATTCCTCTAGATATAATAATGCTTAATTCCGAGCTCTTGAGTTATTTTTGTATTTCGTCTCCAAACAAAAATATGGTATTCAAATCGTAACCATATATAAAGCCGGACTCCCATTACTCGTGTATTTGGCAAATATTTGCCACTTTCCTATATTTGGCATGTAGTGGGAGTGGTTCACTCGGCCAATACTTGTCAATCTTGTCATTTAAATTCGAAACATCATCTACTTGCCAAGTACGCAAATAATTGTGTACTTGCCAAATATACGAGTAGTGGGAGTCCGCCTTAATAATAGCACTACCTATTTGTATTTTATTTAACGAGCGGTAATGTAAGTCATACCACTCGCCGGACGGCTCGTGCTGCAATTCATCAAGTGTGTTATGACCATTACCGCGAATTGAATATGTTACTTTATCTTCGATTTCTTCAGTATAATTCGAATTAATCTGCATTTTCAAAATTGAGAACAATTGTCCAAAGCAATCTCTGTGGTCGAGAATCGAATCGCATAGAAACGACAAAAATTTACGTTTTCCAAATGCAATATTTGGAAATTTGGACCTAAGGAAATGTAGAGAGAAATGAATGGCGAGAACGTTACTTTGATGTCTGAAATAGAATTCCTGATCGATCCGAATTCTTTATCCATTTCGTAAGCAATTTCATTTTTCCTATTTGTATTAGTGTGAGTTATAGGAGTGAGTTATTATAACACACGCTATTATTGGTTTATAGATACTGTTATAGATCGAAATAAGTTGAATAATGAATAATTTATTCTATGAGAGTAGAATAAATGAATTATCATTTTTACTAATAAGGTTTTTTCTAAACTTTCAGTGAAATAAAGAATGCATAAAGTAGAAATATATATTTAACCAGTTCAAAATATTATACTAACAAAATATCAGTTGATTACTGAGAAAATATGAAATGAAAAAATTAGTAATCTGAAGTATTTACTCCTACTGGAGCTTTTGAGAGCTCGTTCATTCACCTTGTAGGTAGATTCACATTGTTGATAGATTTGCCTTGTTGGAAGATTCATCTCGTATAAGGTAGAATTACGTTTACGTTGTAGGTAGATTCACATTTGTCACCTATTTTCTGCACATGCGTAGATCTCGTTTTATATCTGACCCAGCTACAAATGCCACATTCGAGATCCAAACCAACCTATGGAAACAAGAAACCAAGGAAAAACTTTCGACAGCTGTCAAAAAATTGACAGCTGTCAAGAAAATTGACAGCAGGTCTCAAAGAAATTTGACAGCAGCTGTCAAAGAGATCCCGGATATGTTATAATAGAAATATTGAGATTTCTGGAACCTACTCTGAAAACTTCAAGTTTCTAGAATTATTGTGTTTACTGCCGGACGGACAGAATTGATATAGCCCTCGTTTAAGTGGAAAGGGCGCTCAAAAAATGCGAAACCCCCACAAGCAAAAAATCACGACGAACTATCGACGAATAGACTCGTGAAATATAAATTCCAGATCGCTCGCCTACATTGGGAAAACGTATCTAATCTATACCTAGTGCCTGAATATACAACTTCCCTAGCATTTCGCCACGGTAACTCCGCTAAATCCGGAAGCCTCAGGTCGATGTACTCGACAATAAGTGTGCAATACTTTGCATTTATGGTAATTCGCCTTAATATATACCCCGTTACCAAGAAATAATGAACAACTTTTCAATTAGTTCTGTCTTGCTGGGTAATTTTTCATGAAAATCTTCTAATCTCTGTCGGTTTTGTAACATATCATTATGGGATATTGGTACGTATGAAATTGGTTGCGTTTCATGATGCGCCAACCGTGAAGGTCCTCATTGTCTTCGTATGTTCGAATAAATGATTCGGAGTGTGCTATTCATGACAAAATCACTGCTAGATCTGCAATGCTGAGCTCGTAAAATACCTGGAATTTGATGTCGAAATACCACTAAATGTTGACTTTCTTAACTATAACAACTCACACTTTCAAGGTTCTTATAATGAGTTAAGCATAGTTACGTAGTTAGACTAATATCACCGATGATGTGTATCGAAACTGAGAGCCAAATGGGTTAAAGATGGATTGCATTTGGCTACCTATTGATTTTAATCAGGATAATGTGTTGGTTGAAATATTGGTTTGATCCAAACTATGATATATGGGTCGATATCGTGTCATGATTTTCCTTAATTTCCTCTTTAAATAGCCTATCGAAGTTGATGCATTCTGTATTGCAACAAGGTCCATCAGATCAGGAGTGGCGAAGGATAGTATGTTTCTCTATTAACTCTTTCGAGTACATATTATGCGGATGCGGATGATACTTTGTAAATTTTCACAACAGGTCACGCTTATCTTATACAGCAATAAAGTCAATTATGTCAAAATAGGCGACTGAAATCAGAATCATACAGCTATATCGAGCCTTTCCAAAAAGAAAAGTCATTTGCGAAAAGTAAACAAAATTACGACCCATGCGTTAGTTCATTCGTTAACTATACGTACTGTTTCCTTGGGCAATCTCAAAAATTTTTTCAACTGTTGTGTGGACACTCGGTCCCCTTCTTTCATTGGAATGAAATACTAATTCATATGAGTATTGAAGGTAAAAGACCAAAACTTGAGGAACGTCAATTACTCAATTCGTATTATCTCTCCCTATACTGCCGTCCTAAGCCAAAAAGCAGTATCTCTAATTTAAACCATTTTCGAATTTCATCTTTATATGATAATTATATGAAGATTAAATTCGAAAATGGTATAAATTGGAGATACTGCTTTTTGGCTTAGGACGGCAGTATATTACTTTAAAGGGAATTGAATACAGTGTAATATGTCTTATTTTTTACTTCAGAAGGATTTTCATTGAATAAAGATCTATTAAGTAAATTCCAAAGTGTTTTTTTGATTGCTGACGAGACAAATAGTAATCCATTAAAAAATTATCTCAACAATTTCCTTTACCACTGTTGCCTTGTTGACCCTATGTTATGGCTTGTATATGGAAAAAGATATCTCAACTCTATGACTTATGAAACAAATGTCAAACTGTTCTGTGGTTGATAGTTTTGTTCGTATATCTTATATAGGTTATGGTCAATACCCTAAATTGTTTGATGAAAAAAGATGCTTGTGTCAGAATCATTTATATCTTGAAATATACAACTGTAAACAAACAATATTGATAATTAAAGTGGTTGTGTTGTGATATAACTAAAATTCGCTTTCAATGATGGAAGTTGGTGAGTAAGATTTATCATCTATGTTGGCCAGTTGAACAAAATTTTTCTTTTTAGAAAATCCAATAGATCAAACGAACAAGGCTGAGCTAAATTCTTCCTTGGACTCGAATCCAAAGAGTTTGTCCCAACCTAGTTCTCCTGCTGCAAATGGTGATTCTCAACCAAGATCTAGATCTGCTTCGAATGCTAGCAGTAAACATTCTAGATCGAGATCGAATTCTTCTGTGAAAAGCAGATCAAGGAGTCCATCCAATGCGGAGAAGCGTTCGAAGTCTAGATCCAAGTCTCCAGTTGATAGGAGCAGATCTAATTCAAGAGGATCCCGCTCTGGTTCTGTGAAGAGCGGTGGAAATCCTAAATCGAGAAGTGGGTCTCCTAGATCTCGATCAAGTAAGTTTGTATATGAATATTCACAATGGGAATTAATGGTTAAGGATTACCTTCATATTCACAGGTAGTGATAATACTTTTGATGCTACTTTTCCAAAATCTAACACTAGACGAAAAAAACAATGGCATCCATGATTTTCATAATAAATCTATTTCGGAACTAGACCAACAAATTTGAACGAAAATTTCTCAGGTATTGACTGACTGCGCCAGGATTTCTATGCATTTTCATTTGAGCTCCTTTGAATGAATCTGTTTTATCTAATCTAGAGAGATCCTGGAGTGTCATCAAAATTTGAATCCTTTAGATCTTTTGAGTGCACTCAATTTGTAATCGTCTTCCTCATTCTGACTGCAAGCTGTTGTTCTAAGAACTTCAAAAAATGATAACAGTGAGCCTGGAAGAAATTAAATTACCATCAGTGTCAGATGTGTTTCTAATATTTGCATCTTTTAAATTAAGGTGGGAGTTCAATGAAATGTGTTTTTATTTCAAGTTGCATTTGAAAATGGTTTTTTCTTTGAAAACTGAAATTTTTTGGGTGAACTCAGGAAGGATTGGTGTTCCCAACGAAATATGTAATTGTAATCCATTGCATTTCGAATGTTCATTTTTTTTCATAAGTAATATCATAAGTGCATCCAATTTTTCCGAAAAAAATCGAAAAAACACGTTGCTAAGTAATATTTTAACAAGAAGCATGAGTGCAGGTGGCAACAAAAATCCGAGTCGAAGACGAGGATTTTTGCACCTGCACAAATGCTTTTTGTTAAAAAAATATTACTTTGCACTGTGTTTTTTCGATTTTTTTTACAGGAAAAATTAGATGCACGAATGGTATTTGACAAGACTATTTCAAGAGTAACAGATTATTCTGGAAGCATCTATGTATGTATTATTAATTTTCGTTGACGACAACTGTCAAGTTTTGCCGCGGGTAAACCATAGAACTTATAGTACATGGAATGCTATTACCAGATCAAAAAGTGGGTAAACATCTCAAGTTGGAGGAATACCGAACTTTCCATATTCCCATGGATACGACCTGTCACACCGATCAGAAACACAGAAATGTTTGCCGAAATGCCAAGTGAATCGGATCTTGACGATTAAATTCATAGTATTTCTGTGTTTCTGTTCTGTATGACAAGTCGTATCCATGGGAACATGGAAATTTCGGTATTCCTCCAACCTGAGATGTTTATCCATTATTTTAAGCTGAGCAGCAAGGCTAATAGCATTCCATGTACTATAAGTTCTATGGGGTAAACCCGAAAAAACTGCTGACAGCTGCTGCCATACAGTTTTTCCATCTAGAAACCATTTACGATTCAAAATTGCGCGTTTCTGATTGGTGGAAATTAAGACGAGGGAAATAGTCTTTCAAAAATGAAAAAAAAAATGAGCCTACTCTCATGCTTCTGATTTATTTCAAACGAAAGACCCATGAAAATAGTTCTAATTCAAGATGATGTTTTCAGATTCCAGACATAACTCCAGATCACCATCCAAAGCCCGTTCCCGTTCAGGTTCCAGAAAATCTAGGTCAAAATCGAGATCCCGATCTAAATCTGGTTCTCGTTCTAAGTCAAGGTCAAGGTCCCGTTCAAAATCAGGGTCCCGATCCGGCTCTCTTTCGAAATCAAGGTCACGATCTAAATCTGGCTCCCGTTCTAAATCAAGGTCGCGTTCTAAATCTGGCTCTCGTTCCAAGTCAAGGTCGCGTTCCAAATCGGGCTCCCGCTCAAAATCACGGTCGCGTTCTAAATCTGGATCCCGCTCAAAATCAAGGTCACGTTCGAAATCGAGATCTAAATCAAGGTCGCGTTCTAAGTCTGGATCCCGCTCAAAATCTAGATCGAGATCTAAGTCAAGGTCTCGTTCTAAGTCTGGATCCCGCTCAAAATCGAGATCGAGATCTAAGTCAAGGTCTCGTTCTAAGTCTGGGTCGCGCTCGAAATCGAGGTCACGTTCTAAGTCTGGGTCCCGCTCAAAATCAAGGTCGCGTTCGAAATCGAGGTCGCGATCTAAGTCAAGGTCGCGTTCAAAATCGAGGTCAAGATCGGCTTCACGCTCCAAATCGAGGTCAAGGTCGCGATCTAAGTCGAGATCACGATCTAAGTCCAGGTCGAGGTCACGTTCAGCTAAATCTCGTTCCCGGTCCAGATCAAGAAGCAAGTCGAAGTCACGTTCTAAGTCAAGGTCTCGATCAAAGTCCCGTTCGAGGTCTCGCTCTGGTTCGGGAGACGAGAATAAGGCTAAAAGGAAGCGGTTAGTTTCTGATTCCGAGGACGAAGAGGAGGGAAGAAAGGAAAAGAAGAGATTAGCTGTGGTGAGCGATAACGAAGATGAGGATGAAGCTGGGCCTTCTACACAGACAGAAGAGGCGCCCACTGAAAAAGTAGTTCCTGACGTGTCCGAAGATTCAGATGATGGCATTGATAAGACGATTCGTAATGAGTGAGTGTGCAAATCCCTACTCCCAAAGAAAACAATCTTATCCAAAAGTACTGCTTCCTTATTGCTCCTAGCTTCTACTTTTTTGTTAAATGAAACAACTTTGCATATCTGTATACAGATGTGTTTTCAGAGAATTTTCCATCATGAAATTCATAGTTACAGTTTTCCATTCGTTTTAATGTTGTATAAATTAGGAGATCTAACATCACATGCCCCATTCAAAGCAAACTATTAAGGAGACCTGCATGAAACATTCCAGCCGAATATTTCCATAATTATGAGTTTTTTTGCAGAGGTGAAAATGACGGAGTATCCGATTTCGATAAAATGTTGGCTAAGAAAAGAGAAAATGCGAAAAAACGTAAAAGGAGAGATATCGACATCATAAATGATAATGATGATATAATTGCCCAACTTTTGTCTGACATGAGGAATGCAGCAGAGGTTAGTTGAAAGAATTAAAATTTATATAATAATTTGTTTAAATCTCGCATTTCTTTGTTTGTAGGAAGATCGTAGGCTGAACAAAGCAAGCAAACCGGCAATAAGAAAGATTGCAATGTTATCGAAGGTTATGTCGCAACTGAGGAAACACGATTTGATGTTGGCCTTTATAGAACACAATGTTTTGAGTGTTTTGACAGATTGGTTGGCGCCGATGCCTGATCGTTCCATGCCTTCTCTGCAACTGAGGGAATCTATTTTGAAGCTGCTTCAATCTGTAAGTTGTTTCAAATCTACAATAATCATTTTCCTATTTTCCACCAAAGTCTTGAAATTATCGGAAAAAAGTATAAGGGTTTTGGGGATTTGTGCTGATTCTTGAAACTGTTATTTATTTTCAGTACAAATTGCTTTTGATCTTGGTGATATTTTTTTCAATTGTGAAATACATAACATATAACACTTGTCCACTTTCAGTTTCCTCCAATTGACCAGTCAACGCTGAAACATTCAGGCATTGGAAAGGCAGTCATGTATCTGTATAAACATCCTAAAGAAACAAAGGAGAACAGAGAACGGGCCGGAAGGCTGATTAGCGAATGGGCAAGACCAATTTTCAACCTATCCACAGATTTCAAAGCAATGAGTAGAGAGGAACGTCTTCAGAGGGACATGGAAATGCAAGTACCCCAAAGGAGAAGGAGCGAAGGACAATCCAGCTCTCACAGGAATGATAATGAACTTTCGGAAGCTCTGAGTTCTGATGGAAAGTGAGTATGATAATATTCAAAAATGGAGTATATTCTAAAGGTATCAATTTTTTTCAGACCTCTTCGTCCAGGAGAACCAGGATGGATAGCGAGAGCTAGGGTTCCGGTTCCTTCCAACAAAGACTACTTGAATAGGCCAAAATGGCAGTCTGAAGTAGATATCAGTAGAGTGAGTGTCACAATTGTATTCAACTTGTAACAATGAATCTAATTTTATTTTTTTATAGTCAAAGAAGAAACAGATGAATAGGTTCGAAAGGCACTACAAGAATTACGTTGACGGTAAGAGAATGAAACAGACAAGAAGAGCGGTGGAGATATCAATAGAAGGCCGGAATATGGCACTATGATTGGGATGTTTATTATATATAGGATCTAATTCATTTTTAATTTGGTGATCATTTCAAATTTTTATGTTGAATGTATATTACTTACAATTCATTTTGTACGTACTGATTAAGTGTAAATAAATATCATAATTTTTGTTTTATATATTGGTTTTATTTTTTTATCCAACTACAGTGAAACCTGGTTAATTGGGATCTCAAGGGACCAAAGTTTTCGTACCATTTAAAGAGGTTCTTATTTATCCAGTTTTCCAATTAGAAAGGTTTAAAATCATAGTGGTCTCATTTACAGAGGCTCCACTTATAGAGGTCGAAATGTACTGTTATTCCATTTATAGAGGGGTTGGGGTGGAAATGTGTTTAAAAATCACTGTTTTGGATATAGGTAGATATTTATTCAATACATACAATATACGTACATACCTACATACATAGTAAAGTTTATTACCTAAAGTAATCTGTAATGTTTGTTTGTATTTTTTTGGTAGTTGCTGAAACCTGTTTCTCGATGGAATAGATTCGATCAGAAATAGAATGATGAATATCTGACATCTCAAAATACTTGTGTAAAATTTCTAAAGCTTCCATCGCCTCACTCTTTGAAATTTTTACTGGATGCCGATAACGTGCTATATTTCCTTTTGGACATTTTGTACGCTTTAACTCCCTTGTTCGGAGTCCAAACCGGAGATGATACTGGCGAACAAACCACGTGCGAAAAAAATTAAAATGTTTGCGAGCAAACGTTTCGAATCTTGCGGAAACCTGATAAAATATCTCACTTATACAGGGAATTGCGCTGCGAAGTCCCAATTGTAGAGGTAAATGTAAAAATACTACAAATCAAATCTCATTTAACCAGGTTCGAAAAGTCCCATTAACAGAGGTGATTCGATGAGAAAGTACCGGGACCTCATTGGAATTATCAATAATAGAGGTTTCCCATTTATCCAGGTCCCAATTAATCAGGTTTCACTGTATTTGCAAATAAGATAAGAGAATTTATACAAGGTGAGTCAACAGTTCTCGATCGGTTGATAGACGATAACTCTTGGAAATTTGTTGATAGGAAAATGATTCAAGTTGGGCATGATTCAAGAACTTGTCAAATATTTTTTGAGTTTAGTGCTGGTGGTCAAACGAGGGGATTTCGCTTTGTTCATGTTTAAAACGTTCACCTGCTTGAAAAATTGAGTTTTGAGTACATTTTTTCAATGTTTTCAGTCGATCTTACTTTCAGGAATATGATAACCGAGAAAATGATCAAAAAATAGTGCTTTCTAATTATAAAAAATGCCGCAATTGTGTGTTCTCTTCAAACAGTGGTAGAACAGATGAATATTTAA
Organism: Adalia bipunctata; assembly: GCA_910592335.1. Lineage (NCBI taxonomy): Eukaryota > Metazoa > Arthropoda > Insecta > Coleoptera > Coccinellidae > Adalia > Adalia bipunctata. The sequence continues at coordinate 9,688,542 of OU342948.1, read as the reverse complement.
ATTTTATATCATTCAAAAGTGTGAAGTAGTTATTGCAGTGCTCAGATAAATATTCCCCTATAAATCTCCCAAGTCCCAATACTAAAAGTGGTGTTGGCTGAGTAAAATATTCTTCTTCAGTGTTCATGCTATTTTATGATAATTCCATGCAGTATAGCTTACTGGCTTATAAAATTTGAAAAATTACTGAAACAGCCCAATCCAAAATCAAATTTATCTTGACTCTTGAGAAGACTCCTGCTATTTTTTGTACCTACCTCATGAATAAGTTTATAGTGAAAAGGGGTACAGTCCAATGCGATCTCAAGGTCTATTGTGCCCCCTAACAGAGCTGTTATCATCGCGCCTCCTTGAATAATGAATAAGTTGGGTTGTATAAATATTTTTTTTAATTTTAATAGTCACCAAAGAATGAACAAACATTCAAACTCCTGGTATCTTTGAAACAAAGCATTTACAGGCCTATGTTGCCATCAACTGTTTATGTCCTGTTAGTACTAAGTTGTCCACCCTGTACAATTATTACTTGCTCAGGGATCATATCAACGAGTACAAGCAGAGACTAGCTCTTCTTCTGGTAACAACTAACATTATTACTTTTATTTTGGGTAGGAAGAGACATAAAATAGGTCTTTATTTACAATTGTTCTGTACAATCATTTTTTATTTTTCTTCTTAGTAGAAAAACTAACTGGGGGTGGAAGTGGCAACTTAAGACAAATTTTGTTAGAAGTTGCTGTACTAGAGAAACCGAGTACTCTTGATATTTCCTTCAATTTCTTTATTCCCAGCTTCATATCCTGTGAAAGCATCTCTAAATCGACTTGGTTATTGGAAGAAGCCTTCATTGCCAAAACTAAGATTAAACATATTAGTTTATCTCTCATAAATGTGGATCTCGTTCTGAAATTAGATAATTTATTGCAGTTTTGATGCCATAAGAAAAAAAATATTGAAGAGAAAAATAATGGTTGTTCAATTTGTGTAATGAATTCAAAACTGATTTATTGGAACTCACCTTGTGTGTTTCGTTGAAACACTGAATTCATCCAAAATGAAAAAATTCAGTTCTGTTGAAGATTTACACACAACAAATTTTTTGTTCATACTTCTAATAGGAGTTGTTAGAAATTCCAATAGATAATTCAGATACAGGTATATCCTGCATCTTGTACTATCTGATTCAATTTCATCATTTCCTTTCATAATTCTCAAATGATGACAACAATAATTGCATAAACTGAAACAAGAAAGAAAAATCAAGTATTTCTTGAAAATCATTTTCGATCACCAACTTAGTCAAGATAGGAATTTCATTTGTATCTGATGAATAAATTTCTATTCAACACTTACGGAAGTTCACTGAGATCCTCGCATTGAAGCAAAGTATCCACATCAGACTGTAAATTTTCCATTACTTGAGATGGCATTAAATCTTCAAGTTCGTAAACTTTCTCAACTGATGAAGCATTCCTATTTATCTTGGGCAAATAACTAATCTCACTCTCTTCAGTTTGACTGATATTGAGGATGCACTCATCAGTCTTTCTTTCTGAAAAAAGTGGTGTTTGAATTTCATATGCAGAAGTATTTCCAAGACCTACCTGATATAGCCTTCATTAGAGTTCCTTTAGCGTTTTCAATGTCAAATTTCATCTTTTCACTCTGTTCAGTGACTCTTTTAGCCTTCTTAGAACCAAATTGCTTGGATAACTCTGCTCTTGTTCCTTCACTTGTAGCAGCTTTATTCAAATCGGAATCACCCAATTTAGTGAATGAATCCAAATAAGCACTATCATAGTTGACTAATCGAACCTTCAAAATAAAAGAGACAGAGTTGAAAAAAGTTCACCATGCCATGACCAGGAAGTTTGAACACCTTACCTTGTTTGTGTTTTTGTTACGAATAACTAAAAAGTTATTGAATACGGAATCCTCTGCATTGATTTCGCCCACATACAGAATTTTATTTGTATGAGCTGCAACAACAGTTTTATTTGAACTGTTTGTATATACATCCACTTTATAGTTTGATATATCCCTATCGGATATATGCCGATTTTGAATATTTACTGCGATTGGATTTCGTCCCGTATTGTAAATAACTTTCTCCACTTTCACCTTCATGGCACTTATTTATGAACAAATTATTTAAATATGGGAAATTATCGAGGGATTTCAGTCAAAAATTACTCATTTATATTTAAGTTTGAACTCGAAAATCGAGATTTTTATTAAAGGAAGGATTATGTTATAGATATAATAGAGGTTATAGAAATATATTAGAGGTTAAAACTATAGACCATAGAGTCGTAAATCGACATCAGCGATCAGGCCAAAGAGAAGGAAAGCTGGAAAGACCACAGAACACTTTTTGATCAGTCCATAGATTTGATAACCTCTGTTTCATCAAATGCATAGAGATATCAAACCATAGAGTAGGAACCTACTCTTTATGAATCTAATAGAAACCAAAGAAGAATTACGCCCCTATCGTTAACAAATGAACTAATGCATGGGCTCAAGTTTTATTTACTTTTCGCAAATGGCGTTCCTCTTTGGAAAGGCCCATAGAGTAGTTCTTATTGTCGCCGATATAGCACTACTATCTCAATTTCAGTAACTTATTACAAACAGATTTTCTCTGAGTCTAATTGTTTTTCAAATATGGTTGATGGAAATCGAAAAAATTGGACCTTCGCGAAAAAATCAGAAAATCCAAACCCTTCGTCCCAGGTATATGAAAATACACCATTTTATTCTTAAGAAACCAAAGTATTACCAAAAAAATCAGCTCCTCTCAATTCCAATTTTTTTTCGGATTTAAGTCACTCCAAAGTCGACCAATTTTTCGCCAATTTTCCACTCTAGGTCGAATATTTCCCGGACCAAAAATTTCTCGGAGAAACTAATTAACGCATCGTAATCGAATTAGTAAATGAGATGACCCGGGTCGATATACTAAAAAAAAAAATTTTTTGATCTCGACCACTCGACTCGAAATAAGAAAAATACAGACCTCGTGACGGTGACGAAATGATATAATCGGGGCTATTCACTAAGCAAAGTTGTTATGGATAGCAACTGTAAATCGTCGTTATCCCATGTAATAAGCATGGGATGACGACGATTTACAGTTGCTATCCATAACAACTTTGCTTAGTGAATAGCCCCGATTAGCTCTCGTTTGAATAGAATCTTAGAACTGCATACACTCAAAAACAGCTAGTGGTATATTGAATTTGTTACAATGATTATTTGATAATTCCGCATCGTTAAAAGAAAAAAAAAATTATTTGAAATGCAATGTTTAATTTCAAGAACTTTATTGATGTAATTATTAGGATATTGAATCTTTAGGTACATAAAAATTTTATCGACGTTTTAGAGAACTTTGCTACTATTAACTAATTATACAAATGATATTGTATCAACGATTTGTACTTTTCAATGTCAAATATTAATATTTCTTCTAAGGCTCCTATCATTATTCAGGATTCGCTAAACACTCATTACTTTCACTGTAATTCCTATATTTTGTCAGTTTTGTCCCGCGCTCCTTTCAGTATCTAGGATTCGTTGGAACAATCCTAAGTTTTCCTGCAATTCATTTGACACCTGGTCAATTATAAAATGCCGTTGGAAGGCATTAAAGTTCTCGAATTGGGAAGTGTAGGTCCTACCACTTATTGTGGCATGGTTTTGTGTGATTTCGGAGCTTCCGTACTGAGAGTTGATAAGGTTTTTTTCTTCAATCTTTGATATACTCGACTTACCATGACATTTCAGATTGAATCTAACGCAGATACGGACTGTCTCGCACATGGAAAACAATCAATAGCTTTGAATTTGAAGGAAGAGAAGGGAGTTGAGATATTCCATAAACTGTGCCTATCATCTGACGTACTCATAGAACCGTTCAGAAAAGGTGTGATGGAAACATTAGGCTTAGGACCATCTGTATTGATGGAACTGAACCCGAGATTGATATATGCTAGATTAACAGGTTTTGGTCAGTTTGGACCATACAGCGATAAAGCGGGCCATGACATTAATTTCTTGGCATTATCCGGATTATTGTCTTTATTTGGTCGCAAAGATCAGAAGCCCACTTTTCCAGTAAATATAACTGCTTATGGTGGAGGTGGTTTAATGTCTGTTCTAGGAATTCTCTTAGCCCTTATAGAGAGACGAAAATCTGGAAAAGGCCAAATAGTGGACATTAACATGGTAAATGGTACTGCCTACCTTGGCAGCTGGTTATATAAGTCCCAAGACCTTCCAATTTGGGGTAAACAGAGGGGGGAAAATGTTTTAGATAGTGGATATCACTTTTACGAAGTTTATGAGACTAAAGATGGGAAATATATATCTGTTGGATCTGTTGAACCACCATTTTACAGTGATTTGTTGAAAGGATTAGGTTTAAGTGCCGAAGATGTCCCCCAATTCGATCCTGAAATGAAAGACGTTCTCACAAGTATCTTCAAACAAAAAAAATTGGAGGAATGGTTGAAAATATTCGATTATTTGGATGCGTGCGTTGCTCCAGTTTTATCACTTGAAGAAGCTCCTCTACATCCACATAATATCGAGCAACAAGCTTTCTTTGAATTGGATGGAAAGTATCATCCTTCACCTGCGCCAAAACTAAGTAGAACTCCAGCTTCTTCAAAAATTGGAAGGGTTCCTCAAATAGGAGAACACACTAAGCATATCCTTAAAAATTTGAAATATTGTGACGAAGAAATTATAGAATTACAAAGGAATGGGTGTGTTGGAGTTCACCAGTCAAGCAAGCTTTGACAAATGATCTGAGGTATATACCTATACATATTTGGTGAATGGTGATTTTCTGTGTTGCCTGGAGTTTCCTGTTTTGATGTCCGAACAAAACCTGGCATTTTGACGATTTCAGAAACTTCATAAATTTTTTGTTTATGGAGTCGATGATCTGGTTCTTCTTCAATATTGTCTTGGGAATAGAAGCGATGTTTTATGACAAAAAAAATTGTAGGAGCGATAAAATAAATGTGGAATGTTTCACATCTGATTTAAACCATGAAGTATTTGTTTTATTGATTATTTATGTATTGTTCAATTTGTGTTCAAACCGAAATTGAGAAATAAATTAAGAAAATAATCGGGGCTATTCACTAAGCAAAGTTGTTATGGATAGCAACTGTAAATCGTCGTTATCCCATGTAATAAGCATGGGATAACGACGATTCAGAGTTGCTATCCATAACAACTTTGCTTAGTGAATAGCCCCGATTGAGTTGTATTTCAATTCAACCCAGAAATGCTACATGAAAAAGTGGTCTAGAATCACAATGAAGAAATATCCTTGAACTATTGCAAGAGCTCATAGATTTTAAATTGCTACTTTTTATGAATTGCAGCATTGAAAAAATTAGGAATAGCTCTTCGAAAATTTAAATTTTCCTTCGCTTATGTAGGAGTACCCCTTAAAGAAGTGAATTAGGCTATCACCAAAACACGAGGCAACACACATTACACATTGTTGTTCTTGTGGTAGCCTCCTCCCTCTTCCAAGGGCTACTCCTCGATTTGCGTTCCTGATAGGAATTTTGAATTTTGGATTCTTTTCGAAGAGCTATTCTTGATTTCTCAAATCTTGCAAAGGTCAGTTAGGCTATCGCACAAAATGATGTCGTAAGATGTGTTGCCTAATTCATCCTTGACAAGGCGTATCGAAGATACCTCCTCTATCTCCTGTTTTCCTAGTGTAAAATTTGAGTTCTGTACTCCATTTTTATCTTCAGCAACCTGCTCTAGTTTGGTGGTTTTAAATCAGGTAGAGCTGATGTCAAATTCGATTTCCTTGCATGATTTCATGAGTGAAAAATGTGAAGCAGAAAAGATCGAAAGAAAATTACCGTAAAAAAGTCCCCTGCCTTTGAGCTAGGAGGGGGCAAAAAAAATCAGAATAGAAATAATGAACTGATTTTCAATGCTATTATTTCATGAGTTTCAAGGGATTTTAGAGCTCAAGGGGGCAGCTCCCCCCTGCACCCTCCTGGGGACGACCATGGCTGTGATGCTGTTGAATAAGAAGGAAAATTCTAAGTTGGCGGCAACTCAACGCAGAGATCAATCTCATCGAAAATTATCGAGTTCTTTTACGCTTTGCGGTGCTTTTTTTTCGAAGCTCTAGATGGCGCCTGGCATATCAAAATCCGAACCCAGAAACAGCTGATCGAATTGATAGAATGAAAAGAGGTTATATTGAAAAAGGACACTCCATTGACTTAACTTAGGGAAAGAAAAGGATAGACAGTAGTGTAGAAAATGGCAGGTGTAGATACAACAAATGTTGACTGTTTAGAAATTAAGACTCGTAGCATAGAACAAGCTCTACTCCCCCTTATCAAACAGGTAAATTACGAGGTCTTTTTTTCCGTAGATCAGAAAATGTACAGGGTTGGCTTTGAACTTTGGGGAAGGTATTTATGGGTGTGCTTCTTTGGCATATTTTCACTGTTATCTTATGTTTATTCAGAAAAATGTAGATATAGATATAATTATAATGATTGTGTGTACTTGATGTTTTATTTTCGAAATTTTTGATTCCTCAATAACAGCATGGACCATTTATTTGAGAGCATATTCCTAATTAGATAGCTTAGCAATCGTCAATGAAAGATATTAGAATATACTATCAGAACATGTGATATTCCTAGCTCACAGGCAATTTGATTGAATTTCATATCTGAATGAATAGAACTCCTTGTTTTCGAAGTTAACTGCAGTTCAAATCATATTGAAAACTATGATATTTTACCGAATAATGTTAGTATGAGAGTAGCATACTTCGGTATTAGCAAATTTTGAGACAAGAAAACCCTCCATAGGAAACTAAAAGTGTAAGTAATCAACATGTAGTTTTGGTTACAGTATGTTTTCTTCTTTTCCAAAATAATCTAAACGCGCTGTCACATGACTTCATACTGTCTTTTCAAATGGAAAACCCTGTATATTATTACATTTTTGAATTTCACTTGAAATTCGGGAACTATTGCATTTTCTCACCCTCATTTGTTTCCGAGATATTTAATTTATTCAAAAAAATTCCGCATATTGAGTGTCCGACTGAGATATCTGAACTGAAAGATTCAGGATTCAGTTATGCTATTTTCTTCTACGGAAATCAAGAATCGAGTGTTGAAATTTTACTGAAGAATAATAATAATGAACAGAATAGTCCGTTACTTTGTGATAGTTCATTCGAAAAAAGAATGCAAGTACTCGAATAACCCGACAGAAAAACTTCTAAACGTCCAGACGGACCTATGGATTTTCCCACTTTTCAAAATTCTCAAGGACTATAACTGACATTTCACGAGTACCAAACTACCAAACTGCGTCAATTTTAAGTAAAAAACTTATAAAACTAAATCTTGGCCAACCAAGATACTGCGTGTAAACATAAAACATTTTTTTCTGAACTGCCACAAAGTCCTCTATCCGCAGATACCATAATATCCACTCATTATGCCACACCCTGTATAAACTTAATGATAACTAGAGTTTAGTGGAAAAGTTCCTCAACTGATATATACGATCTATCTTCTTATGTATACATCTTTCTATTACCTAATTGAATTCCTCCAACCTCCAACCAAGATTGCAATTTTCTGTGCATAAAACCGGCAAAATTTCCTCTCATTATCACCACGATGTTGTTTATGTAATTTTAATCTTACCACACCTCGCGTCAAATAGAAAGCGAATATCCCTGTTAAAACAGGAAAGCGAGATAAGCGAAGCTTTAATTAATAAAACCTGGAACAAGAGAGACAACAAAAGAGAGAGAGAGAGAGCTTGTAGCCATCTCGCAGATTTGCTTTTGATTGCATCGTTCGTTAGGTCTGAATGTTACTGAAAAAACTGGTTAAAAGTTCTGATTCTTCAACACAATTTATGGGTGTTGCTTTTGCGTTACTTGTTCTCCTTGATTTCAATGATTCCTGATTACTTAAAATGCTGAAATGTTTTGTTCATTCTTTTCTCTATTTCAGTATCGTAATGAGTTCATTACAGTACTAAAAACAGTAGGGACTGTAATTAACTCATTACAGCTTTGTTTTCAGTTATATTATTCGTTTTATGGTTGTCAGCACTGGCTTCCGATCCTATCCAATTTCATGGTAATTATTAAGAACTAAGGGGTTTGTGTTGGAAAAGTGAAAAAATTTGTACTCACTAAGTTTGGGTCACAGATTACAAAAATGATAACGAGAAGTCGGAAATCCTCTTAGTTTTCGCAAAAAAAAACCAAAGTTTCCGTTTGGGAGGTGAGGTTATACTATTGCTAGTTTTCTTCTATTATCTCAATTAATACTCGTTGAAAAAGTTTTATTTATCAATTTCTGAGCCATACTGCCTTACATCGAATAAGTTCACCACAATGTCCTACTTCATAAATATGTTATTCGAAATACAGAACATTACCTGAAATTCAAATAACCGAATTCTCTTCAGACCACTTCACAAGTTTTTCGTATTCTTTTTCAAACATGGATTAGGATTTTTGGGTTATTAGTTTATTCATTATTTGCAATTTTTCTCAATTCTGGAGGTGTTGAAACGATTTCTTCGAACATAATTCACAAACTCAATGCGTATCTAATTATAAATGACTTCAAAATTCGAAACTTACGATCTGTCAATTTTCGTAACAGTCACACCAACTGCCAGATACAATACGAAAGTCACTAGGATGTATGATCTGAGTTTTTAATTTAATTTCTACAGTATTTCACAAAAATTGACTGAAATCGAGAAAATATATCGTCTAATACTCGTTGCAGAAGAATAGGAGCCCATTCTGCAACTAGTTAGAATATACTATTTTCGACGATTAAGAATTGAGACTGAATGAGCATTGAAACAAGCATAGTGGCGCTTTTCCTGGAAACCGGCAGAGTTGCCCTAAGACCGGTGCCTGGTCGATCCAGAGTAACATCTGCAAGGGGAAGACCACTATGTCGTGAATTTTTCTAGAAGGAATCGAACGGTATCTGTAACAGCCTTTCGAAGTAATTTTTTGAGGACCTACAGACTTGTAGTCTCAACCAGTTCTATGAGGAGACGGTGGCTTTCCTCAAATTTAAGGGCAAGAAGACCTTCGAGAGTACTTTTTTCGGACGAGTAACGAGTCGGTTTACAAAGTGGTTTTTTTGATAGGTACACAAAAGATCAATATATATGCAAAAAAATCAGCATCTGTATAAATCAATTTTTCTGGGAAACACGGCAGTCCAAAAATTACCTATTTTCCGCGATTTTTCGACTCCAGGTCGATTATTTCCCAAACTACGCGTCAAATGAGAATTCTAATTACAGATTCGTAATCTACGTGTCCGAATTAGAAAATAAATCCACGGGTCGATATACTCCGAAGAAAAAAAATGTCGATCGGACTTGGAAAAATTCGAACGAGATGAAAATTTGGATCTTCGCAAAAAATGTCAGAAAATCTGAACTGTTCGACTCTGGATGAATGAAATTTGGTTTTTTTGATTCACAAAGGATCAATCTATATGCAAAAAAATCAGCATCTGTATAAATCGATTTTTCTGGGAAATATAATTCATCAAAAATAAATAATCGATAAATTAAAATTTTTTCCTATGTTTCCTATTTTGTGTGAAGCGTAAAGCAAAGAGTAAAAATCAAAGATTTTCTATCAAATATATTCATCTCATTCTTATAACATAGATTGTTTATTTCTTGAGAATCCCAGGGGGGCCAAGACTTATGACGATGTGTGTAGGTGTATAGAGTTACTCCCCTCTCCTTCCAATTAACAATCCTGAGCTGAAGGAGGCACCGATTAACAGCCTCGATGCTACAGAGCTACAGGCTGGATAACCCCTGCAGCGCTTGCGTCAATTCTTGGCGCGAATCCTGCTGATCAATAGGGACTTGGAAGTCCCGGACTATGCAACAAAAATCAGTCTTCCCGGAGTTTCCCCTCGGTACGGATTCTCTATACCCGAGCTTCCAATAGTTTTCAGACACTAAAGCGCTTCAGAAAGTTCGTGGATGACAGAAATCGCGTTCGAAAAATTCAGAAACGAAAAACGATGTTGAAAAAAATCATCCTGAGCGACAGACTAAAATGGTAAATTGCAACTATGCATCAACAAGTTTCTTGACGCAGAATAGTTAGGACTGTACGGACTTCAGCAATAACCGCCAGAAAACTAACTGAAAGTGCAATAAAATCGATACTTTATTAATTCGATTAACACATCAAGGTTGAAGAAGATATCCCGAATTGAACATCCTGAAACCCTACGCTAACCTTGCCTGCTAATCACATTACAATCATCGTTGATGTTTAATTCCTATTCCAAAACGAAAAGTGCTGCGATTTCTACAAAAACGGCACTACCATCGAGCTTAATGTATTTTATATCTTGAAGATTATACGTATCTGTTTGTTGTGATATTCGTGTAGTATAGAATAGTGAACATAGTTTTTTAATAAATCTGTTAGATTTTTTGAATTATATTGTCATGGATTTGGGCTCTCTTGAGTAAAGTGGTAGTCGACAGAGAAATTTGTTTGTGATCTAGAGATAGTTTCGATAGTGGATAGTACCTAGTAGTGGTTAGTGAGAAGTGATAAGAAAAACACCAATATGAGCTATCAGCGTTCCTGTTTGGCTAATAGAACTATGAATGATAAGGTAAATATTGAGTAATTTTTTTTTGGAAGCGGGTATCATGAAATTATTTTTCACTTTTCATCCTTTCCATTTTATAAATCATCTTAAAATATTCCTTATAAGGACAACTGAAAGTAAACGCATAGCTTCTTGAAATTGCAGTTAATTTTCAATACTCTCGTTCAGTGATATTAGACTGGTTAGCACTCACGTGGAAAAAAGTCAACGGCAGCAATGAAGTCACCAGGGTCTCCTTGATTCATCTCTATGTGCAGATACGGTAATGAAACTCTTTGAGAAAAAACTCAATTAAAGGAAAATGTCGAAGTAACAAACAGGAAAAGACTGCAACTTGAAAGCAAAAGTCTAAAACATGCGACTCAATGACTCAATCTTAAAATAACATGCCCTCAGCTTAAAATGCGCTGTCACAGTGAAATACAGGGTGTCCTACAAGCTTCAAAAAATTTTTCCTATGGACATTGGCCTAACTCGTTTTCTTGTTCAACTGTTTGGTTAAAAGAACATTTCTTGAATAGATGAATATGTCGAAGGGGGACTTATAGCATGGCCACCTCGTTCACCGGATCTTCATTGTTGGGATTAAGAAACTCCCGATTGAAAAATATTCACCCATCAAGAGAGACCGTTATGATCACCACTCTATGGTTATTTAAATAATACATATCTGTGAACTCATTTTCCTCAATTTAGAATATAAATCTACACAGTTCTTGATTAGTCAGCTGTGAAATCACAAAAGGACGGTAATCAATAATGTAACATTTTTGGATGACAACTAGTTGCTAAAGAATGTCTTTTTGCCATGCTGTGTTGTTAAAATATGCTAAGCGCAAATGACCTTTATACCATTTTCAGCATGGCTATACTGTGATAAATCTTCATCCTTTACTATTTGTCCACAAATATAAATAATTTGACACTTTCTTTGATCCCATCCTTCGAATATTCGGTAAAAAGAAAAATATGTCGTACTACATTTTCTGAATGGAGTTTTGCACCTATAGACTTTTCCACCTGAGTGTTGTACAACTTCTTAGCTACCTTTTATGAGAGATCGAACGAAAGTGATAGTAATTCAGGTGATGATCTAGTCCTTCAAAATATTACTGCTTATTTTTCTGGACCTGATCATGTAGTGCATGCCCTGATCTTTTTACATTTCCTTTACTACTGCTAGGAATAGACAATAGTTAGGCTATGACTTTAAGTCTCAATTGAGTACCGTATCAACGAAAAAGTTTGAAATTTCACTGTGGTTTCAGCGATATTGTGTGTGAAGTGTAAGAAGTTTGATGACCAAGTGACTAAAAGTCAGTTTTTCATAAAGACAATGAGCTATTTGCGGTCTTGCTTAACAAGGAGGATGACAAATGGACAGGTAAATATTTTTAATGATTGGGTAGTATGAAATGGATACTAGAATATTCTGAGAAAGTGTGAGAAAAACATACAGAGTGTAACAGCCAAATGGAATAAATTCGATAACGAATAAATTAGGGGGTGTTAGGAAAAACGCTCGGACACGTCGATTTGTAATTTTAAATGCGCCTTTTTTTCAAGAAAATAAAATCATATAGGGTGTTCCATGCGACCGTGGCCAATACCAACTTTCAATATTTCAAATGCAACCCCCTGTATATTATTTATTTTTTGGATTCTTCAGAAAATTCTAGACATAATTTATGTACAATGTCCTATACCTATCTTCAACTTTTTTGAAAATATTAATTAATTATTATTTTCAGATTTTTTACAAAAATTAACATTTTAAATGAGAATTATTTTTTTTCACAAATTCGATACATACCTACACTCAATACTTATTTCCCATTTACCTCTTGATATGGAGAAAGTAAGCCAAAACCATTACTGAGAACAAATGAAAAAAAAAAAACAAATGTTGAGTAACGTTAGAAGACAATTCTATACACCAGATTAGCATGTTGCCAAGACGTTCGCGGCGAGCATTTTGAACATTTCCTACATTGACATTAATGTTTTTTTTTAATAATTAAGAAAAAATCAGTATTACTCATTAGGTTTTAAGTGTAATGTACCGAATTCGTGAAATAAAATAATTTTTATTTGAAACGTTGATTTTTGCAATAAATCTGAAAACACTTAATACTTCCGAAATACTTGAAGATAGGTATAGGATATTGTGCGTGAATTGATTCTCTGAAGAATCCAAAAAATAAATAATATACAGGGGGTTGTATTTGAAATAAGAAAGTTGGTATTGGCCACGGTCACATAGAACACCCTATATAATATTATTTTCTTGAAAAATATTCGCATTTAAAATTACAAATCGACGTGTCCGAGCGTTTTTCCCAACACGCTCTCATTTATTCGTTATCGAATTTATTCCATTTGGCTGTTACACTCTGTATGATTCTAGAAATAACGTTGTTTATAAGATTCGTGAGATGGCAAATTGTTTCGGGATCACTAATTTGTAATGAGGAAAGCTACTTTTGAGGCATATTTACCGTCACTTCATTCGCTGGAAGTCCACAAACTCAAGTCAACTCGATTCTTTGGGAACTAACTGATTATCAATCATCATCTCACAGGACAATCATTCACACGAATATTCCTGTTGATCATTATATCTCAGGTAGAAATGTGGCGAATAAAGAAAAACCTACCCATTGATCAACCCATCTTTAAATCACCATTGTCGGCTCATCATTCAGAATACCCGTTATATGGTTCACCCAGAATAGATTACACTGGCTCAGATCTAGTGCACCGAACATAAACGTAACAATAACAGTCTGAAACTCGTTATTGTATCTGGAGCACATTGTACGAGCTAAAAATGGAACTCATTCATGAGTTGCTCCATTCACTCCTATAGTAGAATGGCTGCCTTTTCATATTTCGAGTGGAAGTAACTCCAGCATTAGCTCGACTATACCTACTCTTTGAATTTTTCCGCAATGTTGATAACCATGTTATGCGCATTTGCTTCAGTTAATCTCAAGCGGAAACGTAGGTGTTTTCCGTACTACGATCACGAAAAACTTTGAAATTAGTATTACCAATCCGTGACATACTCGAACTCTGGTAATGCTCGAGATAATATGAAAAGACGATGAAAAATAATGCCAACACACGCCTTGCTATCAGAATCAGAATTTTCTTTCCACACATAAACTGGAAACCATTGAATATCCAATCTAAAATTGAATCTGCCGAAGACATGCCTCAATCTGTTCATTATGCGCAAAATTGATCAGTCAACACCAATTTTGTTGATAGATATTGAATTTTGGTACAAAATATCACAACATTCGACTACGGGTACACGTATACAGAAAACCATTGTACATTTTTTGATATAGCGATAGAAATATTTTGACATGACCGCCGCATTCGCCATTTAGTGTTAGCTTTTTAAAAAGCTTCAGGCTTCGAATTTGAAATTAATTTTCACGTATTTGGTGCTCTGACATCTTTCAAATTACTAACTGCATACGGTGTGTCCGTGACCGAATTACTGATATTTGATGGAAACATTTTGAGCCATTTTTATCGATGAATCCATTCAAAATCTTAATTTACACAAAATTATATTGAATTTATTACAAAAACTTCTAGTGTCCCATTATTTTTTGCAAGCAGGGTGTATCTCTGTGATGTGTCAAACGAACTATAATAGGATTCCTTTCATTTCTTTCATGAATATCTCAATTTATTCTCATTACGTTTCGTGCAGATTATGGTCAACATAACCATCCATCTGATGGTGCAATTTGTAAGGAAGTGAAAAAATTGGAAGAGACTGGATCTCTTGATGATGTCTTGAGGGGCCGTTTTACTCTGGCCGATGGCTACGGCACCGATTTTCCATTCAAAAAGTGCCTTTCCTTTTTCCAAGTTCACGCCCTCAATTTTTTACCTAAAAGCTTGATTTTTTTTTAAAATTCAAGTTGAAGAATGTCTTGAGGGGATTCCAATTTCTTATCTTTGATAAAATTATTTTTTCGCATGAAAAAATCGGCTACGGCACCGATTATCCATTCAAAAAGTGCCTTTCATTTTTCCAAGTTTACGCCCTCAATTTTTCACATAAACGCTTGATTTTTTCTTTAAATTGAAGTTGAAGGATGTCTTGAGGGCACTTCAATTTCTTCGCTTCGGAAAAATTTTTTTTTTCGCATAAAAAAATCGAGTTGAATTTGACAGTCTATAAAAATTGACTTCATAATCGTTTTTCGGCGGTTGTTCATAAATTTTTTTCAGAAAATTCATTGGAGTTCCCTCGATAAATCAAATTTCTATATTCGAAAAAAATACCATTTGGATAGGCGCTTAATTAATGCAAAAAATGATGGAAATACTGAAAAGACTTCAAGAAAGTGTAAAATCGCAGAGAATTGTCGGAAATTCCAGGAGAATAAAAAAAAAACAAGCTTTCAGGTGGAAAATTGAGGGGCGTGAACTTGGAAAACTGAAAGGCACTTTTTTAATGGGGAATCGGTGCCGTCGGACAGAGTATAACGGCCCCTTAAGGCCGAAACATCATCGAAGATTCAAATTTATGGCGTATTCTTCATCTGGATCTGCATATCCAACCTTATAAGGTTCAGTTGACACCAGAACTTAAGCCAGCTGACCTTGGGATGTGTAGAACATAAATATGACGATTATGGCTTCAACAACACATTTGAATGACGATTTTCTTCAATGACGCAGCACATTTTTCACTCGATTGCTATGGAAATAAGCAAAATTGTCGCATATGGGGCGGTAAAAATCCCCATGTAACTGCTGAGAGAACATTATATCCATGAGAAGTCAATATTAGGTGTCCAATTTGGTCTGGTGGAAGGATTGGCCCTCATTTCTCTGACAATAAAGGTGTCACTCAAACCGTCAATTCTCATCGCTTTAACCAAAGGATTGCTGATTTTTTTGACTTGAAACTAATATGAGATGGAGAAATGAGGGATGTTGGTCAAGCAAGATGGCGTAACAAGCCACACAATACGACTCGATCAAGAAATAATCTTTTATGAAAAACATCATATAAAGTTCATTCCGAACTCTTTTTCTTTTTTTTGACTAGAGGAAATCATTAATCCATAAAGATTTTCGAAACTTCAATCTAGCAAGTCATGTAGGTATCTGATATTACTATTGTATAAAAGACGAAGAATGATTTTGCCTATATATTCAGCTGAACGTAGGGGAAATACGTACAAAATTACATACATACATGTACCAAACGACATAGGCATCATAACTTGAGTTTTGGGGTATCCAATGCGGAACTGTCTACCATATCACACGACCCGAGTGGGTTCTATCAACCTCTGAAAACTCGCAACCGATACTCTAGTTCATTCGGCCGTTATGGGTGATAGCAGAAATCGATAGGTCACGAGTTTTTTTTCATTGCAAGAAATTTTTAGAAGAAATGGCCAGTTTTCATCATTTTTTCCATTTATATTGTGTTCATGTCCAACTTTACCTATCTGTCATTGCATTCACGAAGCTTTTTTATGTTAAAAATACTTTTTGCATTAATTCGATACATTTCTAGTTTCATAAAGCTTTATGGACAAAATGACACATGCAGTGAACGGACAAAATGACATAGGTATATCAGCTGAATTAACCGTATCTACCGGACAACACCGAGCTCATTCATCCCAGGCTCCATCAGCAAACAAAGAGCCAGGACTTGTCTAAACATATTCATAACAAAATCTGCGGCTAATAAAGGCAATGCATCTTAACCTACTCTTGCTGATCCTATGAGGAGGTTCCTGCAATCCCTAAAGGACGATTCATAGGTGAACAAGGCAAACGTGAGCCGAAGATTCGATAAACGTACTTAGTTTCAACTTCTACACCTTATGATTGCCATCAAATCAAAAAATGAGCCCATACCTCCTCCAAAGAAAAGGAGACAAGTCCCTAGGGCATTATTTAAAGAAGACAATGAAGAAGAAAATGTTCCTAGTTACTTTCGAGATGATGACGACAACTGCCCATCTGTCTATTGTTATGACCTTTTTCCGGATTTAGGTCAGGAAAAAACCAGTCTTCTCCAAGATTAGCCCTGGAAAAGAATGATTACGATGCATCATGCATTGGTTACATTGGTCTCACGCATCTCATGCTGATGTTCCTAGAAGAACCAAGCGGTACATTGGTGAACTTTGTTAGTAGTTTTTTAACTATAAGTAGAAAACTACAGTTACCTTTTGAAATCATCATTATACCATTAGTTTCACCGTAGTGTTGTTGCCGGTATGTCATTTTCCTTATAGCATGCGGACAAATAGAATTTCGTTTATCCCAATTTATCTAAGAATATTTTATTTTTCTGTACTCTTATTCCATAAAGGTTGATTAGGTTTAATGAAGAAAGGACCAAAGATCATAGGTGTAGAATATGACAATTCTGTAATTTACTACTAACAAGTTATGCCTCTGAATTGAAACAGTATGTACATTTTGAACGTATTTCCCTTAGTTCTAATCTCAGGTTTCAAACCACGAAAAACTTTTGGATCAAAGTGAGTAACAATGAATGAGTCTCTAATTTTGTTACGATTTATTTTCGACTACAACAACAACCAGCAAATTTTTTTCGGACAAAGCCTCTGCAACAAATTCTTCATGTCGAATCCGCATGTACAATGGTCGCGATGCTGATCAAATTTCCAGAGGGACCAATAAACTTACGATTGAATGGACGCAAACAATCAAGCCTTCCACAATGGATAACCGGGCCTGCTTTGTGCCTCCTCCGGGCCATCCTGTAGAGTTTCCGAAAGTTTCCAACAATAGGACCGGCCTCGTCGCAATTTATCATGACGTTTTCGGTGTCCTCTTGAATAATGAGCTGTCGCCTCGACCCGATATTAGAGTGCGGAATGCCGGCACTTTTACTGACAATGAGAATTTCGCAACCACTCCAGCTGATTTGGGAGTTATCGAATTAAGGAGCGAGATTTGGACCCGGCCTGAAAATTATGTTGATGAAGATGTCTTCACAAGCGAAAAAAGTGACGGCTTATTAAGAGTCTTTAGCCTTCAAAATAAGAAACGTATACCGCCAGATGGTAGTGCAGTGCATTAATTTTTATTTATTGTATTATGTAGCTTAATAGAACAAATGTTGGGGCGCAGGGAATATAAAAGGAAATCCTACCCTGAACTGGATCTCACACTGGCTGTATAATACTATCTCTTTCCTTCACCAGTCATCTGGGAGGAGATACCTGCGGGGCGTGTCATTCAAAAGAAATTCAATTCCATGTTAGAATCCACAATTGAAAGAAACAATTAATTTTCACTAATCTACGGCTAAAACAAACCTTAATGAATGTCGTTGATAAAAATGGATATTTATTATTGGGAATAGAAAAATTCAAGGAAATAAATTTCGCGAAAACAACACATTGTTGTAATATTATTTACAAAAAAACCGATAAATTCTGAAAAAAAATGAGATAGACGTTTGATTAACTAAATGATATACATTGATAGTTAAATGAAAAAACGCAAAAATATTTGTTCGTTTTGATGGTGGAAATGTTACAAAACAACGAAAAATGATGGGGAATATCCTCTTCATTCATTCAATAATTTTTTTTTCATTATTTTATCTTTATACCTACACTCATACATCCCTTCATCAATCAGAAAAAAATAAATCGTTTCTGACGTAGACCATTCAGGAAACGTTATACTCTGGCCGACGGCACCGATTTTCCATTCAAAAAGTGCCTTTCATTCTTCCACGTTCACGCCCTCAATTTTCCACCTGAAAGCTTGATTTTTTTTAATTCTCCTGGAATTTCAGACAGTTCTCTGCCATTTCAAGTCTTTTCAGTATTTCCATCATTTTTTATATTATTTAAGCGCCTATTCAAAATAAATTTTTTCAAATATAGAAAATTGATTTGTCGAGGGCAGTCCAATGAATTTTCTGAAAAAAATTGATGAACAATCGCCGAAAAACGATTATGAAGTCAATTTTCATAACTCTCAAATTCAACCCGATTTTTTCTTCGAAAAAACAATTTTTTCAAAGAGAAGAAATTGGAGGGCCCTCAAGACTTCAATTTAAAAGAAAAATCAAGCTCTTAAGTGGAAAATTGAGGGCGTTAACTTGGAAAAATGAAAGGCACTTTTTGTATAGAGAATCGGTGCCGTAGCCGTCGGCCAGAGTAAAGCGTCCCCTCAAGAGATAGCAGGATAACTTGAAATAGCGTCCAGTGCAGCTTTCCTCAAAGATTTTGGATTCGTTTGAGATCTAAGGTTCTTTTTTTTATATGTCTACTTATATTGGTTTTATGTAGGATACAAAACCTCTCAAACGATATAACATCTCCTACCGAAAACTTTTGATAAATTCATGAAAAATTGAATTCACATAAATCGAGTTTAGACTGAGTTTTATACTGAGTGACTGATCGGTTCTTGCAGTAAAATCCAATTAGTTGAAGGCATCCCTGAAACAGACAATGAGTAACGAGCTTTTACGTTCCAACAGAAAAAAAATCGGGGTGTTGCATGTTTTCCTGATAAATGGCCTTAAAATCCCAGGGTGATCAATTATTCAGACCTTCTGGCACTGAACTGGAATCGATGGAAAAATGGAATATTGGGAAATGAACTGCAACACCTGACTGATGATTTATCGATACGATCAGTCAATGCATTTGCGATTAAAAAAACACTAATCATCTCTGAATAATTGGAGTATATAGAGAGGGTCACGTTGTGAATGGTTAAATAATTAAATGAACCATGCACTCCTATTGAAAAAAGAAATGGACTTGGTATACGAAACTACCCTGTGGAATTTTCAGTTTTGGAATCGAAGTTGATAGTAATAACGAAAAACAATAACTGATACAAAATTCTTAGAGACGCAAACTCCAAGAATTTTATGTGAAGAGATATGAATTCGGACCATTCATGTGATTAAAAAGATATCGTTTGATCCCTGGGTCTTCAAGTTGGATGTGTTCTGAACGGTAATCGGAATGGACTTGTTCGGTGATCGAAGACTATAAACCACAGAGTGGATAAGCCACTGAATTTTGGGTCTTCTTACTCGTAACAGAAGAAGTCCAGTCAAGTTATTGCATTTGTGGTATTACCTACATTCAAAATAGAGTGACTGAATTTTGAACAAATATATTATTGGCCCGCTTTGAGATTTTATCAAACTGAGTATGATGAACTTGCAGATACAACTCTGAAGATATGAAATGATGAAATTCAAATTGTGAGCATAAAATAAACTATTGATCCTATTGAAGTTCTTTCCCAAAAACAATCCAATCTATTTTTCGACGTGACGACATTCGCAAATATTGGAGTCAAGTTCAATATAAAAGCCATTTAAAAATATCTCAAGGTCCATCACTGACCTTTGTCATAAATACCAACCCCCATATTTCAGGATGAAGGTATTTCCTTCAGAATTTCGCAAAGGCGAGGCCGACTGTGAATTCGTAGCCGTAGCCGTAGCCATTAATCAAGTCCCGTTCCGAATTATCAATTAGTTCGATCTGGCATTCTCCTAGTTTTTCACTTAATGGCCGTACGAATAGAGAAGACTGCGTGTTTCAAGAAAATTACACGGTTCATTTAATGGCAGTTCGGAAATCGGGAATGTTAGTAATTCAATCGCCTCCAAACTTTCTGATTGAGTGGTTACTTGGCAAAGGAAGCCATTGTGTAACTTTCCTCCACTATCAGAATGTGTGTTTAAGTACGTTTAACAGTCTTCTCAGAAAGTATCGAATGGAAGGATCAGAAATTTCATTTTTTTTTGTTAATGAAGCCTGTTTGGATGAGTAATAGATGCAGAGACCTGTTTAAACGAGGTTTAACTTTTGACCTCCATATTGATTTTATTTTCGATGTTTTTTTATGTTGATATTTTGTGGGTGAATAAATAACTTCAACTTTGAGTTCTATTTTTTTTATTGCTTCTCGGGTCTGGTAGATATAGTAAGCAATCTTTCTTTTTGGATAGGCAGATATCTCAACTACGCTACTTACAATATAGGGGTAGTACGTACAAAATGACATAGGGTTTTATTTCAGAGGCATAACTTGTTAGTAGTGAATTACAGTAATGTCATATTCTACACCTATGATCTTTGGTCCTTTTTTTATAAAATCTTATCAACCTTTATGAAATAAAAGTACCAAGAATATTCTCAGATAAATTGAGATAAACGAAATTTATTTTGTTCGCATGCTATGGACAAAATGACATACCGGCAATAGGCAACTGTAGTTTTCTACTTCTAGTTACAAAACTACTGATAAAGTTCACAAATGAAACGTTTGGTTCTTCTAGGAACATCAGCACAAGATGCGTGAGCCGAATGCAAGCAATGCATGCATCGTAACCAGTCTTCTCCAATGCTAATCCTGGAGAAGATCTAAATCTGAATAGATAGAAGGACAGTCGTCTTCATCATCTCGAAAGTTGCTAGGAACATTTTCTTCTCCATTGTCTCCTTTAAATAATGCCCCAGGAACTTGTCTCCTTTTCTTTGGAGGAGGTATGGCTCATTTTTGGATTTAATTGCAATCATATTACGTGTAGAAGTTGAAACTAAGTACGTTTATCTAGTCCTCGGCTCACGTTTGCCTTGTTCACTTATGAATCGTCCTTTATGGATTGGAGGAACCTCCTCCTAGGATCAGCAAGAGTAGGTTAAGATGCGTTGCCTTTATTAGCCGCAGATGAATATTTCATTATGAATATGTTAAGACAAGTCCTGGTTCTTTGTTTGCTGATGGAGCCTGAGATGGATTGTCTTGGTGTTATCCGGTAGATACGGTCAATTCAGCTCGAATACCTATGTCATTTTGTCCGTTTACTGTATATGTCATTTTGTCCATAAAGCGTTATAAAACTAGAAATATATCGAAATTATACAAATAGTATATTTAACATGAGGAAAGCTTCGTGAATACGATGACAAATAAGTAAAGTTCGAAATGAATGCAATAAAAATGAAAAGAATTGTGAAAATTGGTCATTTCTTTTAAAAATTTGGCGCAATGAAAAAAAACTCGTGACCTTCTGATTTCTTTTATCACTCATAACGACCGAATGAACTAGAGTAGCGCTTGCTAATTTTTAGAGGTTAATAGAAGCCCCTCGGGTCGTGTGATATGGTAGGATGTTCCCCATTTGATACCTTCAAAGTCAAGTTATGATGCCTATGTCATTTCGTACGTATTTCCCCTACAATTCCCTTCGTCGACTTATTCATAGATCTACTATATAATATAGGCCGTTAATCTTAGTGAAGTTCTCGTTCTTGAAATTTACGTTTGTCATCCAAAAACCACAATCAACCTTATATAACCTTCAAGGAAATATCAGGTTTCTCGTGAAAAGTGCAAATGAAGAGAAATTGCTCTCTAACGTTCACAAGGCATAATCCCCAAGAAACAATACCGCTAAGCTGCCTTCATAAGCAGGGGCGTATTTGACCCTAGGATACAGAATAATGGGAAAATACTGTATTGTAGAAATCTATGTTACATTGGCAAGCCAAGAGAATACCTTTTTATGCAAAAGGTGAGAGAGTACAAAAATTTTTATAGGGTTTTCGAAAATTGACTACATTTGGTTACAGTGTTCATGTATGATGAAAGAATGTTGACTATTTATGCTTTATTTGTCCCTCACTCGTAAATAAAAATGCACATTGAGTTAAAATTTTCTCATTTTCTACCAAAGGTACAACAAAACGTGAACCTGTTTTTGTTTAAAACTCTTTACATGTTTGGTATTTTGCACATAAAAAAGAACTGTTGGCACTATAGTTCTTTTCCTGTGCTTAAATTGAACCTAGCAAATTGCTCTACAACTTTCATCGTATAAATCTCATCGTAGAATATGTATTTCAGCCTATATTAAGATCGAAAGACAACCAAAACTGGCTCTTATAAATTTTTGGAGAATGTCGGGATCTTCTGGACCTGCAGAATTTCGGTTGAGCTCAAACTTTGGGGAATTTGATATAGTTTGAAAGTGGCCACCAAGAAAGATGCGATCTTCAGAAGCAGAAAAACGAAAACAGGAAAATTTCGAAATTGTTTGATTATCACTCAACCATCTTGAATATTATTTATAAATTTGGTATACATATTTGGTACTCGTCCTAACAACTACCCGCATTCAGTGCTTAGGGGTATTTCAAGGAGATCTTGTACGATCACATTCTATGGAGAAACCCATAATATCATATTCAAGCTGATCTCCTCAAATGAGGTATTTTCCGCTGCTGTTTTTCCTTTCAACAGAACCTTTCTCTAAATTCGGAGTCCGCTGCTGCAGCATTTTTCTCCCGCTGAGTCTTTAACGTCAACTTGTATAAATTTATTAGCTTTCACGATACAGCTTTGCCAGCCCGATACCATTATCAACTCGGGCTCATAGTTCCACGAATTTTTTTCTGGCCTGCAAGAAACGGATCTGCATTTTTTGTCGGCAGAACAGCGCTGAACATAATCTCGTTTTGCCTCGTTTTTCGTTACGTTCATTCATACATCTGCGGCATAAACGATGAGGCACTTGAATTCGAACTCGTGGAACGAATCATGGCCGTTCAGAATTGCTGTTTGTGCCACTGGGATGTGGATTAGGTGACGGGTTACTCAATGACGACGATATGTTTTGAATTACATACGTTAGAATTTTGAATGTTCGCATGCAAACTTTCTCATAACTGATTTTTCATTACAAAATTACTCCTCGAGAAGAGAATTTCTGGGTGATCTACCCAGTAGAAATAAATGAAAATGAATTCAAATCCTTGATTCTGGATAATACATCAACAGTACACTCGAAAATGAATCAGCAAATTAAAATAAAAGCACTGTTAATGAATGAAAATAACACATAAAATGAGATGATAAAGAAGCATCGAGAGGGGTTCACAACGATGCTAAGTAGCAAAGAAGATTAGGAAAAGGAGTCCACAATCCCAGTTCTCGAAAAAGAATGCCAATGGTACACAATTGATTGGCTTTAAAACTTCTAAAATTCTGAAATGCTTTGGACAAGGAACTTGTAGAAGTGAGGAAGTGACCTCCCTGAAGTCATTGCTGAAGCATTGACAAATTATCATGGAAAGACTCACGCCGCAACAACTTTTACAAATTGTTTAAATTCATTTTCAAAATCAGTGTTCTCTTCGCCAAACTCACAGAGCACTTCGTGAAATTTATGGTTTACATAATCGTCCATCAGAGCAGCTTATTCGTCGAACTATCGATAGATTTCGGACAACATTTTCTCTACTCGATGCAACAACAGACAAACAACTGTACGTACAGAAAAAAGATCGCTGCTGCAAGTGATAGTGTAACTGAAGATCCAGATCTGTCTATTCGTCGACGTTCACAACAAGTTGGACACCACGTGAAAAATTTTGCGTGAAGATCTTGCTCTACACACATACAAGATCCAACTGATTTAAGAACTTAGAACATTATTAGATTTCGAGAAATGGTCCAATTAATTGGCCTCCAAGATCATGCGACATAACTCCAATGGATTATTTTCTTCAGGGATATGTCATGTCATTGGTTTATGCTGATAAGCCAGAAACAATGTCGCATTGGAAGCCATTAGAACTCTAGAACTGAAGTGCAATTTTGTCTCCATATTACAAAAATCACTTTCGTTGTGGGCAATATCAGTTTTACCCAAACCTTGAAAATTAGAAACCGAATTTTCGTGCCAGTCTAAGATTAAATTAATTTAATGTCCGTATAATTTAGGTAGGTTGGATAATGGATCACGTGTCTCGAAAGAATCATGAAATTTCAACCATAGGATTGATAGTGTAGCAATCTGGATCTTGCGTGCTGAACATGAACTTTAATTCCCAGATAGCGCTATATGTCTGCTGAATTAAAAGGAAGCAGAGAAAAACACACCAATCAAACAATTTCTATTATTTGAATTGTATAATCAAGTTGGTGTCTTTGGATTACATCATTAACTCATGCCATTTTTCCAAGATCATGACATAAAAGTTACGAACCTGACATAATCCCTCTTCATGGGGGTGTCATCCCTTCGATTTTTTTATATGAAAAAGTGCATCATGCGACACCTCATTTGAAACCTATTGAAACACTGATTTTAAAAATGTATAACACTTTGATTCAAAAATTAACGGAGTCTGAGTTATTGGAGAGTTTTAATCCTACCTTGCAAGGATTCAATGAATTCTGTTGGCTTGACGGTAGGTTTTTTCATTGGAGGGTTGGAAATGTTTTGTCTTTAAATAAATCTTTCCTACATTATAAATGTTGGTAACCTGTTTGAGCTTTTTTCTCAAGATATAAAAATAGAGTAGTTAATAGGGGAGGGGGGGTAACACTTATTCCACCGCACTGTATGATGAAAAACTATGCACCTTTTTTATCGCTTTCAAAATGACAAAACAGTCATCTTTAAATAACACATCCAAGAATGAATGACATCAGAGCAGGCCTTGACTTTCAAGTCGCAGCTTTATTTCTGGTTACAAAAAAGTAACTAAAAATTTTCTGTGATTTGATCATTGAAGGTATAGAAATAACCTAAAAATTTAATGGTATTTTTTCGAAGCAAGGCATGTTGAACATGAAAATGTTCTCAATTTTCACATACGATTACCAGCGTGTGAATCTGTATGGCAGCAGTATACAGGGTGGGGCAGAAGAACCTATCCGATTTCAAATCCCTTTTTCTCAGAAGAGAGAGCAGGTAGAGTAGTGGGGTAAAAACCGTTAGAAAGCTGGTTTTATGCCATTTGTCAGTAGTCAACATGCCTTGGTCTGGTGAACATCGTGCTTTTGTTATTGAGCGGTTTATCGAATGCGGCGGTTCGATAATTGCTACACAACGTGCTTTTCGAATTCATTTCGGACTCGGGCGTCATGATCCTGTTCCACATCACGCTACGATTAAAGTGTGGGTGTCAAATTTTAGACAGACGAGTTCAGCATTGAAAAAGAAGTCGCCTGGACGTCCCAGGACAGCAACAGGACCTGAAAACCGTAACGGTCAACAGCGAGCGCTATTGTTTCATGCTGGAAAATTTTCTAAGACCCAAAATGGAAGAAAATGGCGTGGAAAATGTGTGGTTTCAACAGGATGGTGCAACCGCCCACACATCGCGACGATCAATGGACATTCTCAGGGAACTGTTTCCCGGTCGCCTCATTTCTCTGAGAGGTGATGTTGGCTGGCCGCCGCGCTCACCGGATCTCACTCCATGTGACTTCTTCCTTTGGGGTTACCTCAAATCGAAGGTTTACCAGCATCGACCAAGGACCCTTCTTGCTTTACGAAGGGAAATTGCTCGGGCAATTGAAGAAATTCCTGTGGAAATGACGGTGAAAGTCATGGAAAGCTACCGCGAGCGCCTAAATAAGTGTATCCGCTCCCAAGGACGACATTTGAGTGATGTGCTTTTCAAAACTTAAATTTAAAAATGGCATAAAATTTGCGATATATTAATAAAAAAAATTTTTTGACAAGCTGAGTGGTTTTAATTTTATAACGTTTTGAAATCGGATAGGTTTTTCTGCCCCACCCTGTATTATTTTCATCTTGTAGGTATTGATACATTCTCGATCTGACGATCAATTATAGGAGCATACAGCATGGAAAAATATCGTGGGTGATTAAAAAGCACGTACCTTTCCAAAGTTCAATATGAATATTCGCTAAACCAAAAAAATCTAGTTGAAAATTTGATTCGTGATGCTGCAAAGTGAATGGGTTGGGAAATTTGTAATAGATATCAAGACAGAAACAAAACTTAACGAATGGATCTATTTAATATATGAAGAATTTCGTCATGACATTGTAACTTTCAATATTTGTGAACAATGAAGGTGTAAAATATGAAATATGAAAAATATGAATATATTCCTATTATTCTGTTTCAACAACCACAACATGTTATTTTTTCCTCATCTGGGCAGAACTCGTCATGTTCATAATGAAAGGTTTGGTCAGAAATATATCATAACATTCTTTATATTTTGACTAATCTTCTCTCATTTCTTTTTCTACGTGCTCTGTGCAGGCTTTCCATTTTTAAGCTGTTCACTCTTCAAGAGCCTCATTTCAAAGATATTTATTTCACTTGCTCGATTTTTTGCCAAATTTGTTCGAAACATTAATGACAAAACAAAATGTCAGTGTTATTTCCAACACCAACCTGAATTCTGCAACTCAAAATATTACTGAATGGGCATAACCAACATAATTTCGATTTTCCAAAACCCCCCGAGATGTCAATCAGTCTTGGATGGATTATAGTTATTTTATCTCCTAAAATTTGGTACACATTTTTCTTGAGTTCTGGTACATCCATGACACCATTCAATATGGAATAGTTGTAAATCAATACGAAGGACTCAGATCTAGCGAGATAGATTCAATTCTACTAGAAATTCCTTCGGACTTTCTCCACCTCCGAACTTGCTTTTCCAGCATTTGCCAGTGTAAGATGTTGAGATTGATTCCGTTTGGTAGTCGAGACCACACTCTGCCTATACCGCGATAAAACACTCATAAAAGGAACAGAATCAATTTGTATTCCTGAAGCAATTTCAATCTGGACCCGTGAGCCGGAATATCTCGCCGTCATTTCGGAAACTCTTCTCAAACACGTTTCGTATGAAAGGAAATAGACGTCGAATCTGCATTCGAGCCACAGCAATATCTTTTGACGAGCTGGATCTGAATCCAAGATGGATTCTGTGATTCGCTTTAGATTCCCGTTCAACATGCCAAACCTGCGTCCGATCGAGCGAGAATTCTTTTTCATTTCGTTGG
The DNA here is from genome assembly GCA_910592335.1 of Adalia bipunctata. Lineage (NCBI taxonomy): Eukaryota > Metazoa > Arthropoda > Insecta > Coleoptera > Coccinellidae > Adalia > Adalia bipunctata. The sequence goes on along the minus strand of OU342948.1, from coordinate 9,660,960 downwards.
AAATGGGGCCTAAAATGGAGACAACACAGATCTGGATTCTGAACTTCGTGTTTTCAATATCTGTGAAGTGGCATGATGCCGAATATGGTTTCTTTAAAAAGAAGGATTTAAGAGGTGTAAAAAGCATGAGAGTATCATTCATAAATTGATTTTTTCAATCCTGATTGGCCCCTTAGAATGCTGACTTAATAGGGGTAGAAAAACTAGAATTATGGAAATAAGAACATCAATTTATGTTTTTTAAGGCTTCCACTGATATCAATGGTACTCTTAACTACACTGCGCAAAAAAATTAACGCACATTATGGAAATCTCAAATTTATTCTACAACTGAAGATGTTCTCAATGATAATTATTTTTATCAGAATTATGCATGCATATGTTATCCACTTTCAACGTTTTTCTTCAATACAGATGTTTTCTCCCAGCAGGAATAAAAAAAGATGATATTATCAGATTTTGAATGTATTGGCTCCATTCTAAAATCAGTTGTTCTCGATCAATTCTAGTGATCCATAGTTTTTCTTTCGTTTGATTTTCTACACTTGATCGCTATGCAACGCGAAACACGCAATTTGATCCAAGAGGAACGTGCCCAAGCGTTAGTTTTGCGAGAAGAAGGGTGGACATACACAAGAATTGCAGAAAGGTTTAAAGTTTCCCATACAAGTGTGTCCAGAATGTTGCAGCGATTCAAGGAGACAGGTATGAATGTCCGAAGACCAGGACATGGTAGATCACGGGTAACAACTGCCATTCAAGAACGTCACTTGAGAGTTTCTTCGTTGAGTCAACGGTTTGCAACCGCTTGCCTCCTTCAAAATCAGCTCGAGCAAACTCATGAGGTACAAATTAGCACTCAGACAATAAGAAATCGCCTCAGAGAATATGATTTAAGGCCTCGTGTCGCGGCAAGAGGCCCAGCTCTTACCCCAGCCCATCGAAGGGCGCGTTTGGATTTTGCGAGAGAGCATATCCATTGGAAAGAGGCCGATTGGGAAAGAGTTCTCTTCACAGATGAGTCTAGATTCTGCCTCTACCATTGTGATCGACGTTCCCTTTTATACAGATGTCCACAAGAAAGATATGCTCAGTGCAATTTTCTGAATACTACTGGTTTCGGGGGAGGATCGATTATGGTATGGGGTGGAATATCTTTGACTGCTCGCACAGACCTAGTGGTCGTTGATAATGGAGCTATGAATGCTATATAAGGAACATTCTTGAAGAGCATGTAGTGCCATTTGCCCCATACATTGGTGAAAATTTCATTTTTATGGACGATAATGCCAGACCCCATCGTGCGCGCATCCTTCAGGAGTACCTAGAAGAGGTTGAAGTCTCTCGAATGGAATGGCCAGCAAGAAGTCCAGATCTCAATCCGATTGAGCAGATTTGGGACAACCTCGATAGAAGGCTGAGAAGTTCAGAAAATCATCCAGCTACTCTTAATGACTTAGGAATCCAACTCGGAGAAATCTGGGAAGGATTAGATCAAAACATTTCAAGATCATTTCGAGTATGAACCGTCGTTGCCGAGCTGTAATTAACGCAAGGGGTGGAAATACCAAGTATTAAATCACTTATCAGCATTTCAGTATTTCGAAAATGGTTCATTTCTCTTCTTTCACATAAGATTCGGTGAAATCCTGAATTTTTCTTCCATTTAATGTGTCTTGTTTCGTTCAAAACCTTCCCGAGAGAACATAAAAAATAAGTTATAAAGTCAATGTATTGTTAACTTTCATTAAAATTGAGATTTTCAGAATGTGCGTTAATTTTTTTGCGCAGTGCATTTAGTTTTATAAGTCTACTCTGCGGAACTAAGAAGGTTCACAGGACATGGTTATGGTCTCGAAAAACCAGATGGATTTTCCAAACTTGACCCGACTATCTTGGGTTGAGAACACTTTTAATAGATGACCTATAAATCAGTCTAAGGGGTGTTTAAACAAGGAACGAAGATTGAAAACCAAAGCATATGGAACAAATATTGCAGTACAAGCGATCGATCTAATGTTGTTAAAAATCTATTTATCTATAACCTAATGTAAACACGATTTTTTATGGCCCAAGCAATTTCAACTTATTCAGATGTTGCCGTAATGAGACGCAACAACTATGTATATTGATAATTTATCATTTCTTCGATTGTAGTTGAATACTGTAATTTCGTTCTTTTTCATTTTACTCATCATTCCTCAAGATTCTGACTAAACCAAGTTTCCTTTCGCAGATTTCGTCCCTTGTGGAGCAGCATGGGGGCTCGGGTGGCGCAGTACGACCAGCGGCGGTGGCGAGAGTGGGTCAGGCTGTCAATTTGGCTGTCGAGAGATTCGTCACAGTCGGGGAGACGATCGCCGATGATTACCCGGAAGTCAGGCAGGGCATGTACGAGGCGTGCAAAGAGGCGAGGCAAGCCGGTAAGCTCATTTCATTCCGTTCACTTTCATTCTATTCAACTCAACCCTCAACCCCGTCTCCTTCCGTCCAGATATTCTTTCTGATAGGGGCTTGAACAGGATTATGTCGAATTCAAAGGGGTAATTCCGTGGCGAATGGAGACGGAAAATGGGTTGATTATTCACGGAGCGTGAAATGGGATGATAAGGAAGGAGATATGGATGGCGGGTTCCCCAATGAAGACGATATGAGAAAATATTCGAGATGGCGTCAAAAATGGTTTTTAGTTTGAGGTGCAACTTATTGATGCATTATTATTCGTTTAATTCAACCGCTTTTTATTCGCCCATGTACCTAACCATTAGCATTGAGTTCAAATATACCTAGAGGAACAACGTTATCGAACGAATTGAAGCCACCTTTACTTGCAGTTCCTTATACCGTTTCACAGTGGCGCAGTTGTGTTTCAGTGAAATTTTTTACCCCGCATCTGGCGGTGGGTAGTTGAACTATAAAGCACAATTTCCTGGGCGTGATTTATTCATTAAGGTCGCCGTTCAGAGCGCGTAGGAAATCTCATCCGATAGAGGCGCCACCGTGCATATTATGGAATATCTCATAGAACTTACATTATCTCTATAAGTTCTATGAATATCTCTCTAATTATGAATGAAATGTACAATGGCGCTCTCTATCCGAAACTCGCTGAACTATGAAATTAGTGAAAATGTGGGTAAAGCAGGAACTTTTTCCCGCTAAAATTTGAATTTGGCCATTCTCTACCAATTTCGTATTTCAAGTTGTTCTTCTGAATGAAATTATCTGTAGATTCACTTTTAATCGGAAGTTGAACTATTTTCATGGGTCTTTCGATTGAAGTAAAACAGAACCATGAGTTGATGGCTCATTTTCTTCTATTTTTGAATGAATGAATGAATGAATTTTGAAATGAATCTATTATTTCATTAAGAACTCCAATCCTTTCTGAGTTTAACCACAAAATTTCAGTTCTCAAAGTGAAACCATTTTCAAATGCAACTTGAAATAAAAACACACTACATTGAACGCCCACCTTAATTTTAATTCAGATGATCTACAAGATCTTCATTTTACACCGTTTGTAACAAAGATATATAAAATTTGGTCGAATCCAACCCTGCTTATGATTTATAGTACTAGAAGGAAATACAGGGTGCGGCAACTAGTTCTCCCTCATTTGCAGGAGCTGTTGAAAAAATACGAAAACAGATATTCGAAAAATTCTTTTTCATTTTGAAAGCCTACACGATCAAGTTTTTTTCATTTATGAAGGTTTGTTTTCGGTCGTCTAGGAATATGACTTCCGCTTTGGCTACCGAACCTATATATTTCTTAGTCTTCTTTCTGCAGTTCTCCCAAGAACCGATAAGAGTCAAACTGTCTACAGAGTGTAACAGCCAAATGGAATAAATTCGATAACGAATAAATGAGGGCGTGTTGGGAAAAACGCTCGGACACGTCGATTTGTAATTTTAAATGCGCATATTTTTCAAGAAAATAATATTATACAGGGTGTTTCATGTGACCGTGGCCAATACCAACTTTCCCTGTATATTATTTATTTTTTGAATTCTTCAGAGAATTCTAGACACAATTAATGCACAATGTCCTGTACCTTTCTTTAACTATTTCGGTATTAAGTGTTTTCAGATTTATTGCAAAGATCAACGTTATAAATAAAAATCATTTATTTCACAAATTCGGTACATTACATTCAAAACCTAATAATTAATACTGATTTTTTCTCAATTATTGAAAAAAAAACGAAAAAAAACATTAATGTCAATGTAGGAAATGTTCAAAATGCTCGCCGCGAACGTCTTGGCAACATGCTAATCTGGTGTAGAATTGTCTTCTAACGTTACTCAACATTTCTTCTCAGTTATGGTTTTTGCTTACTTTCTTCATATCAAGAGGTAAATTGGAAATAAGTATTGAGTGTAATGTATCGAATTTGTGAAATAAAATAATTCTCATTTAAAATGTTAATTTTTGTAAAAAATCTGAAAACACTTAATATTTCCGAAAAAGTTGAAGATAGGTATAGGACATTGTACATGAATTTAGTCTAGAATTTTCTGAAGAATCCAAAAAATAAATAATATACAGGGGGTTGCGTTTGAAATAAGAAAGTTGCATGGAACACCCTATTTAATTTTATTTTCTTGAAAAATATGCGCATTTAAAATTACAAATCGACGTGTCCGAGCGTTTTTCCCAACACGCCCTCATTTATTCGTTATCGAATTTATTCCATTTGGCTGTTGCACTCTGTATACAGGGTGGTAACTTTTTCAATGGCATTGTATTGGTAACTTTTAAACCATAAGAGTTAGAAGGTCGGTCAAATGGAGAAAAAGTTGCATTCATAGAAGCATTGTAAAGCAGTTCGAGATTATCAGGGCCGGTTTTTGAGATATCATAAGAAAAGTAAATTCTGTCATTTTGATTTTTATTTTTTTCCCACTTTATTTCAAATATTATCAAAAAATGTTACGGGAATTTTTTATTCGACAGTATTTCGTATTCAACGTTTCGTTCTTCCTCTGCCACCCTCAACCTTATTTTTTTCAATACGGACCTGCATATTTTATGACACTTTTCGAAATAACTTTTAACGCTGAATTCAACGATATATCATACAATGTCATTCAAAGTTAATTTTACAAAATGGTGGAAATTTCGAACACTTACGTCATTAATGTTCATCATTTACCTTCGAATAATCATTTCATTTGTCTTCCATTAAATGATATTTTCGTTTAATTATTATGAATTAGGTTTTTCACCTCTTGAAGTTTGTAAATAAATAATACGTAACAGAATCAAAGCAAGAAACAAGTAATAATTATTCACTAATTTCAAGAGGTGAAAAACCTAATTCATAATAATTAAACGAAAATATCATTCAATGAAAGATAAATTGAATGATTATTCGAGGGTAAATGATGAACATTAATGACGTAAGTGTTCGAAATTTCCACCATTTTGTAAAATCAACTTTGAATGACATTGTATGATATATCGTTGAATTCAGCGTTAAAAGTTATTTCGAAAAGTGTCATAAAATATGCAGGTCCGTATTGAAAAAAATAAGGGTGAGGGTGGCCCAGGAAGAACGAAACGTTGGATACGAAATCTGATTATGTCATCTTGAGGATAATTTTCTGTCGAATAAAAAATTCCCGTAACATTTTTTGATAATATTCGAAATAAAGTGGGAAAAAAATAAAAATCAAAATGACATAATTTACTTTTGTTATGATATCTCAATAACCGGCCCTGATAATCTCGATTTGTTTGAACTGCTTGACAATGCTTCTATGGATACAACTTTTTCTCCATTTGACCGACCTTCTAACTCTTATGATTTAAAAGTTACCAATACAATGCCATTGAAAAAGTGGCCACCCTGTATACAGTTTATTCACATTCTACACCTCTGGCGGATACAGAAAGGGGGCCATGGGGGCCATGTCCCACCACCCTTCGACCTTGAAATTGACAATAATCCCCTTATAGAAGTTCGATCGATCCCTTATAGTTTCAATAAATCAATTCATGCCCCCCCTGAAAGACTTCATGCAGAATACCCATAAGGGTGATCAGTATTTCCCATATTTTGAGTGCTCTGAGCGTCTGAACAAAACTCGAAAATGAATTATGCAAAAACTGAAACAATTAAAATTCGGCTCAAGGAAGGTCTATAATAGACATGTTTGGCAAGGCCGTAGCCAGGGGGGGGTCCGATGGGGTCCGGACCCCCCCCGAAATTTTTTTTAGAGCTCAGTTCAACGGGCACCCCCCCTCCCCCCGAAATTTTTTACTAGCTACGGCCTCGGACGGACCCCCCCCGAAATTTTTTTCTAGCTACGGCCTTGATGTTTGGTATCAAAATATAGGTTTTCGAGGACGCTGAATTCAATAAAAAGAAATCCAAGTCGCTATTCATCATAGTTTAGATTTTCACCTGTCAAATGGCATTTTTCAAAAATCGAAATTTCAAGTCGTCATAGCTCCCGTTACAGTGATCCCATCCACTTTTTGTGTGTATATTGTTAATCGGCAAAATCATGTATTCTATTCATGCGACTAAAAAAGTTATCATGGAAACTCTTATGTAGACAAAGTTCTATTATCTTATCGGAACAAATTTTCTGAGACTTGCGGTGGATTTCCATGCATCCGTCATCCGATGTCCGATTCGGATATCGTATACATTTTGTCGGACGGATGAAACTGTCAATTTTCATGCATCCGTCATCCGATGTCCGATTCGGATATCGGACATTTCGGGGGGCTTTGGAAAATCGAAATTATGTTGGTAATGCCCATTTAGTGATATTTTGAGTTGCATAATTCAGGTTGGTGTTGGAAATAACACTGACATTTTGTTCTGTCATTAATGTTTCGAACAAATTTGGCAAAAAATTGAGCAAGTGAAATAAGTATCTTTGAAATGAGGCTCTTGAAGAGTGAACAGCTAAAAAATGGAAAGCCTGCACAGAGCACATAGAAAAAGAAATGAGAGAAGATTAGTCAAAATATAAGGAATGTTATGATCTATTGCTGACAAAACCTTTCATTATGAACATGACGAGTTCTGCCCAGATGAGGAAAAAATAACATGTGGTTGTTGAAACAGAATAATAGGAATATTTATATTTTTCATATTTTACACCTTCATTGTTCACAAATATTGAAAGTTACAATGTCATGACAAAATTAATTCTTCATATATTAAATAGATCCATTCGTTTTGTTTCTGTCTTGATATCTATGGTACACTTTTGTGAGAGATGGTCCAACAATACTCAATAATTTGTTGAATGTGATATTGCTCATTCTCAAATAATTAAAATACTGCCCACTATCGGACAATCGCATTTCTTGCACCAAGTTGTTCTACATTCCTTGGGCCTATCTGCTCTTAAAAATATCTTTCACCCATAATATCGGCGAACTGCGTTTTCTCTTCTTTCTTTTTAATAAAAGAATCGAGAGCAACAACAAATTCTTCATTGATACCTATTTATATTCTTCTCGAAAAGAAGAGAACGCCAAACATTCAAAAAGTTATGTCAAACTGACACGATAACGGACAAAAGTTAAATATTTTTCAACTTTTTCCGATAACGGAAGGGAGTTGAATTTTCATGCATTTTTGAAGGATTTTTGTTGCCAAATATTTATTTTCTGAGAAAATGAATTTGTTCCATAATTTTGACGTGCACTGTATAATTATAGAATTATCAAATTACAAACCTTAAAGTCAAAGCTATAGTCTTTCACCCGGTGAGATGGGTTCTCGTATATGGTACATTTTTGTGAGAGATGGTCCAACAATACTCAATAATTTGTTGAATGTGATATTACTTATTCTTAAATAATTGAAATACTGCCCACTATCAGACAATCGCATTTCTTCAACCAAATTGTTGAATATTCCTTGGGCCTTTCTGCTCTTAAAAATATCTTTCACCCGTAATATTGGCGAACTTCGTTTCCTTTTCTTTCTTTTTAATAAAAGAATCGAGATCAACAACAAATTCTTCATTGATACCTATATTTATATTCTTCTCCAAAAAGAAGAGAACGCCAAACATTCAAAAAGTTATGTCAAATCTGATACGATAACGGACAAAAGTTAAATATTTTTCCGATAACGGAAGAGAGTTGAAACTTTCGGACGAATGTTTGGCGCTCTTTCAATTTTGAATATTTCCGCCAATCACAACACTTTCGGACGATCGTATCATCGGATGACGGATGCATGGAAATTCACCGTGAGTCTGAGATCAGCCACAAATTAATCACGCCACTGAGAACGGGATGAACCAGCTGACACAAGTCTCACAACATTATCCATAATTCAACCGAGAATTAATTAAAGTCGATTCTAGGAATTTACAGCCCCCACTCGTGCAGATGACTGCATAATGTCATTGCCTCAAAACTCCGGCCCGGAATAAACGGATACTAATTTCCAAGTCTGATGAATCCGAAGTGCGTGACTGTAGAAACTCCAAGAAGTGAGGCCCTTTCTGGCGAACACTTTACGAGAACCATAACTGTCTTTATAAATTCAGGGCTTTAGTATCTGAAACACAAACCCCTTTCAGGACCTTTCAGGAGACATTCCTAGGCGGAATTGTCCTTAATTGTGACGCGAATCGGTGAATTTCGCGAGCGAAACGAAACGTGAAGAAAGAGATTGTCACAGGGTGATAATGAAGTGTTTCAACGTTTCAAGGGGTCGTATTTCTGTATGATTCACGAGTTCATTATTTGACTAGCTGTGACCCGAGAAAATTCACACACAGACATATAATTCATTCACTTTTATAAAGTATCCCATGACATTCTGACACATTTCACCGTGTATAGTCATTTTCTTGTCAGATACGCAACGTTGTCGTCTCTACAAAGAGGTCGTAGAATTTACGTATTCATCCAAATGTTTATTTACTTTGGGAAAATAACGAATCTGATGAAATATTATGTAAATTCAATAATTCAAAAGACCTGTCGAATGTTGAAGAAACTATTTTCTCTGGTAATGCTGGAAATATACTGCTCCACAAGAGCTAGGGATATCGTATTCAATCGTTTTCAACAGTATGTAATCTTCGAGAAAATCGCTGTAAAATCATTTAAAACTCAATAACAACTTGAATCGATCCAATAAAAATCACTATAAGTGAGATATTTCGTCAATCTGGTCGCCTTTTTTCTGAAGCTTGGTTCTTTGCATATGCTTCATGAATGTTCTTATTTTAAAATGAAGTCAGTTTATCAACGGCTTCGATTTGAAACGAGTTTTCTGAAAATTCCAAGATGTTAATTAACAAACGCTGAGGCTAATAGGGCTATCGGAATGCTACAGAGTGGACTAACTCAGGTTGTTGTAGCGGAAAGGCTCCAAGTCAGCCCAAGTGTGATATCTCGACTTTGGAATAGGTTCAGGGAGACAGGTTCCGTGTTGGAAAGACCAAGGCTTGGTGGGCAACGAAAAACAACACCTGCTCAGGATCGTTTCATCACCGTTTCGGCGAGAAGAAACCCTACATCTACGTGTAGAATGCTGCGGAATACTCTTCAAAATGCAGATGGGGTCCAAGTTTCCATAAAAACCACCAGACGACGTTTGAGAGAGATGAATCTAGGTTCTAGACGTCCATTGAGAGGAGTTCTATTAACACGTGACCATAAGCGTCAAAGACAGGAATGGGCAAAGCAACATATCAATTGGAACGATCCATGGCGTAGTGTCCTTTTCACTTATGAATCCAGATATGGATGATTTTCAGATTCTCGAAGAATAAGGGTATGGACAATCCCACGCATACCCCGTAATCGTCGCTTTGTCCAAGAAGTCCATCCATTCCGAGGGGGTAGTGTTATGGTATGGGCCGCGATAAGTTTCAACGGGTGCACAGATCTACACATTTGTCCTGGGAATATGACCGCCTTACACTATAGGGAGCATGTCATTGACAATGATGTGCCAAATTTTCACGCTGCTATTGGTGAAACTTTTCAATTTCTAGGCGATAACGCTAGACCGCACCGTGCAGCCATAGTTGAGAATGCGCGCGATGAGCTTGATATTCCACATTTATCAATAACTCGCACTCACCAGATTTGAATTGCATGGGATATGCTCCAAAGAAGATTAGATAATCATCAACCTACCCCAAAATCCTTAAATGATCTGGAAGAGCTTCTGCCCCGTTTATGGAACCAAATTCCTCAAGAAATGTTCAACAGCCTCTTGTGTAGTATTAGTATGCAAAGAAGATGTCAAGCTGTTATTGATGCCCGTGGAGGCCATACATTGTATTGATAGTCTTAAAATGCTTGAATTCTCTGGGAATAAAATTTCGTTATTTACTCGATTTTTCTGAACCACCCTGTATACGCTGCAGACCTACAGGCTGAAATTAATTTGCAACTTGAAATCATAATAATATGAATTATCATCACAAAAATTTTATTTAAACTATATTTTTTTGCAATTTAAGTCAATATCCCTAACTCATGTAGAGCAGATTAAGTAATGTTTCAGTTATATGATAGATGCACAGAAACCCTGGTGTTACTGAAAATCGTGACTAAAAATTATAGATCTCTCTAGATTGTAGATGAGGTCCTACTTCCGGAATAATCCGCAATATTTTACGGACGTGGTGCTACTGCGTCAAAAGAAAATAGTGCGACCCCTTTGGAGAGGAATGAAAAGTAGATTCTATCTCAGATTTTCAATCAACAAGAAAGTCTTAAACAAAATGCATCTATCATTTATGATTATAATGAAGTATTTTTCTCTTTTATTTTCATCTCAATTCATAAGGTTTTGATTGAGTGCTAGTGTATAGTTTCTCTTGTAATGTGTTTTGTTTTCGTCTACAATGATTCTATCTTTGAATTGTAAATATATTTTGTATTCTACAATAATGAAGTTTTTGCGATTCAGTTTGCATTTGAATATCGTACCAAACGTTTTGAATAAACCATAGGAAGTATTCCACCATTTACAAGTGAGCAGCTAAACTTGATGATGGGGATGAACAAATCGTACTGTAATACCTTCTCGGAAAAATTCCACGCCGTCACAAATTGGCGCCCAAGGTGGTATCTATCGATTATCCAGATTACGACAATTCGCTCCGGCAAACCCGAGCGGAATCTGAAAATTTTTAACCGATTTATCCATATCTATGTCAGACGATCGGAAGGATCATTCCCGAATTCATTCACGTAGAAGATATCACCTTGAAGAAGGAGAGTGGGAGAGGGAATCGGAGAAAGGTGATCCGTTCCTATTAAGAGCAGATCTGTCCTCTTCTCCAACAACCTTTCTGGCTTATCTCTTTCTGATACGGTGGCAGGGATTAGGCAGGAAGCGATGTGAATGCTCCTACATTTCCTGCTTTCAGAATTCCCGGATTAATTTTGGGAAGGATCCTGAAGGAGATCTCATATGACTGGACTGTTTGTGAATGTGTCACCTGTATAATACGCCATTGGTATACTCCATTCACTTTTATAATGTTTTCCTCCCCGTGAATTTCTGACATATTTCACCGTGTATATTTTAGAAATTTTAGGTTATAGTCATTTTACAGTCAGATGAATACGCAACGTTGTCCTTTCTACATAGATGTTGTAATTATTACGTATTTATCAAAATTATTATTTACTTTGGGAAAAAAATAAATTTGAGAGAATATTATGTGAATTCAATAATTCCAAAGACCTGGCGAATGTTGAAGAAACTTTTTTCTCTGTTAATACTGGAAATATTTCACGTATATAAACATTGTTGGAAGATTCAGTTATGCTTTTTTCTTTTACGAAAATAAACCTGAATCATGGCCAACCAGGATACTTTATAAATGGAGTATACCTGTACTTTATGGATTAGAAAAACAACAGATACGATTTTGATTGCCAACATGAATGAGTGATGGGTGAGATTGACCGTTCAAGAATTATGGCCTTATTGAAGAAGGCCATGCTCAAAGGTTCGTGACTATTAGAGTTGGTGTTTCGCAAAGTGACGTATCTCAGACGTTGAATCGCTATCTCCAGACCTTTGACCATAGAAATAGGAGACACAGCATCTCATTAATGAATTCGAGAATTGGTGAAGCCAAAATTTAGTCAGTTTTCAATGACAGAGTCGAAGATAGCATAAAGGATAGCAATATCGTATTATACTGCCGTGGCAACATTGCAGAATCTAACTTTGAAAGGCCCAGTGGCGTGGTGTTATCGGTATTGAAGAATGAAAATAAAATTACAAGTGAATTAACTCTTTTTGGTGAATTCATAGAATATTCCGAACTTTGGAACAGATTCTGGGTTAGGTAAACACAGTCAGCTAAATTCAGATTTGATAACCAAATGTTCCTTCCCTCAATATCAGAAAAGAATCTACGCCACTATTATTTAGAATGTAAGAGTAGAACATACCAGTGTAAACTCGAATTAGGATTCAAATAGTCCGATTTATCACAAACAAGACACTTACAAACTATTTTCGAAGTATTTTGCTGATAATATTCAGAAATAAATCCAAATCTCACTTTTCATACACAATGAAACGCGATATCGCGTAGACAACACTGTTCTAACCGTCACAGAATTAAAATAGCGGTATGAAATGAACGAACTGGCCATAGATACAGAAAACGGTGATGCCATAACGTGTCCATTTATTATCTTCTTTCTGTCGCCTTGAATCCTCCTGAGAATAAAAGAGCTTCACACTTCACTTCAATCTGTTTCCATTACGAAATAGAGTGTCCTTCTCACAATTAATTGTTTCCTTTTCAGGAACTGCGATCGAAAGGATTTGTGAAGAGACAGAAGCAACGGAAGAAGTTTTACCAGACCGGACGGTTTTGATCCGGGCATCAAGGTGTCTACTAGGGGCAATTACGAGGGTTCTTTTGTTGGCGGATATCGTAGTCGTTAAGCAGCTTCTTCTAGCCAAAGACAAGGTGGGTACCAATAATATTCTTCTCTTTCTACTCAATTTTACGGTCAATTATAAGCCAATAAAAGACCAGGAGGAATAGCCACCCTTTTCGAGAGGATCTCATATGTTTCCAGCAAGATGGTGCCTCTCACCTCTATGCTGCTCCTGAGAACATTTGGATGAACGATTTCCTCGAAAGTACACCTACAGAATGGGCTTCTCTATCGCCTGCAGAACTCAGATGGCGCAAGAACTATTAGGAATCGTTAGAGGAAAACAGGAATGTGACAATCAACACAAAACTTCATCCCTTGAAACATTCACGTATACTCCATTCACATAGGAGGTCATGGTTTCGTTTTCAGGAGTTGGTGCACCTGATGAAAAGACTGTGCGCGTCCAGAAAATATCATTAATGACAAAACGACGTTGCCAGTTTCTTTGTTTACATCAAAGTAAAAGTATCAAGGATATTCCACATTTTGTTAGTTCGAATCGATCGGCGATTTTGGGGCGAAATATCGATAGGAAATCGCCTATTTTTCCGTTCTTCGTCGTGCAGAAGAAGTTTCCCGTCGATATGCGATATTTTGTGCAAGTGTCATTTTTTCCTTTCACGACTTTTGGCGTGAGTACAAACGGCAATTTTGAATTGGACCAAAAATCGATTTATAAGCATAAATAAAGCGGAAGTAAGTACTAATCGACCTTTTTACACTTGATAACGAAGTTTTTTTAGGTATCTGGCCGTGTAGAAAGATTTCAAACGAAATTCCGGTCCCCCAGAAGTTTGGTTAGTTTCGGTATCATTTTTGGTACTCAAAATATATTTGAAATGTGTAAATGGACAAAAAAGGCTTCCTTATACGATCTTCTAATGAAAGCGACCGGAAAATATGGTTCAGGTAGGATTTTCGAGGAATTATGAGGAAAGAACTTGCAGAATGAAATTGCACGATTTTCGTAAGTAAACGGGTTCTGGATGGCCATCATCAGTCTCTAAATGATAATTGTCGATCGTTTTCACGTTTCAGAAAAAAAAAACACGTCGAAAAAGCTAAAAAAAGAAGAAATATGACTATATTGCATTCAGCGGTAGGTGAATTCAGATTCCGATGAATTGAAATGTGTCACTGGAGCTTTCATTCCTATCAATCTTTGCCGAAAGTAGAAATAGGCTATATTGAACCAGTATACATCGGTTTTTTCCATATTGCAGGAATTTGTGTCTTATTTTAGAACAGGTGAATGATAAATGTGAAGCATATGTTTGACCTATTCCATTTCATTTGTACAAACCTACTGTGGTAGTAATGTATGAATATTTTTCAAACTAATAAATTACTATACAGTCAGAATATTTTACTCCTTGTTCATAAGATCAAATAAATAACATGTATGTATATCTATAAAGCTTTCAGGAATTGAAATTCTTGCTTATTAATTTATAACCAAAACTCAGTTACTATTGCATTGAAATTATTAGTTTCTCTGTAAACAAATTCGTTAATTTAGTTATTATGTTTATCTTCTTTGTGATGAATGAATAAAACTGTTATTCATTAAATTAAAAATATTAAAAACAGAAATATTATGCTCCCTCACAATCATATCACATAAAATATCATGATGAAAACAAAGCACATCGATAAATCTTTACAATCTTTAATCCAAAAACTCCTTTACATGTAGAATATTGTTCACAATTTTCTGTTGTGTTCTCCAAAATGAAATATACATTCTGAGAAATACGCTAAGAATGTAGAAAGGGCAACATAGTGTTGACTTGGAACATAAAAATATTTTGAAGACCGTCATAACTTCGATACAGAGTGGTATGTGTCAAATTTCCAAGGCCAGAGTTGTGATTTTATAATTGTGAATAGAGTATACGAGCTTGTGTCTAACAATTCCCATTTTCCGAAACTCTGTAGGTATAATTTCGCCAACGCCACCATTAAACTGAAAATTCCCCCCGAAACCCCAAATTCAACGAAGATCCATCATAACCACAAACCAACTCGCTGTCTCACGCCTGAGGAGAGTTGAAAGTGAAATCATTTACGACTTCCCCCTTTTTTCCCACTTACTCACTTATGTTGGCTTTGACCTTTTCGTGGTGGGAAACGTCTAAAATCCTCGGGGCGCACATCCTTCACCCTCGATCGCAGGTATGGGGCTTGTTCGCTGGTAATTTGCATGTTTCAACATTCCCGACCTGTGATTGATGGCATCCGATTTGGCAGCCTGCGTTATAAGTGCGAGATTCCCGATCGCTCGCCTCGCATGAGGGATGAGCGCTGTTGTTACAGGTGTTGCTGATTGATTTGGACCGTAACATTGTCGAGGAGACGGATTTCGGAGGGATTGGAGGTTATTTTAGGTTCATGACATGGGATGCGGGGACTGAATTGATTTGCAGCAACTGGCCAAAGGCAATACTATGGGTATCAGGGCATTGTGCCATTGAAGGAAATGAAAAGCCCTTGAGCCTACAGAAAGTGCATCAAGGTTAATAACTGCTGGACTTGAGCCTTTCTGTGAGCTTGGAAAAGACCACTTTAAGGCAGCGGTCCAACAAAGGGAGTTGGATAACAGAATAACCTTCTTTAGAAACACTCCTGGACTAACTCAGTCCAAGAAATTCGTGTTGATTCGACCGACCTATACCAGTAAGCTCCTAAAGCTGTCACGAGATGAGCTCCAGGTGATGGAAGGTCTCCTGACGGAGCACTTTGGAAAAGTCAGCAGATGAGATTTGTAAGCTCTGTGGATCAGAAGCAGAAACAGTTAACACATGGTATGCAAGTATCCAGTGCTGGCTGATCTAAGAACCATTCATATGAGGAAACCTATCCTGGATACCAACAAGGTAACGACCAAGGCTCCTACGGATGTTGTCGGTTTTATCAAGAAGAGGATGAGGAAGTGGTGAAATGTGAATGCACTCTCAAAAAACAACTAACTGTATTTTCTTGTTACCTCAACTTTGATAACAAGCACCAAACGATTATACAAGTAATATGAATAAAATTATAAGCCCTACTTTCTATATGAAAATGTATAGCAAGGAAGAATTATGATGTACCTTCTATATGAAAATGTATAGCAAGGGAGCAGAGTAATATAATTACTTACTAACTACTGATTATTTACCGACGATTATAAACTCAACCTTCTATATGAAAATGTATAGCAAGGTAGCAAGGTATTGAGGTGATTTACAACTGACTGTATGATTACTAATACTTCACTTCACTGACTGCTTGTCTCTGTAACATAAGGTTTTAAAGACTAGCTGGAAAATGAGGAAGGTTCATTTCCTCTGAATAAACGTGGGAAAGATCCACAATTGATTGGGTGTCAGAATCGAAAAACGCCTCGCTAAGCCAAAAAAGTGCTCTCATTCGCTATTTCGACTATATTAGTGGGAAAAACAACCCATTTCTTGAATCTACAGACCAATGAGAGGAACCTTGGACGATTTGGTATTCGATGCTGCCATGCGTTTCCAAATGTAACTTGAAATACAAT
Source organism: Adalia bipunctata (assembly GCA_910592335.1). Lineage (NCBI taxonomy): Eukaryota > Metazoa > Arthropoda > Insecta > Coleoptera > Coccinellidae > Adalia > Adalia bipunctata. The sequence continues at coordinate 9,644,498 of OU342948.1, read as the reverse complement.
AAAAATGTCACCATATATTTGGTTTTATGAGCTTACACGGAGAAACTGAATGAAGATTCACCGGACCTGGTTATTGGCTCAAAAAACCAGATGAATTTCCCAAACTTGACCAAAATTCTTGAGTTGAGAAATCTTTTCAATATCTGACCATAAATCAGTCTAAAAAGGGTATTTTCAAACTAAGAACAATAATTGTAACTGAAGGCATATGGAATAATATTGCAGTTCAAGGGTTCGATCCCATGCATTTGGTTAAAATCAATTTATCTATAGGTACGATATTTTCAATGGCGACAGCTATTTTCTGGTGGACAAAGGATATGGCATTTGATTCGTCCAGATGTGGCGAAGTGAGACGCAATAATAATAATAGTGAAATGAGATCACAGACGGCCCACTTACTTTATAGATTTGTTAACTTTTGGTTTCAGGTGTCGCACAGTTTGGACCGCCTGGAATCCGTGAACAACTTCACGGAATTCGTGAAAGCCTTTAGCCAGTTCGGAGCAGAGATGGTGGAGCTCGCACATCTGACAGGAGATCGACAGAATGACCTGAAAGACGAACGGAGAAGAGCGCAGATGGCTGCGGCTAGACAGGTACTAGAGAGATCCACCATGATGCTTCTAACCTCTAGCAAGGTACGAATATTCTATAATCTGTGTGCTCTTGCATCACCTACATTTTTGTTGCCAGACCTGTCTGCGGCATCCAGACTGCAGCTCGTCTAGGGAGAATCGAGACACGGTTTTCTGCCAGATGAGGAGGGCGATGGACCTCATACATTTCGTGGTGAAGGACGGTGTTTTAAATTCTAGCGAGGGTCATGCGCAGAGGGAAGAACTGTTAGAGAACGAAAGAGCCACGGCGTATTCTTGCTTGAGGCATCTCAGGAGACTGTTAGAAGTTAGCAAAGTGACCATGGGTAAGTGCTCATAAAATAATAACGTTTTTCACACAGATAACTACTTTTTTCGATAGTCACGTGTATCAAGAACTGAATAATCTAAGATTGCCAGAAGATTCCTGTTACCAAATTAGAGAAGGCGAAGCAGCGCAGATTCATTTAAGGGGCCGTTATACTCTCTCCATTCAAAAAGTGCCTTTCATTTTTCCAAGTTCATGCCCTCAATTTTTCACCTAAAAGCTTGATTCTTTTTAAAATTGAAGTTGAAGGATGTCTTGAGGGCATTTCAATTTCTTCTCTTTGATAAAATTATTTTTTCGCATGAAAAAATCGGCTACGGCACCGATTCTCCATTCAAAAAGTACCTTTCATTTTTCCAAGTTTACGCCCTCAATTTTCCACCTAAAAGCTTGATGTCTTGAGGGCACTCCAATTTCTTCTCTTTGAAAAAATTATTTTTTTCGCATGAAAAAATTAGGTTGAATTTGAGAGTCTTCGAAAATTGTCTTCCTAATCGTTTTTCGGCGGTTGTTCATCCATTTGTTGTTAGAAAATTCATTGGAGTGCCCTCGACAAATCAATTTTCTATATTTGAAAAAATTCCATCTGAATAGGCGCTTAATTAATGCAAAAAATAACGGAAATACTGAATAGACTTCCAGAAAGTGTGAAATCGAAGAGAACTGTCTGAAATTCCAGGAGAATTAAAAAAAATCAAGCTTTCAGGTGAAAAATTGAGGGCGTGAACTTGGAAAAATGGAAGGCACATTTTGAATGGAGAATCGGTGCCGTCCGCCAGAGTATAACGGCCCCTTAGGAGCGCCGACAAAGGTCAAAGCCAATAGATAGCACGATGAGAAATTTGAGACGTGATCGGAAAATAAGAACAAATTGTTTAGGCTTTCTAATCCCAAGAAAAATTGAAGAATGTTTACTCATATATTAATGAAGACTTTCATGTCTGAATTCACCTACAAAATTAGGAAATTCAGGACATTTTTTGATAAATGGCTTTATCGACTTAACAGAGCTGAATTTGGATGGAAAAGGGTTTATCGTCTTCAAGAGATGTACAAGTCACCCTGTATAATTGTCCCATGGAATTTTGGTGTCATGAGAGAATATAGTTGATGCGTTATCCACCAAAAGTGGCTGATTTCTAATATGGAACCTCATATAACGGGTGTTTTTTTTCGAGGTATAGAACTTTAAGTTGGAATTACTGTTCGAGATGGCGACCGATTTAACAGCTGTCAACTGATTGATTCTTAGTTTGGTTTGGCAATTCATCATGAATAGACTCACGCCTGAACAACGCTTGCAAATAGCGCAATTTCATTTCGAAAATAATGGTTCTGTGCGGAATACGTATCGCGCACTACGTCCATTTTATCGTCGACAAAATCGTCCATCAGAGCAGTTAATTCGATTAACCATGGAACGTTTTCGCACCACTTTTACTCTTATTGATAACTCGCATCCCCCAGAGACGCTTTATGGACTGGTGAAATCATTGGTCCGTACTTCTTCAAAAACGATTATGGCCAGAACGTTACAGTCAATGGTGATCGGTATAGAGCCATGATTAATAACTTTTTCATTCCTGAATTAAACAACCATGAGGTCCAGGAGCTGTGGTTCCAACAAGACGGCGCAACATGTCACACAGCTCGTGCCACAATCGATTTATTGAAACACACGTTTGGTGACCGCCTAATTTCACGTTTTGGACCTGTGAATTGGCCTCCAAATCTTGTGATTCAACACCGCTAGACTACTTTCTGTGGGGCTTTGTAAAGTCATTGCTCTATGCGGATAAGCCACGAATGCTTGACCATTTGGAAGACAACATTCGCCGTGTTATTGCCGATATACGGCCACAAATGTTGGAAAAAGTCATCGAAAATTGGACGACCAGATTGGACTACATCCGAGCCAGATGTGGCGGTCATATGCCAGAAATCACATTTAAAATATATTGCCACAAGATTATCTTTCGGATAAATAAAATTCATGTCAATCGAATAATCCATCGTTGTTTTATTGCAATTTAAAGTTCTATACCTCTAAAAAAACACCCTTTAGTTATGAAGCATAACATTTTATTGAGCACCGATAAAATTTACGACTTCTTTCAATATCCCCATGTTTTATAGGCCAGCATCAGATACTTTATAGTGTTCAGGATACATTATGTTTATCATATGTAAGAAACCTACCGAAGTTTTTAGACGAATTCAAGAAGTATATTGGACATAAGACCCTTTTATTGCTCATAAAATCGGTAATTTCAAGACATTCTAGAAGGAAAGCAAGGAATGCAGAGACTCTAAAATACTGCCAATTCATACTATCCGCATAACTATCCTTCACTGAAATTACATCAAGAACGAATTTCTACAGAATGTCGACAGGTCCAATAAATGTTCTTTCAGATCTTCGACACTGACCGGTCAGACTCGGATTCTATTCTGCGCCAATGAATCAAGTGGTCTGATTTATATTCGGAATCCGAGCTCCGATCTTCCCTTAACGGAACTAATTTGTGGGATTACCCTCATTAATATTCCAGGCAGAAAGTTTCGGAATAAATGGGTTCTATCCAGTATTTTTTCGTGTTCGTAACTGCCCCTCAAAGGTGTAACTAATGGGCTACTCATTAGATTCTAGGACCGTCGTATCCTGTTTTATGCCATCCGACCCATACTTCTCACTCACTATCGAATCGAATTCTACCACAAGGGATGATAACTTCCTAAATTTGGAAGTTTCGTATAGGATATTGTCAGTGAAATGTTTTATGTTGACGAGATTAACCGTCTTTCCAATACAACTATTCTCTAAAGGCTCCAACTTTCATAATGTCTTGTAAAACGCAAAATTTAATTGAACGGGCTTTCGACCAAACAAAGAACATGCACAGATACTGAATGGAAGTGTCTTTCAAAGAGTTTTTTGGTCCATATTATGGAAGCTCAACGAACTGAAATCGAAATGACAATTTAAATTGCATCTCGACATTTTTTTTAGAAGGCAATTATGGTTTCACCACGAAGTTTTGATTGAATTCAAATGCTAACGATAAACCTTCCACAAAAGATTCTATACATGTACAGTTTAGAGTGTTTTTGATCGTCAAAGAAACTCTTTCTTTTTATCGTCACAAACAGCAAAAAGGAAACACAAATGCCGCGTATACATTATGGCAGTATGAACAATTCACTTCCGAAAAAGCGTCAATCTCCGATGCTCAGTGTTCTGCATTCAGTCCCCTTTCAAGCTTTTCCTTTTGAACGGTCGATTGTTGGCTGGATGGCTGCCGTTGATGTTTGAAAAAACGCTATCACTTTTATTCTTTGCGATGGAACTTCATATTCCGATTTATGGAAAGTTGGAACTTTGTATCAAAAGAGGGGTTCGAATTATAACATATTTTCACATTTGATTCGTAAGGAATTTAAAACCATGTTTTATTCTCAGATTAATCGATAGCAACCATGTTTGATGGTCTAGTAGAACAAACATTGAAGAGATGATATGAATAAGCATTTCTCAATGTGGAAATACAACGAAGGAATGAAGAATTGTTCTTAACGTCCAAATATATTATGTAACATTCGAATAGAGTACTACTTTTTAAAATATCACTTGCAGTAATTAATCTCATTTGTAAATATTTCAATTTCGCTTGAACTAAGCTTTATATCTGTGTAAGTCCAGAGGTCACCTTTTTCATTTCAGATTCTTCATGTCAGGAGACAATCCCTAGTGCCCTGGAAGCCGTTCTGGAAAGAACTCAGGACTTCACTGATAGTGCCTACACTAGTCATGAACATAGAGAAGCTATTTTAGAACGTAGTGAAAGATTGAAATTAGAATTGGACCATTTATTAGGGCTGTACGCAAATGTGGTGAGTAATATTCACGGGTCAATAAAGGGATTGGTTGATTTTTTAGCTGAAATCTTCTCTAACCTTCGCCATTCGAAATAAATTCATATCCCTAATTCTGCTGGGTGCTGGATGAAAGTTTACATACATTTGTCATATATGTACGTTTCCTGTTAGGTCCCGAATGGAAAACATAACGTTATTACGTTTTTTCTGTACTTCCTGAAAAGCCCTATGCAAATTTTTGGGATGGGATGGCCTCGTTCATTTTCGAATTAACCAGCTTGGAAAACTCAGGCAATTAGTGTGCGGTCATGGGACCTTAATATATATTTCACAGACATATGTTGGGGATGTGCTATGAGGGATGGCTTTGTTGGGCGATCATTAATGTCAGGTGCTCTAAAATTCATACTTTTAGGAACGAGAGTTTCGTTTAATTTGCTACCATATTGAATGAGTAAGAGCCTACTGCAGGTAAAGGTTTCCTCAGTGGGAGGGTGTGAAAAGTAACACTCAAATTCATGTCTTCTGTTAATGAAGCAGGCAAGATAACAACAAGGTCTCTCTCTGGGTTCCTGGTCACTCAGGAATCAAAGAAAATGAAGAGGCCAACACCCTTACCAGAAAAAGAGCACAAGCGCCACTTACTAGCCAAGAACCTTTCTGCGGTATAGACAAATGCACCTATAAAAAAGAGTTTTTGGAGAAGGAAGAAACTGAAATCTCTCATGAATGGATCATTCCAAGAAGTTCCTTCGGAATTCCGGAACTGTAGGAACCAAGAATTATTTGGATCTCAGTAAGAATAAAATACTACTCCTTATTGGCTTCATCACAGGACATTGCCACCTTAGAAAGCATATAATGATAATGGGATGGTCAGAAACTGACGAGTGCAGTGGGGAAGAGGAATCCCTATCCATTGCAAGCCTGTGCGAGGAATATATTGGACTAGAGAGTTATGAGAGGAACGAGGACTTAACCTTCTTGAAGACCTCTTATTGGAGATCCCTGAATCTCTAGAGCAGGAGAGCCAGCTTAGATAGCATAGTTGCGATAACAGCTCTGATGGAGGTATTAGACCGTGGGGTCACAGTGAAATGTAACCTTTCTGTAGAAAAATGGTCAATTCTTTTTGGTAGAGGGTAGGGGAGAGTTCCTTTGAATTGGACAGCCCATGAACCGGACACTATAGTTTTCTACTACACCCGATAGTAATTGAGCATATTTTATGTAAATCCCATTTTCGCAACATTGAGCCACGTCTCTTGGAAAATGGCTGAATCTGTGGGTCGCGTCTTGTTGACGAGGCATGCATTGAAAAATCCGTTGCCGGTAAAGTAAATATGTACGTACATTTGCGAAGTGAATAGCTACGTTTCTAGTGACGATAAGTTGCCGATTTTTTCATATAAACATCAAGTGATTATCCCTCATCAGACAGATATGTTGAATCGTTGATATAACCATTTGTAGAAATTATATTTTCAGGTTTTTTATAAAAACCACATATCCCATGAATCGGACATAGAAAAATGACTGGAAATTGACGTCCAGTTCATGGGCTGCAATGTTTCCGATTCAAGGGAGATGTGAAAGTATGTTATGTAATTCAATATTTAACATGGAGAATACTGTATGTTTTCTCTGTTTGGTGCTACTAAATGATTTCAACTATTCTCCTAGAACTTTATGACAGTATTCTCATGTTTTTGTACCATTGTCCACTTCATGGGAATGACTGTCCAAAACAAGGGCAACATCCCATGAAATGGACATTTTATAAAATAAACTTAGACCTCTTTTTTCGAGTGACGAGCTTTTCTTTTTCTAGCTTTTTCTGAAAAAGTGAATCCACAAACCTTATGCTCATATTATGACGGTACAATTTGAAACTTTTTCACTTGAAATAATATTTCACGCCAATAATAATTAAATTGTCCGTTTCAAGGGAACTCTCCCCTAGTTGAGTTTCTTCAAATGGCAACCCTCACGTTTTGTGTCAGCAATAGATAATCCTTTTGTTGCTGATGATGATTCATCGATAGGGATTTTTAATAATTTTTTTCTAGAAGAATATGCATGTCACGAATCCGTTTTTGCTTATTCTCCATCTTGTGATGAACGTTTCCAGATGGGCTTCCATGAAGCCAGCCACTCCCCAGATATAGAGGCATCGGTGAGCGCTTGCATCGATGCTGTCAAGGAAGTGTCGAAAAATCTGGCCATAGCGGCCAGCAATCAAGCGCAAGAACTGAGCACAGCGACAAAACAGGGTTTAGATTTGGTTAGCATGATCAAGCAGGAGGCTTCGATCTCGGACATCAACAGATTGCATCATACTTCCAACGCTTTTCAAGATTCCATAGACCACATTTTAGAGGTGAGTTATCTACAAACTTCTACAACTCCAGATGGAAATAATCGTTTTGGATAGTTCATTTATTGACCCACTAAGTCATAATGAAGTTCTTGTCAGGGCTTGTCCCAGAATCTACTTCATCAGTCCTGGTGAAGACTGCATGAGATGAATGAAATAATTCTTTCTGTCTTTTACAGGTCTGCAAATTACTGCGACACGTTGCCGTCTCCGAAACTCTCCAAATATCGGCCAAATTCACCGAGATAAATCTTCGGGTTTACGGACCTCAGGTTATTACTGCCTCCAAGACTCTGGCCGCATACCCGAGCAGTAAGATTGCCCAGGAGAATCTGGAAGTTTTCGCCGATATGTATCAATGGCTCGTGTCAGACGTAACGACCATTGTTAAGGATGTGCTGGAGACAAGTCAGGGTAAACCGGAGAAGCAAGTGTACATGTCACTGCCGAGACCAGGGGTGAGTCGAAAATGGGATTGATTTTCTATGAGATATGTTCAGATTTTTGGTCTTTCACGTCTACAAGAACCGTGGGGTCTGAAAAAACATCATCTGTAAAAGTAGATAGAAAGATAGCGGAATGGAATATGAAGATTTATATGTCTTTCCTCTAGAGTGTTTTCTGAAGTGAATCCTGTGGTCTCCAAGGAAGTGGTTAATATTTTGCTTGAATATTTTGATGATTTATTTGTCTGGATGAGAGAAGATTTGAGGAAAAAAGAACGAGAGTCTATTATATTAGGAGTGTACTCCTACTATAATAGTATGAGCCCTTTTCGAACCGCTATCATTAATGATCTTGGTTCAACCCTTATCCTCATCATTGTTTAAAGTTTTCATCATTAGCTTCTCAATACATGAAGCCTTGAAATAGGTTGTGGACATGTTCGAAAGGACTATTGTTATAACCGCTTTCAAATATTGAGATCCTAATTATTCTTCTTCTTTAGGTGCCATCTTCTTATAGAAGGTTAACAATTTCAGCAAATCTTTCTCGATCTTGTGTCATTCTCAGCAATGCTTCGGAACTTAAACCAGTCCAATCTCTCAAATTCTTCAACCATGAACACTTTCTCCTGCCAGGCCCTCTCTTACCTTCAATTTTGCCCTCCATTACCAGTCCCAGGAACCCATATTTTCGGCCTCTATATAAATGTGTCCCAGATACCTTATCTTTCACCTTTTGACGACAACCAGCATTTCTCTGTCTACATTCATACTTCTTAAGACAGTTTCATTGGATACGTGTTATTATACGCCTTATTATTATTCTCATTATATGATGCACTGAGCACTGACAGTTAGATTGCAGAGCTCCTAGTGATGATTGACTGTCAGTAGCAATATTGTGAGTCTTATACTTTCAATTATAGCTACTGCAAAGTTGTTTCAGTTTCTTCATCACGTAATCCGCGAACTTCACTTCCTTCTATTCAAATATCAATGTTATTGGTGTACACATGTGACCAAAATGACAAATCCCATGAAGACCAGAAAGATCTCTTGTGGTTCACTAAATGCTACATTTCTCCCTTCAACGCCATCCTTTTCACAAAAGCGATGATTCCATAGGCCGAAAACTTATAAAGCTCTTCAAGGGCCTGTTGTCTTGAGTTTAAAACCTCTAACCTGATGTTAGCCCTCACAATACTTGCTGCGTTCTCTCGTTTGTGTTTTTTTATGTTGTGGTTTTCACGAAAAGGAATATCCTGTAATGTTCAGAGAACATCGTGAGAACCAGGGGCAAGCAGGTAGGAATTGGTGTTCTTCTTGAATTTCTGGAGGTTATATGCCTCGGGGAACACCTCCCTAGGCAATGTGTTCCAAAGCCTCGCTGTTCGTTGGATGAACGAGTCTTTGAAGAGAGATGTTCTGCAGGTCTCCAAAGTTACCACGAAGGGGTGTGAAGACTTAACTTGACGGGTTAGTCTGGAAGAGACTGCCAGAGGGGGAACGATTGCTGATAATTCAGAAGAGCATCGCCCGTGGAAATATCTATAAAATAGAGACAGATCGCCCACTTTTCTACGGTGTTCCAGAGAAGTGAGCGAGCTTGTAAGCGAGGCATCACCGACGAGACGAATTGCCCTTTTTTGTACGGAATCCAACAGTTTTAGGATGTGTTTAGGTGCAGCACTCCAAATATGGAAACAGTATTCCAGGACAGGTCGAATCTGTGCCTTATAGATCATGAGCAGCTGACCTGAGGTGAAATAGCTCCTGACACGAAACAGAAAACCAAGTGTTTGGGATGCACTTTTAGCAATGGATCTCACGTGATTCTCCCAGGAAAGGTTACTGCCGACAGTAATGCCAAGCATCGAAATGGATGACTTCAATGGTATGGTCACTCTTTTTCTTTCGGCTTTTCTAGAGAAAAGACATGCTTGTGTTTTGTTTGCGTTGAATTCTACCAAGTTATTTGATCCCCATTCAAGAATTGTTGCCAAGTCCATATTTATGTTGTTAACATTTCTTCCTCGTTCGTTTTTGATTTGGCGGGCTGGTATTGGAGCCCTAGAAGAAAAGGCGGTATGGAGGGTACTATCATCCGCGAAGCTGTGCACTGGACACGCAGTTGCTTCCAGCAAATCGTTGATGTGAAGTAGAAATAGTGTTGGAGCCAGAATTGATCCCTGCGGAACACCAGCATTTATGGGTAGAGAGTCAGATGAAACTCCATCGACCACTACATGGAGAGATCTGTTTGAGAGAAAACTAGCTAGCAGAGAACATAGCTTTGGGGGCACGCCATAAGATGGAAGCTTGGCGAGGAGTCCCTGATGCCAGACTCGATCGAATGCCTTGGAGATATCCAGTGCTATGGCTAGGGTGTCACCATATATCTCGGTAGATAGCTGCCATGTTGAATCTGTGATGATACCTCATTCATGGGGGTGATTCTACTGAGTCAGAAATTGGTATTTTATGATGAATTGTGGAATGAACTATCCGATAAATGATTCTGGGATCGAAGTCTGGTATGGCTTCAGCCACTTTTTTGGCCAGTAAATTTGCTGGTTCTAGAGTGAATGGAGCCATTACGCCAAGAGATTCTGTTCTTGTTTCCTCTAATGCCAGTGTGGCCTGGTATACTTTTAACAATGGAAGTTGAAGGGTGCTATCGAGAAGGGAGAGCTTATTGTTGCTGTTAGCTGCCCATGACTTTAGAGTTGGAAACTAAGAACAGCTTGAAGCCTTTTCGAAGCTTATTTGTATAATAATCAAGCAAAATTTGTCTTGACATGATGAAAATTCCATTTTAAATAGTGATCAATCTTTTGATCTCATTGGGAACGGAATACAGAGTGAAGGGAAAATAATTCTTGACATAAATGGACGCGGTCAAGTTTCATCAAGTGGAATTGACGGAAACTGGCCTTCGGCAAAACGCAAGATTTCTTCGAATTCATAACCTCGGAAAACATCAATATCCTTAACTTTTGATGACCAGATAATTTGGTTGGCGTTATCAGAGGAAGTTGGTGATCTTTTCTTATCATCCCACGTAGAAATGGGTCATACCAAGGGAATCGAATCACACAGTCCCCTTTCGCCCACCAATCAAACAGCTTTCACGACAGTTTCCATTTCTATATTTCCCATCCGGAAATTGATTCCACCCCGTCCTCACCCCTTCTAACGGTTATATCCGTTCCTTTCTTGGCTGCTCCTATCCCAACATCTTGTTGATTACGTACCCTTACTTCGGCGAACAACAAAATGTCCGTTTATTCTGGCTGCCGTCCAATTGGGAATTATTCATGACCGTTGCCGCCAAGAGTCCTGCCGCCTCCAGTGGGTCCCGACTCCGCGCAGGGATACCCTTTGCCAGTTTCCTTCTGTAGGTATTGTGCATCGCGGGTTAAACCTGGCGAGACGTGAGTTTTGAGGTGGACTGTTGGTTGGTTCATGAGGAGTTATCATGTTCTTGTGGCAGAAGAGGCCCACAGCGGGCACGTCGACAGCGGTAAAATAATGCTTGTTTTTTCGTGCTTTTCTCATTAGTTTTTTTTGTCATGAATTTACGGGATCACTGGTAAATGGAAATTATCAGGTGCGAAATTTCGCATTTCAAATCATCAATCACCAGCAACTGGATATCCCTGAAATATCCTCCAGTTCTTTGGAATATTGCATCGCATAGCTTGAATCTCTGTTTCTTGAGAGTCTGCAGGTGGTGTTATATTCACTTCATTTCTAGGGAGAACTGTTTCTAACTCGGCTTCTAATCTTGATTCCCCTCGTTGCGCTGAGGCTACTTGAACAGATATTTGCTTCCTTTTCTGATACTGTTACTGGTGCCCATAAGCATTACTTAACTATGAACTATTTGAGAACTAAGAAGGCTTCTACTCACTGGTTCATGCTAGTGAATGAACTCCTCGTATGATTCCATTTTAGACGAGGTTCACGCAATTTTGGAAATTCAACTTCTAGGACACGCCTTCTTCGAACATATAGTCTGAAGAAGTATTAAAACATTCTCCTCTTTTGTGACTCCATCATGTGAGCTTATATTTGAAAGTAAATCTATCATCCAGGGCCTCTTAGCCGGATTTTTAACCAACCACTTACTAGTTTAAAATGCTAGCAATTTCAGTTTTTGTATGCATCGGTGTCAGTTTTTAAATGGTCGTATCCAACAAATTATTGTTAGTACTCATGTTTCAATGAATGAGAGCAACTTGTCAATTCATTGGAGGAATGTTCTGAAGGAATGAGTAAGAATATACAGTGTCACAATGAAATGGAAACAGCGGTCTTTTAAAGTAGAGGAATCAAGATTCTAGAATCTAAAGGAGGTAAAGCTAGAGATCTGGCTGGCCATTCTCTGCCTAATTCAGTGGTTAGAAAAGTTCATATCTAAAAATTGTCTGACAGCAGCGGTATAATGGGGCGAAGCTCCATCTTGCTGGAGAATCAGGTCCAAAAAGCGATATTATATTAAGGATGCATACAGGAGAATGAATTCTCGGGAATAAGAGACAGAAATCGTGACGAATTTCGTACCATTTTATGGAAGTTGGCGAGGCCGAATTTGAGATTTTGTTGGATCAGAATCTATCCCTTTCTTCAAAAGCTTTTATTTAACTTGCAATGTATGTATGTATGTTTGTTCGGTTGGAATCTTGCTACTCAATTGTAAAGCAGATATCTTCAACCGATTGAGCTGAAATTTTGTATACATGTTCGATTTAGATGACAATACACGATAAGCTGTATGGAGTCATTCTATATCCAATATGGCGGACCATCCAAGATGGCGGAATAATTATTTGTAATGCAAAAAAAGGGTAACTCTAGTTATAGAGTTACCCTTTAGTTATAAAGAGTAAAAAATAAATTAAAAGCAGAATGAACCTTTTTCAAAAAAAAGCTTTTATTTAAATGCCCTAAAAAGAAAAAAAGAAAAAACTTATAACCTCATTATACACAATTTATATGATCATAAAACCTTGTCGCCAGGTTTGCTTGAGTACCTATAAATATTTGGTGAAATTAAAAAAAAAATTGAACTCAGCAGGATAAGCTACTCAATTGAATAGGTACTAGTTTATTTACAAAAGTAAATCGCGCGACAAGCTTTTATGATCATAATTAGGTATGTACAATGAGGTTATAAGTTGATAGTTAAAATTTTATAGGAAAATTTTATTTTCTTTTTTTAGAGCATTTGAATAAAAGCTTCCTCGAAAAAAGGTTTTTTTTTTTGCTTTTAATTCATTCTACAGGGTCTTTCACGAGGAACCTCACCCATATTTATACGGGAAACTACTGAACGCATTTTCATGAAATTCAGCACTTATAAGTATTTCACGATGCTCATGAAATCTAAAATATTTTCAAGGCATGAGCACCTCCGGTTTTTCCGGAAACGACGTCAACTTCCGTTTTTCAAATTAGAACACCATTTTTTTATTGCAGAAATAGATTCCTTAGAAAATTTCAAGTTATTTTGATGTAACATTTTTCAGTTTTGGTTGGAAAATTCTCTCTGAGCGGGAAAATTCGAAAAAAAAATCGAAAATAGAGCTCCGCTGAAACAAGAATAACTTCGAGGTTTTGGATGGAAAATTTTCATTTTTGGGATTTTTCAAGATGTAAGATTGATGTATCCACTTTAAAAAATCGCGATTCATGATACAGGGGGTGAAAAAATCGCTTTCAAAGTTAGGGATGACAAAATCGTGAAAAATCAATTTTTCAAATTAGAACCCCATTTTTTTATGGCAGATATTGAATCTACGTTAAAAAATAATGTGAGTGTATGAAGCACACCCTTGCCCTAAAGTGGATAGTAACTTAGAAAATATCCATTTTAGGGCAAGGGATGAAGAAATGAATAAATGAAAGCCTAATCAAAACAAAGATGGTTAGTTGCGATAAGTTTTGGGAAAATTGTGCATAATGGTCCGGCAGCAATAGATACGTCTTTCATCTGTGATACCCTGCAAGGCGCCCACAGTGCAATTTGGCACGAGAATGTAGGCAAAGTTGATAGTTTTGGCAAAATTTCAGGTTGAAATAGAAAAACAAAAATAACGAGTTGACAGGGGTTTACGGACATAGGATAGAGGGGGTCGATTTATTGTATCTGCAATGTTTGTGCGTGTTTTTGCCGAATTGAGAATGCTGCCAAACTATTTGGTTCATTGATCGAGTGGAACTATAGTTTGAAATGAAATAAAACAGTTTTTTTGATCTTCACCAGAAATATTCTAGCATCCTCCTTCTAGTTTAGGATTCAGAAAATAAGGTTGAGTTTTTTGATGGACGCATTTTCCGAAGATACCTATTGAATGGTTTTTCTTATATTTCCCAAACAAAATCAATACTGCAGCAGAGAAACTGACATAAACAGGACCTAAACTTGTCCACAATTTTACGACCTAATCGAATCCATTATTTCGCTTTCTTTTCCTCGGCAGAACAGCACAAAAACCTCATAAACTTTTCAGAAGCACGGCACAACCTCGAAGCCAGTGAAATCGGTACGTCTGGACGTGGACGAGCAGGAAAAGATAGCGAAATCCGGCCTGGAGATGAAGATGATAACGAACGAGATGGACGCAGAGACTGATAAGTGGCAGGAAAGTAATAACGCCCAAGTGGAGGTAAGTTTCTTGTTTTGTTCTGTTCTTCAACGGCTCGAATATACCCCGTTTGTTTTAATTTGTATCTCCCGATCCTTTGCTCGAGTTCCATCGATGTTTACTGTATTTTAAACAATATTTTTCTAAGTTTCGAGACTATTTGATCTGAGGGCCTGGGCTTGGGTGAATGATGAATTTTAGTCGTTGTTCAGATAATTATAAATATTAGCATACAAAATTTCTATTATTTCCAGAAGTTTCCTCAAAAATTCAGATATAGTTAAATTAATATTCAACTCGAAAATATTCAACAGGGAGGATCCAGCTTACTTGAATGATGAACTATCTATGAAGACATGAGAATCATTTATTTCAGATATTCAGAAAGAGATTATTACCAATAGTTTCATTCCCGACCGGTCGATAACCCTTCGAAATTTTAGGCTAGGGAAAATATTCAAAATTATTCACTTTAAAACACGATACCACCCTGTTCTTCAAATAAGAATGTCCAGCTTTTGTGCCTTATTCTGACTCTCCAAAGTTGAAATTCCACCCAGAATACGATCCTGAAACTCAGAATACGGTAAATTGAGAACATCCGATCCCTGATCTGACGTATTTCGTTTCAAGGAGAACAACGATATCGTTAAGAGGGCCAAAAACATGTCGTCCATGGCCTTTTCGATGTATCAGTTCACGAAGGGTGAGGGGGAACTGAAAACTACGCAGGATTTGTTTACGCAGGCCGAGTATTTCGCAGAAGAGGCCAATAGGCTGTATAAGGTCATCAGGCAGTTCAGCTATCAGGTAAGAGAATTGATAGTTTGAAAAAATCTTTACCTGGCTCACCCAGGATGACGAAATCAAATTGTGACATAAAACTTTAGAAACCCACAGAATAAGGGTGGAAACCCTTAAGGAAAATCACAATCTACACAAGTAGAACTATCACAAGTCCTTGAAAAAAAAATTTAATAAATTTCTCTCTTAAGTTTTTCCAGTTATGTATCAAATTGATGCAAAGTTATTGAATACGTGAAATACGAGTTCGTAAAATATTTTTGTTCTCATGTATTCTGAATATTAACAGGTTCCTGGGGGAGCAAACAAGAAGGAACTGCTCGCAAACCTGGACAAGGTACCTACTTTCGTTCAAAGGCTCCAGTTCACTGTAAAGGATCACACAGTTGGTAAGGCTGCTACCTTTACAAAAGTGGACAACGTGATACAAGAAACCAAGAATCTTATGAACGTTATTTCTAAAGTTGTTACGACTTGTTTCGAATGTGCTACAAAGGTAAGATGATAGGGAACATTTATTATATTTTATTCAATACAGTTTTTCACTTCTAGTCTCTGTAGTAAACGAGGTAGAAATTCTATATTATCTTCTATCTACATTTTCACTATTTCCTGGGCTGGAATAATGCAAGGTTCATAAATAATATAAACGTCTGTTTATCAATTTGTCTCGATGAAGAATTCCTAAAAAAAAAACGATGAAAACAAAAATTTAAATGAAAAATAGAAGAATGAAAATTGTTTTCATTCAAATGAATAAAATCAAGAGAATTTTCGAATAACTGTTCACAGAAACAGGATTTCCAGAATAGTGTTTTGAGGACTTCTGAATATTTATTCAACTTCCCAATTTCGAGCAAGCAATAAATGATAAGTAGAAGCTTATTTCTGAACTATATTTTGGCATATCCTCAGAGATGTTTGAGGCCATTTTTGAGGAGTGTATGGTGAGCTGTGATATAACTCATCTAACTATACGAAGTAATTCTCCAAAATTAAGCAATTCATTTTATACAATTCCTTAAAATTTTCCAAACATATAAAAATGGCAACGAGGGTGGGATCGCCCACATTAGCACTCACCAGACAACCGAATCAGGCATATACTTATAATAAATGTAATGTAAGGAAATGAAAAAAGAACTGTGAACTTTAGATCAGCAATAACCGATGGTGTAATTTTGCATTATTTCAAGTCCCTAATCCACACTTTACCCAACCATCGCTTACTCGTAGTTACAAATCTCCACTTCACTTATTTAGATTTCACATTTTCACTCTATCTAGTATAAAATAACGATGCCAAGAAGGGTTCGCATACCCTGTGCTCCCCTGGATGGTCCTCTGCCCAACCAACTGAGCCCTCAAGCGTTACAACGTCTAGCCAATAGTTATTCAACACTGCCAAGATAACAAGAGCAGAGGGTATTTTTTTGATACAGAACCTTAACTTCTAACATAAAGATTAAAATTCAACTTTAGAACAATCCAAAACTAAACACACTAACACAACTGAAATGTAGGTTTGATAGGAGCCATTTGTTTGAAAACTTTTAAAAGAGGTCTAATACCATGTTGTTCTTCTCTTCTTTTTGCAGTATTATATTCCTACAGCAGACGAAGAGTTTAAAAATTTTGACAAGGCATGTGGAAAAAATCATATGTAGCTGGCGATATCGTATATAGTAGTATTGCTGTGTCACATGCTCGAGTTAAACTTTGTAAAATTCCTGAGATGTTGTTCGCATTTGCTGTTGTTTCAAAAAAATGTAGAATGAAAAGAAACGCTTCTCGATATTATTTATTCAAGATAGAAGAGATAACATAATTTTGTTGGTTTTTCTCAAGGTCTTTGAACATCAACGTTCTTGAGGCTAGAATCTAGGTTTCCATAAAAAGCATTTTTGGGACTAATTAATACTGTTCAATAGTTTCTTCCATATTCTTTTCTTTTCCTAGATTCGTTTTTCTTTGAAATTATAGTGAATTTTGTTTGGATATATTTCTTCAAAACCGAGGTGTTTCGTTTTATTGCTGAAATTTCTTTTTCTCAATTCTAAATTGAAGTGAAGTATTTCAATTCATCTCAGAATTTTACAGGGTGATTTGCAGAGGTATAAAGCAAAGCAACAACCAAAACTGAAGAATGTATTAAATCTCAAGGACCACAACTAATGAAGCAAAATGTGAAAACCCACACATATGCCTATATTTCAATTTTCTTCATTTCCTTAACCTATTATAATCTTTTCTTGCTAAGTAGTTAGTTCTTTGAAATTCTACCATTCATCTTCATGAGCCAAACAAAATCTATTCGCTTTAAGCTTTCTCACTTCTTGTTGCTTTACTTTGTTTATCTAGATCTAGCACACAGTAGTTATTAGATCTTTTCTAAACTAGTGGTCATAGCAAGGGATTTTCCTGACTTTTGATCTTCTAGCAAGTTGTCCTTGTTATGATGCTATATCAGATGAGTTAAAATCTTAACCATTTTATTTATGAAAACAGTGAAAGCCTTATTGGCTGTAAGCTGGAACATTGCTCATCTGATGTACCTACACTTTAGTGTGTGAATTTTTCATGCAGATAGTTTCACTGGCTTTATAATACGAAATCCTTATTCAAAACGAATGAGTGGAGAATGGTGGCAAGAAAGTTGATACTCCATTCGTAAGTTGTTCGTTATTTCTCAAGAATCTTTGGGTAATGAAAGAAAAAAACATTCGCAGTAACACAAATTGAAACAAATCGATGGGTTTGAATGACTTTCTGGCTACCAAATTCTACCGAGTAAAAGATACTTTGAAAAATTCACTGTTAAAAGACAAAACGCTTTCGTCTTTGTGATCATCTAGAATCTAGATCGTGAACAGTAACGTATTCGTCGAATTTCTCTTTTCCCGAACATAACCTAACTTCCAGTTTTGCTTATAGTACAAGCTGGAATTCCGTGGCATCGGAGCTGCTGGAGGAAGAGGAGCAGGAGCTGAAGGGGGCTCCCTGGGCACCGGAGCTACCTCTGGAGACACCAAGGTTGGTGGAGCATCAGGCTCGGACCAGTCCTTATGACAGTTGGGAATGTCCCGGCGCAACAAAGGAGACTCGAGGAGGACTCGGGTCTCCTTCCTGTTGTTCTAGGACAACTGTTCTACGTTTTTTCGATTTTGGGTTTCACCAAAGACGCTGTGCTTCAATACATGACAATTCTGCAGTTTTGCGGAGGATTTTTTAAGTAGGTTTAGAAATGCATTCGATAACCTGGTCGAAAACTTAGGACTGCTCTTAGACAACAGTCCCAATACCAAGGTATTGCTATCTTTTTAATGATTCTTTTATGGCAGCTGCTACAACTTTCTGAACAAAATTATATTATTTATGTCTTCGAAGATCCATATTTTGAAATTTTCATAACTTCCAGAACAGAAAAAAATCTGAACCATGTTTTTTAAAGAAAGAATGCTCAAAATTAACGCAGGACTTTTATCTGCTTCGACAATCCGAATTTGACATTTTAACTGTTTCTGTTAGAATTCACAGTGTGAGTTTTCGACCAGAGCATCCAGGACAACGCATGGGCTTCCATGCAGATAAAAAATAGATTCCAATAGGTTTTAGATGCGTTTTTGCGGGTTTTAAAACGTTACTCGTAGCACTCGTTTCAATATACACACCAAAGATATTCCAAATAATTCCTATTATTATATATTATTAAGTCTTGAACGATTGAAGTACTTGATTCTGTTGAGAGGTATGTTTAGTCGACACCTAATTAACAATCGTTATCGATTTTCACACAATACTTTCATTAAAAGCTTAAACGCATCATGTTCACTTCTGGTAGGAAAGCATCGTATTGAAGAGTATTGTTACAGTAAGCTTTATGTATTCATGTGTGAATGTTTTAAAATAGGGGAAAAATCTTATGATACTTGATACTGATACTTGAGGTTTAATGTAGGAAAACTTAATTCACTTGAGAGTTGAGGTTTCAAGAATTTTTTAGATATCAAATCCTTTTCTCACAAATTCCTAAGTACGTTTTTTCACTATGAAATGTTAGTTCCAAAATGGTAGAAACGACATGATTTGACATAATGGGCGTTCAAAAAATTCGAGGCCAAAAAGAGTGTGTGATATTGTTTACTATTCATTCGTTGATACATTTCTCGAAAAATCGGTCCTAAATTTGGTAGTGAGGGGAACAAGAGAACCAGATACAAGAAAACATGCAAGAAAATATTTTTTTTCCTGTATCAAGGGTACAAGCTGCGATTGGCCCTCGAAGTTTTTTGAGCGCTCCATGCTTGATTACTCAACCAAAGTGCATCTAATGCTATTATTCACGCTTAAAACAATTCTGCAGTTCATACGCTCAACCTTTTTTGTGATTTCAAAATGAATTATTGCAATCATGAGATTAGAAGTATTAAAATTATGACAACAACTCATTCACTTTAGTATCTATGGTATATAAATGCGAAAATAATACGATTTTTAATTCAATCCCAAGGTAATAAAGGCAACACTTTTAAACTTTTAGATCTGATATATACTAAATTTTTGTTAGGCAATGAACGTTCTATACTTATTTTATAAGGTTTGGATAAAATCTCATTACTTCTAAATTGAATATTTGTATAGTACATAGCCTCGATGTATAGTGTTAAGTTTGTTTTTTTTGTGTGTATATATGGTGAAATTTATTTTTCATCCTGGTGAATGAGCTTTAAAACTTGTAGAATAGCAATTTTCAATTCGATAAATAATGTATTAAAAATTGTTATGTTTGTTCACAAAGAATTCCATTATAATCTCAATCTTTTCCCATTTCAAAATTTGTTCGAATAAGATGTAATTCGATTTTTTATATGATATATCCTCTTTCATGAATCTCAGTGAAAAAGATGAGATTTTGTTTCTTTCATAGTTAATGTATTTTTCGTACGAAGAATTCTAACCCTTAGCATACGTGAACTCCGACTGAATAATAAAAAAAATTTCAGGTCGATATAGTAATCAAAATAATTATACCTAATCTGACTTAAGTGAAGAAAGTATAGATTGCTAGTACAATCACTGAATTGCATTATTAAACTTCCATATTATACTCATTAATCATTCCTTGGAATTAGTGTAAATATTGATATATTTATAGCATTTTTATAACCGAAATGTTTATAGTTCCAATAGTTTCGACTGAGTCGAATAACACTTTTTAATCGGCTGTAATATGTTGATGAGTCTTGTTTTTGTTGATTCAAATCGGTCATACCCGAGAAATTTTATTTGATAAGTAAATAAAATATTCGTGACCTCTATAATGTCTAATTTTATTCTTTACACGACTACGTAGAGGTCGTATTTTAAGAAGAAAAGAGTTATTTAATGATACGTACATGTTGAGAGACCTGTATGACTGTTATGTTCTGATTTAAACAATATTTGAGATGTTGAGTTTTTGGAAATGTTACAGTTTTTGTGCCTGTAAACATTATAATGACATGAATAGAGACTATTTATTATTACAAATAGTTACAATAGATTTAAGCTAGAGAGGGAGGAGCCAACTGGATCCATTTCTCTTTTATAATGGAAACAAGGGCAAGAATTGAAATAAAATGTTATCAAGCTTAGAAAAAGTATCAATATCATTTTGACTATTGATTTATCGAAAATTGATGGATTCAGCTGGTATTTCCCATTGCAATCCTCGAAACCGAAGTAATTCATATAGATTTATTGATGTATATTTTAGAAGAATAACTATAATATTTTCATGGCCGCTAGTTTAGATTTTATACCTTTGAATTATATACCTGTTGTTGAAATACCAAAAAATTCCGAAAACCTGAGATTGTTGGTGTCTTGAAAGTGTTTATGAGAGGTCTAGATGTCTTGAATGGATAATTATAAACTTTATATTGTGCATATTGTGTTCTAATCGAAATGAATAATATTTTAAATTTGGAACTTGTTTTTCTCCCACCCAAAAATTTGAAGACCGAATATTTAAGTTGTCTGAAATTCGTAGGCCAATCTGCAAATGCCATATAACGAAATGTTTCAATGAACTGTTAATTGCAGAAAATACAGGGTATGAAATATGAACGAGAAAAAATATCTGCCATCAATAACAAATTTTTTCCCATAACAAAACATTTTCGAATATTCGATGGAATGCAGAATTTCCCACAATGTCACAATGAATTTTTTGAGTCTTAATCTTGTTTTGTGTCTGATATTTATTGCCTCATTGAATTTGTTAGAAACGAAACAAAAGGTTATCACTTTATCAATCGACTGAATTTTTAATGAACATATCATCATTATAATTATATGCAGTAGAGGTATTTGAACCATTGTTTCAACATCGAAAATTGAAATCCTACAAACATCCAGTTTTTCAATTAGGAAGTTGTTAAGTTTTGAAATTAGAAATGTGAGTAACTTATTTATCCTTTATTGGTTGGAAATCATAGGTTTCATTTCGAGATTTTGGTCAGCAACATAGGATAAAAAAAATACCATTCGTATTATACAAGAGATAAAAAAAACTGAATACGGTGTCGTACTGCTAATGAAAAAGTGCCTGTTAAAAGTTTTTGCCGTTTTTAGATATTTCAGAAAATGAAGAAGTTATGGCGCATTTTCGAAATCGCCAAAACATCAAAATTCCGTTATATCTTGAAAACAAATGAAGATATCGTGAATCGGCTTTCAGTTATGGAGTTTTCCCGAAAATCGAGCCCAGTACTCCTTTTAACATTTTCATCTATCTAGTCTAGATGTACCAGAAACAACCGAAATCGAGCAATTTGGGTGACCCTGTTCATACTTTTTAGTTTTTATTGTTGCTTATAAAATGTGACAGTATTTCCATTTCTGTCAATTCTGTTTTGAGTAATGTGGAAATTAAAATTATTTTTGATAGTTTAGAATTTTATTTCATTTGCTTGAAATAATACTTTGAAAAGTATATATTGAATGGAATAATATAAACTTTAAGAGGTACTGTTTGTGTTCCTATCGAAATGGCGCATAATTTGAATTTCAAACTTCTTGCTTTCACACAAATTGAAGATCTCTCTTCAACCTAGATGTTTCGACTAAAATCAAATTATCTGTGTATCTGCAGTTTCAATAGGGTTGCTATAATCTGAATTATTCCGTTCACAATTTTCCAGAACCACTTTTGACCGATATAATCACGTTTTGTGTTTGTTATTTATCGAGGATGTTGAATTGGACCGAAGAGAAACAAAAGGTTATCTATAATAGTAATTCAATAACTTTTTATGGATAGACCTTCATTGCAATAATATAAATATAAAGTAGAGGTATTCAAACTAAGTATAATCAACAAAGAAGTCTTATTCACATTGAGTTTTTCTAGTGTGTGGTTTTGAGGTGGTAATGTAAGTTAGTTGTCGATTTTGAGGGTTTTATCGATATCAGTCAATTCTTCCCAAGGAATTGAAATGAATCTGTATCATCAGAATTCAAATTCTGCTTAAGAATTTTATCCTAACCAAAGATTTTAACGAAATCTCTACCTTTGTGTAAAAGAAATCATGATTCATGTAACTTGTTGGTTACATTTCAAGTATATATATATTCTTTTGAAAGAGAGAATTACATACTGTTTTCTTAAATCAAAAAATACATGGCATATGGCACGTGTGAAGAAATGACGACAAGGAACAGATTATATAAAAGTATAAAATCTGTTTCCCGCTCCAAATCTAAGTGTTAGCAGAGGGAATGTAAACGGGGTACCATACAATTCTAAGTATGATACACGAGAACAGATAAAAACCTCTGAAATTGAACTGGATGCAAATATCTTGAAATTATATCTGTATCAGGAAGAAAAGAAGAAAAACGACAAAGAAGCAGTAAAAAAATACTTCACCAGCTAAAAAACCTTTTCACAAAGTCCTAACTCTCTTATGGACCGGGAGGATCTTTCGATCAGGTCCGATCTTCCAAGTGATGATTCTTCTGTTCTTCAGGTGTTCGAGGAACGCTACAGGCCCCTTATGTTGGGGGATCATCTCCCATAGATTAGAGTTGTTGTTTTTAGCGAAAAATCAGCAAAAAAGCAAGAGCAAATTCAAAAAACTTCTGACACTTCATTGTCATTTATGACCATGTACTTACTCAGCATGCCTCTTTTGGTTTTTATATTCCAGTGTAATTTTCAGTCTTTATTGATGATTTCACAGGTGGCAGACATCTATAGCTATTTTTTTGTGGGGGTTGACTGCGGCACTATGCGACCCTGTGCACATTCATAAGCACCCAGAAGTGGCAATTGTGGATTATAATGGACCTCTGCATCACGAAATCTTCGCAATCATCCGAGGAGTTGAAATACTCGAAATCATTAACAGTAACATCACGAGGGTGGATGGAAAAATGCTAGGAAAATTGCCGAAACTGAAGAAAATCAGGTTTATCAACTGTACAATCGATAGGGATGCTGTAGATATAGAGAATATGATGGAGGGTAAGTGAAGAAAATATTTGTGACTCACTGAAGTAGACTCGAGGGTGAAATTCACTGTCTTCAAAGGAATACATTCATTGGAGTTTCGTTTGTTCCAGGTGCTGTCAATCTGAAGGAATTCGTAGCCAGACATATTTTCGCAAGAGAATTACGCCCAGATATAGTCAGAAAACTTCCCTTGGAAGTCTATATCATGACTGACAACCATTACCCGAAACTAGGTGGGAATTTATTCAACGAAACTAAGCTCAAGTACTTGGACTTAGCTAGAAACCATATGGAATCAATAGAGGATGGTGCTTTCAACGGATTACATCTCTTGGAAAAGCTAGACTTGTCGACCAATAAATTAACAGAGCTTTCAGCCGATCTTTTGAAACCCTTGAAAAGTGTGAAGACAATCGATCTGAAGGAGAACCAATTCAAGAAATTCAGTGTTAAAAACTTGGAAGGCCTGGAAAATCTGGAGAAATTGGATTTGAGTAGTAATCCTTTGAAGGAACTCGACTTGGAAGGTGTCAAGACTATTGCTCCTAAGCTTCAGAGTATCGACATAAGTGGTTCCTCTTTTTCTGAAGCTGAAATCAAAGATTTGAAAGCCAAACTTCCAGATATTTTGAAGACTGAATGATACTTCAGCCATATTCGATAATGTATAAATTCAGATTTTCAAAACTTTTGCCTTATGAATCCTTGTCGCGTATGTCGGAAAATAATTGTTTTTATTTATCTTACGTCTAGCTGGAGAATTTATATTATAATAAAAGACGCATTTACAATATAAACATGGTTTATTAATATAATCTTTTCTTGCCTTAATTAGAACATACTGTAAACTCTTATAACTATTACAGAAAATAGCATTTAAAATAATCTGAAAAAATATAACAAGACAGTATCAGTCAGCTCATGAAAATAACTGCCATAGAATAGTTCAACTTAAATCGTTCAGGACATCATGAAAAGTAGAATCTATTTGGGTTTGAAACAGCGCACGTCATTTCCCAGAAAATATAAATAAAATTGATTATTGAATTCGAGATTTCAAATCGAAGGAGAATAACATGCAGTGATGGGAATGTACAAGAATCCTTATGTTCCATGCCTGACATTTAGAGAAAATTATCCTATGTAATTAGTCCAGTGATTCAAGGATTCAATACAAATTATCAGTTATATTAACCCTTCAGGATGATTCAAGATTAAATGCTAGTTCTCTGATAAATTCCACGTCTTTTTATTTGTAGAAGGTGGGAATGAAGATATTATTGAATTTGAATGAATATTCAGAAGAGTTCGAAAATCTCTTGAATCAATGGACCGAGTTGTTGAAACACACAATAATCTAAACGAAATTCATATAGGTGTCTGAAAACCAACAATAAGGTGGCCTTGTCTAACATTAAATCAATATGATTATCATGTATGGTATCACGACACTTAAAAGCTGCTTAATTTGTAATATAGTAAAAATAATTTTTTCTAGCTAATACAGAAATTCATCCAAGTTACCATCCATCACATTTCGCTCATTCGGTTTATTTTCATACACATCAAACACCGACCTTTCTTTCTCTTGAAGTTAGAATGCTCTTAATTCTCAATACATTTAAATATTTACAGTGGCGCCCGTTTGGGACAGAATAAATAGAAATATTCCGAAAGCTTCTTTTACTACATGGTATATATTTACACAAAGTTAGCATGTAGATGAGTACGTATATGTGGCAGGTTCACAGGGGGTGGGTGGCTTCTTGAGAACAGAGAAAATATTCGTTCTTGTTTCCTCGACAAATATTCTATACAATTTTTTCAAATCCACATCGACAATACCATCTGAACCATATTCCACTGACAAAATTCATCAAGAACAAGAATAGATATAAAAATATACAAATTTCTCGTCAAAACACAAATCTTGAAGCTGTGGCAAAAATTTCCTGAATTTCAAAAACCATTTAATCTCCTTATCAAAGGTGACCTGCGAAATGGCCAAACTTCACAGGGAGATGAAAGACATCAAGATATCATCATCATATGGGGTTGATATTGAATCGTCTTGGTTTCTCTTCTCTCTAAGTAGTGTTGGACCATTTTTCTTGGGGCACTCTGTATATTTCTCAACATCATCTGTTACCGACACTTCTGATAGCCTATATATACATATATAATAAATCTGGGTGAAATGAATTAAGTGTTGTAATACCTCATTTAATTTTCATCGAGAAAATAAGTTCATATTTCAGAGCAACCGATATATGAGATCAGAAATCACATAGTTTCGAAACAAGGACGAATACATCAGGGAGAACAATATTGTAGAACTGGAGGCTATTTGGACCCTTTGACAAAAACATTCTGGGTAACAAAATAATGTTAAAACACCGTTCTTTCATCGGTCAACTCTTAACATATTTAAGCGTACGTTTCCCATCATACTCGAATAATGATCTTTGCAAATCGGTGTCCTAACATTTTTCAAATACTCAAGCTATTTAAGAAAGTTTATCAGGCTTTTCAATGTCAAATCTCATTTCAATTTGGAATTGTGGACACAACTAAAAAAAATTAAGTTTTTCATTGAAAAGTCGACAACTGAAAACAGAAATTGAGAATATATAGTTTCAGCTAAAACATCAAACAGTCAAATTGCTTCATTCACATATAAACTAGTTATAAATCAGTTTTATTCAGATAATCAAATGGCTAGTTACTATCTAACAGAAAACCGACAAAAGTGCTACCAAAATGTCGTTTACAGAAAAAACAGTGTCAAGGTATAACTGAGGATATATCATGAAAAAAATTGAGAATAAAACGTTTTTTCAGAAACAAACTTCCTGATAGCACCTTGAGATTCAAACTAATAAGAACACCGATAGCCATCTTGTTAAGCATAAAGTTTACCACATTTCCAGCAGTAATCTTTTGCAGAGACATATACTTTTTGGTGTGTTCAACCTATTCAGTGAATTGGTAAGAGATAAATGAATATGAAGAATGGACAAATGAACATGGGGGAAGGTTAGATTTAAGTGAGGATTCTGAGCAGAATTCCTGTGAAATAGAGAAACGCGCACAATTTGATGTTGCTGGAAGATCCATACATCCTAATGCCCATGTCACGGATTTCGTTTTCTGTAAGAATAAGTTGAAATTAGCAGATTCGTATTTTTGAACAAGATTATAGATGGAGGCAACAATGAACGCCATATTTTCGACAAAATATTTAAAAGAGAAAATTTTGTAAATATAAATGAGATGTAACTGTCCTGCTGTGCTAATGATATACGAAATCGAAGCACAATAAACTTTAAATAAAAAAAAAGGAAAATTTTGTCTGGTACTTTCGAAAGGATAAACAAAAAGTATAGCGATCATTTTATCGCTACCTATCAATATAATGCCCCAATGGTTCCTCTGTCTAGTTCTTATTCCTGATGAATGAGAATGTTATGAATGAAAAAATGATTAGACATTGGAGGGGTTTCTGAAGTATGAGAAAATTAGTTGAATGTTCAGAGAAATATGCCACTAACTATAGTATAGAAGACTATAGTCTTCTTACCATTGTAAACATTTCTTGGAAGTTGAGGTCGTTCAGGGTATGACATATCTGAAACAAAATTTTCCCAAATAATCATAAGAATATGCGTCTTAAGAAGAATTGATTACGCTAGATTGTAGGTTATTTCGATTCTTGTTATTTTCTCATTCCTTGTTTTCGCATGAAATTAAATTTTTTATGCATTTATCAAGAGCCATTCTTCTGTTTGTGTCAATAATTGAATAATAAATTTCGAATTCATGAACACATGCTCTAAGACTACCAGAAATCGATATACGTCTCATATTTTTAGTAGAACCGATTATTGTAGGAAATGAAATTTTTCATAAGTTTTCTGCATGAAACACGCCATTTTCGAGTAATTCCTAATTTCATCCGATAACATTGGTCAAAAAAGTCGTAGAAACAGTGAACAGGGAAATTTACAATTGAAAAAGTACGAGTGATTCACACTGTATTCATCATTTTGGACATGATATAAAAATGCTACCCCATCAAACAAACTGCTCCACATGAGTTAGGGATATTGACTTAAATTGCAAAAAATTATATTGTTAAACTAAGATTTTTGTGATGAGAATTTATATTGATATGATTTCAAGTTGCAAATTAATTTAAGCCTGTTGTAGGTCTGCAGCGTATACAGGGCGGTTAAGAAAAATCGAGTAAAATAACGAAATTTTATTCCCTGAGAATTCAAGCATTTTAAGACTATCAACACAATGTATGGCCTCCACGGACATCAATAACAGCTCAACATCTTCTTTGCATACTACACACGAGGTTGTTGAACATTTCTTGAGGAATTTGGTTCCATAAACGGGGCAGAAGCTCTCTCAGATCATTTAAGGATTCTGGGGTAGGTTGATGATTATCTAATCCTCTTTGGAGCATATCCCATGCATGTTCTATGCGATTCAAATCTGGTGAGTGCGGAGGTATTGGACATTGGTAAATGTGGAATACCAAGTTCCTCGCGCGCATTCTCAACTATGGCAGCCCGGTGCGGTCTAGCGTTATCGTCTACGAATTGAAAAGATTCACCAATAGCAGCGTGAAAATTTGGCACAACATTTTCAATGACATGCTCCCTATAGTGTAAGGCGGACATATTCCCAGGACAAATGTGTAGATCTGTGCGCCCGTTGAAACATATCCCGGCCCATACCATAACACTACCTCCTTGGAATGGATGGACTTTTTGGACATAGCGACGATTACGGGATATGCGTGGGATTGTCCATACCCTTATTCTTCGAGAATCTGAAAATCGTCCATATCTGGATTCATCAGTGAAAAAGACACTACGCCATTGATCGTTCCAATTGATATGTTGCCTTGCCCATTCCAGTCTTTGACGCTTATGGTCACGTGTTAATGGAACTCCTCTTAATGGACGTCTAGAAACTAGATTCACCTCTCTTAAACGTCGTCTGATGGTTTCGATGGAAACTTGGACCCCATCTGCATTTTGAAGAGTATTCCGTAGCATTCTACACGTAGATGTAGGGTTTCTTCTCGCCGAAACGGTGATGAAACGATCCTGAGCAGGTGTTGTTTTTCGTCGCCCACCAAGCCTTGGTCTTTCCAACACGGAACCTGTCTCCCTGAACCTATTCCTAAGTCGAGATATCACACTTTGGCTGACTTGGAGCCTTTCCGCTACAACAACCTGAGTTAGGCCACCCTGTAGCATTCCGATAGCCCTATTAGCCTCAGCCCTTGTTAATTTACGTCTAGGCATTTTCAGAAAACGCGTTTCAAATCGCAGCCGTTGATAAACTGACTTCATTTTAAAATAAGAACATTCATGAAGCATATGCAAAGAACCAAACTTCAGAAAAAAGGCGACCAGATTGACAAAATGTCTCATATTGATTCTTATTGGATCGATCAAGTTGTTATTGAGTTTTGAATGATTTGACAGCGATTTTCTCGAAGATTACATACTTTTAAAAACGATTGAATACGATATCCCTGACTCTTGTGGAGCAGTTCATTATTCTTCAATTCGATTCCATTTTCTTTTCGAACAAGTACCTATTCATTTGTAGTTACTAAATGGTGCATGCGGTGGTATCAGAAATTTTCTGTTTTGCTGAAAATCAGCAATTTTTACTTATTATCGAGAAGAATGAGGCTTTTGAGCTTGATGAGAATCTACAGAAACAACTTTTCGGTCGAAACAATTTTTGAATATGATCTTAAAAGTTGAAAGAAATTACATTCTGAAAGTATTCGTATGCTGATTTTAAATGGCGAATGCGCTAGTAGCACACAATTTTTTGTTTTGCGCGCACCAAATCTAAATTTTTTTTGAGAATTTTGAACGAACCAAATTATTTTTCCATCAGTATCTGTACAAAAAAAAATACAATTTCCTCAAAAAACTGCTCGATCTTTCACCTACCTAAATCTGTGGTTTGAAAGGTGAAACTCTCAGAGAACGGGCTCCATCCAAATTTATTCCTCGCCTGCACCTTAGCCTCGTAGTTTTGACCCGGGTCCAAGCCACGTATTATATAATTCATGGTCTGGATGCCCGTAGTTTGCAAGGGGGTGGGTGCCGGAAGTATGACATCTCTCCAGTCTGTCCTGCGATCGATGTATTGTCGTCCTCCGTGAACGTAAGTCCCTGTGTTGTAACTGACTGCGCTGTACGTCCTGTTTTCCTGCTAGATAAACGATTCGGATCAAGATTCACATCCTTCTTCATCCAAAAATAAAATGCATGTGGTACTCGAGATACTCAAACAACAACCATCAGATTTCATTTAAAGAAGATGGTGCCACACCTCATACTTCCAACTCGAGTTGAAATACAAGCGTTAAATCACACCAGAAGAGTTTTTCTGGAATTTTTATATTTATAAAAAGAGAAAAATACTGCTACTCACTTTTCCAAAGAAGAGTTTCTTCTGGCTCTGATGGTGAAGGGGCTGTGGATGACCATCTTCGGAGGTTGTCATGGTGTCTGGTAACCTTCGGAACAACAACTTATATTCTTCGATTGGGCTAAGCGACTGGATGACCCAACTGATGTTGTAACTGTCTTTCCAACTTCCTCTCGAAGCACTGTTGAACTTTGCAGCATTTGGTTTACCTTTGGAATGAAGATTATGATGAGTTTACGTCTTAGTTTCGAGAAAACAATGTGGCGATAGTTTTGATATGGTTTAGGAGATAAATGAACGAAAAAAAAATGTAATGTGGATATGATCGAATGATTCACCTGTGAGTTGAACGCTCTTTCTTGTCTTGCCAAGTTGGTTATCAGCTACACAGGTGTAGTTTCCAAAATCTGACCTGTGAACCTTGCGGATGAATAGCGTGTGCCTTGAACCACGTGATTCCATTATCCTCCTTTCAGTTGTATCCAGTTGCATGGTATCTCTGTACCATAAAACCTGGAAAAATGTAACAATAGGAGTAATTTTTTTTTCAAATACAATAGTAGGAATATTCTGAAACTAGTTGCAGAATGGGCTTCTATTCCAACACGTATGCGGAATGAGTGTTGGAATTGCCTTCTGCAACGAGTATTAGACGATATTTTCTCTATTTCAGTCAAGTTTTGTGAAAAACTCGAAATTGAATGAAAAATCAGATTACACATTCTAGTGACATTTATGTAATATCTTGGCAGTTGGTGTAACTGTTACGAAAATTGACAGATCGTACGTTTCGAATTTTGAAATCATTTACACTGCGCAAAAAAATTAACGCACATTCTGAAAATCTCAATTTTGATGAATGAAACTCTACATTGACTGTATAACTTATTTTTTATGTTCTCTCGGGAAGGTTTTGAACGAAACAAGACACATTAAATGGAAGAAAAATTCAGAATTCCACCGAATCTTATGTGAAAGAAGAGAAATGAACAATTTTCAAAATACTGAAATGCTGATAAGTGATTTAATACTTGGTATGTCCACCCCTTGTTAATTACAGCTCGGCAACGACGGTTCATACTCAAAATGAGTATGAGTGTTCTGATCTAATCCTTCCCAGATTTCTCCGAGTTGGATTCCCAAGTGTAGCTGGAGAGTAGCTGGATGATTTTCTGAACTTCTCAGCCTTCTATTGAGGTTGTCCCAAACCTGCTCAATCGGATTGAGATCTGGACTTCTTGCTGGCTATTCCATTCGAGAGACTTCAACCTCTTCAAGGTACTCCTGAACGATGCGCGCACGATGGGGTCTGGCATTATCGTCCATAAAAATGAAATTTTCACGAATGTATGGGGCAAATGGCACTACATGCTCTTCAATAATGTTCCTTATATACTTATCAGCATTCATAGCTCCATTATCAACGACCACTAGGTCTGTGCGAGCAGTCAAAGATATTCCACCCCATACCATAATCGATCCTCCCCCGAAACCAGTAGTATTCAGGAAATTGCACTGAGCATATCTTTCATGTGGACTTCTGTATACAAGGGAACGTCGATCACAATGGTAAAGGCAGAATCTAGACTCATTTGTGAAGAGAACTCTTTCCCAATCGGCCTCTTCCCAATTGATATGCTCTCTCGCAAAATCCAAACGTGCCCTTCGATGGGGTGGGGTAAGAGCTGGGCCTCTTGCCGCGACACGAGGCCTTAAATCATATTCTCTGAGGCGATTTCTTATTGTCTGAGTGCTAATTTGCACCTCATGAGGTTGCTCAAGCTGATTTTGAAGGAGGCGAGCGGTTGCAAACCGTTGTCTCAACGAAGAAACTCTCAAGTAACGTTCTTAAATGGCAGTTGTTACCCATGGTCTACCCTGTCCTGGTCTTCGGACATTCATACCTGTCTCCCTGAATCGCTGCAACATTCTGGACACACTTGTATGGGAAACTCCAAACCTTCCTTCAATTCTTGTGTATGTCCACCCTTCTCCTCGCAAAACTACCGCTTCGGCACATTCCTCTTGGGTCAAATTGCGTGTTTCGCGTTGCATAGCGATCGAAAGAAAAACTATTGATCACTAGAATTGATCGAGAAAAACTGATTTTAGAATGGAGCCAATACATTCAAAATCTGATAATATCATCTTTTTTTATTCTTGCTGGGAGAAAACATATGTATTGAAGAAAAACGTTGAAAGTGGATAACATATGCATGCATAATTCTGATAAAAATAATTATCATTGAGAACACCCTCAGTTGTAAAATAAATTTGAGATTTCCATAATGTGCTTTAATTTTTTTGCGCAGTGTATCATAAAACCTCACCTGTAATATCATATGGACTGAAAAGCCCCTTAATGATTATTGAAATAAAGTTTTCAGCGTCATAGATAAAAATTCGAAATTATCGAACTTCAGGAAGCAGAAAAAAGTTTTCCAACTATGAATTTAAATTTCATAACATTCAGATGTTATACCGAAACCACCTTAACTTATGTTCGCGAAGTAGATAAAAGCAGCGACTGATATCCCATAATTGAATCCGGGCAGAGTGCAGTTTAGTGCCCGCGATTTTAATTTGAGTTCCCCAAGTTCAAAACGGGAATATTCAATTAATATTTCTCAGAAGTTGTCAGGAAAACAAGGGGAAATTATATCTCATTTCATCCGACAGAAAGATGCTTTGGGCAAAGAGCTTGCCTTCATTATATTATTGGAAGTATCATTAATTAATTTGCTCACATCATTCTCTGAGAGAGCCCCAAAGCTCTCTGTAATAAGTCGGTTGAGGCTTCTGTTCACTATCCATTTTAATCCGTTTGACGCAGGGGATCCCCTAGATTTCGTAGTGAAAATGCCGCAATTTTGCGATTGCCAGAGCACCTTTGTGAGCCGGTGCACTGTCTTAATGAAAAATGATAATTTTAGGTTATAAATGGGACTTCTCAGGTTGACAACAGAATATTATTGAAATGACAATGTGTCTCTCTTCCCATTGATTCATCTAAATTCTAAAGGCATCTCTGAATTATCTATATCTATATCTATATATATATATATATATAAAACAGAGTTGTTGGTTACACCATTTATAACTCGAGATCGGATGGACTGTTTGTTATGAAACTTCATTTATGGATTCGTCGACGGCCTAGTTATTATAAAATACATTAACACTCTGAAAAATTCGATGAAAATTTGTTTATGTAGGTAATGCTTTTCCTCCTTTTGAATAAGGCCGCTAGGTGTCGCTACGGTTAATGGATCTTAACTAGACACTGTAGCGTAGTCGTGAAGGTACTATAGTTGATATTATCGCCCCTAGATGGCGATGATAATTACGATTTGTGAAATCCACCGAAAGTAGGTATCATTTAGGCGAAACAAAGTTCGCCGGGCCAGCTAGTATATATATAAAACAGAGTTGTTGGTTACACCATTTATAACTCGAGGTCGGATGGACTGTTTGTTATGAAACTTCATTTATGGATTCGTCGAAGGCCTGATTATTATAAAATTCATTAAAATTCTGAATAATTCAATGAAATATTTGTTTATGTAGGAAATGCTTTTCCTCCTTTTGAATAAAGCCACTAGGTGTCCTTACGGTTAATGGCTCTTATCTAGACACTGAAGCGTAGTCGTGAAGGTACTATATTGGATATTATCGCCACTAGATGGCGATGTATACAATTATTGTGTTATTTGCATAGAACTCACAATAACATGGAAGGCAATTATCAGATCAAAAGCAGGTAAACATCACAAGTTGGTGGAACAGTGAATATTCACCGGAATGTCAAGTAAATCGGATGGTGACGATCAGAATCAATCGTGAGTTGTCCATTTTCATCTTTTCTCCATATTTCTGAAATTTTTTTGAACTTCTGTTTGGGTAATAAATATATTTGCGGAAACAACTGAATTCAAAATTGCCCATAATTAGTAATTGACATATTATTTTTGTATTTCTGTTTTGTGTGACAGCTCATATCTATGGAAAAAATGACAGTTGACAGATGACGTTTGACAGATGACATTTGACAGAACTTATTTATCTCCTGCTTGAAAAAATAGCAATGATAAGTTATTCCACAAAGCACATCACCAGTGATCGGAGCTTGATCTAAAATCAACTCGGTTTGACAGTTCAGAAATCTAACCAAGTCATTGATCTCCGATCACTGGTGATTACGATTTGTGAATCCACCGTAAGTATAGGTATCATTTAGGCGAAACAAAGTTCGCCGGGCCAGCTAGTTATTATTATAAAAAGAATAAGAGTTGAGGTTCACAACCTATTGACTCAAAAATAACTTCAAGAAATTAAAAAGTATGTGAAAAAGAAGGAGAAAAAAAAGTCAACACACTAAACAACACCAGAATATTCTCGAGGGACAAAACACGTCTTTTACAAGATTGGTTTACATCGAGCTATTCCTAGTGGAATGACGATCTCACAAACAATAGACGCCATGTGTAACCCTTCAAGTCCGGCCATTGCCAATTTCTTTATTGGAAAATTCGACAAGAAACCAACCAAATGCATGCGATATGCAGATGATACCTTCGTGATTTGGAGTCACGGTGAAGAACAATCCTGCAACACCTCAATAGCAGGAGCCCAAACATTGAATTGTCCATGGAAGTAGAGAAAGATGGTGCAGTACCTTTCCTGGATGAATTGGGTGACTAGGAAGCCTAATCTACTCACACAGACAGATATCTACACAAGGAGTCCCAAGCAACAGGGGGTAGTGATCAAAAGTCTTGTTGAGAGGGAATCAGTAGCTTTACTTTTTATATTTTACCGCTTTGTATCTTACCGCACGAAAATAAATATTCATCATAAAGTGACATATTATCTGATATCGAATACAACATGAAAGGAACAATGGTGAATAAACCAGAGGAGTATAAAAATAACAAAACATCAGAAATCATATCGAATCGTTTTGTTTCTGGCGGAGCGTGAGTGAAAAGAACAGCATTATCGTTCCGCTTTTCACCTTCCCTTCTTTTCCATTGAATCACATCAATATAGCGCAAAAATTCAGATCTGATGCTCTCCTGACAGAACAGACATCTGCTTTGTGAATCCTTGAGCTTCAGTTGATTGCTTCTTTTCTCTTTTATTTGTTACACTTGTAAATAATCGACCTAGTCGTCATTCGTCGGTTTCGTGATATTTCTCGATTGAAAATAGGTACCCAATTCGGTGATTGCGAGAAAAAAAACTGTTAGCACCCTATGGTTACCTTGATGATCACTATGCGATAAGTTGTTATCTGTACTTACATAACAACTGCGAAGAGGGTTAGGAAGTAGTGAAATTTGAACCCACTCTCAACAAACTGTATTTTTTTGTTACCTCAACTTAGATAACAAGCACGAAATAATTATACAAGTAATATGTATACGATTATGAAATGTACCTTCTGTGTGAAAATGTATAGCAAGAATGAAAATGATCAATTGTGATCATCGAAAATGTATGGTTTACAAGCGAGTACTTACAAAAACTGACTGCTTGCCTCTGTAACATAGGGTTTTGAAGACAAGCTGGAGAAAAAATGGGGGCTCATTTTCTCTGAGTGAAAGAGGAAAAAATCAACACTTGATTGGGTGTCAGAATTGAAAAACGCCTTGCTAGGCCACAAAAGTGCTCGGACAACTTATTCGAACCATTCGAATACTCGATAAATGCAGTTTTGCGGATCAATAACATCAATATCTTGAATGGTCTGTGCACGAGAACAAAACATGAAAATGAAATATCGAAAATATTAAACTTGAATAATTCCTAACTTATGAGGGCTACATGAATGTGTTTGGTATCAAAATGTAGGTTTTCGGGGTCGCTCCATTCAATAAAGAATGTTTCAGAGCTCTTTTTGTCATAGTTTAGATTTTCACCTGTCAAATGACATTTTTTACAAAAACTCGAATTTTCAAACCATCACAGCTCCCCATCCTTTGATCACCGCCATTATTTATTCATATTATGATGATCAGCATAGGTCCAAATATCTCTGTGCAAAATATGAGCGATTTGAAAAATTCAAAATTTTTGGTGAAAAATGCCTAAGGGGTATGACCTCCAAAAAACGCCTTAAACTCAATACCAAATAAAAATGGGTGGATCTAACGGTGGGATCGCTCGGACAACTTATTCGAACCATTCGAATCCTCAATAAATGCAGTTTTGCGGATCAATAACATCAATATCTTGAATGATCTGTGCACGAGAACAAAACTTGAAAATGAAATATCGAAAACATTAAACTTGAATAATTCCTAACTTACGAGGGCTACATAAATGTTTTTGGTATCAAAATGTAGGTTTTCGGGGTCGCTCCATTCACTGAAGAAAGTTTCAGAGCTCTATTTGTCATAGTTTAGATTTTCACCTGTCAAATGACATTTTTTACAAAAACTCGAATTTTCACACCATCACAGCTCCCCATCCTTTGATCGCCGCCATTATTTATTCATATAATGTTGATCAGCATAGGTCCAAGTATCTCTGTGCAAAATATGAGCGATTTTAAAAATTCAAAATTTTTGGTGAAAAATGCCTAAGGGGTATGACCTCCAAAAAACGCCTTAAACTCAATACCAAATAAAAATGGGTGGATCTAACAGTGGGATTACTCGGACAACCTATTCGAACCATTCGAATCCTCAATAAATGCAGTTTTGCGGATCAATAACATCAATATCTTGCATGGTCTGTGCACGAGAACAAAACTTGAAAATGAAATATCGAAAACATTAAACTTGAATAATTCCTAACTTACGAGGGCTACATAAATGTTTTTGGTATCAAAATGTAGGTTTTCGGGGTCGCTCCATTCAATAAAGAATGTTTCAGAGCTCTATTTGTCATAGTTTAGATTTTCACCTGTCAAATGACATTTTTTACAAAAACTCGAATTTTCAAACCATCACAGCTCCCCATCCTTTGATCGCCGCCATTATTTATTCATATTATGTTGATCAGCATAGGTCCAAGTATCTTTGTGCAAATTATGAGCGATTTGAAAAATTCAAAATTTTTGGTGAAAAATGCCTAAGGGGTATGACCTCCAAAAAACGCCTTAAACTCAATACCAAATAAAAATGGGTAGATCTAACAGTGGGATTGCTCGGACAACCTATTCGAACCATTCGAATCCTCAATAAATGCAGTTTTGCGGATCAATAACATCAATATCTTGAATGGTCTGTGCACGAGAACAAAACTTGAAAATGAAATATCGAAAACATTAAACTTGAATAATTCCTAACTTACGAGGGCTACATAAATGTTTTTGGTATCAAAATGTAGGTTTTCGGGGTCGCTCCATTCAATGAAGAATGTTTCAGAGCTCTATTTGTCATAGTTTAGATTTTCACCTGTCAAATGACATTTTTTACAAAAACTCGAATTTTCAAACCATCACAGCTCCCCATCCTTCGATCGCCGCCATTATTTAGTCATATTTTGTTGATCAGCAAAGGTCCAAGTATCTCTGTGCAAAATATGAGCGATTGGAAAAATTCAAAATTTTTGGTGAAAAATGCCTAAGGGGTATGACCTCCAAAAAACGCCTTAAACTCAATGCCAAATAAAAATGGGTGGATCTAACGGTGGGATTGCTCGGACAACTTATTCGAACCATTCGAATCCTCAATAAATGCAGTTTTGCGGATCAATAACATCAATATCTTGCATGGTCTGTGCACGAGAACAAAACTTGAAAATGAAATATCGAAAACGTTAAACTTGAATAATTCCTAACTTACGAGGGCTACATAAATGTTTTTGGTATCAAAATGTAGGTTTTCGGGGTCGCTCCATTCAATAAAGAATGTTTCAGAGCTCTATTTGTCATAGTTTAGATTTTCACCTGTCAAATGACATTTTTTACAAAAACTCGAATTTTCAAACCATCACAGCTCCCCATCCTTTGATCGCCGCCATTATTTATTCATATTATGTTGATCAGCATAGGTCCAAGTATCTCTGTGCAAATTATGAGCGATTTGAAAAATTCAAAATTTTTGGTGAAAAATGCCTAAGGGGTATGACCTCCAAAAAACGCCTTAAACTCAATACCAAATAAAAATGGGTGGATCTAACGGTGGGATTGCTCGAACAACTTATTCGAACCATTCGAATCCTCAATAAATGCAGTTTTGCGGATCCATAACAACAATATCTTGAATGGTCTGTGCACGAGAACAAAACTTGAAAATGAAATATCGAAAACATTAAACTTGAATAATTCCTACCTTATGAGGGCTACATGAATGTTTTTGGTATCAAAATGTAGGTTTTCGGGGTCGCTCCATTCAATAAAGAATGTTTCAGAGCTCTATTTGTCATAGTTTAGATTTTCACCTGTCAAATGACATTTTTTACAAAAACTCGAATTTTCAAACCATCACAGCTCCCCATCCTTCGATCGCCGCCATTATTTAGTCATATTTTGTTGATCAGCAAAGGTCCAAGTATCTCTGTGCAAAATATGAGCGATTGGAAAAATTCAAAATTTTTGGTGAAAAATGCCTAAGGGGTATGACCTCCAAAAAACGCCTTAAACTCAATACCAAATAAAAATGGGTGGATCTAACGGTGGGATTGCTCGAACAACTTATTCGAACCATTCGAATCCTCAATAAATGCAGTTTTGCGGATCAATAACATCAATATCTTGCATGGACTGTGCACGAGAACAAAACTTGAAAATGAAATATCGAAAACATTAAACTTGAATAATTCCTACCTTATGAGGGCTACATGAATGTTTTTGGTATCAAAATGTAGGTTTTCGGGGTCGCTCCATTCAATTAAGAATGTTTCAGAGCTCTATCTATCAAAGTTTGAATATTCACCTGTCAAATGACATTTTTCACAAAAACTCGAATTTTCGAACCATCACAGCTCCTCATTCTTTGATCGCCGCCATTATTTATTCATATTATGTTGATCAGCATAGGTCCAAGTATCTCTGTGCAAAATATGAGCGATTTGAAAAATTCAAAATTTTTGGTGAAAAATGCCTAAGGGGTATGACCTCCAAAAAACGCCTTAAACTGCTGAAAGAGCAAAAGAGAGGTATGCCATCTATCGTCGTCCAGGGCTACGAGAGGGAATTGGTGGTCCAATTCTTAACTAGATGTCGCCTTGACGTACACTGTACCTTAAAGACTTCGTCTAGTTTTGTATAAGAGGACCTCCGTTCCACTTCAATTTTCATCGTTGTAGGGTTATGTTGTCCTGAAGAGATCAGAACAAGATCGAAACCTAGGTCGACTTCTACCCACTTCGATGAGGTTGGAACTTTCGCAGTTCCCTGGTTGAAGATGATGGCAAGTTCGTGTCGGATCCATGGCGGTCGTTGATATTTATATATCAACGGACGCGATGTATCTGATAAATTCTTGATGATTAATCAATGATTCCTTTTGGAGATATTTCCTTTTTCTTACAAAAATGGGTGGATCTAACGGTGGGATTGCTCGAACAACTTATTCGAACCATTCGAATCCTCAATAAATGCAGTTTTGCGGATCAATAACATCAATATCTTGAATGGTCTGTGCACGAGAACAAAACTTGAAAATGAAATATCGAAAACATTAAACTTGAATAATTCCTAACTTATGAGGGCTACATAAATGTTTCTGGTATCAAAATGTAGGTTTTCGGGGTCGCTCCATTCAATTAAGAATGTTTCAGAGCTCTATTTGTCATAGTTTAGATTTTCACCTGTCAAATGACATTTTTTACAAAAACTCGAATTTTCAAACCATCACAGCTCCCCATCCTTTGATCGCATCCATTATTTATTCATATAATGTTGATCAGCATAAGTCCAAGTATCTCTGTGCAAAATATGAGCGATTTTAAAAATTCAAAATTTTTGGTGAAAAATGCCTAAGGGGTATGACCTCCAAAAAACGCCTTAAACTCAATACCAAATAAAAATGGGTGGATCTAACAGTGTGATTGCTCGGACAACCTATTCGAACCATTCGAATCCTCAATAAATGCAGTTTTGCGGATCAATAACATCAATATCTTGAATGGTCTGTGCACGAGAACAAAACTTGAAAATGAAATATCGAAAACATTAAACTTGAATAATTCCTAACTTACGAGGGCTACATAAATGTTTTTGGTATCAAAATGTAGGTTTTCGGGGTCGCTTCATTCAATAAAGAATGTTTCAGAGCTCTATTTGTCATAGTTTAGATTTTCACCTGTCAAATGACATTTTTTACAAAAACTCGAATTTTCAAACCATCACAGCTCCCCATCCTTCGATCGCCGCCATTATTTGATCATATTATGTTGATCAGCATAGGTCCAAGTATCTCTATGCAAAATATGAGCGATTTGAAAAATTCAAAATTTTTGGTGAAAAATGCCTAAGGGGTATGACCTCCAAAAAACGCCTTAAACTCAATGCCAAATAAAAATGGGTGGACAATTTTTTCTGTCTATACAGACTAATGAGAGCACCTTATAACCTAGGCATTTGATGTCCGGCATAGGTTTCCCTATCTGAACTTGTACTGCAATAAATGTGTCGCCATATATTTAGTTTCATAAGCCTATTCTGAGAAACTGAGAAGGTTAACAGGATGTAAGGTTATATGGTCTTGAAAATCCAAATGAATATCCCAAACTTGACCTGACTATCTTGGGTTGAGAACACTTTCAATAGATGACCCATAAATCAGTCTATAGATTTCGGGATGTATGAAACGGACTGTATAATCCCACAGAAATAGTGTCTCCTTTTCATTAATCTCTCAAGCCGCAGCTCCCCGATACCCCCAGTGGGCCCGCTCGGTCTCTAAACTGCTGTAATCCCTGCGAGTGAAGCAATTGAAATCAAAGAAACCCGATTGAATCCCCTCCACTCAGTCACCTGATCTCGGATCCGGAATAATCTTGAAAGTTGTATCCGTCTAATCTCGACTGAAGTATCTCCCCCAAATGAAAAACACTCCACTGCTGCACAAAGCGGAAGGTTACGTCTCCAAACTACTCCAAATCTTGCAGGAACCACTCGAAGAAATGTCCCGAACTCTCGACTGTAATATTTCCCTTATTACGTCAACGAATATCGCAACTTTCCCAGATATTAAGGGGCGTTCTCGTCGTCGTTTCCGGGCAATGTTCCATTTGTTTAGCTCCCATCGGGGATGCAATAAAGCATCCGACTTATGAGGCTAGAAATTAAATTTCAGATGGGGTTGTACCGATTGTACTCGTCGTTTTTGAACGATGTAATTGTTTCGCGATAGACGAGTTCAGCAGAATGAGGACTTTTTCATTACGAGCTTCCATTTAACTTGCAATGTATACAGGGTGAGTCTTCGACTTGCACATATATTTGAACAGAAGATTCTTGAGGTCAAAAGAAACCTTTTTTTCATATGTCATTTTTTCGTATTCGGCACTGTTCAAAAGATATAGCCATTTGAAAAAAATTTGGGCCAAATACGTACCTGATACGATTCTCTGGAATTGATGCAAAGTGCATATTTCTTGATTGGAATTGAGTTGATACATTTAGGAAATACCCAAGCACTAACCTTATTGAAATAAAAATATAACAAACACGATATTTCCTAACAAAAACACTGAGTTTTGTCCGATTATTTCTGCAATTTAAAAGTCACTTTTCTCCCACCAAAATAGGTTCCCTCTTCGATTCTTACGAAGATAAGTTTGTAAACACTAATAAATTGTTCATATTTTCCTCTATATCCCAACAATAGCTTATAAAAAATCGTTTTTACTAACCTAACCTGACTTCATTAACCTAGGTCATAGGATTAGAGGTCAATGACTTAAGCTAACCAACTTCTATGATATTTCACAGAGCTTTGAGGAGACGATGCCAGATTGTGTTGAATTTCTCTTTAAACAAGGAAGCAGTACCGTTAACTGATGAACTAAGGCAAGGGAACTAGTTTTGTTTATGGTGACTAGTCGTTCCTCTTTGGAAACGCCCAAAGTAAGTAAAGAGTAATATAATAATATATTATATAATATAATAATTCTGATTTTCGCCGATATAGCGCTACGATTTTAATTTCAGTCGCCTATAACGGTGCGCAACTTCGCAATGCGAGGTAGCCAGCGCGCAAAACAAACCGTTGTTCCACATACCAAACAGTTGGCCTGTGGTTGGTGAACGACGCATGCGCATAGCGATAACCGGCGAGATCGGCTAGGATTGGTCGATTTATTCATTTACAGAGAAGCAAACAGGTGATGATTATGTGAAGACTCTCAGTGGAAGTGAATTAATGTGATAATAACCGTGTAGTGTCGCCACAGATCATATATTGATACGTATCATTTCATTTCTCATTAATTTCAATTCAATACGTGGTCTGTATGGGACATTCATCATTAATATTCGAATTTTGTATTCCATTGTCATATTTTCTTCAATATGGACCGGTAACAATAAATTTTCAATAGAAACTGTGCGTATAAAATGTATAATTTCATGCTTCTTAGAATCCAATTTTATCTTCCTCATTTGTGGGATTTTATTATTACAAATCTCTACATCGAACGTTTTTTCATCATAAAGATTTTAGTCTTGACAAAGTTACTAAACATTCTGACAACATTGTTAATTTGTAAGTAGATAATCAGAGAGTTCAGTGATTCTGTGTTATTATAAATCCAGGGCAGCATCCAGATTATTCTTGTGAGTTTTGATTTTTTCGTCGAATTTTGTAGGTTAAAATTGGGAATAACTCTAAAAAGACGCGTTTCATTAAAAAAATATAAGAATACTTTAATTTTTTTAAATTCTTTCGAAAAAAAAGGACCGTTTTTTTTCAAGTGGTTTTATAGTATTTTTGCGTAGATTTATGAGTCGGCTACACTGTAACTTTTATACCAGGAGAAATATTGAATAAGTGTTGATTGAGGAATATGCACTATGAATAGATTTTTTTAAGTGTTTCATAAGACGTATTCGAGGAAGGAATTTTGATACGAATTCAAGATTCTCTATTGTTGACTAAAAGTACATGAACTTGAATTGTAAAATATTTTCAAGCATAATCTACTTCCCGTTCTACCGAAAATGAAAGTAAACTTCGTCATTTCAAATGTAACACCCTGTATATTTATACATATCCGAATTCTTCGTACAATTGTACTGATTTGATATATGATATGCGCAACCACTTCAAGCGATTGTTGAGTTATAGCCTGATTGTCCAATTTGTTGACAGAAACAGTGTCACAAATTAGTGTTTATATATCACATAATTCTATATTTATAATTCTATGGTTTATATCTCCAAAATCCCTCATTGTGAGAATTCCTTTTTGCAACAGTGGAACAAAAGAAAGTACGCTGATACTGCACCTTGTATAAATTATGAGGAAAAATTATACAGGGTGCCTGAAACCGGGCTTCAAAGTGAGCCTCAATAAAACTATGAAATCTCATTTTTTTCAAATGGTAACCATATAATTTTGCAATTCCGATTAATTCAAGATGGTAGCTCCGAAAAGGTTATCCGGAATTTTGCGCTATTAAGCCTTGAATAAGGAATCCGTTTTTCAGTTCCTGACCCAGTATACATTTTATTCCCGCCTGTGTGAGTTATTCCATCTACGTTCTCGTGCTCAAAAATACTGTACTGTCTAGACCTGAATCTAATGATTTCCCAGCGGTCTGCGTTCATTCCGGCTAAGAATCCAACGAGATGAATAAATGCACGAACTATGAATAATGCTCCGGGGAATTTTTCATCCAAAGGTAGTGCGGAGACAAGAAGAAAAGATTATGCTATGGCACATACCACATCAGTCTTCCTACATAGATGCGCATGAATATCCATGATTTACTGTGCGAAGGAAATGAACAATGAGGTATTATTTTAGGATCAAAAATAACCATTTCCGTAGACTGTTCAACTATTCGACTTGATAGAGCAGCATTATCGGCATCAACAAAGTTTGAGATCATTGGGTAATGATATAAGGTATTGATGCCTCTGAGGCGAGCATTGTGAGAAAAACGGCCACATGTCGGGTCGACCGATAAAACGTACTTAGCAACGTTCAATTGGGTCCTACCCCACCCTCCGTACAGCCGAGACTTTGCTCCTTCGGATTACCATCTCTTCCGATCGATGTAACATGGCCTTTGGACAGCACTGCTTCAATTACGAATAGAGCGAATACAGAAATTCAAAAATTGGTCAATAGAAGGTTATGAAAGTTAGAAATTCGACCATAGATCAGTATTCCTAAGGACCTTGCTTCCAATCCATCACCCGACTTGCATAACACCCCAACAGTCCAGTCATTTAAGCTTAAATTAGGTAAGACTCCGATAAATCGATGATCATAAATATTTTTCAATTTTTATTAACTATTATATTTTATTTTATCATTTTTTTTATGTATTAAATCTATATCCATTCAATACGACTGACAAATTTCGATGAACTAGCTGCAGCATTTGAGGAAGAAAATTGTTCGGCCCAGAGATTATT
The DNA here is from genome assembly GCA_910592335.1 of Adalia bipunctata. NCBI lineage: Eukaryota > Metazoa > Arthropoda > Insecta > Coleoptera > Coccinellidae > Adalia > Adalia bipunctata. The sequence continues at coordinate 9,599,904 of OU342948.1, read as the reverse complement.
AGAGAGTGGAACTCAAATCTTTTTGGCAATCTATAATGCTTCGAAATCTGTGAAAAGTCTCGATCATCTTCGTTATATGCATGACGTCAAGTCTACAAAACTTAATAAACCTGTGCAGCTTTCAAATATTCCACTAACAAGTGCAGCTGCTCATCAATTTTTCAAAAGTGTACCTATATTATTGTAACGTTTTCTTCGTTATTAAAACGTCAGAAATAATTAAACTATTTATTTACACTACTATCAACACTTATAATTAACAACTAATGAACTTATTCTAACAAAAGTCTGTACAATTTATTTTCACTGATTTATTTGCACTAGTATTTATCTTCACTCGTCGCTTGTCTCTAACTGAATGAATCCTCATCCGTCGATGGGCCTCTTATATGTATCACGCCGAATGTTTCTAGTTAAGTCCGGACCCTCTGGAACTTTCCCGAATCATTCGCGGCCGTTATGTCGGATAGAACGCGTTTCCAGAAACCTCTCGATCGGGCCGTAGCGCTGAATGCACAGGGCCGTACTTGTCAAATATTTCAAACTCAGTTAAGGCATGATTTGGAACCCCACCTTATGGGGTTGGGCAACGCGAAACGATTTTCTGGAGCCTATCATGACAATTTTACCACCTACTCCAGAAGGTTTGCTAAATGCAATTTTCTGCAACTGTAAGGGCCCCCGCAGACTGCAGACTTTTTAATCGGCCGATAGTTTGGTCGGCTTCTTAATCAGTATGGAGAGGAATGCATGTGCGCACACTACAGCGATTCTTCTCCATACTGATTAAGAAGCCGACCAAACTATCGGCCGATAAAAAGTCTGCAGTCTGCGGGGGCTCTAAGAGTGGTTGTGGTTCGCGATGCGGATGCAGGAAAGCGGGCTTGCTATGCTCTTTAGCATGTGGCCAATGTAATGGGCCAGCTTGTCTCAATGCTCTTACATATCAGAGCGAGATTAACGAAGATGGAACATTTGACCCCGAAATCATGGAAGAACTTGACACATATTTCTTTGAAGACGATAATGAAGACCAGTTTGAAATATACCAGCAGCCGGACGAGAACGATGAAGAGCAAGAAGATGATTAGAATTATAAATTGTAGTTTCTGTACCCTTTATTCCATTTTTTTACTTTTGATAAAGATGAATGTATTGAATGATATTTTTTAATAAAAGATTAATTCATAATTCACCTTTTTTTTTTCATCGTGTAGGAAGTTACTTATAATAAGGTTTAAATTCAAATATAATTCCTATATTCTCATTAACAATTCTGCAATTACATGGGCAGGTAAGTGTTGTTAAATAAATCAATACTGAATGAAAAGTGGATAGGTTAGGAAAAAAATGATGAAATATAATATAATAGTTAATAAAAATTGACAAATATTTATAATCATTGATTTATCGATAGTTCATCAACAATATATGGCGTGTTTTCGACCGGAGGCACCGGTTGACCTGAAGTGATGCTGTGACCGCGCGCTCTCCGCCCTCTATCTCGTAAACGGTTCACCGTACGAAAAATTTTTTCAAACAAAATTTGTAGAGAATTTTGTATTCTACAATATTTATAATGGATACAAATAGCGAAACACCCATAGGAAATGAGATATTTACAAAAAAGCGCAAAAAAACGATTTTTGTGACCTTTGACCTTGAAATTCCATAGTTGCGTACACCCTACCATATGTAGTAGTACGAGAGATGACGACCAAAACCATGTTTCATAGCGGCCCGGCTAAAACCGTGTAAAATCGATAGATTAGATGACCCTAGAGCCGACTGGTAAGTAGTAATACTCAGAAGTGTAGCATCTTCGCGGGGGGGCATTTCTGCTGTGTAAAAAAAAAATGGTCGACGGTCGTATAACGGCCCGTCTGATATTGAAAATGTACATAGATTTTGTTATTTTATCACTAAAATTTGTGTTTTCAGACATTTTGTGCGTAGCGTTTGACCTGAGTGTCTTTACAAAAATGTCAAAAATCTGACCTAAGTGACTCATAGCGGCTCGGTTCATTTTTGTTTTGAATCATTCGTCTGGATGCCCAAAATACAAAAATACGGTTTTCAGACATTTTGAGTGTCGCCTATAACGAAAAAATGTGCTGGAGTCGCCCGGCAAAAACTCAGGCTACACTATAGGAGAAAGACATATGCGATCTTATCGCAAAGAAAAGAGATGAACCAAGTGTGAATTCAACTTGTCAAAATCATATTGATGTAAACCAATATTTATGTGACCACAGGCTTGCTTAGCCCACAAGCTCTGACCACAAGGAGTTGATGCGTTGGATATAATTCATGTAAAACTAATTTCTGAATTGAAGTCATATATTTTTTTATATATTTCATTTGGAATATATCTATTTGGTGACTATGATCAAAAGAATTTCTGTGAAGTATTTCGAAAATTTCTCAAATTATTTTACAGACTTGGATCAGGAATATATTAGAAATGATTTGAGTTAAACGTTGAACTAATTCATAATATCTAAATAAATATAATGCATATATTTTTGCTGAATAATTAATGTTTTATTGGCCACAAACTACAAAAGTACGTATTATCATTTCATTCTTCCGAATTTTCAATTAGTAAATTTGGTAGCTACCTCAATTTCATGTTCAGTGCTAGTATTTCTATAGGATTGCGGCTATTCAGCATTGATTTCTTGTGCTTGAGGAAAGAAACTTGAATTCAGAAACACATTAGATAAATGTTAGATAAATATGTGTATGACAAAATTGATAAAACGATACCTCTGAGGTAAATTTACTTCACGTTCATGCAACCGGGCTAAGTACTGCAAATTGAAAAGTTGTCTGATTAGTTAAATGCTACATTCAATTTGTCTGATATCATTTTTTTCCACATCTGGGGAACGTATTCAATCATTGACGACGAATTTCAGACAGGTCGCTATGAGTCACTTAGGTCAGATTTCTTGACATTTTCGAAATGCTATAAAAATGTAAGGCGACATGTTTTTTGTCTGAAAATTGATCTTTCCACATCAATTGACACGGCTTAACCTATAAAAATCATTTCAGACGAGCCGCTGTAAGTTTTTTTTTCTTTTCATTTTTTACCTTTTTTTATTGGTCTCCTGGGTACGCGCTACAATCTTGGTGTCTGAAAACTGTGTTATTGGTATCTCAGGGCTATTATCTAACTACATTCCGGAAATCAGACGGGCCGCTATGAGTCACCCATGTTGTTTTTTTGACATTTTTGAAAAGGCGCTCAGATCATACGCTACGCGCAAAATGTCTGAAAATCGCATTTCTGGCTACAGGGTCATATAATCTATCGATTCCGTGCGGTTTTAGCCGAGCCGCTATGAGTCAAAAATCTTGGTCGCCATCTCTCGTACTATAGGTTTTGAGACAACTTCAAGGGTGTCAATATACAAGTATTCACAGACTTACAGCTGGGTATCTCGAATCCCGAGATTCTTACCTAATTATTAAAAGCTTTTATTTAGTTTCACCTGTCCCGGTGTCTGTCTGTAATCAAATCTTGCAAGTTGAATATGACCCACTTCTAATCGTCCGATTGATTTGAAATTTGGCAGGTGTCCATAATTCTGGTGACAATGCATCATGAAATATTTTTTATAGAAAAAAACAAAATGGCGGTTCCAAAATGGCGGATGAGTTTTGTAATTATCATCCGATTCCATTCAAAATTAGTATCTGGGGGTTGTTGGGTTCGACAATGATGATTCCTACGTCAAAATTGAAAAATTCAAGATGGCGGCTACAATATGGCGGACGAGTTTTGTGATTATGATCCGATTCTATTCAAAATTGGTATCTGGGGGTTTTCTGGGTCGGAAATTACGATTTTTCAAAATTGAGGAATTCAAGATGGCGGATGAGTGTTGTTATTATAAAAGCTTGTCTTAAAAAATGATTTTTTTATTATAGCTTGTTTAAGCTTAAATGACTGGACTAAAACGGAAGATCTTTCACCGCGTCCAGTTTCCGTAACTCCTTGCAGATTGGACGGCGATTGTAACGTACGGGAATACGATGATGTGTAATCCGCATGCATGCGATCACGATTGAATCACGTTTCCTAATGCCATTATTCTCATGTTCCTAGAATTAATCCGTTCTCTATGTGTCTCGCTCTGGGCCAATTAAATCCCATCCTATCAGTAACTATTGTCCATGGTTCAATGGTCTCTAGTCAGATTCGACCGGATTATTCCCTCTCATCTCATACCTCTCATTTTCCAGGGGATATGAGAGATTGCGGTTTTACTAGAGCGAAGATGGACCGGAAGTTTTTCCGGGCTGAAGTGGATTAATGTGCGATTTGTGGTGGAGATCAGTATTGATGGAAAATCGGCTCTGTTCGATGAGTTTGTTCGAATAAAGCTTGGCATGAGGTAGAGTCACATTATTCCCCGAGAAAGTTAGTTGAATATACAGACTGTGGATAATATGAAACCTGTAGGTATACTCCATTCACAATTATAAAATCACAACTCTGGCCATGGTTTCGTTTTCAGGAATTGGTGCACCTGATGAAAAATCTGTGCGCGTACATAGAATATGGTTAATGACAGAACGACGATGCCAGTTTTTCTGTTTACATCAAAGTAAAAGTATCAAAGATTTTCCCCATTTTGTTAGTTCGTATCGATCGGCGATTTTGGGGAAAAATATCGATAGGAAATCGCCTATTTTTCCGTTCTTCGGCGTCCAGAAGAAGTTTCGTGCAAGTGTCATTTTTTCCTTTCACAAGTTTTGGCGTGAGTACGAACGGCAAATTTGAATTGGACCAAAAATCGATTTATAAGCATAAATAAAGCGAAAGTAGTAGGTACTAATCGACCTTTTTACACTTGATAACGAAGTTTTTTTAGGTATCTGGCCGTTTTGAAAGATTTCAAACGAAATTCCGGTCCCCCAGAAGTTTGGTTAGTTTCGGTATCGATTTTGGTGCTCAAAATTTATTTGGAATGTGTAAATGAACAAGAAAGGCTTCCTTATACGATCTTCTAACGGAAAATATGGTTCAGGTAGAATTGAAATGTGTCACTGGAGCTTTCATTCCTTTGCCGAAAGTAGAAAAAGGCTATATTTAACCAGAATACATCGGTTTTTTCCATATTCCAGGAGTTTGTGTCTTATTTTAGAACAGGTGAATGATAAATGTGAAGCATATGTTTGACCTATTCCATTTTATGTATAACCTACTGTGGTAGTAATGTATGAATATTTTTTAATCCAATAAATTACTATACAATCATACATGTTCATAAGATCAAATAAATAAAATGTCGTCAAGTCTTGAACTTTCAGTTCAAGAGGATAATAAACATTAAATCTTCACAAGCATGCATATGAAAATTATGTGAAAGCAATGCAATTTTTTTCCATGGCGAAAAATAATATATTTCAACAGTGATCTCTTGTACTTTTCATGCAAATAACTAGAAAAGGAATCCTTTCTATCAATTCATATGAACGTTAATTATTTTCGTCCATCACATCTTTTCCAATTCATTCACATTCTGAGAAATACGCTAAGAATGTAGAACGGGCAACATAGTGTTGACTTGGAACATAAAAATATTTTGAAAAACGTCATAACTTCGATACAGAGTGGAATGTGTCAAATTTCCAATGCCAGAGCTGTGATTTTATAATTGTGAATGGAGTTTTTTTATAGAGGACTTTGTGGCGATTCAGAAAAATTTGTTTTGAGTTTTTTAAAATTGCCTCGGTCTTCGAGATATTCGACATTTTCGAAAATTCAAAAAAATTACACCCTTTGCCACTCTTTTTGGTGTCAAGACACTAAATGAGAGAATTTTTCAATCTGTTTTTGGATACTATTCCTATATAGATGCGCTGTAAAATATTAACTAAGGACTGACTGAACGAGAATAAATTCGCTATCACAAAAACGATTATATTTTTTGAACCACTGGACCGATTTCGAAAATCAAACTCATTTTCGAATCATATTCTGATTCTAATGAAAACTGTTTTTAGAATAAAAAAACCAAAATTATTTTTCACAAAATTCATGGATGTTTTCAGGATTTCTTCCCATCATGCTTCTTATAGTGTTCTCAGTTACTTTCTGGGATGCTGTCTTCCACTTTTGCTTGAATTCCGCTGATGTTTTCATTGATTTCTTAGTCTTCTTCAATTCTCTTTTTACCAGGGCCCAATATCTTTCGATTGGCCTGAGTTCTGGGCAATTTGCTGGATTGGCCTCTTTGGGGACAAAAACCACCTCATTAGCTTCGTACCATTCTTTGGTGGCCTTGCTGTAGTGGCATTAAGCTAAATCTGGCCAAAAGATTGTTGACACATCGTGCTCACGTAAAAATGGTAAAAGTCGGTTCTTCAAGCATTCCTCGATGTATATCTTCGACTCAACAGAGCCTTGGCCAACGAAAAATTTGCTCCTTTTCCCACAAGTGCAAATTGCTTGCCAAACCAGGAATTTTTTAGGGAACTTTGCTTGTTTCTTCACGCGAAATTGTTCGTCAACATTTCCACGAGAATCAGCAGTACAAAATTCCTGACCAGGAAGTTGCGAGCAATCAGCCATGACATAGGTTTCGTCGTCCATCACGCAACAGGAAAAATTTTTCAAGAAATCTTTTTTTAATTTCTTTGCTCTTGATTTCGCTTCTTGATTCTTCACAGCGTTCCTGTCTGGCACTTTCTGCACTTTGTATGTTCTACGCCCACAACTCGACTCGATTTTCTGAACGGTTGACTGCGAACAACCCACTATTTGGGCTACTTTCCGTCCTGAAAGGTTAGGATTCTTCTGGTAAAGGCTGATGGCTTTCTTCACTTTTTTTGGGCTATGAAACCCCTTTTTCCTCCCGGTTCCTTCCTTGCGGTTAATTGTAAGATCTTCGTTGAAGCGCTTAACAACTCTTGATACCGTTTCCGTAAGAACGCGAGCCTCTTTTGCGATTCTTTTGAAGCTCCATTTTTGATTATTTTGAAAAGGTTTCACTGAAAATTCTCGTGTTTTCACTTCGCTTGACATTTTGCGACAGAGAATTGGAATATCTATTAAGTAAATGTTCCGCATGTTTCTGACGTTCGTAACAAAGCTAACTATGATCAAATTTTGATTTGTTCTCAATTGGTTCAAAAGATATAGGCGTTTTTGTGATAGAGAATTTATTCTCGTTCAGTCCTTATAGGGTTTTCCAATACGATGTGTTATTTTCGCTATTTAAGTTGATGGCACTTTTGAAGCTGTCATTTTTTGACATTTGACAAGTAGAAACTACGCCACTAATAAAAATGGAACGACGCATTAAAATATATTATTCCGCATATATACTGAAAATTTTATACATTTATCCTGAAAATTGACGGATATATCATGAAAATAAAATCGTTTGTCCAGATTTTCATGAAATTACATCTCACCAGGTTTTTTTTCCTAATATACGAAGAAAAACAGAAAAGCGAGTGAAACATATTCTAGAGAAATGATTAAGCTCAAAAACTCAAAAAAAATTATTGGTCTACGCGGCATACGAACTGAGATATCATGGAAATAAAAAGCCCAATTTTTGAAGGGAACTTGCGAGCTCGGACGTTTACCAGGTCCCCTTAACGGCATAACTTCCTCTTTATGATGAAGTAAACATCATTTAGTATCTAAAAAATAAAAAAATGGCATTTTTCTTTGAATATCGAAATAACATTTTGGGAAAATCTCCATAATTTTTGGGACACATGCAGTCTTTTCAAACAGAGATCTAGCTGGAATTTGATGTTTTGCTCATTTTTTTCTTATCTTTAACCGAACGTTATGTGGAAAAAATGTTGTCACCGGAGTGCCACATTTGGAAATAACATGCCAATTTCATTGAGATTTCGTAATGGCATAACTCCCTGTATTTCCAGCATTTAATACGAAAAGAATTCATATTACAATGAGTACAGACTTTTTTTTCATTTACAAAAGTGCTAAAATACACAGATACCTGTGATTGTTGCGTCAATCACATGTTTCCTACAAAAATATTAAGAAGATTTGTATTCAGTTGACTACTTCTTTACTGATGAGTAATCTTCATCTTCTGATGATCAGAGTGATTAGACTACCTAGCATTCCATGTGTACCTATAAGATATATTGTTTCGGAGTAGTTGAAAATTACTAATTCAGTTAAAACCCCCTCGATGGAGGCTACAAAGAACAAAACCTGCGGAGGTATGAATATAGCAGCGTAAATCACAGGATTAAGTTTAATTGAAAACTCCCACAACGAGTAATTTGTCAGGGAAAACCTTCGATCGATAAGGCCGAGTCCCACACACCCTTCGAGCTCAAAAGATGAAAAAAGGGTCGTCATATGTTTCACGCTGTTAATTAAGGCTGATCCACTCTATTACTTTTTGGATAACGATCAGATTTGGGATAAAAAACGGAGTTGTCAAACCTGAGAAAATGGCAAGGTATCAGTTATTTCTAAATTAATGAGATAGGGGAATGCAGATTTTATCCAACAGAGTTAGAAAGATCGATAAATATAGAAACATGCTGAATTCCGATTCTAATTTCCATCAAAATTTTTCTTAATTTCCATTTTTTTTATCGTAGAATGAAAGCTTCAGCAATTTTTGCCGACAAGCAACCGCCAAAATCCGTAAGATCCGCTATAATTGAGCTCTTCATATGAATCCGTCAAGAAATTTCCCGAGGCAATTTTCCACACACGTTCTCGTACCTCTAACCCTCTTAATCTGTTGCATTTGCGGCGATAAGACACACTACATTATGCAGATTTATGTGTATTTAATGCGGAGCTCTTCAACCCTTCGGCTTTAACGGCTGGCACAAGTGAAGGTGGTAATGAATCAATGTTGGGGAAAACTACCAACTTCCTAACCTCTTGCATCCTGTTGATTACTCTTTTACGAGTTTAATGTTGAGGAAGCGTACTTTGAAGAATTTGCAGTGAACGACCTTTATAAGTATGCGAATAGGGTCATGCTTTCTTAACCCCACTCGAAGGTATACGGGGAACCAATCAAGATATTTTCATTGAATCTTTATTCAGTACTAGCTGGCCCGGCGAACCTTGTTCCGCCTAAGCCCTAAATGATACCTACTTACGGTGGATTTCACAAATCGTAATCACCAGTGATCGGAGATCAACAACCTGGTTAGCAACTCCTAGTGGTCTTATTCAAAAGGAGGAAAAGCATTTCCTACATAAACAAATTTTTCATCGAATTTTTTCGAGTTTCAATGTAGTTTATAATAACCAGGCCGTAGACGAATCCATAAATGAAGTTTCATAACGAACGGTCTATCCGATCTCGAGTTATAAATGGTGTAACCAACAACTTTGTTTTATATATATAGATTTCGAATGCCGTGGAGATCTGGAGAAAATTAATGTAGTCATAACGAAGTCGTGCAAGGGACATGAAAAGAGTTCGGTGCGAAATGAGGGCGCAAATGAGTATGAAGAAGGTTGTATAGTTGATTTTCGTCACGTATGACCGTGACCAATGATGTTTCGGAACCAAAATTAGTTGACATTACGTCAGAGGGTTCTGACAAGAAGTTCGTGTATATTTCCATCCCAGTCACCTGGTAGGAGCTTTCTAATTATTCAATTAAGGTTAAATGTTGAAAAAAACCCTAAAACTACAATCAGAATTCTAGTTCTTGATTATCAACAGTATAGCAACGGCACATTAGGCCATAACTACACCTATACACCTTATATACACCAGGAGCTTGTAACCCTTAATGCATCAGAATTACGGCGTATTAGCCTGCAATCTGGTTAACATTGCATGATATTAAAAGCGAAATATAATAATCCACTTAATCTTGGCATCAACAGAACACAATAAACCGGGACTTGTCGGTGTATATGGAACTAGCAACGTTACATTCTGTTAGGGACGGCTTCAGTGGAAAATCTATAACTCAGACTAAGACTGTTCTGTACTCAACGTAGAGCGAGTTTGGACTGAATTCGAATAAGAAGATGTTGCTTTAAAATTACAATACAGAAGGTCTGGAAATACTGATCTCAAATGTCACAATAACTTGTGTCGAATGCGGAGCGAATTAATAGCGTATTGTAATCAAATTACTCACCCTGTAGAACTACATACATTGTTTGGGTTGTGGCCGATTATACAGCCAACAAGGAATCAAGAGATGATATCAAAAGGCGTCGAATTGTTAGAAAAACAGACGGAATAAAGATACAAGGTGCGGCACGGCACGGGCGGACGTTTTTCAGATGGGCATAACTTTCCCCCACTGAGGACGAGAGAAGTGGGGAAGGTGCCGTTAGACTCGTGTGTTCCTAGCATTTATTTACCAGTTGTCGTCATGGAGCCTTGGACGGTGGAGCATCGTGTTTTCGCTTATGATAGTTTCGTCCGAAATAATGAGTCAGTCACGGTCGTGCAGCGTGAGTTTCGTCGCCATTTCCACATTCATCGGAATAGCGCTATTCCCTCTCGAAACACCATCCTTCGTTGGGTTGAATCACTTCGCAGACGTGGTGAACTGATCAACAGAAGACCAAGAGGACCTGTGCGAACAGTTCGAACGCCTGAAAATGTTGAACGCGTTCGACAAGCCATTCTTCGCAGTCCGTCGCGATCTGCTCGGAAACATGCTGCTGCACTTCGCCTCAGTGATCGTTCGGTGAGGCGAATTTTGCATATGGATCTTCGCTTTCACCCCTACAAATTGGCCATTGTGCAACAGTTACACGCCTTATTTCCAGGTTTGGCGATGTTCATTGGCCTCCCCGGTCCCCAGATTTATCCATATGCGATTTTTTCTTATGGGGACACCTCAAGGCTAGAGTATACGAGACCAAGCCCCGAACTCTGGACGAATTGAAAAGGGCTATTCGCGTGGAAGTTGCCCAAGTTGAGAGAGCGATGTTGGAGAGAGTCTACGCTAACTTCCAAGAGCGCCTCCAGCACTACATCAACGATTTCGGCCACCACATGCCTGATGTGATTTTCCACACTTGACTGTCTCAAATGCTATTTCCTTGAGAATCTGATTCCGTCAATAAATGTGTTTTTGAGTAAAAATTAACGCTTTTATTATTTTTTTAAAACCATCCATCCTCCGTGCCGCACCCTGTATATACTTTTCATATTGAGTTCGACTCTGCTTCACATACTGTTTAGTCCTACCCTGCGTGCAACCTGATTCCACGGTTCTGATAGTTCTAAATCACCATCCGAATGACAACGCCAGGCTGTTTTTTGTAATGTCTCCCGAATTTCACCCGGGATATGACATAACTGTCATGAATATGCGGTGAAACACGTTGCACATATCGTACGCCATTGGTGGATATTAAACGTGCTAGCGGTTCTCATTTTCTCATAATTAAATGCAACATCTTCGCGAAATTGAACATTTGATTAGAGACGTTTGCGCTTGTTTCTTGATAATTTAGCCACATGGAATGGGGAGGGTTTGAATGGGCAGGCTCAATAATTTTCGTGTTAAATCCAAAGTATTTCATTTCAGTTCTTCGAGTTGAAGTATTGGCCGTTGATGAATCTTACTCACGAATTTCAAGCAATCTTCTCGACTTTTTCACCGTCAAGATCAACTTTACGACTTGAAAATATTTTTATAAGTTGAATTTCAAAAAAAGTCCAGCAACGATCTCACGCTCTTCAACGCTCAATAATGGTTACAATTCGAGGTAAGATTTTCACAATGAGACCATTGAAGGAAAAAACATTTTCCTTTAACATTTCATACGAATTCGAAGAATATTGAAAAATACTAACCTCCGGTTGACTCTCTCCATGTACTATACACACCAACTCGGCTTCAAATCCTTCTGCTGAGTGAACTATGGGGCTTTCCACTGATATTTCAGGTGGATCTGAAAAAAATCATGAAGATGAATCACGAGTCATCCAAAATTTGACATTCAAGCATATATTCTCAACGACAGTCGACATGGACAGTATTTTCTTGGAATTTCGAGCGTAAATTTTGGGGCAGAATTAAATAAGGTTTCCTTTGAGCTATAAAATCAACCTTGCATGTATTGGGTTTTCGAATAAAAGTTACCCAATTCAAAATAGTCATACTTGCAACACCTTGTATCATTTTTTGAAACTTCTTGTGTCATTTGTCTTCAGTAAGTAGTTATGCTATTTAATCATGTTGGGAAGATACACTTCTCAACAATGTTTAGGTATTGTCAAATTCTTTCATGAAGATGAGTGCTTCTTTGTGAATATTGAGAGGAATTTGAAAAATTATTCAGTTGATCGACTCACTATTCGTCTTATTTTAAACAAAATTGGAAGTGAATTTTTTGAACACAATTCAAGAGTACCAGTGCGTGAAAGAAATCAGGCCCACAAGAGAATATTGATTTGGTAGCAACAACACCAAAAAAAATTTAAATTTAGCGGTTCCACATCAACAATTGAATCTTTTTCAAACAACAACATAAAAAATTTTAAGGAAAGATTTGGTTTCAAATTTTCACATAATCCAACTGATTCATCAGCTGAAGCCATAAGATCATCAAGAACGTCTTTAATTTTCTGATTTTGCTCTTGAAAAATTTGATTCAGTGATATATATATATATATATATATATATATATATAAGTATGCCAAACTATCACTTTGGGGACATATTATATGTCAAACTATCATTTCGGGGACAAAATGCAACTTTGGGGACTGTCCCCAAAATTTAAAGATATGTCATACTATAAGTTTGGGGACATTAGCATTTCGGGGACAGCAAATGAGTTTTTGAGGACAGCAAATACAAGTTTGGGGACAGTGATGCAAGTTTGGGGACTTGAAATGTCCCCGAAGTTGATGTCCCCAAACTTGCATCACTGTCCCCAAACTTGTGAAATGATTTCACAAGTTTGAAGACACCTATTAATATTTCGATCATATGGAACTTTATTTCCATCCAATAAGTTATTCAGTTTCTGAACACTTTCTTGGTTTACTTGGAATGGTTGATTATGGCTATTACTTAATATGAGGATTCACATAAATTTACTTCGTCTCGTCAGGTAAACCTCATCCGCGTAACTTATAGCTATCAGCTATTTTTTATCGAATAATACACGAAAAGCGATATGTATTCATAACGTGAGCACATGAAAAGTCGGATGACGTCATTTTCTCCGAACCAGAAACTTGTTCTAAAAAACGTCTGAACAGGTCTCACTTAGGTTGCAGTCCGCGCGAAGACCGAAAGCAAAGACAGAGTCTGTAGGCCGAATTCACTTCTTAACCATGAGCTTTCCTCAAGGTGCCTGTCCGCACTGCGACAGAGACAGGAGACTGAGACCAGTGAGGCCTGAGACCGGGGCCCGAGTTAGATACCGTAGAAGAATTTTTTTGTCAAAATGGCCAATATTCCGAAAACTGTCGAATAAAAATATGTGAAAAGTATACGAAAGCATGCAGGAAGTTTCAGAGAATTGAAAAACACTATTGAATATAGGTTGTCCCATTTGAAAAAACAAAGTCACCCGCTATTCCTCTTTTGTGGGCCACCCGATATATTCGAAAATATTTTTAGGTTGTGCTCTTCTAGAAGCATATCAAGTCTGCATCAAAAAATTTTGCAAAACTCGGACCGTTACGCGTATATCGTCCGCTGCGGCACTAGTGGGACACCCTGTATGGGAATTCATTTTTGATTGCGCACTAGTAGTTGCAACTTTCGACCTTCGATACCGAAAAAACTGTCCATTTTTAGGTCTCGGGCTCATGAAGACTATTGATCAGAAATGTATAAACTACAACATATCCAAATTTCAGCCAATTCGACTGGGCTGGGATCCATTTTCCATTCGATTTGTGCAGGGTCCTTTAGAGCCATACAACTTGAATGAATATTTGTTTACACTTCTACTTTCTAGATAAGGTGTAATTACTATGACGTGTTCTCTTCTCATTGTATGTAACTTACTTGGTATATAAGAACCCGTTTACGACATATAAAAATCATTAGGCGTATTGAAATTCAGATTTTTACTGAAATTGGCCAATAGTTCATAAATTTTGTCTAAAACATTTTTAGTTCTCATAACCTTGCAATAACTACACCATTCCGCAAAGTTCAATTATTATCATGTTGATATTCAGTTCAATGAATAGTTATTATTAATTGATATGCTCATTTGCCTCATTTGGAACCATCGCCATAATATCAGATTTCCGAAGTGCCCATCTTGAAACCGGCACATTACCGCAGAACAGAAATGACATGGTACGAAAATCTTAACCAATTAGCGATGTGTAGTTGTTTCCATATTCAATTTCCAATAACGCGAACTTTTACCTGGCGAAATTGAACCCAGACAATTATTTATAATACCTAGTTGGAATTCGGAAGGTCCATAAATTAACAAGGTGGAATACATTCACCAGGAAATTTTCGTGGTGTCAAATCAAAGATGCGGTGTCGGCTGTCGGTACGAGGGTACGACCTTATGATAAATAAACACACCCCAACGAAGCAGCTGCACGTGTTCTGTTTGATACTCGCCGTTTGCCGCCACTGCATTGTTGCCGGGTCCAATGTTTCAGCCTTAGATATACCGTTCTAAACCTACCGTCTCCCACGTAATTTTCTGCCGCTGATAATAACGATATGATTAAATTATTAACATGATATTGTAGACGATTGTTGAAACTTCCAATGTAGATATGTATAACAATATTGACATGAAGGGTTTAACAACTCAAGGATTCAGGAAAAGAACTACTCTTTTTTCTAACCAAGCTTTCGCAATACTGTATAATATGTATGATATAACTATTCCAAATTATTCTTTTGTTTCGACACTACATTAAACAAAACCAATTATGTATTGTTACCGCGTTCGTAATGAAAACGGAGCCGTTGAGCCCGTTGATTCTGAAAAGGAGGTACCTCTACCTTCCTATTTTGAATCTTTTATTTTGTATTAGGTATGCAATAGATCAACTGATATTTTTTTTTTGAATGAAAATAGGGCTTTCTTTTACTCTTATTTCAGATTCTATGTACAGCTGTACATAGTACATATCTACCATTTTATTTTCAAATCACCTATTTTTTTGGTCATGTCAACCGCTTTCAACCCGACAACACCGGCCGCAACCACGCCAATAGGAAAATTGATTCATAGATTCTGAAGATTCATCGAATAATTTGTAATGAGAAATGTATTTCTAATTGTAATAATTGAGAATTCAATATCGTTATACTCAAGTTAGAAATAATATTCTTAAACAATATTCCTAATTCAACATTCACTTTTATAAAGTTTGCCATGAATTTCTGACACATTTCACTGCGCATATTTTGAAAATGTTAGGTTATGGTCATTCCACTGTCAGATACGCCCACAACGTTGTCGTTTCTGCTAAAAAATCATAGTAATTACGTATTTATCAAAATGTTCATTTACTTTGGGTAATTAATGAATATATTATATGAATTCAGTAATTTCAAAGATCTGGCGAATGCTGAAGAAAATTTTTCTCTGTTGAAACTGGAAATATTTCACGTAATACGAAAATGGTTGGAAGATTCAGTTATGCTATATTCTTAAACGGAAATCAAGAAACGAGTGTTGAAATTTTACTGAAAAATAACGGACAGAATAGTCCGTTACTTTGTGATAGTTTATTCGGAAAAAGAATGAAAGTACTCGAATAACCCAGAAAAACGAACGGAACAGCTAGACGAACCTATGGAATTCTCCACTTTTCAAAATTCTCAAGAAATACCTACAGAAGCCATTTGAATACCTCTTTGCACAACTTGGAATACTTCAGTATGAAAATGTAGTAGTTCTACGAAACGTCGAAACCTGAGTCACAGTTAAAACTCAGAAGAACTTACTCCATTTACAAAGTTAAAAAAGATTAAATAGAAAGTAGACTTGGCAATGTCGCTTGATTGCGTCAGTTTTAAAAGAAAGAACTTGATAAACCCAGTGAACTACCTAATCAGGGCTAATCGAGATACTTTATGGAAGTGAATGGAGTATATTTGATGATATAATTCATTCGAAGTGTAATTTTTTGACCGTCTGACTAAAAATAAAATTTTACAGCCTCGGATTTGAACTTGGACTTCCCGGTTGGTGATCTTGTCTCCTTCCTTCTAGGCTACTGGTAATCATGTAAAATTGCTAATAGAAATAGATTCATCTAGATATCAAATCTTATATAGGAGTGGTCGTAATATCTTATAATTAATAGCTGAGTGACGACTCAAGTTGACGTGAATATACGTATGTACATCCCATTCGATAGTAGAATTTTTTGAACGTCCGACTAAAAAAAATTTCTTCCAAGCCCCGGGATTGAACTCGGATTTTCCGGAAACGAGTATCCTAGTTCCTAACTTTAACGCTAGTGGCAATCATCTTGTTTACATAATAGTTTCATTGGAATAGGAATTTTATATAGGAGAAAGAAGGCAAAATATAATAACTGAATGCCGCATTAGTTGATCACGTGAATATATGGAATTCAAACATAACAGCTATTTGATATATAATTTAGTCAAAAGTAGAATTATTATTAACTAATTAAAGACCGAATATGATGGTGCGCAATGAAATTTCACAGAACACTATCTGTGACATCTCACGGCACACAACTTTTGTAGGTATACTCCATAGACTTAGGATAATATGTCTATGGTATACTCTATTCAATTTTATGAATTATCCCGGTTGGTCATGAAATTCTGACACATTTCACCGTGTATATTTTGAAAATGTTAGGTTATAGTCATTTTCCTGTCAGATACATGCGCAACGTTGTCGTTCCTACATAGAGATCGTAGTATCGTAATGTTCATTTACTTTTGGAAAAATAATGAATTTGAGAAAATATTAGGTATGTGAATTCAATCATTCCCAAGAACTGACGTTTATTTTCTGTTAATACCAGAAATATTTCACGTATATAAACATGGTTGGAAGATTCAGTTATGACAGTTATGCTAGTTTCTTGTACGGAAATCAAGAATCGAGTATTGGAATTTTACTGAAATAATGGTCAGAATAGTCCGTTTTTCTTTGTTCATTCTGAAAAAGAATGAAATAACTCGAATAACCCAACAGAAATACTTATGAGCGAACAGTGGAATTCCCCACTTTTCAAAATTCCCAAGAAATAAGCCTACAGAAAGAAGACATTTGCACAACTTGAAATACTCCAGTATGAAAATGTAGTAGTACCTAGTTCGAAATCTGTGTCACAGTTAATGAGTTAAACCTTGAAGAGACTAAATCCATTCACAAAGTTGAAAAAGAGAAAATAGAAAATAGCATCGGCAACATCTCTCAGAATTATTTGACTTTCACGAGTGCCAACCTGCGTCAGTTTTAAGTAAAAGAATTTGATAAACTTAAATCATGGCCAACCGGGGTACTTTATGAAAGTGAATGGAGTGTATGTAACTACTCAATTTATTCGATACTCGATAAAAGAACAATGGAACTACTCTTATGCTTTGAAGAAGTTGATTTAGAATTTTAGAAATAAATTCTTCCATCGTATGTTCTATGAATGAAATGTAGAAATTGAAAAGAAAAACACACTATATTTCAATATATTTGAATTCTTAGGCTTGATTTAGAAATATCAAGATGAATCATTTGATAACAAATTCTCATTACAAAATTTTTTTCATTATTTTCGTAATCTCACATCGTCAATTGGAAATCTGTTACATTCACTTCAGTTCTTAATTTTGTATAATTCTTGATCAATGAAACAAAATGGTGTAATGTACCCAATACGAATTGTTAAATATTTATTACAAATTATTATTTGTACTAAGAGGGAGTTCTACCACGTGATTGAAACTGTCGAATTGTACTTAATAAGCATATAAGCACAAATTCTGAACTATGCTCAAGATTCCAAAATATTTAGAGCCCAATCATGCCATTCAAATAGCATCCCTATCAATTGTAACTAACTTGGTATATAAGAACGCGTTTACGATAAATAAAAATCATTTAGCTTATTGAAATTCAGATTTTGACTGAAATTTTCCACCCGATAGTTAGTAGCATATATCTAATAATTAATATTAATTAATTAATAGATATATGGTAAGTAGGTATCCTAAAATTTTTTAAAACATTGTTAGTTCTCTTAACCTGGCAACAACCCCATTCCGCAAAATTCTATTGTCATCATGTCGAGATTCAGTTCAATGAATAATTAATATGCTCATTTTGAACCATCGCTATAATATGAGATTTCCGAAGTGACCACCTTATTGAAAACGGCACATTACCGCAAAACAAAAATGACATGGCACGAAAATCTTAACCAACATGGGAAGTGTAGTTTTTTCCATTTTCGATTTCCAATAACGTGTACTTCTCGAAATTGATTTCGTACACGACAGTTTGGTATACCTAGTTGCCTAGTTCGATTTGATTTCAATGAATTCGGAAAGTCCACAAATTAACAAAGTGGAATAAATTCACTAGGATAGGATATTTTCGTGGTCTCAAATCGAAGATGCGGTATCAGAATTCAGAACGACCTTTAAATAAAAAAAACACGCAAACGAAGCCAGCTGCTACCAACCGCACACGTGTATGTTTATTGTTTATATTGTCTTTGATGATGGCCGACGCGCCGACGGCCGTTTGGCGCTTAGACTATAGTCAAAGGTTTGGCGCCCCAACTCCACTACTGTTGCCAAGTCCAGCGTTTTAGCGGTAGATATACCTACTGTTGTTGTATGAGCTCCCAATGTGGCAATGTAGATGTATAACTATTCCAAATTATTTTATTGTTTTGAAACTACATACATCCAACAATACCTAATACCTACTTATGTATTATGACCGCGTTCGTAATGAAAACTGAAAATATTTATTCACAAATAGTAGGTATTGTTCGTGTGATGACTTAAAAAAAATATGGAGAGTGAATCTTTCAATTTGAAAACCAACAATTGTTATCGAATCATATGTACAAAAAATCAGAGAAGTTGATTCTGAATGAGTACCTCTAACTTTCAATTTTGAATCTACTTTTATTTTGTATTATGCACTCAATTAAATTGTTCGATAGTTTTTTGTTAATTTGAAATAGGGTTTTGTTTTACTCTTATTTCGGATTCTATGTACAGCTGTATTTTCGGCTCAAATAGAGTAAGGGCATTATTTTATATCGTCTAAGGGCATATCTACCGTTTCATTTTTAAATCTACTATTTTTTGGTCATGCCAACCGCTTTCAACCCGGCAACACTGGCCGCAACCACGCCAATAAGAAAATGGATTCATAGATTCATCGAAGAATTTGTAATAAGAAATGTATTTCTAATTGTTTTTATTGAAATTGGAAACTTGCTGAATTCAACATCGATATACTGAATTTGGAAATATGTAATACAATAAGTACTTCAACAATTTCTCTAATTCAACATATTTTCTCCTCGAAATCCGATAGATAGATTCATTACCGCAATGCATTTTTCGCTAAATCTAGTATATTCAATCAATTAACATATTAATTATAATATATTTCGTCCTGTCCTATATAACATGTGGTATCCAAACGAATCTATTAGTGTTGTTACACAACTGCGACTAGCCTAGAACGTAGGACGTTATACCACTAACCGGGAGGTCCGAGTTCAATCCCGAGGTTCGAAAATCTTTTTTTTTTGTCAGACGGTCAAAAAATTCTAATTCGAATGAATTATATTATATCAAATAGCTGTAATGTTAGGATTCCGTATATTCACGTCAACTTGAGTCGTTACTCAGCTATCAATTATAAGATATTTCACGTTCTCCTATATAGAATTTGCTATTCAAATAAAATATCTATTAGTTATAATACACGACTACCACAATCATAGATGGAAGGACACCATACTACCAAACGAGAGGTCCAAGTTCAATCCCAAGTCTGGGATTTTTTTTTGTCAGACGGTCAAAAAAATTCGACTATCGAATGAATTATATATCAAATAGCTGTAATCATAAATCTAATAATTCTTATATGGGGAATGAGCCAATGGTAACTGAAGCTGGGCATTAAGAATGAAAATAATATACATACATACTAATTCTGTCTCTCACCTCACAATGTCCTGTGGAATGTTTGGATCGCTTTATTTCGTTTTCTTCAAGTCCTGAATATCATTTTTAACTCCTATTCATATTTCGAATTGAACTGACTATTTCCCTCGTCTTAATTTCCACCAATCAGAAACGCGCAATTTTGAATCACAAATGGTTTCTAGATGGAAAAATTGTATGGCAGCAGCTGTCAGCAGTTTTTTCGGGTTTACCCGCGGCAAAACTTGACAGTTGTTGTCAACGAAAATTATTAATACAAAAATAATGCATCCAGAATAATCTGTTACTCTTGAAATAGTCTTGTCAAATACCATTCGTGCATCTAATTTTTCCTGTGAAAAAAATCGAAAAAACACAATGCAAAGTAATATTTTTTTAACAAAAAGCATTCGTGCAGGTGCAAAAATCCTCGTCTTCGACTCGGATTTTTGTTGCCACCAGAGCACTCATGCTTCTTGTTAAAATATTACTTAGCAACGTGTTTTTTCCATTTTTTTCGGAAAAATTGGATGCACTTATGATATTACTTACGAAAATATTGAAATGACATATTTTCATCCTCGATATATCTTTTCTTGTTTTCTTCCAAAATGAACATAATCTATACATTTCTCGAAATTTTTTAATTTCCAGTTGACGCAAGCCTACAACTCGATCCTTACCAAAGATTTGGCTTCACTTTGTGAATATGAAAGGCAGGGGTATAATCCATATTGATGTTATCAGATAGATGGCTGTAATAATAGGATTCCGTATATTCCCGTCAACTTGAGTCGTCACTCAGCTATTGATTATAAGATATTTCGACTTATTATTAATATTAAAACTTAGTATTCAAACGAATCTTTTAGCAACTTGACACGATTACCACTAGCCACTAGCCTAGAAGGAAGGACAATATACCAACATCCGGGAGTCCAAGTTCAATCTCGAGGCTGGGAATTTTTTTTAGTCAGACAGTCAAAAATGAGCTTTTAATAAAAAATTGACAGATACGAATGAGGCCGTAGCACTTGTTTGTTGACTCTGTTTGAAATTTGCCGCCACCACGCAATTGGAAAATGGATCGATTGGAATAATTATTGTGTTTCTATTTATATTTATCGACTCTGGAAACATTCTGATTCAGATTGACATGTCGATATAGTCAATATAGAAATAATATTATTCAATAATTTTCCTGACTGAGGTTGGCATCTTTGACATATTAGTGTGCCGCTTGCCGCTAGGTTCGGACGTTAATCTAGATCTAGGGAGGTCCGAGTTCAAACCCAAAACTAGGAGAAAAATTTTTTAGTCAGACGGTCAAAAATTAACCGTGTTGTGCGTAAAATGTTGTGCCTGCACAGAATACAACTTATTCTCCTATCTCGCACAAGCTATACAAGCTGAAGAGTTATCAGTATAATAAAAATCATATACAGAGAAATTGGAATGGCTGATAAGTGCCATAATACTTTTGAATAATTATTTTTCGAATGATCACTACTTTTAGTTTCGCGCACAAATTGCCGACTTTTCACATGACATTTCAAAGCATTCTCTGATCAATTTTCTATTGATATTCTCTGGTTCTCGGAATAATAGCCATTTAATGCGAGTAGAATATTCATTTTTGCCGACGACTTTCGAAAATAATAATTCGTGAAATAATCACAATTTCAAGTTCCACGAACAAATTGATGACGTTTCAAAATGAATAGACATTCTCTACTCAGACTAAAGTCTAATATACCATAAATTACTAGTGATTTTTCGCTCATACGTGATTTATGAATGTCACAAATCTTGATGAAACATATGGATTCTTAACACCATTTATTATGGACAATGCTCAATAATAGTAACAATTATAAATCCATTTATAAATCGCTTCAATATCGACCATCACTAATTAATTTTCCACTTTACGTGATCAATATTATAGTCCATAGTAGAGTTGTAACGAATATTCGCATTCGCATTCGCGGATATTCGCATATGTTTGGATATTCGTATATGCATTCGCATCCACAAAATTACTGCGAATGTTTTGCGAATTTGAATATGAGAAAAAAACTATGAAACATCAGTCTTTATACAGGGTGAATCCTGTTGAACTGTACATGCTTCCCACAGAGGTAGAGAACACTTAGCCGGTTCCAAAAATACCCCACAAATTACCTAAATATTGGAATACTTGAATATCGAGAGAATTTAATCTGATAATATTCTCCTGTCGTCAACTTTTGATACATCTGGGTATGATTTTCTTTGTGAAATAGGCCGTCCAAAAAAATTTTATCTCCGAGTACGCATATTCAATATGTTTTTTCTCTAAATCTGTAGGTGTGCCACGTGATTTTATTACTCTTTATTGAAGAGTATTCAGTGTACTTTGAGCTGCCATGACAGGTTTATTGACTTTTTCATCTACTGGATGATTTTCTTTATAAATTCCGAAAATATCAGAAAAATAGAGTCCGGTCCTGGAAACTGATAATCTGTTAACTCAGCTATATGGGGATTGATACAGTCCTCCTACGTACCAAATTTGGTGGATTTGTGATTATTCGTTCGTCCAATACAGCATTTTGAAAATATGACCCAAAACCTGAAATCGCCCTGTATAATCCAAACAAGTGACTAGAGACTCAACATGTGGGGTATTTTTGGAACCGGCTAAGTGTCCTCTACCTCTGGGGGAAGCATGTACAGTTCAACAGGATTCACCCTGTATATAACTTTTTTATGTTTAAATAATCACAAACTGAACGCACGGCAAGCCATAGACAATTGGCGCCAATTTCTACATTCGCATTCGCGAATGTCAGTAGCAGACATTTGCATTCGCATTCGCGAATGTTTGAAAAATGACATTCGTTACCCATAGGTATCTATCGTTCAAAGGTATTCTACATACTTATTATCAACAAGCAGCCCGTCCCAGCTTCGTCCGGGTAGAACTTTGTTTCATTAAAATTTTTGGGTTTACCCTAGGTTCATCTACAACATTTATTCTGTTTATAAAATCGTCGCGTGTCTGAAAGTTGATCCACGCGGCTACTCTTTTATAGATATGTATGTCCCCCTCTCACACTTCGGTGCCCTCTCCTACCCGCCTACTTAGCACGGAGACTCAGTTTGGTCCGGTCGTGCGGTTTCATCTTCATCACTTTAACCTGCCATATCTTTCGATGTACTCATACTAATTGTATAATGTAAAGGGCAATTTCGTTCTAAATTGAATAATGGGGATAAATAACATATCAAGTTGGATAAGGATCCAACCCTATTCAAAAAAACGCACTCCCAAATAGTGCATAATTTTGGAGAACATCTGATTACCATAAACAGGTGGCAGCAAGGGAATCTTGAGAGATAGATAATATATGAAGGGTACAGGGGAAAAACCAGCTAAGTCATTCATTGGCAAGATTTGAGATAAGGCGCGCAAATTATAGCCAATCGAAGGATCTTTCTTTTCACTATATCAAACATGGAAAAAATCGGTTATGTAAGCTATGACAAACGATCAAAAATATCATATGCAGAGGGAAAACCAGCCCAAGACCATGCGGTACACGAAAATAATCGGCTAAATCACTCGACATTGGCACTTTAGAGTTCCAACTTGTTATATCAACAAATCAATTCCCATTCATAGTTGAACAATTGTCTGAAACATGCCCTCACAACAATGAATATAAAACATACAAATGGCTCTAGATCGAAAGTAACAGAAAGTGACTTGGCCGGTTTTTCCCCTGTACCCTTTATATGCTATCGCGGAGTTTTTTGTAGAACTATTTGAGAGGAACATTTCCGTCAGACATTGTATCCACGTAAGTCTTACGGTTTTTGCAGCGCACGTGAAAATAGCTGATTATGTCTTTTCTGTAATTATTGAAGTTATAGTAGGTGGAAAGTATAGCCAGAGATAATGTAGCTTTCTAAGGATGAAAGAATTTCTGAAATCGGTCTAGTAGTTTTTGAGCCAAGTCGTATCAAACACAAAAATACAAATCTTTCCTCTTTATAATATTAGAATAGAAAAGTATAGATAACAGTTATTGACCTTTCTGTGCATCGGTTGAAGTGTCGCAGTTTCGAAGAAATGAGTCAAGATCTTGCAATTCACGAAATATGTAGTTACATCCAGACAATCATATTGAAATTTTAGGGGTACTAAAGAGACCATACACATTCATTTTTAACCTAAGAATAATGATCGATGCCATTTTACTAGACAATCAAAATCCATTCTTTTTTTCATGACCTCCTTCCAAGGAAAATTTAATTATAAAATCCATTCATTATCATTTAAATCAAATACATAAGCATAAAACCAATAAGAATTCACCTTTCTATATAATGCCAACCCTTCCTTGAGATAAGACCTTCACGATACGTATCATATGAAAAATAGAAATTTCAGTCGAAGCAAGGCAACATAATAATGATGTGAGAGATCCTATGATATACGAAAACTTCGGGGACAGTATATACATTTATACGATTTTATACGATTCACAAAAGTATGATTTCGAGGACAGTATAAAAAGTTTATTTGTTTACCAAAGTATTATTATGGGGACAGTATATACATTTTTATATGGAGCACGAAATTATAACTTTGAGGACAGTATATAAGTTTATACAGATTTTATATTGCTATATATGGTGCATAAAACTATCATTTCGAGGACAGTATAAAATGTTTCTATATACGATAAATGTCCCCGAAGTTATAGTTTGGCATACTTATATATATATATTCTTTTGAAAGAGAGAGTTACATACTGTTTTCTTAAATCAAACAATACATGGCATATGGCACGTGTGAAGAAATGGCTACAAGGACCAGATTATATAAATGAATAAAATCTGTTTCCCGCTCCAAATCTAAGTGTTAGCAGAGGGAATGTAAACGGGGTACCATACAATTCTGAGTATGATACACGAGAACAGATAAAAACCTCTGAAAAAACTCTGTCTCCCCGTGTATGTGTGGTGATACTGAATTTGTTCAAAAAAAATATGCTGCTATCCATGTTACAGAGCTCCTTGTGCTTGAAAATTGCCTTTTCATTGAACTGGATGCAAATGTCTTGAAATTATATCTGTAACAGGAAAAAAAGAAGAAAAACGAGAAAGAAGCAGTAAAAAAAATTACTTCACCTGCTAAAAAACCTTTTCACAAAGTCCTAACTCTCTTATGGATCGGGAGGATCTTTCGATCAGGTCCGATCTTCCAAGTGATGATTCTTCTGTTCTTCAGGTGTTCGAGGAACGCTACAGGCCCCTTATGTTGGGGGATCATCTCCCATAGTTTAGAGTGGTTGTTTTTAGCGAAAAATCAGCAAAAAAGTAAGAGCAAATTCAAAAAACTTCTGACACTTCATTGTCATTTCTGATTAAGCTCATTTTTGGTTCACAAATCACACAAGTCACCTTAGAGAACCATTTATTGAAAACAAAAATTGGTGGTGGAATCATCTCAATAAATGGTCCACTTAATCCTGCCTGGTAGTGTGCTTCAAGAGCTTGTGATTTCGTTCTTTGGGGATATGTTAAGTCATAAGTCTATGCTGATAATCCATGAACAATTGAGCAACTACAAGCAGCATCATTTTATCATCGGTATGGAAAATCCGTTATCCATGAAACAAAATGTATTCCGGTATCAGTTCAGTTTGAGACACATACTATCAAAGGCAGTTTGTTGGAGTTCGCCTTTCTCATGAAAATTTATATTAACCGGACTTTCCAGATGCGGTATCTTGCGGATATTTCCGGTATTTTCCATTCGTCGTATGTCTTTCGGAACTTATATCCCTCCACCGTCTGTATTTATCCAAATTCCCAGAGCTAAATTCCTCGTGGCTTTCAATTCGGCCATAACCCCCTTTCTGAACCGATCTCCTGTTATTTTAGGACTCCTCGGACCATGGTTTCCATTTAATTTATATAACCTCACTCTAATGCCTTCGGTGCAGCGAATGCATTGATTGTGGCTCAAACGTAATGGGGTACGGAATCCTCTCAAGATCTCTCCCAAGATAGATTGCTTCAGAGCCGGCAAACCAAGGGATCGAAGAAGGGTAGGTTAAGGGATTCTTGTCGATCTGTAAGGAATATTAATTGCGAATGGGGATATATTCATAAATTAAGGGGTTTCCTTGTGGATCTGCAGCTTAGTAGCGCCGTTTCTTGTGTATACAGGGTCCTGCAATATTGCGTTCTTCTTCCATAGCTGCCGAACCAGACATCTCAGAGATTTCGTTGGAATCTACACCTCTTGTACCTTCATTTCTGCATCTCAGGAAATTATATTTTGATATACAGGGTGTCCCCGATGAATATTATTCAACAAATGGATGATTTTTTTAAAGGATTACCCCATATATTTTCACATATTTTTAATGACCTTCATTACCTCTTTCATGACGCAAAATCTGAGGGACTTTTTTCCAATAGTTCAGATCTTATTCGAAGAAAACTGCAAAAAGGTGAGGGAAAAGCAGTTCAGTAAAAGTCTTCTGTCGATTTCCAGAAGCGATAGTACCATTAATTTGAACTAAAATTTTTTTTACTGAAGGATTTGCCTTGACATGGTTCCTAAACGATAAACCTGTCAAATACAGGGTGTCCGTTATTAGGGTCCAAATATGGAGAACTTAAAATTATTATTTCTCGATTTTTTCAAAAAAACACCCTGTATTTTTTTCCACAATGATTCAGAACATTGAATATCTTACATTTTCTGAGAAGTAACCTCAGGATTATTTTAACTCCCGCATCCAGCAGACACGAAAAATGATATTGCAACTGAAAATTTTATTCAGATAATAACATAATAAAAACTAACGGACATTCAAAAGAGGTTAAACAATGAAATAAAACTAAATTAATAATTATCGACAAACTTCAAAACCTTCCCAGAAGCATACTTCCTGAGCATCATCATAAAAATGATATTTCTTTTCCGTACAAGCAATACATATTGATCACGTATTCAAGCTATTATATCAGTTTTTATCGGTTTTCCAAAAAAAATTTCGATCAAGTTATTGCATTGCTACTTAGAGCTCAAAGATACTTTCAAATAGAGTGAATCAGTATGAATTTTTGGGAAAAAAAAGGATGGTTGATATGATTTTCATGTAAGGGCAGTGCCACAGAACCTGTTTTTTAAAGGAGTCGAACTTATGCTGTCCAATATCCCGATAGGAAACATACTGTGTGTACTGATTTACTGTATTCGAAAGTATCTTTGAGTTCTTGTAGCAATAACTTGATCAATATTTTTTTTGGAAAGCCGATAAAAACTGATATAATTGGTTGAATACGTGATCAATATGAATTGCTTGTACATATATCTACGAAAAAGAAATATCATTTTTATGATGATGCTCAGGAAATATGATTCTGGGAAGGTTTTGAAGTTTGTCAATAATTATTTATTTAGTTTTATTCCATTGTTTGACCTCTTTTGAATGTCCGCTAGTTTTATTATGTTATTATTTGAATAAAATTTTCATTTGCGATATAATTTTTCGTGTCTGCTGGATGCGGAAGTTAAAATAATCCTGAGGTTACTTCTGAGAAAATGTAAGGTATCCAATTGTCTACATTATTGTGGAAAAATACAGGGTATTCTATTTGAAAAAAAAGAGAAATAATAATTTTAGGTTCGTCATATTTGGACCTAAATAACGGACACCCTGTATATGACACGTTGATCGTTTAGGAACCATGTCAAGGCAAATCCTTCAATTAAAAAATTTTTAGTTCAAATTCATGTTACTATCGCTTCTGGAAATCGTCAGAAGACTTTCACCGAACTGCTTTTCCCTCACCTTTTTGCAGTTTTTTTCGAATAAGATCTGAACTGTTGGAAAAATATTCCTAAGATTTTGCGTCATGAAAGAGGTAACGAAGGTCATTGAAAATATGTGAAAATATATGGGGTGATCCATTAAAAAAATCATCCATTTGTTGAATAACATTTATCGGGGACACCCTGTATATCAGAACATAATTTCCTGAGATGCAGAAATTAAGGTACAAGAGGTCTATTTTCCATCGAAATCTCTAAGATGTCTGGTTCGGCAGCTATGGAAGAAGAACGCACTATTGCAGGATCTTGTATATCAAGTGATCTCCGTTTTCTTGAGACTCGAGACTTCGATCCGAGCCTTCCAATCGTCTCCCCATTCTCACCCAGCCTCTCCAGACCGTGAAAAAACGAAAGAAAAACGATTTCTTAATGAACTCGAATCCTTCGGAAACACCCCTCGAAAAAGCTACCCCCAATTTATGCAAATACTGCGTAATCGCTTCGTATCACTTTCGAGGAGAAACCAAAAGCGGTAAGCATTCGGCCGCAAAGTGAATTATAAATGAGGAGTGGAGTCGCCCATAGCTAATTAACGGGGTGTAACCCAAGGGCCAGTTTTACTCCCACCTGCAATAAATCATACTGCCGATATCGTATCATTAATGTTAAATCCATCGTTTGTTTGTTATTGGATATCATGTTTTCCGTTTCGAATGGTACTGAGTGAAAAGTTTAGGGGCTGTTTACGTTGTCGTGTCTTCAAAACGGCGTAATTGTTTGACCTGGATGGAAGTTTGTTGATTTTTACCTTTAATATTCTAGCTGGAGGATCCCTCTGTTTTTTTGCTGGAAAATTACTCGATAATAATTAACTTATGAAGTTTTCCAATAAGAGTTTCCATATTTATTTATCGTCCTCAAATGGTTGGGTATCAGAAAAAGCTTAGGTTTATAAAGAACTTTCAGAATTATCCCCTTGATATTCTTACTACAGAACTGATAACGATTTAAGTATTACTTTTCGTCTAGGCGTATACTCTCTGAATGCTTTTCTTGATATCGATGTCAATCTCATTAAACTGTGAACTCTTGGCTTCTTGCTTCATACTCAAATTTATTCTACAACTGAAGGTATTCTCAATGATAATTATTTTTATCAGAATTATGCATGCATATGTTATCCACTTTCAACGTTTTTCTTCAATACAGATGATTTCTCTCAACAGAAATAAAAAAAAGATGATATTATCAGATTTTGAATGTATTGGCTTCATTCTAAAATCAGTTGTTCTCGATCAATTCTAGTGATCAATAGTTTTTCTTTCGTTTGATTTTCTACACTCGATCGCTATGCAACGCGAAACACGCAATTTGACCCAAGAGGAATGTCCCCAAGCGGTAGTTTTGCGAGAAGAAGGGTGGACATACACAAGAATTGCAGAAACGTTTGGAGTTTACCATACAAGTGTGTCCAGAATGTTGCAGCGATTCAGGGAGACAGGTATGAATGTCCGAAGACCAGGACAGGGTAGACCACGGGTAACGACTGCTATTCAAGAACGTTACTTGAGAGTTTCTTCGTTGAGACAACGGTTTGCAACCGCTCGCCTCCTTCGAAATCAGCTTGAGCAAACTCATGAGGTGCAAATTAGCACTCAGACAATAAGAAATCGCCTCAGAGAATAAGATTTAAGGCCTCGAGTCGCGGCAAGAGGCCCAGGTCTTACCCCAGCCCATCGAAGGGCGCGTTTGGATTTTGCGAGAGAGCATATCCATTTGGAAGAGGCCGATTGGGAAAGAGTTCTCTTCACAGATGAGTCTAGATTCTGCCTCTACCATTGTAATCGACGTTCCCTTGTATACAGACGTCCACATGAAAGATATGCTCAGTGGAATTTCCTGAATACTACTGGTTTCGGGGGAGGATCGATTATGGTATGGGGTGGAATATCTTTGACTGCTCGCACAGACCTAGTGGTCGTTGATAATGGAGCTATGAATGCTGATAAGTATATAAGGAACATTCTTGAAGAGCATGTAGTACCATTTGCCCCATACATTGGTGAAAATTTCATTTTTATGGACGATAATGCCAGACCCCATCGTGCGCGCATCGTTCAGGAGTACCTTGAAGAGGTTGAAGTCTCTCGAATGGAATGGCCAGCAAGAAGTCCAGATCTCAATCCGATTGAGCAGGTTTGGGACAACCTCAATAGAAGGCTGAGAAGTTCAGAAATTCATCCAGCTACTCTTAATGACTTAGGAATCCAACTCGGAGAAATCTGGGAAGGATTAGATCAGAACATTTTAAGATCACTTATTTTGAGTATGAACCGTCGTTGCCGAGCTGTAATTAACGCAAGGGGTGGAAATACCAAGTATTAAATCACTTATCAGCATTTCAGTATTTTGAAAATTGTTCATTTCTCTTCTTTCACATAAGATTCGGTGAAATTCTGAATTTTTCTTCCATTTAATGTGTCTTGTTTCGTTCAAAACCTTCCCGAGAGAACATAAAAATAAGTTATAAAGTCAATGTAGAGTTAACTTTCATTAAAATTGAGATTTTCAGAATGTGCGTTAATTTTTTTACGCAGTGTATTATGTTGGCCCTCGTTCGTTTTTCCCTTCTTTTGAAGAAGGTATAATCATCTTCCGAGTTGTCAAAAGTTCAAATTTCAAGATGAAGAAAGTTTTGATTTGGTCTCAAATAATTTGTCTTTTATTTCATTTCGAAAACGTATCGTCCTTATTGGAAAAACCTTGAGATGCTGCTACCTCCAAGACCTTCCTGGAGAGTTACAACTAGCAGAAAAGCAAAGTCAATGCCTGCTGCGAAGAACAGTCACATCTCCCCTTGAAGAAAGCTACACAAAACGACGATCACTCCAAATCGTAAAGATGAACCTCTCGAATCGGTTCAGCAGCTCCGGGACTGTCAGCTGCAGATCGTTTTACATTCCCATTCATTATTTCACGACAGATCGAGCAGGTATAATCAGATGCCTAGGAATGAATAGCCCGAGTAAACTGAACCCCGCTTTAGATTCTCTAAATCGAAATTCTATTCATGGCCGGAATTAAACAAAATAGTTAATTGCTTCGTTCAAAGGCGGCAGGATACGTTTTCAACAAATAACAGGATTTGATAATGCAGCCATAATGGATAGGTGTTCATTTTGTGGTTATCTCGGTGTATTCGATTCAATTCGATGGTTTGAAGGCAACAATGAATGTAAATTATGTTCGAAAACCGATTTTCAATAATAATTATTTCTTGCACTACCAGACTGTATTATACAGTGTGCGGCAACTAGCAGAAATACGTAAAAAGAGTTTGGGAAAATTCTTTCTTATTTTGAAAGCCTACATAATCAAGTTTTTCCTCCTTTTCCTCTTTCAAGTCATCAAGGGTCCTAGGGCGATGTCTGAAGACCTTGACTTGAAAGAGGCAATCAAGAAGGAAATCATCCAAATTGAAGCCTCTATTCTATGCTGACCAGAGTAATGGAAAACTTCCTCGAAAGACTTCACATGTGCGTCGTCGTCATTTGGATGCTATTAATAATTTCAAGACATAAATGTGCGATTTCATTTCAATTAATGTAGTTGTTAAATTTCTCTGTTATTTTTTAATTTCGTGTGTGGGACGCTTTATATTGTGCCCAAGATTGGCGTGACATTTTTGCTTTGCATTTGATGACTTCCATGTGTAAGCTTTCGAGCCCTGAATTTGAAACCTTTATCTTATGGTTGAAAGAAGTGTAATATGAGATTTAGCAGTTTCACCATTAGGTGGAATGTGATAAATGGACCAATTTAGACGCAAGTGTTTCTTTGTAGCTTTTCATCCTCAGGATAGGACAATTTATGATGCTTAAAGATGAACTCATTGGCTTAAGTCGTACAAGAAGTAACACCTCTTATCTCAAATGCAAATTGGGGGCGGTACCGAGAATTAACGTTTAGGGCAGTACAGGGTTTCTACGGGAGTAGGTAGAGAGTTAAGACGGAGGTAGTTATTGCCATTAGAGACGGAATTAGATCTTTCAATACGGCGGAACAAGATCAATCCATTTGTTCGGCGTAAAGACGTTTTCTATCTCACGAAGTTCAGTGAATGCGGATACCGGATAAATTGTCACTGAACGTGTGTTTGTCAAAAGTAATCGGTTAAAGACGTATATAATCTACAAGTGTAGATCAAGAGAGTTGGATTTTTCTACTTTCTACTCCAAAAATTTAATTCGATGTTGTTTCAATAAAAAAGAGAACCAGAGGTGCTGATTGAACTGATCCTGATAATGTGGAAGCAATTTCTATTGGTTTTTAAACTGATTCCAGAGGCGTATTGGCTGAGTATGCAGTCTGTACTCGCCCTCAAGTCCACTTCTAAACAATTGGCTTTAATCAGTGAACCGTGCCTGATACTGTTAGAATGACCTATCATCAAGTATGAGCAAGTCCACTGAACCATGTTGAACTTCACTTCAGTCCCAAGAATCCCAAAGTTTCGTTCATGGTTCGAGGTCGTTATCAAAGTTGAGTTTTATCAATTTCAATATCTCGAGGATGATGCTTCCTTAAGTGAAACTAAGGATTGTTCTGACAAGAGCAATAAACATCCGTTCCTTCAATTAATTACGGAGCTCCAAACCTTCTTGAACTTGTTAATTTGCATGTTGAACGTTTTATGTATCTTTCGCTCCTCCGTCTGAATTGCTATCGCTACATCTAATCTTCTATCTTCTAGGGAAAGGAGCTTTCCAACTAATTACACCTTTGCTAGAGAGTTACGTGATACTCTGAAACTTCTTAGGGGGCGGCAGCATAAAATCGCAACATATCGACTTTTCGGTTCTACGTGACTACCCAAGAATTACTTCAATTGATAGGACTCCACTTTCTTGATGTAGAGATAATTTACGAGGATGTATTGATATCTAGTTAGCCTAGACCAGTTCCATGCATAAACAAAATATTGCGATACCATATCAACGAACAATAACTTATTAGAAGTGTCAGTGTAGAGTTCGACGTCAAAAAAGTAAACCAGAGTTACGCAATAAATTTAAAAAAAGATGTCCACCGAAATTGTAAAAATCGAAAAATTGGAGTATCGAGCCATCATCAAGTACCTGTATTTAAAAGGATTGAGAGGTACCTAAGCAGATTTACGAAGATATGCTCAATACCCTTGGTGATCAATGTCCGTCGTATGCTATCGTGAAAAATTGGACTGCAAGCTTCAAAAGAGGTAAATTTTTCATTGAAGATGATGACCGATCGGGAAGGCCAGTTTCTGTGTCAGTCCCCGAAAATATCGATGCAGTTCATGACATGATTTTATCAGACCGTCGAATTGGGCTAAAACGGATTTCTGAAGCACTGAAGATTCCATACGAACGCGTTCATCATATAGTTCACGTCAATATGGACATGAGAAAAATTTCCGCAAAATGGATTCCAAAATGTTTGAATGTTAACCGAAAGCGTGCTAGGGTAGAAGCATCGCGTTCGATCTGTGCTCGATTTGAAAACGATGTAGACTTCTTAAACCGAATTGTTACTATGGATGAGACTTGGGTACATTTCTACGATCCAAAAACAAAGCAACAATCGATGGTTCTCCAAGACTTAAGAAGTTTCGTGTCCAAAAATCTGCTGGAAAAGTTCTTGCTACAGGACAACGTCCCAATACACAAATCTCATGTTGCCATGCAAAAACTTCGTGATTTAGGGTTATAATTGATAGAACACCCCCCTTATTCACCAGATTTGGCTCCGCCCGACTATCATCTCTTTCCCCAACTGAAAACAAGTTTAAAAGGTCGTAAATTTTCTTCCAACGAGGAGGTAATGAAAGCTACGGAGGACTGGTTTGCAGAGCAAGAAGAAACAATTTTTTTGAAAGGTCTAGAGACGTTGCAGGTTCGCTGTATTCGATAGAGGAGAATATGTTGAGTATTAAAATATTTTGACATTGAAATTTTGTTTGGTTTTATAGTAAGCTAAGAATTTTTCAAAAATCTACACCGTATTAACGCAATTCATTCCATGAGTGTAAGGCGAATCACATTAGCAAAATATTTCAATGTCGATTTCAGAAGGGATTCAGTGATTGTTTAAATTGATTTCAAACGAAAGTTCGTCCAATTTAGATAGTTACTTTGAGGAAAAAATCAAACATTCAGAAGCAAAGCTGAGTGTATCTGAAATATGTATGGACAGAGAAACGCTCAGGGTTGGTTTCAGGTAGAAGTTTTGGGGAATAATTGATTGCTGTTTATATTTCACCTGGATGTTCTGGATGTTCGTCGACTTTGAGAGGACTTCTCTGAGAAAGTGCTGACGAAAGGAATAAATAAGATATGGGAGTTCGACAGATATTGGGATTGGACTGTTTGTGATAGTCAAACTCGTAATTCTAATTAAATATTCTTTGCTCATTTTATCTGGAACACTGAATACGGAGAATTGTCACACATCAAATTTCCTGACTATGAAATTCGCATTTGGTTCATGCGTTCGCAGCATCGGTGGTTCAGTGGTAGAATGCTCGCCTGCCACGCGGGCGACCCGGGTTCGATTCCCGGCCGATGCATATGTTTTGTAGATTCGTGTAAATATGTAGTGAGCATTGTCTTTCATTTTTTTAGGCGCTTGACGACTGAAGAAACCTCTTTTGATTCTCCATGTTTTCGAATTCAGCTCTTTTGAAAAGTTCAGCCATATAACTAACCTATGATTTAATTTAATTAATTGTTTCTTTCAACTGTGGATTCTAACATGGAACTGAATTTCTTCCAAATGACACGCCCCGCAGGTATCTCCTTCCAGATGACTGGTGAGATCTAGTTCAGGGTAGGATTTTTTGTTATATTCCCTGAGCCCCAACATTTGTTCTATCAAGCTTAATAATCCAATGAATAAAAAGTAATACACTGCACTGCCATCTGGCGGTATAAGTTTCCTATTTTGAAGGCTGAAGGCTCTTAAGCGAATCAGCACACAAAATCTCAGAGGAGAAAATATCCATATTCGTTGTATTTCCATCCGTGGTTCTAAATATTCCTTCGCATTTGAGATTAGATTTAAGAAGCACAACTGGGGTAAGCTCTCGTCAATTTCCATCCCTAGTGAGTCAAGTGGTATCATCAAAGCTGGATCGCATTTAACACAAAGCCAACAATTTCCATCAGCGAGAACAAAAAGAGTAGCAGTCTAAATTTCCGAACGAAACGACTAAACGCATATCGATTCAAATTCAAGCACAATCATCGCAAAGGGATGAAAATGACGTGAAAACGTTCCCGACAGGCACGGGTCTCTTCACCTGACGTAATTGACAAGGTAATGAAACAGGCAGGTTCAAACGTGTTCTTCTCTTTGAGCGTTTATTCCGAACCAGACTCGTCGACTCGAACAACCGAATGCATCGGACGGAAATTCATTCGAATTGAAGAAGACCAATTTTGTAAAAGGACGTCGGATAAACAAACCGTCCTGCGTTTGTGTTATTGACAGATCATTATTGTCCGTAATTCCATCAGGCCCGATCTTTGGGGTTTTGTTAGTGGTCAATCGGCGTTGATTCGAACACGTACTTTTTTCCTTCTGGTCTGAAGTTGATGAAGAGGGGATAACGGATAAGTCGGCTCTTGACTGATTTCAGAACAAGAGGTTTTCTCTTGCCGTATTAAGTTCCAGTTCCAGAGCATAGTATTGCTTTTTCAACAGTAACAATAAATCGTTAATAGATACCATGTCACCTAAAAGCGCTTGAATGAAACTTTCAAGATGACGAAGTTATTATCCCATTTAAAAAGCATATCAACCATTACAACGACTATGACCTGTTCTTAGACGATTTAAAAGACACCAATTTTTCCTCAACAGGTGAAAACCAGGAACTTTGTCAGGAGGATCAAGAATTAAACTTTTATTGAAAAAATCTTTTGAAGTCCATTCCGAACTCCAAATTTCCTCATAATACCTTTTAGAATAAAGAAACTCATCAAGCTATAGAGGCTTTCTGTATTCCAATCTTGCCAGTCTTGTATCTGGCATATCTATGATATGTTGTTGGTTACACCATTTATAACTCGAGATCGGATGGACTGTTTGTTATGAAACTTCATTTATGGATTCGTCTACGGCCTGGTTATTATAAAGTACATTGAAACTCCGAAAAATCCGATGAAAAATTTGTTTATGTAGGAAATGCTTTTCCTCTTCTTGAATAAGGCCACTAGGTGTCGATACGGTTAATGGCTCTTATCTAGACACTGTAGCGTAGTCGTGAAGGTACTATATTTGATATTATCGCCACTAGATGGCGATGGAAATGACGATTTGTGAAATCCACCGTAAGTAGGTATCATTTGGGCGAAACAAAGTTCGCCGGGCCAGCTAGTAATTTATAAAAGGAAATAAAGTTGGAAAGGAATGAAATTTATCTGAAGACTTCATGGCAGCAACGTCTACGAATATGATGAGGTATTATGTTAGAAAGAACCGGTAACCAAGCTGATGGAGGAGATCCAATGGTTCCAGTTATAATCCTCATAGAAATATTAAGTTGTCCATCCATTTTATGGACATGGGAACAGCTCTGAGCTTCAGAACAAAACTCGAAAATGAAATATCGAAAATAAATCGAAATAATTCATTACTTATGAGGGCTACATGGACGATTTTGGTATCAAAATGTAGGTTTTCGAGGTTGCTCTATTCAATAAAAATCTTTTCAGAGCCCTAACTATAATGGTTTAGATTTTCACCTGCGAAATGGGATTTTTCGAAAAATTGTAAATTTCAAATGGTCATAGCTCTCGTTTCTTTGGTCGTATCCACATGAGGGTTGTATATTGTTAATCAGCATTGTCCAACATATTTCTATAAACAGTAAAATCGATATCGAAAAACACAACTTTTAGGTTGAAAAATGCAAAAGGGGTATGACCCCCTAAAAACCCTATATTTGCCATCAACACGAATTCCCTGGAAAATCTAACAGTGTTATTCAATCGATAATATCTTCAACCCATTCGAATCTCCCAGAATACTCAATTTGGTGATCCCTATCACACATACTTTGAATGCTCTGAGCTTCAGAACCAAACTCGAAAATGCAATATCGAAAAAATTAAAACGAAATAATTCATTAGTTATGAGGGCTACATGGACGATTTTGGTATCAAAATGTAGGTTTTCGAGGTCGCTCTATTCATTAAAAGACTTTCTAGAGCCCTAACTATTATGGTTTAGATTTTTCACCTGCGAAATTGTATTTTTCGAAAAATTGGAAATTTCAGATCGTCATAGCTCCCGTTTCTTTAATCGCATCCACATGAGGGTTGTATATTGTTAATCAGCATTTTCTAAAGTTTCTCTATAAACAATAAAATCGATTTCGAAAATCCCAAAATTTTGGGTGAACAATGCATAAGGGGTATGACC
This sequence comes from Adalia bipunctata, assembly GCA_910592335.1. Taxonomy (NCBI): domain Eukaryota; kingdom Metazoa; phylum Arthropoda; class Insecta; order Coleoptera; family Coccinellidae; genus Adalia; species Adalia bipunctata. Next base: position 9,562,481 of record OU342948.1, on the reverse strand, counting down.
CCCTAAAAACCCCATATTTGTCATCAACACGAATTCCCTGGAAAATCTGATAGTGTTATTCTATCGATAATGTCTACAACTCATTCGAATCCCCCAGAAGACTCAATTTGGTGATCCCTATCACCCATTCTTTGAGTGCTCTGAGCTTCAGAACAAAACTCGAAAATGAAATATCGAAAAAATTAAAACAGAATAATTCATTAGTTATGGGGGCTACATGGACGATATTATTAGTATCAAAATGTAGGTTTTCGAGGTCATTCTATTCAACAAAAAACTTTCTAGAGCCCTTACTATCATAGTTTAAATTTTCACCTTCGAAATGGTATTTTTCGAGAAATTGAAAATTTCAAATCGTCATAGCTCCCGTTTCTTCGGTCGCTTCAACATGAGGGTTGTATATTGTTAATCAGCATTGTCCAACGTATCTCTATAAACAATAAAATCGATTTCGAAAATTCCAAATTTTTGGGTGAAAAATTCATAAGGGGTATATGACCCCCTAAAAACCCCATATTTGCCATCAACACGAATTCCTTGGTGAATCTGATAATGTTATTCAATGGATAAAGTCTCCAACCCATTCGAATCTCCCAGAATACTCAATTTGGTGATCCTTATCACCCATACTTTGAGTGCTCTGAGCTTCAGAACAAAACTCGAAAATGAAATATCGAAAAAATTAAAACGAAATAATTCATTAGTGATGAGGACTACTTGGACGATTTGGGTATCAAAATGTAGGTTTTCGAGGTCGCTCTGTTCAATAAAAGACTTTTCCGAGCCCTAACTATAATGGTTTAGATTTTCACCTGCGAAATGGTATTTTTCGAGAAATTGGAAATTTCAAATCGTCATAGCTCCCGTTTCTTCGGTCGCTTCAACATGAGGGTTGTATATTGTTAATCAGCATTGTCCAACGTATCTCTATAAACAATAAAATCGATATCGAAAATCACAACTTTCAGGGTGAAAAATGCATAAGGGGTATGACCCCCTAAAAACTCCATATTTGCCATTAACACGAATTCCCTGGAAAATCTGATAGTGTTATTCAATCGATAATGTCTTCAACCCATTCGAATATTTCAGAATACTCAATTTGGTGATTCCTCATACTCTGAGAGCTCTGAGGATCTGTCAAGAACTCAGACTACTTCTAACGCAACTGTGAAGAGAAAATGACCAAGACTACATACTTCAATAATGTGATCGAAAGTATACAAATACTCTATTACAGAACTCATTACTGCAAATACTGAAACTAGGAAACTTATGAGTAAATGGGCAAAAATGAGATAGATAAGTGAACATTTAGATAACCCATATTCAAAAAATTGGAAAAAAGTTTTCGAAACCCTCTCGATATTTCCCTTACTTTTGTGGAGCAGTATATCTCGAACTGAATTGATGTATAACATCGCATACATCCTCACGGCTTGGAAACCAAATTGGAGCATGATCGCATTTCTCATTCATCTGGATGTCCGGCAAATCTCCCGATGAGTGACTGGATAGGGTGTAGCACATTGTGGGAACACAATATTCTTCCTGATTACACCACCGTGCAGCAAATTGAAGCTTTCGAACATCATCAAGAATAGATGGCGTTTAGCTCATCCACCTCGAATATCTGTGCCGATTCTATCAGGCTTTATCGTATGCAGACGGAGAGGGAGTATAGACAGAGTGTACCTACCCATTTGGGATTGTTCATCCAACATTGATATACACCACCGTTCAATAGTATTTGTCTCCAGCTCCCGTGTGTACTTACCGGCTGATTTGTTGTTACGAGGCACGGCATCTAACTTATTTATGTACCTACGTGGTTGAAATGTGTTATTATCGCGACTAGAGCTCGAATTTACAGGCTTTTCCTTGGTTATTATGCTATTAACAAATGGCGCAGTTCGTTTCATTAAGCAGTTAGCGATTCAAGATTTTTTGCTGGGAGGGGTGGGACGCTCATGCATTTTCATGAGGGGGGCTGGGTTCAGGAAGAGATCTAAGGTCGGGATTTCCGTTGGAGAGTGCCGGATTGATTGGGGATACCGTTCTGGATTGATCGTTTGACCGAGTTTCAGAGTGGCCCGATTGCGATTTCATCGCATTTGTAGCATCCGAATCTGGTGTATTGGAATCCTGAGGGTCTTTTCCCGGGTGATCTAGAGAGAAAATGCAGAACTGTAATTTCTATCCTCGCCAAGCCTTATGCAGATAAGACTCAACGTGATACATCGAACTCACAACGAAAATATTTCCAGTCTTCCAAAGCTGTCATTTTTTAACATGTGACAAGTAGAAACTGCGCCATTAATAAAAATGGAACGATACATGAAATTATAAGCATTCACTATAAAAATGGTGAAAATTTGGCAGAGACGGTTCGTAAAACTCTTACTTTTTAGGGTAGTCCACTCCTAACAAATAAAATTTTGCCGAACATATTCTGACAAACCTTAGTCACTCCCCCTTCCATACACCCACAATACTGTATTCTCTTTCCAGCAGGGCCGTATGCGAAACCTTGAAAAGATTTGCATTACTAGAGCTAAGAATAGGACACCTCCTAGACTATTAGTACGAGAGATGACGACCAAAACCATGTTTCATAGCGGCCCGGCTAAAACCGTGTAAAATCGATAGATTAGATGACCCTAGAGCCGACTGATAAGTAGTAATACTCAGAAGTGTAGCATCTTCGCGGGGGGGCATTTCTGCTGTGTAAAAAAAATGGTCGACGGTCGTATAACGGCCCGTCTGATATTGAAAATGTACATAGATTTTGTTATTTTATCACTAAAATTTGTGTTTTCAGACATTTTGTGCGTAGCGTTTGACCTTAGTGTCTTTTCAAAAATGTCAAAAATCTGACCTAAGTGACTCATAGCGGCTCGGTTCATTTTTGTTTTGAATCATTCGTATGGATGCCCAAAATACAAAAATACGGTTTTCAGACATTTTGAGTGTCGCCTATAACGAAAAAATATGCTGGAGTGGCCCGGCAAAAACTCCGGCTACACTAGTAAGAGAAAGACATATGCGATCTTATCGCAAAGAAAAGAGATGAACCAAGTGTGAAGTCAACTTGTCAAAATCATATGGAAGATGTAAACCAATATTTATGTGACCACAGGCTTGCTTTGCCTACAAGCTCTGACCACAAGGAGTTGATGCGTTGAATATAATTCATGTAAAACTAATTTCTGAATTGAAGTCATATATTTTTTTATATATTTCATTTGGAATATATCTATTTGGTGTTAGTGACTATAATCTAAAGAATTTCTGTGAAGTATTTCGGAAATTTCTCAAATTATTTTACGGACTTGGATCAGGAATATATTAGAAATGATTTGAGTTGAACGTTGAACTAATTCATAATATCTAAATAAATATAATGCATATATTTTTGCTGAATAATTAATGTTTTATTGGCCACAAACTACAAAAGTACGTATTATCATTTCATTCTTCCGAATTTTCAATTAGTTAATTTTGTTGCTACCTCAATTTCATGTTCAGTGGTAGTATTTCTATAGGATTGCGGCTACTCAGCATTGATTTCTTGTGCTTGAGGAAAGAAACTTGAATTCAGAAACACATTAGATAAATGTTTGATAAATATGTGTATGACAAAATTGAACGATACCCCTGAGGTATCACGTTCATGCAACCGGGCTATAAGTACTGCAAATTGAAAAGTTGTCTGATTAGTTAAATGCTACATTCAATTTGTCTGATATAATTTTTTTCCACATCTGGGGAACGTATTCAATCATTGACGACGAATTTCAGACAGGTCGCTATGAGTCACTTAGGTCAGATTTCTTGACATTTTCGAAATGCTATAAAAATGTAAGGCGACATGTTTTTTGTCTGAAAATTGATCTTTCCACATCAATGGACACGGCTTAACCTATAAAAATCATTTTCAGACGGGCCGCTGTAAGTTTTTTTTTTTTTTTCATTTTTTACTTTTTTTATTGGTCTCCTGGGTACGCGCTACAATCTTGGTGTCTGAAAACTGTGTTATTGCAATCTCAGGGCTATTATCTAACTACATTCCGGAAATCAGACGGGCCGCTATGAGTCACCCATGTTGTTTTTTTGACATTTTTGAAAATGCGCTCAGATCATACGCTACGCGCAAAATGTCTGAAAATCGCATTTCTGGGTACAGGGTCATATAATCTATCGATTCCGTGCGGTTTTAGCCGAGCCGCTATAAGTCAAAAATCTTGGTCGCCATCTCTCGTACTATATTGAATTCACAACAATATTTCCCCGATCTATTTGTAACACCGCATCTTCTTCATTACAGTCCTGTTCTTCCTACGTGACTCCATCTGTTTTATTTCTTGTGATTCGTTTCACTTCGTTTGTTCTTTTCTTTTTCCTGTTTTCTCGAACTTTTCATGTTCCAACATAGATGGATACACCCTTTTTGTTTTTGATTTCATTTTATTTTGGGGTTACATTTCATAATCATTGATTGTTTTTATTATGCTTAGATTGGTAAGTTAGTTTATCCCTTTTGATCAATATGAAACTTTATACAGACTTTTCGTGTTTAAAAATGCTACTAATTCTTTCTGATGGTGTATTTTATATGTTAACATATATTCGAAAGATCTCAAGTTCCTTTTGTCACAACAACTGTATTTGTTTTTTTTTGGCATTTTGTTATTTTGGACAGGTTTGTCTTTTCCTTCATTCTAGAGCCTGAAGATGCCCTCCTGAGAGATCGAAACATGTTGCTTTAATTTCCATTGAAGTATTTGGAGTTGACACAGAATTTTTTCTCGTTTGTTTATCGATAACTCTCCAATATGAGTAAATTGGATCATGCTTCTACTCTTTATAATTGAAATAAACATCCGATCATTCATCTGAAAAAATTGAATTTTTCTTTGAATGTCAAAATTACACCAATTATTGGAAATCTCTTTATATTATTGTATTTTCTGAATGGAATTGCCAATTTTAATCTTGAACGGCATTCTGCTTCATTCGTATCCAAAAGCTAAAATTCAAAGAATTGAGATTAGTATAATGAGTTTCCATTCTGTGGTTCCAACAGTAAAAGTAAATAGAACCCAATTAATTTAGAATATCCATAAAATTATTATTTCAATATAATGCTTGGACCTTGCCATGGAATAAATTCGATAACGAATAAATGGGGGCGTGTTGGGAAAAACGCTCGGACACGTCGATTTGTTATTTTGAATGCGCATATTTTTCAAGAAAATAAAATTATATAGGGTGTTCCATGCGACCGTGGCCAATACCAACTTTCTTATTTCAAATGCAACCCCCTGTTTATTAGTTATTTTTTGGATTCTTCAGAGAATTCTAGACACAATTCATGCACAATGTCCTATACCTATCTTTAACTATTTCGGAAGCATTGAGTGTTTTCAGATTTATTGCAAAAATCAACGTTTTAAATAAAAATATTTTATTTCACAAATTCGGTATATTACACTTAAAACCTAAAAGGTAATACTGATAATTACTTAATTAAAAAAAAAAACAAAAAAAATATTAATGTCAATGTAGGAAATGTTCAAAATGCTCGCCGCGTTAAAAGACAATTCTACACCAGATTAGCATGTTGCCAAGACGTTCGCGGGGAGCATTTAGAACATTCCTTTCATTGACATCAATGTTTTTTTTTTGTTTTTTTTTAATAATTAAGAAATTATCAGTATTACTTATTAGGTTTTAAGTGTAATGTACCGAATTTGTGAAATAAAATAATTTTTATTTAAAACGTTGATTTTTGCAATAAATCTGAAAACACTTAATATTTCCGAAAAAGTTGAAGATAGGTATAGGACGTAGTACATGAATTATGTCTAGAATTCTCTGAAGAATCCAAAAAATAAATAATATACAGTGGGTTGCATTTGAAATAAGAAAGCTGGTATTGGTCACGGTCGCATGGAACACCCTATATAATTTTATTTTCTTGAAAAATATGCGCATTTACAATTACAAATCGACGTGTCCGACCCCCTCATTTATTCGTTATCGAATTTAGTCCATTTGGCTGTTACACTCTGTATGCAAGATGATAACGATTTTTTGGCTAAATCACAATCTGTTTCATTGTTCAAAGAATTTCCCATATCTGCGGAAATGATTTCGTAAAGTTGCATAACTTTTCAGTCTCACTCTGTATAAATATTATAAAAATAGCAAGGTGAATTCTATTTGAACTGATTATAAGAATTGTAGATAAGATATTTCATTGAACTCGCCACAAAATAACACTTTTCCTTCCCTTCTATCACACCTAATCCAATTGTTATCATTAGATTTCAGTTTGATAGAGTGAAGGTTAATGTGCTTCATTTGTGTCTATATTTATTGAACATATTCCGATGGTTCGAAAAAAATTATGATTTTCGTAGGTGCTTCACCAACATTTCAGTGAGTTTCAAACTCTAAAAACAATATTATTTTTAGATCCATACCAATACTACAAGTTCATATGATCATTGAAATTTTTGGAATATAAAATAATGCCGGATCAAATTAAGCAACAATATAACTTCATAATGGAAAAAATAAAAAGTTCGATGTCTGAAATCACAGTGGAACCTATTCTTTTCTGCACAATCATGTCGGATACGATATATAGGCTTGTAGTCCAAAATCTGTATATGGAGAAAGCATGCCGTGTATCTATCCAACTGCCTTCTACAACTTGCGATGCAATGACCAGAAGAAACCAAAGTGGCTACACACTATCTGATGAGATTGAGGTCCAGAAGCTGTCCTCTGGAATGATGGCAATTGCCAATGCACTACATGGATTGTTTCCTGTCATTTTAGCCCTATTTGTAGGCTCTTGGAGCGACAGACACAGCTTGAGGAAACCTGTTATTTTAGCACCAGCTATAGGGTTGTTCTTAACCCTTCTTTGCTTGATACTGAACACTATTTTCTTCTATGAGCTGCCTATAATTTTCACGGTACTTAGTGATGCCTTGTTCCTACCTCTTCTTGGTGGTATGCCATGCTTATATCTTGGAGTGTTCAGTTTCGTTGGTGCCATCAGTAGCAACGAAAACAAAACTGTTAGAATGGGCACCATATCAACCACACAATCAGTATCAATGGTGCTTGGTACCATCGTGAGCGGATTTTTGTACAATTATTTCGGGTTAATCCTGACTTTCGTCGTGTGCTCCATCCTTGTCTCTATCGGTTTATTACTTGGACATTTACTTATACACGACAAGCCATTGAAGAAGAGCGGAACTGACGGACAGTGTGAAATGAAACCGAAGAGATCTTTCTTATGTGATTTGGTCGATGTGAGATATTTTTTGAAGACTTTTGGTGCTTGTTTCAAATGTAACGAGAATAATAGAAGATATAAGGTGTTGGCCCTTATGGTTCTTGGTGTAGTGTCAGCAGGGCCCCTTCATGGTGAGTGACTACAAAGTGACCCCTTGACACGTCCAATGTAGGGCTTTTGGGCAGTATCAGATAATTCGTGAACGAATTCTTTGAATTCATTTTACATGATTTTTCAGGGGAAATGGCAGTTTCATATCTCTATTCAAGGTATAGGTATGGCTGGAATGTCATGGAATTCAGTGGTTTTTCTTTCTTCCACTTAGTTGCACAATCCTCAGGTGAGTTATGAAAGGAACAAAGTTCTTCCTATCGACCTAAGATATGACGAAATGGAGAGTGTGCTGATTGGTGATATATTCATGAATGGTCACAATGTTCTCATTATTTCAGCAAGTGTTATATCTCTTGTGGTATTTTCAAAATACTTCAAATGGGAGGATGCTACTCTGGGAATGATTGGAATTACCAGTTCCATATTGGGAGCGTTGATTTGTGCTTTTGCTACTGTTGGTGAAGTTTTTATTATAGGTAGGGAATATTCATGAGATTTTCTACTGACAAAATTAAAAATTGGGGTATTCATTACGACTTGTTCATTTCTCATTGCTTATGTTTTCAGGTGGTGTTGTTGATTGCTTCATGATAGCCGCACATATAGCTTTGAGGTCTCTTTTAGCTAAAGTAGTACCTCCACATGAACTCGGGCAAATCAATTCGATATTCGGAGCTTTCCAAGCCCTATCACATTTCATTTTCAGCCCTTTCTACAATCTATTATATAGAAGTACGATCATGTATCTTCCAGGAGCCTTTTATCTGGTTTCAGTTGGAGTCAAATTGTTTGGCTTATGTTTGTTCATGTAAGTAATCTTCTTATATTGAGAAACAATTCCTAAACTTCTTCGGATAAATATAAGAACGTAATCAAAAAAATATATGTAGAAATACAGCTTTTTTTTGCAGATACTTATACGTTGAAACTATAAAAACGAAGAAGAACGAGTCCAAAAACAAGAGTGAATCGATAGAAGAGAACGCAAATTGCTAGGACTCTTATTCGAGTGATGTGAGAAAGAATATTGTGAAAAATATGTCCAAACTAACTGAATTTCAAGTTGCTAGAAGAATATTGTATCTCCATCTCGATTTTCCCTTTCAAGCCTTCTATCTCTATGTAAATTTCCAAATCACCTTCATCTGATATCTGCTGAAAGAAATCGAAAGGAATAATTTATTTGTATTTTGTCGACAGTTACTGATATATTTGTTTTCCCTATTCCACGTGACGTGGAAACCGAATATCCGATTTTGTATAATATTTTCATCGTATATCATTTCATGTTTTTTGTATGAGATGAATCATTCTCTGTTGCAAGAGTTGGAATAAAGAATAACAAAAATGTTTTATTGGAAATCAGTGTGAATAGATTTGAAACTGGAATTATATGTTCACTCAAACATCAAAGAAACAGAATAAATCCTTATACAGTAGTCTAAGGATAAATCATGCTGTCAAAAATCTTTTATATCGCAGTCATCAGATGCATCATTCCGATGTGGCAAGTCATCATACATCCATGTCTACTGATTTACAACTTGATCTTTCACACTTATAAGGCAAGTGATGTTATTTTGGACACAAGGGCAATTTCTCGAATTATAAACTCGTAAAACTTGATGGTATTATAAGAGTTAATTTCCTAAACGTTCAAATATTTTCAGATTATTCAGGAAATATGAATATTTCCTCAATTCATGAGAGGTTCGCTCATTCATCTTAAGAACTTTTCTAGATGATTATTCGCTCAAAGTGAACGTTGTTTATTTTTCAATCGTGCCAAAAATTGAATTCAAAAATTCGCATTCCATTTAAATTAAAACATTCTCAGGATTTCGGAGTTGCATTTGCATCTCGCTCAAAATGGATGATTAGAGTAGCTGGCTCCAGCCGAGGTTTTGAAACACCAGAAATTTCCACTAATGTCCTCTGGGTGGAAATTATGAAATGAGTAGTTTATTCGCCAAGCTCTATTTTACCTTTCATTTATGCGAGTGCCTGGAAGTTTGGTGAATAAGTTGGCCGCTTTCTCGGCCCGAATTATTCGCAAAGATACAGATATTAATATTAATGTGAAAACGTAAACTTTGTTTCGATCATGGTCTGGTGGAAATGCTGCTGCTGAAATTTGACGCAAAAAGATAATTTTCAACTTCATTAGCTAAAGTTGGTTAATTCAGATTTTAGAAGTTTGCTCGGGAGCGCGGTATTCGGTGTGTTGACTTCACCGTGGATGGAGACGGCTGTAGGTTATACAGGGTGTTCTTAAATTGGGGGAACGAATAAACAGGGGATATTGCTGGCATAATTTCAAGAAAAAATAGTCCCATATGTGAAATCGGCAGTAGATACGACAAAACTGCAAGAGACCATAAAGATTAATATAACAAAACATTTTTTTACAATTTTTCCAACTAACTGCGGCTCCCAAAAAAGGTTCCGGATAAAAACAATGTTCTAGAAAAATATCTCTCTGTAGATTTGCAACCGAAATTAGCTTGTGACATTGTGTCAACTTTGAATTGTAATATCTACGACGGATTTTAGTTAAAAATCCTGTGAAATGCAGAAGGAAAATCGAAAAAAATTAAACTTTCAACACCCTGTATTTCTAAATCGAAAAGTTTACGGTCTCATGCTCATGCCCCCTTTTTCCTTAAAATCAAGCAGGAATCTGCCCTTTTCAATTTCATATCCAATTGAGGAAACGTCCATCATAAATCCGGAAAATCTCAAATAACTCATAAATTACTGAATTCAGGAGCAAGAGCATTCTATAGGGTGTACCAAATTCCGTGTTTTTTTTTAAATAAACAGAATAAAGATGGCGCAATGAATTCCTCTTGATATTCTGACATTCAAGAAGTGTGATGTATTACATTTATGAAAATGGCTTCGTACACGATACAACAACGCGTTCAAATTGTTAAATTATCTTATGAAAATGCTGCTGGTGAATCTGTAACTGTCAATGGTGATCGATGCCGACGGATGATAACCGAATTAATGAATATTGATCTAGAGCACATTTGGTTTCAGCAGGATGATACAACTCACTTTGCAAATGACAACATTGATTTATTGAAACCAGAATTTCCTGGACGAATAATCTCCAGAAACGGTGATGTCAATTGGCCACCAAGATTATGTGATTTGACACCGTTGGGCTATTTTCTTCGGGATTAGGTGGAAAGCCAGGTCTATAAGAATTATCCACAATCGATTCCTGCACTAAAGGATGAAATTATTCGTGTTATTAGTGAGATAGAGCCTCAATTATGTCAAATTGTCATTGAAAATGTTAACAAAAGAATGTATGTGGAGCTGCAAGTGGAGGCCATTTAGCAGATATTATTTTTCGTACATGAATATCATAACTGATTCTTCAATTACCAATAAAAAGTTTTTGAAAATAAATGCAAATTATGTGAAAGAAAATCGCGCAATTTGAAACAGCGTTAAGAGTGCTATCATTATTTTTCTTCGAAGAATCTAATGCAATCCTAAAAAAAGGGTTCTAATTTTAAAAACTGAAATTATGGCCATTTTTTGATCACAGTTTTCGACACAAAGTTTGAAGCACCCTGTGGTGATATTCACGAATTTCAAAAGATGAATGGATTTTCCACATCCCTTCATTTGACGTTAGCAGAACGGTTTACGCTCAGGATGTTGAGAATAAGAAAAATGAACTTAATACTGACTATGGATATGTGACTTTCCTTCCGGTTTTTTTTTTGATATCTTGAAAACTATTTGAATGAAAACAATGGTTTTAACAGAAATGTATTCTGCATTGAATACTCAATCATTATCAGTAACGAAAAAATTGAAAAACTCATTAATTTTTACTCCTTGTATATCCGAAAGTGCTCAGGCCTCAAAAATATTTTAGCTCTGTAGAGAATTCAGAACAATATCATAATCCCAATTTTCAGGTTTCAAATATGCCCAGTTCTTCAAAGCACACTTTTCTGACCATATTTTCTAGGAAGTTGTTCTAAATTCACTCAATTTTAGGAAAGCATCTCCCCAACTTACGGTGCACATCTTCAACCAAAATTAATTGATTTTTGTCTAGTATCAAAGTTACAACCTAGCTGACTCATAAATCTATAGAAAAATTCAAAAAGTCTACTCGAAACGATAAACGATCAATATTTTCGAAAGAACGAATCAGTTTTTTCTACTTTACACGCGCCTGTTTCGAGTTATTCCTAATTCTATCCGATGAGATTTGTCAGAAAGACAGAATCTCAAATTAACTGTGACCAATATCCTGAAAAGAATTTCCAATTTCGCAGCAATCGACCTTCGAATGGCTGCAATAAGGAAGTAGCGTTCCAAAGTAATAATTTCCCAACAAGAGATTAAAAAAGCGGTTTAAAAGCTCATGCAAATGAACTTTTTCTATCCGGCGTACTGCAAGCAGCCAGCAGAAATATTTCGTCCTGTCTTGAACCGTCAAATCGTAAACTACAGTAACCCCGAGAGTGTATCTGAAATGCAGTTTCCATTTCCGGAATTATTGCCCCGATACAACTGCAAACCCCTCCGGAATGGTTAATTAAAATGGAAATAAAAGTTTTCCCGCTTCTCCGACGAAATCGATACGACTTCAATGAATCAACATTCCGTAGCGGCAATTTCCATTCTCCTCTCTTTTCTCCTTGTTTCGAACCTTTGTTGCTCCCACCGACACTTATCGCGAGCCTTTAACTTTACTTTGTCTAACTAACCCTTCGAAACTGAGCGGAATTAATTGCTTTTGTAGGTAATTCCGCTAATTCTCGTAAACAACCGTGAGATTTAAGGCTCTAAATTAGGTGGACACCGAAGCTAAATATCCAGTATGTAATGAATTCGAATGGGGATATGTCCTTGTGAGATACGGATGCTGCGGCTCTGAATTATTCATGGTGCAGTCTGGAGACCATCCGAAATTCTTGCGGGGAATACGAATACTGGAGAGGATGAGGATGTGATGAGAGCGGTGCAGCGTGCAGAATCGATGATGGCTTGCCATCGCCCAGATTCATTATACATAAACATTGCTTCGAAAAGAAAATCGAATTTATTTTACGATCATGACCTCAACTTCTATTAAGACTATGCGATTTGTATGCTTCGAAAGGTTTCCATCTAAGCACAATCTCCTTTCAACCAAACTGCTCCACATGAGTTAGGGATATTGACTTGAATTGCGAAAAGATATTGTTAAAATAATATTTTTGTGATGAAAATCTCTCAGATCATTTAAGGATTCTGGGGTAGGTTGATGATTATCTAATCTTCTTTGGAGAATATCCCATGCATGTTCTATGCAATTCAAATCTGGTGAGTGCGGAGGTATTGGTAAAAGTGGAATACCAAGCTCCTCGCGCGCATTCTCAACTATGGCTGCACGGTGCGATCTAGAGTTATCGTCTAGAAATTGAAAAGTTTCACCAATAGCAGCGTGAAAATTTGGCAAAACATTATCGATGACATGCTCCCTATAGTGTAAGGCGGTCATATTCCCAGGACAAATGTGTAGATCTGTGCGCCCGTTGAAACATATCCCGGCCCATACCATAACACTACCTCCTCGGAATGGATGGACTTCTTGGACATAGCGACGATTACGGGGTATGCGTGGGATTGTTCATACCCTTATTCTTCGAGAATCTGAAAATCGTCTATATCTGGATACATCAGTGAAAAGGATACTACGCCATTGATCGTTCCATTTGATATGTTGCCTTGCCCATTCCAGTCTTTGACGCTTATGTTCACGTGTTTATGGAACTCCTCTTAATGGACGTCTAGAACCTAGATTCACCTCTCTCAAACGTCATCTGATAGTTTTGGGAACTTGGACCCCATCTGCATTTTGAAGAGTATTCCGTAGCGTTCTACACGTAGATGTAGGGTTTCTTCTCGCCGTGTGATGAAACGATCCTGAGCAGGTGTTTTTTTTCATCGCCCACCAAGCCTTGGTCTTTTCAACACGTAACCTGTCTCCCTGAACCTATTCCACAGTCGAGATATCACACTTTGGCTGACTTGGAGCCTTTCCGCTACAACAACCTGAGTTAGGCCACCCTGTAGCATTCCGATATCATCAGGGTACAAAAATAAAACTAGAACAACCTTGGTTAACTAATCAAGCTACAAAACACCTTTCATTATGGTTAATTTTTGATTGCCTACCCTTGCCAATGGCACCATTTTACCATTTAAAATGTGCATTTCATTTTTCCGACTTCACGCTTTCAATTTTACACCTGGAAGCTCGATTTTTCCATCAAATTGAAATTAAAGGGTACCTTGAGGGCACTCTTGTTTTTCTCTTCGAAAAAATTCTATATTCCACATGAAAATCGGCTTGAATTTGAGATTATATGAAAATTGACTCCATAATCGTTTTGCTTCGGTTGTTCATCATGTTTTCCTTTGTTCCCATTTAATTCAATGATGCATAATTTAATCGAATCTGCAAGAGAGAGATTAAACCAGGGAACTCCACTGCAATTCAGCCCTCAGATATCAATCTGTCACTTATGCCCAGTTGCCCCCAAAATTACACCCTACTACGAACTACGAGATCCAGCCCTGATCAACCCAAGACCCCACCTGGCTGGAAAAGAAGCCGGTTAGCAAAACGGACGGCGATCTGTGCACAAGAGGCCGATAAATCAGAAGGCATTTTTGCCTGGCTGGGGTATCGCCAGCTAACCGCTCCCCCGGGCTGTGATTAGCTCGATAAGTTGAGACAACGCTGGCACGAATACGTCACATTCTATTTGGCTGCCGCTGTAAGTTACATCTGCGATTATGTGGTATCAGAGTTTGAAGATAACCTCTTTCGGTGGGTGGGTGACTGATGGAGCTTTCGGTGCGGGAGAATAATGGTCAATGGTAGATTTCAATTTGAGATATCCGATGCGTGTTTGGGTCAGGATTAGCATGGGTTGGGCGGAATTTTCTCATTATCTCGAGAGCGTCGCAGCTAAGACGGACGAAATGTTGAAGATGCGCAGGTACTCCTAGCATTCAGTTAATTAGTTGCTGACTTCGATTAATGGAAAAGAAGTTCAGTTATACAGGGTGAGTCACGAGGAACTGTACCTATTTCTGCCACGTATAGAAGCTATTCATGACCATTTGAAAGTGCCTTCTCTTATTCAAAAAGTTTTATTAAGGGTGTTTCAACAGAGCGCAAGATTTTAATTTGAGTTTTGACAGTCATATGTCACATGATTATGAAGAGATAGATTAGATCGAAAGATGACAGACGGGAGTCAGAACACATAGAACATTACACGGTAGAACAACGCGTCCTGAATGTTGAAAATGATTTTCAAAATGGTGAAAGTTTAATCGCCACTATTCGTCCAATGTTCGGTCGAAATAATAAGCTGATTTATCTACTGTGATGAAATGATCAAAAAATTTGAAAGTACTAAAAATTTTGGGTGTTTTGTCTTTCGCAAAAAATTTACCCAGTGTGTGGTTTTTTCATTTTTGAAAAATATTCCTTTATCTAGTTTATAAATAGGACTTTATATTCAAGTGTAATTTGGCCCACCCTGTACTGTTGACTGAATAAATTTACATGCATATTCCCTCTCAGAAACTACCTAGTTCCACAATCGATTGATATCTCGTTTGTTTTTACGGAGGCTGGATATGGTACTGTTCTGTTTGCAGATGACTCGAACGTCCTGATGTCTGGGAGGAGTGTCAGCGCTCTTTCGGAGCATTTTGTGGACGTGATGAGTCGTGCAGAGGGATGGTGTAAGGAGAATCGGATTCTCCTCAACGAGTCAAAGACTGAAACCATCCTATTTTATACGGATCGCTCTCACCTGGTTGCTCCTGAAAATTTCCGGTACCGGGAGGCGAGTTTTTCTGTTTTGGATGATGTGAGGTTCTTGGGGATATATTTGGATAAACATCTAAAATGGAGAGCCCATGTGGATGCCCTGTCACGTAAATTGGCGTCGGTAACATATTGCTTGAAAATCCTGCGAGCCCAGGTTGATGCTCATACATTACGTTGTGTTTACTTTTCTTTGTTTCAGTCATTAGCAGCATATGGAATAATTTTTTGGGGTAACAGTTCTCTTGCACCTCGAATATTTTTAATTCAGAAAATGGCCATCAGATCCATGTTTAGGTTGGGTTATAGGGAGTCTTGTCGAGGTTTATTTCGGAAGCATGGGATAATGACAACACCTGGCTTGTACGTGTTCAGATGCCTCATGTTCCTCCATAATCATAAAGAATTATTCTTAAAATATCGAAACTTCAATTCAACGAGAAGGGTTTTCCAGTATTCATACCCTCTGTTCTCCCTTACGTTAACACAGAAAAATGTAGAATACATGTGCATTGAGCTCCTTAACTCGCTACCTCAACACCTTCGCGAGATGATCGATAGAGAGTCTTTCAGGGGTGCGATCCACAGATTTATTACTGAACTGGAACCCTACAGTGTCAATGAGTTCTTGTGTTCTGTAGGTGTCTAGAATCGGGGCTGTTGTCCTTTGAGTTGACGTGTTGACTATTCGTTATGTATTGAAATTATTTTCATTATGTAATAATTGAGCCAATAAATTTATTATTATTATTATTATTATTATCTCACGAAGGCTACAAAGTGCACAATTTTTTTTTGTCAAGTCAAGCCAACACCATTTCTCCATATTTGGAATTGAAGTCTTTTTTTTTTTGAGTAAGGACTGAACGAGAATAATAAATTCGCTATCACAAAAAAGCCTATCTCTCTTGAACCAATTGAGAAAAAATCAAAATTTGATCATAGTTAGCTTTGTTATGAACGTCAAAAACATGTGGAACATTTACTTCATAGATATTCCAATTCTCTATCGCAAAATGTCAAGCGAAGTGAAAACACGAGAATCTATAGTGAAACTTTTCAAAATGATCAAAAATGGAGCTTCTTCAAAAGAATCGCAAAAGAGGCTCGCGTTCGTCCGGAAATGGTATCGAGAGTTGTTAAGCGCTTCAACGAAGATCTTACAATAAACTGCAAGAAAAGAACCGGGAGGAAAAAGGGGTTTCATAGCCCAAAAAAAGTGAAGAAAACCATCAGCCTTTTTCAGAAGAATCCTAACCTTTCAGGACGGAAAGTGGCCCAAATAGTGGGTTGTTCGCAGTCAACCGTTCAGAAAATCAAGTCGAGTTGTGGGCTTAGAACATACAAAGTGCAGAAAGTGCCAGACAGGAACGCTGTGAAGAATCAAAATACGAAATCAAGAGCAAAGAAATTAAAAAAAGATTTCTTGAAAAATTTTTCCTGTTGCGTGATGGACGACGAAACCTATGTCTTGGCTGATTTCTCGCAACTTCCTGGTCAGGAATTTTATACTGCAGATTCGCGTGGATATGTTGACGAACAATTTCGCGTGAAGAAACAAGCAAAGTTTCAAAAAAATTCCTGGTTTGGCAAGCAATTTGCACTTGTGGGAAAAGGAGCAAGTTTTTCGTTGGCCAAGGCTCTGTTGACTCGAGGATATACATCGAGGAATGCTTGAAGAAGCGACTTTTACCATTTTTACGTGAGCACAATGTGTCAACAATCTTTTGGCCAGATTTAGCTTCATGTCACTACAGCAAGGCCACCAAGGAATGGTACGAAGCTAATGAGGTGGTTGTGGTTTTTGTCCCAAAAGAGGCCAATCCACCAAATTGCCCAGAACTCAGGCCAATCGAAAGATGTTGGGCCCTAGTAAAAAAAGAATTGAAGAAAACTAAGAAATCAACGAGAAGATTAGCGGAATTCAAGCAAAAGTGGAAGACAACATCCTAGAAAGTGACTGAGGACACTATAAGAAGCATGATGGGAAGAATTCCAGTAAAAATCCATGAATTTTGTAAAAAATAATTTTGGTTTTTTTATTGTAAAAACAGTTTTCATTAGATTTAGAAGATGATTTTCGAAATCGGTGCAGTGGTTCAAAAGATATAAGTGTTTTTGTGATAGTGAATTTATTCTCGTTCAGTCCTTAGTATAGGGATATAAGAAATTAGTTTTCCTTCGCCTACGAGTTGTTGAACATTAAGTACGAGTTTCCCTGAAAGCTTGTACTCCAAGATAACCTACTATAAAATTAAAATCGCATATTTACAACGTGATAAACTGGCCATTTTTTTTCGTGAAAACTTGCCGTAAGTGCTTCAGTAAACAGCGTGAATGAGTGGCCTTTGATAAAACTACCACGAAAAATGCATAAATTACATTACTTCCGAGATAAAGTTTTATTAACATTCGTTTATGCCCACCTCGCGTTATAATTCATGATCTTAATTAAACGGGAATTTTACGATCAGGCCATAAACTTAAATAAGAAAACTTAGTTGGCACATATCGTCAAGTTTGTTCATAAAGAATTTGCACTTAGATTGGGTAGCTCAGGTCAGGCCCGAAATCCAAATTTCTATTGCTTCCATAAAGATGTCTCGCTCTGTTTATAATTCAATATTCGCGAATGAAGGAGGGAAAATTTGCCATCATATTGATCATTCTCTGTCAACGAAATGCTATATTTTATCATATTTTATACCGGAATATTCCTTGCATGATTTCAAGGAAAAAAGTCCTTCGAACATGTTACCGCAAACGTTTCTTTTGCGAAACACAGGGTGTACTTGGAGTTGTACTAGGAGTATTTGAATGGAAAGTATGAAAACAGGTTGATTGGACGGGGTGAACATCGGTCATATCCCGCCTGATCTCCAGACTGGTTTTAATTTTTTTTGATATTAACTGGATTTTTATGACAATTTTTATTTCTCCGAGAGTTTCGGGAGAATAGTTCAAAAATTTTTGTCGAAATCGGTAGAAGATACAACAAAATTTCGAGCGAACACTCTGTATAAGTGCATTTCACTGGTATGAACCAAATTACATACACTGTGTCCGTAAAGTATGGAACAAATTCATTTTCAGCTAAACAGGTCATTTTAAGAAAAAATACTGAAACACGTCGATTTTTTATGTTAATTTACCGTATTTTAAAATTATAATCTAATATACAGGGTGAATTACGTTCGAGTTATGACGTCACCGTCATTTTTTTTAAATGGAACACCCCCATTTTGTCTCAATTTTCGGATTACTCTAGCTGAGCTGATTCCAAAAATGTATCACATGTTGATTCCAATTGGAACAGGGTGAACAAAAATACAACAGTTTTGTGTGTGCACATAAAGTATCGCGTAACATTCTTTATTAGGTAAATAATAATTACTATCAAAAATACTTATTGTCTAGCGGCAATTGGTTTGAATGTAACACCCCGTAGTTTGCTACATGTTTAAAGTAATAAAAATCAGCTGTTTCCAAACATGTTACTTTATGAGCACACACAAAACTATTGTATTTTTGTCCATCCTGTAACAATTGGAATCAACATGTGATACATTTTTATAATCAGCTCAGCTAGAGTAATCCGGAAATTGAGACAAAATGGGGGTGTTCCATTAAAAAAAAATGACGGTGACGTCATAACTCGAACGTAATTCACCCTGTATATTAGATTATTATTTTAAAATACGGTAAATCAACATCAAAAATCGAAGTGTTTCAGGATTATTTCTTAAAATGACCTGTTAAGCTAAAAATGAATTTGTTCCATACTTTACGGACACAGTGTATATAATTCTTGACCTGCAACAACGTTCAGTAGGAAAAATTACAAAGTTCTCATCAGCAGGGAGTTCATTGCAGCTCAGCAAGAAACCTTAAAAACAGGAATAACAGCATTCCTTCCCATCAAACCGAGTGTATACGGGGGTGTCTTCAAACTTGCTCCGTTCCCGATTTTACGAGCAGGATCTGAATTGTGGGACGGAATCATGCCCTATGAAATTCCTACAAGAAGATAAATACCGGTCCTCCGGGATTATCATAGTTTACATTAGGGAACCGTACAATCTTCACGGCGAGTTAACAACTATTATTTATGTGCCCCTCACGTATTCCCACCGCCGGGGACTCGGGCCGAGAAATCGAGAAAAACCTACTCGAAAATTGAAAGAAGTAAATCTATCTAGTTTATGTGAGGCCCTTATGAGTTTCCACGGGACGGAACTCGTGTACTTTATGAGAGATTTTTCAATCAAAAGCGTTAAGAGACGCATGAAAAACGAGAGGTCTGGAGTCAGATACGGATCCAGAGATTCTTGAGGACGTTTTCAGGATAACTCGGGAACGACGGGATACGTACGGTGAAACGGAGATTTTCAGCGCTCTTCAGGCAAGCTTGGGATGTATTCTGGTGCAATTTGGCGGGAGCGACAGACCTAAACGAGATCTATTCGGGTTTTATTCAATTCGGATTCATTAGTTGAACTTTATTTCGCATTCATATGCAATCTCCAGGACATTCAATGTGTACTATGCATCTTGGCATGCTCCTTGAAGTTGAACCTACCTCGTTTCTTAATATGAAATTGTATCACAGAAAACTGCAAAGTTTTTTTTTGCTGTGTGGATATTTCGATAAAATTGTACAAGTAAGTATTATGTATATTTACTCTATTCACTTTTATTTAATCACATAGGAGGTCATGATTTCGTTTTCAGGAGTTGGTGCACCTGATGAAATGTCTGTGCGCGTACTGAAAAAATATCGTTAATGACAAAACGATGTTGCCAGTTTCTTTGTTTACATTAAAGTAAAAGATCAAAGATATTCCACATTTTGTTAGTTCGAATCGATCGGCGATTTTGGGGCGAAATATCGATAGAAAATCGCATATTTTTCCGTTCTTCGTCGTCCAGAAGAAGTTTCCCGTCGATATGAGAAATTTCGTGCAAGTGTCATTTTTTCTTTTCACGACTTTCGGCATGAGTACGAACGGCAAATTTGAATCGGACCAAAAATCGATTTATTAGTATAAATAAAGCCAAAGTGTGTACTTATCGACCTTTTTACAGTTGATAACGAATTTTTTTTAGGTATCTGGCCATTCAGAAAGATTTCAAACGAAATTCCGGCCCCTCAGAAGTTTGGTTAGTTTCGGTATCGTTTTTGGTGCTCCAAATTTATTTGGAATGTGTAAATGGGCAAAAAAGGCTTCCTTACGATCTTCTAACGAAAGCGACCGGAAAATATGGTTCAGGTAGGATTTTCGAGGAATTATGGGGAAAGAACTTGCAGAATGAAATTGCACGATTTTCGAATGGAAACGGGTTCTGATCGTTCTCACGTTCAGAAAAAAAACACGTCGAAAAAGCTGAAAAAAGAAGAAATATGACTTTATTGCATTCAACGGTACCTAGGTGAATTCAGATTGCGATGAATTGAAATGTGTCACTGGAGCTTTCATTCCTGTCAATCCTTTGCCGAAAGTAGAAATAGGCTATATTGAACCAGAATACATCGGTTTTTCCATATTCCAGGAGTTTGTGTCTTTATTTAGAACAGGTGAATGATAAATGTGAAGCATATGTTTGACCTATTCCATTTTATTTGTACAAACCTACTGTGGTAGTAATGTATGAATATTTTTTAAACTAATAAACTAATATTTTACTCCTTGTTCATAAGATCAGATAAATGAAATGTATATCTATGAAGCTTTCAGGAATTGATATTCTTGCTTATTAATTTATAACCAAAACTCAGTTACTATTGCATTGAAATTATTAGTTTCCTTTAAACAAATTCGTTAATTTAGTTATTATGTTTATTTTCTTGGTGATTAATGAATAAAACTGTTATTTATTTGAAATAAAGAAATATTAGAAATAGAAATGTTATGCACCCTCACATCATATTACATACAATATCATGATGAAAACAAAGCACATCGATAAATCTTCACAATCATAAATCCAAAAAATTCTTTATATGTAGAATATTGTTCAAACTTTTCTGTTGTGTTCTCCAAAATGAAATATACATCTCTTCGATACAGAGTGGAATGTGTCAAATTTCCAAGGCCAGAGTTGTGATTTTATGATTGTGAATGGAGTATACAATCATAAAGTCTACCTTCGATATGAAAATGTATAGCAAAGAAAATTTATGAAAAGTACCTTCTATATGAGAATGTATAGCAAGGAAGCAAAGTGATCAGTTGTAATCTTTGAATCTATGAATGAATGGTATTGTTAACAGCTGAAAAAATACTGAGTAACATTTCACGACTAAGTATCGACGAATTACTTTACAACTGACTAATTAGGTACTGACTGCTTGCCTCTGTAACATAGGTTTCAACGACAAGCTGGAAAATAAAAAGGGTTCATTTCCTCTGAATGAAAGTGTGAAGATCAACAATTGATTGGGTGTCGGAATCGAAAAACGCCTCGCTAAGCCAACAAAGTGCTCTCATTTGCCATTTTTGACTATAGTGAGAAAAACAACCCATTTCTTGAATCTACAGACCAATGAGAGAAACCTTGGACGTTTCGCTATTCGATCCTGCCATGTGTTTTCATGATGCAACTTGTACGGCAATAAATGTAAACATATATTTAATTTCATGAGCTTCTACTGAGAAAC
This sequence comes from Adalia bipunctata, assembly GCA_910592335.1. Taxonomy (NCBI): domain Eukaryota; kingdom Metazoa; phylum Arthropoda; class Insecta; order Coleoptera; family Coccinellidae; genus Adalia; species Adalia bipunctata. Next base: position 9,540,521 of record OU342948.1, on the reverse strand, counting down.
TGAATATGGTTCACCAGGCCTGGTTATTGTCTCAAAAAACCAGATGAATTTCCCAAATCCGACATAAATTCTTGGGTTGAGAAATCCATCAATAGCTGACCAACAAATCACTACAAAGGGTGATTTCAAACAAAGAACGAGACTAAAGGCATATTGAACAATATTGCAGTTCAAGGGTTCGATCCCATAAGGTTAAAATCAATTTATCTATACAACATTTTCAAAAATGAGACAGCTCAATTCTTGTGAACAAAAGAGATGGAATTTATCTGGTCCAGATGTTGCAAAGTGAGACGCAACAAAGGCTATCAAAAGAAGACAGGAAGAGTTCAAGAGTTATCTCATTCGGATACTGGCGGATACGAGCGCTTACAGGTTCCACTAGGAGCTGGAATGGCTCACGAAGAAGGTGAAGACAACGCACTTTCGTAAAACTTCAACATTAGCTTCGCGTATGCGTTTAAAGCTAAATTGTACCGTTCCCAGCCAGATTAATATTCATGATATCCAGCAAATCAATCCGTTAACATCCGACAGACATGTCGGCATACCAGAGTCGTCCTAGGGCTGTTCTAGCGGTAATTTGAATACTTTCAGCGTTCGATCAAACGTTGTCAGTTAAATTCGAAATACAATTCCGTTAATTCTATAATCATATGCCCCGTGGTGGGCATGATGTGCGGTCTATGGTAATCACATTATGGCAGATGCGCAGGGCGGGAGTTAACCTTAAATATAGATGACATTTGAGGGAAATTCGGAATGCAAAATAAGCCGGTTGAGGATAACGAGATAGAACCCGCTAATGATTCGTCTCCCGTGATGGAGACCGCATTTCGAGTTGTATGTTAAATGGGATGCGGAAATCGTCGCTTTGAGACGTGAAGTTTGGGAAGTAATGGATTTAAAACGATTCAGGAATATGGACCTTAGTATCTCAGACTTCTGCAATACCACGACAACGTTGGAGAAGGAGATACTGCCACTACAGCACTAGGTTTTCATAAATTTGCAACTGCTGTGAATTCACTAGTATGAGTTGGTGCTTCATTGTGAAAAAACAGCTATACGTATTCATAGTTGAAGGAATCACGAAATGGCGAAGGGGACGGTTATAGCTAAGTCGTCCTTTTTACCCGACTGCGTCAGAGGGATCGATATGTTTTGAGAGTGTATGGATGTCCATTTCTTTTTTACGCGAATGACTTGATGTATTGATATCTAGTTAGCCTAGACCAGTTCCATGCATTAACAAAATATTGCGATACCATATCAACGAACAATAACTTATTAGAAGTCAGTGTAGAGTTCGACATAAAAAAGTAAACCAGAGTTACGCAATAAATTTAAAAAAAAGATGTCCATCCGAAATTGTAAAAATCGAAAAATTGGAGTATCGAGCCATCATCAAGTACATGTATTTAAAAGGGTTAAGAGGTAAGCAGATTTACGAAGATATGCTTAATATCCTTGGTGATCAATGTCCTTCGTATGCGACCGTGAAAAATTGGACTGCAAGCTTCAAAAGAGGTAAATTTTCCATTGAAGATGATGACCGATCGGGAAGGCCAGTTTCTGTGTTATTCCCTGAAAATATCGGTGCAGTTCATGTCATGATTTTATCAGACCGTCGAATTGGGCTAAAACGGATATCTGAAGCACTGAAGATTTCATACGAACGCGTTCATCATATAGTTCACGTCAATTTGGACATGAGAAAAATTTCTGCAAAATGGATCCCCAAATGTTTGAATGTTGACCAAAAGCGTGCAAGGGTAGAAGCATCGCGTTCGATCTGTGCTCAATTTAAAAACGATATAGACTTCTTAAACCGAATTGTTACTATGGATGAGACTTGGGTACATTTCTACGATCCAGAAACAAAGCAACAATCGATGGAATGGCGACACTCTGGTTCTCCAAGACCTAAGGAGTTTCGTCTCCAAAAATCTGCTGGAAAAGTTCTTGCTTCAGTTTTTGGGGATTGCCATGGGGTAATCATGATTGATTTTTTGGATAATGGCAGAACAATAACTGGAGATTACCTTTCGACATTACTGACCACTCTACGGGAAAAAGTTGAAGAGAAAAGACGCGGAAAGCTATCCAAAGGTGTTTTGTTTTTACAGGACAACGCCCCAGTACACAAATCTCATGTTACCATGCAAAAAAATCGTGATTTAGGGTTAGAATTACTAGAACACCCCCCTATTCACCAGATTTGGTTCCGTCCGACTATCATCTGTTTCCTCAACTGAAAAAAAGTTTAAAAGGTCGTGAGTTTTCTTCCAACGAGAAGGTAATAAAAGCTGTGGAGGACTGGTTTGCAGAGCAAGAAGAAAAATGTTTTTTGAAAGGTCTAGAGACGTTGCAGGTTCGCTGTAATATATGTATTCAATTTAGAGGAGAATATGTTGAGTAATAAAATATTTTGACATTGAAATTTTGTTTGGTTCTATAGTAGGCTAGTTTACGTAATTCGAATCGAAGAATTTTTTACTTTATTGGCGTGCGCAGGGCAAACAGTTAGGTACGATTGAAAATGATGTCGTATATCTTCAAAAGATCAGTGAAAAAGTTCGCGACATCATCCGTCTTGCCATTTGTACCTTAAAATCAACTTTTGCTCACTTAATCGTAAAATTTCCAATGCAACAGACTTTCAATAGGACCAAAAGTTAGTGGGCCTAATGACCGCATAATCGGATATCGGTACGCATTCGCAATTAAGTAACCTGAATTTATGGAAATAGTTTTATGCAAACTAATAATTTCCATCGTGCAAGCGTAATGGAAAACGACCCATGTTTTAATGATAACAACGCCGTGCTAGAGAATTATAAGCACATTATTCGATAATAAATACTGATTCCGAATACGCATTAATTAACTCCGCTGGCATGATTCACATCGAGTCCGACTGTTTTCTGTATTGTATTCTGCATCGGATTCATTCTTTCATGCCCGATAAAATAATAAAATAAATGGTTCCAAAGATTATTCATATAAGGATTCTTTTATCTTAGAGTGGTCAATTATTCTTCGAATTGTCAGATTGAATTCGAGGTCGATTAAAATCTCAGATCTCTTGTTAAAAAACTAATTAGTCAAAGCTTCGTTTTCCGATTGATTCCGCCATTTTGCAACTCACATTTAATTGTCGATAAACGAGATTTGGACAGGGTTTTCAAAAAAATAAACTGCTTCACATGAGTTAGGGTTATTGACTTAAATTGCAAAAAAATATAGTTGAAATAAGATTTTTGTGATGAAAATTTATATTGATATGATTTCAAGTTGCAAAATAATTTTAGCCTGTTGGTCTGCAGCGTTTACAAGGTGGTTGAAAAAAATCGAGTGAAATAACGAAATTTTATTCTCAGAGAATTCAAGCATTTTGAGACTTTCAATAGAATGTATGGCCTCCACGGGCATCAATAACAGCTTGACATCTTCTTTGCATACTACACACGAGGTTGTTGAACATTGCTTGAGGAATTTGGTTCCATAAACGGGGCAGAAGCGCTCACAGATCATTTAAGGATTCTGGGGTAGGTTGATGATTATTTAATCCTCTTTGGAGCATATCCCATGTTCTATGCGATTCAAATCTGGTGAGTGCGGAGGTATTGGTAAATGTGGAATACCAAGCTCCTCGCGCGCCTACTCAACTATGGCTGCACCGTTCGGTCTAGCGTTTTCGTGTAGAAATTGAAAAGTTTCACCAATAGAAGCGTGAAAATTTGGCACAACATTGTCAATGACATGCTCCCTATAGTGTAAGGTCATATTCCCAGGACAAATGTGTAGATCTGTGCGCCCGTTGAAACATATCCCGGCCCATAACACTACCCCCTCGGAATGGATGGACTTTTCGGACATAGCGACGATTACGGGGTATGCGTAGGATTGTCCATCCCCTCATTCTTCGAGAATCTGAAAATCGTCCATATCTGGATTCATCAGTGAAAAGGAAACTACGCCATTGATCATTCCAATCGATATGTTGCCCTGCCCATTCCAGTCTTTGACGCTAATGGGCACGTGTTGATGAGACTCCTTTTAATGGACGTCTAGAACCTAGATTCACCTCTCTCAAACGTCGTCTGATGGTTTTGATGGAAACTTGGACCCCATCTGCATTTTGAAGAGTATTCTGTAGCATTCTACACGTAGATGTAGGGTTTTTTCTCGCCGAATCGGGGATGAAACTGTCCTGAGAAGGTGTTGTTTTTCGTCGCCCACCAAGCCTGGGTCTTTCCAACACGGAACCTGTCTCCCTGAACCTATTCCAGAGTCGAGATATCACACTTTGGCTGACTTGGCGCCTCAGCGTTTGTTAATTTACGTCTAGGCATTTTCAGAAAACTCGTTTCAAATCGGAGCCGTTGATAAACTGACTTCATTTCAAAATAAGAACATTCATGAAGCATATGCAAAGAACCAAACTTCAGAAAAAAGACGAGCAGATTGACGAAATGCCTCATACTGATTTTTATTGGACCGATTCAAATTGTTATTGAGTTTTAAATGATGTTACAGCGATTTTCTCGAAGATTACATATTTTTAAAAAGGATTGAATACGACATCCCTAACTCTTGTGGAGCAGTATATTTTCTTGAGTGTGGTTTGGTGAGTGTGAGTTCTCAAACTTTTTTAGTGGCATCATTTCCGGGGCTCATTTCAAATATGTTGTGAAATTATGAAGAAACGATTTTCCACTTCATCATTGATTGATTCCTAGATTCAATAGGCCTTCTGCTATAGTTTTTTCCGTCAATAGACAAACGGATTACCATCAATCTTTAGTCTGATCAAATTTAATCGTTAACTACTAGATTTCATTCGACAAACTAAAATCGAGGATAAATCCGATAAAACCATTTTTCGATAGCAAAGGACGACGATTATGTCTGATGCAATTAGTGATTCGAACCGATGAATATCAACTCGAACAACTGAAAGCTGCCGATTCATGGCTGCCTCCTGGATGAAAGCATTTTCAATCAATATTTATTGCGGGTTTGTGTAATCAGGAGAAGCTTAGTTCTTTGAAAACTGCAGTTCGAAAGAACGTAAATTTATCGCGACCAAATGATTACTTGGTTGCTAGAGATTGATCTTTTTACTGTGAAATCAATCAGAATTGAGATAACGTGATTAGAAAATATGTATTGGTTGATCAGAGTATATAACATTACTAACAAGGTAAGAGGGTTTTTACTGGCGAATGAAGGATATAACTGACGAGCCGCAGGCGAGTCAGTTAACTCCTTGAGCCAGTAAAACCCGTTCCTTGCGTGTATTGTTTTATATTTTATTTGTTTCTCATTTGTTAAAAAGTTAGATAAATTCCAAAAAAATCTCAATAATTTGTCGCAAATGTCGTAAGCTATGGAAGCGTTGCCATGAACATGTCTGTTTATTTTTCTTTACATTTGTTTTGGCGAAAGCGAAAATGAATATACCAAAGGAAATTATTGAGGCAGCCAGCAGTGTAGCTTCAAGTTTATTACCTGCAAAATCAGCTTCAAGGTACGAGCGAGAATAATACGACTTCAAAAAGTGACAAAACAAAAATAGTGTGATTGGGGTAACTGAAGATGTTTTCTTGGTCTTTTTGAATCAACTATCAGCTAGATTCAGCCCTAATACTTTATGGGCAAAATGGTCTATGCTGAAAAGCTGCTTGGAAATGAGAGAAAATGCCCCTGTTCACAGGTTTGTTTTCCTTAGAAAATTTATTGAAAAATATGACGTTTAGTTGTCATTTGCAGATTTCAAAAGGTAAAAGCGTTTCTGAAGCGAAAAAATGAGCGTTATACGCCAAAAAAAGCCAAGGTATTGAGTAAAGAAGAGGCTGAACATTTTCTTTTACATGCTCCTGATGCCAGTGGTTGCTGGCGAAAATTGTAACAATATTTAGGATTTTAGGATTCTCTCTTTAAACATGAATGATGTAGAAGATATGGGAAAATACGTTATTGTGACATTGCGGCAAACAAAAAATTCAACAACAAGAAGATTCACCATAACCGATGATGGCTGCAGCTTCAAGCCCTGCATGTTATACAGAAAATATGTAAATCTTCGGCCTCCTGGAACAGAAAGCCTAAGATTTTTTTTGACATACCGACATGGAAAGTGCATTTCCCTTAATGCTAACCAGCACACTATTGGTGGTATCCCAAAGCAAATAGCGAAATATTTCGGTTTAAAAGACCCAGAGTTATACACCGGCCACTCTTTTCGCAGAACTGGAGCCACTATGGTTGCGGATTCGGTTGGAGATATTTAAGCACTAAAGCGTGCAGGAGGGTGGAAGAGCACCGAAATTGCGATGAGTTATGTCGATGATTCGGTCAACAAAAAAATCGCAATGTCTAGCAAATTATTTGGTAGTAAGGAGAGTCAAATGTTCTGCAGTCCTCGAGTTCAGCAGTTTCTGAGTCAACAGATGGTTCATCATCATCCGTATCAACTCTTTCATAATCAAAAATCTGTGTTACTGGAAATAACAATAGTACCTTGATTTTCAACATATATGACGATAAAACAAAATTTTCTAATGTAAATAATAACAGGTACTAACTTGCAAAAATTTCGCAAGTTAACTGTCAGTTTTACAAGTGACTTGATAAAATAAACTTTCTTGATTAATATTGTGTTTTTGGAAACTGACGTTTACAAATGAGAAACAAATAAAAGTATTATTTTTCAATGAGAGCAAAATGGCGAATGCGCCAGTGTTAACCATTTTTTCGTTTCGATTTGACCAGAAAGCTGATTTATTGCAAATCAAAAGAGATAGCGAACTGAAAACGCTGTAGAGAAGGAGCAGAAGGGTGATGATTAACAGGTAGAATCTTTTTAGGATTCCCTCCTAACAAAATAAGCTCACATAAGACATCCCTGGTCCCCAAAACCGCAAACTTCCACAACCAACCTCAAGCCCCAATTACACCTCGGTCCGTCCTGCGAACCCAAAACCGGAATCATTGAAAAATTCAGTCCGGCTTGCCGACCGCAGTTTATTGTGTGAACCCAACAGGCCGCACATATTAGGCCGCAGTAAAACACCGAGATAACGGAAAGAGTAAACCGCAAGAAGAATGAAACGCAGAATTAACATCGAAAACGCTCCCTCTAATAGTCGGGGGCCCGGAGACCGAGACGAGGCTAAGGAGGAAGCACAAAGGATCCTGTAAATTTTCAATCATTTGTGCTCGGAACTCCATGGAAATCGGGGTTACAAGCTCTTTCTGGATGTCTGATGGTCTGCCTGTCACATAAACATCCATGGCTTTTGAATATTTCAAGTCTCCTTCACATCGAGCTGCGGGTTTGATACTTTAGAGCTGGGATTTACGACGATTCGAAAGACTGGAGCAGTTGAACAGGTTTTGGTTTTCTTCAGGAGTTTATTCTTGAATGGGGATTTCCAGTACCTCAAAATATGCACTTTTCATCACATGACGTAATGAAGGGCAGTTTATAACACATTTGTAACCATTTATTCAGTCTGAATTTCGAAGAACTGATTAATTATTCGATATTGAAAATGTCGGCAGTAAGATTCATTAGGTCAGGCATGTTGAGCATGTTTTTGAGCGCTTCTTTTTACATGAGAGCAATATTATTTAGTCACATCAGTATCTGGGCTCTGTGAATTCGATGTTTTTATGGTTGAACATAAATCGATAACAGGGCCAATAACAGGTAGAAGATATTTCGGTTAACAGAAAGAAATCTTACTATACTCTGTTCAAATGTAAGAAGGAGCAATAATAACATGTTTGGCGCAGCGGTAGGAAGGCCTTCCTTAAGTTTCTTTTCGTCCAGAGTCGAATCGAGGAGATTTCACACAATCGTTCAGTTTTAACTGAACTTTAATTCCAATTTTTTCAATTTATAGAAAGTTGTTCTTTTGAAATTTGGCAAACTGTCGTCATCATTCACGATTTCTAGAACTTTAGAAATCGTTGGGATTTCATTCCGGAAAAAAAAAACCGTGGACAATTCTTCTGATGAGGTTCATATCGAAATCGTCAACCGAATCGATTATTTTCTTGAATGGGGATTTCCAGTACCTCAAAATATGCACTTTTCATCACATGACGTAATGAAGGGCAGTTTATAACACATTTGTAACCATTTATTCAGTCTGAATTTCGAAGAACTGATTAATTATTCGATATTGAAAATGTGATTTCAACACGTGTGAATTCAAACGTCCCTCTACTGTGACGTCAGTGGCTCAATTTGTAATATGATTGGTTGAAGTTTATGATGGAGGAGACAAAGCCCAGAGTAACTGAGAGACACGCCGCTGTTGTCAAGTCTTTGTAAAATCTCTGAATTTATTCATAAATATATTCAGTAATCGTATTATTATTTGATGTAATCACTATAATGTATTTGAGACATCGTCATATAACAACTTAATTTTCTTTGAAGTTGATATAATACTCATTCTCTGAAAATACAAATAATGATGTGGCAACCACGCCTACAAATTATAAATAAAAAAATAACCTTCTTATTTGTCATTTCGACGTCTTGTCTGCGTACTATAGAATGGCGTTTCTTTCAGTTAAGTAGTACTCTATATTCTATACTCCTAGGTTAAGTCAATGACTGACAACCTGATCGTCCCTATACACAGTTGCCAAATCCATTATTATTCTTACCACTAATCTGCACTTCTTAAAATGAAAATAATTAATAATGCTTCCTAAATATACAGGGTCTTTCACGAGGAACCTCACCCATATTTATACGGGAAACTACTGAACGTATTTTCATGAAATTCAGCACTTATAAGTATTTCACGATGCTGATGAAATCTAAAATATTTTCAAGGCATGAGCACCTCCGGTTTTTCCGGAAATGACGTCAACTTCCGTTTTTCAAATTAGAACACTATTTTTTTATTGCAGAAATAGATTCCTTTGAAAATTTCAAGTTATTTTGATGTAACATTTTTCAGTTTTGGTTGGAAAATTCTCTCTGAGCAGGAAAATTCGAAAAAAAAAATCGAAAATAGAGCTCCGCTGAAAGAAGAATAACTTCGAGGTTTTTGGATGGAAAATTTTCATTTTTGGGATTTTTCAAGATGTAAGATTGATGTATCCACTTTAGAAATCGAAATCGCGATTGATGATACAGGGGGTGAAAAAATCGCTTTCAAAGTTAGGGATGACAAAATCATGAAAAATCCATTTTTTCAAATTAGAACCCCATTTCTTTATGGCAGATATTGAATCTACGTTAAAAAATAATGTGAGCATGCATCACACCCTTGCCCTAAAATGGATATTTTTTGAGTTAATATCCACTTTAGGGCAAGGGTGTGATGCATACACTCACATTATTTTTTAACGTAGATTCAATATCTGCCATAAAAAATGGGGTTATAATTTGAAAAAATTGATTTTTCACGATTTTGTCATCCCTAACTTTGAAAGCGATTTTTTCACCCCCTGTATCATGAATCGCGATTTCGATTTTTAAAGTGGATACATCAATCTTACATCTTGAAAAATCCTAAAAATGAAAATTTTCCATCCAAAAACCTCGAAGTTATTCTTGTTTCAGCGGAGCTCAATTTTCAATGTTCTTTTCGAATTTTCCCGCTCAGAGAGAATTTCCCAACCAAAACTGAAAAATGTTACATCAAAATAACTTGAAATTTTCTAAGGAATCTATTTCTGCAATAAAAAAATGGTGTTCTAATTTGAAAAACGGAAGTTGACGTCATTTCCGGAAAAACCGGAGTTGCTCATGCCTTGAAAATATTTTAGATTTCATCAGCATCGTGAAATACTTATAATTGCTGAATTTCATGAAAATACGTTCAGTAGTTTCCCGTATAAATATGGGTGAGGTTCCTCGTGAAAGACCCTGCATATACCAATTCCTACCTGTGTAGACTAGGGAAAATTATTTTTAATTGAATTTCTCACCTATCTGCTTACTTGAACCCTCTTTATCTTCAATTAGGAGGTCGTAAATTGAATGATATTATGAAGCTTTATGGAGTACAAATGAAAATCTCATGATGACAAAAGAAAAACATCCAAAGTCAACATTATATTATGATATTATTAGGAAAGTGAAAGCAAGGGCTTTTTCAGGCTAATTCGTTTTTGTGATTTGGCAATGCTGTCATTTTCATATCAGCAGCACGTCATGACGAGTACAACCAATCAAAAATATCTCTAGCCACTCGTCAAACGATTTCCCGCTTCTTCAGATTCCGTAGATAATTTTTGAGTTTGCAATATTTTTCAAGGGTATATATTGATGAAGAAAAAATTGAAAAAAATCACGAATTACGTGAGAATCCCATATGTCAAAATATATTTCTTCTGAAAATGACTGGAAATACCTATTGCTGTTGTAACGAAGCCAAGAGTGACGATCATAGAATCTTTCAATAGGGATCCTTTCATGCTTATTCCTGAATACAAAGGATAAACGAAATCGGTCAGATTTTACATGAAACTATCAACTTCAACAAAGGTATCGATGCAATAAGATACCTCTCAGAAACAGTTGAGATCATTTCTGAAAAGGCAAAGATAGCTAAACGAGAAAACCCGATTCAGAATCGAAATCCGATGGATGATTGGAAAGGATCTTGAGGCAAAATTCTTCAGAATGATGAAGTAAAAGCAACATAACTCACATCAGACTAGCAACTTTGTTGTTCTACGTATCTGCAGTTGATCTACTGTTTGGGTCCGATTCATATACAGGGTTATTTCAAGTGTTTCATTAGACGTATTCTAGGAAGGAATTTTGATACAAATTCAAGATTCAATGTTCTTGTTTTAGAGTACAGGAACTTGAATATTTTCAAGCGGAATCTACTTCCGGTTCTACCGGAAACGAATGTAAACTTCATTATTTCGAATGCGACAGCCTGTATATTTATACATATTTGAATTCTTCGTTCAATTCTGCACTGATTTGATGTATGATATGAGCAGCGATTGTTGAGTTATAGCCTGATATGGCACATTTGTTGACAAAAAGAGTGTGACAAATTAGTGTTCAGATCTCCAAAATCCCTAATTGTAAGGATTTCACTTCGCAACAGTGGCACAAATGGAAGTACACTTATACTGCTTTTTGTATAAATTATGAGGAAATATTAGATATACAAGGTGCCTGAAAGAGGGCTTCAAAGTGAGCCTCAATAAAAGTATGAAATCTCTTTTATCGCATGGTAACCTTTTTTTAATTCCGTAAGATTGCTCGGCAAAAACTAGTCAGAGTGAGCAAAACATTTCATGTCTTAAAAATCTGTAGTTTTGCCGTTATTGAATTAAAATTCGATAGAGCCAGGTTTCTTTGTCTTATAGTTAGAATGTCAATAGTTAGAATATGTCAGTTCATTCATAATGCATTGTTGGGAACTACTGCATCTACATGCAGTTCGTATAGAAGTATTAATAAATGTGTGGAGGAAGGGAGCAAACATTTTGAAAATTCATTGTGGCAGCTTTCATTACATTTCTGTCGAAGTTTTTTGGTCGATTTTTCCCAACTCAAAATCCTTAAAACACGAGCGCATATTTCAACACCATCGTTCCCTTGAATGCAAATCTAGTTAAATAGCGATACCATCTATGGTTGTACTTCTTTCTCCGGAGCATGTCGATTAGCTACCACGTGATCTAACGTGGCAACAACCAACTGGAATACACGCAATGTCGCATGATGGGTTCAGCCAGACGCACTTCTTGCATCATATCAAATGACGGCAGAAAGATTCATTAGGTCAGGCATGTTGAACATGTTTTTGAGCTCTTCTTCGTACATGATGGCAATTTGGGTTATTCCAAGAAACACGAGGCTTTTTGTGATAATATTCACAATTGAGTGAGTGCTCTTGTGCATTTCTTAAGTTATCCGTGGAACGTAAAATGTATGGCCGTGCTTCTTCAATTTTTTTCATTGCTCAAATTCTCGTTGGAAAGATGAAGATGTCCTTACCCGACAAAATTATTTCCTTGACGGTAGAATAACGACTGAATTTTCGATGCAATTCATCTTTCTATCTTAGCGAACAATCGAGCAGGCGTTCCAATTATATCACGTTTGTCCTAGTCATACAGAAACCCCGTAGAGATTTTCGCCTTGGGGTCTACCCTAACCGGGGAGTGCGTAATAGCGCGTACGAAGTCAAATTGGACCCCGGTCTCAAGCAGAGGATTTGCAACTTTATTGAGTTAGGCACAGGTTAATTTGATTCCAGGGATGTCCAGAACGTTGGTATGAATTGGTCTTGGCACTCACTGTGTATTCTGTGGTTGGATTCAGTCAGAAAATGTTGATTTTTTTCATTAGGATCCATAGGGGAGAGTTTCACAACAAGGATAATACGTAATTGAAGTACAAAATGTTGAAGAAAGAGATAGAACGGCTGTTATGAAGATCTAGTTCAAAAACTTATTTGTTCTTTTGCGGACCACCAACTTATGAAAATATTTTGATTCGATGCTAAGCGATAGTAAAAACGAAAATTCATTATTCAATTGAAAATAGCACAATGAAGTGGGGAAATATATTTTTGGCAGTATTTCTCGTTAAATAATAAAGTTCCAATATTCCTCATCAAACAATGAAAAAACTGTACACAGGAAGAAATTTGGGCGAAAGACAAAAACAACCGAAATTTTCAGAGCCGGACCTGGATTTTCAGAATTTTGAACAAGTCGGTACCTAGAGGTACTCTAGGACAATATTCCCTGAAATTTCCAATTGATTCAAGATGACCCTTCAAAAGTAATGACGGATATAAATTTTCGGTAAGAACGGTTTAAAACTCATACTTTTTGGAATATTTAAATGGCCATTTAATATTCACCTGAGTAGCCTCTGTAAGTGGTATTTATATGTACAGTGACCCACCCTGAATTTCCAATGCTCTACATAATTCTCTTCAAGTTTTCCACAAAATATGGTAGGTACGAACCGAATTTCCCAATTCGGTTTCTTCATGGAAAATGAGCAATCATATCTTTCCACATAACCCACATCCCTAATTTCAGAGATTGTCCATGAATGAGGTGGAGTAATATCACGGTAGAAAATTCATATTAATAAATTTTCTTTTATACTTTGGAGAGTACAAAAAAATGGACACAATACCCTTCTCTCATCGTTTATTTATACAGGGTTAGGATAAGGTTTTCTCGGTATTCACCGACACAAAAGATGTTCTGTGGTCCGTGAACATGAGAACGTTGCACGTTGAAAACATATGCCGGGTTCATGGAGAAACAAGTTGCTCTTCTGCAGTCTCATACAGATTTCCCATTCAACTTTCAACTGCGCGACAAAGGAGACTATGGAAGATAGAACGACTCTTCGTGTACATCAAGGGAATTCTTCAAGGCAGTATACTCCATTTATATACTGATACATTTCACCGTGTATATTTTGAAGATGTTAGGTTATAGTCATTTTTCTGTTAGATAGCTACGTAACGTGGTCCTCTCTACATGGAGGCCGTAGTAATCAGATATTTATCAAAATGTTTGTTCAAATAAAGAATTTGAGAAAATATTATTTCTATTCAATAATTCCAAAAACCTGGCGAATGTTGAAGAAACTTTTTTTTCTATAAATACTGAAAATATTTCACGTTTATAAACATGGTTGGAAAATTCAGTTATGCTATTTTCTTGTACGGAAATCAAGAATCGAGTGTCGAAAAACCCTTCAAAAAAATTGAAATAAGCATTGGGAACACGTTACTGATAATTATTATCATCAACAAAACAACTGCCTTCTCAGCTGCAGTGAGAGCCAAATTCAGAAAAACGATTTCAAATGATGCATTCAGGAGATGGCATTTTTCATATTATTTCAGAGAGCAAAATGTTGACAGCTGTTAAAAACAGCTTTATAGACCTCCCAAACAAAAACCTTGTCAAAAAAATCTATCTGTTTTATGATGATCCTCCCATTGCTTGGGTGCTCAAGCTCCACTGTTATTGCATTTCCTATTTCCCGATTTCTTCGCATCATAGACCGGAGGACTTGTTGTAAAGTCCACATGCATAAGTCCTCGGGGCGCAAACAAACACTTCTGAATACTGAATTATCCGACTCACACTGGCTCGAGAATTCTTGTTTATTCAAACTTGCGAATCCTTACTACGGTGAATAGGAGCTGATGAATTTCCCAGACTTCTCATTAATCAGACAATATCTCGGAGAGATATCCAATAGTTTTGCGGAGGGAATTCTGGCTGAGATACATATCATTGATCTCGGAACAATAGAGGGAATTCCAATTCACAGCTTATGTGGTATTTGAAGTAGAGTATTGAAAACTGATTCTTCTGATGATCTACGCTGATAGCTCATGGCCAGTGACCGTAATTTGTACTGATGCTTCTGTGAAATCCCACGAATTGGTACCGTAGCAATTCCGAGAATATCCAGTGAGTTCGAGACTCTTTCGAGTGGGAAAATGAACGAGATTTGATCGCATCCAACTATCCGAAAACCATTCATACCTCGACTCATTTGTTAACAATAGAGACCTCCATTGATGGTTCTGAAATTCATATTCATTGATCCGAATATTACTAAGTTGCTTATCGGTAGTGCACAGGATATAGGCGAGACGATAAGGATGCAAGTTATTGAACTGCTGGTCTCCTGACCAGGCTGGTCTGGGTGCGAAGTCAGCATACATTTCAGGGTTAGATCGTGGGACTTCCATCATTGCAACTAACCAAAAACTTCATATGAATCACCCTCTCAAATTTCCGAGGCAGGAAAAAGACAAATCAGGAATTGCTTTGGATAACGAAGAAGAGGCAGTAGCTGGAGAAGCCTGAATCGGGAAGGTCCTCAGTTGATTCGGGATCGATTTTCGGGTACTTCAGTGCTATTCGGGGAATAGCGGAGTTGAGTATTGAATCGGAAGTTGAGAGTAGCTGGAGAAGTCTTAAACAGGAAGGTTTCTGATTACGTCCCGTCTCTATCATACCTGAAGCCTGTTAGCCAAATTTGGTAGACAAGAATCGGAAACTTTCGAAGCGGCCAAAACTTCGATGGCTTTTGTGGAGTAGAATATTCAGAGCGCTGCTGACTCCATCAAATGATCCAACTGAAATTCATGAGTCCTAGACAAGTGGTGGTACGAAATCAGAACTCAAACGAGATTCGTTATGAATCCAGATCTTCCAGCCAACCGGTTAACCACCTTCATTTGTAGAAACGACATCGACGACATCGTTTAGGGAAAAGCGGCGGTATCGATTGCTCCCCGGTTTCTGGCTTAATATCACAGGAAGGGAGGCATCACGGCAGTTATTTATTATACGCTCAATTACTGGCGATAGTTTTAATGAGGATATTCCTCATACATGCGTGCAGGCTCTACTGATTTTCCAGGATATACGCGGTTGGTTAATATTAGATTCCGTGAACTTTGTGCCAATTTACGGCAGACAAGTTCCATTTCCGGTTCACGAAAGCGCGCCAGGGTTCGCAAAGTGTTAATCTTCTACCCCAGACGGAGTGTTTTACTCGCACGGTCATTCGCCGGAGTAGTTTCGTATGCGAGAGAATTAAATCAGGGAGGGAGGCTGGGCGAGAAGTTTCCAGTGTTTCGTTTTTGATGGAGGACGAGTCTCTTGTTGTTCCACAAACTGTTTGTTTGGATTCGTAAAAAGCGTACCCGTTTGGGTACTCGAGAGTGTGAGAGGCTAAGATGTGGTCTGAAATCTGGTTTGGGTTTAACGGACTGAAAATTAATAAAACAGAAAATCAACCACACCCTGTCATTTTTTCATGACGTTTATGCATGGGTCACCTAGAGCACTGATGTGGGCCATGACCCCCATGCCCCAACCCTGTATCCACCAGTGGTGTGAACCAAACTCGAAAATGATAAATGGAAAACATAAAACTAAGAATAATCTGATAAAAAATGACAATATGGTCAAGTTTGGTATCCAAATATAGGTTTTCGAGGACGCTGAATTCAATAAAAAAATATTCCAAGGCACTACCTAGAATGGTTTAGATTTTGACCTGCGAAATGGCATTTTTTCAAAAAATCGAAATTTCAAATCGTTATAGCTCCCGTTCCTGTTGTCGGATCTATTTTTTGTTTGTATATTGTTAATCAGCATTGTCCCAAGTATTTCTAGAACTAATGAAATCGATTTCGAAAATTTCAACTTTTTGGGTGAAAAATACGTAAGGGTAAGACCCATAAGAACACCCTATTCCTCATCAACACGGAATCCCTGTGGAATTTGAAGTTGTTATTCGATCGTTAAGGACTTCATCTCATTCGAATATTTCAGAATACCCATTTTGCTGTTCCATAACACCAAAACTCTCCATGTTCTGAGCGTGTGAACAAAACTCGAAAATGAAAAATGGAAAATAAAGAACTGAAAAAATCTAGTTAGAAAAGGGCAATATGGTCAAGTTTGGTATCGAAATTATATGTTTTCGAGGACGCTGAATCCAATAGAAAATATTTCAAGGCGCTATCTGAAATAGTTTAGATTTTGACCTCCGAAATGGCATTTTTTAAAAAAATCAAAATTCAAATCGTCATAGGTCTCGTTTCTGAGGTCGGATCCGCTTTTTGTTTGTATAGGGTGAGTCTTTGACTTGTACATTTATTTCAACTGAAGATTCTTGGGGTCAAAAGAAACCTTTTTTCATTTTCCCTTTTTCCGAATTCGGCTCTGTTAAAAAGATACGGCCATTTGAAAAAAAAATTGGGCTGACAAAGCCTCTGAAATGATCTTCTGGAATTGATGCAAAGTTCATATTTCTCGATAGAAATTGAATTCATACATTTAGGGAATACTCAAGTACTAACCTTATTGGAATAAAAATGTTGCAAACACGATAATTTCAACAAAAACAGTTAGATTCATCGGATTATATCTGCAACTAAAAAGCTACATTTTTCACACCGAAATAAGTTCCTTCTTCGATTTTTCTGCAGATTACTTTGTAGACACTAATAACTTGTTCATATTTTCCTCGAAATTCCCAAACAATATCATGAGAAAAGACTTTTCATTCAGATCATCAGAATTTATTATTAAACAACTTAACCTAATCAATTTTGTATCGATTCTGTGAATGTTTGCACAGAAATTTCAAGAAGATGTTGTCAGCTTGCTGATATTTTCATTGAGGTTAAGAATTTGTTACGAACCATAGTATAAATCACGTCACCCTTGTGTAACGTAGTATAAACATCTATGAATTCTGCCGTTTCCATCATAAATCGAGTTTGCCGCCAAATTTTACCACGCATGCGTAGGGCGAAAACCGAAAGATTGGTTATGCGGAGGCCACCTATAAACAATAACAAACCAGAGTCTCTGAACAAACTGTAAACATAATGTGAAGTTCTGAATACATTCAGTGAATTATTGTTTTGATGAGATTCATTATGTGAAGTGAATTAATATAATCTTAACCGTGTCGAGTTTATAAAATTCCAAGAGGATATTGTTTAGATTCAAACATCGACACAGATTATAAGGTATCATTTTAGTTTTCATCAATTCCAATTTGATAAGTAGTTTGTATCGAGATTCATCATTCATATCCGAATTTTGTATTTCATCGACATTCAATATGGACCAGTAACTTCGAATTTTCAATAGAAACTGTGCGTCTTAAATCCTCCTTGGTGTTCAATTGTATCTCCCACATTTGTGGGATTTTATTATTAAAATATCTCGACAAAGTTGATAAATATTGTGACAACATTGTAAACTCGTTCAAAGACCAGAGAATGAATAATATTCGATGATATTCAATTCAGAGACGTTTTCAGATTATTCTTGAAATTAATGATTTTTTGGTCAGATTTCTCCGGGTAAAATCGGAAATAACTCGAAAACGACGCATTTTATTGAAAAAAATATAGGAATACTTTCAGTTTCTTAAATGATTGATTCTTTCGAAAATATGAACCGTTTATCTTTTTAAAGAGGTTTTATGGTGTTTAAGCGTGTATTGATGAGTCGACTACCCTGTAACTTTTATACTAGTAGAGATATGGAATAGTTTTTGATTGAATATGCACCATGAATAGAGTAAAAACTCAACCAAAATTCAGTTCATTCGAAATAACGGTTCCGAAGATATAAACAGAAAAGTGTTTTTTTCATGGATTTTCAACACCCTGTATCTTCGAAACCAAACCGAATTTTGAAAAATGGTATGGGAAAAAAGTGTTTCGTTTGATGAGAGGAATCTTCAGTTAAAATATATGTACAAGTCGAAGACTCACCCTGTATATTGTCAATCAGCATTGTCCCAAGTATCTCTAGGCCTAAAAAGACGCGCAATTTATAACGCAAGAACGATTTTTACAATAAACAATTTTTCATTGAAAGTGGTAAGATATTGGAAGAGAAAACTGGCCATTGGGGAATCTGTAGAAGATCGATAAGTCCCTCTCACCTATTTAATGTCAGATTGACACACGTGTATAGTCATAAAACAACATCCAAACATTCCAATCGGTCCCTTTTCCGCTCCAAAAATCATCGCGTCCCTCCAAAACGTTTATTTATGGCCCTCGATGTAGCGACATTCGATATTAGTCATTAAATCGATCCCTTTTTCAACCTTTCCGAATTGATATATCGAACGGACGGCGAACCGAAGGCGGGCACGTATGTGCCGTGCATCCATCGGACCGCGCTGCATTTCGCCCCGAACATAATGTCAAATTTTCGAAATCTATTTACGAGAGAGAGCTTTGACATGAATTGTAAAGGGCGCTCGAACTACGATAAATATCACGGGAATAATGGTCTACGAGATGAATACTTGGAATTTACATTCGGGTATGAATATCAACGGAGCTTTAGACGTCAAATGGACTCTGAATTTTGTGCCCGGTCCACGCTAACGAACTTGTTTATGGGGTACCGGACGAATTTTCTATTTCCCATATTTGGGGGATTTATCGTTTCGAGCTCGGACTTGGAGGAGGACAGGTGCTATAATTGATAGAATTGGTTTTCCTTGTCTCGACCGGGCCGGAACTATGGCCGGTCTGGGATAAATGGAATGCGAAGGGGTAATGAAGTGCATTTCGGAATACGACCGAACGGTTTCTGGTGTATTCCGATTCGTGAATTGACGGTTCGTGGTCAGGTTCTACTGCATGTTTCTGTACGACACGATGTGTTGAACATTCCGATGTAACCTGCCAAAACTCCTAACAATTGAATTCCGGTAGTCCGAACAGCGATCAATTTCCAGATTTCGAATTTATTCTCGCGGAATTTCAGTATGAAATATATACAGGGTTTATAGTATCCTTCTCATCGTGAAGAGACTCACTTGGCCAACAACCAACCAAGACTGCATAGATGTTTTTATGCATTAGACTCTACAGACATTGCTACGGCATTCCGAGGAAATGCAGGTGGGCAGACACTTGCAGAATCTCAATATCCTGCAGAATTTTCGAAGTGCTTGTCTCTACAAGATTAATGGAATATTTTGAAGACGAGAACCTCCTCACGCATACCCAATATGGATTTATACATGGGTGATCAACACAAACAGCAATTTCTCAGTTTATACAGAACATTTTAAAATTACTTGAGGCTGGAAAATGAGTTTTGGGCATACTCCTAGACATCTCTAAAGCATATGACTTATTGAATGAAGAATACTTCCTAGAGAAATTGAAGTTATATGGAGTTGAAGGAAATATGTACAATCGAAAGTTATGAAAGCAATAGTCTGAAGTGAGTTCCGAATAATGAAGCTTGTTTTATCAAATCGAGTAAATTCTCAATCATTTTATGGTGTGCTTATCACTATTTGAGGACTGAACGAGAATAAATTCGCTATTATAAAAACGCTTATATCTTTTGAACCACTGGACCGATTTCGAAAATCAAACTTATTTTCGAATCATCTTCTAATTCTAATGAAATTTGTTTACACAATGAAAAAACCAAAACTATTTTCTACAAAAGAACCCCAAGAGACGCATCCAGCTATGGAGAACTGAATAAGAAGATCCAAAAACAAGTCAGAAAAGACATTCGCAACTACAACACCAAAATAATCGAAGACGCAATTGAAAACAATGCGAATATGAGAGTCTTAAGATCGAAGCTGTCCACTGGTAGACACAGAATATCGCAGATGAAAGATCAAAGTGGAAATATAATGTCAAACAACAACATTATCACTGAACACATAAAAGACTTTTACACCCGTCTTTATACTTCTACCAAACCCAATCCAAGAACTACGGAATCCGTTGTGCGCAATGTGGGATCCGAAGACATCCCTGAGATAACGAGAGAAGAAATAAGAGCTGCTCTCAAGCAAATGAAGAATGGGAAATGCAGTGGAGAAGACAAGATCACCTGTGAAATGCTGAGGGAGGGAGGAGACGTCATTGAACAATCGTTGCGGATCCTTTTGAACAAATGTTTGGAGGAAGGTAGAATTCCAGAAGCTTGGAAGAATGCAGAAGTTATTCTGCTCTTTAAGAAAGGTGATAAGTTAAAATTAGAAAATTATCGCCCTATCAGCCTTCTCTCCCATATATATAAACTCTTCACCAAAGTAATTACAAACAGACTAACCCCTCAAATTTGACTCATACCAAACAGTGGAGCAAGCAGGATTTCGCAAAGGTTTTGGAACAGTGGATCATCTTCAAAGTATAAGAACACTTATAGAGAAAACGTCAGAATACAACGTGCCCCTACACTTGGCATTCATAGATTTCCACAAGGCATTCGACTCTATCGAAACATGGGCATTTGTGGAAGCAATGGTCGACGCTAGGATAGATTCTCGATACACTAATCTGTTGAAATATATATACGAAAATGCCACCTTTCACGTCAGGGTAAATGAAGAATGGAAAACACATGAAATCCGATTGAATAGGGGTGTACGTCAGGGCGGTACCATATCTCCAAAATTGTTTACCCTCGCTCTGGAGAACATCTTCAAATCGTTGCACTGGGAAACGAAAGGTATTAACATCGATGGATCGTACCTGAACCATCTCCGGTTTGCGGATGATATTGTCCTGATTAGCGGTAGTGCCCAAGAACTGGTAGAGATGCTAGAAGAACTGGCGGACGCTGCGGAAAGGGTTGGCTTGAAAATGAACATCTCGAAAACCAAGATAATAAGCAACATCGAGGAAGACATCTATTCTACAAAGCTGGAGAATGTAACAGAATATATCTATCTTGGACATGCAATAAGATTGGGTAAAGAGAATCAGACAGCGGAGTTGAGCAAGCGAATAAGACTGACATGGGTGGCTTTTGGTAGGCTGAAATATATATTCAAGAACAACAAAATCCCCATTAACCTGAAAAAAAGAGTTTTTGATGCTTGTATACTGCCAGTGGCGACATATGGCCTTGAAACAATGGCACTGACAAAAAAGTCTACGGGTAAGTTGAGAGTAATGCAGAGAGCTATGGAACGTGCGATGCTTGGGTTGAGTTTGAGGGATAAGGTGAGAAATGAGGAAGTACGACAAAGAACAAAAGTCGTAGATATAATACAGCGCGTGGCAGATCTGAAGTGGCTATGGGTGGGACACGTGGCTCGTCAAGATCCTAACAGGTGGACAAATAAACTCACACACTGGCGACCAAGACAAACAAAACGCAGTGTTGGAAGACCGCAGCGGAGATGGTTAGATGACATCAAGGCCCGTGCGGGAAATAGATGGCATCGGGTGGCACAGGACAGATCGGAGTGGAATCATTTGAAGGAGGCCTACGTCCAGGAGTGGATGAAGAATGGCTGAGAAAGAAGAAAAAGAAAGAAGAAGAAGAAGATTTTCTACAAAATTCACGGATTTTTTCTGGAATTCTTCCCATCATGCTTCTTTTAGTGTTCTCAGTCACTTTATGGGATGCTGTTTTCCACTTTTGCTTGAATTCCGCTAATGTTTTCGTAGATTTCTTAGTCTTCTTCAATTCTCTTTTTACCAGGGCCCAATATCTTCCGATTGGCCTGAGTTCTGGGCAATTTGGTGGATTGGCCTCTTTGGGGACAAAAACCACCTCATTACCTTCGTACCATTCCTTGGTGGCCCTGCTGTTGTGGCATGAAGCTGAATCTGGCCAAAAGATTGTTGACACATCGTGCTCACGTGAAAATGGTAAAAGTCGCTTCTTCAAGCATTCCTCGATGTATATCTTCGAGTCCACAGAGCCTTGGCCAACGAAAAATTTGCTCCTTTTCCCACCAGTGCAAATTGCTTGCCAAACCAGTAATTTTTTAGGAAGCTCTGCTTATTTCTTCACGCGAAATTGTTCGTCAACATTACCACGAGAGTCTGCAGTATATAATTCCTGACCAGGAAGTTGCGAGAAGTCAGCCAAGACATAGGTTTCGACGTCCATCACGCAACAGGAAAAATTTTTCGAGAAATCTTTTTTAATTTCTTTGCTCTTGATTTAGCTTCTTGATTCTTCACAGCGTTCCTTTCGGGCACTTTCTGCACTTTGTATGTTTTAAGCCCACAACTCGACTTGATTTTCTGAACGGTTGACTGCGAACAACCCAATAAATAGTGGTCCAAATGGGTCACTTTCCGTCCTGAAAGGTTAGGATTCTTCTGAAAAACGCTGATGGCTTTCTTCACTTTTTTTGGGCTGTCAAACCCTAGTTTAGGACCCCCTCGATTTTTCGATGTTTTAATTTTTTTTCGTGAAAAACGAGTGATTTGGTATGATTTACTACTAGTTTCAATGCTGGCAAACAAGTTATTTTGCTGTTTTTTCAACGGGATCTGGAGTGAATAGGGGTGCTGGGTGGGTAAGATTCTTAGAGATTTTCTTGAGAAAACGACAATTTACGAAAAGAATTAGTCTTGCATAGTCTAAAAAGATCAAAATTTGCCAAAAATGTCTAGATCATTGACCTATTTTTTGAAGGACATGACCTTGAAAAGGATTCAAAATCATTAGAAAAATGTACAATTTCATTAGCGCTGAATCAATGAATATTTCGAATTTTCTCGAGTCTATGGTTTCTGAAAATTTCAAGAATAATTTATTTTTTCGAAATTCTCCGACAGTATCCGTTGATAAAAATATGACGACCATGAAGCATATTTTCATTAAATCTAGATGTGATTGCTCCAAAAATTTACCTACCTTGAAATCCTTGAAAGACAATGACAAGACAATGCGATCACATTCTCGGTATCCTCTTTTCTGTATTGTAACCGCAACTTGAAACACACATATTCAAATCTTCCCCTTCTTCCACACTTGAAGAAATTCTCACAAATTACTATTTATCTCGAATGAAGTTTTAATTTCCAACTGTCGAATTATTTTTTTTTGATCTCCGTAGTAACGATTACCTACGTGATTTGAAACGTGAAAATTCTGTTTGTACGATGCTTGTTGTCACGTTGAATCATTGCATCTTTATTGCTCAAAATTTGTAACCGAAGTTTTCTACCAAAACGAAACCCATCAACGATATGTTGAATTTATTCGAACGTCATTTCCCGAATGTAACGTTGATTTCTCGAGGTTTACATCATAATATCAGTTGAATTATGTTATTAGTGCAGAATATATTAAATTAAGCCATAACGAACTGACATAACCTAACCTAATTGCTGAAAAACGATAAGGCCATAAAAAACTCAGGGGGGCTACGCCCCCCCTGAACCCCCCCTTGTTGGAGCCCATACCCTCGTTTGAATAGAACAAAACAGTGCGGACGTCATCGGGAGACAAGGGGATAAATGTCTAAAGCCTAACTTGAACTTACCCAACCCAACTGCTGAAAAACGATAAGGCCATAAAAATCTCAGGGGGGATCGTGCTCCCCCTGAACCCCCCCTTGCTGGAGCCCATACCCTTGTTTGAATAGAACGAAAACAGCGCCGACGTCATCGGGGAACATATCTAAAGGCTCATCTCTTGAAAATCCACCTGCCATGTGTGAAAGTTCTATGTCTATCTTAGTATTTAAGAAATTATTGAGATTTGGCAACACCGTCTGTTCGAGAAAAAATCACCTTACGGCATTTTACACTGCCGATGCGATTCAAATAAATATAAAGTCTAAACGCAGGTGGAAATATTCACAATCTTTTTTTTTTTTTTCTCTGAAACTACTCATTTGCCAATGCTGAAATTAAAACTGTAGTATCTTTTCAACATTTACAATCACGAGACAAAATATTTTAAAAATCGGAGAGGGGGAGCTAAACTAGAAATTTACCCCTTTTTCCTCCCGGTTCCTTCCTTGCGGTTAATTGTAAGATCTTCGTTGAAGCGCTTAACAACTTTTGATACCGTTTCTGGACGAACGCGAGCCTCATTTGCGATTCTTTTGAAGCTCCATTTTTGATTATTTTGAAAAAGTTTCACTATAAATTCTCGTGTTTTCACTTCACTTGACATTTTGCGACAGAGAATTGGAATATCTATGAAGTACTGACGTTCATAACGAAGCTAACTATGATCAAATTTTGATTTTTTCTCGATTGGTTCAAGAGATATAGGCGTTTTTGTGATAGCGAATTTATTCTCGTTCAGTCCTTAGTCCCTGTGATCGCTTCAAGAAATTCCTGTCTTCTTCTTTTGCACGACAGTACGGCCCTTATCCGCCGCAACAGGGGGAAAATCTCAAAATCCTCCAGCATATTCTCCCACCAAAATTATGATCTAATTTCCTTCGCATTTCGCGGCAGCTTAGGGGCTTTTCCCAGGATCACATGTTTAATACACCTGTTTTGAATTTCAAGTTGCATTCAATCGGATTCTCTCGGGTAGAGATACGATTTTTCCTCCTCCCCAGGTAATATAACTGTCACGGGGCGAATCTTTATTCGACGAAATTCTTCTATGACTAAAGCTCGGCGCGGAAGCGCCGATGGCGAGGCGAGAAATGGAGCACAAGAGGGATTTGGTCAATGCATCCGTACCATCGCAAATTCTCGTTTGGGCGAACGCTGGAATTTGGCGCGGGAAGATGAAGGTATAACTCACATTTCGAAACGATTTCGGGCGGCCTTATTGGGCGGAATGAACTGGAGGATGCGAGAATTTGAAGTTACTTCTTGGATCTTTGCTATTTCGAAATGTTTTCTCGAATTTTTTTTCAATTTATAACTTCAACACCTTGTGTCTTGGAAGTGACTAGAAAATGTTAGCAGGAAATTCGTTGTACCCTACTGGGACACCCTGTATTAACTGTGTTTCACTTGATGTGGCACCAACTCATTATTTCCTAACAGGTCGATCAATTTCACGAAGGACCCCGCACTTTCCTTATGGCAAATGGCGTTCCGTCAAATGTTCTAATTTTTTGGTATCATGTAGCACTCAACCTACTGATCAAAAGTGTCTATGGCCCCAACTCAATCCTATGACTAGTTTTTGAGATACAGGGCGTTGAAGTTGAGAATTACCCACTTTTACTACGCGCCTATCTCGAAACAGAATCGAATGAACTTCAATTATTCTCAAGAAACATTTCATTTCATCCCCAAAGAGCAACCATGTAGAGGAATATGACCAAAAATCATTACGAATACAGGGTTATCCATAATTGAATGCGTGCCCGATTTCCAAAGTATAAAATATGTCAGTTCCAGAGCGAGAACGTTCGCAAAATGAACTATTTCACTAGATATGTTGTTGTTACGTCGAAAAAACCTGAAATACCCAGAATTCATACTGGGTGATCCATTATTAAAGAAACTATTCTCAATTAAGGTTAAATGGACACCCTGTATTTTTGGGTTGATTTGAGATGTTTGTTTGATTTTTTCCGAACATATCATCACGGACTTCGAAGAATACAGGGTGATTCAGTCATGAAATAGACTGTGAACCTCACGAAAATACCCAAAAACCACTTTGTTTTCTTCACCCTCTATTTCAAGATTAACTCCGTTGAGGTGAAAGTTTTCTTTCACCACTGGTACTCAATATACAAACATCAATATGGCTGAGAGTTTTTATCCTCTTCCTATGACCAGATTTTTTGCTGGAATAAATAATTTTCATATTACATGAAGGAAAATCTGTTCATAGGAAGTGGATAAAAACTCTCAGTCGTATTGATGTTTTTGGATCAAGAACAGTGGTGAAAGAAAACTCCCACCTCAACGAAGTTAATCTTGAAATAGAGGGTGATGAAAAAAAGAGGTGGTTTTTGGGTATTTTCGTAGGGTTCACAGTTTATTTCATGACTGTATTATTTGAAGTCCATGATGATATGTTCTGAAAAAATCGAACAAACACCTCAAATCAACCCAAAAATACAGGGTGTCCTCTTAACCTTCATTGTGAATAGTTTCCATAATAATGGATCACCCAGTATGAATTCTGGGTATTTCAGGTTTTTCCGATGCAACAACAACATATCTAGTGTAATAGTTCATTTTGCGAACGTTTTCGCTCTGGAACTGACGTATTTTATACTTTCAGAATCGGGCATGCATTCAATTATGGATAACCCTGTATTCGTAGCGATTTTGGGTCATATTCCTCTATATGGTTGCTCCCTGGAAATGGAATGAAATGTTTCTTGGGAAAAATTGAACTTCATTTGATTCTGTTTCGAGATACGCGCGTAGTAAAAGTGGGTAATTCTCAACTTCAACGCCCTGTATCTCAAAAACTAGTCATAGGATTGAGTTGGGGCCATGGACACTTTTGATCAGTAGGTCGAGTACTACATTATACCAAAAAATTAGAACATTTGACGGAACGCCATTTGCCATAAGAAAAGTGCGGGGTCCTTTCTTCACCACTTGTTGATGGGAAAATGGGAGCATTCAATGACAGAATCGAGCAACTCGAGAATAAAACAGAGCCTCCGAAAATACAAAATGTGCTACCTCCCTCTTCCGATTCTATACTTCAGCAAGTTCTCTTTCATCGATTTAATCCCTGTCTGAAATAAATAATTCAGACCTCATTTCCGATACAATTAAAATTTCAAGGTGGAACCATTTCACTCTCAAAAGGTTCGTTTTCTTACCGCCATTCGAGAGAGGATGCTGAAATGAACGAAAATAATATTACTCTCTTACTCTCCCTCTTCGATTCTTTGGCTCAAGGTGAAAGGGAATTTGAAATTCTGAACGGATATGAAATTGAAAAGACTCTAATATTGGTGTTTTATGGAACATTGGAAGAAAATTTATGCTGATTCAACTGGAAGTGAGAATATCTGTGAATATAATTTAATCATTAACCATTTTATACACTGCGCAAAAAAATTAACGCACATTCTGAAAATCTCAATTTTAATGAAAGTTAACAATACATTGACTTCATAACTTATTTTTTATGTTCTCTTGGGAAGGTTTTGATCTAAACAAGACACATCAAATGGAAGAAAAATTCAGGATTTCACCGAATCTTATGTGAAAGAAGAGAAATGAACAATTTTCAAAATACTGAAATGCTGATGAGTGATTTAGTACTTGGTATTTCCACCCCTTGCGTTAATTACAGCTCGGCAACGACGGTTCATACTCAAAATGAGTGATCTTAAAATGTTCTGATCTAATCCTTCCCAGATTTCTCCGAGTTGGATTCCTAAGTCATTAAGAGTAGCTGGATGATTTTCTGAACTTCTCAGCCTTCTATTGAGGTTGTCCCAAACCTGCTCAATCGGATTGAGATCTGGACTTCTTGCTGGCCATTCCAGCTTGCTGGCCACGCCCAGAACTTGATTCGCAAGAAACTCTTTGCCATTTTCATATTTCAGAATGAAAAATTGATTTTGAATAGTTTGATCAATTCTTAACAACTTGCAATTTCTTCATAAAATTCAAGATTCAGCAAAATTTATGCATAAGGCAGATGTCAACTTGACATGTTTATCGAGAACTGGTTCAAATATTGGATAAATGTAACGAAGCAAACCATTTCAATTTCTTCACACAATAAGTACCATATTAAATAGGTAGATAGATTGGCCAACCCGGTCAAAATATACGACTCATTTGTCTGTTGATAACTTTTTTTCTCAGAAACTCTGAACTTCAACATGAGATTACAAGAAACCTCATTTGTTTAGAATTAAGAAAGCTATCCAAAATAAATTTTTTCATCGTCAAATATGAATATGGAAAAAAGTTTCTAGCGAAACAAAGTCTAGAGGTCACATTTTCTACCTCTTGCCTTCAAAATCATGCTCTTCTATTCATGCTGATTGGTGAAGATTCTTACGAAGGGCTTTCCAATAAGAGGTGTTATTCTGATTTCATGTTGTTGATGATCAGCCGGCTTGAGTTCTTGTATTAACTGAACTTCATAAGCCTTAAGACCCAAATCTTTTCGCAAAATACGGTGTTATGACGTTTGTGAAATGCCTACTTCCAAAGGACGACAAGGAATGGACAAACCTGGGTTTCCTTCGAAACTTTCGGCTACAACACCGATATTCGCGTCTGTTCTTGAGCGACGTGCACTGGTTTTACTCTTTACATCACTAACTTGTCCAAATAGCTCAATTTTTTCCAACAATTTCTGTATTTTGGTTCGAGAAGATGCTTCATGACAACCCAAAAATGTTCGACTTTTACGAACCGTCTCTGCCGAATTTTTACCATTTTATAGTGAGTTTTAATGCTTTCAATGCGTTGTTTGGCGTGTATCTTTCCATTTTTATTGATGTCATATAGTTTCTACTCGTCGAATGTCAAGAAAAAAATCTTCAAAGGTGATATCTACCGAGAAAACAGGCTTTTCAAAATAACACCTCTCATTTGAAAACCCTTCATCATCACCCAATGAAATTTTGCATGAGAAACGACCAGTTATACCCGGCTCCTGCGCCATTTAGTGATACTCTAATAATGTAGACGATATTTTGTTGGGATCTCTGTTTTTGTCCACCATACTGAAGAAGTATAGGTGACAATGGTGCCTAGTTTCCCTAGATCTTTCCCAAGAGCCTTCTGCTAGCTCACATGAACGGTGGGGATGTAACTTCAACATTTCTTCGTTGTAATCGTTGACTCTTGTATTTACCAGAACACAATACCAGTGATTCGACTTAGGGTTTCTCTAATATACTGAAAAATCATTGTTTTTCGCCTCTTAGTCCCGCATGTCGTGTGTCAATCTCCGATACTCTTCAAACAGCTGGTTAACGACGATCTAAATACGGAAACTCGGTGCCGAGAAAGCAGTTTAGGAATATTTTTCGCAAAGGGTAAAAGGGGCAATCAGAAATAGTGAGCACACCGGGGACAAAATGCTCAGATAAATCGATGGAACACAATTCCATTGGGAAGTGTTGCTTTTAGAGCACAATAGGGAAGTAATTCACTTATAGCCGGGAAAGAGTTCTTTGTCAAATATGGTATTTCGCCCTTTGAATCCTCCAGGGAAGTAAATCATATTAACTCGGCTGCGACTTAGGCTATTACGATTACATTCAGTATTTTAGGTGGGGCATCGAGGTCGGTAATTTTTTAATTGCCAGGAGAATGCAGCAGTTTGCGACCACTTCCAGATGCATCTCAGAGACGCCTCAGTTTTAACGTGACAGGAAAAAATTGATGCAGAATTTTCAGTGTAGAAGACTCGAACACACAATTACAATTTATTTTCATTAGTACCTGATATTTTCAAAACTTCTGCAATCCAGTTCAGTTGCAATTTCATGGTGCCACGAAATATACTGCTCCACAATAGTTAGGGATATCGTATTCAATCGTTTTTGAAAATATGTAATCTTCGAGAAAATCGCTGTAAAATAATTTAAAACTCAATAACAACTTGAATCGATCCAATAAAAATCAGTATGAGACATTTCGTCAATCCGGTCGCCTTTTTTCTGAAGTTTGGTTCTTTGCATATGCTTCATGAATGTTCTTATTTTGAAATGAAGTCAGTTTATCAACGGCTTCGATTTGAGACGAGTTTTCTGAGAATGCCAAGACGTAAATTAACAAACGCTGAGGCTAATAGGGCTATCGGAATGCTACAGGGTGGCCTTACTCAGGTTGTTGTAGCGGAAAGGCTCCAAGTCAGCCAAAGTATGATATCTCGATTTTGGTATAGGTTCAGGGAGACAGTTTCCGTGTTGGAAAGACCAAGGCTTGGTGAGCGACGAAAAACAACACCTGCTCAGGATCGTTTCATTACCGTTTCGGCGAGAAAAAACCCTACATCTACGTGTAGAATGCGACGGAATACTCTTCAAAATGCAGATGGGGTCCAAGTTTCCATCGAAACCATCAGACGACGTTTGTGAGAGGTAAATCTAGGTTCTAGACGTCCATTAAGAGGAGTTCCATTAACACGTGACCATAAGCGTCAAAGACTGGAATGGGCAAGGCAACATATCAATTGGAACGATCAATGGCGTAGTGTCCTTTTCACTGACGAATCCAGATATGGACGATTTTCAGATTCTCGAAAAATAAGGGAATGGACAATCCCATGCATACCACTTTATCGTCGCTATGTCCAAGAAGTCCATCCATTCCGAGGGGGTAGTGTTATGGTATGGGCCGGGACATGTTTCAACGGGCGAACAGATCTCAACATTTGTCTTGGGAGTATGACCGCCTTACGCTATAGGGGGCATGTCATTGACAATGTTGTGTCAAATTTTCACGCTGCTATTGGTGAAAGTTTTCAATTTCTAGACGATAACGCTAGACCGCACCGTGCAGCCATAGTTGGAGATGCGCGCGAGGAGCTTGGTATTCCACATTTACCAATACCTCACCAGATTTGAATTGCATAGAACATGCATGCTCCAAAGAAGATTAGAAAATCATCAACCTACCCCAGAATCCTTAAATGATCTGAGAGAGCTTCTGCCCTGTTTATGGTACAAAATTCCTCAAGAAATGTTCAACAACCTCGTGTGTAGTATGCAATGAAGATGCCCGTGGAGACCATGATAGTCTTAAAATGCTTGTATTCTCTGGGAATAAAATTATATTATATGATTTTACTCGATTTTTCTTAACCACCTTGTATACGCTGCAGTCCTACAGACTAAAATCAATTTGCAACTTGAAATCATATTAATATGAATTTTTAACAAAAAAATCTTATTTTAACTATATTTTTTTTGCGATTTAAGTCAATATCCTTAACTCATGTGGAGCAGTTCACATTACTAGGCGTTGTAATCATAAACATGTTTGCCCTTTTCTATATGCGGTAACGTGTAAGTAATGGAGCTCCATTACTTTGCATACTGGGCTCTTTTCATTTTCAGGTACATGTAAGTACCAACAGAAAGGAGGAATGTTAATTAACACACCTCCAAACTCAAACTCGTTTTGAAGTTTCTGGATGTGATATGCTGTTAATTCTATGAACATTCCGCTGTTATCATGAATTTCTTGCTAATTCAATTCACGCCAGTATTTTCTGATGAGATCTTGTCCGAATATATAGAGCGTTCCATGAATTAATGCTGAGAATAGTGTTAACAGAATCGTTGCAACCTTTTCGTGAATTCCGTTCACTGTACCGAATATTTCATTACTAAAGGTTCAGTTTCCACAAACTCACCGCTTATATATCTTGCACAATCGTTGAGTCGAAGTGGCCCTCACAAACGCGTTCAATATTTCAGAAAATCCAACAGTGAACAGCTTTCAGTCCCTATTAAACCGTCTAAGAGAGCGGATAAAATAAAGTTTTCCCTACGCAGTCCTCTGTGAGGACATAAATATTAAAGAATGCGAGTGCGACAGCTGAGATAAGTCGGAACAGCCCCGGACGGTGTCAGTTAATAAAGTAATAAGGCACCTTTGGGAGACTCTTGAGGAGAATTTTAGTCAGTCGGGGTTCAAGTCGAAATTACGAAGCTACGTAAGTAGGCAATGTTATCAGGAGACCTAATAACCTGTTGATGAGATCTCGGCCATAACTGCCTCTGATTATCATCCAAGTCGACGAAAGTTCCTCCCGAACAATGTGGAATTGAAAATTGGATTCTAGAACGACGTGTTCTGTAAGAGTTTGGACTTTTTAAGAGTCTTTAGCCTTCAAAATAGAAAACGTATACCGCCAGATGGCAGTGCAGTGCATGAATTTTTATTTATTGGATCATTCAGCCTAATAGAACAAATGTTGGGGCTCAGGGAATTCAACAAAAAATTACCCTGAACTAGATCTCACACTGGCTGTATAATACTCTCTCTTTCCTTTACTAGTCATCTGGCAGGAGATGCCTGCGGGGCGTGTCATTTGAAAGAAATTCAATTCCATGTTTAGAATCCACAATTGTGAAAAACAATTAATTTTCACTTATCGACGGCTAAAACAAACGGTATTTGTCATTTCGAATAGAAACATTCGAGGAAATAAATTTCGCAAAAACAATACATTGTTGTAATATTATTTACTAGTTGATCGCGTAGATCTACCTTTTAAGTAGATCCGCATTTAAGGCAGATCGATGTAGATGAAAGATTCGCATTTTAAAAATAAAGAGGCCAGTAGTAGGAAGAAGAAAAATAATCTTTGACAGGTGTCAAGCTCTGTGATCAACATCGCAAAACCACAGTTGTCATATTTCACATCTTCATGTTTGACGTCTATGGGTGAACATAGATGAACGAACATCTTTCATTGTTGTTCGTGTGTCCATGTCGTTCTATCTCACTCTGACAATCGCCTTATATGCTGAGTTTCAGGATTCCTGAAACTTGTGTGTTTCGCTAATTTTATGGACTTGCGAAAATTTGTGTCAAAATTTCAATATCGAGAAAAAATAAATCGTTTCCGACTCCCTTTTTTTCAGGGACATAGGCCGAAGTTTAAAAAATGTTGCGATAATTGACAAGCTCCAAAATTATAATGCAGAAGGTTTGGTAAATACTGATCTTACCTTACCAATATAGCGGGGTAGTTCGGCTTTCCTTGTCGACCAGAGGGATCCCTCAATCAACTTGCGATGAAAATGCGGAGCGAAAAAAGCGTAATGTCATCAGAAAAAAAAGGTTTCGATACAGAAAATGTTGTTATAATTTGCTACATCAGGGCATTATTATCTATATTTTCGTCTTCACGAATTGAACCCCTTATTTCAGAAATTGCAGATTTGTGAACATTTGAGGTCCCATCTATTCAATTTTATAACTACGGTGCATAAGGAGTATTTCGAATTTTCGAAATATTCTTCAATTCCCTGAAGGTTTATAATGATTTATTCCCTGTACATATTTTCAATCCATGCTTCATATGTATCAAATGATACATTGTGAGTCTTTGACTTCAACAATTCTATAACTGTAGATTCAACGCATCAAACGGTACACTTTGTGAATACCCAAATAATAACTCACCATTGATTGTTGCCGAAAACATAATTAATTATGCATGTTGTCGGTTTTATGTGTTAAAATCAATACTTACCATAATTGAAATGGTGTAGGTACATACCTACTAACAAACTAAATTGACATCAACATAAACTGAAATAACGAGCATTTTGACCTCGTGGTACTAGTTTGCTGTTTGAACTACTACCAAGATGCCCTTGATACATGATAAATAGATTTACGCCCACTTAAGGCCTTTAAGGGTCTTCGTCCCTGAAAAAAAGTCAGAAACGATTTATTTTTTTCTGATTGATGAAGGAATGTATGAGTGTATAAAGATAAAAAAAAATTAAAAAATATTTTATAAGTATTGAATGATTGAAAAGGATATTCCCCATCATTTTTGGTTATTTTGTAACATTTCCACCATCAACACGAACAAATATTTTTGTGTTTTCTCATTTCGGTATTGAAGTCTATCATTTAGTTAATCAAACGTCTATCTCATGTTTCTTTCAGAATTTACCGTTTTTTTTGTAAATAATATTACAACAATGTGTTGTTTTCGCGAAATTTATTTCCTTGAATTTTTCTATTCCAAAATGATAAATATCCATTTTTATCAACGACAATTTATTAAGGTTTGTTTTAGCCGTCGTTTAGTGAAAATTAATTGTTTTTTACAGTTGTGAATTCTTACATAGAATTGAATTTCTTTTAAATGGCACGCCCCGCAGATATCTCCTCCCAGATGACTGGTGAAGGAAAGAGAGAGTATTATACAGCCAGTGTGAGATCTAGTTCAGGGTAGGATTTCTTGTTTTATTCCCTGCGCCCCAACATTTGTTCTATTAAGCTGAATAATCCAATAAATAAAATTGATGCACTGCAGTGCCATCTGGCGGTATACGTTTCTTATTTTGAAGGCTGAAGACTCTGAAGAGCAGCTTCTAAGACGGCTGTTACCACGGTGTTACGAGCCGAACATGGGGTGCAAGTGTCCAGATCTTGACGGCCTCAGGAACTTTCGCCTACGCAAGCCGACCTTTGAAGTATTCATGATAAATGGAAATACACTAATTTGAACGAATGCTTCATACATGTTCAATTATTACTAGGAGATTTGGCCACAGCGACTGTCTGCGGCCATTTTGGTCTCCAACTCATCCTATTACCTCTCTACCAATGTGAGAAACTTTGTATTCTTCAAATCATTATTCCTCCCTCATGAAAAGCTTGCCCCGTATTGCAACCTATACAATTGAATCTGAAAACAATAGGACCGACCGACCCCTTCTATCACTCCACTGCGGAAATTCATTTCAGTCAGAATGTCAACTCCATAACTTCGTAATTAGATTTCAGAGTCAATTAAACCGGCGGTCCAAAAATCGCGCAATTGGTTGTCTTATCCGGGGGGCACTTATTGCTTCCCGGGGAATTCGCAAACATTTATTGCGGCGGATCCCGTCTGCTGAAAGCAGTCGGTACAACTTTAATAAGCACTCTTCAATGGTTTCATCAAACTGAATGGCTAATGATGGAAGTAACGTCTGCCGCTTTTCATATTGATCAAACTGACGGAAAATGCGGGAATTCTGTACAAGGGAAGATATTATTCGATGTCTGGGAAGGTTGGATGAGTGGACCTGCCACGGGGACCGGCTTAATGAGACTTGGAATGAGGTTAGGAGTTGAAGGTTTTCGTCAGGAAAAACAGAAAGTAATTCGGGATGAAAATGATATGACGGTTCCTTTCCACTTCAGTTTTTGAACTTTTATCTGCTGGCCGACATAACTTTTCGGATCTTTTGACTAATTTTAATTTCATCATAATTCGAAAGATACTCGATGACTGAGCCGCACAGACCCAAAAGTATGGGGATGCTGAGACAGTTCTTTTATAAAAATGATGGTAATCCATATGAAGGGTTTTCCAATAAGAGGAGTTATTTTGACACTCAGAGAAAAATGCCATTTTTTAAGATAAACGATCGTATATTTTCATTGCATTATACAAACGAAGGTGTGCCGATATTAATGGAAAATATCATCAGCCAAATGACCACCACGACTACAGGACCCTCCCATGAAATATTCCATAACCAAATCGCAAAGAGTGGCTGCCCTATGTCCTCGTGGCCTCAAGAATTCCAACTTCAAGGGGACCTGATACACGTCCGAGCTCGCGAGCTCCCTTCAAAAATTAGGCTTTTTATTTCCATGATATCTCAGTTCGTATGTGGCGCAGACCAAAATTTTTGTTTTTAATTGAAGCTTAATCATTTCTCTAGAAAGTGTATATTACTCGCTTTTCTGTTCTTCTTCGTATATTAGGAAAAAAACCTTGTGAGCTGTTATTTCATGAGAATCTGGACATACGATTTTATTTCCATGATGTCTCTGTCAATTCTTGGGATAAATTCATGAAATTTTCAGTTCACATGCGAAATAATATTTTCCAGAATGTGTATTGATTAGTTTTTTTGTTTATTGCCCCCCCCCAAATTTTTGAGTGAATTATAAAGTAGGAACTTTATTGGTCATATTTTTAACCAGGTTTTTTTTTAATATACGCAGAAAAACGGAGAAGGAAATAATAAACAATCTGCAAAATAATATCTATTATCTATTCCGCATATATACTGAAAATTTCATACATTTATCCCGAAAATTGAAGGAGATATCATGGAAATAAAATCGTTGGTCCAGATATTCATGAAATTACAGCTCACCAGGTTTTTTCCTTATTTATGAAGAAAAACAGAAAAGCGAGTAATACACATTCAAGAGAAATGATTAAGCTTAAATTAAAAAAAAAAATTGTTGGTCTACGCCGTATATGAACTGAGATATCATAGAAATAAAAAGCCCAATTTTTGAAGTGAGCTCGCGAGTTCGGACGTGTACTAGGTCCCCTTAAGGTCTTGAATCGACGCTGAGCTCTTGGCGTAGATCTTCTCTTTCACATAGATCCAAAGGATGAAGTCGCAATCACAAAGTCTCGGTGGCCAATTGTGATCACCTCTTCGAGAGATTTCACAGTCCGGAAACTTTTCCTCTGAAAGATCGATGATTTCGTAGCTTGTGTAGCACGTAGCGCCGTCTTGTTGAAAGTAAACGTTGTCCAGATCAATACCATCCAATACCGTTAAAAAAAATCATCAATCATCTCTCCATATCGCAATCCATTTCCGTTACTGTTGCTCCAGCCTCATTCTCGAAAGAGAAAGGTCCAATGACCTCGCAGAACCATAAACAGCACCAAACAGTCACACGTTGGGGATAGAGAGGCTTTTCAACAATAACTCTTGGGTTTTCAGAACCCTAGATGCGACAAATTTGCTTGTTTAAGAAGCCACCATGGTGGAAATGGGCCTCATCACCCAAGATGATTTTTCGATGGAATTCCGGATCATTTTTATGCAGTTCAAGAACCCAATCAGCAAAGACACGACGTTGTTGATGATCGGTCGGCTTGAGTTCTCGTGTTAACTGAACTTTATAAGCCTTAAGACCCAAATCTTTATGAAAAATAATTTCAATAATTTCATTGCGTTGTTGAAGCTGTATGGAAAGAGTTCAAGTTCAAGTAGGATACTGCTATTTTCACCCTGCTGGTTCACTGTCGGCTCTAAAAGCTGACAACAGCCAGAACAGCACTGGAGCTGAACTTCCCTTCTGCACTCATAGGAAGGTACAAAGTGTAACTGATATCGAGGTCAAGCCATAACAGCAAACGAAGTAACGGATGTCTTTGCGACCCCTCAGCTAAGGTCTCTATCTTCAACTCTCAACCTCAACCTTCAACTGAATAGCTATTGGAGTAGTCGATCTCAAAGGATCCTAAAGCGTCAACCAAGAGAATGATTTCTTGGATAGGCGCCATGCAAGAGCTGTTTCGGTAACGCTGAATGCCTTCTTTACAGGAAATAGCACAAACACGAAATCTAGATAATGCTATTCATCCATCATCGACTCGTGTCCTTTATATTCTACCGATGATTCGAGGGACTTAAATCCATAACCTATTTTCAGAATGCATTATTCATCTACCCATTATTGATTATGATGCACTGAACCAGGTTTCGATAAAAAAAAAAACCTCGGGACATAATCTATTGCATCAATATTTCCGAAAGACTTTCTTGCAGCACATGTTAAGAATAAGCGACTTGATAGAGTTTATGCAAAATTTAATCAACTCCATAGTACAAGATGACTACGTAATGGGCAACTGAACTCGCTTCCGTTATTAAGAGAATGTCAGACGCCATCTTCGGCGCGATTGCTCTCGAAAATATCGATTTTCGTGATTAAGTTAAACATTGCTTCGCACGCCACCGTTGTGGCAGAATGTACAAGAACCATTGTTGGACGCCTCGTTCCTGAAACACGTTCCGCGCTGTAATTGCTCGGTGATCATCAGTAATTGCTGTTGTCACGGAAGTTTTGCATACGGCGACTGCCAGATATGTTTACATTTTTTTTCGAAGAGGTTACAGTCCAAAATGGACGAGACTCAATATACAGGATGTTCCTGAATTGAACGTACAAACGAAGAGGGGAGATTCCTTAAGCAAGTTTAAGAAAAAAAGTCCCATAAACATGAGGTCGCAAACGTTTAGTTTTCGAGAAACATAGTGTTGAAGTTTGATTTTTTTTTTAATTTTTTCATCATAATATCTACACTTTAAAAGATATTCAACTGAAATTTGGCATAGATATTAAATTTGAGAGTTCTCATCACGTGATATGGCAATTTTGATAGCAGATCTACAAGGTGATATTTTTTCTGGAACACTGTCACTTGTGTTCCTCCAGAACTTTTTTTTGATGAGCAACTGTTAATTTGAAAAAATGTAGTTTCTTGTAGTTTAGTCGTATCTGCTACCGATTTCGAGAAAAAAAATTTGAACGATTCTCTCGAAATTCTCAGAAGAATCAAAATTTTCATAGAGATCTAGTTAGTAGGAAAAGAAATCTGAACTATTCAAGTCTGGGCGGGCCATAACTGATGTCCAGTCCACCTGTTTTCATAACTTTCTTTCGAATACTCCCTACTAGACCTAGTACACCCTGTATCTCGAAAACGAAACGTTTGCGACCCCATGTTTATTTTTCAATAATACTATCAATAATGCTTTCAGATGGACGATTATGTAATCCATAAAATTTCCGAAATTTCCTAAAAACACATTACACAGAACGCTGATTTTCATGAAATAATTCAATAATTTGAACGCGTTGTTGTATCGTGTACGAAGCCATTTTTATAAATGTCTTACATCACACCCGGACGAATTGAGTGCACCATCTTTTTTTATTTATTCATTAAAAACAGGCGCAATTCGAAACACCCTCTATTTAGTAACAATAATACTAAGTTTAGTTCGATTACGTCTTCAATTGGAAAGCCATATTTCTTTCTTCTTTGATTAGCCTCAACACAGCCGTTTCAAAGACGGCTCTAAA
Source organism: Adalia bipunctata (assembly GCA_910592335.1). Taxonomy (NCBI): domain Eukaryota; kingdom Metazoa; phylum Arthropoda; class Insecta; order Coleoptera; family Coccinellidae; genus Adalia; species Adalia bipunctata. The sequence goes on along the minus strand of OU342948.1, from coordinate 9,501,726 downwards.
ACTTGGACGTAGATTAATTTATTAGGTATCTATCTAGGCCTCTCAGGAGTTTTGACATACGAGGATATATTGAAAAATTCCCAGCCTACTATAGAACCATACAAAATTTCAATGTCAAAATATTTTATTACTCAACATATTCTCCTCTTAATTGAATACATTTATTACAGCGAACCTGCAACGTCTCTAGACCTTTCAAAAAAAAATGTTTCTTCTTGCTCTGCAAACCAGTCCTCCACAGCTTTTATTACCTCCTCGTTGGAAGAAAATTTACGTCCTTTCAAACTTTTTTTCAGTTGAGGAAAGAGATGATAGTCGGACGGAGCCAAATCTGCTGAATAAGGGGGGTGTTCTAGTAATTCTAACCCTAAATCACGAATTTTTTGAATGGCAACATGAGATTTGTGTACTGGGGCGTTGTCCTGTAAAATAGCTTTCCGCGTCTTTGCCCTTTAATTTTTTTCCGTAGAGTGGTCGAATAGTAATCTCCAGTTATTGTTCTACCCTTATCCAAAAGATTAATCATGATTACTCCATGGCACTCCCAAAAAACTGAAGCAAGAACTTTCCCAGCAGATTTCTGGACACGAAACTTCTTAGGTCTTGGAGAACCAGAGTGTCACCATTCCATCGACTGTTGCTTTGTTCCTGGATCGTAGAAATGTCTCATCCATATGTATCATCCATAGTAAAAATTCGGTTTGAGAAGTCTACATCGTTTTCAAATCGAGCACAGTTCGAACGCGATGCTTCTACTCTTGCACGCTTTTGGTCAACATTCAAACATTTGAGGATCCATTTTGCGGACATTTTTCTCATGTCCAAATTGACGCGAACTATATGATGAACGCGTTGGTATAAAATCTTCAGTGCTTCAGATATCCGTTTTAGCCCAATTCGACGGTCTGATAAAATCATGTCATGAACTGCATCGATATTTTCGGGGACTGACACAGAAACTGGCCTTCCCGATCGGTCCTCATCTTCAATGGAAAATTTTCCTCTTTTGAAGCTTGCAGTCCAATTTTTCACGGTCGCATACGAAGAACATTGATCACCAAGGGTATTAAGCATATCTTCGTAAATCTGCTTACCTCTTAACCCTTTCAAATACAGTTACTTGATGATAGCTCGATACTCCAATTTTTCGATTTTTACAATTTCGGGGACATATTTTTTTTAATTTATTGCGTAACTCTGGTTTACTTTTTTGAAGTCGAACTCTACATTGACACTTCTAACAAGTTATTGTTCGTTGATATGGTATCGCAATATTTTGTTTATGCATGGAACTGGTCTAGTCTAACCAGATATCAATACATTCTCGTAATTGAATACCGTTTATGTTGTGTCATTCTGAAATAATTCTTTCTTGGCTTCAAATATTCATATTTTATCTACTGACAATAATATTTTGTCTTCATGTGATCAAAAAGGTTTAATATTGAAAACAGCGAATCAATAAGTCATCAAAAACTTCGAGAAACAGATTAACCGATAACTCATCAGCGAATAATAAACTTTTCATATTCCTCCTAAGCGAAACTAATGCACCGCTCGAATGATCGATGAACCCAGAACAATATCCATGATAACTCAGTGACAACAAAACCAAAGAGCCATCAAACTAACCCGAAGTTCCAAACAGATCGTCCTCGAATGGAAAACCGTCTGACAGTTTGACGAATAGTAAAAGTCGCTTTTTGTCTTTTCGAACCTTATAAAGGAGCCAATTTTACGCCAGAAATCTCGACCCAATACTATTTATAATTCCGAAATGACTGCGGCGATTAATTATGCAAACAAAAAGCGACGAATTCCATTAATCAACCGATAATTGAACTCCTTTTATTTGAAAATTAGTATTGCGCAACGAAGGGGTTAATTTTTATGAGTCCGGAACATGATTCATCATTTTGACGGGCTTAATGTTGGAGGCGGTCTGTGGAAACAGAGCCCAATTCAAATGGGGAATTACATCCCTCAATGAACTCGTCCAGGCTTTTTTTGTACAGGATGGCGACACCGAAGAACACTGTCGACGAGTTTGTAAAGCTGATTCTGATGGTGGGATGTTTTTTGCGAGGAATTGACGCTTTTTCAGATACGGATCGATGCAAACACATTCCCATATTATATTTTGGATGTGAAAAAACAGGGGTCTTTTGGAAAATCAAGATTTTGCAAATGTATACTGACTGACAAAGAAACTGCCACACACAGAACAGAAGGAGCTGTTCAAATTTTATTTTTTTTTGGTAAAACATAGATACTATAGCAAGAAGTAAATGATTGAATTTGGAAAAAAAATCGTGAAGGTTTGTTCGTAATATCATAAGGGCATCCAATTTTTTCGAAAAAAATCGAAAAAACACGTTGCTAAGTAATATTCTAACAAGAAGCATGAATGCTGGTGGCAACAAAAATCCGAGTCGAAGGCGAGGATTTTTGCACCTCCACGAATGCTTTTTGTTAAAAAAATACATAATAAGAATAATAATAATAATAATATTCATTGGTTCTTTCAGGCTAGTATATCTAGGTAGAACAGGTCAAAAAAATTACAATGAAGAAAAAGAGAAGTATAAAAACAACATGGTAAAATGACAAAAGTCCAATCAAAACACAATAAAAATACAGCAAGGGTATAATTAAATTATATATCGTTGCTTAAAAATTCAGAAGTTGTATAATAACACTTACACTGCAAAAATTTCTTTATGGCCTTTTTAAACTGGTTGGCGTTAAGATGTTTATACTCTATTGGGAGATGATTATAAAATTTCATTCCCTGGCTACTTCGCATTGTGTTTTTTCGATTTTTTTCACAGGAAAAATTAGGTGCCCGAATTGTATTTGACGAGACTATTGAGTAAGAGATTATTCTGGATGCAGGATGCATTATGTATGTATCATTATTTTTCGTTGACCACAACTGTCAGGTTTTGCCGCAGGTAAACCCGAAAAAACTGCTGACAGCTGCTGCCATACAGTTTTTCCATCTAGAAACTATTAATTTGTTATTCAAAATTGCGCGTTTCTGATTGGTGGAAATTAGGACGAGTGAAATAGTCATGTAAATATTTTCTGTTACTTGAATATTGTAGTCGTTTTTGCAAATTTTTCAAATTTTACAACAAACCAGCTGTTCTCGAGGAGATCCAAAGTCGATGTTTAGATGTTGTTAAAATGCCTCGAGCACGTCTACGCGGAATTTATCGCCATCTAAAAAGAGGTCGAATTATTGGTCTACGGGAGGCGGGGTTGTCATTTCGACAAATCGCGCACCGTACGAACATAAATCGAACAACTATTATGAGATGTTGTCAAGCGTGTTTTGATAACGCCCAAAATCGAAGAAGAGTAGGCACCGGACATCGAAGGGGCACAAATGAAGTTCAAGTTTGAAGTCTAAGACTTATGGCCATTAGAGACCGATTTGCAACAACTCGATCTTTGGCTGATGAGTGGTTAGGACAACGAAGTCATCCTGTAACTGTCCGAACGGTTTACCGCCGGATAAGGTCTTTTGGACAGCAGCATTATCGACCTCATCTTGTGTTACCTCTGACGGTTGAGCATCGCCGGCAACGATTACAGGGGTGCAGGGAACGTCAACATTGGAATGTGGAATGGCATCAGGTCGTCTTTTCTGAGGATTCTCGATTCTCCTTGGGTGCACATGATGGCCCAAGAACAGTTGAAAGACGTCGGGGAGAAAGACGTGAACCTCAGTTTGTTGTTGACCGTCATGTACACCGGACAGTAGGCGTTTATGGTATGGAGTGCTATTGCACATGCAAGTAGGTCACCTTTAGTCTTCATTCGAGCTAATATGACAGCGCTGCGTTACCTTCAAGAAATAGTGGAGCCATATGTTCTCCCTCACCTTAACCTGCTCGGGAATCCAATATTCAGCAATATAATGCTCGACCTCATGTTGCCAGAGTTAGCTTAAACTTTTTTGAAGTGACCCATGTGAATCTTTTCCATGGCAGCCCAGATCCAACAATCTTTCGCCCATAGAGCATGTTTGGGACATCATGGGTAAAAGGCTTGGAAATTTACCCCAGCCCCCACGGACTTTGACGGCTCTGAGACATGAAGTACAGGTAGCTCGGGATAGTATCCCTCAAGAAGAAATAGACCATTTTATTGCATCAATGCCAATCCGTGTTGGCGAGTGTATTATAGATAACCGCGGTGGACAAACACATTATTATCAAATTTGTTAAATAAAATTGTAACCCCTCGTTTTTTTTCTCCAAATTTTGACCATATACCTACTCCTTGCTATACCATCTATGTTTTACAAAAAATTTAAATTTCAAACATATCTCCTTCTGGGTTTTGCAGTATATTTCAAAATTTTGGTCTTAGCAAGACAACCAGTAGTTCGACAAAAAATATTTCAAGATTCTGGTAGGAATCTTTCAAGGGCTTTACTTTCAATGTTTCGATTAAAAAAGCAAGCATTGAGAAGAACTAGGTATATCACGATAAAACAACCATACACATTGAGAAGACTAACCCTAATCATGTTCAAAATATTAAAATCTTTTTTCTTCTGATTTCTCCACAACATTGCGAAAATGTCCAATTCTACGACGACTGTAGTCAGAATAAGTATCTTATGGTTCATTAAACAGCCACCTGAAACGCATTTCCACCATTCTCAGTCTATAAATCGACAAATGAAAAGCAGCGAGGAATATTTCATGAGACCCAAACGAGCGCCGCTGGTCCATTGTTAACAGACCTTGCATCTCGCGGAGCTGTTAAAGGCGTCAGTAGCTGGTAGATACTTAATCATTCCGGCTCTACCGACTTTAATTTGCTCAGGTCATAAACCAGATTGAACAGCGAGGGTTGTTATATATGCCTGGGGAATCATTGGGTCCTTTCATACATATATACCGCCTTATAGAATTGCTAAGAACGCCGAGATGTATGGGAACCCACTCGGATATATCCTGCGTAAACTGCTGAAATTCGGAACGCTATGATTTACGTTCAAGTGGTCCGAGCACAGCCACTGGCTGCCATCGCCTCCTTCAAAGAATACATTCTATAAGGACCCTGATGTTATTTAATAGGACCCCAACACAAATGAAAGGATGAATGTACCGCAATTGACACTCGAAATAAACTTAGGTACCTACCTATATCAGCAAGACATGCAATAGTATGTAACATTACTAGCAAGGTTTTTACTGGCGAATGGAGGATATAACTGACGAGCCGCAGGCGAGTCAGTTACCTTCTTGAGCCAGTAAAACCCGTTACCTTGCGTGTATTGTTTTATATTTTATTTGTTTCTCATTTGTAAAAAGGTTAGATAAATTCCAAAAAAATCTCAATAATTTGTCGCAAATGTCGTAAGCTATGGAAGCGTTGCCATGAACATGTCTGTTTATTTTTCTTTACATTTGTTTTGGCGAAAGCGAAAATGAATGTACCAAAAGAAATTATTGAGGCAGCCAGCAGTGTAGCTTCAAGTTTATTACCTGCAAAATCAGCTTCAAGGTACGAGCGAGAATACGATGACTTCAAAAAGTGGCAAAACAAAAATAGTGTGATTGGGGTAACTGAAGATGTTTTGTTGGTCTACTTGAATCAACTATCAGCTAGATTCAGCCCTAATACTTTATGGTCTATGCGGAAAAGCTGCTTGGAAATGAAAGAAAATGCGCCTGTTCGCAGGTTTGTTTTCCTCAAAAAATGTATTGAAAAATATGACGTTTAGTTGTCATTTGCAGATTTCAAATGGTAATAGCGTTACTGAAAGGAAAAAGTGAGCGTTATACGCCAAAAAAGGCCAAGGTATTAAGTAAAGAAGAGGCTGAACAATTTCTTTCACATGCTCCTGATGACCAGTGGTTGCTGGCGAAAATTGTAACAATATTTGGGATTTTTGGATTTTGTCGATGTGACGAAATTCTCTCCTTAAACATGAATGATGTAGAAGATATGGGAAAATACGTTATTGTGACATTGCGGCAAACAAAAAATTTAACAACAAGAAGATTCACCATAACCGATGATGGCTGCAGCTTCAAGCCCTCCATGTTATACAGATAATATGTAAATCTTCGGCCTCCTGGAACAGAAAGCCTGAGATTTTTTTTGACATACCGATAAGGAAAGTGCATTTCCCTTAATGCTGACCAGCACACTATTGGGGGTGTCCCAAAGCAAATAGCGAAATATTTAGGTTTAAAAGACCCACAGTTATACACCGGCCACTCTTTTCGCAGAACTGGAGCCACTATGGTTGCGGATTCGGGTGGAGATATTTTAGCACTAAAGCGTGCAGGAGGGTGGAAGATCACCGAAATTGCGATGAGTTATGTCGATTATTCGGTCAACAAAAAAATCGAAATGTCTAGCAAATTATTTGGTAGTAAGGAGAGTACAAATGTTCTGCAGTCCTCGAGTTCAGCAGTTTCTGAGTCAACAGATGGTTCATCATCATCAGTATCAACTCTTTCATCATCAAGAATCTGTGTTACTGGAAATAACAATTGTACCATGATTTTCAACATATATGACGATAAAACAAAATTTTCTAATGTAATTGATACTACTAACTTGTAAAAATTTTGCAAGCAGTTAACTGTCAGTTTTACAAGTTAGTGACTTGATAAAATAAACTTTCTCGTATTGTGTTTTTGTATTGTAAACTGACGTTTACAAATGAGAAACAAATAAAACTTTCATCGTTAACGCTATCAGATAAAAGGCATACAAATGAAGAGTATCAAAAAAAATATGACATGAAATTTCCGTGCAAACGTTCAAGGGAACTAATCAAAGTTTCGGTCCTGCCAATGTTGTAGTTGACGATGTCCTCAAAATAAGCGCATTCGCCATTCTGTGTCGTCTTGCAAAATAATTATTATTTTCTTCGAATTGATAATATCGAAACGAGAGAATTGAAAACTGTCCAATTGTTGACGTTCATCGAATGTGAACCTTTTCGAATAGAATATTCAATATTACCATCAAATTGATGGGATCTAGCTAATAATACTCACATAGAACGTGCAGGACAATTTGCTGAGTAACATCTTCGCCCACACCATTAGCAGCAGTGCATTGATATATCCCGGCCTGATGTCTATCTACACTTTCCAAGTTCAAGAATGGGGTGACAGCTGTTTGTTCCCCTCCAGGCAATATGTTGTTCTTCCTCGACCATGTTATCTTTGGTACTGGGTTTCCTGAAGCTTTACATTCCAATCTCACCGTCGATCCTTTCTTGGCTTCCACTCGACCGTTTGAGGACACATAGAATATCCGGGGTGGCACTGAAAAATATTGATCCAAACTATACTTACAGCAAATGTAACAGGAAAAAATTAGAGGTATTTTATGCATTATCTTGCACGTTTGTCTTCTTTGTCGGTTTATTACAGTATTACACCCAAAAACTAGTTATTTATATACTGTTGATCAGCGTGGTTCAAAATATATAAGTGCAAAATATGAGCTATCCAAAAAATATCCAATTTGGGATGAAAAATGATCAAGGGGTATGACATTTCATGAAAAATATATTTGGGGAGGATCTAACGATGTTATTGAATTTGGAAGTTGCAAGAACCATTTGAATCTTCCATAATAGCCATTTCACGGTCCGAAAGCACCATTACCTTGGGTGGTCTGAGCTTGTGAATAAAAGTCGAAAATGAAAAATAAAAAAAATTGAACTCGATTCTGGTATCGAAATGTAGGTGTTCAAAGTCGCTGATTTCAATAATAAATATTGCAAAACTCTAACTAGCTAGATTTTTACCTGTGAAATGGCATATTTTGAAAAATTAGGAATTTCAATCCTGGACAATTTTTATTAGATCGAGAAGTTATGCGAACCAATCGGATCTTCCATATTGGCCATGTTGCACATAAATAACAAGCATACTTTGAGTAACCTGGGCTTGTGAACAAAAGTCGAAAATGAAAAATCGAAAAACAAAACCAAATAATTCTTATGATGGCTACATGGAAGATTTTGGTATCAGAATGTAGATTTCCAAGGTCGCTGAATTCAACGAAAAATATTCCGGAGTCCTAACTCGCATAGTTTAGATTTTCACCAGTCAAATGGCATTTTTTTAAAAAATGCAAATTTCAAACTTTCATATCATCCGTTCCTTTGCCAAGAGTAATTTATATATTGTTGATCAGTATACCTCAATGTATCCTCGTGCAAAATATGAGCGATTTGAAAAATATCAAATTTTGGGTGAAAAATGACAAAGGGGTAAGACTCCCAGAAAACACCATATTTGACGATGAAAATAAATATCCGGGACGATTTCACGTTATTATTCGATCGAGAAGTTATGGGTACCATTCGGATCTCCCATATTACCCATATTGCATACTCAAAGTATGCTTGTTATCTATATAACAAGCATACTTTGAGTAGCCTGGGCTTGTGAACAAAAGTCGAAAATGAAAAATCTAAAAATATACAACCGAATAATTCTTTACTTATGATGGCTACATGGATGATTTTGGTATCAAAATGTAGGTTTTCGAGGTCGCTGAATGCAATAAAGAATATTGCAGAGTCCTAACTAGCATAGTTTAGGTTTTCACCAGTCAAATGGCATTTTTTGAAAAATTTCAAATTTCGAATTCTCATATCTTCCGTTCCTATCATCTTCGCCATTAGTAATTTATATAATGTGGATCAGTATATCTCAATGTATCTCTGTGCAAAATATGAGCGATTTGAAAAATATCAAATTTTGGGTGAAAAATGACAAAGGGGTAAGACCACCAGAAAACACCATATCTGTCGATGACTATTTCCCTCGTCTCAATTTCCACCAATCAGAAACGCGCCATTTTGAATCACAAATGGTTTCTAGATGGAAAAACTGTATGGCAGCAGCTGTCAGCAGTTTTTTCGGGTTTACCCGCGGCAAAACTTGACAGTTGTTGTCAACGAAAATTAATAATACATACATAGATGCATTCAGAATAATCTGTTACTCATGAAATATTCTTGTCAAATACCATTCGTGCATCTAATTTTTCCTGTGAAAAAAATCGAAAAAACACAGTGCGAAGTAATATTTTTTTAACAAAAAGCATTCGTGCAGGTGCAAAAATCCTCGTCTTCGACTCGGATTTTTGTTGCCACCTGCACTCATGCTTCTTGTTAAAATATTACTTAGCAACGTGTTTTTTCGATTTTTTTCGGAAAAATTTGATGCACTTATGATATTACTTATGAAAATAAATATCCGGGACGATTTCACGTTATTATTCGATCGATATGTTATGCTTACCATTCGGATCTTCCATATCAGCCATATTGCACATAGATAACAAGCATACTTTGAGTAGCCTGGGCTTGTGAACAAAAGTCGAAAATGAAAAATCGAAAAACATAAAACCGAATAATTATCTACTTATGATGGCTATATGGATGATTTTGGTATCAAAATGTAGGTTTTCGAGGTCGCTGAATTCAATGAAAAATATTCCAGAGCCCTTACTCGAATAGTTTAGATTTTAATCTGTCGAATGGCATTTTTTGAAAATTCGCAAATTTCAAACTCTCATATCTTCTGTTCCTATCATTCCCGCCAAAAATCATTTGTACGAAAAATTATCAAGGGGTATGACCCTTATTGAAAAATATGAAAAAAACAGTGTGGGATTTGCAGGATTTCGAGGTCACTGAATTCAATTGAAAATATCTCAAATCTACAATTGATTTCTGGTCAGTTCATCTACACTGCAGATGTAATGCAGTTATGCCCCGATATAAAAAAGCAAATCATCATAAAGTATAAAAAATATTCAGTAAAACAAATAGCTCGTTCTGTCCTGTTATTTCAATCGAAATTTCCACTAAAACACCAACATATAAAGCGATAATTGCCGTACACAAAAAGCGAATCTGATGAAGCAACAAGTTTTTGGGCAGTCATTGATATATTGGATATTTATTCGAAATATTCGGAAAGTACGAAGTGGCACTCTGAACGAGATATCGAAAATGTGTAATTATAACCATTTCTCTGGTTTACCTTTTTCCGTTTGAAATAGAGTTTAATCTCAGAATGAGATGAAATGTGGTTTAATATCAATGAAAAACTTGTAGCTCTGTGTAGCATTAAATCACCATGTTATTTCAGAAATACACTGCGCAAAAAAATTAACGCACATCCTGAAAATCTCAATTTTAATGAAAGTTAACTCTACATTGACCTTATAACTTATTTTTTATGTTCTCTCGGGAAGGTTTTGAACGAAACAAGACACATTAAATGGAAGAAAAATTCAGGATTTCACCGAATCTCATGTGGAAGAAGAGAAAGGAACAATTTTCAAAATGATGAAATGCTGATAAGTGATTTAATACTTGGTATTTCCCTTGCGTTAATTACAGCTCTTCAAGAATGTTCCTTATATACTTATCAGCATTCATAGCTCCATTATCAACGACCACTAGGTCTGTGCGAGCAGTCAAAGATATTCCACCCCATACCATAATCAATCCTCCCCCGAAACCAGTAGAATTCAGGAAATTGCACTGAGCATATCTTTCATGTGGACGTCTGTATACAAGGGAACGTCGATCACAATGGTAGAGGCAGAATCTAGACTCATCTGTGAAGAGAACTCTTTCCCAATCGGCCTCTTTCCGATGGATATGCTCTCCCGCAAAATCCAAACGCGCCCTTCGATGGGCTGGGGTAAGAGCTGGGCCTCTTGCCGCGACACGAGGCCTTTGCACCTCATAAGTTTGCTCAAGCTGATTTTGAAGGAGGCGAGCGGCTGCAAACCGTTGTCTCAACGAAGAAACTCTCAAGTAACGTTCTTGAATGGCAGTTGTTACCCGTGGTCTACCCTGTCCTGGTCTCCGGTCATTCATACCTGTCTCCCTGAATCGCTGCAACATTCTGGACACACTTGTATGGGAAACTCCAAACCTTTCTGCAATTCTTGTGTATGTCCACCCTTCTTCTCGCAAAACTACCGCTTGGGCACATTCCTCTTGGGTCAAATTGCGTGTTTCGCGTTGCATAGCGATCGAGTGTAGAAAATCAAACGAAAGAAAAACTATTGATCACTAGAATTGATCGAGAACAACTGATTTTAGAATGGAGCCAATACATTCAAAATCTGATAATCGGGGCTATTCACTAAGCAAAGTTGTTATGGATAGCAACTTTGCCTAGTAAATAGCCCCGATTATCATCTTTTTTTATTCCTGCTGGGAGAAAACATCTGTATTGAAGAAAAACGTTGAAAGTGGATAAAATATGCATGCATAATTCCGAGCATAATTCTGATAAAAATAATTATCATTGAGAACACCTTCAGTTGTAGAATAAATTTGAGATTTCCATAATGTGCGTTAATTTTTTTGCGCAGTGTACTTGGTGAATGTGAAAACTACCGCATAAGTTGTTTCACACCAAAACTTGCTTTAAGTGGGAACGGTACTGCATGTAGTCACTATCAGATCGACAATGGATGAAGACAAACTGAATACCGAAAGTGTTTTCAATTTGTATAAAACATCTAAAAACGTCCACCCTAGCTCTGAATACTTCATTCTCTTCGAATTGCTCTGTATATTCTAAAACAATCTACCGAATCAAATTAACGGACGAGTGGCAAAATTTCGATCTCAGCATTGAATTTCCCGCTTTTTGTATATAAAATCCATTAGACGCCCCTGGCTAGGTGTCATATTCCGCGGAACCCTCCACGAAATTAGCAACGAATACAATTTGAGATTTTCCAGCCCACTTTATCGCCTGTCTAGCTCTAATTATTTCACCGGCATAATCATATTTGGATCCAATTAGAACTTGAACTACCGAAAGCTATTACTTCACAATTTGACGCTTATTTAAATCCGGAGCAATGAACGTGGCGAATTTGCATGAAACGTTGGCCAGGATGACCTGTTTCGCTCCGGAGTACCTAAGTCTGTCAAAACGACCAGGACGCCGAATGCTCAAGGCTTATTTTCATTGTTTCGATTACGGACCATCATTTGAATTTCATAGCAGGTCGATGTAATTTCGCGAATTGTAATTGGAACTGCATCTCTATCAATTTTCGATTCACTCTTGATTGATTGATATCCCACATACTGAAAACATTATAGTGGGTGTTCAAAAGCACATTTCCAATACTTCGAGCCGATAATCGAGGTTGTTCATGTTGTTATCTGGGCTAAGCTTAGAACTGAATGCTTTCAGGATCCTCATTATTTAATGTGAGTTCTATCATTCTTGGTTCCACTGCATAGAATAGTTATTTTTGTATATTGAATGCGTAAAATGAGTGTTTTTTTTCAGGCCACACGAGAGTGTCAAGTTTTCACCACTTTTCTCATTTGCATTGCATTCATTTCAAACTTAACTTTTTTTTCCTCTTCATTTTTTTTTCGTAGAGTGGTCAGTAATATCGAATAGTTATTGTTCTACCCCTATCCAAAAAATCAATCATGATTACTCCATGACACTCCCAAAAAGCTGAAGCAAGAACCATTCCAGCAGATTTCTGGACACGAAACTCCTTAGGTCTTCGAGAACCAGAGTGACCAGAGTGTCGCCATTCCATCGATTGTTGATTTTTTTCTGGATCGTAGAAATGTACCCAAGTCTCATCCATAGTAACAATTCGGTTCAAGAAGTCTACATCGTTTTCAAATCGAGCACGGATCGAACGCGGTGCTTCTACCCTTGCACGGTTTTGGTCAACATTCAAACATTTGGGGTTCCATTTTGCAGAAATATTTTTCATGTCCAAATTGACGTGAACTTTATGATGAACGCGTTCGTATGAAATCTTCAGTGCTTCAGATATCCGTTTTAGCCCAATTCGACAGTCTGATAAAATCATGTCATGAACTGCATCGATATTTTGGGGGACTGACACAGAAACTGGCCTTCCCGATCGGTCATCATCTTCAATGGAAAATTTACCTCTTTTGAAGCTTGCAGTCCAATTTTTCGCGGTCGCATACCAAGGGTATTAAGCATATCTTCGTAAATCTGCTTACCTTTTAAATACAGGTACTTGATGATGGCTCGATACTCCAGTTTTTCGATTTTTACAATTTCGGTGGACATCTTTTTTTCTAAATTTATTGCGTAACTCTGGTTTACCTCTTTGACGTCGAACTCTGCACTGATACTTCTTATAAGTTATTGTTCGTTGATATGGTATCGCAATATTTTGTTTATGCATGGAACTGCTCTAGGCTAACTATAGATATCAATACATCTCGAGATAATGAAGACGACTGTCCATCTGTTTATTGTTGTGCCTTTTTTACCCGATTTAGATCGGGAAAAAAACAATCTTGAGTAAGATTAGCCCTGGAAAAAACTGGTTACGATGCATGCATTCTGCTCACGCATCTTGTACTGATGTTCCTTGAAGAACCAAGCGTGTCATTGGTGAACGTTGTAAGTAGTTTTGAAACTATAAGTAGAAAACTACAATTGCCTGTTGCCGGTATGTCATTTTGTCCATAGCAAGCGGACAATCCCAATTGATCTAAGAATATTTAATTTTCTGGTACTTTTTTTATTTTTTCATTCAGGTTGATTGAATTTTATAAAGGAAGGATCAAAGATAACAGGTGTAGAATATGACATTACTGTAGTTTAGGTACTACTAACAATAGAGCACTATAAAGATAGGTATGCTGGATAGGCCTGGCTCTATTTTTGATTGGGTCCAACCATAGACTCGAAATTTACAGAACTTGCAACATTTTCATCACCATAATATCGGGGTGATACACCAACATAAACAGTAAATTATTATAAATTTGACTATTAGATGCCAAGGCAATCACTCTTTAATTACAGTGACTAGTAATATAGTCACTGTAGTCAGCGAGACTACGTCCTGCTAGGTTATTGAGTGCAAATACGAAATTCAAGATAGTAATTATGTGATTGTGGGTACAGATTTCATTTCATTCGAAGGGATCTGTATATATAGTTTATAGTTTATAGTAAAAAGGGGTTACAGTTCACTGCGACCTTAAGGTCTATTGTGCCCCCTGACAGAGCTGTTATCATCGTGCCTCCTACAGCTCGCCCTCCAGTTCCAGAGATTTGATGAAATCCAGAATCTGGGACGGCTTCAAGGAGGATAACTCCCCACTTCTACAAGTTTCTTGTCCAAAGCACTCTTTCCTTTGGCTTGCAATGGCATAGCATTCCGTAATCAGGTGAATAGGAGTTTCTTCCTCCTCCCCACAGAATCTACACTCATCAGTGTCTGATAAACCCATTCTCAACAGATGCTTTTTTAGGCGACAATGTCCTGTGAGAAAGCCAGTGAGTAGGTGAAGTTGGTTTTTACTGAGATCCAGATATTTTTTGGATCTAGCAGTTTCAAAGTTCCGGAGGAACTTTTTGGAGTGATCCATCCCTGGGAGATTCCGCCAGAGTTTTTCTCTTTCGGTTTTCTCCTTCAGCATAAACTCCTTCTTATAGGTGCATTTTCCTATACCACAGAAGGGTTCTGGGCCAGTGAGGGGTATTTGTGCGCCCTTTCTGGCCAGTGTATTGGCCTCTTCGTTTCCTACGATTCCCGAATGACCGGGAACCCAGATTAAAGAGACCTTATTCTTCTTGCCTACCTCATTGAGTTTGTTTCGGCACTCCCAAATCAGCTTTGAGTCAATGACGTAGGTGCTCAGTGCTTTAATAGCAGCTTGACTATCTGTATGAATAGCTATATCGCACTTCTGATAGTTTCTTTCTAGATTTATATCTAGACATCTTGCGATTGCAAGTATTTCCGTTTGAAGGACGCTTGTACAGGAGCCTAACGATAGTGCACACTTGGTACTTAAGGGATCTGTGATCTTCGAGTCTATCTTTGGACCCAAAATGGAGGTTTCTGATATATTTCCCTTTATAGAGCCTTACTAACAAGTTATGAAAAAAAAACCTTTGTCATTTTGTACGTACTTCCCCTACTCTAGGTTCACTGCTCTTGATTGAACCTTTTCGAAAAAAAATAGCAATTTATGATCAAAATCAGATTGCCAACTCATTGTTAATTTCTTGTAATTGAAAAAATGAGTAGTGATAATTAAAAAGTTTATTAATTTAAACAAAATTTGTCCGAAAACGGTTCAATTTAGACATTTAGAGCAATGAATCAAAAGTACCTCTTTTATTTGAAACACAATGGCCATTGGCGCATCAGAATTTGCTCTGCAAATGCGAATTCATTCAGTGGTGTAAAAGTTGGGGGGTAAAACCTTTGTGCAAGTTCAATATGTCCGAAACTAGCACGTTTTATGAAACTGAATAGAGTGCATGAAAGTAGCTTTTATTAGTGACAATGTGTGTACATAAAGTCAATGCTGTAATTTGAACGGTTCCTGAGATATCAGCAAAAAAGTGAAAATTTTGACACCCTGTATCTCTGAAACCAAGATCCGGCGGAAAAAATGAAAGGGGAGAAAAAAATATAATTTTTTAAGAGAAATCTACAGTAGACCTTTGATACACTTATTTTGGAACACCCTGTAAATCCTTATCGTTGCCGTTAGCATATAATTCATACGCTATAAGAAAACGTAAAATTGGTTCAATGCATTCGATTTGAATACGTGTTTTCGAATCCGAAAATCTCCGGTACAGGAACCCTTTACACCATTCAATCCCAAGGGATCACCTCCTACATCCCTCCAACACCACCATCCTTACATCCCGTTCTGTTAGCATCCGTCTGTGCCCAAGTCGAGCCCATATTTCCTTCCGCATGACTACCCATGTAAATTCGCCACGAAAACAACAGTTAATTGCAGTGCCGGGGCCGGCACCGTGGAGAATTTCCGTAGCAGATTTAATCAATGCAGAACTGACAGCTCAAATAATGTTTCGCCAGCGGCAGAGATCACGTCCGGTGCTTTTTTATGCGGGAAAATTGTTTTTCCCGCGCCCGACGCAGTTTTTAATTAAGCTCCTAGTCGTTTAATCGAATGGACTCGGCGTACTGTTTTCTCGACGACGTGTCGTGCTCTTAATGTTCTGGATGTAATGGATACTGTCATTCAACATTTTTCGGGGAGGTTTTCCCTCGTTTTGTTCTTTGAGGGGGAGAAAGGGTTTTTTTGTGGATTTGTTGGGGTTGGGTGTGACAGGTGTAATTTCTATGTCAGGGGACGAACGAGGTGTCATATATTATGTAATACCGCCAGATATAAAATGTTGCCGGCAAAAAGTGTCATGAGCGAAATTGCCGAAAAGTAATGGAGGGTTTTTCAATAACAGGTGTCCTTTCGACATTCAAAGAAAAATTCCACTTTTTAAATAAATGCTCGGATGTTCATCATTACATAGTATAGGGTGCGGCACGGAGGATGGATGGTTTTAAAAAAATAATAAAAGCGTTAATTTTTACTCAAAAACACATTTATTGACGGAATCAGATTCTCAAGGAAATAGCATTTGAGACAGTCAAGTGTGGAAAATCACATCAGGCATGTGGTGGCCGAAATCGGTGATGCAGTGCTGGATGCGCTCTTGGAAGTTCGCGTAGACTCTCTCCAACATCGCTCTCTCAACTTGGACAACTTCCACGCAAATAGCCCTTTTCAATTCGTCCAGAGTTCGGGGTTTGGTCTCGTATACTCTAGCCTTGAGGTGTCCCCATAAGAAAAAATCGCATATGGATAAATCTGGGGACCGGGGAGGCTTGTCGAACGCGTTCAACATTTTCAGGCGTTCGAACTGTTCGCACAGGTCCTCTTGGTCTTCTGTTGATCAGTTCACCACGTCTGCGAAGTGATTCAACCCAACGAAGGATGGTGTTTCGAGAGGGAATAGCTCTATTCCGATGAATGTGGAAATGGCGACGAAACTCACGCTGCACGACCGTGACTGACTCATTATTTCGGACGAAACTATCATAGGCGAAAACACGATGCTCCACCGTCCAAGGCTCCATGACGACAACTGGTAAATAAATGCTAGGAACACACGAGTCTAACGGCACCTTCCCCACTTCTCTCGTCCTCAGTGGGGGAAAGTTATGCCCATCTGAAAAACGTCCGCCCTCCGTGCCGCACCTTGTATAAAACAAAGTCGCTTTCGCTGTCTGTCCCTATACAGGGTCTTTCACGAGGAACCTCACCCATATTTATACGGGAAACTACTGAACGTATTTTCATGAAATTCAGTATTTCACGATGCTGATGAAATCTAAAATATTTTCAAGGCATGAGCACCTCCGGTTTTTCCGGAAATGACGTCAGCTTCCGTTTTTCAAATTAGAACCCCACTTTTTTATGGCAGATATTGAATCTACGTTAAAAAATAATGTGAGTGTATGCATCAAACCCTTGCCCTGAAGTGGATATTAACTCAGAAAATATCCATTTTAGGGCGAGGGTGTGATGCATACACTCACATTATTTTTTAACGTAGATTCAATAAAAAAATTCATAAAAAAATGGGGTTCTAATTTGAAAAAATTTTTCACGATTTTGTCATCCCTAACTTTGAAAGCGATTTTTTCACCCCCTGTATCATGAATCGCGATTTTTAAAGTGGATACATCAATCTTACATCTTGAAAAATCCCAAAAATGAAAATTTTCCATCCAAAAACCTCGAAGTTATTCTTGTTTCAGCGGAGCTCTATTTTCGATTTTTTTTTCGAATTTTCCCGCTCAGAGAGAATTTTCCAACCAAAACTGAAAAATGTTACATCAAAATAACTTGAAATTTTCTAAGGAATCTATTTCTGCAATAAAAAAATGGTGTTCTAATTTTAAAAACGGAAGTTGACGTAATTTCCGGAAAAACCGGAGGTGCTCATGCCTTGAAAATATTTAAGATTTCATCAGCATCGTGAAATACTTATAAGTGCTGAATTTCATGAAAATACGTTCAGTAGTTTCCCGTATAAATATGGGTGAGGTTCCTCGTGAAAGACCCTGTATGTATGCTTAAATCTTCGAAACTACGCAACGGATTTTGAAACGCTTTTTTTAATAGATGAAGTGATTCAAGAGGATGGTATATATTTATGATACAATGATAATATTGTAGAGAAACACTGATGAATTCTCAGGTTTCTAATTGTCGTAAATGAACACATTTTTTCGCGCTTACATTGCAAACGCTGACTGAACCCCACGAGATAAATAAATAAATCAGACGAATTTCAATCATTTCAATGCGTTGTTGAAGCGTGTATCGTCCCATTTTCAATAATGACGTAGTTTCTTCTGGTCAAATGTCAAAAAATTGTAGGTTCAAAAGTGACATCTAACGATATAGTGGGCTATTCAAGGAAACACCTCTTATTGGAAAATCCTTTTTTTTCGCTTGTTTTATTCCTGAAGATCTTTGACGCAGGCGTAGATAGCCATTATTTTTACCTGTGTAATCCCTGTCGATTGGAAAAGTCTCAGTGCAGGACCAGATTTTGAACCATCAGTGTACCATATGGATGACATTGACATAGTTAGCACATGCTGACATGGATTCTGAAGCATCAGTTCATCATTTAATGGTTTACATATATGTACTTCATTCACTTATATTTAATCACATTGGAGGTCATGGTTTCGTTTTCAGGAGTTGGTGCACCTGATGAAAAGTCTGTGCGCGTACAGAAAATATCGTTAATGACAAAACGACGTTGCCAGTTTCTTTGTTTAGATCAAAGTAAAAGTATCAAAGTTATGCCACATTTTGTTAGTTCGAATCGATCGGCGATTTTGGGGCGAAATATCGATAGGAAATCGCCTATTTTTCCGTTCTTCGTCGTCCAGAAGAAGTTGCCCGTCGACTTTTGGCGTGAGTACGAACGGCAAATTTGAATTGGACCAAAAAGCGATTTATAAGCATGAATAAAGCGAAAGTAAGTACTACTCGACCTTTTCACACATGATAAAGAAGTTTTTCAGGTATCTGGCCGTTTAGAAAGATTCTAAACAAACCAGAAGTTTGGTTTGTTTCGGTATCGTTTTTGGTGCTCAAAATTTATTTGGAATGTGTAAATGGACAAAAAAGGCTTCCTTATACGATCTTCTAACTAAAGCGACCGGAAAATATGGTTCAGGTAGGATTTTCGAGGAATTATGAGGAAAGAACTTGCAGAATGAAATTGCACGATTTTGGTAAGTAAACGGGTTCTGGATGGCCATCATCGGTCTCTAAATGATTATTGTTGATCGTTTTCACGTTTCAGAAAAAAAACACGTCGAAAAAGCTATGAAAAAGAAGACATATGACTATATTGCATTCAACGGTAGGTGAATTCAGATTCCGATGAACTGAAATGTGTCACTGGAGCTTTCATTCCTATCAATCCTTTGTCGAAAGTAGAAATGCGTCTTATTTTAGAACAGGGGAATGATAAATGTGAAGCATATGTTTGACCTATTCCATTTTATTTGTACAAACCTACTGTGGTAGTAATGTATGAATATTTTTTAAACTAATAAATTACTATACAGTCAGAATATTTTACTCCTTGTTCATAAGATCAAATAAATGAAATGTCGTCAAGTCTTGGACTTTCAGTTCAAGAGGATGGTAAACATTGAATCTTCACGAGCAGGCATATGAAAATTATGTGAAAGCAATGCAATTTTTTTCGTCCACCACATCTTTTCCAATTCATTCACATTCTGAGAAATACGCTTAGAATGTAGAAAGGGCAACATAGTGTTGACTTGGAACATAAAAATATTTTGAAAAACGTCATAACTTCGATACAGAGTGGAATGTGTCAAATTTCCAAGGTCAGATTTGTGATTTTATAATTGTGAATGGAGTATAGAATAAAATGTCTCCACCTTCTTTTTAGTGTAACTAATTCTGATATTCAGTAAACCGAAACCGTTCCAAAGAAAGAATAGAAGAATCTTTTATGTTCAATTCAATTGGAGCACTCACTGAATTTTTTTATATTTTTCACTTCTCTAACAGGGTAACGAATGAAATTTAAAACCAGTTGTCACGGAACAATAACGCGTTCTTCTTCCTGGAACAACTCCAGGTATCGGTTTCACCCCTGAAACAATTTCGCAAGAAAAAAGTCCTATTACAGTGACGCAATCAAAATCCAATTATTTCAGAAGTTGACATGGGCGAGATGAGATGGAAAAACTCAGAGATAACGATGGAGAAACTCGAAATTGTCGAGTACCCAAGTATATCGTAATTGTCGAGGGTCTCCTCTACCTTAGGTATTTCCAGCAAATAAGGAGAATTCAGAATTTCAATAATGTAATGCAGCAATATGTTTTTATTTTGCCAAAGCTATGACGTCGTGAATCAATTGGAAACAGCGATTTTGCAGCTGAAAATCCAGCAATGACTTCATCGCCTTCAGCAACAAATGTTCAAAAAAATATTCTTCCCTTCACCATTCGTTGAGAAATTCTTCAAACAGAATCCTTCCATAGGAGTTATCGATCAACATTTCAAGACATGATTTTGATATATCATAATTGGAATAGGAAACATCTGCCATTACAATATGTATAAATTGAGTAAAGCCGCAATATACCCAGATAAATATTATTATAAATCTCGGTTAGGCTAATAGATTCAATGCGCTGAAATGGAACAGAATGTATTACACACAAATTATGGTCTTTGACAGGGATTTATCGATCATTATATCATCATTGTCAGTGACATATTGGAATTATTGATGCTTTGTATCCGCAGAGCAATCCCAATTATTCATCGACGATTGAATATTGAAATCACATCAGATGAGATATAGCGGGAGAGGAATAAGATCGAGGTAGAGAAAATCCAAGCACAGCCAATCATTGCTGAACAAAGGTCTTCATAGAGACGTGGAAATTATATACCTACTCCGTACTATAATTAGTGTATGGTGAGGCAGGAGCAAATCTGCAAGTTTGGGAATATATTCTCCATATTCACTCAAGCTGGGAAACTTATATACACTGCGCAAAAAAATTAACGCACATTATGGAAATTTCAAATTTATTCTACAACTCAAGGTGTTCTCAATGATAATTATTTTTATCAGAATTAAGCATGCATAATGTTATCCACTTTCAACGTTTTTTTTCAATACAGATGTTTTCTCCCAGCAGGAATAAAAAAAGATGATATTATCAGATTTTGAATGTATTGGCTCCATTCTAAAATCAGTTGTTCTCGATCAATTCTCGTGATCAATAGTTTTTCTTTCGTTTGATTTTCTACACTCGATCGCTATGCAACGCGAAACACGCAATTTGACCCAAGACGAATGTGCCCAACCGGTAGTTATGCGAGAAGAAGGGTGGACATACACAAGAATTGCAGAAAGGTTTGGAGTTTCCCATACAAGTGTGTCCAGAATGTTGCAGCGATTCAGGGAGACAGGTATGAATGTCCGAAGACCAGGACAAGGTAGACCACGGGTAACAACTGCCATTTAAGAACGTTACTTGAGAGTTTCTTCGTTCAGACAACGGTTTGCAACTGCTCGCCTCCTTCAAAATCAGCTTGAGCAAACTCATGAGGTGCAAATTAGCACTCAGACAATAAGAAATCGCCTCGGAGAATATGATTTAAGGCCTCGTGTCGCGGCAAGAGGCCCAGCTCTCACCCCAGCCCATCGAAGGGCGCGTTTGGATTTTGCGAGAGAGCATATCCATTGGGAAGAGGCCGATTGGGAAAGAGTTCTCTTCACAGACGAGTCTAGATTCTGCCTCTACCATTGTGATCGACGTTCCCTTGTATACAGACGTCCACATGAAAGATATGCTAAGTGCAATTTCCTGAATACTACTGGTTTCGGGGGAGGATCGATTATGGTATGGGGTGGAATATCTTTGACTGCTCGCACAGACCTAGTGGTCGTTGATAATGGAGCTATGAATGCTAATAAGTATATAAGGAACATTCTTGAAGAGCATGCAGTGCCATTTGCCCCATACATTGGTGAAAATTTCATTTTTATGGACGATAATGCCAGACCCCATTGTGCGCGCATCGTTCAGGAGTACCTTGAAGAGGTTGAAGTCTCTCGAATGGAATGACCAGCAAGAAGTCCAGATCTCAATCCGATTGAGCAGGTTTGGGACAACCTCAATAGAAGGCTGAGAAGTTCAGAAATTCATCCAGCTACTCTTAATGACTTAGGAATCCAACTCGGAGAAATCTGGGAAGGATTAGATCAGAACATTTTAAGATCACTCATTTTGAGTATGAACCGTCGTTGCCGAGCTGTAATTAACGCAAGGGGTGGAAATACCAAGTATTAAATCACTTATCAGCATTTCAGTCTTTTGAAAATTGTTCATTTCTCTTCTTTCACATAAGATTCGGTGAAATCCTGAAGTTTTCTTCCATTTAATGTGTCTTGTTTCGTTCAAAACCTTCCCGAGAGAACATAAAAAATAAGTTATAAAGTCAATGTAGAGTTAACTTTCATTAAAATTGAGATTTTCAGAATGTGCGTTAATTTTTTTGCGCAGTGTTTTTTGGCTTATATTCACCACACCTTACTAACTTCTTGTGACCATTTTCCTGATGTTTTCGAGAGAATCTTTCAATTTTTTTTTGAAATTTGAAGTTTGGCTCATCAACATAGCTGCTTTTTTCAATTTTTCGAACTATCAGTGGCCCACCAAAAAAAGTTCTGGCGTGAAACAGGGGACAGTGTTCCAGAAAAAACATTATCCTGTAGATTTACATTATAAATTGGCATGTTAAATGGTGTAATCTCTCAATTGTAAAATGTACGCCATATTTCAGAAGACTATCTTGTGAAGTGCAAATTGCATAAGGAAAGAATTAGAAGAAATTAAAACTTTAACTTAGAATTATGCAAGAAATTTTTCTTTTTTGTTTGTACCTTTAATCTAGATGACCCTGTAGATTGGTTCATTTAGGTGATTTTTTCGAACAACAAGCAACACTGATGTATTTTTTATAGTTCTTCGAAAATTAACTGTCGAAATTTCTACCAATTTAAATCCTCCAATTGATTTCCTTCGAAAAAGGGAACGTGATCGAGGGGAGGTGGAAACCCCTCCTAATTTTTGATCAGGTGCGATCGTCTGGGAGATTGGGAATTTTCTTCAATTATTCAGTGCCAAGTTGCGTATGCAAACTCAGAATGGGAGATTGTTCATTTCCTGTTTCCGCATTCTTAATTGATCGAGTAGAGTCCCAGACTGGGTTACGTAGCTGTTAACAAGCTTAGGGCGGTTCCATCTTCGGCAATTCCAATTCCCTGAAACGTTATATTCGACTGCGTTGCCATCTGAATGGCTGCAATCGATCAAATTGAACAGGAACGCCTAACCGGTGCCGAAGACTTCAGCTACAAGGTGGTATATCTCTTATTTGATTGTAAAATCCAGGGCTTTGTTTCCAGCAGTACTCTGCACGAACTATCCAGATAGTCTCTGACGCCACATTCACCCAAAACACTAAAATACACACTCACAATTTGTACAAGATTACTTAGACCTATGATGGAGTCTAGAGGGGTAAAATGGTGCCTGCAGGGATCCTATTTTCTTACGTCGTCCTTCCACTTAGTAGCGCAACTTGAGTACCCTGCTGTCTAGGACGCATGCTCTCAAGTCAGTTCAACGTATATCGTTTTTAGTCGTTTATAGCTAACAGGCACCTAGAGATATTAAGATCTCTATGATATGTTCTCTGCTAGCTAGTTTTCTCTCAAACAGATCTCTCTATGTAGTGGTCGATGGAGATTCATCTGACTCTCTACCCATAAATGCTGGTGTTCCGCAGGGATCAATTCTGGCTCCAACACTATTTCTACCTCACATCAACGATTTGCTGGAAGCAACTTCGTGTCCAGTGCACAGCTTCGCGGATGATAGTACCCTCCATACCGCCTTTTCTTCTAGGGCTCCAATACCAGCCCGCCAAATCAAAAACGAACGAGAAAGAAATGTTAGCAACATAAATATGGACTTGGCAACAATTCTTGAATGGGGATCTAATAACTTGGTAGAATTCAACGCAAACAAAACACAAGCATGTCTTTTCTCTAGAAAAGCCGATCTTACGGTGCCCAGCATAAAATTGTCGGGAGTGACCATACCATTGAAGTCATCTATTTCGATGCTTGGCATTACTGTCGGCAGTAACCTTTCCTGGGAGAATCACGTGAGATCCATTGCTAAAAGTGCATCCCAAAAACTTGGTTTTCTGTTTCGTGCCAGGAGCTATTTCACCTCAGGTCAGCTGCTTATGATCTTTAAGGCACAGATTCGACCTGTCCTGGAATACTGTTCCCATATTTGGAGTGCTGCACCTAAACACACCCTAAAACTCTTGGATTCCGTACAAAAAAGGGCAATTCGTCTCGTCGGTGATGCCTCGCTTACAAGCTCGCTCACTTCTCTGGAACACCGTAGAAAAGTGGGCGATCTGTCTCTATTTTATAGATATTTCCATGGGCGATGCTCTTCTGAATTATCAGCAATCGTTCCCCCTCTGGCAGTCTCTTCCAGACTAACCCGTCAAGTTAAGTCTTCACACCCCTTCGTGGTAACTTTGGAGACCTGCAGAACATCTCTCCTCAAAGTCTCGTTCATCCAACGAACAGCGAGGCTTTGGAACACATTGCCTAGGGAGGTGTTCCCTGAGGCACATAACCTCCAGAAATTCAAGAAGAACACCAATTCCTACCTGCTTGCCCGTGGTTCTCACGATGTTCTCTGAACATTACAGGATATTCCTTTTCGTGAAAACCACAACATAAAAAAAATCTTCCTAAAGGCGATACCCAACTTGAACATATTTGGTACCATTTTCGTGATTAATATTGAAATGATAACGCCATCATTCCGCATAATATCCAAATATTTTTCCATTTGTCCGATTGAAAAAAACCCGTTGCGGGAAAACAGAACGAAGTCATCGAAACCAAAAACAAAAGCGCCCCACTCATCAACACAACGCTTGAGCTCTTGAGTCGCTTATAACCGAGCTGAAATTAGTCATTAAACCAGTCCGAATTATTAAACGAATCGCGAGCAAACAATCGGAGAACATATTTACATTTTTCCGCGCAAACACAAAGTGAATCTAACGTTTCTGAGTGTGTTTTTTGTCCGCGTTCGAATTTAACGAGAATCGCTACGGTTATTCCGTCTATAACAAAGCAAAACACCGTGTTTTTCGACTAATGAATACAATTTTTGTTGTTTCAGTGGAGTGGAGCGAGACCGATCGGTCGATATGACATGGGGCGATTTGATTTCGTATCCGCTGTCAATGCGCGATAAAGAAGATGGCCGAACATTCATTTTCTCTGGAATGCGTCTACTCTTCATTATCCGGGCTTTTGTTTGGTAATCCGCGGTCAGGCGATCTGAAAATCGATGAAAAAGTTGAGTTTTAAGGGCGCTCTGCACCCATGGCGCGAATCATGCCAAGAATTCTTGCCGTGGACATGGCCAAGAGTTCGCGCCAAAATAACTCATTCACACGAATATTCGCACTTTGGTTCGCGGCATCCTCGATGCTTACGAATACTTTCGGCCTGTTTAGCCAGCCATAAGATGCATACAAATGAAATTCAACAGATTCTAATTCCACTTCATTGCTACATAAACTATACATTCTGGGCCGCAAATGTGGTTGGTATATACGAGGATATATTGAAAAATTCTTAGACTACTATAGAGCCAAACAAATATTTTATCACTCAACATATTATCCTCTTAATTGAATACATTCATAACAGCGAACCTGCAACGTCTGTAGACCTTTCAAAAAAAGTGTTTCTTCTTGCTCTGCAAACCAGTCCTCCACAGCTTTTATTACCTCCAAGTTGGAAGAAAATTCACGACCTTTCAAACTTTTTTTCAATTGATAAAAGAGATGATAGTCGAACGGAGCCAAATCTGGTAAATAAGGGGGGTGTTCTAGTAATTCTAACCCTAAATCACGATTTTTTTGCATGGCAACATGAAATTTGTGTACTGGGGCGTTGTCCTTTAAAAACAAAACACCTTGGGGATAGCTTTCCGCGTCTTTTCTCTTCAATTTTCTCGGGAAAAGTGGTCAGTAATATCCAAAAAATCAATCATGATCACACCATGGCAATCCCAAAAAACTGAAGCAAGAAATTTTCAAGCAGATTTTTGGACACGAAACTTCTTAGGTCTCGGAGAACCAGAGTGTCGCCATTCCATCGATTGTTACTTTGTTTCTGGATAGTAGAAATGTATCCAAGTCTCATCCATAGTAACAATTCGGTTTTAGAAGTCAACATGGTTTTCAAATCGAGCACAGATCGAATGCGATGCTTCTACCCTTGCATGCTTCTGTTCAACATTAATGTTGACCAAAAACATGCAAGGGTAGCAAACATTTGGGGATCCATTTTGCAGAAATTTTTTCTCATGTCCAAATTGACGTGAACTATATGATGAACGCGTTCGTATGAAATCTTCAGTGCTTCAGATATCCGTTTTAGCCCAATTCGACGGTCTGATAAAATCATGTCATAAACTGCATCGATATTTTCGGGGACTGACACAGAAACTGGCCTTCCCGATCGGTCATCATCTTCAATGGAAAATTTACCTCTTTTGAAGCTTTCAGTCCAATTTTTCACGTTCGCATACGAAGGACTTTGATCTCCAAGGGTAGAGCATATCTTCGTAAATCTGCTTACCTATTAACCCTTTAAATACAGGTATACTTGATGATGGCTCGATACTCCAATTTTTCGATTTTTACAATTTCGGTGGACATCTTTTTCTTTTAATTCAATGCGTTACTCTGGTTCACTTTTTTGACGTCGAATTCTACACTGACACTTCTAATAAGTTTATTGTTCTTTGATATGGTATCGCACTATTTTGTTTATGCATGGAACTGGTCTAGGCTAACTAGATATCAATATATCCTCGTACATATTTCTCTTTCCGCGAACTCTTAGTCACGGCACAAAATACCGACTCAGGTCGAGGAAGGCCACCATTTTTATCGCCCAGTTGTTCAGAGGAAAAAAAACAATGTTCCTGTTTTTCAATAATTCTCAACGCATGGAATCGCTTCAAAATAGCTTGGCGGTAACTCCTTATGCTGAAGACAGTTTTTTTTGCGTTTGGCACGGAATATAATCGATCAATATCTCCAATTCAGCGTATTTGAAGGTTTTTGGCCTTCTTTCAAGCGGACGGTGGTCAACATCGAAATAACCACCTTTGTAGCGACCGAACCAATCACGACACGTTGTTTCACTTAGAGAAGCGTCTCCTTGAACGTTTTGTAGCTTCCGATGAGTTCCAGCCACCGTTTTCTCCGAATTAAAGAAAAAATCAACACTTTACGCAAATGTTATTTGGCACAAAATCAGATATATTCACACAACCAAAAGTATGTATATGACGCCAAAACGAAGTCACAAATGTCTTAAAACAAAGTCACAAATGTCTCAAAGCAAAGTCACAAATGTCTTAAAACAGTTTGTTTACCATATGTCTAAGTCTGATTTTGATTGATGACCTTTTGGATATGTCAAAATCGACCAGTACACACTGCTGGAGCTATTTATTGACAAAGAGTGGGAGAACTTAGTCGCCTACCTAATATGAAGAAGCTAATGGCGGAATCTTCCGATGCCAGGTCGAACGTTAAATCCGGCATCCCCGTATTCGCTGAGCCGCAGCTTACGTCCCGGTTTTTCAATTTCTCGCCCATACTTTCCTCCTCTTTATCACGCGCTGCATATGCGAGAGACACTCGAACACAAAGATGAAACCGCCTAATGTATCGTGAAATTTATAATCGATGTTCGGTTCGGCAGAACTCCGCTTACCCCAAAAATTGCCTTATCCCATTCGGAATATTCTATAATTGCCTATTTGGGCCGAGCCGAGCCGCACTCCACCAGAAAAGACAGTATTTAAATTCTCGATATTGAAAGCCCCCACGTGAGCCAGTCTTGCGTGACGTTTTTATGAAGATGCGGAAATATATGAGTCTTCTTGGCTTTTCTGTATGAGTTGCCACGGTTCGCCGTTACGTATTGCCGGGAATGCTGCGTGGACCATTCTCTTTTGACTCTTTCAACCAATACCAGAGGACGGATGATTTCTGGCAGCCAGGTAATTTTAAATCTGAATGTTCTGAACCACGTAAGAAGAGTTATAGGGGGCTCTTTAGTGAAGACGTAGTCTGAGAACGCTCTATGATTCAAACTGAATGTTACTCGATGAAGCAGTTGTTCACAGGCTAAAAAACGATGATCAACATCCCTTTGCTGCAATTCATAAAGAACATAAATTCCCAGGTTTTGAATCATCTCAGAAATTGCTTTGCGGGTAACTGGAAATGCCGAAGAAAGGTTCTCTTGCGTTCACTTTGAGCAGCATCTCCATAAACTTTTTGGAGCTCTCGATGCGCTACAGCAGCCGTTTTCTTCGAAATAAAGAAGAACTCTTCCGTAAATAACGATTAAATGGTACAAAATCCGACATATTCACACATCCGAAAGCATATCACGCCAAAACAAAGTCACTGATGCATTAAAACAGTTTCTGTACCATATGTAGAAGTTAAAATGTACAATGCCAAGTATAAAGGTGCAAGAATAGCATTTTTGTACAACTGCCTTTAAAAGTGACACTTTTAATGACAGCAAACAATATTTAAATTGATTGTTTACGTGGAAGCGCATTTTCTTATGATGAAATTAGGTGAAAAAAATTCAGCAAGTGCAAATTTTTTTTATCAATATTTAACAATCATTACTTATAAACATTAATATTAATCGTAAAACTAGAACAATTACTAACATTAATGGCCTGTGACGTTCGGGAGCTTTGCAACACATTATCAGAATCCTCAGCACCATCAGTACTTGTAGAAACCTGAAGTACAATATTGGATGATGATGATCCAAAATCTGTTGAGGTTGGGAAAATTTTTTCAGCAATGACATTTCTATATGCAATGGAATGATCAACATAGTCCTCGGCTACCATCGTAGACTTCCATCCACCATGTTTTGTATATCTGTAATATTTGCTCCTGATTCTGCTAGCAATGAAGCGGAGTATCTTCGAAAACAGTGTCCTGTATATTGCTCTGGTTCTGGCAGTTTTAGGAATTCGGCAACAATAAATGGAATTTTCGCGAATGTATTGATACCAACTGGATTGGCAGTGCATTTATTGTTCATGTATTTCAGGAAAAAACGACGATGTTTGATGACAGAAGGGCGCAGTGCAAAGTACTTATGAAAATAGTCAACATACTTCCCAATAATACTGAAAGAACGACTGACTTTCGTTTTTGTGTTTGGAAGTTGTAAAACCAATGATTTATTTGTTATTTCGATGTCTTCCACTGATAGATTACACAATTCTTCACGCCGACAGGCTCCAAATGATCCGAAAATAGTTGCAACCTTAACCATCAAGTATTTCTCATCTAGTGCCTCGTTTATAAACTTTTCAACTTATTCACGAGTGAAAATTTTCGATTTTTTGGGACGATATCCTTGACTTTTCCGTTTCAAATAAACACCATTTTTAACAAGGGCGCTTGACTTTATCATTGAAAATTTGCTCCAAAAAGTTGATGAATTCCATATTCTTGATTTTTCTTCTGAGTATGCCAGGAAAACAGGTTAACTGAAGTTCCCTTCTACATTTTTCAATTTACAGCAGGCCAGGAAATTATTATATGCAATATCGTACTGCTGAACAGATTTTTTAGGTAGGAGTTCCAGATTTGCTCTTCTTGCAGACTCTTCAATATCCACAGGAACAACCAAATCGTCACTTTTATTATTAATTGGACTCTCGACAAACATGTTGAGCAGTTAAAAACCCAAGACGAAAATTGGACAGGAACGAAATTCAAATGACAGCGTCTTTTCTCAGTTGTTAGTAATCAACGTTGGGAACGTTTGCCATTCACAACAACCTTTTGATTATTCGAATATTAAAATGCATTTTGAAGTTTATTGTCATTGCAAATTCGCTCCGCTCATTTCACAAACTTTTTCACTCACAATACAGGGTCTTTCACGAGGAACCTCACCCATATTTATACGGGAAACTACTGAACGTATTTTCATGAAATTCAGCACTTATAGGTTTTTCACGATGCTGATGAAATCTAAAATATTTTCAAGGCATGAGCACCTCCAGTTTTTCCGGAAATGACGTCAACTTCCGTTTTTCAAATTAGAACACCATTTTTTTATTGCAGAAATAGATTCCTTAGAAAATTTCAAGTTATTTTGATGTAGCATTTTTCAGTTTTGGTTGGAAAATTCTCTCTGAGCGGGAAAATTCGAAAAATGGATATTTTCTAAGTTAATATCCACTTTAGGGCAAGGGTGTGATGCATACAGTCACATTATTTTTCAACGTAGATTCAATATCTGCCATAAAAAAATGGGGTTCTAATTTGAAAAAATTGATTTTTCACGATTTTGTCATCCCTAACTTTGAAAGCGATTTTTTCACCCCCTGTATCATGAATCGCGATTTCGATTTTTAAAGTGGATACATCAATCTTACATCTTGAAAAATCCCAAAAATTTTCCATCCAAAAACCTCGAAGTTATTCTTGTTTCAGCGGAGCTCTATTTTAGATTTTTTTTTTCGAATTTTCCCGCTCAGAGAGAATTTTCCAACCAAAACTGAAAAATGTACATCAAAATAACTTGAAATTTTTTAAGGAATCTATTTCTGCAATAAAAAAATGGTGTTCTAATTTGAAAAACGGAAG
Organism: Adalia bipunctata; assembly: GCA_910592335.1. Classification (NCBI taxonomy): domain Eukaryota; kingdom Metazoa; phylum Arthropoda; class Insecta; order Coleoptera; family Coccinellidae; genus Adalia; species Adalia bipunctata. The sequence continues at coordinate 9,470,975 of OU342948.1, read as the reverse complement.
TTGACGTCATTTCCGGAAAAACCGGAGGTGCTCATGCCTCGAAAATATTTTAGATTTCATCAGCATCGTGGAATACTTATAGTTATAAGTGCTGAATTTCATGAAAATACGTTCAGTAGTTTCCCGTAATGTGTGAGGTTCCTCGTGAAAGACCCTGTATAAAGCGTCACTTTTAACACACATATTATCATAAATTACTAATATTCTCGTTTCTAATTAACTATCAATAGTTTACTCACCAAGTATCTCGACGGTGTGGGTTATTTCTCTTGGTTCGATCGTTCCTATCTGACAAACGTAATCCCCAGCATCTTGAGGACTGGCCTCCTTTATTTCCAGGCTGTAGCCCTGGATGAGGCTTATCCTTGGATCAGGAGATACCTTTACCGGCCCCGCTGATAAAACTGCGTTTCCTTTCTTCCACACCCTCACATAGGTTCCTGCAAAATGGAAGGACATTCAGGATATTCAAATTTCTACACGCTCTGGAGGATATATTCAGAGATTTTACATATTTTTAATTGTACCAGTTTTTTTGCGGAACTTTTCTTTGAGTAAAACGAAGATTCTTGAAGATATTCGCCACAGCATATACATTCGAAGAGAAAGGCGAACAAAATCGGATGGTATTGTTGGATTGATTTCCCACCCCGTAATTACAGCTACCCCAAAAGGTTCACAACGGCCTTATCGCTGAATCCATTTCATTCCGTGCTATTCAGTTAATGAACCTGTTGAGACGGGAATCATTTTTAATACTTCGAAAAAAGCAATAATTCATCCAGCAGCGGCAAGATAAGTCTCGTTTAAAGCCGAAGCGTTCTGTACAAAGCCACCTTGCCAATGTCGTTATCAGCTAATAAAACCCAATTCAGAGGGAGAATGAAATATTTAGTAAATGAGTCGGGCGAGGTAACGAAAAGTGGAGTTTTCGTTTGGAGTATGGAGTAGGAGAAGAGAAATTGCATCAGGGGTATTTTGGGTATTTTCAGTTCGTTTATATGAAATTAGTGCGAAAAACTGGATTATTCATTCGATTATTTTAGGCGAAAGGTCCTTACACAAATATTTAATATCTCAAGAATCTTTTCCAGACCTGGATATTGAACTGTATGATGGATTCTTTTGTTATATCGATTAAAGCCTTCATGTCCTATATTTGCTTATTTGAGGTAGATATCGGGGATATCTTGATTGACCGAAGATTCCTTTGGCAATCATAAGAAACCGGCAGATCCAACATCCCCCCATATAATACAGGGTGCGTCAGCAAGGCGTACGGCTAAAATAGCGCCTAAACTGTACCGTGTGGGAAAGAACTCATAGGGCATTGTTATAAGATCAAAAATCTACATTCTGAAAATGATTTTACATATACCTACAGGGTGCGTCAAAAAAAAGTTATGGAAAAATAGTTAGTTAGTTCAAATGGAACACCCTGTATATCGTGGCATAATTCTTTCGAGGACAACAGGAGCTTTACACTTATACCTCATTTTTTGAATTTCATCACGGCGTTGCCACATAATTTGTATTTTTAGTGTTTTGAGGGGGTTCATCAAAATTCTTATAGCAACCGCTGTGTTCAATCTAGATAAACGAAATTTTTACAGAAGTTAGCTTAAGGTATCAGCTTCATCATTCGGTGAACATCTAAAGTTTTTCAATACAGAGTGTCTAATATGAATTTATCAATTCACTCAAATTAAATATGGGATAATTCGATTTTTTCAAATGGAACACCCTATATTTTTCTTCTTTCATGAGATTTGTATTTCAAATGTCTACATTTTCTACTGAGTATGTTCCATGCTTCAATGTGGAATATCTCAAAAACAAAGGGAGTTAGGTATAGGGCATTCCTTTTAAGAAATGAAGACATTTGAAAAACAAATTTCATGAAAGAAAAAATACAGGGTGTTCCATTTTAAAAAGTCGAGTTATCGCATATTTAATTTGAGTAAATTGGTGAAATAATATCAGACATTCTGTTTGAAAAAAAAATCAGACGTTTACTGAATGATGAAGCTGATTACTTGAGCTAAGTACTATAAAAATTTCGTTTATCTAGATTGCAAATAGCGGTAGTTATAAGAATTTTGATGAACCCCTCAAAACACTAAAAATATCCTAAAAATAGTAATTTTGTGACAACGCCGTAATGAAATTGAAAAATGAGGTATAAGTGTAAAGCTCTTGTTGTCCTCGAAAAAATTATGTCATGAATTCCATTTGAAAAAACTACATATTTTTCCGTAACTTTTTTTGGCGCACCCTATACAGGGTGAGTCTTTGACTTGTACATATATTTTAACTGAAGATTCTTGAGGTCAAAAGAAACCTTTTTTTCATTTTCCATTTTTCCGAATTCGGCTCTGAAAGATATAGCCATTTGAAAAAAAAATTGGGCTGACTACGCCTCTGAAATGATCTTCTTGAATTGATGCAAAGTTCATATTTCTCGATAGAAAGTGAGTTTATACATTTAGGGAATACTCAAGTACTAACCTTATTGGAATAAAAATGTTGCAAACACGATAAATTCAACATAAAAAGTTAGTTTCATCGGATTATATTTGCAACTAAAAAGCCACATGTCTCAAACCAAGATAAGTTCCTTCTTCGATTTTTCTGCAGATTAGTTTGTAAACACTAATAACTTCATATTTTCCTCGAAATTCCCAAACAATATCATGAAGAAAGACTTATCATTCAGATCATCAGAATTAATTATTAAACAACCTAACCTAATCTATTGTGTATCGATTCTGTGAATGTTTCAAGAAGATGTTGTCAGCTTGCTGATATTTTCATTGAGGATTTGTTACGAAACATTATAAATCACGATACACTTGTGTAACGTGGTATAAATATCTATGAATTCTGCCGTTTCCATCATAAATCGACTTTGCTGCCAAATTTTACCACGCATGCGTAGAGCGAAAACCGAATGATTGGTTATCTGGAGGCCAACTATAAACAATAACAAACCAGAGTCTCTGAACAAATTGTAAACATTATGTGAAGTTCTGAATACATTCAGTGAATTATTGTTCTAATGTGATTATTATGTGGAGTGAATTAATATAATCTTAACCGTGTCGAGTTTATAAAATTCCAAGAGGATATTGTTTAGATAGAAACATCGACACAGATTATAAGGTGTCATTTTATTTTTCAATAATTTCAATTTAATAAGTAGTTTGTATCGAGATTCATCATTCATATCCGAATTTTGTATTTCATCGACATATGGACTTCAATATGGACCGGTAACTATGAATTTTCGATAGAAACTGTGCGTGTTAAATCCTCCTTGGTGTTCAATTTTATCACCCACATTTGTGGGATTTTATTATTAAAATATCTCGACAAAGTTGATAAATATTGTGACAACATTGTAAACTCGTTTAAAGACCAGAGAAGGAATAATATTCGATGATATTTAATTCAGAGACGCATTCAGATTATTCCGGAAATTAATGATTTTTTCGTCAAATTTCTCCGGGTAAAATTGGAAATAACTCGAAAATGACGCGTTTTATTGGAAAAAAATAAGAATACTTTCAGTTTCTAAAATGATTGATTCTTTCGAAAATATGAACCGTTTATCTTTTTAAAGTGGTTTTATGGTGTTTTAGCGTGTATTGATGAGTCGACTACCCAGTAACTTTTATACTAGGAGAGATATGGAATAAGTTTTGAATGAGGAATATGCTCCATGAATAGAGTAAAAACTCAACCAAAATTAAGTTCATTCGAAATAACGGTTCCGACGATATAAACAGAAAAGTGTTTTTTTTTCATGGATTTTCGACACCCTGTATCTTCGAAACCAAACCGAATTTCGAAAAATGGTATAGGAAAAAAGTGTTTCGTTTGATGAGAGGAATCTACAGTTAAAATATATGTACAAGTCAAAGACTCACCCTGTATATATCAAATTATTTTTAGATTTTTGTCAACCTTACAATCATCTTACATAAGTTTTTTTGACATGGTATAGTTTAGGCGCTATTTTAGCCGTACGCCTTACTGACGCACCCTGTATATCCACTTAGTTCTCGGAGAAACGAAGTTTCGCGAAAGCTACAGAGATTTTTATGCAAAGTGTATCTAATCAGATTAATTAATCAGTGTAGAGATGTCCTTTGACTCAGAAAATAGCACCGAGCTGTACTATAATTAACAGGGTGAATTATTCACGATTACAGGACCTGTCTGGAACCATTTCCCGGGGTGGTCCGTTTGAATTTGTGCCGAATCAAAGAATCTTTGTTATTCAAATGGATGCCGACTGAAATTGTTATCCAAATAACGAATCCACTTCCCTTTGAAATCATTGATGGCACTCTGGGGATTTAATTTTTCATCAGGTATTCGATTGAGAGGACACTCGGTATTTTTCCTGTTTCACGGTTTATGCATCAGCTCCGTTTTTGTTTTTCGTATCACACAGCGGATTTCAATTTATTAATTGAAAGATATGGCCTCAGTTCCAGTTGCCAATTACGGTAACTTCACTCTAAATTCTCTGATCGAAACATTCATTAGAAATTATTGAATTGGTCGCCATGTTATTCTATGTTGATTCTAATGATCTCGGCTGTGAATGTGTATCACACATCATCAAAAGTCTTGCCCATCTATCAACTCTCAACTTGTTTAATGTAACATCACAGGTTAGTCCAGCAAAGGGATCAAAACTTTCCAAATCCAAATAACAAGCGAAAAAATTCAATAAGTCGAAAGTACACAAATAACACGATCAAAATAGTAGTTGAGGGGGCGTAGCGTACTGATCTGTATTGAGGGTGCCAATACGAAAAAGTGGCATCACTATCTGTCTTTCTCACATTTCATGGAAGACTTATTGCAGTCATCTTCTCTCAGTTTCTTTAAGAAAATCCTTTTCTTTTTGGTCTACTCTGAAAAACAATGTTGCACCATTTCAGAATCCTGTATAAGGTGCTCTGTTTCACCCGTTGTCGTTTCTGTCTCCAAATATTCCGGTATTCAGTGAATTCTTGCCAAAAAGTTTCACTCCATAAAAACACTCCGAGCTTCTCGTCAATTCCCGATTAGAGTTGCTCAAACTCTGTCTGCTTTGTTCAAACCAAGCGGGCACATCCCGTCTTTATTGGTCTACCCGATCCCTTTCTCCCTAACGAGAAACTCAAACAGTCCGTAATAAAAGAAGTGCAAATGATTGAGACACGGAATCTGTATAATAATCCTATCGAGTTATAAGTCTGGACGAGTTTGTTTGTCTTCCGAAAGCTACTCCTCCTCAGTCGTTCGGCCGCCATGGTCGAAGTTTTATTGCACTTCTGGCGAAGTTCCCCAGAATTAAGCGATTCGATGATATTCAAACTGAAACTGAATATTCCGAATCCTATCTTTCTCTGTCGATTTATGTGGAGCTTTCGATTGAGTAGGTTCGACAGTAGTTTTGTTGGCGACACCCACACATTCTGTGGATACTCGACTTTTGAACAATTAAATCCACGATTGGGAGAGAAATGGAAGCTTAGAAACAGTGTCCAATTTTCTGAACTTTTGTAGAGAAACACCTTCCCAAATAGTGGATCGGAAGAATGGGACCGACACGATCACCAGTTTTCTAACTGTAGTAGGTATCAAGACTGGTACAGAGGGCATCTTCTTGTATAGGTAGGCTTCTGTTAGAGCTTATATCCAGATGCTTTGGACAAGAAATCGATGAAAGCGAGTATAGCTTTCCCGAAGATAACCTAGATACTGGGAAACAGTGAAACTGCTTGATGAGCTTTAAATGTTTGAAAAAATAGAGAGAGCTCAAACAAGGGGCCAAATATTGCTCAGGGTCTCAGTGCGGAACTATAACCCTTTCAAACAATCTACAATGTATCTGTAGATGCACCAGAAGAACGTTTGTTTTGTCATGTTTTGTAGGAACCATTCGAATAGCCATTTTGCTGAAAGACCGATCCATTACTTTGAGTGGTCTGAGCTTGTGAATAAAACTCGAAAATGAAAAATCGAAAAAATTAAACGAGAATAATTCTTTACTTATGAGGCGTATATAGCTGACTTTGGTATCAAAATGTAGGTCGCTGAATTCTATAAAATACATATATTTCAGAGCCCTGACCATCATGATTTGGATTCTCACCTGTGACATGGCATTTTTTGAGAAATTGAACTTCCGTCCCTCTCATCGCATAGACTATTTATTTAAATTAGGTTGATCAGCATAGCTCAAACTCTGTGCTCGGAAACAAAACTTAAAAATGAAATTTGGAAAAACAAAATCATGAATAATTCTTGACTCGGAAGGACTACATGGTTGATTTTGGTATCAAAATGTAGGTTTTCGGGGTCGCTTCGTTCAATAAACAATGTTTCAGAGCTCTATCCATCATAGTTTAGATTTTCACTTGTCAAATGGCATTTTTTCAAAAAAATCGAAATTTCAAACCATCATAGCTCCCCTTCCTTTGATCGCCACCACTATTTATTCATATTATGTTGATCAGCATAAGTCACAGTATTTCTACGCAAAATATGAGCGATTTGAAAAATTCAAAATTTTGGACGAAAAATGACTAAGGGGTATGACCCTCTAAAAACGCCGTAAACTCAATACCAAAAATATCTGGGTAGATCTAACGGTGCGATTGGTCGAAGAAGTCGTTCGAACTATTCGAATCTACAATAAATGCTATTTTGCAGGTCCATAACATCTAGATCTTGAGTGACCTGTGCTCGGAAACAAAACTCAAAAATGAAATTTGGAAAAACAAAATCATGAATAATTCTTGACTCAGAAGGACTACATGGTTGATTTTGGTATCAAAATGTAGGTTTTCGGGGTCGCTCCTTTCAATAAACAATGTTTCAGAGCTCTATCCATCATAGTTTAGATTTTCACTTGTCAAATGGCATTTTTTCAAAAAAATCGAAATTTCAAACCATCATAGCTCCCCTTCCTTTGATCGCCGCCACTATTTATTCATATTATGTTGATCAGCATAAGTCACAGTATTTCTACGCAAAATATGAGCGATTTGAAAAATTCAAAATTTTGGACGAAAAATGACTAAGGGGTATGACCCTCTAAAAACGCCGTAAACTCAATACCAAAAATATCTGGGTAGATCTAACGGTGCGATTGGTCGAAGAAGTCGTTCGAACTATTCGAATCTACAATAAATGCTATTTTGCAGGTCCATAACATCTAAATCTTGAGTGACCTGTGCTCGGAAACAAAACTCAAAAATGAAATTTGGAAAAACAAAATCATGAATAATTCTTGACTCAGAAGGACTACATGGTTGATTTTGGTATCAAAATGTAGGTTTTCGGGGTCGCTCCTTTCAATAAACAATGTTTCAGAGCTCTATCCATCATAGTTTAGATTTTCACTTGTCAAATGGCATTTTTTCAAAAAAATCGAAATTTCAAACCATCATAGCTCCCCTTCCTTTGATCGCCGCCACTATTTATTCATATTATGTTGATCAGCATAGGTCACAGTATTTCTGCGCAAAATATGAGCGATTTGAAAAATTCAAAATTTTGGACGAAAAATGACTAAGGGGTATGACCCTCTAAAAACGCCGTAAACTCAATACCAAAAATATCTGGGTAGATCTAACGGTGCTATTGGTCGAAGAAGTAGTTCGAACAATTCGAATCTACAATAAATGCTATTTTGCAGGTCCATAACATCTGAATCTTGAGTGACCTGTGCTCGGAAACAAAACTCAAAAATGAAATTTGGAAAAACAAAATCATGAATAATTCTTGACTCAGAAGGACTACATAGTTGATTTTGGTATCAAAATGTAGGTTTTCGGGGTCGCTTCGTTCAATAAACAATGTTTCAGAGCTCTATCCATCATAGTTTAGATTTTCACTTGTCAAATGGCATTTTTTCAAAAAAATCGAAATTTCAAACCATCATAGCTCCCCTTCCTTTGATCGCCGCCACTATTTATTCATATTATGTTGATCAGCATAGGTCACAGTATTTCTGCGCAAAATATGAGCGATTTGAAAAATTCAAAATTTTGGACGAAAAATGACTAAGGGGTATGACCCTCTAAAAACGCCGTAAACTCAATACCAAAAATATCTGGGTAGATCTAACGGTGCTATTGGTCGAAGAAGTCGTTCGAACAATTCGAATCTACAATAAATGCTATTTTGCAGGTCCATAACATCTAAATCTTGAGTGACCTGTGCTCGGAAACAAAACTCAAAAATGAAATTTGGAAAAACAAAATCATGAATAATTCTTGACTCAGAAGGACTACATGGTTGATTTTGGTATCAAAATGTAGGTTTTCGGGGTCGCTCCTTTCAATAAACAATGTTTCAGAGCTCTATCCATCATAGTTTAGATTTTCACTTGTCAAATGGCATTTTTTCAAAAAAATCGAAATTTCAAACCATCATAGCTCCCCTTCCTTTGATCGCCGCCACTATTTATTCATATTATGTTGATCAGCATAGGTCACAGTATTTCTGCGCAAAATATGAGCGATTTGAAAAATTCAAAATTTTGGACGAAAAATGACTAAGGGGTATGACCCTCTAAAAACGCCGTAAACTCAATACCAAAAATATCTGGGTAGATCTAACGGTGCTATTGGTCGAAGAAGTCGTTCGAACAATTCGAATCTACAATAAATGCTATTTTGCAGGTCCATAACATCTAAATCTTGAGTGACCTGTGCTCGGAAACAAAACTCAAAAATGAAATTTGGAAAAACAAAATCATGAATAATTCTAGACTCAGAAGGACTACATGGTTGATTTTGGTATCAAAATGTAGGTTTTCGGGGTCGCTCCTTTCAATAAACAATGTTTCAGAGCTCTATCCATCATAGTTTAGATTTTCACTTGTCAAATGGCATTTTTTCAAAAAAATCGAAATTTCAAACCATCATAGCTCCCCTTCCTTTGATAGCCGCCACTATTTATTCATATTATGTTGATCAGCATAGGTCACAGTATTTCTGCGCAAAATATGAGCGATTTGAAAAATTCAAAATTTTAGACGAAAAATGACTAAGGGGTATGACCCTCTAAAAACGCCGTAAACTCAATACCAAAAATATCTGCTTAGATCTAACGGTGCGATTGGTCGAAGAAGTCGTTCGAACTATTCGAATCTACAATAAATGCTATTTTGCAGGTCCATAACATCTAAATCTTGAGTGACCTGTGCTCGGAAACAAAACTCAAAAATGAAATTTGGAAAAACAAAATCATGAATAATTCTTGACTCAGAAGGACTACATGGTTTATTTTGGTATCAAAATGTAGGTTTTCGGGGTCGCTCCGTTCAATAAACAATGTTTCAGAGCTCTATTCATTATAGTTTAGATTTTCACTTGTCAAATGGCATTTTTTCAAAAAAATCGAAATTTCAAACCATCATAGCTCCCCTTCCTTTGATCGCCGCCACTATTTATTCATATTATGTTGATCAGCATAGGTCACAGTATTTCTGCGCAAAATATGAGCGATTTGAAAAATTCAAAATTTTGGACGAAAAATGACTAAGGGGTATGACCCTCTAAAAACGCCGTAAACTCAATACCAAAAATATCTGGGTAGATCTAACGGTGCGATTGGTCGAAGAAGTCGTTCGAACAATTCGAATCTACAATAAATGCTATTTTGCAGGTCTAAAACATCTAAATCTTGAGTGACCTCCTCAAAGTATCTCTGTGCGAAATATGAGCGATTCAAGAATCTCAAATGTTGGGTAAAAAATGGTCAAGGGTTATGACCCCCATAAAAACACCATATTTGCCAATAAAAAATATATTTGGAGAGGATCAAACGTTGTTTTTGAATTCGAAAGTTGTACGAATCATCCATAATAGCCATTTTGCGGACCGACATCACCCTTACCTTGAGTGATCTGAGCTTGTGAATAAAACTCGAAAATGAAAAATCGAGAAAATCAAACAAGAATAATTATTTTCTTATGAGGGTTATATAGCTGACTTTGGTATCAAAATTAAGATTTTTGAGGTTGCTGAATTCAATAAAATATATTCCGGAGCCCCTACTATAATGGTTTAGATTTTCACCGGTGAAATGGCATTTTTTGAAAAATTGCAAATATCAAACTCTCATATCTTCCGTTCCTATCATCTCCGCCAAAAGTCATTTATATATTGTTGATCAATATACCTCAAAATATGCAAAATATGAGCGATTAAAAAAATCTCAAATTTTGGGTGAAAAATGATTAAGGGGTACCTATAACGCCTCCAAAAGTAAAAGATTATAAAGTTTAGTATAACAACAAAGATTCTTTTTACAGTTTTCAAACTAACAACTGGATGCTTTAACTGTGAGAAAAAAAATTGGAAATAATTCAAACGCCCCGTATTTCGAAAAATACTGTTCCATTGAAATTATCCAATGAATCTCCACCCTTCTATTTAGGAACAACCCTTTATGGTTGTGAACATTTCGAATGAATGCAATTGGAAATATAGATAACCTCTAGCCACAGCGCAAATTCGATATCCATCACATTATGTGGATGAAGCGGGTACATTACTTCACCCTCCTCAAAATTCCACTTCATATTTCCACGCGTGTCACATTCAATATAGCCGGATATTCAGAACTTTTCCGCATAAAGATGCCCGAATGGGACGCGCTCGCGAATGGGAATAACTGGAAATATTCCATGTCCCCATATCGAATATATCATTTCTGCGGGAATCTATCCCGTTTCTCGCCAACATAAATACAGAGATCTCTAGATACTCCAGACGGATTAGAATAATTTGATATTTATGAAATTTAAATTCCGGGTTTCCTCAGAATTTCCATCCCCAAATCCTTTGATCTACCGCCTGAAAGGTATCGTTTTGTATGAATAAGTTTTTCGGGAGGAATTCGGGTCGCGGTTATTATTTTTTTATGGGATGTAGAAGCGCTAGTCTAGGGGAATTCGAGAAGGTATTTTCTTGTGTAAGGTCGTGCTAGAATTCTTTCGCTTGGAAGACGTGGTTTTGTTCTTCTTATTCTGTCTGAGAAAGGCCTGTTCTGTCTTTATTGGGATCTTCATGAATGTCTACGTCAACAATTCATGAAAACATGCGGATCACAGGGGAAGTTTCTTTGGACAGGAAGGACATTTAGGTAGATTGTTTTTTTTCTTAGTAAATAGATTTTCATGGCATTCTGAATTACAACGAAGCTTCTATTTACAATTTTTCAAACTAACAGTGGCTCACCTATAATGAGTTCTGAAGGAGAACAGGGGACAGTGTTTCATGAAAATATCAAAATGTCGATTTGCAATCGAAATAGGCATTCCACATACCCACATAGTGTTCATTCTAAATTGTAATACCAATGCCAAATTTCAGTTAATTATCTTGTGAAATACGGATAACATGAAAAAAAATCTATCCAGGGTGAGTGTTCGACTTGTACATTTATTTTAACTGTAGATTCTTGAGGCCAAAAGAAACATTCTTTTCATTTTCCATTTTTCCGAATTCGGCTATGTTGAAAAGATAAAGCCATTTGAAAAAAAAATAAGGAAAATACGATTCTCTGGAATTGATGCAAAGTCCTTATTCTCGATACACTGCGCAAAAAAATTAATGCACATTCTGAAAATATCAATTTTAATGAAAGTTAACTCTACATTGACTTTATAACTTATTTTTTATGTTCTCTCGGGAAGGTTTTGAACGAAACAAGTCACATTAAATGGAAGAAAAATTCAGGATTTCACCGAATCTTATGTGAAAGAAGAGAAGTGAACAATTTTCAAAATACTGAAATGCTGATAAGTGACTTAATACTTGGTATTTCCACCCCTTGCGTTAATTACAGCTCGGCAACGACGGTTCATACTCAAAATGAGTGATCTTAAAATGTTCTGATCTAATCCTTCTCAGATTTCTCCGAGTTGGATTCCTAAGTCATTAAGAGTAGCTGGATGATTGTCTGAACTTCTCAGCCTTCTATTGAGGTTGTCCCAAACCTGCTCAATCGGATTGAGATCTGGACTTATCAGCATTCAAAGCTCCATTATCAACGACCACTAGGTCTGTGCGAGCAGTCAAAGATATTCCACCTTATACCATAATCGAACCCGAAACCAGTATAGTATTCAGGAAATTGCTCTGAGCATATATTTCATGTGGACGTCTGTATACAAGGGAACGTCGATCACAATGGTAGAGGCATAATCTAGACCCATCTGTGAAGAGAACTCTTTCCCAATCGGCCTCTTCCCAATGGATATGCTCTCTCGCAAAATCCAAACGCGCCCTTCGATGGGCTGGGGTAAGAGCTGGGCCTCTTGCCGCGATACGAGGCCTTAAATCATATTCTCTGAGGCGATTTCTTATTGTCTGAGTGCTAATTTGCACCTCATGAGTTTGCTCAAGCTGATTTTGAAGGAGGCGAGCGGTTGCAAACCGTTGTCTCAACGAAGAAACTCTCAAGTAACGTTCTTGAATGGCAGTTGTTACCCGTGGTCTACCCTGTCCTGGTCTTCGGACATTCATACCTGTCTCCCTGAATCGCTGCAAACATTCTGGACACACTTGTATGGGAAACTCCAAACCTTTCTGCAATTCTTGTGTATGTCCACCCTTCTTCTCGCAAAACTACCGCTTGGGCACATTCCTCTTGGGTCAAATTGCGTGTTTCGCGTTGCATAGCGATCGAGTGTAGAAAAGCAAACGAAAGAAAAACTATTGATCACTAGAATTGATCGAGAACAACTGATTTTAGAATGGAGCCAATACATTCAAAATCTGATAATATCATCTTTTTCTATTCCTGCTGGGAGAAAACATCTGCACTGAAGAAAAACGTTGAAAGTGGATAACATATGCATGCATAATTCTGATAAAAATAATTATCATTGAGAACACCTTCAGTTGTAGAATAAATTTGAGATTTCCATAATGTGCGTTAATTTTTTTGCGCAGTGTAGTTGATACATTTAGGAAATACTCAAAAAGCAACCTTATTTGAATAAGAATGTTAAAAACACAATATTTCCTAACAAAAACATTTAGTTTTGTCCGATTATATCTCCAATTGAAAAGCCATATTTCTCCCACCAAAATAAGTTCTTTCTTCGATAAGTTTGTAAACACTAATTAATAACTTGTTTATGTTTTCCTCGATATCACAAAAATATCTCATGAAAAATTTTTTTTCACTAAACTAACATAACTCCATTAACCTAGGGCATAGGATTGTAGGTCAATGACCTAACCTAACCCATCTCTATGATATTTCACAGGGTCTTTGGGAAGACGATGCCAGATCGTTGATTTTCTCTTTAACAAATGTTATGACGGTAAACCTACCTCGCAATGCAAGGTAGCCGGCGCGCAAGACAAACCGTTGTTCTGTGCAAAGAACAGTTTTTGGTTCTGTGTCTCAAACGCCAGTCTCATGAACGACGCATGCGTATAGCGATAACCGACGTGATCGACTACGAATCATCTATTCATTTACAGAGAAGAATGCAAACAGGTGTACAAACACCCAAAATAATGTGATGTAAATGGCGTAAAATGGTCAAATAGTTTCTAGAGCTATCTCGTGATGATTATGTGAAGACTTTCAGTGAATTAATGTAATAATAACCGTGTTTAGATAGAAACATCGCCACAGATTATTTAGTGCTAAGTATCATTTTATTTTTCATTGATTCCACTTCAATACGTGGTTTGTATCAACATTCAGCATTAATTTCCGCATTTTGTATTTCATTGACATTTATTTTCAATATGGACCGGTAACAATGAATTTTTACAACTGTGCATACCTACATTAAGAATGTATAATTACATGATTCTCAGAATCCAATTTTATCTCCCATATTTGTGGGATTTTATTATTAAATATCTCTACATCAAACGTTTTTCCATCAAAGAGATTTCAGTCTGGACAAAGTTGATAAACATTCTGACAACATTGTTAACTTGTATAGAGAACAGAGTTTATAAATTTCAGCCATTTTGTCATATTTGAAATCCAGAGAAGCATCTACTCGTATATTATTCTTATGATTTTCGAATTTTTCGTCAAATTTTATCGGGTAAAATTGGGAATAACTCGAAAACGACGCGTTCTATTGAAAAAACATAAAAATACTTTTATTTTGTAAAAAGATTGATTCTTTCGAAAATATGAACCGTTTATCTTTTTCAAGTGGTTTTAAAGTATCTAAGCGTGGATTTATGAATCGGCCACGCTGTAGCTTTCATACCAGGAAGAATATTGAATTAATTTTGATTGAGGAATATGCACCATGAATGGAGTAAACAATCAACCAAAATTCAGTTCATTTGAAATGACGGTTCCGAAGATATAAACAGAAAAGTGTTTTTTTTCATGGATTCTCGACACCCTGTATCTTCCAAACGAAACCGAATTTTGAAAAATGGTATAGGAAAAAAGTGTTTCGTTTGATGAGAGGAATCGTCAGTTAAAATATATGTACAAGTCAAAGACTCACCCTGTAGAACTATTATAGCCCAGCAATCATCTGCCAAAGGTTGTCATATAACTTGTAGAACACCCTGTATAGTTTAAAAAAGAACCCCACGAATACTGCTATATCATAACCCACAAGGAAACATTGAATTAATCTGTGAACTCATGTCCTGAGTGACTTCTGTTTTTTACCTGATTCCTGAATCCCACATAACTCCCATCTTTTTTATGTCACTCCCAATTCGCTACCGGCAGTAATTCATCCAAGCATCATCCCACCAGCAACAACCACCCCGTTTCTTGCCCCCGTAAACCCTCTAAATCATCATAAATATATCTGACCCTTCACTTACCTAAATTCGAGACATCGCACGGCAAGACCACAGTATCCTTGTCGGTGACTCGGAACACTTGGCTGGATGTGAGAAATGTGGGCAGAGTGGCCGGGTCAACCTTGATGGTGGCCTGCGAGGACCCTGGAAAGAGGAGGAAGCGCAATTAGAACTCGGCCAGGCGGTGGGGCAATAATAAATATCTGCCGCATAATGGCCAGAACTTAGCCAACAGCTCCTAATATCTGCCCCCGAATGATAAATGCCGCACTAATAACGCACAAACGACCCTATTCAAGTCGGAAAACGCACGATCTTCGCTTAACTGATTTGCCAAATGACCGCCAGTAACGTCTGTCTCGAGTTGGTCTTCTTCGCTCGATCGGGTTTTATGATCTTTGGACGTGCATCAGCTTAGGGAATGAGGAATACCCGAGACATTGTACTGAAATTCTAGGTCAACTTGTTGCGAACGAAATGAGCTATTGTATTCTTCAGAAGAATGTTGCTCGCAGTGGCCGCTTATCCTATGTCGAAAATCTATATATATATAAAACAGAATTGTTGGTTACACCATTTATAACTCGAGATCGGATGGACTGTTCGTTATGAAACTTCATTTATGGATTCGTCTACGGCCTGGTTATTATAAAATATATTAAAACTCTAAAAAATTCGATGAAAAATTCGCTTATGTAGGAAAATGTTTCTCGAAATAGATTGAGTATGGTAGCGATAAAGAATTACATATTTCAATCATCAGTTCTGCAACAGAATTTTTTTTTTCTGATGTGCTTCTCCACCTTAAACTGTCACGAGCCGCCACTGACTGAAAGTTCTGATATTGTGAACCGGTGAAGACCCTTGACTTAGATCGATACAGTCAACCTTCAAAAGGTGTTTGATTCAGTTGAATCTCAAAATCTTGCTAGTGCTAGTTCCATGGGTGACTGTTCCCACATGGGGTTGACACTGTTTTCTTAGTTCTCAAGGAATATAGCCCATATCAGGGTTCGAGACATTGGCATGATATTCTGAAAGTGTGTAGGAATCTTAAAGTTTCCTCTTCAACTATTCTACCACGCTAGTGATCAATCTGGTTGCCCATGAGGCTATCCTTAGAATATCTAGCATTGAGAAGAACGATGCTATGTGAAAAGGAAGGATGGGAAAAGAAAAACACTACCCGGAACTTTAAAGTAAATATACTGCTCCACAAGAGTTAGGGATATCGTATTCAATCGTTTTTAAAAGTATGTAATCTTCGAGAAAATCGCTATAAAATCATTTGAAAATCAATAACAACTTGAATCGATCGAATAAAAATCAGTATGAGACATTTCGTCAATCTGGTCGCCTTTTTTCTGAAGTTTGGTTATTTGCATATTCCTCATGAATGTTCTTATTTTGAAATGAAGTCAGTTTATCAACGGCTTCGATTCGAAACGAGTTTTCTGAAAATGCCAAGACGTAAATTAACAAACGCTGAGGCTAATAGGGCTATTGGAATGCTACAGGGTGGCCTAACTCAGGTTGTTGTGGCGGAAAGACTCCAAGTCAGCCAAAGTGTGACATCTCGACTTTGGAATAGGTTCAGGGAGACCAAGGCTTGGTGGGAGACGAAAAACAACACCTGCTCAGGATCGTTTCATCACTGTTTCGGCGAGAAGAAACCCTACATCTACGTGTAGAATGCTACGGAATACTCTTCAAAATGCAGATGGGGTCCAAGTCTCCATCAAAACCATCAGACGACATTTGAGAGAGGTGAATCTAGGTTCTAGACGTCCATTAAGAGGAGTTCCTTTAACACGTGACCATAAGCGTCAAAGACTGGAATGGGCAAGGCAACATATCAATCGGAACGATCAATGGCATAGTGTCCTTTTCACTGATGAATCCAGATATGGACGATTTTCAGGTTCTCGAAGAATAAGGGTATGGACAATCCCACGCATACCCCGTAATCGGCGCTATGTCCAAGAAGTCCATCCATTTCGAGGGGGTAGTGTTATGGTATGGGCCGGGATATGTTTCAACGGCCGCACAGATCTACATTTGTCCTGTGAATATGACCGCCTCACACTATAGGGAGCATGTCATTGACAATGTTGTGCCAAATATTCACGATGCTATTGGTGAAACTTTTCAATTTCTAGACGATAACGTTAGACCGCACCGTGCAGCTATGGTTGAGAATGCGCGTGAGGAGCTTGGTATTCCACATTCACCAATACCTCCGCACTCACCAGATTTGAAATGCATAGAACATGCATGTGATATGCTCCAAAGAAGATTAGATAATCATCAACCTACCCCAGAATCCTTAAATGATCTGAGAGAGCTTCTGCCCCGTTTATGGAACCAAATTCCTCAAGAAATGTTCAACAAGCTCGTGTGTAGTATGCAAAGAAGATGTCAAGTTGTTATTGATGCCCGTGGAGGCCATACATTGATAGTCTCAAAATGCTTGAATTCTCTGGGAATAAATTTTCGTTATTTTACTCGATTTTTCCTAATCACCCTGTATACTCTGAAGACCTACAAGCTAAAATTAATTTGCAACTTGAAATTCTATCAATATGAATTTTCATCACAAAAATCTTATTTTAACTATATTTTTTGCAATTCAAGTCAATATCCTCCACTCATGTGGAGCAGTTTATATAGATGGTTCAAACACTCTAAACCACGATAGGACATGGAGTATAAGGAGTAAGGACCGAGAACAAGAATAATAATGTCTCTTATGTCTGGGTTCCTGGTCACTCAGGAATCAAAAGAAATGAAGAGACCAACACACTAGCGCTCAGGCATAGAAGGCAATATTTCAAGATAAATACTTAACAACCTCATTATTATCATACCATTATCCAAAATACAACCCCATAATGGAACCCTCTCAATATCCATTCGAAATCTAAATCATCCGTTCTCTCACGCCATACTCGTTCGCTTATTGATGATATGATACAGCGTTGCCTAAATTATTGAGCATATCTTGTTCCTCCTAACCTCCAGTAGAAGGCATCAGGGATCAAACACATGTATAGTGAATCCACCCAGTTACATAAGGGGAGGGAAACGCTAAAAGCAGGACGCCCTAATCGAGAATCCTTGTTTCTGACAACCCCTTTTCAACGTTGAGTATCGATACTTAAGGGCTCTTTCGATTCATTACGATTCTCCGGCTCTCCCAGATAAAATTGGGGTAAAACGGGCGTAAGGGATGGAACTGAAGAAACGGACTTTGCGTGTGGTCAGGAGGAACTTTGCTGGGTCGTTTGTGCCTCTCTGGCTTGTCGGTAAGGACATTTAGACTCGGTTTTCAGTACTCCAAGATGAATTGGATTTGTAATTCAATAAGAAATGCTAATTTTGAGTCTCAAAGACGAATTATTTGTGTTTCAATGAGCATTCTGCACCGATTATTGCTTTAAATCCTCAAAGGAGGACTAATCGATAAAATATTCTCCTGACATTTTGGAAATCGACGATTGTTTTCAATTGAACGCAATTATACCTTATGCCTCCTAGATGATGCCCTAGGACAGTAATGTGCAGTCAACTATCTTTCCAAATAATAATTGAATATCGGACAAAAGTGTGCTCCACAATTTTCCGGGAGAAATCAAATAGAAATAAAAAAACTTCAATTCAAATGTACTGAAAACAGAAAATAAGTAATTACATAGTCGAATGAAGGTTTTTTCAGTGAATTATTGACTCTTAGCTCATCGCTCCAGAATACTACTAAGTTGTTGGACCAAACTCGGAAATAGCACTTGTTTGACTGTAAACTAGGCTGCATTATATAAATCCTATAATTCAAAAATTCAAAAAAATCTGGAAAACGAATTGATCACTAAATGGGAACAGATATTATAATGATGCCTCTGTGACATCTGGAACTCCTAATGTAATTGCTTGTTGCCCCTTGTGTGGTATCATATGCGTAGAACGAAACAACTGTCTTTTCCTCGGCAAGAATAGAGTGTTTGCGCCATCATGGAACGATTACCTGTTGGAACATTGATGATGATTTCGAGCTGTTGTATGAACTTGTCATATAATGTTGTGATAGGGGAGATAATTTTGAAATAATAAAACACATATGTCTTGAAAATTGGGACTTGAACGTGTTCTTTTCTGTAAATATTCAACCGGTATTTTCAACACCCTTTATTTTACCCTGAATAGAGAGAAAAGCGTGATAATTTGATTGATCGGTGTGGACTTCTGAAATTTGATATCCCTGTGCCAGAAACTTATTGAATCGTTTATCAGGCCCACACAAGAGGTCTGGCGAGACGTTAACGATTGAAATTGTTGATTTTCGGTTGAAGTTTCTCTGGGGACCTTAAACGATAAGAAAAAATTGTCCCACGAAATCGGTTGCCTCAACTGCATACGACGGCAGAAAAAATTCAAAGCTGGGACTGTTGAGATTGCAACAGTTCCCAAACTGTTGCATGGGAAACTGCATTATCTTAAGAAGACCCTACCTACGAGAGGTAGGAAGCAGAAAAATCTTCAATTTGATTGGTTCGTAAAAACGAAGATGGAAGAAGTTTTGATTTGATTGGTTTTGAAGCATCGACGGAGAAAAAGCTTCAACTTAATTGGTCTCTGAAGAAAACAAAGAATAAGGTAGCTGGGGAAGTCTTGAACGAAAATGAGTTAGTTATTCGGAAGTTGGTGCTAGGGTAACTCATAGGTTTTTGGTTTTATTTTGGAAAAGGTCAGTCTCAAACGGGGACAGAAGAGTGTTCAGTCGAAATTATAAGATCTCTGAAATTACTTAGAATTAGTTTAGATCGTGTATCGCCGGTATAATCGGGAGTGAGATTAATCTGCGAAAGCGAGTGGGTGACGTGTTTTTGTGTTTTTTTTTGTCTGTTACAGGAAAGATTCATCATCCTTAGGATTTTTGGTACAGGAAAAAGGTCAGATACTTTTGTTAATGCTTAGCTTATTTTGTGTATTGGTAGGAAGCTGCATGCAAGCCCATATATCTTTTATAGTCCAGAGTCCCGAAATCTACCACAAGTCGTATTTTCTTTTTTGAAGTGCATTATTTTTTTTGTAATCACCCTGAGTATTTGAAAGTTTATGTGGAAACTATTTTTGAGATTTCCATTGTTTATCTGAAAGTTTAAGTGGAATTATTTTGAGATCTCTTTTGTGGGGAAAGCCTTGCGGAATACCTTCATCTGCATGGATTTCAAAGGTCTCTTCTTTTCACTCATGCAGGTTTTCTTCAGCCTTAATTCTCTGAACAAGTATCCTCTTTTGAGATATTCTTCTTTTTTGTTTGAATGCTTTGAACAAGGGAACTTTAGAGCTGTAATTTCCTTGAAGCTATCTTAGGATTGCTTTGAGTGAGGGAACGATGAACCTTTGAGTCGCAGAGCCCTGTAGCCTCTTAAGGAAATCTAAAATGTAGATTTGGACTGAGTGAAGATATGTGGTGGGAGCTAAGGAAATATTATTCAGGTTGTAAAGAATAAATTGCCACAGCCAGTGCATGTCCAAAATGTTTCTAGATAAGATGACTCTACATTCATCCCGACAACAACCTTGAAAAGAAACCTCCTCAACAAATGGCCGAATGAGAACGGAATCAAACGATTTTAAACCGTTTCGAGCACCGGAAACGACACGACCGGCTTCTCGGGGTCTGAGTGCGTCGAACATGAGGGATAGGAAGCGTTCAAAAGCCACCGAGAACCACTTATTGGTTCCGATAGTGAAGGGTTTCGTAAAAGCGTGCACTTATGTCTTGTCTAGTCTTGTTCGGGACTTATCGATATCGGCGCATCGGCTTGAACGCCTGCACACGTACGAAGGGCGTCGTGATCCGACAAAGCGTCGATACGGCCTAGGCCACTACGATCCGTGTTTCAACTGACTCTAACGCCATTTCTCTACTTCGGCTCGATTGCTTATCGGATTCTGGCGAGGGGAAGGAGAATGTGGGTTAGGGGAGCGAGTTTTCGAATTTTTTTGGAGTATTAACAGTGGCTTGTAAGAGATTGATTCAAGATGAAGTATGATAGAAATGTCAATTTCGTAACAGTCACCAACTGCCAAGATACAATACAAAAATCACTAGTATAATCTGAATTTTTAATTGGATTTCAACAGTATTTCAAGAAATTTGACTGAAATAGAGAAACTATCGTCTAATACTCGTTGCAGAATGCAATTCCAACGCTCATGCGTTCGAAAACTCGCTCCTTCGTCGCTCGTCACGTAGTCACCGAGTCACAATAGTCGTTATGTCCATGTTAAAGCCAATAGTTTCCTACAAGAGTTCCCCCTGAGAACATAAATTCATGGAGC
This sequence comes from Adalia bipunctata, assembly GCA_910592335.1. Lineage (NCBI taxonomy): Eukaryota > Metazoa > Arthropoda > Insecta > Coleoptera > Coccinellidae > Adalia > Adalia bipunctata. The sequence continues at coordinate 9,449,802 of OU342948.1, read as the reverse complement.
AATGCAATAATATCATTATGCTCCCGAATATCGAAACACATACTCATTTAATGTAGAGAAACGAGTCCCTCAGCACTCTGTATATCACCTCTGATTGCAGAGACACATTAGAATTTGCGAGTTATCAACTTTGCAAATAGTTTCCGACGGAATGAATGCTGCCCGAATTACAGAGAACACACAGGGTGGAGCTGGCTGGTATACATTAACGTATCATGTTTAAGTTGAAGGATTGACGGCATTTGCATAGCAACTCAGCCATTTGGCACATTAAAATAATTCAGTTCTGGGGCAAATACAAAACAAGAGCCTGCCGGTATATGTGTGACATGTTTTGTGTGTTTCCTACCGAATTTCCTTTGTATGAAAATGAAGGAGGGCAGTGTCAGTTACCGGGAAATTCCAGTTAGGTTGGTCGGGTATTTCGTTACGAAATGTGTGTCAGGAAGGGAAAGTGGAAATGACAATATTAGTGTCATTTGAAACAATAACAATGATTTCCAGTACCTCAGAATATTCACTTTTCTTCCCATGACATAATGAAGGGCAGTTTATAACACATTTGTAACGATTTATTCACTCTGAATTTTGAAGAACTGATTAATTATTCGATATTGAAAATGTGATTTCAACACGTGTGAATTCAAACGTCCGTCTGCTGTGACATCAGTGGCTCGATTTCATATATGATTGGTTGAAGTTTGTGATGGAGGGAACAAAGCCCAGAGTAACTGAGAGACACGCCGCTGTTGTCAAGTCTTTGTAAAATCTCTGAATTTATTCAAAAATATATTCAGTAATATTCAGTAATCACTATAATGTTCTCGAAACATAGTCATATAACAACTTAATTCTCATTAGAGTTGATATAATACTCATTCTCTGAAAAAATGTGACAACCACGCCTACAAATTATAAATAAAAACATAACCTTCTTATTTGTCAGTATTCGACATTTCGACGTTCTCTATGCGTACTGTTGAATGGCGGTTCTTACAGTTAATTCTAGGAGTATTCTATACCCTATATTCTATACTCCTAGGTACACAGTTGCCAAATCAATTATTATTCTTATCACTAATTTGCACTTCTCAAAATGAAAATAATCATTAATGCTTCCTAAATTAGAAGACCGGCCTATATATAACAATTCTTACCAGTGTGAACTAGAGATAATTATTTTTGATTGAATTTCTCACCTATCTGCTTACTTGAACCCTCTTCATCTTCAATAAGGAGGTCGCAAATTGAATGATATTATGAAGCATCATGGAGTACAGATGCATGAAAATGTCATGATGATGACAAAAAACATCCAAAATCAACATTATATTATGATATTATCAGGAAAGTGAAAGCAAGAGCTTCTTCAGGCTAATTCTTTTTTTGTGATTTGGCAATGCTGTCATTTTTATATCAACAGCACGTCATGACGAGTACAACCAATCAAAAATCTCTCTAGCCACTGACGTCACACGATTTCCCGCTTCTTCTGATCGTTTGAATTCGGTAGATTATTTTTGAGTTTTCAATATTTTTTTAAGGGTATGAATTGAAAATCACGAATTACGTGAGAATCCAATGTGTCAAAATATATTTTTTCTGAAAATGACTAGAAATGCCTTAGACCATAGTGGTCTGGGAGAAATGCCTATTGTAGCCGTATTGATTGTGAGACTTAGCTTCAGAGACTACCAATAAGTTCAAAATTAGAATATTTCAGGCTTTCTGGACATGGTCTAATAGGAATTTCATCTAAAGTTCCATCTACAACTGACGTAGGCATCTTTAGAGGTATCTCGGTCGGAGGTTGTAACCAATCGATTGACTGCTCCGAATTGGTGATTTTTCTGGATAAACCTCTGTATTTATAGCCGCAGCCTCACCACTCCATTCATGATAATGAAGACGCCTCATTCAAATCTGTGAAACGCGCTGATAACGCCATTCCCCAAGCTGCACGTGGCACTAAGGTCAGACCACATGCATGAATCCCACCATTATTCACCAATCGTAATCGTATGCGAAAGTGCACTAAGCTACTCGTACATTTTTGTTAACTTCGGATAGTGGATGGAGCGGGCATTAAGCCCAGCGCACATCATCTCCGCTAGTTGGAAATTCGCTTAGAGCTTGCCCAGCTCAATATTCATGGCCCGTAGTAAATGATATTCTAATTACGCCCGGAATTAATGGGGTTAATGCAGTTATAACTCAGAGTGGTCCACGCTATATAACTTAACTCTCTTCTGTCGTCCCCCCTTTCTCCCCTTCACCGCCAGATATGGTCCCACTGGGAACGGTTTCGCATTTTTCTTCCACAGTTCCGACTGATTTATCTGACCTCGGTGTGAATTCTTTTTTTTCACGGTGTCCCAGAGTCGCAGTTTCATTCCCATTTTCTAATTATATCATTTTTTTATGTGAGGTCCATTATGAAAATTTCATGGCGACAAAAGAATTGAGCGGCGCTCTCCACCACTTGACGAAATGAGAAACGGTCAAATATTGACGAAAATTTCACTTTGATCCTGATCGTACAAAGTTTTCAATTGAATGTCTTCTTAGTTGGTGAGAAATGAGTAATTCAGTAATCAGTCCTTTGAGTCTACACAAACCCAAAAACTGTTCTCAACTCTGAAAAACGTTTAATGGAATCCGAAAAAGGTTAAATTCAATGTGAAAATCTTTTAAATCAATGCGAAATCATCATAACACGTTTCAATACTGGCGCCTTCGCCAATTCGTTGGAGTGTTATTGGCGAATCCAAAGATCAAAGCGGCCTCTTTCGGCAAAAATTCCAAACTACAAAATGAGAAATGCTTGGAGATCTTCTATGTTCCGCGTGCTTTTGAGCTATAATATTTTGTTTCATATCCAGGTATTCTTGAGGGATATTTAGTTTTTATCGTGTTCTGAACAGATAAATCAGTATTGAAATAAAAATTTTTGAGAAGTGTTATTCATTTAAAATATTATTCACAAAGTTATCATGTTTTAGGTTACAAGGACTCATGTTTGAGTTTAATTTTCTGAAGCAGCTTTTACTGATGAGAAAGGTTAATACTATAATTATCAACAAGAGTGTTATGAAACTGATCATCGTAATTGAAGGTACTGAGCTGTGCCTTTAACTTTCTGTAAGACAGAAATTGAATAAGGTGAAGTATCTGAGCGAAGGGATTCATGTTTCAATGCTAATGTCATATATAATTTTAGGCCAGTGGATTGATTATAGAACACTGAGTAAGCAAAGTACTAGTACTGAAAAAAATGTATTCAACTGAAACTATGGTGTCTTCAATTGCTCCTCAAGGTCAAATAAAAACTGGTCTGTACGTTTTCATGAATTTCTTAAGAAAAATGCCCCTACTATATATTATTAATGCCTTCGGTTCATTGGAAAAATTGGACTGAGGAAAAGCAAGGATAAACTATAGATGGAGAAACCTTGCTTAAAAGATTTTCGTTAAGTGTTTCTCGAACAACTGCAAACAATATTTTCAGTGAATACCTTTATAAAGTATTTAGCACGTATTTTGAAAGGTTGTATTCAATGGCCAAGTTCTGAGGTTGAATTGATGAATTTCCCGATTAACATTTTGGGAATTTTCAAGTGATAATTGATTATAAGGATATACCATACATAGATCCTAATGTTTGTCATGTCGCATCAGAACTCATTCACATTCCGATCAAAGTTTAAGTAGATGTTGATCTTTTTGTGTTGCTATCATTTTCAAAACAATAATTTATTTTCATGATTTCCCTCGAATTCCTCGTGAATCGTCTATCTAATAAGAAGGAAAAAAGCCGATTTGTATGCCACAATTTTATAAACTCGACACTGCACTGTCAATAATACATCAATTCTCTGAAATTCTACACAAAATCATGACGAGATCAAAGAAAAACACTTAAAATGATCCGTTTTACACATTAAACAAACGTACCATTATAAAAGATTACTCATTTTCTCCATGTTTGTTTACAGTCAGCAGCCCTCATCTGTGGTTGGAATCGCCAATTGGCTTATACCCACCCTTAGTTCTCATGTTATGAGAGTATAAATAAGCTCTTTAACTTTGTTTTTCGAAAATTGAAGCTCAATTGTGAAAAAACAGCAATACCTACATTCGATGTCCAAATGATGATTAATGAGTGAAAGTTCGAGGTAAAAATAAGCTTTTACGGTGAGGATATCGATTTATGGACGTTTCGAAACAGAAAACACCCATAGCATAAAATATTTCGTTCCAAGGACCATTGGATGCCAAAGTTCATCGAGATATGACACTGTGTAAATACCATCAATTTCCAACTGATACCTCATACCAGAGCACAAGAAGAGATAAAATCTTTCGCCCCCCTAATTTATGGACCCGAAATGAGTTATGCGAACACATGTTACGAGTTGTAAGTTAATCGTTGGAACTTTCCACCTGTCAAAAGTTGAAAGCGCCATTAAAATTCTATGTTGCCGTGAAATATTCCAGTTGAACATTGCTCATAACGCTTTGCACTTTTCCGGATCTCTTCTGTTCTTTCACCGATGTCGGTTTGATGTTTCGCTACCGAAGTGGCTGGATGTGGTGGCTAAAAATGGATTAATTCGTGTGTGAATACGAAAGCGAGGTGTGATCTGAGCCTTTGAGCCTTTCATATCAGACTGTTTCAGTGTGACAATGCCACGAGGATGTGTTGTGTTTTTTCAGGGAAATGAATTTCAAACAGGAATTATACAGATTTTCACGCCCAATTATTCGTTTTTGGGCGGAATTACATAAGAACCTGAAAATTGGCATGAAAGATGAAAGGTCGAAATAAACAAGTTGTTTCTAGTTAGAAAAATTATTACCCGTGGTATGAGTTCACCACATTTTCGTAACGAGCTCTATGCAAATTTTCGAGAATTTAAACGTCGATTCGACCGGACTAACAGTTTGACTTTTGCCTCAATGATCTCTCCAAATGCTTTTTCAATATGGAAACCGAAGCAAATATTTTCCTTATTGATAACGAACAAGTGTGCCAATGTGAATAATCATGGGAATACAGAACGAACTCGAAACATCCAATATGATTTTATGGTCTGTATTTTCAACTGCAGTAATGAAACCGTGTGTGAACAGATGAATTTTATCGTGATGAAAAGTCAAATATTATTTCTATTAATGGACATGGTTAAACTCCCAGTGAAGCTATAATCGAGTTTATTCGAAAACGTTGAAATTAAATGGATTAATTATTGGAATTCATTGGTCAATTTCTGCACCATCGGGGCGGAACTCCAAAGGATTATGCAATTTCTTTCATTAAAAAAAAATCCGTTTTTACTGTGAATTAAGGGTAAGGTACAGTGTCCGATTACGGTTAAAGATCCACCAGTGTTGTGAGTGCTTATCCTGCTAGTGACTATCGTAGAAATCATTTCGACTAAGTATCAAGTGGTGACGAAGAGTAGGATAAACCCAAGACCAAACAATCGTACTTGAAAGAACTATGTATAATACGATGATCTTCGTAAAGGACGATTTTTATTAAATGTCTCAACATTTCAATACTCCAGTGCCAGAATCAAAAGATTCTGTTGAATATTTCATCATTCACTTGGAGATCAGAAGTGAAGCCAACAGAGAAAGCTTCATTTATTCAATGGCACCTTCAAATAATATTGATGAGCTTCTTATTTCAATGTGAAATTATATTAAGAAACTTTCTTTAACTGTTGTGACTTCACAACCGATGTGAAAGGGTATACTTAACTATAAGTACCCTATGGTGATCTGGATGATTACTGCGATAAGTTGTTATCCGTACTTAGACAACAACTACGAAGAAGATGAGGAAGTGGTGAAATGTGAACGCACTCTCAACAAACAATGAACTGTATTATATAAGTATTATATATACTTGTACTCTACCTTCTATATGAAAATTTATAGCAAGGAAGAATCAGGGTGTACCTTCCATATGAAAGTGTATATCAAGGGAGCAAAGTGTTGTTGTGAATTACAAAAAAGAACTAATTGCTTATTCACAACTGGTAATTGACCGACGATTATAAACTCTACTGACGATTATAAACTCAACCTTCTATATGAAAATGTATAGCAAGGTGTTGTTGTTACGAACTTTGCTGACTCTTCTGACTGCTTGTCTCTGTAACATAGGGTTTTAAAGACAAGCTGAACCTTTTCAATAGCGAACCATAACTCACTACAAAGGGTTATTTCAAAGAAAGAACAGGAATTGTAACTAAAGACATATGGAACAATATTGCAGTTCAAGGGTTCGATCCCGTATGGTTAAAATCAATTTATGCAACATTTTCAAAGGAAACGGCTCAATTCTTGTGAACAGAGGAGATGGAGTTTATGTTATACAGATGTTGCGCGAAGTGAAATCGAAAGAATATGTTCAATACTTGAGACCTCAAGGATAGTCGAGACTTTTTTTACTCAGCACGTAATCCTTCGAAAGCGAGTTGAAAAATTTCTCTGATGACAAGGATATCCAGAATAAATTCTATGGAAATTTGCAAAAGCAGCCATGGCATTTTAATTTTGTTTGAAAAAATCTCAGGCCTATTCTTCAGTTTTTTCCACAGTGCGAGATCCCAACGTCATTCGCGGTTTGTTTCCTTTGAAGTATGCTAATTATTTCGAAAGAGACGGTTTGGTTGACGACGTCGCGCCAGGTATGGAAGATACAATTTGAAAGGTAATTTTAGGGACCATTAGCGAGAAAAGTTTGCAGAAAGTTTCATTTCTCATAGAAATGAGTTCATTACAACGCAATTTCCATCCGGGGGATTTGTAATTTTCTTGAGTGAAAATTATAGTTCGGAACTGATGTGATTTTCCTCAAACTTGCCAAATAAATTGTCGGCACCTGTGGGAATCGGGATTTGAGATAAAATCCGCTTCGAAATTGAGAGAAATCAGACAGGAGGTTTTCCACTTCTGATTCGAGCGGATTGGATGGCGGGATCTTATTGAGATTCCGCATACAGGGTGTCCAATATGCGAACTGACAGTTCGCAATGCCACACAAGAATTTAGGATATCCCTAGGAGGTCTACTTTTTCAGTCGAGGGTGAATTTGGCCGTCGCATGGCTCTTTCTCACAGTAATCTCCAGACCGACCCCGAAATACTTCCAGTGGGAGCAGACAAAGGTTCCTCGATTAACCTTGCTCGACACATTTGATTCGCAATTTATACGTTGGTAGTTGGCTGTCCCGCTGTGTAGAAAGAGCAGAACGAAGTTGGGCGTTATCTTTGTTTCTACCCACGAGGTAATTGCAAGTTTCTAGTCGAGATAATTGGGAATGTTGCCATCATGTTACAATACGTATCATTAGTTCTAGTTTCTCCGGTTCAAATTGAGAGTAAACTTCTTCCACTTCCTGTGTACAATCAGTGGGAAGAAACGGTGAGTTATGGAGGGGGTAAATTGCAGCCGCAAAAACAGTAAACTGCTTTGACTTGTCGACGAAGCATAATTAGATGGGGGAGAACCCCGTAATGCTGAACATAATATTTGTATGAATGGATTCTAGCTCGAGTAAATGCTGAATTATCAATATAGTAAATAGTGTCATTAATATCGGACGGAAAAAGAAACGATTATCTCAATCGATTCTCCAAAAACATTCCTATACTGAGTTATCCAAATCAGGACTCGAAGTAATTGAGTAATGTAGTTAATATTCAGATAAATGATCGTGTGACACCTCATATCCATAGTTACATGGAAATTTCGCTATTCCTCCAACTTGAGATGTTTAGCCATTATTTTAAGCTGAGCAGTAAGGCTAATAGCATTCCATGCACTATAAGATCTATTATTTTAATATTCAATTAATCAAAAGGTTGTTGTGAATGGCAAACGTTGCCAACGTTATGATTACTAACAAATGAGAAAAGAAGCTGTCATTTGAATTTCGGTCCTGTCCAATTTTCGTCTTGGGTTTTTAACTGCTTAATATATTTGTCGAGAGTCCAATTATTAATAAAAGTGATGATTTGGTTGTTCCTGTGGATATTGAAGAGTCTGCAAGAAGAGCAAATCTGGAACTCCTAGATACCTAGAAAATCTGTTCAGCAGTACGATATTGCATATAACAATTTCCTGGCCTGGTGTTAATTGGAAAATGTAGAGGGGAACTTCAGTGAACCTGTTTTCCTGGCATACTTAGAAGAAAAATCCAAAATATTGAGTTCATCAACTTTGTGGAGCAACTATTCAAGCATACAGTCAAGCGCCCTTGTTAAAAATGGTGTGGATGTTAGTAAATATTTTAAGGTAATAGCATAATTATTTAAAACGGAAAAGTGAAGGATATCGTCCCAAAAAATCAAATATTCTCACTCGTGCACAAGTTGAAAAGTTCATAAATGAGGCACCAGATGAGAAATACTTGATGGTTAAGGTTGCAACTATATTCGGATTATTTGGAGCCTGCGGCGTGAAGAATTGTGTAATTTATCAGTGGAAGACATCGAAATAACAAATAAATCATTGTTTATACAACATCCGAACACAAAAACGAAAGTCAGTCGTTCTTTCAGTATTATTGGGAAGTATGTTGACTATTTCAATAAGTACTTTCCACTGCGCCCTTCTGTCATCAAACATCGTCGTTTTTTCCTGAAATACATGAATGCACTGCCAATCCAGTTGGTATCAATACATTTGGGAAAATTCCATCTATTGTTGCCGAATTCCTCAAACTGCCAGAACCAAAGCAATATACAGGACACTGTTTTCGAAGATCCTCCGCTTCATTGCTAGCAGAATCAGGAGCATATACAGGGTCTTTCACGAGGAACCTCACCCATATTTATACGGGAAACTACTGAACGTATTTTCATGAAATTCAGCACTTATAAGTATTTCACGATGCTGATGAAATCTAAAATATTTTCAAGGCATGAGCACCTCCGGTTTTTCCGGAAATGACGTCAACTTCCGTTTTTCAAATTAGAACACCATTTTTTTATTGCAGAAATAGATTCCTTAGAAAATTTCAAGTTATTTTGATGTAACATTTTTCAGTTTTGGTTGGAAAATTCTCTCTGAGCGGGAAAATTCGAAAAAAAAAAATCGAAAATAGAGCTCCGCTGAAACAAGAATAACTTCGAGGTTTTCGGATGGAAAATTTTCATTTTTGGGATTTTTCAAGATGTAAGATTGATATTTCCACTTTAAAAATCGAAATCGCGATTCATGATACAGGGGGTGAAAAAATCGCTCTCAAAGTTAGGGATGACAAAATCGTGAAAAATCAATTTTTTCAAATTAGAACCCCATTTTTTATGGCAGATATTGAATCTACGTTAAAAAATAATGTGAGTGTATGCATCACACCCTTGCCCTAAAAAGGATATTTTCTGAGTTAATATCCACTTTAGGGCAAGGGTGTAATGCATATACTCACATTATTTTTTAATGTAGATTCAATATCTGCCATAAAAAAATGGGGTTCTAATTTGAAAAAATTGATTTTTCACGATTTTGTCATCCCTAAATTTGAAAGCGATTTTTTCACCCCCTGTATCATGAATCGCGATTTCGATTTTTAAAGTGGATACATCAATCTTACATCTTGAAAAATCCCAAAAATGAAAATTTTCCATCCAAAAACCTCGAAGTTATTCTTGTTGCAGCGGAGCTCTATTTTCGATTTTTTTTTTCGAATTTTCCCGCTCAGAGAGAATTTTCCAACCAAAACTGAAAAATGTTACATCAAAATAACTTGAAATTTTCTAAGGAATTTATTTCTGCAATTAAAAAATGCTGTTCTTATTTGAAAAACGGAAGTTGACGTCATTTCCGGAAAAACCGGAGGTGCTCATGCCTTGAAAATATTTTAGATTTCATCAGCATCGTGAAATACTTATAAGTGCTGAATTTCATGAAAATACGTTCAGTAGTTTCCCGTATAAATATGGGTGAGGTTCCTCGTGAAAGACCCTGTATTACGGATATAAAAAAACATGGTGGATGGAAGTCTACAACGGTAACCGAGGGCTATGTTGATCATTCCATTGCATATAGAAATATCATTGCTGAAAAATTCTCCCCACCTCAACAGATTTTGGATCATCATCATCCAATATTGTACTTCCGGTTTCTACAAGTACTGATGGTGCTGAGGATTCTAATAATGTGTTGCGAAGCTCCCTAACGTCTCAGGGCATTGATGTTAGTAATTGTTCTAGTTTTACGATCAATATTAATGTTCATAAGTAATGATTGTTAAATATTGATAATAAAAAATTGCAATTGCTGAATTTTTTTCATCTGATTTTATCATAAGAAAATGGAGTGCTAAAAATATTTTTAACACTAATGCTAAAAAAAAATTTTAACACGCTTTCACGTAAACAATCAATTTTAACATTGTTTGCTGTCATCAAAAGTGTCACTTTTAATGGCAGTTGTACAAAAAACCCTTTATAGAAAAGAGTTTTTGAAGCGTATGAGCGGTTGTGATCTCCGATTTCACCGTCTGAAAATTTGACGTGTGACAGACAATTTCAAACTCTTGGGTCACGGTTCAACCTTTACAGGCTTTATCTAAGGTTCTCGTCGGATTCTCTCTGTTTCTAGATAATGTCTATAGAGGTCAGTGGTAGCAAACCATGTTTTCTAAAAATTGTCGCATTTGGTCATCAAGAAATTCCGATGCAGTTTCAACAGACACTCCTCGTCCGTTAAACTTTCCCGTGAAACTCTTCGAGAATTTCAGCGATATTCCCTAATAGAATAGGCACCTCGATTCACTTTTCGCCCGTTTCAGTTTCAGCGGAGATTGGTCGCAATAACGGCCGTATCTGAAATTTTGAGCACGCGCCCACTGAAACTTTCAAGGCAATGAAATAAAGAAGGCGGGCGGTGGCCCTCCAAAGTTGCTTTGGTAACGTATACGATTGAACGTGATGCTTTCAGTGGGATTTCTCGGAGAGCTTCATGAATTATCGCGAACCATTAAGGTTGAATTCGAAGATATGTATTTCAAACTGACAGTTAAGCGGTCGGAAATAATTACCGAAATGTTTACGACTTGAGAGCTTTCTGGCCCAGCGAAGCTTGCCGCTACATCTGAGGAAACAAGAAGAGTCGAAGCCTTTAGCGCTCGTCTGTTTTTGTTTCCGTCTGAAGAGCAGGTGATTTGTTTCTTATTTCGTTTCTTCGTTTACGATTCATCAAGATATATTTGAGGTTATCGAAATTTGCTTTTACCGATATCAATGGTACTATTAACTATACAGGGTGAGTCTTTGACTTGTACATACAGGATGAGTCTTTGACTTGTACATATATTTTAACTGTAGATTCTTGAGGCCTAAAGAAACTTTTTTTTCATTTTCCATTTTTCAGAATTCGGCTCGGTTAAAGAGATATAGCCATTTGAAAAAAAAATTGTGCTAAATGCGTGCCTGATATTATTCTCTACAAACACCCCAAAGTTCATATTTTTCAATTGAAATTGATGTGATTATTAGATATTCTGGGTGATACATTTAGAGAATACTCAAGCACTAACCTTATTTGAATAAGAATGTTACAAACACGATATTTCCTAACAAAAACGCTAAGTTTTGTCCCATCATTTCTGCAATTGAAATGCCATATTTCTCACACCAAAATAAGTTCCTTCTTCGATTTTCCTGAAGATTAGTTTGTAAACACTAATAATTTGTTCATATTTGCCTCGATACCCTGAAACTATCTTATAAAAATTAGTTTTTCACTAACCTATCCTAACTCCATTAATCAAAGTCATCTGATTCGAGATCAATGACCTAACCTAATCCATCTCCTCTGTGATATATCACAGAATTCTAGAGAAGACGATGCCAGATTGCCGATTTTCTCTTCAACAATGATATAGGCGAACTCAAGAAAGCAGAACGTCCCCTATCGTTAACGGAAGAACTATCACAGAGGCACTAGTTTTGTTTACTTTTCGCTAAAGGCTTCTACGCATTGCTCTTTGGAAATGCCAAACGAGTAGTTCTGATTCTCGCCGATGAGCGCTACGATCTAAATTTCAGTCGCGGTGCGCTGCCGGCTGCGAGTGCGATATAGCCGCCACGCAAGACAAGACAAGACGTTGTTCTGTGTCTCCAGAGTCTAGTCTATGTTACAATGAACGACGCTTAAACGCGATAACCTTTCTACATGGATTCGATTTATTTATTTATTTACTTGCAGAGAATAAAGCAAACAGGTGATGAATGTGATGTGAAGACAGTGTTGGGTCGATTAAAAATTGCAAGAGGATATTGTTGAGAAGATAGATTCTCCTGAAGGACGTGTATCAATAAATTTTCAATAGAAACTTCTTATGAACTGTGTAAAATCATGCTTCTATGTTGATAAACATTGACAACATTGTTAATTTGTTAAGAGACCAGAGAAGAAACAATATTCGATGATATTTAATCCAGGGAAGCATTCAGATTTCATATGAAATTCATGATTTTTTCCTCAAATTTCTTCGTATACATTTAGGAATAACTCGAAAACAACGCGTTTCATTGAAAAAATATAGGAATACTTTTATTCTCTAAAATGGTTGATTCTTTCGAAAATATGAACCGTTTATCCTTTTCAAGTGATTTGATAGTGTTTTTGCATGAATTTATGAGTCGACCACCCTGTTACTTTTGAACTAGGAGAGATATTGAATAAGTTTCGATTGAGGAATATGCACCATGAATAGAGTAAAGAAGCAACCAAAATTCAGTTCATTTGAAATAACGGTTCCGAAGATATGAACAGGAAAGTTTCGACACCCTGTATCTTCCAAACGAAACCGAATTTTGAAAAATGGTATGGGAAAAAAGTGTTTCGTTTGATAAGAGAAATCTACAATTAAAATATATGTACAAGTCAAAGACTCACCCTGTATATTTTAACTGAAGATTCTTGAGGCCAAAAGAAACCTTCCTTCATTATGTCCATTTTTCGGCTCTGTTTAAAAGATATAGCCATTTGAAATAAATTGGGACAATTACGTCCCTGCTACGATTCTCTGCAAACACCTCAAAGTTCATATTTCTCGATGAAAATTGAGTTGATACGTTTAGGAAATACTCAAGTACTAACCTTATTGGAATACAAATTTTACATACATGATATTTCTCATCAAAAACAGTTAGTTTCATCCGATTATATCTGCAAATAAAAAGCCTTATTTCTCCCACCAAAATAAGTTCCTTCTTCGATTTTCCTGCAGATTTGTTTATAAACACTAATAATTTGTTCATATTTTACTCGAAATCCCAAAACGATCTTATGAAGAAAGGCTTCTCATTCAATTCATCAGAATTCATTATCAAACAAACTAACCTAACCCATTTTGTATCCATTCTGTGAATATTTGCACAGAAATTTTAAGAAGATGTTGCCAGCTTGTTGATATTTTCATTGAGGTTGAGGATTTTTCACGTAACATGGTACAAATATCCTTTCATACGCTTTTATAATATTATTAATGGGCAATTCCGAGGAACCATCCAACTCGTCATCCTGAGCCTCTATTGGCCAGGAGTGTGCACATATGAGGTTAGGTTCTTGCGAACGATATCAATTGCGAAAACGTGAAAATTCTACAACCTTCTCACTTTTAAACGTCAAAAAGATCCGCTATGGAAACAAAGCGAAAGTTTTCCACTCCGTGCTCCAAATTTCACCATACTTATTACACCGTAATATCTTCCCTCAATGCGGAATCCTACCGTAACCCCATTTCCGGCACTGGACAGAGACCTCATTAGACCGCATTCGAATTCTTTTTCACGGACAAAGGTGCATTTCATTGTATTTACAGAGGTAATTAGCTCTTTTCATAATGTATGAACCGTGTTTGCTTTCTCCGAATGCCTCAGTCTGTCCCCACTTTGATATAGGTACTGCTTTATTAGAGATTCTGCCTGATTAAGCAACTTGAGCAAACTATAAAACGGCTGAATTCAGACGGATGCTGCGCTCGTATCTTCTCGTACGAGTTGGCCTTTGAAGTAGGGAACGAGCTGGATGTCAGATTTTGTATTTTAATAATGCCCTACAGCTTAATGCAATATTTTGTAGTCTGGACGATCTTCCGCCAGCTTTTGGAGCCTTCGTCAACTCGATGGAATAGTGGAAAAATCGAAAATATTCTTCTGACAGACTCTACTACGTTTTCGAACGATGTGAGGGTTCTTCTGAAGTTAGAGGTCCAGGTCCTCATCAGCGAACCTACCTAGAGATGTAATGGTTGAAAAAGAAAGCATTGAGAAAGTTAACAGGCTCCTGTGAAAAAACGAAAAATGTTATGTGTTATCTGCGTACTTTGCGAACATCTGATGTTCATGTTTGCTAGGAAAAATTAATATATATTAATGATATAGAAACGGACAGAGATTACCTATCCTGAGTTCATAACTCGTAATTCTCTTTCATTTCAGATGAACACGTTACCTATTACGCATTAAATTATGTAGGTCACTCGACAATACCCCTTTCAATGCTTTATGCAGCAGCAGATGTGGGCGCTTTATTTATTTTATCTGCCTGAATAATCTCATTCTGGAGTACTCTCTTCCCAATCTGATCCAGCAGGTACGTGAGGAAATGTTGACCCCTCATTCAACTTAAACGAATTTCGGATCTTTTGACGCGACTAACGGCTTGAAGATAATATCTCGAATGCGTGATACTGGGAGGGATCATGGCTGAATGGGGCTAATTTCACGTAACAGCTGAATTAGAAGAGGCCGGGATGCCAGATTAACACCAAGGACCTCTTCTGTTGATGAGCTTCTCCAACTTATGTGATACACCGTTCGTTCCGACTCGTTTGCGAAAATTGAATCCGGTGGGGTTCTCTGAAGATGCTGTTTGAATAATATTATCGAATTGAAACTTAAAGCAAAGTTTGTGTTTGCTCAAAACTCTCCGATTTATAGTTTTATTAAAGAATAGGGTAGATGTCTCGACTTCGATGTAAATGTGAAACGAGTCAGGTAATATCGGGAGTGGAAGTCATAAACCAGGTCTCATTTAGGTTTATTATTTATTAGTAAGCTTTCGACTGATGTTTTAGTCTTCTTCAGGAGAACTAAAATAAAAAACATTATGTAACCATGCCACATAGGTCATTCGAATTCAGCAAATTCTAGTATTAATAAAAACAGTTTTACAAACGTCAAAAAAAACAAAAGAACACAAATACAAGCAAAAATACAGGGTGTCTCATTTGAAAGTGTCCACCCTCAATAAATCAACAACGAATCAGGATTTGTGAAAACACTCAAGCAGGTCGATTTTTTATGACAGGGGGACATGATTTGGGATACAAAGCTTGTTTCTACTAGCAACCCTCTGGAGAGGGTAACCCCAACAGGAATTTGAATAAGGAAAGTGGGTCGTTTTGTAGCACAAATGTATGCATGGATTCAAACTTGTATCAACCTGCAGTTTGTGTTCTTATAAGTGAATATTCACAAAGTTACAGGGTTTTCTCATGGAATTATGTTACCGATAAAACTAAATGAAACAGAGATGTTCTAATTGATCGTATAATTCCTATTGAAAAACAAAACAAACAATAAGGTGTTTGATGCATTTTTTCTCATCATGCTTATCAGAATCTGCACTGCCAGGCCAGACGCAAAAAGATTATTGCTTTCAGATAATTTCGTTTCAGTATTCTGCAGGCACGTAGCCAGGATTTTCTTTCGGGGGGGGCCCACAATTTCGGGGGGGGCCCACAATAAGTAAACATTGCAAATTTTGTCAAATATACAGGCATTTTTTGATAAATACAGGCATTTTTTGATATTTCGGGGGGGGCACGGGCCCCCGGGCCCCCCCCTCGCTACGTGCCTGGTATTCTGTATTGCAGAATTATTAGATTTGCGTTTTATCAGTTCTTAATAAAAATAACAAAATGGTTATTTACACGTTGGAGGAGAGAAAAAAAAATATTTCCAGAACAATGACTGTGCTAGGGCTACTGCGAGGATTTTTAATGAACGACATACTGATAAAAATGCTTGTCATCAAAAATCGACCTGTCTGAGTATTCTGATTCGTTGTTGAGTTATTGAGGGTGGACACTTTTAAATGAGCAGGCTCCATGCATAATAGCCAATTTGATAAGTCCTGTGAGCGGAGATGGGACGAAACGTTAACCTATTTCGGATACATAATCTACAGGGTGTCCCAGAAGTCCCGCACTTCCTTGAGGGGATCGAAAGTAAAAAATTTTCTAAGCCCAAATATCCATGTTTGAAATTTTTTGATAACGTAGTTAATAAGTATCTAATTAATTAATGAAAGTGACCAATGAGGAGCGCCCAACGGAAGAATAAGTAGGCAGTGGGCACGCGAGAATGAGACGCCAGTCTATGTTTACTGCGTGAAAAGCTGGCCGCAGCTCTAGCGTCTCTCTCTCTCTCGCGTCCCCACTGCCAATTTATTCTTCTGTTGGGCGCTCCTCATTGGTCACTTTCATTAATTAATAACTAGTTAATTACGTTATCAAAAAATTTCTAACATGGATATTTGGGCTTAGAATATTTTTCACTTTCGATCCCCTCAAGGAAGTGCGGGACTTCTGGGACACCCTGTATATCAACAAGCAAATAATAAATATTTCAAACAGTGTATATCTTTTAATGAGAGGTCGTTACCATGAAGTTCCATATAAATACAGGGTGACTAAACACAATTATAGATGGTTAAACTGACTTCCCTCCAGTTCATTTTCAAACTATCCTGCTCAATCGCGTGTAGCAAAAACTGCTCGTCACAGCTCTGGCAGACGTTCCAACGTTGATATATGATGGGAGTGAGCGACTGAGCCGCGTATTAAATTCCCCCAAATTATGATAAATCATGTGCCTTTAATGAACCGTTTTGAGCGCAACAAAAATGTTGTCGTTGCGCTTCCATTTCTACCGGTCGGGTATTCATAATCGGATTACCGTAGTTTCCGGACAAAATGGTTGCTTCATTCCGAATCACTATAAATTGGGTCAGGAGGTTCTACAGAAATTCGTTCGTTATGTTTGCTTCAACGTCGTATCCTCGGAGCACGGATTCAAGAGCGGAGAGACTCCGGTGTTGTTGGATTTCTTGACTGATCAATACTACATTTTCGTACCAGGACTGCTTTATTGAATTATAGTGCCTAGGAAGCTAGATCTCTGAAAAATGGTTGAGAGTGAGGTGGAATGAGTGCAAAAATGAAACACTTGATTTTACGAAAAAGGGATATTCTGTTGCGTCTCAATTCGCAACATCTGGATAACATAAATGCCGAAATGTTGTATAGATAAATTGCTTAAACCATATGGGATCGAACCCTTGAACTGCAATATTGTTCCATATGCCATTAGTTACAATTCTCGTTCTTTGTTTTAACATACCCTTGTCGACCGATTTAGGGTCTCAACCCAAGAATTTGGGTCAAGTTTAGGAGATTAATCCGGCTTTTTAGTGACCATAACCATGTCCTATGAACCTTTATTCAGTTCCCAGTAAAAGCTCATAAAATTAAATATATTGCCGTTCAAGTTGCAGTTGGTAGGTAAACACGTGTTAGGATCAAATATCAAATCGTCTAAGATTTCTCTCATTGGTCTGTACAGGGTGGCCAGATTTCGATGATTTAGTACTACAACTCCTTAACTATAAGAGATAGAGAAAAAGTAATATACATGTCATGTTCTCTTTTTTCGAGAAACCGAAATTGCTGAAAACCCGAAGTTGCTACGGCGTCTAGTTTCCGAGCTACAGGGCAATTCTGGTATTTGGCCAATTATTATAATTGTCTATAACTTCTGTATTACAGAATCTACGCTCTCGAAATTAACACATCTTTAGGGCACTTTTTTTACTGCTATCCAGCGGTGCTATTGGATTTTTTGTATCTGCTCAAATTTCGGAGCTATAACAAAAAATTTTTTTTTTCAAATGGAAACCATAATGGGAAGTGATATTTCCGAATAGATCTTTCTTCAACGATTTCAAAAATATATATCATGTTATACTTCCGAGTTCACTATATATCGAAAATTTCGAAAAAACACTTCTCGTTCAACAAAATCCAAGCAGTCTTTGATTCACTTCCTTCAAAACTGGGACGGTCATAGAATTCCATGTCTTATTTATTTTCACCTGTCAAATTCAATTCAGTTTCATCATTGCATCGTCTGGCGCTTCTAAAGTTCTTATTTATACCACATCATGCAATTTATATATTTCCTCCAATGACTCGCTCCAATGGACAACGATTTGAACATTTGTTGTGAATATACTTTTTTTCAAATAAATCTATATTTTTTCTTGAAGGAGCTTTTTTTTGCCCCTCATGGAAATATTAATTATTGCTATCAACGGGTTACATAATTATTCAAGTGCTTTTCATTTTTCAATTTAGCAGAGAAATCCTACTAGAATCAACAAGTTTCGCGAAGCCCCTCTATTGGTCTGAGTATTGATGAAGCTAATATTTCCTGAATCAATTTGGCAGCTTACAATAAATGTGAGATATCGAATTCTATGACCTTATAAGAATTTTAGAAGCGCCAGACGATACAACAATGATGAAACTGAATTGAATTTGACAGGTGAAAATAAATAGGACATGAAATTCTATGACCGTCCCAGTTTTGATGGAAGTGAATCAAAGCCTGCTCGGATTTTGTTGAACGAAAAGTGTTTTTTCGAAATTTTCAATATATAGTGAACTCGGAAGTATAACATGATATATATTTTTTAAATCGTTGAAGAAAGATCTATTCGGAAATATCACTTCCCATTATGGTTTCCATTTGAAAAAAAAAATTTTTTGTTATAGCTCCGAAATTTGAGCAGATACAAAAAATCCAATAGCACCGCTGGAAAGCAGTAAAAAGAATGCCCTAAAGATGTGTTAATTTCGAAAGCGTAGATTCTGTAATACGGAAGTTATAGACAATTATAATAATTGGCCAAATACCAGAATCGCCCTGTAGCTCGGAAACTAGACGCCGTAGCAACTTCGGGTTTTCAGAAATTTCGGTTTCTCGAAAAAAGAGAACATGACATGTATATTACTTTTTCTCTATCTCTTATAGTTAAGGAGTTGTAGTACTAAATCATCGAAATCTGGCCACCCTGTACATTCCAGAAATGGGTTGTTTTCCCACTAAAGTCCGAAGTGGCAAATGAGAGCACATTGTTCGCTTAGCGAGGCGTTGTTTGATTTTGACACCCAATCAATTGTTGATCTTCCCCACTTTTATTCAGAGGAAATGAATCTCCCTCATTTTCTTGTTTGTCTTTAAAAACCCATGTTACAGAGACAAGCAGTTAGTGAAGTTTTAGTACTAGTAATCATCACACCTTGCTACCTTGCTATACATTTTCATATAGAAGGTACATTTCCTGATTCCTCCTTGCTGTACATTCTCATATAGAAGGTTGAGTTCATAATCGTCGATCGTCTATTGCCAGTAGTCAATTAGTAATTAGTTATTTTCTGTAATTCACAACAACACTTTGCTCCCTTGCTATATATTTTCATAAAGAAGGTACATTATAATTCTTCCTTGCTAAATATTTTCATATAGAAGGTAGAGTTCATGATTGTGTACATGATACTTGTATAATCGTTTCGTGCTTGCTACCTAAGTTGAGGTAACAAAAAAAGTACAATTATTCTTCGTTGAGAGTTGCTGGATAATTTAAATACACAGATCACTAAATTGTAATATAACAAGTATTTCAACGTATTGGAAACTGAATTATCACTTCGCTGTACAGAAAGCCCCTCCAAAAAGATATTTTCTTTTGTGCAGCTTTCCCTTGGTTTCGAGTTGTAGAATTCAATGGAAAATTAATATTGTTCGGAAAAGTTCCAGATAGATTTATCGTCCAAGTCAAGTAGAATGATCCTGTTAATTCAACTCGGGTTCTCCCAACTTCATCATAAACTATGACGTTTTGATGAACTTCGCGAATATAAATCAGATATAATCTGGCCAACTATCATAGTTTATCAGCAGAGAACAGAGTCTCAACTTTTGATTCTCTTGAAACTGAACAATTCTCGAAGGAATGTGAAAACGAAAACAAACTTGACTGGGAATTTTAGAATAATACGAAGCGTTCTCTTCACGAAAAAAAATAAGAACCAATGATGTTAAGCAATGGCTAATGGCTATACATGATGAGGCTTTGTCTTGTCTATTTTCCAAACTGTTGCTTCCACTCATCATAGGAGGCAAATAACCATTTTTTCAAACATGTAATACTAGCTAACTTTGAACTACTCCTGAGAGGCCTTTGATAGTTGGTACGATGCCATAGAATTTTTAATCTGCTATTGAAGATGTTTGCCAGATTCTACTAATAATGATGTAGGTATCAGCAATAGTAGTTGATGATTTCAATTTAGGAGAGCAGGTGTTCTTATTCGATTCATAATTGGTGGTCAGAATCAGAAACCATAAATCAGAACATCACAGTTGGAGTTGACTGAAAATGCATAAATCATCTATGTTTCATTTCAAATCTTCGAATTGATTGTTGCAGTGAGGGAAATCTTGAACTAATGATATTAAATTCACCTCTTTTGGATCGACTGATGCTTTGTTGAATCCTTACTGTCCATCCCAGATCCTCAAATTACCAAATCAGGAGAAAGAGAATCAAATGTTATCTGTGATTCAGTGCCAAACTTGGAATTAGCTCCGGAGTTGTCCTCAGCTCTTACGAAACGTTATAAATGGGAATCAGTCAATCATCCTCCTTTTTTCAGAAAGCAGACGCCTGTTGTGGACCGGCTAATGGACGGTCCTTTTTCCACGCCACTGTTTCCATTTTTCTCGCAGTCTCGGCATCCAAACTAAAGAGGTTACGATTACAAGAGAACGGACAGTGCATTAGCGACCGGTCTAATGCTTCGTTTGTGAGACTGGCACTGGCATGGCATGGCAACACATGGAGAGCGCACGCAAGTCATGCACGCTCAATTAGTGCTTCACGTTACTTGATAGCCGGTCGGACTCACTTAACTGGGGTTTTCTACCTGCCCTATTCCTGTTTCCAGGCTTCGGGGATGTATGATAGAGGATGTCGACGGATCTAGGGCGAATGGTGATACTTTTCAGTTTGATGATGATGAAATTTTATCTCGGAAAGTTGCAGTCGTCTACATGCATCTTGCAGGCCGTAGGATGCTGAATAGTGTAGTTATGGCAGTTATAAAGGGTGTTTACTATACATATGTAAGTGCTGTTTGTGCTCCCTTTCTGGCTAGTATGTTGGACTCTTCGTTTCCTGAGTGATACCTGAGTGACCAAGAACCCAGACTAAAGTAAATCAGCTTTGAGTCAATAACATAGTTCTAACTCATTCTTTCACCCATTTCATCATAAGTGTCACAGTTTCAGATGAAAATTCTTAAGTATTTGTAGTAGGGGAAGTACGTACAAAATGACATAGGGTTTCATTTCAGAGGCATAACTTGTTAGTAGTGAATTACAGTAATGTCATATTCTACACCTATGATCTTTGGTCCTTACTTTATAAAATCTAATCAACCTTTATGAAATAAAAGTAACAAGAAATGAAATATTCTCAGATGAATTGAGATAAACGAAATTTATTTTGTTCGCATGCTATGGACAAAATGACATACCGGCAATAGGCAACTGTATTTTTCTACTTATAGTTACAAAACTACTGACAAAGTTCACCAATGAAACGCTTGGTTCTTCTAGGAACATCAGCACAAGATGCGTGAGCCCAATGCATGCATCGTAACCAGTCTTCTTCAGGGCTAATCCTGGAGAAGATCTTAATCGGGAAAAAAGGTCTCATAACAATAGATAGATGGACACTGGACAGTGGACAGTCGTCTTCATGATCTCGAAAGTTGCTAGGAACTTTTTCTTGTTCATTGTCTTCTTTGAATAATGCCCTAGAAACTTGTCTCCTTGTTTTTGGAGGAGGTATGGGCTCTTTTTTGATTTGATCGCAATCTTATTAGGTGTAGAAGTTGAACCTAAGTACATTTGTCGAGTCCTCGGCTCACGTTTGCCTTGTTCACTTATAAATCGTCCTTTAGGAATTGGAGAAACCTCCTCATAGGATCAACAAGAGTAGGTTGGGATGCATTGCCTTTATTAGCCGCAGATGAAGATTTTGTTATGAATATGTTAAGACAAGTCCTGATTCTTTGTTTGCTGATGGAGCCTGAGATGGATTGTCTTGGTGTTGTCTGGTAGATACGGTTAATTCAGCTGAAATACCTATGTCATTTTGTCCGTTCACTGTATATGTCATTTTGTCCGTTCACTGTATATGTCATTTTGTCCATATAGCGTTATAAAACTAGAAATGTATCGAATTAACACAAAAAGTATATTCAACATACAAGAAGCTCCGTGAATACAATGACAAATAAGTAAAGTTTGAATTGAATGCAATTTAAATGAAAAAAATGGTGAAAACTGGCCATTTCTCCTTAAAATTTGGCGCAATGAAAGAAAACTCGAGACCTATTGATTTCTGTTATCACTCATAAGGACCGAATGAACCAGAGTAGCTCTTGCTAATTTTCAGAAGTTAATAGAAGACACTCGGGTCGTGTGATATGGTAGGCAGTTCCGCATTTGATACCTCCGAACTCAAGTTATGATGCCTATGTCATTTTGTCCATATATGTCGTTTTGTACGTATTTCCCCTACAAACTCAGATCACTCAAATAATTGAAAAGATCATGTTCAGTTAAGATTATGGCCTTTTTGAACATCAACCACAAACTGACAACACCTTTTCTCTCTTTCGATCAGATTGTTGAAATAGCCTTGATCAATTTCTCTCCAGAGTTGCGGTGAAATCCATTGAACACGATGGGTGGAGCATCATCGTCCAAAAATAAGAATTTTGGTCCAAGAGCAGCATGAAATAAAGGAACAATTCTGTCCTCAACTTGCTCTTGTAAATCTGAGCATTCGTGGAAGCATCAAGCACTAACAAGTCGTCGTTGATGTTTCAAATTGCGTGGTTCATTTTTAGAATAAATGAAACACATAATTTGCATTCATTTTCGAAAACTTTTTATTGGTAATTGAAGTATCAGTCATGACATTTATGTACGGAAAATAATATCTGCCAAATGACCTCCTCTTGCAGCTCTAGAGACGTCCACTCATTTGCTAAAATCTCACTAATGACACGAATAATTTCATCCAGGAATCGATTGTGGATTATTCTTATAAACCTGGCTTTTCACATAACCCCAAAGAAAAAAGTCCAACGGTGTCAAATCAATGATCTTGGTGGCCAATTGACATCACCGTTTCTGGAGATTATTCGTTCAGGAAATTTTTGTCTCAATAAATCAATTGTCTCAATTGCAAAGTGAGGTGTAGCGCCTTTCTGCTGAAACCAAATGTCCTCTAGATCAATATTCATTAATTCAGACAAAAATTCTTTCATCATCCGACGGTATCGATCACCATTGACAGTTACAGCTTCACCAGCAGCATTTTCAAGGAAGTTAGGTCAAATTACACCAACTGACCATAATGCACACCAAACAGTGACTCTTGTAGGATGCGTAGGTTTCTCGATAATAATTCGTGGATATTCCTCTCCCCAGATACGACAATTTAATTTATAAACATAGCCACCAAGTGCATAATGTGCCTCATCGGAAAATATGATTTTTTGAGGAAAATCAGCTGGTTGTTTATTGATGAAATTGTCAAATGAACGACGTTTTAAATGATCTGATGGCTTTAGTTCCTGTGTTATTTGAACCTTATTGCCTTCAGTGCTAAATCCTTGTGTAAAATACGCCATGTTGTGGACCCAGTAATTCCAACTCGTTGTGAACGTCGTCTAATGGACATTTCGGGGTCTTGAGCAACACTTTAATGAACCAAATCAATATTTTCTCATGAACGACCGCTACGACTGTATTTTTCACTTTTTTGGTCTTTCACCGAATCCGTCTTTTGAAATTTTTTAATAATTCGACCAATAGCGCTTTCAGATGGACGATTATGTAAACCATAAAATTCACGTGATTTTCTTAGAATACTTTTCACAGAACGCTGATTTTCATAAAATAATTCAAGAATTTGAACGCGTTGTTGTATCGTGTACGAAGCCATTTTTATAAATGTCATACATCACACTTCTCAAATATCAAAATACCCAGACGAATTCAGTACGCCATCTATATTTCATTTATTCTTAAGAAAAACCGCGCGATTTGAAACAGCCTTAAGATCAACATCTCGAAGTTCCCGAGGAATCGTTGCAATTGAAACCAAATCAACGGAAGCGTTCCAGAGCCGCTGTTGCATGATTCGATAAGTAGGTACTCAAAGGCTCTCTACGGGTAGACACAGTCAGAAACCCATCTTGTTGAGGAGTGGCAGATCTTGCGTCCACTCCACGATCTTCTGTCATCTGTCACGTTTCCAGTTTCTCAATATCAATGGACGAGTCGGACAACTACGTTTTCACCAACTTGAAATGATTCGTAACATCTCTCTGATTACATCCTGCCTCGATCACACCAATTCCTTCAGTTATTTCTGGATTCAGAGAATCCCCAAACTCACGAATTAGGATAATAATGGAAGAAAAACAAACTAACCATAACACACCCAAAGATCCTTCCAAGCGTGAGGAAATAACAACCCTCTCACAAGTGGTTTGCATTCTTAACCGTGACTTTCGCAACTCCCAGCCCCTTATTATACCCTTTGACATAGTTCGGGCACACATTCTAATTCGGGGCCTTAAAATCTCATTCTCTGAAATCGTGTTAACGACCAATATATAATTGGGGGATCGGGAGACACTTCAGGGATAGTGGAGGATATTGAGGGTCGAAAAGGGAAGTTTGTATCTTGATGTTCGACAGGGGCTGACTAAATTATGTGATTGCATAGTTTCTTGTTAGCACCGGAGGGATCTGACGACCCTTTTATATCAAATATGTTCGACGACGGCCAAACTGCGGAGTTATTGGAATATCTGAGATGGCTTATCGGATCTGATGACATTGTCCTTCGACTGTTGATTACTTTGTCGGCGGTCGTCAAAATTACGTGGCGGTTACGAAGTTTGGGTAGTAATTGAGCTTGGTGGAACGTCCATTCAATTATATAATAATTATAATTGTTTTGACCGGATTCACAGTGTGATCACGTCGAGCTTGAACATTTTTCATTATCGAATGATGAGAGAGCGTTGTTGAAGCCTTCGTTTGAATTCCCAATTCAGGAACAGCTTGTATAAATGTTGTGGAAGTAAAGATGACAGCAATGAATTTTTTTAACGAACGTCTAAAGGAAGTTTCAAATTGCGCGTTCTTTTTTAGAATAAATAAAACACATAATTTGCATTCATTTTCAAAACTTTTTATTGGTGATTGAAGTATCTATTATGACATGTACGGAAAGTAATATCTGAGAAATGGCCTCTTCTTGCAGCTCTACAGACGTCCATCTTTTGCTAACATTTTCAATGACATTTCGACATAATTGAGGCTCTATCTCACTAATGACACGAATAATTTCATTCTTCAGTTCAGGAATCGATTGTGGCTCATTCTTATAGACCTGGCTTTTCACATGACCCCCTAGAAAATAGGCCAACGTTGTCAAATCATATGATCTTGATGGCTAATTGACATTACCGTTTCTGGAGATTATTCGTCCAGGAAATGTTTGTCTCAATAAATACATTGTGTCATTTGCAAAGTAGACCAATTTTCATTAATTTAGGCCTCAAAAATTCGATTATCATCCAACGGTATCGGTCATTCTTCACAGAACGCTGATTTTCATCAAATAATTCAACAATTTGACCGCGTTGTCGTATCGTGTACGAAGCCTTTTTTTTTCAATGTCATACATTACACTTCTCAAATGTCAATTTCAGTGCACCATCTATAATTTATGTATTCTGGAAAAACCGCACAATTTGAAACACCCTATATATTAGAAAACTCTCCACAAATTGAAATGAAAAGAAACATCAAATTCCTTCTCAACGTGATTGCAAATTGGCGGAGGATCTAGTTCCTTTCGAAATCAAATATTTGAATATTCTGGTCAGAATATTCAAATCAAATCAATACAAACAGATTCATACATTGAAAATATGTCGATCAAGCAACTAAAAGGATTGTATTAATCGACCTCTTTGAGTTCCAGAAGGAACTCCACTTTTCAAGCCCGGTGATTCTGGTCTTAATATTAGGGCTCAAGTAATGAAATTATTGTATCGACATCAGTCACTGATAATTTCTCATATTTTCCAGTCAATAGGAACTCCATAAGTTGGTGGAAACTACATTGAAAGATCACATATTATACTCCATTCAATTTTATTAAGTGTCCCAGTTGGCCAAGATTTGGGTTTTTCGAGTTTTTCACTTGAATTGACGCAGGTTGGTACTCGTGGAATGTCAAAAAATCCTAAGAGACGTTGCCAATGATAATTTCTATTTACTCTTCTTCAACTTTGTAAATGGAGTTGATTCTTTTAAGGTTTAACTTTGACAGAGTTTTCGTAATACTACATTTTCCTACTGGGATTATTTCAAGTTGAGGCAGTTGAGCAGAAAGGTATTTAAATGTCTTCTGTAGGCTTATTTCTTGCGAATCTTGAAAAATGGGGAATTCTATAGGTCGGTCTGTTCGTTTAGAAGTTTTTCTGTCGGGTTATTCGAGTATTTTTATTCTTTCTTCAAATGAACTACACTGCGCAAAAAAATTAACGCACATTATGGAAATCTCAAATTTATTCTACAACTGAAGGTGTTCTCAATGATAATTATTTTTATCAGAATTATGCATGCATATGTTATCCACTTTCAACGTTTTTCTTCAATACAGATGTTTTCTCCCAGCAGGAATAAAAAAAGATGATATTATCAGATTTTGAACGTATTGGCTCCATTCTAAAATCAGTTGTTCTCGATCAATTCTAGTGATCAATAGTTTTTCTTTCGTTTGATTTTCTGCACCCGATCGCTATGCAACGCGAAACACGCAATTTGACCCGAGAGGAATGTGCCCAAGCGGTAGTTTGCGAGAAGAAGGTTGGACAAACACAATAATTGCAGAAAGGTTTGGAGTTTCCCATACAAGTGTGTGCAGAATGTTGCAGCGATTCAGGGAGACAGGTATGAATGTCCGAAGACCAGGACAGGGTAGACCACGGGTAACAACTGCCATTCAAGAACGTTACTTGAGAGTTTCTTCGTTGAGACAACGGTCTGCAACCGCTCGCCTCCTTCAAAATCAGCTTGAGCAAACTCATGAGGTGCAAATTAGCACAAAGACAATAAGAAATCACCTCAGAGAATATGATTTAAGGCCTCGTGTCGCGGCAAGAGGCCCAGCTCTCACCCCAGCCCATCGATGGGCGCGTTTGGATTTTGCGAGAGAGCATATCCATTGGGAAGAGGCCGATTGGGAATGAGTTCTCTTCACAGATGAGTCTAGATTCTGCCTCTACCATTGCGATCGACATTCCCTTGTATACAAACGTCCACATGAAAGATATGCTCAGTGCAATTTCCTGAATACTACTGGTTTCATGGGAGGATCGATTAAGGTATGGGGTGGAATATCTTTGACTGCTCGCACAGATAATGGAGCTATGAATGGTGATAAGTATATAAGGAACATTCTTGAAGAGCATGTAGTGCCATTTGCCCCATACATTGGTGAAAATTTCATTTTTATGGACTATACTGCCAGACCCCATCGTGCGCGCATCGTTCAGGAGTACCTTGAAGAGGTTGGAGTCTCTCGGATGGAACGGCCAGCAAGAAGTCCAGATTTCAACACGATTGAGCAGGTTTGGGACAACCTCAATAGAAGGCTGAGAAGTTCAGAAAATCATCCAGCTACTCTTAATGACTTAGGAATTCAACTCGGAGAAATCTGGGAAGAATTAGATCAGAACATTTCAAGATCACTCATTTTGAGTATGAACCGTCGTTGCCGAGTTGTAATTAACGCAAGGGGTGGAAATACCAAGTATTAAATCATTTATCAGCATTTCAGTAATTTGAAAATTGTTCATTTCTCTTCTTTCACATAAGATTCGGTGAAATCCTGAATTTTTTCCATTTGATGTGTCTTGTTTGGTTCGAAACCTTCCCGAGAGAACATAAAAAATAAGTTATACAGTCAATGTAGAGTTAACTTTCATTAAAATTGAGATTTTCAGAATGTGCGTTAATTTTTTTGCGCAGTATATCACAAAGTAACGGACTATTCGTTCCATTATTCTCCAGTAAAATTTCAATACTCGATTCTTGATTTCCGTACAAGAAAATATTATAACTGAATCTTTCCAACATGTTCCTGTACATGAAATATTTTCAGTTGTAACAGAGGAGAAAGTTTCTTCAACATTCGCCAGGTCTTTGGAATGATTGAATTCACATAATATTTTCTCAAATTCATTATTTTCCCAAAATGAATAAATATTTTGTTGAATATATAATTACTTGATACGACCTCTATGTAAAAGGACAACATTTCTTAGTTATATGACAGAAAATTGACTATAACCCAACATTTTCAAAATATACACGGTGACATTTGTGTCAGAAAGTCATGGCCAACCGGGATACATTATAAAAGCGAATGGAGTATAGATACAAGTCGATTTGATATAATAAAATATAATGTGATCATATGATATGATAACTGCGTGTTGAAATACTGTCTTCGCCTCTCACGGCATTTCAAACAGATCCCCGAAGACACAAGGAAGCACAAAATATGTCCCATTAAAGCCCATCCCCAGCGAGAGTCTAATCTAATCCCGCACCGCTAGAATGCACCCCAAAGTGATAACAAAAATAATTAACAGTTATCCGGGAATTAAGAACAAGCAGATAAGACGAACAACTACATTCTCTCCTAGTATTTTCCCGAATAGCTATCCAATTCCCGTTGAGTGCATATTTATGTAACGCCTTCCATTCCCACTCGGCGTTCTGGCGCGATTATTCGCCTGAGGGAAGTGAATAGGTTCATTATATTTAATAAGCTTGCTTTCCAGTCTTCGTGAAAAATAATCTAATAATGGCAGCGACGACGCCCAGAAGGAAATGAATAATATCTCACTTAATGCCGGAGTGAAATCTATTTTTTTTTCTTCTCGAAAAGGGTGCACTGAATATCCCGGTAATTTGTCTGATTTATCGTGAGAAGGAGGGAATCATTGGAGGATGTGGAGACGCGGCGCGAGACGAATTTGGGAGAATCCACGCCAGGTTTTTCCGATGGGGGATGATAAATCAAATTTCGACAGAATGTGACGGTTGATTATTGGAAAGTGATGCCATAAGACACTTTTTAGGTTTATCCGTTAATGTGCGAATAGAGAATAATTCAATTCATTCTCACACAATCATGCAATTTATACAGGGTGGTTCATGGAGAAATTATTTTGAAAAATGGCATGTAATGACATGGTCATACTTTGATGTGAAAGATGAGTTTTTAAATAGGTACTATACCGAATTAATTGAATAGCTTGAGAAATACACTGCGCAAAAAAATTTACGCACATTCTGAAAATCTCAATTTTGCTGAAATTTAACTCTACATTGACTTTATAACTTATTTTTTATGTTCTCTCGGGAAGGTTTCGAACAAGAACAAGACACGTTAAATGGAAGAAAAATTCAGGATTTCACCGAATCTTATGTGAAAGAAGAGAAATGAACAATTTTCAAAATACTGATATGCTGATAAGTGATTTAATACTTGGTATTTCCACCCCTTGCGTTAATTACAGCTCGGCAACGACGGTTCACACTCAAAATGAGTGATCTTAAAATGTTCTGATCTAATCCTTTCCAGATTTCTCCGAGTTGGATTCCTAAGTCATTAGGAGTAGCTGGATGATTTTCTGATTACTCAGCCTTCTATTGAGGTTGTCCCAAACCTGCTCAATCGGATTGAGATCTGGACTTCTTGCTGGCCATTCCATTCGAGAGACTTCAACCTCTTCAGGGTACTCCTGAACGATGCGCGCACGATGGGGTCTGGCATTATCGTCCATAAAAATGAAATTTTCACCAATGTATTGGGCAAATGGCACTACATGCTCTTCAAGAATGTTCCTTATATACTTATCAGCATTCATAGCTCCATTATCAACGACCACTAAGTCTGTGCGAGCAGTCAAAGATATTCCACCCCATACCATAATCGATCCTCCCCCGAAACCAGTAGTATTCAAGGAATTGCACTGAGCATATCTTTCATGTGGACGTCTGTATACAAGAGAACGTCGATCACAATGGTAGAGGCAGAATCTAGACTCATCTGTGAAGAGAACTCTTTCCCAATCGGCCTCTTCCCAATGGATATGCTCTCTCGCAAAATCCAAACGCGCCCTTCGATGGGCTGGGGCTGATTTTGAAGGAGGCGAGCGGTTGCAAACCGTTGTCTCAACGAAGAAACTCTCAAGTAACGTTCTTGAATGGCAGTTGTTACCCGTGGTCTACCCTGTCCTGGTCTTCGGACATTCAAACCTGTCTCCCTGAATCGCTGCAACATTCTGGACACACTTGTATGGGAAACTCCAAACCTTTATGCAATTCTGTATGTCCACCCTTCTTCTCGCAAAAGTACCGCTTGGGCAGATTCCTCTTGGGTCAAATTGCGTGTTTCGCGTTGCATAGCGATCGAGTGTAGAAAATCAAACGAAAGAAAAATTATTGATCACTAGAATTGATCGAGAACAACTGATTTTAGAATGGAGCCAATACATTCAAAATCTGATAATATCATCTTTTTTTATTCCTGCTGGGAGAAAACATCTGTATTGAAGAAAAACGTTGAAAGTGGATAACATATGCATGCATAATTCTGATAAAAATAATTATCATTGAGAACACCTTCAGTTGTAGAATAGAAGGCCGTAGCCAGGAGGGGGTCCGATGGGGTCCGGACCCCCCACGGAAATGTTTTCTAGAGCTCAGTTCAACGGATACCCCCCCTTCCCCGAAATTTTTTTTTCTAGCTACGGCGTTGGACGGACCCCCCTCCCGAAATTTTATTCTAGCTACGGCCTTGGTAGAATAAATTTGAGATTTCCATAATGTGCGTTAATTTTTTTACGCAGTGTATTTCGACTCATAGTATAGTTTTGTATAGTATGAAATGAAAATATTTTTTCCCATCACCTGGTGATTTAATTAAGTAGGTATCATCCTTGATCAACCAACAACTTACTCTTTCCGCGAACATAACTTTCTTCATTAATAAACGGGCCTAATCATACCAATTAAGGGCGGAGATTGGATCAGAAGAACAATCCAGTTGATTAATCACCACCTTCGCGATTAGTCCACTCGAACTGGATCCGATTCGTGAACTACGCGTATAAAATAGTATAAATACGGTAATATATTAGAGGCGCTTTCGTTTATCGCCCCAAATTTATACTATATAGACTGCAATGGAACGCTTGCCTGTTTTATTTATGTTACAGTAACACGATACTTAAGTCACGTTAGAATTTTTTCACTGGAGCTTTTTATGTTAATTTAATGATAAAATATGGCATTGTACTCACTTATATTGTATGAGATTAATCATTTCATATCTTTGAAAAGGAAAACATTCCGCGTTCTAGTTGGTCGTTATCCGGAATCTTGCGTTCAGCGTTTCACCTGTGGAGAACTATTTTGAGTTCGTACGGCGTTCATGCTGTTTTTTAGCCAGAGATTTAATGCTGAGCACCATTAGCCCAATGATTTATCATGACGCGGACCTTTTTATACGTCAATTAAAGTGTGCAACAAAGTTTTGTTCAAATGTGTTGAATTTTCCTATATTCAGTGAAACAAAAAAATAGTAATGTGAGAAATTAAACGTATTCTAGGAATAGAATAACGAAGAACAGTCAGTGACATTCAAAAACCATCGAGATGATGTAATTCTGCCACAGATTCCGTTGACAACGATCATCCTAAAAATCGAACACACTGCTCATAAGGACTGAACGAGAATAAATTCGCTATCGCAAAAACGCTTATATCTTTTGACCCACTAGACCGATTTCGAAAATCAAACTCATTTTCGAATCATCTTCTAATTCTAAGAAAAACAGTTTTTACAGTAAAAAACCAGAACTATTTTTTACAAAATTCATGGATTTTTTCTGGAATTCTTCCCATCATGCTTCTTATAGTGTTCTCAGTCACTTTCTGGGATGCTGTCTTCCACTTTTGCTTGAATTCCGCTAATGTTTTCGTTGATTTCTTAGTCTTCTTCAATTCTCTTTTTACCAGGGCCCAATATCTTTCGATTGGCCTGAGTTCTGGGCAATTTGGTGGATTGGCCTCTTTGGGGACACAAACCACCTCATTAGCTTCGTACCATTCCTTGGTGGCCTTGCTGTAGTGGCATGTAGCTAAATCTGGCCAAAAGATTGTTGACACATCGTGCTCACGTAAAAATGGTAAAAGTCGCTTCTTCAAGCATTCCTCGATGTATATCTTCGAGTCAACAGAGCCTTGGCCAACGAAAAATTCGCTCCTTTTCCCACAAGTGCAAATTGCTTGCCAAACCAGGAATTTTTTAGGAAACTTTGCTTGTTTCTTCAAGCGAAATTGTTCGTCAACATTTCCACGAGAATCTGCAGTATAAAATTCCTGACCAGGAAGTTGCGAGAAATTAGCATAGGTTTCGTCGTCCATCACGCAACAGGAAAAATTTTTCAAGAAATCTTCTTTTCATTTCTTTGCTCTTGATTTCGATTCTTGATTCTTCACAGCGTTCCTGTCTGGCACTTTCTGCACTTTGTATGTTCTGAGCTCACAACTCGACTCGATTTTCTGAACGGTTGACTGCGAACCCACTATTTGCGCCACTTTCCGTCCTGAAAGGTTTGGATTCTTCTGAAGAAGGCTGATGGCTTTCTTCACTTTTTTCGGGCTATGAAACCCCTTTTTCCTCCGGGTTCCTTCCTTGCAGTTAATTGTAAGATCTTCGTTGAAGCGCTTAACAACTCTTGATACCGTTTCCGGACGAACGCGAGCCTCTTTTGCGATTCTTTTGAAGCTCCATTTTCGATTATTTTGAAAAAGTTTCACTACAAATTCTCGTGTTTTCACTTCGCTTGACATTTTGCGACAGAGAATTGGAATATCTATGAAGTAAATGTTCCACACGTTCATAACAAAGATAACTATGATCAAATTTAGATTTTTTCTCAATTGTTTCAAGAGATATAGGCGTTTTTGTGATAGCGAATTTATTCTCGTTCAGTCCTTATAAAAAAACAGAAATAAAATCCTTATGACGAGATATTCTCCGAATAAATCATCCCAGTCCTGGCGATTCAGCGAGAAATACCTCGATCCCAAATAAATTTCCCTCTCCACAACACGAATCTCCTCTACTTCCTGTAAATTCCAATCGCAAACGTATTAACAGAAAGGACCGAAAGTTTCCTCTCATTTAGGTCCGTTCCTCCGGTTCTGAAATCGTTGTGAAAAATTCAGGAGATGAAGTCGGCACTGGCATCGATCCCAGGAAATTATTCCGCTCGAAAATAATTCCCGAAATGATCCCGTTGGGTGGCGGATGAGAGGTCCCCGAGGAGTGGAGGGTTTATATCGGGAAGAATGAATAATATCCTAGGCGGCCGCGATAATAATTAGACCAATCGATCGGGGGTTTGTTCGAGATCGTTTAAAACGCGATCGTTAGTCTGGAACACTCCGGGACGAATGGAGAGAAATGGCGCTATAAATATTTAAATCGTTTCGGGAACAATTGTGTTCTTGAACCGTGGAGTTTTAACATCTCTTATTCATTTCTTGAGTGCGCTGTTCACTAACATTTCTTCATTACGTTGTGGAGATGAGGTTATAGTTGTGAAAGTGGCGGAATAAAAAACTAGGAGAAAAAACACCCAGAAATATTGAACTCATCACAACAATTCTTCCTGTACATTTTCCTTAGGGTTAGGTTGGTGTTTGATAATAGCTGCAGAATAATCCAAACCTTGAATGACCATCAAACATGCCCAAATTAAGTTGGATTCATTTCTTCCCTGGACTAATACAGTCCATCATATTGGTGCCTAGGAGTGATTGATAGGACAAAATGAAGTTCAAATCTTCTGATTCAGCAATAAGGATTCGCATTGCTCTCCAAACCATCGATCCGCAAATGATCTTGTGGACGTGAAGTGAAGCCGTAGAGCTAAAAGCCCACCTGATAAAAGTGCACATTTGGTAGCTCATTTTCAGTAGTAATATCCCTAGGACCTTGATGATAGACGAGATAATTTTATGACCATCGAAACCTCGTTCAACGAGCTTGAGATATTGGTTATAAAATTATGAGGCATTTATCAATGTCCGAGGAATACCCGGCAGAAAATTTTTTGACAGAAAAAATGTATAACTTAACACAACAAAACATTTATTTATTTATTGAAAGTACAATTAGTGAAAGTGCAATTCGTAAAATTCAACTCAACATTCAGATTGCTATTCTCTTGTATAGAAGATCTATTTCCACGCATAATATTTAATATCTTGTTGTGGTGTTCTTGATCGAGGTTTAGGTATGGTTTGATAGAATTCTGATTGCTATGACCAGTAATCTTCAGCAATTGTTGTTTCTCTACACCACTTTTTGTTAATTGACTGACAGCTGTTGATCTATTTGAATGATTCGTTATCTTTTTGTCTTTGACATTCAAGCCAATTGCTTCGGCAGCATATTTGGTCCATTTATTTATGGTATTCCTTCCAACAGGTACATTATCGTACCATTTGTCGGTTTCATTTTTCCAATATCGATTTGGTTTCAAGAATAGTCGTGGTGAGGTAATATTTTCGCCTCGTTTTGATATTAGGTTATGAAAAAGACGTACAGGGCAGCTTTGTCTCTCACTATTGGAAACCAACCATTTACGACTTGTACAGCTTTTAGAACCACCTTGGCACGTTTTACTGAATACCGGATTGTATTCAATGAAATTTGTTGGAGAACCATCGTTAATCTTCTCGATTTGAAGAAAATTCTCCAAACAAGCAACTGCCTCTTCTCCTAGCCACGCTAGTTCTACTGCAGCAATATGATAAAATTTACGCATAAGACCTTCAGGAGTATTTTCATCCCATAGCAATATTATTCTGTTAACTTCAGACAAATTTAACGAAACTGAACTGGATTTACGTTTACTTGGGTCTGCTTGCAATTTTTTTCTGATTGCATCGCGGGCATCTCGCTCGGGTAGGTTTAAATATTATATTATTAAACGGGTCAATCATAATGTTGTAGTCCTCATAATACTTTTCTTGTAAGAGTTTGCTCGAAACATTCCACATTGTCTTTACCGTTGCTTCTTGGAATTCTGTTCCGTCTTTTTTTCTCATATTGACAGCCCAATCTTCGAGTATAAACGCCAGTTCTTCCAAGCTTTTGCGTTCATTCAATTCGTATGATCGTTCGTAGCAAAATTCCATAAATATTCCCCAAATATATTTGTGGCTATTAGAAGTATTTCTGGGAATGTTTTCTTTGATAAGCTCATTTATATTTTTAACATTACCAAAACGTGACATTTTGAAATTTGTTTGGAATGATGCTGCCATGGAACTATTATATAATTTTAAAAGACTCTATCGTGTTATCAGTGGAATTAAAAATTGCATTGGATGTAGTTTTCGATGTAATGTTGACATGATTGACTGAAATGGTTCCATATCGTCGGTCCCGTACCAAAACCATGAATGTGCAAAATTGACCGTTTTGACCTAAGTCCATCCTAAGTCTTAAAATGACCCATATTATTCATTTAGACAAAATAAATTAGTCAATACGACTTCTACTTCTTGCAGAGAATATTTAAAGTCACACAAAAACCCTATTTTTCTCACTAGTTACAAACTTCAAATGCGATTATCTCAAAACTGTAATTTTGCACATTCATGGTTTTGGCATGGGACCGACGATATGATACATAAAATTGGATTTGTTGTTAGAACTGTCAAAAAATTTTCAATATAACCAATCGCAAGACTCACAACATCAACTTCTTAGTCGATTTCCCTCATTATCCGACACGAGTTGCTGCAAATATGCACATGTTTATGTTCGCATTTAATGATTGTAGGTAACAATGCATGGCCTGTAATCTGGTGGTATTAAAATGGTATTACATGGATTTGTAGCACCGGCATCGCGTATAAAACACGTAATGATATATTCTTCCCCTATTAGAAACGGTCCGCTCTGTAATACGCTGGAATTAAGTTCAATAATTTCATGCTGAGGGTGAGTAATGAAGAACTGAATGAGAAATCTATTTCCGTGACATCGTTTTGGTACAGTTTTGAGAACTTCTCATCATGCTTAAGCAGGAAAAGAAAGAATTCCATCAGCAAAATGAAATCTTGAAAAGCTATATGCTGATTTAGGGAAGTGGACTTGATGATTATGGTATTGTATAAAGGACACAATGCTTATAGCCACAGATTCACCTTTACGCATGTAAAGCTGGCCTAATCTTCATCTTGAACTTCAACCTTGTGGTTTAATGGCCCTCATTCTGAACTCCTCATTTCGATGCGTAATAATCTTACAATTCCAGTTTTTCCAAAGCTACTAATATTCCGAGAATAATAGACTGCAATCCAGCAATTGCTGTCTTCATTTCGATGAATTTATAAATCAAAGAGTCACCTGGAATTGTCCCGGAATGACCCCTCAATCATTCAGTGGTCGCAGTATTTAGAAAAGTCGATATCGGTATGTCACAATCAGTTTAGGACTTGTGGAACCTCTCAGACGTAATAACGTCATCGGGAACAATCAATAGGAGTTCGCCCTAGACAATTGGAAGTTTCTCTCGAAATCCTTTCCTGTTCGGGAAATGGAGTGTAAAAACGCAGCCTCTTTTCAATCTGCGGAAGAGCGGACGGAATCCGCTCAAGTGCAGCGGCGTAGACGGGTTTCCTGCGGGGTTTTGCTGGTATCCATTGTGGGAGTTGGAAATTAGATGGATAAATTTGAATTGAAGCTATGCGGCATGACAGTATGAAATAGCAAGGAAAATCCTCTTGAAGTTGGTTACAAATGAGATACAAAGGACCTTCGATAACTCGTATGTCGCCCACTATAATGCAACATTTCTTTGAGAAATTGACATCCGGAAACTTAGTCGAAATGTCAGAACTATGTCGAAATGTCAGAACTTGTCGACGTGCCGGAAAATTGATAAATTTTAGGAACATTGTCGAAATGTCTGAACTACACTGCGCAAAAAAATTACCGCAAATTATGGAAATCTCAAATTTATTCTACAACTGAAGGTGTTCTCAATGATAATTATTTTTATCAGAATTATGCATGCATATTTTATCCACTTTCAACGTTTTTCTTCAATACAAATGTTTTCTCCCAGCAGAAATAAAAAAGAATGATTTTATCAGATTTTGAATGTATTCGCTCCATTCTTAAATCAGTTGTTCTCGATCAATTCTAGTGATCAATAGTTTTTCTTTCGTTTGATTTTCTACACTCTATCGCTATGCAACGCGAAACACGCAATTTGACCCAAAAGGAATGTGCCCAAGAGGTAGTTTTGCGAGAATAAGGGTGGACATACACAAGAATTGCAGAAAGGTTTGGAGTTTCCCATACAAGTGTGTCCAGAATGTTGCACGATTCAGGAAGACAGGTATGAATGTCCGAAGACCAGGACAGGGTAGACCACGGGTAACAACTGCCATTCAAGAACGTTACTTGAGAGTTTCTTCGTTGAGACAACGGTTTGCAACCGCTCGTCTCCTTCAAAATCAGCTTGAGCAAACTCATGAGGTGCAAATTAGCACAAAGACAATAAGAAATCGCCTCAGAGAATATGATTTAAGACCTCGTGTCGCGGCAAGAGGCCCAGCTCTCACCCCAGCCGATCGAAGGGCGCGTTTGGATTTTGCGAGAGAGAATATCCATTGGGAAGAGGCCGATTGGAAAAGAGTTCTCTTCACAGATGAGTCTAGATTTTGCTTCTACCATTGTGATCGACATGAAAGATATGCTCAGTGAAATTTCCTGAATACTATTGGTTTCGGGGTAGGATCGATTATTGTATGGGGTGGAATATCTTTGACTGCTCGCACAGACCTAGTGGTCGTTGATAATGGAGCTATGAATGCTGATAAGTATATAAGGAACATTCTTAAAGAGCATGTAGTGCCATTATTTGCCCCATACATTGGTGAAAATTTCATTTTTATGGACGATAATGCCAGACCCCATCGTGCGCGCATCCTTCAGGAGTACCTTGAAGAGGTTGAAGTCTCTCGAATGGAATGGCCAGCAAGAAGTCCAGATTTCAATCCGATTGAGCAGGTTTGGGACAACCTCAATAAAGGGCTGAGAAGTTCAGAAAATCATCCAGCTACTCTTAATGACTTAGGAATCCAACTCGGAGAAATCTGGGAAGGATTAGATCAGAACATTTTAAGATCACTCATTTTGAGTATGAACTGTCGTTGCCGAGCTGTAATTAACGCGAGGGGTGGAAATACCAAGTATTAAATCACTTATTAGCATTTCAGTATTTTGAAAATTGTTCATTTCTCTTCTTTCACATAAGATTCGGTGAAATCCTGAATTTTTCTTCCATTTAATGTGTCTTGTTTCTTTCAATACCTTCCCGAGAGAACATAAAAAATAATAGTAATAAAGACAATAAAGTCAATGTAGAGTTACCTTTCATTAAAATTGAGATTTTCAGAATGTGCGTTAATTTTTTTGCGCAGTGTATGTCCAAATGTCGGAACTTTGTCGAAATAACGGAGTTTAATTGAAGTTTCAGAACTATGACAATTTTTAGGAATTTTGTCGAAGTGTCGGAGCTTTCCCAAATTGGAGGAACTTTGTCGAAGTGTCAAAACTTTTGTCGAAGTGTCGGAACTTCGTCGAAGTGTCGGAACTTCGTCGAAGTGTCGGAACTTTGTCGAAATGTACCAAATCTGTATGTAAACTCTATTAAGAGGTCAAGTTTAGTGCCTTCAAGTAGTTTAAGTGCATCAAGTGGTCGAGTCTGCTGTCTTTGTCAACATTTCGTAGCACTTCACCTGTGATCAAAGGAGCCACAATAAAAACAAATTCATGAACTGCAAGATATGTTTTTCATAACCGAATTCTTAAGCTATCACAGATTTTCTCCACTTTTGCCATTGAGTTTTAAACTAGAGTGAGTCGAATTTTTATATCTTATATTTTGTGCAGGTTATCAGTGGATTTTGTCGATATTGAATGGATTCTGTTACTGGCCTACTTCAAATAGCCTTCCCGCGGACGCCCCTGGTTTTCAAGAAAGGTGGAATTGAAGACGACGCAAAAGCCTACTAGCTACTTGGGACCGGACAATGGATCGGCTTTCAAAGGACAAAGGGCGCGCAATTACGGGCAGAATAATCAAAGTCTACATCCTGTAATGGGGCCCGGAGTTAGCTTCAGGGATTTCCAAAATGCAGCTTATGCAGCCAGCCAGCGCCTGCTCTGACCGCAATCCCGATAGGATAGATGCTTCATTTCAGGATGAAAGAGTCTCTATTTGACTTTTATTATGACCAACAATGACTTTTTTCGAAAGCGAGGCGCACGGGACTTATTGAGTTTCAAGAATTATTTACAGAGAGAGGCCATAGCAAATTGCTGTAGCCATTACGTGGTCCTTGAGAGCCCAAATTGAATGGGGTCAATTAGTTCTTTTTTCAAGTTCATGGACAAATATCTAGGTACACAGTACGCCCTGAGATTTTCAGAGTGAACCTCCTAGATAACCGGTGGCCATATGCCCCTCATAAGGTGTATATATTTCCTAGTTTTGTATATTTGGAGCTGATATTGGTCACATGTTCTGCTCAACAGATACGAGGATGTATTGACATCTAGTTAGAAGTGTCAGTGTAGAGTTCGACGTCAAAAAAGTGAAAAAGTAAAGATGTCCACCGAAATTGTGAAAATCGAAAAATTGGAGTATCGAGCCATCATCAAGTACCTGTATTAGGGTTAAGAGGTAAGCAGATAAACGAAGATATGCTTAATACCCTTGGTAATCAATGTCGTTCGTATGCGACCGTGAAAAATTGGACTGCAAGCTTCAAAAGAGGTTAATTTTCCATTAAAGATGATGACCGATCGGGAAGACCAGTTTCTGTGTCAGTCCCCGAAAATATCGATGCAGTTCATGACATGATTTTATCAGACCGTCGAATTGGACTAAAACGGATATCTGAAGCACTGAAGATTTCATACGAACGCGTTCATCATATATTTCACGTCAATTTGGACATGAGAAAAATTTCTGTAAAATGGATACCCAAATGTTTGAATGTTGACCAAAAGCGTGCGAGGGTAGAAGCATCGCGTTCGATCTGTGCTCGATTTGAAAACGATGTAGACTTCTTAAACCGAATTGTTACTATGGATGAGACTTGAGTACATTTCTACGATCCAGAAACAAAGCAACAATCGATGGAATGACGATACTCTGGTTCTCCAAGACCTAAGAAGTTTCGTGTCCAAAAATCTGCTAGAAAAGTTCTTGCTTCAGTTTTTTGGGATCACCATGAAGTATTCATGATTGATTTTTTGGATAAGGGTAGAACAATAACTGGAGATTACTATTCGATATTACTGACTACTTCATGGAAAAAAATGAAGAGAAAAGACGCGGAAAGCTATCCAAAGGTGTTTTGTTTTTACAGGACAACGCCCCAGTACAAAAATCTCATGTCGCTATGCAAAAAATTCGTGATTTAGGGTTAGAATTACTAGAACACCCCCCTTATTCACCAGATTTGGCTCCGTCCGACTGTCATCGCTTTCCTCAACTGAAAAAAATTTAAAAGGTCGTAAATTTCTTCCAACGAGGAGGTAATAAAAGCTGTTGAGGACTAGTTTGCAGAGCAAGAAGAAACAAAGGTCTAGAGACGTTGCAGGTTCGCTGTAATAAATGTATTCAATTGAGAGGAGAATATGTTGAGTATTTAAATATTTTGACATTGAAATTTTGTTTGGTTCTATAGTAGGCTGAGAATTTTTCAATATATCCTCGTAAACCAGCATTTTAGAATTTTTCCATGTCACTGTGTTTAACCCAAATGAGAAAGAACTATAGGCAATCATACATCGTTTTGTATGGAGCAGAATAAAGTTCTTTATTGACTATCTGGTTTGAGACAATACTCATTGATTTATATCAAGTGCTTTAGTGTTTCCTTCTTCAATTGCTTGAGGTGATGTTTTTTGATTAATTCATGATTTCAAAGGGGTTTTGGTATAATTACTCGAAAAGTTATTGACCATTTTACTACTTCATTATGCTTCCTTGACATAGTCAACGTATTCAAATG
This sequence comes from Adalia bipunctata, assembly GCA_910592335.1. Taxonomy (NCBI): domain Eukaryota; kingdom Metazoa; phylum Arthropoda; class Insecta; order Coleoptera; family Coccinellidae; genus Adalia; species Adalia bipunctata. The sequence continues at coordinate 9,408,343 of OU342948.1, read as the reverse complement.
TCAGGGGTCCATATTTCAGTTGTTCCCCATGCGATCTGATAATGATCGAGCTATTCAAAGCCTACATTCTTTTTCCTCCAGATCTTCCAGATTGTATTCATTAGGGTGTTCTGTAAATGGACGAATTTCCTTATCGTCGACCAGGAAAACACGAAAAATAAATAGTATCAAACATTAACCTGTCATAAAGTAGGTATTTGCGTTTAATTAAATTTTCCCCATTAGGAATTTGTCATCGCTGTTGTGACAAGTTGATGCAATCGAACTGGATGCATGGCAGCAACCAGAACGATAAGTATGGTAATGAAATTTTAACCAATTATTTCAATTTCAAGTCTACACTTTCGACTTGTTTCAATGCGGAGTTCCGTCACGCAACTGTGGTTCATGGAAATATCGGAAACTTGCCTACGGAACGAACTCAGCAAATGCAGACCCATGAATGTGTATCCAGTTGGTTGGCTAAACAAATATCTTGTTGACCAGTATCGAAAATATTTTATTCAAGGGGACAGGCAGGTGAAGAACGTAACTAATTTCAACTGTCAACCGCATTTATGCACATCTTGCATTTCTCTACATTCTCATTTCCCTTCATTCAATTCAGATATCAACGAATAAAGCCCAGGGAAAAATCCTGAGATTATTCTCGATGCCGAATTAAAATTGGAATCGACCGAATGCGCCCCCGGATCATTTCTATTCATACCCTTCTTCGAATTTACATTCTCGTGCAGACATAGAAAATTCAGACCAGTCATCTTATACGTGATATAGATATTTATGGCTGAAACTCGACAAAAGTGGAGTTTTTAGAGGTGCATTGGTTCTTTCGGTCAATTTTCCCATAATGTCTTTTTGGTTAATTGGGTTTACCTCGCCTAATTTCCAAAATTGAGGGTTGCTGCATTTCATGAATCAACTGGTTGGTTTGGAACTCTAGGCAGAATATGATACAACTCCTGGATCTCTCACAGGGCATCACAGACAATGATTTCAGCATAAAACGACGAGGACATTGGCAACTGCTGACGTGTGCGTCAGTGGTCGTCAGAAAATTTCCTGATCGTTGAAAGCCTCCTCGAGAGAAAAATATGAGGCAAAGCTTGATGGCATTGCATGAGAAACTGAAAGGTTTTTGAGGGATACTTCTTCGTTCTTCGTAGATTCATGTGTCGACTCTAGCTGAAGACGAGGCATTGCGGAATTCGTCAGAGAAGATAACAGCGCAGATTAAGACACGTGAGTAGCATATCCATCCGTTCAACGAAGAATTCCAAGGGAAGGTAGAGGAAAAGAATAACCCGTATTCGTTCCCAGCTTAATTAAAATCCCATTTTCTCAATTCCGTTCCCGCAAACCATTTTTATTGCGGAGATTACCAGTTGGGCGGCAGCATTACTTCCCAGAAAATAAGACAGCGATGAAACTGGTTTTCTGCGTCAGTAAAGGAGGAATCCTCCAGCCAACCAGAGGAATTTAACTTTTTTTGCAGCGAGGTACGAGGATATATTGAAAAATTCTTAGTCTACTATAGAACCAAACAAAATTTCAATGTCAAAATATTTTATTACTCAACATATTCTCCTCTTAGTTGAATACATTTATTACAGCGAACCTGCAACGTCTCTAGACCTTTCAGAAAAAATGTTTCTTCTTGCTCTGCAAACTAGTCCTCCACAGCTTTTATTACCTCCTCGTTTTTTTAGTTAACGAAAGCGATGACAGTCGGACGGAGCCAAATCTGGTGAATAAGGGGGGTGTTCTAGTAATTTTAACCCTAAATCACGAATTTTTTGCATGGCAACATGAGATTTGTGTACTGGGGCGTTGTCCTGTAAAAACCAAACACCTTTGTTTAGCTTTCCGCGTCTTTTCTCATCGAGTTTTTCCCGTAGAATGGTCAGTAATGTCGAATAGTAATCTCCAGTTATTGTTCTACCCTTATCCAAAAAATCAATCATGATTACTCCGTGGCAATCCCAAAAAACTGAAGCACGAACTTTTCCAGCAGATTTTTGACACGAAACTTCTTAGGTCTTGGAGCACCAGAGTGTCTCCATTCCATCGATTGTTGCTTTGTTTCTGGATCGTAGAAATGTACCTACCCAAGTCTCATCTATAGTAACAATTCGGTTTAAGAAGTCTACATCGTTTTCAAATCGAGAACAGATCGAACGCGATGCTTCTACCCTTGCACGCTTTTGGTCAACATTCAAACATTTGGGTATCCATTTTACAGAAATTTTTCTCATGTCCAAATTGACGTGAACTATATGATGAACGCGTTCGTAGGAAATTTTCAGTGCTTCAGATATCCGTTTTAGCCCAATTCGACGGTCTGAAAAAATCATGTCATGAACTGCATCGATATTATCGGGGACTGACACAGAAACTGACCTTCCCGATCGGTCATCATCTTCAATGTGGTTGTCAAAGGCTGTACCATTCTGGTCTGAACCATACGTTCCATGAAAGATCCCCCCTTATATCGGGAATTCAAATCTACAATGTTCTGCCAAGATATTTGGTTGTGATGCGGGCAACTGAGTTTAAGCGTGAATTGAGGTCCATTCTTGTCGTTGGAACCTTTTACAGTGTTGATGAATTCGTCTCAGCGATGAGGGTTTTATAAATTGTTTGTTCTTTATGTATTGTGTATTTTAGGTATGTTTTTTAAAAATTGTTGTACATTTAAGATTCTTCTATTCCATGTATTTTTTGTATTCTTTTGACGTCACTGTATTATCTGTGCAATAAATTTATTATTTATTATTATTATTATTAATGGAAAATTTACGTCTCTTGAAGCTTGCAGTCCAATTTTTCACGGCCGCATACGAAGGACATTGATCACCATGGGTATTAAGCATATCTTCGTAAATTTGCTTACCTCTTAACCCTTTCAAATACAGGTACTTGATGATGGCTCGATACTCCAATTTTTCGATTTTTACAATTTCGTTGGACATCTTTTTTTTAATTTATTGCGTAACTCTGGTTTTCTTTTTTATTGTATCGCAATATTTTGTTAATGCATGGAACTGGTCTAGGCTAACTAGATATCAATACATCCTCGTTGGTAGAGGTTGCTAGTTTTATCTAATTTCAAGACCTTCCATGGCATTTAACCTCAAATTTGTATGTGAAGCCCCAAAATAACAATTGGTGGGATCCTCAGACCAAAGACTATACACAGGGTGTATTTTAAAGTGAGGCTTTTTTTTGACAGGTGATAGAACTCATCAAAATGTGTCATTTTACCGAAAATTTCTTATATGAAATGTTCAATTTGAAAAATAAATGAAAAAGTGGCATATGGCTAAATGATCTGTTTCTAAGACAAAAAACAAGAGATGTTGATATCTACGGAGGAGCAGGCGAGGGAGCAGGTTCGGACTGAGGAATTTTCAGATTCACCTAGAAACTAGAAAATATTCTAGCTTCATTCTCTCGAAACAGGGGCATAATTCATTCAAAAAATTTTGGTAACATGACTTATTTTGATGAGTTCTACCATCTGTCAGAAGAAAAGCCGCACCTCAAAATACATCCTGTATAACGCTTTCTCATTTGTACGGCGTTCAAAAAGTCGTAACATCTAGCAACATGCGACCTTGCCAGAATTTCCACTTCAAGCCTTGCAATTAACAAGGCAGTGATAGTACAATTACCCGAAGACTCCGCTCTTAAATCCCTTCAGCATGATTGCGCCTCATCGTTCAGCTTGAGGGTAATTCAATATTCCAAACTACTAAGTCCTGACGTTTCGTTTTATCGCTCCATCAGGACGATTCCGACAAAGCCCCCTAAAACGGAAATCGACTAATTCTGGGCAATGTTGACAGGCGACGTCCTTCGGCATAGACAAGCAGTTTTTACCGCGACATTCCGGGTAGTTGTAGCTGTTTGGATTGTTCGGGATAACAAGGGATCAGTCGGGGATAAGGTGTTGCTTTTATGCGAGGCTCTAGGTGAACAAGACCCAGTCTGACGTCGCTTTGCGGAGGGAAATTCAGAAGACGAATGCTGCATAAATATCCTACTTCCGTGTTTCTAGGACCCGGAGTTTTTATCGACTCCGTTTTTAACGGCAAAATGCTTTCAACTGCAGATGCTTCCGGCTGCGATTTAATGAATTTGCGGACAGCGAAACTTAATAGTCATATTTTTAATGGACACTGGGGACTTTTAGAATCAGATCCTGATATCGAGTATTTCGAGAGTCATCCTATAGATGGTGCCAATCTGGATAACTGTAATGCGTTAGCGTCAAAATAGACGTATAGAATTTCTATGCATCTATGCGTCAAACGTTATATAATTTCATTTATTATTTGTATTCTCTTTGGAGTAGGTACATTCTTTACAAGAATGTTAATATTTTCTGAATCTCATGTTCATGTTCTCCCATCTCATGTAACATTTCTTTGCTCAGATGTGAAATGCGAATGAAAATGATCTCTCTCTCTGCAAATACTTCGTTGATAATTGTCATGAAGGATAATAACCTTATTTGGTATGTTCGAATATGTAGAATTAAACCTGTTCGTGTTGATCAGACGTGTTTCATTCAGAACAAGTGCAGGAAGTAATATACAATCCACTCATCTGTGTTTTTTCTCTCTGGAATTGGTCACAGAAAATGAGAAATATATTTCAATGGCGACTAGAATATGACCTGAACTAGCTGACTCTCCCTATGGATTCTCCAAAAAATTGAAAATAGCACCCAAAGAAGTATCACGAAAGCAGACATAGAACTGATAGGGAAAATGATAATAATGAGAATAAGAATTAATATCTTGTGGATACCTGCTTTAAAACTTTTTTGAAAGCTGTCAAATCTTTTCTGACAGAAGATTTAGGACCAATGTTTGCAGGAAATTTGCTTATATTTTTATTCATACTGTAGCGACCTATTTTGTTACAAAAGTAACAGAAGAGGTTCCCCAGAATAATTTTTTTTCAAATTGGAGGATCAAATAAAGAGTCCCTGCCATTCTTAGGATTTGGCGAAAAGACTTAAAGGTTTTAATGATATGACATGCCAACTGTCCTTGAATAACTACGGTGTGATACTTTTCACATTTTTTTCCGGGCAATTTTTGGCTCCTGAGCTCTTTTGTGTTGGACAATTCAACTCTTTATACTTGGTTAATGATTGTAGCAACTGCGAGTGAAATATTTTCGAATTTTTTATTCCGAAATCTTTGAATAACGGACAAATTTGTTTTCGAGAAACTTCGTATGATGAATTTCATTTCGACAGGAATTATCAATTCGATTCGAAATGATATAAAATAAATGAAAAGCTTTCGATTCCGGCAACTAATATTTCATCATGCATATAAATGAATTCATCAATAATTCACAGAACAATATGATATTTTCAGTCAATAAAACGTTCATTTCTGCTATATATGGTGGCTATCGAAAAGTGTGAAATTTTGATTGTATGAAATAATTCGAGGACGCGTATTTCCGGCCATAATGACCATATTTAGAACGCAGATTTCACAAAATATTCAAAATCCAATGTTTTCCACATGGATCATTCATTTTTGTAGGATTGAATCCTTTTAATGAAAAGTCGACTTTATAATTAATTGATTGAATTCAATCAATTGTTGGGAATTCCACTTATGTATGCACATACTGGGTGAACACATTCTGTTCCTATAATATATGTTGTGGTTATAAAATCCTTAATTAAATGAAATTGACAAATCCCAAAGAAAACCTTCTGAACAAAGCTTATTCAATAGTCATAACAGAGATCGAACAATGGGCTTGAATCTTTGAAAAATCTCAGAGAAAAAATGTCCAAAGATGTTCAATCATGCGATTTCGTTGGTAAATCGAAGACTTCGCATCGAGAAATTAGAAGTTTAGGAAATTTCCAACTCAAAACGTTGATACAAAGTAAAGCTCTGCTAAACTTATTCAGTTCTAGCTTCCTCCTTTTTCTTTTTCCCTGTCCCATTTACATATGATAATGTCTTCGCTGTTTCCAGTTCATTAGACTAATGAAATTATACCCTGGCTAACCTCCAGAGTACTGTGCCCTCTTAGTCTCTCTGCTACATTTTATGGGACCACTGTGGCTAGTTTGATTTTTGTTTGCTTAAGAGTAAACATCTACAAACCAGATTAAGGGAGAGTTTGTCGCAACATGGGACAGAGTCGACTTGGTCCAGTGCGAAAGTTGCTAATTTTGTCGAACTAGAATTTGGCGAAAGTGTGAATTTATGTTCTGAACGGAGTCCGTATACAGGGTCTTTCACGAGGAACCTCACCCATATTTATACGGGAAACTGCTGAACTTATTTTCATGAAATTCAGCACTTATAAGTATTTCACGATGCTGATGAAATCTAAAATATTTTCAAGGCATGAGCACCTCCGGTTTCTCCGGAAATGACGTCAACTTCCGTTTTTCAAATTAGAACACCATTTTTTTATTGCAGAAATAGATTCCTTAGAAAATTTCAAGTTATTTTGATGTAACATTTTTCAGTTTTGGATGGAAAATTCTCTCTGAGCGGGAAAATTCGAAAGAAAAATCGAAAATAAAGCTCCGCTGAAACAAGAATAACTTCGAGGTTTTTGGATGGAAAATTTTCATTTTTGGGATTTTTCAAGATGTAAGATTGATGTATCCACTTTGAAAATCGAAATCGCGATTCATGATACAGGGGGTGAAAAAATCGCTTTCAAAGTTAGGGATGACAAAATCGTGAAAAATCAATTTTTTCAAATTTGAACCCCATTTTTTTATGGCAGATATTGAATCTACGTTAAAAAATAATGTGAGTGTATGCATCACACCCTTGCCCTAAAATGGATATTTTCTGAGTTAATATCCACTTCAGGGCAAGGGTGTGATGCATACACTCACATTATTATTTAACGTAGATTCAATATCTGCCATAAAAAAATGGGGTTCAAATTTGAAAAAATTGATTTTTCACGATTTTGTCATCCCTAACTTTGAAAGCGATTTTTTCACCCCCTGTATCATGAATCGCGATTTCGATTTTCAAAGTGGATACATCAATCTTACATCTTGAAAAATCCCAAAAATGAAAATTTTCCATCCAAAAACCTCGAAGTTATTCTTGTTTCAGCGGAGCTTTATTTTCGATTTTTCTTTCGAATTTTCCCGCTCAGAGAGAATTTTCCAACCAAAACTGAAAAATGTTACATCAAAATAACTTGAAATTTTCTAAGGAATCTATTTCTGCAATAAAAAAATGGTGTTCTAATTTGAAAAACGGAAGTTGACGTCATTTGCGGAAAAACCGGAGGTGCTCATGCCTTGAAAATATTTTAGATTTCATCAGCATCGTGAAATACTTATAAGTGTTGAATTTCATGAAAATACGTTCAGTAGTTTCCCGTATAAATATGGGTGAGGTTCCTCGTGAAAGACCCTGTATTGTGTTCTTCTCTCGAACGAGGAACAAGGCATTGGATTTCTCATCCATACACAGTTCATCAGAAGCTTATTTTTCAATTTGCCTTACATGGCCAAATCCTCTGAGATATAGCGACTTACTTCTTTTTGTTAACCAACCATTTGTTAAATTGTTATTTTGTGTAATTCGGAACCTGTCTCCCTGAACCTATTCCAAAGTCGAGATATCACACTTTGGCTGACTTGGAGCCTTTCCGCTACAACAACCTGAGTTAGGCCACCCTGTAGCATTCCGATAGCCCTATTAGCCTCAGCGTTTGTTAATTTACGTCTTGGCATTTTCAGAAAACTCGTTTCAAATGGAAGCCGTTGATAAACTGACTTCATTGCAGAATAAGAACATTCATGAAGCATATGCAAAGAACCAAACTTCAGAAAAAAGGCGACCAGATTGACGGAATGTCTCATACTGATTTTTAATGGATCGATTCAAGTTGTTATTGAGTTTTAAATGATTTTACAGCGATTTTCTCGAAGATTACATACTTTTAAAAACGATTGAATACGATATCCCTAACTCTTGTGGAGCAGTATATCTATTATTATTGGAAAACCCTTTATGGCGTCACATTATATGCAAAAGCGGCAATTCGGATTGCATCCTGGCAATTGTCTCTCTCTTCCCTAGGGTGCCATGGAGACCAGACCCTCAGGAATATAAATGTCAAGATATCATCACCAAAGTCTGTGTGAGAATCACTTACGGCTTCCGAATCCACTCAAGTGGAGGATCGGTGATGGCGCCTCTCGACGCGTATCATACAAATGACGTGTTTGAGACAGACATGTGTGCGTTCCATTTTGAGGCGCAAAAAATCTCATGGCTGAGGGCCGTTGACTTTCTCCGATGGAATGTGCTCTTGAATCGGGTTTAAATGTCGGCAAACTATTGGGGCCAGATAGACAGGCTGTAATGGACGTCAGTAGGGCTGTTTCGGTCCTTTGTTTGTCCATCTATTCCGCTGATGTAAAATTGATGTTGGGAATGCTGACAGCGCACTGCAGGGTGGTGGTCAAGAGGAGCATGTTTTTTATCTTTGCTAGATGGTCGAAAAAATAATTTTTGTTGTCTGGGAAAAAGAGAGGAAAATAAAGAATCTGTGTTTGCACTGTGTTTGATGTGAAATGAACGGTTCATATTTTCGAAAGAATCAATCATCTTGAAAAAATAAAAGTATTCCGATATTTTTTCAATAAAACGCGTGGTTCTCGAGTTATTCAAGATTTTACCTGAATATTTCCGTCGTCTTAATTTCCATCAATCAGAAACGCGCAAATTTTGAATCACAAATGGAAAAACCGTTTGGCAGCACCTGTCAGCAGTTTTTTCGGGTTTACCCGCGGCAAAACTTGACAGTTGTTGTCAACGAAAATTAATAATAGATACATAATGCATCCAGAATAATCTGTCTCATGAAATAGTCTTGTCAGATACCATTCGGGCATCTAATTTCTCCTGTGAAAAAAATCGAAAAAACACAATGCAAAGTAATATTTTTTTAACAAATAGCATTCGTGCAGGTGCAAAAATCCTCGTCTTCGACTCGGATTTTTGTTGCCACCACCATTCATGCTTCTTGTTAAAAAACTACTACTTAGCAACGTGTTATTTCGATTACTTACGATAAAATTTGACGAAGAAATCAAAAATCATAAGAATAATCATAATATCACAGAATGGCTGAAATTTATAAACTATCTGATCTCTATACAAGTTAACAATGTTGTCAGAATGTTCATCAGTTTTGTCAAGACTAAAATCTCCATGATGGAAAAACGCTTGATGTAGAGATATGTAATAATAAAATCCCACAAATGTGGGAGATAAAACTGAATTTTAAGAAGCATGAAATTATACATTTTATACGCACAGTTACCGTTCCATATCAATAATAAATATCGATGAAAATTCGAAAAATAATGATGAATGTCGATACACGAATCAAATTGAAGTTAATGGAAAATAATATGATACTTAGCACTAAATAATCTGTGGCGATGTTTCTATCTAAACAATATCCTCTTGGAATTTGAATTCAACACAACACGGTTGTTATTACATTAATTCAGTGAAAGTTTTCACATAATCATCACCTGTTTGCATTCTTCTCTGTGAATGAATAAATCGTAGAGTTCATCACGCCAGTTATCGCTATACGCATGTTACGTTCATGGGACTGACGTTGGAGATACAGAACTAAAAAGTCTTTTACACAGAACAACGGTTTGTCTTGCGCGCCGGCGAGGTAGCGCACCGTTATAGGCGACGAAAATCTAGATCGTAGCGCTATATCTGCGAGAATCAGAACTACTCGTTGGGCAATTTCAAGAGGAACGCCTAGACGCCTTTAGCGAAAAGTAAACCAAATTAGTGCCCTTGCATTAGTTCATCCGTTAACGATAGGGGACGTACTGCTGCCTTGGCTTCGCCTATACTATTATTGTTTAAAGATGAAATCAACACAATCTGACATTGTCTCCTCAAAAGCTCTGTGAAATATGAAAGTTAGTTTGGGTCATTGACCTCGAATCCTAAAACCTAGGTTAATGGAGTTAGGTTAGGTTAGAAAAAAACAATTTTATATTGGATATTTTTGGGATATCGAGCAAAATATGAACAAATAATTAGTGTTTACAAACAAATCTTCAGGAAAATCGAAGAAGAAACTTATTTTGGTGGAAAGAATATGGCTTTTCAGTTGCAGAGATAATCGGACAAAACTAAGTGTTTTTGTTAGGAAATATCGTGTTTGTAAACTTCTTATTCAAATGAGGTTAGTGCTTGAGTATTTCCTGAATGTATCAACTAAATTTCAATCGAAAAATATGAACTTTGCATCAATTTCAGAGAATCGTATCCGGCACGTATTTGGCCCAATTTTTTTTCGAATGGCTATATCTTTCAAACAGAGCCGAATTCGGAAAAATGGAAAATAAAAAAATAGGTTTATTTTGGCCTCAAGAATCTGTCAAGAAAGTACCGGGAATGATCGATTTAAATCTGGCGGGGCAATGAGGCAGGTAAAATTTTTTTTTCCTAGGTTGGTACCACTGTCCTTAATTACTATGCCAAGCTTGAGCGGGATCTGTCAACTAGTTTGTTCGCAACAGCTGGTTAAGTCAGTCGATGTCAGAGTGCGTGCCGATTTTTACTATGGGTGATTACGTTGAGCAAAGAATTTGTTTAAAGTTTTGTGTTGCAAATGAATTTTCGTATGCCGATGCATTGAAAAGGTTGCAGAAGGCCTTTCGTGATAATGCTCTATCGAAAACTCGTGCATATCAGTGGTACAGAGCCTTCAAGGACGGTCGTGAAGTGGTCGAAGACTTGCCTCGTTCCGGACGCCCATCGACGGCTTCGACCGAAGATAACGTCGATAAAATTAAGGAAAGGGTGCTTGAAAACCGTCGTACCAGCTTGAGAGAGATAGCACATGATCTTAAGATATCCCACGAGTCCGCACGTACGATTTTGATTGATATTTTGGGCATGAGAAAGGTGGCCGCACGACTCGTACCGAAAGACCTGAATTTTCTTCAAAAACGTCATCGCGAACAGGTTGCTTCAGACATGCTGGATCGCTGTAATTCCGATTCTACATTCATGGAACGCATTATAACTGGTGATGAGACCTGGGTCTACGAGTAGGATATGCAAACAAGCCAGCAATCATCGGAATGGGTGGCAAAAAATGAGCCGAAACCGAAAAAACCACGCCAAAGCCGCTCGGAAATGAAGGTGATGCTCATTGTTTTCTTCGATATCCGTGGCGTGGTGCACTACGAATTCGTTCCAGAGGGTCAGACGGTAAACAAGGAGTATTACCTAGGCGTTATGAAACGTTTGCGTGAGCGTATCCGTAAGAAGCGGCCAAATTTGTGGGCGAACAACTCATGGATTTTGCATGACGATAACGCACCTTCTCACCGAGCTACGATTGTGACTGACTTTCTCGCCAAAAACTCAACAAACGTGCTTCAGCAACCACCGTATTATCCGGATTTGGCTCCCTGCGACTTTCTCCTCTTCCCAAAACTAAAATTGCCCCTTCGTGGCACCCGTTTTGAGTCGATTGAAGCCATAAAACAAAATTCGGCGCGAGAGCTAAAGTCCATCCCGGAAAGCGCCTATAAAAAATGTTTCGATAATTGGAAGTGCCGTTGGCATAGATGGATTGGAGCAAATGGAGCCTATTTTGAAGGCGACCCAATAAATTTTGACGATTAAATGTAAAAATGTTGTTTTAATTGAAAATTCCCGGTACTTTCTTGACAGAGTAGTATATGTACAAATCAAAGACACTCCCTGTATATGTTCACTTCATTCACCTTGTGTATGCTACGACATTCCGCCCTAAAAAAAGACAAATCGCTGTATATGGAAACCAATTCACGCTCAGCAGCTTCCATTCAAATTTCATTGTCCAATATCTACGACTTCCGATGTCTATAAAATATTTAACAAGCTCTGGACGAAAAGACAGACAGACTGACTGACGACCATTAAAATCCGTCGTGTCAACTGTGTTATGTAGCTGGACGCTGAATTTATAGCGCTGGTCTCTGTAATCCAGGTGTAAGTTGTTGCCTGTAAATTGGCCTGATTTCGCAGTGTCGTCACTCGGAAGCGGCTCTAATGGGGACTATTGAACGACATTAACGTGTCGAGAGGCCACTGAGTTGGTGCGGCTGGTGCTCTTTGATAACTGACGGAGTGACAGATATTATTTCAAGCCTGTGTACAAATCCTTTAGGTGGAATTTATGAGTGAATGTACTCCGAACTGATTGCCTAATGTCTAGAAGAACATGTAGGTATAGTTTTCCGCATCATTTCTTGGATTCTCTAATGTTTACCTGCGACATGCAAACTTTCACCCACGAATTCTTGGAGAATGTTGATGATGAAGTTTAGGAGTACGCTTCACCTAATCGAAAACGATAAGTGGATATTTCCGGCAAAACTGATTGTTTCAAAGCTGTCTCAACTATCAAATAATTCACAGACTTTCCACTTTCGGCATAGACGGTTGAAATTAGTTGCAGAATTCATGAAATACGTGAATGTACTTGAGGGATTCACATTAGCATGTGAGAATATTTAATGGGTAAACACTATTAGCTTCCATTCGCTGTTATACATGTTCTGTATACTCAACGGAAAAGTCTGGATATTAGAGTACTATGAATATGCATGGATGGGAAATAGATATTTTTTGGGATCGAAATTTGAGTTCAATAGAAAAACTGAAACTTGTGGAAGAGGATATTTTTTTAAAAATGCTTCGAAAATTCACAGTTGAAAAAAGTACGAGATAAGACTAACCCTGTATATAGGGTGAGACTTTGATTTGTACATATATTTTAACTGAAGATTCTTGAGGTCAAAATGAACATTTTTCTCATTTCCATTTTTCTGAATTCGGGTCTGTTGAAAAAATATAGCCATTCAAAAAAAAAGGGCTAATTACGTCTCTGGAATTGATGCAAAGTTCATATTTCTCGATTGAAATTGAGTTGATACATCTAAAGAATACTCAAGTACTAACCTTATTCGAATGAGAATGTTAAAAACACGATATTTCTCAATAAAAGTGCTGAATATAGTCCGATTATTTCTGCAATTGGAACGCCATATTTATCCTACCAAAATAATTCCCCCTTCGATTTTCATTGAGATTAGTTTGTGAGCACTTAAAACTTGTTCATGTTTTCCTCTATCTCCCAACAATATCTGATAAAGAATTGTTTTTACACAAATCGAACATAACTCCATTGAATTAGGTCATAGTATTCGAGGTCAATGACCTAACCTAACCCATCTAACCATATTCTATGAAAGCTATCATAGAACTTTGAGAAGACGATGCCAGATTGTGTTGATTTTCTCTTTAAACAAGGAAGCGGTACCAAAGAGGCAGTACATCGTCTATCATTAACGGATGAACTAACGCAAAGGCACTAATTTTGTTTACTTTTGGCTGATGGCGTCTCGACGTGCTTCTTTGGAAATGTTCTGATTCTCGCCGATAGAGCGCTGCGATCTTAATTTCAGTCGGTGCGCCAGATAAACCGTTGTTCCATAGACTGAACAGTTGGTCTGTGGCTGTTGAACGAAGCATGCGTATAGCGGCTTGATGGAGATTTGTCGATTTGTTATTTGTTTATTCACAGTGAAGAATGCGAACAGTTGATGTGAAAAGATTTTAATTGAAAGTGAATTAATGGGATAATAACCGTGTAGTGTCGAGTTTATAAAATTTCAAGATGATATTGTTTGGATAGAAACATTGCCACAGATCGTGTAGTGTTAAGTATTCATTTTGCATTAATTCAATACGTGGTTTGAATGGGATATTCATCATTAATATATCCGAATTTTGTATTCCATTGACAAAGTTTATGAACATTCTGACAACATTTTTACCTTGTATAGAGTTTATTAATTTGAGCCATTCTGTGATATTGAAAAGCCAGGTTTGCATCTAGATTTTTCTCATGATTTTTTATTTTTTCGTCAAATTTTATCGGGTAAAATTGGGAATAATTCGAAAACGACGAAAATAAAATAAAGTGTTTTTTTTATGGATTTCCGACACCCTGTATCTTCCAAACGAAACCGAATTTTGAAGAATGGTATGGTAAAAAAGTGTTTCGTTTGATGAGAAGAATCAGAACCATTAGAATTGAATGTAACAATCAGTACTGTGAAATAATGTAAAATCGAGAAGGATATACCAACGAGGTGTGATCGGGTGTTTTTTCAGAGTGATGGAATTTTCGATAACTGTGATTTGACGTGTTGTTTTGACATTTCTGTTCAGTAAGCATTGACAAATTATCATGGAAAGACTCAAGCCTCAACAACGTTTACAAATTGTTGAAATTTATTTTCAAAATCAGTGTTCTATTCGCCAAACTTTCACGTTGAAATTGGGTGTTCCTAAAGTGGAGGTACAAGTGAAGAGGGCTGATTCCTTGCATGATTTCAAGAAAAAAAGTATGATTCGTTTTGGATATAGATAATTTAGGAACCCCCTGTAAAGTCAACATCTCAATGAATCAATTGCAGCAAAAATTACACCATCAAATTTGAAATCTTGTAAATTATTCACATGCACCGAAAGGGCTGAACTATTTGCATTCGAGTAGGCTGCCAACTTAAGTGCTTACAACGGGCAATACAGGATGAATCTTTGATTCGTTAATTTGATCATTCATCTTAATTCAGCATCGTTTGAAAGATGCAGAGCGAATAAATAACTTAATCACTTCGCGGCGTACAAGTGAAGAGGACCGTGATGGTGCCATCATCTTCGAATGATAAATATGCTGAAAGAAAACATATTTCCCCAAATCATCAGCATATCCTGCTCCGTTTTTTCACCTCCAACTCCCCCACCCCCTGATCCTTTTTTCCAATTCCACCCTTACGTTTCTCGCGACGTGCGAATTCATCACTTGTCATGTCTTCGACAACACGACTCGTGAGATACGAACACGGTCCGATGGCTGCAGGGCGTCAAGGAAAGAGTGAAATCTTAATAGGATATTTACATTTTTCATTCCTCGCGGCTCCGGCGAGAAATGTCAATATCCGTAGCCGTCATACGTACCGTTACCAGCACATGTTACCGGAATATTTCGCCCTTCTATGCGAAAACGTTCCGCCATTTCAATATCCCGACATCCGAATAATGTTGTTCCACTTTGTCGCCATTATTTATCGACGACCGAACAAGAAGAAGAATTTCCCGCAATTCGAGACCGTCTGATTTATGCCGGATAACGTGTTTGTCATTTGATTTGGATGCTGGCTGGTGCTATCCGTTATTTCGGTGCTCGGCGATGTCTTGCATGCGGAATGGCCAGAAGGCGCTAAAGACGAATGGCATCATTCGCCAAAACTCATGTCTCATGGCGAATTATAATATGCAGCGTGGTCTTTCCCTTCCACAAGTTTCTTCAAGATTGCTTCCACTAAACGGAAAACTTTATGTTAAACATCTTTGGGGGCGAGTAGTTAGACCAAACGTCGACGTCGTGACCATCGCCACGTGGTGACAATCGCCACGTTGTGGCAATCGCCACGCACTGTGCACTCGATGCCAAAGCAGTCAAACTCGAACAGTCACCAAAAGCGTAGAGATCCATGAAAGAGATAAACTTTTGAATTATTGGCTTTTGCGAACCTTACTTAGACCTCAAATGTACCGTGAAGGCTTCAAACATCTACACTGCGCCCATTCTGAAAATCTCAATTTTAATGAAAGTTAACTCTACATTGACTTTATAACTTATTTTTTATTTTCTCTCGGGAAGGTTTTGAACGAAACAAGACACATTGAATGGAAGAAAAATTCAGGATTTCACCGAATCTTATGTGAAAGAAGAGAAATGAACCATTTTCAAAATACTGAAATGCTGATAAGTGATTTAATACTTGGTATTTCCACCCCTCGCGTTAATTACAGCTCGGCAACGACGGTTCATACTCAAAATGAGTGATCTTAAAATGTTCTGATCTAATCCTTCCCAGATTTCTCCGAGTTGGATTCCTAAGTCATTAAGAGTAGCTGGATAATTTTCGGAACTTCTCAGCCTTCTATTGAGGTTGTCCCAAACCTGCTCAATCGGATTGAGATCTGGACTTCTTGCTGGCCATTCCATTCGAGAGACTTCAACATCTTCAAGGTACTCCTGAACGATGCGCGCACGATGGGGTCTGGCATTATCGTCCATAAAAATGCAATTTTCACCAATGTATGGGGCAAATGGCACTACATGCTCTTCAAGAATGTTCCTTATATACTTATCAGGATTCATAGCTCCCTTATCAACGACCACTAGGTCTGTGCGAGCAGTCAAAGATATTCCACCCCATACCATAATCGATCCTCCCCCGAAACCAGTAGTATTCAGGAAATTGCACTGAGCATATCTTTCATGCGGACGTCTGTATACAAGGGAACGTCGATCACAATGGTGGGGGCAGAATCTAGACTCATCTGTGAAGAGAACTCTTTCCCAATCGGCCTCTTCCCAATGGATATGCTCTCTCGCAAAATCCAAACGCGCCCTTCGATGGGCTGGGGTTAGAGCTGGGCCTCTTGCCGCGACACGAGGCCTTAAATCATATTCTCTGAGGCGATTTCTTATTGTCTGAGTGCTAATTTGCACCTCATGAGTTTGCTCAAGCTGATTTTGAAGGAGGCGAGCGGTTGCAAACCGTTGTCTCAACGAAGAAACTCTCAAGTAACGTTCTTGAATGGCAGTTGTTACCCGTGGTCTACCCTGTCCTGGTCTTCGCACATGCATACTACCTGCCTCCCTGAATCGCTGCAACATTCTGGACACACTTGTATGGGAAACTCCAAACCTTTCTGCAATTCTTGTGTATGTCCACCCTTCTTCTCGCAAAACTACCGTTTGGGCACATTCCTCTTGGGTCAAATTGCGTGTTTCGCGTTGCATAGCGATCGAGTGTAGAAGATCAAACGAAAGAAAAACTATTGATCACTAGAATTGATCGAGAACAACTGATTTTAGAATGGAGCCAATACATTCAAAATCTGATAATATCATCTTTTTTTATTCCTGCTGGGAGAAAACATCTGTATTGAAGAAAAACGTTGAAAGTGGATAACATATGCATGCATAATTCTGATAAAAATAATTATCATTGAGAACACCTTCAGTTGTAGAATAAATTTGAGATTTCCATAATGTGCGTTAATTTTTTTCCGCAGTATTTGTTTCGAAATTAGACTGTGAAGATTAGTTTCTGTATTATGCACTGAATTCTGTCAACTTTCCGGTTCAAAAAGGCTATGTTCATTCGTTCAAGTGAACAGCAACAATTTGCGGTTATATTAATCGGATACCCCCTGATAACCGATCTGGCTCGAATCGGCAAATACGTCAAGAGTTTCCGTTTTAATCCAGTCATTCGAACATAAAATAGACAAGTGTACTTGGCGTAAAATTCAAACAGAACAGTGCATCGCTTTGGAAAGACAATAACTGCTAATTCGACCACGTTATACATTGTCGGCGGTCCAGAATACACAGATATCTATAGGATTCCAATGCAATTTGAACCCGCAGAATCGTATTTCGATCCGACCTGAGGGTAAGGGCATCTGTGATATCACACTTCCCTATCGACAAGCAGCGATTCAATTGTGGACGATCCTGCTGGTCTATTCGGCAATCCTGCGATGTACAGAAGTTTGGGATCTGCTCGAACATGGTATTGAACTGTTTTCAACCCACTCATACCGGCTAAATCGTTAAGGCGAGGCAATTAACGTTTTTAGAGAGCTACCTGTTTGATAATAATATCGAATGCTTTTTTTTGAGGGATAGAACTTCAAATTGAAATATAACACACTTAAATTGAGATTGGAGCCGAATTTGTTACCATTTGAAAGATAATTTTATGAGATTTATGATTTGTGAATAAGTTCCGGCATATGTTAACCACGACTATTTAGTAACACCCTGTATAATCAACTCTACAGAGCTTGGGCTGGGGGCAAAAACTTCCTGGATCCATTGAAGTAGAAAATATCGGCGAGGAAATAATTGAATTACTAACGGATTCAGAAAATCTTCCCCTAGGACTCCTCGAAAAGTCCAACATTGAAGTGGTTCGACGTCCCATTGACCAGATGCCCCAAAAATCTCATAAAAAAAACCGAACCACATACCCAGACTGTCCCCTAATCATGTTATAATGGATGAAAGCTGCAGCCATGTTCAACGTCCCCCATGTACGTACCCGTAATAAAAGAACCATTAATCACAATGGCGTTCTTTACCATCCAATAAAATATGGTGAAAGTACACTCCCATCAGAGGGACGAAGGAACCCTGGCCACCCCAATATTTCTATTCGTACTCAGAAAACTCCCCGTCGAATCCAACCCATTCTTTTATTCCCACACTTCAACGCGTTCTTTGATCACGAATACAAATCTCTGTAAGTCTGTAATTGTCGTTGAATCGCCAGAGGATTGATTTTGATTGGAAGCACCTGCGATTGTAATGGCTCCTTTATTCGTTGCCAGGTTGTGCTCATTAGTATTATTGTCGAATTCATTGTGTGGCAGCAGTGGGATCTAAATTCCTTTCTGCCATTTTCCGAATGAATTCTGTTTAGATGAGTGAGTTTCATTGGCCACCATGTATAGCAAGTATCATACCAAGGCACCACGAAGAGATTTCAAAGATAGCCCTGTGAATCGTTTTAAGAAATTGTGACGCCTTTAGTGACTTCTTGGAGAGGTTTCTGAGAGCACTATACTACCCAACAGCTGAACTGAAAATTATTAAGATTGAAACGAGATGAAGGGCTTTCCCCAGATGCTGATCTCAGGAACCGAAAATGGACGATGTTTTTACGTTTGGTATAAACCTGGCAAAACAATTTCTTGGTATTTTGAGAGCTCGCAATGTGCACTTCTTTCTCCAGGTACACTCAGGATATCCCTGAGCTTGCAATGGGAAGTTCTTTTGCATTCCTGACATCCTTGAGAGCTCGCAATAAAATGGAGATCGCAATAGGAGATCGCATAAGAGCCGCAGTGTAACCTCTCAGGGATCTCACAGAAAAGTCTGTGTTTCCTGATAATTCTTGAGAACTACAGATTCCAAGTCAAAATCAGTTCACTGAAAATTAAGGAACTGGTTCAAACTGCCATTGGCTATATCTTTTTAACAGAAAAATGACAAAAAGAATTGTGTTGACCAAAAGAATCTACAGTGAAAGAATCACCCTGTATTCAAATTTTAATAAACTCCTGATTGCATCATCCCCTGCCAAACCAGAACTGTTCAAACCTAAATCGTCCAATACTCCGATGTCCAAATGAGCTGATGCATTGATCCTTCATAAATCAGGTTTCTCGACAATTCCATACGTGCAGCAGTCTTCAGTACCCGACAGAAATGAATCGGCTGATACATTACACTAATTGATCGCTCCGTACGCTCGTACACCAGTTTCTATCAGGATTCGTTATCCGTACGAGCATCTTTTCAATTTTCCATATTTCCACACGTTCATTACGGGTAATTGTACGATCTGTACCGGCACAATCAATCAATCAATTGGGAGTGGTTCAATTTGTGATAATGACGGAGTTCAGAGATCAGTTTGCTGTTGTCGAAATGGCCCAGCAGCTTCAAACAATTTAGTTATGGAGGGATGCGACGTAGCAGGATTGTTACGTCGAAATCCAATTTCGCAGAGAATTTAAACATGGCCTCTAATTCTATCGATTATCGTAGGGATGATTCGATTGATTGATAGGTTTCGACGTAGAATACGCTATTTCATGTGTCAAGGTGGAATATGAGCCTAGCATTACTGGAAAAGCAGATCTAAGGATAACAGGCGATGAAATATACAGTGAAGAAATTCTCCCCTATTCACGCATCAACCCCTGTGTTTCTAAATATTCAATTCATCGCAGACAAATTCCTGTTCTACCTCTGTTACCTTCGCAATTGACTCTTCCATTGCCCCTCGGTGAAATCCAATCGCATCTGGATTCGAAACGACAATCTCATGCGTTCAACACAAGCAAACTGTCGATTTTTTTACGAGCGCCATTATGCTCGCGGATAATCCGGAACGCAAGTGAATTGCGTACCAATTTGGGCCAACAAAGCCGCTCCCGTCCCACTCACCCTCCCATATCGAATATAAATGTCACAACAAATACAGACTGCCAGCGTTTGTCCTGAATGTCACATGATTATTACCTGCCAATGTCAGGGGACAATTGCCCAAGTACGGGGCATTGTACTAACGCAATCTGTGGACAATGAGGCTCTGTTGGGGCTATATGGTTTCTACATCTGTTGAAATGGGACACCGCCGTTGCGACATCAATAAAAATAGGTCTTTTGGAATTTATCGCGCTGGGATCTCGTCCTCTGTGTTCGGAGACAATGCGCTAGGTCTGTACGTGAGATATGTGAAGAGTAGGGTAGGAGTTGCGTTAACTGATAAGGATATTCGGTGCCCCTTGATTGCCTCGTTTGTACATATGGCCATTTTCCGAAAACCACTTGGGACTGAATGATTGTGGTACATCTATGCTCATATATGTTTGTTCCCTGCTTTCGAGAAGAAGAGCATCTGTGTCTCATTTTTCAATTCATAGAATGCCTGTTAGAAAGAGCTTTTGATTTCATTTTAATTGATACCTATCTAGGCGGCTATTACAATAAATCATCAAATTAGCTTCACCATTACCAGCTTTATAATTTACTTATTTATGCGTTTTGTTTTTCATTTCACAACCATGATACTCAGATGCTTAACATCTGTATGAATCATATCAGTTTTTGCAAAAAGAAAATCAATTCTTTATAACATATACAATTGAATAATTATAGTAATAATAATCATTGAAAAAGATACATAAAACTCCTGTAATTTTTAGTTTCTTGGAACTAATATTTTTTCTCTATTTCAGTATCGTAATCAGTTCATTATTACAGTACTAAAAACAGTACTGTAATGAACTCATTACAGCATTGTTTTCAGTAGTAATATCCCTAGGACCTTGATAATAGACGAGATAATTTTATGACCATCGAAAGCTCGTTCATTGGTAACAGCCCGAAGCCGAAGGCTGAGGGCTGTTACCAAGCAACGAGCTTGAGATATTGGTTATAAAATTATGAGGCATTTATCAATGTCCGAGGAATATTCGGCAGAAAATTTTTTGACAGAAAAAATGTATAACTCAACACAACAAAACATTTATTTATTTATTGAAAGTACAATTTGTGAAAGTGCAATTCGTAAAATTCAACTCAACATTAGATTCGTTGCTGTTCTCTTGTGTAGAAGATCTATTTCCACGCATAATATTTATTATCTTGTTGTGGTGTTCTTGATCGAGGTTTAGGTATGGTTTGATAGAATTTTGATTGCTATGACCAGTAATCTTCAGCAATTGTTGTTCCTCTGCACCACTTTTTGTTAATTGACTGACCTGTTGATCTATTTGAATGATTCGTTATCTTTTTGTCTTTGACATTCAAGCAAATTGCTTCGGCAGTATATTTAGTCCATTTATTTATGGTATTCCTTCCAACAGGTACATTATCGTACCATTTGTCAGTTTCATTTTTCCAATATCGATTTGGTTTCAAGAATAGTCGTGGTGAGGTAATATTTTCTCCTCGTTTTGATATTAGTTTATGAAAAAGACGTACAGGGCAGCTTTGTCTCTCACTATTGGAAACCAACCATTTACTACTTGTACAGCTTTTAGAACCACCTTGGCACGTTTTACTGAATACCGGATTGTATTCAATGCGATTTGTTGGAGAACCATCGTTATTCTTCTCGATTTGAAAAAAATTCACCAAACAAGCAACTGCCTCTCCTCCTCGCCACGCTAGTTCTACTGCAGCGATATGATAAAATTTACGCATAAGACCTTCAGGAGTATATTCATTATTAAATTAACATCAACGTGAAGAGTCCTGTTGATGACAAACAAGTTTTAGGACAAATGATCCCACTTATTCGATTCATACTTTATTGGACAATTGTGGTAATTCATCTGCATTGAATTCATTTTATATACATATTTCACATGCAGGCAATATCCGCCAATTCCAGAGAATAAAGAAGGGTATATGTTCCAGTCGGTATTTATAGTCAACGTCAGTGTATTAACTGCGCACCAATGTTTTACACACGAAATAGAGCAAAATGAGAGTTAATCAACTGTTTTACCATGTGTAATGCACCCCATTTCAAAATTAATGTTTTCATCGTAGAGTTCGTTTTATTCCACTGAATTATCGATTAAACAATTTCGCGTTGGCGAATTGAAAATAATGAGCTGTAGGCGCAAAAATAATGGGGTAGGCAGAGTCGATTATAAATCGATGATTCAGTAGCAGCAGTATTGACGGAGTTCTCAATTATTGAGGGGTTCATTGGAAGAGAATACTTCAATGGTCCTTTGAGCTCGTTTTCAGTATATCGATTAGGGTATAGCAAATTAGCCATAGGATTCTCTACGTTTTTGAGAAATTGGAAGATCTAGACTTCAGGTACAGCAAGATTAATACAGGAAATATACCCAGAAATAGTATCTGAAAGTTGGTAGAAGTGTGAATTATAATGAAGCTTCTTCAATATTTAACCTAAGCATCAGGAATAAGAGAATGTGTAGGAATGCAAAGATTTACAATTCTATATAATGAGGGTAAATATGTAACGTTGAATACAATATGAAATTTGTACTTTTCTCAACCTCCAACTCAAAAAATAATCCTTAATAAGTTCAGTAGAAGTTTGGGAAAAACACAGGAATATTCGAACGCCACATGCAATAAATACGACACCAAATTAATCTCTACTCCTTGTTGAAAATGAATCAGTTACAACTCATAAGTGCAAACTGAATACGAAGAAATTCACAATATCAGAAACCACAATGCTACAATGAGAGACAAGAGTAAAGTATTCCGGTTTTCCAAGATTTAGGTTTATCCTATCGGGATATTGGGCAGCATAAGTTCGACTTCCTTAAAAAAAACAGGTTCTGTGGCACTGCCCTAACATGAAAATCATATCAACCATCCTATTTTTTCCAAAAATTCATACTGATTCACTGTATTCGAAAGTATCTTTGGGCTCTAAGTAGCAATAACTTGATCAATATTTTTTTTGGAAAGCCGATAAAAACTGATATACTCGTAATAGGTTGAATACGTGATCAATATGTATTGCTTGTACGGAAAAGAAATATCATTTTTATGATGATGCTCAGGAAGTATGATTCTGGGAAGGTTTTGAAGTTTATCAATAATTATTCATTTAGTTTTATTTCATTGTTTGACCTCTTTTGAATGTCCGTTAGTTTTTATTATGTTATTATTTGAATAAAATTTTCAGTTGCGATATCATTTTTCGTGTCTGCTGGATGCGGGAGTTAAAATAATCCTGAGGTTACTTCTGAGAAAATGTAAGGTATTCAATTTTCCACATCATTGTGGAAAAAATACAGGGTGTTCTATTTGAAAAAATCGGGAAATAATAATTTTAAGTTCTTCATATTTGGACCTTAATAACGGACACCCTGTATATGACAGGTTGATCGTTTAGGAACCATGTCAAGGCAAATCCTTCAATTAAAAAACTTTTAGTTCAAATTTATGTTACTATTGCTTCTGGAAATCGTCAGAAGACTTTTACTGAACTGCTATTCCCTCACCTTTTTGCAGTTTTCTTCTTATAAGATCTGAACTGTTGGAAAAATGTCCCTAAGATTTTGCGTCATAGTAGAGGTAATGAAGGTCATTGAAAATATGTGAAAATATATGGGGTGATCCATTAAAAAATCATCCATTTGTTGAATAAGATTTATCGGGGACACCCTGTATATCAGAAAATAATTTCCTGAGATGCAGAAATGAAGGTACAAGAGGTCTACTTTCCAACGAAATCTCTGAGATGTCTGGTTCGGCAGCTATGGAAGAAGAACGCACTATTGCAGGACCCTGTAGAATCGAAAGACACCTCACTAATTTCCTAACCTCAAATTCACACTCCATTCCTGTTACACCTTCAACAATGTTATCTGAGCGTTTCCCCATTGGGATGCCGGAATGATCGTCGCAGGACCCGTAGCAGAGATCCGGGAAACAATAACCGGAAAATAAAGAAACATCGGCCAT
This sequence comes from Adalia bipunctata, assembly GCA_910592335.1. Classification (NCBI taxonomy): domain Eukaryota; kingdom Metazoa; phylum Arthropoda; class Insecta; order Coleoptera; family Coccinellidae; genus Adalia; species Adalia bipunctata. The sequence goes on along the minus strand of OU342948.1, from coordinate 9,384,145 downwards.
CCAAAGTTCCAACTCGGAGGAGTCGCGCGAAGTTGCCAACTAAAGGATCGCGCAGCTTGCCGAATAATTTTACCATATTTTCGCCGTATTACAATTCCTGGGTTTTGGCGCTCGAATTCATCCGTTGCGAAAAGCAAGGAGATAGCAATAAATAATTGCCGTAAACGCATGAAATTTCATTCAGGGCCCATCGTGAAACGGGGGAATTTTCCCCGAAGGAACGTTTCTAGATGGAAAGTTTTTGAATAACCGAGATATAACGCGAGCAGATACGGTTCTTGGGAAAGTTTTAACGCCCCTGTCGAAGTGACGATTTACTCCGGTTTTTGCCGCGATAAAATTTCGGGGAACGCTCGTTAGGGCGACTGGAGACTCACCACTCAATGATAAAGATTTCAGACATCAAAATGCATATTTTTCATTTTTTTAAACCACAAAATTCATACTGCTGTTGGACATCCAACTCTCCTCGATACTATGTACTTGAGTCACCGATAACCCGACAAAACATTTTAGATTCTACCTTTTTTACCACAATTCTTCTACTGGTCTAGCCACGGTCATACAGCGCCATACAACCTTCCTTCAAACCGTATCCCGAGTCCACTGAGAACCTTCCTGACTAAGACTTTTCCAGCTACTCTTAACTTCCGGTTCGAACTTAACTGTTTCCGTCTCCGCTTTGTCACCGTACTTCTAAACTCTGAAGTACCCTAAAACCGAAACCGAGTCAACTGAGAACCTTCCCGTTTGAGGCTTCTCCAGCTACTCTCAACTTCCGAACCGTATTCCGAGTCAACTGAGAACCTTCCCGTTTGAGGCTTCTCCAGCTACTCTCAACTTCAGAACCGAGTCAACTGAAAACCTTCCCGTTTAAGGCTTCTCCAGCTACTACCTTTTTCGTCTCCGAAGAAAATGGAAGATTTCCCTTTTTCCACCTCCCGTGGGTGGATTTCGAAAGGGTGATGCAATTCATATCAAACTTTCGCGTACCTGCCACGTTGCAAGTCCCACGATCTCAGCCTCGAATTTTATGCTGTCGTCTGCACACAGATCCTAGAACGATTTTCTGATACCGTCTGAGTTTCATGAAGAAACTTGATTCGAAAATCAATAATTTCAATCGTTATCTTCTCGCCAACATCCTGTGCCAACAAGGTAAATTTTCGGAGCCATGAATACATGTATAAATCTCAGAAGTCTATATTGGTGAACCGGAATTTTTCGATTTGTTACAGGTTACTTGGTGGTTCTATCTCATACATACCTACATCTTTTCTTCTCCAAGGCGTTCGATCGAGTCTGGCATCGGGGACTCCTCGCCAAGCTTCCATCTTATGGCGTGCCCCCAAAGCTATGTTCTCTGCTAGCTAGTTTTCTCTCAAACAGATATCTCCATGTAGTGGTCGATGGAGTTTCGTCTGACTCTCTACCCATAAATGCTGGTGTTCCGCAGGGTTCAGTTCTGGCTCCAACGCTGTTTCTGCTTCACATCAACGATTTGCTGGAAGCAACTTCGTGTCCAGTGCACAGCTTCGCGGATGATAGTACTCTCCATACCGCCTTTTCTTCTAGGGCTCCAATACCAGCCCGCCAAATCAAAAACGAACGAGGAAGAAATGTTAACAACATAAATATGGACTTGGCAACAATTCTTGAATGGGGATCTAATAACTTGGTAGAATTCAACGCAAACAAAACACAAGCATGTCTTTTCTCTAGAAAAGCCGATCTTACTGTGCCCAGCATAAAATTGTCGGGAGTGACCATACCATTGAAGTCATCCATTTCGATGCTTGGCATTACTGTCGGCAGTAACCTTTCCTGGGAGAATCACGTGAGATCCATTGCTAAAAGTGCATCCCAAAAACTTGGTTTTCTGTTTCGTGCCAGGAGCTATTTCACCCCAGGTCAGCTGCTTATGATCTATAAGGCACAGATTCGACCTGTCCTGGAATACTGTTCCCATGTTTGGAGTGCTGCACCTAAACACACCCTAAAGCTCTTGGATTCCGTACAAAAAAGGGCAATTCGTCTCGTGGGTGATGCATCGCTTACAAGCTCGCTCACTTCTCTGGAACACCGTAGAAAAGTGGGCGATCTGTCTCTATTTTATAGATATTTCCATGGGCGATGCTCTTCTGAATTATCAGCAATCGTTCCCCCTCTGGCAGTCTCTTCAAGACTAACCCGTCAAGTTAAGTCTTCACATCCCTTCGTGGTAACTTTGGAGACCTGCAGAACATCTCTCTTCAAAGACTCGTTCATCCAACGAACAGCGAGGCTTTGGAACACATTGCCTAGGGAGGTGTTCCCCGAGGCATATAACCTCCAGAAATTCAAGAAGAACCCCAATTCCTACCTGCTTGCACTTGGTTCTCACGATGTTCTCTGAACATTACAGGATATTCCTTTTCGTGAAAATCACAACATTAAAAAAAAAAAAAAAAAAAAAGTTCTCGTAGTGATAAGAATTGGTATACAGCCGTTCCTTCTTCTTTCCAAGTGAGCTCTTGTATAACTGAAAGGAATTGGCTAGAAAACCCGAAATAATCCAGATTTGAAGTTGAATCCGGCCCAGAAAGCCTTCACCAATATAGCAGATTTTCTCACATCGTATGTTACTAGATTACTTTTGTTTATACCCGATGAAAAAATACGTGCCGACCAATAATGCAGCTTAATTTCTGTTCTGTATCCAAGATCGAGGAGCATTTCTTTTTTCCCTATCTGAACCCATTCAGGGCCAGCCTTCACATCGAAAAGACACAACAAATGAGAGTTCATTAGGTAACGGATCTCCACCCATCGGAGAAACGGACTGCGAGAAGTGTTGGAAAGTTTCTGGAAAACTAGAAGGGCCTGCGGGTCTAGGGTCGAGATGAGGAAACGAGAGCCGAAATAAATTATCAACTGAATGAACGTCAGTTTCGATGGAGTTCCCCGAACAAAAACTTGAGTAAATCATCACTTCGACGACCGAGATGAAAGTTCGAACGAAATACGCGTAAGTTAACGACGACGGTCTCCGAATATTACTGCCGATGGAAAATTAATTTCCGAAGTTGATTTTTCGGATCGGATGGAGAGTTAGAAGGGTTTTAATGAAGCGGGAGGAATCCGGTTATTCGGAGAAGGCATCGATTTGTACCTTAATTCTTTTCGAATACAGAATTTGGGTACTAAAAGAGTGATGATGTGTGGGGTACCTTTAGCTCAGACTACATTGACTACTATACTCTGTTCAAATGTAAGAAGGAGCAATAACAACATGTTTGGCGCAGCGGTAGGAGGGCCTTCCAGAGTCGAATCGAGGAGATTTCACACAATCGTTCAGTTTATTTATCCATGTCTCATCCAGGTAATACATTTTTCTGCCTTGTTCCCTTAATGAGCGGATTTTCTTCAAAAATCTCTTCTCCACACAATTATTTCATCCCTATCTGTCAGTAGACTGTCACGACCACGTTTTTTGAACTTGAATTCCATTTTTTCCAATAATTTATAGAACGTTGTTCTTTTGAAATTTGGCAAACTGTCGTCATCATTCACGATTTCTACTACCTACTTTAGAAATCGTTGGGATTTCATTCCGAAAAAAAAAACCGTAGCGTCAATGTTTTATTCTCTTTATATTCTCTGAGAATTCTGAATACAGCTGAATCACTCACCCCTGAGGATTTTGAAACAAGTCTCTTTTCGATAAATCAGGATGTTCTTCCAATTCTTTTAGAGAAGTTCAAAATTATCTCTTTCTCTTCAGCAGAGAAATGCGACCGTTTGGACCTTTTTCGTGGTGGTCCCCACATATCACCCTCAGATGCAGTATCTGTTTCCGAATTCGACATTGTTCTATAAACACTATATACACTTTGTCAAAAGATTTTCCAACACAATACACTTTTCACAACAGAATCTATAAACACTTTGAACAGCTAGACCTTCACAGTAGCTCTAGGTATTTTAACTAGTCTGATCAATTGAAAACTTCGATATTTATGCAAATAAGGATGGCTTTAACCCATTAAGGGAAAGGACCCAAATCTGGTGTTTCCCGGAATTACCTTGTCCGAATCTTGAGCAGCCAACAAAGAAATTCGTACAAAATAATATAAAATTTTGGACCGAAACTAAATATATTTCGGATATTACAAGTAAATGACCATTATAATTTTGAACCGAGATCTTTTACGAGTCTTGTCAATTGAAAACTTCGATATTTATGCAAATCAAGATGGCTTCCACCCATTAGGGATATGGACCCAAATCTGGTGTTTCCCGGACTTACTTTGTCGGAATCTTGTAAGATTCCGACCCAAATCTCTGAAACTCTGGTGTTCCCTGGAATTACCTTGCCGCTATCTCGAGCATCCGAAAAAGAAATTATTTAGTAGATGATTATATAAAAACAGAACAAAATGAAAAAAATAGGGTACGTCGGATATAAAATGTTAATGACAGTTGCAAATCATAACAGAAATTTTGCACTAGAGTTTCTGAGGATAAAAGTTCTAATGTGGTAATTCTTGACTAAAATTATTGAATCATTTCTATTCAGTACCATTCACAGTCCTCCGTTCCGAGTACGATCCTGGCAGTCTCTTAGGGCGTTAAAAGGGAGCGTTGTTATGACCGTTTGACCAATAGGAGCTTTATTGTGCGCAAACCAGACGATTCTGTTTGTTTACAAAGCTCCTTGTTATATTTGAACGGACTTTAATACAGAATTGTAGTGATGAAAATCCACACTTAACTGTTTGGACATCATCACATCCAGATAAAGTCAATATGTGGTGTGCAATTAATGCTGGAGGAGTGATTCGTCCATATTTCTTTGTAGGAAGTGGTCGAAGACTACCTGTCAATAAAGGACGATATAGAACAATATTAAATATAGGGTGGCCATTTGAAAACGAAACAGACGAGATTACAAACGAAATAAATTTTTTCGATAGAAATGCTCGGACAGGTCGATTTCTGTTTCGAGGGGGACAACTTAAGATGTAGGTTACGGACGCATAGCGCTTCAATCCTTGCTACTACAACCCTCACCCCCAATTTTTGAATAAGGGAGATGGGGTGAGTGATACCTCATTTGAAAGGTATTTTTATACTGATTTCAGCACAGTAATTGTTTTTTCATTTTATGCATTAGTTCTCGAAATATTCCTAACTAAGTATTTGAAAATGAAGTGGTGTTTTCAAGGCACTTGTAGTGTTTTTTTGTGAAAAATCGACATTTTGAGCTTCAAAACAACCATGACTGTGGCTTCCTTCCTCCAATCCACTGACATAGAAATCTTTAATCAAGATGTCGATTTTTCACAGAAAAACTCTACAAGTGCCATGAAAATACCACTTCATTTTCAAATACTTAGTTCAGAATATTTCGAGAACTAATGCATGAAATGAAAAAACAATTACTGTGCTGAAATCAGTATAAAAATACCTTTCAAATGAGGTATCACTCACCCCATCTTCCCTATTCAAAAATTGGGGGTGGGGGTTGTAGCAGCAAGGGTTGAAGCGCTATGCGTCCGTAACCTACATCTTAAGTTGTCCCCCTCGAAACAGAAATCGACCAGTCCGAGCATTTCTATCGAAAAAATTTATTTCGTCTGTAATCTCGTCTGTTTCGTTTTCAAACGGCCACCCTGTATACTGTTCACGTGCGGTTATCATCAGTATTGAGGTTAACACACCTAGAGAATCCTACACCTCCATCTCTTCGGTTAGGGTTGAAAGGACTCCTTCCTGTCGGCTCGCGGCATTCGTGTCGGCGTGCCTTCGGGTCTGAGTCTCTCAAGTAATAATAATAATACTAAGAGTTATCAGTAAAATCATAAAATTGAAAAATACATGATTCCCTGTTGTATATTTTCTAGATCCATAAATATTTCAATACTTGGCTACAGAAAATCATGAACACTGAAATCTTGTCCTCTCATTGAAACACCCCTCATAAAAGTGTACAGATGAATAATTACTACTCTGAGAACCGACACAATGGGGCTCCCCATACATGCATTTCAGCTTCGACAGAGAAAGCACAAAGTGACTCGCCGTTTGACTCTGGGTCATAATTCACCCTGTTTTGCTCGGTTTGCCCCCGTTTTCGCCGCCCGCCGAATTGATTTACCCTCTTCCGGTTATGTGGCCCGTGTTGATTTTTCCACTTTAATTTCATTAGAGTGCCGTGTAGACACTGGGTGTCACCGGAATTATTTCTATTCAGGGGGCAGTTATAAATCAAGCGAGAATTCATGCATGAATTCATAAAAGTCTCTCACCTTTTCCAGGTTGAATTCCGAGAGTTATACCGAGTCGGCACGAATTTAATAAATCAAACGAATTTAATTAACTCCACTCGAAATGTCCCGCATCTCGACCAATAGTTCGAGGCGACTTCTCTGATATACACACAACCAAACTTATATGGAATCACCCTGTTATTTTGAAAAAACGAATTTTAATTAAAAAAAAGTCGCTGAAAAGTGAAGAGCAGTTTTCCCAAAACAAGTTTATTACAAAAATAATATAAATTATTAAAAGATTATTTTTATAATAGAACAGAAAATTAAAAGTGTAAATTTCTCTAAAAATAATTTTTATGTAACTGAGAATTGAACAACAAATAAAACGATTTTAACAAATCAATAATCAGTATTACCACCCCTGGCATTGATACAAGCTTGAATTCGACGAGGCATGCTTTCTATTAAGTTGTTAATTTCTTCTTCTGTAACATTTGCCCATTCCTCTAAAGCCGCTTGTATAAGTTGCTCTGCGTTACCAGGATTATTTTGACGAGCTCTAATTTTTCTTTTGATCCTATCCCACAAGTGCTCGATAGGATTAAGGTCCGGTGAACAAAAAGGCCAATCTAAAACAGTCACACCTTCTGTTTCGAAAACATTTTTTGCAACTCTGCTGGTATGTGGAGGTGCATTATCCTGCATAAATAGGAAATAATCTCCAAAAGCACCTCGCCAGAGCCTCACTACAGCTTGTAGCACTAGATCAACATTCCTAGGCCCTGTCAGAGATTGTCTAATGGGAATTAAAGGAGTTTTCTCACCAAACATAATTCCGCCCCAAAACATTACAGTACCTCCTTTGTATTTAGGGATCGGTCTTGCAGCTTGGAGCCTAGCTTGCCTCCCTCTACCTCTTAAAATGCGAACACGCCGGTCGTCTGATCGTAGGCCAATTCTGGTCTCATCCGAAAATAAGACATTTTTCCAATCTTCAATAGTCCAATTTTCATGCTCTAAACACCAATTAAAACGGTCAACTTTATTTTGCCTTGATAGTTCTGGAACTCTTAACGCTCTTCTCTTGAATAATTCCCGAGCGCGAAGTCTTTTTCTGATAGTTTCGACAGAAACACTAACACCTGTAGCTTGCAAAAATTGCCCTTGAAGCTCTGAATGAGATACTGCGGGATTTCTTCTTGCTGTTTGGGCTAAAAAGCGATCCTGCCTTTCTGTAGTTACTCTTCCACGACTTCTTCTCGGCCTATTCTGTAGGGTTCCTAACTCCAGAAACCTTGCATAGGTTTTTGAAACAACCCCTTGTGTAACCCCCACCGTTCTTGCAATCTGTCTTTGTGACATACCTTGTTCTGCCAAAGTAATAATTCTTCCTCTCTGGAATTCCGGTAACCCCACATAAGGCATTTTTTTTAAAACTTCGCAAAAAAACAAAATATAAATTCACTGCGACGTTCGAACGAAATGGTAAAATCGACACTGCAAAGCCAAATCTTGTCAAGTGCTTATGAACCTAACTGTTTTTGTGAGTAAACATATGCACTTTTTATTTGCTTCTAACGAAAAAGATATCAAAATAATGTTTCATCTTAATACTGGGTGATTCCATATAAGTTTGGTTGTGTGTATTTTGATAATATTCTCTCAGTACCTTCTTCTTGATTTTTTTCAAATCACCTTCCACTACCTTAATCAATCAATGAATAAGGGGTGAACAAAATACACGAGCTCTCTTGGAGAGAGGAATAAACTGCTGTATCAATTCTTAACACCACGAGAATTAAAGAATAAAATGGACGTATGAAATCGAAATAAATACCACAAAGTGAACACTGTAGGAAATGGTACTTACGGTTGGCCTGACTGGAATGTTGTACCGGATAAAGTCCTTACCTCACGTATCGAATACACTTTTAGGTACGAATGTAACGGGGTCCGACTTTGGGAAGAAACGAGAATATATGTCCGTTGAGGGTGGCGAGCTTAGCCGTATCGGGATTGCGACTAGTGGCAGAGTAAAAATTGCACTTAACAGGTAGAAAAAGGATGATTCCGGGATTCTCGGAGAACCACAGAAAATGTGGGTGAAATCACAGACTTAGAAACGCTCAAATGCAAAGTCCCAACCCACCCTCCGTACAGCCCAGACATTGCTAGGATTACCATCTCTTCCGATCTCTCCAATTGAGATAAAGTCAAAAAATGGCCTTTTATCGCGATGGCTAGGGAAGGACAATTTTTTTTAATCGTTCGGCATCGACTGCTAGGGCCATTAGCCGTTAAGGACAATTATTCAAACATTGAATGTTCGGTTTTTTTCACAAAAAAGCATCAATTTTCGAAAAATAACCGCAGGAAAGTATTCATACTCCCAACATTCAAATGTATCTACAGACCGCTCCGATATTCATGCGCCGCGACGTCCCAAAAGAGAAAACCCTAGATATTAACGTGTGAAAGCTGCAATTCCCCAGCTTTCAAAGTAATTGAATGAAACGGAAACCATTAAGTCCCACCTCCACCAGCGACGAATATACGGATGGACGTAACACGGGGTTTTACCGGATGTAAATGGAAATACCAGATATCTTCGTGATGGCCGTCCAAGTGTTTACCACTCGGCTGGTGCAACACTAAAATTCACTCCGGCACATCGGGCGCACTCTTTCGCGATGTAATCTGGGATTTATACTTTTCTGCATTCGTTTTATGCACTGTTCGCGGATTTGATGGCGTTCGAGATTGTAAATCCGGTAATTGGGCCGTTCGCGATTTTTTTATCGGTCGGATGAACTGGAGATTTACGGTCGACTTCCGAACGTTAGGGCAGGTGTTGTCGTACTGAGATTTATCGAATTGATGGATTATTCGGCTTGTAGATGTCATATATTGATGGCAGTAAATGTTTATGTATCTCGAGAATTATTTGTTTCGCCGAGATGATCTGAATTGTTATTTGTTACTGTAGTCCATCCAAGAATTATTGACATCATTGCAGGCCAGTCGCAGCTTTATTTCTAGTTACAAAAATGTAACTGAAAATGTGCTACCTAGAAATTGAATGGAATTTTTTGAACGCTAAACCAGTAAAACAGAAAAATCTAGTTGATAATTTGAAGCGTGTTGCTGCAAAGTGAATGGAATTGGAAAAGATATCGAGACAAAAACAAAACTTAACTGATGAATCTATTCGACAAATAAAGAATCGTGAAATTGTAACTTTCAATATTTGTGAACCATGAATGTGTAAAATATACTCCATTCACAATTATAAAATCACAACTCTGGCCATGGTTTCGTTTTTAGGAATTGGTGCACCTGATGAAAAATCTGTGAGCGTACATAGAATATCGTTTATGACGAAACGACGATGCCAGTTTTTCTGTTTACATCAAAGTAAAACAGTGGCGTATATAGGGGAGGGCCAAGGGGGCCTGGGCCCCCCCCCAAATGGATAAAGAAAACTGAACTACTGTAATAAATTAAACAGGCTCGAGAAGCATTTGATGGTGTAAGCATCTCGGGCCCCCCCCGAAACTATTTTCTATATACGCCACTGAAGTAAAAGTATCAAAGATTTACCACATTCTGTTAGTTCGGATCGATTGGCGATTTTGGGGCGAAATATCGATAGGAAATCGCCTATTTTTCCGTTCTTCGTCGTCCAGAAGAAGTTTCGTGCAAGTGTCACTTTTTCCTTTCACAAGTTTTGGCGTGAGTACGAACGGCAAATTTGAAATGGACCAAAAATCGATTTATATGCATAGATAAAGCGAAAGTAAGTACTAATCGACCTTTTTACACTTGATAACGTAGTTTTTTTTAGGTATCTGGCCGTTTTGAAAGATTTCAAACGAAATTCCGGTCCCCCAGAAGTTTGGTTAGTTTCGGTATCGTTTTTGGTGCTCAAAATTTATTTGGAATGTGTAAATGGACAAAAAAGGCTTCCTTATACGATCTTCTAACGAAAGCGATTGGTAAATATGGTTCAGGTAGGATTTTCGAGGAATTATGAGGAAAGAACTTGCAGAATGAAATTGTACGATTTTCGTAAGTAAACGGGTTCTGGATGGCCATCATCAGTCTCCAAATGATTATTGTTGATCGTTTTCACGTTTCAGAAAAAAACACGTCGAAAAGCTAAAAAAAAGAAGTTGGAGAATTCAGATGAATTGAAATGTGTCACTGGAGCTTTCATTCCTTTGCCGAAAGTAGAAATAGGCTATATTGAATCAGAATACATCGGTTTTTTCCATATTCCAGGAGTTTGTGTCTTATTTTAGAAAAGGTGAATGATAAATGTGTAGCATATATTCGACCTATTCCAATTTATTTGTACAAGTAATGTGGTAGTAATGTATGAATATTTTTTAATCTAATAAATTACTATACAATTAGAATATTTTACTCCTTGTTCATAAGATCAAATAAATAAAATGTCGTCAAGTCTTGAACTTTCAGTTCAAGAGAAAAATGAACATTCACAAGCATGCATATGAAAATTATGTGAAAGCAATGCAATTTTTTTCCATGGCGAAAAATAATATATTTCAACAGTGATCTCTTGTACTTTTCATGCAAATAACTAGAAAAGGAATCCTTTCTATCAATTCATATAAACGTTAATTATTTTCGTCCATCACATCTTTTCCAATTCATTCACATTCTGAGAAATACGCTAAGAATGTAGAAAGGGCAACATAGTGTTGACTTGGAACATAAAAATATTTTGAAAAACGTCATAACTTCGATACAGAGTGGAATGGATCAAATTTCCAAGGCCAGAGTTGTGATTTTATAATTGTGAATGGAGTATATGTATATGAAAAATGTGAATATTCCTATTATTCTATTTCAACAACCACAACTGTTAATATTTCCTCATCTAGGCAGACCTCGTCTTGTTCATAATGAAAGTTTTTGTCAGAAACATCATAATATCCCATATACAGGGTGAGTCTTTGACTCGTACATATATTTCAACTGTAGATTCCTCTCATCAAACGAAACACTTTCTTCCTATACCATTTTTCAAAATTCGGTTTCGTTTGGAAGATACAGGGTGTCGAAAATCCACGAAAAAAACACTTTTCTGTTTATATCTTCCGAACTGTTACATCAAATGAACTGAAATTTGGTTCATTGGTTACTCTATTCATGGTGCATATTCCTCAATCGAAACCTATTCAATATCGCTCCTGGTATAAAAGTTACAGGGTAGTCGACTCATCAATACACGCAAAAACACCATAAAACCACTTTAAAAAGATAATCGGTTCATATTTTCGAAAGAATCAATCATTTAAGAAACTAAAATTCTTCTAGTTATTTTCAATTTGCCCGAAAAAATTTGACGACAAAATCAATAATTTCAAGAATAATCTGAATGCTTCTCTGAATTAAATATCATCGAATATTATTCCTTCTCTGGTCTTTAAACGAGTTAACAATGTTGGCAGAATATTTATCAACTTTGTCGAGACTTAAATACAAATCATGGAAAACGCTAATGTAGAGATATTTAATAATAAAATCCCACAAATGTGGCAGATGAAATTGAACACCATATTGAAGTTAAATGTCGATGAAATACAAAATTCGGATATGAATGATGAATATCGATACAAACCACGTATTAAATTGAAATTAATGAAGAATAATATGATACCTGATAATCTGTGGCGATGTTTCTATCTAAACAATATCCTCTTGGAATTTTATAAACTCGATACTACATGGTTAATATTATATTAATTCACTTCACATAATAATCACATTATTACAATAATTCACTGAATGTTTTTACTACTTCACATACTGTTTACAGTTTGTTTATAGTTGGCAGCGCCTCCAACGGTAATTGAGATTACCGATGTCCGTCATCCGCCGGTTTTCGCTATACGCATGCGTCGTGAAATTTTGCGGCAGAGTCGTTTTCTGATGGAAACGGCAGAATTCATAGATATTTATACTATGTTTCGTGAAAAATCCTTAACCTCAATGAAAATATCAGCAAGTTGACAACATCTTCTGGAAATTTCTGTGCAAATATTCACAGAATGGATACAAAATGGATTAGGTTAGGTTGTTTAATAAAAAATTCTGATGATCTGAATAAAAAGCCTTTTCTCATGGGATTGTTTGGAGATTTCGAGGAAAATATGAACAAGTTATTAGTGTTTACAAACTAATCTGCAAGAACATCGAAGAAGGAACTCATTTTGCTGAGAGAAATATGGCTTTTTAGTTGCAGATATAATCGGATGAAAATAACTGTTTTTGTTGAAATTATCGTGTTTGCAACATTTTTATTCCAATAAGGTTAGTACTTGAGTATTCCCTAAATGTATGAACTCATTTTTAATCGAGAAATATGAACTTTGAATCAATTCCAGAGTATCTTATCAGGCACGTAATTAGCCCAATTTTTTTCAAATGGCTGTATCTTTTTAACAGAGCCGAATTCGAAAAAATTGAAAATGAAAAAAAGGTTTCTTTTGGACTCAATAATCTACAGTTAAAATATATGTACAAGTAAAAGACACACCCTGTATACAATAAGAGTTCACATAAGAGTAGAAGTTCAACCTCGTAGTCTGTGTTCCCAGGGTTAATTATATTGATTATACTTTGTTTAGGTTGTGATCCCCTAAAAAAAAACAAGAAGAGAAATTGATTCCTAAACAAAAATTAATGACCTCGACTTGATACTCTCTCGAATGGCTGAACTCAACGACGTTGTTGAGTGTACTGAATGCTTCTCATTCTCGTTTCCCCTCGAACTTCACAAACTTCCACCCAACATAAATAAGTGAAGAAACTCCGGAAAAACATTCCGAATTCCTCCATACTTCCCGAAAATTCCCCTTCATTCCATCCAAATGAATCAAAATATTGCTAATTTATACCCATACACAAACTGATTTGTATTCAATGAGCAACCTTTAACGACTACAGATTTATCGAACTGGCAGCTTTCCCCCAACTTTTCTACTTAAAATTTTACTGCCGGATCTGGAAAGTTCACCGAGGGCCTCGAGTTTTACGAACTATAAAGCACCCTTGTAATCAGCGGCAGTCCGGTGCATGGGAAACAAATAATTCGAAATACACGAGTCCAAGATACGGATCTTCCTCCGTATTTATACAGCTCTCGTTCCGGATGCTGGAGTCTCGGAAGAAATACAAACTTTCGTCCGGAACAAATTCAAACTGCAGTTTCTGGGAGCAATCTCGAAATTATGAGCTGGATGGAATGGTCATTAGCGTTGCCGAGGACGAATTTTGTGCTGTTTGTCAGTTTATTTTGATTCTGCAGGCAATTGCTTTCGAGATAAGTAAACATAAAATGAGAAAGGCCAACCTGCATTCATCTTAGAGCTCTTTCGGAAGACTGCCATAAAGGCCAATAGTAGGTAGTGGCAACCATTAACTGTTGGATCAAAAATTAACAGTGCTGTGCCTGAGGTGACTTCAGGACAAAGCCTTCAAAGAATTATACTTTTTTTTATGTTGTGGTTTTCACGAAAAGGAATATCCTGTAATGTTCAGAGAACATCGTGAGAACCAAGGGGAAGCAGGTAGGAATTGGTGTTCTTCTTGAATTTCTGGAGATTATATGCCTCGGGGAACACCTCCTTAGGCAATGTGTTCCAAAGCCTCGCTGTTCGTTGGATGAACGAGTCTTTGAAGAGAGATGTTCTGCAGATCTCCAAAGTTACCACGAAGGGGTGTGAAGACTTAACTTGACGGGTTAGTCTGGAAGAGACTGCCAGAGGGGGAAAGATTGCTGATAATTCAGAAGAGCATCGCCCATGGAAATATCTATAAAATAGAGACAGATCGCCCACTTTTCTACGGTGTTCCAGAGAAGTGAGCGAGCTTGTAAGCGAGGCATCACCGACGAGATGAATTGCCCTTTTTTGTACGGAATACAAGAGTTTTAGGGTGTGTTTAGGTGCAGCACTCCAAATATGGGAACAGTATTCCAGGATAGGTCGAATCTGTGCCTTATAGATCATAAGCAGCTGACCTGAGGTGAAAAAGCTCCTGGCACGAAACAGAAAACCAAGTTTTTGGGATGCACTTTTAGCAATGGATCTCACGTGATTCTCCCAGGAAAGGTTACTGCCGACAGTAATGCCAAGCATCGAAATGGATGACTTCAATGGTATTGTCACTCCCGACAATTTTATGCTGGGCACAGTAAGATCGGCTTTTCTAGAGAAAAGACATGCTTGTGTTTTGTTTGCGTTGAATTCTACCAAGTTATTAGATCGCCATTCAAGAATTGTTGCCAAGTCCATATTTATGTTGTTAACATTTCTTCCTCGTTCGTTTTCGATTTGGCGAGCTGCTTTTGGAGCCCTAGAAGAAAAGGCGGTATGGAGGGTACTATCATCCGCGAAGCTGTGCACTGGACACGAAGTTGCTTCCAGCAAATCGTTGATGTGAAGTAGAAATAGTGTTGGAGCCAACATTTATGGGTAGAGAGTCAGATGAAACTCCATCGACCACTGCATGGAGAGATCTGTTTGAGAGAAAACTAGCTAGCAGAGAACATAGCTTTGGGGGCATGCCATAAGATGGAAGCTTGGCGAGACTCGATCGAATGCCTTGGAGATATCCAGTGCTACGGCTAGGGTTTCACCATATTTTTCGGTAGATAGCTGCCATATATGTGAGACGTAAGCGAGCAAGTCACCAGTGGATCTCTGATGACGGAAACCATATTGTCTATGGTTGATAATTCCTGAGTGTTCCAGATGTTTCATGAGCTCGAAGTTGATGGCTTTTTCCATGACCTTTGAAATAATAGATAACAGAGCGATAGGTCTGTAGTTGCTAGGTAGGGTCTTTTTGCCTTTTTTAGGTACTGGTTGTACTCTTGCGGTTTTCCAGTTGGATGGAAAAACACCCAATTTGTGAGAGTGGTTGAACAAAAACCAAGTTTCTGGGATGCACTTCCAGCAATGGATCTCACGTGACATTTCCAAGGAACGTTGTTATCAACAGTGACATCAAGCATTGAAATGGGTGACTTCAAAGGTATGGTTACGTCTTGACAAGCTTCTATTGGGTATAGTTACATCAGTTTTTCTAGATAGAAGACATGCTTGGGTTTTGTCAGCATTGAATTATACCAGGTTATTGGAAACCCATTCGAGAATTGTTGCCAAGTCTATATATCAGCAATTCTTCTCCGTTCGTTTATGATTTGGCGAGCTGGTTTTGGAGCTCTGGAAAAGAAGATATGGAGGGTATGGAGGGTACTATCATAATTTCTTTTCTACTGGATTCTAAAGTAAGATATAAGTCTTGAACTATTTACGAGAACAAGGATGACCAGCTTGCTTTCATATTCTCATTTTAATATCGCAGCAGAAAATTAATATGCATTCTAATTGAGTTGGGGTCCAATTCCCTACAAAAACACACGTTCCTAATGGGTACAGCGACTCTTTTTTCCTGCAAACATCATCAAATTGAGATAAACAATGAAATTACCATAACTAAAAAGCTTATCTCGAAAATATATGATTTCCCCTCATGGAAATATGTTCTCTTGCATATAAATTTCTCCAACTTTTTTCTCATAGTAAGGGAACAGCACCCTAGTTTGCTGAAACATGAAATAAGAACTTGATGGCCTTATCTTTTTCATGCAAGAGAAGGGGATGGGGATTTATGTGCTTTTGATTTCCTTGCTCTTTTGCGATCAGGGGTGTTATAAATATGCAAGTTTTTTGGCGACACGCAAATTCTCTGATATATCTATGAAGATGTGAGTAGGAATTGAAGGCTAGATTCATTGCATATTTCGACCCTTTTTATTTGGAAGATAGGATCAATAAAAATTTCCTACCTTGACAGAAAAGAATTAAAGTTTAGGAGAGCCTTTTTGAAGAATTCCATTAAATTAATGATGATATTTAAATAAACCTTTGGCATTCCTTAGGACATGTCCTAATTTTCGTTTTACTTTATAGACCGTTTTGATGTCGTGCCTTTTCAGAAGTTTGCCAATTTTGTTTGCACCGATGGAATGAAAGGTAAGAAATGGATTGGAAATTGAAGAAAGATTTCTGATGGTCTATTTTCATTCGTTGTTCGCTTCGGTCTTAAGGCTTCATCGATAACACCCCGTTTTGTTGGGGATTTGACTTCTCGAGTAGTTCACCATCTTTCTGTTCGAACTAAGTGAATGTGAGCGATTGAGTTCTGAATGATCATTTATCAGTTTCACGATGACTGATCATCGTCTTAAGCATTTAAACGGAATTGCCTTTTACGAAACAAATAAAAACTTCGCTGTAAACAACCAAGTTTCTCATTTCCTCATCAAAAAATCATATTGTGGAAACATAATGGGAAAACACCCACAGATAAACGGTTCTTATCCACTGAATATTTAATTCAATCCACTCGGCCAAACTTTCCGGTTCCAAGTTCCCTCCATTCAATTTTCTCAGGCTAATTCGACCGCGTGGTACAAAACGGAACTCGCAATTTTTGACACATTGATGGATTGTTGTATATGCCGGTAAATTCCGTGAAATGCTTCGGTCTAGATAAGCGGGAGGGACCAGTCGATCGTCTCGGCGATCGATATTTCCGCTTGTAAAAATGATTGATGACGATTCGGGGGTGAATTTGTAATTTCGAAAAGAGAAGAAAGACAAAACTGGGACTTGCCATATGCGGGAGGCAGAGGCGTCCCTATCATTCAATTTCGACACTCTTGAATCCAGATGAATTCATTTGTCCATATAGGTTGTTTTTATTTCCAGTCGGAAACGGGATTCCTCTGATTCACAATCAGAAGCCAAGGACTAAGTACCTGAACTATGAAGCGCCCAACTAAGTTTCTTCTGTTTGTGAATAGATGACTCAAGCAGTACGATCTGATGGTCATCACTAGCACTGATCGATACAGCTGCGATATTTTCTTCAGTTCGCACTGTAGGTACGTAAGTGTGTTGGTGTTTTGATTTTTTTTATTTGCTCTTGCTTTTTTAGTTATTTAAAATAGCCACTTCAAATATATGGGCGATGATTCACAATATGAGTGGCCTGAAGAGAATCATCACTTGGAAGATCGGACCTGATCGAAAGATCCTCCCGCTGCAAGAGAGAGTTAGGACTTCGTGAAGATGTTTTTTTAGGAGGTGAAGTACTTTTTTTACTTCTTCTTTCCCGGTTTTTCTTATCTGTTCTTGTTACAGATATAATTTCAATCCAGATCGATGAAAAAGCTTGTTTTCAAGTACAAGAAGCTCTGTAACATGGATACCAGCATACAGAGTGTAACAGCCAAATGGAATGAATTCGATAACGAATAAATGAGGGCTTGTTGGGAAAAACGCTCGGACACGTCGATTGTAATTTTAAATGCGCTTATTTTTCAAGAAAATAATATTATATAGGGTGTTTCATGTGACTTTCTTATTGCAAATGCAACCCATTGTATAATATTTATTTTTTGGATTCTTCAGAGAATTCTAGACACAATTAATGCACAATGTCCTATACCTATCTTTAACTATTTCGGAATTATCAAGTGTTTTCAGATTTCTTGCAAAAATCAACGTTTTAAATAAAAATTATTTTATTTCACAAATTCGGTACATCACACTTAAAACCTAATAAGTAATACTGATTATTTCTCAATTATTAAAAAAAACATTAATGTCAATGAGAGAAATGGACTAGCAAAGATCTAATTCAAGAAGTAAATCGCCGAAACGTGCTGCTACCGCAGAAGGAAAATGGCAGACCGGTTTCTGGCTTCTTAGCCGTCATCAGTGCCACATATTCCCCCTTACGGTAGCAACTAAATGAAACGGCAGAGCTAATATTACTCTCTAGCAGGAACTCCTGAGTACAATGTAATACTACAGTGTCCCACCTAGCGGGTGAATGTCTACGTTTCATCCCAGACGTTCCTTCGAAAATTAGATCTCTACGTACATTCACTTCATCCTACGGTATTTCGCAAGTACTTACTTTGAAGTCTCATGCAGTCCACCGTGGATAGTTGAATACGCCCGTTCATACGGTTCGGATCCCGCAATAGTAATAATCAAAATATGAAATTCACGTCCGTTAGGACCGTCCACTAGGGACTTACAATAAATGAGACAAATGGACTAGCAAAGATCTAATTCAAGAAGTAAATCGCCGGAACGTGCAGCTACCGCAGAAGGAAAATGACAGACCGGTTTCTGGCTTCTTAGCCGTCATCAGTACCACATATCCCCCCTTACTACTCCATTTCTCTCATTTATTGTGAGTCTCTAGTGGACAGTCCTAACCGACGTGAATTTTATATTTTGATTAATGTCAATGTAGGAAATGTTCAAAATGCTCCACCAGAGACAACCACTCCACATAATAATCACATTAGAACAATAATTCACTGAATGTATTCAGAACTTCACATAATGTTTACAGTTTGTTCAGAGACTCTGGTTTGTTTATAGTTGACCTGCAGATACCTAACCAATCTTTCGGTTTTCGCTCGACGCATGCGTGGTTAAATTGGCGGCAAACTCGATTTATGATGGAAACGGCAAAATTCATAGATATTTATACCACGGTACACAAGTGTATCGTGATTTATTCTATGGTTCGTAATAAATCCTTAACCTCAATGGAAATATCAGAAAGCTGACAACATTTCCTTGAAATTTCTGTGCGAACATTCACAGAATGGATACAAAATAGATTAGGTTAGGTTGTTTAATAATGAATTCTGATGATCTGAATTAAAAGTCTTTTTTCATGATATTGTTTGGGAATTTCGTGGAAAATATGAACAAGTTAATAGTGTTCACAAACTGATCTGCAGAAAAATCGAAGAAGGAACTTATTTTGGTGTGAGAAATGTGGGTTTTCAGTTGCAGATATAATTCGATGAAACTAACTGTTTTTGTTGAAATTATCGTGTTTGCAACATTTTTATTCCAGTAAGGTTAGTACTTGAGTATTCCCTAAATGTATAAACTCAATTTCTATCGAGAAATATGAACTTTGCAACAATTCCAGAAGATCATTTCAGGAACGTATTGAGCCCAATTTTTTTTTTCAAATGGTTATATCTTTTTAACAGAGCCGAATTCGGAAAAATGGAAAATGAAAAAAAGGTTTCTTTTGACATCAAGAATCTTCAGTTAAAATATATGTACAAGTCAAAGACTCACCCTGTATAAACATGATTGGAAGATTCAGTGATGATATTTCTTGTAATTGAGTGTTGAAATTTTACTGAAAAATGATGGACAAAATAGTCTGTTAATCTGTGATAGTTCATTCGAAAATTGAATAAAAGTGCTCGAATCACCCAACAGAAAAACTTTTGAACAAAAAGACGGACCTATGGAATTTCCAATTTTCCGAAATTCCCAAGAAATTAGCCTACAGAAGACATCTGAATACCTTTTTGCACAATTCGAAATACTCCAGTATGATAATGTAGCTCTAGTATGAAAATGTTGTAGTGCTACGAAACCTGTGTCACAGTTAAACCTTAAGAGCACTCCATTTACAAAGTTAAAAAAGATTAAATAGAAATTAGCGTTGGCAACATCTCTGAGAATCATTTGACATTTCATGAGTACCAACCTGCGTCAGTTTTAAGTAAAAAAACTTGATAAACCCAAATTGGCTAACCGGGATACTTTATAAAAGTGAATGGAGCTTATATGAAAAGTTCTATCATTCTTTTCAAGGACAATAAACTACAGCCCGCTCGCAGAGCCACTACTGGCTGTCCTCAAACACAGTCACCACAGTATTGGAAAACGATTTCCACTGGCGCGGCGGCATTTCTCCGGGCGGAAATTCCCGGAATGATCTCTGTCAGGATCGCAGGCCGCAGTGCATTTTTTAACGCTTATGAAAATGCGGGAATGAAAGCACACAGCACGCTCGGCGTGCTCGAAATATTCACCGCTCGGTCCTCACTTAATTGCCGACCATTCAATGAAAATACAATAATTTCATCCGATTCCATTCGGATAAATGGGACCGGAGTTTTCATAATCGAATTCCATAAAATGTATCGCGAAATGGACGCTGGAACGCGGTCGTCATGCTTTTTTCGTTTTTTTTCGGAAATGATGAGGTTTTTTTTGACGCCGATCTATATGACGTTCGGGAAATGGTGGATAGGATCCGGTTGTATGGTAGTTATGAAATGTTTTGGAGTTTTAGGATTATCGGTCATTTCTACGTCCGTTCATCAGCGTACATAAAAAAGTTGTCATGTTTGGAGCTCGTCGATCCAACTGATGATTCTATCACAACAGAATTGAGTTACACGATGCAGAACATACAGTGTGTCTCTCTTATATCACCTGATTTTGAGTCCAGGTCACGACGGCTTTGATGTGCAGAAGCCTAGAAGGTAAAATTTGGGGTTACAACCCAAAATACTACGATGGGTGTACGTCATGATTGCGAAACCTATAAAAACTTATGGGGCAGTAGCACACAAGCAGGAGAAAAATACTCGACAAGGTAGAAAGGCTTGCCTACAAATGTGGAAGATAAAATTGAACACCAATGATCATGAATTTATACATTTAATACGCATAGTTTCCATTAAAAATTTATTGTTACCGTTTCATATCCATATATATAAAACAAAGTTGTTGGTTACACTATTTATAACTCGGGATCGGATGGACTGTTTGTTATTAAACTTCTTTTATGGATTCGTCTACGGCCTGGTTATTATAAAATACATTGAAACTCTGAAAAATTCGATGAAAAATTTGCTTATGTAGGAAATGCTTTTCCTCCTTTTGAATAAGGCTACTAGGTGTCGCTACGGTTAATGGCTCTTATCTAGACACTGTAGCGTAGTCGTGAAGGTACTATATTTGATATTATTGCCACCTGATGGTGATGTATACAATAACTGTGTAATTTGCATAGAACTTATAATAACATGGAAGGCTGTTATCAGATCAAAAAGCTGGTAAACATCTCAAGTTGGTGGAATAGTGAATTTTTACCGAAATGTCAAGTAAATCAGATTTTGACGATCAGCATCAATCGTGAGGTGTCCATTTTCATCTTTCATATATTCCTTGGATATGAGCTATCACACAGAACATAAACACAGAAATAATATGTCGATTACTGATTATGGGCAATTTTAGATTCAGTTAGGTATTTCCGCAAATATATTTATTACCCAAACAGAAATTCAAAAACATTTCAGAAATATAGTAGATTAAAGATGAAAATGGACACCTCATGATTGATGCTGATCTTCAAAAACCGATTTACTTGACATTTCGGTAAAAATTCACTATTCCACCAACTTGAGATGTTTACCCGCTTTTTGATCTGATAACAACCTTCCATGTTATTTTAAGTTCTATGCAAATCACCAAGTAATTGTATACATCGCCATCTTGTGGCGATAATATCAAATATAGTACCTTCACGACGACGATACAGTGTCTAGATAAGAACCATTAACCGTAGCGACACCTAGTAGCCTTATTCAAAAGGAGGAAAACTCGGAGGAAAAGCATTTCCCACATAAGCAAATTTTTCATCGAATTTTTCAGAGTTTTAATGTATTTTGTAATAACCAGGCCGTAGACGAATCCATAAATGAAGTTTCATAACAAACAGTCCATCCGATCTCGAGTTATAAATGGTGTAACCAACAACTTTGTTTTACAATATACAGGGTGTTTCACCATAAACTGGACAAACATATATAGCCGTGTAGTTGACATCGAGAAAGTCATTTTTGCCTTATGACATATACCCCGTTTTCGACGCATAATCGAGATACAGGGTGCTTAATGTCAACTTTGAGCAATATTCTGTGAACTGTGGTAAGTTATGCGTGATATTTGAAATAACGGTTCCTGGTCACATCTTAGTATTTTTGAAGGCTCAATTGAATTTTGGTGTAGAATTTTGCAAAAAAAAATTGAAAATGGCGGAAAACCTGCAAAGTCGGAATTTTTTTTTCTCGGTTGCCAAATTGGAAAGCATAATCTCAACGTACTCAATTTTCTAAGATTTTCCTTGAAAATTTTTTTTCAAATTTCGAACTCAACTCTTTTTTTACATGTCCTCAGTGAAAAAAAAATTTTGCCCAAAATTTTCGGAATTTTTCATGGTTGAACAATCTTTAATTCTGAATACTTGGGTGGAATCAGAATGAAAAAATATCAATTGGTTTTCTTTTTGTAGCCTTCCGAAGATTACGCTAGGTGTACTTTCTTAATTTTTATTTGAGAAACTGGAGGCCGTACGGAGGTCAAAATTGTGCTGCTGGGCAGCCAGAACGACCCAGATAGAAATATGAAACTGAAACAAACAAAAAAATTTTTTTCGAAAAAATTAAAAAAAATTTGAAAAAAAATATTTTTTTTTTTATTTTTTCCAAAAAACTTTGGTAAGGTTCGAACTCTACACTCTGGATTAACTAGTGTTGCTCTGGTAACGGAGATTTATAGGATTAAAATTAATCCAATTGATACTCGTAGAGTTCGATCCCTACCAAAATTTTTTGAAAAAAATTTTTTTGGTTTATAATTTCATATTTTTATCCGGATCATTTTGGCATCCCATCAGCACAATTTTGACCTCCGTACGGCCCCCAGTTTCTCAAATAAAAATTAAGAAAGTACACCGAGCGTAATCTTCGGAAGGCTACAAAAAGAAAACCAATTGATATCTTTTCATTCTGTTTTCACCCAAGTATTCAGAATTGAGGATAGTTCAACCATGAAAAAATCCAAAAATTTTGGCCGAAATTTTTTTTTCACTGAAGACATGTAAAAAAAAAGTTGAGTTCGAATTTTGAAAAATTTTTTTTACGGAAAATCTTAGAAAATTGAGTACGTTGAGATTATGCTTTCCAAATTAGCAACCGAGAAAAAAAATTCCAACTTTGCAGGTTTTCCGCCATATTGAATTTTTTTTCGCAAAATTCTACAACACAATTCAATTGAGCCCTCAAAAATACTGAGATGTGACTAGAAACCGTTATTTCAAATATCACGCGTAACTCACAATAGTCATCAGAATATTGCTCAAAGTTGACATTGAACACCCTGTATCTCGCTTATGTGTCGAAAACGGGGTATATGTCATAGGGCAAAAATGACTTTCTCGGTGTCATCTACACGGCTATATATGTTTGTCCAGTTTATGGTGAAACACCCTGTAGTATATATAGATATTTCTGAAATGTTTTTGAATTTTTGTTCGGGTAATGAATATAGATAATAGAATTTCTCACAACCTACTCTTCTCGGTTCATTCCTTAGGCAGAATGCTGAACATGTTATTGATGACCATGTGCCGAAACTGCCTTCTCAGAGGGTTGTTAGTAGAGCAATGTCAATTTTCATAATCTAAACTGCAGAATCATCAAAAACGAAACATTGCAGATTCTTCCAACTTTCACTCCCCAAAAATATGTTTCCGAACAATAAACCACCACAGTAGCCCTAACATTCCTCGGCAGCCTCAGTTCTAAATTCGGAACATTTAAACCTGAAAATCTTACGGGAACTTTCCCTCGCAAATCTGTCGAAAATGGATGCTCCCGCCACACTCACCGTTCGCGGTTCGCACTTGGCCAAATTCCCTGGAAATTATTATCCCACTCTTGGAGCAGTCTGAGTATCGCGGCAAGTGAGCCAGGGGCGGTCACAAAGCAATCTGGAAAATATTTTAATTACCGCAACCCCCGCATAAATTTCAAGGATGGACGGTTATTCGAATTGCCTAATTCCTGGGGCGTTTCCGGCCGCGATCTCAACATCTTAGTAGGCCGAGAAAGTGAGCATATAAATTTCGCTTCAATTACCGGACTCACGGCTGAGAAAACCCGGCCAGGGTTGGGGCTCGGGGAGGAAAAATGGGATGGTGGAGGTAGTTGCTGTCTACCTGGTTTATGGGGTGGTTTCACTGGAGGATTTCGCAGCATTACCATTATTTTCAACACTGAAGATGAAGCGTATGGTTTTTTTCATTTCGTAATGAGTTAAAAGTATACAGCTCCACAAGAGTTAGGGATATCGTATTCAATCGTTTTCGAAAGTATGTCATCATCGAGAAAATGGCTGTAAAATCATTTAAAACTCAATAACAACTTGAATCGATCCAATAAAAATCAGTTTGAGACATTTCGTCAATCTGGTCGCCTTTTTTCTGAAGCTTGGTACTTTGCATATGCTTCATGAATGTTCTTATTTTGAAATGAAGTCAGTTTATCAACGACTTCGATTTGGAACGAGTTTTCTGAAGATGCCAAGACGTATATTAACAAACGCTGGGGCTAATAGGGCTATCGGAATGCTACAGCGTGGCCTAACTCAGGTTGTTGTAGCGGAAAGGCTCCAAGTCAGCCAAAGTGTGATATCTCGACTTTGGAATAAGTTCAGGGAGACAGGTTCCATGTTGGAAAGACCAAGGCTTGGTGAGCCACGAAAAACGACACCTGCTCAGGATCGTTTCATCACCGTTTCGGCGAGAAGAAACTCTACGGGCCCCCGCAGACTGCAGACTTTTTATCGGCCGATAGTTTGGTCGGCTTCTTAATCAGTATGGAGAGGAATCGCTGTAGTGTGCGCATATGCATTCCTCTCCATGCTGATTAAGAAGCCGACCAAACTATCGGCCGATTAAAAAGTCTGCAGTCTGCGGGGGCCCTACATCTACGTCCTGGGAATATGACCGCCTTACACTATAGGGAGCATGACATTGACAATGTTGCGCCACATTTTCATGCTGCTATTGGTGAAACTTTTCAATTTCTAGACGATAACGCTAGACCGCACCGTGCAGCCATAGTTCAGAATGCGAGCGAGGAGCTTGGTATTCCACATTTACCAATACCTCCGCACTCACCAGATTTGAATTGCATAGAACATGCATAGGATATGCTCCAAAGAAGATTAGATAATCATAAACCTACCACAGAATCCTTAAATGATCTGAGAGCTTCTGCCCCGTTTATGGAACCAAATTCCTCAAGAAATGTTCAATAACCTCGTGTGTAGTATGCAAAGAAGATGTCAAGCTGATATTGATGCCCGTGGAGGCCATATATTGTATTGATAGTCTTAAAATGCTTGAATTCTCGGAGAATAAAATTTCGTTATTTTACTCGATTTTTCTTTACCACCCTGTATACGCTGCCGACATACAGGCTAAATGAAATTGCAACTTGAAATCATATTAATGTGATTTTCATCACAAAAATCTTATTTTAATTATATTTTTTTGCAATTTAAGTCAAAATATCCTTAACTCATGTGAAGCAGTTTATATCGATATCATCTATTTTATACGAGAATATATTGGGACTGTTACCAGTAGTAATATCCCTAGGTTATTGATAATAGACGAGTTGATTTAATGATAATCGGAAGACCTTACCTTGAGAAATTCTTAATGAAATTGAGGCATTTGCGAGGGATATTTAGCAGAAAATTTTTTGCCAAAAAAACTTATAACTCAACACAACGAAACACTTATTTATTCATGAAAAGTACTGTTAGTGGAAGAACAATAACTGAAATTTAACTGAAAATTAAATTCGTTGCTGTTCTCTACTAAAGAAGATTTATTTCCACGCACAATATTTATGCTCTTGTTGTGGTGGTCTCGATCGACATTTGAATATGGTTTTATTGAATTTTGATTGCCATGACCAGTAGTTTTCAGCAATTCTTGTTCTTCACCACTGTCTGTCAATTCGCTTACAGCAGTTGATCTATTCGAGAATTTTGTTATCTCTCCGTCCTTTACATTCAAGCCAATTGCTTCAGCAGCAAATTAAGTCCATCCATTTATAGTTAATAGTACAGGTGGGCAAAATTCGTCCAAAAATTTTCTATAAAACTTATTCGAAATTGATTTTATCCAGGCATTGAAAATAGTCCAGTCGTCGAAAGCACCCCCAAAAGCACTAAATTACGTATCGCTTGTATGGGTTTAATAGAGGTGGTCTTTATTTAATAATCAATTCGGATACAGAGTTATTCTACCGCAATTCGCGCTACAGCACTTGGTATGAATCAGCAAGCTTTCAATTCTCTCTCAGTAATGAATACCGCAATCTATGATCGCTTTCTCACTGTGTATGAATCGTACATACACTGTGGTTTTGTTGTAGTTGTGATTTGTTGTTGGGTAAAGGGCCTCGAAGAAGAATTCAAATAAATCGAAACGTCGGCATTTTTTCCAAATAAGCCTTTGGGTTTACTGACCTTAACCCGTTAAAATATCCTGATACTGAGAAATTGGTAGAGACACAGGCTAAATGCTTATGGAAAAATTCTATTTGAGAATGGAGCTAAAAGATTTATTGCATGCTCTAAAAACACATGAGCACCATAGGCCTTGCTGCATTAACACAATGTAAGTTTTAGCAGGCATACAAAGACAGTTGTGTTCGAATTTTATGCCTGATGTGGACATGCAGCTAAAGCAGACCATTCAATAGTCGACACCAATGCCCAAGAAGATCCACTGGCATATCTTTATATGAGTTATGATTTTTAATTTGATAATAAATGAAGAATTCTTATACACCACCAGGTTGTAAGTTCATTCTCGTTGCTTCTAAATGAGTGGAGAGAGTGCATACTACTCTGATGAATCACCCATATGAAAATTCCTATCGTTATGATTCCTCAACCCCCAAGAATATATTTCATGGGTTATCTCCTTAAAAAACACTCTTCCAACGACGCATCAGTCAAAAAATCAACTTCCCCATCGCCCACTCCCCATTCTCAGCGTACATACTTCCACTCAACTCCCCCCAAGTACCCCCAATTTATCTCAATACCCCTGAAATATAACCCACTCAGTTGAGTTAGCCAAGACTTTTTTACGTGCGTGAGCATCTGGATATCATTGAGACATATTATCCAGGCAAGTTTTCAACTCTTAAATGATAGGGCTCAGGTGTAGGTACAAGTATTCCTCTCAGACGCTCTAACAACCAGTATAAAAAATTCAATATTAGCCGAAGAAGTAGAAGGATGAGACGCTTTTTCTTTTTTGTTAACAGGGCGCGGAATATGACGCTGATGCCAGCGGCGTTTCTGGAGTAATTGAAAGAGAATTTCAGGGGGCATTGTGGAAAAATGTGTTGGGAAAGGTTGTGAAGAATGCTTTAGTTCGGGAGATGATGAATTCTTTCGTGTTTTGTCCTGGCTGAGACAATGGGGTGAATCGTTGTATCACTTTTGGTACAACTCGATTTTTTGTTTCTTCCGGGATTCGTTAATGGTTCTCGAAGTTTTTCTGTATTTACGGTTTCTTTTGGAAAAGCTTTCCTTGTCGTCAATTTACCTGAAGCTTATGGTGATTACCAATTTCAAAGAAACAATGCAGGGGGAGTCTTGAAACAGACTCCTTCCAAAACTAGTGCCGCAGCGGACGATATACGCGTAACGGTCTGAGTTTGGCAAAATTTTTTGATGCAGACTTGATATACTCCAAGAAGAACACAACCTAAAAATATTTTACAATATATCGGGTGGCCCAAAAAAGAGGAATATCTAGAGGGTGACTTTGTTTTTTCAAATGGGACACCCTATATTCAACAGTCTTTTTCAATTCACTGAAAATTCCTGTATGCTTTCGTATACTTTTCACATATTTTTATTCGACAGTTTTCGAAATATTGGCCATTTTGACAAAAGAATGATACTTGTAGAGGCTATTTTATTCAATTATATTTCAGGAACCCTTGCACATACCAATAACAGCTTTTTATGTTGTTGAAAGACAAGACTTCAAAGTATCCTAGCCAGCTATAATGAAGCATCTCCAGCATATGGAGTGTCCACAAAAAGACTATCAACATGACAAATTTCAAATCGACTTTTTTTCATTTTTTCAAATGCAATGCATATAATTTTTTTTCATAATTGTAATCACCATTCATTTTACTTCATTTTTTGTCGAATGCATGATATGCATATTTTCAACAGAATAGCATTTCTAAGAGCTTTTTCGAAATGTTTCCCTAAAATTCACATAATAAACCTTCGAATTTAAATAGCAGATTTGGCTTTTCTGTGGTTATTGAGAACTGTCAAACTATTCCACTCAGAATAAGCATCATTGAAGCTTCAATTCATATTATCATATTATAGCGAAATGAGGAACTAGAAAGTTTTGATGTATCTACTCAAAATGTGATGAAATCAGTTACCGAAGACAGAACCTTGCTTTCTGTACCCATTTTTCAAAATATATTTTTGATAATTTCCTATGTTTCTACTTGAAGAGTCGAATCTTGCAAAGATTTTAAACAAGCTTCAGGCTTGGGAGCTTGAAGATCTGCGTGCGTGCCTGTGAAACTTATAAATATAATTTTTTCGAAGAAAGTTGTATAAGGATAAGAGCGGGCACTTTTTTGTATCGTAAAGTTTCGAAACTCGTTTTCTTGTAGCATTCATAACTTGTACATTCAAACTCATTGGTATTTTTTGAATTTTTACATAATTGTGCGAGTATTCATCCAATCTGTAAAAACTATGATGATATGAATTGAAGCTACAATGATGTTATTTCTGAATAGAATGATTTGACAGTTCTCAATAACCACAGAAAAGCCAAATCTACTTTTTGAATTCGGATGTAAATGTGAATTTAGAGGAAAAACTCTAAAAATCCTATTCTGTTAAAGATATGCATAATATCATGTATTTGACAAAAAATGAAGTAAAATGAATGGTGATAACAATGATGAAAAAAAATTATATGCATTGCATTTGAAAAAATGAAGAAAAGTCGATTTGAAATTCGTCATGTTGATAGTCTTTCTGTGGACACTCCATATGCTGGAGATGCTATATTACAGCAGGCTAGGATACTTTGAAGTCTTGTCTTTCAATCCATAAAAAGCTGTTATTGGTATGTGCAAGGGTTCGTGAAATATAATTGAATAACATACCCTCTACAAGTATAATTTTTTTTGTCAAAATGGCCAATATTTCGTAAACTGTCGAATAAAAATATGTGAAAAGTATACGAAAGCATGCAGGAATTTTCAGTGAATTGAAAAAGACCATTGAATATATGGTGTCCCGTTTGAAAGAACAAAGTCACCCTCTGTTCCTATTTTGTGGGCCACCCGATATATTGGAAAATATTTTTAGGTTGTGCTCTTCTCAGAGTATATCAAGTCTTCATCAAAAAATTTAGCCAAACTCAGACCATTACGCGTATATGGTCCGCTGCGGCACCAGTGAGACACCCTGTATATGTGAAAGTGATGTATATTTTCACCTTGTTCAATCTTCTTCGTCATCAGCAGATATCTCCCTCAGCGCATTAAAAAAAAATCAGCACGTTGAATTTTCCAAATGAAAAGTGGTTCCTGGGAACATAAAGTTCTGCCTGAAGAATATTTCGCCAATCCACCCAGATCTCTTTTCACCATCTATATTCAAAGCTGCAGGCCATTCATCGAGAACTTTCTCAACGCCAATCCTGGGCTGGAGCCGTGGAAAGTTACGAAAATTTAAATTAGGAAGTAATTAATGGCGAAGATTCACTTTGTGCTGGGAAATGGCCGTCCAACCCTTTTCAGGTATGAGATCCCGATAAATGGCGGAAAGGGTTCTACTTGGTGTCATTGACGTCTAATCTTGTTTGCGGTGGGGACATGAGCCATCATCAGAGCCTTGTCTGGGTGGGAATCCAGCTAGCATCAGCTCGCGAATATATCTGACAAGTTGCTTCTGTCTGCAGGTAAATAAACTGGCTATTAAGCTTATTTCTTTTGAAAACCTATTTCCTTGTCGGGAACACGGCAAGTTTCATGTCGGAGAACAATAAGAGCTCGGAAACAGCGCGAACTACATTCTTTTTTGTGCTTTGTAAATGGCGAAAAGTCAAACATTGTTAACGCTACAATTTCGCACTGATTTTCCTAAGGATATATCTTTTCATTGGATTTAAACTCATTGAATGGATAATACGATTAGAATTCGCATAGGAAATTATAAACTAGTCATGAATATTCACGTTAATTGGATCCAATTTTTTTCATCTCAGTATTGAAACAGTTCAGTTTCGCTGAATCCTTCATTTTTATTCATGTGTCTATGCTGTCTCTAGCTTTATGCAGACATGATTTGTTCGTAGAAACAAGCTGAATCTTGTTGTGCCTCACTTTCTGGTATCTGGTGATCACTCTGAGGGCCGGTTTTATAAAGGGCACGTTCAATCCGAGGTTACCTAAACGAGGATTGAAAGTCAACCCTCGGTTGAAAAAGTTCGGTATTATAAACGTCTTTGCAGCCTCGGTTGAACAACCTCGGATTGAGATCGCTTTTTTTGGGTTGGCTAACCTGAATCTTATTTCTCGAAGTATTTTGGCACTTTTTTTACACCATGTTTGGATAAATTCAATGATCGTAGTCTAATGAAGACAAAACAAGAAGCTAATTCCAATATTCCCGTGTTTTGTGACGGTCACGGCAGATAATTTAGAGAAATTTGATTTCCGACATCAAAACAATTTATGTAATAAAAAAATTTGTAATTTATGAAATGGGGACAGACTTCGTACGAATTTTTTCCACCCAAAGCTATTGCCAAATACGCTCTAGTCTTTATCACTTTTGTCAACTTATTTGACTCGAATGATCTAAGTTTGTACTATTTTGATATTCTGAAAAGTCTTATCTCAAACTCTTATGCTAACTAACCACATAAAAGCTAGGACAATATACAAAACATCCAATGAAATTGCATTTACATTCAGTCGTACAAGGATGTAGTTATATTTAGGATAGGAACAAATCATTCTTGGTCTTGTTTCATGGAGTACATGAAATAAACATTAAATATAAAGATAGCATTTAATATTAACTTTCGCTTTATTCAGGTTGAAGTCATGAATAGAATCAGTCTATCAATATTATGCAGGACTCCGCAAGTCACAAAAATGATAGTTGTTTTCAAATTCAATCAGATCCTGAATAAAAGAATGGGAAATGTTCTTTTACACGCCAGAGAGTCTTCAAATTGAATTCATAGTTCATATGTGAGCTTCATTGAATAATTGATCATCCATTGATCTGCGACTCTGCGAGATGGGATCGGTGTCATCAATCATTTCTTTAGAGTATATCAAAAATTTTTTATGATGAGAATTACCAAATTTATAAGCTCAGCAACTTGGAAATTTGAAGAAAAATAACCCTTTTCACATCTGTAGCATTCAGCATTTTCACAACCCATTAAAATAAGCATGCACCTATACTATGTAATAATAATCAAGAAATCCTTCTAGAACGTGAGTGCTCTCCAGCAACACGGTTCTAATACACCGAAATTTGGTCAGTCAATACAACCTTTCCCTTGTTAGTTGCCATTCCTGTTGATTGCTTGGCATTTTGATAGAATGATAAAATAAGCACTAGAATACTTTTTGATAATGTCCAAAGTTCTAGACATTTCACAACTTTCTGACTTTTTCCTGATGTTCGAAAATATCAACAACTCTGAAAAAATTCAGCTTATTCAGAGCAATTTCGTCCACCTGATAAAAGAGTTATTTTATTTGACCAAAATCTCTTCTTCGTGCCATCTTCGAAGAGGTCGAAAGGAAATCATTCGATTGATATCTTTCTTATTCACTATCGTTACTATCTTTTGAATGCCTTGCAGTTATTTCATTATTATCATAACTAGAGTCATTTTCGATATTAGGTATATTCACACAGGAACCTGGCAGTTCTATCCCTCGAAGATAAGGCACAAAAATTCAGTTTCAATTTAGGAATATCCAAATATTTCCAAACACCAAAGATGAATTATTAATACAAAGCAAACCTACAGAAGACTGTGATCAATATAAGGCATTCTATCAATATAATATCATATAATATTTTCTTTCCAAGCAACTTCAATGTGCCAAAACAAAATGTTTTGTTTTGTTTTCAACATAAAGTGAGGTTAGTTGTCGGCCATCAAAAAAGTCAAACGTTTCAATCCTCGGTTCAAATCTCAAACGGAGCTATATTCACCAGTTGAGTCAATCCAGGGTTGAACCCAAGGTTGGATGTTTATAATACGGGAATCGACATTCGACGGCGGATTTGGGCTCAACCGAGGATTGAAATTCTTTTATAAAACCGGCCCTAAAAACTTGAATACCCTGGTTCTGGCTACCTTCTCCAAATTGGTCAAAAATTGGCGTATAAATGCTATTTCTACGTCGTCTGGATAGGTAGGTATCTAAGCAGTAACTCATAAGACTACCCCAGGTCATTTACGGCGTTTACATTTCTTCTGATAGGAAGAATGATCAATAATGAATGCTCACAGACATTCGAAAACAACAGTCGACGTGCTGATCCTCTAGGTAGCCATATATTTATGTCCTATCTGATCCCAGCGGTGTATTTTGCTAGAATTTCTTCCCCTATTTTATGGGGGTTTTCGTGATGCATCAAGTTGCAAACTCTCGAAGACAAATCAACCAGTGTGAATTAACTTGTTTTGTAGCAATGAGAAGCGTCCGATCCTGGCCTTTAGTTGGCATTACGTCGTTGGCGAATATTATAATGAACGGTTATGAATTGGGAAAATCGAAAAATCATTCTGTATTTCGCTAAATTTTCAACATATTTCGTCTAGAAATTGAAAACCAATAGCAGCGTGAAAATTTGGCACAACATTGTCAATGACATGCTCCCTATGGTGTGGGGCGGTCATATTCCCAGGACAAATGTTGAAACATATCCCGGCCCATACCATAACACTACCCCCTCGGAATGGATGGACTTCTTGGACATAGCGACGATTACGGGGTATGCGTGGGATTGTCCATACCCTTATTCTTCGAGAATCTGAAAATCGTCCATATCTGGGTTCATCAGTGAAAAGGACACTACGCCATTGATCGTTCCAATTGATATGTTGCCTTGCCCATTCCAGTCTTTGACGCTTATGGTCACGTGTTAATGGAACTCCTCTTAATGGACGTCTAGAACCCAGATTCACCTATCTCAAACGTCGTTTGGTGGTTTCGATGGAAACTTGGACCCCATCTGCATTTTGAAGAGTGTTCCGTAGCATTCTACACGTAGATGTAAGGTTTCTTCTTGCCGAAACGGTGATGAAACGATCCTGCGCAGGTGTTGTTTTTTGTCGCCCACCAAGCCTTGGTCTTTCCAACACGGAACCTGTCTCCCTGAACCTATTCCAAAGTCGAGATATCACACTATGGCCTCTCCGCCTTTCCGCTACAACAACCTGAGTTAGGCCCCGCTGTAGCATTCCGATAGCCCTATTAGCCTCAGCGGTTGTTGATTCACGTCTTGGCATTTTCAGGAAACTCGTTTCGAATCGAAGCCGTTGATAAACTGACTTCATTTCAAAATAAGAACATTCATGAAGCATATGCTTCATGAAAAACTCCATGAAAAAGGCGACCAGATGGACGATATGTCTCATAGTGATTTTTATTGGATCGATTCAAGTTGTTATTGAGTTTCAAATGATGTTACAGCGATTTTCTCGAAGATTACATACTTTTAAAAACGATTGTATAAGATATCCCTAACTCTTGTGGAGCAGTATATTCAAAAGCGCTCCAAGAGAGCCCACCAGTTCTATTGGCGTTGCTCATATCTTCGTTTAGTCCATTTCTAGCCTCCGGGCTTGGATAAGGTGCTGTTTATTCGAGATTGAATTGTTGCGTAATATTAAGGAAAATGAAATATTTTAACTACGTCCTCTACAATTATCCAATGAGTTGAAATACGGAACAAAGACATCTGAACAACAGTCTATGCAAAACTTTCCACCTATTCATGGTATTATTATAATAGTTCCGGATCTAGATTGTCGGGGCGAGTACTAAATCACAAACTGCAGCATTTTGTGTGGTCGCGTATCGCTGCACGAAAACCACAGTTTTGATTGGGAGTTAAATCCCTGATTTATTTCATTAGCGCAGTTGATTTATTTCGATGGGGCTCCAAAGTATAGTATTACGGCCCGAATCAAACACCGTTTGTCATTCAAATGCCGGTCGGTTTTTCGACCTGGATTTGCGCCCCTGTTTAATAACGAATCTGCAATGCAAATCTTACCTGTGAATATTAATGGTTTTTTCATCAATCGCAACTGATCGCTAGGTTGGATGGTGTCAGATTTCGAAAACATGAATTTGAAGTATTGGAATAATATGGATATGGTGGAAATGTACCTATATTCAAATGTGGATATAGATATGGGGCATCGATTTCTATTTATAGTATTTACAGAAAGCAGGGGCGGATCGATCAGAATTTACATCTAGGGAGTACATGGAAGTTGTGTCCCTTTCTAAATTATATAACTCCAACAAGCACTATCTTTGTATTTTTCTATTTATTACACAACAGTGATAACTAGATGCTAAATATTTGTATACTCCATTCACTTTTATTTAATCACATAGGAGGTCATGGTTTCGTTTTCAGGAGTTGGTGCACCTGATGAAAAGTCTGTGCGCGTACAGAAAATATCGTTAATGACAAAACGACGTTGCCAGTTCCTTTGTTCACATCAAAGTAAAAGTATCAAAGATATTTCACATTTTGTTAGTTCGAATCGATCGGCGATTTTGGGGCGAAATATCGATAGGAAATCCGTTCTTTGTCGTCCAGAAGAAGTTTCCCGTCGATATGAGGAATTTTGTGCAAGTGTCATTTTTTCCTTTCACGACTTTTGGCGTGAGTAAGAACGGCAAATTTGAATTGGAACAAAAATCGATTTATAAGCATAAATAAAGGAAAGTAAGCACTAATCGACCTTTTTACACTTGATAACGAAGTTTTTTTAGGTATCTGGCCGTTTAGAAAGATTTCAAACGAAATTCCGGTCCCCCAGAAGTTTGGTTAGTTTCGGTATCGTTCTTGGTGCTCAAAATTTATTTGGAATGTGTAAATGGACAAAAAAGGCTTCCTTATACGATCTTTTAACGAAAGCGACCGGAAAATATGGTTCAGGTAGGATTTTCGAAGAATAATGAGGAAAGAACTTGGAGAATGAAATTGCACGATTTTTGTAAGTACCTAAACGGGTTCTGGATGGCCATCATCGGTCTCTAAATGATTATTGTTGATCGTTTTCACGTTTCAGAAAAACGTTTTCGAAAAAGCTGAAAAAAAATAAATATGACTATATTGCATTCAACGGTAGTTGAATTCAGATTTCGATAAATTGAAATGTGTCACTGGAGCTTTCATTCCTATCAATCCTTTGCCCGAAAGTAGAAATAGGCTATATTGAACCAGAATACATCGGTTTTTTCCATATTCCAGGAGTTTGTGTCTTATTTTAGAACAGGTGAATGATAAATGTGAAGCATATGTTTGACCTATTCCATTTTATTTGTACAAACCTACTGTGGTAGTAATGAATGAATATTTTTTAAACTAATAAATTACTATACAATCAGAATATTTTACTCCTTGTTCATAAGATCAAATAAATGAAATGTATTGTTGCTCGTAAAATGTTATGTTGCTCGTAAGGTTTTTGGGTTATCATGAAAAATACGTAGAAATTGTAGACTTTACAAACTAAGCTCAAAGAGTCCTGCAGAAAAAGTGTATGTTGGATATAGTTTGGACATAGTGATTTTCTATTGATCACATAATCGAATGAAGAAAAATGAAAGACACACCGTGTAGATCCAGATCTGAGAACGCCACACGAGAATGGCGCGAAATCCAGAGATATTCAATTAAAAAGATAAACCTCCGAAATCAATTCATTTCCATATCAAACACCTCTCGAATGAAAACAAACATGATAAAATCCATCAAAAATACCGTTCTTCTTCTCCTTTCGGCGTAGCCGTCCTCCAATTTTCCGGATTGCTCATTAAACGAATGGATTGATTCAGCACAACCTACGTGCTTGCATAGCGTGCCTGAAAATGAACGAACGAACGGATAAACTTAATAAATATAATGACAATGATTAGGGCTCGCGTCCAATTAGGGCCGTATTGTTTGACGTAACCGTGATATTATTGATTCATCGATGCACCGGTCTGATCTGCTGATGCCGTTGATTGAAGAAGGCCATCAAAGTTAAATATCATTTGCCGCTCAAACGAATTTAATCGAAAACGGTTATTTTCGGGTATTGATATAGCGAAGAGAGCTTGATTGCTTGCTTCTCCTGTAACGGTTTCGCTTTGGAAACGATAAACAATTCTGTTTATAACGACGAGGTGATTATGAGGGAGTATCGACAATGAGAACGGATTCAATAACGAAAAACAGAGCTCTAGAGAAAATGGAGAATGAATTTTGAAAATCAATAATAATCAAATGTTACATTTTCGATCGAAGATTCGCTAAGTTGGGGCAAAAAATTATTCACCACCTAAAAAAAGTTTCGAGTGAA
The DNA here is from genome assembly GCA_910592335.1 of Adalia bipunctata. Classification (NCBI taxonomy): domain Eukaryota; kingdom Metazoa; phylum Arthropoda; class Insecta; order Coleoptera; family Coccinellidae; genus Adalia; species Adalia bipunctata. The sequence goes on along the minus strand of OU342948.1, from coordinate 9,347,441 downwards.
TTGAAGATGGAACCGTGTTATCACCAGTATCGGAAATATCATCATGAACAGTATACAGGGTCTTTCACGAGGAACCTCACCCATATTTATACGGGAAACTACTGAACGTATTTTCATGAAATTCAGCACTTATAAGTATTTCATGATGCTGATGAAATCTAAAATATTTTCAAGGTATGAGCACCTCCGGTTTTTCCGGAAATGACGTCAACTTCCGTTTTTCAAATTAGAACACCATTTTTTTTATTGCAGAAATAGATTCCTTAGAAAATTTCAAGTTATTTTGATGTAAAATTTTTCAGTTTTGGCTGGAAAATTCTCTCCGAGCGGGAAAATTCGAATAAAAAATCGAAAATAGAGCTCCGCTGAAACAAGAATAACTTCGAGGTTTTTGGATGGAAAATTTTCATTTTTGGGATTTTTCAAGATGTAAGATTGATGTATCCACTTTGAAAATCGAAATCGCGATTCATGATACAGGGGGTGAAAAAATCGCTTTCAAAGTTAGGGATGACAAAATCGTGAAAAATCATTTTTTTTCAAATTAGAACCCCATTTTTATATGGCAGATATTGAATCTACGTTAAAAAATAATGTGAGTGTATGCATCACACCCTTGCCCTAAAGTGGATATTAACTCAGAAAATATCCATTTAAGGGCAAGGGTGTGATGCCTACACTCACATTATTTTTTAACGTAGATTCAATATCTGCCATAAAAAAATGGGTTTCTAATTTGAAAAAATTGATTTTTCACGATTTTGTCATCCCTAACTTTGAAAGCGATTTTTTCACCCCCTATATCATGAATCGCGATTTCGATTTTTAAAGTGGATACATCAATCTTACATCTTGAAAAATCCCAAAAATGAAAATTTTCTATCCAAAAACTTCGAAGTTATTCTTGTTTCAGCGGAGCTCTATTTTCGAATTATTTTTCGAATTTTCCTGCTCAGAGAGAATTTTCCAACCAAAACTGAAAAATTTTACATCAAAATAACTTGAAATTTTCTAAGGAATCTATTTCTGCAATGAAAAAATGGTGTTCTAATTTGAAAAACGGAAGTTGACGTCATTTCCGGAAAAACCGGAGGTGCTCATACCTTGAAAATATTTTAGATTTCATCAGCATCATGAAATACTTATAAGTGCTGAATTTCATGAAAATACGTTCAGTAGTTTTCCGTATAAATATGGGTGAGGTTCCTCGTGAAAGACCCTGTATAAGGTGCTTAATGTAATGAATAAACTAACCGACAAAGAAACTGCTACACCAAGAAGGAGCTGTTTGAATTTCAGTATAACTAGGGTGAATGATTAAATTTGGAGTAAAATCATAAAGGTTTTTTGTTACTTAAATATTGTAGTCGGTTTTTGCAAGTTCTTTAAATTTTACAACAAACCAGCTGTGCGAGGAGATCCAAAGTCGGTTGTTACAATGCCTAGAGCACGCGTACGCCGTACGCGGTTCAAGATCGTCTCATGGCCATTAGAGACCGATTTGCGACAACTCGATCTTTGGCTGATGAGTGGAGAACAAGGACATCCTGTAAAAGTCCGAACGGTTTACCGCCAGATAAGGTCTTCTGGACTGCAGCATTATCCAACCCATCTTTCCTCTGACGGTTGAGCATCGCTGGCAACGATTATAGTGGAGCGGGGAACGTGTTGGGGAGTGTATAGATATTCGCGGTGAACAAACACATTATTAACAAATTTAATAAAAAAATTGTGAACCCATCGTATATTCTCCAAATTTAAATAGATCCTTCTGGATGTTACAGTTTCTTTGTCAGTTAGAATATAATAAATTTCGACTGAATCTTCTGGAATAAGACCAAGAAAGCAGGTCAAAAGTATCCCTATCACAAACTACCCTGGAATGGAATGTAATGTAATACAAAACAGAATCATCGTATTATAGGGGTGAAACGCTCGAAGCAATCCTATTTATATCGTTGCATTTTTGTTGCTATCGCGCTCGGGACTCAAGGCGGCAACTTCAAAGTTGCGATGGAATTATAAAGACACGGAGAAGATACATTTGAGATACTCGATACGGCATGTGTACGAAATTTCACGAGCAATCGAATTGCCGAGTTAGCGTGTAACGAACTGATGATTCCCATCTTAATGACATCAGTAAGCGTGGAGAAACATTTTTGTTCGAGCGTTAAATTTGATTATTATTATGGAAACAGAATAAACTGCATTGAGTTCGTAGATGGGAATTGATGGTTAACGAGATGTTAGCATTGTGATCTGAACCTGAAAGAGTTATCAAACAAGGAGAAGAAAAACCATTTATATACAGGGTGAGTCTTTGACTTGTACATATATTTCAACTGAAGATTCTTGAGATCAAAAGAAACCTATTTTTCATTTTCAATTTTTCCCAATTCGGCTCTGTTAAAAAGATATAGCCATTTGAAAAAGAATTGGGCTAATTACGTCTCTGATATGATTCTCTGAAATTAATACAAAGTTCATATTTCTTGATTGAAATTGGGTAGATACATCTAGGGAATACTCAAGTACTAATCATATTCGAATGAGAATGTTAAAAACACGATATTTCTCAATAAAAACACTTAGTTTTGTCCGATTATTTCTGCAATTTAAAAGCCATATTTACCCCACCAAAATGAGTTCCTTCGATTTTCATTAAGATATGTTTGTGAGCACTTATAACTTGTTCATATTTCTCTATCTCCCAAAACTATCTCAAAAAGAATTGTTTTTACACTAATCGAACATAACTCCATTAACCTAAGTCATAGGATTCGATCTCAATGACCTAACCTAACCCATCTTCCCATCTTCTGTGACAGAGCTATCATATAGCTTGTGAGAAGACGATGCCAGATTGTGTTGATTTTCTCTTTGAACAAGGAAGCAGTACGTCCCCTATCATTAACTGATGAACTAACGCAAAGGCACTAGTTTTGTTTGCTTTTGGCTGATGGCGTCTAGTCATTGGAAATGCCGAAGGGGTAGTTCTGATTTTCGCCGATAGAACGCTACGATCTTATTTTCAGTCGCCTATAACGGTGCGCAAGACAAACCGTTGTTCCACAGACCGAGCAGTTGGTCAGTGGTTGTTGAACGAAGCATGCGTATGGCGGCTTGATGAACTAAGATTTGTCGATTTGTTATTTGTTTATTCACAGAGAATAATGCGAACAGTTGATGTGAAAAGATTTTTAGTGAAAGTGAATTAATGTGATAATAACCGTGTAGTGTCGAGTTTATAAAATTCCAAGAGGATATTGTTTAAATAGAAACATCGCCACAGATCATGTAGTGTAAAGTATTCATTTTGCATTAATTTCAATTCAATACGTATGTTTGTATGGGACATTCATCATAAATATCCGAATTTTGTATTCCATTGACATTTTAGTCTTGACAAAGTTAATAAACATTCTGACAACATTGTTAATTTGTATAGATAATCAAAGGGTTTATGAATTTCAGCCATTCTGTGATATTATAAATCCAGGGAAGCATCCAGATTATTCTTATGATTTTTTATTTTTTCGTCAAATTTTATCGGGTAAAATTGGAAATAACTCAAAAACGACGCGTTTTATTGAAAAAACATAAGAATACTTTTATTTTCTTAAATAATTTATTCTTTAGAAAATATAAACCGTTTATCTTTTTCAAGGGGTTTTATAGTAGTTTTTCGTGGCTTTATGAGTGGGCTACGCTGTAACTATTATACCAGGACAAATCCCGAATAAGTTTTGATTGAAGAATATGCACCATGAATAGAGTAATCAAAATTCAGTAAATTTGAAATAACGGTTCCGAAGATATGAACAGGAAAGTGTTTTTTTCATGGATTTTCGACACCCTGTATCTCCCAAACGAAACCGAATTTTAAAAAATGGTATGGGAAAAAAGTGTTTCGTTTGATGAGAGGAATCTACAGTTGAAATATATGTATAAGTCAAAGACTCACCCTGTATAATAGACTAAAAATTTGATTTCACATAAATGAACATTTGGTAGACAAAAATCGGCAACTTTTGAAGAGGTGACAGAATATCCCAGGGCCATCTATTGACTTCCAAATCCCAACTATATTTGCAACTGCTTCTCAATAATTATATGTTATGCAGTGAAAATTATATTCATTCCTGAAGTTTCCAGACAAGAACCTATGTCAGGACATAAATCTTCTGGATTTCGGTATGGCAGCAGTCAACACGTCTTTTGCATATATAGCGATTAAGTTTAAAGTGCAAGGAAACGGCGGTAGCCGGCTCATAACTAAGTGCAAATGGTGTCAGCGACGCAACATTAACCAGTTAATGCTTGTTAATAGCACTACTTCCCACATAAATTAGATATGAACACAGGTAGGACGGCGCACTTGGTGCGCATACTTTATTTCGAATTGCCGCCGACTATTATCTGCGGAATAAACTTGGAGGTGTTGCCCAGGGATTCGGTTCCTTTTATGGACCATAAATAACAGCCGTTTCGTTGTTGGCAATCTTCAGGAGTGTGTAGAGCGGTTACAGAGATTCTTCGGATATTGTCGATCTGGAATTGATCGATTCGGTTTATGTTAACTCTTGTTCTGGTATTTTATCGGTAGTGAAGGTATCTTATATCGGTTTGAAATCAGATTAGATTGTTGCAAGTGTGGGTGTCTGAGGAATTGAGAGTATGTTGCAACATTGTGATTTACCACTACTGCACAATAGATCCTTTGAGTACATGTCGAATCATGCAACCACTAGTCGATCCAGATAGTTTTTCTGGAGGGGGGGCATGAATTGATAAAAATGTTCAACCAAAATTATGGGAGTTAAAGAAATTGATATTAATGGCCCACACAACCCATCCCTGTATACGTCAGTGTGAACAAATCTCGAAAATGAAAAATGGAAAACATAAAACTAAAAAAATCTGGTTGAAAAAGGACAGTATGGTCAAGTTTGGTATCGAAATATAGGTTTTCGAGGACGCTGAATTCAATAAGAGATATTTCGAAGCGCTATCTCGAATAGTTTATATTTTTACCTGTCAACTGGCATTTTTTCAAAAAATCGAAATTTCAAATCGTCATAGCTCCCGTTTCTGTGGTCTAGTACATTGGTAATAAGCGTTGTCCCAAGTATCTCTAGGCCTAATAGAATCGATTTCGAAAATGTCCATTTTCTGGGTGAAAAATACGTAAGGGATAAGACCCCCCAAAAACATCATGTTCGTCATCGGAACGGAATCCCTGTGGAATCTTAAGTTGTTATTCGATCGTTAAGGTCTTCATCCCATTCGAATCTTTAAGAATACCCATTTTGCCGATCCATAACACCAAAACTTTGCATGCTCTGAGCGTCTGAACAAAACTCGAAAATGAAAAATGGAAAACATAAAAATTTGGTTGGAGAAGGACAATATGGTCAAGTTTGGTATCGAAATATAGGTTATCAAGAACTCTGAATTCAATAAGAAATCTTTCAAGGCGCTATCTACTTAGAATAGTTTAGATTTTGACCTGCGAAATGGCATTTTTTCTTGTGGTCGAATTCATTTTTTGTTTGAACATTGTTAATCAACATTATCCCAAGTATCTCTAGGCCTAATGAAATCGATTTCGAAAATATCAACTTCTTGGGTGAAAAATTAGGGGTGAGACCCCCCAAAAACACCATTTTCGTCATCAATACAGAATCCCTGGGAAATCTAAAGTTGTTATTCGATCGTTAAGGTCTTCATCCCAATCAATGTGGTTAAAGAAGGACAATATTGTGTAGGTTGGTTTGGTATCGAAGTATGTATAGGTTTTCGAGGACGCTGAATTCAATAAAAAAATTAGAGAAATGAAAGACTTAAAATAAAATTTTTTAATTGAAAATATTATTAATGAAGGTTACTTAAACAATCTGATCAAAAGTATGAAAGGGTGTTGTCAGGCCGTGGTTTATGTTACAGGAGGCCATAATCTTCACTGAACTTTATTTCTTCAATTTGGTGAGTGAACTGAGGTTGTACCACAAATACTTAAAATAAATTTTCACCTGAAATTGTAAATTTCATGAAGAAATGGGGAAAAAAATGAGTAAGAATAAATGAGAAAGCATTCAGATTTCCAACATTTAAAAAAATGGGAACTTCTGAAAGAGTCTCAAAATTTCAGAACTTCCTCAACTTTCATGTAGAATTTGAACCAATTTCTCTACTTTCATTACACTAAAAAATCTCTATCATATTCGATACTGGTGAAATTTATCATTTTAAACTTCCATAAAATTCTTATTTGCATCTCATCAGCAAAACTTTGTCACATCCATAATTTCCTATGAACATTCCCTTCACCGACCCCCCATCTACCCCAAAAATAATTTTCCCGTTCACGCACAACCCTCACAGCATCCATTACTGCGCCAACTCATTCAAAAATTTCCGGCCAAACAAAAAATACGTCCCTCCGTTCCTTGGGGACCCGTTGCCTTCGTCGACTTTATTCGCATACATGTCTCATGTGTTCCCGCTGGAACGACGTCATCCCTGTTATGACGTTACTTCAAGTAATAAGCATGTTCCATTTTGCGGAAAAAACAGGGTTTTTACGTCGATGATGGGGTCACGGCTGGGACGGAGAAGAATATCGACAGTGAAGAAGACAGGAGGAAGTTTGGTTAAGGAATTATTTAGGAGGGGTAGGAGGTGGAAGAGCTGCACGTATTCTTCAGTTACGTCTTTTTGTGTTATCTGCGTGAAGAGCTGCAGGAAGGGGGCGAAAAAGATTTTAGATAATATTCATAATATTCTGGATATCCTCAAAATACTTAAGTCCGTTCAAATATAAGAAGGAGCTTTGTAAACATACAGAATCGTCTGCTTTGCATACAATAAAGCTCTTTTTAACGCCCTAAAAGATTGCCAGGATCGTACTCGGAACGGACTGTGGATGGTACTGGATATAAATGATTCAATAATTTGAGTCAGCAATTCCCACATTAGAACTTTTTTCCTCAGAAACTCTAGTGCGAAATGTCTGTTATGATTTGCATTTGTCATAAACATTTTATATCCAACGTACCCTATTTTTTATTTTTTTTTGTTTTTATATTATCTACTAAAGAATTACTTTTTCGGATGCTCGAGATTGCGGCAAGGTTAATCCAGGAAACACCAGAGTTTTAGAGATTTTGGTCGGAATCTTGCAAGATTCCGACATAGTAATTCCGGGAAACACCAGATTTGGGTCCTTTTCCCTAATGGGTGAAAGCCATCTTGATTTGCATAAATATCGAAGTTTTCAATTGACAAGACTCGTAAAAGATCTCTGTTCAAATTTATAATGGTCATTTACTTGTAATATCCGAAATATATTTAGTTTCGGTCCAAAATTTTATAATATTCTGTACGAAACTCTTTGTCGGTTGCTCAAGATTCCGACAAGGTAATTCCGAGAAACACCAGATTTGGGTCCTTCTCCTTAATGGGTTAAAGCCATCTTGATTTGCATAAATATCGAAGTTTTCAATTGACAAGACCAGTAAAAATACCTAGAGCTACTGTGAAGGTTTAGCTGTTCAAAGTGTTTATAGATTTGGTTGTGAAAAGTGTGTTGTGTTGGAAAATCTTTTGACAAAGTGTATATAGTATTTATAGAACAATGTCGAATTCAGAAAAGGACACTGCATCTGAGGGTTATACCCACGAAAAAGGTCCAATAGGTCGCATTTCTCTGCTGAAGAGAAAAAGATTATTTTGAATATTTTTCGAAAAGAATTGGAAGAACATCCTGATTTATCAAAAAGAGACTTAGTGGGAATTGTTTCAAAATCCTCAGGGGTGAGTGATTCAGCTGTATTCAGAATTCTCAGAGAATATGAAGAGAATAAAACATTGACGCCACCTAAGAGGAGAGCCCAGTCGTTAAAAATAATCGATTCGGTTGACGATTTCGATATGAACCTTATCAGAAGAATTGTCCACGGTTTTTTTTTTCCGGAATGAAATCCCAACGATTTCTAAAGTTCTAGAAATCGTGAATGATGACGACAGTTTGGCAAATTCCAAAAGAACAACGTTCTATGAATTATTGAAAAAAATGGAATTCAAGTTCAGTTAAAACTGAACGATTGTATGAAATCTCCTCAATTCGACTCTGGAAGGAAAGAAACTTTACTAAGGCCTTCCTACCGATGCGCCCAACATGTTATTATTGCTCTTTCTTACATTTGCACAGAGTATAGTCGCACATTCATCTCATCCTCCAACATCCGAATCGACGTGTCAGCTAGCAAACCATTTATTAAAGTCAGGAATCCCAATTTACGGTTGTAATTTCACCGACTGATTGGAATATGAGATTTCGGGACGTTTAAGGGCTCGCACACAGTGGGTTGCTTCATTCCGAGAAACCCAAATTGGTTAGGTGGTAGTCATTAAACATTCGTTATGAACAAGCCCGCATATGAATATCGTAAATTCGACATCACAGCCAACGCTGACACTGTTAAAATTATGATTCGTTAACACTTTTTCGAGTGGTCAATTAAGGGTCGTAAAAAGTTTCAGGGGGTAACCGTTAACATGATTAAATTAAAGATTTGAATGGAAATTAACGTGGGGTCGATTATTTCAGGACGACTGCTCATGAAATTAATAAAAAAAAATTTCACCGAATTGGTTTCAAAGGAATAACACACCCCTAGGGGTTTCTTCGTAACTTTGTTAATATAATATATTATATAATAAGTAAGGGGGTGTATTTGAGAAGCTCCACAAATGAGCACTTATATATTTTCAGCGATGATCGAAATTAATTCACAGATCCATAGACAGATACACATTATAGTTATTTCTGTAAAAAGGATCATATGGTACAAGTCGTGAATGATAACACGACGAGTGTCATAATGCAAAATTTTATGTTCGACTGCCTCATAAACACTTGATTTATGAATTCGTTTAGGGTCCATAATTGACTATTTCATTGGACACTACTTTATTTTACTCAACTGTCACTGTCTTTTCTCGATTTTGCAATTTTCTTTGTTTCACACCACTTATTATAGGCCGCATACAAATTTTCAAGAGCACTTTTAGTGGGCAAGAGAGATTCTTTGGCACTTGTGGCTAAATTTTTTACGCTTTCCTCTCCCGCACTATCCATTTTTTCGATTATTATGACGTTTGTCACTAAACAACTTTGTTCAGTGAGGTTTCTCAGGTCGCTGATGGTTACTAAGGTAAGGAAAGCAAAAGCACACTTAATGTTTTCTTGGAATAAAGCGACGAATATATAAATTGCCATTCCAGAAAATAGGATTTCTGCATTGCAGTCAAACATAAAGCTTTATATGCATCTAGTAGGTACGTAACTAGGCTTATGGACTTGCCCAAATTATTGGCCTCGCTCGCTTTGCTCGTTTTGCCTTGAACTTTTGGACTCGTCCATAAAGGCCTGATTTATGTACTTGTTACTTCGGTCTGGTCCTTTTATTCGAAGATGAGAAGTATTTTATTAACAAGAAAAAACGATATTAGTGAGAACTACCTACAGCTGGTTGTATTGGTGCCATTATTTATTCACTTATGTTGATCAGCATAGGTCCAAGTATCCCTGTGCAAAATATGAGCGATTTGAAAAATTCGAAATTTTTGGTGAAAAATGCCTAAGGGGTATGACCCTCTGAAAACGCCGTAAACTCAATACCAAAAATATCTGGGTAGATCTAACGGTGCGATTGGTCGAAGAAGTCGTTCGAACTATTCGAATCTACAATAAATGCTATTTTGCAGGTCTAAAACATCTAAATCTTGAGTGACCTGTGCTCGGAAACAAAACTTAGAAATGAAATATCGAAAACATTAAACTTGAATAATTCCTAACTTATTAGGGCTACATGAATGTTTTTGGTATCAAAATGTAGGTTTTCGGGTTCGCTCCATTCAATAAAGAATGTTTCAGAGCTCTATCTATCATAGTTTAGATTTTCACCTGTCAAATGACATTTTTTACAAAAACTCGAATTTTCAAACCATCACAGCTCCCCATCCTTTGATCGCCGCCATTATTTATTCATATTATGTTGATCAGCATAGGTCCAAGTATCTCTGTGCAAAATATGAGCGATTTGAAAAATTCAAAATTTTTGGTGAAAAATGCCTAAGGGGTATGACCTCCAAAAAACGCCTTAAACTCAATACCAAATAAAAATGGGTGGATCTAACGGTGGGATTGCTCTGACAACTTATTCGAACCATTCGAATCCTCAATAAATGCAGTTTTGCGGATCAATAACATCAATATCTTGAATGGTCTGTGCACGAGAACAAAACTTGAAAATGAAATATCGAAAACATTAAACTTGAATATTTCCTAACTTATGAGGGCTACATCAATGTTTTTGGTATCAAAATGTAGGTTTTCGGGGTCGCTCCATTCAATAAAGAATGTTTCAGAGCTCTATCTATCATAGTTTAGATTTTCACCTGTCAAATGACATTTTTTACAAAAACTCGAATTTTCAAACCATCACAGCTCCCCATCCTTTGATCGCCGCCATTATTTATTCATATTATGTTGATCAGCATAGGTCCAAGTATCTCTGTGCAAAATATGAGCGATTTGAAAAATTCAAAATTTTTGGTGAAAAATGCCCAAGGGGTATGACCTCCAAAAAACGCCTTAAACTCAATACCAAATAAAAATGGGTGGATCTAACAGTGGGATTGCTCGGACAACTTATTCGAACCATTCGAATCCTCAATAAATGCAGTTTTGTGGATCAATAACATCAATATCTTGAATGGTCTGTGCACGAGAACAAAACTTGAAAATGAAATATGGAAAACATTAAACTTGAATAATTCCTAACTTATGAGGGCTACATCAATGTTTTTGGTATCAAAATGTAGGTTTTCGGGGTCGCTCCATTCAATAAAGAATGTTTCAGAGCTCTATCTATCATAGTTTAGATTTTCACCTGTCAAATGACATTTTTTACAAAAACTCGAATTTTCAAACCATCACAGCTCCCCATCCTTTGATCGCCGCCATTATTTATTCATATTATGTTGATCAGCATAGGTCCAAGTATCTCTGTGCAAAATATGAGCGATTTGAAAAATTCAAAATTTTTGGTGAAAAATGCCTAAGGGGTATGACCTCCAAAAAACGCCTTAAACTCAATACCAAATAAAAATGGGTGGATCTAACGGTGGGATTGCTCTGACAACTTATTCGAACCATTCGAATCCTCAATAAATGCAGTTTTGCGGATCAATAACATCAATATCTTGAATGGTCTGTGCACGAGAACAAAACTTGAAAATGAAATATCGAAAACATTAAACTTGAATAATTCCTAACTTATGAGGGCTACATCAATGTTTTTGGTATCAAAATGTAGGTTTTCGGGGTCGCTCCATTCAATAAAGAATGTTTCAGAGTTCTATCTATCATAGTTTAGATTTTCACCTGTCAAATGACATTTTTTACAAAAACTCGAATTTTCAAACCATCACAGCTCCCCATCCTTTGATCGCCGCCATTATTTATTCATATTATGTTGATCAGCATAGGTCTAAGTATTTCTGTGCAAAATATGAGCGATTTGAAAAATTCAAAATTTTTGGTGAAAAATGCCTAAGGGGTATGACCTCCAAAAAACGCCTTAAACTCAATACCAAATAAAAATGGGTGGATCTAACAGTGGGATTGCTCGGACAACTTATTCGAACCATTCAAATCCTCAATAAATGCAGTTTTGTGGATCAATAACATCAATATCTTGAATGGTCTGTGCACGAGAACAAAACTTGAAAATGAAATATGGAAAACATTAAACTTGAATAATTCCTAACTTATGAGGGCTACATCAATGTTTTTGGTATCAAAATGTAGGTTTTCGGGGTCGCTCCATTCAATAAAGAATGTTTCAGAGCTCTTTCTATCATAGTTTAGATTTTCACCTGTCAAATGACATTTTTTACAAAAACTCGAATTTTCAAACCATCACAGCTCCCCATCCTTTGATCGCCGCCATTATTTATTCATATTATGTTGATCAGCATAGGTCCAAGTATCTCTGTGCAAAATATGAGCGATTTGAAAAATTCAAAATTTTTGGTGAAAAATGCCTAAGGGGTATGACCTCCAAAAAACGCCTTAAACTCAATACCAAATAAAAATGGGTGGATCTAACGGTGGGATTGCTCTGACAACTTATTCGAACCATTCGAATCCTCAATAAATGCAGTTTTGCGGATCAATAACATCAATATCTTGAATGGTCTGTGCACGAGAACAAAACTTGAAAATGAAATATCGAAAACATTAAACTTGAATAATTCCTAACTTATGAGGGCTACATCAATGTTTTTGGTATCAAAATGTAGGTTTTCGGGGTCGCTCCATTCAATAAAGAATGTTTCAGAGCTCTATCTATCATAGTTTAGATTTTCACCTGTCAAATGACATTTTTTACAAAAACTCGAATTTTCAAACCATCACAGCTCCCCATCCTTTGATCGCCGCCATTATTTATTCATATTATGTTGATCAGCATAGGTCCAAGTATCTCTGTGCAAAATATGAGCGATTTGAAAAATTCAAAATTTTTGGTGAAAAATGCCTAAGGGGTATGACCTCCAAAAAACGCCTTAAACTCAATACCAAATAAAAATGGGTGGATCTAACAGTGGGATTGCTCGGACAACTTATTCGAACCATTCGAATCCTCAATAAATGCAGTTTTGCGGATCAATAACATCCATATCTTGAATGGTCTGTGCACGAGAACAAAACTTGAAAATGAAATATCGAAAACATTAAACTTGAATAATTTCTAACTTATGAGGGCTACATCAATGTTTTTGGTATCAAAATGTAGGTTTTCGGGGTCGCTCCATTCAATAAAGAATGTTTCAGAGCTCTATCTATCATAGTTTAGATTTTCACCTGTCAAATGACATTTTTTACAAAAACTCGAATTTTCAAACCATCACAGCTCCCCATCCTTTGATCGCCGCCATTATTTATTCATATTATGTTGATCAGCATAGGTCCAAGTATCTCTGTGCAAAATATGAGCGATTTGAAAAATTCAAAATTTTTGGTGAAAAATGCCTAAGGGGTATGACCTCCAAAAAACGCCTTAAACTCAATACCAAATAAAAATGGGTGGATCTAACAGTGGGATTGCTCGGACAACTTATTCGAACCATTCGAATCCTCAATAAATGCAGTTTTGTGGATCAATAACATCAATATCTTGAATGGTCTGTGCACGAGAACAAAACTTGAAAATGAAATATCGAAAACATTAAACTTGAATAATTCCTAACTCATGAGGGCTACATCAATGTTTTTGGTATCAAAATGTAGGTTTTCGGGGTCGCTCCATTCAATAAAGAACGTTTCAGAGCTCTATCTATCATAGTTTAGATTTTCACCTGTCAAATGACATTTTTTACAAAACTCGAATTTTCAAACCATCACAGCTCCCCATCCTTTGATCGCCGCCATTATTTATTCATATTATGTTGATCAGCATAGGTCCAAGTATCTCTGTGCAAAATATGAGCGATCTGAATAATTCAAAATTTTTGGTGAAAAATGCCTAAGGGGTATGTCCTCCAAAAAACGCCTTAAACTCAATACCAAATAAAAATGGGTGGATCTAACAGTGGGATTGCTCGGACAACTTATTCGAACCATTCGAATCCTCAATAAATGCAGTTTTGTGGATCAATAACATCAATATCTTGAATGGTCTGTGCACGAGAACAAAACTTGAAAATGAAATATCGGAAACATTAAACTTGAATAATTTCTAACTTATGAGGGCTACATCAATGTTTTTGGTATCAAAATGTAGGTTTTCGGGGTCGCTCCATTCAATAAAGAATGTTTCAGAGCTCTATCTATCATAGTGTAGACTTTCATCTGTCCAATGACATTTTTTACAAAAACTCGAATTTTCAAACCATCACAGCTCCCCATCCTTTGATCGCCGCCATTATTTATTCATATTATGTTGATCAGCATAGGTCCAAGTATCTCTGTGCAAAATATGAGCGATTTGAAAAATTCAAAATTTTTGGTGAAAAATGCCTAAGGGGTATGACCTCCAAAAAACGCCTTAAACTCAATACCAAATAAAAATGGGTGGATCTAACAGTGGGATTGCTCGGACAACTCATTCGAACTATTCGAATCCTCAATAAATGCAGTTTTGTGGATCAATAACATCAATATCTTGAATGGTCTGTGCACGAGAACAAAACTTGAAAATGAAATATCGGAAACATTAAACTTGAATAATTCCTAACTTATGAGGGTTACATCAATGTTTTTGGAATCAAAATGTAGGTTTTCGGGGTCGCTCCATTCAATAAAGAATGTTTCAGAGCTCTATCTATCATAGTTTAGATTTTCACCTGTCAAATGACATTTTTTACAAAAACTCGAATTTTCAAACCATCACAGCTCCCCATCCTTTGATCGCCGCCATTATTTATTCATATTATGTTGATCAGCATAGGTCCAAGTATCTCTGTGTAAAATATGAGCTATTTGAAAAATTCAAAATTTTTGGTGAAAAATGCCTAAGGGGTATGACCTCCAAAAAACGCCTTAAACTCAATACCAAATGAAAATGGGTGGATCTAACGGTGGGATTGCTCGGACAACTTATTCGAACCATTCGAATCCTCAATAAATACAGTTTTGCGGATCAATAACATCAATATCTTGAATGGTCTGTGCACGAGAACAAAACTTGAAAATGAAATATCGAAAACATTAAACTTGAATAATTCCCAACTTATGAGGGCTACATGAATGTTTTTGGTATCAAAATGTAGGTTTTCGGGGTCGCTCCATTCAATAAAGAATGTTTCAGAACTCTATCTATCATAGTTTAGGTTTTCACCTGTCAAATGACATTTTTTACAAAAACTCGAATTTTCAAACCATCACAGCTCTCCATCCTTTGATCGCCGCCATTATTTATTCATATTATGTTGATCAGCATAGGTCCAAGTATCTCTGTGCAAAATATGAGCCATTTGAAAAATTCAAAATTTTTGGTGAAAAATGCCTAAGGGGTATGACCTCCAAAAAACGCCTTAAACTCAATACCAAATAAAAATGGGTGGATCTAACAGTGGGATTGCTCGGACAACTTATTCGAACCATTCGAATCCTCAATAAATACAGTTTTGCGGATCAATAACATCAATATCTTGAATGGTCTGTGCACGAGAACAAAACTTGAAAATGAAATATCGAAAACATTAAACTTGAATAATTCCTAACTTATGAGGGCTACGTGAATGTTCTTGGTATCAAAATGTAGGTTTTCGGGGTCGCTCCATTCAATAAAGAATGTTCCAGAGCTCTATCTATCATAGTTTAAATATTCACTTGTCAAATGACATTTTTTACAAAAACTCGAATTTTCAAAACCATCACAGCTCCCCATCCTTTGATCGCCGCCATTATTTATTCATATTATGTTGATCAGCATAGGTCCAAGTATCTCTGTGCAAAATATGAGCGATCTGAATAATTCAAAATTTTTGGTGAAAAATGCCTAAGGGGTATGTCCTCCAAAAAACGCCTTAAACTCAATACCAAATAAAAATGGGTGGATCTAACAGTGGGATTGCTCGGACAACTTATTCGAACCATTCGAATCCTCAATAAATGCAGTTTTGTGGATCAATAACATCAATATCTTGAATGGTCTGTGCACGAGAACAAAACTTGAAAATGAAATATCGGAAACATTAAACTTGAATAATTTCTAACTTATGAGGGCTACATCAATGTTTTTGGTATCAAAATGTAGGTTTTCGGGGTCGCTCCATTCAATAAAGAATGTTTCAGAGCTCTATCTATCATAGTGTAGACTTTCATCTGTCCAATGACATTTTTTACAAAAACTCGAATTTTCAAACCATCACAGCTCCCCATCCTTTGATCGCCGCCATTATTTATTCATATTATGTTGATCAGCATAGGTCCAAGTATCTCTGTGCAAAATATGAGCGATTTGAAAAATTCAAAATTTTTGGTGAAAAATGCCTAAGGGGTATGACCTCCAAAAAACGCCTTAAACTCAATACCAAATAAAAATGGGTGGATCTAACAGTGGGATTGCTCGGACAACTCATTCGAACTATTCGAATCCTCAATAAATGCAGTTTTGTGGATCAATAACATCAATATCTTGAATGGTCTGTGCACGAGAACAAAACTTGAAAATGAAATATCGGAAACATTAAACTTGAATAATTCCTAACTTATGAGGGTTACATCAATGTTTTTGGAATCAAAATGTAGGTTTTCGGGGTCGCTCCATTCAATAAAGAATGTTTCAGAGCTCTATCTATCATAGTTTAGATTTTCACCTGTCAAATGACATTTTTTACAAAAACTCGAATTTTCAAACCATCACAGCTCCCCATCCTTTGATCGCCGCCATTATTTATTCATATTATGTTGATCAGCATAGGTCCAAGTATCTCTGTGCAAAATATGAGCTATTTGAAAAATTCAAAATTTTTGGTGAAAAATGCCTAAGGGGTATGACCTCCAAAAAACGCCTTAAACTCAATTGGCGAATCCAAAGATCAAAGCGCCCTCTTTCGGTAAAAATTCCAAACTACGGAACCAGTAATGCGTCAAGATCTTCTATGTTCCGCGTGCTTTTGAGCTATAATATTTTGTTTCATATCCAGGTATTCTTGAGTGATATTTCGAAGTTTTTATAGTGTTCTGAACAGATAAATTAGTATTTAAATAAAAATTGTTGAGAAGGTATTTATATCAGTGTTATTCATTTAAAATATTATTCACAAAGTTATCATGTTTCAGGTTACAAGGCGTGTTGTTTGAGTCCAATTTTCTGGTGCAGTTTCAACTGCTGAGGAAGGTTAATACGGTTAATACCATAATTCTCAACAAGATGATTATGAAATTGATCATCGTAATTCAAGGTACTGAGTTGTGCCTTCAACTTTCTGTAAGGCAGAAATTAAATAAGGTGAAGTACCTGAACGAAGGGATTCATGTTTTAATGCTAATGTTGTATATAATTTTAGGCAAGTGGATTGATTATAGAACACTGAGTGAGCTAAGTACTAGTACTGAAAGAAATTGTATTCAATTGTAACTGCAATTATTTCAATTGCTCTTCAAGGACAAATAAAAACTGGTCTGTACGTTTACATGAATTTCGTAAGAAAGAGGCCTTAACACTATGTATCACTAATGCCTTTGCTATATTGGGAAAATTGGACTGAAGAATAGCATGGATAAACTATAGATGGAGAAAACTTGCTGGAAAGATTTTCGTTAAGTGTTTCTCGAACAACTGCGAACAATATTTTTAGTGAATATATTAAATATACAGCAACTATTTTGGAAGGTTGTATTCAGTGGCCAAGTTCTGAGGTTGAATTGATGAATTTACTGCTTAACATTTTGGGAATATTCAAGTAATACTTGATCATAAGGATATACCATACGTAGATCTTCATGTTTTTCATGTCGCATCAGAACTTATTCACATTCTGATCATAGTTTAGGCAGATGTAAATCTTTTTGTGTTGCTATTTTGTAGTTTATTCCTATAAAAATAAAGAACATTCAAAACAATAATTTATTTACATAATTTCCATCGAATACCTCGTGAATTGTCGATCCAATTAGAAGGGAAAAAAGCTAATTTGTATAACAAAATTTTATAAACTCGACTGTGCACTGTCAATAATACATTAATTCACTGAAATTATCAACAAAATCATCACGAGAACTAAGAAAATCACTTAAAATAATCTGTTTTACATATCAAAACAACGTAGATTCAAAAGAGGTTACTGGAATTTCGCCATGTTTGTTTACAGTCAGCAGCGCCCTCATCGGTGGTTGAAATCGCCAATACCAAATGAAAATGGGTGGATCTAACGGTGGGATTGCTCGGACAACTTATTCGAACCATTCGAATCCTCAATAAATACAGTTTTGCGGATCAATAACATCAATATCTTGAATGGTCTGTGCACGAGAACAAAACTTGAAAATGAAATATCGAAAACATTAAACTTGAATAATTCCCAACTTATGAGGGCTACATGAATGTTTTTGGTATCAAAATGTAGGTTTTCGGGGTCGCTCCATTCAATAAAGAATGTTTCAGAACTCTATCTATCATAGTTTAGGTTTTCACCTGTCAAATGACATTTTTTACAAAAACTCGAATTTTCAAACCATCACAGCTCTCCATCCTTTGATCGCCGCCATTATTTATTCATATTATGTTGATCAGCATAGGTCCAAGTATCTCTGTGCAAAATATGAGCCATTTGAAAAATTCAAAATTTTTGGTGAAAAATGCCTAAGGGGTATGACCTCCAAAAAACGCCTTAAACTCAATACCAAATAAAAATGGGTGGATCTAACAGTGGGATTGCTCGGACAACTTATTCGAACCATTCGAATCCTCAATAAATACAGTTTTGCGGATCAATAACATCAATATCTTGAATGGTCTGTGCACGAGAACAAAACTTGAAAATGAAATATCGAAAACATTAAACTTGAATAATTCCTAACTTATGAGGGCTACGTGAATGTTCTTGGTATCAAAATGTAGGTTTTCGGGGTCGCTCCATTCAATAAAGAATGTTCCAGAGCTCTATCTATCATAGTTTAAATATTCACTTGTCAAATGACATTTTTTACAAAAACTCGAATTTTCAAAACCATCACAGCTCCCCATCCTTTGATCGCCGCCATTTTGTATTACTAAAACGTGAATCAGAAAGTTACAGGGCAAAATAATTTCAATATTCATACAAAACAAGATGTTACAAAGTTTCAAGCAAGCATCAAATGAAACATATTCATTTAAAAAAGTTGCTACGATAATTGGACTAAGTGGAGCATGCAGAAGAGAAATATTGACAAATATACTTGTTCAAAACTTTACAGAATACAAAAATAAAGGTGATGCGAGAATTTTTCGTGACATCAGGTAAAATCTCAGGATTTAATATGGTGGAACTTGTCAGATAATATGTGAAAATACGACCTTGCAACACACATCGACGTTTTTTTGTCACTTATGAAAATAATAAATTTACGAAAAAGTCCCTTGGAATTCATGCCTTTGGTGAAATGCTAAAAGTAATTGCCACATTCTAATTGACCTCACCCTGAAGAATACAGGATATTGTTTTCAGCGATCGTTCACCTAATTTTTGGCCAATTTTTAAGCTGATCTGTGAAACGCCATGGCGAATGGAAAAGCAATACAGGAATACAGAAAGAAGAAGTTGCTGAAGGTCACATCGAAAATTCGAATGAGCAAAGGGAAAAAATATCAGAAGCAATTTTCAGTGCCAACAACCAAACAAGATTACAAGTTTTCCAACAAGCATAAACAACTGATTTGAAACTCTAGAATTAATTGGTTTTATATTGCAAATTGTATAATGTATAGTTAATAGTTTTGTGAATGGATATGCATTTTCAATAAACTCTTTCGATATCACCATCACGTGTTTTCACTTTTCATATAGATCTTCATTAGTGTAATTAGTTCCATAATTAATTCATTTTGGGATAAAGTACCATAATAAGCTTCCCTATGTCATCAAAATCGAGTGATAAAAAGTGTCATTATGATATACCAACAGATAGAAACTTCGACATCAACATAAAAAAAGAAATTGGTCCCATTCTGTTTTGTTCTGACGAATGGGTAAAGTTTTGTGGAATATGGTCGAAAACTGAATGCTGTTATGGCGAAATTTTCATTTTATAGGGCGCTAAAATCAGATCCTGATCACATATGGGCTTTTGGGGTGATGCCGCCTGATATTTTAAAGCGATATACCGAGAATGGTCCATCTTTATTCCGTTCTCTCTCATATACATATTTATAAGTGAAACAGTGTGTTGGGATAGACAGAATAAAAAGTAATGGCGGTCTGCCATCTTACGGCCTTGCACAATTTACATATAAATGAAAAGTTAAGTAATTTATTTACAAGTAAATTCCAGAAAATCGCCGACTTTTCATTGAGGCTTCTCTAGAGACCGCTTAATGACTTTGATATCAAAGCTCGGTTTTTATGACGATCTTCAATTGGTATTCTTTATTAGCTCGGATGGAAAAGGCAGAATGGCAGAATGATAGAGTTAATAGGCAGTCAAGGGGGAAGGGTGCATTCGCTGTATATAAACGATCTACTTAGGTTTTGGGTTTTGAAAATATAAAAAAGACTATCATTTAGGAATACATAACAGGACCCTTCCCAAACGTAAACTGGAAATATTTTCTCGTCACTGTCGGATCTTAAAATTTCGTTATTAAAAAGGAAATAGCACCCGAGATCATCTTCGAAAATTAGAGATAACAAGTTTCCACGTGTATTATCATTGAAGTGATGAAGAAGAAAATTGGAATTTTTTTAATGGTTAATGTAACATTCTGATTTGGAAAGTGCAGATTTCAAGCTCTACTGAAATATAAAAAATCTGTCGCGTCAGAATTCCATTTGGAATGAAATATTGTTCTATAAATAAATATATACTCCATTCACTATTATTTAATCACATAGGAGGTCATGGTTTCGTTTTCAGGAGTTGGTGCACCTGATGAAAAGTCTGTGCGCGTACAGAAAATATCGTTAATGAAAACACGACGTTGCCAGTTCCTTTGTTTACATCAAAGTAAAAGTATCAAAGATATGCCACATTTTGTTGGTTCGAATCGATCGGCGATTTCAGGGCGAAATATCGATAGGAAATCACCTATTTTTCGTTCTTCGTCGTCCAGAAGAAGTTTTCCGTCGATATGAGAAATTTCGTGCAAGTGTCATTTTTTCCTTTCATGACTTTTGGCGTGAGTACGAACAACAAATTTGAATTGGACCAAAAATCGATTTATAAGCATACATAAAGCGAAAGTAAATACTAATCGACCTTTTTACACTTGATAACGAAGTTTTTTTGGGTATCTGGACTTTTAGAAAGATTGCAAACGAAATTCCGGTCCCCCAGAAGTTTGGTTAGTTTCGGTATCGATTTTGGTGCTCAAAATTTATTTGGAATGTGTAAATGGACAAGAAAGGCTTCCTTATACGATCTTCTAACGAAAGCGACCGGAAAATATGGTTCAGGTAGGATTTTCGAGGAATTATGAGGAAAGTTAACTTGCAGAATGAAATTGCACGATTTTCGTGAGTAAACGGGTTCTGGATGGCCATTATCGGTCTCTAAATGATTATTGTCGATCGTTTTCACGTTTCAGAAAAAAAATTCGTCGAAAAAGCTAAAAAAAAAAGAAATATGACTATATTGCATTCAACGGCAGGTGAATTCAGATTACGATGAATTGAAATGTGTCACTGGAGCTTTCATTCCTATCAATCCTTTGCCGAGAGTAGAAATAGGCTATATTGAACCAGAATACATCGGTTTTTTCCATATTCCAGGAGTTTGTGTCTTATTTTAGAACAGGTGAATGATGGATGTGAAGCATATGTTTGACCTATTCCATTTTATTTGTACAAACCTACTGTGGTAGTAATGTATGAATATTTTTCCAAACTAATAAATGACTATACAGTCAGAATATTCTTTTTCTCCTTGTTCATAAGATCAAATAAATGAAATGTCGTCAAGTCTTGAACTTTCAGTTCAAGAGGATAATAAACATAAAAACTTCACGAGCATGCATATGAAAATTATGTGAAAGCAATGCAATTTTTTTCCATGGCGAAAAATAATATATTTCAACAGTGATCTCTTGTACTTTTCATGCAAATAACTAGAAAAGGAATCCTTTCTATCAATTCATATAAACGTTGATTATTTTCGTCCATCACATCTTTTCCAATTCATTCACATTCTGAAAAATACGATAAGAATGTAGAAAGAGCAACATAGTGTTGACATGGAACATAAAAATATTTTGAAAAACGTCATAACTTCGATACAGAGTGGAATGTATCAAATTTCCAAGGCCAAAGTTGTGATTTTATAATTGTGAATGGAGTATAGATCAGTATAATTTGAGGAAATAGACAGGCACCTTTGAATGGTACATAAAAAAGTGCTACAGAAATGTTTTCACTGAAACGCAGAATATTGCACAAAAAAAAGTTACAGCAAGAGGAGACATAGCATCTCATTCATGAATTCGAGAATTGGTGAAGCCAAAATTGGGTCAGTTCTCTATGAATTATACGAAGAAAGCAATTTTTTTTATAATGCCGTGGCAACATTGCAGAATTTAACTCTGTTGTTCCAGTGGCTTGGTGTTATCGGTCTTGAAGAATAAAAATGAAATTACAAGTGAATCAACTCTTTTTGACGAATTTATCCAATCGGAACAGATTCCGAGTTAGTTAAACAGAATCAGCCAAATTCAGAATTGATAACCAAATGTTCCTTCTCTCAATATCAAAAATTTAAAGAACGTCACAACGTTACAAAAATGTCTTCTACATCTTGATTCCTTATTAGTACAGTTACCCAGCTTAGTTCTGATGATTTTGAAAATTGGCTTTTTATTTATTATTGAAAGGTGGATCTCCCCTATCTTTGGTCTAAGGGATGAATTCATGGTGATGTTCTGGCTCTGATGAAAACAACCAAAATTAAAACACCATGAAGGCCTCGATTATTTCAGTGAATGAGCCATTCAGAAAAAACTCGTTTAGTAACAACGGCAACATTTTTCCCTATTTCGTGAACCCTTTATTCCACTAATGGTGTCATAGATCACAATAATGTGAAATTCCACCTGGACACGCCACTATAATTCGTTTATAATAACTCTACTTTCAGATATATGTACACTGACTTACGCATTTCTAGGTGGAAACAAACATAACTTACTGTGGAAAATATAACTTTGAATAGATAAGCAGCTTTTGCATTTGTATACTTGAATAAACGTGGAATAAATTTCGTATTAGAAGGTTCTTTCGATGGAATTGATAAGTTGGCTATTATACGTTGTAGGGGTGTGAAACAATTTGAAAAATGGAATGAAATTGAATTTTTTAAGTTTCAGGCAAGCTCCTGACAATTGCGTTTGATTCAAAATCCGAAAATTTGTTTTGTAATATTGCTCATACGCAAACCTATTGCGTATGAAGTCAAAAGGGCTCTTGGTATGATTTCGACTCGTCCACCGATATCGAGAAACTGAAAACGTGACCAAGAATCATGCAAAAGCGACTTTTGAACGTTTCTGATGTTTTGGGTTCCATTGAGAAGTGCTTTGAAGACTTCGAGACAACTTTTCAGAAGGATTCCACTTTCTACAAATCATATGCGACTTCCATTGGAATAGTAAACTATCAACAAGTTGTAGAAAACTGCATCTCACCATGTAATAATCTTCTTACATGTAATACCCGTAAACTGAGTAGTTGGAGGTCGCTTTTCGGATTTTGGCAACCAAAGGACGAAAACAATATGTCTATAATTCCTCATGATGTAGAAACGAATGAAGTCCATTTGTAGCTTTCCGGAAATCTCACGGTTGGCTCTAAGCCACGTCTCTTGGATAATATGTGCTGGCAACAACGGCGAATCCCACTCTTCTAGTGCTATTTACAGAGCAGCAAATGCCAGAAGTTCCGCTATATTGAAATTATAATTGCATATTTCATATGCCGGAACGAAAAACTGTAACTTCATCATTTTCGAATGGGACTGTTGGTTTTTTGATATACGACATATTGTTCGGGGTTGAATGAATGAAAATATTACCAAAAAGTGGGTCACAAAAAGCACTAGATTTGACAGATGACACCAGCTGTCACGGAAATCATCTATGATCCTGGATCTGTTCGGATTTTTCTTCCATTATTCCCTAGAATGTCATATGGTTCTGAACCAAATTCTGAAAGAGCTTGGATGCGTCTGGGATCTGTGATCAATGACGATTTATTTGACAGTTGACAGCTGTTGTCAAAATGTTCTTCGATATAGTTGTCAAAAGTTTCTCGGCCTTGAAAAATGCTCAAGCTGATAGTCTGATAGCAATGTTACCATCCTAACTTTCCGTCTCAGTTTATCTTTCGAATCCTTTTGGTGAATTGAGACCTCGGGACTCACTGGTAATGTGAATATCGAATATTTACTCATCGTGAAGCCACATCAGATATTCGGCTATCAGAATTAACGAGCAAACATTGTTTCGTCAAACAAATCTAGTAACGAAAGCACATATTTTCTTCGTGTTGAAAATTTGAGTGCGCATAATTAAGAATATGGGACAGAATCGATCATGTGCCCGTTTCTCCATCGTATAGGGTGGAAGATACAATATTTGCTCATTAACTAGATAGTTATCTGGGTCTATACAAACTCCCGAGTAATTCACTTCATGTTTCGATAGCTACGGTAACTCAATATTCGAAATTAACAAAGAAATGACTGACTGAAATAACAATTCTTTTCTAATAAATATTTCAGTATGTTCTTAGGATATTAGGTTCTCGATTCCCAATGGAAAACTTTCGTTATGAATTTGAGTTTCCATGATACCAGATCACTAATGGTCATTCACGCCAGTATAATCTCTCAACTTGAATATTTTGGAATGGAAATTTAACATTGCGACATCGGAGTTTTCAGGAAATTGGTGAGAGGGTGGGAAGATGATTCTACCGATATCAGTTAAGCTGATTCCTCTGTGTCAAATATTTTAGAGTTGAATTTGAATATCACAATATCTGAATATTGAACAATATACTATATTTTCCAAAATGTTCTTCTAAAAATATGAACGGTTCACAGTTTTCAATAGATTGAAAAATATGCACCATGAATCGAGTTAACACTTCAATAAAATTCATTTCTTTGGAATCAACAGTTGAGAAGATATGAACAGAAAAGTGTTTTCTCCATGGATCTTCCACAACCTGTTTCTTTCAAAAATGCCAAAGAAAAAGTGCTTCGTTTGATCAGAAGAATCTACAATCGGAAAATGTACAAGACCCGCCCTGCCTATGAGATGGAATTCGCTATAAAGATTTTTTTCAATTGTCTGTCAAATATTTCCAAGAATTTACCGGAATGATAACTTTAGTACTACACTGCTCAAAAAAATTAACGCACATTATGAAAATCTCAATTTTAATGAAAGTTAACTCTACATTGACTTTATAACTTATTTTTTATGTTCTCTCAGGAAGGTTTTGAACGAAACAAGACACATTAAATGGAAGAAAATTTCAGGATTTCACCGAATCTCATGTGAAAGAAGAGAAATGAACAATTTTCAAAATACTGAAATGCTTATAAGTGATTTAATACTTGGTATTTCCACCCCTTGCGTTAATTACAGCTCGGCAACGACGGTTCATACTCAAAATGAGTGATCTTAAATTGTTCTGATCTAATCCTTTCCAGATTTCTCCGAGTTGGATTCCTAAGTGATTAAGAGTAGCTGGATGATTTTCTGAACTTCTCAGCCTTCTATATTGAGGTTGTCCCAAACCTGCTCAATCGGATTGAGATCTGGACATCTTGCTGGCCATTCCATTCGAGAGACTTCAACCTCTTCAAGGTACTCCTGAACGATGCGCGCACGATGGGGTCTGGCATTATCGTCCATAAAAATGAAATTTTCACCAATGTATGGGGCAAATGACAGTACATGCTCTTCAAGAATGTTCTTTATATAGTTATCAGCATTAATAGATCCATTATCAACGACCACTAGGTCTGTTGAGTTTGCTCAAGCTGAGTTTGAAGGAGGCGAACGGTTGCAAACCGTTGTCTCAACGAAGAAACTCTCAAGTAACGTTTTTGAATGGCAGTTGTTACCCGTGGTCCACCCTGTCCTGGTCTTCGGACATTCATACCTGTCCCCTGAATCGCTGCAACATTCTGGACACACTTGTATGGGAAACTCCAAACCTTTCTGCAATTCTTGTGTATGTCCACCCTTCTTCTCGCAAAACTACCGCTTGGGCACATTCCTCTTGGGTCAAATTGCGTGTTTCGCGTTGCATAGCGATCGAGTGTAGAAAATCAAACGAAAGAAAAACTATTGATCACTAGAATTGATCGAGAACAACTGATTTTAGAATGGAGCTAATACATTCAAAATCTGATAATATCATCTTTTTTTATTCCTGCTGGGAGAAAACATCTGTATTGAAGAAAAACGTTGAAAGTATAATATATGCATGCATAATTCTGATAAAAATAATTATCATTGAGAATTACACCTTCAGTTGTAGAATAAATTTGAGATTTCCATAATGTGCGTTTATTTTCTTTGCGCAGTATATTTGAAACGAATCATTCTCAAGGAATATTTTGAAGATTGACTGAAAGTAAAGTCATGATAAACTATTTCTTTCTTCAAGGAAAATGTTGTTCGAATAGCTCATGAATGAATCCGAATACTGGCAGTAGGTCAACTGAATTAACATTGTTGTTATTATGTAATATAATCTAACATCCCAGGAAACACAGACTTCTCCGCGAGCTCTCTGAGAGGTTACAATGCGACTTTTTTGCGAGCTCCTACCGCGAGATTCCAGAGATCTCTATGTGAGGTTCCTAAGCGAAGTTCCCAGTGAGGTACCCTTGCGATATCTTGGATACCTCGATATGCGATATCTTTGAGAGCTCTCCCATGCGATATCTCTGAGAGGTTACAAAGCGGCTTTCATGCGAGATCCTACCGCGAGGTCCCAGAGATCTCTATGTGAGGTTACTAAGCGAAGTACCCACTGATGTGCCCATGGAGACCTCGCCATGTGATATCTTTGTGTCACCATGATTACGCAGGCCGACAAAGGGATCTCCAGCCGGAAAGTCCGAAAACGTCTCCATAAGATTTATTTCCTCGCTTGTTTTGATGTGCCGCCCATCTGTACGATAGTTGCATATGTCTTCAATTTTTTACGCGACAAGAGGGAAATATAGAGCTCAACTGAATCGGGAACTTGAACCCAATTGATAATAGTATTAAGGTTCATAGTCGCGGATCATGGACATGGTCCATTTCGGTTGGTGTATTCTGAATTACGGAAAATAACGTTGTCTATTCGTTTTCTCAATTCCCGCTTCCCTTATTTTCAGACCATATCTTGTACTTGTATGTGTGGGATGCTCTCATTGTTCTGATTTACTGTTGAGCTAAGAGACGTTTTGTGCATAATTAGTTAAGTATCTGTGCTGTACTAGGTTCGCTTTTGTTTACAATTTCGAAGAGGATATTTGTACTCGAAGGTAAGTGTTATTTTTATTAAATTCTTGAGTTTCAACCTACCACTCATCAGTTAGGATATATACCGTTATCATTTCTGCCGCTTTAGGTCTTTCTGAGTAATTCAACCACTGGCAATAACGGAAGTGATTAATTTACATTTATCTACTTTCTACTAACAACAGATCTTCTGATATCACTCAAAAAGTCATTCATTCTCAATAGTAATTTCTTGAATAAATATTATGAAAAAAACTTTGCAAGTCTGCAGAGGTGCAGAGGATGACAGTTATGTTGTTTGCCGAAATATCACCGAGAATATAATTTTTCGAATTGGTGATTAATGTTTCAAATGAATATCTTTTGCCATAATAATGTTTGGAATGATACCTTATTATGTTTCTAGCTGATATTATACATATAAATGGGCATATAAAATTTTTGTTGTTGAAATTCTATTCAATTTGTGCTCCAGAAGAACTTGTTACAGTTTTGATTCGCGTTGATGAATGTATAAACAACTGATCTTACAAAAGTGCATTACTATATACATGTCATTTTCATTCTTCCAGATGTAATGAAGCAGACATGGAAAACAACTGAGAAGGAATTCGAGGTTTTTTCACAAAATTGGCTACGCCATTGTAGCCAAAGAAAGAAGAGGAAAGAAGAAAGAAACCGGATGATTTGAAATATTTTTTTATTTTTCTGTTCGTTATCAATAAAATAATAAAGATTATAGGAGTTATTCGATTGTTTAAGTATACCTTCTGTTGCTGCCGAAAATAATAAATAACTTTCAACACTGTTTGTTGTGTAGGTCAACTCAATTATATTAGGTTATATACAGATTTTTATCATATAAATAAAAGTCATACGCTAATATACAGATTTTTATTAGATAAATAAAACTTACTCCATTTGTTAATCAAACAAATCTAGTATGATACACTGAAAGTACCATGATCGATCATTTCCTGTAGAAAGGTACACCTGTTCTATTTACACCTTTCTACAGGAAATGGTCGATCATGGTACTTTCAGTGTATCATACTTAATTTGTATAATTAACAAATGAAGTAAGTTTTATTTATATGATAAAAATCTGTATATTAGCGACCTGTTTAAGAACTTCTTATACTTCTCGCAATGTGACCTATTTGAGAATATCTTAAAGATCTCGCAATGTGACCTATTTGAGAATATCTTATACATCTCGCAATGCGACATGTATAGGAACATCTTATACATGTCGCAATGTGACCTATTTGAGAATATCTTATAGATCTCGCAATGCGAGCTCGCATAGATTTCACTAAAGGAGGCTAATGCGAAGTTCTCAAAGTCCTCGCCGCGGGAGGTGTATGCGAACTCCTAGTGTGACTTGTTTGAGAATATCCACGTAGGACATCGCCAAGAGCTCTCTGGGAGATCTCTTGTGGCGGACATTTGGAGCAGATATAGAGCTCTGCGCGACCTCTCAAAGATGTCACAAAAGGCGTCACAACTTCCTAAAAAGAAGTCGCAGAGATGTCTATGGGATATCTTTGTGTTGCCTGGGATTAGCACGTGGTGCAGGGGTTGAAATCGATAATGCATGAATAGCTTTGCAACATGTTCACAGAATAAACTTGCGATGTCCGGAGGCTTTATTTCGATAATATTCGCTAAAAAGTAGATATTTGCATGAATTATTCAATGGGTGTTCCAATCAAAACTTGACAAATTCTTTGGGAGAAATTCAATAAAATCATTTGTAGAGAAATTATAGAGAATTCTTGGTCATTGGAGAATTAATGAAATTTCTTTCCTTAGAAAAGTTGTCCAGGTTTCCTATATTTTCTTTGAGAATTCACAAACGTTTCTGTTCAATATTGAAGTTGATAGAACTCTGATAATAGACTCCACACCTTATTAATCTGGAGATCTGCAATTTTCTGTTTTTTGGAGACATTTTTGTGTACAATAGGTACATGAAGACATTGAAAGTCTTAAGATGAAACTGGCGTGAATAAAGGACTCAATAAGATCTGTTAAAACTCTGTTGTTTTACACAGAATTATGCACAAAGAAGTATTGTGCCTTTACGTTCAGTGTTTGAATCAAGTAATGCACAATGGCAAAAAACTTACATTTGATCTTTTATCCGTGAAATGTGGATTCAAATGGT
The DNA here is from genome assembly GCA_910592335.1 of Adalia bipunctata. Classification (NCBI taxonomy): domain Eukaryota; kingdom Metazoa; phylum Arthropoda; class Insecta; order Coleoptera; family Coccinellidae; genus Adalia; species Adalia bipunctata. Next base: position 9,318,032 of record OU342948.1, on the reverse strand, counting down.
TTGTTTCAATTCCGATGTCATAGCCAGGACAATTACAGTGGTTTCGCTCACTTCACATGAAAACTCACAGTGGACGAGTCTCAGACCTGGAAAACATTCTCGCGGATGAATTCTTCCAATTATTCCAGGGATTCGCAAAATCGCCGGATATAATTTTTGACGTTATCCCTCATAATCCGGACTCGTCGTTCACCAAGCAACTCGGAAAATTAATAACAACTTCAGTAAAACTTCTCAAAGTAAATTTCCGTTACCGGTCCCCCATTATATTTATGGCCCGATATTTTCCCGGTATTCCCTTCTTTCTCCCCATATTAATATATTTATCTTGAGGCGTCTTTCCACTTCGTGATCGTTGCTCTGTTTTGATTCATTTTTCATTCTTGATTCGCTGTTTATTTTTCCGGGGAATTGAGGAAATTTTGATGTTTGAAGAGGGAATTGATCATTTGACGATTGCCTCCTGAAGATGAAACGCTTCGAAAGAACGATTTTGTTCGATTTTGTTCAGCATCAAGAGTAAATATCGAAGGATGAAAATGGAGGCCATGCGTTGTATGCAACATATGGACAAGATACATTCCATATCCTTCGTCCACAAGAATGAAGCTGTTCATTTCAAAAAGTTTGTATAGATGAATTGATTTTAACCATATGGGATCGATCACTTGTACTGCAATATTTGTTTTATATGCCTTGATTTACAATTCTTCTACTTTGTTTAAGAATACCCTCTGGACTGATTTATGGTTCATCTATTGAAAAAGTTCTCAACCCAAGAATTCAGGTCAAGTTTGGTGAATTCATCTGGTTTTTTGAGACAATTACCATGTCCTGTAAACCTTCACTCAGTTTCTCAGCATAGGCTCATAAAACTAAAAATATGGTGACTATAATGTAGTATTGACATGATAGACAACCTTCTTTGATATGGTGACACATTTATTGCAGAACAAGTTTCATTAGGGAACACATTCCAGACATCACATACCCTGAGTCCAAAGATTCTCTAATTGATCTGTTAATTCAAGAAATATGTTTTTTTCCCACTAAAATCAAAAATGGCAAATGAGCGCACTTTGTTCGCTTAGCGAGGCGTTTTTTTCGATTCTGACACCCAATCAACTGTTGATCTTTTCCACTTTTACTGAGAGGAAATGAACCTCCCTCATTTTTCAGCTTGTATTTGAAATTCTATGTCACAGAGACAAGCAGTCAGTAATTTAATCAGTTGATGAGCAGTAATTCGTCAGTTCTCAATCAAAATCGTCAGCCAGTCCTTGTGAATCACAACAGATCATAATTCTTTCTTGCTATACATTTTCATATAGAAGGTAGAGTTTATAATTGTATACATAATACTTGTATGGTTATTTCGGGCTTGTTATCTAAGTGAGGGTAACAAAAAATTACAGTTTGTGGAGTGTGCGTTCAAATTTCAGCACTTCCTCACCTTCTTCGTAGTTGTTATCCAAGTATAGATAACAACATATCGCAGTGATCATCAAGTTCACCATAGGGTGCTTACAGTTAAGTATACCCCCCACATCAGTTGTGTAGTCACAACAAGGCCGTAGCTAGAAAAAAATTTCGGGGGGGGGGGGTCCGTCCGAGGCCGTAGCTAGAGAAAAATTTCAAGGGAGTGGGGGTGTCCGTTGAACTGAGCTCTAGAAAAAATTTCGGGGGGGGGGGGGGTCCGGACCCCATCGGCCCCCCCCCTGGCTACGGCCTTGAGTCACAACAGTCTCAATCATCGAGATTTTCCAGAATCACCATCATACTACCAACTAGAAGCAGTCCAAGAAGACCATCATTCTGTTAAAACAATCAGGGTACAAAAATAAAACCATAACACCTTGGTAAACTTATCAAGGTACGAAACAAATAACATGAACTTAAAAGAGGAGTCTCCATCATTCATAGTGTTTGGTTTTCAGCCATGAATCGACAGGCCTTGACGGCGGTAGAGCTGCTGCTATAAATACAACTATAGATTCAGTTACTCTAACTGAGTCTAAACTAACAGTTCGGAGCAGTCATTCATCGGATTACAACCTCTAGGAATACCTATCACAGTTGTTTTTTTCCATATCGCTTAACAACACATTTATTTTCAAGACTGATTTTTTCACAGTTGTCAAAAATTTTCGTTGGATTCTTGAATGATGAAAATATAAGTCGTCGCTTTGGACGAAGGATCTGATACGATTTCGTCGTAACAGAGAACCGATCGATCGATACAAATGGAAACAATAACAGTTCCGAATCCACACATTATCATGTATTTATGGGGCATGGAATGGGCTAGTTGCGAGAATAACTTGAAAAACAATATAATTTCAACGATTTCCGAATTTCATAAAAATGATAGTTACTGTGTGGTCCGATAGTATTTTTCGAATTATTCGTCGATTTTGTACGTGTACGGGTCGGAACAATACAATGGGAATTAATGTAACGACTTTTCATTCGGACGAAATAGTTCAATGAAAAACGGAGCGCATTTTATTATGTTTTTCAATTTGGAAAGCTCTAATTGACCGTTTCATTGTCCAGCGCAATTTCTATCAGATTACCCAAAATATATCACATGTCTATCTTCAGAGCAATTAAAATAGTTGATGGAAAAAATGCGAAATGCTGCAACAACTAAATATTGAGTTGGTATCATTTCAACAATTTGAGACCAAATTATGTCCACATTAGTTTCACAGTAGGTACGAAATTGTCTCGCTGTTTCAGAATCAATTGCTAGTAAGGACCAGTTTTATAAAGGGCACGTTCAACCCGAGGTTACTCAAACGAGGATTGAAAGTCAACCCTCGGTTGAAAAAAGTTCGGTATTATAAACGTCTTTGCGGCTTCGGTTGAACAACCTCGGATTGAGATCGCTTTTTTTGGGTTGGCTAACCTGAATCTTATTTCTCGAAGTATTTTGGCACGTTTTTTTCATACTATGTTTGGATAAGTTCAATAATCGTAGTCTACTAAAGACAAAACAAGAAGCTAATTCGAATATTCCTGTGTTTTGTCACTGTCACGGCAGAGAATTCAGAGAAAATCTGATTTCCTACATCGAAACATATTGAAAAAAAAATTGAAATTTATGAAATGAGGACGGACCTCGTACGAATTTTTTCCACTCGCAGCTATTGGCAAATACGCTGTAGTCTTCATTACTTTTGAAAGAAATAAAACACAAATCATTTCCCATTATAAATAATGAAAAATGAAATGTGAATACGAACTAAGTCTCCGATACTGTTCACCCTACCAGACCGAATGGTCCAACGTCAACTGAGAATCGCACCGACTGCAGTTTCGTCCTATTAGGACTCATCAGGATGGAATATCCCAAAGTCGACGCTGGATGGAAAATCTTTTTCGTCAAGATATGGATATCTGTCGTGCATTATAGCGGATGACTATTAATGAGCGACATCTATCCACCTTCAGAAAAGACTCCCTCTCGGTGATTGAATGAACAATAAAGGAAACTTTCTTCCAAAATGCAACACCAGATTGTGAATTTCAACGTTAGAGAACGCCATAATCAATTCACCTGGGAAGCGCGGAGACGTTCGCGGTTAGTAGGTTTTCAAAACCTAAAAAGATTAATAAAGAAAAAAGATGAAATAAAATCATCGAGCTGAGAAGGCAGCTACCCATACAATATAATGGGAAATGATTTGTGTCTTATTTCTTTCAATTGTATGGGTAGCTGCCTTCTCAGCTCGATGATTTTATTTCATCTTTTTTCTTCATTACTTTTGTCAACTTATTTGACTCGAATGATCTAAGTTTGTACTATTCTTATATTCTGAAAAGTCTTATCTCAAACTCTTATGCCAAGTAACCAAATAAAAGCTAGGACAATACAAAACCTCCAATGAAATTGCATTTACATTTAGTCATACAAGTTTATATTTAGGGAAGGAACAAATCATTCTTGATCTTGTTTGATTGAGTACATGAAATACACATTAAATTTAAAGATAACATTCATTATTAACTATTCAGGTTGAGAGTCATGAAAAGAATCAGTCTAGCAATATTATATAGGACTACGAAAGTCACAAAAATAATAGTTGTTTTCAAATGTAATCTGATCCCGTATAAAAGAATGGGAAATGTTCTTTCACACGCCAGAGAGTCTTTAAATTCAATTCATAGTTCATATGTGAGCTTCATTGAATAATTGATCATCCATTGATCTGCGAGATGGGATCGGTGTCATCAATCATTTCTTTAGAGTATATTAAAAATTTTCTATGATGAGAATTACCAAATTTATAAGCTAAGCAACTTGGAAATTTGAAGAAAAGTAATCCTTTTCACATCTGAAGCATTCAGCATTTTCACAACCCATTAAAATGAGCATGCACCTGTACCATGTAATAATAATCAAGAAATCCTTCTTGAACGGTGTGTGACTGTGAGCTCCAGCAACACGGTTCTAATACACCGAAATTTGGTCAGTCAATACAACCTTTCCCTTTGCTATTCCTTTTCATTGCTTGCCATTTTGATAAAACGATTAAATAAGCACTAGAATACTTTTTGATAATGTCCAAAGTTCTAGACATTTCACAACTTTCTGACTTTTTTCTGATGTTGATTTATGTATACCACAAAAATCTTCGAAAATGTTAACTACTCTGAAAAGATTCAGAATATTCAGAGTGATTTCATCTACCCGATAAAAGAGTGTTTTATTTGACCAAAATCTCTTCTTCGTGGTCGAAAGAAATGTGAAATCATTCGATTGGTATCTTTCTTATTCACTATCGTTACTATCTTTTGAATGCCTTGCAGTTATTTCATTATTATCATAACTAGAGTCATCTTCGATATTATATTCACACAGGAACCTGGCAGTTCTATCCCTCGAAGATAAGGCACAAAAATTCAGTTTCAATTCGGGAATATTTTTCCAAACTCCAAAGATGGATTATTGATACAAAGCAAACCAACAGAAGACTGTGATTAATATCAGGCATTCTATCAATATAATATCATATAATATTTTCATTCCAAGCAACTTCAATGTGCCACAACAAAATGTTTTGTTTTCAACATTAAGTGAGGTAAGTTGTCGGCCATCTAGAAACATCAAACGTTTCAATCCTCAGTTCAAATCTCAAACGGAGCTATATTCACCGGTTGAGTCAATCCAGGGTTGAACCCGAGGTTGGATGTTTATAATACGGAAATCGACATTCGACGGCGGATTTGGGCTCAACCGAGACCGAGGATTGAAATTCTTTCATGAAACCGGCCCTAAATAAAATTCAATCTAAAGTACTCTTAATTTTGATTTAATTCATTAGAAAATTCAAAGAACGTCACAACGTAGCAAAGTTTTCCGCCACAATTTGACTTCGTTGGACACAGTTTAGTTCTGATGATGATTTTGAAAATTGGCTGCACCATTTTTCATTGAATGCGCGTCTCCTCTTCAGTCTAAGGTCAACATAATTATGTGGCAACATACTGAATAGACAATTTTAACGTCATTCATTCGATTCAGCCAAACCGCCTTCACATTGGGATGTCCATACTCCGTATGAGATTTATCCAATCTGTATACGATGTGGATTGTGGAGGTCACAAAATACTGAACTCAGAAATACGTGGTTGTGATAGTTCTGCTGCACTGAATTGATAAACGCTAGTTCCTGCTCAATTTGGCCGCATATACCTACATATATTTAGGGTTAATGCCGATCCGTGCTTCAGTACGGGGTTGTGCGGTGGGGTGAAGGGGCGCGCTGGCAAATAGATGTATCGAAGTTGGGGAGGTTAATTAGCACTGCATCTCCATACCTTCAACGTAAACCGAATTCATTCGTGTCGAAGCCGGCTGTGCTTCTAATGTGTACTTTCTCCGGAGCTATGGCTGATGGAATATTGAATCATAACCCGCTTCAACGAGGCGTGAGCTACGAGAGATTATCGAATCCATCGATCGGAACCATGAATTAATGATGGGGTTCTCAAATTTTCATGAGAGACGAGAAAAATTGTGGTGTTATGCCTGAAAGTTATCGGTTTAATGCCCGGGCGATAATTGCACCTTTTCATTATTGAGTAATGCCTAGGAATCCTAGGATATAATGAACATTCGTATTCCTCCATTATTCAGATGGCTCGACTCGGTTGGGATAATTGTCGATAGAAATTAGGTTAGCTGTTCGTTTTTCATAGGATTCAGAATTAAGAGAGAATATTTCAATGTATATAATGAATACAAGCTTCGAAGCTTGAAGTTTCAGAGAGGGGTCTCCTCAGGAGACCTAGGAGTAATCAGTATGAGCAATCAGTATATAAATGTCTATTGAATGTTACGACAGTAACGATCAATAACATAACTCATTTTGGGTTACATTTACGCAGAATTGACATTCAGGTAAACGATATGTTTCAAACATTCTTAAGGTTTGAATTTGAGAGTATAGACTCTCAAATTCAACCCAATTTTTTCATGCGAAAAAATAATTTTTTCAAAGAGATGAAATTGGAATGCCCTCGAGACATCCTTGAACTTAAAAAAAATCAAGCTTCTAGGTGAAAAATTGAGCGCGTAAACTTGGAAAAATAAAAGGCACTTTTTGAGAATCGGTGCCGTCGTCCAAAGTATAACGTCCCCTTAAGAATGTTTTTCCATAGGGAAATTGACTTCATAATCGTTTTTCGGAGGTTGTTTCAGAAAACCCATTGGGATGCCATCGACAAATCAATTTTCTATATGTTAAAAAAATTCTATTTGGATAGGCGCTTAATTAATGCAAACAATGATGGAAATACTGAAAAGACTTCCAGGAAGTGTGAAATTGCAGAGAACTGTCTCGAATTCCAAGAGAATTCAAAGAAAAATCAAGCTCTTAAGTGTAAAAATAAGGGCCTGAACTTGGAAAATATAGGCACTTTTTGAATGGAGAATCGGTGCCGTCGGCCAGAGTATATCGTCCTCAATGAGAACTTGAACGTCACTGGAATTTCCGAAAATTTTTTGAAGGAATTGAAATAAAAGAAGATTATCATTCGGAAATTGTTTATGGTGGGCAATAATTTCCTGCTGTTTTCTGATGAAAATGGAACTTTATTGTGAAAAAATGGTTACAAATGGATCATTCAAAGTATCGCCAATTGTTGTCTATATTTTTTTCCTTTTTTCTGGTAGAGCTCAAATACCGTTACAATGTTAATTTTTTGAGGTTATCCTGCTGATGAGCCAGAACATGTGCCATCGACACAACTAATAATCTGACAGCGCAATACAGGGTAATACGGTCTTATGCCGAAGAAAGCTCTTCTTGCATTTGGCACGGATCCTTATCGAGCTATACACCTCAAACTCCTATCTCGAAAACGAAAAGTTTGGGATCCCATGGTTGGGACTTTTTTCTGAAGATATAATAATATGCAAGAAATCTTCGTTTGTAGGGGAAGTACGTACAAAATGACATAGTGTTTTATTTCAGATTCTTGTTGGTAGTGAATTACAGTAATGTCATATTCTACAACTATGATCTTTGGTCCTTTCTTCACAAAAACTAATCAACCTTCATGAAATAAAAGTACCAAAAAATAAAATATTCTTGGATAAGTTTGGATAAACGAAAATCATTTTGTCCGCATGCTTTGGACAAAATGACATACCGGCAACAGGCAACTGTAGTTTTCTACTTATAGTTACAAAACTACTTACAAAGTTCACCAATGAAACGCTTGGTTCTTCTAGGAACATCAGCACAAGATGCGTGAGCCCATTGCAACCAATGCATGCATCTCAACTAGTCTTTTCCACTGCTTATCCGGGAAAAGACTGTTTTTTCCCGATCTAAATCGGGAAAAAACGTCATGACAATAGACAGTCGTCTTCATCATCTCGAAAGTTGCTAGGAACATTTTCTTCTTCATTGTCTTCTTTAAATAATGCCCTAGGGACTTGTCTCCTTTTCTTTGGAGGAGGTATGGGCTCTTTTTTTAATTTGATTGCAATCATATTAGGTGTAGAAGTTGAAACTAAGTACGTTTATCGAGTCTTCGGCTCACGTTTGCCTTGTCCACTTATGAATCGTCCTTTAGGAATTGTAGGAACCTCCTCATAGGATCAGCAAGAGTAGGTTAAGATGCATTGTCATTATTAGCCACAGATGAATATTTTGTTATGAATATTTTAAGACAAGTCCTGGCCCTTTGTTAGCTGATGGAGCCTGTAATGAATGGTTTTGGTGTTGTCCGGTAGATACGGTTAAATCAGCTTAAATACCTATGTCATTTTGTCCGTTTACTGTATATGTCATTTTGTCTATAGAGCGTTATGAAACATATATCGAATTAATACAAAAAGTATATTGAACATAAAGAAAGCTTCGTCAATAGAATGACAAACAAGTAAAGTTTGAAATAAATGCATTATAAATGAGAAAATGATGAAAACTGGCCATTTCTTCTAAAAATTTGTCGCAATGAAAAAAAACTAGAGACCTAATGATTTCTGTTAGCACTCATAACGACCGAATGAACTAGAGTAGCGCTTGCGAGTTTTCAGAGGTTAATTGAACCCACTCGGGTCGTGTGATTTGTCAGGCAGTTCCGCATTTGATACCTCCAAACTCAAGTTATGATGCCTATGTCATTTTGAACGTATTTCCCCTACCTCCAGTGCAGGAACAGCCCTGTATATAACGTACCTCCCTGAAATTTTTTGCTGAATTGACTTGAATATTCAACAACATAATAACGAAATAAAAAGAAAAATATCCCGAGAAAGAGCAATGTCAGAGAACACCTTCATCAATTACATTCGTGCTAATGGCCTGAGAACGTTCTAGGAAAGCCTGAAGAAATACGAAACAATAGAAAGATGAGCGATTTGTAACATCCGAGTAGCGCAGCCCAATTTTCCTAATTATATTCATTAGCGCCCCGCGAAAGACGAGATCCAATTAGGAAAGTGGTTTTACTTTTTCAATATCGAATGGAAATCATAAAACTCCGCCGGTAGAGCGGAATAAAAACTGTTTCCCAATTTTATGATCCAATTCCTTTGCGAATTTGAATGCTTGAAGGTGGCATTGTGACCTTTCTGACAGGGGTGTCGATATTTCAACCGATGCTGGGGGAAAACTTTCATTCATTCACAAAATCGACAAATACAGCTTTGAAAACGGATGTATATAAGGGATAGTATGATTCGAATCATTCAAACGAAATATACATCAGAGCAGCTCATTCGTAGAACTGTCGATAGATATCGGCCAATATTTCCTCTACTTAATGCAAGAACAGCAACAAGACAAAAAAATGTACGTACAGAAGAAAATATTGCTGCTTTAAGTGATAGTGTTGATGAAGATCCAGATTTGTCTATTCGTCGACGTTCACAACAAGTTCGACTCTTTGCATCCACCACATGGAAAATTTTGCGTAAAGATCTTGGTCTACACCCATAAAAGATCCAACTGGTTCAAGAACTGAAGCGATTTATTGAAAGAAAGATTTAGCGATAACTTTATTTCGAGAAATGGTCCTATTAATTGGCCAGTTCCTCAGAGCTAGTCGTGGTGAACATATGCCGAAAATCATTATTGAAACATAAATGTCATAAGGTTATCTTAAAATTGGCTTCAATCTCAATTTGAATTTGTTGTTTTTCGATTTGAAGTTCTATCACTCCAAAAAATTACCCGATATAGGGCTCCTTTATACATTCTAGGAACTACACATTGTAACTCTGTAAACTCTGTATCAAATTCCATAGCTGCATGATTCGAAGTGTATTATGCATAATACTTTTCCATCCGAAGATTTCCATCAAGCCCTCGGAGCATCCTCTTTCAATTCAAACGCAAACTCACATCGAACAGAAATCATTCAATCATAAAATATTTATTCTTATTGGAAGCAGCGGAAGCGAATTTGCCTTATATCATAGATTTATATTTGGCCTGTTAAATTCAACATAAACTTGGGCTTGCGAGGATATTCTCCTTATGGCTCAAAGCTTTCAAAGTCGCAAATTATTGATGAAGTTTCTGAACTAAACTCCATCAACAAAGTTCCCTTTAGGCAGCACTTGAGATTCATTATTGACGATAATGTCTTCCTAAACAGCACGCGACAGGTTTTGGAAAAAAACTGGTTGGTAGCCACGCATTGAATGGATGAGGCTACTTACCTGAAAAACGAGCGCTCTCGTAAGTGAAATACACTGACTTCGGATAGCTTAAATTATAATTAAATTCTCTGGTTTGAATGGGCATTTCCAGTCATGTTCAGAAAAAATATATTTCGACATATTGGATTCTCACGTGATTCGTGATTTTTTTTAATTTTTTCTTCATCAATTCATACCCTTAAAAAATATTGAAAACTCATAAATAATCTACCGAAGTCAAACGATCAGAAGAAGCGGGAAATCGCGTGACGTCAGTGGCTAGAGAGATTTTTGATTGGTTGTACTCGTCATGATGTGCTGCTGATATAAAAATGACAGCATTGCCAAATCACAAAAAAATTAGCCTGAAAAGCCCTTGCTTTCTCTTTCCTAATAATATCATAATATAATGTTGATTTTGGATGTTTTTCTTTTATCATCATGAAATTTTCATTTGTACTCCATAAAGCTTCATAATATCATTCAATTTACGACCTCCTTACTGAAGATAGAGAAGGTTCAAGTAAGCAGATTGCAGATAGGTGAGAAATTCAATTAAAAATAATTATCCCTAGTCTACACAGGTAAGAATTGGTATATATAGGCCGATCTTCTAATTTAGGCAGGATTAATAATTATTTTCATTTTGAGAAGTGCAAATAAGTGGTAAGAATAATTATTGATTTGGCAACTGTGTACCTAGGAGTATAGAATATAGAGTATAGAATACTCCTAGACAACTGTAAGAAACGCCATTCTATAGTACGCAGAGAAGACGTCGAAATGTCGAATAATGACAAATAAGAAGGTCATGTTTCTATTTATAATTTGTAGGCGTGGTTGTCACATCAGTATTTGTATTTTCAGAGAATGAGTATTATATCAACTTTAATGAAAATTAAGTTGTTATATGACGATGTCTCAAAAACATTATAGTGATCACATCAAATATAATACGATTACTGAATATATTTATAAATAAATTCAGAGATTTTACAAAGACTTGACAACAGCGGCGTGTCTCTCAGTTACTCTGGGCTTTGTCCCCTCCATCACAAACTTCAACCAATTATATTACAAATTGAGCCACTGATGTCACAGCAGAGAGACGTTTGAATTCACACGTGTTGAAATCACATTTTCAATATCGAATAATTAATCAATTCTTCAAAATTCAGAGTGAATAAATGGTTACAAATGTGTTATGAACTGCCCCCAGTCATGGGAAGAAAAGTGCATATTTTGAGGTACTGGAAATCCCCATTTTTCCCTACGGTTTGATTTTCGAGGTTTGAAAATATCGAGTTATCGCATATTTAATTTGAGTAAATTGGAAAATTTATATTAGACACTCTGTATAGGAAAACGTTTACCGAATGATGAAGCTGATAACTTGAACTAACTTCTGTAAAAATTTCGTTTATCTAGATTGAACACAGCGGTTGCTATAAGAATTTTGATGAATCCCTTATAACACTTAAAATATCCTAAAAATACGAATTATATGGCAACGCCGTAATGAAATTCGAAAAATGTGGTATAAGTGGTAAGCTTTTGTTGTCCTCGAATGAATTATGCCATGAAATACAGGTTTTTCATTTGAAAAAACTACCTGTATATGTGAAATTATTTTTAGTTTGTAGATTTTTGTCAACCTTACAACCATATTACATAAGTTTTCCTGGACACGCTATAGTTTAGGCGCTATTTTAGCCGTAGGCCTTGCTGACGGTAAGGACCTTTTAGGATCAGATTCATGAATATCCTGCAGTATAAAGCTTTTCTTTTTCGATGAAGTAAAGAAGGAGGACAATAATAGAAACAAAGTTACCCATTTTGTGTATTCTGTAGTTCCCATAAGCCTCGCATAATTCACTCAGCACATCTTGAAGATATAAAACCATGGCACCGTTCGAAGCGTTCCCAGCTCTCAGCATTCCCATGCAAAGCATGTCACGAAAACGACGGCCAGACGGAAAAGTTGTTCAATTCCGACAGGTCTGAAAAAATAGTGTTCCTCGACAACATCGTTGCAGTTATTTTTAACGGTTATTAGGGCGATGTTCTTGGTCTACATCCAAATAATTGCCCGTCGTCTTCCCTCCGTTCCCAGCTATCCCGTTCGGCGTGCGTTGACTAAAAACGGGAATATTATGCGGGAAGCATGTGTAGGAGGCTCCGGCGTTTTGATAATGTGTCGATCGAGGTTCGGGATATTCCTTTTTAATCGGAAAGGGATGATGATTGCCTCGATATCCAGAACGCCGAAAGTTCCCTTTATGTCTCCTTGAGCTCAGACCATCAGTTCGAATGATAATGCCGTTCTGGTAGAAGCTTCCCGGGTATTCCCTCAGGTGGAAGAATTGTAAAATTCAACGCCGTCGAAGTAGCCATTTGGCAGTCCTGCATATTTCTTGAGTAAAAACTCGGATGGCTGAATCGATAGAAAGGTCACGAAAAGAAGAAATTGAGGCCAAGAATAATATCATGTGCCCTTGAGCACCAGACGACCAGGCCAAGAGCTCTCTTGCAGAGAAGAATGGACTGTTGTACCAATTCTTATCACCAAGAGAATATAACCTGTAGGAATAATACTTACGGTTGGACTTGAAGAGATATATCTACTGGTTGTCTGTAGCCCCTTGAAATCAAAAAGTTTTTTCTTTCACTGTATGAACTCTTGGGTTTCAGTCTGTCTTGTCACGGAACGAATTCACTGTGTTAGGTACGAATATAACGGGTTCCGGCGTGAGGTCTTAATATTACGAGGGTATATATCTGCGTAAGGGTGGCCAACTGAGCCGTAACACCATTGCGACTACTGACTAGTCACTTGTGGCAGAGGTATTTACAGGGTTAGTCTTTGACTTGTACATATATTTTATCTGTAGTTTCCTCTCATCAAACGAAACACATTTTTTATACCATTTTTCGAAATTCGGTTTCGTTTGAAAGATACAGGGTGTCGAATATCCATGAAAAAACAAATTAACTGAATTTTGGTTGATTGTTCACTTTATTCATAGTTCATATTCATAAATCAAAATTGATTAAATATATCGCCTGGTATAAAAGTTACAGCGTTGCTGACTCATAAATCCCCGCAAAAATACTATAAAACCACTTGAAAAAATTAACGGTTAAGATTTTCGAAAGAATCAATAATTTAAAAAAATAAGAGTTTTCTCATGTTCAAAAAAACCGAGTCGTTTTCGAGTTTTTCATAATTGTATACAATAAAGTTTGAGGAAATAATCATGAATTCCAAGAATAATCTGGATGCTTCCCTGGATAAAACATCATCGAATATTATTCCTTCCCTGGTATCTAAACAATTCAACTAATTGTCAGAATGTTTACCAACTTTATCGAGACTATCTAAAAAATGTGAAAACCTTTGATCATGAAATTATACATTTAATACGCATATTTTTTATTGAAAATTGATTGTTACTAGTCCATATTGAAAATAAATGTCAATGAAATACAAAATTCGGATATTAATGATGAATGTCGATACCAACCACGTGTCAAATTGAAATCAATGAGAAAGAAAATGATAGTTATAGTTATAGTGAAAAGGGGTTACAGTTCACTGCGACCTTAAGGTCTATTATTGTGCCCCCTATCAGAGCTGTTATCATCGCGCCTCCTACAGCTCGCCCTCCAGTTCCAGAGATTTGATGAAATCCATTATCTGGGATGGCTTCAAGGAGGATAACTCCCCACTTCTACAAGTTTCTTGTCCAAAGCACTCTTTCCTTTGGCTTGCAATGGCATAGCACTCCGTAACCAGGTGAATAGGAGTTTCTTCCTCCTCCCCACAGAATCTACACTCATCAGTGTCCGATAAACCCATTCTCAACAGATGCTTCTTTAGGCGACAATGTCCTGTGAGAAAGCCAGTGAGTAAGTGAAGTTGGTTTTTACTGAGATCCAGATATTTTTTGGATCTAGCAGTTTCAAAGTTCCGGAGGAACTTTTTGGAATGATCCATTCCTGGGAGATTCCGCCAGAGTTTTTCTCTTTCGGTTCTCTCCTTCGGCATAAACTCCTTCTTATAGGTGCATTTTCCTATGCCACAGAAGGGTTCTGGGCCATTGAGTGGCGTTTGTGCGCTCTTTCTGGCCAGTGTATTGGCCTCTTCGTTTCCTACGATTCCCGAATGACCAGGAACCCAGATTAAAAAGACCTTATTCTTCTTGCCTACTTCATTGAGTTTGTTTCTGCACTCCCAAATAAGCTTTGAGTCAATGACGTAGGAGCTCAGTGCTTTAAAGGCAGCTTGACTATCTGTATGAATAGCTATATCGCACTTCTGATAGTTTCTTTCTAGATTCATATCTAGACATCTTCCGATTGCAAGTATTTCCGTTTGAAGGACGCTTGTACAGGAGCCTAACGGTAGTGCACACTTGGTACTTGACCTGTAAATCCCAGCGCCAGCTCCTGTAGCGGTTTTGGAACCATCTGTATACCATTTTATGGTAAGAAAATGATACTAAGCACTAAATAATCTGTGGCGATGTTTCTATCTAAACAACATAATCTTGGATTTTTATAAACTTGACAGTACACGGTTATTATTACATTGATTCACAGAAAATCTAATCGAATCGAGATCGAAGAAAAACACCTAAAATAATTACTTTTCCCTTCTACAACAGCTGATTTGTCATTTTGTTCAGGCCATTTGCATCACGCCAGTTATCGCTATACGCATGCTTCGTTCATGGAACTGATGTTTAACACACAGAACAATATAAGGTTGGAGATGGGTCGAGTCATAGATCTTAGAGAAAATCAAGATTCTTGCATCGTCTCCTCAAAAGCTCTGTGAAATATCATAGAAGATGGGTTGGGTTAGGTCATTCACCTAGAATCCTTTGAGTTAGGTTAATTAATCATTCTATACTTCATTGAAATTGTAATAAAAAAAGGAAAAAAGAATTTTTATGGGGTATCCAGGAAAATATGAACAAGTTAATAGTGTTTACAAACTAATCTTCAGGGTAATCGAAGAAGAAACTTATTTTGGAGGGAGAAATATGGCTTCGCAATTGCAGATATAATAATCAGACAATAAACAGGCACGTATTTGGCTCAATTTTTGTTTTTCAAATGGCTATATCTTTTAAACAGAGCTGAATTCGGAAAAATTGAAAATGAAAAAAAGGTTCCTTTTAGCCTCAAGAATCTACAGGTAAAATATATGTACAAGTCAAAGCCTCGCCCTGTATTTATGCGCGACTCTTTGGTGTGTCATATCAAACACTCTTGAAATACCTTGGGTTGAGAAGAGCAAAAGATTCCAAAGGCAGAAGTTCAAGTTAACCTAAGATCTGTCTATTAAGGATATGAAGCCTGTTCGAACTTATATGGGGTTGCTAAAGTTAACAAACACATGAGAATTGACCATTTCATCTGAAGCTTCAATATATGAGTAGTGCATACTATTCTATCTGACTATTTGGCAAATACAGAGATGAATGAGAACAGTTCGAAAACACCAACAAGAACATAAACTGAAATAACTAGCATTCAAACCCTGTAATATTATTAGCAATACTCCCGAGATAGATGATACCTCCTCTGTATTCGTTTATATATTCCTATTATTGTGTTACGATTTTCCGAAAGTATGTCAGAAGAATCAGGACTCAGGAGTTCAAGACGAAGAAATAACGAGTAGCGATCCATCAATTCCGCCGAAACCGAGTATCCGAATTTCGAGCGCTTTTCCCCGTGAAATTTAGAATTATGACGAATCTCCGTCATCGTAAAAAGAATAAGGACACACTTGTAAAGGAAGCGTTGCAGGTTCACAAAGACGACTCAGCCCATAAAGGCGGACAATTATCCGAAGCAACTGAGTGTTATCTGCGGAGAATTCGTTTTATTCCAGGGTTCCGTAGCAACATTTATCACAGTTAGAGACGTCATTTTGCTCTCGAGCGTTCCAATTTAATATTATCGAAGTCGACTCCGATGCGATTGTTTCTTTCTTTGTGGAAACCCATTCGTTTTCTCTTCCAGGGAGGTTTCTACCATTGATTGACGAAATTCCGAGCGGGCAGGGGTGGAATTGAGTGGGGAAAAGAGAAATTGACACTATCGACAGGAGGAGGATTTCAGAACGAGATTTCTTCGTTCAAGTATATTAGCTGATGTTTGGCATGAAGGTCGTCACCAAACCCAAACTATTTCTTACTTTCACAGGATGCAAAGGAAGAATGGAAAAAGGAATACAGTACCCAAAATGCCATGAAATGGTATACAGATTGTTCTTAAATGAAGATAAAGGTAACCCCTGCTGTATACGAGGCAAGAACCAAGTGTACCCTAGCTTAAGACTCCCACTCGATTGTTTTCTAGGCACAAATACTTGCAATCAAAAGATGGGTAGACAGATAATTATTAGCCTTCCGGGAATTGCGATCATGTAGATCTTTTGTTCTTGCCAAGAAGTTTGAATCCAGTTGATTCAATATCCTCATATGCCCAACCCAGTTCTCCAGAAGGAGCTTTCCGTTGAGGGATATACTTATTGCCTCCAGCAGGCTGCATTTATTTCCTCACATGTAGGTGTGAGGGGTTATTCCTAGGTATTTGACTTCAGACCCCCACTCCAAGATATTTCCGTTTAATGCTAACGTTTTCGGAAGAGGAAACTTCCAGCCATGAAAACGTTAGCATTAAACGGAAATATCTTCTGTGGAATAAAATGTTGATAATGCTACTGGCAGAGCTAAAAGAGCTCTGATGGCGTGCAGGCGTCTATGCGGCAGGAATTGGGGCTGTAACCCAAAAATACTGCGATGGATGTACGTCATGATTGTAAGACCTATAATCACATATGCTAAGGCAAGTCAGGCAAGTACGAGGAAAATGCTCGACAAAGTACAAAGGCTTGCCTGTGTGTGCATCACGGGAGCTATGAGAACGTGCCCAACCAGGGGGCGCTTGAGATCATCACAGACCTCACACCTCTACATCTAGTGAGTGATAGGGTAGCCCATGAGGCCATTCTCCGAGTATCTAAAGGAGGAGCAGGCAATGAGAGAGTCAGGTTTCAGAGAGCTTGGTCCTCTCTAAATGACTACACCTCATCTGCAAACCTTCCTAGTGATGTAATGATCAAGAAAGTAACTACTGAGGAAAACTTCAGTACAATGCTAAGCAAAAGAGAGGATTGGGAAAGGAAATACACCAACTATAATCTCAAAGAAAAAACAATAAAATGGTATACAGGTGGTTCCAAAACCGCTACAGGAGCTGGCGCTGGGATTTACGGGACAAGTACCAAGTGTGCACTATCGTTAGGCTCCTGTACAAGCGTCTTTCGAACGGAAATACTTGCAATCGTAAGTTGTCTAGATATAAATCTAGAAAGAAACTATCAGAAGTGCGATATAGCTATTCATACAGATAGTCAAGCTGCTATTAAAGCACTGAGCTCCTACGTCATTGACTCAAAGCTGATTTGGGAATGCCGAAACCAACTCAATGAGGTAGGCAAGAAAAATAAGGTCTTTTTAATCTGGGTTCCCGGTCATTCAGGAATCGTAGGAAACGAAGAGGCCAATACTGGCCAGAAAAAGCGCACAAACGCCACTCACTGGCCCAGAACCCTTCTGTGGTATAGGAAAATGCACCCATAAGAAGGAGTTTATGCTGAAGGAGAAAACCGAAAGAGAAAAACTAAGGCGGAATCTCCCAGGGATGGATCACTCCAGAAAGTTCCTCCGGCACTTTGAAACTGCTAGATCCAAAAATATCTGGATCTCATTAAAAACCAACTTCACTTACTCACTGGCTTCCTCACAGGACATTGTCGCCTAAAGAAGCATCTGTTGAGAATGGGTTTATCGGACACTGATGAGTGTAGATGCTGTGGGGAGGAGGAATAAACTCCTATTCACCTGGTTACGGAATGCTATGCCATTGCAAGCCAAAGGAAAGAGTGCTCTGGACAAGAACCTTGTAGAAGTGGGGAGTTTTCCTCCTTGAAACCGTCCCAGATACTGGATTTCATCAAATCTCTGGAACTGGAGGGCGAGCTGTAGGAGGCGCGATGATAACAGCTCTGTTAGGGGGCACAATAGACCTTAAGGTCGCAGTGAACTGTAACCCCTTTTCACTATAACTATAACTAGGTGTGAGGGAGGCTGCGTAGACATAAATCTGGACAGAAACTATCAAGGGTGTGACAAAGTGATCATTTTGATAGTCGAGCTGCTATCAAATCACTGAACTCATCGACTCAAAGCTGATATGGAAGTGACGAAGGAAACTTAATGAAATAGGCAAGAACCTTAAGCTGAATACAGACTATTCTGACGTGACGTATTTACATGTGGGCCCACGTCAAAATTGTGCGTGATATAAAAATCCATAAAAATGCAACACATCGTTCTGTGCGTTCACGTTCATATTAGGCCAATGTGAGCACTGCACGGTCCTGACGTGACCTGAAATCACGTCACGTCAGAATAGTCTGTATTCACCTTAAGACTATACCCTAAAGTCTAAGGCAAGAACAATAAGGTCTCTTCAGTATGGGTTACTGGTCACTCAGGAATAAAAGGAAACTATTATTGAAGGGTAAGGTTCTTCTATAGATTGTTAGAGCCCTGCTGGTACACAGGGGTCAACCCTGCTCATTGTACCACAGCCCATATCGTTGTTGGATAGATCAAAAGATCATTCAAATGCGTAGATGCATACTAGACACTTCAGGTATATATCAATCACCGGAGGAACCTATTTTCAATAAAAGAAACAGGTAACAATTCCAAGATCCAATAATCCATTCAAGGCTCCCCTTGACCCTAAACGTGAGAGGAATTCCAGTCATTTCCCTCCTCATCCAATGAAGATAAAATATTCCAACGATTCGGAATATCCCACCCTCGGTGTCGAGGATATGGCGATGGCCTCGTGACACACAATTCTTCATTCAATCAGCGGCGGGGCGGCGGAACTCAAGTTTCTGTTTTGAAATAGGCACGTGACAGGATGTCAATGGAAACGATCATATATCATTTGGAAACGAGGGTAAAACGAGGGACGCTATGATGTGGAAGATGAACAATCGTGAGGAGATGGCTAAGCGAACCGATCACGAAGATCCTACGGGAGGGAGGTTCGTTGGAGATTCCACCGAAACATTAACTGTCTCCCGTCAAACTGGTTGGGCGAGTCTATACATTTTGGAAGCTGGGGACCGGCTCTCATTTGAGATAATGGATAGATTGAGGAAGCCAATTAAATATCGCTTGACTTTTAAAGTTATAAGAGATTCTGAGAAAACACGATATCAAAAATGATCAAGGGGTAAGACCCCCGAAAAGGCTATATTGTCATCAACACGGAATCCCTGGAAAATCTAACAGAGTTAGGGCCGGTTTTGTACAAGAATTTCAATCCTCGGTTGAGCCCAAATCCGCCGTCGAATGTCGATTTCCGTATTATAAACATCCAACCTCGGGTTCAACCCTGGATTGACTCAACCGGTGAATACAGCTATGTTTGAGATTTGAACCGAGGATTGAAACGTTTGACGTTTCTAGATGGCCGACAACTAACCTCACTTCATGTTAAAAACAAAACAAAACATTTTGTTGTGGCACATCGAAGTTGCTTGGAATGAAAATATTATATGATATTATATTGATAGAATGCCTGATATTAATCGCAGTCTTCTGTAGGTTTGCTATGTAATAATAATTAATCTTTGCTGTTTGGAAAAATATTCCTAAATTGAAACTGAATTTTTGTGCCTTATCTTCGAGGGATAGAACTGCCAGGTACCTGTGTTAATATAATATCGAAAATGACTCTAGTTATGATAATAATGAAATAACTGCAAGGCATTCAAAAGATAGTAACGATAGTGAATAAGAAAGATACCAATCGAATGATTTCACATTTCTTTCGACCACTTCGCAGATGGCACAAAGAAGAGATTTTGGTCAAATAAAAAAACTCCTTTATCAGGTGAATGAAATTACTCTGAATAAGCTGATTTTTTTCAGAGTTGTTAACATTTTCGAAGATTTTTGTGGTATACATAAATCAACATCAGAAAAAAGTCAGAAAGTTGTGAAATGTCTAGAACTTTGGACATTATCAAAAATTATTCTAGTGCTTATTATATCATTCTATCAAAATGCCAAGCAATCAACAGGAAAAGCAACTAACAAGGGAAAGGTTGTATTGACTGACCAAATTTAGAACCATGTTGCTGGAGCGCACTCACGTTCTAGAAGGATTTCTTGATTACTATTACATAGTACAGATGCATGCTTATTTTAATAGGTTGTGAAAATGCTGAATGCTACAGATGTGAAAAGGATTACTTTTCTTCAAATTACCAACTTATTAGCTTATGAATTTGGTAATTCCCATCATAGAAAATTTTTAATATACTCTAAAGAAATGATTGATGACACCGATCCCATCTCGCAGATCAATGGATGATCAATTATTCAATGAAGCTCACATATGAACTATGAATACAATTCAAAGACTCTCTGGCGTGTAAAAGAACATTTCCCATTCTTTTGTCAAGGATCTGAATGATCTGATGACATTTGAAAATAACTATCATTTTTGTGACTTGCGGAGTCCTGCATAATATTGCTAGACTGGTTCTATTCATGACTCTCAACCTGAATAAAGCGAAAGTTAATAATGAATGCTATCTTTAAATTTAATGTATATTTCATGTACCTACTCAATCAAACAAGATCAAGAATGATTTGTTCCTATCTTAAATATAACTACATCCTTGTACGACTAAATGTTAATGCAATTTCATTGGATGTTTTGTATTGTCCTAGCTTTTATTTGGTAACTTGGCATCTTGAGTTTGAGATAACACTTTTCAGAATATCAAAATAGTACAAACTTAAAACATTCGAGTCAAATAAGTTGACAAAAGTGAAGACTAGAGCGTATTTGGCAATAGCTTCGAGTGGAAAAAATACGTACGAAGTCTGTCCTCATTTCATAATTACAAATTTTTTTATTACATAATTTGTTTTGATTTAGGAAATCAGATTTCTATAAATTATCTGCCTTGACCGTCACAAAACACGGGAATATTCGAACTAGCTTCTTGTTTTGTCTTTATTAGCCTACGATTATTGAATTTATCCAAACAAGATATAGAAAAAAAAACGTGCCAAAATACTTCTAGAAATAAGATTCAGGTTGGCCAACCCAAAAAAGCGATCTCATCCGAGGTTGTTCAACCGAGGCTGCAAAGACGTTTATAATACCGAACTTTTTTCAACCGAGGGTTGACTTTCAATCCTCGTTTGAGTAACCTCGGATTGAACGTGCCCTTTATAAAACCCTTTCTTTCAGAAATTCCATTTTGATAATCCATTACACCTGCACTTTGAATGCTTCAAGCGTGTGAACAAAACTCGAAAATGAAAAATAAAAAAACACAATACCAAAATATGGTGGGAATAAGGATTATATGGTCGAGTTTGGTACCGAGATAAAGATTTTCGGGGACGATGGATTCAATCAAAATAATCCAAAGCTAATATAGTCTGGATTTTCACCTGTTGAATAGAATTTTTTTCAAATATCTTAATTTCAAATCGTCAAAGCTCCGGTGTCTTTCATCGTATCCATATTGAGCTTTCAAATGTTGATCGGCATTGTCCAATGTATCTCCACGAATAATTGAATCGATTTCAAAAAATTTATATCTATATGAAGAATAAATAAAAAGTGGTGAGACCCCCCAAAAACACCATATTTGTCCTCTCCAAGAAATCCCTGGCAGATGTAAAGGCGTTATTCAATCTGCAAGATCTACTACCCATTCGAGCCAATCACAAAACCCATTAGGACGATCAGTATCACCTATACTTTGAGTGCTGTGAGCCTCTGAACTAAACTTGAAAATGAAAAATGGAACACATAAAAATAATCTGGTTAGAGGAGAAGAATACGGTCAAGTTTGGTATCGAATTATAGATATTCGAGTACGCCTAATTCAATAAAGAATATTTCAAGGTGCTATCTAGAATCGTTTAGATTTTGACCTTCGAAATTGCATTTTTTCAAGAAACCGAAATTTCAAATCGTCATAGCTCCCGTTCCTGTGGTCGGGTCCACTTTTTGTTTGTATATTGTTGATCAGCATTGTCCCAAGTATATCTAGGCCTAATGAAATCGATTTCGAAAATGTCACCTTATGGGTGAAAAATAAGTTTTAGTCTTTTAGCAGATCCACATGAAATGTGTATAATGTTGAACAGTATTGTCGAAAGTATTCCTACGAGGAATGAAATCAATTTCGAATATCTCACAACTTGGAGGGAAAATAATTAAATTATAACAAGGTAAGATGAGAATGATGATTATATGTAGGTATATTGTATATCATGAAAATGACGACATATTTTGAAGTCGCAAGCAATTTCTCCATCTCCTCATTTCTGAAGGTTCATTACCGAAAATACGAAACGGAAACACCGCCAGAGATTTATCGAACAATTCGTGAACTCCTCTCGCCGTACGGTCCAGCGCTGAACATGCCAAGATAATAACCGTCCATTTGAAAAATCGTCCTTTGTTAGAAAAACCTGAGACACGAAGGTAAACGAACGACTCAGCAATAGATCCAAAATAAACCTTTTGTCATCCGAAAAGTATCCGCCGTTCGCGTTTTGACATTCACAACAAAATAAATATCGTCTCCGAAACGGAAGGGGCACGCTCCTCGAGATAATAAAGAGGGCGAAGCGGCGTGAACGTCTTTGAAATCCATTCGATCGTGCCGAAGAATTCACACATTGGTGAAACCAACTCGGAGCGTGGCACCGACTCCGTTGGGTTTGGTTGATGAAGCAACCTTTGAAAGGCTTCACAAACGCATTATTTTCCACTTGTGTTTGTATATGAAGGCGGATTTACAGTCCACACTTCGTGCGCAGGATGTACATAAAGTTAGCAAAACAACTCTCACGAATCGAACTCGGAATAGCTCAAAATTTTGCCGTTATTTATCCGTAATTTATCCGTGAAAAAATTAATTTTGCCGCTCTTATATTTAAAAAGATATGGGGTGTGTCGCTAAGTTGATATCAAGTTGGCGAAACAACTTTTCAAAAAAAGGTTTCAGCGAGAAAAAAAGTAGCTCATCTTTTTCAGTGATTTATCCGTAAATTATCCGTGAAGAAAAAAACATCGCAACTCTTGTATTTTGAAAAATATTGGGTGTTTCGCTAACTTGATATCAAGTTGGCGAAACAACTTTTCGAAAAATGGCTTCAGCACGAAACAAAATAGCTCATCTTTTTAAGTGATTTATCCGTAAATTATCCGTGAAAAAAGAAATTTTGTATCTCTCAAGGTTTCGCAGAAAAATGACAAAATCGGATTGATCGATCAGGAGCCGACGGAAAATAATTTATGCATTTTTCTCGGAAACTAAGAAAGCAATATTGTTCAAATTTGGAGAGATGATGTAGCTTTACATCTTTGATTTATCCGTGAAGAGAAAAATTTTGCCGCTCCTGTTTTTAACAAAATATCACGTGCACCGGTAAGTGAACATCAAATTACCACGTGACATATCGAAAAAATTATTTCAGCATTCAACAGATAATTTACTTTTTTTCAGTGATTTATCCGTAAATTATCCGTGAAGAAAAAAACATCGCCACTCTTGTATTTTAAAAAATATTGGATGTTTCGCTGACTTGATATCAAGTTGGCGAAACAACTTTTCGAAAAATGGTTTCAGCACGAAAAAAAATAGCTCATCTTTTTAAGTGATTTATCCGTAAATTATCCGTGAAAAAAGAAATTTTGTATCATTCAAGGTTTCGAAGAAAAATGACAAAATCGGATTGATCGATCGGGAGCCGACGGAAAATAATTTATGCATTTTTCTCGAAAACTAAAAAAGCAATATTGTTCAAATTTGGAGAGATGATGTAGCTTTACATATTTGATTTATCCGTGAAGAGAAAAATTTTGCCGCTCCTGTTTTTAACAAAATAAAAATGACAAAATCGGATTGATCGATCGGGAGCCGACGGAAAATAATTTATGCATTTTTCTCGAAGACTAAGAAAGCAATATTGTTCAAATTTGGAGAGATGATGTAGCTTTACATCTTTGATTTACCTGTGAAGAGAAAAATTTTGCCGCTCCTGTTTTTAACAAAATATCACGTGCACCGGTAAGTGAACATCAAATTACCACGTGACATATCGAAAAAATTATTTCAGCATTCAACAGATAATTTACTTTTTTTCAGTGATTTATCCGTAAATTATCCGTGAAGGAAAAAACATCGCCACTCTTGTATTTTAAAAAATATTGGGTGTTTCGCTAACTTGATATCAAGTTGGCGAAACAACTTTTCGAAAAATGGTTTCAGCACGAAAAAAAATAGCTCATCTTTTTAAGTGATTTATCCGTAAATTATCCGTGAAAAAAGAAATTTTGTATCATTCAAGGTTTCGAAGAAAAATGACAAAATCGGATTGATCGATCGGGAGCCGACGGAAAATAATTAATGCATTTTTCTCGAGAATCAATTCATGGAATCTAGTGAAAATTCAATAAAGAAGGTGTTAATAAAATATGGTAAAAAATGGATAGAGAGTTGCATGTTTCACCCCTTTGAAAAATCAGAGTCAAATTAAAAAATATTCAAAGGTAGCCCTTTTATTGCTAGAACACTCGTACAAAATGCCGTTTTTCAAATCTTTAGCGCTTTCAAGTGCTTTCATCATTTTTGGAATTAATAATTAATTTATTCTATCAGCGACATTTCGCGCAATATAGAGTCTTTATCAAGCATAAAAATTTTTGCTGAATTGATCAAATTGGAAAGTCGCATGTCCAAAAAAAATATTTGAGCTATAAACAGCTTATTTGCATGAGAAAAATCGGATTCTTCCCAAAATTATTGGAACCAAATTATTTGTGAGAACGATTGCACGAGCATATTGTCGTGAAATTGACACAATATACCGTTTTAGAAATCTAAACATCTGATTTTTATAGTCGAAATAAAATTTCAACAACCGCACAGCCTGTCTCTATTTGTTGCATATTGTTGAAATACCCATCTGTCAGTTGAGGCTTCGGTACTGTTTGAACATTTCGTAAATACAACCATATAAATGTCCTCCGTAATAAAATGGTGCCGTCATCACCAGGCCACCGGTAGCAAGAGATGTAACGTAGGTACCTGGAGTGATATTTTTTTGAAGAACAGAAACGGCAAAATTTTTCTTTACACGGATAAATCAAAGATGGAAAGCTTCATCTTTCTCCCAAATTTCAACAATATTGCATTAATAGTTTTCGACAAAAATGCATGACAAACGTTCCGTCGGACGCAGATCGATCAATTAGATTTTGTCATTTTTCTGCAAAACCTTGAATGATACAACATTTCTTTCTTCACGGATAATTTACGGACAAATCATTGAAAAAATTAAATTATCGGTTGATTGCTGAAATAATGTTTTCAATATGTCACCTGGTAATTTGATGTACACTTACCGGTGCACGTGATATTTTGTTAAAAACAGGAGCGGCAAAATTTTTCCCTTCACGGATAAATCAAAGATGTAAAGCTACATCATCCCTCCAAATTTGAACAATATTGCTTTCTCAGTTTTCGAGAAAAATGCATAAATTATTTTCCGTCGGCTCCCGATCGATCAATCCGATTTTGTCATTTTTCTTCGAAACCTTGAATGATACAAAATTTCTTTCTTCACGGATAATTTACGGATAAATCACTCAAACAGATGAGCTATTTTTTTTCGTGCTGAAACCATTTTTCGAAAAGTTGTTTCGCCAACTTTATATCAAGTTAGCGAAACATCCAATATTTTTTAAAATACAAGAGTGGCGATGTTTTTTTCTTCACGGATCATTTACGGATAAATCACTGAAAAAAAGTAAATTATCTGTTGAATGCTTAAATAATTTTTTCGATATGTCACGTGGTAATTTGATGTTCACTTACCGGTGCACGTGATATTTTGTTAAAAACAGGAGCGGCAAAATTTTTCTCTTCACGGATAAATCAAAGATGTAAAGCTTCATCATCCCTCAAAATTTGAACGATATTGCTTCCTTAGTTTTCGAGAAAAATGCATAAATTATTTTCCGTCGGCTCCCGATCGATCAATCCGATTTTGTCATTTTTATTTTGTTAAAAACAGGAGCGGCAAAATTTTTCTCTTCACGGATAAATCAAAGATGTGAAGCTTCATCATTCCTCCAAATTTGAACAATATTGCTTTCTTAGTTTTCGAGAAAAATGCATAAATTATTTTCCGTCGGCTCCCGATCGATCAATCCGATTTTGTCATTTTTATTTTGTTAAAAACAGGAGCGGCAAAATTTTTCTCTCCACGGATAAATCAAATATGTAAAGCTACATCATCTCTCCAAATTTGAACAATATTGCTTTCTTAGTTTTCGAGAAAAATGCATAAATTATTTTCCGTCGGCTCCCGATCGATCAATCCGATTTTGTCATTTTTCTTCGAAACCTTGAATGATACAAAATTTCTTTTTTCACAGATAATTTACGGATAAATCACCTAAAAAGACGAGCTATTTTTTTTCGTGCTGAAACCATTTTTCGAAAAGTTGTTTCTTCAACTTTATATCAAGTTAGCGAAACATCCAATATTTTTTAAAATACAAGAGTGGCGATGTTTTTTTCTTCAAGGATAATTTACGGATAAATCACTGAAAACAAGTAAGTTATCTGTTGAATGCTGAAATAATTTTTTCGATATGTCATGTGGTAATTTGATGTTCACTTACCGGTGCACGTGATATTTGGTTAAAAACAGGAGCAGCAAAATTTTTCTCTTCACGGATAAATCAAAGATGTAAAGCTACATCATCTCTCCAAATTTGAACAATATTGCTTTCTTAGTTTCCGAGAAAAATGCATAAATTATTTTCCGTCGGCTCCCGATCGATCAATCCGATTTTGTCATTTTTCTGCGAAACCTTGAGAGATACAAAATTTCTTTTTTCACGGATAATTTACGGATAAATCACTTAAAAAGATGAGCTATTTTGTTTCGTGCTGAAGCCATTTTTCGAAAAGTTGTTTCGCCAACTTGATATCAAGTTAGCGAAACACCCAATATTTTTTAAAATACAAGAGTTGCGACGTTTTTTTCTTCACGGATAATTTACGGATAAATCACTGAAAAAGATGAGCTACTTTTTATCTCGCTGAAACCTTTTTTTGAAAAGTTGTTTCGCCAACTTGATATCAACTTAGCGACACACCCCATATCTTTTTAAATATAAGAGCGGCAAAATTAATTTTTTCACGGATAAATTACGGATAAATAACGGCAAAATTTTGAGCTATTCCGAGTTCGATTCGTGAGAGTTGTTTTGCTAACTTTATGTACATGTGCGCAGGACTACGAAGGTATACTCCATTCACTTTTATAAAGTATCCCGGATGACCATGGAATTCTGACACATTTCACCGTGTATACTTTGAAAATGTTAGGTTATTTTCCTGTCAGATACGCAACGTTGTCGTTGCTACATAGAGATCGTAGTAATTACGTATTTAAAATGTTTATTTACTTTCGGACAATAATGACTTCGAGAAAATTTTTGTGAATTCAATAATTCTAAAGACCTGTGGAAGAATGTGAAATTCTTATTTAGATAATGAAGATTCCAGGCATAATATCAAGTATTCTATATTTTTGGATGGGTCCTCAAGATTCACTGAAATATACAAAAATCTCTAGTGTCAGAATCCCATTTGAAATAAAATATTGTTCAACAAATGAAGATTGATGAGCATCAGTGGCGGATTTACGATTTCACGGGCCCTACGCTTCAAAACTTTTGGGGAACCCTCTGAAACATATTTTCGATTTTTTTCAAAAGGGTTTTTTAGTTAAAACTCACTTCTTTAAAAACAAAACATAAAGTTCATTAATAAAATACAAGGTATGTATATCAAAACAAAATATGAAAGATGAATAAAAATCTCAAAAAAAGGGAAAAATATCACAAAAATTCAAATACAAAATATCTCTAGAATATTATATCTGCAAATTTTTTATTGCGGCATCGAGATTAAGGAATGAATAAAATCATCACGAAAGATACAAGTATCGTAAAGATGTAAACCAGTTACCTACAAAATAAAATTCCACTAGAAAAATTGTTTTTTTCTTATTTTAATATCAGCAAATTCTTTTATTGCAGAATCATAATCGAGACTGCTCGTTATATCACTTTCGACAGAAAGTATTCCTAAAAACTGCAGTCTATTTTCTGTCATAACAGTTCTAAATTTATTTTTTATCAACGACAGTTTGGAAAATGAGCGCTTTGCTTTAAAACTTGTAAAAGGTAGTGTTACAAATAACTTCAAAGCAATATATAAATTGGAGAATACTTCTATCATTCCCGTTTCATATTATTTTCAACATCTCTAAACAACTAGTATTTTTTTTTTTAGTTTCAAGAGTTTAAGATATTCCTTGAATTGAGATGCTTCGCTAATAATTCCCTCCTCAACTCAAGGTCTTTTTCATAATACTCTAAAAGTGTTTTAAAACTCTCCCTATCAATATTATCTTGCGAGAGAAAAAAATATGCAGACCTAAGAACTTCTGCACAAGTATTTTTCACTTTACACCCCTAAACGAAACATCTTGTCGGCCGTTCTGTAGCACATTCCTAGATTTTAGAGGAAATGCCGACAAGTTTATTGAATTATGATGTGATTGTAAACATTGGAATTCGGCCGCCACCCTTGACGGAATATATTGATATTGTTTATCCTGATTACTTCTAGGACTCCTGAGGAGACCCCTCTGGAACTACAAGCTTCGAAGCTTGTTACTTGTGCCGAGTTCGGAGTAAGCAGTTGTGTTCTGTGTAGGCTTTGTTACTGTGTCCTTACGCCACCTTAGGCACAGCACTGTTAATTTTTGACCCAACAGTGAGAACGGTGGCCTCTACCGAGACTAGAAAATTTCTTTCCTAGCTCGGGATTGAACTTCGGACCTTTGGGTTCTAATTCCACCGCTATACCACTGAGCCAAGGGCAGGCAGACAAGATAATAAGGACAGTAGGTACGCTGAATCTCGGATGGTGTGTTTTTTCCAATATCTGAGTTTTGATCTGAGGCTTTTGTTATTCAATTGCGGTTCATGTGTATGTAATAATTCATAATTCACAAGTTGCCTCTGAGCTTCTTATAAAATATAGTACAGTCTGACAATTTTTTTTCACACTTACAGACTGAATTTTCATTCTAGAAAAAAAAAATTAATTCGATCGCTGGGGGCCCCTATGGACCTCGAGGCCCTACGCTGCAGCGTACTAAGCGTACCGGCTAATCCGCTACTGATGAGCATTTTTCAGAAAAACATACCAACACCATTGAATGCTATATAAAATAGTGGCACACAAATGTTTTCACAGAAACGTGGAATCCTTAACAAAAAAAAATTCAAAATGATGTACTGACCCCTATTAACATTTAAGACTCTTGAGGGGACAAAGAATTCTGAGGATGCTTTGAAAATAAAACTAGTCTGTCGCGGCATTTTCCTGAAAAACTCCCTATTCAGTTTAAAATTAAAATTGTTGCGAATACAAAAGAAACGAGAAGAATCCTATTTCAATGAATCCTCCCATATCAAATATTGCCAAGTCGATAAATTCGAGAAGCCCCTAAAATGAAGACAACTCTCATATTTCTCCGTCGTTCTAATAGAGCCATTATTGGTATTTTTCTTTTTTTACGGGATTTTTCTACGGCGGAAAGACGTCGTACCTCAGGAACTGGAAAAAGAAGAACACATTCCAAGTATCGTAAAATATGAGAGAATGTCCTTGCTGCACACACGTTGCCATAGATCCCTGTGCAAACAGAAGGATATATGAGATTCTTTCCTATAGTTTATGGTCATATTTTCCTTCAATATACATCTCATTTCTATTCCATATTACCCTCCGTCTAGTCGACAAACATTGCCCGGTAATATCGTAATAGGTCTTCGATCTCATCGTGTATATCAACATGAAAATACCGGGTTTACCACTAAGCAGGATAGGATTTGAAATTTAGATAAATAAAGTGAATTAGATGAATATATTGGTAGAAATACACATTTTATCAGTTCAATCTTCATTTTTCGAGATGCATTCGACCATACCAAGATGAAAAGATGATAAAAAATACTCGACTGATCATACAACCCTCATTTTATTGGAATAGATACATTGCGAAAGAAAACAATGAAAATTACCCTGTATCTCAAAAGCTCTGAAAGCCAGGGCAATTCTGGTTGTGGTATATTTGGTTTTAAACCCCCGTACACTTGAGATATTGTACATGGAGCTTAGGACACCCTGTACACTCCATTTTCCTCCATCTAGTCGACAAACATTTCGCTGCTACATTATAGGGATTCGATCGTCATTATGTAAATCAGCCGGGCTATATATAACGACCTGTTTTCCATAAAAATGGACTTAACAGCAATGCATTAATGATTACATATTACATTTTATTGAATAACGGGCATAATTCTCCCCCGGGCATGATAGATGAGAGGGCAGCGTGAATTTGATGTGAACCACTGGGAAAATTTATTACTGGCGTTGTTTTCGTATGCTTTTCTTTTTCCTCAACGTCAGGGGAATTTTAGAATTGCCACCTTCACGAGGAGCGTGTGGTCCTAATTGATTTTTCGATCGTTAACTAATTGAAAATCGATCTGTGTTTTTTCTGTCGTAAAGTTACCTCCACATGATTTCAAAAAAGAATTGTGGTTCGAGCAGTCGCTTAGAAAGAATTGATCAGTGCTTTGTCAATATTTTCCTTCCAAACGTTTCAAGAATTCGATCACTGCATTTTGCATCACCATTGAATACGAAAGTTGTCAGGCGTAAAGATAGGCTTCCAACAGAAAAAGTTTTGTGGGTAGAATCGTAAACATTGAAAATGTAATGAATAACTTTCGAGGGTGGTGTAGTAAATTGTAGTAAGTCATCAATTTTCAATCATGAGCCTACTGAAACTGAACAACTCATATATAGCGAAAGGGGGAAATGTGACTTTGATGGATATACTTGAAGGCATAATGAATAATTGATGAAAAAGAAGACACATACGCATAATGATCGGTTGGAGAGTCATTTGTTTGAATTGTGAGCTAATGGCTTAGATATAGTGATAAAATCTTTTCATGTTTGATCGACAAACACAATAGAGTTCAATATGGTTTATGAAGTTATTCTCATGATAGAAACATTGGAAACTCGATTTTTTCCTCCACAATTTGATTTTATTAACTTCTCTGTTTGAGCTTTTGGACCAATATTTGGAAGCAGCGAGGTCCCATTGATCGCTTTGTGATGTAACCAACAAGAATTCGGATTTTTTTGCGAACTCCTGAGGTTCTCTTTAATATACAGGGTGAGTCTTTGACTTGTACATATATTTTAACTGAAGATTCTTGAGGTCAAAAGAAACCTGTTTTTCATTTTCCATTTTTCCGAATTCGGCTCTGTTAAAAAGATATAGCCATTTGAAAAAAAAAATTGGGCTGACTACGCCTCTGAAATGATCTTGTGGAATTGATGCAAAGTTCATATTTCTCGATAGAAATTGAGTTTATACATTTAGGGAATACTCAAGTACTAACCTTATTGGAATAAAAATGTTGCAAACACGATAATTTCAACAAAAACCGTTAGTTTCATCGGATTATATCTGCAACTAAAAAGCCACATTTCTCACACCAAAATAAGTTCCTTCTTCGATTTTTCTGCAGTTTAGTATGTAAACACCAATAACTTGTTCATATTTTCCTCGAAATTCCCAAACAATATCATGAAAAGAGACTTTTCATTTAGATCATCTGAATGTATTATTAAACAACCTAACCTAATCAATTTTGTATCGATTCTGTGAATGTTTGCACAGAAATTTCAAGATGTTGTCAGCTTGCTGATATTTTCATTGAGGTTAAGGATTTGTTATGAAACATAGTATAAATCACGATACACTTGTGTACCGTGGTATAAATATCTAAGAATTCTGCCGTTTCCATCTTAAATCGAATTTGCCGCCAAATTTTACCACTCATGCGTAGAGCGAAAACCGAAAGATTGGTTATCTGGAGGCCAACTATAAACAATAACAAACCAGAGTCTCTGAACAAACTGTAAACATTATGTGAAGTTATGAATACATTCAGTGAATTATTGTTCTAATGTGATTATTATGTGGAGTGAATTAATATAATCTTAACCGTGTCGAGTTTATAAAATTCCAAGAGGATATTGTTGAGATAGGAACATCGACACAGATTATAAGGTATCATTTTATTTTTCATTAATTTCAATTTAATAAGTAGTTTGTATCGAGATTCATCATTCATATCCGAATTTTGTATTATTCATCGACATTTAACTTCAATATGGACCGGTAACTATGAATTTTCAATAGAAACTGTGCGTGTTAAATCCTCCTTGGTGTTCAATTTTATCTCCCACATTTGTGGGATTTTATTATTAAAATATCTCGACAAAGTCGATAAATATTGTGACAACATTGTAAACTCGTTTAAAGACCAGAGAATGAATAATATTCGATGATATTTAATTCAGAGACGCATTCAGATTATTCTTGAAATTAATGATTTTTTCGTCAAATTTCTCCGGGTAAAATTGGAAATAACTCGAAAACGACGCGTTTTATTGAAAAAAAAAAGAATACTTTTAGTTTCTTAAATGATTGATTTCTTCGAAAATATGAATCGTTTATCTTTTTAAAGTGGTTTTATGGTGTTTTAGCGTGTATTGATGAGTCGACTACCCTGTAACTTTTATACTAGTAGAGATATTGAATAGGTTTTGATCGAGGAATATGCACCATGAATAGAGTAACCAACGAACCAAAATTCAGTTCATTCGAAATAACGGTTCCGAAGATATAAACAGAAAAGTGTTTTTTTCATGGATTTTCGACACCCTGTATCTTCGAAACCAAACCGAATTTTGAAAAATGGTATAAAAAAAGTGTTTCGTTTGATGATAGGAATCTTCAGTTAAAATATATGTACAAGTCAAAGACTCACCCTGTATAAGTCTTTCGAAAGATTTTCCGAATATGATCAGAATAAGAAATTCTTTTTACGAGCTCTCGAATATATCAGCCATGCAACCTGAATGAGAAATTTCCATTGCGAACTCCCAGAAATATCCTGGATGCCTCCAGAGTCCAGAATAAGAAGTGGCCAAAGGTAGTTGAAGTAAATGGTGTTTCAATAGGAGCGCAAGACTTGAATGGCACGCCATGTTTGACAGTCAAAATATCACATGATTATGAGGTGACAGATCGAAAGTTGACAGATGGGAGTTGGTAAACATGGCGCATTACACGCCAGAACAACGCGTCCTGATTGTCAAAAAGTTCAGTGGGAGGTCTAAGCAAATTGCCCACAGAACCCCCAGTGTGACTTGTTTGAGAATTTCCACGTAGGATATCGCTGAGACTTCCTAAAAGAAGTCGCAGAGCTATCTCTGGTATCTTCTTGTGTTGCCTGAAAACAAGCAATGATGAAACAACAACTCAAATATGAATATTCAGCTGAAAAAGCCCCCCACTGAATCTTCTCGTTATCTGATCGTATAAACAGCAGTTACTGCCAATCCCCGTCGTTCAATGCAGTGTTTTCTCAGCCCCAATCACAGCTCCCAGCAAAAACAAGGAAGATAGACGGAGTGATCCACAGTTAACGACAGTCTAGAATATGAAATGGGTGTAATTCGATTTGTCCCAGCTCATCTAAGAGAACACGGAAACAATATCAGTGTCACTTCGGGAAGTGTAAGCAAATTACCAAAGACGTCATTTACTCCGCCTCTTTATTTACCCCGCGAGTTATTTTAAATTTCCATCGACGTCGTCCGTTCTTCTCTCATCCACTGTGTTGCGATAAAGTTGAAGTTAATGAATCCCTAGAGGAAATTTCTTCATCACTTTACGGGGCACTTTGTTCCTCAGATTCGCGTGAATTAACTCTTGGAGATTCTTAACAGGGGTGGATGGAGGTGTAAATAGCTGTCCTGGACTTTCCGGGCTTAGCTCGCGAAAATTTGGGGATTTTTCCACTTCTCCTTCTCATATCTGCTCAGGTGCAAACTTGGTTTCAGCAGACAGGAATTGTTTATTCGAAGTTGAATTTATTCTGGATGGTATCAAGATAGAAGGCAGCCAGATGGAAGATTTTTTCGAAAGGTCCTGACAAGATTTGTTGGAACTGTATCAATTATTCTAAACATGAGGGCATCAACCAAGACCTAGTTCAATTTCATCAAGAACGAATTCTAATTTGACGACGTGATATTTACTCCATTCACTTTTATTTAATCACATAGGAGGTCATGGTTTCGTTTTCAGGAGTTGGCGCACCTGATCAAAAGTCTGTGCGCGTACAGAAAATATCGTTAATGACAAAACGACGTTGCCAGTTTCTTTGTTTACATCAAAGTCAAAGTATCAAAGATATTCCACATTTTGTTAGTTCGAATCGATCGGCGATTTTGGGGCGAAATATCGATAGGAAATCGCCTATTTCTCCGTTCTTCGTCGTACAGAAGAAGTTTCCCGTCGATATGAGAAATTTCGTGCAGGTGTCATTTTTTCCTTTCAAGACTTTTGGCGTGAGTACGAGCGGCAAATTTGAATCGGACAAAAAATCGATTTATAAGCATAAATAAAGCGAAGGTAAGTACTAATCGACCTTTTTACACTTGATAACGAAGTTTTTTAGGTATCTGGCCGTTTAGAAAGATTTCAAACGAAATTCCGGTCCCCCAGAAGTTTGGTTAGTTTTGGTATCGTTTTTGGTGCTCAAAATTTATTTGGAATGTGTAAATGGACAAAAAAGGCTTACGTATACAATCTTCTAACGAAAGCGACCTGAAAATATGGTTCAGGTAAGATTTTCGAGGAATTATGTGGAAAGAACTTGCAGAATGAAATTGCACGATTTTCATAAGTAATATCATAAGTGCATCCAATTTTTCCGAAAAAAATCGAAAAAACACGTTGCTAAGTGATATTTTAACAAGAAGCATGAGTGCAGGTGGCAACAAAAATCCGAGTCGAAGACGAGGATTTTTGCACCTGCACGAATGCTTTTTGTTAAAAAAATATTACTTTGCACTGTGTTTTTTCGATTTTTTTCACAGGAAAAATTAGATGCACGAATGGTATTTGACAAGAATATTTCATGAGTAACAGATTGTTCTGGATGCATTATGTATATATTATTAATTTTCGTTGACAACAACTGTCAAGTTTTGCCGCGGGTAAACCCGAAAAAACTGCTGACAGCTGCTGCCATACAGTTTTTCCATCAAGAAACCATTTGTGATTCGAAATTGCGCGTTTCTGATTGGTGGAAATTAAGACGAGGGAAATAGTCGTGAGTAAACGGGTTCTGGATGGCCCTCATCGGTCTCTAAATAATTATTGTTTCAGAGAAAAAACACGTCGAAAAAGCTAAAAAACGAAGAAATATGACTATATTGCATTCAACGGTGGGTGAATTCAGATTCCGATGAATTGAAATGTGTCACTGGAGCTTTCATTCCTATCAATCCTTTGCCGAAAGTAGAAATAGGCTATATTGAACCAGAATACATCGGTTTTTCCATATTCCAGGAGTTTGTGCCTTATTTTAGAACAGGTGAATGATAAATATGAAGCATATGTTTGACCTATTCCATTTTAATCGTACAAACCTACTGTGGTAGTAATTTATGAATATTTTTTGAACTAATAAATTACTATACATTCAGAATTTTTTACTCTTTGTTCATAAGATCAAATAAATTAAATGTATATCTATAAAGCTTTCAGGAATTGACATTCTTGCTTATCAATTTATAACCAAAATTTAGTTACTATTGCAGTGAAATTATTAGTTTCTCTGTGAACAAATTAATTTAGTTCTCATGTTTATTTTTTTTGTGATGAATGAATAAAACTGTTATTTATTTGAAATGAAGAAATATTAGAAATAGAAATGTTATGCACCCTCACAATCATATCACATACAATATCATGATGAAAACGAAGCACATCTATGAATCTTTACAATCAAAAATCCAAAACTCCTTTACATGTAGAATATTGTTCACAATTTTCTGTTGTGTTCTCCAAAATGAAATATACATTCTGAGAAATACGCTAAGAATGTAGAAAGGGCAACATAGTGTTGACTAGGAACATAAAAATATTTTGAAAAACGTCATAACTTCGATACAGAGTGGAATGTGTCAAATTTCCAAGGCCAGAGTTGTGATTTTATAATTGTGAATGGAGTATACGTGCAAATCGTCAAACTCTTCTAAAACCACTGAAATATTCATTTTAATACTCTCTTTTCCCCTTCTCGATTTGCGCTTGTCATGAAATAAGTGTTATGTATCGAACGAAAATTTATCAGCCAAGTCATCCACAATTTTTAGGGATATTTGATTGTTGGATAAAGTATGAAAAGCTTATTCAGGACTTCATTAGCAAAGAGGCCCCAAGTAAATCAAGTAATACGGTGATTAAAGACAAGATGAGGCATGAACTGAAGGACCACTCACAGAATTCGTTGACATGGCGTGAGAGTATTTGAAAACCGCGAGAGAAATCTCGACGAAGACTGTTAGATGCTGTAAATTTAGAAGTGTTTCAACACCTCAAACTTCAATATAAAATCTTCAATGTTTCATACCATTCTTTCCTGTTTTTTTATTCTCCAGTTTTGGGGATATCGATCCGAAGCGGTTATTGGATTCGAATTTAACCAGAGACACTGAATTGCTCTTGAATTTCAACAGCCGTTGTTATGTTGTTGGAGTGCTGTTCGAATTGTACGAACGCATTCCAACATTCATTCCCAGTAATCGAAGTTGAATGCAATTAAACTTTGATGAAATTAATCAACACACGTTCATTCGAATATGAGTGCGTGTGGGAAAAACTGCCAGCATGGACAGCTTTTCCATGCCACTACGTTCCAAGCCATGCTATGAAATGCCTATTTTCCGAATGAACGGAAATTGTTTTGATATGAAAGGTTGCGAAAATATTTTTTCGGGGAAATCAAGCTTCATCAGTAGATGAACAAATTCATTTCCAGGAAACACAGAATTCTCCGAAAGATCTCTGAGAGGTTACACTGAGGTTCTTATGTGAACTCTCATTGCGATCACCCAGAGATCACTATACTCCATTCACTTTTATTTAATCACATAGGAGGTCATAGTTTCGTTTTCAGGAGTTGGTGCTCCTGATGAAAAGTCTCTGCGCGTACAGAAAATATCGTTAATGACAAAACGACGTTGTCAGTTTCTCTGTTTACATCAAAGTAAAAGTATCAAAGATATTCCACATTTTGTTAGTTCGAATCGATCGGCGATTTTGGGGCGAAATATCGATAGGAAATCGCCTATTTTTCCGTTCTTCGTCGTCCAGAAGAAGTTTCCCGTCGATATGAGAAATTTAGTGCAAGTGTCATTTTTTCCTTTTACGACTTTTGGCGTGAGTACGAACGGCAAATTTGAATTGGACCAAAAATCGATTTATAAGCAAAAATAAAGCGAAAGTAAGTACTAATATCGACCTTTTTACACTTGATAACGAAGTTTTTTTTAGGTATCTGGCCGTTAGAAAGATTTCAAACGAAATTCGGGTCTCCCTGAAGTTTGGTTAGTTTCGGTATGGTTTTTGGTGCTCAAAATTTATTTGGAATGTGTAAATGGACAAAAAAGGCTTCCTTATACGATCTTCTAATGAAAGCGACCGGAAAATATGGTTCAGGTAGGATTTTCGAGGAATTATGAGGAAAGAACTTGCAGAATGAAATTGCACGATTTTCGTAAGTACCTAAACGGGTTCTGGATGGCCATTATCGGTCTCTAAATGATTATTGTTGTTTCAGAAAAAAAAAACACGTTGAAAAAGCTGAAAAAAAGAAGAAATATCACTATATTGCATTCAACTGCAGTTGAATTCAGATTCCGATGAATTGAAATGTGTCACTGGAGCTTTCATTCCTATCAATCCTTTGCCGAAAGTAGAAATAGGCTATATTGAACCAGAATGCATCGGTTTTTTCCATATTCCAGGAGTTTGTGTCTCATTTAGATGAATGATAAATGTGAAGCATATGTTTGACCTATTCCATTTTATTTGTACAAACCTACTGTGGTAGTAATGTATGAATATTTTTTAAACTAATAAATTACTATACAGTCAGAATATTTTACTCCTTGTTCATAATATTAAATTAATGAAATGCATATCTATAAAGCCTTCAGGAATTGACATTCTTGCTTATCAATTTATAACCAAAACTCAGTTACTATTACATTGAAATTATTAGTTTCTCTGTGAACAAATTCGTTTATTTAGTTATTATGTTTATTTTCTTTGTGATGAATGAATAAAACTGTTATTTATTTGAAATAAAGAAATATTAGAAATATAAATGTTATGCATCCTCACAATCATATCACATACAATATCATGATGAAAACAAAGCACATCGATAAATCTTTACAATCATAAATCCAAAAACTCCTTTATATGTAGAATATTGCTAACAATTTTCTGTTGTGTTCTCCAAAATGAAATATACATTCTGAGAAATACGCTAAGAATGTAGAAAGGGCAACATAGTGTTGACTTGGAACATAAAAATATTTTGAAAAACGTCATAACTTCGATACAGATTGGAATGTGTCAAATTTCCAAGGCCAGAGTTGTGATTTCATAATTGTGAATGGAGGAGTATTTGTGATGTGCCTAAGCGATATTCTCTAGTTATTCTCGAACTGAATGATTATACAGTCATAGGGAATATCTTCGGGTTGCCTATGATGCAGTTGAGAACGAAGAATTGCAGAATATTTTCTGATTTATAAGTTAGTTATACAGCGCAAAAAACATAATACGTGCTACACTTCATAATCCTCTGTTTTTAGGGCCAAACTCATCGCAGAACATGCACCTCCGATTATAATCTTATATTATACTCGAACTCGAACGATTTATCACAGCGAAAAGCCCCCCAAATTTTATTTCCGCTTTGAAATTTATCAAAGGGCTTCCCCTGTATCGGAGAAGAGAGCTCAAAGAAGTCGAGTATTTTAAAATTCGGTTTCCTGTATGGAATGGAACGAGACCACACAAGATACCTCAAATTCTTACCATCTCCATTGGATCCGCCTCACGTTCCTCGAAGATAAAGGTCTTTACAGGCGTTCGGTGCTGTCTTAACCAAATCGTTCGACGGACAAGCCTGATCTTCAGGAAATGTCATAGCAAAGAAGAATTCATACAAATTCAGTCAGAAAAGCTGCTCTGAAACCACAGGCTCGAAACGCAAAGATGTATAAGGTTGATTCTCCAACAACTGCAGAAAACAAACCATAATGACATTAGTCAATCATTCCGAGAATCTTCAATTTTATCTTTACTCATCATTATTCATTTTGTTTTCATTTAATTTTCGGCAGGTCCAGAAAAATTTGAGAGCTGACACTTTTTGAGTGATCAGATTTGTCCGTCGAAGAAATCCAAGGTCTAAGGGCTCCTTTTCAACTCCAATGTACCCGCTTCACGTACCTGAAACATAAAAAGGGATGTTTACTCCTCGATTCCAGAATCCATAAACCTGTTCCAGATGACAAGCCGAATTCGGCAGACGATCCAGTAATAGGAAAACTAACTGCTAAACTCTAATTGCAATTAGAAGTAACGCCCTGATGGGTCGAATCTGAGTTTTAACTGCGACGTTAATAGTGTAATTAGACTCTATTAGTAAAAGAGTCAGTTTACTAAATTGTGTAATTTAAATCTTTATTGCCGGCTAACCTAACTTGCTTAATTGCGGCAAATTCCGGCAATTCGACGCAGTTTCCGTCTCTACAAAATTGATAACTTAACATCACATCCTCCAGGCAAGCCATTCGCACTCAAGAGAGGGTTAATTGAATATTCAAAACCGAGCTTATGGGTCTCGAGTACTTCGTAATATTTTAGCTGTGTACGCTTTGATAAATATGTTTTTCAATCCTCGGAATGTTTGTTTGAAAATTACTGGTGATCATATAGAGCTAATTATTCGTACACTACAACTTGATGGGTATTGAAAAAAATGTATACAAAAATGTTTATACTCCATTCGCTTCTATAAAGTATCCCAGTTGACCAAGATTTAGGTTAATCAGGTTTTTTTTTTACTTTGAACTGACGCAGGTTGGCATCCAAAGCTATTCTACAATATTTAAGGCCGGTTTTACAAAAGGCACGTTCAATCCGATGTTAATCAAACGAGGATTGGAAGTCAACCCTCGGTTGAAGAAAGTTCGGTATTATAAACGTCTTTGCGGCCCCGGTTGAACAACCTTGGATTGAGATCGCTTTTTTTGGTTTGGCTAACCTGAATCTTATCTCTCGAAGTGTTTTGGCACGTTTTTTTATACCTTGTTTGGATAAATTCAACAATCGTAGTCTAATAAAGACAAAACAAGAAGCTAATTCGAATATTTCCGTGTTTTGTGACAGTCACGGCAGAGAATTCAGAGAAATCTGATTTTCGACATCAAAATAAATTATGTAATAAAAAAATTTGTAATTTATGAAATGAGGACAGACTTCGTACGAATTTTTTCCACTCGAAGCTACTGCCAAATACGCTCTAGTCATCACTTTTGTCAACTTATTTGACTCGAATGATCTAAGTTTGTACTATTTTGATATTCTGAAAAGTCTTATCTCAAACTCTTATGCCAAGTAACCAAAAAAAGCTAGAGGACAATACAAAACATCCAATGAAATTGCATTAACATTTAGTCGTACAAGGATGTAGTTATATTTAGGATAGGAACAAATCATTCTTGATCTTGCTTGATTGAGTACCTGAAATACACATGGAATTTAAAGATAGAATTTATTATTAACTATTCAGGTTGAGAGTCATGAATAGAATCAGTCTAGCAATATTATGCAGGGTTCCGCAAGTCACAAAAATAATAGTTGTTTCCAAATGAAATCAGATACCGAATAAAAGAATGGGGAATGTTCTTTCACACGCCAGAGAGTCTTTAAAGTCAATTCATAGTTCATATGTGAGCTTCATTGAATAATTGATCATCCATTGATCTGCGAGATGGGATCGGTGTCAACAATCATTTCTTTAGAGTATATCAAAAATTTTCTATGATGAGAATTACCAAATTCATGAGCTTAGCAACTTGGAAATTTGAAGAAAAGTAATCCTTTTCACATCTGAAGCATTCAGCATTTTCACAACCCACTGAAATAAGGATGCACCTGTACTATGTAATAATGATCAAGAAATCCTAGAACGCGGTGAGTTAGCTCCAACAACATGGTTCTAATACACCGAAATTTTGTCAGTCAATACAACCTTTCTCTTGTTAGTTGCTATTCCTGTTGATTGCTTGGCATTTTGATAGAATGATAAAATAAGCACTAGAATACTTTTTGATAATGTCCAAAGTTCTAGATATTTCACAACTTTCTGAATTTTTTCTGATGTTGATTTATGTATACCATAAAAATCTTCGAAAATGTTAACAACTCTGAAAAGATTCAGCTTATTCAGAGTACTTTATCCACCTGATGAAAGAGTTTTTTTATTTGACCAAAATCTCTTCTTCGTGCCATCCTCGAAGTGGTCGAAAGGAAATGTGAAATCATTCGATTGGTATCTTTCTTATTCACTATCGTTACTTTTTTTCGAATACCTTGCGGTTATTTCATTATTATCACAACTAGAGTCATTTTCGATATTATATTCGCACAGGAACCTGGCAGTTGTATCCCTCGAAGATAAGGCACAAAAATTCAGTTTCAATTTAGGAATATTTTTCCAAACACCAAAGATGAATTATTAATACATAGCAAACCTACTGTGATAAATATCAGGCATTCTATCAATATAATAACATATAATATTTTCATTCCAAGCAACTTCAATGTGCCACAACAAAATGTTTTGTTTTGTTTGAATGATGACGAACGTCTGCGTGGTCACTGGTCACAGATACAAAATGCGAAGGGAGAATTTCAGGACAACTCAGAGAGAACACTTCCTGTCCAACAGAGTGTTTTCTTCGTGGAACCGCATCGTGGAGGCATCCTCTGTCAATTCGTTCAAAAACCGATTTGACAGGTGGATGCAGAGTTGATTGTCGCCATACTTAAGATGAATTTTTTTTTCCTTTATTGATTTTGTAATTGCTTTTTATTTTTCAAATGTAATTTATACTTTTTTTTTGGCCAGCTATGTGCATTTTGTATTTATTTTTAATTTTTTTTTTGAGTTTATAGAATCTTTTCTTAACTCTTGTCCAATATATAATAATAATAATATATTATAATAATAAAGTGAGGTTAGTTGTCGGCCATCTAGAAACGTCAAACATTTCAATCCTCGGTTCAAATCTCAAACGGAGCTATATTCACCGGTTGAGTCAATCCAGGGTTGAACCCGAGGTTGGATGTTTATAATACGGAAATCGACATTCGACGGTGTATTTGGGCTCAACAGAGGATTGGAATTCTTTTATAAAAGCGGCCCTTAATAATTCTGATAATGATTCTATATTGTAGAGTATTTTTGGTTGGCACTCCTGAAAGTCAAATAGTCCTGAGAGATATTGCCAATGCTATTTTCTCTTTTTTAACTTTTTAAATGGAGTTAGCATAAATGTCAACCAGAGATCGTGTCGATTGGATTTTCCATTTAAAATTGTTAATGATCACTTTGAAGATTTGCTGTGATTCTCGCGAATATACTGCTCCACAAAAGGTAAGGAGTTCAGACATTTCGTGACTGTTTCAAAGGTTTTTTCAGCAAGTCTTCAAGCATAAGAAATGTGAATGATTACCAACTCATCCAACTTTATATTTTTCCCAATTCTTCTTGAGTTTCACAGTTTCAGGTGAAATTTCATTTCCAGTATTAGTAGCACAATCTCAGTTTTCTCACCGCACGGTCTAATAAAAATTTGCACGTATAACCATCGCTATTGTCTATATCTGGAACAAGTCTCGAAAAAATTCATCACCTTTTCTACTCCGGCAACAATACAGCCGAATATTCTTAATGCTGATATCCCCAAGAACCCAGAACGGTGAGGCGTCCTCTGCCTTAAATTTCCATTCCCCTTTTCTCCATATATTAGAATACGGGAATCGAGAAACGAAGCGAGCAATGCAGCTGCCCTTTCTCTATTTACACCGAATATTTTATCGGTTTTATTGGGTTCGGGCCATGAACTTTATGGTGGAAACCGCAATTAAATTTTGTTGTTTTTCCTTTGGAATGAATAATGTATGCTACCTTTCTCAGTCGCACTGGGAATTGATTCTCTAATTTCATTGTTATACGTGGAATAGGGTCTTTGATGTCGAGGTCCTAGACTGCCGACAAAAAATGTGACTTGTTTCTGTCGAATAACACACTCATGTTGGCTACGCTTA
Source organism: Adalia bipunctata (assembly GCA_910592335.1). Classification (NCBI taxonomy): domain Eukaryota; kingdom Metazoa; phylum Arthropoda; class Insecta; order Coleoptera; family Coccinellidae; genus Adalia; species Adalia bipunctata. The sequence continues at coordinate 9,274,262 of OU342948.1, read as the reverse complement.
AACGGGGGAACGGAGTTAGAAACCCAAAAATTTGTCGTGAGCAAACAGTTTCTGTTCATATATCTTGAATGATTCATAATGCAGAACAATAACAATCATACAATGTGCAATTTCTATAAAAAATTTGGGATATGTACACCATAAAAACAGTTATATTATTTATTGGCATTGCCAATTATTCAATTTCATTCTCAGGCACCGAGGCCACAGTCGTCGTAAAGATGGCTCTGAAGTGGCCGATATGAGGTTTCTCAAGTGTGATTCAAGGTTTAAATGCTCGTAATTTCAGTTTATGTTTATGTAGGATTCAGTCTTGAAATGGTATTCACAAACAAACATAATAAGTTCGAGTTGGGTACCAAAATATGGGTTTTCGGGGACACTGAGTTCAATGAAAATAATTCAATGTCCCATCAAAAACCGCCTGCCTGCAGTTGACTTCTTCAGAAGTATCGAAAACCATCAGAACCACAAACTGAATGCAAGTCCAAAATTATATCTCCAACCTCTGGTGGATTGCATGAGCTCAGATTTTAATTCAATCCCCAAAACGTTTTATGGAGTAAATTAACGAGTATGATCATATTCCGTTTTTCTCTCTGGGGAATTCCCCGCCATGAGACGTGACAATAGTTCATTATTACAGCGGATGACATTCGGGCCATGTTGAAATGAATTAGGCTAATGAAATAACCCAATTTGAAATTCGGAATTAATTTCAGTGCCTTTAAAATTGCATTATCCGAAGTGAGGCCCGTCAATTCACTGATTCCTAATATGATGCTCAAGAGATAGAGCCTTCCCCGAAGTAGGAAATTCTCATTTCTCGACATAATGGAGGGCTGGAATTGGTGAGTTTTAGGGAAATTCTGGAGTGCTCTGTTCGATTTCCGAATGAGTATCTTGATTTGGAGTGGAAGAATATCGAGGATATCTTTGAAACGGAAGGCACGATATTCATCAAACTTTGCAGACAAGTAAACTGCTCCACATGAGTAAGGGATATTGACTTAACTTGCACAAAAATATAGTTGAAATATGATATTTGTGATGAAAGTTCATATTGATATGATTTCAAGTTGCAAATTGATTTTAGCGTGTAGGTTTGCAGCGCATATAGGGTGGTTAAGAAAAATCGAGGAAGATAACGAAATTTTATTCCCAGAGAATTCAAGCGTTTCAAGACTATCAATACAATGTATGGCCTCCACGGGCATCAATAACAGCTTGACATATTCTTTGCATACTACACACGAGGTTGTTGACCATTTCTTGAGGAATTTGGTTCCATAAACGGGGCAGAAGCTCTCCCGCATCATTTAAGGATTCTGGGGTAGGTTGATTATGATCTAATCTTCTTTGGAGCATAACCCATGCATGTTCTATGCAATTCAAATCTGGCGAGTGCGGAGGTAAATGTGGAATACCAAACTCATCGCGCGCATTATCAACTATGGCTGCGGTCTAGCGTTATCGTCTAGAAATTAAAAAGTTGCACCAATAGCAGCGTGAAAATTTGGAACAACATTGTCAATGACATGCTCCCTATAGTGTAAGGCGGTCATATTCCCAGGACAAATGTGTAGATCCTTGCGCCCTTTGAAACATGTCCCGGCCCATACCATAAACACTACCCCCTCGGAAAGGATGGACCTCTTGGACATAACGACGATTACGGGGTATGCGTGGGATTGTCCATACCCTCATTCTTCGAGAATCTGAAAATCGTCCATATCTGGATTCATCAGTGAAAAGGACACTACGCCATTGATCGTTCTAATTGATATGTTGCCTTGCCCATTCCAGTCTTTGACGCTTATGGTCACGTTTTAATAGAACTCCTCTTAATGGACGTCTAGAACTTAGATTCACCTCTCTCAAACTTCGTCTGATGGTTTCGATGGAAACTTGGACCCCCATCTGAATTTGGAAGAGTATTCCGTAGCATTCTACACGTATATGTAGGGTTTCTTCTCGCCGAAACGGTGATGAAACGATCCTGAGCAGGTGTTGTTTTTCGTCGCCCACGAAGCCTTGGTCTTTCCAACACGGAACCTGTCTCCCTGAACCTATTCCAAAGTCGAGATATCACACTTTGTCTGACTTGGAGCCTTTCCGCTACAACAACCTGAGTTAGGCCACCCTGTAGCATTCCGATAGCCCTATTAGCCTCAGCGTTTGTTAATTTACCTCTTGGAATTTTCAGAAAACTCGTTTCAAAACGAAGCTTTTGATAAACTGACTTCATTTCAAAATAAGAACATTCATGAAGCATATACAAAGAACCAAACTTCAGAAAAAAGGCGACCAGATTGACGAAATGTCTCATACTGATTTTTATTGGATCGATTCAAGTTGTTATTGAGTTTTAAATGATTTTACAGTGATTTCCTCGAAGATAACATACTTTTAAAAACGATTGTATAAGATATCCCTAACTCTTGTGGAGCAGTATATAATCACGTATAGCGCATCTGATGCCTTTTTTTTGTTACTTAGACTTTTGAGGATTATTTTCAATATTCTTTTCTTCAACTGATGAGTTATTCATTTCTCGAAACGAAAATTTCCGGGGAATATTTCCAGAAATATTTCAGAATCTGTTCCTTTGACTCAAATAACGATAATATTCGAAAAAAAAATGGATGAAATCCTGAAATGGTGGAACTTCTATGTAATACCTCACCCTCTGAACCCTATCATATGTAACTTATTTCCGAACTTCCTCATGAAAGGATATCGTTCGCTTTTGGCTCGTGGAGTATTCCAAGCCGGTTCTTATCGAGGACCTCGAGTGAATTCTCCAAATCTGGCGAAGAAAAGGGAGCAATATCGGCGTAGATAGTGGCTGTTTATTGCCTCAACCTCGACTGCCTCCCCTTTAAAACCAGTTTCAAAAGTTGAGATTAAACGTCTGGCGGTGCTTTATTTTTCTGCCGACCCTTGAATGCACGGAACCTTTTTTGGACTTTTGTTTCGATTTAAGTGTCTGATAGGCCCCAAATAGTTGGAGGAGTGTGTTAACTATTGGGGGTTCAATGAGGCTAATTCCCATGTACAGGCTGTCCGAAATTAATTGAGGAAAGGGTAGCATTACACTAGGATATTTCTCGATATTTTATGTAACATCCTGAGAGTCTTATGATTATAAGGAGCTTTCGGAATCTAAAATAAGCAATGTCTTTTGAAGCTTATTTTGATCTGAAAGAATTAAATGAATTCAGAAATAATACAGGGTGACCCATTTTAAAAGATCCACTGGAATAACTCCATAGAAAGAGACTGGATCAAAAAATGTTCCGAATGAAAGTTTCTTAGTTTCCAGGGGGACATCGACTGCCGGCGTTTAATCTGACCTTGGAGTTTATTACAAGGTCATTTGAGAGTCAAGTAGATTTTTTTAATAGGGAAAATACTTTTTTCGTTGCAGAATATTAATCTCTGTCTCTTTTGTTTTTCCATCAAAAGAATTCCTCTGGAGATATGAAGTATATCATGCTAAAGATACTCATAGTTAATTATTTCAGAGTTATTTTTCATAAAATCATTTGGTTTCGTCTTGCGTATGAACATGTAAGAAATACCTACCTTTATATCTCTTGTTCAAGTTCAATGGCTTTGCGCGAGAAATTAGGTCAATCAGTTCAATGAATGTATGAATGTGGAAATCGACGTAGTCGACACAATTTATTCTTTATCCATTAATAGTACGTAAGACCTACTGAAAACAGTGTAATCCAAATTTTAACATTGTGAATAATAACATTGAATGTGGGTTCAGATTGGTATTTTTCCCTTTATGTATACTTTCATAATGGTTATTTGATTATTAGGGAACGTCGATAAAATAAAATCCCAAGTTTGGTCTGGTTAAGTTTTAATTGACGTTTCGGGTCAGGGCCCTTTTTCAAAACTGTAAAAAATCACAATATTACCTCTGTTAAAAAACGATTTAACATATAAAATAACACAGTAAACAAGGATCTCACAATATAACTAACTACACATATAACATTTTCAAATTGTGGGGAACAAAAAACATTCTACACTAAAATAAAAAATACATACAAAATAATATGCGAAAAACGAGACCTGTACCTACCTGAAATACTAATATCAGATATTAAATGAGAATTTTTCTCGCACTATTGTGCTTGGTCATGTTATGGACAAATTGTTTCAACGTTTGATATTCTGTTTAGTGAGGTTATCGATAATGTCAATTTAATGTCGTTCTTCTTATTCCGTTCCGTTGGTCTTCACGCTTAGCTGCGGTTGATTATTGTCGAGTAGATGTTACTCAGGTTTTTAATGTCCGTTCTATCATTAACACAATTTGTATTCCGTTTTATATGTATCATTTCTGGGAATTCTCTTGTTCTTGTTTTAGATTCTTTGTCTATTTTAACAGTACAGAGATAATAGACAAAGAATCTAAAACAAGAACAAGAGAATTCCTAGAAATGATACATATAAAACGGAATACAAATTGTGTTAATGATAGAACGGACATTAAAAACCTGAGTAACATCTACTCGACAATAATCAACCGCAGCTAAGCGTGAAGACCAACGGAACGGAATAAGAAGAACGACATTAAATTGACATTATCGATAACCTCACTAAACAGAATATCAAACGTTGAAACAATTTGTCCATAACATGACCAAGCACAATAGTGCGAGAAAAATTCTCATTTAATATCTGATATTAGTATTTCAGGTAGGTACAGGTCTCGTTTTTCGCATATTATTTTGTATGTATTTTTTATTTTAGTGTAGAATGTTTTTTGTTCCTCACAATTTCAAAATAGTTAGTTATATTGTGAGATCCTTGTTTACTGTGTTATTTTATATGTTAAATCGTTTTTTAACAGAGGTAATATTGTGATTTTTTACAGTTTTGAAAAAGGGCCCTGACCCGAAACGTCAATTAAAACTTAACCAGACCAAACTTGGGATTTTATTTTATCGACGTTCCCTAATAATCAAATAACCATTATGAAAACATTGAATGTTGTTTCTTGTTTCTTTGATTTACAGGTAAGAGCAACATTCCTGTATGTAATTGTATTTTTGTATGAAATAATAAATTCTTTGATTCACAGAGAAACAATTCTTTCATCATTTTGACCTACAAAAGAAACTTGGTGAAGCTAAAATCAATCCAATAAAACATTATAAACATATTAAAAAAAAATTGATCTTAATGATTTCTTATTGACAGAAAATCTGAAAATCCAACTGCTCAAGGGTGATAGAGATTCGCGTCACCGGTGAAACGCCCTGTATACTGGGTGGTCCCCTTCGAAGGTTCCACTCGACAAGTCAAAGACTCAGCATGTTTAAATTGTCATCAACCCCCATCTCTGTACTCGGATGTGCGACATTTCGATTTCGAGAAATAATCTCGTCAAAACAAACGAAAGAAACCCCGAAACCTGGTAATCCCGGACTTCCGTTCAAACGAACCGGACCAAAAAACGACCTAAATCGTTGTAACGAAGAGTGGAAACCGGAGGAATCATTAAACTGTATCAGGGGCCGCACACGGTGCCAATTAACCCAATCAGGTTTGTCCAACTTCCGACTTAACATTTCCAACATGTCCCTACGACCGGAGTTTATTTCCAAACGCGCGGAAAAAATCGCTAATTAAGCGTGCTGCATACTGTGTGATCTGCTCCGGAATAGCGGAGCTGGCTGGGGGATCGACGACACGGTCACTGCTTCAAACCTGGTCTAGGAACGGCGACTGAATTCGAATCAGGGTCCAATTCTGAGGTGGGCAACTGAGTTGTGGCCTTCTGTTGCTAACTGGCACGTACTTTGGAATCTTGTTCGGATAATCGCAGTGAATCAATGCAATTAAGTGATGACAGGACTGATATAGGATGTGCTGGTGAATGGAGGAAGTCAGTAATAGTTTTCACTGACTTCCTTTGTGTCGTATTTGTCACCACCAATCTTCGTCGCCAATTGTTATAGTCGTCACTCCCATATATTTATAAAGTTGTAGTTTGGTAAGCGGGTTACATTCCACTGCCACCTCAAGGTCTTTTGTGCCTCCACAAGACAGCTCCACAGTATCTGAGGAGGCTTCAAAAAGGCTCAATCCTCGATTCTCCTATCATTCTCTTGTCTGTGACATTCCTTGCGCTGGCTTGTAATGGCGAGGCAATTTCATCATATGCTTCCTAAGGCGATAATGACTTTTGAAGAAGCCAGTGAAGATTCTTACTGAGTTCCAGTGCCTAAATTTCCAAAATCCCGAAGGAACTTTCTGAAATGATGGGCTACCCTATTGATTACTAGATGTAGAGGAGTGAGATCTGTGATTATCTCAAGTGCAGTAGACTGGTACGTTCTCATAGCTCCAGTGATGCAAACACAGGCAATCCTTTTTACCTTGTCAAGTAAACTGCTCCACATGAGTTAGGGATATTGACTTAAATTGCAAAAAAATATAGTTGAAATAAGATTTTTGTGATGAAAATTCATATTAATATGATTTCAAGTTGCAAATTAATTTTAGCCTGTAGGTCTGCAGCGTATACAGGGTGGTTAAGAAAAATAGAGTAAAATAACGAAATTTTACTCCCAGAGAATTCAATTATTTGAATTCGATACAATGTATGGCCTCCACGGGCATCAATAACAGCTTGACATCTTATTTGCATACTACACACGACGTTGTTGAACATTTCTTGAGGAATTTGGTTCTATAAACGGGGCAGAAACTCTCTCAGATCATTTAAGGATTCTGGGGTAGGTTGATGATTATCTAATCTTCTTAGGAGCATACGCCATGCATGTTCTATGAAATTCAAATCTGGTGAGTGCGGAGGTATTGGTAAATAGCTCATCGCTCGCATTCTCAACTATGGCTGCACGGTGCGGTCTAGCGTTATCGTCTAGAAATTGAAAAGTTTCACCAATAGCAGCGTGAAAATTTGACACAACATTGTCAATGACATGCTCCCTATAGTGTAAGGCGGTCATATTCCCAGGACAAATATGTAGATCTTTGCGCCCTTTGAAACATATCCCGGCCCATAGCATAACACTACCCCCTCGGAATGGATGGACTTCTTGGACATAGCGACGATTACGGGGTATGCGTGGGATTGTCCATATCCTTATTCTTCGAGAATCTGAAAATCGTCCATATCTGGATTCATCAGTGAAAAGGACACTATGCCATTGATCGTTCCAATTGATATGCTGCCTTGCCATACCAGTCTTCAACGCTTATGGTCACGTGTTAATGGAACTCCTCTTAATGGACGTCTAGAACCTAGATTCGCCTCTCTCAAACGTCGTCTGATGGTTTCGATGGAAACTTGGACCCAATCCGCATTTTGAAGAGTATTCCGTAGCATTCTACAAGTAGATGTAGGGTTTCTTCTCGCCGAAACGGTGATGAAACGATCCTGAGCAGGTGTTGTTTTTCGTCGCTCACCGAGCCTTGGTCTTTCCAACACGGAACCTGTCTCCCTGAACCTATTCCAAAGTCGAGATATCACACTTTGGCTGACTTGGAGCCTTTCCGATACAACAACCTGAGTTATACCATCCTGTAGCATTCCGATAGTCCTATTAGCCTCAGCGTTTGTTAATTTACGTCTTGGCTTTATCAGAAAACTCGTTTCGAATCGAAGCCGTTGATAAACTGACTTAATTTCAAAACTAGTTTGGGCCCAGCGATCTACCTTTTAAGTAGATTCACCTTGTTAGTAGATCTCCCTTTGAAGACAGATTCGCATTTTGAAAAATCAAAAGCAAAAACGCAACCTCCAAACGGTCATCTATGCGTCGAGTTAAAATTTGATTGCCGTTGTCAAGAACCCTAACCTATATGTAACTTCACCCTTGACGTCTCGAAATGTCGAAAAAATCCAACCTTCAAACGGTCATCTGTGCTTCGCTCAAACTTTGACTGCCGTTGTCAAGAACCCTAACCTATATGTAATGCGACGTCTCGAAATGTCAAAAAAATCCAACCTCCAAACGGTCATCTATGCGTCGCGTCAAACTTTGACTGCCGTTGTCAAGAACCCTAACCTCTATGTAACTTCACCCTTGACGTCTCGAAATGTCGAAAAAATCCAACCTTCAAACGGTCATCTGTGCTTTGCTCAAACTTTGACTGCCGTTGTCAAGAACCCTAACCTATATGTAATGTGACGTCTCGAAATGTCGAAAAAATCCAACCTCGAAACGGTAATCTGTGCGTCGCGTCAAACTTTGAATGCCGTTGTCAAGAACCCTAACCTAATTCTAACGTCGAAAGTCATCGCAATAACTGAAACTCTCTGGTTTTATCGATATTTTCTGGTCGAGTCGGAAATTTTTACCATTTTCACGAAATGTCGAAACTTTCCGAATTTATTTCGGAGACCCGGAAGAACGTGTCGAAAAACCCTTTGCGTACCTGTGGTAACGGGGATATGGGTCTTTGTTTAAAAAAATCTCCGAACGTCCAGGTGCCTCCGGAAAAAAGCCTTATTTGCATGAAATTCGCTATTTAAGGGCGAATTTTACCGTTTTTCGCGAATTTTTTTAAAATACTTCCCGGGGTCCTAGAAAAAATCCGAAAACACCCACGCGTGCTCCCGTTCTTCAACTTTCCGACGCCCTCCTCCCCTCGCCCGTAGGCCGTCGCACGCGACGGCCCTCGCGCCTTCGGCGCTCGCCTTTCGACAAAAAAAACCTCTCAAATTCTCTGGTCCTTATTATCTTAATATATATCCGATAAGAACATTCATGAAGCATATGCAAAGAACCAAGCTTCAGAAAAAAGGCGACTAGATTGACGGAATATCTCATACTGATTTTTATTGGATCGATTCAAGTTGTTATTGAGTTTTAAATGATTTTACAGCGATATTCTCGAAGATTACATACTTTTAAAAACGATTGAATGCGATATCCCTAACTCTTGTGGAGCAGTATATTTTCCGCATGCTTGACTGCTTTGTCTTAACAAACCAGACGATTGCCCCTTGAGTTATAATTGGTCTGACAATCATGACGTACATTCATTGCAGAAGTTTAGGGCTACAACCCAAAGTCTGACTTGATAGGCTCCTATACGCCATTTGAGCCCTTATTGCTTTACTGGTAGTCGCGTACTAATGTCCCAGTTGTCCTCGTCGCCAACTGTAATATTTGTCACTTTTCGCACAGTAACCACGATGTGGTCTTGGTCTGCGTGTTTCATATTTTTGAAGCCGATTCCGTGTGTTCTCGGAAACGCCTTAATTGTCCCCAAATTCTAACCTAACCGTCTCTTCCTTCTCGTTACATTTGAAAGCACGAATCTGTCGGAAGTTGGCAAATTCCCATCCCGTAACTGATTGCAGGCCTCGTTGACACCGTCTTCGAGAGATGTTCTGCATAACAATTGCCTCCTTCCCGGACTGGATTACCGGGTTGGCCAATTCACCTGCGACCAATCACGGGCTCACTAATTAGTTGACGCAAATTGACGCCAATTTCGAGGCAGAGTTCGGCACGGGAATAAGACAACGTGGTGGTCGACGGAGTGGTCGTCCGTAACTTAACATTATAGGGTAAGTTTTGAAACGTAGGTCTGAGTAGGAAGTTGGCCCAGTTCAAAGTTCCGTTTCGATTCAAATTGAATCAGAGTGTCCATCAAGAAGTTGAGCTGGTTGGGTTTGTGATGCGAAGTTTAAAATGTCAAGAGAATTGAGTAATTGGAACGCCATGTTTTCATTGGCTTAATGGTCGTCAACAACAACCGCGCAAAAAGGGTAAATTTTCGAAAACACAATTGTGGGGAAATTTATGGCTTCGTAGATTTATGGAAAGTTCATTTCCTCTGAGTAAAACAGGGAAAGATCAACACTTGATTGGGTGTCAGAATCGAAAACCGCCCTGATGAGCCACAAAAGTGCTCCCATTTGTCATTTTTGACTAAAGTAGGAAAAACAACCCATTTCTTGTGTCTACAGACCAATGAGAGCACCTTTGGACTCGGGATTTCGATGTCTTGGATGGATTTCCCAAATTAAACTTGTCCTGCAATAAATGTGTCACCATATACAAGGTGAGTCTTTGACTTGTACATATAATTTAACTGTATATTCCTCCCATCAAACGAAACACTTTTTTTTTTTCAAAATTCGGTTTCGTTCGGAAGATACAGGGTGTCGAAAATCCACGAAAATAACACTTTCCTATTCATATCTTCGGAAACGTTATATCAAATACAATACTGAAAAATTGTTCAGTGAAACGAAACAGCTGAATTTTAAACAAATATACGTTTACGAATGCCTACTGAGACAATTCAAAAAAAATAATGCACTAGTCGAACATAGTTACAATACTAGATATACATCCAATCTCGCAGTCCCTATCCCTAGATTATATGCTAGTCATTTGCAGCGTGGTTTACCCTATCATGGACCAAAGTTCTTCGCTCTGTTGCCGTATCATATAAAATTAAATTTCAATCCAAAAAGAAAGAAGGATAAGAAAAGACTAATGCAGTTTGTGATGGATGAGCCTGAGGCTTTTTATAGAATACTCACAGGTTGATGTGGATGACATAATTTTGCACAGGTGTTGGTCTTTCGATTTGTCCTATATAACTTTCCCTCCGGTTTCTCAAGGAATTGTTAATGTTTTGTTATCGTGTGATTCAATGTTTATTATTCATTAAATATGGAAAGTGTCAGCATATAAGCTATGCTTAGGCTCAGACACTTCCGCGAATTGTATACTTGAATATTTGTATTGAAGGAATGAATAAAGTATTATTATTATTATAAATGAACTGAATTTTGGTTGATTGGTTACTCTATTCATGATGCATGTTTTTCAATCAAAACTTATTGGAAATTTCTCCTGGTATAAAAGTTACAGCGTAGCCCACTCATAAACCCACGAAAAAATACCATAAAACCAAGATAGACGGTTCATATTTCTAAGGAATCAATCATTTTAGAGAATGAAAGTATGTATTCTTATGTTTTTTCAATAAAACGCGTCGTTTTCGAGTTATTCCCAATTTTACCCGATAAAATTTTACGAAAAAAACAAAAATCATAAGAATACTTTTGATGCTTCCCTGGATTTATAATATCACAAAATTGCTGAAATTATCTTTGATTATCCATACAAACTAACAATGTTGTCAGAATGTTCATTAACTTTTTCAAGACTAAAATTTCAATGAAATACAAAATTCGGATATTAATGATGAATGTGCCATACAAACAACATATTGAATTGAAATTAATGCAAAATGAATACTTAACAGTACCTGATCTGTGGAGATGTTCCTATCTAAACAATATCCTCTTGGAATTTTATAAACTCGACACTACACGGTTATTATCACATTAATTCACATTCACATCAACTGTTCGCATTCTTCTTTGTGAATGAACAAATAACCAATCGACAAATCTTAGTCCATCAAGCCGCTATACGCATGCTTCGTTTAACAACCACAGACCAACTATTCGGTCTGTGGAACAATGGTTTGCACAGTTATAGGCGACTGAAATTAAGATCGTAGCGCTCTATCGGTGAGAATCAGAACTACTCTTTCGGCATTTCCAAATAGTATAGACGCCATCAGCCAAAAGTAAACAAAACTAGTGCCTTTGCGTTAGTTCATCCTTTAACGATAGGGGACGTACTGCTTCCTTGTTCAAAGAGAAAATCAACACAATCTGGCATCGTCTTCTCAAAAGCTCTATATGATAGCTCTGTCACAGAAGATGGGAAGATGGGTTAGGTAAGGTCATTGACCTCGAATCCTTTGACCTAGGTTAATGGAGTTATGTTCGATTAGTGTAAAAACAATTCTTTTTGAGATAGTTTTGAGAGATAAATATAAACAAGTTATAAGTGCTCACAAACTAATTTTAATGAAAATCAAAGGAGGAACTTATTTTGGTGGGATAAATATGGCTTTTCAATTGCCAATATAATCGGACTATACTAAGTGTTTTTTAAGGAAATATCGCTTGTAACATTCTTATTTCAATAAGGTTAGTACTTGAGTATTCCCTAAATGTATAAACTCAATTTCAATCGAGAAAAATGAACTTTGAATCAATTCCAGTGTATCTCATCAGAGACGTAATTAGCCCAATTTTTTTTCTAAATGGCTATATAAAGTCAAAGACTCACCCTGTATTTAGTTTTACAAGCCTATTCTGAGGAACTAAGAAGGTACACAAGATATGGTTATGTTCTCGAAAAACCAGATGGATTTCTCAAACTTGACCTGACTATCTTGGGTTGAGACCACATTCAATAGATGACCCATGAATCAGTCTGAAGGGTGTTTAAACAAGGAACGAAGATTGTAAACCAAGGCATATCAAATAAATATTGCAACACAAACGATGGATCCCATGTTGTTAAAAATCTGTTCATCTGTAAAACCTGTTTCAAATAGACAGCTCCATTCCTGTGGTAAAGGAATTTTATTTTGTCCAGATGTTAGACGCAACAGTTTCTTCAACAATCTGATCCAAAGTATACAAAGGTGATGTCACACTATTTGATGTTCAAGAACTGGATTTTATTTTTTGGATTCTACTCAAAATTTCTGATCTTCCTCAGCATTTGTAGGCAGTATATCTCATATATCCTATTCTCCTATCATTCCACAATCATTTTTATTGCTCCTCATTCCATTGCTTCCAGCACTCCTGAAATGCTTTGAAAATGAGAAGTCTGACAAAACATCATTTAAAAATATGGAGGAAATGAATTGTGGGATTTCATTGTCTATTTGGAACTGAGTAAGCGAAGGATAACGTAACATCCAAACCTACATGAAAGATTCAACGACACTAGAGCCCCATAGTTGCGGGACATCATCTGAAGTGCACGTCCCCAGTTTTTTCCAGTTAGAGCGCAGCCTTATCCCGAAAGGCAGTTAGTTATTAACGACGCTCAAGTGGCTCGAAGCTATCCTCGACATCTCAGTTCTCATCCGGCTGCTGCTATATGAAATTCATTTCGCCTCTACAAGTCCGCCTTTCCATGTCAAAGCCTCAATATAGGCCCCCTTCCAAGACGGATGCAAATATCGGGCTTGTTAGTTTTCCCCGGGACTGCCAAACAAGCCGCTCGGTACCAAAATATATGCGCATAATGAACGTACGAATTTACGTATCACAAAGGTCCTTATCTCCTTTTTGGGGATTTTTCGTGCAAAGATTGGCAATTCCGGTTCGGAATTGGCTGATTAGGAGGGGGAAGTGAGGTTAATCAAGTTGTTCCGTTAAATGTCGTATGTATAAGTGGGAGATGGGAGGAAGATTGGAGAGATTCGGGGAAATGGAGGACGTGTGGGTTTTGGAAGTGTTTTTTCGTCGGTGGGGATTCAGGATTGGGGTAGACCTTATAGAGGGGCTTATTTCGTCGTGGAAATAATGACGATTCTTATTCAATAGGATCTTTTTTTATTTTCGTAGAAATCCTGAAAATACAGAATTATGGAACAAATTCATTTTCTCAGATGAATAATATTTGGCGCCAAAATCCTGAAACAGGTCAATTTTTGTTTCACTTTTACCAAATTTTCATGTATTTTCGAAGGATTTTTGTTGCACCCTGTGCCATCCTCATCAACCCTCTAAATTTTTCGAATAGGAAAGGTGAGTCATGTGGTTCTTTTTTGGCAAGGTCTTTGTATCTTCTTTACAGGCGTGCAGAAGTTTCCAAGAAATTTTTTTTTGAGGTCGGCGTTTGATGCGCGTAGGAGAAGTCAACCGATAGAGGCGCCACCGTGCATTTTATGGAATATCTCCATAGAACTTACATTATCTGTATGAGTTCTATGAATATCTCTCTAATTATGAATGAAATGTACAATGGCGCTCTCTATCCGAAACTCGCTGAACTATGAAATTAGTGAAAATGTGGGTAAAGCAGGAACTTTTTCCCGCTGAAATTTGAATTTGGCCATTCTCTGCCAATTCCGTATTTCAAGTTGTTCTTCTGAATGAAATTATCTGTAGATTCACTTTTAATCGGAAGTTGAACTATTTTCATGAGTCTTTCGTTTGAAATAAAACAGAAGCATGAGTTGGCTCATTTTCTTCTATTTTTCAAAGAAAAAAAATAACTGTTGAAATGCAATTAATCCCAATTATCTCATTAAGAACTCCAATCCTTTCTGAGTTCACCCACAAAATTTCAATTCTCAAACTGAAACCATTTTCAAATGCAACTTGAAAATTAAACACACTACATTGAACGCCCACCTTAATCAGTTGGTTTAAAGAGACTTTGCCAAAAAAGAACCACATGACTCACTTTTCTATTCAAAAACTTCAAAATGCATAAAAATTACGTAAAAGTGAAAAAAAAATCGACCTGTTTCAGGATTTTGTTGCCAAATATTTTTCTTCTGAGAAAATGAATTTGTTCCATCATTTTGACGCGCCCTGTACCTTTCTTGAGGTTTCCTTCAGTATTTCGCATAAAAGTCTGGAAACTTCACACCACATAGCTACATTCAACCTTTCCGATTTTTATAGTTGAATGAATTGTTATTTTTCTTTTTCTGTCACTTCTTTCTTATATGTGTAAATTATTGGATGAAAAAATATACATAGGTAAATTGGAACATTTTTCAAAGGTTATTGCAATGGTGTTGCAACATATACAGAGTGTAACAGCCAAATATAATAAATTCGATAACGAATAAATGAAGGGGTGTTAGGAAAAACGCTCGGACACGTCGATTTGTAATTTTAAATGCGCATATTTCTGAAGAAAATGAAATTATATAGTGTGTTCCAAGCGACCTTGGCCAATACCAACTTTCTTATTTCAAATGCAACCCCCTGTATATTATTCATTTTTTGGATTCTTCAGAAAATTCTAGACATAATTCATGTACAATGTCCTTATACCTATCTCCAACTTTTTCGGAAATATTAAGTGTTTTCAGATTTTTTACATTTTTTTTACAATTTTACATTAGACTTTTTTTTGTGGGGATATGTCGAAAGTATTGTATACGAAACGAAACCCTTAAACTTAGACGACCTAAAAAACCGAATCACGCTTACGATTAGATAAGTCACCCCTGAAATGTTGAGTAACGTTAGAAGACAATTCTACACCAGATTATAGCATGTTGCCAAGACGTTCGCGGCGAGCATTTTGAACATTTCCTACATTGACATTAATGTTTTTTTCGTTTTTTTTAATATTTGAGAAATAATCAGTATTACCTATTAGGTTTTAAGTGTAATGTAACGAATTTGTGAAATAAAATAATTTTTATTTAAAACGTTGATTTTTGCAATAAATCTGAAAACACTTAATACTAATAGTTAGGTGTAGGACATTGTGCATGAATTGTGTCTAGAATTCTCTGAAGAATCCAAGAAATAAATGATACACAGGAGGTTGCATTTGAAATAAGAAAGTTAGTATTGGCGACGGTCACATGGAACACCCTATATAATATTATTTTCTTGAAAAATATGCGCATTTAAAATTACAAATCGACGTGTCCGAGCGTTTTTCCCAACACGTCCTCATTTATTCGTTATCGAATATATTCCATTTGGCTGTTACACTCTGTATACATGAACATGAAGTTCGGCAAAACTACATATATTGATAATAACAGTTATTGCCATTGCAGATTGCCATCGACCGTGGGTTCTACAGGCTGTTACATTTTTCATTAAATAAACTTTCCAATAAATGTTCCAAAAAGAAATCACCAAGTTCTTGCAGACTTTGAGTTAAAAAAGCATCATTTATTGATTTTTTGGCATGATCTAACCGACCTTCGACAAACGAAAGACGCCGATTTGTTAATTAATTCCAAAAATAAGAAAATGTTGTATTCCATTGACATCATTTGAAGCTTATATTGATACCTAGTCTCTACATATCTAGTGGATTAAAATTTCACCTCAAAATCCATTATTGCATAAGAATATTAATAGTTATATCGATATAACTGAAATATTTCCAGGTCGGCATTCAATGTACCTCCCATTCCGATTCCCGATGAAAATGTATGACCGCCTAAATCCCAAAAAGATGCATATAAACCCTTCAGCCAAATCCATTTCCCATTGCTATAATGCAAACCCTCTACACTCTCTACGAGAATATTATGCAATTGATGGTCGAGAATGAGGTAATGGATATTTCAGAAATAGAGTGGAACACGTACATCCGCCTGGAAAATACCGATTTATCCAGTATTTATACCGTATTTATGCACTTTCTGCCGCGCATTTCCTATTTTATCTGAATGGAAACGTAATAATTAAAGTTAAGGGAATATAAAATATGCAAATGCGCTCAGGGCACTGAAACAACAAAACCCGACAAGCATTAAACGATGTTATTTGTTCGGGGTGGTTTTATTTGAGTTGGCTATTATGATTTGCAGTCTTTCCACTAATCTACTAGCCACTGAAATGAAAAGTAAATATTTCACCCGACGTTCAGAGTCGTGAGATCAATTAGAGCTTCTACACAATTCGTAGTCTCGGTACAGGAAAATAGACTTTTTTTGTAAAAACCAACTCAATTAAATTTAGAGACAGAACTAAATGCCTCAAATATGCACCAACAGTGTCGAAATATACAAAGACAAAGTGGTTTCTAGATTTTTATTTCAATATAAAACTACAAACTATACTCCATTCACTTTTATTTAATCACATAGGAAGTCATGGTTTCGTTTTCAGAATTGCTGCACCTGATGAAAAGTCTGTGCGCGTACATAAAATATCGTTAATGACAAAACGACGATGCCAGTTTTTCTGTTTAGGTACATCAAAGTAAAAGATCAAAGATTTTCCACATTTTGTTAGTTCGAATCGATCGGCGATTTGGGGGCGAAATATCGATAGAAAATCGCCTATTTTTCCGTTCTTCGTCGTCCAGAAGGAGTTTCGTGCAAGTGTCATTTTTTCCTTTCACGAGTTTTGGCGTGAGTACGAACGGCAAATTTGAATTGGACCAAAAATCGATTCATAAGCATAAATAAAGCGAAAGTAAGTACTAATCGACCTTTTTACACTTGATTACGAAGTTTTTTCAGGTATATGGCCGTTTTGAAAGATTTCAAACGAAATTTCGATCCCCCAGAAGTTTGGTTAGTTTCGGTATCGTTTTTGGTGCTCAAACTTTATTTGTAATGTGTAAATGGACAAAAAAGGCTTCCTTATATGATCTTCTAACGAAAGCGAACGGAAAATATGGTTCAGGTAGGATTTTCGAGGAATTATGAGGAAAGAACTTGCAGAATGAAATTGCAGAATGAAATTGCACGATTTTCGTAAGTAAACGGGTTCTGGATGGCAATCATATGTCTCTTAATGATTATTGTTGATCGTTTTCACGT
This sequence comes from Adalia bipunctata, assembly GCA_910592335.1. Classification (NCBI taxonomy): domain Eukaryota; kingdom Metazoa; phylum Arthropoda; class Insecta; order Coleoptera; family Coccinellidae; genus Adalia; species Adalia bipunctata. The sequence continues at coordinate 9,256,880 of OU342948.1, read as the reverse complement.
TTCAGAAAAAAACACGTCGAAAAAGCTAAAAAAAAAAGAAGAAATATGACTATATTGCATTCCACAGTAGGTGAATTCAGATTCCGATGAATTGAAATGTGTCACTGGAGCTTTCATTCCTTTGCCGAAAGTAGAAATAGGCTATATTGAACCAGAATACACCGGTTTTTTCCATATTGCAGGAGTTTGTGTTTTATTTCAGAATAGGTGAATGATAAATGTGAAGCATATGTTCGACCTATTCCATTTTATTTGTACAAACCTACTGTGGTAGTAATGTATGAATAGTTTTTAATCTAATAAATTACTATACAATCAGAATATTTTACTCCTTGTTCATAAGATCAAATAAATAAAATGTCGTCAAGTCTTGAACTTTCTGTTCAAGAGGATAATAAACATTAAATCTTCACAAGCATGCATAAGAAAATTATGTGAAAGCAATGCAATTTTTTTCCCATGGCGAAAAATAATATGTATATTTCAACAGTGATCTCTTGTACTTTTCATGCAGATAACTAGAAAAGGAATCCTTTCTATCAATTCATATAACCGTTAATTATTTTCGTCCATCACATCTTTTCCAATTCATTCACATTCTGAGAAATACGCTAAGAATGTAGAAAGGGCAACAAAGTGTTGACTTGGAACATGAAAATATTTTGACAAACGTCATAACTTCGATACAGAGTGGAATGTGTCAAATTTCCAAGGCCAGAGTTGTGATTTTATAATTGTGAATGGAGTATACATGTTCCTGATGAAGTATGGAACTATATTTGATGCCATATTTAGGTATGCTTTCTACTGTACTCATGGATTTTATTTTAAACAATCAGACTGTTTATTTTTGCAAATTTCAAACGACTCTCGTTTGCTCGAAAACGGTTCAATTTAGAGTAATGAACCAGGAGTACATTTTTCGAGTGAAATCATTGGCGCATCAGAAATAATCTTTAAAAACAGAATGATAGCTTCTTCTTTTCAGTCTACAATATAGCTTCAGTCATTATAGGTTGAAATTTATTTGGGATAGCAGTCTATTCAATAAGTATATCCAATTTTATGTGTTCTATTGCAGAATATTTTTCTGAACCTCACAATGAATCATCGATGTTTTTAGATACTCATCAGTAAAAAAGTAGACGACTGAATACAAACCTTCGGTTATTTCTTCTTATGAAACATGGTTGCCTTAATCATAGATATTTGTGTATTTTAGTACTTCTATAGATGCATAGAATAGCTGGTATTGGCAATGATTAGATTTTGTTCAAGACTTTCTTGTCGATCAAAAATCTGTGATGGGGTCCTACTTTTCATTTCTCTCGAAGGGAGTCGCGCTATTTTCCATTGCCACAATAGCGCCATTACCATGAAATATTGCGGATAATTGCGAAAGTAGGACCCGATCTGCAATGCAATGTAGTTAGGAAATATGCTCATTGTAATAGGAAGTTATTTTGTATTGAATGCTGAAAATACTGAGAGTTATACCATTTTAAGATCTCAGGAAAAATATGCAAAATATGAGATTTGAGTTTGATCTTTGTTCAAAAAAACTATGCAGGCGTCCCGAAAATCATAGGTAACAGTCCGTGACGCATCTATCCAGGAATACTTTCCAAAAGTCAGATTGAAAAAATTTCTTCATTTGGAGTCTTGCCATCAAAAAGATTGGCAAAGGGTGGTGTCATCGACGGCAGTGTTGATCCGCTTGTACGTAAATTTCATGTGCCGTCCCTTGTATCCGGGCATGATTCGAATGGTTGCATTTAGCAGTCTTTCCGAAACACCTCGCATAATTAGCAACAATTAGCTGTTTACACACCCAGCAACAAACCGAATTAAAACGGAACGAATCCCATCTCGTTAACCGGCGGAATTCGCAGCGAAACCTTTTAATTCAATTCCTTTGCTAATTACTTTCACGAGCTTGGTTTCTCCGTCTCGTACCCGCGACAATCTTATCATTTAATCTTGAGGTGATAATCAACGGGTTTGTGCCGAGGGATGAGCAGATCGATGGGGTTCTATCTGTGGAACACGGGAAGATCCGAATTGATGGCGATTCCGGAGCAGTCGTGTCCGAGGAATCTCTATTGGAAATTCCTCAGTTCGCAGATAATTACTATGTCACGGGGAAACCGGGAGATGATCATTAATGAACGGGGAGATAATGTCGTCTTACCGCATCCGAGGGGAAGGAACGGATGGTCCGCCCGAGCCAGATCGACAGGTTTTCGTGCCCAGATTTTTTGGAAGAATCTATAGAAGTGTTTTTAAGGGTGTTTCAATAAGAGCGCATGATTTGCGCGCTATGTTTGACAGTCAAAATGTCACAAGATTATGACATGACAGATCGAAAGTTGACAGATGGGAGTCAGCAAACATGGAGCATTACACGGTAGAAAAACGCGTCCTGATTGTCCAAAAATGCAGTAACGGCGAATGGCGAAAGTTGTCGGCTATGGTTACACAGTTTCTTGTACCTCATTAGCGGCCTTTACACATACACGCTTTCCCACACTCCTGGGACTTCGAGGAAAGCGTGCGAGTAATACCATCTCGCAAATCCATAGGGAAAGCGCAATCCTGCCCTTTACACATACGCGCTTTACTTCGCTCTTTCCTATTTCAGGCCTTTCCGTACGGAAAGCGTCTATGTGTAAAGGCCGCTATTTGGAAGCTATTGATATTGACGACATGTGGTTTCAGCAGGACGGTGCCAAATATCATACCGCCTGTAAAACATTGACGAGTTTGCTCTTGGTTGTGTCATTTCCTGACTTGGTGGCCAGAATTGGCCTCCTCGCTCTTGCGATTTAAAGACTTCTGGCTGTGGGGTTATCTGAAGTCACAGGTTTATGCCAATAAGCCTGCAACCATCAAATCCTCAAAATTTTTAACTTCTGGGCTCTCCTCTTAGGTGGCGTCAATGTTTTATTCTCACTCAATTCCTTCTTAGTCTCTTTTCGATAAATCAGGATGTTCTTCCAATTCTTTTCGAAAAATGTTCAAAATTATCTCTTTCTCTTCAGCAGAGAAATGCGACCTTTTGGACCTTTTTCGTGGTGGTCCCCAGATATCACCCTCAGATGCATAGCCGTTTCCGGATTCGACATTGATCTATAAACACTATATACACTTTGTCAAAAGATTTTCCAACACAATACACTTTTCACAACAAAATCTATAAACACTTTGAACAGCTAGACCTTTCACAGTAGCTCTATGTATTTTAACTGGTCTTGTCAATTGAAAACTTCGATATTTATACAAATCAAGATGGCTTTAATCCATTAAGGGAAAGGACCCAAACCTGGTGTATCCCGGAATTACCTTGTCGGAATCTTGCAAGATTCCGACCCAAATCTCTAAAACTCTGGTGTTTCCTGGAATTACCTTTCCGCAATCTCGAGCATCCGAACAAGAAATTATTTAATAAGTAGATGATAATATAAAAACAAAACAGAATTAAAAAATAGGGTACGTCGGATATAAAATGTTTATGACAGTTGCAAATCATAAAAGAAATTTTGCACTAGAGTTATTTGAGGAAAAAAGTTCTAATGTGGGAATTGCTGACTTAAATTATTGGATCATTTCTACCCAGTAGGTACCATTCACAGTCCGTTTCAAGTACGATCCTGGCAGTCTCTTAGCGTCGTTATGACCGTTTCACCAATAGGAGCTTTATTGTGCGCAAACCAGACGATTCTGTTTCGAGATTTCGAGATGATGAAGACGACTGTCGAGTAGTAGAAAACTACAGTTGCCTGAGTTGCTGGTATGTCATTTTGTCCATAGCATGCGGACAAAATGAATTTCGTTTATCCCAATTCATCTCAGAATATTCTATTTTTTGGTACTTTTATTTCATAAGGGTTGATTAGATTTTTTAAAGAAAAGACCAAAGATCATATAGTTGTAGTATTTTGTACGTACTTCCCCTATTCGGTAACGTTATTCAAAATTTCGTCAAAAGGCTACGCATATGCCAGCAAAGCATTGGTGGCCATTCACAGGATATTTTGATCCATACATAATTCCCAAATGTATAATTTTTAAATCAATAAATATTTCAATACTTTGCTACAGAAAACCATGTTTTACTGAAGACTGAAAAACTATACTAACAGCATTGAATTTTATGTGAAAAAGTAGTTCAGGAAATTTGATTCGGCAGGGAAAATGTTTAAGCAACTTTTCCGAAATGCTATTTTGACGCAAGAGATTCATGAAACACAAATAATTGGCAGTTCTATTCACTCCAAGAGTTCTACCGCCTCTCTGAAATGGCTCATCAGAAAAAAATGAAATACAAACAGTGATATTCAAATCAACTCTTGGCGAAATGTAGAGTAAAAAAAGATTATCACCTCAAACATCCTCGTCATCCGAAAAATTCTTCCCGAAATTCCCCGAATAAACAGTTTATACATAATTCATTTCCCTACAATGTCCCTCGAAGTCCCGATCTTTCATAGAATTGTTAATTGCAGTCCTTTTCTGAGAAAACTCGTTAAAAAGTCGAGAAAAAACAATGAATATTAATAAAGTCGACTGGAACAACGGGAATATTTTTAATCTTCTTAGAAGAGAAATAATGGACGAAATGATCGAAAGCTGCAGAAGGCGAAAGAAATTCTTAATCGACCAATGGCGTACCAATCGCTGCCCAATTTACGAGCCCTTCTCCCAACCGGGTGTTCCATTAAGAATCCAATCAAATCAAGTGTGCCGGGTGCTTCGATTCAAGCGCCCTCTTTACGAGAAGGATTATACGCAAGGTGACCTCGTAAACTCGCCGGAAATACCGGGTTCCTTGGTATTGTTATTGGTCAGGCACAGATCCGGTATAAATTAATGATTTTCTTGAATGGAATATCACTTTGTTTTACATCTGTTCTCCGAATGTACTTTGTAAGGGCAAATTGCAGAATTTAGTTTTTCCACTAAAAGCTAGCACCCTGTACACAAGGGTGGATATAGCTTTCATTCGTGGGAGGGGTATGTTTCGTCTTTCATGAATTTATTCAAATTGATCCATTCTTTTTATTATTCTGGATCTTGATAAAGCTGATTTTTTTTCAGTACAGTTCATTATTTGTTTTCTAATGTTCTTCATTTTTTTTTATGGAGAAAGTATTTCATGCGAAAGTTGTTGTTCTCTTAGTGTTTTAGTTTCAATATTGAGTTATGCATAACCCAAATAATTATTGCCCTTCAGAGGTTACAAGGAAAGCGTAATGAAAATTCTGTGAAGCAGATTTTCGAAAAATCAAAGGCAATCACAGGAATACCTTTTGACCGAAAAAAATATAATTTGAATGCATAAAACGTTTATTTTATGAAATTTTAGATTGTATCATTCACCAAATAAAAATTAGTTTCGAGAATCTGAGTGAGATTAGATTTTTAGGATTACTTGATAGGACCAAATATCAATTATTTTCATCCGAGTTTCCTTCCACGTTGATGAATTCATTAACAGGGAATTATCGTGACGTATTTGATGAGGACCGATTGAGAAATGAATTAAATATAATTTATCTGATGGCATGTCATAATGACAACGTTATGTCATCAAAATTGAGTGACATACTCCTTTAAAAATAGTTGTCATTGTGACATGTCGAAAATGCAGTTTTTAATTTTTCGAAAATGTATTGATATAAATGCCATCAGATAAAATTTTGTATGTAATACGAATCATAAACAATCATTATGGCACACGCCGTGTTATCGGACTCGGCTAGGCCTCGCCCGATAACATTCACGACTTGTACCATAATGATCGTCTTTATGATCCTTATTACATAAATAACTATTATAGAGATGAACAATTTCATAAGGAAGATAATATACGGCACCCTCAAATTGATGAATAATCTTGGTATAGTTTCGGTATTTTCGGAGGTTTATAAGCTTGCAACATTAATTGTGACTATCCCTATTACAAGTGTTCAAGCTGAAGAGATTTTTCATGTTTGAAACGCGTTAAAACATATTTGCGGAATACGATATTCCAAAATAGACTCTCGGCTCTCGCAATGATGTCAATAGAGAAGGCATTGTTAGTCGTCATCAGCGAAAATAATGGTAAATTTTTTGAAGGCATTATAGTTAAATTTAATTTATAAAAGGTGATATTATGGCGCATTTCCGAAATTATCATTTTTCACCTATTATTTTTTTTTTAAATTGAATCTACTACTGAGTACACCTCTGAGGATTTCTCAATAAAAAAGTAATTGTAATTATGCTGAATGACATTGATCGCCATCATAATACTGTTTTCTCTCAGTAGATATGAAAATTATGTTGTAGTCAACCACTATGTATCAGATTTTTTTTTATATAATCGCCTCATCAGCTCACGAGGTTAACTTGTTTTGAATATTTCAACCTCAATAATTTACACAATTTTCGTCAACTATTGAACCCGCAGTGTTGCCTTCAAGGAATATTGAACCAGCTTCTCAGAAAGAAAGAAAAATATAGTCCACTTCCGAAACAGGGTAGGTAATAACGATTGAAAATCATGTACACAATGTATGGAATGTTTTATGTGCACCACATTGCGTAATTTTTTTTAAGGACTATTCATGGGGGGAGTAATTACCCCCTCTATCCCCCACCTCGTAAATCCGCCCTTGGCTCTGAGCTTCAGAACAAAACTCGAAAATGAAATATCGAAAAAATTGAAACGAAATAATTCATTAGTTAGGATATTTTTCGGAATATTGGAACTTTCAAATCGTCATAGCTCCCATTGCTTTAGTCGCATCCACATGAGGGTTGTTTATTGTTCATCAGCACTGTCCAAAGTATCCCTATAAACAATAAAATCGATTTCGAAAATCCTAAATTTTTGGGTGGAAAATGCATAAGGGTTGTGACCCCCTCAAAAACCCATATTTGCCATCAACACGAATTCCCTGGAAAATCTAATAGTGTTATTCAATCGATAATGTCTTCAACCCATTCGAATCTTTCAGAATACTCAATTTGGTGATCCCTATCACCCATACTTTGAGTGCTCTGAGCTTCAGAACAAAACTCGAAAATGAAAACACGAATAATTCATTACTTTTGAGGGCTACATGGGTGGTTTTGATATCAAAATGTAGGTTTTCGAGGTCGTTCTATCCAATAAAAAATAATTCAAAGCCCTAACTATCACCGTTTAGATTTTCAACTGTCAAATGGCATTTTTACGAAAAATCGGAAATTTCAAACTGTCATAACCTCCGTCCCTCTCATCGCCGCCAAGAACTATTTATATTATGTTGATCAGCATAGCTCCAAGTATCTCTGTGCGAAATATGAGCGATTTGAAAAATCTTAAATTTTGGGTGAAAAATGCCAAAGGGGTATGACCCACTAAAAACACCATATTTGTCAATAAAAAATATATTTGGGGAAGATCTAACGTTGTTATTGAATTTGGAAATTATACTTCCAATTCGAATCTTCAATAATAGCAATTTTGCGGACCGACTGCGCTCTTGCCTTGATTTGTGTGAGCCCGTGAACAGAACTCGAAAATGAAAAACCGAAAAATGAAAACACGAATAATTCATTACTTATGAGGGCTACATGGGTGGTTTTGGTATCAAAATGTAGGTTTTCGAGGTTGCTCTATTCAATATAGTTATTTTCCTATCAAGGGCGGAAAGTTGTACTTTCCCGCACTAGATTGCAAGCAATCGAGTGCGGGAAAGTTCTTTCCGCTCAAGATAGGAACAATGTTTTTTCTGCAACCGTACCTATTATAAAATGAAAAAAAACTTCCACACAATTCGAATACATATTCGTTTTGACACATTAATTAAGGAGTTTGGGATTCTATGCGGAAAATCATAGACTGTGACATAGAAATGAATACACAGATCCATGTATGCCAGTCAAGTTCTCTTTGAAAATGCAATAATTTTCAAACGGAAATCTGCATTAATAATTAGTTTGACATGGATGAAACTGCATAATTTGGAATATTTGACTAAATATATAAGTAAGTAGATTGAGAGATTTCATGTTAAAGTTATTATTAAACCCGAATTGCGTAAAAGTAACTTTCCCGCACTAGTGCGGGAAAGTGACACTTTCCGAATCGAAAACAATGCGGGAAAGTAGTAAGTTAGGCCCGGTTGTAGAAAACAGAACTTTTCAGAGCCCCAACTATTATGGTTTAGATTTTCACCTGCGAAATGGTATTTTTCGAAATTTGGAGACAACGTCAAGGCCCACACCAGGATTGGCCACAACTATAGACCTGGACCGGCTCTGAAAACCTAGTGTCCATTTGTACCCCTCGTCGACTTATCGAACCTGAAAGGTCACGTGCAATCCATTCCAAAGTCCCTCCAACATATTTCGTTTTTCCGCCCAACTCCCAGACAAAGGAATCGAAATGACGTTGATTATATCTCCAATAGTCGAGCGTATCGGCCCGAGGCATAGGTAATAAGAATTTCAATTCCCTAAAAGAAAATCGAACAGAACTCCGTGCCGTCGTAACGGTATTTCGAGCTGATTCGACCCCCCCAGACCAACAGAACTCGTCAGATTCGAAGAAATTGTTTGGTTCGCGATCATCCGAGGACTCGGGGCTCGGTTGTGGAGGGAGATTAAATTTTGACATGCAGATGGACTAGGCGTATTGTGTTATTATTCGATTCTCGAAGACCTCCACCCAGAAATTTTCGATTTGGAGTGCAACTCTCGGAGTTATTTTTCATATTCATGAAGTTGGAGAGGAGATTAGAGGAGCGCCAGTCGATATGCAGAAATAAAATTGAATGTTGTCGTATTCGGAGTTGTTCGACCTGGAGGAACATATTTTTCTCGAAAATGCTTGGTATTTAGTCTCCGCTTTTCAGCAAGAATATTGTGTGCCTTCAACCTGAGCCTGAAACAAAGTGATGGAGAGAGGACAAATACCTAGGTGTCACACTAGATTGTTAACTCAACTGGAAACTTAACATCGACAAAATTCTTTCCAAGTCCATATGGAATGCAAAAGGCTCTTTGGGAAGCCTTAAGGACTCAAACCACAAAAAATACTCTGGTCCTATATGGCTATACTACGTCCCATTGTCACCTATGCATCTTTAGTATGGGGGACGAAATTAGAAGAGGTCACCACGCTCTTTCATGATCTTTCAGTGTGAAAGATGTTTCTACAACCAGCTGCTTCCAGAAAACGATGAATTACAAGATATTGAATACCAGTACCTAAAAAAGGCAAAAAGGCCCTACCTAGCAACTACAGACCTATCGCTCTGTTATCTATTATTTCAAAGGTCATGGAAAAAGCCATCAACTTCGAGCTCATGAAACATCTGGAACACTCAGGAATTATCAACGATAGGCAATATGGTTTCCGTCATCAGAGATCCCCTGGTGACTTGCTCGCTTACGTCTCACATATATGGCAGCTATCTATCGAGAAATATGGTGAAACCCTAGCCGTAGCACTGGATATCTCCAAAGCATTCGATCGAGTCTGGCATCAGGGACTCCTCGCCAAGCTTCCATCTTATGGTGCGCCCCCAAAGCTATGTTCTCTGCTAGCTAGTTTTCTCTCAATGTAGTGGTCGATGGAGTTTCATCTGACTCTCTACCCATAAATGCTGGTGTTCCGCAGGGATCAATTCTGGCTCCAACACTATTTCTACTTCACATCAACGATTTGCTGGAAGCAACTTCGTGTCCAGTGCACAGCTTCGCGGATGATAGTACCCTCCATACCGTCTTTTCTTCTAGGGCTCCAATACCAGCCCGCCAAATCAGAAACGAACGAGGAAGAAATGTTAACAACATAAATATGGACTTGGCAACAATTCTTGAATGGGGATCTAATAACTTGGTAGAATTCAACGCAAACAAAACACAAGCATGTCTTTTCTCTAGAAAAGCCGATCTTACTGTGCCCAGCATAAAATTGTCGGACGTAACCATACCATTGAAGTCATCCATTTCCATGCTTGGCATTACTGTCGGCAGTAACCTTTCCTGGGAGAATCACGTGAGATCCATTGCTAAAAGTGCATCCCAGAAACTTGGTTTTCTGTTTCGTGCCAGGAGCTATTTCACCTCAAGTCAGCTGCTTATGATCTATAAGGCACAGATTCGACCTGTCCTGGAATACTGTTCGCATATTTGGAGTGCTGCACCTAAACACACCCTAAAACTCTTGGATTCTGTACAAAAAAGGGCAATTCGTCTCGTCGGTGATGCCTCGCTTACAAACTCGCTCACTTCTCTGGAACACCGTAGAAAAGTGGGCGATCTGTCTCTATTTTATAGATATTTCCATGGGCGATGCTCTTCTGAATTATCAGCAATCGTTTCCCCTCTGGCAGTTTCTTCCAGACTGACCCGTCAAGTCTTCACACCCCTTCGTGGTAACTTTGGAGACCTGCAGAACTCTTCAAAGACTCGTTCATCCAACGAACAGCGAGGCTTTGGAACACATTGCCTAGGGAGGTGTTCCCCGAGGCATATAACCTCCAGAAATTCAAGAAGAACACCAATTCCTACCTGCTTGCCCTTGGTTCTCACGATGTCCTCTGAACATTACAGGATATTCCTTTTCGTGAAAACCACAACATAAAAATAAAAATACTACAAAATATGCCCATTCCATCGTATCAACCGTATCCTAGCCTAAATTTAATTAATACGAGGGCTATAAAAAGCCACTTAATCAAAGTTCATACTCACGAATAATGAATGGCATCAAGCATTCGACCGATTAGGCCCTACATTTTGACTGTGAAGTATTGAAAAACGCCAAATTCAGAATGAAAGTGGATCATGATTGGTTTGTTCGTTGATTAACGTGCTTTATTCCGATTCTCGATGGAAATTTACGATGAAATCGGTCCGTTATTATGATGATGATTGGATGAATGGGAATCTTGATTGATATTGGGGTAGGAACACACATATTTTGTTTATTGATCGAAAGCTTCCATAGATGATAGATTCGAATCAATACAATGAGACAACTTCACATACAACCATCTGTTAAATTGTCAACAATTCTACTTCTTTTTCAACTTCTCACATCGTGAGTGCAGTGAGCACAACTGTTTCAAAAATCATCAATCATTTCAGACTGCAAGGTAAATAGAACATAAATACACCAATTCCACTACTTCATATAATCGTGTACACATGAAACAGCTCATTATTGCACATCCTCTTCATTCTCATTGTTCCACGTTATTACGTTATTACGTTTGCGGGATAATCATGATGAAAAATTCTGTATTCTTAATTGTTATAGATCTCCCTCAGGCAATGAGGACTTTTTTCTCAGGAGTCTTGAAAGTATTTTGGACCATATTTATGAACCGAATTTGAAATTTATTGTATGTGGGGATTTTAATATCGATACACTCACAGATAATGATGTACATCGTAAGTTGTTAAATAGTTTGTCTTACTTCAATGTGGGATCAAATCTTGTGAAATGGCCAACAAGGGTAACAAATACCAGCGTTACATCGATCGATGGTGTATTCGTGAATTTCCCTTATTCTGGGATAGTTTGTGTATTTGACAACAATGTTTCAGATCACCGTTCCATATTTGTTGAACTGAAAACTGAATCAGCTGCTCCGCCTATTTTTTTGTAGAAAACGATATTTCACGGATGGTGCAATAAATAATTTTATCAACAGTATTTTACATGAGGACTGGAATCATATTTATAACATGACAGACACTAATCTGGCATTTGATAATTTTATTGAAATTTTCCTGTACCATTTTAACGAACACTTTCCTCTCATATGTGGGCGAATAAAATATGATACCGGGAAAAACTGGATTAACAGTGAAGTCCGTAAATCAAGCGACAATTTGAAAAATTTACATGTGCTCTCCAGATCATATCCGCAATTTCGTGAATATTACAGAGAGCAGAAAAAGAAACATGAAAAACTCTTGATGTCGACAAGGAAATCATTTTACCAGAACAAAATTGCGTCTTCTGATAATCTGACAAAAACCGCGTGGAAGATTATTGCTGATTTTTCAAATAATAAGAAAAAACGAGATGATAATATATCATTGATTTCTGACGATGAAACTGTATATGAAAGTCCTCAAGAGGTGGCTAATGTTTTCAATGCATTTTTCAGAAATGCTCCACTTGATGTCCTTTCAAATATCTCGCATTTTAGAAGTAGTTCTGTTGAAAGTTCGAGATCAAATTCGGAATCTCTACTTTTATGTCCGTATACTACTCTTGAACTGAACGAACTTTTGTCGAATAAAATAAAGAATTCTAGATCGTGTGGTTTCGATGACGTGCCTCCATTTTTGTTGAAGAGAGTTGTTCCTTTTGTGTTGTCGCCTTTGACTTACCTGGTCAATCTCACATTTTGTAATGGTAGTTTTCCGGACTTTTTGAAGACTGGTAAGATAATTCCTGTCTTTAAGAAAGGAAATCGAAAAGATGTTAGGAATTATCGTCCCATAACAGTTCCTTCTATCTTCTCTAAGATATTCGAATACTGTTATTTGAATAGACTTCTGCCGCACCTTAGAGCGGGCAATATAATTATGAGGGAACAACATGGATTTCAATCGTCGAAATCTGTGAGTACTGCAATCCACTCCTTTTATCAGGTTTTGACGGGTATTATGGATGCAGGAGGCTGTCCTGTTGGCGTCTTCTGCGATCTCAGCAGGGCGTTTGACTGTGTCCACCACGATATTTTAATTAAGAAGTTAGAAAATGTTGGTGTCAGGGGACAATCTCTGAAGTGGGTTATTTCATATTTGTCTGGGCGTCGGCAATATGTTGTTCTCCCGAGTATCGTGGATCGATCGGTAAATGCGTGTAACTCTGATTGTCTTCATGTTGGTATGGGCGTTCCACAGGGGTCCATATTGGGTCCAATCCTTTTTTTAATATATATAAATGATATTGTGACAGTTGACCCATCTGTACATTTTACATTATATGCGGATGACACGTCCATTTTGATATCTGACAGATCCACTACTTCGCTTGAATCGGACTGTAATAACTTTTTAACTCGACTCTATGACTGGTTTTGCACAAATTCCCTTCATCTTAATGCTGAAAAGACAAACTATATTCGTTTTCATAATAGGCAGAAACAATGCGAAAATATCGATGTGAACATTAATAATAACTTGATTGTCAGGGTACCTTATGTAAAGTTTTTGGGACTATATATTGACGAGTGCCTTGATTGGAGGAAGCATTGCGAAACAGTAGTTTCGAATATGAGTCGCACATATTATTTAATAAGAAATTTAAGATCTGTTCTCACAACCGACCAAGTGATGATGCTGTATCGTGCTCATGCTGAGTCTCGACTGCGCTACTGTATAGCATTCTGGGCGTTGTCTCCTGGATTTAGTGACGTTTTTATTTCGCAAAAAAAGATAGTACGATGTATCGCTGGTATTTCCCGCATGACAAGTTGTAAGGAATATTTTAAGAGGCTGAATATCCTGACGTTGCCTAGCCTCTACATTTTTGATGTTTGTGTGTATGTATATGAAAATGTTGCGCTTTTTGTGAGAAATAGCCAGGTCCATTCATTTAATACTAGGCAGTGTAACAATTTTCATATACCTTTTTCAAGGCGTAATGCTCACTTTTTTTCACCTGCTATAAGTGGGCAAAGAATTTTCAATAAGTTGCCCTTGGCAGTTAGGACTAGTGGAAGTTTAAAACTGTTCAAGTTGGAGTTGAAGAAATTTTTATTAGATAGGGTTTTTTACACAATTGATGAATACTTTGATTCTTGAATTGCCTCAGATATTCGGTTTTTAGTTTGTAGAATTTTGTATTTTTTTGACTCATCCTATACAAATTGTATTTGTCTTGAAGGAAATAAAGTTTATTATTATTATTATTATTATTATTAAAAAGCATTTAGGTAGGGAAACGCCTAGGTCATCCTCCCGCACCTAATACAGCCAATTTGGTCCTTTCCAACTGGGTCATATCGACCAACTATTTACCCTTTTATCGCTGTCAATATTTCTGCATTGCGAACAACGTTGCTGCGATAATTGCCACGTCATTATCCGAACATTGGTGCGGACAACCAAGCGTTGACCGCTGATCTGCCAGCGTTTCGTGTCAGGGTTTTGTCAGTTGACAATCGGGGGTGGCCGAGGGGGTGGTATCCGAGCCCCTACCGCACCGGTGCGGGGAGTCATATTTGCCGACTGGAAATCGTATGGATTTTACACCCGAATTAACTAATTGGATGCTATTCATTGGGATACTTCGGGTGTAATGATGACTTTTGTGGCGGATAAAGATTGATTTTCCGCTGGTGTGTTGGTGGAATTGGCTTGACTTCACGCCACTATGTTTCGGTGGATATTGGACGATTTTCAGCTATTCTTGAGACATGTTTTCAAGGTCCTGGGCAATATGGTTCTATTCATTTTCATTGGTTCTGATTTTGATGTTTTGAAATCATTTTTTCTTTTAACTCATTGAATCCTCAACATGGTCCCAAGATATACACCGATCTAGGTGTTGATTTCTGAGGTGATAAGCGTCTACTTCAAGAAACCAATGAGGATTGAAAACACTCCAAATCCGACAATCATTTCAAATCCCAGCACACTTATAAAAATATACACTCACCACTATACATATGCTTTATCTGTAAATGTTCCATTATTTCAAGAAAACAGTCGAATACTTTGTTATTTTTATTTTGAGTCTAGATCTGCCATTGACGACTGAATCTGATAAATTTCGTGAGAAGCCTTGATTCTCCATTCAAAAAGTGCCTTGAATTTTTCCAAGTTTACGCCCTCAATTTTTCACCTGAAAGCTTGATTTTTTTTTAATTGGAGTTGAAGAACGTCTTGAGGGCACACCAATTTCTTCTCTTAGATCAAATTATTTTTTCGCGCGAAAAAATCGGCTACAGCACCGATTCTCCATCCAAATAGTGTCTTTCATTTTTCCAAGTTTACGCCCTCAATTTTCCACCTCAAAGCTTGATATTCTCTTTAAATTAAAGTTAAAGGATGTCTTGAGGGCACTTCAATTTCTTCTCTTCGAAAAAATTATTTTTTGCATGAGAAAATCGGGTTGAATTTGAGAGTCTATGAGAATTGACTTCATAATCGTTTTTCGGCGGTTGTTCATCAATTTCTTTTTAGAAAATTCATTGGAGTTCCCTCGAAAAATCAATTTTCTATATTTGAAAAAAAAATCCGATTGGATAGGCGCTCAATTAATGCAAAAAATTATGGAAATACTGAAAACATTTCCAGAAAGTGTGAAATCGCAGAGAACTTTCTGAAATTCCATCAGGAGAATCAAAAGAAAAAATCATGCTTTCAGATAGAAAATTGAGGGCGTGAACTTGGAAAAATGAGAGGCACTTTTTGAATGGAGAATCGGTGCTGTCGGCCAGAGTATAACGACCCCTTAAAGCAGCAGCATGAACTTAAATACTCTTCTGATTAATTCAAAGTTAACGGGTGTCAAAAAATCAAAGATAAAACTTTTGGAAATGTGTAGGGAATGAACCTTCCTCTTCTTTACCTATCTTCAGTATATTCTTCTACGTAATCTTCTTCACAGTGTTCCGCAAAAAAAAACTGTCAAGCTGTTATTGATGCCAGTGGAGGCCATACATTGTATTGACAGTCTCGAAATGCTTGAATTCTCTGGGAATGAAATCTCGTTATTTTACTCGATTTCTCTTAATATACGCTGCAGACCTACAGGGTAAAATTAATTTGCAACTTGAAATCATATTAATAAGAAGTTTCATCACATAAATCTTATTTTTACTACATTTTTTTGCAATTCAAGTCAATATCACTAACTCATGTGGAGCAGTTTATTTGGGAATTAACGCGCCAATGAGACACGAAAAATAACATGTCTTGTTAACAGAAAAAATGGGAGAAATATACGTTCCTTCATATTCGATCGTGAAATGTATCGAAAAGAAACGAGATGAGTAGTTCCAAGTTGCTCCTTCCAAATTTTTTCAGTGCTTTTGACCATTCCTCATTTGCGGAAGTTCCAGACAAGAAAACTCAAGAAACTTTTAATGACTGCAGGAGTATCTACTTCGGAAAGTAATATATAACATTTCCGAGATGAACGCGAAGGAAGGAAAGCCTTATAACCCCAGCATCTTTTCAGCAGGGCGCTGTAGGTCCTTGGAGGGTACAGAAGTGCGAACAGAAGAAATGGAGAGCATTCAGTTGCGGATCGCAAAGACCCTTTCCTATCTCTCGAGAGGGCAGTGTGATGAATCGCCCCCCGATATTCACTTGTTACCGATGCATCTTTATACCTAGATAGGATCTAATGGAACTTGATGTTTTTATGTTGGGGATGAGATACTTCTTCGAGTTCGAAAGGCTACTCAGAGCTGAAACACGATAGAGATGGAAACACCTTCGTTGGGACTACAAAAAATCTTCGCATTCACCTTACCTATCTTCAGAGCCTTAAATCATGGTCACTCAGGAATCAAAGGAGACGAAGAGGGCAACACCTTAGCCAGAAAGGTATCACAAACGCCACTTACTGGCCCAGACTCTTTTCTTGGTATTGGCAAATGGGCCTATTAGAGATTTTTATGGTGAAGGACGATACTGGAAGAAGAGCACCCTGAAGGATTCTTCCAGAAGTGGATACAATTATGGGAGGAACGAGGATTTAACTTTTTTGGAGCCCTATCAGATGTAACCCTCTTACCAAACTATGAACTTTATGCAGAAATTAATTTCTTATCAAGTTTATATAGTTTATGATATTTATCTTTCACTAACTGGCCCGGCGAACTTTGTTTCGCCTAAATAATACCTACTTACGGTGGATTTCACAAATCGTAATTACCATCGCCATCTAGTGACGATAATATCAAATATATTACCTTCACGACTACGCCACACCCACAGTGTCTAGATAATATAAGACTGATAAGAGCCATTAACCGTAGCGACACCTAGTGGCCTTATTCAAAAGGAGGAAAAGCATTTCCTACATAAACGAATTTTTCAGAGTTTTAATGTATTTTATAATAACCAGGCCGTAGACGAATCCATAAATGAAGTTTCATAACAAACAGTCCATCCGATCTCGAGTTATAAATGGTGTAACCAACAACTTTGTTTTATATATATAGATTAATATTCGGTTGGGAGACCATTCAGATCCTAAGAAACACCAATAATAATGTAACTTTATGCATTGAAAGCTAACAACGAGAGGTTCCTAGATATGAAAAAATTTCAATCTTCTGAAACCTTCATCATATCGCTCATAAGAAATCTACATTTGTATCGGTATCTGTCGTTTTCCGAAATATTCAGATAAAAGCTTTGGAAGTCTGTTGTGAAGTGTCAATTATTTTTCATTTCAAAGAATTCTCAGAAAAACGAATGCACCTCTATTTCCTCGATTCACTAACCATTAGTTGATCGAATACTCTTGTCTATCTCGAACACAGATCGAAGAAAAACAGCAATTATCAGGATTCAAAGTATTCAGGTCTTCGATCTTACTCACAAGACCCAGAGATTCCATTCAGTCGATGTCGACCATCGTCCCTCTCAATCAATTTCATTAGTTTCCCGAAAAATGCCCTAATCGATGTCTCTTTCCTGAAGGTAAGTAAGTAATCACCCAGCAATCAGACTAAAAGGATTTCGGAAAGCGTACCATGAAATTTATGGGCGATTTTCATGTCAGGATTATATATTATGCTCGGGAGTCGAATTGATACATTACGCTGTCACGATGTTTAAATGCATTCCTTGGATTCGACTAGATTGCCACTGATTTCCTGGCACACCTGTTGTACGTGCACTTGTGGAAGGAGAATAAATATTGAGACGCTGTCATTTCCTTTTTTGTATTCGTGGGGCAATTGGCATACGCTCCGTGAAAAGATTCATTGATCTTGGAAAGGAATGAGATTTCCACACAATCAGATCGTCAGAGACCTCCATATTTACTAGTCTTGCCAGAACGAATCAATCAAATAAACTGCTCCACATGAGTTAGGAATATTGACTCCAATTGCAAAAAAATATTGTTAAAATAAGATTCTTGTGATGAAAATTCATGTTAATATGATTTCAAGTTGCAAATTAATTTTAGCCTGTAGGTCTGCAGCGTATACAGGATGGTTAAATAAAATCGAGTAAAATAACGACATTTCATTCCCAGAGAATTCAAGCATTTTAAGACTATCAATACAATGTATGGCCTCCACAAGCATCAATAACAGCTTGACATCTTCTTTGCATACTACACACGAGGTTGTTGAACATTTCTTGAGGAATTTGGTTCCATAAACGGGGCAGAAGCTCTCTCAGATCATTTAAGGATTCTCGGGTAGGTTGATGATTATCTAATCTTCTTTGGAGCATATCCCATGCATGGTCTATGCAATTCAAATCTGGTGAGTGCGGAGGTATTGGTAACTGTGGAATACCAAGCTCCTCGCGCGCATTCTCAACTATGGCTGCACGCGGTCTAGCATTATCGTCTAGAAATTGAAAAGTTTCACCAATAGCAGCGTAAAAATTTGGCACAACATTGTCAATGACATGCTCCCTATAGTGTGAGGCGGTCATATTTCCAGAACAAATGTGTAGATCTGTGCGCCCGTTGAAACATATCCCGGCCCATACCATAACACTACCCCCTCGGAATGGATGGACTTCTTGGACATAGCGACGATTACGGGGTATGCCTGGGATTGTCCATACCCTTATTCTTCGAGAATCTGAAAATGGTCCATATCTGGATTCATTAGTGAAAAGGACACTACACCATTACCATTGATCGTTCCAATTGATATGTTGCCTTGCCGATTCCAGTCTTTGACGCTTATGGTCACGTGTTAATGGAACTCCTCTTAATGGACGTCTAGGACCTAGATTCACCACTCTTAAACGTCGTCTGATGGTTTCGATGGAAACTTGGACCCCATCTGCATTTTGAAGAGTATTCCGTAGCATTCTACACGTAGGTGTAGGGTTTCTTTTCGCCGAAACGGTGATGAAACGATCCTAAGCAGGTGTTGTTTTTCGTCGCTCACCAAGCCTTGGTCTTTCCAACACGGAACCTGTCTCTCTGAACCTATTCCAAAGTCGAGATATCACACTTCTTTGGCTGACTTGGAGCCTTTCCGCTACATCAACCTCAAGAAAGATTTTTCATACAAAACCTGAAATATTTGAAAGTGTGGTATGGGTACAAAGCTGAACGATGTATCAATGGAACGTATTCAAAAACGCAAAGGATACTGCCCATTTTGGACTGATTCGTATTACCATCTGACTATCCTTATTCACGGATCCTCATTACCTACTGATTCCTATTACCCACTGATCGTCATTACCCACTGACTCTCATTACCTATTGACCCTCATTACCCATTGACCCTCATTACCCTCGTTCTCCCGACGAAATGAATACACGTATAACCACATCCACAAACGAGTTGAAACCAAATTTGATAGTGAATCTTCATGAAGATAACAAATCGGGCGGTCATTTTCAAAGGTGCAGTATTCATGAACGAGTGAGCGTTGGCAGAATGGAAACAAACGAGCATTCGTTTATCCTGAATTACTTAAACAATCTATTTGCCGAAGCTAGTGCACTGCATGCCCATTCATACATATAACTACTTTAGAAGATTCGGGATTTACCAAAATCCGTGGCTAATAAAAGTGAGGGAATTTATGGCCAGATTGTTGTACGGCTGAGGACAACGAGAACTTTTGCCGGCTTAAACGAGTCTAATTGAATTCGGTGCAATTAAAATTGTGCACGTTCTGAGGATAACGGGCAATGTCGATTGTTTTTCGATGGGATGTGCTGCAGGATATATGTTTGAGTAAGTTTAGTGGCGAAAGATGAGGTCGATAGATATTGGTTGTGTTTTTGAGATTTAAATTGAAATAAAACATGGGTAATTAAGATTGAAGCCGATTTTATTTAATTGGACGATAATTTCATGACATTTATGTTTTGAAAATAATTTCCTGCATTTGTCAACCACGTCTAGCTCTGAGGAACCGCATTCGACCAGACCAATTTTGGAACACTTTTTCGAGTAATTTAGGCGATATTTCAGCAATAACACGAGTTATGTTGGCTTCCAAAGTGCCGTTTGTTTCTGGTTCATCAGCATAAATCATTGACTTCACAAAACCCCAAATAAAATGATCCATTGGAGTTATGTCGCATGATCTTGGAGGCCATTTCTCGAAATAATGTTATTACCAAACAAACGACCCTTATTATTGTCAAGTGGCTTCAGTTATTGAACCAGTTGGATCTTGTATGGGTGTGGACCAAGATCTTTACGCAAATTCTTCCAGGTGGAGGATGCACAGAGTCCAACTTGTTGTGAACGTCGACGAATAGACAAATCTGGATCTTCATTAACACTATCACTTACAGCAGCGATATTTTCTTCTGTACGTACAGTTCTTTGTCTTCTGTTATTATTGCATCGAATAGAGAAAATGTTGTCCGAAATCTATCGATAATAAGCTGCTCTGATGGACGATTATGTAAACCATAAATTTCACGAAGTGCTCTATAAATTTGGCGAATAGAACACTGATTTTGAAAATAAATTTCAACAATTTGTAAACGTTGTTGCGGCGTGAGTCTTTCCATGATAATTTTTCAATGCTTACTGAACAGAAATGTCAAAACAACATGGCTTCTACCTTCTGTCAAATCACAGTTATCCCTATTCTATCACTCTAAAAAAAACATCCGATATTCTCCTCACAATTGTAGTTCAATTCGAATCAAAACCACATTCACTTCGGCCATTTTCACAAAACGTCTTCTAAAAAGATGGGAAGTTTTGACTGAGGAATTACCAGTATTCAGTTCACCTAATTGTTGAAAATTTCAGGGGAAAAAATGTTGAAAATCGTTCAAAAATCGCTAACATGAAGTTCGGAGCCTCTGTCTGCTCGTTCATTCTCTTTTCAGGTAGATCCGAATTTTCCAGATCAAGAAACGAAATTAAAAAATGAGAGCAGGTGTCAAAGGGATCGTTCATGATCCCGGAGGATCATTGGTTCCATTTTTTCCCGATAGAATTGAATGCCATGAACTATCAATCGAAAACTCGAATTCTTTTGAGCAGAATGCTGCTAAATGTCATATCAATTTGAAACGGCAATTTTTTCGCAGAAATGAAAACTATTTCAGAAAGAATTATTCAACAGTCGTGGACAAAGATTGTTGTCCTACTCGAATATTGTGGTTTACCAGAAGATACTTTGTTCAAATACACTGCGCAAAAAAATTAAAGCACATTATGGAAATCTCAAAGGACCCCGCACTTTTTATAGGTAAAGTGGCGACCGGTCAAATTTTCTGAAAGTTTGGTATGTTGTTGTACCCGACTCAGTGACCAAAAGTGTCAATGGGTCCAACCCAATCCTATGGCTAGTTTTCCAAATACGGGGTGTTAAAGTTGAAAATTGCCCAAATTTTCGGATTTATTCTTTGATTATTAAGAGTTGGATTGGATTTCTGTTGCATACACACGTTTACTACATGTTCTAGTAATGAAATTAGTGGATACGTATGATTAAAATATTTATATTTACAGGGTGATTCACGAATATACGACGTTAGTTTCTCACCAAAATTCACTTTTTCTACTGTGACGTCAGGAAGGCATATTTTTGAAATGTTCTTTTCGATTTAGTATTATGACGACCAAATACTGCGCAGTGCATATTTTTTATACAGGGTGTTTCACAGAGAGAACCACTAGACATAATGATTTCTTTTTAGGATTAATTCGAATCCCTGTATTTTTGAATTGATTTTTGGGAAAAGTAATACCACAAACATATGTGTTTCTCTAATTTCCAGAATATCCATGGTGGTTTATTCAAAGGAAGGTATTCCATTCTGAGAAAAGTTCGAAAAACATGAACACCCTGTATTCGAAAATTTCCTCGGTCAAATGCAACTATTTTCTCACTATATATTGATTTCTACAACATCTCCAGACGTATGAATTCTGAATCCGATACTATGACCAGTTTTCGAGATACAGGGCGTTGAAGTGGAGAATAAATGATTTTATCACTTTTTTTTCAATTGAAAAGGCGGATCGATTTTATGTTGTGCCCATGAGTTCAATATGAGTACAGATAAGATGCGCATGGAAAAGTTCAGCTAAAATATTTACTGTTACAGGGTGATTCACGAATAAATCACAAAAGCTTTTGCAAACACTCGATAATTCCATAGAGAAATTATTCCATGAAGTTAATACCTAGTCATTCACAATTTTCAGTCTGAAATACTTCATTATGATTACTTTTCATACAGGGTGAGCTCTACAGGCAACCATACCAAAAATACTTATGCTATTGTGATTTATTCGTGAATCACCCTGTAACAGTGAATATTTTAGCTGAACTTTTCCATGCGCATCTTATCTGTACTCATATTGAACTCATGGGCACAACATAAAATCGATACGCCTTTTCAATTGGAAAAAAAGTGATAAAATCATTTATTCTCCACTTCAACGCCCTGTATCTCGAAAACTGGTCATAGTTTCGGATTCAGAATTCATACCACTGGAGATGGTGTAGAAATCAATATATAGTGAGAAAATAGTTGCATTTGACCGAGGAAATTTTCGAATACAGGGTGTTCATGTTTTTCGAACTTTTCCCAGAATGGAATACCTTCCTATGAATAAACCACCATGAATATTCTGGAGATTAGAGAAACACATATGTTTGTGGTATTACTTTTCCCAAAAATCAATTCAAAAATACAGGGTTTCGAATTAATCCTAAAAAGAAATCATTATGTCTAGTGGTTCTCTCTGTGAAACACCCTGTATAAAAAATATGCACTGCGCAGTATTTGGTCGTCATAATACTAAATCGAAAAGAACATTTCAAAAATATGCCTTCCTGACGTCACAGTAGAAAAAGTGAATTTGGTAAAAAACTACCGTCATATATTCGTGAATCACCCTGTAAATATAAATATTTTTAATCATACGTATCCACTAATCTCATTACTAGAACATGTAGTAAACGTGTGTATGCAACAGAAATCTAATCCAACTCTTAATAATCAAAGAATAAATCCGAAAATTTAGGCAATTTTCAACTTCAACACCCTGTATTTGGAAAACTAGCCATAGGATTGGGTTGGACCCATTGACACTTTTGGTCACTGAGTCGGGTACAACAACATACCAAACTTTCAGAAAATTTGACCGGTCGCCACTTCACCTACAAAAAGTGCGGGGTCCTTTATTCTACAACTGAAGGTGTTCTCAATGATAATTATTTTTATCAGAATTATGCATGCATATGTTATCCACTTTCGAAGTTTTTCTTCAATACAGATGTTTTCTCCCAGCAGGAATAAAAAAAGATGATATTATCAGATTTTGAATGTATTGGCTCCATTCTAAAGCGGCCCCTAGACGGTCAATCATGAATGACAGTCTGACTGAACAATAAGATTGTCAATCCTGCCTTCATTCTTGAAGCCCCTACACATATCATTCAAACTGACAGTCTGATTGAAATGACTTCAGCTCAGTTGAAATCTGAACACTAAATAGTACGCTTCTTATTATTATTAGTATAATGTCTCCAAATAAAAAAAGTAAAGATAAGGCTTATTGTTTTCCTTGCATTGGGCACCAAGAAGACAATAAAACGTCTTTCACTGTGGCATTTGGCTTTATTTCTTTATATATGTTGAGGAATTTTTCCAATGCAACATTTTTTTATATTTATTCATTTAACTGGGATGGAATTTATTCCACAGTTCGGGGAAAGATTCATAAACATTTATGAATCTTGAAGGCAGTTTCGATTGTTTACCCTTTGGGGCAATCCGTCCTCCATGCATTAATAAAATAAGACTGAGGAAAAGAATGATAGAATCACTACATCACCATTCAGACTGTCAGTCTCCCCTCCACTCAACGTGATTGAACCGCGGATTTCAAAATATTTGGAAATCCGTCAGTCCATTCGTCATTCCATCAGTATAGACCTTACACCTTAAATCAGAATGTCAATCTTTGCTCTGATTGTCATTCCGAATGATCGTGTAGGGGCCATATTAAATCAGTTGTTCTCGATCAATTCTAGTGATCAATAGTTTTTTTTTCGTTTGATTTTCTACACTCGATCGCTATGCAACGCGAAACACGCAATTTGACCCAAGAGGAATGTGCCCAAGCAGTAGTTTTGCGAGAAGACGGGTGGACATACACAAGAATTGCAGAAAGGTTTGGAGTTTCCCATAAAAGTGTGTCCAGAATGTTGCAGCGATTCAGGGAGACAGGTATGAATGTCCGAAGACCAGGACAGGTAGACCACGGGTAACAACTGCCATTCAAGAACGTTACTTGAGAGTTTCTTCGTTGAGACAACGGTTGGCAACCGCTCGCCTCCTTCTAAATCAGCTTGAGCAAACTCATGAGGTGCAAATTAGCACTCAGACAATAAGAAATCGCCTCAGAGAATATGATTTAAGGCCTCGAGTCGCGGCAAGAGGCCCAGCTCTTACCCCAGCCCATCGATGGGCGCGTTTGGATTTTGCGAGAGAGCATATCCATTGGGAAGAGGCCGATTGGGAAAGAGTTCTCTTCACAGATGAGTCTAGATTCTGCCTCTACCATTGTGATCGACGTTCCCTTGTATACAGACGTCCACATGAAAGATATGCTCAGTGCAATTTCCTGAATACTACTGGTTTCGGGGGAGGATCGATTATGGTATGGGGTGGAATATCTTTGACTGCTCGCACAGACGTAGTGGTCGTTGGTAATGGAGCTATGAATGCTGATAAGTATATAAGGAACATTCTTGAAGAGCATGTAGTCAGAAGTGCCATTTGCCCCATACATTGGTGAAAATTTCATTTTTATGGACGATAATGCCAGACCCCATCGTGCGCGCATCGTTCAGGAGTACCTTGAAGAGGTTGAAATCTCTCGAATGGAATGGCCAGCAAGAAGTCCAGATCTAAATCCGATTGAGCAGGTTTGGGACAACCTCAATAGAAGGCTGAGAAGTTCAGAAAATCATCCAGCTACTCTTAATGACTTAGGAATCCAACTCGGAGAAATCTGGGAAGGATTAGATCAGAACATTTTAAGATCACTCATTTTGAGTATGAACCATCGTTGCCGAGCTGTAATTAACTCAAGGGGTGGAAATACCAAGTATTAAATCACTTATCAGCATTTCAGTATTTTGAAAATTGTTCATTTCTCTTCTTTCACATAAGATTCGGTGAAATCCTGAATTTTTCTTCCATTTAATGTTTCTTGTTTAGTTCAAAACCTTCCCGAGAGAACATAAAAAATAAGTTTTAAAGTCAATGTTGAGTTAACTTTCATTAAAATGGAGATTTTCAGAATGTGCGTTAATTTTTTGCGCAGCGTATTTACTTCTTTGATCCAAAAACAACAAAATTTTGTAAAATTACTTCACCCAATCAAATTCTTCTTGCCCTTTTCATTCCGACAATAAATTTCTCCGATACAAAGTCCAGACAGCCGCCCTACGCCCAGTCCCCCCTGCCATTCATCCCCATCCCCGGAAAGTAGTTATGGCAGATTGAGCCGAGTGATTTCTCCGGGACTCCGGCGTGTTTTTCATTTGTTTTTGAATGAAAGGATACACATCAGACGGACTAAACGGGGATAGGTTTTTATGGACGCAGAGGTCGGTCCGTTCGCGTTGGAGAAGGAAAAAAGAGAGCTTGTCCCCGTTTAATTCCGGGACTTCACTTAACGGTCGGCGTTATTGATGAGGTCCCGCGTATCCTGAAATATGGACGGGAACGGAATTGCAGGATGTGTCAGGGTGGGATCGCCATCGGACTGCATAATCACTATTTGATTTCCTCGAATCCTGTCTGTGTGTGTGTTTGGATCGCCGGTGATTTTTCAACTGGGATAATTGGGTTTGTGAGATCGTTTCGCTAGGTGCATGATATACGCTATCGTGTTGTTCGTTTCTCATGGCGGAGTATGATTTTTTTTGATTTTTCGAAGGGTTACGACGAAACGATTCGTTTTCGCCGATTGGAAATTCGAATAACAGGTATCGGATATTTTTTAGAGTGATAGGACTTTGAATTGAAATAATAGTTATTTAATCAACTAGTTCATTAATGACAGCGATGAATGGTCGAAATATTTTAACGCGTGAGCGGAGCGAGCGCGTTAAAATATGAATTCATGAACCAAAAAAATTTTTTTCGAAAAACTTTGGTGAGAATCGAACTCTCCACTTTCGATTTACTAGCGTCGCTTTGGTAACGGAAATTTAAGATTAAAATGAACCCAATTCATACTCGTAGAGAGTTCGAATCCTATCAAAGTTTTTTGAAAAGAATTTTTTTGGTTTATAAATTCATATTTCTGTCCGGGTCATTCTGGTAGCCCATTAGCACAATTTTGGCCTCCGTACGACTTCCAGTTTTTTTAATAAAAATTATGAAAGTTCTCCGAGCGTAATCTTTGGATGGCTACAAAAAGAAAACCCATGGATATTTTTTTATTCTGTTTTCACCCAAGTATTCAGAATTAAAGATAGTTCAACCATGAAAAATTCCAATACTTTTGGGCGAATTTTTTTTTCCACTGAAGACATGTAAAAAAAAAGTTCGAGAGTTCTAATTTTGAAAAAATTATTTCACGGAAAATCTTAGAAAATCGAGTAAGTTGAAATAATGCTTTTCAAATTGGCAACCGAGAAAAAAAAATTCAAACTTTTCAGGCTTTCCGCCATTTTGAAATTTTTTTTTCAGAATTCAACATCTCAATTGAATTGAGCCCTAAAAAATACTAAGATGTGACTAGTAACCGTTAGTTCAAATATCACGCATAACTCACCACAGTCATCAGAATATTGTTCAAAGTTGACATTTAACACCCTGTATCTCGCTTATGCGTCGAAAACGGGGTATATGTCATGAAGCAGAAAAGACTTGAATATTACAAGAGAGAAATTTTACCTGCTCAAATTTCATCTCGAGTGGTATTCGACATGACTATTTCACGAGAAAATGTGTCTGAAGATGGTCACATTGGGCTTGTATTGCGCTATTTGACAAATAAGTATTCATCATAGATCAACTAAACGTTGTTTGTTTTCTCTATTCTATGGTATTCATTCCCGAAGCTATCTATGAATTTGAGAAACGTCAGAAATTTTGTCATAAGTAATATCATAAGTGCATCAAATTTTTCCGAAAAAAATCGAAAAAACACGTTGCTAAGTAATATTTTAACAAGAAGCATGAGTGCAGGTGGCAACAAAAATCCGAGTCGAAGACGAGGATTTTTGCACCTGCACGAATGCTTTTTGTTAACAAAATATTACTTTGCACTGTGTTTTTTCGATTTTTTTCACAGGAAAAATTAGATGCACGAATGGTATTTGGCAAGAATATTTCATGAGTAACAGATTATTCTGGATGCATCTATGTATGTATTATCAATTTTCGTTGACAACAACTGTCAAGTTTTGCCGCGGGTTAACCCGAAAAAACTGCTGACAGCTGCTGCCATACAGTTTTTCCATCTAGAAACCATTTGTGATTCAAAATTGCGCGTTTCTGATTGGTGTAAATTAAGACGAGGGAAATAGTCGTAAGTAATATCATGAGTGCATCCAATTTTTCCGAAAAAAATCGAAAAAACACGTTGCTAAGTAATATTTTAACAAGAAGCATGGATGCTGGTGGCAACAAAAATCCGAGTCGAAGACGAGGATTTTTGCACCTGCACGAATGCTTTTTGTTAAAAAAATATTACTTTGCATTGTGTTCTTTCGATTTTTTTCACAGGAAAAATTAGATGCCCGAATGGTATTCGACAAGACTATTTCAAGAGTAACAGATTATTCTGGATGCATATTTGTATGTATTATCAATTTTCGTTGACAACAACTGTCAAGTTTTGCCGCGGGTAAACTTGAAAAAACTGCTGACAGCTGCTGCCAAACAGTTTTTCCATCTAGAAACCATTTGTGATTCAAAAATGCGCGTTTCTGATTGGTGGAAATTAAGACGAGGGAAATAGTCGCTGAAAAACCAACTTGTTGGTTTTGCCGATGTGAATCGATGAGAATCGAGTGTTGCTGAGGAAACTTCCTCAATAAAAATGGAATGAGTGAAATAGTCTTTCAAATAAAAAAAATTTAGCTTCAATCTCAATTTAAATGTGATTTTTTTTCA
The DNA here is from genome assembly GCA_910592335.1 of Adalia bipunctata. Classification (NCBI taxonomy): domain Eukaryota; kingdom Metazoa; phylum Arthropoda; class Insecta; order Coleoptera; family Coccinellidae; genus Adalia; species Adalia bipunctata. The sequence continues at coordinate 9,228,583 of OU342948.1, read as the reverse complement.
ATTCAAAGTTACATCATTCTAAAAAAACACACGATACATAACTGAGACATTCTTCTTTGTGCATGACCAGAAAACAGTACTCGAGTAATAATGTTCATTTCCGAGACGGAAATAGCTGGTTCCATCAAAGTAATACGAAAAAAGAAAACCTTTCGTTCGGTTCTGTCGTTTGGAAGTCCAGCCACCGCAGCACAAAGCGTTTAGCAACATGGCCGAAATGAAAACGTCAACTCGATTTTTCTTTATCCGGCACTGATTCCTCTCCATTACATCTGATTGCCAAACAGTGATTGGATTCAGGGACTGATCCCACAAATCGAACTTTATATTACACCGCTCCCTCTGTATCTCATATCATCGACAAACAGCCCTCCCGTGAGTCCGTTACATAATAAAGCCTTTACTTTCCTTTCGTTCATTCGATATACGAGTTTCTCGAAGAAAAAACGATTTCCAGATGGATTCTGATTGATGATATTCTTATAGGAAAGCGCATTCGTTTGAGTACACGTCTGACTTTGTATACCGAAATATTGGGCTGGAGTTTGCTGGAGTTGTTTTATTGATGGAGCACCCGAAGCGAGTATCGTTCTCTTGTCAACTAAATTTCGGAGTTACTTTCCATATCAGCAGGTGTTCCCATGTAAAAGTTTCAATGAAAAAATATTGATTCGAAATTATTGGCATGAGGTGAATTCGGTATAAAAAGGCTTCCAACAAGAAATTTTGTTTTAAATTCTCGACTATGGCTGCCTGTCTCCTCGCTTGAGTTGCCCTTCGTGTATGGAAATTTGAGTCGTTGAGCCATCAAACCAAATGCGACGAAAGAACTGGAAGCCACTCTATTTCATCCTGATAATTTAGGGTCATAATTAATACCATTTGTGTTAGCATTATATGAGGTCGATTGGCAATAGATGAACTCTTCAAAATTGCGAACTGATTGATCTTTTGTTCTTATATCCTATTGAATCAATTTCCGAGGAAATCATCTACCCTCCTTATAAATCGTATGCTCAGATTTTCGATCGACAAGAAAGTCTTAAACAAAAGCTAATCAGTGCCAACACCAGGTATTCTATGCATCTATACCATTGCAAATGGTGTTTTGAAATCTAAAGCTCCTAGTTCTATGCTCCTAGTCAAAAGTAGTAGACATTACGTCAGAGGGTTTTGCCATAGATGCATAGAATACCTGGTATTGGCACTGATTAAATTTTGTTTAAGGGCCCGTTATACTCTGGCCGACGGCTACAGCACCGATTCTCAATTCAAAAAGTGCCTTTCATTTTTCCAAGTTCACGCCCTCAATTTTTCAACTAAAAGCTTTATTTTTTTTTTAAATTGGAGCTGAAGGATGTATTGAGGGCACTCCAATTTCTGCCCCTTGATAAAATCATTTTTTCGCATGAAAAAATCGGCTACGGCACCGATTCTCCATTCAAAAAGTGCCTTTCATTTTTTCCAAGTTCACGCCCCCAATTTTTCACCTAAAAGCATAAGTTTTTTTTTAAATTGAAGTTGAAAAATGTCTCGATTGCACTCTAATTTCTCCTCTTTGATAAAATCATTTTTTCGCATGAAAAAATCGGCTACGGCACCGATTCTCCATTCAAAAAGTGCCTTCCATTTTTCCAAGTTCCCGTCCTCAATTCTTCACCTAAAAGCTTGATTTTTTCTTTGAATGGAAGTTGAAGGATGTCTCAAGGGAACTCCAATTTCTTTTCCTTGAGAAAATTATTTTTTCGCACGAAAAAATAGGATTGAATTTGAGAGTCTATGAAAATTGACTTCATAATCGCTTTTTGGCGATTGTTCATCAATTTTTTTTTTTTAATTCATTGGAGTGCCCTCGACAATTCAATTTTTCATTAAAAAAAATCCATTTGGATGGGCGATTAAATAATGCAAAAAATGATGGAAGTACTGAAAAGACTCCCAGAAAATGTGAAATCGCAGAGAACTGTCTGAAATTCCAGGAAAATTAAAAAAAATCAAGCTTTCAGGTGGAAAATTGAGGGCGTGAACTTGGGAAAATGAAAGGCACTTTTGGAACGGAGAATCGGTGCCGTTGGCCAGAGTAAAACGGCCCTATTAGACTTGTCGATTGAAAATCTATGATGGGGTCCTATTTTTTATTTCTCTCAGAAGGGGTCGCGCTATATTCCGTTGTCACGGAAGCGCCACGACCGCGAAATATTGCGGATTATTCCCGAACTAGAGCCTGTGAACTAGAGTGCCCTTTTTGATCTAGAATTTTGGGTCACGATTTTCAGTTAGGAGTCGTTACAACAGGGTTTCTATGCATCTTTGTTTTGTCTCATGTGTCTCTCCCATTTACTGGGAAGAAGTTCGCTTTTCAATGAGATTCTGCAAGCGTCTCGCAGGCTACATTTCCTCACAAATGATTATTATGGTAAGTGATACCATAACAATCATTTCAACTATTCATAAGGTATTGGAACGTACAAATGATGCAAAGTGAAGCTGCTCAATTCTTTGGGAACCATCAAGTCTCGTAGAGACAATTTCTCCTATCTGTCAGAACTATTCGAAGTAATTCCGTTCAAGTGTAAGCAGTCAGCGCACGTTGTGTTATTCATGAAAAGCCCGTAAATAAATACCACTATATATAACAGACATTGACTAACTGTTAATGTTGAAACTAGTCCCATAAACCGTAAGGGCCGAAACAGCCCCTATTCAGTTTGACAAATCGACTTCATAACGTTTTCGTGTGAGTTGGCTGATCCATCTTCATATTCGACCTCTACTCCGCGCTACTCATGGAATGAGATTCTTGCGATGTTTCCCTTTATGTTCAGCGTAATGTTTAGCCACTGTTCAAGGTACACGAAACCTATATTTCAGAGTCGAGAGGAGGGATTATCGCAATTTGCTCTTTCCTCACTTCAATCTTTCTTCTTGTTTGAAGATTATTCATCCGAGTTCCACAGAGGCTCGCTTTTTTATTTAAAACAGAAGATGGGTCAAAAATTTTCAGCTATCCGGATAAGGGCGACTAAGGATAACTGTGATTTGACAGAAGGTAGAAGCCATGTTGTTTTGACTTTTCCGTTCGGTAAGCATTAACAAATGATCATTGACTCACGCCGCAACAACGTTCACAAATAGTTGAAATTTAATTTTAAAATCAGTGTTCTATTCGCCAAACTTATAGAGCACTTCGTGAAATTTATGGTTTACATAATCGTCCATCAGAGCAGCTTATTCGTCGGACATTCGGACAACATTTTCGCTACTCGATGCAACAACAACAACAAGACAAAGAACTGTACTTACAGAAGAAAATATCGCTGCTGTGAGAGATAGTGCCAATAAAGATCCAGATCTGTTTATTTGTCGACGTTCGCAACAAGTTGGGCTCTGTGCATCCATCACATAGAAAATTTTGCGTGAGGATCTTGGTCTACACACACCCATACAAGATCCAACTGGTTAGAGAACTAAAGCCACTCGACAATAATAAGCGTCGTTAATTTGCTGATTGGGCTCTAGAACAGCTTGAAGTTGATCCACTTTTTATCGAAGAATTGTGTTTAGTGATGAAGCGCATTTCTAGTTGAACGGCTACGTAAACAAACAAAATTGCTGTTATATGGAGTGAAAACAATCCTCAAGAAGTTCTGCAGGTTCCATTGCATCCTGAAAAGTGCACTGTATGATGTGCTTTACACGCTGGAGTCATCATCGGTCCATATTTCTTCTAAAACGATGCTGGAGCCAATGTTATAGTGAATGGTGCTCGTTACAGATCGACGATCAATGTTATTTGTTTAAAAATTTGAATGGTATCGACCCAGAAGAGTTTTGGTTTCAACAAAATGGTGCTACACCTCATGCTGCTACCGTAACAACGGTTCCTCAGATATAGTCGTGGTGGACATACTACTCTGTCAAGAAAGTACCGGGAATTTTCAATTAAAACAACATTTTTACATTTAATCGCCAAAATTTATTGGGTCGCCTTCAAAATAGGCTCCATTTGCTCCAATACATCTATGCCAACGACACTTCCAATTATCGAAACATTTTTTATAGGCCCTTTCCGGGATGAACTTTAGCTCTCGCGCCGAATTCTGTTTTATGGCTTCAATCGACTCAAAACGGGTGCCACGAAGGGGCAATTTTAGTTTTGGGAAGAGGAAAAAGTCGCAGGGAGCCAAATCCGGCGAATACGGTGGTTGCTGAAGCACGTTTGTTGAGTTTTTGGCGAGAAAGTCAGTCACAATCGTAGCTCGGTGAGAAGGCGCGTTATCGTCATGCAAAATCCATGAGTTGTTCGCCTACAAATTTGGCCGCTTCTTACGGATACGCTCACGCAAACGTTTCATAACGCCTAGGTAATACTCCTTGTTTACCGTCTGACCCTCTGGAACGAATTCGTAGTGCACCACGCCACGGATATCGAAGAAAACAATGAGCATCACCTTCATTTTCGAGCGGCTTTGGCGTGGTTTTTTCGGTTTCGGCTCTTTTTTTGCCACCCATTCCGATGATTGCTGGCTTGTTCGTTTATTGTACTCGTAGACCCAGGTCACATCACCAGTTATAATGCGTTCAATGAATGTAGAATCGGAATTACAGCGATCCAGCATGTCTGAAGCAACCTGTTCGCGATGACGTTTTTGAAAATAATTCAGGTCTTTCGGTACGAGTCGTGCGGCCACCTTTCTCATGACCAAAATATCAATCAAAATCGTACGTGCGCACTCGTGGGATATCTTAAGATCATGTGCTATCTCTCAAGCTAGTACGACGGTTTTCAAGCACCCTTTCCTTAATTTCATCGACGTTATCTTCGGTCGAAGCCGTCGATGGGCGTCCGGAACGAGGCAAGTCTTCGACCACTTCACGACCGTCCTTGAAGGCTCTGTACCACTGATATGCACGAGTTTTCGATAGAGCATTATCACCAAAGGCCTTTTGCAACATTTTCAATGCATCGGCACACGAAAATTCATTTGCAACACAAAACTTCAAACAAATTCTTTGCTCAACGTAATCACTCATGGTAAAAATCGGCACGCACTCTGACATCGACTGACTTAACCAGCTGTTGCAAACACACTAGTTGACAGATCCCGCTCAAGCTTGGCATAGTAATTAAGGACAGTGGTACCAACCAAGGAAAAAAAATTTCACCTGCCTCATTGCCCCGCCAGTTTTAAATCGATAATTCCCGGTACTTTCTTGACAGAATGTATGCATGAAATTATTTTTAAGACATGAATGTCATAAAATTATTTCTAAGAAACCACCCGATATTTTCGTTTGTTGGGCCAATAGTATTATATGAGTAGAATCGGAAACAGTACAGGTCGACCCTGGAAAGAGCTCACAAAATTGCCTCAACGACGTTGAATTTTACAGCCTCCCCAAATTCATATCGCTTTTCGATCCCGAGTTAAACGAGCGTCTCTTTGTTTGCCTTTCTCGGTAAAACATATCACTTAACCATACTAATCAGAAAAACCATCGAATTCAATCTAACTTTGAGATGCCGAAGCCTCGAAAGTTTAACCAGAAAATAATACGGTTGTGAAATGAAATTTCGCGAAACAGAAAGGGGCACGTCGAGTGAAATATGGAGGAGGGCTTGGAGCCATCAAGAAGTTTAAGATCTGGGACAACTTCCACCCGTCACATCTGCTCTCGAGCCCGATTATTATAGTTCAAATTCAATAGGACTCTCCTTGGTAATTTCCGCCCTGGAGTTCTTGGTTACGCCGATAATAATTATCTACTATTCGAAGAAACAAACCATGGCGCGAATGAATGTTGAAAGTTCTGGTAGTTAATGTAGATTAATGTACGAAGCGGACGGAACCCTAACTCGTAGTTTGAAAGGTCTTGGCATTAACTATCCAAGCACGAATTTTCTGATCTTCCATCAGTCTTCTTCAATCTAATTCTGACTCTTTCATATCTCTTCTGTAGTAAATGAAATTTTGCCACAATATTTGGAATCTACGAGGATGTATTGATATCTAGTTGGCCTAGATCACTTCCATGCATAAACAAAATATTGCGATACCATATCAACGAGCAATAACTTATTAGAAGTGTCAGTGTAGAGTTCGACGTCAAAAAGTAAACCAGAGTTACGCAATAAATTAAAAAAAAAAGATGTCCACCGAAATTGTAAAAATCGAAAAATTGGAGTATCAAGCCATATCAAGAACCTGTATTTAAAAGTTTCAAGAGGTACGCAGATTTACGAAGATATGCTTAATACTCTTGGTGATCAATGTCCTTCGTATGCGACCGTGAAAAATTGGACTGCAAGCTTCAAAAGAGGTAAATTTTTCATTGAAGATGATGACCGATCGGGAAGGCCAGTTTCTGTGTCAGTCCCCGAAAATATCGATGCAGTTCATGACATGATTTTATCAGACTGTCGAATTAGGAAAAACGGATATCTGAAGCACTGAAGATTTCATACGAATGCGTTCATCGGTTCATCATATGGTTCACGTCAATTTGGACATGAGAAAAATTTCTGCAAAATGGATCCCCGAATGTTTGAATGTTAAACAAAAGCGTGCAAGGGTCGAAGCATCGCGTTCGATCTGTGCTCGATTTGAAAACGATGTAGACTTCTTAAACCGAATTGTTACGACTTGGGTACATTTCTACGATCCAGAAACAAAGCAACAATCGATGGAATGGCGACACTCTGGTTCTCCAAGGCTTAAGAAGTTTCGTGTCCAAAAATCTGCTGGAAAAGTTTTTGCTTCAGTTTTTTGGGATTGCCATGGATTTTTTGGATAAGGGTAGAACAAAAACTGGAGATTACTATTTGACATTACTGACCACTCTACGGGAAAAAAAATTGAAAAGAAAAGACGCGGAAAGATATCCAAAGGTGTTTTGTTTTTACAGGACAACGCCCCAGTACACAAATCTCATGTTGCCATGCAAAAAATTCGTGATTTAGGCTTAGAATTACTAGAACACCCCCCATATTCACCAGATTTGGCTCCGTCCGACTATCATCTCTTTCCTCAACTGAAAAAAAGTTCAAAAGGACGTAAATTTTCTTCCAACGAGGAGGTAATGAAAGCTGTGGAGGACTGGTTGGCAGAGTAAGAAACATTTTTTTTGAGAGGTCTAGAGACGTTGCAGGCTCGCTGTAATAAATCTATTCAATTAGGAGGAGAATATGTTGAGTAATAAAATATTTTGACATTGAAATTTTGTTTGGTTCTATAGTAGGCTAAGAATTTTTCAATATATCCTCGTTTATTCCCATCAATTCATCCGTTTATTTTATTCTGCGATACTTTTTGACTACCCTGAAGGTGTCTAATGGGTTCTGCGAAAATAAATCAAAAACAGCACTTTCGGATATTATAATAACCCAGCTCGATACTGGCTATCAAATTATAGTGTTTTCGGCTTGTGTCCAAATGCCCACAACATCCATTAGACTACTTTGAAGTGTTTCATTTCGGACCTTTTTCTGGTAAAAGGCAGTAAATCCCAGCGATTGTCTAGCAATCACACGCGGCATAAAAACTGATTTACGATTTCCTTATCCTCAGACGACATCGTAAATACTAATGTGGCCATAAAGATTCCTCCAAAAAAGCCTGGGCGACCATATAGGACCGAAATAATGAGCGGCTGATAGATGGCGCTCGTTCCTGCCGATGTCCTTTTTTCGGCAGTAGCTCCCTCAGAATGGATGTTTGTGTATCTGGACGTCCTGAAAATAACAGTGTTTTCGGTTGGCTGTTTCGGCCAGCCTCATGAATGATGATAGTTTCAATTAGAGGGAAGAAAGGATATAAAGGGATGTGTTGAGTAGGCAGAAATCTGGGTTGGGTTGGGACCACGCAGCCCTGTTCTGTGTTTTATCTGAATACGCTTTCGGATATGTCTACAATAAGCTCAATTTATAGGTCTCCTAAAACTAATAATTTTCTGTGGGGAAGATGCAGGGTGGGTAGATAATTCCTCAGTGTGATGAAAAAATATTCATAACCATTCAATTCACCATTTGGTCATAGATTCTTGAGACGGAATAAGGAATTCCCTTCTTTAATTTTTGCCCCCTCTTTCAATCTCAGAATACGGTCATACTAAAAGCACTCAACCTCTCTTATTTTCGAGCTTTTCTTTTAAAACATATGTTAGAGAGACAAGCAAAGAGTGAAGTTCTAAAATCAGTAATAACCACACTTTGCTACCTTGCTATAAGTTTTCATATAGAAGGTACATCATAATTCTTTCTTGCATAGATGTATGCTATATAATATATAGATTGCTGTGTCTCTTTTTATATGGTCTAAGCTTGAATTGTATTTCAGGATTTCAGCCCATTCGTAATCTCCGTAAACAATTTCTGGCTGTATAGAAGAATGCAAGAATGCTATCCGAGTACTAAAATGTTGTCGATAATGAATCTTGAAGCGCATGAAATCTCCAAACCCATTATATCATCCATACTCGAACAATAAGAATAGGAAATGGCTCACAGCAATTATACGAAAAGAAAGAAATTCAGATCGGAAGCAAATGCAGCGTCGTCCCACATTAGTCGTAGTGAAATACAATTACACTTGTAAAGTGCCAGAACGGTATCTTCGAAACCGTTCGTTGTTGAGTTATGACCGTGTCAAAGAGAACGAGGATAATCCATCTAGAAATAGGACCTACGAAACTGATACTTTCGTTGGGGCATTCATTTTAATTAGAGCCTGAAGTTCGGTGATGTATTGTACGTTGAATAAAAAGATAAGATCTATTATTTTCGCCCGAAGAAAAATGAACGGGACCATGGTCTGACAGACGGTTTTGAAATATTGGAAGTCGGGATACAGAACGAAAAACTTTGGGAGATTCTTCGTGCCGTGATTCATCACCTCTGCGGATTTTTTCATGAAAAAGTGGCTTATATCTTGCGAGCAGCATTCATGAAAATTGGAGCCCAAGGAGACCATTCAGAGTTGACTCTTTACGTATTTTCAATAAGGGCTCAGCTTGCGCCACTGCACAATCTAATGGGTGATTTTTTAAAAGCTAAAGGAAATTTTTACAAAAAAAAACACACGAAATTCAGAAAAATGCATGAAATTTTTATTTGAATCGATAATAACAATGATGCAATGATAGATTTCATGTAAAGTGACATCACTGATGGAATAAAACAAATGAGTTTTGTTAGTTTCAGATATTCTGTTGGTCGTAGATTGAAATAACAATTTGTCCCATTCAAAACACAGAAAATAGTTGGAAATTCCATATTCACAAAATGTCTCCTGTTACGAAGTTCCAGGAACATAAAATATTAAACAATGCCAGTTTATTTCCTATCGGAATTATATCGACTACAAATAATGGTTGTATCATTATTGTTCATTGAAGTGATAGTAGTAAATTTATCGGAATTGTTGGCAATTCAACTCTGTAATGTGAAATTTCATTATGTAATATTGTTTCTCCTCGATTTTGAGTTATTTTAATATGAATGTCTGGCGTCACTTCTGGGGAGTATTCCAGAAAGTGGGTCACAAGTTCCAGATAACGATGATACCATTAAAATTACACTAAAATATCAGCGAATAAATTGAATTGATATGAAGAAAAAAAAGACGCATATACTCCATTCACTTTTATAAAGTATCTCGGTTGGCCATGATTTTTTTTTTCAAGTTCTTTTACTTAAAACTGACGCAGGTTGGCACTAATGAAAGTCAAATAATTCTGAGAGATGTTGCCAATGCTAATTTCTATTTTCTCTTTTTCAACTTTGTAATGGAGTTAGTCCTTTTAAGTAGTGAAATAACTTTAACAGGAATTTGGACAATTTTAATTTTAATTTAATTCCTCAATAATAGATCGCCAACGTTTCGAATCTTGCGTGATTCTTCATCAAGGCTACTTTGTGCATACCTTCTCATACAACTTCTAAATTTGAATCATCTTGTGTTTATCAAGCAATAATTCTCTATAATCATGTACCACCAGCTATTAAATTGTTGGGTAGAACAAAATTAAAAAAATTAATTAAATGTGAGTTGCTGAAAAATTGCTACCAGTGTATTGGAGAATTTTTAGCTGATGACCGGTTTCTGGTTTAGGTATTATAATCTTGAATTATATTTTATTTTGTACTTATCTTGATTTGTCCCATACATATTTTTTTGTGTCTTATTGGATCATAAAGCTTATTATTATTATTGTTATTCTCATCGGATTAAATATTGTCAATTTTAAAAAAATCTTAGTCGAGTTGATTTTCATATGAATGTCATAATAATTCAATTTCTTCTCGATGTATTGAAAATACAATGCATTTTGCTTTTGGCATTTTCAATACATCGAGAAGAAATTGAATTATTATGACATTCATATGAAAATCAATTCGACCAAGATTTTATTAAAATTGACGATATTCAATCCGATGAGAATACGAGCTTTGATAAAGAATCACACAAGATTCGAAACGTTGGCGATGTATTATTGAGGAATTAAAATCAAAATTGTCCGAATTCCTGTTAAAGTTATTTATTTCACTATTTAAAACATGGACGTCACCAATCATCAAGTCTTTTTAAGGTTTAAACTGTCACACAGGATGCGTAGTAATACTACATTTTCATACTGGAGTATTTCAAGTTTTGCAAGGAGGTATGTAAATGTCTTCTGTAGGCTTATTTCTTGAGTATTTTTGAAAGTGGGGAATTCCATAGGTCCGTCTGTTCTGTTCATTTGGAAATTTTCGAGGAAATTTTACTGTCGGGTTATGAGAGTAGGTACTTTTATTCTTTTTTCGAATGAACTATCACAAAGTAACGGACTATTCTGTCCACTATTTTTCACTGAAATTTCAACACTCGATTCTCAATTTCCGTGAAAGAAATAACTATCATTATATGTTTAGATAAGAGGAATATTTCCAGTATTAACAGAGAAAAACGTTTCTTCAACATTCGCCAGGTAATCATTGAATTCACATAATATTTTCTCAAAATCATTATTTTCCCGAAGTAAATAAACATTTTTATAAATACGTAATTACTACGATCTCTATGTAGAAACGACCACGTTGCGTATGTAAGTATCTGACAGGAAAATGACTACAACCTAGCATTTTCAAATTATACACGGTGAAATGTGTCAGAATTCCATGGCCAACCGAGATAGTCCAATAAACATGCGACCGCAACGTTTCGTTTTCGAGATACAGGGTGTACAAGAGAGAATTTGAACGGAAATTATAAAAAACAGATGTATTGGATGGGGTGAACATCAGTCATGGCCCACCAGTACCCAGACTCGAATAGTTTAGATTTCTTTTCATACTAACTGGATTTTAGGAGAATTTTGATTTTTCCGAGGATTATCTCAGAATCGGTGGCAGATATGACAAGAGTACCTGAGACACTGAAAAAAAGCTTCTTTTCACAATTTTTCGAACTAACAGTGTCCCATCAAACAACATCTGGAGTAAAACAATTGACAGTGTTGCAGAAAAATATCACTCTGTAGGTAAATCGTAATTTGCAAGTGTAAACTCTAAATTGTAAAATCTACGCCAAATTTCAGTTGAATATTTTATGAAATACAGACGCTTGAAAAAAAATCAGACTTCTACCCTCTTAACGACATTTTGACTTCTTAATATTTCTTATCGCAGCAAATATCATTTATCAGCATAAATATGTCGTACACTGTTTTGGATACGAATTCAAGAAGGCCAGTAAGTGATAGGTTGAAGAGTGAAGAATTTCCAAGCTACTTTTCTCAGCTAATTCTTCACTAACGTTTCCGCATTCTATCTGTTCAGAATAGAAGAGGGATGGCAACCTGCTTCAGTAAATTTATTGTGGTGGTGTTGAGGGCGATGATTTATATGATGCCTCTTGAGAGCAATTCTGTATGGAATTTTTTCCATTGATATGTGAATCAATACAAGAAGGGCTTCCTCATAAGGAAGATATGTTCTCAAAATCCATATTCATCATTGAAACTAAAATGTATCCTGAAAAAAGGGAGGTGAGCCACAATGTACAACAGAGTATCACAAACCTCGAGAAATATCGTCATTAAGAACAATGGACCCGTAAAAAGAACTTAGCCGAAAATGAGGGGAGTGACATTATATTTATGATCATTTAAGTAAAGCCAATAAGCTAGGCTGTTAATACGTTTTCTGGAGATGAGGTAGATGCGGTCGTTTTCCTTTACTGTTGTCATAAAAGAGATGCAGAGGTTTATGAGGAAATGAACATTTCGCGTCTCAGATTAAGTCTCTTGATAAGGTTAATGCCACCACGAAATGATTCTTCGAGAAAGACCATACGGATAGAGCTCGACTTACGACTTTCGCTGTCGTCAAATGAGAAAGAAATTAAGTTTGGCTGTTAAATAACGCCCACGAAACAGCAGTTTCGAGAAATAAAGATACATATACCGATTTCTTAGTTCAAATTGCGTATGTGAATAGGCTAAGGGCCGATTTTATAAAAGAATTTCAATCCTCGGTTGAGCCCAAATCCGCTGTCGAATGTCGATTTCCGTATTATAAACATCCAACCTCGGGTTCAACTCTGGATTGACTCAACCGGTGAATATAGCTCCGTTTGAGATTTTAATCGAGGATTGAAACGTTTGACGTTTCTAGATGGCCGACAACTAACCTCACTTTATGTTCAAAACAAAACATTTTGTTGTGGCACATTGAAGTTGCTTGGAATGAAGATATTATATGATATTAATATATTGATAGAATGCCTGATATTAATCACAGTCTTCTGTAGGTTTCCTATGTATTAATAATTCATCTTTGATGTTTGGAAAAATATTCCTAAATTGAAACTGAATTTCTGTGCCTTATCTTCGAGGGATAGAACTGCCAGGTTCCTGTGTGAATATAATATCGAAAATGACTCTAGTTATGATAATAATGAGATAACTGCAAGGCATTCAAAATATAGTAAAGATAGTGAATAAGAAAGATACCAATCGAATGATTTCACATTTCCTTTCGACCACTTCGAAGATGGCACGAAGAAGAGATTTTGATCAAATAAAAAAACTCGTTTATCGGGTGGATGAAATTACATACTTTGAATAAGCTGAATCTTTTCAGAGTTGTTAACATTTTCGAAGATTTTTGTGGTATACATAAATCAACATCAGAAAAAAGTCAGAAAGTTGTGAAATGTCTAGAACTTTGGACATTATCAAAAAGTATTCTAGTGCTTATTTTATCATTCTATCAAAATGCCAAGCAATCAACAGGAATAGCAACTAACAAGGGAAAGGTTGTATTGACTGACCAAATTTTGGTGTATTAGAACCGTGTTGCTGGAGCTCACTCACCGTTCTAGAAGGATTTCTTAATTATTATTACATAGTACAGGTGCTTGCTTATTTTAATGGGTTTTGAAAATGCTGAATGCTCCAGATGTGAAAAGGATTACTTTTGTTCAAATTTCCAAGTTGCTCAGCTTATAAATTTGGTAATTCTCATCATAAAAAATTTTTAATATACTCTAAAGAAATGATTGATGACACGGATCCCATCTTGCAGATCAATGGATGAGCAATTATTCAATGAAGCTCACATATGAACTATGAATTGAATTCAAAGACTCTCTGGCGTGTGAAAGAACATTTCCCATTCTTTTATTTGGGATCTGATTACATATTTTGAAAACAACTATTATTTTTGTGACTTGCGGAGTCCTGCATAATATTGCTAGACTGGATTCTATTCATGACTCTCAACCTGAATAGTTAATAATAAATGCTATCTTCAAATTTAATGTGTATTTCATGTACTCAATCAAACAAGATCAAGAATGATTTGTTCCTATCCTAAATATAACTACATCCTTGTACAACTAAATGTTAATGCAATTTTATTGGATGTTTTGTATTGTCCTAGCTTTTATTTGCTAACTTGGCATAAGAGTTTGAAATAAGACTTTTCAGAATATCAAAATAGTACAAACTCAGATCATTCGTGTCAAATAAGTTGACAAAAGTGATAAAGACTAGATCGTATTTGGCAATAGCTTCGAGTGGAAAAAATTCATACGAAGTCTGTCCTCATTTCATAAATTACAAATTTTTTTATTACATAATTTGTTTTGATGTAGGAAATCAGATTTCTCTAAATTCTCTGCCGTGACCGTCACAAAACACGGGAATATTCGAATTAGCTTCTTGTTTTGTCTTTATTAGACTATGATTATTGAATTTATCCAAACATGGTATAAAAAACGTGCCAAAATACTTCGAGAAATAGCATTCAGGTTAGCCAACCCAGAAAAAGCGATCTCAATCCGAGGTTGTTCAACCGAGGCCGCAAAGACGTTTATAATACCGAACTTTTTTCAACCGAGGGTTGACTTCCAATCCTCGTTTGAGTAACCTCGGATTGAACGTGCCCTTTACAAAACCGGCCCTTAATCAAAATACAACTTCAGCTCAGAAATCATTTGAATTTAAATATAATTCCTTGAATTGTTGGAAAAAATATCGGTGCGTGCATCAGGCTTTCAATGTTTTATGAGTGAACTCTCCGATAATATGGAGACAGATTGAAGAGAATGACGTAATTGTATCTCGTGAAGAAAGTATAGAGTTTCGTCTTTGTCTGATTGCTGGTTAGTGAGTAATTACCGCATGTTTTCCGAGCTAATGGACTCCCTGGCCAGAGCCCATTATTTGCTCTATTAGAACCGAAAGTATTTATTCTACAAGTCGGAGAGAAAAACTTGAAGTTCGCCTCCCATTGCACTTATTAGAAGTGGGTCAGGAAAAAGAAGACTCGGGAAAAATAAGTTTCCTTCCCTCCTCGGTGCTCAGATATCGAGTTCATTATAAGAGTCAAGAAGTATTGGGTTATTTTGTTCCTGTGTCAACTTTGCTGGTTTTCATCATTCGGTAAGAATCTGTTCCGAGGAGTTGTTCATTCGGGACTCGGGAAGAGTCGAAAGAGAAATTGGGCAAGTTGGAAAAGTGTCTCATATTTCCAATCAATTCGCAGTGGATAAAGTTCGACGGAGTTTCCAGGAAAATGGAAGATATTGGATGAAAGTTTTCCGGTAGTTGAGACATAGGTAACGACCACTTGTAATGAGGCATAATTCTGCGTAAAGTTTCGGGAATTTTCCGTCAAATTGTGTAGCCCACTTCTGCTACTTTTGACTGATTAATTCAAGACATAATATGGAAATATTTTTCGAAGGAAGTTTTATCCCAGAATCGATATCTCACAGTAAGAAAGAGGAACTGTAATTTTCTTTTACCCTTACTCAGATAACAAGCACTAAATAACTATACACGTATCATGTACATAATATACAATTATAAACTCTACCTTCTATATGAAAATGTATAGCAAGAAAGAATTACAGTTGTGATTTACAAAAACTGACTGCCAATTTTGATTAAGAACTGACGAATTACTGCTTGAGGGGCCGTTATACTCTGGCCGACGGCTACGGCACCGATTCTCCATTGAAAAAGTGCCTTTCATTTTTCCAAGTTCACGCCCTCAAATTTTCACCTGAAAGCTTGTTTTTTTTTAAATTGAAGTTGAAGGATGTCTTGAGGGCACTACAATTTCTTCTCATTGAAAAAATCGGCTACGGCACCGATTCTTCATTCAAAAACTCCCTTTCATTTTTCCAATTTTACGCTCTCAATTTTTCACCTGAAAGCTTGATTTTTTTCTTTAAATTGAAGTTAAAGGATGTCTTGAGGCATTCCAATTTTTTCTCTCTGGAAAAATTATTTTTCCGCATGAAAAAATCGGGTTGAATTTGAGAGTCCTATGAAAATAATCGTTTTTCTCCGATCGTGGGAAAAGTGACACTATTTTGACCTGATTTCTATGCGCAAAGCTCAACATTCCAGAACAGTGGGCAGTTGCTAAGCAATTAGAAAATAACAGTGCGGTAATAATTACCGCACTGCTGTAGCGTGCGGTAATGTTACAAATGGATTATTACAATGAAATGAAACAAAGTATGGTTTTCATTTTAATATTGATAAATTTGGTATGAAATAAATAAAAGAAACATCTAATTTATAACGTTATTCTTGAACACAATTAATTGTTGTTAATATTTACATTTATTGTACAGTTTGTACAATTTGTAAATTGTACTGGAGGGCAACGAGAATTTATAGACGTTGAAGCTGCATGGCTAGTTGTTTGGTTTATCTCGTTTCGATCATTTTCATTTGAAGTCGAGGCAGGGGTGTTGAATATTTTATTAGCCACTTCTACTTTATTATTAAGTGATTCGTCAATATATTCTTCCGCCACATGGGAAGACTTCCATCCTCCGTGGCGCTTTAAAGAAAGAATGTCAGCTCCAGCATCTACCAAATGTGTTGCCGATGATCTTCGGAAACAATGTCCTGTATATTCTGTCGGATTTGGCAACTGTAAATAACTTGCAACAATTTGCGGCATTTTTCCAAATTGATTAATTCCAATGACTGTCTTCCATCCTTTTCCCTTGTTGAATTTAAAAAAAAATCTAGGATTTTCAAAATCATTAGGCCTGAATGATACGTACTTTCTATAAACATTTAAATAGGTTTCGTTGATGATGAATGATCTAGGTCTATTTGTTTTTGTTTCTGGTATTTTTACCAGTATTTTTGAACCGAAATCTTCTATATCCTGAACTTTTATTCGGACAAGCTCATCTCGTCGACAGGCTCCTGCTATTCCAAATATCAGAGCCACCTAAAAATTAATCGAACATTGTATATTTCGTATTTCATTTAATTTAAGTAATACTATTTAATCTTTATCTACTTACTTTCGTCGATAAAAATATGTCATCTGAGGCCTCTAAAATGAATTTCTGAACTTGTTCCTGGGTTAAAATTTTAGATTTTTTCGGTTTGTATCCTATAGCTTGACGTTTCAAAAATGCTCTCAGTTTATGGTACTGGGCAATATTAATATTATTTTTAATAGACAAAGTTGATCGAAGCATGGAATAATGTGCCCACAACGTCGAAGATTTCATTGTTTTAGCCAATTCAGCAACATACGCCATCAGTACATTCTCAGAAAAGGATACACTGTTGTTTTTTCTGCAAAAATCCATGAAGCGTTGGTACGCAAGTTCATACTTCTCTCTGGATTTCGCCGGAAGTAAATCAAGTGAAGCCGCGTTCGCTGCTTCTACAAGTTCAGGAGGCGTGCAAGGTAACGAATAATCACCATCAGTGTCCATGTTTACTACTGTTTTTTTAATTTCTTATAAAATACAACGAATCGAACAAAATCGGCTTGAAAATTATTTTACTTCTGTCATAACAAAGTAATTTCCATAGTTACCACTTCTATATTTAAATATGAACATAGAGAAACCTATTTAAACTTACTTGATTACATCTTGAATGAAATATTTTTTAATAATTTTTTCAAATATAAATCGACGATCGGAGAAAAAATAGTATGTATAATTCGTGGGAAAAGCATATTCCCAAACTCCTGTGTTACCAGACTCGTCGCTACGCTCCTCGTCTGGTAATTATCACAGTCGTTTGGGAATATTATGCTTTTCCCACTAATTATACAATATACTATTTTCGGCGATTGTTCAATCAATTTTTTTTCAGAAAATTCATTGGATTGCTTTCGACAAATCAATTTTTCGTATTTGAGAAGAAATTCCATTTGGATAGGCGCTTAAATAATGCAAAACATTATGTGAATACCGAAAAGACTTCCATAAAGTGTGAAATCGCAGAGAACTGTCTGAAATTCCAGAAGAATTTAAAAACAAATCAAGCTTTCAGGTGGAAAATTTAGGGCGTGAACTTGGAAAAATGAAAGGCTCTTTTTGAATGGAGAATTGGTGCCGTCGGCCAGAGTATAACGGCCCCTTAACCACTGATACTGTAACATAGGGTTTTTGAAGACAAGCAGGGAAATAAGGAAGGTTCCTTTCCTCTGAGTAAAAGAGGAAAAGATCAACAATTCATTGAGTGTAAGAATCAAAAAAAGCCTTGCTAAGCCACAAAGATGCTCTCATTTGTCATTTTTAACTAAAGTGGGAAAAACAACCCATTTCTTGAATCTACAGACCAATGAGAGAATCCTTGGACCATTTGGTATTCGATGTCTGCCATGTGTTCCCTAATGCAACTCGTTCTGCAAAAAAAGTGTCACCATATATTTGGTTTTATGAGCTTATGCTGAGAAACTGAGTGAAGGTTCACACGACATGGTTATTGTTTCAAAAGAACCAGATGAATTTCTCAAACTTGACCTGAATTCTTGGGTTGAGAACCTTTCCACAGATGACCCATAAATCAGTCCAAAGGGTAACTTTAAACAAAGAACGAGAATTGTAAATCAAGGCATATGGAACAAATATTGCAGTACAACTGATCGATTCCATATGGTTAAAATCAATTTATCTATACATTATACATTACGTAGTCAGACGCAACACAGTAACTCATTATTTTTCGTGGAAAATTCTATTTCCCCTCAAGTTCGAAAGTTATTGAAATAATGAGAGCGCAAGGCTAGAATTCAAGCAGTAAGCCATCAGCTCTACGCTCTACTCTTCAGGTAAATTTTACAATGTCTCAATATAGTGCTTCATAAAAATAAAGGAAGTCCAGTTTCTTGAACACCAAATGTTCATTTATGAGATATCAAATGCCTTGTCTCTTTTATCTGAATGTATTTTTGCTCCTCGTTTAATAACCTTCTCATTTTTGGACTGTAATGCGCCACCCCATCATGCCAGAATTGCTGATGAATTTCTGGAAATTCATAGTATTCCGCATATGGCCCTGCCCCCCCCGGCTACCTGCTACGAATCAACCACCCTAACATACACTTCAAGAACTCAGCATCTCTTGAGAGAAATCAATCAAGGCTACCTTAAGAATCTGATCGAGAGTATGCAAAGGCGTTTTCAGGCTTTGGTTGATGTTTGAGGCTGCTATACTCTTCATTTTATTTTTTATGTTTCGAGTGATCTGAGATTATAAACCAAATACTATAAATTAATTTTTACCTGAAACTATGAAACTTATAGAGGAATGGGCATTTGAAACTCAAGATTTCATCAAATTTCGTAGAGCAGTATATTTTCCAATTTATGTGGATCATTTTTTATTTGCTGTGCTGATGATAGACCGATTTACCCAGTAGATTCTACATAAGACTCAAATATTTTATTTCAATTTAAAATCATGAATCCATAGCCTTCAGAAGTGACTGAGGCGATGGAGTTATTCGCATTTTTCTGTGTTGGTATTTGAGTAATATATATCGCAATAAAAATCCATCAGCCTACCTCAGGGAATATCCAGGAAAATTAAATATTTTAACAACTCTTAGTTTCCGAATACCTGGCTTCAATCCCGTCAGTGGAACGAAATGTAAAATCTCTGGAATCACTTCAGGAAATATCAAAAGCCATTCCATATATTTCCTCACTGCATATTTCCTCTTCAAAATACCAGGAAGAAAATTTCTAATCACAGGCATCATAATAAAAAGCTCTTCGAACGGAGCTGAGAGCCTCATAAAAGCCTCATGAATGTCGCGAACGAAATAAAACACTCACCTTGTAAAAGAAGCGCCAGGAAGGCGAAAACGACGACTTGGCACATTTCCTTCGATGGTCCTAAGTGAAAAAGCTGGTCCTAGTCCAAACTTGGCTCACCCATAAAACACAAAATGAAAACACACCCGCGCCCGCTCGCTTTTTCTGTTTATAATTAGTTTCACCAAGTTCAGTACACTCCTCTCGTGGGCAGGACACTTTAAAGTTCAAACTCGATTTCTCATTACACAACGATCCCCCTGGAAAGTTTCCGGGATTAACCTGGAAAGATATGATGAAGTAAGAAAACTCGCCTGAGATTTTTTCATCAAAAGGGCTCGTAAGTTGATGAATAAAAGTTGAGTGGAAAACTGTTTTCGCGTTATTTGTGCGCGTAAATGAGGCTGGTCTAGAGTGGAATTAGAAAAGCGATCTAATTGCCTGTTCTCTATGAAGTGGAGTATTTCCGAGAGTATTTCTGAATGCTGTATAAACGAAGTTGTCTGGAAATTCCTAGAGAAATCAGTCCAAACTAATGAAAACAGCATGAAATCATTTCATACAGTGAACCTACGGTTTTGTCATAAAGTCATGATTGGTCATCTTCATATTTCTGTGAAGAAAGCAGAAAATATTTCGGCGAAGGCGTTCGTCACTAAATGGCGGAAGGGCCGGTTAAAAGGTGCTTTGTGATGTTGAATTGAAATAAAGGCAACACTGTTACTCGTGACGAATGAATTATATCACAGTTCAGTAGGTTAGATGATCACTAAACTGCTTGGAACATTCACCACCAAAAAAATTCTGCCAAATTTCGAAATCGAAGCTCTGTAAAAGCAACACGTTTCAATTTGAGAGTTATGGTTCCCATAATCGTTCAAATGGACGAATAACAAGTAAAGCAGTGAAGAAATTTGAAACTGAGTTCACGCTTTTGTATAATCCAAGAAAACGTCGAGTCAAATAATGCAAATTTTCAAATGAATTGAACCATTGCTGCTCTGAAGCAGAAATGAAAATAAGCAAAACTGATGAATATATCAAATTATAAAAAATTATTCACAGCATTGTGATCACCAAAAACATAAGTTCATATGAAAGAACCACTTTATTTTCAAGGAATCCCCCAGAATTTTTTCACAACTATTCATCAATAAATTGCTCGAAAATATTGAGAGATGAAATGAATAAAATTTCAATGAAGTTGAAGAAATATAATTTCAAACAAAACAATGAAGATGAGTTTTGGTATGTGATGATCAGATTCAAATCGGGAAGAATTAGTTCGAAGCTTTATTACATACAAAAATTCAGAATTGCTTGCAAGGATATTTATTGTAACTTGCTCCTTCACCATTTTGTAACGACAAAGAAATTAAGTTTTGCTGTTATGCTTTATCTCACTTGGAAAATTTATTTATCGCTTATTTAGCATCCTTAGACCAATCAACTCATGGTTCCATTTTCCAATTTGGGGTTTTCTTATGTAGATATAACGTCAAAGAAGAGAATGAAAGAGAAAAAATATTCTTCATAACTGAATCCTTCGGCAATTCGTAGCGATTAAAATGAAAACTACGTCCTTGAATAATTGTTTCATTTTTCCAGCTTTATCAATAGCGAGTAGCTCAAAACCGTATGTGTAAACTTCAAAAATAAATTGAACTCTAGTTAAGTATAATTGAGAAGTACGTAAATCACAACTGAACTTTACTTTATACAAACAAAATTGATGTCAACATCCAACCTATTTCCATGGAAAATAATTTCTAACCCTTCTCGTGTATCAATCAAATATTATACAATCGAGTAAATACATTAATATGTTTAATTAGCCTCTAATTAATGTACAGATTCTGAAATACACCTAGCCTGAAGCCCAATTGGATTGAACTGGCCTAAACAAATACGATAAATCAATTATTTCGGTAAAACCACCGGTATATAACTGATAATTATTCTGTATGATTTTCAATCCGATATCCATGTCAGTGAAATTGGATGCCTTCAGCTGAAAAAAATCATGATATCGAATGGATCTGTTTCAGTAGGTTCGACTGATTTCAAATGAAATAGAATATTTTGGGGAAGAGAATATGATTAGCGAGAATTCGTAGAAAAGAATAATAAAAATAAAAGGTACTAAATTTTTTTGGTGGAGATTCAAGTTTAATATGAACCTACTGACAATTATAATCTTAGCAGACATTAATGCAATATCATTGTGAATCTCAGGCATATAAATTGTTATGGTGACTCCTATTCATTGTATGAATTTTATCACAAATTGCTTCTCTATAAATAACTTGAAATTTGATGGAGAAATCATTGATGAAGTTTATAACCTTCAATAAGGATAGGGTTATCGGTCTCAAGGTTCCTTGAGACCGATAACCCCCTATCCTTATTGATATATATATTGGGAACGAGATACGTATGTTATATTTATAACCTTCTAACACCAAGAAAAAGAAGAGATAATATTAAGCACCTTGTGATGAAATTATGTATCTTGGTTAAGTAGTTTTTATACATTTTTTTACATAATAAATGATTCAATAAAAGTGAGTCAAAATACCCCTAACTTCGATTATTTAATTGAAGGTAACATAATTTGAGTTTTTCGTTACACTCCTACCCTTATTCTTCGTATGGAGCAAGTAACAACAAATCTTTCATTCTGAAAAGTGAAAATCCAGTAAGCCTCAATAGCTGATAACTTTTAGAGCGAAAAATAATCTTCTCCGGCACAACTTACTCATAAAAAGAAACGAAGTAATCCCTTTGTGTGCAAGGAACCAATCTAGCATAAAACCCAATAATAATGTCATGAAAAAACTTCGTTTTACTGTCGCGATTCCCCGGTGTTTTTCGCGAATCCGGAAGCGCAATAACGAAACTACGGCCCTATGCAGCGCCTACTTCCTATCGTGAACGCGGAACAACTACGGACGCACCGTTACTCCAAGCGCGATAGATCGGGCGCGTGCGCAGCGTCGTCCTTATCTCGCGTAACAAGACGGGTCGCGGAGGACCCGTACCCGACGGATCTATTCAAATTCGGCGGCGCGATATTCCGAATCTGATGCGTCTCTCTTCGCCGCTCTTTCTTATTCAAATTGATCCTGCCAATCGGATTAAAAGGATAAAATTATATTAGTCCTGCGGGGGAGGGTATTTGTTGGGGGTTTATGCGTTTGTGATTGATGGGTGTATTTGTTTTCGGTTAAGGAAATCATGGGACCGAGTCCCCCTAGCGATACGCCATCTGATTGACAGTTCTTGGTAGAAGGAACCGAAGGTTTTGGCAGTGATTAGGGTCTTATTCACAATATTGAATCGTTTAAATTCATGAGCGCTTAAGTTCAACTGAAACTTTTCGTATTCGTTTTCGACTCAGCGTCAGCAAAATATTTTCGATAAATCTCAATCATTTTTGTGATATCAACATGATGTACAAGCTCCATAATATGTGTCCACAAATTAAAAACTAAAGGATTTAGATCCGGCGAACGAGGAGGTCATGCTATAGGTATCCCTTGGCAATCAACCCAGAAATGGGAATGAATCCGAAAAACCTCATAAACAGGCTACTGAACCTGATAAAGGACACGAACCTATTCTCGTGAGGAACCACTGACGAAAGAGTGATACAATAGACCCAAGCTGGTCGTAGTGTCACAGGGAGGCCAAGTGCTAACCCGGTCTCTTGTCCGTCAGTAAACAAATCAATCAATCATCTCTTGGCACAAGTGGATCTAGGGAGTTTTCAAGGGGGTGCATGAAAATGTTCAACCATATATATTTTAACTGTATATTTTTGAGGCCAAATGAAACCTTTTTTTCATTTTTACCGAATTCAGCTCTGTTGAAAAGAAGCCATTTGAAAAAAATTAGCCAAATACTTGCCTGATACGATTCTCTGGAATTGATATTTCTTACAAACACGATATTTCCTAACGAAAACGCTTAGTTTTGTCCGATTATATGTGTAATTGAAAAGCCATATTTCTCCCACCAAAATAAGTTCCTTCTTCGATTTTCCTGAAAATTAGTTTGAAAACACTAATAACTTGTTCATTTTTTCCTCGATATCCCAAAAGTATCCCATGAAAAATTGTTTGTTCACTAAACTAACATAACTCCATTAACCTAGGTAATAGGATTGTGGGTCAATGACCTAACGTCCTAACATAACCCATCTCTATGATATTTCACAGAGCTTTCGAGAAGACGATGCCAGACTGTTGATTTTCTCTTTAAACAATGGTATAACGGTAACCTACCTCGCAATGCGAGGTAGCCGGCGCGCAAGACAACCCGTTGTTCTTTGTTCTGTGCAAAGAGGAGTCACTCATATATACAATGGAATGAGAATATACAACAGACTTCCATTGGCCCTAACCTCACTGCCCAGTACAAAGTTCAGGTGCAAAGTCAAAGCGATTCTTGCTGAATGTGCATTTTATTCAATTGATGAACTTGCGACGTACCAGTTTTAGTTATTAATTTTTTATCCTAGTTCGTGCCTATGTGTGGAAGTTTGTTTTTTATTGAATGTTTTAACTGTGGAGTAGACATAATTTAGTAGAACTCGTTGGGCTTTTGCTCGACTTTTTCTGTTTATAATTAATTATGTTATGTATTAATTATCATTTATTTTTTGACATTCCCTGTTATATTTGAGGGTAACTAATAAATTTGATTTGATTTGATTTGATTTGGTTCGGTGTCTCAAACGCCAGTCCCATGAACGACGCATGCGTATAGCGAGATGGACTACGAATTATTTATCTATTTGCAGAGAAGAATGCTAATAGGTGTGCAACCACATGAAATAAAGTCGTGAAATGGTCAAATTAATTTCTTGAGCTATCTCGTGATGATTATGTGAAGACTTTCAGTGGATTATGTGAAGACTTTCAGTGAATTAATGTAGGAAAAACCGTGTTGTGTCGAGTTTATAAAATTCCAAGAGTATATTGTTCAGATAGAATCATCGCCACAGATTATTTAGTGCTAATTATCATTTTATTTCTCATTGATTTCAATTTGATACGTGGTTTTTATCGACATTCATCATAAATATCCGAATTTTGTATTTCCTTTTCATTTTTTTCCAATATGGACCGGTAACAATAAATTTCAAATGGGAACTATGCGTATAGAATGTATAATTTCATGCTTCTTAAAATTCAATTTTATCTCCCACATTTGTGGGATTTTATTATCACATATCTCTACATCAAACGTTTTTCCATCATAGAGATTTCAGTCTTGATGAAGTTGATAAACAATCTGACAACATTGTTAACTTGTATAGAGATCAGAGAGTTCATAAATTTCAGCCATTCTGTGATATTAATAATACAGGGAAGCATCCAGATTATTCTTAAGATTTTTATTTTTCCGTCAAATTTTATTAGGTAAAATTGGAAATAACTCGAAAACGACATGTGAGAATACTTTCATTCTTCAAATTCTTTCGAAAATATGAACCATTTATCTTTTTCATGTGGTTTTATCGTATTTTTGCGTGGATTTATGAGTCGGCTAAGCTGTTTCTTTCATACCAGGAGGAATATTGAATGAATGTTGATTGAGGAATATGCACCACGAACAGAGTAAACAATCAACCAAAATTCAGTTCATTTGAAATAACGATTCCGAAGATATGAACAGAAAGGTGTTTTTTTTTCATGGATTCTCGACACCCTTTATCTTTCAAACGGAATCGAATTTCGAAAATTGGTATAATGAAAAAAGTGTTTCGTTTGATGAGAGGAATCTAAAGTTGAAATATATGTACAAGTCAAAGACTCACCCTGTATAGTAGATAAACAAAAACTGATGTTGATGTCTCATCGTTTTAAAGTTACAGGGTGTTTTTTGTGAATGTGCATTTTTCAAATGTGGCTGTAATTTTTCTCCTGTGGAAATTTCTGGGTTTCTGTGAAAACATTTCTGTGGTACCTCTTTATGTACCATGGTGTCTCTGAAACGTTGCTGGAATTTGCAACCTAATCTGTGTCAGCTACATTAAAAATTTATGACCAAATCCTGGACATTCACATTCTCAACCATCTCGAACTCTGTTTAGATCTCAACAAAAACGTAATTTCATTTTCTACGAAAGAATTAATTGCCTCTAGTGTTGGACAGCTGTATTAATCGAGGTAGAAATGTACCTGTCTCTCTCTGTATTCAGCAATGCCCGGAATCGTGGAATATGAAAGAGAACCTGAAAAAATCATGCTGTTCGCACAACGAGGGCGAGAAAAGATCTTTGCCATTACGGGGCTCAGGAAAGAGACATTTTTATTGAAATTGATGTCTGGTTTGAATGGTTATTTCCTGTTTTCGAAGTCCCTGTTTTGCTACTTCGATTACGTACCTCCAATCTGATAACATATGTTCGCCATGTACGAAAATCCCTCCACTTTAGGGGGACTTTATATGACCTTCTCATTCGGGGTTTTATCGTATCTTTATTGGATATTGAGCTAAAGCATTATCGGAATTTCAGCACACCATGTAAAACTGAAATATGGATTGGGTATTTATTATAAGACATCTTAATGATACCTTTTTATCGAGAGGGAAAATATTATTTTACTCACCAAGAGATTTGAGCGAATTTGAGTCAGTGGAGCTAAACAACAAACGATATTGGAAGAATCATTTATTTCACTTCGAGAAAAATGCTGAACAGAAAAATTGCAGATCTAGTATTATTATCATTATTGGCAATCTTCATTATTTGCTAGAATGCAGAATTACAAATGGAAACGAGATCTCTGATAGCAAATTCACGATTTTTTTCTGTGAATAGTCTGGTAGGAAAATCCCCCTGCTCTGTGTTTCGGGTATCTCTTCGGGGATGTAAAATCTCTAATTGCAATACCGAAACGACAACGGACAGAAAATGAATTTCCAATCCATCATCCGCCACATGACAGATAACAGTGGGTTCTCCCGAGATTGGAAAATTGTTTTCCCGGTAAGTGTGTTAGGAGGGATTTTGAAAGCTGCATCAGTTATACGCTCGCAGGCCAATTAAATATGTCATGAATATTGGATGACTTAACGGTATAAATTCCAAGTCGCGTAGATTCAATTAGGGGTGTATTGCATATTCAATACAGACTAATATAGTCGGTCTCTCATGTAGATCCTTTTTCAGTCCGGACTGAGCCCCCTATATATGATGATTCGGTATAAATATACATATATCTAATCCATACAACCATCTACTCGACATGTGAATTCCTCCAAGATTTGAATTGAAGGGCAAACCCTAAAACTGCGGTTCTCAAAAGTAATCCGCTTATTTTAAAGTTTTTAAGAGTGATAGAATTTTTAATACGGATAACTGTGATTTGACAGAAAGTGAGCATTGTCAAATTATCATGAAAAGACTCACGCCGCAACAACGATTACAAATTGTTGAAATTTATTTTCAAAATCAGTGTTCTATTCCCCAAACTTATAGAGCACTTCGTGAAATTTATCGACCATCAGAGCAGCTTATTCGTCGAACTATCGATAGATTTCGGATAACATTTTCTCTACTCGATGGAACAACAACAACAAGACAAAATACAGAAAAAAATATCGCTGCTGTAAGTGATAGTGTCAATGAAGATCCAGATTTGTATATTCGTCGACGTTCACAACAAGTTGGACTCTGTGCATTCACCACATGGACAATTTTGCGTGAAGATTCATACTGATTTAAGGATCCCCCACACCGACGCGGGACAGCGGGAGCGGGAGCGGTAGCGGGAACGACGCGGGATCAAAACATGTGGCGGGATATAGAAGTACTCACTACGCCTCAGTGCGAGTACTTCTATATCCCGCCACATGTTTTGATCCCGCGTCGTTCCCGCTACCGCTCCCGCTCCCGCTGTCCCGCGTCGGTGTGGGGGATCCTTTACTGTATTCGAAAGTATCTTTGAGCTCTAGTGTCTAGTAGCAATAACTTGATCAATATTTTTTTTGGAAAGCCGATAAAAACTGATATAATTGGTTGAATACGTGATCAATATTAATTGCTTGTACTAAAAAGAAATATCATTTGTATGATGATGCTCAAGAAATATGATTCTGGGAAGGTTTTGAAGTTTATCAATGAATATTCATTTGGTTTTATTTAATCGTTTGACCTCTTTTGAATGTCCGTTAGTTTCATTATGTTATTATTTGAATAAAATTTTCATTTGCGATATCATTTTTCGTGTCTGCTGGATGCGGGGGTTAAAATAATTCTAAGGTTACCTCTGATGAGAAAATGTAAGGTATTCAATTGTCTACATTATTGTGGAAAAAATACAGGGTATTTTAAGTTCTCCATATTTGGACCTTAATAACGGACACCCTGTATACGACAGGTCGATCGTTTAGGAACCATGTCAAGTCGAATCCTTCAATTAAAAAACTTTTAGTTCAAATTCATGTTACTATCGCTTCTGGAAATCGCCAGAAGACTTTTACTAAACTGCTTTTCCCTCACCTTTTTGCGGTTTTCTTCGAATAAGATCTGAACTGTTGGAAAAGTGTCCCTAAGATTTTGCGTCATGAAAGAGTTAATGAAGGTCATTGAAAATATGTGAAAATATATGGGGTGATCCATTAAAAAAATCATCCATTCGTTGAATAACATTTATCGGGGACACCCTGTATATCAGAAAATAATTTCCTGAGATGCAGATGCAGAAATGAAGGTACAAGAGGTCTACTTTCCAACGAAATTTCTGAGATGTCTGGTTCGGCAGCTATGGAAGAAGAACGCACTATTGCAGGACGCTGTATACGCCGCTCTATTGGTTAAACAATTTATTGACTTGCTGAACAACAACCGTGTTTGAATATCGTAATAATGAAAACATTGATAAAGCTCACAAATGAGAATTAAAAAGATGCATCTGCTTTATATTTCCTATGAGGAACGCGAACATGATCGGAAAAACCTCGGTTCGAAATCGGCGTTCCACAAAAGAATCAGTATTTCCTTCAATCTACTTCTCGTATAATATTCCGTATCAGGCTAGTAACAGCCCTTCGAAATGGTCCAGAGAAGCCCACATCGAGCGTGGAAAAGTCCGGCCAACATCTCACCTAGGCCATATCTACAGCACTCTAGGTAATTTGTACTTTCTTCCGACCAGCTCATCGCATTTTCCGTATCGATTTCATTCAAACTAGACGTTTCCAATTTTTACCGTATCGACTTCTCCCGTCCACGAGATCCGACACTTCGGAGGGATATTCCTGCTGGCCGAATTGGAATCTGGTTCGAACTATGCGGGTCTAAGTGAATGAAATCTCCTTCTACAATACGGGGCAGGTTGCTCATTTCGAGCGGAGTAGTTGGGAATTCTAGGAGTTGGATTGGAATCTTAGCGGAGATGCACACCGGAGAAACCAGTTTCATGAAACTGAAGTTTTCGTATCGAACTACCATTTTACGTCACGCCTCTGCAGTTTACTTGCTTCTACTATACAGTAGTCTTTGACTTGTACATATATTTTAAATGTAGATTCCTATCATCAAACGAAACACTTTTTTCAGATACCATTTTTCAAAATTCGGTTTGGTTTCGAAGATACAGGGTGTCGAAAATTCATAAAAAAAACACTTTTTCATTACACCGCACTGAAAACCCTATCATGACATGTAGATTTAGAACATCGAAAATGACTCTTTTCCGTGCGGCCGCACCGCAAAAAGTTTTACGGTGCGCTGAGGCATAGATGCATCCTATGATTCCTATGCTGGAGACACAGAGCAACGATTGCGTGACAGTAGATGTCAGTGTTTTGAATAATTATTGTTTCACAATATCGAAATGCTTTCTGCTGAAAATTTTTCCCGTGTTATTGTTTTCAGAGAGGTGTAATGAAAAATATCGTTCATTACACGTCCAGAAAGGCTTTTTCCGTGCTTGCACGAGTTCCCGTGTTCGGCTTCGCCTCACACGGGAACACATCGCGCGCGCACGAAAAAAGCTTACTTTCTGGACTAGTAATGAAATATACTATTCTGTTTATATCTTCGGAACCGTTATTTCGAATGAACTGAATTTTAGTTGAGTTTTTACTCTATTCATGGTGAATATTCCTCAATCAAAACCTATGCAATATAATATCCCTACTGGTATAAAAGTAACATTGTAATCGACTCGTCAATACACGCTAAAATACCATGAAACCTCATTGTAGAGATAAACGCTTCATATTTTCGAAAGAATCAATCATTTAAGAAACTAAAAGTATTTTTATTTTTTTTCAATAAAACGCGTCGTTTTCGAATTATTTCCAATTTTACCCGGAGAAATTTGACGAAAAAATCATTAATTTCAAGAATAAACTGAATGCGTCTCTGAATTAAATATCATCGAATATTATTCTTTCTCTGATCTTCAAACGAGTTTACAATGTTGTCACAATATTTATCAACTTTGTCAAGATATTTTAATAATAAAATCCCACAAATGTGGGAGATAAAATTGAAATTGAACACCAAGGACGATTTAACACGCACAGTTTCTATTGAAAATTCATAGTTACCGGTCCATATTGAAGTTAAATGTCGATGAATAATACAAAATTCGGATATGAATGATGAATCTCGATACAAACTATTTATTAAATTGAGATTAATGAAAAATAAAATGATACCTTATAATCTGAGTCGATGTTCCTATCTTGAAAATATCCTCTTGGAATGTTATTAACTCGACACGGTTAAGATTATATTAATTCACTTTACATAATAATCACATTAGAACAATAATTCACATAATGTTTACAGTTTGTTCAGAGACTCTGGTTTGTTATTGTTTATGGTTGGCCTTCACATAACCAATATTTCGGTTTTCGCTCTACGCATGCGTGGTAGAATTTGGCGGCAAACTCGATTTATGATGGAAACGGCAGAATTCATAGATATTTATACCACGGTACACAAGTGTATCGTGATTTATACTATGTTTCATAACAAATCCTTAACCTCAATGAAAATATCAGCAAGCTGACAACATCTTCCTGAAATTTCTGAGCAAACATTCACAGAATCGATACCAAATTGACAGGGCCGTATCTAGGTACTACTGCGCCTGTGGCAAGATTTTCTTCAGCGCCTCCAAATTGGCGTAGATTTTTTTCATCATGTTTCAAATTTTTTTTTTAGTTTTGAATAAACTAAATATATATATACATATACAGGGTGATTTTTTTAAGTGTTTCATTAGAAGTTTTCGAGGAAGGAATTGCGATACAAATTCAAAATTTTGTATTTTTGTTTTAGAGTACATGAAGTCAATTAATATTTTCAAGCGGAATCTACTTCCGGTTCTACCGGAAACGGATGTGAACTTCGTTATTTCAAATGGAACACCCTGTATATTAATACATATTGCAATTCTTCGTTTAATTCTGCAATGATTTGATGTATGATATGCGCAACCACATCAAGCGATTGTTAAGATTTTTTATTTTTTCGTCAAATTTTATCGGGTAAAATTGTACGCTGATACTGCTTCTTGTATAAATTATGAGGCAATATTATACAGGGTGCCTGAAACAGGGCTTCAAAGTGAGCCTCATCAAAACTACGAAATCTCATTTTTTTCAAATGGGAACCATATAATTTTATAATTCCGATCGATTGCTCGTCAAAAACTAGTTAGAGTGTGCCAAACATTTCATGTCTTTAAAATGAGTAGTTTCGCCGTAATCGAATAAAATTCGAATTTCACGACTAGAGCCAGGTTTCTTCGTCTGAACATCAGGTTTATCAAGGTAATTTTCAAGTAAGCTATGTCAATAGTAATAATATGTCAGTTTCAAACTAAAATTTCTTTATTTAGTCATCATTCATTATCTGCTATGTTTATTTGTCACATTCGCCGCAAATAAAGAATAGACTTTTGTTATATCATTCTAGTGTACCTTTTTATTAGTGCTTGTTTTGCATAGTGCTTGATCAATAAAAATAAGTAAGAATAACAATTCCTAACATAGCCTACTTTGATATAGACGAGTATACCACTGAATTTGACTGATGGGAAAAACCTGGCTTTATTCATGAAATTCTGTCGAATTGAGTGGTATGCTCGTCTATTTCAAAGTAGGCTATGTTAGGAATTGTCATTCCTACTTATTTTTATTGATCAAGCATTATGCAAAACAAGCAATAATAATAATAAGGTACAATGGGCGCCCGCAGACATTTTTCTCAGGGGGGGCCAAAATTTTTCTCAGGTGGAGCCAAATGAAAATTATTGAAATATTGAGGGTGTTAAGCTGAAAAACGATAAGGCCATACAAATCTCAGGGGGGGCCATGGCTCCCCCTGCGGGCGCCCATGTAAAGGTACACCAGAATGATATATCAAAAGTCTGTTCTTTATTTGCGGCAAATGTGACAAATAAACAGAGCAGATAATGAATGATGACTAAATAAAGAAATTTTAGTTTGAAACTGACATATTATTACTATTGACATAGCTTACTTGAAAATTACCTTGATAAACCTGATGTTCAGATGAAGAAACCTGGCTTTAGTCGTGAAATTCGAATTTTATTCGATAACGGCGAAACTACTCATTTTAAAGACATGAAATGTTTGGCACACTCTAACTAGTTTTTGACGAGCAATCGATCGGAATTATAAAATTATATGGTTCCCATTTGAAAAAAATGAGATTTCGTAATTTTAATGAGGCTCACTTTGAAGCCCTGTTTCAGGCACCCTGTATAATATTTCCTCATAATTTATACAAGAAGCAGAATCAGCGTACTTTCTTTTGTCTCACTGTTTCAAAAAAAATTTCTTACAATGAGGGATTTTGAAGATAAAAACACTAATTTGTGACAATCTTTCTGTCAAAAAATTCGAAAATCAGGCAATAACTCAACAATCGCTTGATGTGGTTGCGCATATCATACATCAAATCATTGCAGAATTAAACGAAGAATTGAAATATGTATTAATATACAGGGTGTTCAATTTGAAATAACGAAGTTCACATCCGTTTCCGGTAGAACCGGAAGTAGATTCCGCTTGAAAATATTTTACAAATTGACTTCATGTAGGTACTCTAAAACAAAAATACAGAATTTTGAATTTGTATCGCCATTCCTTCCTCGAAAACTTCTAATGAAACACTTAAAAAAATCACCCGGCATATATTATAATATTTTTTCATAATATTATTCAGATATTTTCGTCACAAATTCGAAATAATACACAATAATATGGATATTTACCTATTTTTATTTTCACATCCTACCTGGCGGAGTCGCGACATCGCTCCTTACGCAAAAAAATATTTTTGGCGTATACATGAAAACCGTGATATGTTATCTCGAATATCTTGTTGGCGCTTCTATTTTTTATTCTTTGAATTTTTTTGGCGCTCAAATTTTTTTTTTCATTTGATATTTTTTGGCGCCCCTGCGGACCTTGCGCCTGTGGCGGGGGCCACTTGGCCACACCCTAGATACGGCCCTGCAAATTGATGAGGTTAGGTTGTTAAATAATAAATTCTGATGATCTGAATGAAAAGTCTTTTTTCATGATAATGTTTGGGAATTTCGAGGAAAATATGAACAAGTTATTAGTGTTTACAAACTAATCTGCAGGAAAATCGAAGAAAGAATTTATTTTGGTGTGAGAAATGTGGCTTTTCAGTTGCAGATATAATCCGATGAAACTAACTGTTTCTGTTGAAATTATCGTGTTTGCAACATTTTTATTCCAATAAGGATAGTACTTGAGTATTCCCTAAATGTATAAACTCAATTTCTATCGAGAAATATAAACTTTGCATCAATTCCAGAAGATCATTTCAGAGGCATAGTCAGCCCAATTTTTTTTTCAAATGGCTATATCTTTTTAACAGAGCCGAATTCGGAAAAATGGAAATGAAAAAAAGGTTTCTTTTGACCTCAAGAATCTTCAGTTAAAATATATGTACAAGTCAAAGACTCACCCTGTATACTCTTCCACAGTCCTTGAAACCAGATCAAAGAACTAGATTGAACTATGAAACCTATCTACATTTTCAGTTGGTGACTTAACAGTTCATCTCAGACCTCCAGACCATTTGTTGTTTGTAGAGTGATAATTGAGATTGAGCGTGCAAGAATTGTGGCTCTATATAAAAACGTAACTGTCGGGGGAAACCCTAACATAGCATTATCAGCATCAACTATGTGAATGTAATGAATACAACTCTGATCACGATTTTTATCTGAACGAAGCTAGGACGCTGGGATGATAATTAATTCGAGTTATTCATTAACGCAGACCGTACGTATTCCTGCATAAAAGGATTTATCATCTCATCTAGTTCACATGAAACCATTCATTCGTGAACTCATGAAACTTTTCTCCGGTCTCTCTCCAGTTCGGCACGGAAATGGAGATGCGATTTCATAATCCGGGAACGTCACTACGACAGCGTGACAACTTTTCGTACAAGCATTATTAAAAAAAACTCATATTCGAAGTTCGTATGAGAAGAACTAAGTGGAAAACTGTCCAACTCGGAGGAGGAAGTGACTCTGTTTGAGTTGGCGGAAAACAGAGAGATGATAGGAAAATGGGAGGGAAAAATTCTTTCTCAGATTTATTCAGAGAAGTTGGGCTGAAACCCATCTCACTGTCTCAGTGTGATGATGTGTTTGGGAGGGGGGGAATTGACACTCTTCTCATGAAAATTTACATACCAATGTTAATATACCTGAGGTTCTCTAGACAACAAAGTCAATGAACACTCATTTTATTACATGTTTCACGGGTGCACTTACGAGGATGTATTGATATCTAGTTAGCCTAGACCAGTTCCATGCATAAACAAAATATTGCGATACCATATCAACGAACAATATCTTATTAGAAGTGTCAGTGTAGAGTTCGACGTCAAAAAAGTAAACCAGAGTTACGCAATAAATTTAAAAAAAAAGATGTCCACCGAAATTGTAAAAATTTAAAAGTTGGAGTATCGGGACATCATCAAGTACCTGTATTTAAAAGGGTTAAGAGGTAAGCAGATTTCCGAAGATATGCTTAATACCCTTGGTCAATGTTCTCCGTATTCGACCGTGAAAAATTGGACTGCAAGATTCAAAAGAGGTAAATTTTCCATTGAAGATGATGACCGATCGGGAAGGCCAGTTTCTTTGTCAGTTCCGAAAATATCGATGCAGTTCATGACATGATTTTATCAGACCGTCGAATTGGGCTAAAAAGAGAGATTTCATACGAACGCGTTCATCATATAATTCACGTCAATTTGGACATGGGAAAAATTTCTGCAAAATGGACACCCAAATATTTGAATGTTGACCAAAAGCGTGCGAGGGTAGAAGCATCGCGTTCGATCTGTTCTCGATTTGAAAACAATGTAGACTTCTTAAACCGAATTGTTATTATGGATGAGACTTGGGTACATTTCTACGATCCAGAAACAAAGCAACAATCGATGGAATGGCGATACTCTGGTTCTCCAAGACCTAAGAAGTTTCGTGCCCAAAAATCTGCTGGAAAAGTTCTTGCTTCAGTATTTTGGGATTGCCATGGAGAAGTCATGATTGATTTTTTGGATAAGGATAGAACAATAACTGGAGATTACTATTCGACATTACCGACCACTCTACGGAAAAAAATTAGAGAGAAAAGACGCGGAAAGCTATCCAAAGGTGTTTTGTCTTTACAGGACAACGCCCCAGTACACAAATCTCATGTTGCCATGCATAAAATTCGTGATTTAGGGTTAGAATTACTAGGACACCCCCCTTATTCACCAGATTTAGGTCCGTCCGACTATCATCTCTTTCCTCAACTGAAAAAAAGTTTAAAAGGTCGTAAATTTTCTTCCAACGAGGAGGTAATGAAAGCTTTGGAGGACTGGTTTGCAGATCAAGAAGGAACATTTTTTTTGAAAGGTATAGAGACATTGCAGGTTCGCTGTAATAAATGTATTCAATTAAGAGGAGAATATGTTGAGTAATAAAATATTTTGACATTGAAATTTTGTTTGGTTCTTTAGTAGGCTAATAATTTTTCAATATATCCTCGTACACAAATAAACGCATTCGAAACTTTCATAAATAGCCTCCACCCAAAAAAAGGGTTCTAATCAGAAAGAGAACATAAAAAAACTAGGTTAGGTATTTCGTTGGCGAAAGCAGTTGATTTTTACAATTCTGACTGCCGACATGAAACGTAGAGTGATAAGTGAGATTGACCATGCATGAATTGAAGCTCTAATTGAAGAAGGCCAAGCTCAAATTTTCGTGGCAAATAGAGCTGATGTTTCGCAGAGTGACTTATAAGTTAGGACTGGATATACGTCAGTACCATCCAAGTAGAGTAGAAAATATAAAGTGTTTTTTTTTATGTCAAATATTGTATTTTCTTTATACAACAATTTTCAATTCTCCTTTCTTAGACGTTAGGGGAATTGGGGAATAAATCCTGAAAAGTTTCAACAAAGACGCAAAGTCCTCTAATCAATATCCTCAATCTCGAAAAATTCAATTTCACAAAATTCTTCCACCGATCTGCTTCACAACGATATCGAGTCTTTGTCATCATTTTCAACATCGATTTTCTGCAGCCACCCTCCAGACAGGGAAAGAAAAGCAGCATATCCCATCCAAACATTATCATTCTAGCGTTTCATCCCCAATGAACCGGCACTGTATTAGGATCCTCTTTTTCATTCAAATCTTTCGCATGGAATTAATCCGGCACCCGTCGTCGCACTCGCAAAGAACGTCGTTTTTATGGCAGGGACGCCATAGTGGATATCATTAGCAGTCGGAAGTCGCTGATTGAAAAGCCATGGTGCTTTCAGCCGAATCGGAATTGCCGGAAGTCGATCACTGAGGGCGCTGCAAATTCCCAAGGATGGTAATTTTTGGCTATGAGGAATAAACTGGCGGGTTTTATGATTCGCGGTTTTGCCGGCAAAATATTTTAATAAAGGAAAGACACTTTGACGTGCTTGGATTCTTGTGATCTAGGAACAAGACGCTCTGATTAACTTTCCAAAGAAACTACATTTTTGGCTTACTTTGGGATGATCTACCACCTTTGAATCCTATCATATCCTACCTCAACGTTGGGCCAATCTGTGATCTTCTTCTGAAGCTGTCATGTTTGGACATTTGACAAGTAGAGACTACGCCATGGATGAATATGCAACAACTAATTGAAATTACTATGAAAATTAGCCAGAGACGGTTCGTAAATCTAGAACATTTTTGGGTCGTCAAGTCTTTATAATGAAATGAACATCTGATAATTTAAATCAGAACAATAGACGAGAATATATTGAAAAATTCTTAGCCTACTATAGAACCAAACAAAATTTCAATGTCAAAATATTTTATTACTCAACATATTCTCCTCTTAATTGAATACATCTATTACAGCGAACCTACAACGTCTCTAGACCTTTAAAAAAAAATGTTTCTTCTTGCTCTGCAAACCAGTCCACCAAAGCTTTTATTACCTCCTCGCTGGAAGAAAATTTACGACCTTCTAAACTTTTTTTCAGTTAAGGAAAGAGATGATAGTCGGACGGAGCCGAATCTGATGAATTAGGGGGGTGTTCTAGTAATTCGAACCCTAAATCACGAATTTTTTGAATGCCAACATGAGATTTGTGTTTTGGGGCGTTGGCCTGTGAAAACAAAACATCTTTGGATAGCTTTCCGCGTCTTTTCTCTTTAATTTTTTCCCGTAGAGTGGTCAGTAATGTCGAATAGTAATCTGCAGTTATTGTTCTACCCTCATCCAAAAAATAAATCATGATTACTCCATGGCAATCCTAAAAAACTGAAGCAAGAACTTTTCCAGCAGATTTTTGGACACGAAACTTCTTAGGTCTTGGAGAACCGGAGTGTCGTCATTCCATCGATTGTTGCTTTGTTTCTGGATCGTAGAAATGTACCCAAGTCTCATCCATAGTAACTATTCGGTTTAAGAAGTCTACATCGATTTCAAATCGAGCACAGATCGAACGCGATGCTTCTACCCTTGCACGCTTTTGGTCAACCGTCAAACATTTGGCGATCCATTTTGCAGAAATTTTCCTCATCTCCAAATTGACGTGAACTACATGATGAACGCGTTCGTATGAAATCTTCAGTGCTTCAGATATCCGTTTAGCCCAATTCGACGGTCTGATAAAATCATGTCATGAACTGCATCGATATTTTCGGGGACTGACACAGAAACTGGCCTTCCCGATCGGTCATCATCTTCAATGGAAAATTTACCTTTTTTGAAGCTTGCAGTCCAACTTTTCACGGTCGCATACGAAGGACATTGATCACCAAGGGTATTAAGCATATCTTCGTAAATCTGCTTACCTCTTAACCCTTTTAAATTCAGGTACTTGATGATGGCTCGATACTCCAATTTTTCGATTTTCACAATTTCGGTGGACATTTTTTTTTAAATTTATTGCGTAACTCAGGTTTACTTTTTTGACGTCGAACTCTACGCTGACACTTCTAATAAGTTATTGTTCGTTGATATGGTATCGCAATATTTTGTTTATTCATGGAACTGGTCTAGACTAACTAGATATCAATACATCCTAGTAGTAAGTAGATTAAACATTTGATTGGACCGAAAGGAATTTTTTCTCTATTAGCCCATGTGAAACTGGTACTCGAACCAACAGGTGGTGGGCTTCCCAAAGTGCAAACCCTCGCCTATAAATATATTATACAGAAATATAATATGTGATATTAGGGGTATAAATATAATCGTGCGGAAATTTTCCGAAACTGAAGCTGTATTGTGAAAAGACACGATCAATGATCACGCGGTGAAGTCTGTGTTTCCTGGGAAGTTGTGAAAACCTTTCAAGACTGTGGCAACGTAGCAGATCAAACGTGGCAGCGTTGTAATGTGTCGTCGAGTAGGTAGATTCGAAATCAGTTCCGCTTTCAGCTACTTGCACTATTTTGGTGAATACGATTGCATTTCCAAAAATGACAAATGCCAAATTCGGAACTCAGAGATGAACGGTACCCCCATCCCCATCCAATCAAAGTGAAACGCATCCAAAAGCCATTCCGCAACCCAAAAACGCTCGTATCAGTTAGATCGGAAGGCCAGAAGCAGCAGCATCAGCCAACGGACGGAAGGGACTATCTGTTTCGCTATAAAGTGAGATGTAATAAATTGAATTACGGAACGTCACATAATTTTCCGTAACAGCATGAAACATATTTCACAGCCGTCTGCGTCCTCAGTGAACGAGGGCGTCGGCGGCGTCCGGTGCCGGAATGTATCGGACAGGATCTCTTCTAATTTGACCAATTTTGCAAAACCGCTGACTCCGACGAGAACGGATGACTTATATTGAAAAAGGAGAACAGAACATGTGGATGGGACGAGTGCATGAGCTGGCAGTTTTTAGACGGCCAATTCCGGGGAAGTGGCCGGAGATTATGTGGATACTCGCGCGATGATAACAGCTCTGTCAGGGGGCACAATAGACCTTAAGGTCGCAGTGAACTGTAACCCCTTTTTTACTATTACTATTATGTGGATACTCCGGGTTTTAACATCTTCCGTCACAGGTGGAAATCAAGTTTTTTTTCTTTCATAAGATGGAACGTCGTTTGTTGTGCTTATTAGTTCGATCATTAATTTTCCCTTTTTGAGATTTCGGTGATGTTAACTTTCTTAAAATAACACCCATACCGCGAACGGTGTGAGCTTGAGAACAGAACTCGAAAATGAGAAATCGAAAATATAAAACGAAAAAATTCTTTACTTATGATGGCTAGAAGGGCTATTTTGGTATCAGAATGTAGGTTTTCGGGGTCGCTGAATTAAATAAAAAATATTCCAGAGCCGTAACTAGCTCGGTTTAGATTTTCACTTGTCAAATGCCATTTTTTGAAAAACTGGAAATTTCGAACAATAAAAGCCTCCGTCGCTCATGCCGTAGCCACTATTTATATATATTATTTTGATCAGCTTATCTCAAAGTATCTGTGTGCAGAATATGAGCGATTTAAAAATTTTCAATTTTTGGGTGGAAAATGACTAAGGAGTAAGACTCCCTAAAAACACCATATTTGTCAATAAATAAATATATCCGGAACGTTTTAAGGGCGGTAATAATTGAAAAAGTTGATCGAGCCATTCGAATCTTTCATAATAACCATTCCGCCGGTCAGTAGCGCCTAAATTGTGAGTGCTCTGAGCTCGTGAACAAAACTCGAAAATGAAAATAGCGAAACATTAAACCAAAAAAAATCATGGTATAAAAGGACTATATGGTAAAGTTTGGTATCAAATTGAAGGTTTTTCAGGACGAGGGATTCAATGAGAAATAAATCAAGGGCCTATCTGGTATGGTTTAGATTTCGACCTGCGAAATGTCATTTTTTCAAAAAAATCGAGATTTCAAGTCGTCATAACTCCCGTTCCAGTTATCGTATCCTTTTTCTATTTGTATATTGATAATCAGCATTGTCCCAAGTATCTCTTCGAACAATAAAATCGATTTCGAAAATCCCAACTTATTTGGTGAAACTGCATAAGGGGTGAGACCCCCCAAAAACACCATATTCGTCATCACCACGAAATCACTGGTAACTCTAATATTGATATTCATTCGGAAAAATCTTCAATTCATTCGAATCATTCAGAATAACCATTTTGCCGGTCAGTAGCACCTAAATTGTGAGTGCTCTGAGCTCGTGAATAAAACTCGAAAATAAGAAAATTGTTTACTCATGAGGGGTCCACGGCATCAAAATCAAAATGTAGGTTTTCGAGGTCGCTGAATTCAATAAAAAATATTCCAGAGCCCTAACTAGCATAGCTCAGATTTTGACCTGTTTATAATGTTATTTATGTCAAAGTTGGGAATTTCAAACTTTCAGATCTTCTCCATTTCTTGTTTTCACTTTGTAATGAGCAGCATATATCAAAATTTCTCTGTGCAAAATATGAGCGATTTAGATAATCTCAATTCTTTGGTGGTAAATGATCAGGGGGTAGAATATTCACAAGGTTATTGTTATTATGGACTGGACATTTTCCGTCGGAAAACTAGGTATAAGAATTTAGAGAAAACCTTTAATGGTGTATTATTCAACCATATCCGCCTTGGCTGATACCATTCAGTTAACGTTTTATTTATCCATCACAGTGCTCTTTCTCCTTAAGCATAACATATTTTCTGAAGTTATCAAAATTATAATCTCTTCACGATGCTAAATGAATAGAATTCAATATAGCTTTTTTTTCATTGCTTAAAAAACCAATCGTGAATAATTAGTTTTCGGTAAGAAAACAATTAGCCATTATCTGAGGGAAATTTTGCTCTCACAAAAATATGAGGTTGTTTTGCCAGAGAAAGTGAAAATTTTGCCTCCCAGTATTTTTCACGGATTCAGGAAGCATTAGCATTCACCTTCTTCCTGAAAATACCTCAAGGAAATTCCTGATTTTTTCCAGGCGATACAAGTCGATATCTGTTACGAATTTTCGCGTTCAACTCCTCTGGTATTCCGAAAGCAAGAGGGAATATTTTCGCCGCATTAAGCAACCAATACATTTTAACGATTGAAAAAACACCCCTCGGCAATTAATTTTCTCGACAACCTATATAAACTGAGCGTAGAAGGCATCAGATAGCGCTCCAGATCCTCAAAGGAACTCGGATATAACTTTGATCTCCTATCTCGCACTTCATCAGTGTATCTGGAATCTGGAAATATATTTGACAACTGGATTATATGTTTCTCGGTCTCGCATTGTTGGCATTTCGATAGATAGGAATTTTCCTCAAGCGTTCATCCATGGGAAATTGTTTTTGGGGGTTATACCAGCCTTCCCACACTCCAGAGATGGAGGTTCCGTAGTACATTTTATACAGGATCATTTCAAGTTGAGCAAAGTAGTATACTGCTCCACAAGAGTTAGGTATATCCTATTCAATCGTTTTTGAAGTATGTAATCTTCGAGAAAATCGCTGTAAAATCATGTAAATCTCAATAACAACTTGAATCGATCCAATTAAAATCAGTGTGAGACATTTCGTCAATCTGGTCGCCTTTTTTCTGAAGTTTGGTTCTTTGCATATGCTTCATGAATGTTCCTGTTTTGAAATGAAGTCAGTTTATCATCGGCTTCGATTTGAAATGATTTTTCTGAAAATGCCAAGACGTAAATTAACAAACGCTGAGGATAATAGGGCTATCGGAATGCTACAGGGTGGCCTAACACAGGTTGTTGTAGCGGAAAGGCTCCAAGTCAGCCAAAGTGTGATACCTCGACTTTGAAATAGGTTCAGGGAGACAGGTTTCGTGTTGGAAAGACCAAGGCTTGGTGGACGACGAAAAACAACACCTGCTCAGGATCGTTTCATCACCGTTTCGGCGAGAAGAAACCCTACATCTACGTGTAGAATGCTACGGAATACTCTTCAAAATGCAGATGGGGTCCAAGTTTCCATCGAAACCATCAGACGACGTTTGAGAGAGGTGAATCTAGGTCCTAGACGTCCATTAAGAGGAGTTCCATTAACACGTGACCATAAGCGTCAAAGACTGATCGGGAAGGCCAGTTTCTGTGTCCGTCCCCGAAAATATCGATGCAGTTCATGACATGATTTCATCAGACCGTCGAATTGGGCTAAAACGGATATCTGAAGCACTGAAGATTTCATACGAACGCGTTCATCATATAGTTCACGTCAATTTGGACATGAGAAAAATTTCTGCAAAATGGATCCCCAAATGTTTGAATGTTGACCAAAAGCGTGCAAGGATAGAAGCATCGCGTTCGATCTGTGCTCGATTTGAAAACGATGTAGACTTCTTAAACCGAATTGTTACTATGGATGAGACTTGGGTACATTTATACGATCCAGAAACAAAGCAACAATCGATGGAATGGCGGCACTCTGGTTCTCCAAGACCTAAGAAGTTTCGTGTCCAGAAATCTGCTGGAAAAGTTGCCATGGAGTAATCAAGTTTAAAAGGTCGTAAATTTTCTTCCAACGAGGAGGTAATAAAAGCTGTGGAGGACTGGCTTGTAGAGTAAGAAGAAACATTTTTTTTGAAAGGTCTCTATAGAGACGTTGTAGGTTTGCTGTAATAAATGTATTCAATTAAGAGGAGAATATGTTGTATGTTGAGTATACTAAAATATTTTGACATTGAAATTTGGTTTGGTTCTATAGTAGGCTAAGAATTTTCGATATATCCTCGTAGAATTACCAATATTTCAGAACCGGTTTTCTGCTGAATTATATCTCTCCAGTTGTTCATGTTTACACAAATATCGTGTTCTCCTCCTCCTCCACCCCTTCACCGAATCTCTCCCCAAGATCCATCGATTTTTTGCACTATCAAATCTAATATTCCGCAACCCCAGCGCGTTCAAATATTCGTTTCCGCAAGCAAATGATCCATGCCCCAATAGTTTTTAGACGTTTCTGATGACATTGAATGACTTTATTTATGACGGACACTTATTTATGTTAGATTTCC
Organism: Adalia bipunctata; assembly: GCA_910592335.1. Lineage (NCBI taxonomy): Eukaryota > Metazoa > Arthropoda > Insecta > Coleoptera > Coccinellidae > Adalia > Adalia bipunctata. The sequence continues at coordinate 9,185,451 of OU342948.1, read as the reverse complement.
TGGAATGATTCGAGGGGGAAGAACTGCAGTAGCCGAAAAGTGTTCAATGGGCATATAAGCCCGAACTCGTATTGGAGCCGACTGTAATTAGGGGTGGGAATTATCAGGATCTGACACAATAGACTTCTCGACGGGACTTGATATAATGACGTTAATGAGGCTGCTTTTGATACCCCTTTGTATTGAGTTTCTGGTACTTTCAGTAAAGAGAACGATAGTTAGGGAGCCGAAAGAGATCTCCTTCAAACTACGTTCAGAAATACTCTGTGTCTTTTTTTGAAACGAAATAGTGGCAAGTTCCTCTAGGGGTGTGTGATTATAAATTGGTGGCCCAAAGAATAGACGAGCCAAAATTGATGGAAACACTCAACAACTGAAAGTGTTTGTCAATTTTGAAGACCGGCATCATTTATTAAAGTTGTTTTTTTAGCTCGTAGATGTTATGGGGTGTATTTTTCAACAGAAGCGAACAATCGGAGGCGTCATCTCTATTCAATCCGTGATACGTGAGAGGAATTGCAATTACCTTTCTTGAATGGAGATACAGAGAAATTCTCATGAGAAAAGAAACTGTAATTCAATTTCCATTCTTCTATACGATGCCACCACGCCACTGGACCTTTCAAAGTTAGATTCTGCTATGTTGCCACGGCATTATGAAATGATATTGCTATCCTTCATATCTAACTAAATTTTGGCTTCACCAATTCTCGAATTTATGAATGAGATGCTGTGTCTCTTTCTATGGTCTAAGGTTATAATCCATAACTTTAAAGTGGTATTCTATTTATTTATTACTATTACACGCAGAATTCAAATTGATATTAAAATTAATGAACGATTTCTTCCACTTGCTGGATGAAACATTGTATGCCACTCGCTTATTATGATTCCTAGGTCACTTGAGAATTTATACGTGACGGCCCGTGGTATAAGGGCCGGTTTATAAAAGAATTTCAATCCTCGGTTGAGCCCAAATCCGCCGTCGAATGTCGATTTCCGTATTATAAACATCCAACCTCGGGTTCAACCCTGGATTGACTCAACCGGTGAATATAGCTCCGTTTGAGATTTGAACCGAGGATTGAAACGTTTGACGTTTCTAGATGGCCGACAACTAACCTCACTTTATGTTGAAAACAAAACAAAACATTTTGTTTTGGCACATTGAAGTTGCTTGGAAGGAAAATATTATATTGATAGAATGCCTGATAATAATCACAGTCTTCTGTAGGTTTGCTATGTATTAATAATTCATCTTTGGTGTTTGGAAAAATATTCCTAAATTGAAACTGAATTTTTGTGCCTTATCTTCGAGGGATAGAACTGCCAGGTTCCTGTGTGAATATAATATCGAAAATGACTCTAGTTATGATAATAATGAAATAACAGGAAGGCATTCAAAAGATAGTAACGTTAGTGAATAAGAAAGATACCAATCGAATGATTTCATATTTCCTTTCGACCTTTTCGAAGATGGTACGAAGAAGAGATTTTGGTCAAATAAAAAAAACACTTTTATCAGGTGGTTGAAATTACTCTGAATAAGCTGAATCTTTTCAGAGTTGTTAACATTTTCGAAGATTTTTGTGGTATACATAAATCAACATCAGAAAAAGGTCAGAAAGTTGTGAAATGTCTAGAACTTTGGACATTATCAAAAAGTCTTCTAGTACTTATTTTATCATTCTATAAAAATGCCAAGCAATCAACAGGAATAGCAACTAACAAGGGAAAGGTTGTATTAACTGACCAAATTTCGGTGTATTAGAACCGTGTTGCTGGAGAGCACTCACGTTCTGGAAGGATTTCTTTATTATTAGGTACCTACTACATAGTATAGGTGCATGCTTATTTTAATGGGTTGTGAAAATGCTGAATTCTACATATGTGAAAAGGATTACTTTTCTTCAAATTTCCAAGTTGCTAAGCTTATAAATTTGGTAATTCTCATCATAGAAAAATTTTAATATACCAACTCTAAAGAAATGATTGATGACACCGATCCCATCTCGCAGATCAATGAAGCTCACATATGAACTATGAATTCAATTTAAAGACTCTCTGGCGTGTAAAGGAACATTTCCCATTCTTTTATTCAGGTTCTGATTACATTTGAAAACAACTATTATTTTTTTGACTTGCAGAGTCCTACATAATATTGCTAGACTGATTCTATTCATGACTCTCAACCTGAATAAAGCGAAAGTTAATAATAAATGCTTTCTTTAAATTTAATATATATTTCATGTACTCAATCAAACAAGATCAAGAATGATTTGTTCCTATTCTAAATATAACTACATCCTTGTACGACTGAATGTTAATGCAATTTCATTGGATGTTTTGTATTGTCCTAGCTTTTATTTGGTTACTTGGCATAAGAGTTTGAGATGAGACTTTTCAGAATATCAAAATAGTACAAACTTAGATCATTCGAGTCAAATAAGTTGATAAAAGTGATAAAGACTAGAGCGTATTTGGCAATAGCTTCGAGGGAAAAAAATTCGGACGAAGTCTGTCCTCATTTTATAAATTACAAATTTTTTTATTATATAATTTGTTCTGATGTAGGAAATCAGATTTCTCTGAATTCTCTGCCGTAACCGTCACAAAACACGGGAATATTCGAATTAGGTTCTTGTTTTGTCTTTACTAGACTACGATTATTGAATTTATCCAAACATGGTATAAAAAAACGTGCCAAAATACTTCGAGAAATAAGATTCAGGTTAGCCAACCCAAAAAAAGCGATCTCAATCCGAGGTTGTTCAACCGAGGCTGTAAAGACGTTTATAATACCGAACTTTTTTCAACCGAAGGTTGACTTCCAATCCTCGTTTGAGTAACCTCGGATTGAACGTGCCCTTTATAAAACCGGCCCTAAATCGTCTCGCGTGACTTATTTAGGCATAACACACTAGTACCATAAATAATCTCCTTGAAATCGATCGAGGTGCATATTCTTCAGTTCCTGCCCTCAGCAGGATCCAATTAATGTTGTGGTGTTGCCTTTGGCGACTAAAACCAACTAAGACGGTCATTTTAACAGTTCAGGCTAAAGTGATTATTATTAGCTAGATCAGTACAAATTGTGGGGGTTGAAACACTCCGGAAAGCGGCGTTCCCATAATCCTGGACAAATTGTATCTGATATTCAATATAATCGGCTTAGTAGGGGCCCCGTAGCACTGACGATGCGGCTACAGGCTAGACCGTTCTCAGGTTATTTAGCGACGTCCTGCATTGCTGCTGCTTTCAATGGAGGTAAGCCATAAATAAAACATGGAACTTGCCGATTTCTCTCCCTAGACGGAGATTTGAGGAATATCCTTTCTCTTATCGCTTGAATTCGGGGTTGGTATTCATTTTGGAGAAGATTCACAGAAAAATTCATCGTGTCAAAGGTCTCTGACAACGTAGATAAAACAAACCAATTGTTTACATTGAAATGATTCAACATTTACGCTGATAAAAGAAAAGAAAATTGAGTAGTTGGGATGTTTCTTTACTGTATTGTAGTCAAGTACACAAAAAGTTGCTCAACATATAGAAGAAATGAAGTTATTCGGATAGGTTGCAGAGTCTATCATTATATATTTTTTTTTTCATTTTTGTATGTGTGGATATAGTGAATTTTTTTGATTTTTTAATTCTGTATCTTAGTTGAATAAATATATGAATGGATAATTCAAAGGAGTGTTGGTGAATTCAAGGAAGACACGAAGCTTGAATGGAAACTCTCAACAGAAAAGACCCTGAAGACATGGTAGAGGAAAGTCACCAAATATGAAATAGTATCCTAATATGGAATACCTTCATATCTCCAAGACTATAAGTAATAAACGGAACATTCGGTTATCTTCTGTTTCATTCGGTCTACTAACTATCGCACTCACACCATCGAGTCAGTTGCGCAAACGCTTAACGTTTGGCAGGCGTGTTTTGTTTTGTTGTCGTGAGGAAAATTTCAAAAGGTAAGTAGTAAATGAGAATTACCAGCTGTTTTGTTTTTATACATAAGTGTTATACTATTTAGTATATCGGTATTATGTTTATTTCACCATTTTGTGATCTTTTGTCATTAAAATATTGTGACTTGAAAAAATATTTAGAAGAGTTTGAAATAGTATAAAAATCCAAATATGGACAGTCGTCGGTGTCTAATTATGGAATATGCTTGATGTGTGGGTTCTGGGCACATTATGATTGTGCTGGTCCAGAGTTTGATACTTGGATCTGTGACTTTTTCAAGTAATTATGTAACTTCTTTCATATATCACAATATGTTATATTCATTTAATTGATCTCAAAGATATTAATGTCCATTTTTGTTGATTTATGCTGATATTCCATATATAATATATATGGGTTCCTATTTCATATTTGGTTACTCATTTGTGATTTTGTTTTTTGTGTTAGATCCTAATTAGATAACTTAATATATTTGATTAGAGGCTGTTAATTACTACATATAAATGTATGACTGATTAGTATAAGCATTAAACTGATTTAATTTATATAAGTTTTTTCTTTATATCCCGAAAACAAAATGGTATTCCATATTTGGTGACTTTCCTCTAACGCAACCAATTCCATTCCGAATCTCGAAGCTCCATTTATTTATGAATGGAATAATTCGCGATTTTCTTCAAAATTCATCAAAATCTGTGGAATTTGAAACGATTGGCGGAAAAATAGTATGTTTACCTCGTAGGAAAAGCCACATTCCTGGACTCTGTGTAGCTAAGTCGAGGCGTAAGCCGATCTTCACGATCGTCCAGGAATGTAAGGCTTTTCCTACCCGGTAAACAATGTACTATTTCTGAAATCATTATATTACTGATAGGAGCAATTTTCTCCAAATTGTAATGTTCTATTCCTTGAAAACAAAAATGAGCTCACTTATATGAAACAGCCAATATCAAAAATTATTATGGGACTGGAATGGTTTCAATCGCACTTCGTGAAAATGGACGAGAACAGTTTGTTGAGTCTGGATTTTCAGATTATACCAACATTATAAAATGGATATTGCCATCACAGGTTCCTCCTGTGAGTTCAGATAGACAAAATTAAAAATTTTCGTAGCAATGAATTCGGACTATTGGGAGTCTACAGGGTTGTAATGGAATCATAATTGAAATTGAAATCAGGTATTTTGTGATTTGAAAAAAACCTGGTTACGTTAATATCTGGATTCAGGTTCGGATCTGCACGATAATTTTTGGACATTCTAGTCAAGTTGCATATTATTGAATTCCTGTTTCGTGTTATGATCTTCTGAAATGAAAAGGTTTGCGTTTTGTTACATACAGTGGGACTACTGAAATTTTTAATTCACGATATAGACATGTGAACTCAATAATGATGAACACAAGTTCCTGATCAACTGAATCGGGTTGTTGAAATGTTCGGGGCTATCAGTTATTATTATTCTATACTCTTTTATCCGTTTAAAAACATGTTTGTCTTATCGAACTTTTCTCATTCAAATATTTTCTTTCGTGTACAAACCGATAATATTTCTGCAATAAATAAGTGGGGGTAATGCAGCCTGGATGGCAGAATCAAATCTGGAGCAAGCCACAACCTGTTTTCCCAGATAAATTATAATTAACTCAAAACCGACCCGAGTTGGCCGTCTCATCTCATCAACTTCAGTAATTACAGCTTCAAGTTGTTATTTATATGGTTTACGAGCGAATAAAATTTGTGATCTTGGCATATTTGGCGGAATTGCTGTACTGAAAATATTCCGAATACTGGGCCTGGGCGTATTTAGAAAAGGAAAAATTCACAGATTTAAATGCATATTTAGTTCTATAGGAATTCATTCAAAGAACTGTTTGAATAGGTTGGCAGATATAACATATACAAAACTTCCTCTTATCTTTCGAAATATATAACGGGTGTTTTTTGAGAGGTATAGAACTATAAGTTGGCAACACTATTTTAACTGGCGGCCATTTTGTCTGCTGTCAAGTAATTTATTTTGAGTTAGGTTTGGCGCTCCAACATAAATGGACTGACGCCTGAACAACGCTTCCAAATTGTGCAAACTTATTTTTAAAATTATGGTTCTGTTCGTCCATTTTACGGTCAACATAATCATAATGTCAATTCAAAAAATTTTCTTTGTTTTATTCCATTTCGAAGTTCGATACCCCTCAAAAACACCCTATAGATTCCCAGCAAATTTGTGAATATCACCGTATCCAAACTGGAGTAAAATAAAACCGAAAGTTTCTCCTCATCTCATTATTTTTTGTCGAGTATCGAAAAAATTATTGTCCTTTTTATAAGGATCGGAATGAGGACGTAGGGAGCATTTGCATTTTTATGTGAGTTGTTGTTTTTCACGATCATAACTACGTCGTTATTTCGGATGAGTATAGATTCCAACTTTTTACTGTCGCTGTATTCAGCGAGCGGTTTTTAAGATAATGTTCCTGAACCGTGATTTTTTGGTGACGACAGGAATAATTCAGGGTCAAACTGAACGAAATCATAACTGGAAGCCCAGACAGAATATCCATGAAAACTAAACTCCTTTTAAACTGCTCCACATGAGTTAGGGATATTGACTTAAATTGCAAAAAAAATAGGTATAAAATAAGATTTTTGTGATGAAAATTCATATTAATATGATTTCAAGTTGCAAATTAATTTTAGCCTGTAGGTCTGCAGCGTATACAGGTTGGTTAAGAAAAATCGAGTAAAATAACGAAATTTTATTCCCAGAGAATTCGAGCATTTAAAAACTATCAATACAATTAGGGAAAGATTTAGCGGCATGCAGACAAATTTTGTGAAATTCCGGAAAAAGTCACACACCGAGCAGGAATCGAACCTGCGTCTTCCACTTGCCTGGCGGATGCTCTCCCGCTGAGCTACCAGTGTGTGTAATACCTTATCCGGAATTCAGTATCATACGGTTCACCTCGTATGTAGTGAGATAAAATCCATTTATATATCAATACAATGTATGGCCTCCACGGGCATCAATAACAGCTTGACATCTTCTTTGTATACTACACACGAGGTTGTTGGACATTTCTTGAGGAATTTGGTTCCATAAACGGGGCAGAAGCTCTCTCAGATCATTTAAGGATTCTGGGCTAGGTTGATGATTATCTAATCTTCTTTGGAGCATATCCCACGCATGTTTTATGCAACTCAAATCTGGTGAGTGCGGAGGTATTGGTAAATGTGGAATACCAAGCTTCTCGCGCGCATTCTCAACTATGGCTGCACGGTGCGGTCTAGCGTTATCGTCTAGAAATTGAAAAGTTTAACCAATAGCAGCGTGAAAATTTGGCACAACATTGTCAATGACATGCTCCCTATAGTGTTAGGCGGTCATATTCCCAGGACAAATGTGTAGATCTGTGCGCCCGTTGAAACATATCCCTGCGCATACCATAACACTACCTCCTCGGAATGGATGGACTTCTTGGACATAGCTATTATTACGGGGTATACGTGGGATTGTCCATACCCTTATTCTTCGAGAATCTGAAAATCGTCCATATCTGGATTCATCAGTGAAAAAGACACTACGCCATTGATCGTTCCAATTGATTTGTTGCCTTGCCCATTCCAGTCTTTGACGCTTATGGTCACGTGTTAATGGAACTCCTCTTAATGGACGTCTAGAACCTAGATTCACCTCTCTCAAACGTCGTCTGATGGTTTTCATGGAAACTTGGACCCCATCTGCATTTTGAAGAGTATTCCGTAGCATTCTACACGTAGATGTAGGGTTTCTTCTCGCCGAAACGGTGATGAAACGATCCTGAGCAGGTGTTGTTTTTCGTTGCCCACCAAGCCTTGGTCTTTCCAACACGGAACCTGTCTCCCTCAACCTATTCCAAAGTCGAGATATCACACTTTGGCTGACTTGGAGCCTTTCCGCTACAACAACCTGAGTTAGGTCATCCTGTAGCATTCCGATAGCCCTATTAGACTCAGCGTTTGTTAATTTACGTCTTGGCATTTTCAGAAAACTCGTTTCAAATCGAAGCCGTTGATAAACTGACTTCATTTCAGAATAAGAACATTCATGAAGCATATGCAAAGAACAAAACTTCAGAAAAAAGGCGACCAGATTGACGGAATGTCTCATACTGATTTTCATTGGATCGATTCAATTTGTTATTGAGTTTTTAAAGATTTTACAGCGATTTTCTCGAAGATTACATACTTTTAAAAACGATTGAATACGGTATCCCTAACTCTTGTGGAGCAGTATATTTCAATGTCGGTTAGACACCGCTTATAAATCAATGAGAGTCCTGTTCCGAATCAACGAACCCATCTTCTAATGTGTCTTCACATTTTGACTCCTTTCATCTTCGGCGTAGTTAAAGAGGCGAAAAAACTGACATTCTCGATGCGGAGAGCAATGACTCAAAGGCTCCTTCGTATCTCTCCGAAAAGCTCACTTGTCGCAAATACCGAACATATCATGGTCGAGGGACCCGATAAAAGAAGCCGAACACAATAGTCTGCCCCCCTTCCCCCTCTCGCAAGAGTACACGCCACTTTGTCTGATCATAAAGACTTTAGGATCCTCGCTCGCTTTATGAAATCTCCACGGATAATTCTTTTTGGGGGGAGTCTCCCAAGGCATTCATCGGGTAATGATAGAAGATATCTCTTCGGCATACTATTATTTCCAATCGAAGAAACATACAAGTGCGGGGACTAGCTCCCATAGGGAGTAATGGGAGAGACGTATGGAGCGCAATAAAATTTGATATGCCCTATAAGAGCTCCCCTCCTGGAAACTATTACGATACATAAACATGATAAGGGAATCCTATTGACTATGTAATTGCGTTTTGATTCACATACACGAGGCTGGTGGAGAGAAAATTGACGTTAAATCAGAACAGGGCAGTCCTTTCAAAGGTTCAATATTTCCCCGAATTGAATTCCATTGAAAAAAAACTATACATGCGCCCTTAAAATCATAGTTTACATCCGATCGAACATCTATTCAGGAATACTATCCAAAAAACAGATTGAAAAAATTTCTTCTCTGGCAGTCTTGCTACCAAAAAGATTGGACAAGTGTGTAATTTTTTCCTCTTTATCAACTGCATCATGTTTAATGGAAAATCTTAGATATGACAAAATCGGAAAAATGAGAAAAGATATAAATTTATCGAGTACTAGCTGGCCCGGCGAACTTTGTTTCGCCTAAATAATACCTATAACCTATACCATAGCCATCTTTATCTTAAGAAGGCCGTGCCTATACTTACAGTAGATTTCACAACGCAATCACGACGGCTTGGTTAGATTTCTGAACTGTCAAATCGAGTATTCTAGATCAAGCTCCGATCACCGGTGATATGCTTTGTGAAACCCCCGTTAAAGTTGTATAAACTTACCATTGCTATTTTTTCAAGCAGGAGATAAATTAGGCATAATAAAAGTTCTGTCAAATGTCATCTGTCAAATGTCATATGTCAAACGTCATCTGTCAAACGTCATCTGTCAAACGTCATCTGTCAAACGTCATCTGTCAAACGTCATCTGTCAAACGTCATCTGTCAAACGTCATCTGTCAAATGTCATCTCTCAAACGTCATCTGTCAAAAGTCATCTGTCAAACGTCATCTGTCAAATGTCATCTGTCAAATGTCATCTGTCATCTGTCAAACGTCATCTGTCAAATGTCATCTGTCAAACGTCATCTTTTCCATGGATATGAGCTGTCACACAAAACAGAAATACAAAAATAATATGTCAATTACTAATTATGGGCAATTTTGAATTCAGTTATTTCCGCAAATATATTTATTACCCAAACATAAATCAAAAACATTTCAAAAATATAGAGAAAAAATGAAAATGGACAATTCACGATTGATGCTGATCGTCACAATCCGATTTACTTTACATTCTGGTAAAAATTCACTGTTCCACCAACTTGATCTGATAATAGCCTTCCATGTTATTATAAGTTCTATGCAAATTACACAATAATTGTATACATCGCCATTCATACTCTACACCATTTCCAAGTGTATTTCAGAAGGGGTCAATTGTATTTCAGAAAACATCACTTGTATTTCAGATTAGTCAATTGTATTTCAGAAAACATCAAATGTATTTCAGATTAGTCAATTGCATTTCAGAAAACATCAAATGTATTTCAGATTAGTCCATTGTATTTCAGAAAGCGTCAATTGTATTTCAGATTATATCATTTGTATTTCAGAAATCATCAATTGAATTTGAGAAAACATCACTTGTAATTCAGATCAGTCAATTCAATTTCTGAAATCGTCAATTATATTTGGGAAATGGTCATTCGTGAACTGAAAGAGAGATGACTGTGATATTTGGAAAATCGGTTTAAGATGGCACAAAAAAGAAACTGTAGAAAACTTTTATTCGAGCATTTTTCAAATATTCGCCACAACTGTTTTCTGGAAGACTTTGGGGTTCGAGGATGATTCATGGAGCATGGGGGGATTGCCTCTGGTAGATATCGAACGAAAAACCGAAGATACAATAAGATTAAAGCAGTCCTACAGTCAATCATGAATACAATTATTATAAAGAAATAACGCAACACTTCAGCATAGCTCTTCTTCAGCTGCGCGCGTGACACGTGCAATCGTTCATCGATATTACCTATACGTTGGACAGAAGGTTTGGCCAACTTAAATTCAGTACTCGTCAAAAAATATGATAAAATCTGGATGTCCAATACATTGGACATCAGGAATCTGAAATACATATGATATAATCTGAAATACAATTGACGCTTTCTGAAATTCAATTGACTAATCTGAAATACATTTGATGTTTTCTGAAATACAATTGACTCATCTGAAATACAATTGACGCTTTCTGAAATTAAATTGACTAATCTGAAATACAATTGACGCTTTCTGAAATTCAATTGACTATTCTGAAATACAATTGACGCTTTCTGAAATACACTTGGAAATGGTGTAGTCTAGTCTATCATTTCTGAATTTCCTACCCTTCAAGAAAATGAAATCCACCGTTGCCAGACAACTTCATGGCTTATAACTTCACAACGTTCCATTTTATCGAAAATAGCGAGTCCATTTCTCTCGTTCTATTTTATTATTGCATTTCTATTGAATACCGTGAAACTTCGTTCTACCATAGAATATTCTTATACCGTTGTTAGGTATTCTGTGGTAAGACCTACTGCACTTTTAACTATTCACTTGACATGCGATTCTGTGGAAGAAAAACTAACCTCCTTTGTCCAAATGTCAATATGGCATTTCGAAGTTTTGAACCAACCATAGATCGCCTTTTACACGTTGAGTGCCACCATAACTTCTGAAAAAAACTGACCCAGTGGCCACGATTTTTTTTTTGCATATTCATCTTCTCTGGTGTTCAATTGAATGAAATTAATATATGGAACATCAATTTTCAAATTTTTTTATGTACTTTTGAGTCCGATTGTTGGTGATGATTCAGCAGATGAATAACCCTGAGATTTTGTTGGTCTCATTGTTTTACAGCACAACACCCTCAATATTGCTCTCTAATCTTTATTTGGCCCCCCTGAGAAAAATTTTTGGGGATTTCTTCGGGCGCCCATGAACGTGAGACCACTGATAGAAAAATGCGCGATTTAGATATGCGTCGTTGGTCGTGAGACCAGAGTGGTCTCACGCGGCTCGCCGCTCCCAAAAAAGTGTGATACCTATGTGGTCTCACATGGCACTCAACGTGTTAATATAGACTAAAAAAGAAAAGGGCTATTTTTAGGGTTTTTCCAGCAATAATTCTAATTTTTCTCGCCGTAAAAACCATCCTTGAACTTCAACGAACATTTTAAAAAAAGATTTGGCCAAATTGGTCGAGGCGTTGTTGAGTTATGCGCTTACCAACACATTTTGCGATTCATTTTTATATTATAGATTTATTTTTGATTATTTCTCGTTGTTCCACAACTGCATCCAAATTCAATAGTCGGTATTACCACCTCTTTTTTCAATCAACTGTGCCCTGACCTCAAAGAATCTCTTACCTCTTAGACCTCCATTATTTTTTTATGATGAAAAGCTACAAAGGAACACTTGAGCTCAAATTGGTCCATTTATCTCATTCTACGAAATGGTACAACTGCTAAATATCATATTGCACTTCTTTCCAACTTCAAGATGAAGGTTTCACATTCAGGACTCGAAAGCTTACACTGGAAGTCATCAATTGCAAAGTAAAAGCGTCCCACACACGAAATTCAGAAATAACAGAGAGATTTAACAACTATACATTCAATCGGAATGAAATCCTACATTTATGTTTTAAAAACTAGTAGAGCCCTCAGATTCGCCCCGACTAAAATCAGACATAACATCTGAAAAAAGAATTTCGTGATGGAGTTGATGATGAGCTGTTTCAGAATGCATGAAAACCATCGACAGGGGCCAAAATTGATCGGGAGTCTCTATCGACTGCTTCATCTTGTGTAGCTTGTGAACCTCGATCACAAAGGAAATTTCAAATGAAAGTTTGGAGCCGATGTTCCTTTATAAGAAGAAAATACAATTAAAGTTGCGCGAGGGTTCATCTGATGTGCCTCGATTGAACGCCCGAATGATTTTGCGTACACGGCCTTCATGTGAGCATTAAAATTTACCGAATATTCCCTGTCGATAATGAAATTTCCCGGCAGGAATCCTTTGAGGCCGTTGGATGGGAGTATCGTGGATTTTTAAGCTCGAAAATATCGCAGATGCGAGTAAAAATCTTTCACGATGGGCTGTGTGATGTGGGTTCAGATCGGAGCATCGGCCATGCAAAAATTAGTCTTCGGAAATTGATAAGTCATTCAATCTGCAAGCTCTATGATGAACCTTGAAGGTTTATAGGTAGGGTTGGATAATTTATTATGCCTAAAGATACACTTGGATCTTGCTTATTTCATTGGCTTGAGTCGGATAAGAAGTAACACCTTTTTTCTCAAACGCAAGTAGAGAGTTTAGACGGGGGTAGTCATTGCTATTTGAGACGGAATTTGATCTTCAAGACGGTACCATATCGGCGGTACAAGATCAATTCATTTGTTCGGCGTAAAGACGTTTTCTATCTCATAAAGTTCAGGAAATGCGGATGAATTGTAACTGAACGTATGTTTGTCAAATAGCTATTATTACAACAAGGGAAATATATCCATATTTCCCGTGTTGTAATCAATAGTTTTTTTCTGATTGAAACATTATTGTTCTGAAAATGGAAAAATTAATATTAGATTGCAAATTTTTGAATTCATTGGATTTTAAACGTTGCTACGGGAAAATCATAGTTGACTGTTTGGATTTTCATGTCTTTTCAGAAATAAGATTGATGAAATAATGTCAAACTACGTGGGAACTAAAGCGGCAAAAGCCCGTGAATGTTTGGTTCCGAAGAAATCTAAAACTGCCTACAATAAAGCGTATGAATACTCGGCAATTTCGCTCATGACATTTTTCCAAAATCACTCGCCTGACGGCTCGTGATTTTGATACAAATATCGTTCGCGAAATTGCCAAAAGCAACAAACTTTCATTTTACAATCGATAAATTTTGCCGGCAAAATTTCATCTCTATTGGTATTATATATGAAAAAACACCCGATAGATAGTTCGGTAAGGGGACAAGTTAGCCCAAGTCCGATACTTCTCAGTTTTTTCTTCCAATTCTAATCATTCCACATATCAGGAGATTTACAACCTTGCTGATCATTCAACGTGTTTATTCTTAATAAGAAAAGTGATGCTCGCTTGTGCAGTGATTACAAAAGGAGGGCGAAGAATGCTTACTCGAAAAGCACAAACATTGTAATAAACAAAATAAAGCGTATCCTCGAAATGATGGACTTGAAGCAATGGCCTAACGAACAGCATTAAGTAAACCATCAACACGTCCTCGCAAACACTTTCATTCTCCATTTTCTCATCCGTTTATTAGGACCCTCCAATACTGATGAGATTCCCTCGCTCACTGCTCTCGAATATCATCTCGCTTTCATTTTTCTTCATCTGCTGGTCGCATCGGAGTTCAGTAATGAGGAAACTTATTCATCATTTTCTCTTGGCGGTTTTTGCCACCGACACTTTGCCAAGAGGACCAATTCGAATTTATCGTTTTATGTGTTGATATGTCAGTCCCATAAAAATTCATGGCTGTTGCTGCCGCAGATAAATTGTTAGTGGCTCTGCGAGGCTGTAAAACAATTAAATTTTTATGAATGCCTGTTGGTGGAAAGTATGAAACATGAGGAATTATTGGGTGAATGAGTCGCGCTGAAATTGGATCTCTTTTTATTTATATTATGTGTCGATGAAGTGGTATTGTTGGATGGTCTAGTTGAATACAGTTTCAGTGAAGCAATTTGAAAATAGAGAATGAAATTATTGAAGACACTGTAGTGTCCAATTTTGGAAGGATCGGTCAATAAATGAATTAGTTTGAAGAAAACGAGGAAGTATTGAGATCTAGTTGGCCTAGACCAGTTCCATGCATAAACAAAATATTGCGATACCATATCAACGAAAAATAACTTATTAGAAGTGTCAGTGTAGAGTACGACGTCAAAAAAGTGAACCAGAGTTACGCAATAAATTAAAAAAAAATGTCCACCGAAATTGTAATAATCGAAAAATTGGAGTTTCGAGCAATCATCAAGTACCTGTATTTAGAAGGGTTAAGCGGTAAGCAGATTTACGAAGATATGCTTAATACCCTTGGTAATCAATGTCCTTCGTATGAGACAGTGAAAAATTGGACTGCAAGCTTCAAAAAAAGGTTAATTTTCCATTGAAGATGATGACCGATCGGGAAGGCCAGTTTCTGTGTCAGTCCCCGAAAATATCGATTCAGTTCATGACATGATTTTATCAGACCGTCGAATTGAGCTTAAACGGATATCTGAATCACTGAAGATTGCATACGAACGCGTTCATCGTTTAGTTCACGTCAATTTGGACATGAGAAAAATTTCTGCAAAATTGATCCCCAAATGTTGACCAAAAGCGTGCAAGGGTAGAAGCATCGCGTTCGATCTGTGCTCCATTTGAAAACGATGTAGACTTCTTAAACCGAAATGTTACTATGGATGAGACTTGGGTACATTTTTCCTTTGTACAGTCCAGAAACAAAGCAACAATCGATGGAATGGCGACACTCTGGTTCTCCATGACCTAAGAAGTTTCTAGTCCAAAAATCTGCTGGAAAAGTTCTTGCTTCAGATTTCTGGGATTGCCATTGAGTTATCATGATTGATTTTCATGGAAAGGGTAGAACAATAATAGGAGATTACTTTTCGATATGACTGTCCACTCTACGGGAAAAAATTAAAGAGAAAATACGCGGAAAGCTATCCAAAGTTGTTTTGTTTTTACAGTTTTAATGAAGACAATTAATGAGCCACTATCTCGATTCCTGAAAAAGAAACAGAATGTTGAAGTCTACAAGACAAATAACCCTTTGATAAAATCTAGTTTTTCTCAGATTCTTCATATCAGATCTTAATTTTTTACTGTGAACCACCATGTTGAAACAGCAATTGGAATGCTCTTTGTTTATCAACAAGAAATCAACTCTTTTGAGCATATTCCTCGTTTCTCGACGTGAAAAGAAATACAGGATGTCCCAAGTCGAGTGCCTATTAGACGTTTCTGGAGAACTGGACATATTTGAAGTCTGAAAATTGTGATTATGATATTGTTTGAAATGTTCTACAGAGCTAAACTATTTTTGGAGCTTGAGAACTTCCAGTTATACAAAAAGTGAAAATAAATGTGTATCAAAATTTTTTTTCGATTTTTTCGTTTCTGATATGATCGATTATTCAATGTTGAATACATTTCTGTTAAAACCATTGTGATCAATCCAATAGTTTCTTAAATATCGAAAAACACCAGATGAAAAGTCAAACGTTCAGAGTAAGTATTATACTTATTTTTCTCAATCTCAACATCCTGAGTTTAAACTATTCTTATAGCGTCAAAGTAACAGAATGTGTTGAAAATCTTGTGTCGAAAATTGACCATAACTTCTGTTTTTCAAATTAGAACTTTTTTTATTATTGCTTTGGAAATTCGTCGAAAGAACGTGAAACATCAACTAATCCCCCCTGAGATTTGTATGGTTTCATCGTTTTTCAGCTTAACACCCTCAATATTTCAATAATTGTCATTTTGCTCCCCCTGAGAAAAATTTTGGCTTCCCCCTGGGAAAATGTTTGATCCTGGCGATTCTGGCCGGAACATTAGGCCAAATTAATCATATAATTATTTTGTTACCGGTTCTTAATGAGTGTGCAAATTTTTGAGGCAATCGGACTTCTTGAAGTTAGTGTAACGTTGAAAAATTCGATAGTTAGTTAAACGTCAAGCTTGTTACAGAGAATTGATTGTCCGGAAAAACGTGGATAATGGAAAAATCCAGCAACAAAAATCGTCAATTAAATTTCCATTTTTCTACATCGAAACGCGAGATGAAAGGTCCAAAACGCAATACAGAGAGAGAATGGGATCGGTGCTGCAATCCGAATCAATCCCATCGAAAGTCATTAACAACATATTTTTGACGTTAATTTTAATTCTTCCATTCGGCATCACTTTTGATTAAATGAAATCAAAGAGCGCCCACGTATTTCGTTGTGACGGTGGTTGAATGACGATCGATCACCGGGTGCTGCGAGTAAAATATTTAGTTCAAATGAAAATTTCATGCAAGAGGAAAACTGAAGCCTCCGGCTACTTTTTATAGTCGGCCATAAATTTCCATGCAAATGGGATTTTCAGCGGAGTTCACTATCAAATAATTCATGGTATGGTAGATTACCTAATGAATTGGATGTCATGGGGGCGGAGAGTGTAAACAAAGTAAATAATTTCATTGAATTATTAATTTTACACGCGAAAATCTGAATAATAGCTGATGTGCTATTTGTTTTGCAGCAGATAACTTGTTGACTGGACTAATTTACATGCGATACTGTAGTATGTGCATCCATTGGAGTATTGGTGTGTTAATTATTATTGGCGAGGTTTGCAACAAAGCCTTCGCACATACGGAAGTTTCACAAGAACTCCTACCCCTCATAAAATGGTACCTCCGCAAAGAAAAGCGAAGAATAATAGGAAAATAACAGGAAATCTCGGGTATTTTCTTTAGGGTGATGCAACAACAACAAGACGAAGAACTGTACGTACAGAAGAAAATATCGCTGCTGTAAGTGTTAATGAAGATCCAGATTTGTCTATTAGTCGACGTTGCAACAAGTTGGACTCTGTGCATCCACCACATGGGAAATTTTGCGTGAAGATCTTGTTCTACACCCAAACATGATCCAACTGGTTCAAGAACAAAAGCCACTTGACCATAAAAAGCGTCGTTTGTTTGCTGATTGGGCCCTAGAACAGCTTGAAGTGGATTCAATTTCTAATCGAAAAATTGTATTTTGTGATGAAGCTCATTTCTGGTTGAACGGCCACGTGAACATGCAGAATTGCCGTATACGGCGTGAAAACAATTCTCCAGAAGTTCTGCAGGTTCCATTGCATCCTGAAAAATGCACTGTATGGTGTGCTTTACACGCTGGAGGCATCATCGGTCCATATTTCTTTAAAAACGATGCTGGAGCTAATGGTACAGTGATTATTTATTTCAAAATTTGAATGGTATCGACCCAGAAGTGTTTTGGTTCCAACAAGATGGTGCTACACCTCATGCTGCTACCGTAACAATTGATTTATTGAAAGAAAGATTTGGCGATAACATTATTTCGAGAAATGGTTCAATCAATTGGCCTCCGAGTCGTGCGAGATAACTTCAATAGATTAGGTATTTTCTTTGGGGTTATGTCAAACATTGATTCCGGCTGATAAACCAGAAACAATAGAAGCTTCGAAGCCTACATAACTCGTGGTGTTGCCGAAATAAGGCCTGAATTACTCGAAAAAGTGGTCCAAAATTGGTCTGGTCGAATACAGTTCCTCAGAGCTAGTCGTCGTGGACAAATTATTTCTAAAATATAAATGTCATAAAATTATCTTCCAAATAAAAAATAAATTGGCTTCAATCTCGATATAAATGTGTTGTATTTCAATTTTAAGTTTTATCGCCCTAAAAAAACACCCGATAGTTACGAGGATGTATTGATATCTATAGTTAGCCTAGACCAGGTCCATGCATAAACAAAATATTGCGATACCATATCAACGAACAATAACTTATTAGAAGTGTCAGTGTAGAGTTCG
The DNA here is from genome assembly GCA_910592335.1 of Adalia bipunctata. Classification (NCBI taxonomy): domain Eukaryota; kingdom Metazoa; phylum Arthropoda; class Insecta; order Coleoptera; family Coccinellidae; genus Adalia; species Adalia bipunctata. The sequence continues at coordinate 9,167,188 of OU342948.1, read as the reverse complement.
ACGTCAAAAAAGTAAACCAGAGTTACGCAATAAATTAAAAAAAAAAGATGTCCACCGACATTGTAAAAATCAAAAAATTGGAGTATCGAGCCATCATCAAGTAGTAAGTACCTACCTGTATTTAAAAGGGTTAAGAGGTAAGCAAAATTACGAAGATATGCTTAATATCCTTGGTGATCAATGTCCTCCGTGAAAAATTGGACTGCAAGCTTCAAAAGAGGTAAATTTTCCATTGAAGATGATGACCGATCGGGAAGGCCAGTTTCTGTGTCAGTCCCCGAAAATATCGATGCAGTTCATGATTTTATCAGACCGTCGAATTGGGCTGAAACGGATATCTGAAGCACTGAAGATTTCATACGAACGCGTTCATCATATAGTTCACGTCAATTTGGACATGAGAAAAATTTCTGCAAAATGGATCCTCAAATGTTTGAATGTTGACCAAAAGCGTGCAAGAGTAGAAGCATCGCGTTCGATCTGTGCTCGATTTGAAAAGGATGTAGATTTCTTAAACCGAATTGTTACTACGGATGAGACTTGGGTACATTTCTACGATCCAGAAACAAAGCAACAATCGATGGAATGGCGACACTCTGGTTCTCCAAGACCTAAGAAGTTTCGCGTCCAAAAATTTGCTGGAAAAGTTCTTTCCCCAGTTTTTTGGGATTGCCATGGAGTAATCATGATTTATTTTTGGGATAAGGGTAGAACAATAACTGGAGATTACTATTCGACATTACTGACTACTCTACGGAAAAAAATTAAAGAGAAAAGACGCGGAAAGCTATTCAAAGGTGTTTTGTTTTTACAGGACAACGCCCCAGTACACAAATCTCATGTTGCCATGCAAAAAATTCGTGATTTAGGGTTAGAATTACTAGAACACCCCCCTTATTCGCCAGATTAATAATAAATTTATTCAATTAAGGGGAGAATATGTTGAGTAATAAAATATTTCGACATAGGAATTTTGTTTGGTTCTATTGTAGGCTAAGGGCCGGTTTTATAAAAGGCGAACCGAGGATTCAACCGTGCGCCAACTACCAGATAGTGAGGAATTTGGTTGTTGACGCAACGGTTGAATCCTCGGTTGGCCTTTATAAGAAGTTTTCAATATATCCTCGTATGATGCGACATCATCTCAGCCATCGTGAATTCATTTCCACCCAGTAGACAAAAACGGAATCAATAAAGAAAATATAATCCAATATCGAAAGGTCAATGTATTTGAATTTCAGCAGCATTGTCCTCCCTCCATATTTGAAAGCCCGATTGAGCGTTGCATTCAGCAGAAATCTACATCGGAAATTTTAATCGAGTGGATCAACTAGTCCGCATCCGGAATAACTCCGAATTTCTCCGCTTCGTTGTAACCGATCTCCGGTAATGAACAGACTCCGTCGGATCCTTCGCAATCCTTGAAAATCCTCCTTGTCTCGCCCCCTTCGATAATTGGAAGGAGACGGGAGGATATGAGGATCTGAATTCTATCTCTATTGAATACCTGCCGCGTTCCGGTATTTACTCATCATCGATTCCGACAGGGACACGTCATTCAGTCCAGATATTGAAGCTGGAGCATTCCCACATTTTTGCACACATTCATTCACTCGAATATGTGGGTTTTCATTCGGGGACAATCCACAATAAATCACATTCCGCGTTGTCTGTGGTAATTTCAGGATATTGCAGAGATAAATACCGTCTAGGAAAAAAAGACAATTTAGAGAAGTTGAAAGCAGAATGAGAGCACGATATGTATCTTAAGAGTATTTAGCCTTCAAAATAGGAAACGTAAACCGCCAGATGGCAGTGCAGTGAATTATTTTTTATTTATTGGATTATTCAGCTTAATAGAACCAATGTTGGGGCTCAGGGAATATAACAAGAAATCCTACCCTGAACTAGATCTCACACTGGCTGTATAATTACTCTCTCTTTCCTTTACCACTCATCTGGGAGGAGATACCTGCGGGGCTTGTCATTTCAAAGAAATTCAATTCCATGTTAGAATCCACATTTGTAAGAAAAAACTAATTTTCACTAATCGACGGCTAAAACAAACCTTAATAAATTGTCTTTGATAAAAATGGATAGTTATTCATCATTTCGAATAGAAAAATTCGAGGAAATAAATTTCGCGAAAACAACACCTTGTTGTAATATTATTCACAAAAAAACGGTAAATTCTGAAAGAAAAATGAGATAGACATTTGATTAACTAAATGATACACTTCAATACTGAGATGAAAAAACACAAAAATATTTGTTCGTTTTGATGGTGAAAATGTTACAAAATAACCAGAAATCATGGGGAATATCCTTTTCATTCATTCAATATTTATAAAATATTTTTTTATTATTTTTATCTTTATACACTCATCAAATTAAAAGATGTAGAAATTTGAAAAAATCAGGCTAAATACGTGCCTGATACGATTCACAGATATTGATGCAAAGTTCATATTTCTCGATTGAAATTGAGTCGATACATTTAGGAAATACTCAAGTTCTAACCTTATTTGAATAAGAATGTTACAAACACGATATTTCTCAATAAAAAACCTTAGTTTTGTCCGATTATTTCTGCATTTGAAAAGCCATATTTTTCCCACCAAAAGTGCTAATTCCATGAATTTCGACACCCCGTATATTTCAAACGAAACCGAATTTTGAAAAATGATATAGTGTTTCCTGTGATGAGTTCAAATATATGTGCAAGTCAAAGACTCACCCTGTATAGAGGGTGAGTCTGTGACTTGTACTTATGTTTTAACTGAGGATTCTTGAGGTCAAAAGAAACCATTTTTTCATTTTCCATTTTTCCGAAATCGGCTCTGTTAAAAAGATATAGCCATTTAAAAAAAATTGGGCTAATTACTTCTCTGATATAATTCTCTGGAATTGATGCAAAGTTCATATTTCTCGATTGAAATTAAGTTGATACATCTAGGGAATATACTCAAGTACTTACCTTATTCGTATGAGAATGTTAAAAACACGATACTTCTCAATAAAAACACTAAGTTTTGTCCGATAATTTCTGCAACTGAAAAGCCATATTTATCCCACCAAAATAAGTTCCTCCTGCGATTTTCATTATGATTAGTTTGCGAGCACTTATAACTGGTTCATATTTTCCTCTATCTCCCAAATCGATAAAAAGAATTGTTTTTTACACTAATCGAACATAACTCTATTAAATTGGGTCAAAGGATTAGAGGTCAATGACCTAACCTAACCCATCTAACCATATTCTATGAAAGCTATCATAGAACGTTTGAGAAGACGATGCCAGATTGTGTTGATTTTCTTTTTTAACAAGAAAGCAGTACGTCCTTTATCATTAATGGATGAACTAAATTAAAGGCACTAGTTTTGTTTACTTTTGGCTGATGGCATTTTGTCGTGCCTCTTTGGAAATGTTCTGATTTTCGCCGTTAGAGCGCTTCGATCTTAATTCCAGTCGGTGCGCAAGACAAACCGTTGCATGCGTATAGCGGCTTGATGGAGATTTGTCGATTTGTTATTTATTTATTCACAGTGAAGAATGCGAACAGTTGATGTGAAAAGATTTTCAGTGAAAGTGAATGAATGTGATAATAACTGTGTAGTGTTGAGTTTATAAAATTCCAAGTGGATATTGTTTAGATAGAAAAATCGCCACAGATCGTGTAGTGTTAAGTACTTATTCATTTTGCATTAATTTCAATTCAACACGTGGTTTGTTATTCATCATTAATATCCGAATTTTGTATTCCATTGACATTTTAGTCTTGACAAAGTTAATAAACATTCTGACAACATTGTTACCTTGTATAGAGTTTATTAATTGGAGCCATTCTGTGATATTGAAAAGCCAGGGTTGCATTTAGATTTTTCTTATGATTTTTTATTTTTTCGTCAAATTTTATCGGGTAAAATTGGGAATAACTCGAAAACGACGCGTTTTATTGAAAAAACTTAGGAATACTTTTATTTTCTAAACCGATTGGTTCTTTCGAAAATATGAACCGTTTATCTTTTTCAAGTGGTTTCATAGTATGTTTTCCTGGTTTCATGACTTGGCTACGCTGTAACTTTTATACCAGTAGGAATATTGAAAAAGTTTTGATTTGGAAATATGCATCATAAAGAGAGTGAATACTTCACCAAACTTCAGTTCATTTAAAATAACGGTTCTGAAGATGTAAACAGAAAAGTGTTTTTTTCATGGATTTTTGACACCCTGTATCTTCCAAACGAAACCGAATTTTGAAAAATGGTATAGGAAAAAAGTGTTTCGTTTGATGAGCGGAATCTACAGTTGAAATATATGTACAAGTCAAAGACTCACCGTGTATAATTTACATATTGTAGGTCTTATAAAATAGGTGGCCCCAAGACTGTTTCCTGAGGAATACCAATGATAATAGTTGAAGGATTCACCTGTGAGTAAAACTTTGTCCTATCTGAAGTTCTATCGCTCCAAAATAGCACCTGGAATCAATGACCCTTACACCTTAATACAAGATTCAGTGAGACCATTTTTTCCTATTCTAGTTTGCGAATAGGGTTGGATATCGCCGGATTGAAATTCCGAATTCCATCTCAGCCAGGCCAAACAGTTTACCCCCGAAATATCAGAGATCAAGCAATGCCAACACTCCCCCCTTTTCTTATCAACAATCCCGAGTTCAAGTTCGATTCCTTCGAAGGCAGGATATCAGTTCGAGGGCGCTTTCGAGAGTATTCATCACAGGCGAGCGGAAGGGGTGGATAAAACCGGCCCGCCGCCAAATCTTTCGGCGAATTCATCATGGTAGAATGCAGCGGCAGAGGCAGCTTAGGTCGCAGCACGAGCCAGCGCACATTCAATATTAAATCAGGAGGGCATCTTGCCCCCAGACTTCGACGATTGAAATTCGTCAGACAAAAGAGGGAACTTACGTGATTTTGACCAAAAAGGGGATGAAGTTTGTGGAATGCTGTTTTATTATAGAAACTCGGTGAAATGTAGCAGGATCCTGAGATAACAGCGGCTTTTGCTCGGGTTCCGAGGCTTGATGATTGCTTGAGACAGCACTGGTCTGGTTCAGACGAAGAAGTATTTGTTTCCGGAAAAATAAGTTATTACCTTTTCATTAATTCTTTTTATCTGATGACATGTCATGATGACGTTATGTCACCCAATTTTGATGACATGATGAGGCTCATTATGGTACTACACATATATCGGGTATTTTTCTTGGAATGAAAGAACTTTAAATTGAAATAAATAGTTATTTATGATGGGAGTGTTAAAAGTGACGTTTTATTTTGTGAGTGAAAAAGTTTGTGAAATGAGCGGAGCGAATTGAACAATTTCACGGATACAACTGCCCTATTTTGATAATGGAATGGGCGAATTTGCAAGGACAATAAATTTCAAAATGCATTTTAATATTCGAATAATCAAAAGGTTTTGTGAATGGCAAACGTTGCAAACGTTATTATTACCTAGTTATTACTAACATATACTCCATTCACAATTATAAAATCACAACTCTGGCCATGGTTTCGTTTTCAGGAATTGGTGCACCTGATGAAAAACCTGTGCGCGTACATAGAATATGGTAAATGACAAAACGACGATGCCAGTTTTTCTGTTTACATCAAAGTAAAAGTATCAAAGATTTTCCCCATTTTGTTAGTTCGTATCGATCGGCGATTTTGGGGAGAAATATCGATGGGAAATCGCCTATTTTTCCGTTCTTCGGCGTCCAGAAGAAGTTTCGTGCAAGTGTCATTTTTTCCTTTCACGAGTTTTGGCGTGAGTACGAACGGCAAATTTGAATTGGACCAAAAATCGATTTATAAGCATAAATAAAGCGAAAGTAAGTACTAATCGACGTTTTCACACTTGATAACGAAGTTTTTTTAGGTATCTGGCCGTTTTGAAAGATTTCAAACGAAATTCCGGTCCCCCAGAAGTTTGATTAGTTTGGGTATCGATTTTGGTGCTCAAAATTTATTTGGAATGTGTAAATGGACAAGAAAGGCTTCCTTATACGATCTTCTAACGGGAAAATATGGTTCAGGTAGAATTGAAATGTGTCACTGGAGCTTTCATTCCTTTGCCGAAAGTAGAAAAAGGCTATATTGAACCAGAATACATCGGTTTTTTTCCATATTCCAGGAGTTTGTGTCTTATTTTAGAACAGGTGAATGATAAATGTGAAGCATATGTTTGACCTATTCCATTTTATTTGTACAAACCTACTGTGGTAGTAATGTATGAATATTTTTCAATCCAATAAATTACTATACAATCAGAATATTTTACTCCTTGTTAATAAGATCAAATAAATAAAATGTCGTCAAGTCTTGAACTTTCAGTTCGAGAGGATAATAAACATTAAATCTTCACAAGCATGCATATGAAAATTATGTGAAAGCAATGCATTTTTTTCCATGGCGAAAAATAATATATTTCAACAGTGATCTCTTGTACTTTTCATGCAAATAACTAGAAAAGGAATCCTTTCTATCATGGAGTATATATTTACTAACAATAACAAATGAGAAAAGACGCTGTCATTTGCATTTCGTTCCTGTCCAATTTTCGTCTTGGGTTTTTAACTGCTCAATATGTTTGTGGAGAGTCCAATTATAAATGAAAGTGACGATTTGGTTGTTCCTGTGGATCTTGAACTCCTACCTGAAAAATCTGTTCAGCAGTACGATATTGCATAGAAGAATGTAGAAGGAACTTCAGTGAATCTGTTTTCCTGGTATACTTAGAAGAAAAATCAAAAACATGGAGTTCATCAACTTTGTGGAGCAAATTTTCAATGATGAAGTCAAGCGCCCTTATTAAAAATAGTGTGGATGTTAGTAAATATTTTCAGGTAATAGCATAGAGCCCCAATAGCCCCCCCCCCTGAATACGCACCTGATTCAATGAAAGACTTTCCAGAGCCCTAACTAGCATAGTTTAGATTTTCATCTGCCGAATGGCATTTTTTCAAAAAATCGAAATTTCAAACCGTCATAGCTCCCGTTTCTTTGGCCACAACCACCTGTGGCTTGTATATTGTTAATCAGCATTGTCCAAAGTATCTCTTTAAACAATAAAATCGATATCGAAAATCCCAACTTTTTAGGTCAAAAATGCATAAGGGGTAAGACCCACTAAAAACACCATATTTGCCATCAACACGATAAATTTCACAAAGTGCTCTATAAGTTTGGTGAATGGAAAACATTGATTTTGAAAACCTTCTACTCTCTGTCAAATCACAGTTATCCCTCACCCGATACTCCTTATGGTCGAATAATACGACCAGTGGGAAGATGGTATTTTTTTCCCTAGATAAGCATTCAAAGTAAGCCAACAACACTTTTTCACGAGCAGTTTGATCAATTTTACGACTGATGTATGGTGAATAGAAGGCTAATCTTATCGGAAATCTGAATCCAATCCTTGATTACCACATTTGTGTGATTTCCAGTTCCAGCCAGGACAGTTTGTATTTTCGTATGATTTGTGGCAAACAGAGTTACCTTGGGGCCGAAACGATTTAATCTTGAGTAGAATTTATTGAACGTGTCTGAGAATCGCTGTATGCATTTTATAGGTAAGTAACCTCCCGATTTCACATGGAAATAGCTGAAACGAATGGGGTCACCAGTTTTTCATATTTACGCTTAGACACATTCGTTTCTCGAGTTTTATTTTCTTTATAAATGGCGGAGTCGTAGGTGACTTCCGATGGCTTTACCCTTGATTTATTGACTTCTACGAGTTTTATTCGTTTTTTACCGAAAACAACTGTTCCTGGGTGATTTATAACGACGACGGAGTCGAGGGACGAATACGGATTTGGACTTTCCCTCACAGTTCAATTACCAAGTGGGAATTTTCGGTTCGATTTCGACATTATAATGAAGCTGGTGGTATCCTTCCTGATAGCACGAAAAAGCTGTAAAATGTCCCATATTCTGTAATTGAAGCCTCAAGAAGACTTAGTACTGTACAACATTGTGCCAAAGCTGTCACGATATACAGGGTATTCCTTAATTGGGGTTGAAAAAGGGGGAGATTCTTTGTAAAACTTTAAGGAAAAAAGTCTCGAACACATGTGTCGGCAAAGATTTCGTTTTCGAGATACAGGGTGCTAAAGTTTACATTTTTTCGAAGTTTTTTTCTCGTAGTAGCTGCATCTCTTAAGATATCCAACTGAAATTTTGCATAGTTATCACAATGTGGAGTTTACACCATGTGACATGCCAAATTTGATTGCAAATGAACCAGCGGATATCTTTTCTGAAACACTGTCTCTTGTTTTCATTCAGAACTTTTTTTGGGTGATCCACTATTAGTTTGAAAAATTTTTAAAGGATGTTTATTTGCCATACTAAACCTAATAGTCACTTGTAATTTTGTCGAATTTACTACCGATTTCGAGAAAAAAATCGAATGATAGAAATATCAAAATTGCCATAAAAATACAGTAAGTAGGGGAAGTGAGTACAAAATGACATAGGGTTTTATTTCAGATGCATAACTTGTTAGTAGTGAATAACAGTAATGTCATATTCTACAATTCTACACCTATGATCTTTGGTTCTTTCTTCGGAAAATCTAATCAACCTTTATGAAATGAAAGTATCAAAAATAAAATAGTCTTAGATAAATTGGGGTAAACGAAACTCATTTTGTCCGCATGCTATGGACAAAATGACATACCGGCAACAGGCAACTGTAGTTTTCAACTACTTATATGTAGTTACAAAACTACTGACAAAGTTCACCAATGAAACGCTTGGTTCTTCTAGGAACATCAGCACAAGATGCGTGAGCCCAATGCATGCATCGTAATCAGTCTTTTCCAGGGCTAATCCTGAAGAAAACTTGTTTTTTCCCGATCTAAATCGGGAAAAAAGGTCATATCAATAGACAGATGGACAGTCGTCTTCATCATTTCGACAGTTGCTAGGAACATTTTCTTCTTCATTGTCTTCTTTGAATAATGCCCTAGGGACTTGTCTCCTTTTCTTTGGAGGAGGTATGGGCTCATTTTTAGATTTGATTGCAATCATATTAGGTGTAGAAGTTGAAACTAAGTACGTTTATCGAGTCTTCGGCTCACGTTTGCCTTGTCCACTTATGAATCGTCCTTTAGGGATTGGAGGAACCTCCTCATAGGATCAGCAAGAGGTGGTTGAGATGCATTGCCTTCATTAGCCACAGATGTATGACTATGTTAAGAAAAGTCATGGCTCTTTGTTTGCTGATGGAACCTGGGATGAATGGTCTCGGTGTTGTCCGGTAGATACGGTTAATTCAGCTGAAATACCTATGTCGTTTTGTCTATAAAGCGTTATAAAACTAGAAATATATCGAATTAATACAAAAAGTATATTAAGCATAAAAAAGCTTCGTGAATACAATGACAAATGAATAAAGTTTGAAATGAATGCAATATAAATGAAAAAAATTATGGAAACTGGCCATTTCTTTTAAAAATTTGGCGCAATGATAAAAAACTCTTGACCTATTGATTTCCGTTATCACTCATAACGACCGAATGAACTAGAGTAGCGGTTGCGAGTTTTCAGAGGTTAATAGAAGCCACTCGGGTCGTGTGATATGGTAGACAGTTTCGCATTTGATACCTTCAAACTCAAGTTATGATGCCTATTTCATTTTGAACGTATTTCTCCGATATAAAGAAATCTAAACTATTCAAGTCTGGGGATATGGCCCTAGTAGGTACACCCTGTTTCTCGAAAACAAAACTTTTGTGGACTTGTGGTCCCATGTTTTTGGGACATTTTCTTCTTAAAATTATGCAAGGAACCTCTTCTAAGAAAACGTTCTTCATTAAAATTTACCATGAATCATTTTGAAATAATACAACGCATAGACATTTTTCAAATATTTCACTGACTTTTGATTACAGTTGAAACACAGATTTCTTTTTGATATAAACAGTGCCAAGTAGATGCATAGAATACCTGGTGTTGGCACTGTGTCCACACTAAAAATCGTGACCAAAATTTGTAGATTTTCCCTGAAGAAGGCTCAAATCAATAGCCAAAAGCTTGGAATGATCAATAAAGAGTAACACTGAGAGATATTTTTGAACTCCAAACCGAAAACCCTTATTATTATAAATTGCCGAGTTCGATAAAAACTTTACTATTTGTGCATTGTGCTGCCTTTCATTTCTCCCGAAAGTGGTCGAGCTATTTTCCATTGTTGCAGTAGCGCCACGACCGATAAAATATTGCGGATTATTCCGGAAGTAGCACAAAAACTCAAATCTAGAATGCCGTTTTGATCTACGAATTTTGGTCACGATTTTTAGTAAGGAGTCGTTACACCATGCATCTATAGTGCCAATAATGCAAATTTCTGTCAATTCTCAAAGGTCATGCAGAGAACTCATTCATGGTAGCTTTCTATTCCTTATATTTCCTGAATTATGAGCTCGGGACACTACAACTTTGTTTGTCGAAAATGTTTTCGTCATTCGAAGGCAGTGGCTTCACAAAGTGTTCTGTCTAAAATTATATGATGAGTGTAAAACTAAACTTTCTGTAAGAGTCTCAAAGACCCATCCGAAGACAAATGACGAAATCACAAGACAATATTCACGCCTCGATGGAATCAGAAAACCGTCTTTCTCTATGTTCAGAGGAGTGCAAACAAGAAGCCGACACAATATCGGCGAGAGAGTCTATAATCTTTGACGAATCTCTTATACAAATGTTTCGGTACATTACCCAAGAGCGTTCCCTTAAAGTTATTTGATCTAATTTGCGAATTATTCAGGCGAGGTAATTGCACCAAGGGAAGCTAAAATGCGCTCAACTAGAACACCCTTTATTTTGAAACACAGGTGGAGGAAACTCCAGATAAAGGAAAATTCGCTTCGTTCCTCGCCGATCTCCATCTGAATTCGTCATCTTAATTAGATAAAAGCCAATTTTGGAGGTGTTTATTGCAATTTGCGTTAGATAAATTTGGTGACGTGATAATTATGATTCAATTTGTTGATGTTTTCGGGGTTTTGTCGACACCAACCCTCGATGAGAAGGGAAAAATTAACTACCAGATCCAGAATAGGGGGAATGCAGACTATTCTGAGGACCTAATTTCCTGTATAATTACAGTAGAATCCCTTGTGTCCAACGAGTATTTTTTATTAGGTACTTTCACCTCATTATACAGGGTGAGTCTTTGACTTGTACATACAGGGTGGCCATTTGAAAATGAAACAAACGAGATTACAGACGAAATAAATTTTTTCGATAGAATTGCTCGGACAGGTCGATTTCTGTTTCGAGGGGGACAACTTAAGATGTAGGTTACGGACGCATAGCGCTTCAACCCTTGCTACTACAACCCTCACCCCCAATTTTTGAATAGGGAAGATGGGGTGAGTGATACCTTATTTGAAAGGTATTTCTATACTGATTTCAGCACAGTAATTGTTTTTTCATTTTATGCATGAGTTCTCGAAATATTCTTAACTAAGTATTTGAAAATGAAGTGGTGTTTTCATGGTACTTGTAGTGTTTTTTTGTGAAAAATCGACATTTTGATTAAAGATTTCTATGTCAGTGGATTGGAGGAAGGAAGCCACAGTCATGGTTGTTTTGACGCTCAAAATGTCGATTTTTCACAAAAAAACACTACAAGTGCCATGAAAACACCACTTCATTTTCAAATACTTAGTTGAAAATATTTCGAGAACTAATGCATAAAATGAAAAAACAATTACTGTGCTGAAATCAGTATAAAAATACCTTTCAAATGAGGTATCACTCACCCCATCTTCCCTATTCAAAAATTGGGGGTGAGGGTTGTAGTAGCAAGGGTTGAAGCGCTATGCGTCCATAACCTACATCTTAAGTTGTCCCCCTCGAAACAGAAATCGACCTGTCCGAGCATTTTTATCGAAAAAATTTATTTCGTCTGTAATCTCGTTTCGTTTTCAAATGGCCACCCTGTATATTCCTCTCATCGAACGAAACACTTTTTTCCTATACCATTTTTTAAAATTCGGTTTCGTTTTAAAGATACAGGGTGTCGAAAATCCATGAAAAAAACACTTTTCTGTTTAGGTATATCTTCGGAACCGTTATTTCAAATGAACTGAATTTTGGTTGATTGGTTACTCTATTCATGGTGCATATTCCTCAATCAACACTCATTCAATATGTCTCCTGGTATAAAAGTTACAGCGTGGCCGACTCATAAATACACCCAAAAATACCATAAATCCACTTGAAAAAGATAAACGATTCATGTTTTCGAAAGAATCAATCATTTCAGAAACTAAAAGTATTCTTATGTTTTTTCAATAAAACGCGTCGGTTGGTTCATTGGTTACTCCATTCATGGTGCATATTCCTCAATCAAAATCTATTCAATATCTCTACTTGTATGAAAGTTACAGGGTAATCGACTCATCAATACAGACAAAAACACCATAAAACCACTTTGAAAAGATGAACGGTTCATATTTTTGAAAGAATCAATCGTTCAAGCAACTAAAAGTATTCCTATGTTTTTTCAATAAAACGCGTCGTTTTCGAGTCATTTCCAATTTTACCCGGAAAAATTTGACGAAAAAATCATTAATTTCAAGAATAATCTGAATGCTCCTCTGAAATGAATATCATCGAATATTATTCCTTCTCTGGTCTTTGAACCAGCTAACAATTTTGTCAGGATATTTATCAACTTTGTCGAGACTTAAATTCAAATGATGGAAATGGAAAACGTTTGATGTAGAGATATTTAATGATGAAATCCCACAAATGTGGGAGATAAAATTGAACTCCAAGGAGGATTTAATACGCACAGTTTCTATTGAAAATTTATTGTTACCAGTCCATATCGAAGTCAAGTGTCGATGAAATACAAAATTCAGATATATAAATGATGAATGTCGATACAAATCACGTATTGAATAGAAATTTATGAAAAATGAAATGATACCTAATAATCTGGGGCGGTGTTTGTATCTAAACAATATCCTCTTGGTATTTTATAAACTCGACACTACACGGTTAATATTATATCAATTCACTGAAAGTCTTCACATAACAATAACATTACCGCATTATTACAATAATTCACTAAATGTATTCACAACTTCACATAATGTTTACAGTTGGTTTATAGTTGGCAAAGCCTCCAACGGTAATTGAGATTACCAATTTCCGTCGTCCGCCGGTTTCCGCTATACGCATGCGTCGTGAAATTTCGCGGCGAAGTGGATTTTCGATGGAAATGGCAGAATTTATAGATATGTATTTGTACTATGTTACGTGAAAAATCCTTAACCTCAATGAAAATATCAACAAGCTGGCCACATCTCCTCGAAATTTCTGTGCAAATATTCACAGAATGGATACAAAATGGGTTAGGTTAGGTTGTTTAATAATAAATTCTGATGAATTGAATGAAAAGCCTTTCTTCATAAGGATGTTTTTGGATTTCCAGGAAAATATGAACAAGTTATTAGTGTTCACAAACTAATCTGCAGGAAAGCAGATTTTTTTTTATTTTGGTGGTAGAAATATGGGTTTTTAGTTGCAGATATCGAATATAACTTAACTGTTTTTGTTAAGAAATATCGTGCTTGTAACATTTTATTCCAATAAAGTTAGTACTTGAGTATTTCCTAAATGTATCAACTCAATTTTAATCGAGAAATATGAACGTTGAGGTGTTTGCAGAGAATCGTTGCAGGGACGTAATTGGCCCAATTTTCTTTTCAAATGGCTATATCTTTTCAACAGAGCCGATTTCGGAAAAATGGAAGATTAAAAAAGTTTCTTTTGGCCTCAAGAATCTACAGTACAAGTCAAAGACTCACCCTGCATATTTCGTATGAGAAGCTAACAGTTCTGAGAAGTACCAACAAATCTCTGTATGAGCACGAAACATAAACAGGAATATGGTATATGATAAAACAACCTAAGTCTAGAATGAACAAATTCTACAATACAAATTTACAAAAGACATTCATAATATGATAAACATTTCTTTTTCGTTTATCTCACTCTGGCACACTGTATTACGTCGTGAAACTTGTGTCTCTGTCTAATATTTCGGACTTTAAAAATGTTCTCAAGTTCTTTATGAAATATCAATGCAATGTTTCATTCGAGAAATGCCCATTCTGAAATTTATTTCAAAAAAATATAATTGGCTAATCAAAAAGCAAAAACATCATCACATACAGATTATTTCAAAAGTAAACATAAGAAAAATATGTATCAGAACATTGGCTTGGAAAAAACAGTCTTACCCACTTAAGAATGATCACGAGCCATGCCAAAAATAAGTGTAAAAGACTTTTCAGATCAAGAAGGTTTTGAACATTCTCTTGTTCTTTCAATTGAAGTGATTCAAGTTTAACGTATGTGGAAAACCGTGAATTTGTTGTAGGAAAGTTCTATAAGGTACTGTTTTTAGTTTATATGGTTAAGTACTGTTGAAAACCTATTGTAACAGGCGCCCGAGGATGAAAAATTCACGACAAATTCGACTTCGGCTTTCCCAAAAAAAAACGTTACATCTAAATGGTTCGTTGTTATTGCGTTTCATCATGAAGTGGCGTCTGTGATAGTCGTTGAAAAAATTGTTTCTCGTTTTCGCTCCTCGAATTTCAGTGGTGAATATAACCTGGATATTGACTAGCACGAATCCAGGACGCGCATCTACACAGAACAGAACGGGGGAAAGGTGTTGAAGCAATATACCAAATGTAAATGTTGAGCTGTTTATTCTAGCCCAACGAAGGCTAGGATTATGGACTCCATTATCTCCAACCGAGTTTCTTCACCTTAACGCCATTAGCATACCCCCAAAACCCGACGAGCGGCTCCTCCTGCATCCAGCTAAATATTCCTTCGGATATTTCTTCATCGTATTGTTTCAGTGTTTCTTCCACAATTCCTGCCACTGTTTGCTCTCCAAGAATCTACTTAATTGAATTTCAATTAAGGAGGCAACTTTATGAGGACGAGGTGGGAAGGATTTTGGACTGAAGAGAGGAATGAGGAAATTTGTCATAAAATTATGAGGCATTTGTCAACGTCCGAGGGATATTCGTCAAGGAAAATCTTTTGGTCCTTTGCATTCAAGCTAATGGTCTCAGGTAGCGCTATATCGATTAGAATCAGAACTACTCGATGAGCATTTCCAAAAAGGAACGCCAAGTCGCCATTAGCGAGAAGTAGGTAAACAAAACTAGTGCCCTTGCGTTAGTTCATCCGTTAACGATAGGGGACGTACTGCTTCCTTGGTTTCGCCTATACCATTGTTCGAAGAGAAAATATACAGAATCTGGCATCGTCTTCTCAAAAGCTCCGTGAAATATCAATGAAGATGGGTTAGGTTAGGTCATTGACCTCGAATCCTATGACCTAGGTGAATTGAGTTAGTTTAGGTTAGTGAAAAAACTATTTTTATGAGATCTTTTTGGGATATCGAGGAAAATATGAACGAATAATTAGTGGGAAATCGAAGAAGGAACTTATTTTGTTGGGAGAAATATGGCTTTCCCATTGCAGAAATAATCGGACTAATCTGAGTGTTTTTGTTAGGAAATATCGTGTTTTCAACATTCTCATTCAAATAGGGTTAGTGCTTGAGTATTTCCTGAATGTATCAACTCAATTTCAATCGAGAAATATTAACTTTGCATCAATTTCAGAGAATCTTATGAGGCACGTATTTGGCCTAATTTTTTTTTGAATGACTTCATCTTTTCAACAGAGCCGAATTCGGAAAAATGGAAAATGAAATAAAGGTTCCTTTTGGCCTCAAGAATCTACAGTTAAAATATATTTACAAGTCAAAGAGTCACCCTGTATTCTTCACGATTTATTACCGACGAAGAGCTAGACAAACCGATTTTATGTTTCACGAATTGAAGAGAGGCGGGACCGGCATTAAAAAGATATTGTTGGTTTTAGAGATGAATCTGCCTCTCAACTCCCTTCCGCCCTAATCGCTGAGTATTCTCCTCCATTGAATATCGCGAAGCCGATCGGGAATCAAGACGGTCTCGCTAACTACTCGCCTTGGGGGTCTTAGAAATCGAATTCTTGAGATATAGAGCGCCAGTCTTCGCCATCAGTCGATTCCTATGCTCCACCTATATTTAATTCCCTCGATTTCAACCTGGGGCCATAGCCTGTTGGCTTTTTCTCTTATTACGGTAGAGTTTCTGTCACCACAGAATTTCGGTTCGTTGGTATCTTATTTTCGGGAAATACATGTTTTGTTGGGTTTCATTCGATGTTATGTGGTTCAAACGCTTTTGTTTGGGGTAATATAAAATTTACAGGTTTACCCATCCAATATTTGACCGTCTCGGTAAATTCAAGTTGAACTCGACACAAAATCAGAACGTAACCCATTCGATTCCGTGAAATGAATTAAATATTCAGGAATATCTCAATCTAATCTTGGAAATGAAGCAATCAATGTAGTGCCTCCTCATTGGCCCACAATCCCATTTCGATTAATGGAAAATTTATTGTCAGTCGCATTAATATTGCAGTCCAATCAGCCGCCTAACCGTAGCAGCCTGGATATAAATATTCACGTGGAGAAACGATAGATGGACAACATCCCACATAATGCCTTCGTCAGATTCGATTTGGTCCATTCCAGTGGAGGTTCCAGGTTGCTCCTATTGTGGAGAATCCATGAACACACACGCTCTGAGATGTCAATCGATAAATAGAAAACTTAATTCAGGAATTGCAAAACCGAATTTATATAAACGATGCAGGAATCAAAAACTGGAAATGCAGTCAATTAAGTATTGGCTGTTAGGATTTTCGATAGGGATAACTGTAATTTGACAGCAGCTAGAAGCCATGTTGTTTTGACATTTCTGTTCAGTAAGAATTTACAAATTGTCATGGAAAGACTCATGACTCAACAACGTTTACAAATTGTTGAAATTTATTTTCAAAATCAGTGTTCTAATCAACAAACTTCGTGAAATAGAAAAGGTATTTACGCAGAACGAATGAATTGATCTTGTACCGCCGATTTGGTACCTTGAAGATCTAATTCCGTCTCTACTGGCAATAACTACCTTCGACTTAACTCTCTATCGACCCCGTAGGAACTTTAGATGAAAAATTGAGGGCGTAAACTTGAAGAAATGAAAGGCACTTTTTGAATGGAGAATCGGTGTCGTAGCCGTCGGCCAAAGTATAACGGCCCCTTAAGTAAAAATCTAAAGCAAGAAATATAGAACATTTTTATGCATCTCGTTCTGAAGCTGAATTCTTAGTTTGGACGTCCACCGTTTCCTGTTGCATGTAACCAGTTCGTATGACAAGTTTTCCCTGTACCCAACTCGCCTTGAACCGAAAATAAAGTTCCCCAATGCCAATAAAGAGAAGAACCGAATGATGCAAGTCACTTTGGGGTGCATCGCAACTGCTCAAACATATTCATCCGATCCGAGCCTCTCCAAGCCGGGAAAAATATTCGGAGGGAACATTTCGGCTATGAATTATATGTCGTAAGAGAGATGGCTCCATGGAGAAAGACGTGAAAGTGTAGAAACTATTAGGGAGTTGACAGGGATTTCCACTTCAGCTGTCGATTCTAACTGTTCCCTCGTTCTCACGCCTTGTAAGGGCCTGACGACTGCTCTCTGACAATGGGGAAGTGTAAGATTTCTCGCAATTAGTGTCAATTTGAGTGGACAGTGTACAGGAGAAGTGGGATCAGTTCGTATTGAGGACGTGCAATTTGGAGTCTGCGATCTGTGAATTATTGAGTGTTGCGTGAGGTCTTTTGCGCTTTCATCGGCACAAAAACTAGACACGCGACCTATATGGATTGAATTCTGGAAGAATCCAAGATCACTTATAATCGGCTCGATCAAAGTGAACACTATCAGTCGTTCCACATTGTTAATTACACAAGAACTCTCTTGGAAAGAAGAATTTACTGATAAGGGTTTTCCAATAAGAGGTGTTATTTTGAATAGCCCGCTATTTAGGTAGATGTCAATTTTGAAGCTGTCATCTTTTGACAAGTAGAAACTACGCCATTAATTAAAATATAATATAAACAAGCTTTCATTAAAAAAGCATTTTATAATAACAACACTCATCCGTCATTTTGAAGCCACCATCTTGAATTCCTCAATTTTGAAGAATCTTCATTTTCGACCCAGAAAACCACCAGATACCAATTTTGAATGGAATCGGATCATAATTTCAAAACTCATCCGCCATTTTGGAGCCGCCATTTTGTTTTTTTCTTCAACATATATTTCATGATGTATTGTCACCAGAATTATGTACACCTGCCAAATTTCAAATCAATCGGACGATTAGAAGTGTTCCATATTTAACTTGCAAGATTTGATTATAGAGAGAGAGAGAGAGACAGACAGACAGACCGACAGACACCGAGACAGGTGGAACTAAATGAAAGCTTGTAAAAAGGTGAAAATTTGGCAGAGACGGTTCGTAAAACTCGAACATTTTTGGATCGTCGTGAAGCACTTTGTCGAACCGCAATACAGAAATTGGTGGAGAAATTTGAGCTGTTGGGACAAGTTAGTGATGTGAAGATTAATACTCGTGCACGTCGCTCAAGAACAGCCGTGAATATTGCTTCTGTAGCCGAAAGTGTTGAAGAAAACCCAGGTTTGTCCATTCCTCGTCGTTCGTTGGAATTAGGCATTTTACAAACGTCATTACACCGTATGCATACAGATTTGGGTCTTAAGGCTCATGAAGTTCAATTAACACAAGAACTCAAGCCGGCCGATCATCAACAACTACGTGTCTTTGCTGATTGGGTTGTTGAAATGCATGAAAATGATCTGGAATTCCATCGGAAAATCATCTTGAGTGATGACGCCCATTTCCACACCGGTGGCTTCGTCAACAAGCAAAATTGTTGCATCTGGGGCTCGAAAAAACCCAAGAGTTATTATTGAAAAGCCTCTCTATCCTCAACGTGTGACTGTTTGGTGTGGTTTATGGTCTGACGGAGTCATTGAACTTTACTTTTTCGAGAATGAGGCTGGAGCAACAGCTACGGCGAATGGATTGCGCTATCGAGAGATGATCATGATTTTTTTAATGGCCGGAATTGGATGGTATTGATCTGGACAACGTTTACTTTCAACAAGACGGCCCTACGTGCCACACAAGCAACGAAACCATTGATCTTTTACAGGAAAATATTCCGGACCGTGCTATCCCTGGAATAGGTGTGATCACAATTGGCCATCGAGATATTGTGATTTAACACCTTGCGACTTCTTCTTTTGGGGCCATGTGAAAAAGAAGGTCTACTACAAGAGCCTAGCGTCAATTCAAGACCTCAAATATGGAATTCGTGAGGCTATCGAAGATATAGGGCAGCCACTTTGCGATTTGGTTATGGAAAGTTCATGAAAAGGATATGGACCTGTAGTCTTGGTCGCGGTGGTCATTTGGCTGATGTTATTTTCCATTATTAACGGCATACCTTCCTCTTCATAATGAAATAAACTTCCGATCATTCATTTAAAAAATGGCATTTTTTTTCGAATGTCAAAATAACACCTCTTATTGGTAAACTCTTAGGGATATCGTATTCAATCGTTTTTGAAAGAAAATCGCTATCGCTGCAAAATCATTTAAAACTCAATAACAACTTGAATCGATCCAATAGAAATCAGTATGAGACATTTCGTCAATCTGGTCGCCTTTTTTCTGAAGTTTGGTTCTTTGCATATGCTTCATGAATGTTCTTATTCTGAAATGAAGACAGTTTATCAACGTCTTCGATATGAAACGAGTTTTCTGAAAATGCCAAGACGTAAATTAACAAACGCTGAGGCTAATAGGGCTATCGGAATGCTACAGGGTGGCCTAACTCGGGTTGTTGTAGCGGAAAGGCTCCAAGTCAGCCAAAGTCTGATATCTCGACTTTGGAATAGGTTCAGGGAGACAGGTTCCGGGTTAGAAAGACCAAGGCTTGGTGGGCGACGAAAAACAACAACTGAAATCCTAAATCTACGTGTAGAACGCTACGGAATACTCTTCAAAATGCAGATGGGGTCCAAGTTTCCATCGAAACCATCAGACGACGTTTGAGAGAGGTGAATCTAGGTTCTAGACGTCCATTAAGAGGAGTTCCATTAACACGTGACCATAAGCGTCAAAGACTTGAATTGGCAAGGCAACATATCAATTGGAACGATCAATGGCGTAGTGTCCTTTTCACTGATTAATCCAGATATGGACGATTTTCAGATTCTCGAAGAATAAGAGTATGGAGAATCCCACGCATACCCCGTAATCGTCGCTATGTCCAAGAAGTCCATCCATTCCGAGGGGGTAGTGTATGGTATGGTCCGGGATACCTATGTTTCAACGGGCGCACAGATCTACACATTTGTCCTGGGAATATGACCGCCTTACACTATAGGGAGCATGTCATTGACAATGTTATGCCAAATTTTCACGCTGCTATTGGTGAAACTTTTCAATTTCTAGACAATAACGTGCAGCCATAGTTGAGAATGCGCGCGAGGAGCTTGGTATTCCACATTTACCAATACCTCCGCACTGACCAGATTTGAATTGCATAGAACATGCATGGGATATGCTCCAAAGAAGATTAGATAATCATCAACCTACACCAGAATCCTTAAATGATCTGAGAGAGCTTCTGCCCCGTTTATGGAACCAACTTCCTCAAGAAATGTTCAACAACCTCGTGTGTATTATGCAAAGAAGATGTCAAGCTGTTATTGATGCCCGTGGAGGCTATACATTGTATTGATAATCTCAAAATGCTTGAATTCTCTGGGAATAAAATTTCGTTATTTTACTCGATTTTTCTTAACCACCCTGAAATCATATTAATATGAATTTTCATCACAAAAATCTTATTTTAACTATATTTTCTTGCAATTTACGTCAATATCCCTAACTCATGTGAAGCAGTTTAGATAAAAGCCAAATATCACTCTGTAGACGAGAGATATTGGACAGTGAATATAGCGCACATGTTATTCTTTAATGTTTGGGTGAATTTGATGGCATCAGTGTGTCGGTACCTAGTTCAATTACGAGGCTCATCACGGTTTGAGCACTGGACGTTCTAATAATAATTCAATGATGGGTTCCGCTCTGGAGATGGAGCCTAATCCAGTGGTTGTAATTAACACTGCGCAGCTTATACCACGAGCCGATGATTATGTTGGATATTCATTCGGGAGGTTCTGATCGTTTGCATTGCCACCAGAGTGATTGCTTCCAGATATGATATGCCGAAGAAACCGCAAGGCTTGATTATTCAATTAAGTGGGTATATGATGTTGTTTCGATTGTCTTTTGGGTGAGGAGCACTTCCCTTGACAGATATGGATAATTCACAATCAGACGAAACTATGGAGCCCTTCATTCCTCCAATTCAGCAAGGATTTATTCTTACAAATCATGATATTGCTATAAAGGACCCCGCACTTTTCTTATGGCAAATGTCGTTCCGTCAAATGTTCAAATTTTTTGGTATAATGTAGTATGCGACCTACTGATCAAAAGTGTCCATGTCTTCAACTCAATCCCATTACTAGTTTTTGAGATACAGGGCGTTGAAGTTGAGAATTACTTACTTTCATTACGCGCGTATCTCGAAACAGAATCGAATGAAGTCCAATTTTTCACAGGAAACATTTCATTCCATCTCCAGGGAGCAACCATATGGAGGAATATGACCGAAAGTCGTTACGAATACAGGATTATCCATAATTGAATGCATGCCTAATTTTGAAAGTATAAAATATGTCAGTTCCAGAGCGAAAACGTTCGCAAATGAACTATTACACTAGATATGTTGTTATGTTACATCATAAAAAACCTGAAATACCCAGAATTCATACTGGGTGATCCATCATTATAGAAACTATTCACAATGAAGGTTAAGTCGACACCCTGTATTTTTGGGTTGATTTGAGGTGTTTGTTTGATTTTTTCAGAAAATATCATCATGGACTTCAAAGAATACAGGGTGATTCAGTCATGAAATAAACTGTGAACCTCACGAAAATACCCAAAAACCACCTTTTTTTTCATCATCCTCTATTTCAAGATTAACTCCCTTGAGATGGGAGTTTTCTTTCACCACTGTACTTGATATAAAAACATCAATACGGCCGATAGTTTTCATCCACTTCCTATGACCAGATTTTTGCTGGAATAAAAACAGAATAACATAAATAAATAATTTTCATATTACATAAAAAAAAATCCGGTCATAGGAAGTGGATGAAAACTCTCAGTCGTATTGATGTTTTTATATCAAGTACAGTGTTGAAAGAAAACTCCCACCTCAACGGAGTTAATCTTAAAGTAGAGGGTGATGAAAAAAGGGGGTTTTTGGGTATTTTCGTGGGGTTCACAATTTATTTCATGACTGGATCACCCTGTATTCTTTGAAATCCATGATGATATGTTTTAAAAAAATCAAACAAACACCTCAAATCAACCCAAAAATACATTGTGTCCACTTTACCTTCATTGTGAATAGTTTCTATAGTAATGGATCACCCAGTATGAATTCTAGGTATTTCAGGTTTTTTCGATGTACAAACAACATATTTAATGAAATAGTTCATTTTGCGAACGTATTCGTACTGGAACTGACATATTTTATACTTTCAAAACCGGCATGCTTTCAATTATGGATAACCCTGTATTCGTAACAATGGGGCCCTCCCCCTGGCTGCGCCCCTTAAGGCGTGGTCGTGCTGGTCATTTGATTGGGCATTTTCCCTTGAATTTCAAAATATCACCTCTTATTGTACAACTTTTTTGATTTGAGATTCCGTTACTAGCGCATTCGGCAATTTGCCACTTATGATTACCAGTTTCATAAAATCATCCTTGATTGAAGACCAATTCATTATCAAACTTAGTGATGAAGTTTGAAACAAATAAACGTTCTCTGGGTAAAAACCCCGAGTCAGAAAATATATTTCTACGTCATTTCACCGGAAAAGATGTCCGATTCGAAGTAGAGAATACGTTGTGGAACATGTGTACCTTTTGCCTAAACTCGGCTGCTGAATATGATCGTTAAAATGTCCGATACTCTCGAGTGGATTCGGAATGCAATTTCCCAAAGGGTTTAGACAAGTTCCCTATCCCTATGTATCCTAGTTTGTGAGGCTGTCCAAAACACGGAAGGTTGGTCGAAATGAAAAATGCATCGAATCGATAAGTCATCCATTTTGCATATTCCCGCAGGTGAGTTAACGTTTCATTGTTCAACAGGATATTTTGAATTTACCGAAATTATCGACTGGTCATCGGATTATCACATCGATTATTCGATGGGAAAACATTTCCCAACCACTTAAGATACAGGATTAACATAAAAAATTCCCGTTTTCGAACATTTGTTATATCCTAGTTATACGCTTAACGTTTATTCTTCAACTTAGACTGTATTTCGCTATTCATGTACTCATCAAAACAGGCATGAATAATTTTAAATCATACAGACTGAGTCTTTGACTCGTACATATATTTTGACTGTATATTATTGAGGCCATTTGAAAGAAAAATTGGATACGTGCCAGATACGATTCTCTGCAAACATCGCGAAGTTCATATTTCTCGATTGAAATTGAGTTACCTACATTTAGGGAATGCGCAAGTTCTATCCTCATTGGAATGAAAATGTTACAAACACGATATTTCTTAACAAAAACACTTAGTTTTGTCCTATTATATCTGCAACTAAAAAGCCATATTTCACCCATTGAAAAAAAGTTTCTTCTTCGATTTTCCTTGAGATTAGTTTGTGAATAGAATTTTTGATATCTATGAATTTTGCCATTTCCATCGAAAATCGACTTCGCCGCAAAATTTCATGACGCATGCGTATAGCGAAAACCGGCATTGCCATCTGTGAAGAATCTGTAAACATTATGTGAAGTTGTGAAAACATGCAGTGAATTGTTCTACTAATGTAATGATTATGTGAAGACTTTCAGTGAATTAATATCAACCGTCTAGTGTCGAGTTTATAAAATTCCAAGAGGATATTGTTTAGATAGAAACATCGCCACAGATTATTTAGTGCTTAGTATCATTTTATTTTTCATTAATTTCAATTTAATACGTGCATTGTATTGACTTCATATAAGTCATATAAGCGGGAATCTTTGGTGGGGTACTGGGTACTCCTTTTAGAACTTCAGAACACAGAGTTGGAGAAAGAGCGTAAACCATGGAGCTCTGGGTCTTCTTCGTAGCCTACGAAGTCTACCCACAGTATGAACTTGGTGGTATCTATATATATATAAAACAGAGTTGTTGGTTACACCATTCATAACTCGGGATCGGATGGACTTTTTGTTATGAAACTTCATTTATGGATTCTTCTACGGCCTGTTTATTATAAAATACATTGAAACTCATTAAAATCCAATGAAAAATCTGCTTATGTAGGAAATGATTTTCCTCCTTTTGAATAAGGCCACTAGGTGTCGCTACGGTTTTCTTAAAAAAAATAAAAATAGGAATTGTGAAAACCCCTTTTCAATAACAGATCCCTTAATGTCAGTCCTAGTGATCTGTTATTATGGTCATCCGTGATTAAGTTCGTTCTGAGGCCATTTTCGTAGATGTCCTCTGCACTCTATTATTCTAATGGATAGAATAGAATCAGTCACCTTCCAAGGCAAACTTACTGCCGAACGAATCAATCACTGGAGCTTCCGAAAACGAAGATAAACCCCATTTCACGACCCATAAACTCGTCATATTTCCGAAAGAACAGATCTGATGAATCTCGAGTAATTCTTCCAGTCGGCGGAGTTTATTATTCCGGAATCGAAAAAAATGATATCGTTCATATTTTTGGGCACCGACTCTTTCGACGTTTCTCTCTCTTCGCCGCGTTCGCGGATTGGATGTTTGAATACAGAAGTAGAAATTTATGTGGATTCTGTGTACTTAAGGGCTTCTGGGTAAATCTCGAAAATAGAGTAGCGCCTTATATAAGTTTGTCGGCCCGTTTTATATTTGAACACTATGGGGTTTCGTCCCCTAGGTCTCTCTGGATATGCGTGTATTCCCAAGTTGCCGCAAAATGCGCTTGCTCTACTCCGTATACCGGAAATTGATACAAGGAAAATAACTCGGTTTTTCCGGGCCACTGTGATTACAGCCTGAGAGCTCATATTTCAGAGTTTCTACAGATTTGCCTTCTCGAAGCATTTCCGATTGGAAACACTGAGCTTCGATTGAATCTGAACTTTCTGGGGGGGGCAGCAGAGTTGATACGCCTACATACGCGAATCTGAATGTCCCAGATTTCCCAGAAATCTTTTTTTTTTCGTAAAACAAATGTAGAATGGAATGGCTAACCTCCGACATCATTTAATCATTCCACGTTCTCAATTATAATTAGATATGGTGATTGGTGATATTCTTCATTTCATAAACCTATGTGTAGAAATTAATTTGAAAATAGCAGTATCCCCCTATACAGGGTGAGCCTTTGACTTGTACATATATTTCAACTGTAGATTCCTCTGATCAAACGAAACGCTTTCTTCCTATACCATTTTTCAAAATTCGATTTCGTTTGAAAGATACAGGGTGTCGAAAATCCATGAAAAAAACACTTTATTGTCCATCACTTCGTAAGCGTTATTTCAAATGAATAGAATTTTGGTTCATTGATTACTCTATTCATGTTGCATATTCCTCAATTGGAACTTATTCAATATCTCTCCTAGTATAAAAGTTACAGGGTAGTCGACTCATCAATACACGCAAAAACACCATAAAACCACTTTAAAAAGATAAACGGTTCATATTTTCGAAAGAATTAATCATTTAAGAAACTAAAAGTATTCCTATGTTTTGTCAATAAAACTCGTCGTTTTCGAGTTATTTCCAATTTTACCCGGAAAAATTTGACGAAAAAAATCATTAATTTCAAGAATAATCTGAATGCTCCTCTGAACTGAATATCATCGAATATTATTCCTTTACTGGTCTTTAAACGAGTTTACAATGTTGTCAAAATATTTATCAACTTTGTCGAGACTTAAATTCAAATGATGGAAAACGTTGATGTAGCGATATTTTAATAATAAAATCCCACAAATGTGGGAGATAAAATTGAACACCAAGGAGCATTTACTACGCACAGTTTCTATTAAAAATTCATTGTTATCGGTCCCATATTTAAAATAAATGTCGATGAAATACAAAAGTCGGATATAAATGATGAATGTCGATACAAATCACGTATTAAATTGAAATTAATGAAAAATAATATGATACCACATAGTCTGTGGCGATGTTTCTATCTGAACAATATCTTCTTGGAATTTTATAAACTCGACACTACACGGTAAATATCATATGAATTCACTTCACAAAATAATCACATTATTACAATAATTCACTGAATGTATTTGAAATTTCACATAATGTTAACAGTTTTTTTATAGTTGGCAGCGCCTCCAACGGTTTTCGCTATACGCATGCGTCGTTAAATTGCGGCTGAGTCGATCTCTGATGGAAATGTAAGGAATTCATAGGTATTTATACTATGTTACGTAAAAAATCCTTAACCTCAATGAAAATATCAGCAAGCTGATAACATCTTCTTAAAATTTCTGTGCAAATATTGACAGAATGGATACAAAATAGATAAGGTTAAGTTGTTTAATAATAAATTCTGATGATCTGAATGAAAAGTCTTTCTTCATGAGATTATTTGGGAATTTCGAGGAAAATATGAACAAGTTATTAGTGTCTACAAACTAATCTGCAGAAAAATCGAAGAAGGAACTTATTTTGGTGAAAGGAATGTGGCTTTTTAGTTGCAGATATAATCCGATGAAACTAACTGTTTTTGTTGGAATTATCGTGTTTGCAACATTTTTATTCCAATAAGGTTAGTACTTGAATATTCCCCAAATGTATAAACTCAATTTCAATCGAGAAATATGAACTCTGAATCAATTCCAGAGAATTGTATCAGGAACGTTATAAGCCCATTTTTTTTTAATGGCTATATCTTTTCAACAGAGCCGAATTCGAAAAAATGGAAAATGAAAAAAAGGTTTCTTTTGGGCTCACAAATCTACAGTTAAAATATATGTACAAGTCAAAGACTAGACTAGATTTTGGATCGCTGCACTCAAGGAAATTGCTATGAACCACAGAATGATATCAGAAACGGACATTTCCCCCACAACGTTGGATGAAATATATCGATGGTGTTTTACCTTCCAGACCTCCCCCTATCAAGAAAGCCATGACATCGTTCCATCTGCCTACTTGTTCACCGAGAACAATCGGATGAATATTAATTGACATTCACCAGGTCCAATTAATGCCTCCTCTACCTCTACATTACCATAGGAAAACCATTACTTCTTATTGGCATCTGGCCGAATTAGGCTGACGGAAAAAGACAGTCACTTCTCGACGCAATTTCCTTCAGGAGAAAAGGGCAGGAATTTAAATTAAACTGGAAATTATTAGTCTGCGGTGTGACGTTTTTGCGGTGTATGATAATTCCTGATTGCATCGCATAAAGAATTGTTCATTTTAATTAAAAACTTTTTTGCTGCCGCTCTTTATTCATTTCCTGACAGTTAATGACCAAACTTGAAAAATTTATTTCGTGGAGAGTAGAAAGCTCGAAACAGTTTCGAAATTTTAATGTACAATGGGTATTTTCTTCGTTAACTTGGAATGGGCACGATACTGCAGAAATATGAGAGTTTGTAGTGCGCCTCCAGTAATGGGAAAACGACCCAGCTATAGACGAAGCTAAAGTATTCCCCCACAAAAAAAAAATTAATAATGTTGAACTTTATTTCTTCCAGTCGAAAAAATCGACAACTGCGAATGACAAACACGCAGATTCAGGACTCACAACATCGACTAAATTAGCCTTCGAAGAATTCCCTCTGCTTCCAGAGCCATCACAACAAACGAATATTCAACAAGAATACTCAAATCACCAGAGAATTATACCCTGAACTTCAAAAACTTGATATACATTTTCAACTTACCTTCGGATATCCATGCAGTAAACAGCAGAGATCATAGGTTGTGATAAATTATTGGCCGGGCCATAGAGCCCATCAATTATCATTGAGTCTTTGAATATACAGGTTTGGAGAAATAAGTTGGAAACATAGTCAATTCAGCGCCAAACGAATGGATGCATACTAACTAGTGGAGTGTGTGAGGCCAGTCGCCGCATCGCGCCGATGGTTTTTAGTATTTTACTGTTCCACCGAACGCTGAATCGAATGTTTCCAACTTATTTCTCTAGACCTGTATAGCAGCAAGATAATATAACATCGTGGCTTTTCAAAAATAGCAACCTTTCGAAAACTGCCTAATTAGTTCCCTAAGGCTACCAATCCTCAATAAAAATTTGGAAATCAGTCAATTCCGTAACTATTTCCTTACTGTTGAATCCTAAGTCTTCAGAGTTTGCATCATCACACTTAAAATACATCTGGATATACACTCTACCTTTCCTGTCACTACTACAGAAAACTCCATCATCCAAGTTTACAATTTAAAAGTAAATTTTGCAGAACGAATTCCAAAATCAAACGGCAAAAGAAAACTCTCAAATTTATTCATGCCCGATAAAAAACGACCGTCAAGTTCTCAGTTCCTGAAACGAAATTGTTTCAAGTTATTAACCCGTAACTGCTACCGACGGGGTCTATGTGACCCAGAGCATCCTTTTTCGCGTTGGGGATATATCTCTTCCGAGTAGGAGGGATTTGAGTTTCACGGTATTCTCCTAATCAAAAGTACGCTTCCAGTTACCGTAAAGTTTGATTTTGAATTCTCTTTACGAATCGAGATATACGCATTCTTGGGTCAGATTGACCCGTCTGAAGTGAAAGTGTTTGTATTCATCTTTGGGGCAGGCAAGTTAGTATTCCATATTTTGGTATGAAATTAATTTGTTTATGGTTCTCCATACTTTTATTGCTTCATTGGGACAAATAAATTGAAAATTGAATACCATTTCCACAGTTTTTTTTATTTTTTGAATTTTACAGTTCGATATGTCTAGATCACAGTCTGAGGAGGAATTGGAAGACATTTTCAGTGATCCCGAATTCTGGGTCGATTGGGACGATACCAATCGATTGTCCTGTGGCGGATAATTCAAAGGAAGGTGATGGTGCTGTTGAAGATGATGAAATCTACAGCGAACATGATTGATGGAACGATGCTGATTGGGAACCAGCACATGATCAAGATGAAGAATTCGAAGACTGTGAAAACACTGACCAACTAGAATTGGAAGGAAGGAATATGGCTGAAGAGGAAGAGGGTGATCGGGTGATGAGTGTTAACATTATTGGTATGGAAAAGATCGCACTAAGTGGGCAATGACAGCTCCAACTAGAGGTAGAATCCCTGCTAAAAATCTCCTGGGAGTTTTAGCAGGACTAAAAGGAGAGACTCGTCAAAATCCACCATCTACCCCTCTGGATATCGAGTACTATATCAATCCTCATCGGGAACTGAAAAAACTCGCTTCAATTACCCGAAAGAACTCGGAATTGCTTTGTACACACCCCACAAGATACGCCGTGTTTACAATAATCACAAACCACGCAGAATTCGTAGTCTGGTGGGGTATTCTCGGAATCACCGTAGAAACTGCTTCAACATCAACTGATTATAGTGAAACATCAAAAAAAAAAGATATGCAAAATACCTAATGGTAAAAAAAACCGAAAAACCAGTACCCATTATGCGAAGGGCGAAATACCAATGTGACAACAAAGTGCTGTCAGATTATATCCAAATTGTGTTTGAAACTCGGTTTGAAAGAAATTTTGCAATGAAAATGAATTGAATAATAATGTTTTTCATTTATATTCAATAAATTGAACATTTTCCCTAGAAATTTGGCAAATTAATATATGGGTCACTGAGACCCGTCTGTAGCAGTTAGGGGACATCGATTGGTCTGTAGCAGTTACGGGTTAAACTATGAAATAAACACAACTTTGGCCTCTATTTACATAACTTCGTTTGATGCGAAATTCGAACTGTATTGACTTCGAATTCAACCTCCTTCTCTATCAATATCGAAAATTCAATTCGAGTTCGAAAAAAGTTTCGGATGGGAATTACCCTCGCTTTCGACCCATAATTCATGGTGAAAGGTGCATTTTTTAGTTCGACCGGTTGATTCCAGTGTTGGGAAGAGGGGGGAACATTCGCTCCAGGTTTATTGGTCGAGTCGTTACTTGAAGAAGTTAAAGAGTGTTTAGCCTTCAAAATAGTAAATGTATACCGTCAGATGGCAGTGCAGTGCATTAATTTCTATATATTGGACAATTCAGCTTAATAGAACAAATGTTGGAGCGCAGGGAATGTAACGAGAAATCCTACCCTGAACTAGATCTCACACTGGCTGTATAATACTCTGTCTTTCCTTCATCAGTCATCTGGGAGGAGATACGTGCGGGTCGTGTCATTTAAAAGAAATTCAATTCCATGTTATAATCCACAATTGTTAGAAACAATGTCTCTGATAAAAATGGATATTTATTTATCATTTCGAATAGAAAAATTCAAGGAAATAAATTTCGCGAAAACAACACATTGTTATAATAGTATGTATTCACAAAAAAACGGTAAATTCTGAAAGGAGAATGAGATAGACGTTTGATTAACTTAATGATAGACTTCAATACTGAAATGAAAAAACACAAAAATATTTGTTCGTTTTGATGGTGAAAATGTTACAAAATAACCAAAAATGATGGAAAATATCGTTTTCATTCATTCAATACTTATAAAATATTTCTTTATTATTTTTATGTTTATAGACACTCATACATACCTTCATTAATCAGAAAAGAATAAATCGTTTCTGACTCCCTTTTTTCAGGGACAGTAGACCCTTAAGGTGGGCGTTTAATGTAGTGTGTTTTTATTTCAATTTGCATTTGAAAATGGTTTCACTTTGAGAACTGAATTTTGTGGGTAAACCGTAAACTCAGAAAGAATTGGAGTTCTCAATGAGATGATTGAGATTTATTTCATTTCAACAGTTCTTTTTTTTTCTTTCAAAAATAGAAAAAAATGAGCCAACTCATGCTTCTGTTTTATTTCAAACGAAAGACCCATGAAAATAGTTCAACTTCCGATTAAAAGTGAATTTACAGATAATTTCATTCAGAAAAACAACTTGAAATACGGAAATGGCAGAGAATAGCCAAATTCAAATAAATGGCGGGAAAAAGTTCCTGCTTTACCCACATATTATTCACTAATTTCATAGTTCAGCGAGTTTCGGATAGAGAGCGCCATTGTACATTTCATTCATAATTAGAGAGATATTCATAGAACTTATAGAGATAATGTAAGTTCTATGGAGATATTCCATAAAATGGACGGTGGCGCCTCTATCGGATGAGATTTCCTACGCGCTTCAAACGGCGACCTTAAGCTAAAAAATTCATTTCATGGTTTCAAGCCAGTTTGAATTTAAGATTGTTGTCCTTAGCTAAGCCAGTTCTAGACATTTGACAGTTTAACAAAGTTTGAAAATGCAGTCTGGCATGACCCAAAAGAAGGAAAATGGCCTCTGAAATGTAAACCATCACCATGCAGAACAAGGATATCGATCTCCAATATGGAGTAAATATTGTCGAAAGGTTTCTGCAGAGCAGATCATTGAACCTTGTAACATCTGAAAATGAAGCGGAAAGCGCAGAGGAAATATGCAAGAGTTAATATACATCGAAATAGAGTCACGTCTATCCAGATACCTTCGGTGCAGAATGGGTATACCCGAATATCCAATTTTCCGCTGAAATTCAATAAATTAAATATCGGAACATCCTCACTTCCGTTAACGGTGTCTAGCGAAAGGTTTCACGTTACTTCCCATCTAGGGAAACAGAATAGGGTCACTTCTCGATTTGGGAACTTTTTAGAGGTGTAACAGAGCGCTTCCGATATAATGCCGCAGGTAATTCCATACTGTACGATAAAATTCGGGCACTGTAGTTTGATATTACTTTGTTGAAGAAAGAAATTTTTTTTGTAAGAAAAAAAATTAGAAACCCCATGAAAATTCTGTGAAATTAAATATGATTCCGGCATGATTCTACCCAGGCGGTTTTTTCGGGAACTTATAGCCTTATAGCGTTTCCAGGAAAACGCTTTTCGTGAAAACTGAAAGTCTCCCTGACAATTATGCTAGTTCTCTTATGGTCTTGTTGATTTTGGTGGGTTTTATCTGAAGCTTTAAATATTTCTCGGCACAAAAATACTATTCGTGTGGTAGATACTTCCATTGCTTTTTTGTCGCCTTACTAGGTAAGTTTTCCCTGGGTGAATTTGAAATTGAATATGTTGAGTTATAAGTTCCTTCAGGGTTGATTTCAATAAAACACAGATTTCTGAATAATCGATTCATTCAATTTAATAATTAGGAGGTCGATCTATACTCGATGAAAAGAACTGAATAACTAACTTGTTGGAATCATTTCTGTTCCCTAATTCATATTAAATATGCCTATACGAAAGTATCAGGTTACATAATATGGGATAAAAACTAAATCTGTCACCACATACTTCATCATGCTTCTTATAGTGTTCCCAGTCACTTTCTGGGATGCTGTCTTCCACTTTTGCTTGAATTCCGCTGATGTTTTCGTTGATTTCTTAGTTTTCTTCAATTCTCTTTTTACCAGGGCCCAATATCTTTCGATTGGCCTGAGTTCTGGGCAATTTGGTGGATTGGCCTCTTTGGGGACAAAAACCACCTCATTAGCTTCGCACCTTTCCTTTGGCGGCCTTGCTGTCGTGGCATGAAACTAAATCTGGCCAAAAGATTGTTGACACATCGTGCTCAAGTAAAAATGGTAAAAGTCGCTTCTTCAAGCATTCCTCGATGTATATCTTCGAGTCAACAGAGCCTTGGCCAACGAAAAATTTGCTCCTTTTCCCACAAGTGCAAATTGCTTGCCAAACCAGGAATTTTTTAGGAAACTTTGCTTGTTTCTTCACGCGAAATTATTCGTCAACATTTCCACGAGAATCTGCAGTATAAAATTCCTGACCAGGAAGTTGCGAGGAATCAGCCAAGACATAGGTTTCGTCGTCCATCACGCAACAGGAAAAATTTTTCAAGAAA
This sequence comes from Adalia bipunctata, assembly GCA_910592335.1. Classification (NCBI taxonomy): domain Eukaryota; kingdom Metazoa; phylum Arthropoda; class Insecta; order Coleoptera; family Coccinellidae; genus Adalia; species Adalia bipunctata. Next base: position 9,133,974 of record OU342948.1, on the reverse strand, counting down.
TCTTTTTTTAATTTCTTTGCTATTGATTTCGCTTCTTGATTCTTCACAGCGTTCCTGTCTGGCACTATCTGCACTTTGTATGTTCTGAGCCCACAACTCGACTTGATTTTCTGAACGATTGACTGCGAACAACCCACTATTTGGGCCACTTTCCGTCCTGAAAGGTTAGGATTCTTCTGAAAAAGGCTAATGGCTTTCTTCACTTTTTTTGGGCTATGAAATCCCTTTTTCCTCCCAGTTCCTTGCGGTTAATTGTAAGATATTCGTTAAAGCGCTTAACAACTCTTGATACGTTTCAGGACGAACGCGAGCCTCTTTTACGATTCTTTTGAAGCTCCATTTTTGATTATTTTGAAAAAGTTTCACTATAAATTCTCGTGTTGTCACTTCGCTCCACATTCTGCGATAGAGAATTGTAATATCTATAAAGTAAATGTTCCACATGTTTCTGACGTTCATAACAAAGCTAACTATGATCAAATTTTGATTTTTTCTCAATTCTAGGCGTTTTTGTGATAGCTAATTTGTTCTCGTTCAGTCCTTATGTTTGGTGCTCTATAACTAAGTGTGACACTGTAAATAAACACTTACGAAGAATTCATCAAAAAATATCGGAGAAATAATAATAATTTTTGAAAATATTTCATTCTAAAGTATTTTGGTTTTTCTATGTTACAAATTGCCGAATGCGCCGCTATTTGTATAACTTTAGTAGTGGCAGTCCTAGATCTTAGTAGTGCCTTCAGCTTGATTTTTCGTTAATGAAAAAGGTCCCTAAATGTGAAAAAGAATAGTCTTGAATTCCGATTAGGGTAGTTATGCTCGATAGGGCGATAATATAGTGCTATTTTGTGTCATCAGTTGGTTACTTCCAAAACTAACTAATCACAATTTAAACTACTTGAAACCATGCAATGATTCTAAGGAGAATACCAGAAGTTAGATAAGGAAGACAGGTTTTTTATAGAACTTCCAAGATTACTCCTGGCCGTCCAAAAATGATTTCCTCGAAGATTCATCACCAGTTTCGGTCAATAATTCTAATCCCGACCCTATGTAATGAAGAAAACGTAATCTGCTGGCAGTTGAAAACCGCCACTGATGAGAAAAGTAATCGTGGATTTGCGGAAAGAAGATGCCGACCGACGGATTGCAAAGCTTGCAAAAGGTATGGGAGCTGCTTCAAAGGAAAAATCCTTCTTATGTAGATGTTGCTCGCCGGCATTCATCTCCTTAAATATGTATATTAAGGATAAATTCTCGGAATCCCTCGCTTTGATACGAATGATGAAATAATCAGGACGTCTGAATATGAAATTTCCCGAACACCTCAGTTAAACGATTTTTATTTTATCCCTTCGCCCAGACGGAATGTGCTCTTCTCCTTCATCTTATCCGGCAAAATATTTGATGTGGAGATGATGAGCTATGAGCATCTCGTGTTTGAACGACTTATCAAAAGATTTGGGATGGTATACGGAGGAAACAAAACTGTGGAACGAACGATATTAGTTTTATCTTTGTTTGTGTTGTACAGGGGTCTATTTCAATTTCATCGGTATTCAAAGTGGAAACTTATATTGAAGTGGTTCTATTTTTTTTATATACCCTGTGTGGTATGATGAATGGATAATATAGATCCTGTGGATAGGAGACGTTGTGGCGGTTCAGAAAAATATGTTTTATGTTCTGTGAAAGTCCCTCTAGAAAATTCAAACCCTTAGTCACTCTTTTTGGGGGCAAGACTCCAAATGGAGGAATTTATTCAATACGTTTTTTGAAAAGTATTCCTGGATAGATTCGCTTTCGAATGTAAACTTTGATTTTTGAGTCGCATAGATAGTTTCTATTTTAATCCAGCTCAAATTTCATGTTCAACCTGTGGAGATGTAAACAAATGGTCACCTGAGTACTAAATTAAGAAAAACATGCCTGTTTCATTGATATTTCTAAATGGTATATCTATCTGTAATTCAAGCATTCAATACAATAGAAATTCTTACTGCTAGAGCCCCTAAATCTACCTAAAAAGTAGTTGTCCTTATGGATAGATCTCTGCAAATCGGGTAATTTTATAGGCAAAATGTCAAAGTTTGATCAATTTTCCTGAAAAAATGGGAAAATAATGGTAGATATGAATACCAAGATATTTTGCATTGACCTATTCTCTTTCAATCCGTATATACTGCTCCACAAGAGTTAGGGATATCGTATCCAATCGTTTTTAAAAGTATGTAATCTTCGAGAAAATCGCTTGAAACTCAATAACAACTTGAATCGATACAATAAAAATCAGTATGAGACATTTCGTCAATCTGGTCGCCTTTTTTCTGAAGTTTGGTTCTTTGCATACCTATGCTTCATAAATGTTCTTATTTTGAAATGAAGTCCTGGAAATATGACCGCCTTATACTATAGGGAGCATGTCATTGACAACTGACAAATTTGCACGCTGCTATTGGTGAAACTTTTCAATCTCTAGCTAGACGATAACGCTAGACCGCACCGTGCAGCCATAGTTGAGAATGCGCGCGAGGAGCTTGGTATTCCACATTAACCAATACCTCCGCACTCACCAGATTTGAATTGCATAGAACATGCATGAGATATGCTCCAAAGAAGATTAGATAATTATCAACCTACCCCAGAATCCTTAAATGATCTGAGAGAGCTTCTGCCCCGTATATGGAACCAAATTCCTCAAGAAATGTTCAACAACCTCGTGTTTAGTATGCAAAGAAGCTGTTATTGATGCCCGTGGAGGCCATACATTGTATTGATAGTCTCAAAATGCTTGAATTCTCTGGGAATAAAATTTCGTTATTTTACTCGATTTTTCATAACCAGCCTGTATACGCTGCAGACCTTCAGGCTTAAATTAATTTGCAACTTGAAATCATATCAATATGAATTTTCATCACAGAAATCTTATTCAAACTATTTTTTTTTGCAATTTAAGTCAATATCCCTACCTCATGTGGAGCAGTTAATTAACATCACGGCCAGGATATCTGTGAACAAAGTTTTATGGAGTTTATAATTACCCTTTTTGTCGGATTTTTTCACGATTTTTCCAAAATACTTCTACATCGCTATAAGAGAATCGAAATTTCACCCACGTTTGAATCGATTATTCTTCTTTTCGGTCGTATGGAAATTTCTTCAATGTATCGCATCTTCGCTGCGATTTCAAGATTCTTCTTCTTATCCACAGATTCCCTCGGGCAGGTCCACAAAGTTACCATTTTAGTATAGTATAGAAAGAATCACATTCTTACTGCTCAAAATTGCAAGCAAATACACAATGAAATTATCAATACCCTATTCAAAATAAACCAAAATATTATCCAACTTTTTCTGGGCCACCTTGTATGATTATCTATTTCTGAAGTGGGGCTAGGATCGACCCGGAGACCTAATTCGATCATCCATGGAAAGACGATCCTGCACGCCTCAATGCCAGATTTTGGTGGGTTCAAAGTGGTTAATTAAGTGGCCGATACTCTCTGGCTGAATCCTCCCTGTGATCTCCAGATCAAATAATATTCGCTAGGGGTTAACACGGAATTTGGAAGATCTTTCCTTTCCATACTTCAGTCTTGCGTTCTTCAGATGGATTTGCTTACCCGATCAGATACGGAAATACTTCTTTGATGGATTGGTTAACAAGGATTAAAGAAATGAAGTTGAAGAATAAATTGGTCATAGGAATATCAAAGCGTATATCACCGAATGATAGCTTTGACTGCTGAACTGGTAGTGATTTTACACATGTCATAATTTGAAAACATGCAGCAGATGTGAGAATGGACCCCATTTCGGAACAGGATTAAATACTGTTCAGTTAGTTTTCCAGAAAACTCCAATATTTCAATATTTCAGGGCGCTGAAAACAACCAGATGTATCTCTCACAGAATAAATGAACCAGGTTATACGATATTTAAAGAGAACGTAGTCTGGATATGAGATAAAGGCAAAGACCTATAATACTAAAAATAAAGGAAAGTTTTATTGACTTCTTAGAAGTGGACAAGCTGGCATATATATAAAGGAGTCCAATCCAGAATTCTACACTCTCTGAATCTTGTGGGTGTCCATTCGTCTCTATCATGTTCAGAAGCAGTAAATTTATTTGGTGTTGTACAAAAACTGTATTGTTTTTTTTAGTTCAACCACACTATGGACAATTATGAAGAAGTGGACGAAAACAAATTTCAAAGGAAGTAGCCAAACTAGATGGACTTAACATCAAGCTGTTAATGCCTTGCTCAATAATTTACTGGGAGTTGTGAAGGCTGTGGAAGAAATCGAAGAATCCTCACTAGTCGCAGAATACAAGTATGAAGCTGGTCGTTTGCTTCATGCTGTGATGGATTTTAGATTCATACTGAACCTAACAATTTGGGATAATATTCTGCGAGAGATCAATTGTCAACGTGGAAATTCAGAAAGGAGATATAGTTATTTCACGTTCATTATCGTTCATGCAAGGTCTTATGAAGATCTTTCCAAGAAGAAAAAGCAGGTTGACGAAATGTGCGATGATGAGTCAAGAACGGATTCAGTTGGTTTATTCTCCGAGGAAATTAAGGTTGTTTTTGACAGATTATTGTCAGAAATCAAAAAAAGATTAGAAAGCGCAGAGAGTCTGCATACGAATTTCTCATTCCTCAATGGCCATGCCTTTTTAAACATGCAAAAAGAGGATCTGCAGAAAATGGGACCCTTTTAGCGCAAAAATATTAAAGAGACTTGAATGCAGTTGATTTTTTTTAGGAACTAGCGGTTTTCAAAATGTTGGTTCCTGAAATAAGTGACAGATCGAATTCATTAGACCTGCTACAAATTCTTCACAAGCAAGATCTGAAAGATGCTTTCCCTATAATAGCAAGGCACACACAAAAGGGAAATCTGTGGGATCTGATCCGCAGTCCAGATCTGTAAAGTCCTACAGTATATTTGCGTATGTTTCAATTTCAGAAGACGCCGATTTCAAAGATCATTATCGCCCTAAACCTGTCACAAAATTTCTGAACTTCCTTAACATCTGTGGAGTAGTATACTTCCATTTTCGTTACACTTTTTTGACGCCCAACTGTCATTCAAGTTTCGTTTGTTTCTGCTTTGTATTCCTTTGAAAGAGCAAATGGAACAAGAAGAAATTAAGAATAGTCGACGTCTTCCAGAGTCTCCCGATTCGGCAGTTCACGAGTCTAATCTCACAAACTGCGCATTCTACGAGCACGACCCAAAATTCAACCATACGTATATCGACCCAGAACCATCCAAAACGCCCGAGAGAAAATCCCTCCGATATTATATAGACGAGGAAAATCGCATATGCTCACACACTCCACGGTTACGAATGTAATCAATTAGGAAATGATTTTCCGTGATGCATCTAGCGGGATCTACGAGTCAATTGTGTGCTTTCCTCCAGGCGGGATTGTCGCCGTACCGAGCTGGAGCTTTAACTGATTCGATGACTTTCCTTTTGTAAGATTTAATCCTTTGCTGAACCGCTCTCAATGGATATGAATTTCTGCCACGTCTCGGTGTTCACGCTGTTGCTTTGATGCAGATGAATAGACCCAGTTACTGATGCACAAGTTCTGAGGTGTCTTCGGAAATTATCCGATTCTGAATCTATGGATTGAACCAGTGGCGTCGCCAAGAAACCCAAAGCCAATATTAAGGAAACATTCAATTCGTCCTAACGTTTGGTGAACAACACCAGGGTCACCAGGCATCGTTTGAAACACAGGGTCTCCCAAAGTTCACTCTTCTTTCTTAGGAGCTCAAATTATTGCTGTGTGTTGCGTCTCACTACGCAACATCTGGACAAAATAAATTCCTTATCCTTTGTCCACAAGAAATGAGCTGTCTCCTTTTAAAATAATAAAGAATAAATTGGTTTTAACCATATGAGATCGATCACAATATTTGTTTCATATGTCTTTATTTACAATCTTCTTGTTTTGTTCAAAAACACCCTTTGGACTGATTTATGGGTTGTCTATTGAGAAGGTTCTCAACCCAAGTACTAAGGTCAAGTTTGGGAAATTCATCTGGTTTTTTTGAGACAATAAACATGTCCTATGAACCCCCACTCAGTTTTTCAGCATAAGCTCATAAAACTGAATAAACTGGTCCACATGAGTTAGGGATATTGACTTAGATTGCAGAAAAATATAGTTAAAATAAGATTTTTGTGATGAAAATTCATATTAATATGATTTCAAGTTGCAAATTGATTTCGAGCCTGTAGGTCTGCAGCGTATACAGGGTGTTTAAGAAAAATCGATTAAAATAACGAAATTTTCTTCCCAGAGAATTCAAGCATTTTAAGACTATCAATACAATGTATGGCCTCCGCGGGCATCAATAACAGCTTGACATCTTCTTTGCATACTACACACGAGGTTGTTGAACATTTCTTGAGGAATTTGGTTCCATAATTAGGGCAGAAGCTCTCTCAGATCATTTAAGGATCCTGGGGTAGGTTGATGATTATCTTATCTTCTTTGGAGCATATCCCATGCATGTTCTTTGCAATTCAAATCTGGTGAGTGCGGAGGTATTGGTAAATGTTGAATACCAAGCTCCTCGCGCGCATTCTCTACTATGGCTGCACGGTGTAGTCTAGCGTTATCGTCTAGAAATTGAAAAGTTTCACCAATAGCAGCGTGAAAATTTGGCACAACATTGTCAATGGCATGCTCCCTATAGTGTAAGGCGGTCATATTTCCAGGTCGAATGTGTAGATCTGTGCGCCCGTTGAAACATATCCCGGCCCATACCATAACACTACCCCCTCGGAATCTTCTTGGACATAGCGACGATAACAGGGTATGCTGGGATTGTCCATACCCTTATTCTTCGAGAATCTGAAAATCGTCCATATCTCGATTCATCAGTGAAAAGGACACTACGCCATTGATCGTTCCAATTGATATGTTGCCTTGCCCATTCCAGTCTTTGACGCTTATGGTCACGTGTTAATGGAACTCCTCTTAATGGACGTCTAGAACCTAGATTCACCTCTCTCAAACGTCGTCTGATGGTTTCGATGAAAACTTGGACCCCATCTGCATTTTGAAGAGTATTCCGAAGTATTCTACACGTAGATGTAGGGTTTCTTCTCGCCGAAACGGTGATGAAACTATCCTGAGCAGGTGTTGCTTTTCGTCGCCCATCAAGCCTTGGTCTTTCCAACACGGAACCTGTCTCCCTGAACCTATTCCAAAGTCGAGATATCACACTTTGGCTGACTTGGAGCCTTTCCGCTACAACAACCTGAGTTAGGCCACCCTGTCGCATTCCGATAGCCCTATTAGCCTCAGCGTTTGTTAATTTACGTCTTGGCATTTTCAGAAAACTCGTTTCAAATCGAAGCCGTTGATAAACTGACTTCATTTCAAAATAAGAATATTCATGAAGCATAAATGCAAAGAACCAAACTTCAGAAAAAAGGCGACCAGATTGACGAAATGTCTCATACTGATTTTTATTGGATCGATTCAAGTTGTTATTGAGATTTGAATGATTTTACAACGATTTTCTCGAAGCTTGCATACTTTTAAAAACGATTGAATACGATGTCCCTAACTTATGTGAAACAGTTTATATGGTGACACATTAATTGCAGAACAAGTTGCATTAGGGAACACATACCAGACATCGAATACCCCAAGTCCAAAGATTCTCTTATTGGTCTGTAGATTCAAAAAATGGGTTGTTTTTTCCCCTTTGGTCAAAAATGACAAATGAGAGCACTTTGTTAGCTTAGCGTGGCATTTTTCGATTCTGACACTTGTTGATCTTTCCCACTTTTACTCAGAGGAAATGAACCTCCCTTATTTTCCAGCTTGTCTTCAAAAACCCTATGTTATAGAGACAAGCTGTCAGTTGTAAAGCTTAGTTATTCGTCAGTACATAGTCGTTAGTTGTTATCCAGTACTTTGTCAGTTCTCAATCAAAATCGTCAGTCAGTTTTTGTGAATCACAACTGATCATAATTCTTCCTTGCTATAGGTATGCGATGTGAAAATTCGTCAAATCGCAAACCCGCATTTTTGAATGGAACGCATCTGCAGACTTTTGGAACGTGACTGTCGATTTGTAACCTTCAATAAGATTCCTTCATTTGAGGCCGGCATCCCGGGAAAGCTTTAATTGAGAATCTATAGGAGTTAATCTGGAGTTCATCTCGAAATGGTCCTCGGAGAAAAAGCCAATGTTCCAATTAAGTATCGAGGCAAAGCTGAATGAGAAATCCTCATGGAAGAAGTTTCTTGAATAACCGAGGTAATCTTTTTGCGGGTAAGAAACTTTTTTAATCTCGGCCTGACTAATTCACCGAATTTCAATTAAGAATTTACATTAATTTGTCAAATTCGTGCGAAATGATGGCCAAACTGAAACGCTAAATAGAGGGAAGCAAACCATGAAGTAATTGAGGATAAACCCAGCATTTGGTGTCGAATTCCGGAATTCCCACGGGAAAAATACTGGAGGACACCGGCGATTGAAGAACCGAAGGCACTGTTCTACAGGGTCTTTCACGAGGAACCTCACCCATATTTATACGGGAAACTACTGAACGTATTTTCATGAAATTCAGCACTTATAAGTATTTCACGATGCTGATGAAATCTAAAATATTTTCAAGATGACGTCAACTTCCGTTTTTAAAATTAGAACACCATTTTTTCATTGCAGGAATAGATTCCTTAGAAAATTTCAAGTTATTTTGATGTAACATTTTTCAGTTTTGGTTGAAAAATTCTCTCTGAGCGGGAAAATTCGAAAAAAAAATCGAAAATAGAGCTCCGCTGAAACAAGAATAACTTCGAGGTTTTTGGATGGAAAATTTTCATTTTTGGGATTTTTCAAGATGTAAGATTGATGTATCCACTTTAAAAATCGAAATCGCGATTCATGATACAGGGGGTGAAAAAATCGCTTTCAAAGTTAGGGATGACAAAATCGTGAATAATCAATTTTTTCAAATTAGAACCCCATTTTTTTATGGCAGATATTGAATCTACGTTAAAAAATAATGTGAGTGTATGCATCACACCCTTGCCCTTAAATGGATATTTTCTGAGTTAATATCCACTTTAGGGCAAGGGTGTGATGCATACACTAACATTATTTCTTAACGTAGATTCAATATCTGCCATAAAAAAACGGGGTTCTAATTTGAAAAAATTGATTTTCCACGATTTTGTCATCCCTAACTTTGAAAGCGATTTTTTCACCCCCTGTATCATGAATCGCGATTTCGATTTTTAAAGTGGATAGATACATCAATCTTACATCTTGAAAAATCCCAAAAATAAAATTTTCCATCCAAAAACCTCGAAGTTATTCTTGTTTCAGCGGAGCTCTATTTTCGATTTTTTTTCGAATTTTCCCGCTCAGAGAGAATTTTCCAAACCAAAACTGAAAAATGTTACATCAAAATAACTTGAAATTTTCTAAGGAATCTATTTCTGCAATAAAAAAATGGTGTTCTAATTTGAAAAACGGAAGTTGACGTCATTTCCGGAAAAACCGGAGGTGCTCATGCCTTGAAAATATTTTAGATTTCATCCTCGATTTCATCAGCATCGTGAAATACTTATAAGTGCTGAATTTCATGAAAATACGTTCAGTAGTTTCCGTATAAATATGGGTGAGGTTCCTCGTGAAAGACCCTGTATAGTGACTTTTTCACTTTCGGGAAATGATCTAAAACTTAAAGAACTCGGTAACAATCGTCCTCGACATGCGACCTATTCTGCAAGTAAACAATTCAATTTGGAGAAGTCCAGGGAGCAAGTGCCCCCGATTCGAAGGAAGATTATTTCGTTATTCTAAAGTTCATCTCTTCCACCACCTCACGTCCAGAAACTACGCGACATGTTCTCTAAGTTAATTTGAATTTCAGCACGAGCAAGTCAACTCTGTCGCTGTTCTACACATAACCATACCTACCGGGTGGAACTTTGCAGTTGGTTCGAATTGGGGACTTAATGATAAGTGGGTGAGTGAGTCCTTAGAGTGCAAGTTGTTTGGCGAATTGACTGCCAGGAAATGGTTTTGTTGCAGTGGAAATGTTGTCGGTTACCGGAAAACTGATGTGATGTGAATACAAGGTTGAATTTGCAGCTAGCACCCTGTCGACTCTTGTCTACAGTCATCACTATAAATTGTAAGAACTAAACTCCATTCATAATTTTAAAATCACAACTCTGGCTTTGGAAATTTGACACATTCCACTCTGTATCGAAGTTATGACGTTTTTCAAAATATTTTCATGTTCCAAGTCAACACTATGTTGCCCTTTCTACATTCTTAGCGTATTTCTCAGAATGTATATTTCATTTTGGAGAACACAACAGAAAATTGTGAACCATATTCTATAAAGGAGTTTTTGGATTCATGATTGTAAAGATTTATCGATGTGCTTTGTTTTCATCGTGATATTGTATGTGATATGATTGTGAGGGTGCATAACATTTCTATTTCTAATATTTCTTTATTTCAAATAAATAACAGTTTTATTCAATCATCACAAAGAAAATAAACATAATAACTAAATTAACGAATTTGTTTACAGAGAAACTAATAATTTCAATGCAATAGTAATTGAGTTTTGGTTATAAATTAATAAGCAAGGATGTCAATTCCTGAAAGCTTTATAGATATACATTTCATTTATTTGATCTTATGAACAAAGAGTAAAATATTCTGACTGTATAGTTATAGTTTAAAAAATATTCATACATTACTACCATAGTAGGTTTGCACAAATAAAATGGAATAGGTCAAACATATGCTTCACATTTATCATTCACCTTTTCTAAAATAAGACACAAACTCCTGGAATATGGAAAAAACCGATGTATTCTGGTTCAATATAGCCTATTTCTACTTTCGGCAAAGGATTGATAGGAATGAAAGCTCCAATGACACATTTCAATTCATCGGAATCTGAATTCACCTATCGTTGAATGCAATATAGTCATATTTCTTCTTTTTTCCAGCTTTTTCGACGTGTTTTTTTTTTCTGAAACGTGAAAACGATCAACAATAATCATTTAGAGACCGATGATGGCCATCCAGAACCCGTTTAGGTAATTACGAAAATCGTGCAATTTCATTCTGCAAGTTCTTTCTTCATAATTCCTCGAAAATCCTACCACCTACCTGAACCATATTTTTGGTCGCTTTCGTTAGAAGATCGTATAAGGAAGCCTTTTTTGACCATTCACACATTCCAAATAAATTTTGAGCACCAAAAATGATATCTACCGAAACTAACAAACTTCTGGGGGACCGGAATTTCGTTTGAAATCTTTCTAAACGGCCAGATACCTAAAAAAACTTCTTTATCAAGTGTCGATTAGTACTTACTTTCGCTTTATTTATGCTTATAAATCGATTTTTGGTCCAATTCAAATTTGCCGTTCGTACTCACGCCAAAAGTCGTGAAAGGAAAAAGTGACACTTGCACGAAATTTCTCATATCGACGGGAAACTTCTTCTGGACGACGAAGAACGGAAAAATAGGCGATTTCCTATCGATATTTCGCCCCTAAATCGCCGATAGATTCGAACTAACAAAATGTGGAATATCTTTGATACTTTTACTCTGATGTAAACAAAGAAACTGGCAACGTCGTTTTGTCATTAACGATATTTTCTGTACGCGCACAGACATTTCATCAGGTGCACCAACTCCTGAAAACGAAACCATGACCTCCTATGTGATTAAATAAAAGTGAATGGAGTATAGTTATCGAATGGAAGTTTCATCAAATCCTTACCTATGTGTGGAAATTTCTTCATGGAGCTGGACAAGATATCTTGAAATTATAGCATTTATAACAAGAAAAAAGAAGGAACAACAAGAAAGGAGCATTCAAAAATACATCACCAATTAAAATTACTCTTTCAAAAAGTTTTAAATCTGCTATGATCGGAAGGTTCCATCTTCAGTACTCGAAAAACTACCTGAATCAATTAAAAATAAATTTGAAGATGATGAGTGGTCAGTGCAGTCATCATTAATGATTCTCTAAATTGAGGTATTTTTCCAGCTCTTTGAAACTTGATCCCATAAAGCCAGTCTTGAATAAAAATGACCCTTTGATATGTGGAATATTTCTATTCATTTCTTCATTCACGCTGAAGAACTCTTTTCTTTCCACACTCTTCAAATCGCTCCATTTTTCGGTCCCGTCCGATACAAAGAAGTCTACGACTCATTCATCACATGATTAGATTCGAGAAATTATAAATTGTTATCAGACTTCCTTCTTGTATTCGATGCAACAACGTTTTGTAGACAGTGAATATCATTATTCCGTGAAATATAGATAGATAACATCGATTATGTATGTCGTTTTCCGTATATTGTGAATTTTGGGGGAATGTTGCCAAAATGGTTAATTTTCGTCTGTAGGAACGTATTGTGAAATAATGCATTTTCGAAACTAAAGTCTGTTTAGTGTAAGAAGTAAGTGAAACTGTCACAAAACATGGAATCAAAAAGTGAGGAAATTTTTGAGGCCCAAAATGAAACTGAAGTCAAGAGACCAAAATCGATTCTGTCTAGAATCACAGTGGAACCATTGGTTCTTATTTATATCCTTCCATCCACCATCAATGTTTTGTTAACCCAAAATTTGATACTCGAAGAATCATGCCGTGTTAATTTGGGTTTTAATCAGTCTATCTGTGATGCTATAATGAACAAAAACACTTCGGGTTATGTAGAAAACCAAGAGATTTCTGTTCAAAAACTGGCGACCGATGTGATATTCATAAAAACGTTGATGCACGGAATAATTCCTGTGGTAATACTGTTCTTTGTTGGTTCTTGGAGTGATAAAAGGAACAGGAGACGTCCCTGTATACTCGGTGAGTTTTTCCTACAAAATTTTGGTCTGTTGGAAGTATAGTAGAATAAAACATTTATCTCTTAACAGACTCTGATATATACCAGAATATTTTCATTTTCACCAAAAAAGTTTTCAATTTCAGGGCCCATAATAGGAGAATTGCTAGCAGTGACATGTCTGATCCTCAACTCAGTTTTTTCTCACAAAATACCAGCTCTGTTTACTGCTTTAGCGTACAGCTTGCCAATGGCTATGTCAGGAGGCCTACCATGCTTATTCTTAGGAGTGTACAGCTATGTTTCCACTTGTAGTAGCGAAGAAAACTTGACATTAAGAATAGGGGGTGTCTCAACTATACAAAAAGTTGCCTGTGTTATAGGACTTGGTACGTACAAATTCACAATTTCAATATTCTGAATGTCTAGAATTGAGGATGCAAATCAAATGAGAAATGATGGTCTTGACATTCATTAGTTTTCTAGGTATAGGTGGCATTGTTCTCAATTATCTTGGTTTCATTGGTGCCTACACGACAACATTCTTCATGATACTCTCATCCTTCGTTTACGGATACTACATCATCAAAGAGAGTAACGACATCGTTACCGAAGTAGAAGAAGAACTCAAAGATATTCAAGAAGCCCCAAAGAAAATTTGTGGAGAAATTCACGTAATAGAACATTTTTTGCACACAGTTCGAGTTTTCCTAACTGAGAGACCAAGTAACAAAAGAATGAGATTGATAGCTGCCGTCTTACTCACAATGATTGTCAGTGGACCCTTAAAAGGTTCGGAATTCATTGACTTATTGAGTGAAGATTGACTAAATTTGTTGCAGGTGAACAATCTGTTTTCTTCCTCTATACGAAATATAGGTTTGGATGGAATCACTTGCATCATGGCATTTTTTATGCTGGGCAGTTTGTTATTGAGATAGTTGGTGAGTTTGTTTGGTAGTTCTCAGTGAGAAACTGAATTCTTCATTATTTTACTGGGTCAATGAGCAAAAACTGTAGAATCCTCTGATAAAACGAAACACTCTCTTTCTTTACCATTTCTGAAAAAGCCAAAGACTCATCCTCTGAAAAAAAATTCTCAATAAGAAGAATAATATTATGTTAAACGTGACGATATTTGAAATGGAAGAAATGTCAATAGCTGCCATGTATTGCTAACGAAGCAGAAAGGCCTTATGAATGATTGAAAAATTGCTGTTAACTCAGATATTTTGTGGTTCATTTAGTTTAATATGGTCTTCACTGGAAAACCAGTTACCTACCTATACTACCCCTTTTTTTTCAAGGTTCCTTACTGGTCCTCCTGGTTCTCGTGAAATACTTCAAATGGAAGGATGAAGGACTGGGAATTCTAGCTTTCGCAAGTTCAATAATTGCCAGCATAGTATTCGCTCTAGCAGATAACGAAATATTGTTCTGCGCTGGTTTGTACATTACAAATTTTTCCTGAAATGGACACTAACAAGTTTTTTCAGGAGCTGTCTTGAATCTATTCGATGGAACATCCCAGATCGCCCTGAGATCCCTAATGTCTAAACTGGTCCAAAACCACGAACTTGGAAAAACGAACTCCGTTTTTGAAATCAGTGAGTCTTTGACTCATATCATTTTTGGGGCCCTTTATACTATGCTATATAGGAATACTGTACATGCATATCCTGGAAGCATTTTCTGGGTGACAGCAATTTTGAAAGTCATTGGGATATTCATTTTCATGTAAGTAGTCAGTTTTTTGATTCACAAGAAATCTAGATAAGATTTCTTTGAATTTCAGATGGTTGTTTCATCAGTCGATAAAGCACAAGATCAAGAAAGAGAACAGAGGGACTCAGGGTGTAGTAAATGAGAAGTTATGAACCGCCAATTCGATTTTTCCTTACAGACAGTAATGAAGAATTATATAAAAAATTTCTCAATTTTTGGGTACCATTGATAACTCCTGATAAGATGCTCCTCGATTAAAGTGTCTACCAAAAATGAACTATCCATCAATCAAGACAGAAAAACGATTTAAAATGCAAATTTTTTTTTGCACTCTTAAAAATAAGAATTTCTCATGTTTTGTACTTACGTTACACAAGTTATTGTCAACCTATGTTTGATAACTGTAACTATATTGTTCTATTATGCAAACGAGTTTAATTTACCACCACATATTTCAAGATCACCCTTTAAACTGTTTCAAAAACATCAATTTTTTCATCAATTTTCCCACCAATTTTTTCAATATTCTAATGGTATTCCGACGAAGAAATGTCCACTCCATTATAATAATATTATGGATCTAGAATTCTTACGACACACATTGGGGCAGCTTGAGAATTATCACTTTATTATACAAAATGTTCGGAGCAAGTTAGGGAGAGTTTGGAAGATTTGACATTTATTACCTTGAAGATCTGATATATGTCTCATTTTTTCCATTTCGCATGAACGGGGCTGAATCAATTATATGTGGGTATTTCAGTATTAAATGATTTATTCATTGATATTTTTCAAGCATGAATGAGTATCGAGGTTTTCGTCTAATACAAAACCATAAGCTGATGACTTCATGATATTCACTCAAAATTAAATAGAGAACGACTCAAGATAAGTTCATTAAATTCATTTTCATCAGTGTTATTCCGAATGCTGAGAAAATCTGAAATATTTTTATGTCCCTATCAACAAAACATATTTTTTCCACATTCAACGCCAATATGACAGAAAAATCATCATAAAAGTTCTTCAATTAATCCAATGGTACTGTGGAATTCCATAATTTTCATTGTTGATGGAAAAATATTATATTGAAACAATCGAAATTTTTTTTTCAAATTCAAAGCAAATCTGACAGAAATAAATTGAATATAATCTTTTGTGTATTGTAGAGGTTGAAACTTGAAAAATGTCAGTACCACTATGGCCTTGATTGATAGAAAATTATTAAAAATTTCATTTTCACATTCAAAGCGAATGAAAAGACGAAAGAAATTTCAACATTTGATAGTCATCACAGTATAACTCGTCTTTTTAGACCACTCTATGTTATATGATTTGAATGAGTCAATGGGTGGTTTTTTGGATTCTATAGATTTCTTCGATGGAAGATATGCAGTCGGTTCGATCAGTTCATCTTCAGTTATCTGTGGAGTTAAGATGTGTGAACATCTATTAAGAAATCAATCGTGCTCGAATCTTTTAAACGTTGTGTTGTGTTGTTTGTGGATTAGTTATTGTACGGATAAATTTCAAACTGTAATTTGAACAAACTTCTTATTTGAGCGAACTCAATTTATTCATGAATAATCAGCCCTTTTATATGTCTTGATTGCATAAGTCTCAAGGAAGAATTTTCGTACGTTGTGCTATAAGTTTGCAAAATTTTAAATCAATACCTTATTCTTCCGACTATCTTCATAAAATATTTTGGGTTTTTCACATTTACATTTCACAATTTTCCGAATATTTGCTGTCAGCATGGAAAAATGAGAGTTTTAATTGTTTCGGTGTTATTTGAATTTTTTCAATATTATTGCAATATTTAACATCGTCGAAATGATGGTTATATGAAAATTATTTGTGAACTGAGAAAATAACTCGAAATTTTCAGAACATAATTTCTCTTTTTCGTCATTATCATTTGTTATTCATGAATGAACATTTACTCCCAATCAGTAGATATACGCTGAGTTTCACAAAGCTGGTGATCCGAGCTTGATCAAGCATCAACTCGATTTGACAGTTCAAGTTCGTTCAAGTAGCCGAGCACTCTACCCACAGGTAGGGTTGCCAGATGTACTTGATAAAAAAACCGGACAACTCAAATGTACTTGATGAAAAAACCGGATAACTCAAGCTTCTGTCCGGTTTACGAAGATTTTTTCGACCGGACAAACATGAAAAAACCGGACTGTCCGGTCGAAAACCGGACATCTGGCAACCCTACCCACAGGCTGGTGTGAAAACGAGTAGGTACATTAAATATCGCGTTCATATTCCCTTGGCGGAGTTCGTTCAACTGGACAATTCGGAAACAATATGCGCCAATAAATGCGGAAAAAGTATGCGCCAATATATGCGGAGACAGTATGCGCCAATACCTGCGAGAAAAGGTATGCGGCAAAAAATGCGGAAAGAGTATGCGCCAAAAAAAGTTAGCGGTAGCGTTTTTTTTTTTCAGCTTTTTTTAGGTGGAAGAGAAGGTAGGTCCCAGAGAACCCTTGGCCTTTCCGGGCTGAGTTGCATGGGATATCATGGATGCCATTCCCAACTTCAGCCATCGATGGAACAAGTGCAGAAGCATCAAAGTGAGTGACTTTTAGGGTTTTTGGTGGTGGTTAATTTCAAGTATATTGTCATTAATGTCGGAATAAAGGTTCTGGCGAAGGAGAAATGTCCTAGAGAACACATGCGCCAATACATGCGGAAAAAGTATGCGCCAAAATCGAGCAACCAGTATGCGCCAAAAATAGTTAGCGGTAGCGTTTCTTTTGTTTTCAGATTTTTACAGGTGGAAGAGAAGGTAGATCCCAGAGAACCAGGGAGATCCATGGTCCCACCTGAGATTTCTGATGTAGAAAAATCTTGGGCCCCCCCTGAGCAAAAATTTCTGCGGGCGCCCATGTCCTCGAATACGTCTAATGAAACACTTGAAAAAATCACGCTGTATATGATTAGATTGCTTTTCATGAATTTAGCCACTCCTTCTCAACTGACCACGAGCCGCCACTGGATGTATCACTTTATATTCTTGCATGAGAGATTCTCAGCACACGAACAAGGCATTGAATAAAATTCCTCGAACAGCGAAATCCCTGATCGGATTTTTCTATTTTTTCCTATCGAAATATTATTTTCCGCAGGAAACAACGGCGCAAAGGTGATCATTTTATTCTAGTTCAACGATTCCCGTTCCAGAGAACGAAATTTTCGATGCGTCCTCGCCATTTCCCGTTTTCTTTCATCGGGAAGAGACAATGGTAAATGAGATTATTGATGAAGAACTTTACAAGTCCGCAACAGACGGTTTTCTTTGTGTGGGGTAGCGTCGTCGTTTCTTTTTCACGGCGTCGGTCGGGTGATTTTGGCGCCGCAAGGTGAACCGTACATTGAATTCGGAGCTAGGAGCCAGAACTAGCTGCTTTCTGTTATATCGGTTTTGTTCCCGGCGATTGTTACCGGAAAAATCATGTTATTGGGCTTGGTAGAATTAGTGGTGGCTGGGAAATTTCGTTTTTCGTCGAGTGTATCGGTAAATTGATTAAGGATCGACAAATCTTACTCACTCCCTCTCTCTGATTAAATTGAAGGTTAACAATTCGAATATATCGCCGGTCAACCTTACACCCAAATACCTCTGAGCAGTTGAAGTTCTTCTGTGCCATGATTGACAGTCATAATGTCACATGATTATGACGTGACATATCGAAAGTTGACAGATCAACCCTCATCTGTCAACATAGACCATGACACGGTAGAAAAACCCTGATTATCAAAAATGACAACGTTATCGTGCTATGATAAAACAATTTCTTGTGTCTCATTACGAAGCTGGGGCATTTCACGTAAAGCGGACAGCGAAAAAAAGTGACCTTCTGAAATTTGTTCATATTCGGCTTAATTGTACTTCTAGTAGGTATGAATATAGACACACAATATTTTTTTCGTATGATGTTTATTTATCTAGTTATTGGCTTCTGAAGAATTGTCATTATGAAAATTCGAATTTTGAGGTGAATTTTTTTCGGAGTGAAAATTTTTTTCAAAATATCAAAAATTGCAATTCTAATAGAAAATTAGCTCTTCTTCTCGTATACAAGATGAAATTGAACTTTTAATTTTTTTTATATGAAAAACCGGAAATAAACTTTTCAAATCAGAATTTTGGTAACTTGGACCAATTAAAAAAAATTATTTCAAAATATAGCCATAATAGACCCGAAGTTTTAAAATTATGTCGACTGGTTTTGGCGATATCACACTTGAACGTTGCAATATTTATATTCACTATCGTATTTGAAGCTCTTTCAATGTTGTGGCTTCTTTATTATACAAATTAAATTATTATTTATTGAAAATTAGTAGACTTAAAAACAAATTTTGTATTCAAATGACAAATAGAAAAAGATAAATAGAAGATTTATATTCGATCATTGATAATATCATGATTTGTTTTGGCTCTCACCTTGAATATCATCACAATGAGTGGAACAAAGATGAAAGATCGGATCTCTTTTTTCAGCCACGTTTTGTGGCAACACCGCATGAATCCTGTGCTTTGGATGGGCATGGGCGTGCGATTTAAAATCACTTCTGCCGCGACATTTTTTATTGTTATGCAGAATGAATCTTATTAAATTTTATTGAAAATATTTCACAAATTGACATTGATGTTTCAAAAATAATTTCCGGCATGTCTACCACGACTAGCTCTGAGGAACCGCATTCGACCAAACCAATCTTGGACGAATTTTTCGAGTAATTCAGTCCTTATTTCAGCAATAACACGAGTTACGTTTGCTTCAAAAGCGTCTATTGTTTCTGGTTTATCAGAATAAACCAATGACTTGACATAACCCCAAAGAAAATAATCCATTGGAGTTATCTTGGAGGCCAATTAATTGAACCATTTCTCGAAATGATGTTCTAAAGGCCCCAATCAGCACACAAACGACGCTTATTATGATCAAGTGGCTTTAGTTCTTGAACCAGTTGAATCTTGTGTGGGTGTAGACCAAGATCTTTACGCAAAATTCGCCATGTGGTGGATGCACAGAGTCCAAATTGTTGTGAACGTCGACGAATAGACAAATCTGGATCTTCATATTACTATCACGTACAGCAGCGATATTTTCTTCTGTACGTACAGTTCTTTGTCTTGTTGTTGTTGTTGCATCGAGTAGAGAAAATGTTGTCCGAAATCTATCGATAGTTCGACGAATAAGCTGCTATGATGGACGATTATGTAGACTATAAATTTCACCGAGTGCTCCAAAGTTTGGCGAATAGAACACCGATTTTGAAAATAAATTTCAACAATTTTTAAACGTTGTTGCGGCGCGAGTTTTTCCATGATAATCTGTCCATGCCTACTGAACAGAAATGTCAAAACAACATTGCTTCTACCTTCTGTCAAATCACAGTCATCCCTATCGAAAAATGAAAAAACTCTTTTCCACCAATCTGATCGAAAATAAATATTCGGTAGCAAATTTTGAAAACTGAAAATTCTGATTCCATTCTTCGATTTTCCTGCGATAGAAGTTTTACCGTAAAATTGTACAACTTGAATCAAATAAAAACGATAGTTTCTGAAATAATCTTTAGATTGAGGACGATGCTGACGTAATTGTGAATATGTCAATAACGACAAAGAATTCACATTCGAATGATTGAATATTGATTCAAGAAATTATTCAATATGTTCAGAAAATTCATAAGAGATTACATTCATCTTCACTACATCGTTATAAACTTTAAAACATAAAGCAGATTTTCAACAATTTATAGTGCAACCTCTGCAATAACAAAGGAGCCGATGTGTTCATTTATTTATGCTATTCATCGGATTTTTATACCCATAGAATTAGCATTTTCCATTGAATCTATTGGAATAATGCATCTTTTCATTGAAAACACATAAATTTCACATTTTTCCAATGTTTAACCTCATAAATGCAGAAAAATCATCACATTTTCTGATTATCATATTTAACTGCTTTGGAAGAAAAATTCTCTCGAATCGATGTTATATTGTCTCGACTTCATTATGATTTCTCAATCCTTCATTTTCTTCAACATCCAAGTCATCTTTGAATGATTCTCTGTTGAAATATCTGAAAAAAAAAATTGTTTGTAATATGTATTGATCTGCTTCCTAAAGTAAAGCATGAACGATCAGTGATACTCACATAAAGAAAAATATTCCAATGCAGTACATGAAGATAGAAACGAAATAGAAAGTTCCAGGAAAGATTTCAATGGTACTTTTATAGATTCCCGAATATAAAGGTCCAAATATCAATGGAACAAAGGCTTCACTGAGTCCCAAAACCGAATTCGATCGACCTAGCTCATTTTCAGGTACCACTTTGGCCATCATGGACCGTAATACTATGGGTGGGACCGTGAAAAAAATATCAGGAATAATTCCTGAAATAAAAAAGAAAATCTAAAAACAGAAAGGAAGCAGAGAATAGAAAAAAACTGCGTCAATATTTCATAAAAACACACAGTAACTAATCTTAAATTGAAACTCACCTGCATAAAAATATTCATAAGTTGGTCCAAAAGCGTATATTACTTCCGCCATTATAATGCTACATACAGCTAGGATACCAATCGAAATATCTTTCCATTTGAGAATTTTCGTCAAGATAATAATAGCTAAGGAGCATCCTAAAAAAAATAGATCTATCTATGTTTCCACTGACTGTTTCAGATGAATATACCAATTATGTCGAAAAAAGAATGGACCAAAAAGAAAATACTGAAGTCCAATTCATCCCATCCAAATTTCAATCTTGTGTAAAGATAACAAACTGCATTTTCACCTAGAATTACATCAAGAAGATGATAAAACGAATGTTGATGAATAAAAACTCAAAACAACATTCAAGATGGTAACGAAATAAATCACCTTGTATAGGTCCCAAAATCACAATACATAATATCAAAATAGTAAAAATCTTCTTCTTCCTGTTGCACTCGCCACTTTTACAGCAAGTCCTCAAGGTGTTCTTCAGATGAGACACTCTGAAAATATCCAAGAAAGGGTTCTTGGTCCCAATTTTTTTCGTATCATTTTCGTTCTTCCTTTCGTCGATCTTGAAATACCCATAAAGAAAAGAGATGAGTAGCATCATCAAGCAAATGGTATAAATGCCGGTGAATCCCAATGGTTCCAAAAGAAATCCACTTGAACCTAAACCAATGATGAAGGCAACGTTTTGTATGGTTGAGGATACTCCTATTCTTACAGTCTTATTATTTCCATCAGTCAATGAGCTGATATAGCTGTAGACGCCTAAAAATAAGCATGGCCATCCTCCCGACAGCGCAGTAGGCAAAGACAGAGAGATTGCAGAAAAAATCACGGGAATTTCCTCGAAATATACAGTGTTGAGGATCAACAGAGAAACAGCCACTATTTCTCCAAGAATCGGAGATATGATCAAAGGTCTTCTTCGACCATTCTCGTCGCTCCAAGAACCTGGAGAAAGTTGAAAAATCGAAAAAACATCTAAAAAGGCGAACCGTATCTATATACCTACCTAAAAATAATATGAGGCAAAAAGGGAAGAATCCTTGAATGAAAGTCGAGATTGCAGACATCACGGCTACGTGATCCTGTACAAGAGCTTCTTCTGTTTCATATCCAAAAGTTCTTCGTTCTGACAAGGAATCACAGACTGTTTGGTTGAAAGATAAATGGACCCTGCATGATTTCTCTAGATACAAATTCACTGTTGCTGATTGGTACATTGTCGACGGTAGTATGCATAATAATAGGGATGGTTCTACCGTTATGTAATCCAAGGTTTTTCTGAACCAACTCGTATTTTCGTTTCTGACGTGTAGAGAATGGATAATCTGAATGTTCCTCTCTTTTTTTGTTCCCATCTCAGTCATTCGAAGTTCAATGATATATCTAAAAATCAAGAAAGTATTGGGAGACTTAATATTGAACATATGGGTCAATCTTCAACTTACTCAACAAATCAAATCATGTTGAAATCATTTTTGGATCGTTAAGTAATAGGCATAAAAAGCTGGATTTTTATTAATTAAAAAACCTTTTTTTCTGAAGAATAAGCCACACTAAAACGAAATTGTACTTAAATTAATCTTGCAATAGTTCCAATAAATAATAAAAATGGCCCAAGAACCCAGAAATATGAAGTTCCGTTCGTTCGTTGTCATGACTCATGGTGCATGTAATTACACCTTATTATATAGGATGATAAATTCAATTGATTGGGTCCTTACTTGGTAGAAATTATTTTTAATTGACGATGTAATGAATCGAAATATTGCGGTCAACCAATATAGACTTCTGAAATTCATATTCATGGCTCCGAAAATTACTTCGGAAAATTACTTCGATAAGTAATTTTCGGAGCCATAAATATGTCCTGTGCAATACCGATGTATTGCACAGGACAATAACGATGCAAGTAATTGATTTTCGGGTCAAGTTTCCTCATGAAACTCAACCGGTGTCTGAAAATCGTCTCACGATCTGGGTGGCCGCTGAGTGTTGACGACAGCGCAAAATTTCAAGTCTAGATCGTGGGACTTGCAACATTTCAAATAACCAAAGATTTCATATGAATTACATCACCCTCTCGGATTTCGGAGGCAAATCGGGAATTGCGATCGAAAACGAAGAAGTGGCAGTAGCTGGAGAAGCCTTAAACGAGAAGGTTCTCAGTAGACTCGGGGTTCGGTTTTAAGGAATATTTCAAGAAGTTATTCAGTTTTTTTAGAAGAACGGTCTCAAGCGGAGACGGAGAGGTGCTATCCGGGGAATAGCGGTGTAAAGTGTTAAATCGGAAGTTGAAGGTTCAAAAAAATTTATTAGAATTAGTTTATTAGTTTCTTTCTTTCTCTCCTTCTTTCTTTCTTTCTTAGAGTTGTGATGTTTTGAAATCACCCCAAGTTTTCGGTACTTTGAGTTGTGTTGTTTTGAAATCTCCCCAAATTTGAGGTTTTATGTTATTTTGATAATTTAATTTTGCTTTGATGATTTGACTTTGTTTTGATAATTTGATTTTGCTTGGAAAATTTGATTTCGTTTCGATAAATCGACCATTTTTTTGATAATTTATTCCTTTGACGTTGGACAGTGTGTGGAAAACCGATTATTTTATTTTGGTCTCAATAGACGTCTAAAGTTTAATTTCGAATGTTTCATTCACCACCATTCTCCCTGAAGAACATAAAGGTTCGGAAATAAAAGTAGTGAACATGGCCACTACAGCGTTAAATGAGTGGATGAATATTGCCTAGTGGACCAATAAAATAATCAAAACCCTCGGCGCGATACGACAACGAATAAATGACTGACCCCAGTCAATGGCATAGGAGTCTGGAGAGGGGGAGATTTGAACTCTCTCGGGTCTCGAAGCAGTTCCTATGCCATTGAGTCGGGTCAATCTCAGTCATTTATTCGGTGTCGTATCGCGCCGAAGGATTTGATAATTTTATTGGTCCACTAGAGTCTAGACAATATTCATCCACTAGTTTAACGCTGTAGTGGCCATGTTCACTACTTTTATTTCCGAATCGGTATAAACACTAAATCCTGTCCCTAGTGCGACAGGCCGATCCCACACTGTCTCTCTTGAAGGAGAAAGAATTAATAACATCTTTTCTTTTTTTTTTTCAAGTAATAACACCCCTTGGTTGGTGGAAAGCCGCTCTACTGTCGAATCTCAAAGTGGGTGGTTTTTACAACGAAACCTACAGAGGGTGAACCAAATTGTACATATTTACATACATAGCTTTTCCACAAAAAATTTTGCCGAAGTAGCTACCTGGAACATTCGAAAAATATAAAATATGCTCTATTTTTCAAATAGGATGTTTCATCTGAAAAAAATATTTCCACACCCATATCCGATAGAATATCCGTTTGCGGCCCTCAGACACGGACATCAGTTTTCGTCTATCTAGTACAGAAATATAACTTCTTATTCAAAAGTGTTCAATTGAGTTAACCTTGCAGGCACGTAGCCAGGATTTTCTTTCGGGGGGGGCCCACAATTTCGGGGGGGGCCCACAATAAGTAAACATTGCAAATTTTGTCAAATATACAGGCATTTTTTGATATATACAGGCATTTTTTGATATTTCGGGGGGGGCACGGGCCCCCGAGCCCCCCCCCTCGCTACGTGCCTGTAACCTTGTATGTCATTGTCGTCAAAAATGAGGACATTTTTCTTTTATAATTTCAATAATAGATACGTAATTCACAAATGTCTACTTTCAAGCACCTTCAATTTTAAAATTCAATTTTCGATCAATTCCATAACGAAAAAATTTTTTGAATATTCGAAAACCCTCAGCCGAATTATAAACGAAACAAGAACAGTCTCACCTGTATATAACACAAAAGCAACTGAAAAGTTTTAATTCAATTTCCAATTTCAATCAATAAGTGTTCAAACGCAACTGGCTGATGATATCTCTGATCTCTGTCGTTCAGTCTGTACCATCAATTATTCAAGGTACAAATTATGTTACGAAACATTCTTCGAAATCTTTTTGAATTAATTCTCGGACATGTGCCTGTACTTTCCCAGCTACCTGCTCTACAGACTTCATACAGTTAAGATAAACAAACCATGTGCATTTCTGAATATTAACATCAACCTCAAACAAATTGAATTATATTTATAGCTTTATTACCCTACCGCCTACTCTATCCGACTTGGGACTCCTTAACTGACTGACGTGAAGTTAAGAGATTTTGAGAGTTCGTTCATCAATCTTCCAACTAGATTCACCTTGTAGGTAGATTCGCATTCAAGAATTCAAGGAACAGCTGGCAAAAAAATCTACAGCAGTTGTCAAAATGAATCCGAAATTTTGAATGATTTCAATGATCATAGCTAAAAACATGAATTCCATTTCTGTTCGAAATTTATGTAATCGCAAGTTCCTTATACACACATTAGAGTGTAATTATATTTCGGCAGTCCCCATTTCAGAGTTTCGGGCTCGACGAGCAAAGCAACGGGAGCAAATTCGTTCTAATCCAATTATTTAATTACAAATTACACTTTTTAAGGCGTTAATTAAGAATGTTGCACAATTTTCAGCAAGAGCTACATCTTGGGGAGAGGAGAGAGCTACCCGTGAGAGCTGGCAAACTAAACAAATGCCCTGCCGTTTCTCAAGTCGGTCTGGTATGGGTGTCTTCTTGAAGATGCCGACTATAGGAATTTAATTAGCTGTACGAAGTATCCGTCATGGGGCCTGATTGGAATTCGGAGTCAGTGTGTTTATGCACAGGCCGATCAAAGTTGATATAAATGCGCTGTTTTCTTTGGTTATTTTATACTTTACTCTATGATGGTCTGTACTCTATGGCGGTCTCTAATCTATGGACTATGGTAGTCTTTTTTTCTGTGGCGGTCTTTCTTCTATGGTAGTCTTCACTCTATGGTAGTCTTTATTCTTATGGTCTTTATCTTTGAATAAAGAATCATAGAATATTTTATATTCTATGGTCTTTATTCTGTTCTGTGGGTTGTACCACAGAACATGGATGCATGTATTCTATGCATCTATCACAGAACACTAATAATATGGAGTGTCAATTTTGTGGAGGAGGGAACCCTAAACATTGAAGCGCTCGCTCCGCGCGCACTCTGAAATCTCGATCATTTATCGCTCCCATTAATAAACATGTTGATTCAATTAATTTTCATCATTGAGCTGCGGTTTTCAGAAATGAAATTTTCTTTCTGAAAGACAGTTACGCAATCATTTGCGGTAGAAGTGACCATAGATGAACTACGCCTACGTGGCATCTTTTGCAATTCGTAAAAAACGTCGCCGAAATTGAAGTAATTCGTTCTCAATACAAACCTCCTTTATACTTCTTCCACATTGCTCAAGATGGCGCTGTACAAGTTCAAAGCATAAAGTTCTAGACTTCATGATTTTCAATTCGTTGGTTTCATTTATTCATGATTCGACTAAAATTCCGAAATTGGAAGGAATTGCGACTGTTTTGTTCTTTCTGGAAATGAAAGAAAAATCTCACTGGTGTCTAGAGCATTTATAAAAAACTCAGTATTTATTAACAAAATATGTATTACAAATATCATATTTACAAATATCTCTAGGTCTTTACATTCGATCTTCAAAAAAAATGTTTAGCTAAATCGATGAAATTCCACTCAAAAAAATATTACCCACTTGAATTGAACCAATGTAAAGGGATTGAAAATATAATTATTTTCGGATAAAAATGACTCTGCATCATTGTATGGACCATATTGATCCATAAAAATTGTAACAATCAACAAATAAATTAAAACATCTGTTCAATACAACCATTTTTGATTTCCGTATCTCTGCCTCATCATTTTAAAGAAGAACTTGTAATTAACATGCTCATGTGGCAAATTCTTGAAGATGTAATCGTAAGAATAACAAAGAGATTCCCTAATTTCCTTTGTCAGAATTTCCACATTGGAGAGAGATGTGGGCGAGGAGGCGACGAAATGCTTCAACTTATCCGTGTGGACTTTACCGCATTTTACTTGCAGCTTTCCAAAGAGCATCATATTCAGCGACTTGTAGAATTTTTGTTTTTGCTCTCTTGTAAACCTCTGCTTACTGACCGGCTTCTTGTCGTCCTCTACGAACGCGAAAAATCGATGATGAGCATTCTTTATATCGAATTTGCTGGTGTCCAGAATTTCAACTTCCATGTTCAAAAACTCCTTGATCTCATCTTTCGAAGCGGTCATGAAAAAGTCCATTTTTTCCTTATTACCCAAATTCGATCCAAAATTTTGATTGTCCTCGTTCACCTCGTCGATGACCTCGAAATCGGACGTCAAACCCAGCAAACCGTCTTCCACACTCTGCGTGGACTGATCCAGATCGTTCGAAGGTTCCGCGGATGGATTTGGAACGGTTTGCGCTGCGTCGATGGAAGAACCGGAAGAACTGGCGCTGGAAGAGGTGTCGTCCCGTAGGAAAGTCTGAGTGTTCTGCGGAATTTCATCGAGGTTAGGCTGCACGAACTCCTTATCACCAGAAGCGGGTTTAACCTTGTAGATGTCCTCGTAGAAGTGGATCCTTGGATCGAAGGGTTGGTAATTCACGGGTCTTCTGCGCGTGGTTTCACAGTCCGATTCCACGTGTCCGCATTTAGCGCACAAACTGCACCACAGGTACTTCTTATCCTTCAATGTTAGCGTGCTACCCTGCACGAGTGGACCGTGGTCCAGCTAGAAAGAATTCGCGTTTTAGATTTTTCAACTGGTGAAGTTTGTTTCGAGACTGTCTACCGTGCACCAAGACAATGTTCTGGAGCCTCCTAGACTTCATCACATCAAGGGACAAAAAGAAGATGAGCAATATCGGAAATATCCCAACTCGAATATTTGCAACACGAGCAATAAGAACTAGCAACTACGAAAATCACTGATTGAAGCTGGACGTGGGGGTCAAATGCAGGAAATGCGGTGGCGTTGGCGAATCCATCGAACATATTATCGCCGGTTGCCTGAGCCTCGCCGACAACGCACACTTGGGCCTACAATAAGTGGCAAAAACTCATCACCAGCAAATAGCGCCTAAGCACAGCTTATTGAACTTATCGTTGTCAAGAAACAGAGTATGATAAAATAACGTACGTAAACTTGGAAGTAGACCTGAAAATATGTGGCAACTATCGAAAATCACTCTTGTGACATCGGCTGAGCGAGTCATGTCCGAATCATATAGGAAAAAACAGAAGATATATCCATCCCAAAATAATGCAGGTGCACAGCACCCTGTTGCTTTGCTATGCTGTTACATTGAGCAGAAGTTCTGGAACTAGTGGGAGAAGCTGAAATGTTTTTTCAGTAGTTCATTTACGAAATACTTGAGCTGAGACTGGAAGATCAATGATGACAGATAATATCGATGATATAAATAAAATAAGAAAAAGTAGCTCTTTATTTCCTTATACTCATAGATCTAAACAAGAATATTGAGAAACACAGATTTTTCTACTTACAGTAAGATGATATCTCCTCCACATATCTGGACATTTGTTCTTCGGATGACCCTTGATTCCACACGATGCACAAGTGATTCTTTGGTAATGTTTGCAATGGTCACAGCAATTTTGCATCATTGGAGCTTTCCTTCCACACTATAAAAAAACATTTAATCTGATATACTAGGCGAGTTGCCCAACATGCTAGAGCTTCATACATTTCAGAGCATTTTAAAAAAACAAGTGAGTAGGTACATCTTGTGGGAAGATTCTTATCCAATTATCTAATAAAAAAATATATTTGAAGAAATCTTCTATGATTCCAGATGTGTTATTAGAAATTTTGGGAATTTTTTTGTCAATAATTCGGTTGAGCAATATGGAAAAATTTTTGCATGTAGCTTGACTACGTCATTCTCCATCCAAATGCAAAATTCCATCTGGATGGAATCTGTAGTTTTGAAATTATCAGGAAAACGAAATTTCGAACCGCGACATTCGAGATCAGAACCTAAACTGAAAATTTCTAGTTTTTGTCATTTACCGTCCAATAAAGTTCGATATTATTCTCGGCAAATACCGACATTTGAGTAAAACTGACGCATAGGATCAAACGTGCAAAAAAATTATAAATAAAACATTGGCGAGAAATACAAAAAATAATGAAAATGAAAATACATACCTGAATACATATTTTATTTGGACATCTAAAATCCAGATGTCCCTCCATTCCACAAAGTGAACACTTCGGCAATTTGAATCTGTTTGGGCAACTGTAGTTCAAATGACCCAGTTCCTTACAATTGATACATCTTTTACCTTTGGTTGGAAGTTTAACGGGAAAAATGTCCTCCGCGACGATCCTCCACAATCTGGGATTGTCTGGAATCAAATAAAAATGAATTTACTTAAAATTTGGCTGTGGCACTTTGATCAATTGCCTTCTTACTTTGAAGAACTGTTATTAATATTGTTATTCAAATAATTATTGTAAGAAAAATTTTCAGTCTTCATTATTATTACCATCTCGATACTTTGTAGTTCATTATTTGTGGTCAATACAACAATTATTATTATTATTTCATTAAATAATGTTCTACTAAAGTCCTGGCCTAACTTCCCAAACTGTTCAGTATATCTTAATAGTAAACTTACTTGACATTGAAGCTTGAATATCCTCCACCTCATATTTATCCAGTCCTTTCCTATTTTCAGTTTCTCTAAGCACGAAATTCGTCGCAGATTGACTGCTATTTACAGCTGGCACAAGACATTCACTTCTTTTAGGAGTACTCTGAACAACTTCAATCCGATCGCCCCGTCTGTGCGCACCTTTAGGCGTTTCAACCCTACCACTCCGTTTATATGTACTTTCTACGATTTCGACGTCTTCACTTTGTCTGGGCGCATTCTCAACGATTGCAACATTATCTCTCTTTTTAGGAGTGTTCTGGACTATTTCAACATCGTCACTTTCTCGATCTTCGACATTCTTACTGGGCACCAGAGTTCTATCCACATTACCTGACTCATTAATAGTTTCTTCAACATTTGCCAAAGTTATATCGTCCTCTATACTAACGATAGATACGTCATCTTCGATAAAAAGTACAGAAGAACCTTCGGAAGACACAGAGAGAATATCATCATTATCATAGCTTATTTGGACTTGCTGGGTTGACACAATCGAATCCTGAGATTTGTCGGTAAAGGCTTGTTTCAACAAAGATACTTTCTTAAGTATGTCATTGGGATCTCTAACTTCTTCCAAGAATTCACAGAGTCTTTTAACTGTGTCGTGATTATCCTTCTCTTTCACTATTTCTTCGATTTCGTTGGGTAATTCTCTATTTTTCGATGGTATTATTAATTGATTACTACTTGTTACCTCTTCTACATCATCAACCTCAGTTTTAACCCTAATTTCACATCTAGAACTATCATCAACAATATTCTCAGATTCGCATACATTCTTCTCACTCTTCACAGTAACAGAATCATCAAGATTGATTATGCTCAAGGTCGAAACTTCCAATTTCTCTATACTTTCAGGCAACTTGGCTTGAAGGTCCGGTTTTGGCAGTAGGCTGGATTCCTCACCAAGTTCACAGTTATTTTTAGGTGAAGAATCTTGCCTATTTGTTTCATTGAACAGTGAAACATTGTAAGAGCAAAATCTAGAGGGGTTTGCATTCCAAGATGTGTTCTGATCGACAAAATTATTCACTTCCACATCGTTCACGAAATTTGGAAATATCGATTTTTCAGTGGAAAAAACGCCGGTTAATTTCATATCGATATTTCCCTCATTGTCCGTTACAACCATTAAAGTCTCAGGTTTCGAGATGTCCAACTCTTTTTCAACAGAACCTACAACACTGTCAATTACTGTATTGTCTTGTATAGCTTCCATTTTACTGTTATCTTTAGATGTATCCAAAATACTTTGAGTTAATTCTGGTGTATCATTGCTCTGATTGCCATCATTTTTTTTGGAATCTATTTCTTTTTCATTTTCTATTGCTGGTTTCTCCTTTTCCGAATAATCCGGTGATTTGATTTGAGGAACTTCGACAATAACTTCTACCAAGTTATTTTCCAAAAATTTCATTTTTTTTATTTCATTTGAAATTATGGTAGGTTCAGAAATGGAAGTTTCTATCCTTCTTTTCCTATTACAATCTGAAGTAACATCAACTACAGATATAGTTTCTGTATTTGCCACTATTCCAACTTCACTTTCAGTTTGTTTCCCAACTTCACTATGTTTTGTTTCTTTAGTTCCTTTTTTATGTGTTGCTTCTTCAATGATAGGCTGCTCTATTCTTGGTTTTTTAGCATTATTTTCGTCAAGTTCATTTGCCCTTTTATTATTCATCCTAGTTCTTTCTTGATTATCTTGTTGAATGTCGCTATTCTGAATCTTATCATTCTCCATTTCCTTTGATGCACTACTTTCATCACTTTCTACTTTTATAAAATCTTGTTTATCAACAAGTTGATCTTCAGGAATGATCTGGTTTTCTTCGTTACTCTTATCAGCATCTCTTGTTGTAACCTCTGCTTCTTCTTTTGAAATTATTACACTTTCTCTCGTAATTTTATTTTCTGATTCAGTTTTGTGTATTTGAATCACATTATCACAATCATCCGAAACAATTGTTTGAGGTACTTCAGCATTCTTCTTGCTTTTTCTTTTTTTCTTATCTTCATTATACTCTCTAGCATCTTTCTCTTGTTCAGGTGTAGGATCACCAGTACTATCTTCTTGTTTGACTTCAATCTGAACAATATTTTCACTAACGGTTTCTGATGGTACCAGAGTTCTTTTAATCTTTTTCTTTCGTTTTTCTTCATTATTGTCAGGTATTTCTAGGCTCATATTTTGTTGTTCACTAATCTCAGAAGTTCTTCTAGACTTTTTCTTCTTGCTTTCTTCATTATTTACAATAATAGGTTCCTCAACTTCTAGTGGTTCAACCACGCTTTCCTCAAGAGTTTTTTTAGTTTTCTTCTTCTTCTTTTCATCATTACTTTCTTGGATTGTCCCTTCAGCATTCTCTTCAACTTCAATAACTTTCTTGTTTTTCTTTTTCCTCTTTTCTTGATTATCTTCTAGGTCTCCATTTTTCTTTGTGGCATCATCTGAAACTTCACCTGTATGCTTTTTAGACTTCTTTTTTCTGATTTCTTCATCCCCAGAAGGTTCAGAATCCTTAAGTTTAATTTTTTTAGTTTTTTTGGCATTAGCCTCAAATAAATCTGTTCGAATTGTTATAGAGGTCCCAACAGCATCATCTTCATTGAGATCTTTGTTTTTTCTATTAATTTCATTATCTCCAACATCAATTCTTGATGGACTATTGTCTTCTTCAATATTTGTTTCTTTCTTCTTGTTTTTTTTCTTCTTCTTTTTCTTTGTCGATTCAGAGGAATCATTTCCAGTCTCCTCCTCAGCATTGTCCGACAGTTCATCTCTGGATTTACGTTTTTTATTCTTGCTTTTCTTTTGTGATAAAAGAACGTAAGCTCTATCGTTCACAAGTTCCTTTATAATAGACCTACCTCTCTGTTTTCTTGGGTCACTTTCAACTTGTATCGTAGACAATGTTGGTAGATTTTTATCTTGATTTTCCCTTCTGACTGAAGAGTCAGCTTCTTTGTCATTTGATTCATCTCTCTGTTTTTTATTAGATCTTTTGGGAGTAATTGCATCTCTGAATTTGTCTAAATTATCATCATCAAATAAATTAGGTTTCTCTTGTGGGAACTCAATAAGTTTGAACACATTCATGCCTACTGTTGCACTAATGTCAGAAATGCTAGAAATGCTACCAGATTCAGACATATCAACAGGTGCTGCAGTAGGTTTTAGGAACTTGGTAGCATTGTATCCAGAACCATGTGGTTCTGTATCGAACTTGGATTTCAAATTAACATGAGCGTTATCTAAGAAATCATCTGGAGAGCTTACTCGTTCATTGGATGTTTCTAGTGCCGAATTTGTATCTGTCCCTACTGGTTGTTCTCCACCATCCTCAATTTCGATTATTTCAGCTGGTGGGGCTTCTATGAATATTACGTCATCGTCGTCATCTTCACAGTTTTCTTTATTGGCAGTTTCACTGATGCTATCGTTACCTGGATTATCTTGTTCTTCATTTTCCGCTTCAGAATCTGATAAGAAAATAATATGCTGATTCTGTCTAGGCTTCATGTTCCCACTTTTCTTGGTTTTCAATTTTTTGATAATTGGTTTGACATCACTTTCCAGTATCTGTTTCTTTTTCAAACGTTGCTTTTCTTTTCTCTTCCTGCCCTTAATTTTTTTGAGCAGGTTGCCAAAAGGCAAAGTTTTACTGTTGTTACTTACGATGTTTCTGGTACTTTCCGAATACTTAGGGAACACAATGATGTTTTCAAGTCCTTGTTGGCCTTCCGTGAATTGTGTATCAATACTTGTTCGCTGGTGTGAACGTGAGAATCTAGAATTTTTTTTTCTATTCGAAAAATATTTCATAGATCGATATGGGATGTTGCTCCGTGGCATCCTAGGTCTCAAAATTTCATATTGTCATCTAATACAAATCATTTTCTGAAATTTCGAGCACTAGGATTGAAGTTTCATTGATGTATCCTGATTCCTGAAATAATTTAGGTTAATTGTAACTGTCCTTTGTATGTATAGATTTAAATCTCAAGCACTCAAAAGTACTTACCACTTAAAAATTCCGTTAATCTAATAGTGCTATATTATCCTAATAATTAATCAAAATATTTAATTTTGAAAATAAAATAACCTTGTCACCATTCACCATCTGACCTAACCATAAAATTACGCCAATGACGGTTTTGGAACATAGACCAACTGTTGATCTGTGGTTAAAATTTCAGGGCGAGTTGACGTTTGGCAGGGAAGCATGGTCGTCAAATCAGACTGTGATTAAATATTAAATGAAATGTGTTAACCAAAAAAAATTTGGTGTTAACGCCAAGGCAAACGCTGTAATTTTATCTCCAAAGGTTAAAAAAAAAATGTGTATATTCAATTGTATTTCCTCACCATCATAGACAGTGGATGCAATCTTGGGGTTCAATTCCTCTTGTCAACGATGAAGAGATTACAAAAATTCAACACAAACTAAACCAGAAAAAAAATGATTTCATGGCTTGTAGGATTCGGAAACGTTGCCAGAGGACGTATATTTTCTGTGGTTCATAGCACAGAAATATCCATGCGCCGTGCGCATGCGTCATAACTTGAACTCAAATCATGTAAAATAAAAATATAATTTCTCGCCACACATTTCTCAAAATTCGAAAAAGTACAGATATCGTGAAGAAATGATAGAGCCATCGTAAGTAGAATGAGCTCTCATGAATATCTGTCTACTTCAGAAAGACACATGTTGAATCATTTATGTTATATCGAAGATAATGAAAAAGAGGATGGTGATATAAATATGAGTGTTAATATTCATATCAATGAATGCGATGTATCTGATTAATGGATTTGTTTATTTCCTTAAAGGATTGTCGGTTTATTGCATAGTTATATACAACGATGCATATGTGGAGGATTATACATATATCACTTGTAAGTAATATGAATAAATATTTTTATAGAATAAAAAAATCTCATTTTAATCGCATAATTGTACAGAAAACATACTGTTATAAAAGATCATTTGTCGTAACATCATCCTGAGGATTGTCCTTTCTTGAGAGATTTAATGTATAATTCCAAACTCTGTTGAACCTTTTCGTGCATCACAGTCTTCAAGAAGATGTTTAAATCTGCCTCTTTATTTTGCACCAAATCCTATAAATCAGAAATCGAACATAGCAAAAGTTTAAACCTATCACTCCATAAAAATATGCAGAACCAATGAATGCTGTGATTAATTTTATATAGACCCCCCTTAGCGGCTACTTTAATGAATTTTCGAATAAATTTGTGTTCTAGTGTGCTGTGACCTGTTACTACTCACAACTTTTCTACACAAAACTTCAACCCGGTGAAAGTTCACAGGCCCCTAGACCTCGAAATTTTTTGAAAGCCTGAAATTTTGGAATTACTTGCCTGAATAGTTTTTCTCCTTAAAGAATATTTCGTAGTAGCTCTGGCTGAAGGAACAACTTTTTCGAACAGTTTGAGGAATGCTCTTGACTTTGAAATGGCATCTTCTGAATTTTCTGCGATTTCATCAATCAATCCAATCTTCAATGCTTCCTCGGTTGTGAACATTTTTCCACTAGTAAGAGCCAATTCGCTTTGTCTGTGTCCTATTACATTTTCCATTGATGCTATAAACCAATCTGGTGCAACGAGACCTACCTTAGTTTCATTGAGACCAATGGTTTTTTCTTTCAGCATCACTCTATATTCACAACTGAGTGATAATAAGCATCCTCCTGCTGGAGCATGACCCTGAAATAATTATTCCAAACTGATTGATACGAATTTAAATCATATCACTGGATTTAATAATGATGATTTAATTAATAACTACAGGAAGATGAAGATTGAGAGTTCTTACATTGATACAAGCAACAGTAGGTGCACTGAATCCATAAAGATTGATCCAGCAATCCTGAAGAGCTGTCCAATATTGTTTTACTTTATCCTCTGTCGGTTTATACAATTCTAATAAATCAATGCCAGCGGAAAAGACTTTATCTGAAAACTACAACACAATAAATGAACGAGGTATTGTTGATATACAACTGTTCCTACCGATTTCAAGATTAGACCTCTGCTCCTATCTTTCTCTAAAGATCTCAAAGTATTTGATAGTTCAGATACCAATTCATAATTCAAGCTATTAACAGGGGGATTTTGAAGAGTTACTGTAGCAACACCTAAATTATCAACTACAACATCAACTGGTCTTTTCCCAGCAGAATAATATCTCAGTAGTTTGAGGGAATGAAGACTTGGTCTTGAGAACATTTTATCGTTACAATACAATGAAGTATGAACGTATATAAATTAGATTCAGGATTTTCACTTATTGAGAAAGTCTAAAGGTATTTATTGGGAAAGTACAAAGGTTGAAGATGAAGACTGGATTTTTTGGACATTCAGTTTTGAGGTTAGAGCGTAGTAGGGCAACATTGGCAGATAAAGGCATCCAGAAAAATAAAATGATCAAAAATATGTTAGACCAACGCAAATGTATTTTCTTTTTAATTAATAATTTGAATTTTTCCGAATTTCAAAACCAAGGATGCTCCCCCTGTCGACTATTTCATGAACTAATTATAGTTTACCTTTTACGTCCGGTTTACAACGAGGGCCCTTTCAATTATTTCAACATTTTATTCTTCGAGAAAAAAAATTGGAAGCCCTTATTATCAATAAATACTGGTCTCCATTCCTTCCTTTTAGAAATAAAGATATGATCTAGTAAATAATTTATTAAACAGTAGAAATGAAATCAATTAAATGCTCATAACAAATTTGTTATGATTTCTAATTTAAATTAGAAAAGAAATTAAACGGTAGAAAAAAATAATAGTTTTTTTTCTTCAGGGCAATAAGAACATTCCAAATTGATTATAAACGAATCATTGTAAATTTCAAATTTTGTTTTTTTTGCTATTTATCAACATTGAATCATCACTGCTGAAGCTGTTATTATGATAATTCCTTTTCTTAGCCATTGCTGCAGCTCTATTTCTTTTGCAAATTTCTATGGCTTTGACGTATCTTCGAATTTTAGTGTCTAAAAGCTCTTTTTCTTTTTCTGCCTCTAGATATGAAGGTGTTTCCGCCACATTTTCTTTCTCATTTATTTCAGTCTGTATTTTAGAAATTTGATCGTTCATTTCTTCTATAACTCCTATTGTTTCACTCAGATTCTTCT
Source organism: Adalia bipunctata (assembly GCA_910592335.1). NCBI lineage: Eukaryota > Metazoa > Arthropoda > Insecta > Coleoptera > Coccinellidae > Adalia > Adalia bipunctata. The sequence continues at coordinate 9,096,979 of OU342948.1, read as the reverse complement.
CTATATTGCTTTTTTCTTCAAGTAAAATTGTTTGCTTTTCATTGATGATACTTATTGATATTTCATCTGTATTTTTATTCTGTATTATTTCAGTGAGTTTTTCTTTCAACTCTACCATTCTTTCTTCTTTAGTTTTCTTATTCTCGAAAATCTCCTGCTTTTCCTTCGAAAGTCGTTCAATAATTTGTTTTTCAGCTTGTATTTCATCAGAAATTTTATTACATTCGAGTGCACATAGTTCTATTTGGGAAGCTTTATCCGATATGGAATTTTTCCTAGTATTTATGCTTTCCTGAGGTTTTAAACATGCCTTTCGCTTTTCAATAAGGTTCATTTTCAACTTCCGAATTGAAGCATAGCAGGTTTGTTTCTTGAACAGTACTTTTTGCATAGCTAACTGTTCTTGAAGTTTTGTTTTAGATGTTTTCAAATCATTCATTTTATGAATCAATGTGTTTGATTTCACGATCAGTTCTGCAATTTCGTTGTTCAACTCAGTCTGATTCTCTTCCAATGATGAGATTTCATCGCTATTCATCCGAACATTATCGAGGTCAAGCAAAATTTGTAAATATTGCTGGTTTTTTTCTTTCATTTTCGCTAATATAATTTGTTTTATTTCCTTCGTATCCGTTAATGACTTCAAAAAAATAGTTTGTTCAGCTGATTCAGCTTTCAATTGAGCTATTTTGTTTTTTAGATCTTGCTCCTGGATTGAAATATCTTTTTCTATATGTGTTCTCAATTCGTTTACTCTTTTTTCCCATTCTTTTCTCGACGAATACATACTATTGATCTTTTTCTCCAGTTTTTGCTCTACAGACGCCAATAACTTTTCCATTTGATTATATACTTCATTCAGTTTCGAATAATATTCTTCATATATATCGAGTCTTGAAGATAAATCCGTTAACTCAGAGTATACACTTTCTGCTAATTTTCTTTGTTTCATGGCATGTTGTTCAGAAGTCCTATTCAGTTCTTTAAGAATAGGGTTCGACGTTATTTTAATACGACTTTTATGTAGGATTTCCTCTAATTCTTCCAGTTTAGTCTCAATTCTTGTTAATTCCTCCGTATTCAACGAAACACTATTTTTAATATCGTTCTTAGCGTTCACCACTTTGGTCAATTGATTATACGTATTTTCGATGTTTTCGTTGAGGAGTTCCTCGTTTTCTTCAACAGACATTATTGAAGGGAATGTTTTTCCGAACTTTCAGAAATTCCAACCGAATTCAATTCGATCGTTTTTCCTGAGATGGAAAAATGGCGAAATGGTGCAGGGAAAAAATTCACAGCAATCTACAAGAATTGAATTTTGTAAATTGCATTCTCAAATGGTACATAGATTTGAAAAGCAAAATGTACCATAGAGCTATTCCTGCGACCATAGAAAATAATAGACCACAGAAATAGTCTTTAAGGTTATGTATTTATTCTGTGGTTGGAAGAATTAAAAATGATATTTTAGATCGACACCAAAAACATTTCTAAATAATCCTAAAAATTACGTGAGCATGGCCAAATACCTTTTGTATGCCAATTGTCGTCAACTGATAATACCTGTGAATCGATATTTTTCATCAGGAATCACAACACAAGCTAGAAAAATTGTTCTTTCTGATGACCAAAGCACTTTCATAGCCTGGCACCCACAGGAAGATTTTCCGTATGAATGCACAAGACCCATCGTAAATTCTGTTGAAGAAAACGATACAACTGTTTTGAAAACGAAAATGACTCCACAATTATTAGAAGTGTTCAATAAAAAGACACCAGAACAAGCAAGATTAGAGCTGATGAATTTAACTCATACAACTAAACATAGATGGTTTCCTCGATCCAGAGATAGGAAGAAGAAAAAATTGGAAATGGATAGGGAATATCTTTAATTCGTTTTGTGAATAAACAATAGAATTGAAAGATTAAGGGTTTTTAATTTGTCCTACACATGAAACACTTTGATTTCATTCTATGAAGAGCAACCTTTGTTTGAAGGCAGGAAGTTTAAATTTTCATTTAAAATTATGAATATTACTTTGCATTATTCAAAGTTTGATATTAATCTCAGCAATTCCATTGTGAATTGCTTTTTCTTTCGCCAATGTTGATAAATTGTGCTGCGTCACCCTTTGATGTTTTTTCAAAGCAGAATTACATAGATAACTTTTGGAACATACAATACAGATATACCGTCTTTCACCTGTATGAACTGTTCCATGTTTTTTAAGAGAAGAAGCACATCGAAAAGTTTTGGAACATATAGTACAGCTATATGGTTTTTCACCTGTATGAATCCTTCTATGCACTTTTAAAGTGGTGGAATGTCTAAATTGTTGACCGCATATGTCACATATGAACGGTTTCAAATTCAAATGAACATTCATATGCATTTTGAAACTTTGATGGTATCTGTAACTTTTTGGACAATATTTACACTTAAAAGGCCTCATTTCTGTATGTATCATTACATGTTGACCAATTCCATAATAATTAATCTTTTTAAGACAAACTGGACATTCAATCGGTTTTTTTTTTATTCCAGCATTCTTCACCAATGGTTTTTCTGGTTTAAGTTCATTTGAACTACTACCTAACCTATTCTGCAACGATGTTCTTCGTTTATTGGCTCTAGTTTTTGTGTGTTTTGGAATTCTTACAGATATTGTATGTGCCATATAGTCGTGGGTATTGAGGGACTGAGATTGCTCACAATAATGGGGAAGATTTTTTCGTTTGTCATCGGTGTGGGTGTTCAGGTGTGACGTGAGGCTTTTCGAATCAGTGCACAATTTTCCGCATATGAAGCACAGGCTATTCAAATCATTTGTATCAGCTTCATGTTTACGTTGAACATGGTTTGTTAGGCCGCCCTTCTTAACATACTCTGAAAATATTGAAAAAAATTATGTCTCAACACCCTGAAAGTTTTGATCATTTGATTTTGGCATTAAATATGTCGAAAAGTGATGCTTCTTCGCAACCTTACCAACATATTTCTATAACTCTTTTACCTTTTCCGCAATACTGGCACACATGTGATTTCCCTTGATGATTCAGCGTATGCCTTCTAAGGTGTACAGTTTTTTTGTCCACTTCATTTATTTTTTTGTCAATGTTTGTGTCTAACAATTCTAATTGGTCAAAACTCTGCTCATCTTCTGTATATTCTTGTGCTTCTGAAAATAGAAATATACAGTGATTTCTATTTCAATTAAAGAAATTATTGATAAATTCAAGTATTTACAGTTCTTTTTTTGAATAATCATCTAGGTACTTTTTTGTTCTTCCAAAACAAATACGTTCCTACAGCTCTCTTTCATAATATCTATTTGAAAGACCCTCTAGAGTCTAGATGATATTGTTTTTGGTTTTTAAACAGAGTTTTCTCAGGTTATGATGGTCAGTATAAAAGGAGATCAAATTCTTTACCTTCTGAATGAATCTCATTCATCTCTTCATCATTTATCGCAATGATACAGATATCATTGATTCCACCATCTAAAGTCTCTTCAAAATCTGTCAATGTTTTTTGTTTGGAAAATTTCTCATTTATCTCTTTATTGATAATTGTTTCCTCATTCAAATAGTTTTTTTTTCCAGAAATATCACTTGACTCTTTTACTTCCAAGAACTTTTCAATCTCTTTTTCTCGCATTTTACCTTTATTACTGATATTCAGAGTATCAGAACCATTTATTCTGTTGCCTGTTTTGATTTGATTACTGAATGCTTCATACATATATTTTATATGACATTGAGCTTCTTCAAAGATTTTAGAAAATGAATGGAAATTTATGAGCAGTTGTGCACAAGAATTGCAGATTTCCTTAGGTAAACCGTCTGCCTGACTTATCTACAAATTTCAGATTTAGAATAAACATATCTAGAAATTTGAGCGACGACATTACCGTCTCATTCGTGAAATTGAATATAATAGACGATAAAGAGGCTTTTTCTAAATGGGCTTCGAAAACGTTCATTTCTCCTTGATTAACAATGCAACATCTGCAGATTTTTGAGAAATTTTCGTTAGTTATCAAGGATGACATGATTGTCGTGTTATAACTTCCGTGTGATTGTCATGAAAATTAAGCTGAATTCGAATTTTCTTAGCTAGACGATGAAATTAGTTAAGCAACCATATCGTCCATATCTTATTCGATAACCAACAATTTTCTTTTGTGATGTAAACAAACAGAACAAGACGTGACAACACTCTCTTTGACAGAATCATATGGTAATTGACGATTTTACAAGACTGTCTGTGACAGTGATCACTGAAATCCATAGCGATCTTCATCTTTACGCTAAAATAAATTCCATGGTCTGTCAAGAAAAGAAGTGTGGATGTGCACTTAATGGAATTCGAATTCAAGGGATAATAACCTCGCCAAGAAATAAAGTCATAAAAGAATTCTTCCTTTTGTATTAGTACAATGACTGCAGTTGTAGAAGTAGAAGATGATTCAGTGCAGAGATTCAAAATGGAAGGATATAATATACACTGCAACAAAAAATTATGGTTCCTGCCATACAATATAATATAAATTTTTGTTTTTATTCGAGAATATACATTTTGCATAAAAAAACTAATATTTACAGTATGTGTAACGAACAATCAACTATCATCTGGCCCTGTTGTTTTGTGCTACTCTAATGGTTATGCATTTCTGGTCAAAAAATGATATTAAATCCTGTGAACAATACATCAAGTTATTTGATGACAATTTTTGATAGGTATAATAAAAGGAGAAATGAAAGAGAATTTGAAGTTGTGTAACCGAATTTCGTGAAAAGATTTCACAAACAAAAAAATATAGGAACATGAAGTGGGACCAATTGAGAATAAAACATGAGTACTACATGTTTTGAGTAGAAATTTGAAGATTTAGGATTTTCAAAACCTTGTATCATCCTTTCAGATTTTAATAAATGGGAAAATGATTTTCAACAATTAACAGTGAAAAAAGACCTACCTCCATATGAAATTTGTAACCTACATCCTTGATCATCTTATGAATGACTTCAACCTGCAAAGGTTCATACAATAAAATATTTTCCAGAATCTGAGGATTTTCACTCAAAAAATTGTGCCAAACAATCTGTAGGGGAACCTGACAAGTTGGCAGTTTTGAAGATGGTCTTCTCTCAAATATGGCATCACTAAAACAATGAAAATTGGGTGTTGCTCAAAACTTCATCTGATTCCACACAGCCAAAAACAATTCAAAGTTACAAAGGGAGTTTCAATGTTGAGCAGTTCTCTCTGCTAAAAACCCTTACCTATCTGAAATAGAATCAGACCATCCTCTCAACATCTCCAGACCATTTTTGTCTTGATAAGTACCGATATTGTCCACTGCTTTAATTTGGTTCTCATTACTTTTTCGCCTTTTTATGATAGGCATCTCCTCCGTTTCTTTCTGTGTCATTTCCACCTTTGGATGTGTTGTTTCATAAATATGCTTAAGTAAATTTATCCCCCTTTTTCTCTTTAATGGTTTCAACCCAAATTTTCCCAATTCTTTAACTATTTCGGGGGTACTGAAAGCATTGTAGTCAACCATAGGGGTGACATTTTCTGTCTTTATGATGAATTTGTTGTTAGGAGTGATATTTGATTCACTTTTGTGTCTCATAAGAGCAACTGAACTTTTTGGCGTTTCAGTTTGGCTGAAACTGGCGTACCTTCTGAATAGAGTGTTTGGGGTCTGTTTCAAGTTTTTGTCAGGCGTATTTTGGACAGTTTGAATATTCACATCTACATTAATTTGGTGATCAATACTTTCGTTGCTTATTAAGGAAGAATTTGATAACTTTTTATATTTGTCTTCTTTTTTTTGTTTTTTTGGAAGTTCATCACACAGAAAACTTTTGTTCTCAGTGTCAGATTCGAAATGCAGATTCATTTTTGAATCATAATTATAATTTCCTGAATTCACAGAGTTCTCTTTGAATACTTTATCAATTATGGAATCACTCAAAGTATCGGAGAAAATTTCTTTTGGGTTTTCACAGATGCCAGAAATTCGGTTTGCAAGACTTGTTAGATTTTGGCAGGGCTCATCTTCATTATTTAAAAAGTCCAGTTCAAAATCACTTGAATCACATTTTTCTTTTGGCTCCTGAGCGGGGGAAGAAGTATATAATTTGTGATGACTGCTGTTTTCTGAAAACCTGACCTGAACACTTTTGGGTATTTCAGGAAGATATTCGTCAAAAGTATCAGAAAATTTATAGTTTGTATCTTCTAAATTCAAACTATTGTATGAAGAATCACTGAGTTTATCATGTCCTTTCAAATCAGAAATTTCAGAGTTTGAACTCAAAAAGTTATCATTTTCCACATTCTCATTTCTGTAGGATGAATATAAAATGTCTTCATCATATTTTGTCCTACTCCCAGATGAATTATGTTTCTCTGGAGAAATAGATTTGAAGCTGTTTTCAAAACTGTTGTTTTGTTCATTTGGACCTTCCTTCAAATCATATTTGTGAAAATATGCAGATAACCTCAATTCATTCGCAGACTCTGATTTTTCCCCTAATGAATCATTACTTGATTTCCCTAGTATACTATGAATGTCTTTGGAGAAGTTTGTGGCCTCCCCTTCACTACCTTTTTCTCTGAACAAATCTTCCCTACTTGTTGAATCATATTTGTGAAACGAAGAAGATAACTTACTCAGAACTGGTTTATCAGATGTATGTGGTTTGGATATTTTGGATTCCTCATCGAAAAACCCAACTGAATTTCTGAAAGAATCATTGTTCGAAAGTTGATCCTTATTGAGATATTCTTCATCTGAACTAACAACAATTTCGTCCAAATTTTCAGTTTTTTCATCCATATTTTCAACCATTGAAGGAAGGTCTATATTTTCATCATCTAGACAATATAGATTCTTAGATTTCTTATCACATTCAGATTTTTCATGCTCAGAGCTTTTATTTTTCAATGAATCCAAACGATCCGTGCTGATTTCATGAGAGTTTTCCTTATGACACGGAACAGAATCATTCAAAGATCTGAAAGAATTTTTAGCTTCAGAACATAGTCTAGAAGAATTAGTTTCCAAAGCAGACAATTCTTCATCTGAACTCAAAACAATAGTTTCAGCATCCGGAACGTGTGAGCAATCATTTCTGAAAAATTCTTGGAAGTTACTTTTTGAGCTAGTTGGAACACTCTGTTGACTATTACCTTCTACATACTGATTTTCAGTTATTTTTTCGGGATTATGAGATGTGTGCACTTCATGTTTTTCATCTTCATTATTGAAATCTGAACGAAAGTTACTACTTGAAGTTTTTTCACCCATATCTTCTTTTGCAAATATATTGCTCAATTTTTTTCTGACCTTGTTTGAAACATCATGCAATGATGAAGATATATGATCTTCAGAAAAAGAAGCATCATCAAATAGATCAGGTGAAACAGCTTCATATTTATGATCAATTGACAAAATAGAACATTTTGAAGACTCACAATTTCTCCCAACTTCTAATGAATTAAATTTTTCGGAATTCAAATCAGTTGTCTGCGGAGACATATTTTCACTTGTTTCTCCTTTTTTGAAAGAAACTGTTGTGGATATCTCTGGAATGCATGTGGAATTGTCCAGATTTGTGCGCTCAGGAGTGTGGTCCCTTAGAGGTATTTTTTTCCAGTCTTTCAATAAAGAACCACTTTTAGCTCTTGTTCCTTCAATATTCAAATATGAAACTCTCAATTGTTCTTCTTCCTGTGATAGATTTTTTCTACACAAATTAAATATGGAACAACTTGTACATCTTATATTTTGAAGCTCTTCACTTGAAATCTCTATATCGAAATTTTCATGTTCAACAGAATCATTTATGTTATGTATAAATATTGATGATAATTTCGTCTGTATCAAAGATTCTCTTTCTTCTTCAGTCCTCATCATGAGAATGGGAGTAATATAACGATATTTCGATTTTTTATTGGTTTTGAAAGGCTAAAATAGGATAGTTTAGAAAGAGAAAAAAAAATAGGTATTGATGCTCACTTCTTTCTTTAGAATTTTGTTATCCACACTCATTTTTGGTCTGTTAGTTTTGAATCCAAATTCTAATAAGGTTCTTTTCTTTCCTTCCGTTTGAGAAGTCAAAGGAAATTCTTCGTTCGTATTGCAGTTATGAATCTCAGAGGTAGATCTAGATAAAGCTAAGGCAAGTTGCAAATGTTCTGGATTCATATCGGAACATCTGAAATTCTCATCGTATACCTGATGCAGAGTTAACTGTTTTTTATTGTTGGCTCTTTTAGTTTTAATTCGTTTTGTGGCGGTCGTAGCATTTTTACAGGGTTGTTTAAATTTTTTGAAAACTATAGGAGATTCGAAATCATCGTTGGACGTATCGAGCAAGCCCCTTTTTGTTTCCTGAATTTTCTTAGACTTGGACATTCTATTTAGTTAATTCATGTACTATTAATGAACAGAATCGTTTTTTTGGATTTGTACAATTTCAAACAGAGAAAAAAAAAATTCTCTGACAGAATGGAAACGTAAATAACAGAACATAACCAATAACAGTATGCACCACAGATTATTTCTTGAAAACGCCGTTGATATGAACTATTCTCACCATTCTATGTTCCTTGCTTTTCTAGTTAGGTTATGTTATTTTAATCATTTTTCTTTCGATTTGAACTCATGGATAAAATATATGTTGAAACAGGAAAAACTAATTCAGTATACAATAATTAAGAAATAATATGAGTATCTCTTCGAAATCGTATTTGTTCAGATCTCTCTCACGCCAACGAAGTAATTTATGCCGCAGAGCATTTTCATCTAAACAAGATGTAGATAAAGAAATCGAGGCTCTCATGAAAGTTCCAAAAGATTACGATGTCCATAAAGTAAAGAAGGAAGATATGAATTGGCGATGGACTCAAAATGATGACAACAAACATTATTTCCAATCCCTCAGGGTTTTCTATACAAATACTAATAATGTACAAGTGGTTAAAAGTATTCAGTCATCTCCTGATTTCTCATTCACAGGAATAAAAAATTGGTTAACGAGGAAGAACAAGGAGAGACAAAAGTTTATGCAAGCATATAATCCCGAACGGAATGAAGTATTGGGCAATGAATTGGCTGCTGCACATTTTATTGTTTATAGGGGAGGTGCTATCAAATTTCATGGAGATGACAAATGGTTGAAAGCAGATGAATATAGAGACTATAATTTACCAAGTCATTATGTTAAGGATAAATATCTAGAGGCCATTGACTGTGAAGATACAGATTTATATTATGAGGGGTTGCAAAACTTCAGAAAAATTAAATATTTGAAATGGCTCAGTTTGAACGATTGTTCCAACATCGATGATTGGTGTTTGGATACCATTTGTGGCCAACATTATAAAACGCTTGTTTACTTAGATTTGAGACATTGTCCTAATATTACTTATAGAGGTTTAACCACCCTTTGGAAAATGGAAAAGCTGAGACTGTTGTACTTGGATGATACAGTCAGGTCTACTGAATATGAAATGACAGTATTGATGTTACAAGCACATCTTCCGCTATTAGACATTAAAGTTGGAGATTTTCCAGATGATTAGAAAGATGTAGAATATTTATTTATTTTCAAATAGTTAGTTGAAATGTATATATGAACGAAAATTAAAACTAATTAAATGGAACAAAATATTTTCTTTGATGTGTACAAAGAGGTACTTAATGACTTTGAAAACATATTTCCAAATGGAATGCTGCAAGAAGATTAAATTTAGTCATTATCGTCGGTCCCATGCCAAAACCATGAATGTGCAAAATTACAGTTTTGAGATAATCGCATTTGAAGTTTGTAATTAGTGGGAAAAATAGGGATTTTGTGTGACTTTAAATATTCTCTGCAAGATGTAGAAGTCGTATTGACCAATTTATGTTGTCTGAATAAATAATATGGGTCATTTTAAGACTTAGGATGCACTTAGGTCAAAACGGTCAATTTTGCACATTCATGGTTTTGGAACGGGACCGACGATATGTCATTAAGTTCACTAGTTCTTCAGTAAAATTTGTTGGAAATAAACAAAATGCAACCATCTTTCTAAAATTTAACTAATGAAGAGAATGAAGTATGTAGTTGATAGAGAATCGATTTAAATAAATGTATATTTAAAATATGCTACACTATATCCTTAATTACAAACCTTCGGAAAAAGTCAACAGGAAACAGAAGTCAAGGGTAACCATAGATTTGTTTCAACACCTAAACCTGCAAATTTTACTGTCTAACATGACAGTACAATATACAGTTTTACAGAGATAATCAAAAAAAATCGGACCAAAAATAATTTTGCAAAATCGAAAGAATATGAAAATTTGATACAACAAACATTTTAACCTATATAAATTATTTAGATTCATAATAAGAATAATATAAACTTTTCAAACTTTTTTCAACTAGCACTTGTCTTTACCTCATTCTTTCCCAAGGACAAGGAAAGACGCTTCCTGGTTGGTTCCCCATCAGAATTCCTCTTGAAATTTTCTGTTGAAGGAGTAGAAAGTCCTTTTCTTCTTGGATTCCCCACAGTTCCAGTTTTTCTTCCATTAGGGGTCCTCACACATTTTTCTTTACTGAACACACAACCAGTTTTAGACCAATTATCAATTTGCGCTTCACGAGATTCTTTCAAGATTGTGCTCAAGGCCCCAGTTTCTGCCACCATATCTTGAAGTTTCTGGATAGTTGTGTACATACAGACAGAACTGACTAAACCAAAATCAAACAAATTTGACATGTGTACTACAAAGTTTTTGTAGAGGTTCCTGAGTAATAATTCCTTGCCTTTCTGCTGTACGAACATCTGGCAAGCTAAAGGAATCTGGCAGTTTCCAACAAAACCATACTTCATGACGTGCAAATTCCACATTTTCATGAGCTCCTTTTCACCTTCGTTGACGTCCGTAAATTCGTCAATCATCGTCATCGTCTTGTTTCTCAGCCATTCCGGATCGTTTTCACCTTCAGAATCAACATCCATTTCTTTAGGGTAAATTGGCAAACAAGTTGTCGTGTGGTGATATAATCTATTGTGTCCAGTGATAAAAGGCCTCTGTCCGTCATATTCGCAATCGTCCAGTTCTATAAACTCTGATAAACTCGATTTTGGACGTTTAGGATGACAGACCAAAATGTGAGTAACTGAAGCTCTTCGAACAGGGCCATTTCTCGAGAATGTACAAACTAAGGGTTGCGTTATCAAGTCGTGGGGGCTTCCTGTATAAGAACCGTCATACAGTTCGTTAATGGCGACATCTACCCTTGCACCTGACGAAATAGGAACGTACGTGAACGTAAATCTGGAATGACACAGTTTCAAATGCTTGAGAAGGGTGTAAAGTTGATCACAGTTAATACTACACCAGGGACAGTGTAAATCTTCGCAAGCTTCTGTTTGCTGCCTTGAGTTATTGTTGTAAACAAATTGGTAAACTATTTGCATTTTTTCTGGGTTTTTGGATGGGATGACTGGTATATTCTCCTTGTTTTCAAAGTGAGAGTACGGTTTAGGCCTATCTACGATTTTAGCCAGAGATTCAGAGGACCAATTCAATTTAAATTTCAAGATAGGATCTTTCATGAATGCATCCAAATTACCGCATGTATCCATCAAATCACTGATGTTTTCCCAATTGGAATGCTTTTTGGGCGAGTTACTGACGAAATTCTGAGCTACAACATCGTAATCCCCATCAGTTAGATAACAACGGTTATGTTTATCATACACGGTTAATTCGGCACCGTATAACTGAGATTCTACATTTTCACTATCCATTTTGATCCTCTTTGGGTCTGGCTCCTCAGCTCCATTTGAATTCTTCTTTATCTTCAATCGGAACAACAAAATATGAGATTTTGCCATGGGTCCTCCGTTAGAATTGAATTTCTCTGTGGATATACTGATGGTTGATGCAGTACTGGGAATGGAATCGTTCTCAGGGTTGATAGGAACTTCAGCTTTACCTAAAGAAACCTGCATGCAAGGTGCAGAACTTTCTTTTCTTTTTTTATGGTTTATTTTGAGAAGAATTGTCTCTACCTCAGCAACATTCCCTTGCGCTTTCAAATTTTGGTCGTTAAAGCTTAAAAAAGTTATATTTATAAATCCAGGTTGGATAACACTACCATCTTTTGCTTTGGTTATTTTTTCTAGTAGGCTGTCGACTTTAAAAGTCTTCCTGTTCTTATGAGTTCTTGACATCCTGTACTTCATGTAGGTGAGTGTGCGGTGAAGGAATACAGGAGCACACAAGTTTCGTGTTCGCAAATACCTGTATATCTGCGTAGGTTTTTCGAATGCTTGAAGGAATAATTCATGGTCGGCTTGTATGGTATCAAGCCTAGGAGTCTTCGCTGCTTCAGCTTCCTTATCTCGTTTCTTAGGAGGCATTATTGCTTCGGTTTCTTGTCTATGTATATCCCAGGATAAATCAGAATGAATGTAATATCCACAGCGAGTTCATTTTTCTTCAATCTTCTCTCAATGCTATTTGATCTTCATCAAAACACACTCATCACTCATCACATCAAATATTTGCAGAAATTAAGCTGTTACTCTTTCCCAAATCAATTGGACACGCAATTTCTGTTATTTTGAAAAATTGGGGAGAAAAGACGCCTGATTGATAACGTTCAAGTTGACCACAAACAGAAATATTGGCGATATCGTCCACAGAAAAATATTTCGCAACATAACCCCAAAATTTAGTACAAAAGTACAATCAAAATCAAAGAGTCTTTGGTGCAATCAAATCACTTCATTTTTCCATTAGTTGAAATTGAAAACTGGTAATTCTTTTAGGAGCTTAGGGTACTAGACTAATGCATGCTTAATTCAATATTTAAAATTTCATTTTTCAATTATGCATTTGGCGGGAGTTCCTCTTTGGTTTAAAGGCGAATCTGCACGATAAGATTCGAGCTTTCAAATAAGTTCGTGGTCTAGAGTGCTGTGCCAGTTTACAGCGCACGACTTTTCTGAACAAATCTTCAACTCGATAAAATGGCAGAGTAATCTAGATTCTAGACCACGAGTCCACGAATTTTTTTGTACGCTCGAAATATCAATTTCAATAAATAGGTATTTTCACCTTCATGAAATTTGGTTCAATCGGAATCGGTAAACAAATAATGGAATCACAAAAACAATCAAAAGAAAAATATAAATTGAATGAATTTCAAGTTATCTTGAACTGGAGACACATGAACAAAATCTAAATGAGATAAAAGGAACTATGGCTTCAAAGTAGACTAACTGATGAAAAGTTATTTTCAATTCAATTTTTTTATTATTAAACAAATGCTAAAAATTGTATGATTTCAATAAATACCTATCGCGATCAGAGCCATACATAATTGCATACGTCTTGCCATACACTCATACACCTATATTTGAGTGTATCGTGCAATGAATTATCAGAGACAACTGGAATTATTTATTAAAATAATATTAGTTGAAAAATATATATGAATTCATCGGGTACCTGTAACATATCTTTGGTATCACATTCAATGAGAAATAATTCATGCTGTATGTTGAATATTTCTGAATGTAAAGTAATGGGGATGGGGAAAGCATGAATTTTTATCTGAAATGTCCAATTCAAATCTACAATTTCAGTACTATGAAATTATTGCTGCTGTGATAACTGATATCAATTTTTCTTAAACAAGTCTACATCTGCATTTTCATGAAACACGAACAGTGAACTGAGTGAACACGATAAACATTGATGATCTCATCTGTGACCGCGACAGTTATTTTTGTAGTTTATTGGCGAATTTCGTCCAGTTTTCGAGGTCGACCCTTGAGTTTTAATGGTTTCATAATTGTTCAATATGTGTAATTATGATCTAATAATCAATGTTGTAGCTACTTTATTTTTGTGAAAGTAAAAGTTCGTTGAAATCGAATTTAAAGACCGTATGATGCATCTATGATGTAAATATTGAATTTAGTTCAATTCTAAAGTATGTCAACAAAAGGTATGTGACTGTCAACATTTACACAATAGTTGCTATTTTTGAAGCCTCATATTTGAAATTCCAGAATTTTAACAATCTGAAGAGTCGAATATTATTGATGTGCTTCAATTACCATGTGTCTAATTGATATTGCGAAAATTCTGATTAATGAATCTATCAGAACTTCCTGAAATCGAAACTTGAAAGAAGCAAAGAGCATTACAATAATGATGAGAAGTGAACTATTGAATTTCAGAAGTGGGTGTTTTAGATCAGTATCCAATTCAGGTAAATATAATTCCGTTTTTAATGAAATGTCGATTTTGCAATGTAAAGTTTGTTTTATTGTGGCAATGATGAATTTCTCATGAAAATCAGTATTGCCATTAAATTTTAATTGACTTGATTGTGGTATGAATAATATTTCACAAGAAGAATAGTCCAGATAGAAATACACATTGTTTATAACTATGTGGGAACTATAAATTTCTCTTGTATTTTTTATTTTCATGATCTGGAATGTAAAGAAATATTCTATGGAATGATAGATAAAATTAACTCATTGTTTTTTCAGATACATTTATTGATTGCAATCTTATCTTATTAATTTGTTTATTCTTATCCATTTTGGGCTTGCTGATTCAAAAGATGCAGGTTGTTATTAGGTTAGATATTGAGCACATTCAATTTAATAAGGAATGTATAGAGTCCATTTCAGAGAACACAATTTCCGTATCATTTTGATTTGGAAAATTTTCAATTATTTCATTCAGCAAATGATTTTTTTTTCAGGTATTCCTTAGCCGCTTCCTTCAAGCTATGTGGTTACATTAGTTCCTAATCAAGATTGAGCCTATCTTCCAGTTACAGTTACTGCAAAGCATCAAGAGAATATTTAGTTCAGAATCAAAATTGTACCAAAATGTTGGGTCCACCTGCACAGATCAGCAAAATCCTGATGGGTCTCCTTGCTCTGGTCATTGTCTTCTTTCTCTTCATGGATTACAACCTGCATTTCAGAATACACAATTATCCGATTGATAGGGGCATCAACGATAACAATAATTTCAGTTACAATGAGGTGAGCTGGCTGGGTTACAACATCTCACCCTTGGGGGACGTTACAGTTAAGGCTGTCCTCTTGGATCACACCAATTACTATCTTTTTGCGCCCCTTGTAACTGTACTTGATAATTTGTTGAATATTTCCGAATTTCCTTACATAACTCCCAATGCAATAAGTTTTTTTCATGTTTTCGTTGCGATAGCAAGCGGTAAATGTATTGCGAGTGACAGTCTGTCGTATAGGAGAATCGGTGTGGTTTTGTTTGAGATAAGAACGTTTTTAGACGATTTGGACGGGCATGTGGCTAGGGCTAGGAAACATATAAAAGGGGAGAGGTCTGAGGTTGGTACTAGTGGATATTTTATAGACGGGATTTGCGATGGTTTAGGTTGCATTGCTTTGTTGATTGGTGCTTTTTTCTACCTGAAAAACAATCCTCCACGTGGAGGTTATGTACAGTTGCCTACAGTAGTGGATAGTAAAGATAGCAATGTAATAATGTACAAAGGAAAAGTGACATCACAGAGGTCAGCACTGGTTATTTCTTGCTTTGCCTTACAACTCCTCCTCAGTTCTTTGTCTTGGAACCGGTATATAGCCCTCTATCAAGACATGTTGGAAAACAACAGTGTGACTGAGGAAGAATTTATTAAACAGATAATTGTTTTCAAAAGCCCCACTTTCTTTATAATCGCCTTCTTATGGAGATTGGTTAATGTTCACAACATGATCCACATCTTCCTCTTAGCCATTTTTTGTGATAAAATGTGGGAATTCCTCAAGTTCATCCAATATATCGGCTATGGTGTTCTCTTTTCTGTTATATGCATCACAGAGAAACACGCTTTAGACGTCAAGAATTTCATTTTCAATCAGAAGTACCTTGATAACCCTGACAGTTTATAATTTGTTATTTACTTGTAGGTTTTAAAATAATTTGAATTGCTAACAATTGAAAAGATTATATAGCTATATGAATCGAGGTACATGTTGAAATAAGCCTATTTTTATATTCTAATTGATGTTATTTATTGAACTATCTTCTATCCTACAGGGTGCTTTTGAAGGAAAGACTATTAGGGTCATTAGAATCATACTGGGTGCTTCAAAATATAGAGTAATCGATATATAAACACTTTACTTCTGATAATAATAATTGGTGAAATGATTTTTGACATTTCCGAAAAAATTAGTTTGTTATTTTTGTACAACAAAAATAAAGAGTTTTATTCTTGGAAAATGTCAAAGAATCATTCTTACCCAATTTTCTCCATATACATGTTTTATTTTTTTCATACATAATTTAGAACTATCTCTACATTTTGAACAACCAAGTATTATTGAATATAGAAAGATTGTTGGTTAATTATCGAACTTAATTGAATATTCTTCTAGAAGCTTTTGCTCCAGCTGAAATAAAAGTACGATGTATATTCTAAATATGTGCTTTTCCAGAAATCTGTGTAATAATTTAATTTTTTCTGATATGTTCTTATACAGAATTTGTGTATTTTGCCAAGGAATTTGATTTCCTGTATGTTCACTAGAATAATTACTTATTGTAACATTGATTCTGTTTTGTAATTAGCAGAATACTTTTGATTCTAATCATTGCCAAAATTGAGCCCTTTATTTTGTATACAAAAACTGATTTAGTACACAAAAATCCAAGTAACAAATTGGTCCTTAATATTTGTCACTAGTCATTCTAATCATGTATATATATTTTATTGTGAATGAATAATATACAACAACCAGTCGCCAAAATTTTTTTAATTTTTGTTGTCCAATCCATGAGTGATTCTTCGCTAGAAATGGTAATAATAATCCAAGTCAGCTTTTTCTAGAACATCATACTG
This sequence comes from Adalia bipunctata, assembly GCA_910592335.1. Classification (NCBI taxonomy): domain Eukaryota; kingdom Metazoa; phylum Arthropoda; class Insecta; order Coleoptera; family Coccinellidae; genus Adalia; species Adalia bipunctata. The sequence continues at coordinate 9,080,032 of OU342948.1, read as the reverse complement.
GCGGGCCATTTTAATACATTAATTTTGTTGCTAATAAATACAAAAAATATATTGGGAGCTGTAGCAATTCTCAACATTATTGAACATGGATGAAATTTTTTTTAATTCCAATACACTTTTGAATAAACTTTTTTCTTCTTGAATCTAGTTTCAAGAGTATATGTTGCAGATTTATTTGGTTAGTTGGGCAACAAAATTCCACTAACTCTAAGATAAATGATTCATTTTGTGGTACTTGCCAAAAAATTTGGATTCTTATTTTTGAAGCAAATAAGTGCTTGAGAATTCCATAATGTTATTTGATTCACAAAAATTAACCACTGTAAGACTATAAAGAAGTTCAATATCCATGTATAAAACGGGGCTGTCTTGAAAGGGATTGTTCGAAATATGGTGATTGATGTACACTGTTTTTTGCAAATGTGTGGATTTTGGGTTTTGCCTTCCAATGAAAAATATACTCATCATATTGGGACGAACAAAAATAACATATTTAATTGTATAATCAACATACATCACTATTCAAGTGCAAATTTTCGATTTGGAGACGATCTCAATTGTACTGAAAAAAATTTGATGGGTATATTCGTGAACACTTCGAATTGTTATTGTTAGTTTGAATACATTGCCAGCTCTCTCTACACTGTGCGCTGTGAAATTGAAATTTTTTTCTTTCAATAGGCAGTGTATACAAACTAGACCCTACTGTTGCGTAGTTTATCTGTTATACTAAAATAATTGTATTTTTACACATTTTGTACCAATGTATTTGTTATTTTTCAATGTGGTTTTCAGCCATGATAACATCACCGGGTATTTTAAGGTATATATGCATTAGTTTATTGAATATAAGTACAATGTGTTGTGACTTCATGATTTTTAATAAATAGATTTTCGTTATAAACATAATTTTTAAGTGGTTTATTGACAGAGATGCCAAGTTCAACTGGCTTTGTGCAAACCATTCCCATTTTTTCGGTGTAACTTAAAATAATTTCATTAGCTCACCCTAGAGGAAACATTTTATTGCTATCCTTCAAAAAATCCTGTGATATGATAATAGGGGGTAATTTTTAGAGGCATAGATCTTCGAAAAGGAATAAAACAAACATAATTTTTTAATTCTCTTTGAAAAAATGATTTTTTCGCACGAGAAAATCGGCTACGGCACCGATTCTCCATTAAAAAAGTGCCTTTCATTTTTCCAAGTTAAGGCCTCAATTTTTCATCCAAAAGCTTGATTTTTCTTTTAAATTGAAGTTAAAGGATGTCTTGTGGGCACTCAAATTTCTTTTACCTGAATAAATCGGGTTAAATTGACTTCATAATCGTTTTTCGGCGGATGTTCATCAATTTTTTTTTAGAAAATTCATTGGAGTGCCCTAGACAGAGAACTGTCTGAAATTCCAGGAGAATTAAAAAAAAATCAAGCTTTCTGGTGGAAAATTGAGGGCGTGAAAAATGAAAGGCACTTTTTGAATGGAGAATCGATGCCGTAGCCGTCGGCCAGAGTATAACGGCCCCTTAAATACGATATTTGGCATATGGCCGCTACCTGGATCGGACGTAGTCTAACCTGGAGGTCCAATTTTCGATGAATTTTTCCAACATTTGTGGGCGTACATCGCGGCGAATGTTGTCCTCCAACTGGTCAATCGTTTCGGGTATATCAGCGAAAACTAACGACTTCACATATCTTCACAGAAAATTGTCAAGCGGCGTAAAATCGCACGATATTGGAGGCCAATTCTCGGGTCCGTAACGTAAAACTATGCGGTTAGTAAACGTTTCCTTCAATAAATCAATTGTGGCACGAGCTGTATGACATATTGCGTAGTCTTGTTGAAACCAAGGCTCCTCCACATCATGGTTGTCCAATTGATGAACAAAAAAGTCAGTAACCATGGCTCAATACCGGTCACCATTGACTGTAACGTTCACCGAATCTACATCTTGCTAGGTGATACTGTGGTATCAATTCTTGGTGGATTTTATAAGCACGCAAACCAAGTTCTTCCCGCAAAATCTTCCATAAAGTGAATGGACACAAACAATTAACATGCTCTACAGCAGCAATGACTGACCCCCAACAAATAAAATCCAATAGGAACATTTTGGGAAACTTTCATTTTGGTTCAATTGCAAGATATTCTGAAGTTTTTTATTTATTTGTATAACTTGCATAAAGTTCAATAACTTAATACACAAAGATGACTAGCGAATAAAAAAATATATAATAAAATATAAGTATACATACATTCAACAATAAAACAACTTAAAGAATCACCCAATCATTAAGCAAGGGATCAGAATGTGAATCTTTCCTTTCCGGTGAGGGCACCAACCATCCATTCGGAACGCCGACACATGCTGAAGAAAACGAATTAAAAGGTTAACAAAAAAAAATTAAAAAAATAGGAAACAAGATGACTCGTTTCAAAGGGACACTGCGCTGATCCAGATTGTAGGACCTAAAATTGTATAAATTTAAATGCCACAAAAGTTTAAAGCCAATTGATCAAGAATACAAGTCAAAGGGGAAGTTCAAGAAGATAAATCCAAATATAAAAAGTTTACTAGTAAACTATGTGGAACTCTTTCCATAACTATCTTTCATAATTTCTTGGCAAATCTTAAGGGGCCGTTATACTCAGGCCGACGGCACCGATTCTCCATTCAAAAAGTGCCCTTTATTTTTCCAAGTTCACGCCCTCAATTTTCCACCTGAAAGTTTGATTTTTTTTTAATTCTCCTGGAATTTCAGACAGTTCTCAGCGATTTCACACTTTTTGGAAGTCTTTTCAGTATTTCCATCATTCTTTGCATTAATCAAGCGCCTATCCAAACGGAATTTTTTTAAAATATAGAAAATTGATTTGTAGAGGGCACTTCAATGAATTTTCTAAAAAAAATTGATGAACAACCGCCGAAAAACGATTATGAACTCAATTTTCATAGACTCAAATTCAACCCAATTTTTTCATGCCAAAAAATAATCTTTTCAAAGAGAAGAAATTGAAGTGCCCTCAAGACATCCTTCAACTTGAATTTAAAAAAAAATCAAGCTTTTAGGTGAAGAATTGAGAGCGTAAACTTGAAAAAATGAAAGGCACTTTTTGAATGGAGAATCGATGCCATGGCCGATTTTCTCATGCGAAAAAATCATTTTTTCAAAGAGAAGAAATTGGAGTGCCCTCAAGACATCCTTCAACTTGAATTTAAAAAAAAATCAAGCTTTTAGGTGAAAAATTGAGAGCGTAAACTTGGAAAAATGAAAGGCACTCTTTGAATGGAGAATCGGTGCCGTAGCCGTCGGCCAGAATATAACGGCCCCTTAAGAATATCAACCATTTTGTATTGATTTCAATTTCGTTTCAAGTTCATTTTGAAAATGAAGGTTATGTAAGGAAAACTGCCCCTTAAAAATGACAAACCCCACTCACCTGGCATTTCAGTAGACTTTGACATAATTGGAATTGCTCTTGACGCTCCATCTTTTCTCTTTGATTTCGACGAAGCTGAATAGTCACTAATACTGATTTCAAAGTCCTTTGTCATCTTCTTTTCTTCCATATCGAAGAAAGAAACATTATCGTTCATAACAGAAGTCTGACTCTTCTTCATAACTTTACCATTCGAAAAAGTGGTTTTCAAGTTTTCCTTGAATTCTGAAGTACGGCTTTCTTGTAGGGTGAGGATCTTATCTATGTCTATTAAACCACCTAAATCAAATTTATTAATACTTTTATCCGAAATTTTCTCTTTTATCACAGATTGTTTGCTGTTTCTTTTTGTTTGTTTGTTTTTTGATGTTTGACCTATCTCTTCTTTATCTATTTTGTATCCACTTTTGTCTTTATCGCTGATTTTTTCGTTTATCACAGGGGACTGTCTTTCTTTCTTTTCAATTTTACATTCTGGTGAATTTCTATTTTTTGTACCTTCATCTTCCTCACTCATTGCCACATTGGGATCAGAGATATGTTCTTCTGTTAACGACTGTTTTCTGTTCTCTCTTATTTCACCATTTCCTTTTTTCTGCGGAATGTATTTTTCTTCAACAACTTTTTCGAGCTCATTGACCTTTACCGACGACGTTTTAGGCAAATCATCCTCACCAGACTTTCTGTTATAGTTCAAGAAAACTTCTAAAAGTTTTTCTTTCTGCTCTATACTAGAGAGTATAGTCTGCGGGCTTCTCAGATCTGGCAGTTGTCCCACCATACTCATGGTCATCAAAGTAGGTTGCGTAATAATACCCTTATCCTTTGAATCATTCACATCCTTGGTTTCAACATTCGCAGTCTTCTCAAGCTTCTTCTTCTTTATCTTCTTATGTTTGAATAGGATTTCAGTGGAATCGTCTACCTCGATGTTTTCAAAGCGCGTTTGCGGTTCTTCTTTACGTGGACTCTCTACAGCTTCTTCTGCGTTCATTATCAACTCCTCATCTGTGTGTTCGTTGATGTTGATCAATGTTTGACCCGTTACCGGTGGAAGGACTGATAGAATACTTGAAGGCTGAAGTTTTGAGGTTAAACCTTTTATTGAACTTGCGAGGAACAATCCTTCCTCCGAATATATGTTGCTTTCATCTGAAATGAAAAAGAAAGCTCTCAAAGTGAATTGAAAAGTTCAAGGAGACGATTGTTGTGGATGGGACACCCTGTATAGATAGCTCAACAATATATTACTCACCATAATTGATTTCTGGCCTCAGTGAAATACGAATGATGCTCCTTTCTTCCTCTAATATGAATATTTCATCCTTGTGACATGATACATCTAAAACTCTGAGAAGAAAAGATGAGAACTCTATTACATTTTTGGCTGTTCTTATTTACCTTCGAACCTGACTGATTTTTGCCACCACCGTCATATTTACCAAATCCAGAACGTACACCAAATCGCTATTGTAAGTTACAAAGAAATTTTCTCCAAATGGCAGGATCACACCAAAGTTAACATCCTTTGGAGACTTCATTTGGAAGTGCTTGCATACAGGATTAAGGAGGGGCACTTCTTCGCAATCTTTTTTCAGTACTTCCTAAATTGTAACATGTGAATTATAAAGATCTTTTATTAATCTTCAATAAATAAACAAGATTGGTCCAAGTTTTAAGCAATTCATGGGAAGTTTTCGATTTTAATACATTTTAGTTATTTTTGATTCACCCTTGTATTTAACGACATGCCTTCAAATGGAGTCTACGGTAATTTTATCTCTTTCATTTGTTGAAGTTAGTGTACATCTTGCAAACCTTGATATCTTTTGTATATTTCATAAGGGAAAGAAATACAAGAAGATTACTTACCTTGAACACTAATGTTTTCTGAACGGCACCTTGATCATCTGACAACCATAATCTAAGACCAGGCCTTGTACAATATATCACAGCATCTTTTGGTTTCAATTTGTTATGTTGGATAATTCCACCAAAAGGCCCTAAACTAAAGATAAAAGTTAAAAATGTACATTCCAGTTGGATATTGTAAAATCTTACATTTTTCTATCTTGTCGACCAACTTGCATAACATTCCATTTATCAGCTTGTTCGCAAATAATACTTCTGTAGGTTGTAGATACTACTAATTTTGGATTGCTGTAGCTCAATTGTACTACTTCATATGTTTCATTCAGTATTTCCAAGGATTTACATATGTGCTACAAAAAAGAGCTAAAAATTATCAATAATCCTCAAATAGTAGTGAATTTTGTGAAGATTCAGCTTTTTATGTCTATATTCTCCCTTTTCAAAACTTTATACAGTACATTTTGATTATCACTTACCATGTAGAAGTCAATTTCTGTTAGTACAACAGTACCTTCTTTATCACCAGAAAACAACTTCATACCATTTTTAGACCATTCCAATGCTGTGATTGCGGATTTGTGCAGCTCCGATACAGTATATCTCTCCACATTCTTATTCTTAGGTTTCAGTTTCTCTGGTATCCAATCTGGATGTGCCTTTGGTATTTGAAATATGCTTACATTTCCCAATGTACTTCCGCAAGCTAACATAAAATCAACAGTGGACAAAACTTTGATTGATGTGATTGGAACATTCGAGTTCTGAAAGCAAAAACATCTACTGTATTTCATTTAGTAATGAAATTATATAATTTGAGCATTTTGAAATGTGGAAATTTATTACCTCACACCGAAGTCTCTTCAGATCCTTAGTCTTCCTGTCATACCAGTAGGCCATGCCATAATTTGTGCCCAAAGCTATAAATTCTGGCAAAACATCCAAACATGTTATTTTAACTTCTTCCGAAAATATATTGAGATTAGGTTTAGATGGTATTTTATTCAACAAATCGGTGAGAGGGGCCCATTCCCTTAAATTGCTGACACTGTTTGAGGATTCCATGGTATCGATTCAACACTATTTGGACAGAATGATTCTCAAAAGACCGACCAAATTGCGAGTGTTGTGGATTTCCATTTATTTGCAATTAAAACGCAAAGTGCGATTCATTAAATTTCAATTAGGTTGACAATTGAATGTTTATTTGTTGTTGTTGTTATTGACGAAAATGTCAAAGATACTACAGACTTTTCAAAAATGATTCAGATGTCTCATGTCTGTGATTTTTTTCACCATACACCTACACGATGATGAACTAATTTGAGTAGTTATAATTTTTTCTTTTCCTTCAAATTTTGCAGGTTACAACAGATTGTCAAAACAAAATCGTCTTGGTTACTTGTTTGTCAATTTTGGTAAATCGGAAGATGCTTATTGGGAGAGGAAAGGGTATAATGAGATAAACTTATATTGAATAATCGGAGAAATCTCACGAACGGGGAAGTCCAATCTTCGAAGACTGACCCAGTTAAGGTGAAAGTAGTGCTTTGCTTTTCTTCCTAGTAGGCAGTAATCCCATTATCGAAGCTCTAATCATACCATAAGCATGTCTTCGTCGCAAGATATATTTAAAAAGCAAAAAACCTCATTTATTCAAGTTGCCACTAATGTCACAGAACAAAAACATCATGTTTCAAGAGCGAAAAGAGGGCAGATTTTGGGCAATTTACGAGGATTTCGTGGTTGTACTATTTGGTTCACTGGCTTGTCTGGTGCTGGAAAAACATCTATAGCTTTTGAGCTTGAGGCCTACCTGGTAACTCATGGCATCCCTTCATATTGCTTGGACGGCGATAATATGAGAACTGGCTTGAATAGAGATCTTGGATTCTGTAAGAAAGACAGGGAAGAAAATATCCGTAGAGTGGCTGAAGTCGCAAGGCTATTCGCAGATGCTGGTCAAATATGTCTCTGCAGTTTTGTATCTCCCTTCACGGAAGACAGGGAACTTGCCAGACGAATTCACAAAGACAACGATTTACCATTTTTTGAAGTGTTTGTAGATACACCTCTTGAAGTCTGTGAGTCCAGAGATATCAAAGGACTGTATAAGAAAGCCAGACAAGGTGTTATCAAGGGTTTTACTGGTATTGACCAGGTATATGAGAAGCCTGAACATCCTGAATTGGTTTTGAAAACTGTGAGTGCTACTGTGGAAGAGTCTACAATGCAAGTTATTGAAATGTTGAGGGAGAATAGTATAATTCCATTGATTGAGGAGAAGAAAGAGGAAGTTCAAGAGTTGTTCGTGTCTGTTTCCCAGCTCGCAGCATTTAGGGAAGAGGCTGCTTCCTTACAACGTCTCCATATAGGGCTGATTGATTTGCAATGGGTACAGGTAAGGCTTGAATCTCTGTATCTATTTTCTGGTAGTTCTCATCTAGAAATATGGGAAATATTTTTGTGAGTTTCTTGTTGATTTAATTATCATCAAATCAAGATGCAGTTAGCTCTGCAAATATAATATTTGTCGAGTGCAAATAGAACTTGGCTGGGTTTGGGTTTCCTACTATATTTTTTTCTGTAGGAACTTGAAAATTTGTGATTTTCACTGTAGTTTTCCTGTAAACCATGAGCAGATATCTACATTATCAATTTTTTTGAATTTTTCATATCTTCGGAGATACTAGAGGAAAGGCTGAATTTTTGCATATTGTCTTGAAAATCTTAGGTATGCATATCAAACAATTGAAAGAATTTTGTTATCCTCTCAATAAGTACCTTCATTTGATGTGGCACATGATGAACCCAATTGGAAAATTAATTTTCAATTAGAAAATTCATTTGCAACTTTTTCAGTTTTCTTCTATAAATTTTCCTTAACCATCAGAATTTTTTCGTTTGAAATACGTCTTTAACTCCATATACAAATTTAAATTTTTTGTCAAGTCGAATAGGAGAAAATTGACTGAGACAGAGGGCAATGAAAGTGTCCAACATAGTTATTTTCTGAACAAGTGCAACTTTTTCGCACGATATCGTGAGATATACAAAATCGATCATATGGTTTTGGAGATACATTTTAATTTTTGATATTTTATCTTCTCAATATCTCAAAACGGATCCGATATTTTGGTGGCAAGATGATAATGAATTGTTAGATAAGTAACTCAACAACATTTTATCTCTCTCATTGATTCACATGAGAAATTACAGACGAATTCGGCGATTAGTTTAGGAGATATTGAAATTTTTCGCCTCAAAATATCGCAATTTCATTGCAGACATTTGAGCAAATTGATAACGTTCTTGTCTATAGGAACAAGCGCACCAAATTCATTTGAATAGGTTAAGTGGTTGAGGAAATATTGATTGCCAAAGTTGGATGAAATTTCAAGTGGTCCGATAATTTTTGTTCAGGTGTTTAGATGAAAGAATATTTGTCCGTATTCTGACGTAACATTAAATTCGTGAATTGAGCTGAAATTGGAATATTCTAGGAAAGCCAATTCATTATTTTCGCTAATTTAACCGACAGAACTGAACACATTGCTGCCAGCATCTTTACAAAAAAATTAAACGGGTGTCAATAAATGTAGAATTGCTCTTTGTTCTCAATTCTACGGATGGTAATTGAACACAACGCAATTGATGAGCTTTCGACCAGTTAAAACCCTGGTAGAATCGGTCGAGTAGTTTTTGATGATGTCGTTACTTCAATTTTTCTTTTCTAAGGTCCTTCCGACCACCATAGAGGAGGACCAATCTGAAAGCTTGGACTTCTGAAAATTCCACTTCCCACTTCGACAAAACCAACATTTCGTCCTTGTCCAAATCAAATAAGCCACTCGATACCGCGTGCCTATTTAATTTCCATTATCTGCTTATCAGGAATTGTCTCTTCGTATTTGTTCCAATATTTAAGTTCCTACCGACGCGGGCGGGGGGAAAACAATGAAAACGGGGCTATACCGCGGAAATTTTCAGTTGCCGTTTCGAAATACCGGTTAGCCGTCGAACAATGAGCTCCGAAAGGACCAATGGCTGCGTCCGAAACGCCACCAACGTAACGGAGCAAAAAAACAACCATGTGACACGCCGGTCAAGGGCTCAAGTCATGGGGGGGAAGTTCAAGGGATGCACCGTGTGGTTCACAGGGTTGTCCGGAGCGGGGAAAACCACAGTGGCTTTCGAATTGGAGGCCTATCTGGTCAACCACGGAATCCCGGCGTATTCATTAGACGGGGACAACGTCCGGACTGGGCTCAACAAAGACCTTGGTTTCTCAGAGCGAGAGAGGGAAGAGAACATCAGGAGGGTGGCTGAGGTGGCCAAACTATTCGCAGACGGAGGTCAGATCTGCCTGTGCAGCTTCGTCTCCCCCTTCAGACTAGACAGGGAGATGGCCAGGAAGATCCACAAAGATTCCGATCTTCCCTTCTTCGAAGTCTTCATCAACACTCCCCTGAACGTTTGCGAGTCTAGGGACGTGAAGGGTCTGTACAAGAAGGCGCGTCAAGGTATCATCAAGGGTTTCACGGGGATTGATCAGGCTTACGAAGATCCTGACAGACCTGATTTGGTGGTCGAGACTGTCGATAATACGGTGGAGGATTGTGTTGGGAAGGTCTTGGAGCTTTTACGTAACAATGGTATTTTGAACGAAGAGGAAGATGATTTGGATTTGGTTCACGAGTTGTTCGTGGATAGTTCTAGCGTTGGTGAGGCTGCGAAAGAAATCAGAGGTTTGCCTACGTTGGCTTTGAGTCAAGTTGACTTGCAGTGGGTGCAGGTGAGTTCTTTTTGCGGTGGCAGCTGCTTGGAGAAAATAAATTGTAAAGAAAAATGTCTTCAAGTTTTCTTTGCTCCAAACAGCTAAAGTTATTCACACATAACAGAATGTGTTTTATTCATCTTAGATTGAGAGTGCGTTGTCCTTCAAAATTGGATTAAAGGTCGACTGGTTTTCTAGGTATCTTTACCTAATTGAAAGTCTCGCAGATTTCGGAAAGTGATTCCGGAAAAATTTTCATATTTCCTATCGTGTCGCACTTGAAAAAAATTGATTCCATTCCATGATTGATTTTATTTGCATTTCGACGCCAAAGTCTGAGAGAGGAATTTTTATAAGGAAACTACCATTCAGAATTGAGAGGAAGGGCAAAATTTCTGCTTTCATCATTTTTCGTCCATCTTCAAACAAAAGCATGACAATTCCGAAAACAACACTATATTTATCAATAAAAATGGTATTGATTTTTCGAAAAAGGTGGATTTTTTTTGTCATTAGGCAGGAATTATCCTGTTTTTGTTTGAATCCTTGAATCCAAGCATAGATGTTATTGCAGAAAAAAAATTCCCTTGTAAACTTCAACACTCTGTATCTTGCTCAAGAAAAATACCAAAATCCCATTTTCTTCGTACAGAAATTAAATTTAAACCTCTAAGCAAAAGATTCTCAGGTTTGCCATGCTTCACTATGTATTTTCGTTCATTTATTTCGGTGAAAAAGAATCCCTCAATTTTCATCAGTTTCCTTTTACATGGCTCGTTTTTAGTATCGCCAGGAAAAATCTTGAATTGGATGATAGAGTAGTTTTATGGTTGATTGTATTTAAATGATTGCTCAACCACATAGGGGAAAATTTTCTCATCAAGATTAAGAACAAAAAAGTCAAGGAGGAAATATTCCATTTAACTATACGATTGTGAACATTTAGGAGTGTCACTATTGTAAATATAACGTAGAAAGTGAAAAGAATTGTGTATTTTCAGATCATATGTTGATGTAGAATAAAGAATAGAAATTAAATCCTATATTGATATTCATAAGGCTCAAAATAAGAAGCTTTCCAGACATTCATGCGGAATTAAGATAAGATATTTTGCAAGTAATGCAGTAATTTTTTTCGCGCTGTCGTTCCTAGGCATGAGAACGTTAACTTGTGGTTCAAATATCTGTTATTTCCGAATTTTGAGGCCGAAATGGTCTAGGATGATTACCAATGCTGTCTCCTGATAATTTCATTCTCATTACTCAATAATTTCTATACATGCAACGACCAGTCTATATCGATAGGACATATCGGTTTTCAACAATTTCTTCGAATGATAACTTTATCATTCCAGTTTTTTATGTTCATGAAAATAGCACTAGTTGATTTCCATAAAAAGTTCAAAACGCACTGTTGACACACTCTGAATGGCTCATTTACGATAAAATTATTTAATTAGGATATTATATCACCGGAAATATTGTCCTTGACTGAATAGTGGGTTTCAGACATATTGTCACCTTAGGCAAGTCAAGTTCTTATGTCGACAATTTCAATAAGTGTCTGCTAAGATTGTGGTTAAAAACCTCAACGTTTCTTGAGCTAAGGGAAAGATTCAAGATTCAAGTAAATATATCCATTCCGAACGAATTTATCAGAAAAACATTCTGTAGAATATATTTGGCTTCAATATAATCTTCTTCATTGCAGGTCTTGAGCGAAGGCTGGGCGGCTCCCCTTAGAGGCTTCATGAGAGAAGACCAATACCTCCAAACCCTCCATTTCAATTGCCTCCTCAACGACGGACAGCCCGTGAACCAAAGCGTTCCCATTGTCCTCCCAGTGACGACGTTCGATAAAGATCGTCTAGAGGGCTGCTCCGCCATCAGCCTCTTCTACAACAACGTTTGCTACGCCATCTTGCGTAAACCTGAATTCTTCCCTCACAGAAAAGAGGAGAGGGTGGCCAGGCAGTTCGGAACTACCAACAAAGACCACCCGCACGTCAAACTGATATACGAGGCTGGCGATTGGTTGGTAGGCGGAGATCTGGAGGTATTGCAGAGAATACAGTGGGGGGACGGCTTGGACAAGTACAGATTGACACCGAATGAGTTGAGAAAGAAGTTTAAATACATGGGGGCGGATGCTGTATTTGCCTTTCAGCTGAGGAATCCCATTCACAACGGGCACGCTCTGTTGATGACTGATACTCAAAAACAGCTGGAGGAGAAAGGGTTCAGACGCCCTGTGCTATTGCTACACCCTCTAGGTGGTTGGACCAAAGATGACGACGTTCCTCTGTCTGTCCGAATCCAACAGCACCAAGCAGTTTTGGATGCCGGCATTCTAAACAAATCTTCCACCGTTTTAGCCATATTCCCGAGTCCTATGATGTATGCTGGACCTACGGAAGTCCAGTGGCATGCTAAGGCTAGAATGAATGCTGGTGCTAATTTCTATATAGTTGGTAGAGATCCTGCAGGAGTGCCGCATCCAGCTGGCAAAGAAGCGACCAGTGATGGCAATCTTTACGATGCTACTCATGGTGGAAGGGTGCTTAAAATGGCGCCAGGTCTTAACGATCTCGAGATCATTCCTTTCAGAGTTGCTGCCTATGATACTGCTAATAGAAAGATGGCTTTCTTCGATCCCACCAGGAAGGAGGAGTTTGAGTTTATTTCAGGCACCAAAATGAGAACTTTGGCCAGGCAAGGGACTCCGCCTCCAGATGGTTTTATGGCGCCCAAGGCTTGGGAGATCTTATCCGGGTATTATCAAGAGATTATGAAGAACAAATATTGAGGCTCCTAAGTGATTCGATTGTTATGTCATTCCAGTATTTTTCAAGAAATAGTTAGCTTCCGTGAATTTAATTATTTTTCCAAGTGTTCAAGATTCAATGAAAGCTCTTGTCTTATTGATCGCGACTAGTTAAATAGCATTTCGCTAATTTAGAGGTTAGCAGTGGTAAAAAACGGGTTGATATTATTTTCGAATAATGTTATTGATTTCCGGAAATAAATTAATTATTTCCAGCATTTTGCCAGTAAATTCCTCGTATTTTTGCTATTTGAGAATGTATCTTCTGAAAACTATTCAAATTTACATGTTTTGTTCCGTACTTTTTTGAACTATTTTACATTGTTTAAAGAAGTGAACAAAGAGATAATAACTAATCCTGAATATTTATATATTCAAAAAATCATGTGATGTTTGCCACTTATCTACATTATATCCAGGTGAAGATGATTTCCTCTATTATTGAAATAAAGAACGCATTTTACTTTAGGGTTTATTTTATTAGCACAATATTTTCAATACATTTACTAGTCTAAAGCGACGGTTTTCTGAGTGACTTTGGTTTTTGATGAAAACAGAAGAGTTTGAATTTTTTTTATTTCTAACATCTCACTATTCATAAAAATATATTTTTCAATGTGCCAATGTGCAATAAATGTGGTGGGAGAATTGTTGATAGTATTCTATTTTTTTCTAAGATAGTTTTAAGATCTTTATTTTAATTAGTGTTATAGATTTTCTGTTGAATATTCGATATTTTATTGTTGTTAGATTAGAAATATTTATATCGATAGCTGGAGATATTCGATCCATATGTCCAGTTTTTGTAATTAAGTCATCGTGAATGAATTGATGTTTTCCGACTATGAATAAATAAATATATTGGTCAGAGATGAAAATAGTTTTTTTGTTTCCTAGACTCTGATTCATTGAATTCTGATAACCATATTTGAATAACGGGAATCCAAGATGTTCAATTATTATGGGGAATACCCATATTGTTGAGCTTTATCGTCAATTATAATTATAATCGGGATTTTGATTAATTCAAATGAAGATTATGCTATTGGATTATTTGAAGTAGAAAAGTTCGGATGATTACTTTGTATTTTGAATAGATTAGAGTGAATGTGAATAAATTAGGATTTATTGAAGATAACAAAAGATAAACGATAATGAAGATGAAATTAAATTCTCTCAAATGATAACCATTATACACGGTGGCTAATTGAAAATAAAATAGCAATTTTCAGCGTCAACATTTTAGAAGAAAACTCAGAAATTTTTCTGATATTATTGAAAATTTACCATTTCGCCAAGTACGTCGAAAACAAGTGTAAAATTTATCTTGAAGTTAAGTCAAGGTAGGTTCAAAATTAGGTTGAGTTTGTTTTTTGGCAAAATTCGGCTAGAGCTTCCGTTGATATGACCGTTCGGATTTTTGTTGTGCTGATAATTTAAAAAATACGGATTAGATGGAGATTAAATTTACAATTGTTTTCTTGAGTTGGAAAATGCGAATCTTCCTATAAGATGAATGCTTCTAGTGACCTTTCCTTAAATTTATTTACATTTTCGTTGGAGTGGTTTGTACTTATTCAATCATTGGTCACGAAACGAAAAATTTCTATACATAGATAAATAGAGGAGAGATTGCTAGCATCCGCTACAATCAAAATAATTCAAAGCATCCCAAAGCAACTGTCGCATTGAAGATCTCATACAGGATTCATATTTTTCCAGTTAGTGTCATAATTGAGGCAAATCCCGCTTCTCCTCTGTCCCCCAGAAGCGGTCAAAAGGACAAAACACCGCAAAATAGACCCAAAAAAGCATCCCTCATATAATTAGACGCATACATCCCAGCCATTGCCCCCTTACAAACTAACGCAAATCAGACGAAAAAACGAATAGTCCTGGAACTCCTCCAAGTGCATCAAAATTTCGCGACATCCCGTAAGATGTCGCCTTAGGGAGTCATCTCGACGTACAAGATGGAAAACAACTGGGATAAAATCAATATAGTTCGTCCTTCTCTTTCGCCTACCTTTCCCATAAGCCCGTCTCACTGAAATCTGGCCAAAGCACAGCATCTCTAGTTGGGCTGTTCCAGAGTATTTTTAATCCGAAAGTAGTGTAATGACAGCAATTTTAAAATTATAGAAATAAATGTTGTGGGATCGGAGAATAGTCCTATTCGTCCGTTGTGGAGTGTTCAGGACCGTGGTTTGAGGTGTTAGTGGTATTTCCATTCAGGTGCGATCTTGTTTTGTGTGAATTATAGTGTGATCCGAGGGCATATAACATATGCGGTCGAATATGTGAGTTTAGTGAGTGGATCCTTGATTTTTAAAATTTATAACATTTAAATTGAGGGGGGAGAAGGATGTAACAACTTTGCGAATACGATTTTTTTTGGGAACAACCTCGCAATCGATATTTGCAGTGAAAATGTACGGGGTTTCGAGCGAGACAACGCCACAACCACCTGAAGGAGATTAAAGACCCTGCGATCTACATCCTGATCAAAATGACGCCCAACATACGTTTGTTGTACACCCAGTGAAAGGCAGAAATGAGAATCTAGTTTTTAAAATGGCCAGGACGTCGTTTATCCTCATTCTGCTTCACCTGGTGTCGCTAAGGAACGTGCATTGCGAATGCGACTATACGGATGAGAGCTCCAAGTTCTCCTGCATCCTTGGTACCTTCAAAAGGAGCCAGGATGCAGCCGAAGACGAAGATCACGTGAGGTTCAAGAGGAAAGCCTCGGATCGAAGCATATCGGACTTGAAGCGGAGGCTGAACGCCGAGATGATCAAAGAGGAGCCTCTGCCTGGTAACTCTACGCCCAGGTTGAGCTACAACGCTTCATCGGCACCGAATTTCAAGAAGGGGCCTTTGTACGGTGACCTTTCCACGAGCGGGAACGGTAGGAGGAGGCTGGGGGCTGATAAATTGAGCGCGGTGAGAAAATACGGGAGGTTGGACTCTTTTCCGGACGCCGGTTCGGATTGTAATTTCGAGGAGGATTGCTCGTGGACCTGGAGGAAGGATATTGCGACTGGGTTCTTCATTGCGAGCGCTAGGGCATACGGGCCAGGTAGCAGCGGGCCCAAGAGCGACGCCAGTGGGAGGGATGGAGGTGAGTATTCTTATTTGGGGCGTTCGTTTGGAGCTTTAATGATTCTTTTTGATGATTATTGCCTACAGAGTGATACTGAATTGTTTTTATCATGCGTTATTAACTGTATACCGGGTGTCCCAAATACGTTCTCTAGTGAGGGGATCTCAGAAACCCGATGAGCTAGAACGAAATGAGTGGCACGTTTTCGGGCTCAATTTTTGAGAGAATTATTTTGGTGAAAACCGCAAACTTCTATGTCAAACCGTTTCCGAAATATCAGAGAAAATTGGAAAATGTCTTAAAATGAAAAGTTCTCATAACTTCTTTATTACTGGTGCTATAAACATGAAACAAAAACATTATACAGGCACTTTTTTAGTAGAATTTCATTGGCGTAATCAATTTTTTTTTATCACAATAATTATTTTTGAAGTTATAATACAAATCTCTGACAGATAAAATTGTTTTTTTTCCTATTCAAAAATATATAACAATAACATGATATATAAGTTTCTTAACAAACTATGAAAATCATCAAAAAGTTTCATTTTCACACGACAAATCAACCATGATGCCTATCCTTTGAATTAAAGTTTTATGCGCAAATATGCATTTTCTGAAAGTTGCTGTAACTTTTTTCCCGTCGAAAATATTATTTCTCTGAAAGCATTTCTTTAGTCCTCTTTTGCGTAGAATTCTAAGGTGTTATTAGTTTCTCCTAAAACTCAACGTGTTAATAGATTATATTTCAGAAGACTTTGAAATTATCATTCCAAATAAGTCACTTGATACTTTGCCTGAACTTGAGTCTATACAGAGTGTAACAGCCAAATGGAATAAATTCGATAACCGATAAATGAGGGCGTGTTGGGAAAAACGCTCGGACACGTCGATTTGTAATTTAAATGCGCATATTTTTCAAGAAAATAATATTATATAGGGTGTTCCATGTGACCGTGGCCGATACCAACTTTCTTATTTCAAATGCAACCCCCTGTATATTATTTATTTTTTGGATTCTTCAGAGAATTCTAGACACAATTCGTGCACAATGTCCTATACCTATCTTCAACTATTTCGGAAGTATTAAGTGTTTTCAGATTTATTGCAAAAATCAACGTTTTAAATAAAAATTATTTTATTTCACAAATTCGGTACATTACACTTAAAACCTAATAAGTAATAGTGATTATTTCTCAATTTAAAAAAAAAACAAGAAAAAACATTAATGTCAATGTAGGAAATGTTCAAAATGCTCGCCGCGAACGTCTTGGCAACATGCTAATCTGGTGTAGAATTGTCTTCTAACGTTACTCAACATTTCAGGCGTTTTTGCTCACTTTCTTCATATCTAGAGGTAAATGGGAAATAAGCATTGAGTGTAATGTATCGAATTTGTGAAATAAAATAATTTTCATTTAAAATGTTAATTTTTGTAAAAAATCTGAAAACACTTAATATTTCCGAAAAAGTTGAAGATAGGTATATAGGGCATTGTACATGAATTATGTCTAGAATTTTCTGAAGAATCCAAAAAACAAATAATATACAGGGGGTTGCATTTGAAATAAGAAAGTTGGTAGGTATTGGCCACGGTCGCATGGAAAACCCTATATAATTTTATTTTCTTGAAAAATATGCGCATTTAAAATTACAAATCGACGTGTCCGAGCGTTTTTCCTAACACCTCCTCATTTATTCGTTATCGAATTTATTCCATTTGGCTGTTACACTTTGGATATAGAAATAATGGCGTGTGCCTTCAAACTTTGGTCCAAAAATTTATCTTGAAAAAAAAAAACAAAGAGTTGAAGTTCAATAAAACAACACGTAGGCACGCTACTGTTATTGAAATTTTGAATCTTTTCCAAAAATATTAACGGATTTCGATTTCAAATTGAATAATTATATGTATTTATAAAATTTTGACGGGCATTAGAACAGTTTTCAATTGTTAACTCAAAAACGACGAGTCCCAAAGGAAGACTCAGGAGAGTTTTTCTGTTTGAATTTGAACGATAAGTTCGACAAAATATCAATTCCTGCAATGGAAATTTCAAGCTCTTCTGAAAAATATTAAAACATGTAGGTAAAAAAGATTTTTCTATAAATGAATATCAATTAGGGAATACTATTGACACGATAGGATTTTACGTGAAAAAATTTTCACAGAAACGAAGAATTTTTTACGAAAAAAAAAACAGCAACTTTTTGAAAATGCATATATTTGGGATAAAAAAGTCTAAAAAAAACTACTTCAAAACTGCATCATTCATTCATTTCCCATTTACGAGTTGTATTATCTTCGTGAGTTTTCGAAGTCAATTATTTTTTTAAATTTATACCATTTTCAGTGATGTATCGATCTAAGGATGCTTTTGTTGCAAAAACAAGAGAATTATGCGAATAACTATTTCGAGACACCTTGTTTATTTCACAATACAAATCTTGTCATACGCAAATGAAATTTACCTTTTCTATTTTGCAAGAAAAATGGTTTGCTGGATACAGCTATTATATCGCTTCTTTGGAACACGAACAACCTGTATTTTTCATTCTGAAAGGAGACTACCGTGGAGCTATACTGTAACCAAAGCAGAAGGAACCATCAGAATAGATTCATAAATCGAACGCAAAAAAAATCAAAAAGGGCCCATAAACAAGAATGTTTTGCCTGGGCAAACATCTATAGAGCTCATAATGAATAGGACTTATTAAAAATTGTCCCATTTGGCCAGCCTTGTACAGGTGCTACAGAGCAATATTTGAATGCGACAATGTTTATGTATTAAATCCCAGATAAGATCCGATAAAAATAATCGATTGTACTTAGTAGAAAATTTCAGATTTTTCATATCAATTAAGTGGCTAGATTATAGTACATTGTTCTCTAGTCGTAATACATTCCAGGACTACAATGTAACATTCATTGAAGTCTTTTTATTGAAATCAACATTATTGTAATGAATTTAGGAAAAACTTGCCAAATTTTTTTAACTTCTCACTAATAAGATACCAATGATACAATTTATACAGCATTTTTACTTACTCTTCAGGAGCTTTCTTACTTTTACGAGCACCTCATTCGGAGTCTGAGTACCACCTTACAAGCCCACTCTTCACATCTACAAAATCAACTTGTAGACTTCAAGTCTGGATATACCAAGAGTATATGGAAAATTCGGGGATAAGGGTGGTGTTGGATAAACCGTCCCCCAATAACCATACTCAATGGGTCCTTGGTCTCATAAATGGAACCGATGACAGAAGGTAAGATCAACCACAACACGCTGGAAATCTCCCACCAACATAACCGTATTTTCCAGATGGATAAAATACACGAAATCGATCGGCAAAGTGTCGGAAAAATTCAGGATACTTCTGGAAGTAGTTCCTTCCAAAAACCACACCAGTAATGCCACTCTAGCGTTCGATAATCTGGCCCTGATCAACTGTTATCCTGAAAACGACGATATTTGTTCAGCACCTCACCAGTTCCGGTGCAAGTCGTATCCTCCTTGCATCAACAACACGAAGATATGCGACATCACTGAAGACTGCGAAGATGGTGAAGACGAGAGGCAGAACTGTGGTAACTACCAACCTACCTCTTAAGAACCATTGCAAAATACTCTAGTCTTACAGAAGAAAGCAGGACACCAAGAAGGGCAAAAGACACTATTGCATTCACATAATAAATCACCCCTATTTATAACCAAAAAAGTATTTCATTCACCTTCCTTTTTCCTAGATCAAATGCCATACGGAGCTAGATGTTCTTTCGAAGACGACATGTGTGGATGGCACAACCACAACCAAAACTTCGAATGGGAAAGGCAAAATGGTCCTACGCCCACAAATCTGACGGGACCATCAAATGACCACACATTCATGAACAGTACTGGGAAGTATGTCTTTGTCAACATGCTGAAGGACAACATAGGGTTTGCCAGCGTGGCAAAATTGAAGAGCATCATATTCAACCCCCCACCATCTGTACATGGAAATATATCCTCCCAATACTACAACTCGTGTTCGGTGAGAACTAGAAACTAATTGAATTGAGTACCAAATAATAAACTGCTCCACATGAGTTAGGGATATTGACTTAAACTGCAAAAAATATAGTAAAAATAAGATTGTTGTGATGAAAATTCATATTAATATGATTTCAAGTTGCAAATTAATTTTAGCTAGTAGGTCTGCAGAGTATACAGGGTGGTTAAGAAAAATCGAGTAAAATAACGAAATTTGATTCCCAGAGAATTCAAGCATTTTAAGACTATCAATACAATGTATGGCCTCTACGGGCATCAATAACAGCTTGACATCTTCTTTGTATACTATACACACGAGGTTGTTGAACACTTCTTGAGGAATTTGGTTCCATAAACGGGGCAGAAGCTCTCTCAGATCATTTAAGGATTCTGGGGTAGGTTGATGATTATCTAATCTTCTTTGGAGCATATCCCATGCATGTTCTATTCAATTCAAATCTGGAGAGTGCGGAGGTATTGGTAAATGTGGAATACCAAGCTCCTTGCGCGCATTCTCAACTATGGCTGCACGGTGCGGTCTAGCGTTATCGTCTAGAAATTGAAAAATTTCACCGATAGCAGCGTGAAAATTTGGCACAACATTGTCAATGACATGCTTCCTATAGTGTAAGGCGGACATATTCCCAGGACAAATGTGTAGATCTGTGCGCCCGTTGAAACATATCCCGTCCCATACCAAAACACTACCCCCTCGGAATGGATGAACTTCTTGGACATAGCGACGATCACGGGGTATGCGTGGGATTTTCCATACCCTTATTCTTCGAGAATCTGAAAATCGTCCATATCTGGATTCATCAGTGAAAAGGACACTACGCCATTGATCGTTCCAATTGATATGTTGCCTTGTCCATTCCAGTCTTTGACGCTTATGGTCACGGAAC
The DNA here is from genome assembly GCA_910592335.1 of Adalia bipunctata. Taxonomy (NCBI): domain Eukaryota; kingdom Metazoa; phylum Arthropoda; class Insecta; order Coleoptera; family Coccinellidae; genus Adalia; species Adalia bipunctata. The sequence continues at coordinate 9,059,071 of OU342948.1, read as the reverse complement.
TCCTCTTAATGGACGTCTAGAACCTAGATTCACCTCTCTCAAACGTCGTCTGATGGTTTCGATGGAAACTTTGACCCCATCTGCATTTTGAAGAGTATTCCGTAGCATTCTACACGTAGATGTAGGGTTTCTTCTCGCCGAAACGGTGATGGAACGATCCTGAGCAGGTTTTGTTTTTCGTCGCCCACCAAGCCTTGGTCTTTCCAACACGGAACCTGTCTCCCTGAACCTATTCCAAAGTAGAGATATCAGTATCACACTTTGGCTGACTTGGAACCTTTCCGCTACAACAACCTGAGTTAGGCCACCCTGTAGCATTCCGATAGCCCTATTAGCCCCAGCGTTTGTTAATTTACGTCTTGGCATTTTCAGAAAACTCGTTTCAAATCGAAGCCGTTGATACACTGACTTCATTTCAAAATAAGAACATTCATGAAGCATATTATGCAAAGAACCAAACTTCAGAAAAAAGGCGACCAGATTGACGAAATGTCCCATACTGATTTTAATTGGATCGATTCAAGTTGTTATTGAGTTTTAAATGATTGTACAGCGATTTTCCCGAAGATTACATACTTTTAAAAACGATATCCCTAACTCTTGTGAAGCAGTATATTTACCTCATTAAACGTAAGCAAATCTTGGATAATCCTTAAATACGCAATTCCAGATTCGATTCTACCTGCACCAAACAGGAAAACACAAAAGTGGCATGTTGCTGCAAGTGACAGAACTCAGACCCAACTACAACGCATCAACAGACCTTACTTGGAGTTACAATGATTATGGCGACAGATGGGTCAGACAGTCCTTCATTCTACCCAATCTCACACATAGGTATCTCTTATTACGTCTCATTTCCGATAAAATACAAGCTAAACCAAAAATTCCATTCAGATTGGAGTTATTCAAGGAACGGTTTCAGTCCCCGAGCATTTCACAAATGGCATTTTTTCAGGTATTTCCTGAACTTCCAAGCTAAGCGAGGGCTTCGCTACATCAGCGATATAGCAATAGACGATGTTTCTCTAAGTCCAGAGTGTTTCGGGCTGAACATACCGGCAGAAGAATTGAGAGGCTACAACTATTATGATCCAATGGGCAACCATTTGATAGGACGTGAGACCCACGAGCATTTCGTCAACAGAACATGTGAGGTTTTTTTCAAAATGGAAGTAAATTCATATGGTTCATTTCGATTCGTTTTCAGATTACGAAATCGGCACATGTGGCGCCACAGGAAGGTTTGGTCCAACCCCTGGGGATTGCGCCAAGGCTTATAGCAAAACGAAGGTGAAGGTCACGGTAATGTACGAGTCTACGCTAGGAGGAATGCAGAAATGGGTTGTGCCTCATGAAGGATACTATACGTGAGTAACCATTATTGCAGTTTTCCTCATCAGAGAACATTTTTGCAGTTGATTTTTAGCAACTAGTAAGGAGGCATAAAATACCCTTAAATTGTAGCAATGATGAGTATATTATTTAACCTAGTTCACTATGGTGAACCAGAGTTAATCAAAACTCTGCATATATGTGACCCTTTCAGACTCCTAGCCTTCGGAGCTAGTGGCGGAAAAGGAAGCAGCGCACAAGGATCTTCAAGAGGAGCCATGGTACGAACCGTCGTCCACTTGAAGAGAAAACAAGAACTCATCTTCCTCATTGGTCAGGAAGGAACCAACGCTTGTGAAAAGGTTTGTTCAATCAACTTACGATTGATTCTCAAATGATCTTCTTAATCTCCAACAGATGTTGCATTACCACAATAACAACTCTTGTTGGCCTGGTAATCAGTACCAACCCAAGAGAACCTCAGAAACTATAAGAATATTCCTGAATATCACAATTAATGACAGTGGCGGAGGAGGAGGGGGTGGTACTTATATATTTGTGGTAAGTCTTTTCATCAGGGGGTGTGTAATTGCTGACAATCTTTTCTCTCTTCTGAAGCGAAATGGAAGCAAGCATTCCATGCCGCTAGCCATAGCAGCAGGTGGAGGTGGATTAGGTCTTGGTAGATTTATCGATACTGGAAATCAACATGGACAAGCCATCAACATGTCGAAGGCTCCTGTGCCTGGAAGGATGTTTGGCAAAGAGTGAGTTCTTTATCTGAAGGCAATTTACATTTAATTATTCAATTTTAATAAGGTCTTCTGGAGCTGGTGGGGGATGGCAAGGTCAATTCGGATTGGAAATCCCAGTCATGGGTACATCTCTTCTAGAGGGAGGATTAGGAGGAAAAGCCTGCTACAACTCTTCTGATCATCGAGGAGATGGGGGCTTTGGTGGTGGCGGTGGAGGTTGCCGCAATGGAGGAGGTCAGCTTCTTCGAATTCAACCAATACAAAGCTCTAATATTGGGATATATTTTTGTAGGTGGCGGTGGATATGCAGGCGGTGATGCCCCATCCGGTAATACCACTAACGGAGGCGGAGGGTATTCATTCCTTGATCCCACAAGGTCAATGCCTCATCTTTCCGATGCCCATTCCGGCTACAACGCAGGTCCAGGTTATGTCATGATCATTGGTGCCATCTCTGGGTGTGGCTGCGACTACAGGTGCGTGGCCTTGGACGTCAAAAGATCGCAGGTTGCCTGCATATGTCCAGATGGCTGGAAGCTGGACTCTGACGGCAAGATTTGCGTCCGTAAGTTCAGACTTGGCCTTGATGTTAATTATTTTGATGGAGGTGTGTAGGAGTTTGAGAATATGTGTGGAGAGTGGATATAACAGCGTGAGGTTTACTAACTGAAACATAGTATGCAAAATTAGGCTTTGAATTTTTTTATCTTTGCATTCCTAGGATCTTGTGTGAATACTTATTGCGTGGAAAGTGAAAATTGCACTGTTACTGACCCATATAATATCACTGACCTAAGTTTCATTCGCAGAGGGACCTGGACTATCAGATGCAACCACATACGAGGCAGGTTTGGTGATCTTCCTCATAATGATTGTGATAGTTCTGACCATAATACTCGCGATCTTCTGCTTCATGTTGTGTAAGTTTTCGCCATTAACTCTAGCAATATTTGTTTACTTCGTCTTCTTCTCACAGATAACCGATACCAGATCAGAGCATCTGCAAAAATGCGAAGAAAAAAACTATCTGGTCCAGATTTACAACTCAACAGACTGAGGATGACTTCAGATGGCATGATGACCGAGTATAATCCAAATTATGAGTTTGGTGGTGTTGTGTGTACAGTCAAGGATCTCAAAGATATACCCAGGGCCCAGTTGAGACTAGTCAAGTAAGTTTAAGATCTGATTCTTGAGAACATTTTCGAATAACAATGCCTTTCGAAGGGCTTTGGGTCAGGGAGCTTTCGGTGAAGTTTACCAAGGCTTCTACAGACAGAGACCTTGCGATACAGTTGAGATGCCGGTAGCTGTTAAAACCCTGCCAGAAATGTCTACGGCTCAAGCTGAAATGGACTTCCTCATGGAGGCTCTGATAATGTCCAAATTCAACCATGCTAACATAGTGCATTTCATCGGTGTCTGTTTTGACAAACATCCAAGGTTCATAGTTCTTGAACTCTTAGCTGGCGGAGATCTCAAGAACTTCTTAAGAGAGTCGAGACCAAAGGCAGTAAGTGAAAATCGATAACATATTTTCCAGAGTCCCAACATTATTTTCTTTCAGGACAGAGGTAGTTCCTTGATAATGAAAGATTTGATTTTGATATCAATAGATGTTTGCAAAGGATGCAGGTATTTGGAGGAGAATAGATTTATTCATAGAGATATTGCAGCTAGAAATTGTTTATTAACAACGAAAGGACCTGGCAGAACGGTCAAAATTGCAGATTTTGGTATGTCCAGAGATGTATACAGGTGAGCCATTCTTTTTTATGTATCTTAGTATAGATGAAACTGTTGAACCAACTGTTGTTTCAACTCTTTGGAGTGATGTAGGTTGATATAATAGCTTGGTATCTTCTTGTAGGTCCGAATATTATCGAAAAGGAGGCAAAGCAATGCTGCCAATCAAATGGATGCCTCCCGAAGCTTTCCTAGACGGAATATTCAGTAGTAAAACAGACGTATGGTCTTATGGCGTCTTACTCTGGGAGATCATGTCGATGGGTTACATGCCGTATACAGGGTGCGCCAACAGAGAGGTGATGCAGTTGGTTACCAGTGGTGGAAGATTGGATCCTCCTGCAAACTGTCCAGGTGAGTTTCCTGGGTCACCGTGTATGTTTCAGATCATTATTGATTTGTTTTGCAGGACCTATATACGGACTGATGACGCAGTGTTGGCATCCAACTCCCGAACAAAGACCTACCTTTGCTACCATCCTCGAAAGGTTAGGCTATTGCGAACAAGATCCGGATGTTATGAACGCGCCCCTACCAGTTTTTCACCGTCCCCCCTCTGCAGAGAGGGATAGCACCGTTATGAGACCCTTGAATTCGGATGATTCTTGTTTACAGGTGATATTATATACCCTGAATTGTTTTCTATGTATTTAAATTTCATTATGTTCTTGCAGATAATACCACAGTCTTCGGATTACCTCATCCCCAATCACACCACTGTTCCAAATCCAATCGGATCTACATCCTCTGTAGAGAAGCTTCTTCCAGAAAATTCTGACAGCTGGGAGACTTCCTTCATCATGCCCAATTCCAAATCTACACAGCCTCTTTTGACGGAGAACGATCAGACCAAGGAAGAAAATGTTACCGAATCTGTGAGTTGAAATCGAATGTTCTGCTTAAAAAGCTTCAAAATTTTGTCATGAGTTTTCAAATAGAATGTTGTTAAAGAGTTTCGACAACTTGAAATATTTCTGGAAGTCAATACACTTTTGTTTTTGAGCCTTCATCTTCTTTTTAAGCCAAGCTTTTCTTCGTGAGTATCCAAGTTTTTTATACCAAACTTGGTTCACAATAAGTTCGCCAAGCAGACAGCATCATTTTGGCAAAACTAAGGATTTCAAATTTCAATTCAAAACTCTGAACGTTTCTATCTGTACAGCTGGACATCCTTCTGGCCATCAACAACATACCGAATGTGAAGGTCTCTCCAGTGTCTCTACCAAGCAACATACTCAGCAACCATAACAACAATGTTAAGAACGAACCCGTGACCTTGAAGGCTGGTATCTCCTTGGACGCAGGCGCGCTGATCAAGCAATCTTCGACACAGGCGAAGTATGCCAATGTCCCGGCAGGTGGCGCTGTCACGGGCAACGGGGTTGTAGCCAACGGTCCTACCATCACAATCTCAAACAGTACGAAGTCACCGGTTGTTTTCAGTGACAAAAACGAGAAGAACTAAGCTTGATGTGATAACGTAAAATTTAATTGTTAATTTTCGTTGGTTGATGGGGTATAAGCCGAATTAAGAGAGATTACTTCTTCTCTTTCCGTTGGTATCGATGCGAGCAATATTTTCTGTTCCGATTTTAATACTTGATGATGCATTTTGTTGTTTTTAAAAACTTTTTCAATCCTCATACATGAACAAGCGCCTCTCGGAACTGGCGATTTTTTTGAGATCGACAAAAGAGTGTTTTGAAGAGCTATAGAAACTCAATTCTTTCTCCTCAACTCAACGTTGAGTTCTGATGGTTGTGAATTATTTGTAATAAAACTTTTTACCTATTTCCAAGTTGAAAGACACTTCTTCCATTTTTTTCGGTTCTCTCATTATTTGTTCGTATTGGGTCTAGTCTGGCTGGACTGAGACTCTTCATATGCGCATGCTTAGGGGGTGTGCTGCCTTCGAACAGTTGTATTATTGGGGAAAATCAATTTTTTCAGTTATTTTCAGATTAAAATCATCCTCATCTTAGTAATCTCATATTTTTCAAATAATTCTTTCTGTTGGTGCTAAAGTGAATGCAAATTTTATAAATGAATTTTATTCCCAATTTTTACCCACATTGCCTACATGTCCTTGGATACAAAGGCACCTCAGAAACATCGAATAAAAACTTTGAAATTCGAAAAACAGGTACAGCAGCCTCCTCTAAAGCTTTAAAACAACATTACTTGTTTTTGCTTCTTAGCTCAGTTTCAACCCCCAAAAAATTTATTTTTCGGAAAATTTGTTATTGCGAAATTAATGATTTTTTGTTAGTAAAAATAAACTGGCTCTTTCTGTGAAAAGAGGAAAATTCGTCGTCATTTTCTTTGGGGAAATGCGTTCGTAAAGAAACCGATGAATGCAAGAATCCGAATTCAACTGTGAATTTTTTTCCATGACAGAAGAACTGTTTTTCAGAACTTTTATATGTATAGTGAGAGTATAGGATAGACGCTGAAAATATACAACCAAGAATTTTCCATATTTCTACATTTTCATTTCAATATTGAGTATCACTTAGTCGTCATTTCTCTCAAGAAATGTTCTTCTTACGTTTTATATTCTTATTATTTTTAATTTCGATTTTATCGAAGTTATATTGAAACTTCACTGTCGAACTGTCGACTCAATTAGGACATGTATACAAGGTGTTTGAAAAACGGTAGTTTTGAGGAGAGAAGGCTCAAAGAAAATGAATAAACGTTATGAGAACGTTAGGTTTAAACCGATTTTTGAACACCACATTTGCTGTTGTACTGAATCATTGTAAAGACAAACTGTAACTTTCTGTTAAGACTGTCATTTCACCTTAAACATATAAGAAACGAAATGATACTGAAAGCTTTAGTAAATTTAAGAACTGTACATAAAATAAAATCTATAATAATTATGTAACGGGAAAGTGTGCATCCAAGAAATAGTTATTTTGAAACCTAAGCGTTGAATGTGCATGTTAGTTTATTTCAATTGTTACGAATGCTGAGGAGATGTGATGGTCAAGTGGAAGAAGAGGTTTATGATTGTTTTCTTGTGATAAAATCTGGACGTCCACTCGATTTGTTTTTTCTTCAAATATGAGGTTATAAGTTAAGTTAGGTGGGTAAGTTAATTAATGATAAGACTGGATCTGACGCGAATATTTTTTCGACTGATTTATCGTTTCAAAAAAATTATTTCTTTCATTGTAAATTTTGACAATAGAGTTTGTTTCATGTATTTTGCATTGTGAGTCAAAATATATTCAACATACTGTATGTAAGTTATGTTACGTAAAATATATAAGTGTTACTAATACATGGGTGTTTTATTTCTTTTGACAAGATATTCGAATGACCATTTATTTATAGTTAAAATAAAGACATTTATCAAAAGAGGCTGAATGACAGTGTGGGCTGTTTTTGGAGTGCTATAACTTTTTCTATCTATATTTTATTAGAGATTACATCTATCGATCTATCTATTCGTTGGAAGGAAATTCAAAAAAGGCTGCGTCAGAATGAGGGTGCTATATCAACCGTTACTTTTCGTATTTTTCGTTTATTTTCAGAATTAACCTTCATGCGCCATTGGATAAATGTACAGTGACTTGTATAAAGTCACTGTAGATAAATGTACTCCGCCACTGAACACTGCTTTGGTTCCTTATTAGTCATTATTTGTCTTTCTCACATGTCTCGGCACATGTCATCATTGTCAATTATTTCCTACACGTTATCCCTATGTTATTTCCCCAAGAAATCCGATAACAATTAGAATGTAATGGATATATTTAAACTTGATTTTGCTGGATGCATAATTTCGGGAGCTTCGACTTCAAAGCGTAGCGCCAATGCTATGGCTGACCTGGCCTTGATAGTTCAGTTTCAGGAGCATTCGGATTCAGAATTACTCACACGAAGTTCTTGTCGAACACAACAGAATGTACAGAAATAAACTCGCGATTGGGGGGCACTCTCATTTTCGATCTTCTGGATCAGTTCCTACTGATCAGTCCACACGTTTATATCAATAAACAGCGAACTCAATTTGATGAAGGTTGTTTATTCGTGAATAATAATAATTTTGGGAGTTACTAAACCTGTCAAACGTGACAAGTGCAATCTGTGTTGTGTTGTGAACGCATTGATGTTGTTATCGTGCCCTTTTGGCTAATTTTTCTTTGTTTAACAACGAGTTTCGAGGTAATTTGGAAAAGAAAGCTTCATCGATCGACTAACATAACCTCATTTCCGCAAGGGCGTTAATCACAGCATGTTACACTGACCTAGTACCCCAATCTTGGAATGGAAAGGCCAGAAACAAGTCTACGAAAGGCCTTGTCATCTTGTTTTTGATGTTAACATTGAATAAATTGTCATGTGGTTCAATCTCTGTAATTAATTTATGCGTCTCATTGTTGCTATTGATTCAATTGACTAGCCATGAAGATAATTGATTCATATCATTGTTGATTTCATTCTAATCCCAATTCATGAGTGACTAATATGATTTTTATGTAGATACCGGTGTTTTATCATTTGTAAGGTTAAGACGTTTTTTGTATGGGAAGTTGTTTTGTACTATTTCTATTCATAGCTATAATTATAGCGTGAGTACGAATGATGATCTGGAAAATGATAAACCTACACCATCATCATTGCGTCATGAATAACGATGACGTATTTATAATCGTGATCACCTCATCTTTTATCAAAGATTAAGTTCCTCTTTGCTATTAGTTCTTATCTCTGGAAGCTTATAGCATAGCTGATAATGAAACAAATGAGAAACATATCGAGGGTTAAGAAAAATCGAAGGCTAGTTAGTAGGCTTTATATCTAAGCACAACTTTCGTATAGGCATAGACATCCTCAGTATAAGTTCATAGCCCACTAGACCTCAAATTTTTATGAATGCTCGTTGCCAAAGATATGTATTATATCTTTGCTCGTTACATTGTTACTAAAAAGTTAATTCTTTTTCATTACAATGCAGACATCAGACAGTTGAGAAATATCCTTCCCTGTCTTAGAAACTATATTTATTTTGATATCTAAAACCATCAATCTAATTTTGCCTCAACTGTCTCAGAACATCAGCTACGACCTTGGTGGTCAATCAATGTTGCATGTTGTGTACAGTCTATGACCACTTTTACGAGCGATCATCTCAGATTCATTTATTTTTACCTAAAACATGCTTCCGAGCTCTACAAATAAATTCACGCAATGAAATGTAATTTAACCTTCCTTCCTTCTATTCAGAATTGAACATTATCTGTCATCAAAGGCACAATAAACAACATCAAAACTTTGGCTTTCAACTTCAGAGTATTAAAGAATACCTGTGCCAAAACTTTTCTTCGCGCTGAGTGAAATTGAGGAACGTTAATTGGAATTATAATTGTGAAGTTTCCACTCTGATACCGCGTTGAATATTTAAATTGTATCTACCTATTCTTACGAAATGCATTGTTTCATCATCAGTATTAGTTATGATGATATCACGATCTTCTAATCTTATTGGAATTCAAATCGATCCGATGATCAAAACTCAATCGAAAAAGATTGAAAAATAAATCATTTCTGCAGGTCTTGAGTTGATTTAGTGAGGACAAAGGATAGGTCTTCATAGAAAGCTTTCAAAATGATTAGAAATGAACGATTCTCTAGAAATGAAATTTGGCAAAAATGTTAGTCAACAGACCATCAACAAGATTGAGATCTGGAATTTTTTGCAGCAATTTTTCTTATCGTTCGAGACGAGTATAGGTACCACCTTTAGAAGCTCTACATCAGCGCCCTCTCATCACGGCTCAGCACATTATTGACAACAAAAAGGTCATCACTTTCGGGAATATTTGGGCCAACTCTTGGTATTCTTATCATTGCATTCACTTCGTAAAAAAAATACGCAATATCGCGAAAACCTTACAAGAATACAATCTCATATTTTTCCTCTATCTTTTTATCATTAACGGTCCTTTTCTCCCCTTTCATTGCAGAATTTCCCAGACTGAAATGACCAACTGAACCAACCTTCAATAATCCAAAACTAAAAACTAAGGCAGCTTAAAAATGGCAGGACTACCAGGCATACCAACCATCGAACAATACAACAGTGCCTACCCCCAGCTCCACTACAACCAACCTCCATGCCCTCAAAACGGCTACGGCTGGAGTGGTAGTGGATACGGTTGGCAGCTGAGTCCAGACGAGTGGAAAACCAACTCGGTTTATCCAAGTTTGGACAATGTGGACGCTGGAGATGGTGAAGAAGCACCAGAGGCACCAGTCCCTGTCGAAGAGCCGGCGATCTTAGAGCAGAAGGTTACCAAACAGCATGCAGTCGTAAGTTTCTATTTGCTTCATGCGGGTGTTTCAGAAGTCCATACCTGGCGGTATCATCACTACCAGCATCAGTAATTATCAAGGTCTATCCTACCCTTACTTGATCACAACCTTCTTAGTTCTTAGTACCTATTTTAGAAATTGAGAATTCTCATGTATATATTTCTGTTATTTTTGCCTACTTGGAATGTAGCATTTCAACGACACTGTTATGGTGAGTACACATATTTCATAGCATTTTTTTTAAGCACTGATATCGTGCATCCAAATAAAGACTAAACAAAATTGCTTTTTAAATAATATAATACGGAACATAATATTCACAGATTGTAAAGGAAGACAAGTATGCTCTCGTATTCTGTTCAAGCATTAGTTTGTGAACACTTAGTTTTGACATCTTTGGTGGTAAATAAATTATCAACATTAGGCTTGACGTAGAGTGTTTGGACAAACTTCCTCTCTCTTCCACAAGTCTTGCATCTGATGGAACCTACAGCAGAACACGAAGTAACCAGTCCCTCTACCTTGAATCCATCTCCTCCTTGGAGGTATTTGGCTAGCATTTGTTGTGTTGCTGCCGAAGGAGGTACGGCTCCGAAATTTGGTGAAAGAGGGGTTTGAGGACTGAAGTAGTTTTGTTGACGGGACATGGGGTTGTTGGCATAACCTTCCATACCTCTTGGTTGGCAAAACATACCTTGAGGATTCATCCCATACTGGGCGGTTGTTGGTGGTAGTTGCGTGTTGTAATTTGCATAACCTCTTTGCATTTGGGGGCTACAATATTGTGGAGGGGCTGTTTGGGGTACATTCGCAAAATTCCGATTGCCAGGATACATCGTTGCCTGAGTTTGTGGAGAATAATATCCAGGCATATTCATGTTGCCTGGATAAGCTGATCCCGGAGTTTGTGGACTACAAAACTGGGGAGGAGCAGTTTGAGGCACGCCGTGTTGCATTTGTGCGTAATTTCCTTGCATTCCGCCCCGACAACAATATAAAGCGCCTCCCGAATTCATCGCAGGTTGATTCGGTGTGTTTGGTTCTATATAGGGAGTTCCTTTGAGGCAAGCTTCGTTGCAAGGTCCATTTTGGTTCGGAGTGCATTTTTTGGGTCTCAGAGTGCACGTGTGGGGACATTTCACTGGTTGATTGGGTCTGCACTCGTTGTCCTCCCTCCATTTGATTTTATCGATGCCACCGAAGGCGCCACCATCTCCTGCAGATCCTGCGACTCCTATACCTCCTGGGCCTCCACCGGGAACGTTTCCGGTTGCGCCACCTGGACCTCCGGATACTCCACCTGCACCACCTCCAGCTCCACCACCCGCTCCTCCTGCACCACCAGATGCTCCACCTGCGCCTCCATCTTGTCCAGCTTTACCACCTTTTCCACCACCTTTACCTCCCTTTCCCTTACCACCTCCGCCAGTGACATCAGCCGATGAACCTCCTTCTTCTCTACCTCCTCCTTTACCTCCTTTTCCGCCCCCCTTACCTCCTTTACCACCTCCCTTTCCGCCACCCTTACCTCCTTTACCGCCATTTTCTCCATTTTCGCCTTTTCCTTTTCCCATTTTCTTTTTGTAGCTGTTGAGTTCTTCTAAATTGGGCGTTTGACCCTTGAATATGTCTCCAAATCTTGATCTTTTTTTGACTACAGGCTTGTATGCATATTTATTTGGGCAGTAACATCGGCAAGAGCAGAAGTTACAACTGCACCCGCAACCGAAGGATTGAATGCTACTCAATGTACTTGTACAGTAACAACTCATTTTAATCCTACATTATATGGTGTTTTTCACTGGAATTTTGGATGTTTTAATGTGCTAAAGAAGTTGCATGTTATGAAAATGTCACTGTGATTGATGAATATTTTTTTGAATGGCGAAGCACTCTTGGTATGGTAGCTACTGTCATTTCGGTTCTTATCGTTAAATTTACTGATTTGTTTCCTTGGCATTCTTGGCAATATCTATACAGGGTCTTTCACGAGGAACCTCACCCATATTTATACGGGAAACTACTGAACGTATTTTCATGAAATCTAAAATATTTTCAAGGCATGAGCACCTCCGGTTTTTCCGGAAACGACGTCAACTTCCGTTTTTCAAATTAGAACACCATTTTTTATTGCAGAAATAGATTCCTTAGAAAATTTCAAGTTATTTTGATGTAACATTTTTCAGTTTTGGTTGGAAAATTCTCTCTGAGCGGGAAAATTCGAAAAAAAAATCGAAAATAGAGCTCCGCTGAAACAAGAATAACTTCGAGGTTTTTGGATGGAAAATTTTCATTTTTGGGAATTTTCAAGATGTAAGATTGATGTATCCACTTTAAAAATCGAAGTCGCGATTCATGATACAGGGGGTGAAAAAATCGCTGTCAAAGTTAGGGATGACAAAATCGTGAAAAATCAATTTTTCCAAATTAGAACCCCATTTTTTTTATGGCAGATATTGAATCTACGTTAAAAAATAATGTGAGTGTATGCATCACACCCTTGCCCTAAAGTGGATATTAACTCAGAAAATATCCATTTTAGGGCAAGGGTGTGATGCATACACTCACATTATTTTTTAACGTAGATTCAATATCTGCCATAAAAAAAATGGGGTTCTAATTTGAAAAAATTGATTTTTCACGATTTTGTCATCCCCAACTTTGAAAGCGATTTTTTCACCCCCTGTATCATGAATCGCGATTTCGATTTTTAAAGTGGATACATCAATCTTACATCTTGAAAAATACCAAAAATGAAAATTTTCCATCCGAAAACCTCGAAGTTATTCTTGTTTCAGCGGAGCTCTATTTTCGATTTTTTTTCGAATTTTCCCGCTCAGAGAGAATTTTCCAACCAAAACTGAAAAATGTTACATCAAAATAACTTGAAATTTTCTAAGGAATCTATTTCTGCAATAAAAAAATGGTGTTCTAATTTGAAAAACGGAAGTTGACGTCATTTCCGAAAAAACCGGAGGTGCTCATGCCTTGAAAATATTTTAGATTTCATCAGCATCGTGAAATACTTATAAGTGCTGAATTTCATGAAAATACGTTCAGTAGTTTCCCGTATAAATATAGGTGAGGTTCCTCGTGAAAGACCCTGTATAGATAGATGGGGAAATCTGTGAAATTCATGATTTCTCATTATTCTTTCTGGGGTTTTTCCTTGTTGAATCCTTGGTGTCTCTGAGATAGTTTTTGATAGAATCGCTTAGTTTCTGACAAAAGTGAACTGCTTGTCAAACATGTCTAAAAACTTCTTTAGACATCTTGCTTGTCACTTCGGCGTCATCATGGACGTCATCCATCAATCAGTTCATAGGAACGTGCGTTCAGTGAAATGGTGTTAAGGGTTCCCAATAATGTTCGACATCCTTCGTCCACCTTCTTACAATAACTGGACCCCTCGGCGCATCAATGTAGACTCGAATTTCCGCAGGAAACGCACGGATATCATAAGCGTAGAATCTCTAAATTACTGTAAAACCGTAAGAATCTCATCCACGCAAACCGTCTCCAGAAACATGACTTCCAAAGGAGGAAACGGCAACGGTAACAATCACAACGACGGTAACAGCCACAACCCCAGAAAAAAAGACCAAACGATTGGAACACCGATAAACATAAACGTGAAGGTGCTTCGGGATGAGTGCGATTGCTCTTTGAAGAAGAAAAAGAAACCGAAGCAGGGCGATGAGGCTAAAGATTTGGAATGTTTTTGTGCTGAAGGTCTTCCGAAGGTATCTCAGCATGAGTTGCCGCGTCAAAGTGTGCAAGAGGAACTTTTCGGAAGGAAGAATGTGAAAACTGTGGAGGCGACAGCCAAACCTGCTCCAACAGGTCCTTCCAAAGGTTTGTTGCCGAGGAAGGAGGCTACTTTCGAGAAAATGATCACTTATCAGGTGCACGGAAGGGCGATTGGTGATCCGGCTGGTTTTGATTGGACCAGAACTTACTGGGTGAGTCGGGTTAATTGACGGCATGTTGTGGAAGTTTTCGTCTCATGAGTGAATGTTCAAGGGAAGCTCTAGAAATGGTTCAAATGTGAAGATATATCTTCTCATTATATTCTCATTCAATGATCGAATAAAAGGAAGATCGTGTATTGAAGGTTCTTCCTCTACTAGTATGGGCCAGCAGATCTACCTTTTAAGCAGTTTTACTCTAACTTAGTTAGAGTATCCGTGGCTGTGGCCAAAACTCTGACAGGTTACAGCTACAATGTCAAATAGTTCTCTGTGATCTCTGCAGATCGGGCGATTTTATAGGAGAAATGTCATACTTTGATCAATTTTCCTGAAGAAATGGGGAAATTATGGAAAATTTCAATACCAAGCTATTTTGCGTTGACTCTTCCTCTTTCGATCCGTATATTTACATCACGGCCAGGATAACTGCAAAAAAAGTTTTATTTAGTTTAAAATTGCCCTTTTTTCCGAAATTTTCGCGATTTTCGCAAATTTTTTTAAAATACTTCTACATCGCCTAGAGAATCGAAATTTCGCCCACGTACGAATCGATCATTCCTCTTTCCGACCGTGTAAAAATTTCTTTCCTGTATCGAAGCTTCGCTGCGATTTTAAGATTCTTCCGGACCCACTTTTTCGACAGATTCCCCGGGCCGGACCACAGAGTTACCATTTCAGTATAGTAGGTATAGAACAATATATACAGGATCTTTATAAATAATTGTACACACCTTATTGGCCGTAGAAATTCAAGTTTTTGTCGTATATGCAAATTATAAATTAAGCTCTGACCACAACTTATTCATCTGTGCAGAATCAATTGAAAAATATATTTTCGACAAAACGCACTATATCTTAAATTTCTCGCCCTTTCGCATTAAATTATTGCCAAAAACTAGACCAGGGGGGCGAGACTTTGAATCGATACGTCTGGCGTCTAGATTTTTCCCATTTTCAATTGTTGTATTCAGTCTCTCAGGTCCTGCATCAGTTAATGTATGTCGAGTTCGTGGTCTTGTGATGTTTCTGTTGAATCATGGGTTATTTATGCAGAAATTTTCGTTTGAATGTCAAGGTAAATCAGCTGTATGGAAATATTTCGGAGAAAATAGTCTAGATATTTCTGAATCCATGATCTCCTATCAAAATGTTCACCCTGGACAAGCCCATGTCAGGAACGGTCAATTTTTGTTTCGTGCAGGATGTCATGTTTCAATCAAGCGTGCTGAGTCGAGATTCCTCAGACATAACTTACTGCGACACTTTACTGAACAAATCACGAATTTCAACTGTTTATGGATCTTATCTGTATCTATTCAAAGTATCATTCAGTATAAGCTACTAGTAAAGCCCGTAGATCTACCCATTAGGTAGATTCACTCGTGCTGAGTGCTGAGTCAAGATTTCTCAGACATAACTTACTGTAACAATTCACGAAACAAATCACGAATTTTATCTGATGGATCGTATATGTATCTATTCAACGTATCATTTATAATCAAATACTATTAAAAAGAGACGGAGAAATACGGTATAAAAGGAAATTATATGAGTCAAATAAAATAACACCTGACATCTGACTGGCGTTAAATAATATTTACCTTTATTCTTTATCAATGAGCATGATTATCCTCTTAATCATAAATATTTTCTGTTTCCACGATATTTTCGTTGAAAGGATTCATTAAGTTGTATCATTAATTATTCACCTGGATGAATTAGGTGAATTATCAATGGTAGTATGTAGTCAAGTGCATAATCGTTAAAGTGATTATGCCATTAGCAAAATGAAGGGTTTTTAAATAAGAACGTAACAGATTATTCGTATTAAAAAAATAGGCAGAATAATTGCGGTATAAGGCTTAAATTCGCCACAACATCCAGACAGTTTTTCAGAGGGGGGGAAGGAAACCTTTTGATAGGAATTTTTTACCAACTTTATTGGACTACTGATAAGGGAATTTTTGTCCATTTCGAGGTCCAAAGTTTTAAATTTTAGATTTTTTCTCATAGTATCTGCATTTCACAATTCAAGTGGAATTAGGCATACAAATTAAAATTTAGAGTCCTCCCCATGTGACAATCCAATTTCGATTGCAATTCTACAGGATGATATTTTTCAGGAACACTGTCCCTTGTTTTCCTCCAGAACTTTTTTTTGGTGAACCACTGTTAGTTCGAAAAATTGTTAAAAGAAGCATTATTGTTCTACTGAACTTTATGGTTCCTTGTAGTTTTGTCGTATCTGGATCTGCTACCGATTTCGAGAAAAAAATTGTGAACGATTCTATCAAAAAAATCAAAATTGTCATAAAAATCCAATGAGTATAAAAAGAAATCTGAACTATTTAAGTCCAATCCACCTGTTTCTATAATTTTCGTCCAACTGCTCCCTAGTACACCTAGGACACCCTGTATCTCGAAAACAAACAAACATCTTGTGATCTTGTATCTTCATTATTGGGCGAAAAAGGGGAAATTGCAGAATAAAGTTTTTCCACTAAACCTAGCACCCTGAACATAGCCATGCGCGCTTGGAAAAACTCCAGGGACAAAATTTTCGCAGTGTAAAAACACCCGAGACAAAAATTGCTCGCTTGGAAAAACTCCGGTGAAACAAATGTTGCTGTAGTAAAATCTACAGGGAAAAAATTTCGGGATAGAAAAATCTCTGGAGAAGAAAAACTCGTGGAGATAAACTGTGAGGAAAAAATGTTGGGCAGAAAAAGCTCCAGAGAATTCTAATTAGAACTTTAAGAATGAATTGACAATAGGGATGTTGACTATTTTTTGAAAATGACTTTAATTTGTAGATAAGCCCTATACAAAAACGAAAAAAATATTTTCATGGCAAAAATATAGCAAATACCAATAAAAAATGTGTAAATAAAAAATAGTTTTCAAAATTCCCGCTGAAACGAAGTGATTATGATGACGTTACTATACGGTAAACTGTAAACACTAAAATATTTTTTTAGTATTTCAAAAACTACCTTCAACGTGGAAAACCTCAATTTATATGAATTTGTAACATGTGTCAACATCCCTATGTTTCCTAGGAAAATTACCAAATTTTTGCTTACAGGCGAATATCTCGAGAACGAATGAATTTTGGGGTATGGTAAGATAAAAAGGAAATATCTAGAATTTTACGCAGAATTCGAGAGCATAATGAAAAATATAGGGTACTAATCAGAAATTTGGATCTTGTTCTCGTATGGACTTCCTGGTACACCCTGTAGGTACACGCAGATTTCTTCAAGAGACATAAAGCAACAGGAACCTTCGTGTTTTCGTATAAAACATTCTCTTCTTATCAGAAAAGATTCAGAAATACTGAGGGGGTAGCTCTGCCGGATCCAGACAGTTTTTCAGGGGGGCATGAATGGATAGCAATTTTTTACCAACATCATAGGTGTTAAATAATTACAATGAAATTGTTTTATTGAGAATATTAGGGATCGATTGAACTACTAAAAGGGGATTTTTGTCAATTTCGATGTCCCTATATCCGTCAGTGCTATAGCGCGGTCAGGATCTTTGTGGTCTGTGGAACATTTCTTTCTATGGCTCGGTCTATGTTTGTTTTGGAAGCCCCGATACCTGGAAGAATGCTTAATATAATTAATTATGATGTTTTGATTTGATTTATTGAGACTAAAGGTGAATACAGACTATACTGACGTGACGTGGTTACATGTGGGCCTACGTCAAAATAGTGAGTGATATAAAAATGCATAAAAATGCAACACATCGTTCTGTGCGTTCACGTTCATATTAGGCCAATGAGAGCACTGCACGGTCCTGACGTGACGTGGAATCACGTCACGTCAGAATAGTCTGTATTCACCTTAACCCTCGTTTTTCTATTCTATTCCCAAGTGACGCGCGCGGACATGATAACGCGACAATTTTAATAATCTAATAACCCGCCGTTGAGCCTCTCGCTCTCAATTAGGTAATTTCGTTAAACCGCATTTCTTTTATCGTAATCGCGATAGTGTCATCCGTTCGTCGGGCGCGTTTCGCGCTCTAAACGGATCCTCTTCAGTTCATCTCCGTGTTTCGCGTCGGAATAACCCTCGGGAAAAGCGGGTTGTTTGTCGATTGTCGACCCCGTTTATTCTCGTCTTATAAACCGACCTGACATTTGCGCCTCGATCGTTTCCGGCAAAAAATAATCCGTTTTAAGTGCCATTATCGTGGGAATTTCGTGCTTTAAGTATTGTCGTTTGTTCGAATTGAATTGAGAGTGTTTTCCTTTTGGTTCTGACGCGAAAAATCTAGTTTGAAAAGTGGCATTTCGTGAAAATCTTGTGAAAACCTGCGTCTGTTAACTTTTACTGTTTACTTTCAACGTAGGCCACTTCGCAACCGCGTACTTTGATACACCCTGTATATTTTTCCAAACAATAAGTTTTCTCGGGAGAAATGTACCGTTCTTCTATTAGAACGTCAATAAATCGTAAAATCTTCGTATAGTTTTCTTGAGAACCCCGATGTCATCGATGCGTATCGAAAAACAAGTGAAATTCGAAATGGAGTCGGATGAGGCGGTCAAGGAGGCAATATTCGTGAAAAACGTGGTCGGGGTCAATGAAAACTCGAAACAAGTCATTTTTCATTCCCCCAGAGATTATAAATCTCCTAACTTGGGCTCTAACAGAAGTTTGTCGTGGAATCTGTCGAGTTTCGTTGGTAGAAGTCAGAGAATAGGCGATGTTGACGTACACGAGAATGGAAATGAAGACGAGAAAAAAGGCGGATCCACTAACGACCATTTCGAAAGGAGAAAAAACTCCGCTGCTAAGATTAACGGAGGGAAGAACAAGTACTGCTTTAAATTGAGAAGGGATGAAGATGAACCTTTGAAAGTGTTGTTCGAGGAGACTCCAAAGAAAATACTGAAGGTACATGGCTCATTTGGGTTCGGTGCATCTCAATTCTAACATGCCAAAGAGATATTCCTTCAGCCATCAAAAGCAGTTAAGAAATAAATTCCAATTATTCATCGTATATCCTCAAAGACTTGATCTTTTCAAGCTCATAATGAAACGTACTGTGTAAGGACTGAACGAGAATAAATTCGCTATCACAAAAACGCTTATATCTTTTGAACCACTGGACTGATTTCGAAAATCAAACTCATTTTCGAATCATCTAATTCTAATGAAAACTGTTTTTACAATAAAAAAACCAAAACTATTTTTCACAAAATTCATGGCTTTTTTCTGGAATTCTTCCCATCATGCTCCTCATAGTGTTCTCACTTTCTGGGATGCTGTCTTCCACTTTTGCTTGAATTCCGCTAATGTTTTCGTTGATTTCTTAGTCTTCTTCAATTCTCTTTATACCAGGGCCCAATATCTTTCGATTGGCCTGAGTTCTGGGCAATTTGGTGGATTGGCCTCTTTGGGGACCACCTCATTAGCTTCGTACCATTCCTTGGTGGCCTTGCTGTAGTGGCATGAAGCTAAATCTGGCCAAACGATTGTTGACACATCGTGCTCACGTAAAAATGGCAAGAGTCGCTTCTTCAAGCATTCCTCGATGTATATCTTCGAGTCAACAGAGCCTTGGCCAACGAAAAATTTGCTAATTGCTTACCAAACCAGGAATTTTTAAGGAAACTTTGCTTGTTTCTTCACACGAAATTGTTCGTCAACATTTCCACGAGAATCTGCAGTATAAAATTCCTGACCAGGAAGTTGCGAGAAATCAGCCAAGACATAGGTTTCGTCGTCCATCACGCAACAGGAAAAATTTTTCAAGAAATCTTTTTTTAATTTCTTTGCTCTTGATTTCGCTTCTTGCTTCTTCACAGCGTTCCTGTCTGGCACTTTCTGCACTTTGAATGTTCTGAGCCCACAACTCGACTTGTTTTTCTGAACGGTTAACTGCGAACAACCCACTATTGGGGCCACTTTCCGTCCTGAAAGGTTAGGATTCTTCTGAAATAGGCTGATGGCTTTCTTCACTTTTTTTGGGCTATGAAACCCCTTTTTCCTCCCGGTTACTTCCTTGCCGTTAATTGTAAGATCTTCGTTGAAGCGCTTAACAACTCTCGATACCGTTTCCGGACGAACGCGAGCCTCTTTTGCGATTCTTTTGAAGCTCCATTTTTGATTACTTTGAAAAAGTTTCACTATAAATTCTCGTGTTTTCACTTCGCTTGACATTTTGCGACAGAGAATTGGAATATCTATGAAGTAAATGTTCCATGTGTGTGAAGTTGGCCCAGCACTTTTTGATTTTCGAAAAAAATAATTTTGTGCTGAATTGTGCTAGGTTTGTGCTGCTTTGTGCCGTTGAAATTTTTTTTTAATTCCATTCGGTTCTCAAGATATTTCGAAAATCAATAAAATGGGCTAGCCCAGCACTTTTCGAAAAATTGGGTTTTAATGACTGAAATAGTTTGTGCTATACATGTGCTGAGTTGTGCCGTTCAAATTTTTCTGAAAGTTTCTCTAATTTTCCAGAAAATCGAGATTCAAGAAAAAAGTTAGCCCAGCACTTTTGTTTTTTCTTTTCCCAAATATGTGGAAAATTTTGTGCTACATTTGTGCTGTCTTGTGCCGTAAATATTTCCACGAAAATTCCCCGGATTTTCCGGGGAATGGCGAAAATGATAAATGAAGTCAGCCCAGCACTTTTGAATTTTTCCAATTTGAACCTGTTTAAAAAATTGTGCTATACGTAGGCAAAGTTGTGACGTTGAAATTTTCACGAATATCCTGCTAATTTTCCAGAAAATGAAGAAATTAAAAAAAAGTAAGCCCAGCACTTTCGGTTTTTTTCGACCAAAATTGTTTTATCTGATTGAACTACATTTGTGCTGGCTTGTGCTGGTCATATTTCTAGGAAAAACCCTCAATTTTCCGTTTAATTGGGGAAAATATGAAAATTCAGTGGACTTCCTGAAAAATAGGATATGTGGCAACAGTGTGCGTGAAGTTGGCCCAGCACTTTTTGATTTTCGAAAAAAAAATGTTTGTGCTGAATTGTGCTAGGTTTGTGCTGCTTTGTGCCGTTAAAATTTTTCCATTATCCCGTTCGGTTCTCAAGATATTTCACTAAATGTGTGAACCGGCCAGCTTAGCTCTGTTCAGAAAATTGGTTTTCAGCAGCTGAAATCGATTGTGGTTTACATGTATGAAGTTGTGTATTGAGTTGTGCCGTTCGAACTTTCCCGAAAGTTCCTCTAGTTTTCATGTTCTCCGTGAATTTGAATAAAAAAAAGTTGTAACAGCAATTATGATTTTTCTTTTCCCAAATTAATGAGAAAAAAAATTGTGCTACATATGTGCTGACTTGTGACGTTCGAATTTTGGGAAAAAACTTCAAATTGTCTCTTCAAATCGAAAAAATTAAATAAATCAATATATTTGGCGGGAAATCGGATATTAATGGCAACACGTAGCAACAAACTACGTACATGACCGTTGAGGATCGCACAATCTCGCGGGCTTCGATAACGCTGTTGCCGGAGTTCCACTTTCAGAACAGAATATCGATTCCGAATATCCCATTAGTAAGTGTGAAATTTTTAAGGAGGCGAAAATAAAAATTTTTTACGAAACTCATGACCTAAATATTTTATAACAAGGCATTATAAAAAATCACCCATGTCACCCCCCCTTAACTTTTTTAGGCCATTCTGTAGAAATGAAATGTCTTAAGCCCTCTTAATTTTTCTAGCTTAATCGAAAAAATACGAACATTTAAGCGTAAATATGTTAAAAAGTAATAGAATTAGGGATATGATATATTATAAAAAAATGTTCAGAAATAGAATCAAACATCAGGGTGTCCCATTTAAAAAAAATATGTTTTTGGATTTTCTGGGAAACCCTGTATAATAAAAAATATATCGTGCAAAAATTGCATGCCAAATACTATAACTTTCGTATTTGACAAAGTTTTCTACAGAGTGGCCTAAAAAAGTTAAGGGGGGGGGGGAGTGACATTTTAAAAAATCACCCTGTACATCAAGTTCGATCATCGAGCTTTTGAAAGTGATTTTCGCCTCCTTAAAATTTTCAAACTTACGAATGGGATATTCACAATCGATATTCTGTTCTGAAAGTGGAACTCCGGCAACATCAGCGTTATCGAAGCCCGCGAAATTGTGCTTACACTGTTGCGATCCTCAACGGTCATGTACGTACGTTGTTTGTTGCTACGTGTTGCCATTAATAACCGATTTCCCGCCAAATATATCGATTCATTTAATTTTTTCGATTTGAAGAGACAATTTGAAGTTTTTTCCCAAAATTCGAACGTCACAAGTCAGCACATATGTATTTTTTTTCTCATTTATTTGGGAAAAGAAATATCATAAAGGCTGTTAAAACTTTTTTTATTCAAATTCACGGAGAACTTGAAAACTAGAGGAACTTTCGGGAAAGTTCGAACGGCACAACTCAATACACAACTTCATACATGTAAACCACAATCGATTTCAGCAGCTGAAAACCAATTTTCTGAACAGAGCTAAGCTGGCCGGTTCACACATTTAGTGAAATATCTTGAGAACCGAACGGGATAATGGAAAAATTTTAACGGCACAAAGCAGCACAAACCTAGCACAATTCAGCACAAACATTTTTTTTTCGAAAATCAAAAAGTGCTGGGCCAACTTCACGCACACTGTTGCCACATATCCTATTTTTCAGGAAGTCCACTGAATTTTCATATTTTCCCCAATTAAACGGAAAATTGAGGGTTTTTCCTAGAAATATGACCAGCACAAGTCAGCACAAATGTAGTTCAATCAGATAAAACAATTTTGGTCGAAAAAAACCGAAAGTGCTGGGCTAACTTTTTTTTAATTTCTTCATTTTCTGGAAAATTAGCAGGATATTCGTGAAAATTTCAACGGCACAACTTTACCCATGTATAGCACAATTTTCTAAACAGGTTTAAATTGGAAAAATTCAAAAGTGCTGGGCTGACTTCATTTATCATTTTCGCCATTCCCCAGAAAATCCGGGGAATTTTCGTGGAAATATTTACGGCACAAGACAGCACAAATGTAGCACAAAATTTTCCACATATTTGGGAAAAGAAAAAACAAAAGTGCTGGGCTAACTTTTTTCTTGAATCTCGATTTTCTGGAAAATTAGAGGAACTTTCAGAAAAATTTGAACGGCACAACTCAGCACATGTATAGCACAAACTATTTCAGTCATTAAAACCCAATTTTTCGAAAAGTGCTGGGCTAGCCCATTTTATTGATTTTCGAAATATCTTGAGAACCGAATGGAATTAAAAAAAAATTTCAACGGCACAAAGCAGCACAAACCTAGCACAATTCAGCACAAAATTATTTTTTTCGAAAATCAAAAAGTGCTGGGCCAACTTCACACACATAAATGTTCCACATGTTTCTGACGTTCATAACAAAGCTAACTATGATCAAATTTTGATTTATTCTCAATTGGTTCAAGAGATATAGGCGTTTTTGTGATAGCTAATTCATTCTCGTTCAGTCCTTATAATAACGTCAAGGTGTTCAAAACGCCGCTTTTAATCATACAGGAAATGGACATGAAGGAACACACACTCGTAAACTTCCTGCCCGATAATTTCCAATCAAGACGATTGGAAAACTGTCGTAAATCCCATTTCCCCAGATTACCCGGTCGCAATCCCTCTAGGCCATGAAGAAAAAACGAAGACAATCCACGATTTCCATAGGTTCGATCTACAAACACCTAACATCTCGTTTTCCCACTTTCCAGTACGGCGAAAAAGGATCCGGGTTCAAGACCAAAGCGGGCGGTCCGCAGGACTTTTACGCCATCAGAGACCAGCACCTGAAGACCAAATCGCTGTTCGAAGATCCGGAATTCCCGGCCAACAATTACTCCCTCTTCGCTACCGGATTTGCCGACAGACATTTCATCTGGAGAAGGCCAGGGGTGAGTGAAACAATAAACTGCAGAAACCCTGACCCTTCCTTCAGTTGCCACCTTGGAATTTTCTCTTGATTTCTTCAGGGTTTCTTCCAATAAGGTTCTTATATGCTCATTAATTTTGAGAACACTCATTTTTCCTTCAGGAAATCTGCGAGGATCCCCAGCTCTTCGTGGAAGGCTTTTCCAGGTTCGACGTCCAACAGGGAGAGTTGGGAGATTGCTGGCTGTTGGCAGCTGTGGCGAATCTCACCATGTACAGGAGGCTGTTCTTCCAGATAGTGCCAGACGATCAGGGCTTTGGAGATGATTACGCTGGCATATTTCACTTCAGGTGAGCTTCATTCCATGATTTCTGTAAAACATTTTCACTCTTTCTTTATGTTCTACTTTGAAACTGATGACCGTAAGTTTCAAGGAGAATATGACAGAATATTACAGATGTAATCTTTTGATGTACAAGCTTCTTTCCAGGTTTTGGCAATATGGACGATGGGTAGACATAGTTATAGACGATAGGCTCCCAACTGAAGGAGGAAAATTGGTGTACCTTCATTCAACAGAAGAGAACGAATTTTGGAGTGCACTGCTAGAAAAGGCATACGCAAAGTGAGTAAAAGAACCTTTATTTCTAAGAGAGAAACCTTTTCCAACATTTTATATTGAGGAAACGATTTTATTGCGAATTTTCACTTTGAGCGAACCAAGTGAAAAACTGAAGTTGCCTTCCATTTTCTCAGGTTGCACGGCTCGTACGAAGCCTTGAAAGGGGGCTCCACATGTGAAGCTATGGAGGATTTCACAGGGGGAGTTACCGAGATGTACGAGTTGGAAAATTCTCCGCCCAACCTGTTCAAAATCCTGGAAAAGGCTTTCCAACGTGCTTCTCTTATGGGCTGCTCACTTGAGGTATGTGGAAGGCAGATAATATGCCCATCGGTATAAGTTAAAATAGTTCATGAATTTTTATGTTTTTTTTTCTATTTCTTTAATTGATCCACGTATAATTTTGATCGCAACTGTTTTGTTTTGAAGGAAAAGGTATTTTTCAGCTTCTCTCTAATTACACTTAGGCACCTACCTAGTCCACGCGATACTTATGTCATGGTCCATTGAAATCCCAGAGCTTTCATGGAAATTAAACATTGTAATGAATATTTACGTGCAAAAGGTGGTTTTACCGATCTTATCTTCCTTTCATAATTTAATTTAGCGATTACCACTATGTTTGCGGCCTGCTGTTATCAGCTGATATTGCAGTTATCGCTATAAACAGCTCCCCTTTTTCGAGATAATGGATAAACCTTCTAATTAACATAATGCTGGAATTATGTTATTCATGTTGGAAGGAACATACCTACGAGGTACCGCAGGAAAAGCTTCCATAGGCACAAAGTTAGGTACAAAAACAACCGGATCAAATACATACAGAAGGAACTATTATTTTTATTATTAGAGGAAAGTCACCAAATATGAAATAGTATCCTAATATGGAATACCTTCATTTCTCCAAGACTATAAGTAATAAACGCTACACTTGACCATCTTCTGTTTCATTCGGTCTACTAACTATCGTACTCACACCATCGAGTCAGTTGCGCGAACGCTTAACGTGTGGCAGGCGTGTTTTGTTTTGTTGTCGTGAAGAAAATTTTAAAGGTAAGTAATAAATGAGTATTAGAGTATTACCAGCTGTTATGTTTGATACATAAGTGTTATACTATTTAGTATATCGGTATTATGTTTATTTCACCATTTTTTGATCTTTTGTCATTGAAATATTGTGACTTGAAAAAATATTTAGAAGAGTTTGAACTAGTACAAAAATGCAAATATGGACAGTAGTCGGTGTCTTATTATGGAATATGCTTGATGTATGGGCTCTGGGCACATAACGATTGTGCTGGTCCAGAGTTTGATACTTGGATCTGTGACTTTTGCAAGTAATTATGAAACTTCTTTCATTTATCACAATAAGTTATATTCATTTAATTGATCTCAAAGATATTAATATCCATTTTTGTTATTGTTATGTTGATTTATGCTTATATTCCTTATATAGGTACCTATTCCATATTTGGTTACTCATTTTTGATTTTGTTTTTTGTGTTAGATTTTAATGTGATAACAAATATATTTGATGAAAGGCTGTTAATTACTACATATAAATGAATGACTGATTAGTAAAAACATTAAACTGATATAATTAATATGGAGTTTTTTTTATATCCCAAAAACAAAATGGTATTCCATATTTGGTGACTTTCCTCTATTTGTTTTTGGCTCCTATATTTGATTCTTTTATGTTTTTCGATTTTTTACCCGACTATCATAGGTAGATACAGTTCTTCGTTTCTGAGTCACTTTTATATAAGAAGTAAAGGCGAATGCGTGAATCTATTTACTTTGTTGTCATTATCCATGTGATTGGGGTTTTTCGTTGCAGCCCGACCCCAGCGTCCTAGAGGCCCAGACCGACGAAGGACTCATTCGTGGTCACGCTTACAGTATCACCAAAGTCGTGTATCTCAACATCTCCACGCCAAATGTAACGGGAAAAATTCCACTGTTGAGGCTCAGGAACCCATGGGGTAACGAGGTCGAATGGAACGGTCCCTGGAGCGATGGGTGGGTTTTTCCAGACGAATATGTCAATATTGTGGGGACAAATACTGATCCCTGCGGCGCACCACCATTATTATAGAATCAGATTGTGGTGGTGTTATTCAAGGATCATTGTTTGTCCGTTATTTTCTAATATTGAGGTTTTATTCTTCGTTGAATCGAATTCTTCAAATATTTCCAGAGCGCCAGAATGGAGATATATTTTGGATGCGGACAAAAAGAAGCTGGGGTTGATCTTCGACAACGACGGTGAGTTCTGGATGTCGTTCAAGGACTGGGAGAAGCACTTCGATCGGCTGGAGATATGTAACTTGAATCCGGATTCCTTGTCGGATCACGAGTCTCAGAACAAGAAAAAATGGGAGATGTCCATATTCGAGGGGGCTTGGGTTAAAGGAGTCACGGCTGGTGGATGCAGAAACTTCCTGGGTGAGTGAAAAAAATTATATATCACTAAACGGGATTACTTAGGACCTCATATCACATAATATGGATAAGTGTCATAGCATACCTTTTCATTCTGCAGAAACTTTCTGGAACAATCCTCAATACAGGATTACTTTAACCGAAGTAGACGACGATGATGATGACAATAAGTGTACTTGTATCGTGGCCTTAATGCAGAAGAACAGAAGACAAATAAAAACAGTTTCCGGAGAAGAGCTGTTGACTCTTGGTTTCGCCATTTATTTTGTGAGTTTTGGTTTCGATCTAGAAATACTATATCCCTGGCTGCGTTCCACACAAACAGTTATCTCTGTCTTTTCCAGCTCCCCAACCCAGATAGAGTACCGAAACCTTTAGATCTCAACTTCTTCAAGTATAACGCTTCCGTCGCCAGATCTCCGTCCTTCATCAACCTTCGAGAAGTGAGCTGCAGGTTCAAACTGCCACCCGGCACTTACTGCATAGTGCCTTCCACCTACGAGCCAAACGAGGAGGGAGAGTTCTTGCTGCGTGTCTTTTCGGAGCACCAGAACAACATGCAGTACGGTGGTCCCTCTTATTCCATTAGACAAACCGGATCTAACGACGAGGACAACGAGGTTGGCGACGAGGAGGGTGAGGGTTACCGCGGTAGACAGTTCGGTAGATTCAATTCTGGGGGAGATGAGCCTTCTCGTCCTAGCTATCCAGGTTATCCTGGACGCGACCCGGGTTATCCCAGTCACGATCCTGGGTATCCCCGTCACAGCTCGGGTTTTCCGCAAGATCCCTTTACTCAACCCTTCACTTCTATGATAAATTCGTTTTTCCACACCGATCTTTTTGGCGGCAATCCCCAACAGCAGCACCAACCTTCCAGTCCTCACTACCCGGCAGCTAACGCACCTCCATACCCCAATCCACCGCCGTATCCCACTCCTGGCCAATCGCCCGGACCTCAGCAGCAACCTTATGCTTATCCTAACCAGGGGTACCCATCTGGTGCGCCTTCAGGATATCCCGGATACCCACAAGGCGGTTATGCTCCACCACAAGGTGGATACGCTCCACCACCAGGTGCATATGCTCCACCACAAGGTGGATACCCTCCCCAGCAAAGTGGATATCCGCAGGGAGGTTATCCGCAGCAGGGTGGATACTCTCAATATCCTCAGAACCCTTACCCTTCTAGTCCTCAGCCTCAGTACGCCTCTCAGTCCAGTTCTTCCAATAGGGGAGGTGAAAAAGAGTTAGAACCGATAACGAATTTGTTTAAGAAATTGTTTAAGTGAATGATTCGAGTGGCAGCATTTTCAGTATTAAGTTTTGTTCGTGGCGACCTTTTAGTTCAATTCGTTTTTTACCAGTTTCTTGTAAATAAGGAAGTGAGAGGTTTTGAAGATGTAGCTTAATTTAATTTTTTGTAATATTTTGGAGCAAGAATCCTCTCAAAGCAGCTCAACATGCTCTCCATATGAAGATATGGATAATGTAGTTGGAAACACTGGGATTTCAGTACAAAATTCGAGCAGTCTCCTAGTCCAGTTGAACAATCGAAACCTCAGTGCGATTCGATATCGAATAAGCGGCTGGTCTAGTTAAATGGCAGTTTCGATCGTAGTGGGGATGCTTGGATCTCTGTTGCTCTTCCTAGATCGTTCCCACTACAAACTGCCATAAAACTAGACCAGCCGCTATCGATAACGAATCGAATGAGGTTTCGATTCTTCTACTGTTCAACTGGACTAGAAAACCCCAGTGTTTCCAACTACATTATCTATATCTGTATGTATTTAGGTGCTTTGATAAATTTTAAACTGCTTGCGTTTCTGCTATTATGAATTTATTCATTTTCATTATAAACTGCAATCATTTTCATTCATATTTGAATTTTTCTTATGCTCTTTAATTGTGGCTTGTTTTATTGCAAGTGCTTTTCCACATACCAGTCAATTATTTTGAATGCAGTTTCACGCAATACTGTAGCCTTCTATCAATGGTAGGAAGATTATGATAAAGTCTTTTTTTTTCGTTTAGGAGTTATGTATATAAATACTCAATTCATGAACAGATATGTCAGAATACTGACGTATTTTTCTCGAATAATTCTAATCTTGTGATAAATTGATGGACATCAATTATTGTGGAATCAATGATGAACTTAATTAGCAGGGCAGTGAAATTATGAACAAGCTTCAATAATCCTTATTTTTAAGATATTTTTTATGAGATGTTATCGTTAGTTGAACTAATATTGATAATTTTTTTAACATTTTAGGATTGAATTTTACATGTTGCATTCTTGTTGAGCGCACATTGAAAATTTCGATTGTTTAGTTTTTATTGTGGTGCTGGTTGAGATTAAAGATGGGTTAACTTCGAGTTTATGTTTTAAGGTAGAAGATATTGTTCTTCAATTTTAATAATGGCACAAAATTTCGGTATATATGTATTGCTACAACTTTTTCAGATTCAAAATCGACATTTTTTTACTCAATAAGTTTATTCGCTGGTGCACTATTATTTAAAATCTTACTGTTTTGTTATTTTCTATTTTTATTATAATAGCTTTTGTATAAACGCCTTAAAATTTATTATTTATTCAGCAGAATGTTGCAGAGTGTGTTTGTTTATGAGATTTCTGTATTTTATTCTACTTATTGTTGAGAAATAATATACACATTTGGAAAGTTTAGCGGTTCAAAGCATTTTAACGTTATGTGCTCTAACTAGTCGACCTGCGCGTCTGAAGCACTGAGGAATTCCCTTCTTGCAACCTGCCGGACCGAATGTTTGCTGAGTTTGCTTATTTATCGCGTATGTCTTTCATTTAATGCTGGTCGACTGAATGCGAACCGCGAAATTCATTCCAGATCTGCATATGAACTTTATATATTAGCATCTAATATTTACTAACCTTTTCAAAATTCAACGATTGATAAATACGAAATAATTTCCAACCAATAAAATAGTTGAATTCAAAAATCCTTTTTTTTTCATTTTTCAAATATAGCTTAGTTTCCTATTTGAACCCCTTCTTCTAGTGAAATGGATACTTTGTTAAGAATCTGAAAGGTGAAGAATTTTTATTGAATGTTGCATAGGTGCTTCACAACATAGCATGCTCATTGCCCAGGCATATCATTCGAAAACGAAAATTTTTCATTAGGACTATATTTGATTCATCAGTTGTTCACAGTTTTGGTTTTTTGCAGAGAGAATGACGACACAGTAGGATATGGAAAAGTAGATGAAAGGGTAAGCAGATTCACATACATATATTAAGGAGGAAATAAATCAGTTATGTCTTTTCATTCACATGCGAAAATCGTTGAAACTTTCAGATAACCGAAATTAAACTAATTTATAATTAACGCACTAATTCAGCTCGATTCTCAATAGATCACGGGACCTACCCAAGTTACTTCCTTAGAAGCAGCCCCCCCACATAAAATGGCCCCGAAGGTTAGCATGACCCCCATCACAGTGTACGTTGGTTGGTTTGAAAATATTTTGATGTTGGAAAACAAGAGTCAGTTACTCTTATGGTTTGATGAAGCCCCTTCTTTCTTATCAAAATAGAAACGGTATCCTTACTAGAAAAATAATCTCTATTTTTCTCATATCATATTTTCCAAAACGAAGCAACAACCATTCTGCCCCATATTCTAATTTTTGAAATAATCTTTGAAAAACAGTGTTAACGCCACAGAACACAAATCTTAGTAACACTCCAGATAGAACTTACTAATTTATGATATATCTCGAATTTTGTTACTTATTCAAATCATATGGGAGTATTTTGTTTTTGGTATCAGCACAACGCATTCTTCAAGAAAGTTAGTTCTTGAATAAAGAATCTCGATTTGAAATAATGGATATGTTTTAATGTTATCGAGAATTTTCATCTTGTTTTCCTTTCAAGATTTTATCTCAGAAAGACAGTGAGCAAGAATTGAAAAGAAAACAAGCTTCCCTGATAGATTTTGAATCAATCGCTGGTGATGATGAGGAGATAGACTACATGGAGTTGAAAGGATTGTTGGATAAAACATTCAAAGCAGGTATGTCCTCACACTATTTCATAATGATATTGTACCATCTTATTGATTGAATGTTCCTCATACACTTCCCAAAATATTAGACTACAGGCCCGTGTCGAAAATTGATGGGTCATTTGAACCAGAAGGTGACCTATCTAGAACGATAGAAGGACATAAAATAATAAGATTCAGCACTATGCCGTCACTTGTAAGCTGAACAAACTGAGTACAGGTGGCAATTCAAAAGGACAGGTAGACTGGGTACATTTGGGTCATATGACCTTTGACGGCATTCTTACCATCGATAGCTCCATGGAAAATAATAGGAAAACGGTCAGTGCCGTCAAAAAATGATGCGCCATATATTCGGAAAATTTTTTTGATTTTCCGAAAATTTCCATGGTAAAATGGGTCATTTGACTTTGTACGGCATCAGTTTTATACGGTTGCCATACATCTTCTAATCCATTATTCAGCAACGCCGTCAAAAAATCATGCGACAAAAGGAAAAAAATCGAGGGTTGCAACCCCCTCTCTTGCCGTGCTCCAGGGGGTCATTTGAAAAAGTACGGCTTCGGTTCCAAAACATTATCCAGCACTCAAAATAACTATTAAAAATAAGGCCGTCAAAAAAAAGTTGTTCATTTTGATGTTATATCAATAATTATCTTAATTTCATCTTATGCTTGACCCATAAAGCTCTAAAGTCATTTGACCCAGTACGGCAACTTCTTTTTTTACATGATACTTTAAGATACAATTCTTATATTATATTGCCGTTCAAAAGAAACTGTTCTAAAAAAAATTATAGAGAAATACAAAAAGTGAAATTTTTCATATTATTGTAAAAGTTTGGAACTCATAGATTAATGATATATATATAACAATTTTCTACATGTTATCCCTTGTTTTGAATAGTATTAAGGTGAATAAATTAGGAACAAATTACATTTTTATCCAGACCATATCATTTAGGATGATGAAAATTGCGCTACCATTTTAAGGATACTCTATGGTCATTTGATACTGTACGGCATCAACATATTTTTGAAGAGAAAAATTGAAAAAATGACAAAATCATTATACCGTCTGAAGTGTCTATATCATACCCAACAAGTGAAACCGTCAATCCAAGTATCAACAGTTTTGTATACTTTTTGGTTTAAAAAAGGTATACTTGAAACATTATTGATACATATATAATTGATTGTTCACTGTAATAATGTGAATGAAGTGATAGTTATAAATATATAAAATTTTTCTAGAGAATAGTTGATTTATTCATTCACATTATTACATTGAACAATCAATTATATATGTATCAATAATGTTTCAAGTATACCTTTTTTAAACCAAAAAGTAGTCTATACAAAACTGTTGATACTTGGATTGACGGTTTCACTTGTTGGGTATGATATAGACACTTCAGACGGTATAATGATTTTGTCATTTTTTCAATTTTTCTCTTCAAAAATATGTTGATGCCGTACAGTATCAAATGACCATAGAGTATCCTTAAAATGGTAGCGCAATTTTCATCATCCTAAATGATATGGTCTGGATAAAAATGTACGGCATCATTTGTTCCTAATTTATTCACCTTAATACTATTCAAAACAAGGGATAAAATGTAGAAAATTGTTATATATATATCATTAATCTATGAGTTCCAAACTTTTACAATAATATGAAAAATTTCACTTTTTGTATTTCTCTATAATTTTTTTAGAACAGTTTCTTTTGAACGGCAATATAATATAAGAATTGTATCTTAAAGTATCATGTAAAAAAAGAAGTTGCCGTACTGGGTCAAATGACTTTAGAGCTTTATGGGTCAAGCATAAGATGAAATTAAGATAATTATTGATATAACATCAAAATGAACAACTTTTTTTTGACGGCCTTATTTTTAATAGTTATTTTGAGTGCTGGATAATGTTTTGGAACCGAAGCCGTACTTTTTCAAATGACCCCCTGGAGCACGGCAAGAGAGGGGGTTGCAACCCTCGATTTTTTCCCTTTTGTCGCATGATTTTTTGACGGCGTTGCTGAATAATGGATTAGAAGATGTATGGCAACCGTATAAAACTGATGCCGTACAAAGTCAAATGACCTATTTTACCATGGAAATTTTCGGAAAATCAAAAAAAATTTCCGAATATATGGCGCATCATTTTTTGACGGCACTGCCCGTTTTCCTATTATTTTCCATGGAGCTATCGATGGTAAGAATGCCGTCAAAAGTCATATGACCCAAATGTACCCAGTCTACCTGTCCTTTTGAATTGCCACCTGTACTCAGTTTGTTCAGCTTACAAGTGACGGCATAGTGCTGAATCTTATTATTTTATGTCCTTCTATCGTTCTAGATAGGTCATCTTCTGGTTCAAATGACCCATCAATTTTCGACACGGGCCTGTAGTCTATATGTACTTGAGATATTTCTCTAAATGAAAATTCTTCTTGCTCCAAGAAAACATGTGACTTTGATACAATACGATGAATTTGGATTGGTAATACATACTTTTCGTTTCATTGTCCGATTCTCCGTACTTTTTTTGACAGGGTAGTAAAATACTGAATTAAACCACTCTTGTGATTCAAGCAGGAATATCAAACGAGGGTGAGGCACCCATACCTTCAACATCAACAGGTAGCGATGTCCTTTGTAATCTATATAACCTTTGCTGCGGCTTGATCAACAAAAATACAGACGCAGTTGAAAGAGCTAAGACAAAGTTGTTGAGTGGTACGGTTGGTCAAATTGTTGTGTGTGTGCATGATTGTATCATTGCATGAACCGAAATCCTTATAAATTTTATAGAAATATCGCGATCAAATCTCAATTATTCAACCTGTAACTTTCTACATAAAGCATGACCTGTATAAACAAATCAACTGAGTGATGAAAAATAGCATGGATGGATATATGCACAATGAAATAATTACACACCTTACAGCCTATATTTATTGGACGAATTTTTCAAACTAGATTCAAAAACGTTACTGAAGTAATGTAAATCCAATAAATGATAGTATAATCCGTATCAAGAGTTTTAAAAAGCAATTATGCTATTCATTAGCGCATGAAGTGGAGCATCTCTCTTAATGACTCAATTCAGAATTTATTTCTATTCCTGCTCTTAGAACTCAAAGGAGGAACTTTCTCAAAAGAGATATGCAGATGCATGGTGGCCATGTTGGATATGGATTTTTCTGGAAAACTTGGTCGTGACGAGTTCGCTATACTGTGGGAGCTGATGACCACATGGAGGGTAAGAGAGATACAAATCTGTGAATATCTTCTCGATACATGGTTGCTTTTCAGAAAGCTTTCTTGTTGTTTGACGTTGACAACTCAGGAGCCCTTTCTGGATTCGAGTTGAGAAACGCTCTGAGTGCCGCTGGCTACAGATTGACCAACCATGTACTCAACATCTTGATGCATCGTTACGGAAACGAGAATAGAGAGATTACCTTTGACGAGTTCATGCTGTGTGCAGTTAGGCTTAAAACGATGATTGGTATGGCAGTTTTTCGAGACAATTTTTTTATTGTTCTTCAATTTTCTGATGTTCACAGATAAGTTTGAAGGACGACAACGGGAAGAAGTTTTGATCATGTCTAGAGAAGAATGGATGGAAACAACTCTATATTGTTGATTTGGAAATCTGAGTATCGATAAATAACATGCCTTATACTGCCATTGATATATTTTTAAGGTTCAAGAGATTGTGTAACCCAAGCCAAAGTTTCAAATTCCAATATGTAACACATATGTATCTTCATCTCTTTATTCTATTCTCATAAATAAATATTTCACCTTAATTTTCATACTTATTTGACATACACACCTACCGATGCATAGGACCTGAACGTACTGGAAGATTATATACCTGTAAATTTAGTCATTTTGACCTAGAATTTTTCTGACCGTTCGATTTTTTGGATACAAAACGTAATATTATTAAGTATCAAATTGTGAATCACATTGGAACTCCTTGAAGCCGAATAGGTGACCTGTAGTTTGTGGTTTTTGTTCTGAACAGGAAATTTGAGATAAACAATTTACTTTTACTTTCATTTATTGCGACATTCATACATGCCTACTACTCATTCAGTATTTTTTTGTTTTTGTACTCCTTTGAACACATTTTGTAAGGATTTCAGCATATTTCGATCAATATCATAAATTCATATTCAAAAATCCATATAATTTTCATATGATAAAGAATATTTGAAACTTCACACAAAACAATGAAACAATATACTCCATTTAATACTAATTCTCATTGGATTTTGAGTAACAAAAAAATAAAATATCTCAAAGTGACAAGTAATTAAACTGTCTCCAAAAAACAATAACCAATGTCAGTCAATCTTCAATTCTTAGATGGTATCAATTAGCAAAATTTCGCTTTGTCAATAACTAAACCCCATACTCATACACTTTTCTTTGTCATACTATCACATTGAAGCAGAATAAAGTCAATTGAGCTTCCAACAGTTCCAACCAATTTGAGGTTAAGTCTTCACGTCCTAACCCAACCTGAGTTTAAACTGCACATAGAAATAAAAGAGCGACAAAAATTCTGAGTTGTAACAAACCAAAATTACAAACTCATAAAAATCAACCTATTTGTATAAAACCACTACCACTGACCAATTGATGTGATATCTTTGTCAGATTGAGAATTTTTGGCTTCAAATAATGCTAATGAGTAAAGTCAATTTGATGATTTTCAAAGATATCCATCAGTCTAAAGCAGTGACATTTTCACCATTTGTAATCTTGGCATGCCCCACAGTTTCTATGATCATTTTACTTCTGTTACACAATAAACTCTGTGCACTTCTACTTGGTGTGGGAATTTAAATTTCAGTTTAACATGAAGTTTATCATTATGCTCTTCATGATCTCTCCAATTCTTAGATCGGTATCCACACATTGAGCAACGATCTATTTTCGGTTCCAGATGTGATGTTTTCAAGTGCAACGCCAAGTCTCTATTCGAAGAAGAACTGTATGGACAGGAATAACATTGAAACTTTTTGAATTCCAAATCATTTTCAGAGTTAGATTTTGGATGAGCCACTTCAATATGATGTCGCAGTTTGTTTTTTTTCGGAGTTATATAGTTGCACATTTGGCACGCCCAGAAATCTCGAATCATATGAACTTTCAATGTGTGTTCTTTGAGCTCATCTTTTTGAAATGTATTGAACTCACAACATTGACACTTGTAGACATGAACTTTCTCAATATGTTTTTGCAGACTACCTCTATGTGAAGTCACAAAATTACATATGTGGCAACTGTATTTTCTCACTATATGCTTGGTGTTGATGTGGTAATTTAGATAAACTTGCTGGGTAGTCGAGTAGTTGCAATAATAGCAAATGAATTTTTTCTCAATATTAGATGGTTCAGGCCAAAGATATTCACCTTCATCAATGCTATATGACTCTATCTCAATAGCCAATTCACTGAATAAAAAAATCCGTAATTACCTCAAATATTTCAATCAGAAAGAATTCTTACCGTTCTTCATCCAAAGTACTTGAATCCCAACCTGTTTTGCAGTCCATCTGAGCCAGAAGATTACGTTCGACACCTTCAGAATTAGAATCTACATTTCTATAAGAGTTCCCAAAGAATGTGAGATCATCGATTAATTCATTCAAGGTTCTTTCAAACGAATCCTCCTCAGATAAATTATCCGAGGTTTTCATGTTTTTTGTGAAGTTATCATAAAATTCTTTAAATCTAGCTTCTTCACACCTGCAATACAATCATGAAAGATCTTTCTAAATGACTAGTTGAAAACCTACCAATCATCAGGAATATCTCGTCCAGAATTTGATTCGAATGAATTGTTCAGACTGGGAAAAATATCGTAATATTCATCTGTCTCTCTCAATGTTCCTTTCTCATGAAAATCAGGAAACATTTCAAAATTATGAACGATCCTGTCATTTCTTTCAGTACTGTATTCTCTATCTAGAAGAGTACTGGAGATGACTTCATTAAAATATCTAGCATAATTGACATCAAATTTATCCTCTAAGGTTGGAACTTCAAGTCGGTAAAATGATCTAAACATAAAATTGGTTGAATGAAATTTTCATCAGCTCAAAAACTGAAACTTACTCATCTGAATCAGAGTCTTCATTTGGAGTTACCATTGTGTTGTCTGCTCTAGGGTACTCCCAGATGGAACTGCAAGTTGAAGATATCACACAGATATTTGGAATAAATGTAATGAAGGCTGATCTTTTTGTTCACTTATTCAAATCATTGTAGAGCTGTTAGATTCACTTATACTTAATAATGCATAAAATTGCTACTTCGTATTCCTTACCACTCTTCAATTTCAGATAATGGATCCGTACTCGAATTCATCGTTGAACGTTATTTGTTTCTATTACAAATAAGTGTAAGCATCAAATAAAACAAGATAATGTATATTAGATATATTACAGAAGAATTATTCACAAAATATAAAATTACATGACGAAATGACAAGACATAACCAATAAGAGTGACAAACAATAAAAACTAAAAAGTGTCAAAACTCAAAAGCACAGAACATATAATAGAAGAAATGCAACCTGCCCACTAATCTTTGGCAACGGCAGTGACGTTTCTGCAGCGGTCATAGACTACATAAATAAGTGGCAAATGGCGGCCACTAATATTCTATGACAGTTTGACAGATGTCGACGATTCCATTCCTTCAGGGGGGGGGTCGCTGAATGATTTCTTATTCTTCAATATTGTTCCAACAGACGCCAAAATAATTTTATAACCTTCCCCTCAAGAAAAAATTACCAAATTCTTATTATTTTCACTTATTAATATAAAAATTATGAAATAATTCAATAAGCAAAATATTAATATCTTTATTTCGAATAAGAACAGGTGTATTACAAATTATTTATTTTACAATTTAGGCAACTCCATTTAGCAATTTCATGCCGAATGGACAAATTAATGTTTCACTTCTCTATATGAATATTTAATAAAATAATTCAATAAAATGATCATAAAAAATGAATATTCTTCTAATGATATTTAAAACACTTACAGAATAAAACTTTCAAAGAAGCATCAACTTTCGAATTTGTTTATCGTCAGCTTACTATGAAATAGGTATGCATAGGTAAGTCCAAATTGAGTAACTTTACAGAAGACATAAAAAACTGCATATGAGGTTGAACTTGAAACAAATTATAATTTTTTTTATTATAGATTTTGGGGAGTGAGATAATAATGAAAACTCAATTTTCAACTATTGAGGTACAGCTAGCGGATGCCAGCAAATGGCAAAATTGAATATGCATTTTTCATTGTAAGCCGATGATATGCAGTTCTCACCTATATCTTCATTACCCTGCAAAATGATCACATCGAAAGGTCTTCCTATTTCCTTTGGATCCTACAAAAAAATTCAGTTATGTATTTTCAATATACATACTTGATTATATGAAGAGTAAAAATAATTACCAGAAATGAATTCGAATATGCTTTAATATCATGCTCTCATCGTCTCATCACTGATCTATTATTGCCATCATCCCAAAATTTGTATGTTGTTCATCAGGTCCTACAAAAATTAATATTGTTATAGATGTTCCACATTATTGGTAACATGAAAAAATTGCATTTCCAACAAATAGTATCCTCAAATAACTGACATATTACCTTAAGAATAATATAACAGTAATTTTGTATTAAGATTCACTTCATTTTTTCATCTTCTTCGACATCGCCACTTTAATCAATTTACAAATGGCTGACAATCTTGACATTTGTCGGTCCCAACGAATCAACGACATACGATTCTGAATTAGAGTGAGAGGGAAATATGTTTTCTTTCAACATTTGCTTTAAGTGGCACCGTATGTCTTAGTATATCCGTGTTGCCTGGTTTTG
This sequence comes from Adalia bipunctata, assembly GCA_910592335.1. NCBI lineage: Eukaryota > Metazoa > Arthropoda > Insecta > Coleoptera > Coccinellidae > Adalia > Adalia bipunctata. The sequence continues at coordinate 9,019,990 of OU342948.1, read as the reverse complement.
AACTGGCGCTTCACCCCCCTGCTCAAAAGTCTTGAACTTTGAACTAACAGCCATTGGCGTTACAAAAATTATTAGTTCAAGCTGGTTCAAGTTAATTTTATGTTCTGTGTTCTTTTCCATAGAACACCATAGAGAAATTTACCTTTCTCTATGATAGATCACAAGCTGTTCTGTGTTCTCGACCATTTTCAATCAGTGCCGCCAAACCAATAAAGTCTAAACTTAGAAGTTATTCTTACTTATTACATTCATAAAAAGGCCAGACGCTCTCATGAGTATAACAACGGGTACCTACGGTTGACGGTAGAAAAAAAGCTTAGTTTCTTGCTAATTATTTAGATGTCACCACATGGTCGCCGTTCAAAATCAGCAGAATGCTAGCTAGGAGCATAGATGCTTGGTTCAGTTGGGGGAGACACCGAACATCTAATAATTCGGATCTCTCTCTCTCTCTCTGGCTGAAAAAGAGGAGAGAGAGAGAGAGATCCGTATTTATTAGATGTTCTGTGTCCGTTTTCTCTCGCTCCACTCCGGATTGGTATAATAACGAACGCGGTAACTGTAGCAAGGAAATAAGATATCGGTTTGATTCCGGTTATTGGTATGTGGTGTCACTAGCAGTATTAGAGCACTCTAAAGATAGGTATGCTAGATAGACCTGGCTCTATGGTTGATTGCTGATTGGATCCAACCATAGACTCGAAAATTACAGGACTCGCAACATTTTCATCGCCATCTATCGGGGTTTTACACCAACATAAACAATAAATTATTATAAATTTGACTAAGGTACATTCGGGTAATATGGCCCGGGCAAGTTTAAGGCCCACCCGACTTATTTTTCTGTGAGATGACATCTGTGAACTATAAGATGAAGTACTGTATATGTTGTCCTAAATCTGTAAATATGATACAACGCACTTTGCAGTTTCGCGCCTATTTCGTTACCTATTTAATATTTTGTGTTTGGACCGAATTTCTTAATAGAAGTAGTGAATATTCAACATCGAATATTTCAGCTCCAGATAAGGCTACAGGTAAGCCTATAGAATCTATTCATTCTATAGTTATTAGGCATTCTAGACATGGTACAATTTCTGTTGAATTTCGAATTTGCGATGAGAAAATAACCTCAATCTGTAAATGTGCACGGGCGGAAATTTGGCCCAGGAAATTTTATGCGGGGCCAGTGCGAAGAAAGGCAATTAATTATAAAGCCCAGGTTTTGAGGAGAGACATTTTTGAAGAAAACAAGCTAACATCAATTGCTGCAAAAGCAAAGGTCGAGAAAATTAAGGAAAGCTAGATGTTTTCCATTTGTAATGAAGATTTTGAAAGTGACATGCGTATGTGTGCGATTTGTGGCACATGGGTGCATGAAATATGCGTGGGACTAACCGCAGAAGATACTGAAGAATTACAGTGCCCAGATTGCTCATCTTAATGGAAGTATTATGCGTGGGTCATATTTCTGCTTCTTTTTCATATTCCGGGCCATATTTCAGGCAAAGTCGGAAATATGGTCCAATTTTGATGTTTTTGGTTTTGTTCCTAACATGATATGAAGTTTTGTTATTTTCAAAGTTTAAGAGTTCCTATATGTTCATTGATAAATGTTTTTTTTATAATTAAAAATAAAAATGTTTAAATTGTTTTTTTTGTAGTTTTATACTCCGCTAAAGTGAAAGTGGGCCATATTACCCGAATGTACCTTATTAGATGCCGCGGCATTGTTCTTACACCACGAACCTAACCTAATTCCAATGTTTTTCATGTGAGCATGCCGAAAAAAGTCACCACAAGATCTCTCATTCCGAAAATATGCTCATTCGATTACAGATTATTTCTTTCGATTACAGATTTCATTTCATTCGATCTGTAATTTTCGAGTCTATGGTTGGACCCAAAATGGCGGTTTCTGGTATACTCCCCTGCCCCTGTATAGAGCCTTAACAAATATACCTAGATGCAGAACACATCTATGTTTCGATGTTTCGAATGGATATTTTTCTATGGTTTTCGAGTTCAATTCAAATTCGATAGTTGTTTTCTCAACCGAGATTAATTCAGAATCTTCGATGAAACTCGGCTTAGCTTCAGATAACAAACCATGTACCTACCTAGTGATGACTATTCACCATGATATCTACCTACAAACAACGTTTTCTTATATCATGACTATCCCAGGTTCTCACAATGCAAGCTAGTTAGCTTAGGTAGGTCATGAAGTTTTTATCTAGGTACCTACAACCATAGAATTATAAATAGGTATAGAATTATGTGCCTATACAAAGTACAACATATCCACAGATATATACCTATGTTTGATATCCAAAACGTTTTGGTTAAATACAAAAATAGGCAGAATGAGACTAATGAATCGGTGTTATCAATTTTCGAAATTTGAGTTTCCTGAAACTTATTTAGAAAGCTACCTTCACATCCAATCATTTCAATCGGGTATAAATTTTGTAAACCTGCTCAGGACCTCAGGTCAGAACCTTTCCTTTTCCTATAAGATCAAGTAGGTAGGTTGTTGTATCAAAAATAGCGACTTCTATGTAGGTTACCTTGTTACCACTAACCTACTTCTACTTGGGCTTACAAAAATTCAAACAAAATTATTGCTGCTTGGCCAGATAAAAACAATTTCCCGATTTTCTAATGGCACAATATGATAGGTAGGATTCAATTTTTTTTTCAACCATATAAAATTAGAAAATACCAACATTTCTATCCATGGTTCAATAGGAATTTCACCTAATGTTTTTCCCTTCATTTTCATTCACATTCAATTCACTCATATATATTCTCTTATCAATAAGAATCCATTTTATCAGGCGTTGCTAGGTTACGCAGATGCACACAGGCGGTATCTCATAGCAACCGCTGTTCTCTCCCATTGATTGGCGCTGAGTTCTGGCCAATCGTGGTTGGTGACATTTCGCTAGGCAGTATAAATAGACATAAATTATGCTAGTGGCGATAATTATAAAGTATAATGATAGAATATTTGTCCAGTCGCCATTATAATTTGAATCGGTTACCTTCGATGGGTTCTTTACCGATTTGGGTTTTCCGAAGCCTGGTTTCATAAATAATGCAGAAATAATATGTTCTATAATATTGTTTATATTGTTGGCGTATATAAAATTCATAAAGAGTTCAAAACTGAAACTGATTTATTCAACATAATTTATCTTATTTTTTGAACTTCATATATAATGAGATCCAAAAAATATCATCATATACCTACAACCTACCTATTATTAGGTATACCTAAGTATTAAAGAGTTAAAGATTACCCAATTCATAAATAAACTAAAAAAATCCAGTAAAAACTGAAAAGAATTATATTTTGCATAATTTTAATATGTTTCTATGACTCTCTGTCGAAACATTCATAGGCATAGAAACCATAAATTCTATGGACTTAACATATGCGTCCATAGAACTTATAGTTCTATGCAAACGTCCCTAGGACATAGATGTTAAGGTTTCTATGCATCTATATCGGAACAATTTATGACGTGAACCTTCAATATGTCCATTTGATTTTCGACGATTTTGTCAATTTTTTTTTGCTGAAGAAATCGAATAAAACTTCTCATCCTCAATTCGAGTGTTCAAAAAGGATGTTCGAAGAAGAACCTCTATATCCTGTAAACTTGCGAAAAAGTTAGTGAATGAAACAATTTTTCTGATAGTGCTGCACAGATACCGAATGGTAGAAACAGGAGAGATCACTGAGGCTTGGCGGGAGAACCAAATCCGTTGACCTTGAAATACAATACGCTTCAAAGCTGGTACTGGTCACTCCAAGTCCAAGATATACCTTCAGGAATCAGGATGATCGTATCATTTCAAGGCTACATGAGTTCATTTATAAACTGAGAAAGGGAGAATGATCTCCCTTGTTTTTACCCTTTGTCTCTGCTATATTCTTGACGTATCAATTTGCTATGTGATGAAATCTTTTTAGATTTGAGAAGACCACAAAGTGCTCGGGAACAAGGAATCTCTACTGGTAATAAGAAATTGGAAGGTAAGAAAAAACTAAAACAGAAAATACAGATTTGTAGCTAGAAAAGCATATAGCCTTCTTAGCAACAAGCCGCAATGTGGGGCTTGGAAGTATAGAATAGAATAGAATAATTTATTAGTCCATACAGATATCAGAGAGATATACAAGGTGAGTCTTTGACTTGTAAATATATTTTAACTGAAGATTCTTGAGGTCACAAGAAACCTTTTTTTCATTTTCCATTTTTCCGAATTCGGCTCTGTTAAAAAGATATAGCCATTTAAAAAAAATTGGGCTAATTCGTCTCTGATATAATTCTCTGGAATTGATGCAAAGTTCATATTTCTCGATTGAAGTTGAGTTAATACATCTAGGGAATACTCAAGTACTAACCTTATTCGAATGAGAATGTTAAAAACACGATATTTTTCAATAAAAACACTCAGTTTCGTCTAATTATATCTGCCAAATGAAAAGCCATATTTATCCCACCAAAATAAGTTCCTGTTCCTAGTTCCTCCTTCGATTTTCATTAAGATTAGTTTGTGAGCACTTAAAACTTGTTCATATTTTCCTATATATCCCAAAACTATATCGAAAAGAATTGTTTTTACACTAATCGAACATAACTCCATTAAATTAGGTCATAGGATTCGAGGTCAATGACCTAACCTAACCCATTTAACCATATTCTATGAAATCTATTATAGAACGGTTGAGAAGACGATGCCAGATTGTGTTGATTTTCTTTTCAAACAAGGAAGCAATACGTCCTCTATCTTTAACGGATGAACTAACGCAAAGGCACTAGTTTTGTTTACTTTTGGCTGATGGAAATGCTCAGATTCTCGCCGATAGAGCGCTACGATCTTAATTTCAGTCGCCTATAACGGTGCGCAAGACACACCGTTGTTCCATAGACCGAACAGTTGGTCTGTGGTTGTTGAAGCATGCGTATAGCGGCTTGATGGAGATTTGTCGATTTGTTTATTCACATCAGTGAAGAATGCGAACAGTTGATGTGAAAAGATTTTCAGTGAAAGTGAATTAATGTAATAATAACCGTGTATTGTCGAGTTTATAAAATTCCAGGAGGATATTGTTTAGATAGAAACTAATAGATAGATAACTTCCTTGATTAATATATACATATATATAATATACATATATAATATAATATTTATATTAATATATAAAGTAGTTGACAGGAACTAGGAATCGGGAATGAATTAACAGACCTTAGCTAATGCCGACGTTTCGCAAATATATTTTTGCTTCTTCAGGGCTAAAATAGAGATAACATCATTTAAAACCACACAAAATAAAAATTTTGTGAAGACTTATACATTAGAATACATTAGAATACATTAGAATACTATTAGAATACTACTAACAGCATTTAACTCCTACCACCCCAAGCTTCAGTTCACCATGGAAGCTGAGGTGGATGGTTCGTTACCATTCTTGGACGTTCTTGTGAGCAGTCGTGATGATGGGACTTTAAAGACTTGTTGGTATACTAAGCCAACGAGTTCTGGTCGTGTGTTGAATTTCAGGTCTAGTTGCGCGTTTTCTTACAAAATTTCCACAATCAAAAATCTTATCTACCGATCAATTAGTTTGAGTGACTCGGAATTTCATGCCGGAAATTTAGACAAAATTAAGAACATATTGAGAATGAACAACTACCCACCATCTCTGCTCAAAAAGATCATCAACAACTATCAGAATCCCAGTGAAAAGCCATCAGATAACGTTAACACAACTGCTTCATCTCAGTTAAAATATTTAAAATTCCCTTATATACCTGGTCTCACCAATAAGTTTTCAAGACTCGTGAGTCAGTTCTCAAACAATGTAAAGATTGTAACTTATAATTTGTACTCTTGTGGCCGTTTGTTCTCCACATTGAAAGATAAAGATCCTATTTCACATTGTAGTAACCTAGTTTACAAAATACCATGCGAGAACTGCCAAAAATGTTATGTAGGTCAGACAAAACAACTTCTGAAAAACAGAATCAGACAGCACAGGTATGATTGTAACGAGACATTCAGGTGTAAGGAGAATAAGACAGCGCTGGCCGTTCATCACTTTCAGGAGGGTCACCAGTTTAACTTTCAAAATGTTAGAATTTTAGACTTCGAGTCGAACTGGTTAAAGCGTAACGTAAGTGAGATGATACATATAAAATTAAACAATACAGTCAACAACAGAACAGACACCCAAAATCTAAGTTTGATTTACAATAATATTTTACATGGTTTCAAAAGAGTAAGGAATGGCGCGGTTTGATTGTGATTTCTTTTGATTCGATTTCTTTGTATACACACATGTATAAATATTAATTTGTGTGGGCGTGTGCTGTTGCTCGAGAATTTCAGTATGCATTTGTCTTTCGCTGTTTGAACAGTTGATGTCGTATTTTGAAGTTTTATTTTATGAACGAGTTCTTCCGAATTTCTCGATGGTTTTCTGGTTGGTTGTACATTGTTGCACCTTGGGGAGAACATAGTTTGGCTTTGGTAAGTTTCGACTGGTCGTGACGTCTGAAAGTTGTTTTAAACCATTCTAATGTAGTATTTGATAATAAATTTGATTTTATTAATGTTTATTCTAATGTATAAGTCTTCACAAAATTTTTATTTTGTGTGGTTTTAAATGATGTTATCTCTATTTTAGCCCTGAAGAAGCAAAAATATATTTGCGAAACGTCGGCATTAGCTAAGGTCTGTTAATTCATTCCCGATTCCTAGTTCCTGTCAACTACTTTATATTTAGATAGAAACATCGCCAAAGATCATGTATTGTTAAGTAGGTATTCATTTTGCATTAATTTCAATTCAATACGTGGTTTGTATGGGACATTCATCATTAATATCCGAATTTTGTATTCCATTGACATTTTAGTCTTGACAAAGTTGATAAACATTGTTACCTTGTATAGAGTTCATTAATTTGAGCCATTCTGTGATATAGAAAAGGCAATGAAGCTTTCAGATTGTTCTTATGATTTTTGATTTTTTCGTCAAATTTTATCGGGTAAAATTGGGAATAACTCGAAAACGACGCGTTTTATTGAAAAAACATAAGAATACTTTTATTTTCTAAAAAAATTCATTCTTTCGAAAATATGAACCGTTCATCTTTTCAAGTTGTTTTATGGTATTTTTTCGTGGGTTTATGTTTGGGCTACGCTGTAACTTTTATACCAGGAGAAATTTCGAATAAGTTTTGATTGAGGAATATGCACCATGAATGAGTAACCAATCAAACCAAAATTCAGTACATTTGAAATAACGGTTCCGAAGATATGAACAGGAAAGTGTTTTTTTCGTGGATTTTCGACACCCTGTATCTTCCAAACGAAACCGAATTTTGAAAAATGGTATAGGAAAAAAAGTGTTTCGTTTGATGAGAGGAATCTACAGTTAAAATATTTGTACAAGTCAAAGACTCACCCTGCATAGGCAAACCAATAACTGATGCAGGTGCTTGCTTTTGCAGAATAATTCCCTGGCATACCAAGGTCATAAACCTTGTTTGCAATTTTCTAGCCGAATCAAAAGCGACGTTCCTTTTCGATACCTTTTTTTAACTGCGACATAAAACGATTCGCTTCCCTGTCAAAAACTAGAGCCCTCTGTCATTAACCGATTGGTTGCAACAGCAGCGTGAATTACAATGGCTTCAAAGGAAAGAGCAAAATAAAAAATCGATAGTTCATAATTCATTGTATATAATATAAAATTCACAATAATTTTCCATAGCCATAAATTCCGCACGACAATTCACTCTAACGATTTCTTCGTGACCTCAGCTGCCATTATCCTCTCCAAAGGCTGAACATGCCTCTGCACCAAATTGAACATCCTCCTAGCGAAGCTATCGAAAGAATACCTGTGGTTGAAGGCGTCTTTGGCCATCTCACCCAAAAAGTTCTTTATGTGGGGACTGGAGGCCACCTTCATCATGGCCGCAGCGAGCAGATGCGGCTGAGGCTCCACCAAAACCCCCGTGATCCTATTCTCCAGTATCTTCGTGGCGATTCCTTTGTTCACCGCCACGATAGGCTTCCCCAAACTCATGGCTTCCAGCAGGTAGTCCGAACAGATGTCGTTCCTCGAGGTGTGCAGCACCACGCTGGCTTCGATCAGCAAGGTTTTGGTGTGGATCGTTGGGATCTGTCTGAGGACCGTGACCTGAGCCGCGAACCATCGCCTCTTTAACCTCTCTACGAACATCTGGTAGTACTTCCTTTCGTCCACGACCCTGCAGTTACCGGCTATGATCAGATGAGCCTTCTGCTTGAAGTGAGCGTCATCAGACTGACACATCATCTCCTCGAAAGCATCCAGGACCAATTTAAAGTTCGAGTTCCTCCTGAATTTCCCCAAAGTCACGAATAAAACAGATTTATCCGACACGTCCGGTATGATCCTGTTGATATTGATGCCCGGTTCTATCCAAAGCCCGTAGTCCACCAGAGGAATCATAACTTTAGGCTCGACAGCAGAGGGAAAGCTCCTCTTGAAGATCTCGACGAAAGCGGGCGACTCCACGATGACCTCGTCAGCCAGCTTCACCCATCTGGCCTCGAAGAGGTTGGGCACGAGTTGGACGTGGTCGTAGCAGGCCTCCGGGTTTCTCAGGGTGCGGAACTGTTCGATGTAGAACACCTTGTCTCTGGTGAGCATCTTGAGGGCGAACAAGGCTATGAGGTCGACGTCCATGAGGATCACGCAAGGTCTGGGGGAAGGTCGTTTGAGGATGAGGCTCAGGGCGAGGCAGAGTCCTCTGTAAGTGGCCAGGGTGGACTTGAGGAAGCCGAATATGTGCCTGGGGATCCACCATACTCGTTTTTCGATCTTTATGTTTCCAGCCAGCTGTAAAAGGAAGAGGAAGTTTGATTTAGCCTTGGAGAGATGTGCCATTTTGAAGTTTATTATGGGACATGAGTTGATAAAATATGACCAGGAAATCTTAAATTTTCTGCATTGGGAGACCAGCCTGGAGCAGATAATGAAACGTATGTCCCAAGCTGTTCCAGCTGTTGAGTCACAAGCTACTATACCTATTGAAGACTCATGAGGCCCTAGGAAGACATTCAATAGAAGTGTTTTTTTATAGAACACGAGTTTGGACAAATGGGGGAACTGCCGAAAACATAGTTTGCTCTTCTTATCGTGAACAGATGCAGAAGAATTGATACAATTGCTAAAGTTACATCATCTTCAGATCTCCTCTACTTCTTTCGACAAGTCATCTCTTAGTGGCCAGTGGACAGCCTCAACTTTCGAAGCATGCTTGTCAAAAATCTACAATATTCGAAGTATTAAGTGGTGGCATCTGTAATTGTAGCCTGATTTGTTATTTCCCTCGTTTTTTCCCATATAGATACTTTTTCTTCAATTCCAAAGCGTCCCGATTGACACTGTCCCCTGTAAACACTTTCTAAAGGTGCTTATCCTAAACCTGATGACAGTATTCTTTCCTTGGAAGTTACGAGAACTGTATCTGCATATAGAGGTGAAGAGGAGAAATGTTTTGGCATGTTCTACGTGTCTAGTACCTTGATATCGTCCAGGCAGTTATTCTTCTCGTCGACCTCCGAAGTGACCACTGTGACCTGATACCCGGAGGACTCCAGACATTGGGCGAAGTTGACTATGTACCTGTCTTCTCTTCTTCTGGCTATGCGGTCGTGCAAAATTATTATGTCGTGATTTTTGGGCTCGTTTACCTCGGAGTCTGAACGATAAACGTTAAAATCCATCGCGATGTAAGGAAAAATATAAGTACGAGTAATTTACATGTTTGACATATGTCAGATGGTATGTCGGCCAGAGAGTTCGAGGGAAGATCTGTTATAGAAGAATATGGCAGGATTCAATGGTGGAAATGTGTTTTCTGTGATCTCTCGGGTGGTTCAAACTACCTACGTCCTAAAAAACTAACGATATTGAGGGAATACCAAGAAGACTTCCCTATAATTTTCTTCATTTTATCAAAAAATGTTTTCCTCGTTTGACCACTGACATCAGAATGCCTGCGTCTGTGCCTGGCTAACGTAGTTACAACACAGTTTTTGGGCACAAAGCGTTTGGCTGAATTCTTTAAAAAAATCTACTCCAGGACTATCCTGGAAGACTTTTCCACATTTTTCCTTTCATTAATCTTCCTCTCATCGAGTGGCCATTTCGATGACATCAGAAAATTGATAATTGTCCAAGTGATCACGCGTCAATGTTTCTGTTTTTCACATCCGTCATATGACATGTTCATGTTCAGCATCATCATTTTGTGGGGAAAATAAATAGTGCATAAACTTGAAATTATCGTATTCCATGGATTAAGCGTAGCATCATTCAGCGGATGGGCCATTTTTTCGACTAAATTCGCAAGCATCGTTCCATTTCAGGTAAGTCATATTCTGCTCAAGATGGAGCTTTAATGCAGCTTGATTTTTTGAATTGGTAATTACCCGAGTCCCATTGAGTGCTCTTTCTATCTACAAAACGCAATGAGAGTGTTAACACGTTCAATTGAATGAAGGAATCTTGTTACATTTTGGCATAGACCTATTTTTGCTTCCAAAATGGATTCTCTGAGCGAGTATATATGGAATCTAAGAAATCTCGTTCATTTATAGCTTAGACAAGGGTTCTATGAAGCACAAAGTTGGACTAATCACTTTGGACTTCCTATAATTCTTGGAGTATCAGTATAAATATCACTGTCAATATTGGAATGATGCTGAAGACTAGATTAGATGATTCTAAAATTGGTTCATATTTCAGTTTGTGTCCCGCTCATCATTTCCATAATCTTTTAGATACACCATACAAAACCTCAAAGTCCGCAGGAAGACTGAGAAACCAGCAGGTAGTTCGTCAAAATTCGACATCGATCAGCACCGACACTTCCGGTGCAGCCGTACTGACCATCAACAACATACTGAACGGAATCACTGAGTCTGTCAACCGACTGACAGATCTGCAGTACACAGTACCTGATAAAACGAACAAAGGTGATTACCAAATCACCAAAGGCAGTACTCAACTTCTCTGAACTCAGCCAGAGAATCATAAGGAGTTGATTTAAGAGCCCTACTTTCTTGGCAGGTAAATTCCACACCATCAAGCTCTCCAGGACTCCCTCAGAAGCGGAACGCGTCCCTAAACCGCCGGTGGTGAAGATCAGAGCGTTGAGGAAGAAGCTCAAGACCCTATCCTCGAAACTGTCCACCATCGACTCGTCCTGGTCGAACGTTTCGCTGAAGAAGCGAGGCAGGATGTCGGGTAAGGTGAGCGAGAAGAAGAACCTTAAGGAGAAGACGGCGGAGAGGATGAACACGGAGATCATGGAGCCCTTAGGTTCGGCACCGCTGCAACCGGTGAAGAAGAAGCTGAAACCCTACACCAAGAGCCACGTGGATCGCCACTACGGAAACGCCGGCGCTTCCAACAAGCCCTTCGAGTTCTCGCCGCACAAGCTGGTGGAGATTTACCACAACAACGCGGCGAGGGAGAGCGACTCGGAGGAGGAGAAGAACAGGTCGAAAGTTCACGTAAGGGGACATTTTGTGCTTGAGCCAGTGAATGCATAGCTTGGTTGCTTCCTCTAGGTCAAGGTGAAATCCGACAACGTGCCTCACCTCAAGATCCCCTGCCACGACTGCGGCGATTGCAAGGAGATGAAGAACTGCAGCCATATCCGAGAAGACGCCTACGAGGAACCCTACGCTCCGCGTATCTGCGCCAACAATAAGAGCTACGAGCTGCCTACGATCGCCTCGAAGATGAAGCAAGCCGTCAAGTTGGACTTTAACATGTTCAACTTTAAGGCCATCCCGTTCTGTCCCGTCTCGTCGACCACCCCAAGTCACAACATCGGCATCAACATACAGCAGGTCATGAGCATCATCAAGACCCGTCAGCCAGTCCAGGGCATCTCCCCCACCCTGGCGCACAACATCAACCTGGCGGCGGAGAAATTGAACCACGATCCCCTCACCTCTTTCGTGTCCAGCATGACGTCTAAGATGGGGTAAGTGCCTTTGGCGTGAAGCTTATCGGCGATCCGCAGATACTCCTCGCCAAGCTTCCATCATATGGCGTGCCCCCAAGGCTATGTTTTCTGCTAGCTAGTTTTCTCTCAAACAGATCTCTCCATGTAGTGGTCGATGGAGTTTCGTCTGACTCTCTACCCATAAATGCTGGTGTTCCGCAGGGATCAATTCTGGCTCCAACACTATTTCTACCTCACATCAACGATTTGCTGGAAGCAACTTCGTGTCCAGTGCACAGCTACGCGGATGATAGTACCCTCCATACCGCCTTTTTTCTAGGGCTCCAATACCAGCCCGCCAAATCAAAAACGAACGAGGAAGAAATGTTAACAACATAAATATGGACTTGGCGACAATTCTTGAATGGGGATCTAATAACTTGGTAGAATTCAACGCGAACAAAACACAAGCATGTCTTTTCTCTAGAAAAGCCGATCTTACTGTGCCCAGCATAAAATTGTCGGGAGTGACCATACCATTGAAGTCATCCATTTCGATGCTTGACATTACTGTCGGCAGTAACCTTTCCTTGGAGAATCAAGTGAGATCCATTGCTAAAAGTGCATCCCAAAAACTTGGTTTTCTGTTTCGTGTCAGGAGCTATTTCACCTCAGGTCAGCTGCTTATGATCTATAAGGCACAGATTCGACCTGTCCTGGAATACTGTTCCCATATTTGGAGTGCTGCACCTAAACACACCCTAAAACTCTTGGATTCCGTACAAAGAAGGGCAATTCGTCTCGTCGGTGATGCATCGCTTACAAGCTCGCTCACTTCTCTGGAACAGCGTAGAAAAGTGGGCGATCTGTCTCTATTTTATAGATATTTCCATGGGCGATGCTCTTCTGAATTATCAGCAATCGTTCCCCCTCTGGCAGTCTCTTCCAGACTAACCCGTCAAGTTAAGTCTTCACACCCCTTCGTGGTAACTTTGGAGACCTGGAGAACATCTCTCTTCGAAGACTCGTTCATCCAACGAACAGCGAGGCTTTGGAACACATTACCTAGGGAGGTGTTCCCCGAGGCATATAACCTCCAGAAATTCAAGAAGAACACCAATTCCTACCTGCTTGCCCTTGGTTCTCACGATGTTCTCTGAACATTACAGGATATTCCTTCTCGTGAAAACCACAACATAAAAAAAAAATACTTCTTTCTTCTATATAAATAAGGTGTTCACATTACCGTCTAGGTATGGTAAATCCGCCTGTCCTCTGAACAAGTACTCCCTCAACTATCGCCACTTGGAGGAGATGGCCAGAACAGTCCCGGAAGAACCTACGGACGAATGCGAAGCAGGGAACGACGTTGGAGGCGCGTCGGGCGACATGCAGGCGAGGGCTCCCCCAGGGCCCAGTCAGTGGACCGCCGAAAACAACAAGAGAAGCTGCACGTGCGCGCCGACCGCTGGAGTCGATTTCCACCAAGTGTACAATAAGTACCGTAACCATCCTTCGCCTTTCGACCATAAGAATCATGTGAGTCTCTAAATTCGAATATAGATATTACGAAAAGAAGATTTGCGTTTTATTCGGTACTGAACGGACTGGTTTTGAAGTTTTACAAGTAGGAAAAAGTAGTTTTGGCAAAACCTACAATACGTAGGTCAATTAACAATGTAGGTAAGTGAGGAAACCCTGCTCGAGTCGCAAGTAAGTAACCCTCGATGAAAACACGAACGAACGAGAATTTCTCATTGTCATGAGCCAGTTTGCGCAGCCAGAACTCCGTCTCCTTTCTACCCATCATGGTTCCCTTGACAATGGGAATTTTTCTCAGACTGACGCCTTTTTCTTCGCAGTACCCTCGTCACCCGCCGAACACGGCCAAATCGTTCGTTTATCGAGAGTCCGCCACCAGAAGGATGAGACCGGCTACTTGCATGGAAGACCGCTACCAGCAGAACGCAGCAGTCTACGCGCAGGACAACGTTCCCCCTGTATCGCCGCTGAACGGCAAAGAGAAGAATCTGAAGGACGTCTTGATGAACCTTCACGACGACTTCGATGCCATGAACAAGTGAGTTGATGAGGGTCTTTGCTGGTCGTCTCATCTCAGTGAATCTCGACATCTTGCCTAGGTTTCGTTAGTCCATCTATCTTCTGTTGCCGACTCTTCGTCCTTTGAAGTGGGCTTCCTTTTTTCGGAATCTTCTAGCTTTGCTTTTGGCAGCTTTCCGTTACTTCTCCCAGTGAATCAAAGAGGGACCTTCTGATATCAAAGGCGTTCCTCTTGTCTGGTACATTATTTGGATCTGTCATAACCAATTTCGGTTTGTAGGAGGTACGAAGCGTTGTCGAATCAGGTGTCCACAGGAGAGGCGTCTAAAGAAGCAGAGGACGAGCTGCAAGAGCTTGAGACCCAGCTCAATAAGAAAGAAGAAGAAATAACCATTGTTATGAATTTGTACAAGGAGGTAGTGGCCTTGAAGCAGCAGGTGAAGGCGTTGACTAGGCAAAGTGCCGAAAACAACGCGTTTAGACAACAAAGACCCGACGATTTTAGTTCGAGACCTGCCCAACATATCACGAAAATGCTGCAGCAGATACAGCAGTATCATACTTATTATAGAAATGGACAAAATGGTTATCTTAATATGTAGATTAGGTAGTGTGTGAAGATACGTGAAATAAAATTGTTTAGAGGACATTGTTTGGAATTTTTTTCTGACTCAGCTTCTTGCCTATTAGCAGTAGAACTAGGATTACTTCTACTGCTGAAACCCTCGTTAGCATTCGACTTGAGCTACCTCTAGACTCCAGTGTTGTAAGTCTGCAGCTATAGTTCTTTCAGATGCTTTCTATGCTTCTATGCATGTGTTTTCTGATCTAGGCTTTTTTTACAAACCCCTTCTGATTCATTGTCTATCATGAAGCCGGTGTTTCGTACTTGATTAGTTAATCTACCTTCTACATATATGAAAATGTATAGCAAGGATCAATTATTAAAAGACTGTTATGATTCTGAATGTGAGCTTTATACAGGGTCTTTCACGAGGAACCTCACCCATATTTATACGGGAAACTACTGAACGTATTTTCATGAAATTCAGCACTTATAAGTATTTCACGATGCTGATGAAATCTAAAATATTTTCAAGGCATGAGCACCTCCGGTTTTTCCGGAAATGACGTCAACTTCCGTTTTTAAAATTAGAACACCATTTTTTATTGCAGAAATAGATTCCTTAGAAAATTTCAAGTTATTTTGATGTAACATTTTTCAGTTTTGGTTGGAAAATTCTCTCTGAGCGGGAAAATTCGAAAAAAAAATCGAAAATAGAGCTCCGCTGAAACAAGAATAACTTCGAGGTTTTTGGATGGAAAATTTTCATTTTTGGGATTGTTCAAGATGTAAGATTGATGTATCCACTTTAAAAATCTAAATCGCGATTCATGATACAGGGGGTGAAAAAATCGCTTTCAAAGTTAGGGATGACAAAATCGTGAAAAATCAATTTTTTCAAATTAGAACCCCATTTTTTATGGCAGCTATTGAATCTACGTTAAAAAATAATGTGAGTGTATGCATCACACCCTTGCCCTAAAGTGGATATTAACTCAGAAAATATCCATTTTGAGGGCAAGGGTGTCATGCATACACTCACATTATTTTTTAACGTAGATTCAATATCTGCCATACAAAAATGGGGTTCTAATTTGAAAAAATTGATTTTTCACGATTTTGTCATCCCTAACTTTGAAAGCGATTTTTTCACCCCCTGTATCATGAATCGCGATTTAGATTTTTAAAGTGGATACATCAATCTTACATCTTGAAAAATCCACAAAATGAAAATTTTCCATCCAAAAACCTCAAAGTTATTCTTGTTTCGGCGGAGCTCTATTTTCGATTTTTTTTTCGAATTTTCCCGCTCAGAGAGAATTTTCCAACCGAAACTGAAAAATGTTACATCAAAATAACTTGAAATTTTCTAAGGAATCTATTTCTGTAATAAAAAAATGGTGTTCTAATTTTAAAAAAGGTAGTTGACGTCATTTCCGGAAAAACCGGAGGTGCTCATGCCTTGAAAATATTTTAGATTTCATCAGCATCGTGAAATACTTATAAGTGCTGAATTTCATGAAAATACGTTCAGTAGTTTCCCGTATAAATATGGGTGAGGTTCCTCGTGAAAGACCCTGTATAGTAGGTACCTTAGACCATGGTCTAAGGTAAGTACGCATAAAATGAATTTGGAATCAAACAAATTTATACAAATTTAAACTATCTCACTTGAGGGTCCAACTTAAAATGAAAAATTCAGAATTTTATAATATAACGAGTACTAAGAAGGTTAATACTAGAAAACAGGAATATAGTGAAAGGACAATTATAATAGATATAAGTGAGTTTAATTTTATTTAAGGGATACAATACGTTGTTTATTTTTTTTGTATTTGAATGAGGAAGTTATTATTATTAAATTTGATATAAATTTAAATTTTTCAGTTTAATTTAGACCCTCAGGCCTGGTTTCACCAACGATTTTAATCTCGTTTAAGTCAGTAAACCATAATTTTCTGTGGTTTTCCAGTCAAAAATCAATCGGTAATCTCAGTTATCTCGTTAAACCAGATTAAAATGTTTGGTGAAACCGGGCCTCAATTGAGATAGTTTACCGGGCATATCAAAATTGAAATATTTTTAATTGATTTGAAGATTCAAAATTCAATTTATTCGGAATACAAAATCATAGAAGGAATCATAACAGTACCTTCTATATGAAAATGTATAGCAAGGGAGCAAGGTGATCAATTGTTATCTATGAAAATGTATGGTTTACTAGCGATTCACTAACGAATTGACTTACGAAAATTGATTAACAACTGAGTACTGACGAATTACTAGCTTAAAAGCTGATAGCTTGTCTCTGTAACATAGGGGGTTTTAAGACAATCTGGAAAATAAGGGAGGTTCATTTCCTCTGAGTAAAAGAGCGAAAGATCAACAATTGATTGGGTGTCAGAATCGAAAAACGCCTTGCTAAGCCCCAAAGGTGCTCTCATTTGTCATTTTCGACTAAAGTGGGAAAAACAACCGATTTCTTGAATCTACAGACTAATGAGAGAAACCTTGGACTATAAGGTATTGGATGTTTGACATGTGTTCCCTAAATGCAACTTGTTCTGCAATAAATGTGTCACCATATCTTTAATTTTATGAGCTTATACAAAGAAACTGAATGAAGGTTCACAGGACATGGTTATTGTCTCAAAAAAGATGAATTTCCCAAACTTGACCTAAATTCTTGGGTTGAGAAGCTTTTCAATAGATAGCCCATAAATCCGTCCAAAGGCTGGTCCTAAACAAAAAAAAACGAGGGTTGTGAATCAAGGCATATGGAACAAATATTGCAGTGCAAGTGATCGCTCTTATATGGTTAAAATCGATTTATACAACCATTTTAAAGGAGACAGCTCATGTCTTGTGGACAAAGGATATTGAATTTATTTTGTCCAGATGTTGCGTAGTGAGACGTGAGCGTGTTCTAAGAATGCTGAAAGGATTCTTATCACCATCAATCTGTTATATGCCCCTTCACTATTATCAGTAAAATGGTATTTTATGCCTTATCTCACCTGTGCCAAACAGCCCAAACATACACCCCTCGTTGCAGGGTCAGAGAGCGGTCAGTCTCGTCTATCATCGAATAAAACGGTGGTTGTTAGGTCGTTAGGTCGCGAGGGCCAAGGAAACTTCATTAGGAAAGCTTTTAACCCTAATGTAGATTGATGCCTGACGTCGACCAGACACGCGACCACCTCGAAACATGTGTGGCTTGATGATGGGAAGGGGATGGCAGTTCTGTTAACTGCTGGCGTCAGGTATGTAAACGACGGAGTGTGCTAGGGGTGGAAATTGGATGAAATGTGTATTTGACGAGGGATGGGGAGTTTTGTAAAACGATGGGGGGCTGTGCGAGTTTGTGGAACTTTTTTATCGCACTTTCTTGTAATGAGTCAGGGTTCCTTCGAATTTCTACGGCCTTGTTGACCACGTTATTCTTAAACATCGGTTTTACTCAAACGAGAGCTTGTTTTTCCCTGAATCGACATAAGAAATTCAGGTTGACGAATTCAAGCGGGTATTTTGAGCGAGTTCGATAGAATAACGTCAAAGTCTTTCCGAACAATAGATGATCTATGTGAACATGCATCTTCGATGACTAAACATCCTACATGCATCTATGCACCACAGTGTCACTGCAATCTCAATTTCATTTTTGTTCTGTGCTCTGTTTGACATCTCGGCAGAATCGGCCCTCTGTGATGCTTAACTTGATCCTGTGAATTCCAACAAACAACTCGATAATCTGGCATTTGGAAAATCCAGATTGCGAACGGATAAACATCGAAACCGATTCAAGAGACAACACAGGGGGCTATCTCGCCATCGAACTTACACAATTCTCGTTTGTTGGAGATCGTCATCGACCCTAACGAGAAACACAAATCCGAGTGTATATTTCATTGTCAGATTAGGATAATGACAAGGCAATTTGACCCAAAATCTCGATGCTACCTATGGAAGCGGATTTGTGTTTGACCACAGATATATCGACTTCTTGTTTTTGATCCCATTGATTGATGGACGTGTAGGACCGTTTGGTAGCCGATTAAAGTGGATAAGAATCTCGAGTTTTCGGTGTCTGGCCGATTGTTCTTTCCGTTCGTGTTGGGGAGATTATTTCTATCTTGAAATTTATAAACAAGACGTTGAGCCTTTTTTCTCTTATTCTTGTCGGTTCACTCCCATTTATATAAGTAGGTTTCTCTTCATAAGACCAAAGAGTTCCATGAAAAATACGAGAAACATCTATTTTGGGAGTTTTTACCTGTCAGGCTTTTGGTCTTCTCCATAAGATTACGAAAATATTCAAGTTTGCTCTTCAGTGCTCTTCAGAGAATTGCTACTGTCTATACAGTGATACAAATTATCGAAATGAATAAAAACTGCAGTTACATACCGAAGATACCAATGGGTGTTGAAATATTCGAACATATTGAAGAATAATGAAGATAAAGAATCCTTTACACTTTATTTGTTCTTATGACGAACGCAAACTAAATGCCTAATAGAAAAAACGATAAATACCTAATGGTTTGAAGGCATTAAAACAGAAAGACAAGTTAAATAGTTCATTTTTCCGGAAACAAAGCTATTCGTTACCGGATGGACAAATATTTGTAATTAAATAAAGATAGTTATTTTACAGGTTTTCGTTGAGGTAATATTTAATCATGAATTTTTCGGACGATTGAAATGTGTTAGAAGAGAGAGATAAGATAAGGCTTAGAAAAATTAGGAAGTAATGAACTCTGAGGAGTGACTCAGGTCACGACTGTCAATAGGTAAAGATATCCTAATGATTTCTACATCAAACATTTTTGTTGCCATTCGATTGGATTCTGAAACACCATTATTCAAATTTTCAGAAAACGGTATGTCTTCGGTAAATTTCCTAATGCCCATCGGCGAAAATTGAAGTAGAACAATAGCACAACTTTCTTATGTTATTCGTAAGATGCCTAGAATTTTTTCGATTCCATCTTCAGTTTTCTCTTTTGAAGGAGTATTGCTTGACTCTTTTCTCCATTGATTTTGATTTTCCATCTGTTACACCATTGACTGATATCGTCTGCAGCTTCTTGAAGTCTTTTGTGAATTATTTTTGTATTTCTGTGCCTAATTGCTATGCCCGTATCGTCCGCGTATAGAGCAAGCAGGCATCTTGGATTTCTTGGTATATCATGTATGTATATGTTATAGAGTAGCGGTCCTAGTATGGATCCTTGGGGAACTCCTGCTTCCAAATATCTGAGTGTGGAATGAACATCACCTATTTTCACACAAAAGTTCCTATCTCTCAAATAATTTCTTATTATTCTGCATAACTTGGGTGAATAACCTGCGGTTTTCATTTTATATGCTAGTCCTTCATGCCATACTCTATCAAAAGCTCTGGTTACATCTAGTAGTAGTAGTCCTGTGGCTTGTTTATTCTGAAATCCTTCTGTGATATACTCGGTTATTCTTAGGAGCTGTTGTTCAGTTGAATGTTGTTTTCGGAACCCAAATTGTTCACTCGGTATCGTCTGCAGGGCCTCTGTTTCTTCATTAAGTCGTCTGGCTAAGACTCTCTCCACAATTTTTTCTAGGGCTGGGAGCAGGCTTATCGGTCTATAGTTCAGTCATCGAAGTTATTCGGACTGCATTTCGGCCGAAAATAAGTCAAAGAGTGTCCACATCAGGTATTCTATGCATCTTCGTGCCACCTCTAATGTCAAACTATGGATGCATAGGTTTCTATGCATATATGTCAATTTTAATCTTGAGACTACAGAAACATCTCAAATAAAGGGTCTTCTATGCTTTAACCCCATAAACGAACACAGAATACTGGCTATGCTTCAAGCTGAATGTCAGTCTAGGGAAATTGAAGATTAATGGGTGTATTTTGGTGTGAGCTATCGTAATGAATATCTCCTAATTACGCATGGATAGATCTGATTATTCAGGCTCATGATTCATCTAAAACTGATGAATCCATCGCTCGTGTTCTCGTCACCTTTCCATCTGTCTTTGGAAAAATGCTAAAATGCCCCAGTGACTCATGGAGCACTCGATGTAGATAGATAGATATGAGCCTGTCGGTCTCCTTTGTACCAATTACCGGTTGGGAAATAATGGTTATATTTATACACGATTGTCATGCGTTGATTACAAAATTTACGCCGTTAAACGTTGAAAATAATGCGGTACGGGAGACCTGCGGGGTGTGACGGCGTAATGTCGGCAATTTCGAGAAAAATACAGACGGCTGTGCACGATGATAAATCCCGGGCGGAGGTCAAGGGGAAAACTATTGAATTAATTTAATGATAATTGACAGCTATGGACTCCGTTCGTGATTTGTGACGAAACGTTGGATTTTTAGACGTGACTATACTTTGTTGGTTGCGAGAAATTCAAGGAAAATGTGTACAGGGTGTTCCCAAATAGGAGACATGTTCGAAAAGCCCAACTGATGCGAATACTGTGCAAAACAAGCTGTATCTCAAAATCGATAAAATTCACAGACATAAAAAATATCTCGAAATTTAGCGAATTTTATCAGGTTTCAAAAAGGTATGGATGGTCATGGCCAAAAAACTACTTCTTCATGGTCAAATTGACCGAAAACTTGACCATCCTCTCGAACATGTTGTGAAAAAAGCTGCTCCACTCTCAAAGTAAAAAAGTGGTTTAAAAGGTCCAACAATAGAAGGATTTACGCTTCATTCCAATCCGGAGTCCCAAAAGAATGAAAGTTCAATAATGAAAAAATTAGTTCCAGCCCCTCTGTCCAAAGTCCCACCATCAGAAAGACCTCCTCATGACTTACGTCTATGAATCCACGCAATTAGGAACAAATAGCGATCCATTATGTCCGGGAGATAAGATGGCCTCAATGGTGAGGATTAATTAGAATTTATATGCAGCAGCTCGTGAAACCGGCCTAAATGCGGCTGTACACGAGACCGTGTGAGATGATGAACGTACCTTCTGTTCGAGTTCCGAGTTTGATACTCCTTTCGGCGTTTATTTCTGAAATAAGAATATCCAGAGCTTAAGATCACCCCATAGAATACAATGAAATTGTCATTTCTTCTTTGCTGAACCTGTCACAATGGAAGAGGGCGGTTTCGGCATAGTCCGGCGATAAAGGGCACCATAGACGACTGTTTTTTTATGATCTGGTTGTTCAGGACCGAAATTCAATTTGTGGAGAATCTTGAAATTTAAACGACATTCCTAGCAATTTGCTTTCCGAATCAGAGGGGTGAATGAAGCGTCAATGGTTATAGGGAAGATCGGTGTCAACTGTCAATTGTAACAGGTGACATTTGAAACTTTGACATATTTCCTGCCACCTGTTGATCATGGGTCCGAAACAATTAATCCATTGAAAATGATTTCTAGTCATAATGTTTCGATTAAGAATTTGAATGAATCAATTCTGTTGGAGTCCGGTCCTGTGTTTTGTAGCCGTAACGTACCACCACCGGAACGACCGGCCAAATCGCATAATGATGAGTTACGAGACATGGTTAATCCGTGAATTGTGGTAGTGTCAACAAACATGTTTAAGTATCTATTTTGTAGTGTCATTCATTCCACTGTGAAAGAGTCAAAATACCCTTCTCTCATAGAAGCTCATCGCTCGTTGTTCAAGGAACTGGTACCTCCTTATACTATCGACAATGGAGTTTAAAAGGTTCCGCTTGGGTCTTCTGATTGTAATTTAGAGGATGTCAGAATTCAGAATTCGACAGGATTTACTGGAGTCCAAGTATCCTGCCACTCTTGACTAGAACATGGTCCTTCGAGCCGGATATAAGAATCAGTGACATATGAAAAAAAAAAGCGGGAGTTCCCAATCATAGAATATAAACGATCAGGACTCAATCGATGCGCACGAAACTCTTTAAAAAAACTGTGACCACAAATAAAATCAATAAAAAAGCGGCATCCTCCAATAAGCTCGGTTCCATTATTCACCTCTTGGGTCACAGAGTCGCGTGTCGTGGGTGTCATAACCAGAGCGTGCGCAAACCGCGACTTCTCTTCTGCTAATCAGCCGGTCCTACTCCAATCTCTTCGACAGACAAAACTGCTCGAACATCAGCGAGCGCAGTTGGCGCGTGAACGTTGCTAAGTTGACTACGCAACAAGTGACATTACCTACCCGCCCACCACATGGTGCAGTTTCCGTCGTTTTCGAAGAAATCTGAAGGGTGACAGGGCACGGTGACTACCGTAGTGCCATCTGTGGTGCGCCACAGACCGCCCATTCATTCTATGCTCATCTCATGACTTTCAGTGATCCAAACCATTATTTTCCGATTGGATTGAACACTTATCTGTGTTGTGTTTATGAAAAACTGCCCACCCTGAATTCTTATTATAGTGTTTGCCATTTGACCCTTTACAACTCAGAAGAGTGACATTTAAAATAAATACCTGATCACCTTCAACTATGAGTATAACAGGCAGTTAACTTGAACGTAAGAACTTCACAAAGAATATCATTGTCTCAAATGTTCTGGTCGCACCTCATAGTAGACAGTTTTTTCTGAGAACAACAATATTACATCAAGGCTTCTTGAGTCTTATAGACATTTCACAATCGTAAAGAGAGATTAGGGATTTTACAGAATTTCGCGTCACATAAAATTAGATAATCTCTTGATAACGTTACTAATATTTGTACATCGGATTCCGCAGGAAATAAAAAGTTCAACTTATCTCTCTTTGAAATATACCGCCAAAACATAGAATCTATCGAAATTGAAACAATTTTCCTTTAGATCTCTGTACACCAGAGAATAAATGGACTCGAATTCTGTGGCTTTTAAATCTTCCCCGTGATTTTGCGTGGAGCATCGATTCGCGATATTGCCATAGATAAACTGATCTTGTGTCGTGTTTCGTGAAGGAATTGTTGACAGTTGTGAGCCCCAAAGGGGCTATGGATTCCGGAGAGTGTTGTGTTGCCCCTTCGGGAACTGCCAGATCCGACGACCAAATAGTACCAGCTCATCTCGGTGACTGTTGGAATCCCGTTCAAACTAATTCGCAGACCTTCGTTGACGCTTGGCTTCTTCAAATGCAGGTCAGTGGTTTGAAGGGGCTCATTGAATTTTTTTTTTTAAAATGGGGAATATATTATGAGGAAACTCGCCAAGACTGGTGAACGCTCATTCTTGAGCTGAACTGAACTCCCGCTAAAAATTCATGCAAGGTGCATAGAATGCTAGGTGTTGACATTTCCCTCTCATTACCCATCAAAATTTCGATTCGACAGATGTTCTATGCATCTTGGTGTAACGAGTATTTGCAGTTCGGTGATCTTATTATAAATTTTATCATCTTTTGATTGAATCTTTGTTTTTGTCTTACTTTCGGTACGGAAAGTAAAGACATTGATATCCAAAAATAATGCAAAAGCATTTTGTTCTTGGGAAATATTACTATATAAACACACAATAGATGCATAGAATACCTGGCGTTAGCATTGATTGAATTTTGTGTAAGACTTTCTTGTCGATCGAAAATCTGAGCAGGGGTTCAACTTTTCATTTCTCCCGAAAGGGGTCGCGCTATTTTCCATTGCCGCAGTTGCGCCACGACCGCGAAATATTGCGGATTATTCCGGATTATTATGCCATTTTTGATCTACAATTTTTCGTCACGATTTTTAGTTAGGAGTCGTTACACCAGGGTTTCTATGCATCTATGTATAACCACAGAATACCTAACTATTCTGTGATATAACCACAGAATTCAGTTAGGTATTCTGTAATATAACTAGAGCACTATAAACATAGGTATGCTGGATAGACCTGGCTCTATGGTTATTGGGTCCAACCATAGACTCGAAAATTACAGGACTCGCAGCATTTTCACCGCCATCTATCGGGGTGATACACCAACATAAACAATAAATTATTATAAATTTGACTATTAGATGCCGCGGCTTTATTCTAACACCACGAACCTAACCTATTTCCAATATTTTTCATGTGAGCATGCCTAAAAAAGTCATCACAAGATCTCTCATTCCGAAAATATGCTCATTTGATTACAGATTTCATTTCTTTGGATTTAAGATTTCATTTCATTCGAAGGGATCTGTAATTTTCGAGTCTATGGTTGGACCCAGAATGGCGGTTCTGGTATACTCCCCTTTATAGAGCCTTAATATAACTCTATTCATAGATGCATATAGATTCGGGTTCACTCTGTGACTCTGGTTAGCGGGGATGACCACAGACTGTCAAATATTCACAGAACATATGACAATCTGCCGTAGCAGTTATAATACCTGTAAGATCTGGATAAAGACCTTAAGTTGAATACAGACTATTCTGACGTGACGTGATTTCACGTCACGTCAGGACCGTGCAGTGCTCACATTGGCCTAATATTGACGTGAACGCACAGAACGATGTGTTGCATTTTTATTACTTCATATTAGGCCAATGTGAGCACTGCACGGTCCTGACGTGACGTGGAATCACGTCACGTCAGAATAGTCTGTATTCACCTTTATGGTCGGCTTATGATGCTCATCGACATGAGCACATAAACGATAAACAATCAGAAAACGCCGTTTCTGCGACAATAACACCAATAGAAACCCAATAACAACCACATCTGCAGATTATCCCCACGAGATAACAGCCTTTCTTACCTGTACGTCTCTTCTCTCACGGCGTAATCGCAACGTAATAAGATCCATCGAAAGCATCAGATAAAAAGCTACCATTTAAGGTACGCAGCAACCGACCTAACCTCAATCTGAACCCTGGCTGCATTTCCCATGGCCGCTTCTTCAATCTCACTCCTTTTTCTCGGAAGAGCGGCTCAGATAAAACCATCAGATTCGTATCTGGCGGATACTTATGTACTTATACGCGAAATTGTAAAATCAGCAATTTGCCCGTCGCAAAAAGATCATACGCTCTCCTTTAACGGTCGGGAATTTCAGTTTGCGGTTTCGGTTGAATTAAAATTCAAAAAACGCAACGCGCCGATGTTGGAAACATTGTTTAAAAGGTTCATTGCAATTCTGTGCTCTATTACATCGTTGCCGGCTGGGGAAAATCTTCCCAGAAAGAGAAATCTTCTTCCCAGCCTTCATTGGCTTCATTGTTCCTCCTTTTTATGTATCTTGATCTTCAAATCTTGAACGTTGGCAATCTTGGAGCATTCATTGGTATGATGTGGGGTATGCCGTCATCGAAATCTCGGAATTATCAAGTGAAATTCAGGCCGATTAGTGGTTTCAAACGCAGTTTATGGTACGAATTCCACGTACAGATTCATCCATCAAGACTGTAATTGACTGACGTATTACTCATATTATGTACTACCGAGGAAGTCGATGTATCTTCATAAATTCTATGGTTGGCAATCCGCGCTGACAGGTCAATGGTCCTTTACGGTGTTCTGTGTCATTTGCGGTTTGTGAGAACCTAGATGCATATAAAATTCCGCATCGACTCGACATAAAAGATTCTCGACAATATTTTATAACCGAGACTCTACTTCGACGCATTTGATGGGACATCCTATATCTTCTGGTATGCGGTGCGTCCGCGATGACTAATCACGCTCTCGAGCACGTTGTTCATTAACACCTAGAGAACACGACGACCAGTCGGTAGTATCACACGACGGTCACTTCGTTAGCCGGCCATTAACATAACTAATAACCTCAGCTTCGACTTTTTACGCAATACGGTCATGATCTACGCGTCTTAATAATTGGTGCCATTTGTTCGTCGGTCTCTAGAGAATCTAGAGATGCGCCGGACTTGGATTCTTCGGATGCATGGTCACTTAGCACCGGATTCCAACGGCCAATTTGTTCGGACGATCGGTTGAAGCGTGTAACGGTTGATTAACGATATTCGCGGTTTTCAAGGGGAATTTTTGGATTGGAATGTCAATTTTTTTGACAGCTGTCAAAAATACTGACAGCTGTCAAAAACATTGACAGCTGTAAATTTTTTTGACATCTGTCAATATTTCTTGACAGCTGTCAATATTTCTTGACAGCTGTCAATATTTTTTGACAGCTGTCAATATTTTTTGACAGCTGTCAATATTCTTTGACAACTGACAGGGGTCAAAACTAACTCTGTTGGATTGCTGAATCCTAATCTACCTACAAGATGGATCCACTTATAAGATGAATCTACTCACCAAATGGAAGAACGAACGTACGAAAACTCTTGACTTCACGCCATCATAATAATTACGTTGAAATAAAGCGAAAATGTTCAACATTTTGCTCAGCTTTTAGACAGATTCGCATTCTCCAATTAGAGATATTAATTAAAATTTGTTTTTGACAGTCGTCAGCTCCGCCATCATAAATAGCTCACCAATCAGTTCGAGTGAATTTTCATCGCTCCAAATTCTCCAATTCTGTTTGTTGTTTACATAACAATTTGAACAAAATGAGCTTCATCACTGAATAGAATTATTCGATAAAGTTGTTCATCATTTTGCAGTTGTTTAATAGCAGAATCTTTCCATGAAATGGCGTTCCTCGTTCCTACTTATTGTTCCTCGATAAATCAGATAACCAACCAATTCCTCATTCCCTTGGTGGAAACCATAGATTTCGAGTCGCAACAACATCATACGCTGTAGCGATACCATCGTAATTATTCGCAAAAGACTCGACAACATATTCCAATCATAACTGTTTTCCCTTCAATATCAATTGGCTCCGAACCACAGATATCGACCAGGTCTTACTCGCGGAAATACCTTCTTCCTAATACGGCATCAAATCAACTTTTATTGGCGAAATGACATCGTATCTATATTCTTCTATGGTCCGTCGTAATTTATGGTCCAACCTGTGCGCCCCATAAGTTATAATAATTTATGTATTGACGTCCGCATGTTGTGTTATGAGATTTTCCAGCGAACGGGCACAGGTTAAGCCGTTTTGTCTGTCGGCCCGTTCGAGACGCGGGGTAGACGCGTCAGTTCCTCGTACGAATATGGCGATTTCAAGTCTTCGGACGGCGGAGTTATTCCAATTACCGAGGCCATTTCGGTTGACGTTACGGTAAATGTTGATTAGTCGGCGTTTTAGCGAGTGTGTGCGATGATAGAGATGATGAGGAAGAATTCCGAACGCCTCTTCCGTAGTAGGGTAGATCCCTCGAAGGAAAGCTGTAAATCACTCTTTCTTATCAGCGCTTCTACCTATTCGGCCCGTGGGTAATTAGCTTGCAAGTCAATACGGCGCTTCCAGTAGGAATTGGAGAAAGAGCGATTTGTTTTTGAAACGTCACGGCGGCCATAATGGAAATGGCGAAAATGTCATTAGCTGTCATTAAGGTTAAGTCACAGAGTTTTTGCCCGTCGTTAAAACTGAAAAGGGGAGTTAATCCGATTAATGATAATAGTTAATATTACAAGGCCTGTAGAAACGAAGTTTTCCACTGAGTGGCCTCACTGCACGAAAGAGGCGTCACGGATGACGAAAACAAAGCGTCACGACCGCTTCTTACCGTTTGGGCCGAAAAAAGCCGGTAATTGTGTAAATACCGAGGTGTTCACGGACCGGTGGCCACGTACCTCGCTAAACTTGAGTTTCCGACAAGACCACGCTGATAAACAGGCGTTAAGACCCCTCGTAATGCCCCGTTTTCATGCCCATTCGTTCCCCATTCTGTCGGATTTATGCCGCACGCGCTGCTTAATTGCGACGGCTTATCTCGGTCGCAAGCTTAATTAGGTTAGGTATTATTTATCGGCAGTGTTGTAGTGTTTTGTTTTTGGTTTTAAGAGGTGAACTAAACGAGAATTAGGTTTGGAATGAAATAAAGCTGCTGGAGTAGGAGTGAAAACAGGATTTTACGTGTAAATTTCGTCTCAATTTCAGTTATTGAATGGGAACTTTGCAGAAGATCTCTAACTTCTATATAAAAGAAGATTTTAGAGCCAGTGAAGACAATCTTCAGCTTCCAGAGCCTAAAAAATGAAGAGCTAGCGAAGAAGATCCCTAACTTCCATAGACAAGAAGATTCTAGAGCCAGCGAAGACAATCTTCAGCTTTCATAGCCTAGAAGAACCTAGAGCTAGCGGAGAAGATCTCGAAGTTTCATAGATGTAAAGGTTCTTGAGCTAGCGAAGACAATCTTCAGCTTTTATGGCCTAGAAGAATCTAGAGCTAGCGAAGAAGATCTCTAAGTTTCATAGATGAGAAGATTCTAGAGCTAGGAAGGCAATCTTCAGCTTCTATAGCCTTGAATAATCTAGAGCTAGCGAAGACAAGCTTTCATAGCCTAGAAGAACCTAGAGCTAGCGAAGAAGATCTCCTAGTTTCATAGATGAAAAGGTTCTAGAGCTAGCGAAGACAATCTTCAGCTTTTATAGCCTAGAAGAATCTAGCGCTAGCGAAGAAGATCGCTAAGTTTCATAGATGAGAAGATTCTAGAGCTAGCGAAGACAATCTTCAGCTTTCATAGCCTAGAAGAACTTAGAGCTAGCGAAGAAGATCTCTCAGTTTCATAGATGAAACGATTCTAGAGCTATCGAAGACAATCTTCAGCTTTTATAGCCTAGAAGAATCTAGAGCTAGCGAAGAAGATCTCTAAGTTTCATAGATGAGAAGATTCAAGAGGTTGCGAAGGCAATCTTCAGCTTCTATAGCCTTGAAGAATCTAGAGCTAGCGAAGACATTCTTCAGCTTTCATAGCCTAGAAGAACTTAGAGCTAGCGAAGAAGATCTCTCAGTTTCATAGATAAAAAGATTCTAGAGCTAGCGAAGACAATCTTCAGCTCTCATAGCCTAGAAGAATCTAGAGCTAGCGAAGAAGATCTCTAAGTTTCATAGATGAGAAGATTCTAGAGCTAGCGAAGGCAATCTTCAGCTTCTATAGCCTTGAAGAATCTAGAGCTAGCGAAGACATTCTTCAGCTTTCATGGCCTAGAAGAACTTAGAGCTAGCGAAGAAGATCTCTCAGTTTCATAGATGAAAAGATTCTAGAGCTAGCGAAGACAATCTTCAGCTTTTATAGCCTAGAAGAATCTAGAGCTAGCGAAGAAGATTCCTCAGTTTCATAGATGAGAAGATTCTAGAGGTAGCGAAGGCAATCTTCAGCTTCTATAGCCTTGAAGAATCTAGAGCTAGGGAAGACAATCTTCAGCTTTCATAGCCTAAAAGTACCGGGAGCTAGCAAAGAAGATTTCTAAGTTTCATAGATGAGAAGATTCTTGAGCTAGCGAAGACAATCTTCAGCTTTTATAGCCTAGAAGAATCTAGAGCTAGCGAAGAAGATCTCTAACTTCCATAGACAAAAAGATTTTACAGCCAGCGAAGACAATCTACAGCTTTCATAGACTAGAAGAACCTAGAGCTAGCGAAGACAAATTCAAAGGTGGACACACATTATTACGGAAGCTGATAGATAGTATCATGTAGTGCAACTGCGCGGAAGATGGTTTCTGTCCGATGTGTACTCTTTGCACAATTGTTATAAACAATTATTTTGAAAGCTTATCTCGCAAAATGCCCCGATTGAAGGAAAATCTTCCAAGCCAAATTCTATAAAGTCCATCTGGAAGTATAGATCAACAGCTACAACGTTTATATTTTGGATTTTCACGGGAGAGGTAGGAGATTCTTTAAAAACGCTTGAAAGTGCTTTCGAGGCAGATTTGCGCTCACAGTTTGAAGAATTCCACCTTCCTTCGAAACAAACTCACCTTTGAAATCACTCAGTAGTTGGTTCTTACTATTGCAATATCATAGATGGGAAACCATTCCTTTAATGCTCATAACTCGTAACTAAATCGTGTTCTATTCTTCACAAGTGCTGAAATACGCTCCCATTGTTAATATTTCACTCTTAAAATCCATCGAGATGCAGGCACCACACAAAAATGATAGATCACCTGCTATTACCCTTTTGTGGGCAGGCATTACGAATACGTTGATCCGACATGAATACCAAAGAGTACGCAGAGATAAAGAACACCTCATTTGAATGAAAACACCCAGCCGAGAGGATGACAATGTAATTAACTCCAGGTAATTGGAGGCACTCATATACATCAACTTCGGTGATTCACTTTTTAGGTGCAGCACCCCACGGTTTCTATTTCTGACAAAATGCGACAAATATAAATGTTGATGGATAGACTTGGGGGATTGAGCAACGATCCTTTCACTGCAGAAGACCTTCTGAATGGGGGTCTTCGGAATATGCATTTTACGATGTGCAGAGGTTGGAAACAAATGTAGCTTAAGCCACTCTGGGTAGGGAGAGTGTTGATGAGGAGTTATAAGGGAAAATTACCATTGTACCGTTTCAAAAATTGACGATTTTTGTCCACCAAATGATTATTTATTTGGAACTAGTTGGCCCGGCGAACTTTGTTTCGCCTAAATGATACTAACGGTGGATACCACAAATCGTGATAACCAGTGATCAACGGCTTGGTTCTCTGATTTTTGAACTGTCAAATCGAGTTTATTCTAGATCAAGCTCCGATCACCGGTCAACCGGTGATAATGCTTTGTGAAACCCACCGTTGCTATTTTTTCCAAAAGGAGATAAATTAGGCGAAATTGAAGTTCAAAATATACAAAATTTTGATGACATTGTTATTTACATGAAAATAATTCTCTTCTTCTTCTTCATCTCGATACCCAATAATTGTTGAACACAATATGTATTTATTACCCAAATTCAAAAACATGTCAGAAATGAAGAGAAAAGATGAAAATGGACAACCCACGATTGATGCAGATCGTCAAAATCCGATTTACTTAACTTTTCTCTAAAAATTCACTGTTCCACCAACTTGAGATGTTTGCCCGCTTTTTGATCTGGTAATAGTCTTCCATGTTATTATAAGTTCCATGCAAATTATACTGTAATTGTAAACATCGCCATCTTATGGCGATAATATCAAATATATTACCTTCACGACTACGCTACAGTGTCTAGATAAGAGCCATTAACCGTAGCGACACCTAGTGGCCTTATTCAAAAGAAGGAATCGAAGTTTTCGTAGTTTTAGTGTTTTTTATAATAACCAGGCCGTAGACGAATCCATAAATGAAGTTTCATAACAGACAGTCCATCCGATCTCGAGTTATAAATGGTGTAACCAACAACTTTGTTTTAAGTATAAAGATTGAATGTTTACCACCTTATATCTCATATTTTCAATGTTTGATTGAACACAATCCCCAGGGTGGAGCTTTCGTATAATCGGAATGATTTGGCAGGAAGTAAATGAATGAAAAAAGTCAAATGCTAATCCTCCGCATACGTGTATAAGCCCGTGAAACGTGGTACCAGAAAGGTAGCACCCAGTAGGTACCACATCATCAACAACTAGGCTTAATACAGAGATAACCGAGTTGACACCACAGGTGCCATAAGAATCGGGCGAACAGCATGGGGGCGGGGTAAGAACCATGTGCAATAAGCCGGAGTCGACATCTAATTTCAGTTATTTATCGAGTGGCGTTATTACCAGCGCCTCCCGCAGACTTATACAATATCTTTGGCGTTGGTTGCATTCTTCCTTCACCGCAATCCCCTGTATTGCTGCGGATGTCGGATGCACTTTTGCGACTAGGGATGTCGACACTCACCTGTCGATGTTTTCGTCAATCCTATATTTTGAACCGTCTACATAACATCTCAATATGAATTGGGAATTGGGTTGGAACTTTTGAATCATAGTTGAGAATGCGCGCGAGGAGCTTGGTATTCCATATTTACCAATACCTCCGCACTCACCAGATTTGAATTGCATAAAACATGCATGGGATATGCTCCAAAGAAGATTAGATAATCATCAACTTACCCCAAAATCCTTAAATGATCGAGAGAGCTTCTGCCCCGTTTATGGAACCAAATTCCTCAAGAAATGTTCAACAACCTCGTGTGTAGTATGCAAAGAAGATGTCAAGCTGTTATTGATGCCCGTGGAGGCCATACATTGTATTGATAGTCTTAAAATGCTTGAATTCTCTGGGAATAAAATTTCGTTATTTTACTCGATTTTTCTTCACTAATAGGTATACGCTGCAGACCTACAGGCTCAAATTAATTTGCAACTTGTAATCACATTAATATGAATTTTCATCACAAAAATCTTATTTCAACTATTTTTTTTTGCAATTTGAGTCAATATCCCTAACTCATGTGGAGCAGTTTATTTCGATACTTTCCTAGAGGAAATCATGTTTTATTGAACCCTGAATTCTTGCGCTTTCATTGAAACACCCTTTATGAGTTCGATTACGCGTGTATTATTCTATGTTAATATCGATGAAGCTGTATTTCCAAAGAATTCATGCTTCCGCAAGATCGATACATCGTTGGCATCCTTAGCTGCTGAGGATGCCCTGCTAGAAGCCTGCCCCTTGCACGTTTGAACTCTAGCTGCAATTTGCGCTGGAATTACCGCACTGACATTATTTTGTGAGCTATTTTACTATTATTATTTACTGTTGTTACCACCGCCAGCCAGACTCCGAGTTTTACCCGGATGATTAATTAAAGTTGCATGAATATTATTTTCATTTCTCGAGAACGTGAAACGCACGTTTTGAACGGTTTCAGGAATTATTGCATCGTGAAATAAGAAGATTGGTTCGACATGCCGATACTTGAAGATTTTTCTTGGCGCCATTGGATTTGGCATGGAAAAACAGTTGGCGTACGTTCTGAATGAAGAGTGCATTAGTTTTCAACTCGAGAATATGCAGATCTTGCGTTTGTATATGCCAACTACTTTCAATATCGAAACACCCTTTGCAATGGTTACACGTGACAGGAAAAGATCAGTGGACTACTAATACCGAATAGACAAAAGGTCATCCATATGGTATCTACTCTGAAGGATCAAAATCTGTCGAGGGAACCGGCATAGGCTTAGACCATAGAAAGAGGAGACACAGCATCTCATTCATAAATTCGAGGATTGATGAACCTAAAATCAGTTTCTAATCGAATCAAGCTATCCGAATTCAATTTTTTCCCGTAGAGTGGTCAATTATGTCGCATAGTAAACTCAAGTTATTATTCTACCCTTATCCAAAAATTTAATCATGATTACTCCACGGCAATCCCAAAAAACTGAAGCAAGAACTTTTCCAGCTGATTTTTTGGACACGAAACTTCTTAGGTCTTGGAGAACCAGAGTGTCGCCTTTCCATCGATTGTTGCTTTGTTTCTGGATCGTAGAAATGTACTCAAGTGTCATCCATAGTAACAATTATGTTCAAGAAGTCTTCATCGTTTTCAAATCGAGCACAGATGGAACGCGATGCTTCTACCCTTGCATGCTTTTGGTCAACATTCAAACATTTGGGGATCCATTTCGCAGAAATTTTTCCCATGTCCAAATTGACGTGAACTATAATGAACGCGTTCGTATGAAATCTTCAGTGCTTCAGATATCCGTTTTAGCCCAATTCGACGGTCTGATAAAATCATGTCATGAACTGCATCGATATTTTCAGGGACTGACACAGAAACTGGCCTTCCCGATCGGTCATCATCTTCAATGGAAAATTTACCTCTTTTTGAAGCTTGCAGTCCAATTTTTCACGGTCGCATACGAAGGACATTGATCACTAAGGGTATTGAGCATATCTTCGTAAATCTGCTCACCTCTTAACCCATTTAAATACAGCTACTTGATGATGTCTCGATACTCCAATTTTTCGATTTTTACAATTTTCGTTGGATATCTTTTTTTTTTATTTATTGCGTAACTCTGGTTTACTTTTTTGACGTCGAACTCTACACTGACGCTTCTAATAAGTTATTTTTCGTTGATATGGTATCGCAATATTTTGTTTATGCATGGAACTGATCAAGGCTAACTAGATATCAATACATCCTCGCATTTAACGGTGGAACTTTCAACTTTGTGACCTTCCAACAACAAACGAAATCGTTTCCGAAAATTCCCACCCCAGTCAACCGTGAACCCCTCTTTCATTCAATCAAAAACTGAACGATCAAAATTATAACGAATCCGCACTCATAAAGACGTCATAGATTCATTTCCTGCCCGATCGAATTAAGGAGCCGAACAATAAAATTCCGACGCCGGAAATTTCAGTTTATGTCTAAACAGTTGGCACTCGTGGTACTCGGATATCCGCGGATACGTAACCGATTCCCTCCCGCATATAGCATGAAGTTGTTCACGCATCGCCGGTCCCATCGGTTGGTAACAATGTAAGGGCATAGAAGAAACAAAGTGATCATTGGGCAATTATACGCGTCCTGGTTTCATTAATTCTCATTAGATCGTTCAGGAATCCATGAAATTGGGTAGTTAAACTTTGAGCTTCGGAAGGAGGAGGAATTTAAGCGTATACCTGCGACGCTATGCGGAGATGAGCGGAGAAAATCAACTGTTGCTCATAGAAGATTCCATATTCGTGAAACTTAAGAGATCTAGGATATTGCTTTTAGATATGGCAACACTGATGTGAATACAGGGTTATCCATAGACTATAGAAAGAGGAGAGTAAACTGGGTGACTGTACTACCACGGAATCAAAATGTAGTAAAAATTTTTGCAACGTTGTGAAGTTCTTTGAAATTTCTAATGAATAAACTCTCAATTAAAATGAAAAGTACTTTAGATTGAAATTCATCGTACTCATTCGTGCGTGAATGTCAGAAGTGGGTACCTATTTGTTTCTCAAATATTGTGCATTCTTTAAATTACATATACTGAAGTATCGGAATGTTCGCAAAACGACTAAGGGCCGGTATTATAAAGGCCAACCGATGATTCAACCGTTGCGCCAACAACCAAATTCCCCACTATCTTCTGGTAGTTGGCGCACGGTTGAATCCTCGATTCGCCGTTTTTGCCTCAGATAATGGATGGGCACTCTATGGCAGCACCGATTTCTGAATCTGTGGCCAATTCCTTTATTAATTTCGTACCCCCATTTCAATTTTGTGTTACTTATGACGTTTTGAACAGTGTTGTCATCACGATATCGCGTATGAATAGTGAAATTTGGTTTTATTTCTGAATATTATTAGCAGAAATTCGTTGAAACATGGTTTTTATGTGTCTTGTTTGTGTTAAATTGGACTATTTGAAGGTTCGAACAATTCGAATCTACAATAAATGCTATTTTGCAGGTCTAAAACATCTAAATCTTGAGTGGCCTGTGCTCGAAAACAAAACTTGAATGAAATTTGGAAAAACAAAATCATGAATAATTCTTGACTCAGAAGGGCTACATGGTTGATTTTGGTATCAAAATGTAGGTTTTCGGGGTCGCTCCGTTCAATAAACAATGTTTCAGAGCTCTATCCATCATAGTTTAGATTTTGACCTGTCAAATGGCATTTTTTCAAAAAAATCGAAATTTCAAACCATCATAACTCTTCTTCCTTTGATCGCCGCCACTATTTATTCATATTATGTTGATCAGCATAGGTCACAGTATTTCTGCGCAAAATATGAGCGATTTGAAAAATTCAAAATTCTGGACGAAAAATGACTAAGGGGTATGACCTCCTAAAAACGCCGTAAACTCAATACCAAAAATATCTGGGTGGATCTAACGGTGCGATTGTTCGAAGAAGTCGTTCGAACAACTCGAATCTACAATAAATGCTATTTTGCAGGTCTAAAACATCTAAATCTTGAGTGGCCTGTGGTCGAAAACAAAACTTGAAAATGAAATTTGGAAAACAAAATCATGAATAATTCTTGACTCAGAAGGGCTACATGGTTGATTTTGGTATCAAAATTTAGGTTTTCGGGGTC
This sequence comes from Adalia bipunctata, assembly GCA_910592335.1. Taxonomy (NCBI): domain Eukaryota; kingdom Metazoa; phylum Arthropoda; class Insecta; order Coleoptera; family Coccinellidae; genus Adalia; species Adalia bipunctata. The sequence goes on along the minus strand of OU342948.1, from coordinate 8,983,541 downwards.
GCTTCGTTCAATCAACAATGTTTCAGAGCTCTATCCATCATAGTTTAGATTTTGACTTGTCAAATGGCATTTTTTCAAAAAAATCGAAATTTCAAACCATCATAGCTCTTCTTCCTTTGATCGCCGCCACTATTTATTCATATTATGTTGATCAGCATAGGTCACAATATTTCTGCGCAAAATATGAGCGATTCGAAAAATTCAAAATTTTGGACGAAAAATGACTAAGGGGTATGACCTCCTAAAAACGCCGTAAACTCAATACCAAAAATATCTGGGTGGATCTAACGGTGCGATTGTTCGAAGAAGTCGTTCGAACAATTCGAATCTACAATAAATGCTATTTTGCAGGTCTAAAACATCTAAATCTTGAGTGGCCTGTGGTCGAAAACAAAACTTGAAAATGAAATTTGGAAAAACAAAATCATGAATAATTCTTGACTCAGAAGGGCTACATGGTTGATTTTGGTATCAAAATGTAGGTTTTCGGGGTCGCTTCGTTCAATAAACAATGTTTCAGAGCTCTATCCATCATAGTTTAGATTTTGACCGGTCAAATGACATTTTTTCAAAAAAATCGAAATTTCAAACCATCATAACTCTTCTTCCTTTGATCGCCGCCACTATTTATTCATATTATGTTGATCAGCATAGGTCACAGTATTTCTGCGCAAAATATGAGCGATTTGAAAAATTCAAAATTCTGGACGAAAAATGACTAAGGGGTATGACCTCCCAAAAACGCCGTAAACTCAATACCAAAAATATCTGGGTGGATCTAACGGTGCGATTGTTCGAAGAAGTCGTTCGAACAACTCGAATCTACAATAAATGCTATTTTGCAGGTCTAAAACATCTAAATCTTGAGTGGCCTGTGGTCGAAAACAAAACTTGAAAATGAAATTTGGAAAACAAAATCATGAATAATTCTTGACTCAGAAGGGCTACATGGTTGATTTTGATATCAAAATGTAGGTTTTCGGGGTCGCTTCGTTCAATCAACAATGTTTCAGAGCTCTATCCATCATAGTTTAGATTTTGACTTGTCAAATGGCATTTTTTAAAAAAAATCGAAATTTCAAACCATCATAGCTCTTCTTCCTTTGATCGCCGCCACTATTTATTCATATTATGTTGATCAGCATAGGTCACAGTATTTCTGCGCAAAATATGAGCGATTTGAAAAATTCAAAATTTTGGACGAAAAATGACTAAGGGGTATGACCTCCTAAAAACGCCGTAAACTCAATACCAAAAATATCTGGGTGGATCTAACGGTGCGATTGTTCGAAGAAGTCGTTCGAACAACTCGAATCTACAATAAATGCTATTTTGCAGGTCTAAAACATCTAAATCTTGAGTGGCCTGTGGTCGAAAACAAAACTTGAAAATGAAATTTGGAAAACAAAATCATGAATAATTCTTGACTCAGAAGGGCTACATGGTTGATTTTGGTATCAAAATGTAGGTTTTCGGGGTCGCTTCGTTCAATCAACAATGTTTCAGAGCTCTATCCATCATAGTTTAGATTTTGACTTGTCAAATGGCATTTTTTCAAAAAAATCGAAATTTCAAACCATCATAGCTCTTCTTCCTTTGATCGCCGCCACTATTTATTCATATTATGTTGATCAGCATAGGTCACAGTATTCCTGCGCAAAATATGAGCGATTTGAAAAATTCAAAATTTTGGACGAAAAATGACTAAGGAAATGACCTCCTAAAAACGCCGTAAACCCAATACCAAAAATATCTGAGTGGCTCTAACGGTGCGATTGTTCGAAGAAGTCGTTCGAATTGAAGCCTGATATGAGTTTGTTTACTCTGTTCATCTAACTCTGAATTTTTTCTAACTTGGCAAATTTCAAGAGTCGTAGAATCAAACGGAGGCCATTCACGCTACCCACGCCGCCTTTGGTTTATGAGCCCTTTTCCGCGTCTTCAGTGCCGACTCTAAAGGTGCGATTCCACCGGAGTGACGCACTGTGCGGCACAGTGGTGCACAGTGTACGCCACAAATGTTCGTTGCGGTGGACTCGTACACGTGAACAGCAACAAAAAGTGCGCGTACTCTCTTGAAAAGTTCACGCACAGTTGCAAACTTTTGTCGCGTACTGCTTCCAGCGGTGGACACGGGTTGACGCACACACACACATGTTGTCCGCGAACTCAGTCTTGCTTCCGCTACAATATTGAAAACATCAACTTGTGCGCGCGAACATGGATTAGAATAATGAGAAGATAATCCAATTCATTCAAGAAATGGAAATATATCCCGTATTGTAGGATTGTAATAATGAACATTACAAAAACCGAAATAGAAAAGCCGATTCAAAAACTTCTGGTCCGGGTGTATCGGAGGTGTATAAGCCAAAATGGTTCGGATTTCATATTTGAATTTTTTTCATCAGAGGGATGAACCAAATGAAAGTGTCATCTCGGATTATCGCTTATCAACGCCTTACACACCTCAAGTACAATACGAGAAATTAGTTCTTTAGAAACTTTGAATAAATACATCAAACTTGCGAAAGAATCTCCAGTTGCTAGATATCTCAAAGTTATTGCTAGCCTCATCGAAACATTTTCTGTCTATTTCTTATTTTCTTTTTGAACAAAGTACATAATAAAACACACGCTGCAGTACAGAGCACAACGTTTTCTTGATCCTCCATATTTTCACCTATCGAACGCGAAACATTGAGAACTTGTTCCTGCATACGGTGTGCGGCACTGTGCGCATACAAAAGTTTCACACAGCAGTGCCGGTGGAAACGGTGGCTAAATGTGTTCACAGCTTGTACGCGAACTACCGGAGTGCTGCACAAAATGTTCGTAAACATTTGTGCCGCACATGTTTTCGGTGGAATCGTACCTTAACAAACCCGCAATCAAAGATTATAGAGTACAAAGATAGGAAACGCCCTCATATCTCTCGTACTAAAAACCGACTACGTTTTATGCATATATATATCGGGACTTTTTACTCACGAGATGGCGTTTTCATTACAGATTACAGTGACTGTAGTTTTTTTCATTACAGATTACTGTTACTGGAAAGAGCGCGAAATTTGAATACCACCATAAGTAATAATTTTGATTTCCACCTATCGAGCCCAGACAATAATATACAGGGTGACACAACAAAAGCAGGGCTTCTGTTCTGTTCAGGATTATATTTTTGATCTACATATTAATTCAATTGATACTAATTAAACACACCAAATAGGTTTGCTTACATATTTTTATTTCAAAATATACATACAATTTTAAATTGGAATACATGTCAAAAATATCTTTACATCTGAGTTACAGAATTATTAGAACATATTTTTTACAGAATATTCAAAATCACAATTTAAAAAACATCTTGTAGAGGTGTAAAACTTGTATAAGGAAAGGAACGCTTCCAGGATGCAGCAATAAACGTGGATAATCACGCATAATTTGTTCTGGAGAGAAATGCTCACTGCACATAGTATAAGTTCTGCTGAGATCTAAATCCTCTCGCCCAGAAAACTCTATCCATTTCAGAGCACTGAAAATTAATGCAATGAATAAGAGAGTTACCCCTTTCGAGTTTCAATACTTACATTTCCATTTTCTTCGGTAATTTAAAGAAGGATAATTTCGGATTATTCCTTTTATTATTAGTACACTGCTTTGCCATGCAGCATGCTCCGGATGGCATCTTGTCTTCAAATATTTAACAACCGAAACACAGGAACGAATACTAATAAGCACGAATCAAACTAAATTATAACGAAAACACAAATATTAAACGAAAACTCAAACACTACACGATATATAACTCAAATACAATACGAAAACTCAATTAACCTTAAACTTAACGAATACAACTATTAATTATTCTTTGTAAATCTAATCTAAACGAACTCGACTGGAGAATAATCTAAATTTGATTTGAATTTGTCTGTTTGTATTGTACCATATGTAGTAACCATGGTAACATAATGTCACTTCTCTTAGCCACCTATTATCTATCTCAGGACTTTCTTCTCACCAGACGGCGCTCACGTCAATGTTGTCGCTTCGTTTCCAATCTTCCTTCTCTATAATCTTTGCCCGCAATTATATATCTCGCCGGATCAAGTCCAGAAGAAAACTGCCATAAATCGGCCGCTTCTCCTCCGCAGCTCACGAATCGGATATTTGAGGTCTTTCTCAGCTGCCCGAAAGCGATTAGTAACAGCCGTTAACTCGATAATGACCCCGCAATTAGATAATTGCGTAATTAAGTTTCGAGTATGACCGATCAGGGGTTAATCCACGCCGGTTGGCTGAAAATTATGGCTTTTCTGAATTGCCCGGCGACAATCGCTCCATCGATAACCATCGAGTTGACAATATGGGCCGGAATTGATGATGACTTGTAGATTTTAAGTTAATGCAACAGTTTATGTTTCCAATAAATGAAATTGTATACTCCATTCACTTTTATGTAATCACATAGAAGGTCATGGTTTCGATTTCAGGAGTTGGTGCACCTGATGAAAAGTCTGTGCGCGTACAGAAAATATCGTTAATGACAAAACGACGTTGCCAGTTTCTTTGTTTACATCAATAAAAAAGTATCAAAGATATTCCACATTTTGTTAGTTCAAATCGATCGGCGATTTTGGGGCGAAATATCGATAGGAAATCGCCTATTTTTCCGTTCTTCGTCGTCCAGAAGAAGTTTCTCGTCGTGTCATTTTTTCCTTTCACGACTTTTGGCGTGAGTACGAACGGCAAATTTGAATTGGACCAAAAATCGATTTATAAGCTTAAATAAAGCGAAAGTAAGTACTAATCGACCTTTTTATTACACTTGATAACGAAGTTTTTTTTAGGTATCTGGCCATTTAGAAAGATTTCAAACGAAATTCCGGTCCCCCAGAAGTTTGGTTGGTTTCGGTATCGTTTTTGGTGCTCAAAATTCATTTGGAATATGTAAATGGACAAAAAAGGCTTCCTTATACGATCTAACGAAAGCGACCGGAGAACATGGTTCAGGTAGGATTTTCGAGGATTTATGAGGAAAGAACTTGCAGAATGAAATTGCACGATTTTCGGATGGCCACGGGTTCTGGATGGCCATCATCGGTCTCTAAATGATTATTGTTGATCGTTTCCACGTTTCAGAAAAAAACACGTCGAAAAAGCTAAAGAAAAAGAAGAAATATGACTATATTGCATTCAACGGTAGGTGAATTCAGATTCCGATGAATTGAAATGTGTCACTGGAGCTTTCATTCCTATCAATCCCTTGCCGAAAGTGGAAATAGGCTATATTGAACCAGAATACATCGGTTTTTTCCATATTCCAGGAGTTTGTGTCTTATTTTAGAACAGGTGAATGATAAATGTGAAGCATATGTTTGACCTATTCCATTTTATTTGTACAAACCTACTGTGGTAGTAATGTATGAATATTTTTTAAACTGATAAATTACTATACAGTCAGAATATTTTACTCCTTGTTCATAAGATCAAATAAATGAAATATGGTCAAGTCTTGAACTTTCAGTTGAAGAGGATAATAAACATCAAATCTTCACAAGCATGCATATGAAAATTATGGCGAAAAATAATAATATTTCAACAGTGATCTCTTGTACTTTTCATGCAATGGCTTCATTGTTTTGGACAGTTCTTCAAAATATGCTAACATAACATTTTCCGAAAATGAATTGAATTTGTGTTTCAGCTTCCAATCCATGAATTTATGATAAACTTGTTCGTATCTTCCACGAGATTTTGCGGGTTATAAATTATATGAAGCATTTTTCGCTCTTTCCACTATATCGGGAGGTGTGCACAAATTCATCTTCGCTGCCACTGGAAATTTTTCACAACAATTATTATTCGTTATGAGGGATTTATCTTTAAATAATCTTGGCAAATCCAAAAACTGGTAACAATTCGCGATACATTCATGAAACGTCAGAAACTAATGGCGTCTTTTCTTTTCCATGGTAACTACTAAAGGCTCTATCTTATTGGTTATTTGCCGTGCGTTTCACTTTACAGATTCACCGTATTGGATTTCGAGCGTGCTTTCTGTTTACGGTAAACTAAATCACACAGTTTTACGTTGCACAGTGCTTAAAATAGGCAGTAACATATGTGGTTCTATGTACGAATTTAGTCACTTTCTATAGGAGGAGAAGGAAAAATTATTTTTTTTATTATTTTCATCTTTATACCTCATACATCCCTTCATCAATCAGAAAAAAATAAATCGTTTCTGACTCCCTTTTTTTTCAGGGACGTAAACCCTTAATCTACATCCGTGATTTTTGAGAAGGATTCCGCTTACTCAAAATCTGAACTTCCTCAACTTTTGTGAAGCAGTATAATTATTTTACATCACATTCCTACAGTGTCGAATAAGATTAAGCCATACAAACGGTCAGCATCCATTCGGAAGAAAGTGATCCAGATCTCATATAGGTACTCTCGGAACATCACGCGTGAAATCGCATAGCTTTCTAAACCGCCGGTATTAGAATAAATAATTAATATATCATGAGTGGACGTAGGTCCGTTCTGAACCGGATCAGTTAAAAATGAGGTGACCCGAGAATTTTGATCGGGATCGCTTTACGATCAACCATCACCGGATCGATCATATCGAGACGCGTCGAAGAAATGGATTTTCTTCGTGATGTTGCGGTATGCGGCACGATCGCAGCATCCGGAATTTGCGAAATTTCGCTTTCTTGTGCCGCCCGGAGCGTTGAACGAAACGTTCGCGTTTCTGTTGATAATCGATCTCTAATCGGATTTAATCACTGGGTACCTCGAGCAAGACTATCATTATTTCGGTTTTTCGAATGCCTATCCGAAATAACTCACGGGAAGCTTGAAGATATCGCAAATGACGTTATTCAATCAAATATTTCCGACGCCGCAAAATCACAACCACATTAATGAATAATAATCAGGGTGTCAACAACAGTTCCTGAAAAATAGAAGAAAATAAGCCAACTCATGCTTCTGTTTTATTTCAAACGAAAGACCCGTGAAAATAGTTCAACTTCCGATTGAATGTGAATCTACAGATAATTCCGTTCAGAAAATCAACTCGAAATACGGAATTGGCAGATAATGACTGAATTCAAATATATGGCGGGAAAAAGTTCCTGCTTTACCCACATATTCACTAATTTCATAGTTCAGCGATTTTCAGATAGAGAGCGCCCTTGTAAATTTCATTCATAATCAGAGAAATATTCATAGAACTTATAGTGATAATGTAAGTTCTATGGAGATATTCCATAAAATGCACGGTGGCGCCTCTATCGGAATAGTTTTCCTACTCGCTCTGAACGGCGCGGCGACCTCAAGTTTTCAGAACTTGCAATATTGATACGAATATGTCAAATCTGACATTTTGAAGTTTGACGCTTTTAATGGCGAACGTGATAAAGGACCCCGCACTTTTACTACGGGAAATGGCGTTCCGTCAAATTCTCTAAAATTTTGGTATAATGTAGTACTCGACATACTGATCAAAAGTGTCCATGGCCCCAACTCAATCCTATGACTAGTTTTTGAGATACAGGGCGTTGAAGTTGAGAATTACTCACTTTTACAACGCGCGTATCTCCAAACAGAATCGAATGAACTTCAATTTTTCTCAAGAAACATTTCATTACATCCCCAAGGAGCAAGCATATAGACTTATAGAGGAATATGACCGAAAATCGTTACGAATACTGGGTTATCCATAATTGAATTCATGCCCGATTTTGAAAGTATAAAATATGTCAGTTCCAGAGCGAGAACGTTCGCAAAATGAACTATTACACTAGATATGTTGTTGTTACATCGAAAAAGTCTGAAATACCCAGAATTTATACTGGGTGATCCATTATTATAGAAACTATTCTCGAGGAAGGTTCAATGGACACCCTGTATTAATTGGTTGATTCAAGGTGTTTGTTTAATTTTTTCAGAACATATCATCATGGACTTCAAAGAATACAGAGTGATTCAGTCATGAAATGAACTTTGAACCTCACGAAAATACTCAAAAACCACCTCTTTTTTTCATCACGCTCTATTTCAAGATTAAATCCGAGGAGGTGGGAGTTTTTTTTCACCACTGTACTTGATATAAAAACATCATTACGTTTGAGAGTTTTTATCCACTTCCTATGACCAGATTTTTAGCTGGTATAAGGAAAGAATAACATAAATAAATAATTTTCATATTACATAAAAAAAATATGGTCATAGGAAGTGGATAAAAACTCTCAGCCGTATTGATGTTTTTATATCAAGTACAATGGTGAAAGAAAACTCCCATCTCCTCGGATTCAATCTTGAGATAGAGGGTGATGAAAAAAGAGGTGGTTTTTGGGTATTTCCGTGAGGTTCAAAGTTCATTTCATGACTGAATCACCCTGAATTCTTTGAAGTCCAGGATGATATGTTCTAAAAACATTGAACAAACACCTTGAATCAACCCATAAATACAGGGTGTCCATTCAACCTTCCTTGAGAATAGTTTCTATAATAATGGATCACCCAGTATAAATTCTGGGTATTTCAGACTTTTTCGATGTAACAACAACATATCTAGTGTAATATTTCATTTTGCGAACGTTCTCGCTTTGGAACTGACATATTTTATACTTTCAAAATCAGGCATGCATTCAATTATGGATAACCCTGTATTCGTAACGATTTTCGGTCATATTCCTCTATATGCTTGCTCCTTGGGGATGTAATGAAATGTTTCTTGAGAAAAATTGAAGTTCATTCGATTCTGTTCCGAGATACGGGCGTAGTAAAAGTGGGTAATTCTCAACTTCAACGCCCTGTATCTCAAAAACTAGTCAGAGGATTGAGTTGGGGCCATGGACACTTTTGATCAGTATGTCGAGTACTACATTATACCAAAATTTTAGAAAATTTGACGGAACGCCATTTCCCGTAGTAAAAATGCGGGGTCCTTTAATTTTATTCTGGAACCGTCTCTGCGTTTGAAACGTCACCGAACTACATGCTCACAATGTTGTCAGTTTTATCCTTCAAAAGTGTAACGAACACTGCTACTTTTTCCCATCTTTCTGGTAGAGCTCGAGTACCGTTACGGCAAACGTGTTGGGGCTACCCACGAATCAAGCCATTTTTTCATTTTCTTTTGAGTGGAACATCTGATGAGCCAACCCATGTGCCATCCACCGGAACAAGTGATAATCTGACGGCCCTTCATTTTTACTGCGCCAGAAGCAGTTGTTCATAGACGAAAATATGACGTTCAACGTCTTTTGGCTTCAATCCATAAGGAACCCTAGTTCCCGGTTCCGAATCATTCACAGCGCATGGCGTAGCTTGGAAATGGCTTGGCGGGTAACTCCTTAAGCTAAAGAAAGTTCTTCTTTCATTTGGCATGGATCCTCATCGAGCAATCCTCCAATTCAGCGGTTTGGCCTTTCTTCATGCGTCCACATCGAAATCACCGTCTTTGAAACGACGGAACCAATCACGGCACGCTGTCCTACTTAGAGCAGCATCTCCTTACACTTTTTGGAATCTACTGTTGAAAAAAGAACAGGTCAAAAACTCACTCTGTATAGTCTTCGATTCTACAATAACTACAGTGGTTTCACCATTGAAATACAGTCCACAGAATCATTTAGTTTTTATTGCACGAATATTGGTCCTTCGAGCCGGATTCGAGAGAGAAGAATCAAGAATACAGGAGAATTGGTTCAGCAAGCGGCATCAAGCAAGCAGAACAATTCTACAGAATAGTGCGCAGTAAGTTTCCATAACCATAGGGCGATCCATCCTATCAGGAGGCTTCCCCATTAGATGCCTTCCTTCAAAATCTCAGCGTTTTCTCAGAAAATATTCAGTTGGTCCGTTATGAGTTCTGTTTAAAAGACGCATCCTGTATCTAGAGATCATTGTAGATGCCCTCCTCTAGCGGCAATTCGTCATGCGATTTTTGGCCGACCGAAGGCATACGCCTAGAAGTTCACGTTCTAACGTTTTGCCGCGTTCAAAGGTCTCCCAACGTTGGGTGCTTTTCCGCGTGATAATTCGATGCAGCTACATCATCATTATCTCGGATTGCACGGGTTAAAAGGTTTAACCTCCGATGATATATGGCGCCCCCAGTCATCCCGTAGAGTTACGGCGTACCGGCGATATTCTTATTAGACTTATGATCCCATAATTCACAACTCGCCTCTTTCCCAGACGTTTCTATGTTCTCTATGGTGCCCATCCGGTCGATATCTAGAAGCGACTGTGGATGTTTATCTGCAGGAAATTGAACTGAGCATCGAGTAGATATATCAGTCTTCCAACCTTCTTCAACGGTTCAACGAATGGAGACACTGAGCTACTCGGATACTTGGAAACTAGTCCAGTATCCTCGACTGTTACCAATGCCATCCAAATACGAAGGCAAGTCGGTCTGCCTTTGAATACCATAGTTTGAGGGCTACCCTCAGTAGGAGTGAGTGATTGGTAAATTTGTCTTAGCAAGTGGAAAAATCTAGAGAATTTCTTGATTTTCCTTCATGGCAATAATATAATTATCGAGATATCTCGAATGGTTTGGGTTCCGTTTGAAAAAAAACTGTCCTGTCCTTTCTAAGAAAGCCTTCAACCAGTGCACCTAAAAAAAATTAGGGCCAATTTTATAAAGGGCACGTTCAATCCGAGGTTTCTCAAACGGGGATTGGAAGTCAACCCTCGGTTGAAAAAAGTTCGGTATTATAAACGTCTTTGCAGCCTCGGTTGAACAACCTCGGATTGAGATCGCTTTTTTTGGGTTGGCTAACCTGAATCTTATTTCTCGAAGTATTTTGGCACCTTTTTTATACCATGTTTGGATAAATTCAATAATCGTAGTCTAATAAAGACAAAACAGGAAGCTAATTCGAATATTTCCGTGTTTTGTGACGGTCACGGCAGAGAATTTAGAGAAATCTGATTTCCTACATCAAAACAAATTATGTAATAAAAAAATTCGTAATTTATGAAATGAGGACAGACTTCGTACGAATTTTTTCCACTCGAAGCTATTGCCAAATACGCTCTAGTCTTTATCACTTTTGTCAACTTATTTGACTCGAATGATCTAAGTTTGTACTATTTTGATATTCTGAAAAGTCTTATCTCAAACTCTTATGCCAAGTAACCGAATAAAAGCTAGGACAATACAAAACATCCAATTAAATTGCATTAACATTTAGTCGTACAAGGATGTAGTTATATTTAGGATAGGAACAAATCATTCATGATCTTGTTTGATTGAGTACATGAAATACACATTAAATTTAAAGATAGCATTTATTATTAACTATTCATGTTGAGAGTCATGAATAGAATCAGTCTAGCAATATTATGCAGGACTCCGCAATGCACAAAAATAATAGTTGTTTTCAAATGTAATCAGATCCCGAATAAAAGAATGGGAAATGTTCTTTCACACGCCAGAGAGTCTTTAAATTCAATTCATAGTTCATATGTGAGCTTCATTGAATAATTGATCATCCATTGATCTGCGAGATGGGATCGGTGTCATCAATCATTTCTATGATGAGAATGACCAAATTTATAAGCTTATCAACTTGGAAATTTGAAGAAAAGTGATCCTTTCCACATCTGAAGCATTCAGCATTTTCACAACCCATTAAAATAAGGATGCACCTGTACTATGTAATAATAATCAAGAAATCCTTCTAGAACGGTGAGTGAGCTCCAGCAACACGGTTCTAATGCACCTAAATTTGGTCAGTCAATACAACCTTTCCCTTGTTAGTTGCTATTCCTGTTGATTGCTCGTCATTTTGATAGAATGATAAAATAAGCACGAGAATACTTTTTGATAATGTCCAAAGTTCTAGACATTTCACAACTTTCTGACTTTCTTCTGATGTTGATTTATGTATACCACAAAAATCTTCGAAAATGTTAACAACTCTGAAAAGATCCAGCTTATTCAGAGTAATTTCATCCACCTGATAAAAGAGTTTTTTTATTTGACCCTCTCTTCGTGCCATCTTCGAAGTGGTCGAAAGGAAATGTGAAATCATTCGATTGGTATCTTTCTTATTCACTATCGTTACTATCTTTTGAATGCCTTGCGGTTATTTCAATATTATCATAACTAGAGTCATTTTCGATATTATATTCACACAGGAACCTGGCAGTTCTATCCCTCGAAGATAAGGCACAAAAAATCAGTTTCAATTTAGGAATATTTTTCCAAACACCAAAGATGAATTATTAATACATAGCAAACCTACAGCATACTGTGATTAATATCAGGCATTCTATCAATATTTTTTCGAATTTCGAATATTCCTGCCTTATAATTAAGATTCAAATAATGTAAACGACCGACGTCTCGCGCTAAACCTGGAAGTGAGTATTCCAGGTCCGTGTTGCGAAACGACTGCCCAAACTACATACTATTCGACGCAGATGAGAAGTGGAGCTGTGGAGCAGAAAAGGAGCCAAAGGCGACCCAGCCGGCGGCACGGGGAGAAAGCCCCCGCGGGAGAAAATTTCAGGGAAAAAATCCCTGAAAAAAAAATTACATGAAATCTCTCATCACATTAATCTATAATAAATCCTGAAATGTCTCATAGTGTTCCCGAATATACTCCTTTGTCACGAAAATATATTTTTTCTTGTTATTAATAGCTGATTTTATACTAGGAGGAAGTCTATTGAAAAATTTGGGAGCAAAGTATGTTACAATTCTTTGAGTGTGAGCTTTGGTAAATAACTGTGTTCTCAAAGACTCTGTTCTCAGATTATAATCTACGGTATTGTCGGGCAACATAGATTTAATTTTTGGTAGATAAACGAGGCAGCTGTGTACGAAAAGTGCTCTCAGGGGAAGAATATTTGCTTCCTTATACAGGGACTTTGTACAATATGTGCGTTTTTTTTTATATATTATTTTGAGAGCATAGTTTTGTGTAACGAATACATTTTTCAGAGCGTTTTTAAAGCAACCCCCCCAGACTATCAAACAATATCTCAGTATAGATTCGACCAATGACATATAAACTATTCTAATCATTTTCGCACTTAAAATCTCCCTCAATTGATAGAATCGATAGAGCAAGTTTCTAATTTTTTTATTGATGTAATGTGCATGTTCGTTCCACCTCAGATGATTGTCCACCATAACACCCAAATACTTAATATTTTCTACACTTTTTATCATCTCACATAGACAATTTTTATGATCGAAACAGTATTCGCTATGAATTTTTAATTGCAAATTAAGTGGCGGCCTATCAACATCAGAGATAGAAAAAGCAATGTATTTCGTCTTTTTTACATTTAAACTAAGGAGACTATAATCTAGCCAATTATAAAATTTTCTGAGTTCTTCTTCAGCCCTCCTGAAAACAACTTCCCAACTCGACCCATTGAAGACAACAACAGTGTCATCCGCATAAGAAATTACGACGGCATTATCCAATATTGCTCCGATTTCATTAATATATATGAGGAACAAGAGGGGACCTAAAACCGTTCCCTGTGGTACACCAATTGTTATTTTTTCTGATTTGCTGTAATATTCCTCGATTTTAACTTTCTGTGTTCGGTTTGTTAAATAATTTTTGAGAAGTGAATTTGTAGTGCCTCTCACACCTATTTTCTCCATTCTGTACAACAACTGTTCGTGAGGAATTGTATCAAACGCCTTGGCCAAGTCAATAAAAACTGCCAAGGTCTTCCTACCGGAGTTAAGATTACCATTTATTTCATTAATTAGGTTGAAAACTGCATCTTCTGTACTGAGGTTAGATCTGAATCCATACTGACGTTTATTGAGTAGTTTATTCGTTTCTAAAAATTGGATGATTCGTTTTTTCAAACACTTTTCGAAGAGTTTCGTGAAATTATTGATAAGAGAAATAGGTCGATAATTTTCCAATTTCTGTTTGTCACCGGACTTATATATGGGTATCACAATCGAAGTTTTCCAGTCCGAGGGTATTTCGCTTTTCTCAAAGCATAGGTTGATTAAGTAGGCCAAAGGCTCAATTAGATGGATATGCACACTCTTGATAATTTTATTGTCAATGCCGTCTTCCCCAGGTGCTGAATCGTTTTTCAAATTTGAAATTTCCTGAATTAGTTCTTGTGGGGTTACTGGTTTGAGAAAAAGTGAATTGTGTGTGCCAAACTTATTTTTGTATTTTTTATCAGTTGGCGAAACATTAGACTGCATTCGGTTTCCTATGTCTGTGAAATAATTATTGAATGTATTGGCAACGTTCACCGGCTGCGTAATTACTTCATTGTCTTCGTTTTTGATACTATTAATTTTCTGTTTTGTTTTGCTAATATTCACTGCTTCATTGATTAAATTCCAAATTTTTTTTTGATCATATTTAGCATCGTTGATTTTAGTTTTATAGTAATTATTTTTTATCTGTTTCATAATTTTCTTGAGATTATTTCTGTATTTTATGTATTCAGTTTTCTTCTGATCTGTGTAAAATTTGTTCAATTCCGATTTCATTTTGTCCCTTTTCCGTATAGAATTTATGATACCGAGTGTTATCCAGGGTTTCAGTTTCCTGTTTTTACTCTTTTCAACGAAGGTTTTCTTACATTTGTTTATATGATTTAGTAATGTATTTTTAAAGCAAAGATAACTCTCTTCCACCATTTTAATGTCATAAACACAGTGCCAACTTTCGTTTGCCAGATTACTATTTAGCATTTTATGGTCGATTTTAGATACACTTATTTTACTACTTTTTGAATGTTTTATGATTTTATTGAATTCAATCTCCAATGCTATTGGGAAATGATCAGTTAAGGCGTATTCGAAAATATATGGTTTTAATAATAATTGAGTTTTTTTTTCATTTTTACATTTCACAAAAATATGGTCGATCAACGTGGAAGATGACTCCGTGACTCTTGTTGGTTGATTCAGATAGTTTTCGTATCCAAAGGAAGTTAGTAAATTCAGGTACACATTAGTAACACCATCCTTTTCATCGAGAATATTGATATTTAAATCTCCTATAAGTAAATCAATTGGTTCCTGTTTCAAGTTTGCAAAATATTCTTCCAGCTCCGTTATAAATAAGTTCAAATTTGTGGATGGTGGTCTGTAAATTGCGGTTATTCCCATATTATGTTGATTGAATGATATTTCCAACCTTGAAATATTAGTTTCAGTAAACTCGAAATTTTGTGCTTTGGCATTCAAATCATCCCGAATGTAAACCACCAAGCCGTCATTTTTATTGTAAACAGAATTGTTATAAAATAGATTATATCCTCGTATATTGAATTGGTCTAGCTCGTTTATATTGAAAGTTTCCGATAGAATAATCACATGAATCTTTTCTGTATTAATTTTTTCAAGATATATCAACAGTTCTTCGAAATTCTTATAGATACTTCTAATATTAAAGTGGATTACTCCAAATCGTGAGGGTCCACCCGCAAAACACTCCCAGACCCCAAGTCCACCAACCTCAGCCGCCCCCGGCACCCCATCCCGCTCCAAAGTCTCCAAAATATTCATGAGATGAAAGACTACCACAAAGCATCTCAAGATCACATAACATATGACTATATTAATTCAAAAAAGTTAATAGGAAGTGCTCAAAATCTTGTAATTGTATTAAACTAACTTATTCTAACCCATACACTTATTTATATTGTAATATTTTCCTTTATTAAATGAAAATCCACATTTGTTACATTTTACAACCCATTGCAAATAAATTTTAAATTTCCTTAGTATTCCTAATTATCAACATGAGAAGTTTGTTCAGTTGTATATTTGTTAATTTCATTGAGGTTAGTAATTTTTTCCACCTTATCTCCCATTCTTACGAATACATTTCCATAGCGGCTAAAAACTAGCCCCCTATCTCCCAAATTTTTCCTGAGTGTTTGATACAGATGTAATCTTTTCTTAATTAGATCTTCTACTATCCCTAATTTTGTTCCTTTCAATTTTCCGCAGTTTTTCAATATTGACAGTTTCATATGGTATCGTTCGAAACGTATTATAACAGGACGTGGTTTCTCGGTTTTTGCTCCAACTCTGTAACATTGAATTATGTCTTGCTTTGTTACATTCGTCTCCAGTTTATCTTTGAATATTTGTAAAATATTCTCTTTCAAATTTCCGTGTTGTTCCTCCGGCAAGTTGTAAACACAAATGTTATTAATTTTTTCAGCTTGTTGCAGGTTATCCGTTTTCACATGTATGGCTCTTATCTCTTCTGTGTTATTCTTGACTGTTTCTTGTAGAATATCTAATTTTTCATCGACCTTGAACATAAATTTGTTCACGAATTGTTCGTCGCACAGCATTTCGATAAGCGATTCCTTAATGGCATTTTTTATATCGACAGTTATTTTTGGGCCCATTTTTTGGTAATATCGAGAATATTTATTCTTTTTTCGACGGTGATCTTACTGGATTCACAAATTATTTATTATCACTTCAACTCTGGTTAATATATGATCTAATGAGAGCGATGCAATTACGATCTGAACATCATGCGCCGCAGATGACATATCATATCATATCAATATAATATATATCATATAATATTTTCATTCCAAGCAACTTCAATGTGCCACAACAAAATGTTTTGTTTTGTTTTTAACATAAAGTGAGGTTAGTTGTCGGCCATTTAGAAACGTCAAACGTTTCAATCCTCGGTTCAAATCTCAAACGGAGCTATATTCACCGGTTGAGTCAATCCAGGGTTGAACCCGAGGTTGGATGTTTATAATACGGAAATCGACATTCTACGGCGGATTTGGGCTCAACCGAGGATTGAAAATCTTTTATAAAACCGGCCCTTACAGTTTCGCAGCTTCTCCACCGCCGAAGTACGTTTCAATCAGCCCGGCCGATAATAAGACGCCACTGGTTTCCGAATACGAGAAGTTACCACCAGTCCGGTAATTGTTACTTACGATTCAGCTTCAGCCGAACATGACAAAGCTTTCACACTGTCTTACCCGACCTACCATATTTGGCATCGGTGTGTATAAATATTTATTACAAATGAACGTTTGCGACTTCACAATAATCGCCCGATGATGACTTACGGTAAATTTTACGATCCGTCGTTATTCGCATTCGCAAAAATTATTGCCCGCATACGGCGCAGTCAGAGCTGTTTCACGCGGTGTGTGCGATTAGGCGAAGACAGCTTTCGATGCGACCAGGTAAGT
Source organism: Adalia bipunctata (assembly GCA_910592335.1). Lineage (NCBI taxonomy): Eukaryota > Metazoa > Arthropoda > Insecta > Coleoptera > Coccinellidae > Adalia > Adalia bipunctata. The sequence continues at coordinate 8,966,318 of OU342948.1, read as the reverse complement.
AGCCGAGAAAAAATGTATGGTTACTAAGGTAAATTTTCATGCTGGAGAATTACGAAATCTGATGCAAGAAATTGATCTTTGCCTTGAAGCAATTTTTCCAATCCCACAGCCATTTATACCTCATTTTCGTTCACTCTCAGCTACTGTCAGCATCCACCGTTATTGTTCGAAGAAGAATTCATTATAAAACTGATAGACGCCAACAGAAACTACCGTCATTGCCATACCAAATCGGCCGACATTATCTGAGAGTAAATTCATCAATTAAACATCAGAACTTGGCCAGTGAATACCACATCCCAAAATATCAGCTAAATACACGATATATTCACTTAAAATATTGAACGCAGTTGTCCTAGCCCACCCGCCGTATTTTCCAGATATCGCGCCGTCAGATTATCACTTGTTCCGGTGGATGGCTCATCAGCAGTTCCACTCAAAAAAAATGGCTTGATTCGTGGATAGCCTCAAAAGATATGAACACTTTTACCCTAACCGTACTGCAATAAAAATGGAAAAAAATGAAGATTACAATAGACAATAATTTGAATGGTTCATTTGTTACGATTTTGACACAATAAAGTTGCATTTTCATCAGAAAAACAACGGAAACTAGTTGCGCACCTAATAATTTTTTCCAGATACATATTTGGCTCGCTCTGTATATTTTGCCAACCGAATTTTCTCCCGTTTCCTTTCTCGAATTCACGTCATGTAACGTCAATTATCTTTTACAGTACCATTAAACTGAACCATCCCCAAAGTTAAAGGTTACATTCACCTTTCCATAAAAGTTTTATGCCCGAAACGGAAATTTTTCAAACTTTATATTTCTGGTAATAAACAGTCGGTTTGTATGTGACGTAAATCATCTGTTTAATGTGTGATAAAAGTATGACACAGATTTTACGTTTTATTGGAGTTACGAACGAGCAGTGTATTATAATTTTCGAGTTAAATGCTTAATCTCGATGCCAGCAAAGATATCAAAGTGCACTTGCACATTTTTACAGGTGGTACGTGCAATTTTTGAAGGTCGAGATACCACGAGGTTAGTTCGAAAGATCACTGGCTACGGCCCATAGGATTCACAATCGCCATCGTATACAGGGTGACTCATCTAAACTACCATTTAAAATTCTGAGCCTTCATTATGGAACTGTTGAATTTTTTCTTTTATCTGTATAGGAAGGTGAAGTTTTTCGATTTAAACAATTATTTTGTTTTTCCTTGCATATTTTTTGTTTTCGGGATCGGGATCAAAGAAGATTTTCGACCGTTGCTCTCAAATTTTCCTTCACAAATGACAGATATTCTTCATTTATTTGAATGCGAATCTATCTACAAGGTGGATACACGAGCTCTCAAAAGCTCCTGACCCCAAGTCTGTCTTTTTCATTTCTACACATCAATTTGTAAATAGATCGATATGTCTCCATTGAATCAACCAATGAACGACAGATTCTATAGCTGGTGCATGTTATCGAGAATATTAAGACGCGCCTCCCCCGAAAATATGTTTTCAGGGCCCCAATTCATTAGCGCCACATCATTTAGACTCATTGCCGACCCCCCTGTTTGATATCCGAATCCATTGTGCCCCGAAATCAGTCATATCATCCGGACTACCTAAGAAAAATAAGCAGCAATCACAAAAGTCGGAATTAATGTAGACCACATACGAAGCGTTGGGTTCCGTCCATAGTTTCATGGTAGGCACTCTGCCCACACAATGGGGAATCAAAGCAGGGGCCTTCTTTGTGGCACGAGTGACGTGCAGTGGGGCCCCCTTTCAAGAAGACATTTTCTAGTGTTTTTACAAGAAGTCCGCATCATTATTTGTTCAAGTTAGAATGAGAGATCGGGCGAACAAATAGCGGAGGTGGAAAGTGAAGTGGATGAATTGGATGGGACGGATGCAGAATTTGAGATGGAGGCTGCATCTCAAGAATGTTAAAAATCCATATCTCACAGAAACATGAAGGGAAATTTAAATTATCTTCGCTTCGACTAATGTATTTTTTTTTAATCGTCTTGATGTGTTGATATCTAGATAGCCTAGACCAGTTCCATGCATAAACAAAATATTGCGATACCATATCAACGAACAATAACTTATAAGTGTCAGTGTATAGTTCGACGTCAAAAGAGTGAACCAGAGTTACGCAATAGATTAAAAAAAAAGATGTCCACCGAAATTGTAGAAATCGAAAAATTGGAGTATCGAGCCATCATGAAGTACCTGTATTTAAAAGGGTTAAGAGGTAAGCAGATTTACGAAGATATGCTTAATACCCTTGGTGATCAATGTCCTTCGTATGCGACCGTGAAAAATTGGACTGCAAGTTTCAAGAGACGAAAATTTTCCATTGAAGATGATGACCGATCGGGAAGACCAGTTTCTGTGTCAGTCCCCGAAAATATCGATGCAGTTCATGACATGATTTTATAAGACCGTCGAATTGGGCTAAAAAGGATATCTGAAGCACTGAAGATTTCATACGAACGCTTTCATCATATAGTTCACGTCAATTTGGACATGGGAAAAATGTCTGCAAAATGGATCCCCAAATGCTTGAATGTTGACCAATAGCGTGCAAGAGTAGAAGCATCGCGTTCGATCTGTGCTCGATTTGAAAACGATGTAGACTTCTTAAGCCGAATTGTTACTATGGATGTGACTTGGGTACATTTCTACGATCCAGAAACAAAGCGACAATCGATGGAATGGCGACAATCTGGTTTTCCAAGACCTGAGAAGTTTCGTGTCCAAAAATCGGCTGGAAAAGTTCTTGCTTCAGTTTTTTGGGATTGCCATGGAGTTATCATGATTGATTTTTTGGATAAGGGTAGAACAATAACTGGAGATTACTATTGGACATTACTGGCCACACTACGGGAAAAAATTGAAGAGAAAAGACTTGGAAAGCTATCCAAAGGTGTTTTGTTTTTACAGGACAACGCCCCAGTACACAAATCTTATGTTGCCATGCAAAAAATTCGTGATTTAGGGTTAGAATTACTAGAAAACCCCCATATTCACCAGATTTGGATCCGCCCGACTATCATCTCTTTTCTCAACTGAAAAAAAGTTTAAAAGGTCGTAAATTTTCATCCATCGAGGAGGTTATAAAAGCTGTGGAGGACTGGTTTACAGAGCAAGAATAAATATTTTTTTTGAAAGTTCTAGAGACGTTGCAGGTTCGCTGTAATGAGTGTATTCAATTAAGAGGAGAATATTATGTTGAGTAATAAAATATTTTGACATTGAAATTTTGTTTGCTTCTATATTAGGCTAAGAATTCTTCAATATATCCTCGTACTTCCTATTTGGTACACTCTGAACAGATTTCTTCACAATTTCGAGATATTTCATCGAATGACGAAATTAATTTCTCTCCTTGGTATTTGTTGATACTTATATTCGATCATCATTCGATAACTGGTCTTTCCCAAATGCCAGGCGTTATGCTGATCAGGAACAGTAGGCGACACTTCTTAATGACTGTAATTAATCAATCATAACATAAACCGATGGAAAAATAGGTTAGAAACCAATTAAGAAATATCCGAATAAAATGTATCAGTTTACACGGGGCCTTTAATAGACTTCATAAATTACGTACACAATAATAAAGTTGCGTAATATAAATGACCACCCTGGATACAAAATCGGTGTTGTAAATTACACACAATTTATTTTCTATACATTCGGTTGACACTGTACGGAACATAAACGCCTAGTGGGTTCAACAGTGTGGAATTATGGAGTCTCAGTGGCCTGGGGGGTCAATTTGAGATGTAACGTTTTGAGATTGACTTTTATGCACTTCTCGAAAGTGATTATGATGGTTGAACGAAAATCGCTTACATTTTTCGAAATACGAGGATATATTGAAAAATTCTTAGCCTACTATAGAACCAAACAAAATTTCAATGTTAAAATATTGTATTGATTAGCATATTCTCCTCTTAATTGAATACATTGATCACAGCGTACCTGCAACGTCTCTAGACCTTTAAAAAAATTTTTTTCTTATTGCTCTGCAAACCAGTCCTCCACAGCTTTTATTACCTCCTCGTTGGAAGAGAATTTACGACCTTTTAAACTTTCTTTCAGTTGAAGAAAGAGATGATGGTCGGACGGAGCCAAATCTGGTGAATAAGGGGGGTGTTCTAGTAATTCTTACCCTAAATCACAGATTTGTGTACTGGGGCGTTGTCCTGTAAAAACAAAACACCTTCGGATAGCTTTCCGCGTCTTTTCTCTTTAATTTTTTCCCGTAGAGTGGTCAGTAATGTCGAATAGTAATCCCCAGTTATTGTTCTACCCTTATCCAAAAAATCAATCATGATTACTCCATGGCAATTCCAAAAAACTGAAGCTAGAACTTTTCCAGCAGATTTTTGGACACGAAACTTAGGTCTTGGAGAACCAGAGTGTCGCCATTCCATCGATAGTTGCTTTGTTTCTGGATCGTAGAAATGTACCCAAGTCTCATCCATAGTAACAATTCGGTTTCAGAAGTCTACATCGTTTTCAAATCGAGCACAGATAGAACGCGATGCTTCTACCCTTGCACGCTTTTGGTCAACATTCATACATTTGGGGATCCATTTTGCAATTTTTCTTTTGTCCAAATTGACGTGAACTATATGATGAACGCGTTCGTATGAAATCTTCAGTGCTTCAGATATCCGTTTTAGCCCAATTCGACGGTCTGATAAAATCATGTCATGAACTGCGTCGATATTTTCGGGGACTGACACAGAAACTGGCCTTCCCGTTCGTACATCATCTTCAATGGAAAATTCACCTCTTTTGAAGCTTGCAGTCCAATTTTTCAAGGTCGCATACGAAGGACATTGATCACCGAGGGTATTAAGCATATCTTCGTAAATCTGCTTACTTCTTAACACTTTTAAATACAGTTACCTACTTGATGATGGCTCGATACTCCAATTTTTCGATTTCTACAATTTCGGTGGACATCTTTTCTTTTCAATTCATTGCGTAACTCTGGTTTACTTTTTTGACGTCGAACTCTACACTGACACTTCTAATAAGTTATTGTTCGTTGATATGGTATCGCAATATTTTGTTTATGCATGGAACTGGTCTAGGCTAACTAGATATCAATACATCCTCGTATTATGTATCGTATGTATGTATTCTCCTCTTGAGAATCTGGAAGGTGGTCAAAAGGAATTGATGGAATCTTTGCGAGAAAATTCTTCACATCCCCACTATTCGTATCTTCACTTCCAGCCAAGGCAATAATAATGGTAGTTTCGAACGGAATAGGATATTCAAGATACTTAAATCTAATTATTCTAACAAATCCAATATAACGCTCTTTAGGTGTCGTTTATCGAATGCTATCGGTTGAATGAAGACTTCCTAATCAGTAATATATTGAGTTTTAAACGGACCTAGCATGAAATTTCTTTCATATTGAACCGAATGGTCGTAAATATTGTTAATCGAATTCTAAACCGTCCTCAGAAGGATAGAATATTATCGGATTTCATGGAGGTATATTTTGTAATGGTAATGGGATATCCAATAAATTAATAATTTTGTTCGCTCTGAAGGCGAAGAGGAAAAATGACGCATCGTAACTTTTGATGCCTGGTGAATTCGAAAAATGCTAACTTGTGAGAGGACCCCGCACTTTTCTTATTGCAAATGGCGTTCCGTCAAATGTTCTAATTTTTTGGTATAATGTAGTACTCGACCTACTGATCAAAAGAGCCCATGGCCCCAACTCAATCCTATGACTAGTTTTTGAGATACAGGGCGTTGAAGTTGAGAATTACCCACTTTTACTACGCGCGAATCTTGAAACAGAACCGAATGGAGTTCAATTTTTCTCAAAAAACATTTCATTCCATTTCCAGGGAGCAACTATATAGAGAAATATGACCGAAAATCGTTACGAATACAGGGTTATCCATAATTGAATGCTTGCCCGATTTTGAAAGTATAAAGTATGTCAGTTCCAGAGCGAAAACGTTCGCAAAATGAACTATTACACTAGACATGTTGTTGCTACATCGAAAAAACCTGAAATACCCAGAAATCATACTGGGTGATCCATTATTATAGAAACTATTCACAATGAAGGTTAAGTGGACACTCTGTATTTTTGGGTTGATTTGAGGTGTTTGTTTGATTTTTTCAGAACATATCATCATGGACTTCAAAGAATACAGGGTGTTCCAGTCATGAAATAAACTGTGAACCTCACGAAAATACCCAAAAACCACCTTTTTTTTTCATTACCCACTATTTCAAGATTAACTCCGTTTAGGTGGGAGTTTTCTTTCACCACTGTACTTGATATAAAACATCAATACGGCTGAGAGTTTTCATCCTCTTTCTATGACCAGATTTTTTGCTGGAAGAATGATAGAATAACATGAATAAATAATTTTCATATTACATAAAAAAAACTGGTTATAAGAAGTGGATAAAAAATCTCAGTCGTATTGATGTTTTTATATCAAGTACAGTGGTGAAAGAAAACTTCCACCTCAACGGAGTTAATCTTGAAATAGAGGGTGATGAGAAAAAAGGTGGTTTTTGAATATTTTCACAGTTTATTTCATGACTGAATCACCCTGTATTCTTTGAAGTCCATGATGATATGTTCTGAAAAAATCGAACAAACACCTTAAATCAACCTAAAAATAAAGGGTGTCCACTTAACCTTCATTGTGAATAGTTTCTATAGTGATGGATCACCCAGTATGAATTCTGGGTATTTCAGACTTTTTCGATGTAACAACAACATATCTAGTGAAATAGTTCATTTTGCGAACGTTCTCGCTCTGGAACCGACATATTTTATACTTTCAAAATCGGGAATGCATTCAATTATGGAAAACCCTGTATTCGTAACGATTTTCGGTCATATTCTCTATATGTTTGCTCCCTGGGGATGGAATGAAATGTTTCTAGAGAAAAATTGGAGTTCATTAGATTCTGTTTCGAGATACGCGCGTATTAAAAGTGGGTAATTCTCAACTTCAACGCCCTGTATCTCAAAAACTAGTCATAGGATTGAGTTGGGGCCATAGACACTTTTGATCAGTAGGTCGAGTACTACATTATACCAAAAAATTTGAACGTAATTTTTATATTCTCTGCATATATCACCGGACTCAAATGGTACGAAATAATCTAACATAGATCCGACTTCTTCAAACTGCAAGACTTAACAAAATGTTTCCACGGAAACGCAGAATTTTCCGCTGGAAAAAGTTACAGCCACTTTCTAAAATGCACGTTTACAAAAACTCTCTAACTTGAAATAGATGAGACATGGACAGCACAGCAGTTTTCGTTTATCTTAGTTCTAAATAGGACTTTACATTCAAATGTGTCCAACTTGGCTCACTCTGCCCTCTTGGTTGAACATTTTCATGCCCCCCTTGAAAAACTCCCTAGATCCGTAGTGCTCTCCAACATGAATGGACAATCTCAAATCCTTCTGAAATATGCAAGATCCCATCAAAGATATCTCAATCCGACCTAATAGATGCGCCGATACAGCTAATTAGCAGTACAGAACTACGACTTACATAGGTAATTAGCGCCCGAAAGCGTTTACGTTATCGCCTATTCGAGCTCATATCCCGACAGGAAGTGTCCCATTATCGGAAGCAAGGTGGAAAAACGGCCCTCTTGTGTGCCCACGCAACAGCCTGGCGTGACCGACGACATATATCAAAGTTTACACGGTCATTTCCATCGGTCACGATGCCCGGCCATTATTATTTTTAATTAAAGTTAATGTTGCGTGATGCCCCGATCATTTCGGATTCCTGGACTCCGCAGGAAGGAACGATAAATTCCTATATTTGGGGATGTTCGTACTTCGAATGGCGGTTTTTCATCGTTGGATTTATAGGGAAGATTGTATCTGGATGAGATATATGGATGCATGGCTTTGGTAATCAAAGATATGGAACTATTGTTCGGTTTGTTGTATATCATGTTTATTGGCGTATATTGCGGTTGGGTGTGATCTACTTAATTTTAATCCATTTGGTTTCAGAGGAAGCATTTCTCGAAAATAGATTTTGGTTGGAGAATCAATTCCAAATATTTATTTTAAAATTTCAAAACGAACAGATGTACCTATGAAATTCCCCACTTTTCATAATTCTCAAGAAATAAGCCTACTGAAGACATTTAAATACTTTTTTCTCAAATGAAATAATCCAGTATGAAAATGTAGTAGTACTACGAAACCTGTGTCACATCAGTTGAACCTCAGAAGAACTAACTCCATTAACAAAGTTAAAAAAGAGTAAATAGAAATTAGCATTGCCGACGTCTATGAGAATTATTTGACATTTCTCGAGTGCCAACCTGCGCCAGTTTTGAATAAAAAACTTGATAAACCTGAATCTTGCCCAACCTTGATACTTTATAGAAGGGAAGGTCATGATCATCCAAAAAATACAGTTTTGAGTACCTATTTCGAAGAGAATGCAGGAAGGGAAAATGCTCTCATTCAGCCCCGTCAACTTCCATACAATAGTATGAATTTCTTTAAAACTTTCGCCTTATATTCTGGGCTTCTTAATTTTCTATGTCTTTTCCGATTCGAAGATCTTCTACTATCGCTTTTTGAATTACGCCATTAACATTTTTCGTGATTTAATTTTGATATACATGACTATCATCGAATACTAAGCTCTTTTGAAATTGTTTGCTATGCAAATGCTTATCTTTTTGAAGACAGGAAACAATCATCCCTCTCTGGACCTCTGGTACAAGTCCAATTTTCTTCTATTTTCAACATCGAGCAGTATTAATGTATTCTATAGCCGAAAACGCAGATACAAAATACAAGAATTGCTTTGTCTATTTCACTGGTACACAGCAAACATAATTCTACAGAATTACAAAAAAAACAACGATTTGAGCAAACAAACAAAAGTAAAAATGAATCATTCTAAATGATATCTGCTGTCTCATTTAATATTAAAGATTGCTATCCTCACAGAAGGAAGCAAATGACAATACCTAAATAATGCCGAATTGCAATACAAGTGCTAACACCTTGAAATTTTATCATAGAACCTTCTTAAAAAAAAACATCGTTTTTATTTCTAACCTATGCGAATAGAGCCTGAGAAACACCTTCAAACCGTGTTGCACAAATTTGGAAGAATACTTTCGAATAGTTCCATTATTATGAACGAAAACTTTCGAGTCCTTGGTATCCTCCATACCCGCAAGTGAAAAACATGCGACCTAATCGCCTATATCCAGCAAAATTAATTAGAACCTCATCTTTATTCATTACCTTTTTATCCATCATGATATAACGTAATTTACTGCAAGGTTCTGGGAAATATTTCAATTTGAAAGCCGACTGCTCGCTTATGGAAATTGAATGGAAAGTCGTCATTGAAGGTATTCCGTTACAAAAAATTGTACTGACTTGTAGGAGGAAATTTTCTACTGGGAGAGATTCCCTACACCTACAAGATTTGTATTTTGAATGCTTCGTCTGATTGTACAAATTATTCTTGAGGTGTAGTGGCTGATATTTATGACAGGCCTTAAGCTTAGCTTAGGCGGACAAAACACTCTAGTATTTCCGCTAGAACCTTTCGCTAAGCCAGTAACGCCTGCGCTTACATTCGACTCAGAAGACAGAAATAAGGCTCTGCGCATACAAGATAACTTCCCCTACTGATGTCCCAATGGTTATTTCGTATTTGGTTCCAAAGTGAAAAGACTTCGAATTCTGAATGTTAATTTACTAGCTCAGTAGCTTATTGTGAATAAGTTAACTTGCTGGTCAAAGTTGAAGCAAACCAGTAAACCACGCAAGAAACCATGATATATGAGCTGCATTTAACTTTAACCGAAATAAGTCAGAAATAAAGGTCAAATAGGCAAAGAATATAACTTTTCTCTATTAATTTGTGCCAATGATAATTTGATATGGGCATTTTGGTTTTTTTTCACCACCTTCCTTTCTATCAAAAGGACAGTATGGTGAATTCCGAAGCTCTAAAACGCAGGTTTGTACCAGAACTTTATGTATGGAAACTCGAAAGCGGCTACTTTGGACGAATCGAAAACTTTGAATGTCGTGTGGCATCAAGCCTTTTCGAAAAACTTTCTTCTTGTGGTCTTCCTGAAGACCTGTTAGTAGATGGAGAGTTTTTTGGATTGTATGAGGATTCACATGTTTGAGGAAGGCGTCATTTCCAGCAATTTCAGTTTGGAATCTGGTGTTCCGCAGGGCTCAGTTTTGTCATCCACTCTCTTCTCGACCTGTCATATTCTCCTTGGTTCTATGCTGGAAATGTTATGGTTCATGAATGATGATATCATTTTGTGTCCGTCCATCATCGGTGTCTCAAGTTTGAGCTCCAAAGAAAGAACATTTGGTCTGTGGAACAATCTTCAAGAAGAGGATTAACTGGTAGCATTGCAATATTAGGACAGCAACTTTTGCTTCAAACGGTAAATTGGAAATCGATTTTATAAGTTGATTTTCGATTGAAGGGGTATAAGTCATAGCAAAATGTTTAAATTTTTAATTGCATACTTTTTCTTATCGACTACTACGAACTGAGATAAAAAGTGTGGAAGAAACCACTCCATTTTGTCGAATTATCCAGATAAAAGCCCCACCACACTTTTATTCCGCCAACAGAATGGACGGTTCGTAAACACGGATTAGTTGTTGCGTATCTGGCGTAATTTAAACCGACAAATCACCGCTTGTTGCTCGGGAACAATGGCGATATGTGGGCAATTTCGATATTAACTACCGGAAATTTTACAATTAACTTTACGCATCGCTAATTTGCCTGCCATTGTCGTTTTTCCTATCGCTCTCCGTGGTCACACTGTGTGACCGCGTGGTCAGTCATGTAATCGATGAGAAATGGACGGAAGGGTTAAAAATGGCAGGAACGCATGGGAAGGCTTATTTCAAACTGCTGGCTTCACACTCCGAATATCTCAGTCGCCGCAGTTTGAATAGAAGAGTGCCTTTATGCTAACCAACTGTTTGAAAATACCTAAAAATCACTTCCCTTTTTTTCTCGAAATCGGTGGCAGATACCACAAAACTACAAGAGACCGAAAAGTTTAGTATAAAAACAAAGCTTGTTTTTACATTTTTTAAAATCAACAGTTGCTCACCGAAAAAAAGTTCTGGAGTAAAACAGGTGACAGTCCTGAACTCACTGAAGGAATCACCCATTTTCGTTTCTGGGTTCAATTTCAATTTAGGAACACCATGTATTTTCAGGATACACTCATTATAGGATTAAAGCTTTCAGGTAAGAGTTGAATCATTGCGAAAAAAAGGTGAATGATTTTTAGGTATTTTTGAACAGTTGTCCAGAAAGAAGGCACTCATCTATTGCGACAATGCACGAAAATTGAAGAAGGTATTCATATAGGACCATCGTGAATAAAACTTGAATAATTCCTAATTTATGAGGGCTACATGAATGTTTATGGTATCAAATGTAGGTTTTCGGGGTCGCTCCATTCAATAAAGAATGTTTCAGAGCTCTATCTATCATAGTTTAGATTTTCACCTGTCAAATGACATTTTTTACAAAAACTCGAATTTTCAAACCATCACAGCTCCCCATCCTTTGATCGCCGCCATTATTTATTCATATTATGTTGATCGGCATAGGTCCAAGTATCTCTGTGCAAAATATGAGCGATTTGAAAAATTCAAAATTTTTGGTGAAAAATGCCTAAGGGGTATGACCTCCAAAAAACGCCTTAAACTCAATACCAAATAATTATGGGTGGATCTAACGGTGGGATTGCTCGGACAACTTATTCGAACCATTCGAATCCTCAATAAATGCAGTTTTGCGGATCAATAACATCAATATCTTGAATGGTCTGAGCACGAGAACAAAACTTGAAAATGAAATATCGAAAACATTAAACTTGAATAATTCCCAACTTATGAGGGATACATGCATGTTTTTGGTATCAAAATGTAGGTTTTCGGGGTCGCTCCATTCAATAAAGAATGTTTCAGGGCTCTATCTATTATAGTTTAGATTTTCACCCGTCAAATGACATTTTTTACAAAAACTCGAATTTTCAAACCATCACAGCTCCCCATCCTTTGATCGCCGCCATTATTTATTCATATTATGTTGATCAGCATAGGTCCAAGTATCTCTGTGCAAAATATGAGCGATTTGAAAAATTCAAAATTTTTGGTGAAAAATGTCTAAGGGGTATGACCTCCAAAAAACGCCTTAAACTCAATACCAAATAAAAATGGGTGGATCTAACGGTGGGATTGCTCGGACAACTTATTCGAACCATTCGAATCCTCAATAAATGCATTTTTGCGGATCAATAACATCAATTTCTTGAATGGTCTGTGCACGAGAACAAAACTTGAAAATGAAATATCGAAAACATTAAACTTGAATAATTCCCAACTTATGAGGGATACATGCATGTTTTTGGTATCAAAATGTAGGTTTTCGGGGTCGCTCCATTCAATAAAGAATGTTTCAGAGCTCTATCTATCATAGTTTAGATTTTCACCTGTCAAATGACATTTTTTACAAAAACTCGAATTTTCAAACCATCATAGCTCCCCATCCTTTGATCGCCGCCATTATTTATTCATATTATGTTGATCAGCATAGGTCCAAGTAACTCTGTGCAAAATATGAGCGATTTGAAAAATTCAAAATTTTTGGTGAAAAATGCCTAAGGGGTATGACCTCCAAAAAACGCCTTAAACTCAATACCAAATAAAAATGGGTGGATCTAACGGTGGGATTGCTCGGACAACTTATTCGAACCATTCGAATCCTCAATAAATGCAGTTTTGCGGATCAATAACATCAATATCTTGAATGGTCTGTGCACGAAAACAAAACTTGAAAATGAAATATCGAAAACATTAAACTTGAATAATTCCTAACTTATGAGGGCTACATGAATGTTTTTGGTATCAAAATGTAGGTTTTCGAGGTCGCTCCATTCAATAAAGAATGTTTCAGAGCTCTATCTATCATAGTTTAGATTTTCACCTGTCAAATGACATTTTTTACAAAAACTCGAATTTTCAAACCATCACAGCTCCCTATCATTTGATCGCCGCCCTTATTTATTCATATAATGTTGATCGGCATAGGTCCAAGTGTCTCTGTGCCAAATATGAGCGATTTGAAAAATTTCAAATTTTTGGTGAAAAATGCCTAAGGGGTATGACCTCCAAAAAACGCCTTAAACTCAATACCAAATAATTATGGGTGGATCTAACGGTGGGATTGCTCGGACAACTTATTCGAACCATTCGAATCCTCAATAAATGCAGTTTTGCGGATCAATAACATCAATATCTTGAATGGTCTGAGTACGAGAACAAAACTTGAAAATGAAATATCGAAAACATTAAACTTGAATAATTCCTAACTTATGAGGGCTACATGAATGTTTTTGGTATCAAAATGTAGGTTTTCGAGGTCGCTCCATTCAATAAAGAATGTTTCAGAGCTCTATCTATCATAGTTTAGATTTTCACCCGTCAAATGACATTTTTTACAAAAACTCGAATTTTCAAACCATCACAGCTCCCCATCCTTTGATCGCCGCCATTATTTATTCATATTATGTTGATCAGCATAGGTCCAAGTGTCTCTGTGCAAAATATGAGCGATTTGAAAAATTTCAAATTTTTGGTGAAAAATGCCTAAGGGGTATGACCTCCAAAAAACGCCTTAAACTCAATACCAAATAATTATGGGTGGATCTAACGGTGGGATTGCTCGGACAACTTATTCGAACCATTCGAATCCTCAATAAATGCAGTTTTGCGGATCAATAACATCAATATCTTGAATGGTCTGTGCACGAGAACAAAACTTGAAAATGAAATATCGAAAACATTAAACTTGAATAATTCCCAACTTATGAGGGCTACATGCATGTTTTTGGTATCAAAATGTAGGTTTTCGGGGTCGCTCCAATCAATAAAGAATGTTTCAGAGCTCTATCTATCATAGTTTAGATTTTCACCTGTCAAATGACATTTTTTACAAAAACTCGAATTTTCAAACCATCACAGCTCACCATCCTTTGATCGCCGCCATTATTTATTCATATTATGTTGATCAGCATAGGTCCAAGTATCTCTGTGCAAAATATGAGCGATTTGAAAAATTCAAAATTTTTGGTGAAAAATGCCTAAGGGGTATGACCTCCAAAAAACGCCTTAAACTCAATACCAAATTGAAATGGGTGGATCTAACGGTGGGATTGCTCGGACAACTTATTCGAACCATTCGAAACCTCAATAAATGCAGTTTTGCGGATCAATAACATCAATATCTTGAATGGTCTGAGTACGAGAACAAAACTTGAAAATGAAATATCGAAAACATTAAACTTGAATAATTCCTAACTTATGAGGGCTACATGAATGTTTTTGGTATCAAAATGTAGGTTTTCGAGGTCGCTCCATTCAATAAAGAATGTTTCAGAGCTCTATCTATCATAGTTTAGATTTTCACCCGTCAAATGACATTTTTTACAAAAACTCGAATTTTCAAACCATCACAGCTCCCCATCCTTTGATCGCCGCCATTATTTATTCATATTATGTTGATCAGCATAGGTCCAAGTGTCTCTGTGCAAAATATGAGCGATTTGAAAAATTTCAAATTTTTGGTGAAAAATGCCTAAGGGGTCATACCCCTTACCATACGCCTTAAACTCAATACCAAATGAAAATGGGTGGATCTAACGGTGGGATTGCTCGGACAACTTATTCGAACCATTCGAATCCTCAATAAATGCAGTTTTGCGGATCCATAACAATATCTTGAATGGTCTGTGCACGAGAACAAAACTTGAAAATGAAATATCGAAAACATTAAACAGCGTGATGAGGCAGCACCCGAACGGCTTTAGCTCGACGCATTTGAGCCCCGCGTGCCACCGTTCTTACGCGCGAGATGTAGGCCACATAATCCAGTAATCAACGGTACCCGCCTAATCAAAGTACCTTCGGACGAAACGAAACCGCGTCCACGTCGTCGGAACAAAAAGACGGCCATAAACAAGATGCTAATTGCGGG
Source organism: Adalia bipunctata (assembly GCA_910592335.1). NCBI lineage: Eukaryota > Metazoa > Arthropoda > Insecta > Coleoptera > Coccinellidae > Adalia > Adalia bipunctata. The sequence continues at coordinate 8,951,198 of OU342948.1, read as the reverse complement.
CATTTCCTCGTGCCGCAGTCGTCGATCTTCCTTTGTGAAACTCCTTTTTATCGCTTCTCTCGTTAGGCAGATAGCCGTCCGTGCATCGGCCAAGTTCATAAATAGCTGGAATTATGTTTTCAGACCCCGATCACCTGCCGAGTTTCGAGAAGTGATTTACTGAAAACCAGGAAATTCACCGTAACTCTTCGCCGGCTCTGGAAAAAAGGCTGAGGCCTCTTTTGCATACGGCACGGTCGTGTACGAGATAATTAAGGATCGAGATGGCGAAGCGTCGTATTGATTTATGTTTCGATTTCGTGTTGTTGCGATTTTTCGAGACAGAATCGGTTTTTGTCGCAATCGATTATTTCGACTTGGATTATTGGCAACTGTGTCACAGGCGGGAAAATATTCTATCTATGGTCGGCGAATTGACGTGAAATATTCATATAGTTATAGTGAAAAGGGGTTACAGTTCACTGCGACCTTAAGGTCTATTGTGCCCCATATCAGAGCTGTTATCATCGCGCCTCCTACAGCTCGCCCTCCAGTTCCAGAGATTTGATGAAATTCATTATCTGAGATGGCTTCAAGGAGGATAACTCCCCACTTCTACAAGTTTCTTGTCCAAAGCACTCTTTCCTTTGGCTTGCAATGGCATAGCATTCCGTAACCAGGTGAATAGGAGTTTCTTCCTCCTCCCCACAGAATCTACACTCATCAGTGTCCGATAAACCCATTCTCAACAGATGCTTCTTTAGGCGACAATGTCCTGTGAGAAAGCCAGTGAGTAAGTGAAGTTGGTTTTTACTGAGATCCAGATATTTTTTGGATCTAGCAGTTTCAAAGTTCCGGAGGAACTTTTTGGAGTGATCCATCCCTGGGAGATTCCGCCAGAGTTTTTCTCTTTCGGTTCTCTCCTTCAGCACAAACTCATTCTTATAGGTGCATTTTCCTATACCACAGAAGGGTTCTGGGCCAGTGAATGGCGTTTTTGCGCTCTTTCTGGCCAGTGTATTGGCCTCTTCGTTTCCTACGATTCCCGAATGACCGGGAACCCAGATTAAAAAGACCTTATTCTTCTTGCCTACCTCATTGAGTTTGTTTCGGCACTCCCAAATCAGCTTTGAGTCAATGGAGCTCAGTGCTTTAATAGCAGCTTGACTATCTGTATGAATAGCTATTTCGCACTTCTGATAGTTTCTTTCTAGATTTGTATCTAGACATCTTCCGATTGCAAGTATTTCCGTTTGAAGGACGCTTGTACAGGAGCCTAACGATAGTGCACACTTGGTACTTGACCCGTAAATCCCAGCGCCAGGTCCTGTAGCGGTTTTGGAACCATCTGTATACCATTTTATTGTATTTTCTTTGAGATTATAGTTGGTGTATTCCCTTTCCCAATCCTCTCTTTTGCTTAGCAATGTACTGAAGTTTTTCTCAGTGCTTACTTTCTTGATCATTACATCACTAGGAAGGTTTGCAGATGAGGTGTAGTCATTTAGAGAGGAAATTCTGAAATATTCATAGAATTTCAGTGTTTATGTGAATCGTTGATGAATTTAAATGGAATACGTTTGTCCAGCAGATATTTTTGATCCCCAGACTTGAATAGTTCAGATTTCTTTTCATACTAACTAGATCTTAATTACAATTTTGATTCTTCCGAGGATCTCGAGAGAATCGTTCAAAATTTTTTTCTCGAAATCGGTAGCAGATACGACAGAACTACAAGAGACCGAAAAGTTTAGTATAACAACAAAGCTTCTCTTCACATTTTTTCAAATTAACAGTTGCTCAACAAAAAAAGTTCTGGAGGAAAACAGGTGACAGTGTTTCAGAAAACATATCACTCTGTAGATCTGCTATCGAAATTGCCATGTCACGTCGTGAGAACTCTCGAATGTAACATCTACGCCAAATTTCAGTTGAATATCTTGTAAAGTGTAGATACTATGATAGTCCAGTCATCTTAGTAGTTTCACCTCGGAATGTGAGATACCCAGCTGTATATTTGTATAAACCTTTATTTTGACACCCTAAAACATGTCTCAAAACCTACATATTGTAAGGTGTCCGCGTCTGTCAAAAAATAAGGTCAAAGGTCACAAAAATCGATTTTTTGACGTTTTTTGCAAATATCTCGTTTCCTATGAGGTTAACGGGATTTGTATTCATTATCAATATTATAGAAGATAAAATTCACTACAACTTTTGGCTGAAAATTTTTTTTATACGTTGAATCGTTTTTGAGATAGAGGGCTGTGAGCGCGCAATGTTTAACTATATAGAGGATCTTTAAAGGTCAACCGGTAGGTCCGATCAAAAATATGTCTCAAATAGTTTATAAAATGTTTAGAAATATATAATTATAAATTATTATAATTTTTTTCGAAAAGTACATTATAGTTAATGTTTTTTTATGACTTATCTATTGTTAATTAAGTATCAATGTATTTAATCACACTTACCTGGTTGTGTACTTAGAAGTAACGAAGGCAAATACCTAAATTATTTAAGCTCTTTTAGTGTAAATTGTGAATCGTTATTATTTTCAATATAATTGAAAATTTCAAACATAGCTTCAGTCACTTGATTATCTTGACGAAGTTTCTGATGAGGCGATGATGATGATGTTTTACTTGAAAAATTTGTGAAGCAAGTAGCATGATATTTAGCTTCATCAGCAACCAAATCATAATGGAAAACTATACGATTTTTTACTATTTCTCCGAAATCATCACCACGTTCTTCTGCTTGTTTGATCACAGATTGTTTGAATTCAAGAGTACTCATTTTTTTATTTTACGTCGGTATTTTTCCTTTTTCTTTATCTCTACGGCCTCATCAGCTGTTTCACCGCAAAATATACATTCAGTCTTAAAATCAAACACTTCCCTTCGTCTTTTACAGGGTACAGATGGAGAAGCAATGCTTTCCCCTTTTTCTAATCTCCGTTTTGCAGCTTGAATACAGTTTTTGCTAATGTAAACACTTCGGCATTTTTCATGCACTTTTACAGAGGTTACGGATTTTAGACGATCAATGAGGCCATCATTTCTTTCGATACTTGCCTTTCTCAAAGCCTTTAAGCCGCGCACTACTTCAACTAATGCATCTTTTGAATCAGAGTTATTACATATAAAACACACATCAGCCATAATTCTTGAAATAGTACGTACGTAGTTACCAAGATACGATTTAAACTTACGAATAACCATGGTTACTATAAAGTGGTTCCTTGATAAAGAAAAGGTCGAAACTCTATACAAGACAGCGCGCACTGCCCTCTATCTCAAAAACGATTCAACGTATGAAAAAACTTTTGAAGCAAAAGTTGTAGAGAATTTTATTTTCTATAATATTGATAATATATACAAATCCCGTAAACCCCATAGAAAACGAGATATTTGCAAAAAACGTCAAAAAAATCGATTTTTGTGACCTTTGACCTTATTTTTCGACAGACGCGGACACCTTACAATATGTAGGTTTTGAGACATGTTTTAGGGTGTCAAAATAAAGGTTTATACAAATATTCAGCTGGGTATCTCTCATTCCGAGATTCTTACCTTATTTTGACTAATATGACTGGACTAGAGAAGAAATGTGGTAAATTGGACTATTTGAATCCTGATTTGTGTTTCACAGGTATGTTATTCTTCTCTTACAATTCTAAGTAACAGAGGCGTTAATTCTTCGATTTGTAGAATTTCACTTTTCAAATTCCCGTCTGATATTGAGAGGAGGAGCATTTGATTATCAATTCAGAATTTAGCTGACTCTATTTATCTTATTACTCAGAATCTGTTCCAATGTTCGGAACATTGTATGAATTCGTCAAAAAGAGTTGATTCACTTCTAATTTTATTTCCATTCTTCAATACCGATAACACCACGCCACTGGACCTTTCGAAGTTAGATTCTGCAATGTTGCCACGGCATTATGAAATGATATTGCTATCCTTTATGCTATCTTTGTCCCACTCATTGAATACTGACTGAATACTGTTTCTCCTCTTTCTATGGCCTTAGTTTCAATTCAAATATCCCTGTTTCAATTATTTGCTAAACTCTGTGATTGCAACAGTTTTATTGGTCCTCTCTCGAACGATTTCATTCGATCCATTCATGCCTCCAATGCGTCTGTCGTCTCCCATTCATTCAAGAACAGAGACCGAAGTGTCGGTTAAATCACAGAGATAAAACAGTCGAGGCAACAAGTGAACATTTCGTACGGGTACAAAATAAGATCGCAAGTTCGAAATCACAGAAAGTTACGATTATGTCTGTGTATCCACCTCCGGTCGAAATTCCACAGAACAACGTTATCTTCTCTGCGTCTGGACTTCGTAAAAGACAGTGGCTTCGATGTATGGAGGCAACGAGTAGATGCATAAAGGGAGAAATTGCAATTTGATAGCACCCAACATCTATGCGTCTGCAATCTGCATCACATCTGTCAGGTCGTTCTTTCATTGTCCCATTCATTATTTTCGATTCAATATCAATATCGATATTGCAATTCGCGATGTAAGTAGAAAGTGCTTAATTTGTGGACGAAATAAGCTGTGCAAGAGTGCAAAACTCGTTCTTAAAATGATGTATCGAAACGACATATCACCTTTATGTCAGAATCAGATGTTACATCTTGACACAATTGCATCTAGAATCAGATTGTTCAAAAACGATCTACTTTTCTATCAACTCTCTTAGAGAGATTAAAAATATCATCCGTTTTGAGCGCTCATTCTACTTGAACAAGAGCTAACAAAAGTTTAACTCACTGGAAATGAAATGCGGCGCTGCCACATAGTATTTCAAGGCTTGCTATAGAGTCAGTTCTGGTTTAGTATTAGAATCAATCTGGTATTCTACTAGAATATTAAATACGGGACCTCTTAGGTAGCATTGGAATAGAAGAAGCCTCAGGAAATTTTGAATCCAGGACCCCCTTGAAATAGATGCATCTACGCACCTGGGCCAGTCGAGCCTTGCTGAAAATTGAATATGCAAATTCGGCATTCAAACATATGAATTATCTGATACTGACCGATGGAAATTAATAAATATGAAATGTATTTCGCGAGCTGTCGATCGCACATTATTATACACGGCGGTTCGAAAGTGATTCGCGTGGGAAGAGCTCCCGATCGCCATTTTTCCAATGGTCGTGCATTTGTCAAGACCAGGATTGTATATCTGTCACTGCGGACAATGCTTCGGCAATGTTATATGAGATTACTTTGCCGACTTCAGTCTTCACACTGCAAGTGTTATTATGAGCGTGCTACTCAGTTCACGTGCACTGGCGGAAAAGTATTCAACCAAGGGCGTACCAGGGTTGCAAAGGGGCCAAATGATACCCAAGAAGCATGAAAATTTGATTTCTATCATCGCTGTTACATCCCAGATACATTTGCTAGAAAAAATCTGTATGCGGTGAGATCGAAGACTTACGACTCCAAATCAGCCTCTGATGCCTAAAGGACATGATCCCTGAGGAATCTTGATATAGTCTTCTATAGGTTGGCTATGGATGCATCAAGTGCAATTTTTTCAATATTCGAATAATAAAATCACATCACAATAGAGAGTAAGGACAGTATTATCTCCGAAGAAATTGTTTCTATCAGTTCCGAAACAACTAAAAACTCAAAAAATTTTCCTGCATCCCTGGCGGGGATCGAACCCACGACCTTTGGATTAGAAGTCCAACGCGCTATCCTCTGCGCCACAGGGACGGTGAAGTAGTACATCTTCTTCATCGTACATAAGCTATGGCCGTGTCACAATACATATTATAGTTCAACCTAGGAGCATAGAATAATTATCTATGCTCCTAGGTGCAACGAGGAACGATTCGGTTTCTCTAAAAAACTTTTCGTTTGAGGAAGGTAAACTGGAGAAATAAAAATGGGATAATCCTTTGAAATATGGATGCAAAGCTAGTTTACGAAATAACTCCAGTGTCATTTTTATAAGAAGTCAAGAGTAAGGGGCAAAAATAAAATTGCATCGGCCGGGAATCGAACCCGGGTCGCCCGCGTGGCAGGCGAGCATTCTACCACCGAACCACCGATGCTATAAGTAATTTAAATCTCAACATTTGAGTACCACCATCGAGTATTAGTCAGGATTAGTTCTTTTTCTCTACTTTTATTAGGTACTAATATAATATCTTTGCTTATTAATTATTAATGCGTTATGTAAATAATTTATCTGTACGTATTGGTTTCCATTAGTGATTTATATCACAAGCGCATTAGGATTTCCTCCGTTTCTAGATGGAATATTGGAACACGACTATCCAGGGAATTCTATGGAATCCACAGAAAATACCTATCTATAGCCTTTCCGATCTATTCGTGGCATTTATTTTATGAAGAAATATCGTACGAATTTCGAGTTGATAAATGTACTTCTGGATAAAATAGTTTTTTTTTGTGATGCTGGCGAAAACACGAAAACAACCGCAGAAAAATGTTCGAACTAGATGCCGATAGGGTAGAAACCTAGGAAGACACATGGAATGATGGAATTTACGATGTGGGATAATCATAGATTCTCGATTAATTCAAATTGTTCTGTATTCTGTGGATAGAAGTCAAGATGGATGGGGATCCTACGTTGATTCGTTTGGCTGTGGCTGACTAGAAAATGAGAAATATCCCAATCTAACACGTTGTCCAGAAAGTCTGGAAACAATGGTGAGAAGTGATCTATGATTCGTAGATTTTATCGGACGAACATAGCTGCAGGATGCTTGTGTCTTGTATAGTCAGACAAGAATTGCAAATGCTATGTTAGTTAAGGTGAGTCCGTTTCTATCTAAGCTGTTAATTTATTATTGCTCTCGAGAATGATTGATAGATTGTTTCATTCGATTTAAGGTCAATCGCGAGTTGTTTCTATCTAGGAATGCTATAATGCGTTTTGCGGATAGTGTGATATTAGTGATTCATGTGATTTATCGGAATAGAGGGAAGCCTAATGGTACGGGAGGTGGCCTACGATTTTGTTCAGATATAATATATCGATTTGATAGGTTTTGTACAATTACCAACGTGTTTGATCGCAATGTATGGAACTTTTGAGCCAAAAAAAGTTATGAAATGCTCACAAAGAACGCCGCATTGCTAAACACTCGGCAATTCGCCGAAATACCACAATGTCAACAGGTTCGGTTTACCTGCAACCGTTCGCATCTGCGACCTTTACCGCGACCATCAGTCAAAGGATGGCGAGTCGAAAACGTCCCGTAAACAAAATAATCCCATTCCAAGGAACGATAATCGCTGAAAAACAACTCGACATAATTACTTTCTCTGCGAAATTGCGTGTCGCACAACCATCGAATTAATTCAGCTCGTTTTAATTAATTTTCGCGTCGTATCCGCGCACATGACCCAATTATGGAAGGAGGTTGATGCGCGTGCGTTCGGCAAATCTGATGAAACCTAGAAAATTATCTCTTGCGTGAGAATTGTTCGAAATCAAATTGATTGAAATGGAGGAATGAAACTTCCGTTGTAGACAAGTTCAAAGACCACCACGAAACAAAAGACAATCCTACCTATCTTCTTCCGCGTTCGCGGTAAAATCGGCGAAGACATCGTAAAATTTATATCGCATTGTCGGTAACATATTATGGCGGCTATAAATTTCATCACTGCCGAAGTGCGGTTAATAACTGAGCCCAAAGCTCGCGTACGGATCGGTTAATCACAACATCTCCACTCCATTACCGGCAATTTCGCAATAAAACCAATGATATTTCCCCTTAATTGATATTCCGACTATTATTTTATGCGCGCAAGACTTATAGCAAAATCGTTAAAACGGCCGATAATTTATACTTGTTAGTGTAATATGAGATATACCATGCATGTAGGACGCGGAGATGGAGTGATATTGGTATTTTAATTGAAAAGTAAATTAATTAAGTGATAGATAAATCCCCATTTCTTTCGATGTATGATAGTCGGCCTGTGGAAAACTCATTGTGTAATCGGTTGAGTGATTTTCGAGCCCCAAGGCAATTAGACGCTATTCAACGGTGAATACGTGAATACTCAGATAGATTTTTCACGTAGTATCGAGCTTTTTTGATCAATGAGAAATCAACAGAGTACTGGCACTAGCTTCGTTCATATTGTCTTTTTTTTGCATGTATCTTTGAAATGTGTTGAGATGTTGCGTCTCACTACGCATCAACATCTGGACGAAATAAATTCTATATCCCTTGTCCACAAGAAATGTGCTGTCTCTTCTTACAAGGTTGTAAAGATAAATTTATTTCAACCAATGGTATCGATCACTTGTACTGCAATATTTGTTCCATATGCCTTGATTCAAAATTCTCGTTATTTGTTTAAAAATACCCTTTGGACTGATTTATGGGTCATCTATTAAAAAGGTTTTGAACCCAAGAATTTAGGTCGAGTTTTGGAAATTCATCTGCTTTTTGTTGAGACAATAACGATGTCCTGTGAACCTTCATTCAGTTTTTGAGCATAAGCTCATAAAACGAAATACATGGTGACACATTTATTGCAGAACAAGTTGAATTAGGGAACACAAGCAAGACATCGAAATACCCTTAGTCCAAAGCTTCTCTCATTGGTCTGTAGATTCAAGAAATGGGTTGTTTTTCCCACTCAAAAATGGCAAATGAGAGCACTTTGTTGGCTTAGCGAGGCGTTTTTCGATTCTGACACCCAATCAATTGTTGATTTTTCCTCTTTCACTCAGAGGAAATGGACCTCCCTTATTTTCTAGTTTGTCTTTAGAAACCCTATGTTACAGAGACAAGCTTTGAGTTCTTAATCAGTTGTTAATCAAAATCATCAGTAATTAAACAAAATCGTCGGTTAATTATCATCAGTTGTAAAGCAGTAATTAGTCAGTGCTTAATCAGTAATTCGTCAGTTCTTAATCAAAATCGTCATCCAGTTTTTGTAAATCACAACTGATCATAATTCTCCTTTGCTATACATTATCATGTAGAAGGTACGTTTCATAATTCTTCCTTGCTATACATTTTCATATAGAAGGTTGTGCAGTCACAACAGTTAATCATCGAGATTAACGAAGATCGCCAGCATCCTTCCAACTAGAAGCAGTTCAAGAAGACCACTATCTGACGAGGTACTCATCTTCAAGGAAGAAGCTGTCGATCTATGATCGTCATTCATCATTCATGGATTGTTTAGGACAAAAAACCCAAGAAAGCATTTTACCTCTCAGAATAGGGTTCTTGCTTTGGGGACCAACCAGCTGTTGGACCTTTTCCGTTTTTCCTCTTGGAGAAATGACCTGGAAACTACTTTGAAACCCAATGATGTAGAATAGAGCAAGAACTCTCGCCTAATTTTATAACACATGTACTTCTAACTTCTAGTTATGTTCAGTTCTCAGAACGGAAATTTTAGGTCTTTGAGAATTGGTACTGCACCTGTACATGAACTCTCAAGAAAGCAGTGTGGGGCCTGGATCAGGAGTTCTGTCGATCTCAGTGCCTGTTCGTTGAACGGCTGAAGTAGGACACTGTGAAACGTCTAATACACTGATTCTGGAGTGACACCACTCTGAGAACTGAATGAACTTCAATACTGGATGCTCATTCTATATTCGTCAAAAAAGAATTTGACTTGATTCGTATTTATCACCTACATATGCTATCTTGAACATTCTTGAACGATCGGTTGGTCCCCAAAGCAAAAACCCTCGGCCTTTCAGTTGTGATGTGGTGTGATATATGATGTGATATTGTTTATAATGATTACTCCTAGGTCTACCGAGTAATATTGAATGTAGCTAGTGTGAAGCATGCTTCATACTAGCTACTAGCACATCCAAAAATATAAGTACAAATTCATTATAGTGAGACACTTTCAATTCGGAGGATGTTGTACTGATGGGAATTTGCAATGTTTTGATATGAATGAAAGATGGCCGACATTCTTCAAGCATATAATTTCCCAAGCAATAGATTCTCAATGGCGAAAACTACGCATAAAAATAACTGTAAATCACGATGAAGTATTCGTACTAGTCTAATTGGCCAATTACAAAGGCAAATAAATTCCAATGAGATATATTCTCAGATATATGAAATGAGTTGTTGAAAATGCCAAATTTGAGATAATCTATACTGAGGATCTTAATTCTTAGGTTTAAGCTTTGAATTCGGCGTATCTAATATTTGCGACGTACAAGTGAAATAAAAAAGGAGTCTAGGGGGATCATAGTGAAGAAATTAGAATGTTAACTTCTCTAGGAGATACTTTTGTATTGTAGGTGCGTTTTAATAACTTCCCATTTTGTTTGCTCATTTTTTCTGATACCATGTAAGGAAGATTAATGTAAAAAAAAACCAATTTGAATATGAGGAGTCTACACCGTGGTCACCGCCCTCCAGAAATGGGCTTCCAGGTCTGTTGAGAAGCGGCCGAGCCACGTTTGACACTTGGTATATAGGATAAAGGGTAAAATTATTGGGTCAAGGCTGTAAGAGGGACAAGATGTATAGTGGAAAGTCGACTATTCTGCAATTATCAGCAAAAACTTCCGTATGAGATTGGAACGAATAAGTAGAAAATCATCATGAGACAAAAATGTAAGAATTGAAGTGGTCGGCACAACTCAAACAGTCAAACCTCTCCTCGGACGACCGGAGCATAAATCTTGACCATCCTGGATGTTTTAAACTTTCATCCGTATCTCCTTATCGGCAGTTTCATGTAGGTAAAGTAATTAAGTAAGCAGATATCTAGAAACATTAATTCAAACATTATGCAGGTAGATATCTACACTTTTTCGAGCACGCTCGTTAATAAATCGAACCTCTTATCTCTTTCTCTGGGGATTAATTACTTCATTCTCTCGCATGTTCTATGAGTTATATCGCGTGGAATTGACGGATACGATTTTTTTTATTCTATCCAAGGATAATCAGTTCGTATCGACTGGTGGTAAGCATGGAAGGCGTAAGGCCGCTACGGCAAGACGCGATACGATACCGATACGATATTCAAAACGAAGAACTGGCGATCGCGTCATCGTATCTTTGGTGGGGACGTTTTTATTACCACCTTCAAGTGGTTTTTTCATCGAGGTCTCATACTGTATACAGGGTGCATATTCCTCGATCAAAAATTATTCGAAATTTTTCCTGGTATAAAAGTTACAGCGTAGTCCACTCATAAACCCGTGAAAAAATACCATAAAACCACTCGAAAAAGATAAACGGTTCATATTTCCGAGAGAATCAATTATTTTAGAAAATAAGTGTTCTTTGTTTTTTCAATCAAACGCGTCGTTTTTGAATTATTCCCAATTTTACCCGATAAAATTTGACGAAAAAATAAAAAATCATAAGAATAATCTGGATGCTTCCCTGGATTTATAATATCACATAATGGCTGAAATTCATAAACTATTTGATTATCTATACAAATTAACAATGTTGTCAGACTGTTTATTAACTTTGTCAAGACTAAAATGTCAATGGAATACAAAATTCGGATATTAATGATGAATATCCTATACAAACCACGTATTGAATTGAAATTAATGCAAAATGAATACTTACCACTACATGATCTGTGGCGATGTTTCTATCTAAACGAAATCCTCTTGGAATTTTATAAATTCGACACTACACGGTCATTATCACATTAATTCACTTTCACTGAAAATCTTTTCACATCAACTGTTCGCATTCTTCTATGTGAATAAATAAATAACAAATCGACAAATCTCCATCAAGCCGCTATAGGCATGCTTCCTTCAACAACCACAGACCAACTGTTCGGTCTATGGAACAACGGTTTGTCTTGCGCAACGTTATAGGCGACTGAAATTAAGATCGAAGCGCTCTATCGGCGAGAATCAGAACTACACCTTCGGCATTTCCAGAGACTAGACGGCATCAGCCAAAAGTAAACCAAACTAGTGCCTTTGCGCTTGTTCATCCGTTAATGATAGAGGACGTACTGCTTCCTTGTTTGAAGAGAAAATCAACACAATCTGGCATCGTCTTCTCAAAAGCTCTATGATTTCTCTGTCACAGAAGATGGGACGATGAGTTAGGTTAGGTCATTGACCGATGGAGTTTTGTTCGGTTAGTGTAAAAACAATTTTTTTTTGAGATAGATTTGGGAGATAGAGGAAAATATGAACAAGTTCTAAATGCTCACAAACTAATCTAAATGAACTTATTTTGGTGGGATAAATATGGCTTTTCAATTGCAGAAATAATTGGACAAAATTAAGTGTTTTTATTGAGAACTTAATATTGAGACGTAATAAGCACGATTTTTTTTTCAAATGGCTATATCTTTTTAACAGAGCCGAATTCGGAAAAATGAAAAATGTAAAAAAGGTTTATTTTGACCTCTCAAGAATCTTCATTTGAAAGATATGTACAAGTCAAAGACTCACCCTGTATTTTGGGAAACTATTAACGAAATTATAGCGATTGAGAAGAAAGGATTTCCGATCCTACTTGAGAATCGAGATAGAAAAATATTTATCTCAGATTGTATCTTACAGCGTGGGCTGTATTGGCACGCCCAATAAAACAATGAAAAACTTTGACAAAGCAATAAAAAGCAACGGTTTTTAATTGCGACGTTGTCTCCTGTACGAAATAACTGAACGCACTCGTGAAAATCATCCTTTATCACTCGACAATAAAACGTGAGGCACAATGTGTAGTTTCATTTTTTAATTAACAGCGGGTGTTATAACGCAGTATTAGTTAATTGACCCCGTAGATAAGGATGAATGATGGTCGCAAAATTATAAATAAATATTTAATTCACATGTCCATTAGGATAATGAATGGCCAATATGGCGGTTTGGATGTGACCTATAAAATCAGATAATAATCTTAATTTACCTAGAAAGACTTCGACGTTGCATGTTTTGAGCCCTTCTCGTACACGTACCTACATAAAATTTTTTTATGGATTCACCGGCGTGATATACATTCGGTGTTTCTTTTGAATTTTTTGTCAATCATTTCATCCACATTTTTGAATTAGTTCAGAAAAAACATTTACTTCACATTGTACGAAATGAATTGGCAATATCTTAGGTAATCTGCATCTAATTTCTCGCCCCAAGGTCTCATCAGTCGTAATAAACATGTTCGAACATTATCGGTAGTCATTTGTCTGCGCCTAGGCATATTGTGAACACCCACTATCTCGATTTAGCAAAGGTTCTGAGAAACGTTACGCCAGGTAGGACAAATTAATGTTAGATGTCAATGTCGATTTGCGAGACTTGTTAATGAACCCATGCAATAACCAGGTCTGAAACGGAAGCTAAATTGGTGATATTTACTAACCTACTCTCTGTAGACAGGAACTAGTGATGCATTTATATTTATATCAGCGTGTAGTAACCATCGATATTCGAGGAAAGGCACCTAAAGCACGAATATTGAAAATGTTTTTTTTTATTTCATAAAAGTCATTCATTGGTAAAATCTCCCCATTAGTTGTCATCATGCTATAAGACTATGCGGCCTAGAGTTCGATTCCTGGCCGATGCAGAACTGTCTTAGTGTTTTGTAATCGTCTGAACATCGCACAGAAATATAGCGAACACTACTGAACAAAAAGATTGACTCAAAGGACCAATGTAATGTGTGAAGCATCGGTGGTTCAGTGGTAGAATGCTCGCCTGCCACGCGGGCGGCCCGGGTTCGATTCCCGGCCGATGCAGAACTGTTTTGGATTCGTCTGAACATCGCATAGAAATATAGCGAACACTACTGAACATAAGGATTGACTCAAAGGACCGATGTTATGTGTGAAGCATCGGTGGTTCAGTGGTAGAATGCTCGCCTGCCACGCGGGCGGCCCGGGTTCGATTCCCGGCCGATGCAGAACTGTTTTGGATTCGTCTGAACATCGCATAGAAATATAGCGAACACTACTGAACATGAGGATTGACTCAAAGGACCAATGTTATTTGTGAAGCATCGGTGGTTCAGTGGTAGAATGCTCGCCTGCCACGCGGGCGGCCCGGGTTCGATTCCCGGCCGATGCAGAACTGTTTTGGATTCGTCTGAACATCGCATAAAAATATAGCGAACACTACTGAACATAAGGATTGACTCAAAGGACCAATGTTATGTGTGAAGCATCGGTGGTTCAGTGGTAGAATGCTCGCCTGCCACGCGGGCGGCCCGGGTTCGATTCCCGGCCGATGCAGAACCGTTTTGGACTCGTCTGAACATCGCATAGAAATATAGCGAACGCGAACACTACTGAACATGAGGATTGACTCAAAGGACCAATGTTATGTGTGAAGCATCGGTGGTTCAGTGGTAGAATGCTCGCCTGCCACGCGGGCGGCCCGGGTTCGATTCCCGGCCGATGCAGAACTGTTTTGGATTCGTCTGAACATCGCACAGAAATATAAGAAACTACTGAAGATCCGGGTTTAGTCAAAGGACCATTTTATCTGTGAAGAATATCTCCTTCATGTTTTCCTGGATGGAAACAATGTCACTAAAGTTTTTTGCTTCCAGTAGAAGAAAACAGCCGATATACCTCGTCAAGTAGGGAGATATCGCTATCATAATACCTGTTCTCACATTTCTCAAACGTTCGACATCGACAAAAAAGCGAAGCAACGACGTAACAATTACTCCCCAGACTTTCATGACAATCGGAACGTTCAAAACGGGCATTCTTCTGCAGTCCGGAACGGGCAAAAGCCACGACCTAAATACCCGGGGTATTTTGTAATGTCAGGTTGGTAATAGACAATACGTCATGTCCGAGCGTCGCATGGAGATAAATCACCGGCTCGGCGATGTGGAAACGCCGTTTCCAGCCGTAGTACCTCAATGCGACGTTGCCAAATCGCACCAGTACCAAGGGTATTCGATGAAAGCTCTGTCTGTGCTTTTGAAAACAGATAGAAGTAGCTTGTTCCCTGCCAAATTAATTTTTTATACTTGTTCTGATTTCAACCAAAGATTTTCATTTGTAACGCCCAATATTAAAATAATTGTTACATTCATAACACCTTCTGAACATATTCAACTAACTCATAATCAAAATTCATGATAGTACATATGGATTTCTGCAGATTTTTCCATATAATTTGTAAAACCCGACAACACCGCCCGTAGCACCATAGATATTCGTTACACGTACGACAGCTCGACGGTACCCACACATAGTGTGTTTAATGGGTACTACTTCTCGTCTTACACTAACCGGATTGATAGAACATCCCGTTGTACTTTGATTACCGGGAATTGTTTAATTAAAACGTTTTCCAACTGGATTGCTACCAAGTATAGGCGAAATCTTTGTGGTACTCGTGGTATTTCCGACGTTCAGTTCCCATCAACTTTTTACTCGTAGTTTGAATATGAGGACTGTTCGTACTTCGCGTCATCTGATGGTACCATTAGAGTACCTGACCGATTTTTCCGGGAATTACAATTTATAGCACCCCTATTCCAGGTTCGTCGAAAAAAGGGTAACTAAAAGACTCGGTACTTCGGTAGCTTGTAAGTAGTACCTTGTAGGTAGAGTCGCATTTGCCAGTTCGAGAAACCAACTGACAGGAAAACATAATTTCTATGCCTCTACTTCCTGCTGCTGTGATTGTCGAAGGTACCTACCTTGAATCATGCTAAACTTGTTAAAAATCGATTTTCGCAGCTTTTTTTTCGATGAATTCCTCAGAAATACCACCAACACGAAAATATTTTACGTTCTCCTCCGAAAATTCGAAGAATGCCAACCAGAATGCACTCCATTCATGTCTCGACAACCGGATGAATATTCAAGAGGTACAAACACATAAAACCCAACAAATGAAGCAATTTACATGCCGAATTGTCACGTACAAATTGATGAATCTATCCGTAGAATGCTCGAAGACGTAAACTACGAATGGTACCGTCGAGAAGAGGTCGCAGTGGTGAAAAAATCGATAAATCACCGCGACGAATGAAAAATATGGTTATTGTGTCTTTCTCTGCTAATTGAACTGGTCGCCATCAATGAAAATTCGAATTTTAATGGAAATAACGTGAAATCTATACCTGCATTGCGTGATCTACGATTTAAAGGTGGACACACAATTGAGGATTTACATTAGAAGTACTAGTGAGATTCTATTCTACATTCATAGAACTTGATATGGGATCGAACCCTTGAACTGCAAATTTGTTTAAAAATACCCTTTTTCGAATGTATGGTCAGCTATTGAGAAGGTTCTTAACCCAAGAATTTAGGTGAAATTTGGGAGATTCATCTGGTTTTTTGAGACAATAACCATGTCCTGTGAACCTTTATTCAGTTTCTTTGTATGAGCTCATGAAATTAAATATAATGTGACGTTTATTGCAGTTCAAGTTGAATTTGGGAACACATGGCAGGATCGAATGCCAAATCTTTCAAGGTTTCTCTCATTGGTCTGTAGATTCAAGGAATGAGTTTTTTTCCCACTAGAGTCAAAAATGGCAAATGAGAGCACTTTGTTGGCTAAGCGAGGCGTTTTTCGATTCGGACACCAAATAAATTGTTGCTCTTTCCATTGTTATTCAGAGGAAATGACCCTCCCATATTTTCCAGCTAGACTTTAAAACCCTATGTTACAGAGACAAGCAATCAGTAAGTAAAGTATTGGTAATTATAAAGTCAGTTGTAAATCACGACAAGACCTTGCTACCTTGCTATACATTTTCATATAGAAGGTACATTTCATAATTCCTCCTCGCTATACATTTTTATATAGAAGATTGAGTTTATAATCGTCGGTAAATAATCAGTAATTAGTAAGTAACTAAGTAATTATATAATTTTGCTCCCTTGCTATACATTTTCATATAGAAGATACATCATAATTCTTTCTTGCTATATACATATGTTATCTAAGTTTCGGTACCAAGAAAAAATACAGTTTATTGTTTGTTATTGTTTGACAAACAAAATCGCGAACGAACAAAATCAAACGGAAAAGAACAACAACATAAAAACCAGAAAGACACAATATTTAGAAAATGAAAATAAAGAAAATATTGTAAAGAATAACTATTTTAACTCAGGAATTTCGCGAAGATGAATGACCATTCTGTCTTAGAATTAATTAGGTGCATGAAGTTTATGCTGAATGCCAACCATCCAAGTGCTTAGAAATCATCTCTTTATCCACCATCGGTTAACACTCCAGAGACACTCTCGACTTGAGCGAAGCCTCCAACAAGGCCGCAGGACCTACGCTTATAAATCTGTTAATGTATGTCCGTTTTAGGAAGAGGCAAATTCCTGCCACAAATCTCCCGGACAAATCCTCTAATAACTTACCGTGTGATTTGCATAATTATCACAGACACCCAGAGGACATAATGAAGACTAACGGTAAGGACACCTGGTTCGAAAATGAATCGCTGTAACAGGACGATTATTTTCACTGGATTATCGTTCCGAGTCCCCGATTTTATTTATATCGATTTCGTAATCGATTTTGATTTGTCGCCGTGGCGAGGAATTTACGAGTTTGGAGCGCGAATTGTTCATGGGTGGTCGTCACAACTGATAGGGAGTCCGAATTTTGTGAAAACATGAAAGGTTTTCGAATAAGAGGTGTTATTTTGAAAAGCCCGCCATTCCGGTATATGTCACTTTTGAAGCTGTCATTTTTTGACATTTGACAAGTAGAACCTACGTCATTATTAAAAATGGAATGGTATAAGCTTCAACGACGCATTGAAATGATTAAAATTCACTATTAGTCCAGCTGGCCCGGATCTACGATTTTTTCTGACCGGGGCAAAAATTCATGATTCCCCTCCCCCATTTGTTAATATGTACATATATGAATTCATAGAAAAAACAAAAATAAATAATACAAATGAATAATGAAAATAAAAACTAATAATAAGGACAATATCACACGGAAAGAAATTGGACTATTTTTTTCACATAGCATCACGCGGCGTGATTTTCTTTCCGCGAACGCATCTATCAGCTCCTCGAAATCTGTTTCGGAAGCAGTTTTGTATTCTATAGCTAAGATCGAGAGGCCATAGAGACTTTTCTGACCCATTGAGGAACGCAAATAATTTTTTTTTATTTTCCATTTGCTGAAACTGTTTTCACATCTTGCAGGCAATGTGCACTACATATATTCTATATAATGTCAGCTATACTGACATTATAGGGAAATCATCTTTCAGATCTTGCCTGTGAAGAATTTGTAGCCGGTCTAATGAAGTCGATCTTTCACTTATTTCAGGAACCAACATTTTGAAAACCGCTAGTTCCTAACAAAAATCAACTGCATTCAAGTCTCTTCAATATTTTTGCGGTAAAAGGGTCCCATTTTCTGCAGATCCTTTTTTTGCGTGTTTGAAAGAGCATGGCCATTGAGGAATGAGAAATTCTGCGCTTTCTAATCTTTTTTTGATTTCTGACAATAATGACTAATGATTTCTGACAATATGAATCTAAAATCGATCACAGCATGAAGCAAATGACCAGCTTCATACTTGTATTCTGCGACTGGTGAGGATTCTTTGATTTCTTCCACAGCCTTCACAACTCCCGCTAAATTATATCGAGCAAGGCATTAACTGCTTGATGTTTAGTCCATCTAGTTTGGTTACTCCCTTTAAAATTTGTTTTCGTCCACTTTTTCATAACTGTCCATCGTGTGGTTGAACTAACAATCTGTCGAAAACAACCTTAATTTCCTTGGAGAATGAACGAACTAGATCCGTTCTTGGCTCATCATCGCACATTTCGTCAACCTGCTTTTTCTTTTTTGGAAACACGTTTATTTCTAAGAATTGGCTCCACATCCAATTCTTCTGAAAGAAGTGTAGCTTCCGAGATCCAGTTTTCAATAAGTTTTTCTGTCATTCCTTGCAAGATCTTCATGAGACCTTGCATTAACGATAATGAACGTGAAATAACTACATCTCCTTTCCGAATTTCCATGTTGACCATATTGACCTCTCGCAGAATATTATCCCAAATTGTTAGGTTCAGTATGAATTTAAAATCCATCACAGTATTCTGCGACTGGTGAGGATTCTTTGATTTCTTCCACAGCCTTCACAACTCCCGGTAAATTATTGAGCAAGGCATTAACAGCTTGATGTTTAGTCCATCTAGTTTGGTTACTTCCTTTAAAATTTGTTTTCGTCCACTTTTTCATAATTGTTCATCGTGTGGTTGAACTAACAAAAAACAATACAGTTTTTGTACAACACCAAATAAATTTACTGCTTCTGAACATGATAAAGACGAATGGACACCCACAAGATTCAGAGAGTGTAGAATTCTGGATTGGACTCCTTTATATATATGCCAGCTTGTCAACTTCTAAGAAGTCAATAAAACTTTCCTTTATTTTTAGTATTATAAGTCTTTGCCTTTATCTCATATCCAGACTACGTTCTCTTCAAATATCGTATAACCTGGTTCATTTGTTCTATGAGAGATATATCTGGGGTTCAGTCGAACATAATAGTGAAATAGTTGGCCTCCTTGATCTCATTAATAATGCTATTCCGAACTTTGGTGGCCATTAAATCGATAATTTAATTTGGCATATTTTGGGGAAGATAGGATGTTTGTCCTTTTTTTGAGTGGTCAAGATGGCACTTCAGAGTCGGGTCATATTTAATAATAATATTTTTTCCGAGAAAATATGTTTCTTGTTAAAATATTACTTAGCAACGTGTTTTTTCGATTTTTTTCGGAAAAATTGGATGCTCTTATGATATTACTTACGAGAAATGAGTATTGCTAAGAAAATTTCTCACTAAAAATGGAATGAGTGAAATAGTCTAGATTAATTTTTTTTCTCCAGATTCCACCACCGCAGACTCCTCTAGTCATTTTTTTGTGAAGGGAAAAATGTATCCCTATTGGCAAACTTTTCAATATCGAATTAAATCAAATTCCTCGATAGTTGCTACCAAGTCTTAATTAAAACTACCGTCAGCTTCAGACTCCACCGAAAAACCCAAGGACATCGAACGGAAAGCAACAATGTGTACCTAATGAATTGCGTTTTTGAATACGAGTTGAACCTGGTCGTAAATAAACGGGCGCTTTCGTAAAAATTCTCGACTAGCAACTAACTTTTGACCCACACGCCCACGCCAGCCAACTACTTGAACATTATTCCACCGGCTATTTCGTAAGTTTCACGATTTATTCCTCGATAAACGCTGCGAGAATTTAATTATCCGAGATGAAAAATGCTGTTATCTCCTAGGAAATGATTCTACTTCCATCAGGGCGAGAACGAGAATTAGATTCACAATGTTGCAACGAAATTGGAATTATCGGAATTTAATTTTATTTCCGATCGTTATAGTTGAATTCGCAGGAGTTCGATTAATTCAATTGATCGTGAAGGTGGTAATTTAATCGGTCGTTTGTTGAAATCGAAGAGATGGCGGAATTGCTTAGGTTTGAAGCGTGACGGTTTGGGATTGACCATAACCGAGAACACCGTTTCTGTACGATGAAAATGCCCTTTGGGGATCATTTAGTAGTCTTATTTCGAAGTGAAAGACGTTTTTGAACGGTCATAGGAAACAGCAGTCTTTATTTAATTTGGCAACCGTGTCAGAGGGTCTGATAACTTCGGTCTTCGACTGTTTTCTGTAACGGCCAAATCTCAGGAAGTGAAAACTCATTCATAAAAAAGGGACTATCGGTAGAACTACAGATTCAATCTGAATGAAACTTTGCAATTGGGCGGAGAATGATGTCCGCAAGCTACGAGCTACGAGAAATTTTTTTCCAGATTGCTTAAACAGAACCAGAAAAAATGGCAGCGAATCATTGCCAAAATATTCCCGATATTTCTGTAATATGAGGATGTATTGATGATATCTAATTAGCCTAGACCAGTTCCATGCATAAACAAAATATTGCGATACCATATCAACGAACAATAATTTATTAGAAGTGTCAGTGTAGAGTTCGACGTCAAAAAAGTAAAAAAGAGTTACGCTATAAATTAAAAAAAAAGATGTCCACCGAAATTGTAAAAATCGAAAAATTAGAGTATCGAGCCATCATCAAGTACCTGTATTTGAAAGGGTTAAGAGGTAAGCAGATTTTAGGAAGATATGCTTAATACCCTTGATGATCAATGTCATTCGTATGCGACCGTGAAAAATTGGACTGCAAGTTTCAAAAGAGGTAAATTTTCGATTGAAGATGATGACCGATCGGGAAGGCCAGTTTCTGTGTCAGGCCCCGAAAATATCGATGCAGTTCATGACATGATTTTATCAGACCGTCGAATTGGGCTAAAACGGATATATGAAGCACTGAAGATTTCATACGAACGCGTTCATCATATAGTTCACGTCAATTTGGACAATTTGGAAAAATTTCTGCAAAATGGAACCCCAAATGTTTGAATGTTGACCAAAAGCGTGCAAGGGTAGAAGCATCGCGTTCGATCTGTGGTCGATTTGAAAACGATGTAGAATGTAGACTTCTTAAACCGAATTGTTACTATGGATGAGACTTGGGTACATTTCTACGATCCAGAAACAAAGCAACAATCGATGGAATGGCGACACTCTGGTTCTCCAAGACCTAAGAAGTTTCGTGTCCAAAAATCTGCTGGAAAAGTTCTTGCTTCAGTTTTTTGGGATTGCCATGGAGTAATCATGATTAATTTTTTGGATAAGGGTAGAACAATAACTGGAGATTACTATTCGACATTACTGACCACTCTACGGGAAAAATTTAAAGAGAAAAGACGCGGAAAGCTATCCAAAGGTGTTTTGTTTTTACAGGACAACGCCCCAGTACACAAATCTCATGTTGCCTTGCAAAAAATTCGTGATTTATGGTTAGAATTACCAGAACACCCCCCTTATTCACCAGATTTGGCTCCGTCCGACTATCATCTCTTTCCTCAACTGAAAAAAAGTTTAAAAGGTCGTAAATTTTCTTCCAACGAGGAGGTAATAAAAGCTGTGAAGGACTGGTTTGCAGAGCAAGAAGAATAATTTTTTTTTAATGTCTAGAGACGTTGCAGGTTCGCTGTAATAAATGTATTCAATTAAGAGGAGAATATGTTGAGTAATAAAATATTTTGAGATTGAAATTTTGCTTGGTTCTATGTTTAGTAGGCTAAGAATTTTTTAATATATCCTCGTAACATATCCATCAGTATCAACGACGATTCCTTTGTCTTACGCTCATTGTCACATGATCATTTTCCGAGGCGATCTTCCACATTTTCTTCTCGGCAAATCATGCTGGTACCACAAAGGAATAATAGAAGTACAAGCGGATAAGAATCGCGGACAATAACACGGAATAAAACGAAAGTTTTCAGCGCTGTAACAACGCAACCAGGGGATCGGAGTCGTACATTTAGATATAATGTCCGAGATAACCTATAGGTACCTTTATATTACATAAAATTACCTTATAATAATTTACACTGCTACATTATTGCTTGTTTTCGATTTACCGGTACGGAATAGGATTCTGATGGTGAAATCGCACGGCATTATAAATGCCACGAGAAATTGAATACTTCCTAGCCGATCTTGATCTTTCTTCGATTATTTATCGGTCGAGTGAAGTTATCGGTCCTGGCATCAAGAATAGAGGCTTTATCGTGCATCTATCCTAGAAGCATCCTCGAGACATGAAAAAATCTGATGCAGAAGAACAAAATGAAGCCCTATAGCTCATTCTATGGTCTTTGACAGCTTATGGTAGCCGCAATGGTGATGACAAGAATTTCCGACAGTTGAGACAAAGAGTCTGTTATACAGATGGACATGAGCAAAGAGCTCTATTTGCTCCAATATACTACTACTGATCGATCTGCAGTAACAATAATGAGTTGATTTGGAATATCCTCAAAAAATATGCATTTTGAAAGGAATCCTGACCTGGCAACCCCGCGACGAAGACAAATCCATCTAAACTTCTAAACTAACCAAACCCCGATTTCCGCAAAAATCGGAAACAATTAGCCTATCGTAGTTCATATTTCATTATCCCGGCCGTCCATTCGTAAACGTTCAGTCACAATCTTGATTGCGATTGCAAAATACGAGGGCATTTACAACGTCCACCCACACGGCCCTTTCAGGAAATAATAACAACAATACTGCCAACTTAAGACAATATAAATAACCTCATATGGCGGCTAATATGCCAAGATGTCTAATTTATCTCAGCCAATTATCGGGTCGGTCACCTATTGAGCAATTTACGCGAGAACTCGAAAACGGTTACGGAGAAACGACGAAAAGGGAATGATCTGAGGTGTTGCCACTTGTGCCTCGACAATGAACGATGCGGAATGCTTTATTGTCTTCGGGACGATTTGCAGTTGGGCTTCTGTGATGAGCACTTCTGTTGTGGGGGTGTTCCACTTTGTCTTTATGTTTGGGTAAGAAGAAGTTTTTCTCGAAGGTTATCTTCAGCCTCCTATGCTTGAAAGAGGCTTTTCTTCTCTACCCTACTCATTCATTGACATCCAAGGAGGTCGTCAATGGTGTTGATAAAACCGACAACATCCTTAGGAGCCTTGGCTGCTACCTCGTAGGTATCCAGGACAGGTTTCCCCATATGGATGGTACTCAGGCCAGCCAGCTTTGGCCACTTGCATACCATGTGTTCAGCGGTTTCTGCCTCTGATCCACAGATCCTAAAAATGTCATCTGCTGACTTTCCCATACGGTACAGATGATATTTGTACCGTCAATGCCCCGTCAATGACCTTTACCGTCATCCGAAGCTTACGAGGATGTATTGATATCTACTTAGCCTAGACCAGTTCCATGCATAAACAAAATATTGCGATACCATATCAACGAACAATAACTTATTAGAAGTGTCAGTGTAGAGTTCGACGTCAAAAAAGTGAACCAGGGTTACGCAATAAATAAAAAAAAGATGTCCACCGAAATCGTAAAAATCGAAAAATTGGAGTATCGAGCCATCAACAAGTATTTGTATTTAAAAGGGTTAAGAGGTAGGCAGATTTACGAAGATATGCTTAATACCCTTGGTGATCAATGACCTTCGTATGCGACCGTGAAAAATTGGACTGCAATGTTCAAAAGAGGTCAATTTTTCATTGTAGATGATGACCGATCGGGAAGCCCAGTTTCTGTGTCAGTCCCCGAAAATATCGATGCAGTTCATGACATGATTTCATCAGACCGTCGAATTGGACTAAAACGGATATCTAAATCACTGAAGATTTCATACGAACGCGTTCATCATATAGTTCAGGTCAATTTGGGCAGGAGAAAAATTTCGGCAAAATGGATCCCCAAATGTTTGAATGTTGACCTAAAGCGTGCAAGGGTAGAAGCATCGCGTTCGATCTGTGCTCGATTTGAAAACAATGTAGACTTCTTAAACCGAATTGTTACTATGGATGAGACTTGGGTACATTTCTACGATCCAGAAACAAGGCAACAATCGATGGAATGGCGACACTCTGGTTCTCCAAGACCTAAGAAGTCATCGTGTACAAAAATTTGCTGGAAAAGTTCTTGCTTCATTTTTATGGGAATTCCAGGGAGTAATCATGATTGATTTTTTTGATAAGGATAGAACAATAACTGGAGATTACTATTCGACATTACTGACCACTCGACGGGAAAAAATTAAAGAGAAAAGACGCGAAAAGCTATCCAAAGGCGTTTTGTTTTCACAGGACAACGCCCCAGTACACAAATCTCATGTTGCCATGCGAAAAATTCATGATTTAGGGTTAGAATTACTAGAACACCCCCTTTATTCACCAGATTTGGCTCCGTCCGACTATCATCTCTTTCCTCAACTGAAAAAAAGTTTAAAAGGTCGTAAATTTCCTTCCAACGAGGAGGTAATGAAAGCTGTGGAGGACTGGTTTGCAGAGCAGGAAGAAACATTTTTTTTGAAAGGTCTAGAGACGTTGCAGGTTCGCTGTAATAAATATATTCAATTAATAGGAGAATATGTTGAGTAATGAAATATTTTGATATTGAAATTGTGTTTGGTTCTATAGTAGGCTAAGAATTTTTCAATATATCATCGTAGCTCGTCACAGCTTTCGGGGTTACTGGTATAGGTCGTTGAAATCATCACGAATTTCTTAGACTGAATAAGTCCAGGAGTATTTCTTCAGAAGGTTATTCTGTCAATCACCTGCCATTATTGGTCCGCTGCCTCATATTGCTCTTTTCCAAGCCCACAGAAAGGCTAAGACCCAGCAGGTGTTAACCGTGATGCACTTCTCACAAGCTCATCGGCTTTTCCATTTCCTTCAACACCTCAATGCCCTGGCACCCACAGTAGAGTCACTTTATTGCCTCTGGCCAGTTGCTGCAGAGATGCTGTGGGCATAGAAGATTGACGTATTTTCCACGTAAGTGATGAGTTTTCTATCGGTGTGAAGTTTGAAGAGACCATTCAGGTACACATAGAAGAGGATCGGCCCTAGAACTGTCCCTTGAGGTACACCGTCATCTTATTCGAACAAGCAAGTCGTGGGAGATCTGAGCAGATGTTTCAATATTGTCTGGAAAACCAAAACAGTACCTCAGGACTTTCGAGATACTCTGATTGTGAACCTTTTCAAGAACAAAGGGAGTGCATCCATATGTGAGAACTACAGAGGCATATCTTTGCTGTCAGTGGGCGGTAAAATCTTAACAACAATAATGTCCCGCAGACTATCATCACATATTGAAAACATATTACCGGAGACTCAAAGTGGCTTTAGAGCCAAGCGAGGAACTGTGGATCTGATATTCTCCCTGAAACAGCTACAAGAGAAAGTTCTTGAACAACAAACAAGAATGTTCGTTGCTTTTGTGGATCTGACGAAGGCCTTCGACTCTGTCGATAGAACTGCCTTATGGAAGATCATGGAGAGATTTGGTGTCCCCCCCACATTCGTCGCTGTCTGCAGAAGCCTTCATGAAGACAACTGGGCAAGAGTAGTCCACAACGGAGAGTTGACTGACCCATTTTTGACGAGTTCTGGAGTGAGACAGGGCTGTACACTTGCTCCTGTCTTGTTCAACTTGTTTATGACAGCCTTGGCAATTCTCGTGGATACGCGATTGACTGTGAGAGGTTTGGGACTGAGATACCGTTTTGATGGAAGCCTATTCAACCTACGAAGACTAAGATCTGCGTCAAAAGTTCGCACGAGATACATAACAGATCTACAATATGCTGATGATTGTGCCCTCATAGCGCACTCTCCGGAACAACTACAAGAGGTCTTATCTCAATATGCATGGGCTTATAATGCACTAGGGCTGAAAATAAACATAAAAAAAACCAAGGTTATGTCAATACCCCATGAAACGACCCACCACCCTATAAGTATCGAAAATAATCAGCTAGAATATGTGCAGCATTTCAACTACTTGGGGAGTGTCCTGGACGATAAAAATACTCTTGATGCCGAGATTCAAAACAGACTCAATGCTGCATCCAGGGCATTCTGGAGGCTGAGAGATAGAGTTTTCAATAACCACGAACTCAACATAAAAACAAAATTTGCAGTGTATCGAGCAGTCATCATCCCCACGCTAACATACGGTTGCGAAACTTGGGTTCCCTATAGACGCCATATAAAAACTCTGGAACAATACCAACAACGTCATTTGCGACAGCTGATGAAAATCAGATGGTTCCACAAGATCTCCAACGCTGAGGTTCTTGACAGAGCGAATTGCTGCACCATGGAGGCAATAATCGGTCAAGCCCGTCTAAGATGGGCAGGACACATCAAACGCATGTCTGATAATAGACTGCCGAAATGCATTCTTTATGGTGAGCTTTTGGAGGGGCATAGAAAGCAAGGAGGACAGCTCAAGAGGTTCAAAGACGTATTGCACGAAGACTTGAAGCGGCTCCATATGCACACGCAGTGGGAAGAACAAGCCATGGATAGAACTAGCTGGAGAAGAACTGTAAGGAGTTATGGAAACGCAACACGAGTTCGAGGTCGCCGGTGCCAGGCCCAAGGAGAATTCGTATGCCCCGATTGTGGTAGAGTCATAACATCTCGGATCGGCCTGTTCAGTCATAGAAAGACACATATGCCACGGCCGCACGCCCTGTAGAAGCTGTCCCTCTTCACCACAAGTGCAATATTTATACTCGGATACGAGTTAAGCGATATATATATTCGAACAAGCTGCTGTATGTTGGATCAGTAACTCTCGAATATCATTATTGTATGCTGATGGAAATTTCATATTATGGAACCTTGCAAAGGATTCACAATTTTATCCGTTCTTCGAGTAAACAAAACTGGTCCTACGATCGTTCTCAAACCAGTTCCAATTGTTTAGAGATTAACTCGGCATTCCAAGGTTAAACATTCGTTTTATCGAAAATATCTCGCGCGTTTTACTATATGTCGCAAATTCCGAATGGAGATTAATAGATTTGTCTTTGCGCTATCGCGATATATGTCCTATACTTTTACGGACACCACCCACTTAGTCCAAGAAATTGAATGGCCTCAACACCTGGATTTGTTGAGGTACCAAACGGTGTTTATGGAGGACCTCGTTTGAAGACATTTATAACTCGTCGTAATGTACAAGTGTACACCTCTGTTCTGCCATTTTTAGAAGTTTTTTTTTCCATTTCGTCCTCGGGGAAACGCCGACAAATTGCGGATTTATAGAGCAATTACTTGATGTTAACTGTATCAGATTACAGATTGTTTGGGTCTAGGAGACTTGGCTCAGGGTGGTTTGGTACTGCTTTTTCTGAATAGTCCATAATTGAGGTAGCATAACTTCAACTTTGGTGTACCTACTTCTTTTTTGGAGTGGTGAAATAGAAGGATATACAGTATGTATCGATGAGACCTTATTCGTCCAGAAGAAGAACCGTTTCGCCCTGTAATTAAAGGTGAAAAAATTATGCAGAGAATCATTACCAGAATAATTTGTTCCTCTTTTCAACTTCAATCGCTAATGATGATGTTTTATCGCAGATTTTGCCATCCGAAAACGCCTCGACTTTGTTTTCGTGCTTTCCCTAAATAAAATTGCGAAAATCTGTGGAGCACCGTTGTCCCTTTCACAGAAGTCGACCGTGAAAGTTTGAAAATTCTGATCGAACGCCGAATAACATTCAGGATCTCATATTCGGACATACCGTCCTACTTTTCTGGACGTATTCATGTCGTACTTGCCGAATTTGACCGCAGAAGAGAAAACAACTCGAAGAACATCATCGGGGCCCTTTCAAAGCGTACGCCGACACGGACAGGTAAAAAGAGAGTAAATGAAATCGCCAATTTATCGTATCGGAAGGTGAATTTCATTGATAAATACTGCGAGGAAAGGCAGTGGCGTGGGATTTCGAGAATTTTCGGGAATTAAATCAAAACCAAATTTTACTATATGTATGTAGGTTAGTTTTCGGTGATTTAGAAATATGACCTTTGCTTTGGCTGCCAAACCTATAGTTAACGTCTGTCGTCTTCCTGCAGTTCTCTCAAGAACCAATAAAAATAGAACTCAAACTTTTTATTTACAGTTTATTTACAGTCCTCACCCAATAATCTACACTTGTAGATTATAAGTCTTATAATATTTATCCCACCAAAAACATTCTGTAAAAAACTAGCCAAGTCTCGATGGAGCTGCTTGTTCATCTCTAAAAAGTAATGAAATCTAGACAAAGTCGTGCCAAGTCTAAGGCTCCTTACAGAGATTTCTTTATTATTATAGTTAATGTTGTGTGACTTGGCCGTTGAACATTCTTTATACGTAAGTGAGTACAAGTCAATTTTGTTTACACGTAATGTTATATCTGTTGTAACCTAAACCTATGTTTGTTAAGCGAGATAATAGCCCATACTGGTCTTGGTAATTGGACGCTAGTGTCTCATTTTAGGCTGTTGTGGATTGTGCGACACATGCATTCAGCATTGACAATGCTGACTTCTGTCTCATCTATTTGGATCGTCAAATCGACAACCGATCTAAAATAAAATACACGTACAGACGGTCTGTCTTCTATCAATGATTAGAAGTCCGGCTGTACTGGAAAAAAAATTTTATACTGTTTGTTCCAGGCTCGCCTACACATAAGTATTATTGAAATACGTAGCTTTATCAAGCCTTCCATTGACTGGTTATTGAATCAACGTTTTCCAAGTGGCAATTTTCCATCGTCAATGGGTAGCGTTTCTGGCGACAGATTGGAGCAATGGTGTCATGGAGCACCTGGTTTTGTACCCTTCCTTGTGTACCCTTCAACGGCCAAGTCACACAACATTAACTATAATAATAAAGAAATCTCTGTAAGGAGCCTTAGACTTGGCACGACTTTGTCTAGATTTCATTACTTTTTAGAGATGAACAAGCAGCTCCATCGAGACTTGGCTAGTTTTTTACAGAATGTTTTTGGTGGGATTTCACTTCTTTTTGTGGAAACGTGGGCATATTGATTTATTTCATTTGATTTTCTTATTTGACACATTTTTTTTTCTTTTTAGGAGTAGATTTTTCATTAAAAATATTTATTTTCTTTTTTTCTTCTTTTCCGGTTCTGAACTATGGTAGATAGAGCCTCCAAATATTCTTTATTGAATTCAGGGTCCTCGAAAACCTATAGTTTGATACCAAACTTGTCCATATAGCCCATCTTTTACCCGATTTTTTCCGGATATAATTCTTTCTCTTCCCATCTCACCACAGACCCATCTGATGATAACAATTGAAAAAAGGATAATAATAGGGTGATCAGTCTTATACACAGTGATAATTTTTACTGTCTCCTTTATTGTTCCGGCCTAGCTTTCGGAAACCTATCGTTTCCTTGAACAATAAATGAGACAGTAAAAAACATCACATAAGACTGATCACCCGATTATTATCCTTTTTTCAATTTATATTCTACAGTAGGTATATGTTCACATATTGAGTATGATAACAATGCGTTTCTAAGCGCATAAACTTCCATGCATTATTGTGGTTGCACATTTTGCGAAGAATGATGTGATTTTGCGTGATAGCACGTGAGCTCAAGTGACGTGAAAACAATGATACTCCAGATCTTCGATTATCCTAGTTTTTATAGTTTTCCCTTTATGTGGCCATTAAACCCTAACTCTGTACCAAATTTCAGCTCTCTGAGTTTATGGGAAGTACTAGTTCTATTTTGATGATCATGAGTGTATAAGTGAGTGTCGAAAATGCGAAATTTTGCTTTCGCTTAACTTCGGAACTAAATGACCTACATACTTGAAATTTTGGATTTTAAGTGAGTGATTATAGCTCACCGGATGACGAAAGTTTCAGCGTTCTGGTCTCATCCAGAGGTTCTCAAATAGGAGCCTGAAAATGCGGCGAAATGGTTCCTGTAAAGTATAGTACGGCAGTGTTTGCTTCGCGCTCGACTTGGCGGGGGCACTGCCGTGCCCCCAGATTTAACTCTTTGGGTTTAGGTGGTACACTATATGTACCACCAATTTCGACCCTCTTCCGCGGCGGTGGTACAATTAGTGTACCACCTATTTCAAATACGCCGAACAGAAATCTAAATCGATACAGAAGATTGGCCTGACTTGCAGAGAAATCTGTGAGGTAAGAGCTAATTGTATTAACACTCGGGCGACTGATTTATCGCCATTTTCTTTACCGATGCCACATGAAATGCTAGTTTTCTAGTATTGACAAGTGTTTCTGTTTCCTGATGGGGTGTATGAATAATTTAAATTTGGTTCTGAAGCTGTTATTTTGAAAATAACTTTGTGTCTAAACCTTCTAATATTGTTGAAATAATAATTGAAGTACTTACGTTACGTCACTAACAAAAAAAGCGAAAATAGGTACGGTGGTACGTTATTTGTACCACCCTCTTAAGGCTAAAATACGGGAAGAATTTCGTAAAATTTATTGTTAATGGGCCGTTTATGTATTTTTGTTGAGCTTCTGTCAAATTTTTTGAAAATTGGGAATAAATTTTTTTTTGCTCCACTTGGGTTTTATTTCGGATGATATCTTTGCCGCTCAAAGAGTTAACTAGACAGACACGTTCAGTTACGAGTTATACACATTTACTGAACTCCGTGAGATAGAAAACGTCTTTACGCCGAACCAATTCTTGAAGATCTAATTCCGCCTCTAATGGCAATAACTACCTCCGTCTCAACTCTCTACCGACTCCCGTAGGAACTCTGTACTCAACTGATAACTCTGTACCCAACTGACAACTAATTCTTACCCCGATTATGCCCTTAAGCTTAATTCTTGGTTCAATTTGCATTTGAGAAAAAAGGTCTTACTTCTTTCTTGTATGACTAAAGCCAATGTAATAAGCAAGTGCATCTTTAAGCATCATAAATTATCCAACCTAAAACATTCATACTGCTTCTGTTGTCAAAAAGTCAAAATCAAAAAATTATTCTTTTTTGGTGCCACACTTTCAATGTAGCCGGTATAAATCACGGCTTTCCTGATCACAAATAATTTGTGGGCCTTTTAATTCGATCTTTCACGAAGAAATTAAAATACTAAATTCTGTTTTTGCCGAGACTGTCAAAGAAATAACATTGATCTGCTCCTGTTGCCAAAAAATCGAGATCAAAAAATTATTCCTTCTTGGTGCCACACTTTCAATGTCACCGGTATAACTCCAAACTAAATCACGTCGTTCCTGATTACGAATGATGCGTTCTATAATGCCTCGATAAACCATGCTATTTGTTTCAATTTTCCTCTGTGCAATCTTCCACACCACGCCCCTGGCTCACGAAACCGATCACTTTCTCCGGCGATGGCCAGAAGCACCTGCGGTCTCCGATATGTGGAGCAGCCACGGAACCCTCCGCGCGCCAATTCCCGTTACATCTCCGTTTGGTCTCGCTGCCCAAGGGCCCCCAGGCCAACTGTTCGCGCTATCACGAGCTTGACATTTCCAGTTTTAATGATGCAACGCCATTCGAAAACAATTTCACCGAACGATGTGCGATGCAGATAAGACGTATCAGTCTTGCCTTGTTCGAATACGAAGAGGTTCAGAAATTTGGGAGCATTTGGCAACGTCTCCGAGAAGAATTATTTTCGGTTATTACGAGCTAATGAGAGGGTTGTGCCTTCAATCTTCACACCATACGTTTCGTCACAGCTCCGTTCATAGGACCCTCCAGATTGGCTATTATGAACGGAGCCGGCCAATTACTTAGGTGTTGGAGCTTTTGAAGGCTCGTTCATCCATCTTATGGGTAGATTTGCATTAACCAGATCACGAAACCATTTTACGTCTTGTTGTTTTCGAATTCCAAGCTTCTGAACGCAATATCATTGAAATATCACCACCCCATGATATATTCAACAACCTGTGGTCAAAATCAGTTAATGTATTCATGATATAGACGTCAAACTACCTGCCAAACAAATTATTGAGTAATTTGTACCCATTTCGAATTATCGACTAATAAATCAATTAATTCAAATATTGCCCGCATTAATTCGACTGATACTCTATAATATGCAAGTATGTATATGATACTCTAGATCTACCTGGTGAAAACTCGCCAAACTGATAACCGATCAAATCGCTAGTCAACTTTCAAAACGTACGAAATTGGCAACAACAACAATTAAAAATTTCCAAAGAATTCCAGTCGTAATGTTCTCGGCTTCACGTCCGATAAACATTATTATTATGGGAAGGAATCGCCTGTAATCATTTAAATATCGCGAACATTATCATTATTTATGGAACGATGAAATTACTATTATTCGAAGGAAAAAATAAATTGTAATCCATTATTAATTAGCTGTTGATCTGTAATACAATCTATGCACGTTATAGATATTTCTAAAGCACGTGATTTACAGAACAGTTATACGTCCATGAAATACCTACTTATAATGGTCAACAAAAAACGTT
Organism: Adalia bipunctata; assembly: GCA_910592335.1. NCBI lineage: Eukaryota > Metazoa > Arthropoda > Insecta > Coleoptera > Coccinellidae > Adalia > Adalia bipunctata. Next base: position 8,918,289 of record OU342948.1, on the reverse strand, counting down.
TCGTAAAAATGTTTGGTAATATCTATTTTGTTTTCGAACTAATTCTATTCTTTCGATACTTTAAGGAAGATTCTTATCAGGGGGTAGACATATTTCAGGGTAGTTTTTCTAAATATTGTTACGTCTTCACATCAATGCTCATTTTTATTTGGATTAATAATAAAAAAATAAATAAACCACAGCTTTTATTACCCCCTCGTTGGAAGAAAATTTACGACCTTTTAAACTTTTTTTCAGTTGACGAAAGAGATGATTGTCGGACGGAGCCAAATCTGGGGGATGTTCTAGTAATTCTAACCCTAAATCACGAATTTTTTGCATGGCAACATGAGATTTGTGTACTGGAGCGTTGTCCTGTAAAAACAAAACACCTTTGAATAGCTTTCCGCGTCTTTTCTCTTTGAATTTTTTTCCGTAGAGTGGTCAGTAATGTCGAATAGTAATATCCAGTTATTACTCTACCCTTATCCAAAAAATCAATCATGATTACTCCATGGCAATCCCAAAAACTGAAGCAAGAACTTTTCCAGCAGATTTTTGGACACGAAACTTCTTAGGTCTTGGAGAACCAGAGTGTCGCCATTCCATCGATTGTTGCTTTGTTTCTGGATCGTAGAAATGTACCCAACTCTCATCCATAGTAAAAATTCGGTTTAAGAAGTCAACATCGTTTTCAAATCGAGCACAGATCGAACGCGATGCTTCTACCCTTGCACGCTTTTGGTCAACATACAACATTCAAACATTTGGGGATCCATTTTGCAGAAATTTTTCTCATGCCCAAATTGACGTGAACTAGATATATGATGAACGCGTTCGTATGAAATCTTCAGTGCTTCAGATATCCGTTTTAGCCCAATTCCATGTCATGAACTGCATCGATATTTTCGGGGACTGACACAGAAACTGGCCTTCCTGATCGGTCATCATCTTCAATGGAAAATTTACCTCTTTTGAAGCTTGCAGTCCAATTTTTCACGGTCGCATACGAAGGACATTGATCACCAAGGGTATTAAGCATATCTTCGTAAATCTGCTTACCTCTTAACCCTTTTAAATTACACTTACTTGATGATGGCTCCATACTCCAATTTTTCGATTTTTACAATTTCGGTGGACATCTTTTTTTTTAATTTATTGCTTAACTCTGGTTTACTTTTTTTGACGTCGAACTCTACACTGACACTTCTAATAAGTTATTGTTCGTCGATATGGTATCGCAATATTTTGTTTATGCATGGGACTGGTCTAGGCGAACTAGATATCAATACATCCTCGTAGTACATTGGATATCGAAAAGCGCATTTGGTGAGTTTCTTTGACGGCTAGTGTATGCAGACATTGAATATTTCCATGCAAAATAGTTTTCTCTAACGTTGTGGCAGAATAAACTAACGTAGGATCATAATTCATATCAACAGGAATTCAGTGAATCTGAACATTTTTGCAAACGCCCATTAATATCCAATCAATTTTTTATTCGACACCGTACTATGCAAATCAACTCGGTAGATACCGTAATAATTGAGAGAATGGTCGATTGATTTGTTCATTCCATCAGGGGATCCCTCCTATTTTTATGGCCGAGAATTTTTTAATTGAATTGATTTGCAGAGGAGAATTGTTTACTGATGTATCCATCGAAGGTACACAAACAAACCGATTCTTAGAAAAACATTGAAACAATAAAATGAAATTTAGCAAACAAAACAGAAATCACAGACTTTGCAGGTTTCTCACCATTTAGAAATTTTTCTAGAATAATCGTTCATTAATTTAACAACGAAAAATATCGAGATGTGACCAGAAACCGTTATTCAAGACCTCACACATGAAACACCTCAATCAACAAAGTATTCCCTGTATATCGCTGATGCTTCGAAATGTGGTTATGCATATTGATGCAAAATGTTTATCCTGATCTCATCTTCACTACTAAAATCCAGTTTATGATAGAACATCATGTATTATTGATCATCCGATCATCGTTGTTATATATCTGTTACGGGCAATGTAAATAATGGGGCATTGTTAATAATGCCCGGGCAATTTGAAAAGTGCCCAAAAGGATATGACAAAATGATGAATTATGATGCAAATATTACATTGCCCGGTCATTATGTATAATGCTTCAAGTCAAGTGGGCAATTCAAAAATCATTTCTATTCATATTTTTTATGAAAAATAACAAATTTTCACATTCCTAACTGACAAAGTAACAAAGAAAAAATAACAAATAGAACTTCACATGCTGAAAAACAGGTGGCGATGAAATAAGTAGGTACAAACAAAACTTGAGTCCAAATAAAAATAATGTATAGGATATGTGTGATTACAAAATATTTACACAGAATGTCAATATGTAGCAATACATAGAGGGTCTTTTTATTAGAGCAGCTTCCACTTTGGTGACATTTCGAGTTACATAGCTTTTTTTCTTTAGGACACCTACACTTGTCGGATTTACATCCACCTTTAAGTAGGCCACTCACGATGAGTTTTTACGGGACGTTCGAGCTGCCAGCTTCGCAAGAAGCTTGTAAACAGTCTCCGTGGATGGTCGATGGGACTTTCCTTAACCGTCCGAAGCGTTTCGAGACTCTACGTTCTTGAACGCGGAAGGTTGAATGGACGCTACGTCGCTCAAAGGCCCGTTTGGAAGCTTGAAAAGTCACGCGTCCAGATGAGGTCGTGAAACGCTCGAAAAAGAGACTTCGTGGGTGGTCGGCATTACAGCCACATTGACTATAGCCTTGGCCCCCTGTCTTGGATGACAATCTTGCACATTGCTACGAACAAAGCATATTTTCCACGTCCTGATTTGCACGTTCTACGGAATCCTGCTTTTGAGAGTGTCTGGGCTTCCCATGCACCATCTTTAACTCGGGCCACATGCTGCATGGTTCGCTAAAAGTACTGTTAGCAAATTCTCTCCCATTATCACTTTGCAAAATACTGGGCGTACCAAGAATTGCAAAAATATCCAAAAGCACACCACTTGCACGTGGATGTCAATTAATCAAAGTACCCAAAGAAATAATAGCGGTATTTATAATGACCGGGCAATGTGAGAAATTATCGTGAAGTAATTCAAATTTATCAAATTGCCCAATTTTAATGGTCATTATTCATAATAACCAAGCAATATGAATACTGACCCAAATAATTACATTGCCCGTAACATATCGACCACTTCTCCAGAGTAACCCTAGAAGATAATTTTATGGGCAACCCAGGTAATCGTTCGATGCTCCCTTAGGATATTCTCATTTCCTGCTCGATCGAACACTATAAAATAATTGTGCTTCAATATCGATTTAAACGGTAGTAATTCTCTTCTATTAAATTGTTCAAGGCAGCCAGAAGTCGTTTATGTCGCTCAGAGCAACTGATACAGATTTAAAGAAATCCCGACTATAAATGTATGTTAGACGGGAATTCTCAATCATCACTCACACGTTGTGTGTTCAAGGGTATTCTTTTTGTTCTTCGGGCTGGTAGGATAACTGAAATTATAAATTTATCGGATGGGAAATTAAATAAACCCGCCGCTTCATTATTCAAATTACCACCTTATAAATCCTTCGAGGACTGTGATGAGTGGCTATTGGTAATTCTACGTAATCAGGCTCATTAGACGCAGGCATGAGAATTGTTATTTCATCATCACTTTTCATCTTATTGATCAATGATTTTATCGGGGATTTCAGCATTTGAATAGGATTTTCATCAGAAAAATTCATTCTACTACCGATTGATAGGTACGTACTTCTTCCTTTCAAGGTTACTTTAGGAAATCTGGGACAAAAAAGTAGGGCCTGTCCGGGATTTGAACCCGGGACCTCTCGCACCCGAAGCGAGAATCATACCCCTAGACCAACAGGCCTGGCGTACAATTGGGTTACCCAGGTGTCACTTCACCGCGTGGACGTGAATCTAACTGCGCTCCTCGTTTTTCCATCTCTATAACCTAAAATATCAACTTATTTACCAATAACTCTCGTCCGATATCCGATAAATAAGGCTGGCCACCCCCGCAACTCACGAAGCGTGAGGTGTGAGGCCCATCGGATTCAGCGCGTTGAAAGGCGTAGGTGCCGAAAAAAGGCCGCCATACCGGCGATGCAAGAGTTATGTACGAAATATTGCGGAAATGATTTAGCGGCTGTTTCGCCGTTTGCTTTAAAATTTATATTTATTCCTCCGGGCCTTCAGTGGGTCGATTGTTTCATTTAGATAAGACATAAATAAACAGATCGAACGAGGCCGTTCTGTTAGAAAAAGAAGTGCGGTGTGCTCTATGGTCAGCGCAGTTGTTGATGTTATCATTTCTTCGGTTCTTGGAATTGCGGAGTGTTGAAGGCGTTTTCGTTTTGTTCGAGACTGGATATGTTATCGCTTTACTAATAAATCTTGAGAAGGTTTCCTGGAGATAATTAAAAGATATAAATGGTTGATCTATTGTTGCATTTTGATTGGTTTTTGGAAATCAATCGCGAACTTCCGGTTCTTTATTAGATATACGGGGTGAGTCTTTGACTTGTACATATATTCTATCTGTAGACTCTTGAGGCCAAAAGATTAGAAACCTTTTTTTCATTTTCCATTTTTCCGAATTAGGCTCTGTTTGAAAGATATAGCCATTTAAAAAAAATTCGGCCAAATACTTTCCTGATACGATTCTCTGGAATTGATGCAAAGTTCATATTTCTCGATTGAAATTGAGTTGAAACATTTACGGTGGGTTTCACAAAGCGTAATCACCGGCGATCTGTGATCGACGGCTTGATTCTGTGATTTTTGAACTGTCAAATCGAGTTGATTCTAGATCAAGCTCGGATCACCGGTGATTACTCTTTGCGAAAATCACCGTTAGGAAATACTCAAGTGCTAACCTTCTTTGAATAAGAGTGTTACAAATACGATATTTCCTAACAAAAACACTTAGTTTTGTTCGATTATATCTGCAATTGAAAAGCCATATTTCTCCCACCAAAATGAGTTTCTTCTTAGATTTTCCTATAGATTAGTTTGTGAACTCTAAAACTTGTTCATAACCTCCTCGATTCCTCGATGTCCCAAAAATATCTCATAAAAAATTGTTTCTTCTCTGAACTAACATAATTCTATTAACCTAGGACACTAGGTCATATGATTGTAGGCCAATGACCATACCTAACCCATCTTCCATGATATTTCACAGAGCTTTTCAGAGTAAGATACCAGATTGTTGATTTTCTCTTTGAAAAATGGTGACCTACCTCGCAATGCGAGGTAGCAAGAAAAGTTTTTCTGTGTCTCAAACATCGTTCTCGTAAAGCGTATATTGTTGTTCTGTGGTGATAACCGGCGTGATGGACTACGATTAATTTATTTATTCATTTACAGAGAAGAATGCAAACAGGTGTACTAACACCTAAAACAATGTGATATAAATGGCGTAAAATGGTCGAATCATCTCGAGAGCTATATTGTTATAGAAGGGGAAAGTGATTATTTCAGGTGATCCTTTTCGGTTTCGTGATGAGTTTATAAAGACTTTCAATGAATTAATGTAATAATAACCGTGTAGTGTCGAGTTCATGAAATTCCAAGAGGATACTGTTTAGATAGAAACATCTCTACAGATTATTCAGTGCCAAGTACCATTTTATTTTTCATTAATTTCAATTTAATAGGTGGTTCATATCGACATTCATCATTAATATCCAAATTTTGTATTTCATTGACATTTATTTTAAATATGGACCGTTAACAAAAAATTTCTAAAATGAAATGTGTGTATAAAATGTATAATTCCATGCTTCTTGGAATTCAATTTTATCTCCCACATTTGTGGGATTTTATTATTACAACATATCTCTTCATCGAACGTTTTTCCATCATAGAGATTTTAGTCTTGACAAAGTTGATAAACATTCTGACAACATTGTTAACTTGTATAGAGATCAGAGAGTCAATAAATTTCAGTCATTTTGTGATATTAAAATTCCAGGGAAGCATCTAGATTATTCTTAGGATTTTTGATATTTTCGTCAAATTTTATCGTATACAGTTGGGAGTAACTCGAAAACGATGCGTTTTATTAAAAAAACTTAGGAATACTTTTAATTTCTGACATGATTGATTCTCTCGAAAATTTGAACCATTTATCTTTTCCAAGTGGTTTCACTGTATTTTTGCGTTGATTTATGATTCGGATACGATGTAACTTTTATACCAGGACGAATATTGAATGAGTTTTGATTTAGGAATAGACACCATAAATAGAGTAAATAATCAACCAAAATTCAGTTCATTTGAGATAACGCTTCCGAAGATAAGAACAGAAAAGTGTTTTTCATGAATTTTCGACACCCTGTATCTTTCAAACGAAACCAAATTCTGAAAAAAGTGTTTCTAAAGTCTAAAGGAATCACCCAGATTCTACCTGTTGTGTTCACATACTTCTGCTACACTTATCTAGCAACGACTAAAAACGACCTCAAATTCTTCCCCACGCCGGAACCCGTCATTTTCGTATCTAATAAAACGAAATTCGTGTATCCAAGAATCGGGCATCCTCTGAGATACCTTCGATATTTCTCTCTGAAAACACGGCTCCAAAAAAACCAAATCTCGCTTCCCACAGCGCTAGACGTTTACTGTATGCTCGCGAGTAGATCGCATTAAGGCTTCATTGTCACCGTGGAGCACGTAAATGGAGAAGCAGCATGTCCTGTTACTCGATTTCAAATGCAACAAAATGCATTATCGGATCCAGAACCGGTACTTCTGGTCGCAAACCTCGATTTTTCGGTCTTGTCTTCTATTCCGCGTCAAGTCTCGCAGTTGACCACTGAATGGGACGGAATAAGATATTATTGTACGGTAAGCAACGGCAGATTTGATCGATCATTCATGGATTACCGTGTTCATTGATGGTCGTCGGATTAATGGAACGAGGGGTGCGGCCGGGAGGGGTTTTCGATGGTGTAACTCCGCAATCAACGTTTTGTGAGACCAAAAGAATCTACTGCTGTAGCAGCGTCTTCACTGAAGGTGTCAATGGCGTACATCTGTTTTTACATATTGCAATGACGATGACCGACTGGTTGGTCAACTGACAGATCTAACCTGTTCTCTACTCAAACTAAGAAGATCTTCAGTGGGAACGTATCTTTTCTCAGAATCGCCTTACGGCACGATATCACAGTTGAATCAGCAATGTAAGAGTACAGTAGGGGAGAGGCAGGCAAGATGGCATACAATCTTTTGAAAATCGATATCTCTTATGAGGAAAAAAATATAGAGTACAGCATTAGTTGAATCTTTAGTCAATCAAGTTAGCTATCAATTTTTGAAGAAAGATATGAATAAAAAAAACTATAGACAAAAAAAAATCGCGATAATCTGAAACATTCGAAAAACCATTTTGCCCTACAGTGTCGGGCAAGATGGCATATCATATAATATGATATATTTTGAAGTGAAAAAAACAAAATTCCAATAAATAACAGATAATACAAGAAATAGAAATTTATATTTATATAAACAGGAACAGAACATAAAAAGAATTCTCACAGATTTAGGAAATTACTGAAAAATATTTCATAATCTTATATCAAACGAAACAAGAAGTAAACAAAACAAAAAATTATTCTCTTGACATATTATTCTCATCCCACTCTCCTCTGTTGGTTTTCCTTCGATAATTGTAGACCATCTGAAACAATATTTTATTGTTAATAAAAAGTACCATTTTTCGGGCAAGACGGCATACCAATATACCATGCCATTTTACCCAGCATCTATGTATGCCAACTTGCCCTAACCACGTGTCCAAAAAACGAATAAGTAAATCAACATTTTTGTGACATCTTTTTGTCAAGGTAAATACATAAAAAGGATTACAATAAATGTACAATTCTACTCGGATATAAAAAATTTTGTGAAATAATCTGTACTTACAGTTATAAAGGCCAGAAGAGAGAGCTTACGTCGTTATACGTCGAAGTTGTACACGGTCACACCACTTTTTCACCATTTTTCACGACTAAGTCATCAACTACCGTAACGGATCCCTTGAAACAACGTTCGTACACTGTTGCCAACTAATTCGAACATTTGCACCGAGTTCTAGGATTCCACTCGCAATGGATTCTTCAGTACATATGGTATGCCATTTGGCCCTACTATGCCATCTTGCCTGCCTTTCCCCTATACTGCTCCACAAGAGTTATCGTATTCAATCGTTTTTAAAAGTATGTAACCTTTGAGAAAATCGCTGTTAAATCATTCACAACTCAATAACAACTTGAATCGATCCAATAAAAATCAGTATGAGACATTTCGTCAATCTGGTCGCCTTTTTTCTGAAGTTTGGTTCTTTGCATATGCTTCATGAATGTTGTCATTTTGAAATGAAGTCAGTTTATCAACGGCTTCGATTTGAAACGAGTTTTCTGAAAATGCCAAGACGTAAATTAACAAACGCTGAGGCTACTAGGGCTATCGGAATGCTACAGGGTGGCCTAACTCAGGTTGTTGTAACGGAAAGGCTCCAAGTCGAAGTGTGATATCTCGACTTTGGAATAGGTTCAGGGAGACAGGTTCCGTGTTGGAAAGACCAAGGCTTGGTGGGCGACGAAAAACAACACCTGCTCAGGATCGTTTCATCACCGTTTCGGCGAGAAGAAAACCTACATCTACGTGTAGAATGCTACGGAATACTCTTCAAAATGCAGATGGGGTCCAAGTTTCCATCGAAACCATCAGACTACGTTTGAGAGGGGTGAATCTAGGTTCTAGACGTCCATTAAGAGGAGTTCCATTTACACGTTACCATAAGCGTCAAAGACTGGAATGGGCAAGGCAACATATCAATTGGAACTATCAATGGCGTAGTGTCCTTTCCACTGATAAATCCAGATATGGACGATTTTCATATTCTCGAAAAATGAGGGTATAGACAATCCTACGCATACCCCGTAATCGTCATTATGTCCAAGAAGTCCATCCATTCTGCGCGGGTAGTGTTATGGTATGGGTGGGGATATGTTTCAACGGGCGTACAGATCTACACATTTCTCCTGGGAATATGACCGCCTCACACTATAGAGAGCATGTTATTGACAATGTTGCGCCAAATTTTCACGCTGCTATTGGTGAAACTTTTCGATTTCTAGACGATAACGCTAGACCGCACCGTGCAGCCATAGTTGAGATGGCGCTTGAGGATTTGGCATGGCTGTCCTGGCAACCATAGTATAGTTGTGGGTATAGAAGATTGACGTATTCTCCACGTAAGTAATGAGTTTTCTGTCGGTGTGAAGTTTGAAGAGACCATTCATGACACATAGAAGATGATCGGCCCAAGAACTGCCCCTTGAGGTACTCCGTATTTCATAACCTCTAGTTCACTCATTGGCTTTTTCATTTCCTTCAGCACCATAATGCCCTGGCACCCATAGCAGAGTCACTTACTTGCCTCTGGCCAGTTGCTTTATGGTGTTACGGCACTCCAGGTCAGCAGAGATCTAGAGCCAGAGTTGGCACATTTTTTAGAGGATCAAGTCGATTCGTTGTCTTGGCCCTCAGATCTGCCAGACTGTACAAAACAAACCTTACCGCACTCGTTTTTTCGGAAAGGTGCGTTTTCAAATGCACAAGTCCTTGTCGATCAGCAAATTTACGCTTTAAAAGCCGATAAAATCGCAACGCCCAGCACCGGCGACCTCAAGAACGCCATAAAAATCGGCCGATGAGGAATACGATCGATTCCGATCGTAACTCAGATGAAACGGTACAGAAAAACTCCGAGAAATCTCGGGGAAGTGCATGCATATGTATTACAATGCACATAAAATTGACTTATGCGTTTTTTACGAACAGAAAATGAAAATTACCGTTATAAATAAAAACGATAACCTTTATGAAAGTCTTCGAGACGTAACCTTGTCTGTGAGTTGTGTCATTTGTCCATCGTGCATTTCATTTCAGCGTCCAGATTGTGTACGGAAACCTCGCACGTTATCGGTTTAGTGTGCCAGCAAAACAACTTTTCAAAAATGGATTCGCATTGAAGGAAAATCGAAGGAGTCGATCGGACTACAGCAACCTTGAAAATGGCCGTTCGGAGCAGTAGTTCGTAGGGCTACAGCCTCCGACCAAGTAACCAAGGAAAATACTAAAAATAAATGTCGATGAAGTACAAAATTCAGATATTTGAATGATGAATGCCGATAAAAACCACTTATTAAACTGAATGAATGAAACATAAAAAGATACTTAGCACTAAATAACCTGTGGCGATGTTTCTATCTGCACAATATCCTCTTGTAATTTTAAAAACTCGACACTACACGGTTATTATTACATAGCCCCCCTTGGACCTCGAAATTGACTATGATCCCTTGATAGAAGTTCAATCGATCCCTTATATTTTCAGTAAATCAGTTCAGATCTGTTCAGAGGTGGTACAGTTGTTTGGGAAGGTATTCGATGGAAGTCCAGAATTGTTGGTGCTTGAGGCCTCCATGAATGCGTAGATTTACGTGAATAAAGTCATGAACAAAATTATTCCTTTGTTTCAAGCTACTATTGGACCTAATTTTTGAAGGATTATGCGCCACCCCATCGTGTGAGAATTTCAGCATTTGACCCTGCCCCCTCGGACCTCAATCCCATTGAGAGCGTTGGATTCTCATCAACCACCACATACACTTCAAGAACTGAGACGGCATTTACCACCACTATTTTTGATTTGTTTTGAGGACCAATTCGGCGAGCGTCTCCCTTACACCATTAACCTTCCGCAAAATGCCAAAAGCGCCGCAATTTCTGCATTACAAAGCGCTAATGCGACATTAATAAAACGTGTGAGAATGCAACCTTGTTTTCGATCGAAATCCGTTACTTTATCCTTATTTTCATGGGATCTTTCTCGGAGAGTCACTTTTATCACTGCCGCTTTTACTCTTACTCCCGCCTTCTCTCCGTTAATTTTCGCATTTTTTCCGCGCGCGCGACGACGGGGGTGACGTAAGCCTCGTCTCTGGTAGGCACCAGGCGTTCCAGCCCATTATCATGGACATTATTATTATAACCGGAGATTTATCTGCTCTTACGAAATGTCACAATGCATAGAAATGAGTGATTTAGATGGATGATGACTTTGGCTCACGCAACTGTATCAGATACATTAGTTAAGGCACTTTGAGGACCTTGGAGTTGAGGAAAGTGGAATTTTCAGCGCAAGTGAAAGTGTTTCGCAAGCGTGGCTACTCGGAAAGGTTCGATTCATCAGGAATGCGTCTTTTTCTTCATTTTCATCAATTTCCATTAATTTTAACAAGAATCAGCTACGTTTGGTCGAAAAGACATCATGTGAATAACACGCAGTTAATTACTACATCGAATAAACGAAAGTGGTGATCGGCTACCGTAGTTGATAGGCCCTCAAACCATTACTACAACAGTCATGCGTACATGACTCTCAGCAGCAAACCCAGTATCAAAGTGGTACTCAGCCAAAGGAAGCAATATTCTTGGACGATATGAGAATAATTCCAATTTTAAAGACTCAAATGCGGCCACACAATGAACGTGTGGTAACAGGTCTAACTTCTCCCCAAAACCATTGGTCAGCGATTCACACCATTTCCGTCAGTGAAACTACACAACAAGTAAGCAAGAAAATTAAAAGGTTTTGTGGAATCTCTATAGTAGTAGGAATGAGACACCTTCTTGAAGATCTAATTCCGTCTCTAATGGCAATAACTACCTCTGTCTTAACTCTCTACCGACTCCCGTAGAAACTCTGTACTGACTACCCGATAAACAATTATCTGATTTCACTACCCCAATTATACCTTCAACGTTGATTCTCGGTTCCGCACCCGATTTGCATTTGAGAAAAGAGCTGTTACTTCTTGTACGACTTGAGCCAATGAAATAAGCAAGTGCCAAGTGCATCTTTAGGCATCATAAATTATCCTATCCTGGTGGCCTGAGGCCACCTAGGGATGAAAAACTACAAAGAAAACTCTGAAGCCTAAATTAGTCCATTTATCTCACTCTTCGAAATGGAAAAACTGTTAAATCTCATATTGCACATCCTTTCAACTATGAGATAAAGGTTTCACATTCAGGACTCGAAAGCTTACACATGGAAGTCATCAAATGCAAAGCAAAAAGTGTCACCCTTATCTTGGGCACAATATGATGAGCGCCCTTGGCTCAGTGGTAGAGCATTGGAATTAGGACCCGAAGGTCCGAAGTTCAATCCCAGCTAGGAAAGAACTTTTCTAGTCTCGGTAGGGGCTACCATTCTCACTGTTGGTCAAAAATTAACAGTGCTGTGCCTAAGGTGACGTAAGAACACAGTAACAAAGCCTACACAGAACACAACTGCTTACTCCGAACTCGGCACAACTAACAAGCTTCGAAGCTTGTAGTTTCAGAGGGGTCTCCTCAGGAGACCTAGGAGTAATCAGGATAAACAATATATCAATATGAAGCGAAATAGTGAAACTGTTAAATCTCATATTGCACTTCCTTTCAACTATAAGATAAAGGTTTCACATTCAGGACTCGAAAGCTTACACATGGAAGTCATCAAATGCAAAGCAAAAAGTGTCACGCTCATCTTGGGCACAATATGAAGCGAAATAGTGAAACTGTTAAATCTTATATTGCACTTCCTTTCAATTATAAGGTAAAGGTTTCACATTCAGAACTCGAAAGCTTACGCATGGAAGTCATCAAATGCAAAGCAAAAAGTGTCACGCTTATCTTGGGCACCATATAAAGCGTCCCACACACGAAATACTACATAAATAACAGCGACCTGGTCCAACATACACAGCATAACATTCGCATCATGAATATTCGGTCGAGGCTGTGACGTAGAAGCTTGACCGAGCAGTCCCCATAACTTTCTTTTCTTTAGGTTGCTGTAATAGGTCCATTTTTCATCACCCGTTACGATGCGATTAAGAAACCCCTTCTTTTTTGCCGCTGAAGCTGAAGCAGTAGTTCACAGGCGAAAAAACGACGCATAGAGTCGCTTGGAAATGGCTTGGCGGGTAACTCCTACTGCTGAAGAAAGTCCTTTTTGCGTTTAGCACGGATCCTCATCGAGCAATAGCTCCAATTCAGAGTTTTCGAATGTTTTTTGGCCTTCCTTCAAGTGACAGTCGTCAATACCGAAATCACAGACTTTGAAGCGAGGGAACCAATCAAGACGCGTTATTTTACATAGAGCAGCATCTTCGTAAACTTTTTTGAGCTTTGGATGGGCTTCAGCTCAGCCGCCGTTTTTCTTCGAATGAAAGAAGAAAAAAACATGGTTCATGACGTTTTGCATATCGTCGTCGACACCGCAAAACCAAGTATCTGCAAAAACCTCATTTTTCAGGAGAGGGAAAAAACCTCATATTTTCTGAAATATTTATTGATGAATATTATTCGTTTGTCATTATTAAATGTTAAGTTCCTTGACACCGTACAAGCTATTAATATTTAAAAAAATGCACTAGTAGTTTTAGAAGCTAGTGACGTGTTTTTGAGTTTTATATTAGTTGACAATTTTAACAGTTACATGGTTTTGCGGTGTCGACGACGATATGTCAAAATCGACCAGCACCGAAGCCATCTATTGACAAACAACCGGAACTTAGTCAAAATGGCCTGAAATTTGAGGACGACTCCATCCTGAGGTGAACTCAACCTTTCTCACCGCCACGTGTCAAAGTAGGACCTATCCATAAATCAATACTTCCTCATATAAGGCCGGGTGATGTATCCTTGTCTATGGCCTATCTACCTAATCTACAGCATCCCATACCGCGATGACCATAACCGTAGGCATTTAGACATTCCGTACTCACGTACGGCACCAAACGCGAATAGCGCTATGTTGTGTTTCTTTCAACAAGCCCTAGACAAATCGCTTATAACTTCTTTCGGTATCAACGATTTCCTACACATATAATATAGAGGTTCAATGAAAAAAGAATAAAAATAAATCGAACTATAGGTAGGTATTAATGCCCTCGCTCCGCTCGCGCGTGATATGTCAGTTGATTAAATTTTCAATTACTTTACATATTTTGATAACCTATTCTCATCTCCATTTAATTTTTCAATTAGGTAGGTAGAAATGTTTTTAGTCTGAACTGTAACCCAACCCACTATACTACCATTGAGTTTAAATATATTTGAACTCAATGATTGTATCTCGGATTTTTATGGAAAGTTGGAAAGTGATTGAATTCATCGAATTTTCATGTTTAGAAAATTACGAAATGATTGTACTCTATTCAAATCAGATGTTTCCATTTCATTGCTTCAAAATTGAAAAGTTCTTCCTTTATAACTCTTCATCTCAAAAGTATTCTATTTGGATGCTGCAGAATATAAATTACCTATATTACCAGTAAAGATTCATTCATCACTTGGAATAATTTCACTTTCAATCAGATGAATAAAATGATAAATAAATACCGAACTTCAATTGAATTACGTTTAGGTATTATTATTATACGCCGTTTCGCATTCGAAGTGAGATTGGTCAGGTGAATAGCAGAGCGCTATTCGCGCTTGGTGCCGTACGTGAGTACGGAATGTCTAAATGCTAACCGTAGACAAATTACTCCATCCAAAGGGCGTTGAACGCAAGACCTGTCGCTCATTTTCCGTCCACTTCGACCTCATGAGCCACACGGAGGCCTGCAGCCGCGTAAAGATGCCAGAAAACCTCCCGGTATGAATTTTACGAGGTGCGGAAGGTTGCGAAAGGACTGCAGATTGAGCCGGCAGGAAGATTCTTGCTCAGATAAAACAAATCAATCATATTTACCATTACACAATCTGCGCCGCTTATCAGAATCGTGCATTACATTAACATACTGATTATGCGAGTGCAATATGTTATTATAACGCCGTTCGACGGGTTCGTTTTAATTAAAATAAATTGGCCGAATTATGTTATCGGGGATCGGGAGGGCTTCGCGTGAAGTGGGAGTTGGAAAATTGGCGGTACTGTTATTGCGAGTCGAAGAACTGTTGCGTCTCGGAATTCAAGGTATTCTGTTAGCTTTATAGCAAACTCTGACAGGTTACGAGGATATATCGAAAAATTCTTAGCCTACTATAGAACCAAACAAAATTTCAATGTCAAAATATTTTAATACTCAACAAATTCTCCACTTAATTGAATACATTTATTACAGCGAACCTAAAACGTCTCTAGACCTTTAAAAAAAAAATTTTCTTCTTGCTCTGCAAACCAGTCCTCCACAGCTTTTATTACCTCCGTTGGAAGAAAATTTACGACCTTTTAAACTTTTTTACAAGCTTTTATTTAGTTTCACCTGTCCCGGTGTCTGTCTGTAATCAAATCTTGCAAGTTAAATATGACACACTTCTAATGGTCCGATTGATTTGAAATTTGGCAGGTGTACCTAATTCTGGTGACAATGCATCATGAAATATTTTTTATAAAAAAAAACAAAATGGCGGCTCCAAAATGGCGGATGAGTTTTGTAATTATAATCCGATTCCATTCAAAATTAGTATCTGGGGGTTTTTGGGTTCGACAATGATGAGTCTTTTGTCAAAATTGAAAAATTCGAGATGGCGGCTACAATATGGCGGACGAGTTTTGTAATTATGATCCGATTATCTTGAAAATTGGTATCTGGGGGTTTTCTGGGTCGGAAATTACGATTCTTCAAAATTGAGGAATTCAAGATGGCGGCTTCAAAATGACGGATAAGTGTTGTTATTATAAAAGCTTGTTTAAAAAAAGGTTTTTTTATAATAGCTTGTTTCAGTTGAGGAAAGAGATGATAGTCGGACGGAGCCAAATCTGGTGAATAAGGGGGGTATTCTAATAACTCTAACCCTAAATCACTAACTTTTTGCATGGCAACATGAGATTTGTGTACTGGGGCGTTGTCTTGTAAAAACAAAACACCTTTGGATAGCTTTCCGCGTCTTTTCTCTTTAATTTTTTCCCGTAGAGAGGTCAGTAATGTCGAATAGTAATCTTCAGTTATTGTTCTACCCTTATCCAAAAAATCAATCATGATAACTCCATGGCAATCCCAAAAAACTGAAGCAAGAACTTTTCCAGCAGATTTTTGAACACGAAACTTCGTAGGTCCTGGAGAACCAGAGTGTCGCCATTCCATCGATTGTTGCTTTGTTTCTGGATCGTAGGAATGTACCCAAGTCTCATCCATAGTACCAATTCGGTTTTAGAAGTCTACATCCTATTCAAATCGAGCATAGATCGAACGCGATGCTTCTACCCGCTTTTGGTCAACATTCAAACATTTGGGGATCCATTTTGCAGAAATTTTTCTCATGTCCAAATTGACGTGAACTATATGATGAACGCGTTCGTATGAAATCTTCAGTGCTTCACATATTCGTTTTAGCCCAATTCGACGGTCTGATGAAATCATGTCATTTTGTACATATTTGTCATTTTGTACGTATTTCCCCTATTTGAAAATGTACTGATCCACAGAAGTTTAGGAAGTCAGAAAATTCGAGGTTGTTCAGAAATGTAAACCGCTAGGATCGTGCTGCCATCGGAGAAGAGTAGTGACAGACCGTTTTCTGCTATTTCTAATGCCACTGGTGTGAAGCGCATTCGAATTGGAGTCCGATTGTGATCCAGAAAGATCTTGCTAGCCAATAAAAACAGTCCCCTCCTCTGCTCTCAATGAAAAAAGTTCGAAATTCCTGAATCGCCAATAAATAAACTCCGAATTGCGCTTGTACTCAATTAAACGGACGTACAATAAGCCTCGGCAATGCCGTATATCAATCCGTTAGCGTTTTTCTGCTTCCTTTCAGACATAAATGATCTCATTCATACTTAGCCTAATTACTCCGCACAAACTGCAATTACCCCTCTGAAAAATTCCCGTTCCCACACCGAATGCCAATTATTTGATTGACACGGCTGAATTGCAACCTTGGGTTCGGAATTTTATAGATCTTTTGACATTTCAATTATAAATGTAACATTACATACTCGACGATAAAAACAGCGAGAATCGAACCTAGGGATGTGCGGGGAAGAGTCGATATGGAGCGATTTACCAGAAAATCGCGATTAAAGACTGAACGAGAATAAATTCGCTATCACAAAAACGCGTATATCTCTTGAACCAATTGAGAAAAAATCAAAATTTGATCATAGCTATCTTTGTTATGAACGTCAGAAACATGTGGAACATTTACTTCATAGATATTCCAATTCTCTGTCGCAAAATCTCAAGCGGAGTGAAAACACGAGAATTTATAGTGAAACTTTTTCAAAATAATCAAAAATGGAGCTTCGAGAGAATCGCAAAAGAGGCTCGCGTTCGTCCGGAAACGGTATCAAGAGTTGTTAAGCGCTTCAACGAAGATCTTACAATTAACCGCAAGGAAAGAACGGGGAAGAAAAAGGGGTTTCATAGCCCAAAAAAGGTGAAGAAAGCCATCAGCCTTCTTCAGAAGAATCCTAACCTTTCAGGACGGAAAGTGGCCCAAATAGTGGGTTGTTCGCAGTCAACCGTTCAGAAAATCAAGTCGAAGTGTGGGCTTAGAACATACAAAGTGCAGAAAGTGCCAGACAGGGCACGCTGTGAAGAATCAAAAAGCGAAATCAAGAGCAAAGAAATTAAAACAAGATTTCTTGAAAAATTTTTCCTGTTGCGTGATGGACGACGAAACCTATGTCTTGGCTGATTTCTCGCAACTTCCTGGTCAGGAATTTTATACTGCAGAGTGCAGATTCTCGTGGAAATGTTGACGAACAATTTCGCGTGAAGAAACAAGCAAAGTTTCCTAAAAAATTCATGGTTTGGCAAGCAATTTGCACTTGTGGGAAAAGGAGCAAATTTTTCGTTGACCAAGGCTCTGTTGACTCGAAGATATACATCGAGGAATGCTTGAAGAAGCGACTTTCACCATTTTCACGTGAACACGATGTGTCAACAATCTCTTGGCCAGATTCAGCTTCATGCCACTACAGCAAGGCCACCAAGGAATGGTACGAAGCTAATGAGGTGGTTTTTGTCCCCAAAGAGGCCAATCCACCAAATTGCCTAGAACTCAGGCCAATCGAAAGATATTGGGCCCTAGTAAAAAGAGAATCGAAGAAGACTAAGAAATCAACGAAAACATTAGCGGACTGCGGAATACAAGCAAAAGTGGAAGACAGCATCCCAGAAAGTGACTGAGAACAATTGGAAACATGATGGGAAGAATTCCAGAAAAAATCCATGAATTTTGTAGAAAACAGTTTTGGTTTTTTTTATTGTAGAAACAGTTTTCATCAGAATTTGAAAATGATTCGAAAATGAGTTTGATTTTCGAAATCAGTCCAGTGGTTCAAAAGATATAAGCGTTTTTGTGATAGCGAATTTATTCTCGTTCAGTCCTTATAATTCGCAGAAAGCGCTTTCAAAAATGTTGTGATTTTCTTGATGAGATTGACTTTATGGGAATTTAACCCTGTGCTCATGACGATGTTATTTCTGATATATCGATGTAGGTATTCCTTCTTGGACATCCCTGGAGGAAATCCAATTAATCCGAGCATCTATTGGAATAGCGACGAGATAGATGTTTACGTCGATCTGATTAAAGTTTTAATTGTTCGGCTTTTTTTCATGTATGGGCGGGGATGTTGAGAAAGGATTGTTTTGCATTTTTTCACGAAGTATTAAAGAACCAAGGTCGATGCAAGGAATCGGATAGAGATCTGGGTCTGTGATTTCCGTGCCTCTATAATGAATCCTTGTTTGGTCATTCCTGATGAAAAGGTTTATCAGTGATATTCTGCGACTTATATTTCATTGACCAATGTCAATACATTCTGGAGTCGACTTTATTGTAAAAGCGCATCCACACCATGCCGACTACGTTTTACAGCATGGAATGATCTATTCTATTCTAATAACGAGTGTTCTTTTATGAGGTACAAGCAGCACGTCCCAGCTCCGCCCGGGTAGAAATTTTCAACTTATGCTATAAAAAGGAAAAAGGCTTCTGCTTCCGCTTCTTAACAATTCGACCGGGTGTCTGAAAGTTGATCTACGCGGCTACTCTTATATAGATATGCATGTCCCCCTCTCACACTTCGGTGCTCTCTCCTACCCGCCTACCTAGGACGGAGACGCATTTAGGTCCGGTGGTAGTACACTTCAACATTCCATAACTTTTGATGTACTCGTTGAAATTGTATGATGTAAAGAGCAATTTCGTTCTAAATTAAATACTGGAGATAAATTAATAACGCAATAAGTTGGATGAGGATCAATACCCTATTCCAAAAACGCACTCCCAAATAGTGCACAATTTTGGAAAACATCTGATTACCATAAACAGGTAATAGCAAGTCAATCTTGAGAGATAGATTTTTTTCGGGTGGAAAGTATGTCACTCAGGGATAATGTAGCTTTCTAATGGTGAAAGAATTTCTGAAATCGGTCCAGTAGTTCTTGAGCCTATTCGTATCAAACAATATAGATAGAAATATGTTGGCAACACTATTTTAACTGGCGGACATTTTGTCAGCTGTCAAGTATTTATTTTCAATTTGGTTTGGTATTTTAACATCAATAGACTGACGCCTGAACAACGCTTCCAAATTGTGCAAATTCATTTTGAAAATCATGGTTCTGTTCGAAAATACGTATCGCGTACTACGTCCCTCATACAATGATACAGTCCTCATAATCGTCCATCAGAGCAATTAATTCGATTAACTTTGCTACGTTTTCGCACCACGTTTACTCTAAATGATAATACGCATCCACAGAAACGTCGTACATTGGGAATTTTCAATTTTTTTCTGTTAATATCAGATGATTGAATACAAAAAAATTCAGCAAAGATTCTTTGGTGAAGGCTTTCACGGCCGAATTCAAATTCAAATCTAGAGTATTCCGGTTTTTATAGTCGTGGTCCGATAGGAATTTCACTTATTGGACCACGGCTAGAGAACCCGGAATACTCTAGATTTGAAGAAAGATTTTTTTTTCGCTGTTTTTGAAAATGGCAAAGCATATTCGAGATGAACATACAAAACAGAGCACTGTAAAAAAACTAAATGACACATGACGTACAATTTTCGCGTAAGCATAGAGGAGAATTGTGGGAACTAAGAGCAACAAGAACATCCAAAATGTAGAGTTATTTGAAGAAACAATTTCCGATAGTTTCTTGACTGTATGTATTCCAAACTCCAACGGGAGATGATTACGAAGCCTATCGCATCACATACACACATTCGGCTCTCAATTTCGATACACACTAATTTCATAATTAGCCAGTCATAATCAGAAAGAATTATATCATCTCGAACAGCAACACACTCCGTGCTATTAACCAAGCGTAATATCCAACCATCAGGTTGAACAACCAGTAATCAACAATTAAATATTAAATCCCATACTTATTATATCCATCCAGTATTCTATAACCCGTAAGAGTTACCAAATAAATTATAATTGACAACCATTTCACGAACTTGCACAATGTTGTCCATAATTTATGTTCAGAGATCTTTCAATTGGCCGTATGAGTAGGTATCGATTCAAAAGGCGGGTAATCCATTCGGACAGAGACTTTCTCCAGTCAAAAGCAACAATGTACGGCTGCAGATGCTGACTGTAAAGTGACATCTTTATAATAACCTCATGAAGGTTTGTAGGAAGACCCTTTCATCGATAGGGAGATCGTTCATTCGTAGGATGTGTTATGAATGCTCTAACCAGTCTAACCTAACTCGAAACGAGTTTCTTGAAATAAAAATCTATCTATCATCATAGTTTTGATTTTCACCTGCGAAATGGTATTTTTTTGAAAAATTTAAATTTCAAAGTGTTATTACTTATTTACTTCCGATCCTTTGATCGTATCGAAGTTCCATTTGTATATTGAAGATCAGCATTGACCAGAGTATCTTTGCATATAATAAAATCGGTTTCGAATATTCCAACTTTTTCGGTGAAAAATGACTAAGGGGTTAGACCCCCCAAAAACACTATATTTGTCTACACCACGCAATCCTTGGAAATCTAAAGGTGTTAATCGATATGGATCATCTACAATCCTTTCGAACCATCGAGAAAACCTATTTTGCGAATCGATATCACCTATACTTCGAGTTCTCGAAAATGAAATTCCGAAAAATTAAATTCACAAAAATTCAAGTCAAAGAAGGTCTATATGGACAAGTTTGGTATCAAAATATAGGTTTTCGAGGACGCTGAATTCAATAAACAATAATCCAAGGTATTTTTTTCAAAAAGTTGAAATTTCAAAGTCTTATAACTCCCGATGCGTCGATCGTATCCAATTTTCATTTGTATAGTGATGATCGGCATCCAACTGTTTTGTACTTGTTCAGACAAAAAAAATTATATTGTTCTGTATATGAATGTTCGCGCCCAGATTTCAGAGGTAAAAATTTCAAAATGCCTGAATCGTAGCAGTGCCCAAATTACTGGAGTGTCCGGCTAGCGACTGTCCGAACTACTGAAGTTGTACTGTACTGACCAATTAGTCAATAAAAAACCTAACAAATCTAAAGGTTATGAATAGGGCGCGAACCGCCCACCCACGTAAATATAAGTCTAAAATCGACGAACTGAAGATTCCGTCTATTCGACACGCAACATTTAATTTCCCAACATCCTCTTTGGCCCGGATCACAATGGTCATAGACAAACTCCACGATAGCAGTTCGGTAACTTTCATTTTTCATTACGGGCCCATTGTGCGAGGTTGACATGAATGAAAACCAATAATTTTAACATTTCAATCAAACCACGAGACGTCCGTACAATGGATCTTTTTACGCCCACTGACGTTATTGTGCGAACTTGCTCGAAGAATGCGCCATCAGCGCCCACTCGACCGATCGTCTAAGAAATGATTGATACTTTGATTCTTGTCGTTCATTTCGCCCGGTACCAGAACCGGAGGAATTCGGTTTTTTACG
This sequence comes from Adalia bipunctata, assembly GCA_910592335.1. Lineage (NCBI taxonomy): Eukaryota > Metazoa > Arthropoda > Insecta > Coleoptera > Coccinellidae > Adalia > Adalia bipunctata. The sequence goes on along the minus strand of OU342948.1, from coordinate 8,896,292 downwards.
AACGGGCGATTAGAAATGGCCGATGACATTTCGATAATTTATGCCTGCTTCGATCGAACGACAATAAATAATTTTTGTACGGCGGAATTTTAAAACGCCATTGTCTACGAATTCGTGAAGGTTAAGAGAGATTAATGGTAGATAAATGAGGTTGATTAATCACCTCTCATGTATAAGAATTAAACGGTAATAATTTCGACAGTTTTTTTTGGATATTTTGAAAAATATTCGATTTAATACAATGGTTTTAACAGAAATGTATTCACTATTGAATAGTCGATCATACCAGGAATGGAAAACTTGAAATAAAATTTTTTCGTCGAATTTATTTTCACTCTGTAGAGAATTTCGAACAATATCATAATCCCAATTTTCAGATTTCAAATATGTCTAGTTCTCCAGAAACGTCTAATAGAATAGGCACTCGAACTTGAGACACCCTGTATTTTTAACTGTAGATTCTTGTGGACAAAAGAAATTGGGCCAAATAAGTGCCTGATACGATTCTCTGGAATTGATGCAAACTTCATATTTCTCGATTGAAAATGAGTTGATTCATTTAGGGAATACTCAAGTACTAACCTTATTTGAATAAGAAGGTTACAAACACGATATTTTTCAACAAAAACACTTAGTTTTGTCCGATTATATCTGCAACTGAAAAGCCATATTTCTCCCACCAAATGGATTCCTTCTTCGATTTTCCTGACGATCAGTTTGTAAACTTGTTAATATTTTCCTCGATGTCCCGAAAATATCTTATGAAAAAAGTGTTTTCGTCAATTTGTGAATAATCAAATTATACCAAATTATTTCGTATTGAAAACAATGATCAGAGATCAATGATCTTCTGTGAATATTTCACAGAACTTGTAAGAAAATGTTGACAGCTTATCGATTTTTTCATTGGGGTAAAGGATTTTTTAGGTAACATAGTATAAATATCTATGAATTCTGCCATTTCCATCAAAAATCGACTACGTCGCAAAATTTCACGACGCATGCGTATAGCGAAAACCTGCGGAGGACATTGGTAATCTCAATAATCGTGGAAGGCGCTGCCAACTGTATGTGTTTTTCTTCGACCTCATGATGATTATGTAAAGACGTTCAATGAATTAATGTGAAGTTAACCGTGTAGTGTCGACTTCATAAAATTAACGTGTATGAATTTGGATTTTTTTCTGTGTAGAAGTTTCAATTAGTTGGTTGCTGCATAGAAACATCGCCACACATTATTTAGTGCTAAGTATCATTTTATTTTTCATTAATTTCAATTTAATACGTGAAATTTGGTTTTTCACTGACATTTATTTTCAATATGGACCGGTAACAAAAAATTTTCCAAAGAAACTGTGCTCATTAAATGTGAAATTTCATGATCCTTGGTGTTTTATTTTTTCATCTTTAAGATTTTAGTCTCGACAAAGTTGATAAACATTCTGACAACATTGTTAACTTGTTTGGAGAACAGAGAGGAAATAATATTCGAAGATAAGAAATCCAGGGAAGCATGCAGATTATTCTTGAAATTCATGATTTTTTCCTCAAATTCATCATATACAATTGAGAAGAACTCGAAAACTACTAGTTTTATTGAAAAGACATAGGAATACTTTTATTTTTTTAAATGATTGATTTTTCCGAAAATATGAACTGTTCATCTTTTCCAAGTGGTTTTATGGTATTTTAGCGTGGATTTATGAGTCGACTACGCTGTAACTTTCATACCAGGAGAAAAAAAGAATAATGAAAAATGGGGTGGAAAAAAGTGTTTCTTTTGATGAGAGGAATCTACAGTTACCTAAAATATATGAACAAGACAAAGTCTCACCCTGTATTAGTAAAAATTGTAACTGTCGAAATGCTCTCGTACATAGGAACTGGCATGTGTCCATTCAGTGAGCATTATGGCGCACTCGATCTCAGTGAATAGACAAGGATTTATCAATGTTCTCGGAAACAGCACTTATCCCATACGTACTCATCAATTATACCGAGTCCTACATGTAAGATGCCATACTGGAATTGTCTGTTGCCCATTCCCATAAAATTCTATGAGTGAAAAATGTTCCTGTCTTTTCTTATGGAACCAGGTCAGATTCTCACAAAAATATTGACAGGCGACAAGCGCAGAACAAACGACGTGACTATAATGGTCATTCAAGCCTGAAAAACAAGATCATAGAGTTTTAATTCTGGGAACATTAAATATATTGATGTTGACTGAACTTTGTATGCTAATTGTACACATGGCTTGTCATGTTCTCGGTTGTAAGTTAGTCAATGGCTGCATTAAAATCGTGTTCTATTGTTTTAAAATAAATTATAATCTGAGCAGTTAGTGTGGGTGATTCTGTGTACGCACAGTACAATCAAGTTGAAAAACTTATTAATTTATTATTCTTATTCGGAGAAATCAACGGATAAACAATGGATGTTGAATTGTTATGACATATGTCAATTCGTAAAAGGAGAGTAGAAAACCGTGTTTATTTCTCAATTTGTCTATTTGAAGGTTGAACAATCGAGTGTTTTAAAAACTGACTGATGTTTCGTAAATTAACTATTATCTATTGTTCCAAAATAACTATTCAAATTGACGCATGTTGTATATTCTTTTGTACAAGATCAGAAAATATTAACTTGATTTATTCATGGAGATGGAAATTTTTTAGGAGAGAAATGTGTGAGGATCTCAGCGTAATTGGTTCATTAAAAATTCATAATTCCTGAATGAACTGTAAAGTATAAGAAATTTTATTGGTGTCATGGGATCCCCTATCGTATAACGGATCAATGAATATTGAATACTCAGTTGCCTCAACCTTTCAAGAGACATAATCGAGCAATTTCAGCAACCTTGATTTATCGATTAATTAGATCTGCTTGGAAGCATTCGATAGTTCAAGGTGAGTGTATGAAATTACAATGGTACAGGAAATATCTTGCTCGGGTACCTAATTTCTTTTCTAATATCGCATTGCTCTGAAATGATTCATTCCTTGGCATTATCGATCGGTTTATTGGTAACGGAGCCTAGAGGAACGGTCTCGAATGTTGAGCAAAAAACGAGGAAAAAACACCCCCTGGCGGATCGTTTAACGTTCCTCCCGTGTCTTTTGTTCCTATACTATATCGTTCGATAAAAATTGAACATTGAGCAAGGTCGAGGTGATTGTGTCAATGTCAGCTTCGGTTTCAGTTCGTTTTCAGTTTCCTAGTGATATGAAATGAAGAAGGAAATCAGCAATGGGAGATATTCAATGAGGATTGAAAAACTGCCTAGGAACAAATGATGAACAATTTCGGCATCTCCATACTTTTCGTTCACTAGCTTGACCTCTTAATGTACTTTTCGAATATTTCTTATTTTTATAGATGAAATAAAAAGTGAAGGTCTTGATGGGCGCTGAAATACAAAGATTTCCAAACGGAAAAAATTAACCGGTTTCAATAAACACTAACTGAAATAGAATATCACATACTTCCCACATACATACATTGATAACTGCATAATGTGTTTGATATTGAATCTTTGCAGTCTGTGTAATCAAATCTCATTGATAAATCACAAAACTTCTTCTGAATTCTAATCTTATATCGCTTGGTACAAAATTGTAACCTAATGAGAGTCACTATCAACTTAAAAACAATTTTTTGTACATAAATCTCTCGAGGACTTGTGAAGTATGGCTCGAAAAAGCATGGACAAACTTCATATATTATCGTTATTATTATTATTATTAAATAGAGGTATCGACAAGGAAAATTCAACTGATACTACCTGAGGGGAGAAGAAAACTGAACGTATGGAAGATTTTCTGGAGAGACCAAAGGTAACATTCAACAAAGATCACAAAAATATGCTTGACCAAAAACTGTTTAGATCAATAAAGTTCGACTTGGGTAAAGAAGAAAATTCACCAAAAGAGGATTTTCTTAGGAAAATAACATTGAAATATGGCCTGACACTATTGATAAATCGAATCAAATGACACGATACAAAAAATTGAAGAATTTAACAGTTGTGATAGAAAAACAAGAATCAAAACTCCAAACACACCTAACCTTAAAAATAAGAAAAAAGAATCAATGAATGGACCGTAAGAACATAAATTATTGCATGACAAAACAATCGAGTCAGTCAATTTGATCCAGAATGAAATCTCATCACAGAAATTGACAAGTGATCCACGAGATAACAGTGTAGAATCAGTGTGTGAAAAAGTGAAACCTTACATAATGGATGAAAAACAAACTGAAGAAATAATTGATCTGACAGAAGAGGAACAGAATGAATTATTTCCGGATATAACTGTTGAGAACCTGAAAGAAAAAATGTTACACGAATCTCGAAATATTCTCAAAGAATCGTTGAGTTATTCAGCCGAAAACTCGAATGGGAATTTGGAAAAAGTAAGCTCAATTCAAATTCATTCAAATAAAATATTGCAGGGTGATTTCATTGCGATGTTAGAACAAATGGTGAATAGCTATCCTCAAGATATCTCCAACTCCACAAATGAAGAACCAATTGAAACAATTGATCTGACTGAAAAAGTATCGAATAACGTACTACAAGAACCAATGTTGAATATTGATCCCGTTAATAACCAAAAATCTTCAGATGAGAAAGAAATTGTAACAGTTGATTTGACCGATGAAGTATCTGATGAAATATTGTCCATTGTCCAGAGTCCTGAACAAAAATCAGGGTCCATATGTGAAAAATCTACCGAACTCGTCAGTGACTCGAAGGGCATAGAATCTTATGAAATATTCGTTGAAGGACTTGAGCCAGATTTGAAGAGATGCTGTGGAAATAACCTAAAAGAAGAAACATATGCATCGACGGGGGATCAAAGAAATATGAAAACAGAAAAGATTTTAAAGGAAGAATTGGTCGATGATAAAATAAAGAAGGTGAATAAGAAGAAAAGTAAACTGAAAAAAGTTGACACAAAGCTGGAAGATAATCAAAGTGTATCGTTAGAAAACAATTCAGGAAATAATAGTGAAAAATTAAAAACAGCTGGTTTGATGAAAACACTAGAAACAGAGACCTATAAATCTATCGATGAAATACAAATGGAAGATTCATTTCACGAAATGACAATGACAAACGGAAAATTCTCAAAAGGACAACTCAATATTGGAAAAACATTGGAAAAGAGTTGGATGAAAATTGATCCATTCATTTTCGGAACTGGAACTCACCGCTTAGCTCGAATGTTGAATTATTCTATTAAATCAATCTCAAGACCCATTTCGAAAGAATCTGTATGTTGTGATGTCAAAACCTCACGAATTGAGACATTGTTTTAACTTTAGAAGAATTTTTTCCAGTTTTTTCACTTGTATACATTCTGGCCTAAGAGCTCATATTCTATTTGAACTTTTATGTTATGATTTTTCTTGAATATAATTCTCTCATTTTATGTTGATTTTTAACTTTCAAATGTAAAATATTCATTTTAATTACCCTTGAATTTCTTGTTATGTTGAGTATTTTATTTATATTTTCCTTATTATGCACTCATATTTTTTAAGGATTTCATTGATGGTTTTCGATCAAAACATTCTTATTCGTTGTAAGATCTCAGTTTGTGTTTATTGTATGCCATTTTTTTGAATTATATTATGATATTAATAGATTTTTTTATTTCAGAGTGGTTTCTTATTTACGTGTCTACGATTTATTAGTTGAAATTAACCATAAGTTTTGAATTTCCGAACGAGAAACCTGATAAAAATAATTCTGAAGGTTTTCATTTGATTTCTGATGAAGGAGTCACAATTCTACAGGATCAATTATTTCTTGTGAACTGTCGTCAATCGTCAAACATTTAATTTCACATTCACCCTTAAAAATTTATAGTTTTCGAGTAAAATCACTTTTTCCAAAAAATACTTGTCGAATGCATTTCAGAATGATACAGAAATAAGTTTATTTTCAATTGTCTGCTCGAGAAATCCCCAAGAAAAAATTGACAGGGGTCTAAATTGCTTCATGATTTCTAACCTCAGTAAGACTTCTAACCAAAAGTCGAAGTGACATTCTTTCCTTGAGCATGAGAAAATCGCCGAGAATCAAAAACCGTCATAACCTTGATTTTCGCTCGTGTCCTCAAACAATCGGATCAATAATTCAATTTCACCATCTAATAAAGGACCCCTAATCCAAATAACAGCTCTGAAATATTTCGACATAAAACAATCGCCGTATTTCGCAACGAATACTACGGCGTGGCACAATTTTTTCATACAAATTGATATGTGTGTGTGTGTAACTTCATCGATTGTTTTAGAATAAGAGTGAGGTCTAGAATTGAGTAATTAGTGATCCGGGCGAAGTGATCTTTAATGTAGGTACAGCATCAACGGGTTATAATTCATTCACCAGTCAATTTCATGTTACGAAAACGTGTAGTTATGAATAAATTCTTTGTTGGAAATTGCACTCTTGACATTTATGCAGAGCCATTGAAAGATACGCATTAATTATGTTGTACCTATCTCTGTTGTACGCCCAGCAGAAGATATGCTCATTTGCCTTGCATACTACGTAGTTAGCAAAATGAATATTTGGGCTTAGTTCAGTTATGCTAAGAATATCCCTCATGAAGAGCTCTATCGAAGAAGCATCGCTACCAGAGGACATTATCCAGTCGCTGTGGTCGCACTTTGAAATGTAATTAATGCAGAAGTTGAAAAAAGCCAAACCCACTCGTCATCTACTCTGAAAACGATCTCAGTAGCACTTAACAGACAAAAGATTGTAGAGTCCAAAGTAGTGAACACCTTAGCCCTTTTGTTGACTCCAACTACTCATTCTCACACCAACAATAGCAATAATTGAGGTTTATTTGCAGAGGTGTGCATTTTTCCAACTCCCCAGACATTAACAAACTGCATGAATACGATTATCTATTAGAATGAAACATCTCCGCATAACTGGGCAGTTCAAATGGCAACGTACCGTGTGAATTAAATGATTCATCTTGCTCATTCATGAATCTGTTGCATAATCGGCGTGCATTTATTCAGATGCTTTTCTAGATGGGCAGGAATAACTGGGCGTGAATTTATGGAAGCGCATTTACATAACACATACGCGAAGCTCAGCTTGGATTTCTGGAGTTTTTGCTGAAAAATTCCGTCCAGGAAACGCAACAGACAAAACAATGACTGCTGCTGGAAAGAGGACAGAATGGATTTTATGTATTCAAGTCATGAACACAGGGTGTTCTTAAATTGGAGGCAAAAATGAAGAGGGAAAATCCGGAAAATTCCTTGCATAATTTTAAAAAAGCGAAACGTTTGGGGGTCCATGTTTTTGAGACTTTTTTCCTAAAATAATGAAACTACTGTTCCCACTTGGTTTTAGCAAAACACGGAGCTTTGTCACTTCTAAAAACATCTTCGAAATAAGGTTCTTGATTTTAGCTATCCACAGAGCTTTATAATTTTCTGGAATATGATAATAAGGACTGAACGAGAATAAATTCGCTATCACAAAAACGCTTATATCGTTTGAACCATTGGACCGATTTAGAAAATCAAACTCATTTTCGAATCATCTTCTAATTCTAATGAAAACTGTTTTTACAATAAAAAAACCAAAACTATTTTTTACAAAATTCATGGATTTTTTCTTCCCATCATGCTTCTTACCTATAGTGTTCTCAGTCACTTTCTGGGATGCTGTCTTCCACTTTTGCTTGAATTCCGCTAATGTTTTCGTTGATTTCTTAGTCTTCTTCAATTCTCTTTTTACCAGGGCTCAATATCTTTCGATTGGCCTGAGTTCTGGGCAATTTGGTGGATTGGCCTCTTTGGGGACAAAAACCACCTCATTAGCTTCGTACCATTCCTTGGTGGCCTTGCTGTAGTGGCATGAAGCTAAATCTGGCCAAAAGATTGTTGACACATCGTGCTCACGTAAAAATGGTAAAAGTCGCTTCTTCAAGCATTCCTCGATGTATATCTTCGAGTCAACAGAGCCTTGGCCAACGAAAAATTCGCTCCTTTTCCCACAAGTGCAAATTGCTTGCCAAAGCAGGAATTTTTTAGGAAACTTTGCTTGTTTCTTCACGCGAAATTGTTCGTCAACATTTCCACGAGAATCTGCAGTATAAAATTACTGACCAGGAAGTTGCGAGAAATCAGCCAAGACATAGGTTTCGTCGTCCATCACGCAACAGAAAATTTTTTTCAAGAAATCTTTTTTTAATTTCTTCGCTCTTGATTTCGGTTCTTGATTCTTCAGAGCGTTCCTGTCTGGCACTTTCTGCACTTTGTATGTTCTAAGCCCACAACTCGACTTGATTTTCTGAACGGTTGACTGCGAACAACCCACTATTTGGGCCACTTGCCGTCCTGAAAGGTTAGGGTTCTTCTGAAAAAGGCTGATGGCTTTCTTCACTTTTTTTGGGCTATGAAAACCCTTTTTCCTCCCGGTTCCTTCCTTGCGGTTAATTGTAAGATCTTCGTTGAAGCGCTTAACAACTCTTGATACCGTTTCCGGACGAACGCGAGCCTCTTTTTCGATTCTTTTGAAGCTCCATTTTTGATTATTTTGAAAAAGTTTCACTATAAATTCTCGTGTTTTCACTTTGCTTGACATTTCGCGACAGAGAATTGGAATATCTATGAAGTAAATGTTCCACATGTTTCTGACGTTCATAACAAAGCTAACTATGATCAAATTTTGATTTTTTCTCAAATTATTCAAGAGATATAGGCGTTTTTGTGATAGCGAATTCATTCTCGTTCAGTCCTTACCTGATGGGGGTAGCTCATCAGGTATCAAGTATCCAATATTTCTAGATGCTAAAAATACTCCTTCCTAATTTCTAGGATACCTAGGTGGAGTCCTAGGTGGACAACTGCCAACAAATGTGGTAGTTGACCTCCCTATACCTTTCTCACTTAGCTTTTATCTGAGTATATCATTCACCAATAAAAATTAATTTTATAGGTTCGCAACCTGCTATTTATTCAATAATAATAAGCCATAATTCGATATCAATTATATTTCCCCTATTTTTGTTTACTTTCAACATAATCTATATAAATAATAACGGGTTCAGTGCAACATTGCAACATAATAAGTAATCGAATGGACAATATGGCTAATTCTAGTATTTAGTAAGGAACGTAATCTACCTAGTCTGAAGGAAAGAGGTTTGCTTCATTGAAGTAGATATACAATCAAGAACCAATTTGTTTTAATTATGATTAACTTGAATAAGTTTGAGGTGAGCTCATTCTGTGATCATAAAGATCGTACCAAGGTCTGGCAAAAGTTTCACACATATGAAACTCAATCAAAGAATTCATCAGCTACATCGGAAACATTAATGAAGACTCAGGCAGAAGATAAACGATTATTCATACATATACATTTTATTCAAACTTCATTCAGCAATTTACAAAATAATCCAGACACAAACAAAATAATTGACATATAAAAATGAGCAACAAATAGTTTTGTAATGGGAACATTTTATAATACACTTTGTAAAAAGAAAAACAGCAAAGATGCAAACAAACGCCATGAAGTAATATCAACAACAATACATTCACGTACATCATCAAGAATAAAAGCGGTATTGAAAACAAATAATGAAATACAAAACAAAAGAAAATGCAGGGATAAATTTATATCATGAAGTTCTCCAGAATAAATATTTGATTTTCGCAGTCTACACAGGTACAAGAACTGAAATTGTGTTTGCGAAGATGCATTTCAGCTTCTCGTTTTTTCGAGATTTTTATTCGACAAACTGTGCATTGGAAGACCAGTTCAATGCCAGGGAATTCTAGTGTTTTCTTTGTCTCTGAAGAATTGGGTTCAATTTTCATCGTCGTGCTGTCACATTCTGCTAATTGAATTTCCGTCGTTTTTTGTGCTGGCAACTGAAGATCTGTTTTTTTCTTTCGAATTCTAAGTTGGGGTCCTTTTTTCTTTGGTTCGTCGAGGGTATTAAAATATTTGGAGGTATGTGTCAACCAGTGCATAATGAAATTGTCAGTACAGTCAGTTTGAGGGAACACTTCTGAACATACTACGCAAATGAAACGACAAGGTTCTTTCTGATTGATAGGTCTGTGTTTATTCAACTTGCAGCCTAGGAGTTGAATTTTACAAGTAGTACATGTAACTAAGCCGATGTTTGGAGGGATAATTATTTCTTCATTTTCATCAGGGTTTTCAAGTTCTGAATGCGTTGTAATTTTTCCATTTTTTTTAGTCTTTTTATTTTTTTTCTCCTCTTGTATTCTTTTTCTCTTCTGTTCCTTTGGAACAACACCCTCGGGGTCTTTTTTATTCATTCTTCCTGTTGTTCATTCAGGGGTTCCTATCGGTAAAATATTATGGTTAGCAATCATTTTTGACAGCTGTCTCTTTAAAGAGTTATAAATGATTGTATTAGGTACTCGTTGTGAGGAGGAAAAAACAATTATAAGCATTGAACAGAAATTTCGATTATTCAAGTGCCTTGCAAGTCCAAACCTAATTCTGACAAAAATTTGTGAAATCTTAATTCAGGATGAAAAAATAATTCGGAATTCATTCGACAAGAATTCTTTTGATGAAAAAATATAATTATTTGTTTCAAACTTAATTAGGATCTATTACTCAGAGTCAGAGTCTCTATATAACGTGAAAAATTCTTGAAACTGAATTTTTTTTTGTTCTCGATTTCAACTCAAATTCCTAGACAATATTTTGAGTAATTCTGTTATTTACTACAGTTCTAATTAGGGTCATTGTTTATATAAACAAAATACTTATTTCGAAATTAATATTTACCTCGTTTCTGTTTGTCCCATTAGAGGTTTTTATTTTCGATCTCAAATTGATATTCAATCATAATCTATTCAATTAAACACTCTGATAGGATGTTGAAGATTGTGAATTCAATTCACAACTGACGTGAAAAGGCTAATTGACAAAACAAATGGAAGTTTTTCATATCAATGTCATTTATGGAAACAATATGTCACTGAAGCAACTGGATTCAGCTACAAAAAATCAAACATAAACATTCATAATGAAAATATATCAAGATATCTACATATAGAGAAAGTAAAATTACGGCAATGAGTCAACTGAAAAATTTCATATAGGGTGTTTGAATTTCCGTTCACTTTTTTGCGAATTTAAATGACAATAGCATTAATATTTTCATTATTCTGTATACAACGATAATATAGTTGAAAACTAGTGAAAAATGAGTGATTGTTTACAAACGAAAACAATAAGAATAAATCACTTCAAAAATCATGACGAATAAAAAGATTATTCCCCGAATTCTTTGAGCATTATCTTTTTTTTACAATTTGTAATATGCAAGAAGTGTTCAGTATCTTTATGAATTTTATCTTCAACATAATATTGTTTATTGTACATTATGAATAAATGAATGGTAATGCCTATACAATTTATCGAGGGTCATTACTGTTATTTTTGGAAAAATAATCCTGTATTTGCATTGGTTCATTTGACCAATTGCCATACAGAATCAATTTCGAAACGGATCATTATCTAATAAGTAACGCGTGACTTGAATCCGTTGTGAAACATGCAGAATATTTACGATCAGTAATTGTTGAGAATGAAATCAAACGAGCAATACATCATCTGGTATGTTCGATTCAAAATTTCACACATGAGCGGATTTGTATTATAATATTTTCTTAGGTGGCCACAGACCGTTGAACAAAACCATTATGAAGTTCCCTTGTAACAAAGGCTGTTACAGAGTTTTTTGGTTTGAAGAGTTAGAAATCAGACCAAGTGGTATCACTTCAAATGGCTCTTGATTCAACTCCCTCTTTTTCGAATTAAAATCCCAATATTTTTTTTAATGTTCGTTCCACTTAAACTAAGGCTATTTCTATGAAAAACTAGCAGGCCCGGTGAACTTTGTTTCGCCTAAATTATACTTACAGTGGATTTCACAAATCGTAATCAACGGCGTGGTTTGCTGATTTTTGAACTGTCAAATCGAGTTGATTCTAGATCAAGTAGATCACCGTAGACTTAGACTACTTCATCAACCGAAGCGACACAGATTGGCCTTATTCAAAAGGAGCACAAGCATTTCCTACATAAGCAAATTTTTCATAGAATTTTTCAGAACTTTAATGTATTTTATAATAACTAGGCCGTAGACGAATCCATAAATGAAGTTTTATAACAAACAGTCTATCCGATCTCGAGTTATAAATGGTGTAACCAACATCTTTGTTTCATATATATATAGATTAAATCTGGAAATGGACAACTGATACTTCTATTCAAATCTTATATTTGAGGCTGATTTTATCGAAAACTATAACTACAATGAATGGGATGGATGAATCAACTTCATATCACCACGACCATATACTATTTATCCATTTATAAATCCCCTAATCTAGTTTAACCTTCAAAGGTAACCAGAAAGTTTCAGATTTCAAAACGGCACGATCCATATCTTGTTTTCATTCAATAATTGGCCCGCGTCAGTCAATTAAGATAATGTTCGTTCGGTGAACAAACAAAGTTGAGGGTGGAGTTGATAATATCTTGATGATATTTCGGTGATGTAACCCGAAACACTGTCTTGAACTCGGCTATTATTTATTGATTATATCGGGATCACACACATAACATATTACGAGCGTTGGAGTTATCTGATTTGGTAGCTGAATTTTGAAGATCATTTGATGTCTACGATCCGTATACATAATTTTTCAGAAAATCCGTGTGTTTCACTTTAGATTGCAGCAATTCATCATTTTGAAACGGATCGACCCATTTTAATTTTTCTTGTTATGGTACTGCGAAAGCTATATGCAGGGTCAGTCTTTGACTTGTACATATATTTCAACTCTAGATTGTTGATGCCAAAATAAACCTTTTTTCCATTTTCCATTTTTCCGAATTCGGCTCTGTTGAAAAGATATAGCCATTTGAAAAAAAATGGGCCAATTACGTCCCTGCTACTATTTTCTGCAAACACCTCAAAGTTCATATTTCTGAATTAAATTTGAGTTGATACATTTAGGAAATACTCGAGTACTGATCTTATTGTAATAAAAATGTTACAAACACGATATTTCTTAACAAAAACAGTTAGTTTTATCCGATTATATCTGCAACTAAAAAGCCATATTTCTCCCACCAAAATTTTTCTTCGATTTTCCTGCAGATTAGTTTGTAAACACTAATAACTTGTTCAAATTTTCCTCGAAATCCGAAAACAATCTTATGAAGAAAGGCTTTTCATTCAATTCATCAGAATTTATTATTAAGCAACCTAAACTAACCCATTTTGTATCCATTCTGTGAATATTTGCACAGAAATTTTAAGATGTTGCTTGTTGATATTTTCATTGAGGTTAAGGATTTTTTACGTAAAATATCCAAGAATTCTGCCATTTCCATAAAAAATCTCAATTACCGTTGGAGGTGCTGCCAACTATATAAACATTATGTGGAGTTGTGAATACATTCAGTCAACAGTGAATTATTGTAATAATGTGATAATGTGATTATTATGTGACTTTCAGTGAATTGATATAATATTAACCGTGTGGCGTGTAGTGTCGGATTTATGAAATTCCAAGAGGATATTATTTAGATAGAAACATCGCCACAGATTATAAGGTATCATTTTATTTTTCATTAATTAATTTCAATTTCATCTCCCACATTAATTTGTGTGTTCACATTATTGAAATAGACTGACATTCATTTCGATCAGAAAGAAATTAATTATTCTGTGATTTGATTATAATTCAAAACCACAGAAGCAACCAGATCATTCTTGAAATTTGTGATCAATTGAAAATTATTGATCAATCAATTCCGAGTTGAAAAATAGTTGAACCAACGCGGAATGATTCAAAGGTCATCGGCGTAATACTCGGTATACCATGAGGAAGGGTTAAAACCGGTAACGTTAAGATTATTTCTGAAGCCCCAGGAAAATCACAATTTCGTCTAGGAGAAATTCATCGAACATCCAATTATCCGTTGTAACCATTCCTAGATTCACGTATTCCTTCGTTGTATTATCTACGAAATCGCAGATAAGATCAGCTCGGTAATACGATCCTCTTCACCGTCCTTTTCCACAGCTCGACCTAACCCGAATCGCCCTGGCACGTCGATATCGGACCATTCCTATGCGATCGCTCTCCACAGAATGTTAAAAATCACATCCGAAGTACATCCATAAATTGCTCTTTTCCATCGGAAAACACATCGAAATGGTGAAATGCTAATGGAACGGTCCAAACTAATGGCCGGGACATTTGTAATATGCGCAACGAGCGATTCACGCTTGTAAATTTACATCGTGTTAGATCACTGATGGTTGTTGACTTACATTTATTACTTCCATCATTTTGTAACCGATATGTGGATTGGGTTTCGGTATCGGTTACTCAAAAGTGCCGGTTCGTGTGGGTAGTTGATGTGAGCTTGTTCGAGGTAAAGGTGTAGAATCCATGTTTCTCTTCATTTTACGTGATGCGAGTTCACGGGGAACACGAATTCGGAATTTTCGAAGAGTCTATCGAACATTTGAAATTTTATGCTGGAGTAGGCAATGGAAACACATGTAACGACTCAGTTCCTATTTCGAGTGAATCTGACCGATAAATACAAACCTAATTGTTCACAAAACAAACTAATTCTATGCACAAATCATCACAGAGACATAAACACACAACACAAGTTACAATTACCCCACTGTCCCCACTACGTTCCTTCAACCAGTAGCACGCCTATATGCGAGATGGCCAAATCAACCTTATCTATACCACTTATCTTGCAGATAGTTTATCCGGGACTCGAGCGGTAAAACATAAAAATATTATCCGACAGATATTTTAACCACTGGATTCATATCCGGAACTCTATCAGAAAATGGTGAAATAGGTCCTTAGAGGTTTCAATGCCCAAAAGGAATGAATTCTAATTAAAACCCTTAGACTATATAGAGACCCGTTTATTTACATTAAAATGTGTCGCATCTGAATCTTAGACCTGGTTGATTATACCTTATAATGGTCCACTGAAATCGTTTGCTATATTTTCATTTTATTATACATTAAACAACTCTCATTTACAATGCTTAATGTATATAACATCTCGTAATTTCTTATTGAGACAGTTTTTTTCGGATAATACCTATTATATATGAGTAAATCGAAAAATATTGTTGATTCTGCTATTTTATGCTAGTGGCTATTCGCTATTGTACGAAAGAAATTCAGGTTAGATTCATGACGACACCCCTCTTATCCCTACTTTGCTCAACACGTGGTTCTCGAAGAAACACGTTGCTAGTTTGTTGGGATCACTATCAAACAGTACTAATATATAATTATTTTCGAGCATTTATATTCTGTAAATAAATTTGGAATTGAAGTCATTTTCTCTCATTAAATGAGTAATGGGACAATATTCTCAATAATTCAATAGCAAAATTAAAACAGAATTTAAAATTTTCGATTGACTCGACCTCCACTTGATGGAAATTCATTTTAATGAGAATTAAAAGAGTTATTCCATTTTCAATTATAATTATTTAAATTAAAATTGTTTCGCCACAAAGTAGCTCCTTCAGATTCCAAATTTTTGAATAAGATATTTTTGAATTGAAGTTATTCAAAAATGTAAAATCTGCAAGGGAGTGCTCTGTCTATGGTGTATTAGTCTAAGTTGAAACCCTACTAGTCACTATAGTCCTTTCAAATATAAGAAGGAGCTTTGTAAACAAACAAAATCGTCTGGTTTGCGCACAATAAAGCTCCTATTGGTTGAACCATCATAACGACGCTCCCTTCGACCGCCCTAAGGCGCTGGTCTCCCTGAAACGCGTCCGTCGTCGGTCGCGTTTTTGCCCCGTACAACTTCCATGCAACTTCCTAGTGATACATTTGGAAACCCTTGGATACGACCGTATCCATGAAAGTTGTACGTGTCAGACCCGCGACCGACGACGGACGCGTTTCAGGGAGACCAGCGCCTAAGAGACTGCCAGGATCGTACTCGGACTGTGGATGGTACTGGATAGAAATGATTCAATAATTTGAGTCAGTAATTTCCACATTAGAACTTTTTTTCCTCAGAAACTCGAGTGCAAAATTTCTATTATGATTTGCAACTGTCATAAACATTTTATAGCCGACGTACCCTATTTTTTTATTTTGTTTTTATATTATTATCTACTAAATAATTTTTTTCTCGGATGCTCAAGATTGCGGTAAGGTTATTCCAGGAAACACCAAAGTTTTAGAGATTTGGGTCGGATTCTTAAGATTCCGACAAAGTAATTCCGGGAAACACCAGATTTGGGTCCTTTTCCCTAATGGGTGAAAGCCATATTGATTAGCATAAATTTCGAAGTTTTCAATTGACAAGACTCGAGAAAGATCTCTGTTCAAATTTATAATGGTCATTTACTTGTAATATCCGAAATATATTTAGTTTCGGTCCATAATTTTATATCATTTTGTACGAAACTCTTTGTCGGCTGCTCAAGATTTCGACAAGGTAATTCCGGGAAACACCAGGTTTGGGTTTTTTCCCTTAATGGATTAAAGCCATCTTGATTTGCATAAATATCGAAGGTTTCAATTGACAAGACCAGTTAAAATACCTAGAGCTACTGTGAAGGTCTAGCTGTTGAAAGTGTTTATAGATTTTGTTGTGAAAAGTGTATTGTGTTGGAAAATCTTTTTATAGTGTTTATAGAACAATGCCGAATTCGGAAACAGATACTGCATCTGAGGGTGATATGTGGGGACCACCACGAAAAAGGTCCAAAAGGTCGCATTTCTCTGCTGAAGAGAAAGAGATAATTTTGAACATTTTTCGAAAAGAATTGGAAGAACATCCTGATTTATCGAAAAGAGGAATTGTTTCAAAATCCTCAGGGGTGAGTGATTCAGCTGTCCTCAGAATTCTCAGAGAATATGAAGAGAATAAAACATTGACGCCACCTAAGAAGAGAGCCCAGTCGTTAAAAATAATCGATTCGGTTGACGATTTCGATATGAACCTTATCAGAAGAATTGTCCACGGTTTTTTTTTCCGGAATGAAATCCCATGCAACGATTTCTAAAGTTCTAGAAATCGTGAATGATGATGACAGTTTGTCAAATTTCAGAAGAACAACGTTCTATAAATTATTGAAAAAAATGGAATTCAAGTTCAGTTAAAACTGAACGATTGTGCGAAATCTCCTCGATTCGACTCTGGACGGAAAGAAACTTTACGAAGGCCCTCCTACCGCTGCGCGAAAGATGTTATTATTGCTCCTTCTTAGATTCGAACAGAGTATAGTGTTATAGATGAGATCCCAACCTTACCGAAATTTCACATGCCGCTCCCTCTAATCTTCTGCATTTCCATCTGAATATTTTCGATAAAATGCACTCGCTTAAAATGGCCCTCATTCGCCGAAGCTTCCAGTACGTCCATCTTGAACAGTATTCAAATTGCGAATTAAGAGAGCTTTGTATGCACCACCGTGCATGCGCCATTGTGGCAAGTTTATAAATTATCGTTTAATAGTTGTCTTGTTGGTGGAAAGGCTCGTATAAAATGCAGGAAGGTACATAATAACATTGTTTACTCCTTTCATAAAGCGCATTTTGCAGTCGAATTTATTCCTCGTTTTAGATTTACGACAGTCACTTCTTGCACGTTCCTTGGCTGGGGAGCGATCAAATTGCCCGGCTACCGTTTGGGCTATTATACAAGCCGGTGATAAAATTCGAGCTACTTCGTGGCAATTCTGGGTATGACGGCTTCGCAACGGAGTATTTTACGATTTCGTGTTTGCCATAAATGGAGAAAACTGCAGATCCTCCTTCTTGTAGATAGATTAGTACTTTTCAGTTGAAGGAACCCATTAACCAATTTCTTTTGACAGATGTCAAAAAATTGACAGCAGTTGTCAATTGTTTTGACAGCTGTCAAATAAATGACAAAAGATGTCAAATTAATGGTCACTCATACCGGATCTGTTATAAGTATTGGGAATTTTCCCTATAATTCGCTAGGATTTCATACGGTTCTGGTCAGGCTCTATGCATTGATTTTATTCTCGACGAATTTGATCTTGACGCTCTATGTCTATGTCACTTCATTAGTATGTCTTACGCATAATCTACGAATACGTTCCTGGTAGCTTATTTACAAGTGTAGAATCCTCCTCGTCGAGTAACTGTTAACAAGAAGAGGAAGTGTAAGCGAACCTGAATGTTGTATAAACCAAATTTCCACGTGATCGAACACAACGCGACTTGAATGCGTTTAGGTAATTGAAGTTTGAGTCGGTTCTTCGGAATTGAGTCATCCTGATTAAGACAGGATCATTTATTGATTATGGAGAAGAAGGTATTATAATTGGATAGTCCCAAAATTTGGTCCGATAATGGTTCCAAATGAAAGGGAGATATAACGTACGGTCCAATTACGAGGATGAAAAATTCTTAGCCTAGGTACTATAGAACCAAACAAAATTTCAATGTCAAAATATTTTATTACTCAACATATTCTCCTTCTAATTGAATACAATCATACAGCGAACCTGCAACGTTTCTGGACCTTAAAAAAAATGTTTCTTCTTGCTCTGCAAACCAGTCCTCCACAGCTTTTATTACCTCCTAGTTGGAAGAAAATTTACGACCTTTTAAACTTTTTTTCAGTTGAGGAAAGAGATGATTGTCGGACGGAGCCAAATCTGGTGAATAAGGGGGGTGTTCTAGTAACTCTAACCCTAAATCACGAATTTTTTGCTTGGCATCATGAAATTTGTGTACTGAGGCGTTGTCCTGTAAAAACAAAACACCTTTGGATAGCTTTCCGCCTCTTTTCTCTTTAATTTTTTCCCGTAGAGTGGTCAGTAATGTCTAATGGTAATCTCCAGTTATTTTTCTACCCTTATCCAAAAAATCAATCATGATTACTCCATGGCAATCCCAAAAAACTGAAGCGAGAACTTTTCCAGCAGATTTTTGGACGAAACTTCTTAGGTCTTGGAGAACCAGAGTATCGTCATTTCATCGATTGTTGCTTTGTTTCTGGATCGTAGAAATTTACCCAAGTCTCATCCATAGTAACAATTCGGTTATAGAAGTCTATACATCGTTTTCAAATCGAGCACGCTTTTGGTCAACATTCAAACATTTTGGGATCCATTTTGCAGAAATTTTTCCCATGTCCAAATTAACGTGAACTATATGATGAACGCGTTCGTATGAAATCTTCAGTGCTTCAGATATTCGTTTTATCCCAATTCGACGGTCTGATAAAATCATGTCATGAACTGCATCGATATTTTCGGGGACTGACACAGAAACTGGCCTTCCCGAAGGGTCATCATCTTCAATGGAAAATTTACCTCTTTTGAAGCTTGCAGTCCAATTTTCCACGGTCGCATACGAAGGACATTGATTACCAAGGGTATTAAGCATATCTTCGTAAATCTGCTTACCTCTTAACCCTTTTATACAGGTACTTGATGATGGCTCGATACTCCAATTTTTCTATTTTTACAATTTCGGTGGACGTCTTTTTTTTTATTCATTGCGTAAATCTGGTTTACTTTTTTGACGTCGAACTCTACACTGACACTTCTAATAAGTTATTGTTCGTTGATATGGTATCGCCATATTTTGTTTATGCATGGAACTGGTCCAGGCTAACTACATAACTTTATAATATCAAATCATTTTTGCAAAATACGGTGTAATAACGTTTGTGGAATGCCTAATTCCAAAGAACGACGAGGAATGGACAAACCTGGGGTTTCTTCAACACTTTCGGCTACAGCAGCAATATTCTCGGCTGTTCTTGAGCGACTTGCACGGGTTTTTTCTTCACATCACTAACTTGTCCCCACGAAACGAAAATGTTCGAATTTTAATGCGTTGTTGAAACGTGTTTAGGTTCATCTTCATTAATGGCATGGTTTTAATTTGTCAAATGTCAATGAAGAATAGCTTCAAAAGTGACATCTACCGAAATAGCGGACTATTCGAAATTCAAAAACACCTCCTATTGGAAAACGCTATACTTAGAATCTAGATCATACAGATGGAAGGATGGAACTGCAGATTCCACGTCGTATCAGTTCTCTTGAACCAATAAATCATTTCTTCTTATCCTGAACTGGGTTCGTACAACATGTCGAAAACGAGGTCCGAGATATGCGCAAATGATGTGATGTCTCCTATAAGGAAGCCGCAGCAATGGTAGAAATAATTTACTTCGTTAGTGAATACATTTGCAACCCATTAAATTAGCTGCTACCATATATGCGAAACCATCTGTATCAAAGTATTACGAATGTAGACACGCTTCAACTTTTTTCCGTCTGTCTGTCGGTGGGATTAGAATTTCCCGGAATTGATTGAAGAAAGAGTTGTCGGTTTTCCTCGGTTTAGTTCGAAACTTTATCATCTGGCTTGATTGAATTTTGAAACATTGTTTTTGTTTCAGGTAATTTGGCTGGTGGTCAACTGGAGGTGAAAAAGAAGCCAATCTTGCTGATCTGGAGTACCTGGTCATTGGTCATGGTATCGGTAGGGAATTCTGAATGAAACTTGGAAAAAAGGGTCATGTAACAATTCGAACGAAAGCCCTCATCTTTGGATAACAAGAATTATAAATTAGATTTCAATCTATGCATGCTATTTTGGGTACGAGCACCTGTTCGTTTCACAAATTCGAAATAAAGAAATAAAAATGAATGAATTAACTTTTTTCCAAAAATTTTCGATTCATACTCCATCAACTGAAAAGTTATACATAATAAATTTCAAGGCCCTTCTGTTACTTTTTCGAACTCATTTCGGCAGTGACTACTGCTATTCTCCCATGCTTTCCCAAACTGACAAATTTATGTGCGAAACGCACTGTTCACGATCTTAGATCTCGAGTGATATCCGTTTAATTCATCCCGCAAGAGAGATCGCTTTCACTGCGCGGTACAGGCGAGAGCCCCCCAAAAGTAACGGTAACCGTCTAGTTCGAACCCCCAGGGGGCCCGATATCATCTTTACATCATCGATTGCCCCTCGGCTATCTACGACACACGTTATCATTACTTGTTACGTTCTATGGTAAGATGTGATAAGTATGGGGATCGATTACGAACGAATGCCAATTTATCTACATTTTGACGTATGCGTATTTCGAAGGAAGAAACAAGCTATAATAAAAAATCATTTTTTAAGACAAGCTTTTATAATAACAACACTTATCCGCCATTTCGAAGCCGCCATCTTGATTTCTTCAATTTTGAAGATTCGTAATTTCCGACCCAGAAAACCCCCAGATACCAATTTTGAATAGAATCAGATCATAATTACAAAACTCGTCCACCATTTTGTAGCCACCATCTTGAATTTTTCAATTTTGACAGAAGAATCATCATTGTCGAACCCAAAAACCCCCAGATACTAATCTTGAATGGAATCGGATGATAATTACAAAACTCATCAGCCATTTTGGAGGCGCCATTTTGTTTTTTTCTATAAAAAATATTTCATGATGCATTGTCACCAGAACAGAATTATGTACGCCTGCCAAATTTCAAATCAATCGGACGATTAGAAGTGTGTCATATTTAACTTGCAAGATTTGATTACAGAGAGACAGACAGACAGACAGACAGGTGACAGGTGAAACTAGATAAAAGCTTGTAAAAAAGCTTGTAAAAATGTTGCACTTGACTTGACTGTACAAAACTTTGTTATTGTGACAGAATTTCTGTTTCAATATCTTCATTCTTGGCATTGTGAAATTCTATAGAATTCCTGCTACTTCAATTTCACCCATAAAATACAATTGTATTTTTTGTCCATTTAGTTAAATGGACTGCCTGTTGAGGAGATAGTTATCAGCTATTTAAGGAGCTGATTAAACTGAGAAGATATTGAAAAACACTATTGTATGTTGAAAACATTTTATTACAGTTAGAGGTACCTGATATTTGTGAGTTTTGTATTCTAATTTAAAATGTGTATGTAATATGTATATCATATTATAAACAATAAATCAGTTTAAATTCTGTAATTTTAAATTGCATTTTCCTATATTTACAAATTGCATAAAAATTTCACGTTTAGGTTCTTCATAAGTAGAAGTTTTTGCCGTTTTTGGCGATATCTTTGTGCTACAGCTACATTTTCAATTTGCAATTTTACGAAATAATTAGGTACTCAATTCGGATAGTCCGCAGATATTCACTCAAAAATTGGTAACACAACACTCAACATCATAGAAAATGAAAGTAATAATAGAGAAACAATCAAGCAGAAATGTTATTCGTTTGTCCCAGCAGCCATCTTGAAAAGGTGATCAGCTGTTTTGTTGGACTGGTCTATTAAAAAAAAAAACTCATTTCTTGTTGACAACTGGTAATTGACCGACGATTATGAACTCTACCTTCTATATGAAAATGAATAGCAAGGCGGAATCATGAAATGTACCTTCTATATGAAAATGTATATCAAGGTACCAAGGTGTTGTTGTTACGAACTTTACTGAAACTTTACTGAGTGCTTGTCTTTGTAACAAAGGTTTTCAAAGGCAAGCTTGGAAATAAGGGAGGTTCATTTTCTCCGAATAAAAGTGGGAATGATCAACAATTGATTGGGTGTCAAAATCGAACAATGCCTCGCTAAGCAAACAAAGTGCTCTCATTTGCCATTTCTTGAATCTACAGCCCAATGAGAAAAACCTTGATTTTGCTTTTCTCTCCTGTCATGTGTTTCCCAACTGCAACTTGTACTGCAATAAATGTCACCATATATTTCATTTTATGAGCTTTTCTGTGCACTGAATCACTGAATGAATGTTCAGTCTCCCAAACTCGACCCAAATTCTTGGGTTGAGAACCTTTTCAATAGCGGATCATAACTCACCAAAAAGGGTTATTTCAAACAAAGAACGAAAATTGTAACGAAAGGCATATGGAACAATATTGCAGTTCAAGGGTTCGATTCCATATGGTTAAAATCAATTTATACAACATTTTTAAAGGAGACAGCTCAATTCTTGTGAACAAAGGAGATGGAATTTATGTTATACGGAGAAAATGGCTGTATCTCTTCAACTGAGCCAATATCAGAGAAATTGGAGAGGAAAAAAGGGTTTATTTCCAGTCAAAGGCTCACCCTGTATTTTCAAAGCCTCTTAAATATGATACTATCTCGTCTGAACCTTGTCCGCCGCTGGTACGAAATCGCGCGAATCACGCTCGTACGTCCACTTATTTATCGTGATAATTTTTCGAAATGTGCCATACCTACCCATCGGAGCATAACACTTCTTTTCAGGAATCTCGCATAGCGGAAATGCTGCGGCCGCGCTTGTTTATGCGCCAAACGCGGGGCATCTATTCCAATATGTGCGCTAATTGAATGCGCCTCGCTTTATGGTACTTTCGTGTTGAATGAGGAATACCTGAGGAGTACAGAAATTCGAAACGGTAAATGCTCAATCTTACGCTCTGTGAACGGTCGGGTTATGGCTTACTCCATGGGAAGCATGACATGCGGAACTGGCTTCATTGAACCATTTAGAGAGAATTGTTTTTCGAAAAAAATAGGGACGTAGAGGTTCAGAAGAAGGATCTAATCGTTGGATGAAGGGCAATCTGGGCAATTCATCTGTGATTTATACAGAAATAGTACATTGTTTACCGGGTAGGAAAAGCGTAACATTCCTGGACGATTGTGAAAATTGCTAAGTCGAGGCGCAAGCCGAGACTTGGCAACACAGAGTCCAGGAATGTGTCTTTTTCTAAGAGGTGAACATACTATTTTTCCGCAAATCGTTGAAAATTCGACAAATTCCAATTAATTTTGATGAAATCGCGAATTATTCAATTCATAATTAAATGATGCTTCCAAATTCGTATTGAAATTGGTTACGTTACTCTGGAAACGTACTCATGTTGAATTGTCAAAGATGACGCATATAATTAATTTATTTGTTAGTGTTTTCGAATTTAAAACAGTGTAAAATGGGAAGTGATGATGAATTTACTATTTCTGGGACTCCTCCAAAGCTGGTTGATGCAGTGAAAATACTGCTTCTTCAGAATAAGTGCCGGAGGAATCATGAGAAAAGTTCATTAATGAAATGTCGAACCAATTGTAAGGAAATATCATTTCCTTACAGTAAGGAAATGAATATTTCCTAACAGTTAGGAAATCTTGCCTTTTTCTACGACCAATTTTGACTCGAATGTCAAAATTTCCTAGCGATTTGCGGAAAATGCATTTTTCATTGAGTGAAGGGTCTTTCAGTAAAAATTACCGAACTTCGACATTGACAGCGGCAATAGTTGAAGCTGAATCTGTCGAATTGTCTGTTACTGTTATTTATTCATTTAGATGCATAGAATATTTCCATGCATCTGTTTCGTGTCATTAGTGAGATAGAGCCCCAATTATGTCAAAATATCACTGAGAATTTCAAAGTTCTATACCTTTAAAAAAACCTTTATATACAAAAGTAGTATTGGTTGCAAATACGTAAGTGAAATCGCACTTCACATGATCCAGTTCAGCATCTTCAAAGCATCCGACTTCTCCTTACGGGCAACTAGCTGTCATTTTTCCATTTAAGCGAATTTTTACAGCTCGTATGTCTGATGGAATTCCAAGAAAGGTTTATAGGTCTGATTTGATTGATGACAAGATGTACGGCGCAATTTGTGAACTGCGGATGTGACTATCGTTGTATTCAGTAGCAAATTGGATGATTTATACAGCATGTGAGAATTATTGAATGCGGATTACTTCTCGAAGCAATGCGGTCAATTGGCTGCAAATATCGCGCTTATGGACATGAAGAAATGCGGACGAACGGAAGGCGATTGGATCAAATTTGTGACGCTGCAAATTTTTCGCGGTGATTCATCATTTGGTGCACTTTCTTCTCGTACTTTCGGTAGATATCGAGTTGAGGGCTTGTCGCAAATTTTTCCGAAACTCAAAGGCCTAAATTTCACCTTAGACCATAGAGAGAGGAGACACAGCATCTCATTCATAAATTCGAGAATTGGTGAAGCCAAAATTCAGTCATTTTTTTTCATGATGCCGTGGCAACATGGCAGAATCTAACTTTGACTATCGCTAATGAAGGATGGAAATGAAATTGCAAGTGAATTAACTCTTTTTGACGAATTTATACAATGTTCCGAACATTTAAACAGTGTGTTAGGTAAACAGAGTAAGCTTAATTCAGAATTGATAACCAAATGTTCCTTCTCTCAATATCAGACGGGAATTCGGAAAATAAAATTCTAAAAATCGAAGAATCCATGTCATTGTTACTTAGGGCCACTTGCATCGTATGACAAAACTTCAGATTAAATCAAAAACCTAGATTAGTGTCTATGATTCTCTTGCACCGTGTCGGTATCCTAGTTTAACAACCATAGAGGACAGTCACCAAATATGAAATACCATTTTGTTTTTGGGATATAAAAAAAACTTCCATATTAATTAAATCTGTTTAATGTTTTTACTAATCACTCATACATTTATATGTAGTAATTAACAACCTTTAATCAAATATATTAGTTATCACATTAAAATCTAGCACAAAAAACAAAATCACAAATGAGTAACCAAATATGGAAAAGGTACCATATATGGAATATAAGCATAAATCAACATAACAATAACAAAAACGGACATTAATATCTTTGAGATCAATTAAATGAATATAACATATTGTGATAAATGAAGTAAGTTTCATAAAAACTTGCAAAAGTCACAGATCCAAGTATCAAACTCTGGACCAGCACAATCATAATGTGCCCAGAGCCCATACATCAAGCTTATTCCATAATTAGACACCGACGACTGTCCATATTTGGATTTTTACACTAGTTCAAACTCATCTGAATATTTTTTCAAGTCACAATATTTTAATGACAAAAAAACACAAAATGGTGAAATAAACATAATACCGATATACTAAATAGTATAACACTTATGTATACAAACATAACAGCTGGTAATACTCATTTATTACTTACTTTAAAATTTTCTTCACGACAACAAAACAAAACACGCCTGCTACACGTTAAGCGTTCGCGCAACTGACTCGATGGTGTGAGTGCGATAGTTAGTAGACCGAATGAAACAGAAGATGGTCGAGTGTTGCGTTTATTACTTGTAGTCTTGGAAAAATGAAGGTATTCCATATTAGGATACTATTTCATATTGGGTGACTTTCCTCTAACGCTTGAATAAAATCCTCCGAATTGACAGGATTAAATGAAAGTTTAACGATTAACTTTGAATTCTAACCCTACATTCATAGATGACACATGTCAGGCTTGTTTCAAAAATGATGTTTGATTATAAATCGAATTGAAAAGAATAATGGCTGAAGTAAAATTAGAGATTTTGCTTTTCCTAGGCGTAGATATGAAAAATTGGTGTGAAAGGAAAAGCACACACATGCAAGAATGAATAACTGAACTGAACTAAATATTGACGGTCTAGGTATAATATAAACTGAACAAATTCATACACGTATGATAAAATTGGAGGTACAGTTCTTCTAATATGTAGCATTATTCTTCAATTACAGTGACACATGGAATCATTCAATCGAAACCAATATTATTACCTATGTGTTGAATAAAAGTGGATAAATATTCTCAATATTCCAAGATGTATGTTTATTGAAAAAATCACATATTTTCCTATAGATCTCGCCCTATTATCGGAAATCAGGTTTGTTCATGCTTTTCGATCATTTCTTATCTATTTGCCAAAGTTATTTCCATACGAGAATCTATTAGTTTATCATATTTTACATTCAAATCTGAAGTGGTAAGTGATTTGACAATTAGAGTTTCTAACCAGGTATATTTTCATTTGAGAAGGAAGTAGAATGATCCCAAGAAAGATGTCAACTTGTGCAATGAATTTTGCATCGGTTTCTACCAAAGAAATTCGTTATTAAAAACTCTTTCAATCTGCGAAACGCTCGATAATATCGAAAAATGTCTAAACATAGAAACTGCCAAAGCATGAAAAGGGATGAAATAAACAAAGTGAAGATAAGCACAAGTATCAATTTATGTGAAAATAACCAGAATTGTGGTTTAAATCTAATCTAGTTACATTAAGCGCCGGTGCAAGGCAAATTGCAAATCCTGGATTTAATAAATTAATCGACACTTAACTAACTAACGCTTAGAACCAATACGGTGCAAGCGGCCCGTAGAATGATTAATTGACATAAAAGTCAGTTAAAAGTCTACCAACTTAAAAAAAAATATCCTTATCCGTTGATATCGCTTCACCCAAATACAATTTCCCGGTACATCTCGATTATAGTTTGTCTCCCAAAGCAAAAACTCTAAGAGGTGCCCATATGGAAATACATCAATGAAAAACCCCCCGCTCGGCAGATAAATGAGACCATTCGTTGCCGTAAAGTTCTACCGACTCAATCATCATTAGGTATTTACATGCGGTACGACGTACGTCTAACGGTACACGCAAGTATTGATTTTACCAGTATATGAATTATGCCACGATATGATTACATTAACATTTACAGCGTACCGGTTACGAGAACAGAGAACATACTTGATGGACTTATTCCAAGCGGTAATCTATACGTAATCTCTCTGAATTTACTGCTGAAGAAAAAGGAGCTTATGTGCGGCAAAGTGAGTTACAAGGTGTGGTCCAAACTTGAGTGGAAAGATCTATGAGGAAGATCGTTATCTGCAGATGAATCTGTGAAATACGATGTAACGGTCTGTGGTTCAGGAAGTAATCACGGTCTGCCCATGTAGGTATCAGCCACGGGGTTTTTGATGCCGAAAGAGTAGTTTCAAACGTCTTTTCTGTATGTTCTCAAATTTCCGAAATATTCGTTCTTCTAGGGAATATTTGCCAATTCTTCTAAAACCGCTTGTGTAAGTTGCTCTATGTTACAGCGAGTTACTACAGTCCTACAGCAGCTCTTGAGGTTATACTTGATGTGCCTCCCTTACATCTAAACTTGGGGAAATACTGGGAACAATAAGACCGGTTCCCAATTCTAGAAGCCTTGAATAGGTTTTTGAAAAAACCTATTGTTTAAACTTCTTGTGGCCTTGATCTGCCACAGTGCAATAATTCTTCTCCTCTGGACTGCATGTGGGCCATAAGTCCTGAGGTCTCTCATAACCCCTTCCCTTCAACTTTCAAGCCTCTTCTTTCAACATTATTTGAATGAATAAATCACGCATCATTTGAGGGAGATTAATTCATGTATAAGTTCTACGGAAAAAGTCGAAAGCATGTCGCAGACTACGTCGTCGAAAAAGATCACAGAAGATGCCGAACCGCTGCAAGTCAGGTAGCAGAAGGACTTTCCGCATTCTTCTCGTGCAAGAATCTCCCGATATATGGTTATTTCATAAAGTATCTGCGCGTTTTTACGGCTCGTCCTTCATATACCGGCTCTGCACGTGAGATTATTTAATAAGTTAAGTATGCATAGTGTCTCACTGTCTCAGTGAAGATTAAGAGCACTTTCACACGACGCAAAACCGAAGAACTTATGAAAGTTTATTTCTGTTCACATTGTGAATTGGTTCTAAAGAAACTATGATCAAAAGGTACGAGGATGTATTGATATCTAGTTAGCCTAGACCAGTTCCATGCATAAACAAAATATTGCGATACCATATCAACGAACAATAACTTATTAGAAGTGTCAGTGTAGAGTTCGACGTCAAAGAAGTATACCAGAGTTAAAAAAGATGTCCACCGAAATTGTAAAAAACGAGAAATTGGAGTATCGAACCATCATCAAGTACCTGTATTTAAAGAGGTGAAGAGGTAAGCAGATTCACGAAGGTATGCTTAATACCCTTGGTGATCAATTTCCTTTGTATGCGACCGTTAAAAATTGGACTGCAAGCTTCAAAAGAGGTAAATTTTCCATTGAAGATGATGACCGATCGGGAAGGCCAGTTTCTGTGTCAGTCCCCGAAAATATCGATGCAGTTCATGACATGATTTTTTCAGACCGTCGCATTGGGCTAAAACGGATATATAAAGCACTGAAGATTTCATACGAATGCGTTCATCATATAGTTAACGTGTCAATTTGGACATGAGAAAAATTTCTGCAAAATGGATCCCCAAATGTTTGAATGTTGACCAAAAGCGTGCAAGGGTAGAAGCATCGCGTTCGATTTGTGCTCGCTTTGAAAACGATGTAGACTTCTTGAACCAAATTGTTACTATGGATGAGACTTGGGTACATATCTACTATCCAGAAACAAAGCAACAATCGATGGAATGGCGACACTCTGGTTCTCCAAGACCTAAGTTTCGTGTCCAAAAATCTGCTGGAAAAGTTCTTGCTTCAGTTTTTTGGGATTGCCATGGAGTAATCATGATTGATTTTTTGGATAAGGGTAGAACAATAACTGGAGATTATCATTCGACATTACTGACCACCCTACGGGAAAAAATTAAAGAGAAAAGACGCGGAAAGCTATCCAACAGTTTTTTGTTTTTACAGGACAACGCCCCAGTACACAAATCTCATGTTGCCATGCAAAAAATTCGTGATTTAGGATTAGAATTACTAGAACACCACCCTTATTCACCAGATTTGGCTCCGTCCGACTATCATCGCTTTCCTCAACTGAAAAAAAGTTCAAAAAGTCGTAAATTTTCTTCCAACGAGGAGGTAATAAGAGCTGTGGAGGACTGGTTTGCAGAGCAAGAAGAAACATTTTTTTTTAAAGGTCTAGAGACGTTGCAGGTTCTCTGTGATAAATGTATTCAATAAAGAGGAGAATATGTTGAGTAATAAAATATTTTGAAATCGAAACTTTGTTTGGTTTTATAGTAGGCTAAGAATTTTTCAATATATCCTCGAACCGAGGAATTTCAAATTAAACCAACTGCATTCGGTTGATTCTTTTTGGTTAAGTTGGTGAACTCTTATCGGACATTCAAATTTAAGACGGCCTATTTGTTTTGCAGCTGTGTTCACATCAGATGAATTTTGTGTTTTGCCGCATTTTAAAATGAATGCTGCTGTTCAGCTCAAAAAATTGGTTTGATGCAAATGAAATTCCGTCAGCCGATGCGCCTAAAATTGGAACTGTATAATGTCAAAGGCATAAAACAGAAGGTCATACCATTGTAGTTAGTAATGATGTTAATCTATAAACCCTGACAAATGATAAGAAGTAAATTACACTGATGAATAGGCATGGCTGCATTAACGATTTCGTAAGGGCACTTTCTGTCGCCTTCCTCCATGAAACCTGAAACTCTGGAAGTTCACCAGGAAAACGATACGGCACCATTCGTTACTTATCCGTTTCTAATTGAAAACTCAGCCTTCTGACCACAATCTTCGCCGAAATGAAGCGTAAGCCTGAACTTTCACACTTGAGTCGTTCGATCCGTTGGGCAATGACTTATTATTCAGCGATAATATAGATTTTATCGGCGCATTGTTCAGCGCTGGAGGCCCTAAGGGTGATCGATCTTGTCCGCGTCAATAAAATTACTCATTATTCCTCACAAAGGGAGAATTTCAGCGAATACCATCGGCAATGGCAAATTTCGTAATCCTGGTGGAGGCGTGCTAATGAATTCGGAAGGGTAAATTGATTTATTAAGCAGAGGTGTGGCGCTGTCTATCGCTCTGTATGCACGCGATTGTGGTTTAAATTGGGCATGAGGAAGACAGGTGAAGAAATCACTTTTGGATTCGATATTGGAAAGGCAGGAGGGGGTCTTCTGTCTGACTTTGCGTTTTTTTGTAACAATGGAGCCTGGTTGCATGTCCATTATCTTAATGGTGTCAAAATGAAGGATGGGGTTTCGCAGGCAGTGGTGGAGACGCCAAAGTCTATTCGGGAATTCATTGAATCTGAAGGGTTTCTCAATATGGACGATATGTCTTTGAAACGTCTCAATTTTTATTCAGAGGCGGAACCGGGAATTAACGTTAAGGGCATAATTGGGGTAGTGAAGTCAGATAATTATTAGTCGGTGAGTTGATTGTTAGTCGGGAAGTCGGTAGAGAGTTGAGACGGAGGAGTTATTGCCATTAGAGACGGAATAAGATCTCTCAAGACGGTATCATATCGGTGGTACAAGATCAATTCATTTCTTCGGCGTGAAGACGTTTTTTACCTCACGAAGTTCAGGAAATGCGGATAAATCGTAACTGAGTTGTAGAGTGTAGAGTGTAGATAATCTGCAAGTGTAAATTATTGTGTAAGGGCTGTAAATAAACTGTAGGTACACAGGGTGAGTCTTTGACTTGTACATATATTTTAACTGTAAATTCCTCTCATCAAAGGAAACATTTTTTTTCCATACCATTTTTTAAAATTCGGTTTCGTTTGAAAGATACAGGGTGTCAAAAATCAATAAAAAAAACACTTTTCTGTTTATATCTTCGGAACCGTTATTTCGAATGAACTGAATTTTGGTTGATTGTTTACTCTATTCATGGTGCATATTCCTCGATTGAAACTTATTCTATATTCCTCCTAGTATAAAAGTTACAGGGTGGTCGACTCATCAATACACGCTAAAACACCATAAAACCACTTCAAAAAGATAAACGGTTCATATTTTCGAAAGAATCAACCATTTTAGAAACTAAAAGTGTTCTTATATTTTTTCAATAAAACGCATCGTTTTCGAGTTATTCCTAAATGTATACGAAGAAATTTGAGGGAAAAATCATGAATTTCATAAAAAATCTGAATGCGTCCCTGAATTGAATATCATGGAATATTATTTCTTCTCTGGTCTCTTAACAAATTAACAATGTTGTCAATGTTTATCAACTTCGTCAAGACTAGATCCCTATGATGGAAAAACATTCGATGTAATAATTGAATTCCGAGAAGCATGAAATTACACAGTTTATTTATTGATACCGGTCCTTCAGGAAAATATCTATGTGAACAATATCCTCTTGGAGTTTTTGATCGACACTCACGGTCTTCACATCACAATCATCGCCTGTTTGCTTTATTCTCTGCAAGTAAATAAATAAATAAATAAATCGAAGTCCATGTAGAGAGGTTATCGCGTTTAAGCGTGGCCTGTGATGATACTCTGGAGACACAGAACAACGGCTTGTCTTGCGTGGCGGCTACATCGCAGCGTAAGCGACTGAAATTTAGATCGTAGCGCTATATCGGCTCGTTTGGCATTTCCAAAGAGCAATGCCTAGAAGCCTTTAGCGAAAAGTAAACAAAACTAGTGCCTCTGCGATATTTCTTCCGTTAACGATAGGGGACGTACACGTACTGCTTTCTTGAGTTCACCTTCACCTTTACCATTGTTGAAGAGAAAATCGGCAATCTGGCATCGTCTTCTCTAGAGTTCTGTGAAATATCACAGAGAAGATGGATTAGGTTAGGTCATTGACCTCGAATCATATGACTTTGATTAATGGAGTTAGGATAGGTTAGTGAGAAACCAATTTTTATAAGATAGTTTCAGGGTATCGAGGCAAATATGAACAAATTATTAGTGTTTACAAACTAATCTTCAGGAAAATCGAAGAAGGAACTTATTTTGGTGTGAGAAATATGGCATTTCAATTGCAGAAATGATGGGACAAAACTTAGCGTTTTTGTTAGGAAATATCGTGCTTGTAACATTCTTATTCAAATAAGGTTAGTGCTTGAGTATTTTCTAAATGTATCACCCAGAATATCTAATAATCACATCAATTTCAATTGAAGAATATGAACTTTGAGGTGTTTGTAGAGAATAATATCAGGCACGCATTTAGCACAATTTTTTTTTCAAATGGCTATATCTCTTTAACTCTTTCGAGCATGGTGGTACTCGGTAAATACCACATATTTCTAGACCCATCATGCATGGTGGTCGATAAAATAAACCACCTATTGAATAGTCTTTTCAAGATTTGCATGGTGGTTTATTTCATGAACCACGCTTTATTCACAGACGTTATGGCATATAGTTTCTATGAAGAGAGGCAAATTTCGCGTCAGTTCATTCTGAAACGGACAAGCAGTAACTTTGTTTTATTATATACCCTGCTGAACTAAATTAAAGAAAAAAAGAGAAAATTAGCCAAAAAAATTTGGCTGTGCTTCTAGGGTGTATTTCAATGGATATTTTATGTGCTTCAAAGAGTTAACCGAGCCGAATTCGGAAAAATGGAAAATGAAAAAAAGGTTTCTTTAGGCCTCAAGAATCTACAGTTAAAATATATGTACAAGTCAAAGACTCACCCTGTATAGACAGTTTGACTTTTATTGGTTCTTGAGAGAACTACAGGAAGACGATAGACGTAAAATATAGGTTTGGCAGCCAAAGCGAAGATCATATTCCTAGAAGACCGAAAACAAATCTAAATGCCATAAAATAATCTTTCAATTAAAAAAACTTTGGCTTCAATCTCAATTTAAATGTGTTTTATTTCAATTCAAAGTTCTATTTGAAAAACACACGATACCGGATACATACACTTCCAATTGCTTCCGCAGCCACTCTATTTGGCACATTTGACCACCAGCTACTTCAACCTGTTTACAGACTAAAAAAATGCTCGCCGAAAGGAGTTCTGGCAACAACGAAATCAAAATCTCAAGTAATTCGTCCAAAGAAAAAAGTTTGGCGATATCACCACATTCTCAATTCTGCGGTCAGAAAAAGCCTCATTTCTTTTCGAACCCAGTTTCTCGACGTTGAAGCCGTTGATTCTTTCACAACCAGTACTTAGAGTATGATTAATAGAAATAAAATAGGTCTCGAACAACCACGGAGATCCATAATAGAAAATGCCACACACGTATCACAATAGATGAATTATTGAGCAAGGCTGTTATCCGTGAAATCAATAAGTATTCACCAATTCAGAACAATCGGACTAATTTCTCGACGGCGCTGACAATGGCCCATTACGGATTCAAAAGCGATTTCATTTGAAATATCGATTTGATATCGAAATGCCATCCGTGAATGCTTGTTCGATGATTGTGATAGTTCGATAAATAATAATGGGGTATATCTCTTGTCTTCGCTGTTAAAGGTTATCGGCCACAGGTAGGTATAGGTCGCATTCTTTCAAGGAATTCGGCTGAAGTAGGTACAGGGTGATCCGAATTCAATAACGTATAGAGAATGACGTATTCAAGCTACCTGCATAAATTTGTTCAGATTTCTCGACCAGAATCTTACAAAATACCAGCGAATTATCCAAAACATACTCCAAATATTTGTCTAACACAATCACTTTTAAAAGCAGCAGTTTGGTTGTCATTCAGGTCCTGTAACCCAAGTGCGAGCACTGAATTTGAAAAGCTGTAATTTCTTGGGCTTCTGATCAGTATGCGCCACTGGTTGTGAGCCATAATTATTAACTGTACTGCATCATGCAGACCGATTCATCGTCAATATGTGGTTACGTATTAATCAGAAACGATTTAATCCTGCTTTGACTAAAGCGGTAATTCTGCTCATTCTGAGAAATTGTTCATTTCAGTTCCAGCAGTTATTATCTTTTGGGTTCCATCCCCTTCAAAATTTCGCATTCCATGATATTCAAGCAAAACGAAGGAGTTATAAGTCTCGAATGGTATAGCTTATGAAATTTATTGACATTGACATTTGTTGACATTCATACCAACGAATGCGATGTATCTGATAACATTTTGCATTACTGCATTCATATTTGCACTTATAGCATTTAACCTGTTCTTCATTAGGATTTTATAAATGAATAACTAGATGAACGTTTCCATACCTCTCGTTTTTACTAGTAGGGGTAGTACGTACAAAATGACACAGGGTTTTATTTCAGAGACATAACTTGAATCACAGTAATGTCATATTCTACACCTATGATTTTTGGTCCTTTCTTCATAAAATCTAATCAACCTTTATGAAATAAATGTATCAAAAAGTTAAATATGCTAAGATAAATTGGGATAAACGAAATTCATTTTGTCCGCATGCTACGGATAAAATGACATACCGGAAAATTTCGACAAAAATCGCTTGGATCATTACAAATTTCCTCAAGCAAAGTACGAGGATGTATTGATATCTAGTTAGCCTAGACCAGTTCCATGCATAAACCAAATATTGCGATACCATATCGACGAACAATAACTTATTAGAAGTGTCAGTGTAGAGTTCGACGTCACAAAAGTAAACCAGTTGCGCAATAAAAAAAAAGATGTCCACCGAAATTGTAAAAATAGAAAAATTGGAGTATCGAGCCATCATCAACTACCTGTATTTAAAAGGGTTAAGAGATAAGCAGATTTACGAAGATATGCTTAATACCCTTGGTGATCAATGTCCTTCGTATGCGACCGTGAAAAATTGGACTGCAAGTTACAAAAGAGGTAAATTTTCCATTGAAGATGATGACCGATCGGGAGGGCCAGTTTCTGTGTCGGTTCCCGAAAATATCGATGCAGTTCATGACATGATTTTATCAGACCGTCGAATTGGGCTAAAACGGATATCTGAAGCACTGAAGATTTCATACGAACGCGTTCATCATATAGTAGGGTAGAAGCATCGCGTTCGATCTGTGCTCGATTTGAAAACGATATAGACTTCTTAAACCGAATTGTTACTATGGATGAGACTTTGGTACATTTCTACGATCCAGAAACGAAGCAACAATCGATGGAATGGCGATACTCTGGTTCTCCAAGACCTAAGAAGTTTCGTGTCCAAAAATCTGCTGGAAAAGTTCTTTCTTCAGTTTCTTGGGATTGCCATGGAGTAATCATGATTGATTTTTTGGATAAGGGTAGAACAATAACTGGAGATTGCTATTCGACATGACTGACCACTCTACGGGAAAAAATTAAAGAGAAAAGTCGCGAAAAGCTATCCAAAGTTGTTTTTACAGGACAACGCCGCAGTACACAAATCTCATGTTGCCATGCGAAAAATTCCTGATTTAGGGTTAGAATTACTAGAACACCCCCCTTATTCACCAGATTTGGCTCCGTCCGACTATTATCATCTCTTTCCTCAACTGAAAAAAGTTTAAAAGGTCGTGAATTTTCTTCCAACGAGGAGGTTATAAAAGCTGCGGAGGACTGGTTTGCAGAGCAAGAAGAAACATTTTTTTTGAAAGGTCTAGAGACGTTGCAGGTTCGCTGTAATAAATGTATTCAAATAAGTGGAGAATATGTTGAGTAAAAAAATATTTCGACAATGAAATTTTGTTTGGTTCTATAGTAGGCTATAGTAGTAGAATTTTTCAATTTATCCTCGTATCTACAAGTCGTCGCGACAATCCAGTCATTAAATGAAACGATCGATTCGCGCTTTTTAAGAGGTTCTGCAGGGAAACAACTGGCCGCGAAGTAGAATGTCAACCACTCATTGATATTTCAACAATTCTGTTTCCAATTAATAAAACGGTGAACGTGCGTCTGTTCCAAGCGTGTCTGCCAGGTTTTTTAGCCGGACGATCTTTTACCTGGCGAAAAAATCAAGGAAAATGGTCTGCGGCACTGTTTACGAGTTCCGGTTCATTGTTTCGAAAGCAAGGACAGAGAAAAGCTGGTTGGAGGTGGCATTTATGATCGATCACGTTATGATCGGAATAGTTACTTATCATGTGATGTTATTAATTAGATATAAAGTTGAGTTAACGTCATTTTTCTCAGAAAAAAAGTTTTCTGAAACGGGAAAAAAAATGGCGATTCTTTATAAGTCATTTCAAACTACTGTTTCCATAGGAAAAAACACAACTTCATGTTATACCTCAGCAAATAAACCTCTTAGAGAAAATCAGAGTACGCCACTGGATTGCTATCAGGAGAGTGCCTGTAGAATGTTGTTATTTCAACATCCTAGCATAAACAGAAACGGAGATATTCGGGGCTATTCACTAAGCAAAGTTGTTATGGATAGCAACTGTAAATCGTCGTTATCCCATGTAATAAGCATGGGATAACGACGATTTACAGTTGCTATCCATAACAACTTTGCTTAGTGAATAGCCCCGAATGACCAAAGTTGAAATCGCCCAAATTTCAATTTTGACCTATAACTCGGAAACGAAAGAAGATAGAGGAACTCAGTTTATGTCATTATCAGTTTCTCGGAAAAAGAGGACTATAAGTTGCCATTCATATTTATCTCCTCGGGTTAAAAAGTTTTAATTCATGTAGCACCAATTTTGCCCACCCTGTACACAGATCATTAATGAAAATAATGAATAAAACAGGATCTAGAACACTTTCCTGTGGAATACTAAATTTCGATTCTGCAAACTCAGATTCAAGACGATCAGAAGATGTTTTACTTGTCTTTTTTATTTCATTATAATTTGAAATCTGCTGAGTAAATATAACTGATCTCCTGGATTCAAATATGGCTTTTTGTCTATCTACCGGTCTTCCATATCGGAATCGCAGACAAGTCTACTCAGGGTGAAAGGGCTCCATGTCCATTCACCCATTATACTATATTAGATCACAAAATTATTCCCAGTAAGTCCGAAAGAATGCTCGCCTGGATTTCGCACAGAAGAAAACCGCCGATATCCAACGATTAACCATTACGAAAGTGAACCCATACCCGTTTAAAGACACCAGGAAGTACCCCATAAGCTGCGCCGCATTAAACGTGTGACAACCGTCAATTCCACGTCGAAAAAACGGTCGTTCCCGTAATCACTTCGTTATTTATCCTAATTGAGATGAAATATTTCACCTCTCGAATGAAATATCTTCATGCCGCACCGGCCAGAAGAAACAATTAAAAACAGCTTAAACGGTAAAATGAGTCGTAGAAAAACGCTTCAATTTTACAATTACTTCATTCACCAAGTTAGGGCAGCGCAGCAGCGGCTGGCCGGTAATAAGTAGAACTAAATAAGATTGCTGTGGTACAAATTACCATGGTATGAGACGATCATAAAAACCACCTTGTTGAAGAGGCAGCGATGATCAGATGATTGCCCCGGCTGTTTTTCTCCTATTTGCGGATGCCTCCGCAGAAGTCCCTAGGCTTGAAATTTGATGCCGGTAGTTGTGGAAGTGTTTACTGTATATTATGTTTCTTGTTCTCCGACGACGGGCCATGCTTTTCCTCGAAGGATCGTGGGTTCTTGATGGGTGGCATTCGTTTGTCTTAAAATGACAGTCTTAATGCGATTACAAATGAATAGCTCGGTAATATGTGTCATATCTAATGTCGTTTTAATGATACAGTTGAGACTTTGAATTGAAACGAATTACATGCAATTGTGGTAATGGAAGATCATTCCGTAAGATTTATCTCGAACCGATAGATGGAGTAGGAGAAGATGAAAATTAAATGTCATTTGATGGTATCCTTTGAAAAAGGATACATATTTTTCTCGTGTTTTTTGCAGGTTTGAATTGGTAACTTCACAGCTAGTGAAGTATGACTAGTATGAGTAGTTTGAGTACTCACCGATAAAATTCACTTGTGGCACGTTCCTTACTTTGTGCAACTTAAGGTTTCAGACATCTTTGTTGTGTATATTTCATTCACAATTATAAAATCACAACTCTGGCCTTGGAAATTTGAAACATTCCACTCTGTATCGAAGTTATGACGTTTTTCAAAATATTTTTATGTTCCAAGTCAACACTATGTTGCCCTTTCTACATTCTTAGCGTATTTCTCAGAATCTGAATGAATTGGAAAAGATGTAATTAGAGGAACTTTTTCTTGGAATTGAGTTTTGGTTATAAATTAATAAGCAAGAATGTCAATTTCTGAAAGCTTTATAGATATACCTACATTTCATTTATTTGATCTTATGAACAAGGAGTAAAATATTCTGACTGTATAGTAATTTATTAGTTTAAAAAATATTCATACATTACTACCACAGTAGTTTTGTACAAATAGAATGGAATAGGTCAAACATATGCTTCACATTTATCATTCACCTGTTCTAAAATAAGACACAAACTCCTGTAATATGGAAAAAACCGATGTATTCTGGTTCAATATAGCCTATATCTACTTTCGGCAAAGGATTGATAGGAATGAATGCTCCAGTCACACATTTCAATTAATCGGAATCTGAATTCACCTTCCGTTGAATGCAGTATAGTCATATTTCTTTTTTTTTTTAGCTTTTTCGACGTGTTTTTTTTCTGAAATGTGAAAACGATCAACAATAATCATTTAGAGACCGATGATGGCCATCCAGAATCCGTTTACCGAAAATCGTGCAATTTCATTCTACAAGTTCTTTCCTCATAATTCCTCGAAAATCCTACCTGAACCATATTTTCCGGTCGCTTTCGTTAGAAGATCGTATAAAGAAGCCTTTTTTGTGCATTCACACATTCCAAATGAATTTTGAGCACCAAAAAGGATACCGAAACTAACCAAACTTCTGGAGGACCGGGATTTCGTTTGAAATCTTTCTAAACGGCAAGATACCTGAAAAAAACTTCGTTATCAAGTGTAAAAAGGTCGATGAGTACTTTCTTTCGCTTTATTTATGCTTATAAATCGATTTTTGGTCCAATTCAAATTTGCCGTTCGTACTCACGCCAAAAGTCGTGAAAGGAAAAAATGACACTTGCACGAAATTTCTCATATCGACAGGAAACTTTTTCTGGACGACGAAGAACGGAAAAATAGGCGATTTCATATCGATATTTTGGAATGTGGAATATCTTTGATACTTTCACTTTGATGTAAACAAAGAAACTGGCAACGTCGTTTTGTCATTAACGATATTTTCTGTACGCGCACAGACTTTTCATCAGGTCCGCCAACTCCTGAAAACGAAACCATGACCTCATATGTGATTAAATAAAAGTGAATAGAGTATACACACAGTTATATCGTTTTTTTTTTGGAGTGATAGTGTTGATGGAGATCCAGATTTGTCTATTCGTCGACGTTCACAAACTAACTATGCAAGAGAGTTACCGACAAACGACAATCAGAGAGAAGGAAAATAGATATCAGAAACAGAGAGGTATTTCCTTTTTCTTCTCACATTTGTGATGAGAGTAAGCCCTTTTCAAGATGAAGATTCTCGATGTTGACTTAATCTAGATTTCACCAAAAAGAGTTTACATGAGAAGAAGCCCTTCAGGACAGAAAACACCAATGGAGTTGCAAAGAACGAAAATGTAGTCAATGTCCATTTCGTTACGAACATGCCAGAGTTAAGTAAAACGAAGAAGAAAACCTCATTTCGATCCTTGACATCCCTGACACAATGTCGGCCAACTAATTCCTAAAGCGCCGCCGACTCGTCTCCATTTGGAATTTCCTGCTTTTTCTTCATCCCAGCACTGTATAATCGATTATTGGAAATTCATGAAGCAAGAAATGGCAGGCACACTCTCAATAAGGAAGCTTGACCGTCGCCTGTCGTCCGGTAAATCAAAACTTCACGGCGGAAAATTATCCATATTGTATAAGTCGGGGGGGATTGGTGGTACTGTTAGGTGTCGGACGGTATCAGAACCATTGTGCCGGTAATTGAAGGCAGGGAATCGATTCGGCTGCGTGATACCTGCGGTTTGAGAGACCACTCGAAAAGAAGAAATTAGATGGATGGTACTGATTTGCTTTTCCGCATTGGTATTGTTGCTTAATGCAAAATAGAAAATAGAAGAAAGATATTTGATTGGAATCGTCTGAACAAATTTGCAGTGAGTGTTCATAAGATCTTTGGTTTTGCTTTGGTATCAACACCGATCATGTACTCGGATTCGTGTGAGAATGCTCCTTCTAGTGGTTCCAATATGTACGCCCTTACAGTCGTATGAAGTTTATGAATACGAGGATGTATTGATATCTAGTTAGCCTAGACCAGTTTCATGCATAAACAAAATATTGCGATACCATATCAACGAACAATAACTTATAAGAAGTGTCAGTGTAGTGTTCGACGTCAAAAAAGTAAACCATTGTTACGCTATAAATTAAAAAAAAAAGATGTCCATCGAAATTGTAAAAATCGAAAATTTGGAGTATCGAGTCATCATCAAGTACCTGTATTTAAAAGGGGTAAAGGGGTAAGCAGATTTACGAAGATATGCTTAACACCCTTGGTGATCAATGTCCTTCGTATGCGACCGTGAAAAATTGGACTGCAAGCTTCAAAAGAGGTAAATTTTTCATTGAAGATGATGACCGATCGGGAACGGCAGTTTCTGTGTCAGTCCCCGAAAATATCGATGCAGTTCATGACATGATTTTATCAGACCGTCGAATTGGGCTAAAACGGATAACTGAAGCACTGAAGATTTCATACGAACGCGTTCAT
This sequence comes from Adalia bipunctata, assembly GCA_910592335.1. Taxonomy (NCBI): domain Eukaryota; kingdom Metazoa; phylum Arthropoda; class Insecta; order Coleoptera; family Coccinellidae; genus Adalia; species Adalia bipunctata. The sequence continues at coordinate 8,854,954 of OU342948.1, read as the reverse complement.
CGTATAGTTCACGTCAATTTGGACATGAGAAAAATTTCTGCAAAATGGATTCCTAAATGTTTGAATGTTGACCAAAAGCGTGCAAGGGTTGAAGCATCGCGTTCGATCTGTTCTCGATTTGAAAACGATGTAGACTTCTTGAACCAAATTGTTACTATGGATGAGACTTGGGTACGTTTCTACGATCCAGAAACAAAGCAACAATCGATGGAATGGCGACACTCTGGTTCCCCAAGACCTAAGTTTCGTGTCCAAAAATCTGGAAAAGTTCTTGCTTCAGTTTTTTGGGATTGCCATGGAGTAATCATGATTGATTTTTTGGATAAGGGTAGAACAATAACTGGAGATTACTATTCGACATTACTGACCACTCTACGGAAAAAAATTAAAGAGAAACGACGCAGAAAGCTATCCAAAGGTGTTTTGTTTTTACAGGACAACGCCCCAGTACACAAATCTCATGTTGCCATGCAAAAAATTCGTTATTTAGGGTTAGAATTACTAGAACACACCCCTTATTCACCAGATTTGGCTCCGTCCGACTATCATCTCTTTCCTCTACTGAAAAAAAGTTTAAAAGTTCGTAAATTTTCTTCCAACGAGGTGGTAATAAAAGCTGTGGAGGACTGGTTTGCAGAGCAAGAAGAAACATTTTTTTTGAAAGGTCTAGAGACGTTGCAGGTTCGCTGTAATATGTGTATTCAATTACGAAGAGAATATGTTGAGTAATAAAATATTTTGACATTGAAATTTTGTTTGGTTCTATAGTAGGCTAAGAATTTTTCAATATATCTCCGTACCACCTGCAGAAAGTGGGTCAATTTTGCCTTCGGCAGTCCTTAACACCTCGATGAAAGTCATAGTGCATGACTGCCTACCATCTTCAGCAATCGACTCAAAACTACCGGGTGCCGATAGACCACTTCAGTTCTGGGGTCTTTTAATACCGATAAGTTCTGAAATTTTTAAGGGAATGAACATATGACATAGCTAGTGACACGTCTTATTTTCTTCCACATTTATCTCGTTCACTCGAGATAACAATGTGTTGAACACCTTACAAATGTATACGTATACACATTACGTGTACGACACATACGTGACCTGCAGTTGTCACTATAAATCCACAGGGTGAGTAATTCAGAAAGTGTGGATTCCTATTTCCCGGTTTTTTAAATTAGTATTCAGCGACAGACGCTACAGAGTCGCTAGTTAGCCGACGATATCTGCACCTCATCTACTTTACGACGCTTTTTTTGACGTAATGCTAGTCTACTTTACTGCCTGGTGGATTGTCATTCTTCTATGTCATGGGGATCTCCGAAATACTGGACGATTTGTTGAAGGATGCGGTCAGGTGGAAATTTTGGATTGTTTAGAATGGGAGTGTTGAAACACTTTGTGAAAGATAACTGTATATTCTTGCGGAATGGGTCATTCGCCATTTATGTATTTCATTTGTTTAAGATATAAAAATGCAAAGTGAAATCATGCAAATCATAACAGAAATTTTTCACTAGAGTTACTGAGGAAAAAAGTTCTAATGTGGGAATCAATTCAAATTATTGAATCATTTTTATCCAGTATCATCCACAGTCCGTTCCGAGTACGATCCTGGCAGTCTCTTAGGGCGGTCGAAGGGAGCGTTGTTATGACCGTTTGACCAATACGAGCTTTATTGTGCGCAAACCAGACGATTTTGTTTGTTTACAAAGCTCCTTTTTATATTTGAACGGACTATAGTGATACATGTTATCAAAACCGCATGAACTTCTTCAAACTCCTGATACAATTAAAATATTTAATAACACATTACAGTCTGCTATCTGCAAACACTCAATATAAGTCAAAACAGAATCAATTTTAGTCCTCACGAACCTGAAGAATGTTTTCATCGTAAACATCTCGGTAATGGTTTATTATTCGTGATACGGATAAAAAATTGCTTTCAACAAAAGGTTAAGGTTACTCGAGCAACATAACTCTTCAGGATTGACATTTTCATAACGGCAAAAAATGGACTATTCTCTTGCCCCGTACATGGGATAAGGTTACGGAAAAAAGGCGATTGGTTTTACCAGTTTATTTCGGAAGCTGGTCAATTTTGAAAGTTCGTAACGGTCAGGACATAAGGACTGAACGAGAATAAATTCGCTATCACAAAAACGCTTTTATCTTTTGAACCGCTGGACCGATTTCGAAAATCAAACTCATTTTCGAATCATCTTCTAATTCTAATGAAAACTTTTTTACAATAAAAAAACCAAAACTATTTTTTACAAAATTCATGGATTTTTTCTGGAATTCTACCCATCATGCTTCTTATGGTGTTCTCAGTCACTTTCTGGGATGCTGTCTTCCACTTTTGCTTGAATTCCGGTAATGTTTTCGTTGATTTCCAAGTCTTCTTCAAATCTTCTTTTTACCAGGGCCCAATATCTTTCGATTGACCTAAGTTCTGGGCAATTTGGTGGATTGGCCTCTTTGGGGACAAAAACCACCTCATTAGCTTCGTACCATTCCTTGGTGGCCTTGCTGTAGTGGCATTAAGCTAAATCTGGCCAAAAGATTATTGACACATCGTGCTCATGTTAGAAAGGTAAAAGTCGCTTCTTCAAGCATTCCTCGATGTATATCTTCGAGTCAACAGAGCCTTGGCCAACGAAAAATTTGCTCCTTTTCCCACAAGTGCAAATTGCTTGCCAAACCAGGAACTTTTAAGGAAACTTTGCTTGTTTCTTCACGCGAAATGGTTCGTCAACATTTCCACGAGAATCTGCAGTATAAAATTCCTGACCAGGAAGTTGCGAGAAATCAGCCAAGACATAGGTTTCGTCGTCCATCACGCAACAGGAAAAATTTTTCAAGAAATCTTTTTTTAATTTCTTTGCTCTTGATTTCGCTTCTTGATTCTTCACAGCGTTCCTGTCTGGCCCTTTCTGCACTTTGTATGTTCTAAGCCCACAACTCGACTTGATTTTCTGAACGGTTGACTGCGAACAACCCACTATTTGGGCCACTTTCCGTCCTGAAAGGTTAGGATTCTTCTGAAAAAGGCTGATGGCTTTCTTCACTTTTTCTTCCCGGTTCCTTCCTTGCTGTTAATTGAAAGATCTTCGTTGAAGCGCTCAACAACTCTTGATACCGTTTCCGGACGAACGCGAGCCTCTTTTGCGATTCTTTTGAAGCTCCATTTTTGATTATTTTGAAAGAGTTTCACTATAAATGCTCCTGTTTTCACTTCACATTTTGCGACAGAGAATTGGAATATCTATGAAGTAAATGTTCCACATGTTTCTGACGTTCATAACAAAGCTAACTATGATCAAATTTTGATTTTTTCTCAATTGGTTCAAGAGATATAGGCGTTTTTGTGATAGCGAATTTATTCTCGTTCAGTCCTTAGAAGCATATGAATGGTTTATCAAAGGAATTAGATTCGAAATAATAAAAAAAATGGCATAATTGAAAATTTAGAATTTTCAAAACGAAATTATTCCTTATTCAAAAAATACATATCAACTCAATAGAGCTTAGACAAATCAGTGATCTGAGGTTGCTGATTGCCTAGAAGATCGAGTAATCTTTTCGGTCCATCTCCATCCAGCCGAGAACATGATTCTTCGCGGTCTTCGGTTGACTTTTTCCGAAGCATTACGGCAACAACAGCATTATCAGATGTCCTATGAGCCGTACCAGATTTGCTCGTAATGTGATTGATGGCATTTAAGGCAACATTTATAAAATCCCGTGAAAGTACAAAAGGATTTATCGTTTCATTGTTCGGAACCGACTACCGAATGAAATGTCAAACGTATACTCTCTAAAGTTCCATTTCGTGATCCTGCCCGGCGGCATCATCCGCTGAAATGCTTTCCGTGAATATAAATTGGGAATGAACGTTGAGAGGTATTTCGTTTTTTCTAATTTTTTTCCTGTTTTGAGTGGAAACGAAGTGAGAGGATCGAAAAAGAAGGACGTTTGGTTTTATGTCGGCATCTGTTTCTCTTCAATTTGTTCTGCAAATCCTACTTTACACTTTTACACTAAAGCGGATTTTACACTAATATTTCTGGCCTGGCTTGTGATCGTCTTCAAATTTGACCAAATGTTTCCTCTGTTGGTCCATGTGGAAGTGTTTACGAAGCCATTTCCTTGAAAGGGGGGAGAAAGAAGAAGGAACAGCATCAGGTGGTGAGCCCTGAATGCTAAAACCCCAGGCTTCTAGAATCTAGATGCTATGGAACGTGTGCAAAAAGCATGTTGACAATGGCGGTAGAAGATGAGGGTCACTCCTTTTTTTTTTTAATGTTGTGATTTTCACGAAAAGGAATATCCTGTGATGTTCAGAGAACATCGTGAGAACCAAGGGCAAGCAGGTAGGAATTGGTGTTCTTCTTGAATTTCTGGAGGTTATATGCCCTGGGGGAACACCTCCCTAGGCAATGTGTTCCAAGAGTTGAGGTTCCAATAGATCTGCACGAAATTCAGTGGAAATGTGAAAATGCAAAAATTATACAGGGTGAGTCTTTGACTTGTACATATATTTCAACTGAATATTCTTGAGGTCAAAAGAAACCTTTTTTTCATTTACCATTTTTCCGAAATCGGCTCTGTTGAAAAGATATAGCCATTTGAAAAAAAATTGGGCTAAATACGTGCCTGATATGATTCTCTGGAATTGATGCAAAGTTCATATTTCTCGATTGAAATTGAGTTGATACATTTAGGAAATACTCAAGCACTAATCTTATTGGAATAAAATATTACAAACACGATATTTCCTAACAAAAACACTTAGTTTTGTCCGATTATTTCTGCAATTGAAAAGCCATATTTCTTCCACCAAAATAAGTTCCTTCTTCGATTTTCCTGAAGATTAGTTTGTAAACACTAATAACTTGTTCATGTTTTTCTCGATTTCTCAGAAAATTGCTTTTTCACTAAACTAACATAACTCCATGAACCTAGGTCATAGGATTCGAGGTCAATGACCTAACCTAACCCGTCTTCTATGATAATTGATACATATCCACATAGCTTTTGAGAAGACGATGCCAGATTGTGTTGATTTTCTGTTTAAACAAGAAAGCAGTACGTCCCCTATAGTTAACGGATGAACTAACGTTACTACCGCAAGGGCACTAGTTTTGTTTACTTTTCCCTGATGGCGTCTAGTCGTTCCTCTTTGGAAATGCCGAACGAGTAGTTCTGATTCTCGCCGATTTAGCGCTACGATCTTAATTTCAGTCGCCTATAACGGTGCGCGACTTCGCAATGCGAGGTAGCTAGCGCCGCGCCAGACAAACCGTTGTTCCACAGACCAAACAGTTGGTCTGTGGTTGTTGAACGACGCATGCGTACAGCGATAACTGGCGTGATGGACTAACATTTGTCGATTTGTTGATTCACACAGAAGAATGCAAACGTGTGATGTGAAGGCTCTCAGTGAAAGTGAATGAAAAAGTGAAAGTTTATAAAATTCCAAGATGATATTGTTTAGATTAATATCCGTTTTTTCATCATAGAGATTTTAGTCTTGACAAAGTTAATAAACATTCTGACAACATTGCTAATTTGTATGGATAATCATAGAGTTTATAAAGTTTATAAAGCCATTCTGTAATATTATCCAGGGAAGCATCCAGATTATTCTTATGATTTTGGATTTTTTCGTCAAATTTCATCGGGTCAAATTAGGAATAACTAGAAAACGACGCGTTTTATCAAAAAAACATTAAAATACTTGCTTCTTTCGAAAATATGAACCTTCATCTTTTTCAAGTGGTTTCATATTATTTTTGCGTGGATTTATGAGTCGGCTACGCTTTTATACCTGGAGAAATATCGAATGAGTTTTGATTGAGGAATATGCATTATGAATAGAGTAAACAATCAACCAAAATTCAGTTCATTTGAAATAATGTTTCGGAAAATATGAACGGGAAAGTGTTTTTTTCATGGAATTTCGACACCCTGTATCTTTCAAACGAAACCTAATTTTGAAAAATGGTATAAGAAAAAAGTGTTTCGGTTGACGAGAGGAATCTACAGTTAAAATATCTATATATATATATATATATATATAAAACAAAGTTGTTGGTTACACCATTTATAACTCGAGATCGGATGGACTGTTTGTTATGGAACTTCATTTATGGATTCGTCTACGGCCTGGTTATTATAAAATACATTAAAACCCTGAAAAATTCTATGAAAAATTTGTTTATGTAGGAAATGCTTTTCCTTCCATGAATAAGGCCACTAGGTTTCGCTACGATTGATGGCTCTTATCTAGACACTGTAGCGTAGTCGTGAAGGTACTATATTTGATATTATCGCCACTAGATTGCGATGGTAATTACGATTTGTGAAATCTATCGTATTCGTAAGTAGGTATCATTTAGACGAAACAAAGTTCGCCTGGCCAGCTAGTATGTCTGTAAAAGTCAAAGGCTCACCCTGTATTTATGGGTTTCAAAATCTTCTCTCTTTTTGCAGCTTCTCTTCACTGTGAAATTCTCCTAAAGCCCCAAGAGAAATGTTCAACCCCGAACATCTTGGGGCATATGAGTAGATAAATACAGGATGATTCACCTGTCCGTGTAAACACCTTTTATTTTACGACGTTTCCAAAGATTCACCTCGTTTGTATGCTTCGTTTGGGTCTCGTGTTCAATTAAAAGTTGATACTTGTTCGTTTCATGTCGTTTGTTTTCCATCTCGGATGGATGAAGGCATATAATGTTCGTCTGGAGAATTACATGAGCAATAAGATAACAAATAGAGTTGTCCATTGCGAGATTACTTTGGCGTTCTCAAAGGATACACAACAGTCACAGTGATTTGAAATCTTTATTTGGCATTTTTATGAATCTTCTTGAGAGGGGGATTTTAGATATGCCGGCTCATTTTCAACCAAGATGATTGGATTTAGATCGAAACTTTTCAGTGACTTTCTTGTAATTCCAAGAAGAAAATTCGAACCATAGAGATAAGAGGTTCTTCTTGTGCTCTCGGATCGGTCAACGTGTATGCAAATTCGAGTCGCAGAACTCCAAAGACCTGAATAAGATCTTCGTCGTCGGCATTCCGTAATCAATGATTGATTGATCCCAAACGTAATGATAGGTTAGGATCGATGGCTGCGTTCCGGACAGTTTTAGAAATATTAATGATAACCTATCATCTGCCTTCGGGCCTTATTAATTCAATTATTTGCGGTTTGCGGCAACAACGTATAGCGAAATGGATATCGGACGTTTCAACTCTATTTGGACTCGAGAATGGGAACTACTACGGTTCTAGTAGATGGACAGGGTCGTACGTAGGAGAAATTCAGATCGTGATTCTTTTACACAAGGTTTTGGTATTGTCGCAACGTGTTCAATAACGAATTCAACATTTCCCCTCATTATTTAGCAATGAAATGCGTCTTCGGGGCTACGTTTCCATATCTCACGATTTCTGTGTATCCTTCTCACTTCCTCACCTCCCAGTGAACGGCTGGCTTCGCACTTCCTTGTCTAGCGCGTTATTCTACATTATAGGGAACGGACGGCAGGCGAGAAGACCTCACGCCTAAACGCCACATGTTACGTTGAGTCTGAAGCTAGCCTCTCGAATCTAGATATTCCCTCGCTAAAGGCAAACTGCAATTATTCTGCAGTATTCAGATTAATCGGGAACTCGGGTCAGTTTTCAAATTGGGTTGGGTTTGTATTGGATAGTTTCAACTATGTTTATTGTATAGGTTTAGGTTTGTCTCAGTGTTCGTATGATATCTTTCTGACAGTCTTTTAATTTTATTACCGAATTCAATTATCATCGGAGACCCGAAGGTGAATTGGGTTTAGCGGGACCGAGTGGGTTCCACAAATTCCCCAGTTGAATGTAAACACTCGAAATACTTGTGATTTTTCGACTTTTCCAGCTAATCAGCAAAGTTTGAGTGATTCTTATGAGGATAAATATACAGGGTGAATCTTTGACTTGTACATATATTTTAACTGAAGATTCTTGAGGTAAAAAGAAACCTTTTTTTCATTATCCATTTTTCCGAATTCGGCTCTGTTAAAAAGATATACCATTTCAAAAAAAAAATTGGGCTGACTGAAATGATCATCTGGAATTGATGCAAAGTTCATATTTCTTGACAGAAATTGAGTTTATACATTTAGGGAATACTCAAGTACTAACCTTATTGAAATAAAAATGTTGCAAACACGATAATTTCAACAAAAACAGTTAGTTTCATCGGATTATATCTGCAACTAAAAAGCCACATTTATCCCACCAAAATAAGTTCCTTCTTCGATTTTTCTGCAGATTAGTTTGTAAACACTAATAACTTGTTCATTTTTTCCGCGAAATTCTCAAACAATATCATAAAGAAAGACTTTTCATTCAGATTTATTATTATTACTAAACAACCTAACCTAATCTAATTTGTAACGATTCCGTGAATTTTTGCACAGAAATTTCGAGAAGATGTTGTCAGCTTGCTGATATTTTCATTGAGGTTAAGGATTTTTTACGAAACATAGTATAAATCACGATACACTTGTGTACCGTGGTATAAATATCCATGAAATCTGCAGTTTTCATCATAAATCGACTTTGCTGCCAAATTCTAACACGCATGCGTAGAGCGAAAACCGAAGGATTGGTTATCTGGAGGCCAACTATAAACAATAACAAATCAGAGTCTCTGAACAAACTCTAAACATTATGTGAAGTTCTGAATACATTCAATGAATTATTGTTCTAATGTGATTATTATGTTAAGTGAATTAATATAATCTTAACCGTGTCGAGTTTATAAAATTCCAAGAGGATATTATTTAGATACATCGACACAGATTATGAGGTATCATTTTATTTTTCATTAATTTCAATTAAATAAGTACTCTGTATCGAGATTCATCATTCATATCCGAATTTTGTATTTCATCGACATTTAATTTCAATATGGACCGGAAACTATGAATTTTCAATAGAAACTGTGCGTGTTAAATCCTCCTTGGCGTTTTTTTTCTCTCACATTTGTGGGATTTTATTATTAAAATATCTCGACAAAGTTGATAAATATTGTGACAACATTGTAAACTCGTTTAAAGACCAGAGAAGGAATAATATTCGATGATATTTAATTCAGATTATTCTTCAAATTAATGATTTTTTCCTCACAAATTTCTCCGGGTAAAATTGGAAATAACTCGAAAACGACGCGTTTTATTGAAAGATAATAAGAAAACTTTTAGTTTCGTGAATGGTTATTTCGAAAATATGAACCGTTTATCTTTTTAAAGTGGTTTTATATTATTTTTGCGTGGATTTATGAGTCGACTACCCTGTAACTTTTATACTAGTAGAGATATTGAATAGGTTTCGATTGAGGAACATGCACCATGAATATAGTAAACACTCAACCAAAATTCAGTTCATTCGAAATAACGGTTCCGAAGATAAAAACAGAAAAGTGTTTTTTTCGTGGATTTTCGACACCCTGTATCTTCCAAACCGAACCGAATTTTGAAAAATGGTATAGGAAAAAAGTGTTTCGTTTCATGAGAGGAATCTACAGTTAAAATATGTACAAGTCAAAGACTCACCCTGTATACTTCATTATTTACAATTTTCTGGTTAATGGGCGTTTCAAATCTGAAGATATAATGGAAAGCGATTTCCTGGTAGAGGATGTTCTTGACAAGGTCCAAAAATTGAAGCATTCCAACAAGGATGCTTATTTTTTTTAAATGGCTACTAGTGGGAGCCTAACGATAGTGTACGCTTGGTGTTTGGCTTGTACTTGACCACTGGTATTGCTATACCAAAATATCGGCCTGGACCATATCAAGCCTTTTATGAGCATTGCTTGGCCAGTTTCTGTGATCATTTCGATGTGCTTGGTCTGTTCGTTCACAGCTAGATCGAGACTGGTCTAGCTCCACCCCTGTCCACACGGCATATGCCTTGATTTGAGTTATGTCGGCAAACATGTTATTTTCAATGAGCGAAGTGAAGCCAGTATATCGAGGTTTCTTCTTATTTATTGGATTAAGCAGAAGTTGATTGGTCTGTCCGGAGACTTCGAAACGCGGATTCCCAGCAAATTTATGATTATGTTATATTTGAGTAATGTTCGTCCATTTTAATTAAATGGAAGCGTTCATAGAGGAACACGGGTGTTTGAGCGTGTTCTTCTTGCTCTTGATTAGACTCCATGTAGAGGTTCAGCTGTAGGATCGGTCGAGTATTACGCGATTAGGTTTTTTCTAGACCGTTAAGTCTGTCATTTCCGCTGCGTTTCGCGAAAACTGTTCGGAGAAATTGAAGAAAGGAGATGTGGGAGATGCAGTCGGAGGATTTATCGGGAGATAATGATGAGGTTCACTGGAATTGTCTTCCGGTATCGAGCGATCGCCTATTTTGGATTTCACGATTAACTCGCTTTTTAATGATTGTCATTTCGTTAATTAATTGAGTAGAATAAAGCAGGAAGTAGTCGATTTTATGTGGATTGAAATTAATTGCTCATCCATGACTTATATTTTCCCTGTTTTCATCCTTCGGTTTGCTGTTAGCATAAGAACAGAAAAAATATGATTTCACATATCAATTATCTATTCCTAATGTGTTGAGGTAATTCCTGAGTGAAGGATAAACCATCATAGGATTATGAGATTAAAAATGAAACTTAAACCACGAAAGGAATACAGAAAGAATTGTGTCCGGAACTTTTTTTAGAATTTTAAGAGTTGGATGGAACTTGATATCACGATATGAAGTCTTAATTCGCATACAGTGACGGATTGCTCTGTCGTCTTTTATCAGACTAATCTTGTCCTATAGGCAGGGACGGGCTGAAGCCAAATTTTTGGGGGGGATAGCTTCGAAAATTTTCCAACTGTGCATTAAAGGATTAGAAAACCAATGGTTGAAGGGGAAGTGGTATTTTGGATTGCGTGTCAATATTTTCCTTTCGGGAGCATTAAAAATATTTAGAAATTTTGTAGAGCATAGTTTTTTAATTCTGCATTACCAGATTAGCACACTCTCTGGATTACACAGCATCTGTTATCATTATTTTGTATGTTTCAATTTTTAAGTTCAATTCCGAAGAAAATTAAATGATTTATTCAAGTGTACTGAAAAAAGTCCACATACCACACACTTCACTTTGAATCTTTTTCGGTTCATTTTTGCGTAGTTAAGGGGCCGTTATACTTCGGCCGACGGCTACGACACCGATTCTCCATTCAAATTTTTTTACATTGAAGTTGAAGGATGTCTTGAGAGCACCCCAATTTCTTCTCTTTGATAAAATTTTCTTTCGCACGAGAAAATCGACTACGGCACCGATTCTCCATTCAAAAAGTGCCTTTCATTTTTTCCAAGTTCACCTACGCCCCCAATTCTCAACCTAAAAGCTTGAATTTTTCTTTAATTTGAAGTAAAAGGATGTCTTGAGGGCACTCCGTTTCTTCTCTTTGGAAAAATTATTTTTTCGCATGAAAAAATCGGGTTGGATTTGAGAGTCTATGAAAATTGACTTCATAATCGTTTTTCGACGGTTGTTCATCAATTTTTTTTCAGAAAATTCATTAGAGTGCCCTCGACAAATCAATTTTTTATATTTAAAAAAAATTCCATTTGGATAGGCCTTAATTAATGCAAAAATTTGTGGAAACACTGAAAAGACTTCCAGAAAGTGGGAAACCGAAGAGAACTGTCTGAAATTCCAGGAGAATTAAAAAAAATCAAGCTTTCAGGTTTAGGTGGAAAATTGAGGGCGTGAACCTGGAAAAATGAAAGGCACTTTTTGAATGGAGAATCGGTGCCGTCGGCCAAAGTATAACGGCCCCTCAACAGATTTACGTGTTGAACGGAGATTCGATAGAATAATTAAGAATGAGAAAAATACTGCCTACTGCCCGACCGAGAGAAATAGCGCAAATTGGTACCAGAATGTTTTTTATGGCACAGTCGATTCGATGCGGCCAAACTGAGAAATTCACAACTACCTGCTGAGGCATAACGTGAAAGATTGAAAGACGAAAAATTGTTTATCTTTTCAAACCCTTGGTAGCAATATCGGAATAAATAACATTTAATGCTGGTTATACACATTGCACATTGGGCCAAATCTGCCAAATACCCAAATTTACTCTAACAAGAATTTGAACAATTGTCGCTATTCTCTGCATGCTTTTGTCCGGCTAAACGTGGGCTAAGTTCTACCAAGGTTTAATAAGCATTAATTTCAAACTTTATTTAAAAAAAAGTCGAATTCATTCACATTTTAAGAAAACTTCTTTAGAAATATGTATTCCAACTCAATTGAAATCTTTCCAACTGCTTCAAAATTTTTCCAACTGTTTTATTCCAACTGCTTCGAAATTTTCCCAACTTCTTCGAAACTTTTCCAACTGCTTCGAAAATATGTCAACAGCTTCGAAAATATTCCAACTGCTTTCAAAATTTGCCAACTCTGTTCAACATTGGGGGGGGATCAACCATTACCATTCAAATTTTGAAACGAATAATCATTGATTATCGATCTGTAACGAGCACCATTCACTGTAACGTCTGTAACAGAACTTCTTGATGATGCTTTTCACTCCATATACGGCAATTTTGCTTGTTTACGAAGCCGTTCATCCAGGAATGAGCTAAACACAATTTTTTCATAGGAACGTGGATCAACTTCAATCTGTTCTAGGGCCCAATCAGCAACCACACGACGCTTATTATGGTCGAGTGGCTTTAGTTCTTGAACCAGTTGGATCTTGTATGGGTGTAGACCAAGATCTTCACGCAAAATTTTCCGTGTGGTGGATGCACAGACTCCAACTTGTTGTGAACGTCGACGAATAGACAAATCTGGATCTCCTTTAACACTATTACTTACAGCAGCGATATTTTCTTCTGTACTACAGTTCTTTGTCTTGTTGTTGTTGTTGCATCGAGTAGAGAAAATGTTGTCTGAAATCTATCGATAGTTCGACGAATAAGCTGCTCTGATGGACGATTATGTGAACCATAAATTTCACGAAGTGCTCTATAAGTTTGGCGAATAGAACACTGATTTTGAAAATAAATTTCAACAATTTGTAAACGTTGTTGCGACGCGAGTCTTTCCATGATAATTTGTCAATGTTTTTGGAACAGAAATGCCAAAACAACATGGCATCTTCCTTCTGTTAAATCACAGTTATCCCTAAAAAAAAGAGAGAGTTTTTGCAGAATGAAGAAACTGAAAGAGAAGCACTCTGGAGGAATTGTTCCAGGAATGGATCATCCAAAAAGTTTATTCGTGATTTCGGAACTGCAAGAACCAAAAATTATTTGGTTCTCAATAAGAATAAGTTACGCCTCACTGACTTCCTCCCAGTACATCATATCCCCAGAAGGCAGATAATCTGGAAACCATTCACAAAATCATAATTTTCTTTGACCTTTTTTAGGAAATCTCCCTTCTATGTTTTCTCCTTCGACCCAACAGGACGAATTGAATTGATTCATCCCCGATACAGCTCCATTGTCGACGACGTCAATTAGAAACTAGAGATATTCCCTTTCCGGTCGTCTTAAATTTCAAAGTGCGATTCGCCGGTATCTCATGAGACGATCTCGTCGCTTTAAATTTAGAATCGACACGTCTAACAGGTCTCGTTAATCTCTCCCTTAGGTATGGTTTTTATCGTTTTTTCGTTTTATGGCTATCCGCTTATACTTTCAACTATCTCTGGCATTGCTGTCTGTCACATAAAATGTGTACCGATGTCTTGTTATCAATGCTATTCCGAAGACTATAAAACTGTAATCGCGCCGTCCGTAAGAATCTCTTGTATTCGAGAAAACTCGCGATATAAACGGAGAAAGATACAAGATTTATCGGTTTTGTTGGTTTTTCAAATTCACACTGCGAAAAGCTAGAATGATGATTAAAGATCAACGTGAATTGACACATTTATTTTCAGGTTTTATTGAACACTGAAATCTTGTGCTCTTAGAATCTGGAATGTTATAAGTGTCTCTGTCTTCGGAAAAATGGAAAGAATCAGAGGCAGCATGTTGTCAATAAATCTGTCCATCTTTTGCTGCGATCTATTCAATCATCTCAGATTTAAATTACGCCCGATCTACGCAATTCTCTATGAAGAAAGTCCAGATGTGGGTGGAGCACATGCCCGAAATGTTTCAAAACCGAAATCGTTCGAAAACGTCGAGAACTGGTACTTGGTAGTAGCTCGAAGCAGCATATTGCGGTCAGTTTGGGCACGATTCTAATATGGGCTATCTCGAACATGGTTTCGCAGGTCACGATTCTCCATCCGTCAAAATTTTAATGGGAGTTTACCCAACAGGATGGTGACACAATCCAATTTATTTATTAATTGGATCTTTAGATTATCGCGTCTCGGTTGCGGAAGAATCCGAAACGTCGTTTTCCTGCTGTTGTAACATGAGCAAGGAGTTCGTGATTTGTTAACTGGGAGATGGATGAGGTTGATGGTTTCGTTTAGATGCTTGACTCTCGCGGAAAGAGATATGCAGTGTTCGAACATTCCAGTTTGGAAGGATTCTTAACATCTCTATGTGTCCTATGACTCTCATTTTATACTAACTAATTCTTTCTATACTACCTAAACCTATACTAAAATGGCAACCCGAGGAAATCTGTCGAAAAAGTGGGTCCAGAAGAATCTTAAAATCGCAGCAAAGCTGCGATACAGTGAGGAAATTTTTAAACGGTCGAAAAGAGGAATAATCGATTCATCCGTGGGTGAAACTTCAATTCTCTAGAAGATGTAGGAGTATTTTTGAAAAATTCGCGAAAATCGAAGGAAATCCGGCAAAAAAGGCAATTTTAACCTCGATTAAACTTTTTTTCTACAACCAGGCCTAGGTACCTACTTTCCCGCACTAGTGCGGGAAAGTAAATATTTGTTGAATTTGTGAATAATAATACCTTTAACATGAAATCTCTCAATCTACTTACTTATATCTTCAGTTGAATATTTCAAATTATGCAGTTTCATCCATGTCAAACTAATCATTAATGCAAATTTCCGTTTGAAAAATTATTGCGAAAAGTACGACTTTCCGCTCTTGATAGGAAAATAACTATTTCTACAACCGGGCCTAACTAACTACTTTCCCGCATTGTTTTCGATTCGGAAAGTGTCACTTTCCCGCACGAGTGCGGGAAAGTAAATATGTGTTGAATTTGGGTATAATAATACCTTTAACATGAAATCTCTTAATCTAAATATTTCGAATTATGCAGTTTCATCCATGTCAAACTAATTATTAATGCAGATTTCCGTTTGAAAATTATTGCATTTTCAAAGAGAACTTCAAAAATTATGACTGGCATACATGGATCTGTGTATTTATTTCTATGTCATGGTCTATGATTTTCCGCATAGAATCCCAAACACCTTAATTAATGTGTCAAAACGAATATTCGAGTTGTGTAGAAGTTTTTTTTTTTCATTTTATAATACGGTTGTAGAAAAAATATTGTTCCTATCTTGAGCGGAAAGTACTTTCCGCCCTTGATAGGAAAATAATTATTTTCACAGATATCCTGGCCGTGATGTAAATATACGCATCGAAAGAGGAAAGGTCAATGTAAAAAAGCTCGGTATCCATATTTTCAATGAAATGGGAAAATAATGATTTTCCCATTAATGTAATAATAACCGTGTAGTGTCGAGTTTATAAAATTCCAAGAGGAGATTGTTAAGATAGAAACATCGCCACAGATTATTAAGTGCAAAGTATCATTTTATTTTTCATTGATTTCAATTTAATACGTGACATTCATCATTAATATCCGAATTTTGTATTTTATTGACATTTATTTGTAATATAAACCGGTAGATAACAATGAATTTTTAATAGGAACTGTGCGAATAGAATGTATAATTTCATGCTTCTTAGAATTAAATTTTATCTCCCACATTTGTGGGATTTTATCATTACATATCTCTACGTTTTCCATCATAGAGATTTTAGTCTTGACAAAGTTGATGAATATTCTGACAACGTTGTTGACTTGTATAGAGATCAGAGAGTTTATAAATTTCAGCCATTCTGTGATATTGAGAATCCAGGGAAGCATCCATATTATTTTTATGATTTTTTATTTTTTCGTCAAATTTTATCGGGTTGAATTGGGAACAACTCGAAAACGACGCGTTTTATTAAAAAAACATAAGAATACTTTTATTTTTTTAAATTATTGATTCTTTCGAAAATATGAACCGTTTTTCTTTTTCGAGTGGTTTTCTAGTATTTCTGCATGGATTTATGAGTCGGCTACGCTGAAATTTTTATATACCAGGAGAAACATTGAATGAGTGTTGATTGATTAATATGCATCATGAATAGAGTAAATAAACAACCAAACTTCAGTTCATTTGAAATAACGGTTCCGAAGATATGAACAGAAAAGTGTTTTTTCATGGATTTTCGACACCCTGTGCCTTTCGAACGAAACCAAATTTTTAAAAATGGTATAGGAAAAAAGTGTTTCATTTAATCAGAGGAATCTACAGTTAAAATTTGTGTACAAGTCAAAGACTCACCCTGTATACCAAAGTCGAGACTTTTCGAATGGCGACACATGGCTCGCTTCACACTTTACAGCAACTATAGCAGAATCCTGTTGTTTATTATGACTATATTCTACATTCAATCAGTTCCTGTATAATTGATATCTGACCCATAGATTTAACAATCCACCTGCAATGTATGCCAAGGGTTTCTGCTTTTAGGGGCCAACTACCTATTGTTCCTTCTATTGAAAATAGTTTTGCTGGCCTACTTGGAGGTGGCAGTTTTATATACACCTACACAAAAAAATCAGATCATTCTCGATGAAAACAACAAAGATAGACAATTTGCATCTCCTGCCATACCATTCCGCCGAATCGGTTTCTTCCGAGAACCCAATAATCGGTCGAGATGGCCCACTCGAATCGACAAAAAAAAAGAGAATCGAGAGATCCGACCAACCGTTAGTGTGTCATTATGCGTGTTTGTATTGAAATGCAGCGAGGGACACGTGCTGGCCGCAGAATCAATTGTCCCGGTCGGAACTTGTTATTACCGGCCGATACACAATGGTGACGGTGGGTGTCTAGAACGGGCAACACCGATCTGGAGTGCAGGGGATGCAAATTGGCCCCGAGAACAATGGTCGGACCCGGCCACGGTAATTACCGACGTTTTACTGTATGATATTAAAACGCCCATGTGCCACGATCCGCGGACGCTGGCGTCTCGAGATGGTCAATGGAATGGTGAAAATTTCGGGTTCATTCACGGGTACTGTCAACGTAAAATCGACATTCGAAGTTACTAGGAGGGGTCATGAAATCTTTCGCACAGACGTTACTTTGATATTTTGCCGGTTTAGAAGGAATATTTGTGTGAAAGTTTTTATGACGTCCTTAAGCCTTAAGGGGACCTGGTACACGTCCGAGCTCGCGAGCTCCGTTCAAACATTGGGCTTAATATTTCCATGTTTTCTCAGTTTGTATGCGGCGTAGACCAACATTTTTTTTTTTAAATAAAAGCTTAATCATTTCTCTAGAATGTGTTTTACTCGCTTTTCTGTTTTTCTCCGCTTATTAGGTAAAAAAACCTGGTGAGCTGTAATTTCATGAAAATCTGGACAAATGATTTCATTTCCATGATATCCCCGTCAATTTTCGAGGTAAATGTATAAAATTTTCAGTATACATGCGGAATGAAATTTTGCAGAATGTGTATTATTCGCTTTTCCATTTTTCTGCGTATATTAGAAAAAAAACCTGGTTGAAAATATGATCAATAAAGTTCTTACACTATAATTCATTCAAGAATTGAGGGGGCAATAAACAAAAAAACTGATCAATACACATTCTAGAAAATATAATTTCGCATGTAAACTGAAAATTTCATACATTTATCCCAAGATAAATTGACAGAGATATCATGGAAATAAAATCGTTTGTTCAGATTTTCATGAAATTACAGCTCACAAGTTTTTTTCCTAATATACGAAGAAAAACAGAAAAGCGACTAGCGAGTAATACACATTCTAGAGGAATGATTAAGCTTTAATTTAAAAAAAATTGTTGGTCTTCGCCAATGATAATGCAGGAGGAAACTTGTAATCTCTAATTTTGGAACTTGATTCCAGCATAATACCAAGTATGGCATATTTTTTAAATTGGAATTTAAAACTCTACTAAAAGATTTAGGATCTCCCCTCCGAAATAAGAGAGAAGGTTTGTATAAGTGATGCCATTTCACCCCAAATATTCAGCACCACATTCGACACTTGCCCGCCAGCACAATTTAATGAAAAATATCTAATTTGTATATGTAAGATTCTTGGAAAAACAACTGACACCAATGAATTCTACGTAAAAGTGCTCAAGCAATATTGATTATGGAACTTTTTCTTGAAATTATTCAAGGAATCTCCTGTTTTCATCGTTTGTACCTCCAATGAAGGAACACCCTGTATTAGTAAACACGTAAATTCATTCTCATAGCTCATGAGCCAATTTTCCCATTCAGTGTACAGTTTCTTCGAACAGAATGAGACCACGCAGGTCCAAACAAAATCAATATAATTCGCCAACGAAACAAAATGGCTCCTTGAAGCTGCTGCGCGTGCCCCTATTCCTATTCCCTGATATCCCGTAGCCCCTATCAGAAGCCCGGAGCGGAACTGTAATAGACTAATAGCAGTAGTAATAGCCATTACAATGATTACTCTTTTCCCCTCTTCAAAGTCGGCGTCACTTGCTTTTTGCGCATGTTGTATTGTATTGACTGAGACGTCTGTCTGGTGTTGACCAATCAATTTAATGCAATTCAGGGAATATTCTGCTTGGAAAAGCAACAGAACTGATCCTGTATGGGAATATAGGGAATTCTGAATCAGATTTGAGTATTTCAGTTTTAAACATCCTCCCTCAACAAAAAAAATTACCAAATGAATTTAATTACAATTTACCAGTAGGGGAAATACGAACAAAATGACATAGGCATCATAACTTGAGTTTGGAGGTATCAAATGCGGAACTGCCTACCATATCACACGACCCGAGTGGGTTCTATTCACCTCTGAAAACTCGCGCCACTTTAGTTCATTCGGTCGATATAAGTGATAACATAAATCAATAGGTCACGAGTTTTTTTTCATTGCGCCAAGTTTTTAGAAGAAATGGCTATTTTCACCATTTTTTCATTTATATTGCATTCATTTCAAACTTTACTTATTTGTCATTGTATTCACGTTTTTTTTTATGTGAAATATACTTTCTGTATTGATTCGATATGTTTCTAGTTTTATAACGCTTTATGGACAAAATGACATATACAGTGAACCAGTGGCGCACCGAGGGGGGGGGCTGTCGGGCTGCAGCCCCCCCCCGAGGTCAAAAATAAAGGATTGTTTTCGTCGTTTTCGAGTTTTTTTTTAAGTAAAAACCTGATTACTCTCGAGCAGCCCCCCCCGAATGAAATTTCTGGGTGCGCCACTGCAGTGAACGGACAAAATGACATAGGTTTTTCAGCTGAATTAACCGTATCTACCAGACAACACCGAGACCATTCATCCCACAGGCTCCATCAGCAAACAAAGAGCCAGGACTTGTCTTAACATATTCATAACAAAGTATTCATCTGCGGCTAATAAAGGCAATGCATCTTAACCTACTCTTGCTGATCCTATGAGGAGGTTCCTCCAATCCCTAAAGGACGATTCATAAGTGGACAAGGCAAACGTGAGCCGAAGACTCGATAAACGTACTCAGTTTCACCTTCTTCACCTAAAATGATTGCAATCAAATCAGAAAATGAGCCTATACCTCCTCCAAAGAAAAGGAACAAGTCCCTAGGGCATTATTTAAAGAAGACAATGAAGAAGAAAATGTTATTAGCAACTTTCGAGAGGATGACGACGACTGTCCATCTGTCTATTGTTATGACCTTTTTTCCCGATTTAGAATGGGAAAAAACCAGTCTTCTCCAGGATTAGCCATGGAAAAGAGTGGTACGATGCATGCATTGGTTGCATTGAGGTCACGCATCTTGTGCTGATGTTCCTTGAAGAACCAAGCGTTTCATTGGTGAACTTTGTCAGTAGTTTTGTAACTATAAGTAGAAAACAACAGTTTCCTGTTGTCGGTACGTCATTTTGTCCATAGCATGCGGACAATAGTAGGTACATTGTTTACCGAGTAGGAAAAGCCTTACATTCCTGGACGATCGTGAAGATTGCTAAGTCGCAAGTTGCAGAGTCCAGGAATGTGGCTTTTCCTACGAGGTAAACATACTATTTTTCCGCAAATCTTTTGAAATGCAACAGATTTCAATCAATTTTGAAAAAAATCGCGAATTATTCCATTCATAAATAAATGGAGCTTTGAAATCCGGAATGGCATTGGTTGCGTTTCCATGGACACGTAGGTATTAATGATGAATTGTCAAACTTGATATGATAATAATTTAATTGCTGGTCTTTTCGAAGACAAAACAGTGTAAATGATGAGTGATGAGATGATGACTTTTTCATTTCTGGGACTCCTACAGAGCTGGTTGAGGCAGTGAGTACTACTTCATTAGAATTATTGCGAAAGAAATCTAGAGAAAAGTACGAATATGCTTATGTAGAACACTGACAACTGTAAGGAAATATCATTTCCTTACAGTAAGGAAATGAATATTTCCTAACAGTTGGGAAATCTTGA
Organism: Adalia bipunctata; assembly: GCA_910592335.1. NCBI lineage: Eukaryota > Metazoa > Arthropoda > Insecta > Coleoptera > Coccinellidae > Adalia > Adalia bipunctata. Next base: position 8,834,189 of record OU342948.1, on the reverse strand, counting down.
CTTTTTCTATGACAAATTTTGTGAGGAATGTCAAAATTTCCTAGCGATTTGCGGAAAAATAAATTTCGTTCATCCCAATTTATCTCAGAATACTTTATTTTTTGGTACTTTTATTTCATAAAGATTAATTAGATTTCATAAAAAAAGCACCAAAGATCATAGGCGTAGAACATAACATTACTGTAATTAACTACTAACAAGTTACTCCTCTGAAATAAAACCCTGTGTCATTTTGTACGTAATTCCCCTCTTTTTGATCATAGTGTGTCAGCTTTTGAGATTATTTCGATTTAAACATCCCTGATCGCTTCGTAAAAAAAAACCGTAATAAAAATCAAAAGCAGCATAAACCACAATCAAATAAACGGTAACAATAAATATCGTCCAGTTCGCCTATCGCGGTCGAAAATCATTCTCTAATTGAAATTACAAGTCGGTGGTAATAAAAATGGCCTGTGACATTCAATGCTCCGAGTGATCGGTACCTATTTAAGATGTGAGAGAAAAGATAATAACACTTTAAACGCGTATAATTCTTATTTATATCGATCTTGGCCATATAATCCTTATAAGTTTCTGGGTTGCCTTACCTGGCACGTCGACGGACGAATGGGATTAAATTTGGAAGCATTTTCCCAGGTTCCGATTGTCTCAGACCTCGATTTAGCGTTATAGGTCACTCGAAAGTATCCTCCATTTTTGGAGAAAATTCGGTCTCTGCAGATGACACGATAAAAAATGACGAGGTTCGTTCAGAAAAGGAGTGGCAGCGCAGCACTCGACAGAATATGTTTCAACAACAATGTCTTCTTCTTTGTCACACAATCAACAAGACCAAAATACATGTAAAGGGTGATTCAATAAAAGCGCAATATCTCAGTGTTCAATGAAACATGATGGTTTTCTGTAAGTCTCTGTCACGTCAGAATCATGTGACATTATGACTGCCCTTTATGATCATATTGAAGATTAAAGTAGGTATTCCTAAGTCTTCTGTATAAAACGCGAAAGTAGATTGGGTCTACCATGTCGGAAGCTTCCCACCTTGATTCAGCGTTATTTATCCATTGTAAACGTTGTTATTGTAACGAAAATTCAGCTGGAAAATTGCGTTGTAGTTCAGTAGTAACGTCTTATACTATACGAAGTATACTCCATTCACTTTTATAAAGTTTCCCGGTTGGCCATGACATTCGGGCACATTTCACCGTGTATATTTTTCATTTTCCTGTCAGATGACCAAGCAACGTTGTCCCTTCTACATAAAAGTCGTAGTGATTACGTATTTTTTATCAAAATATTCATTTACTTTGGGGAAATGATGAATTTGAAAAAATATAATGTGAATTCAATAATTCCAAAAACCTGGCGAATGTTGAAAAACCTTTTTTCTCTGTCAATACTGAAAATATTTCACGTAAATAAACATGGTTGGAAGATTCAGTTATGCAATTTTCCTGTACGGAAATCAAGAATCGACTGTTGAAATTTTACTGAAAAATAATGGACAGAATAGTCCGTTACTTTGTGATAGTTCATTCGAAAAAAGAATAAAAATACTCGAATAACCCTACAGAAAAACTTCTAAACGAAAAAAGTTCCCAACTTTTCAAAATTCTCAAGAAATAAGCCTATAAAATGCCTTTTTGCACAATTTGAAATACTCCAGTATGAAAATATAGTAACTAGTAGGTTAAGAAACCTAAGTCACAGTTGAACCTTAAAAGAACTATCTCCATTTACAAAGTTAAGAAAGAGTAAATAGAAATTAGCCTTGGCAACGTCTATGAGAATTATCTTGACATCATTACATAGTATAAAGCAAAGTCGCTTTCGCTGTCTGTCCCTTTGTATGCTTAAATCTTCAAAACTAAGCAACGGATTTTGAAACGCTTTTTTTTAATAGATAAAGTGATTCAAGAGGAATGTTTATATGTATGATACATGCATAATATTGTAGAGAAACACTGATGAATTTACAGGTTTCTAATGTGATGTCGTAAATAAACACATTTTTCGCGCTTACATTGCAAACGCTGATGTACTCGGTATTGTACTCCCAAAAAAATCAACAAAAAAGTCCGCGATGGTAGGATGTCTATCTCTGAAGAATAACCCACAACAACCATTTTTTATCCTTTACATTTTACGGGAAAAATGGCTTATTTAGGAAATTATTTTAAGCAATACAGCATTATTAATCCTCATCCAATTAAGTACCTGAAATTCATTGTCCATTCACTATAGATCAATATGGCCCTTTACAGCTTTTACGAAGATATTACAGATTTAAAATGCAGGGACATAGCGGTGCGGCGCCGGCACTACCGTTGTTTATAAGGATTCGCATCCGTGGGAAGCCGGGGCGGGTCGCTAGTTGCCAATATTTCACCAACTTGCGTCCGTTAAACTTAAACTTAAATTTGATAAACCTAAATTTTGGCCAACGGGGATACTTTATAAAAGTGAATGTAGTACGAAAACGGTGTGTGTGTTCATTGGGAGAGAATAGAAGCATTGCTGGGGTAATAAATCCAGAAATTCATGTGGGCTAAGTAGCAAAAAAAATTCGATGCATATCGTTCAGGAAACAGGAATAAAAGTTGGTAAATTTCAATTAACGTCTGTTTATCTTGTTCTTTCCTGTTTAATAGGTTCCGGTCACTAATTCTCCTTGTACCGAACACAACACCGACACTTAGCAGTGCAAACATCTATTATCGCAAGTTCATGAGTCAGTTCTTTTCGAGCACCGTTGCTTAATAACATACGAGCACAATGGCATTAATATTTCATCGAACTATGGAACACGAGAACGCTGTATGAATCCACAATTAATCAAACAGACTCGAATGGTATGGATCGAAAAAATACGGGGAAATGATGAAATAATCCAGTTCTTGAGTTATAACTGTTCGATATGAATGTACTCAGATGTGCTTTCATCTAGAGATTTTACAATATCTGAATTTTTGGGGAAACTGCTTGAAATAATCCGGATTAGCACAGTACGAATTCTGAGTTTTCAGGAAATTGATCACCTTAAATGTGTCAAAGTTCAAAGTACAGGGTGAGTCTTTGACTTGTACTGTAGATTCTTGAGGCCTAAAGAAACCTTTTTTTCATTTTTCATCTTCCGAATTTGGCTCTGTTTGAAAAATATGGCCATTTGAAAAAAAATTGGGTCAAATACGGGCCTGATACGATTCTTTGGAATTGATGCAAAGTTCATATTTCTCGATTCAAATTGAGTTGATACATTTAGGAAATACTGAAGTTCTAACCTTATTCGAATAAGAATGTTACAAACACGATATTTCCTAACAGAAACACTTAGTTTCGTCCTATTATTTCTGCATTGATCGTTTTTTTATGGCAAAATGTACCTTGAAAAAAATTGGAAAAAATCCGCTGCTTGGCATAAGGTGAACAGGAGGCCATTGTTAACTTGTCGGTATAGGAGATCAGAGGGTTTATAAATTTCAGACATTCTGTGATATTAAAATTCCAGGGAAGCATCCGGATTATTTAATTTCATCGTATATAATTATGAATAACTCGAACACGACGCGTTTTATTGAAAGAACATAAGAATATTTTTATTTTCTAGAATTATTGACTCTTCCGAAAATATAAACCGTTTATCTTTTTCAAGTGGTTTTACAATATTTTTGCGTGTATTTATGAGTCGGCTACGCTATAACTTTCATACCAGGAGAAATATTGAATATGTTTTGATTGAGGAATAGGTATGCACCATGAATAGAGTAAACAATCAACCGACATTCAGTTTATTTGAAATAAGGGTTCCGAAGATGTGAACAGAAAAGTGTTTTCTTCATGGATTTTCGACATCCTGTATCTTTCATAAGAAACCGAATTTTGGAAAATGGTATAGGAAAAAAAGTGTTTCGTTTGATGAGAGGAATTTTCAGTCAAAATATACAGAGTGTAACAGCCAAATGGAATAAATTCGATAACGAATAAATGAGGGCGCATATTTTTCAAGAAAATAATACTATATAGGGCAAGCGCGGATCCAGGGGGGGTCATGGGGGTCATGACCCCCCCCTGGACTGGACGGACCCTCAAATCTTGTGTTTGATGATGATTTGTCTCCAAAAATCAATTGGCAGGTATGTAATCCTCCTGACCCGGACCCCCCCCCCTTTCTCGAGAGCTGGATCCGCCACTGATATAGGGGGATTCTTCAGAGAATACTAGACACAATTCATGCACAATGTCCTATACCTATCTTTAACTATTTCGGAAGTATTAAGTGTTTTCAGATTTATTTCAAAAATCAACGTTTCAAATGAAAATTATTTTATTTCACAAATTCGGTACATTACACTCAAAACCTAATAAGTAATACTGATTATTTCTTAATTATTAAAAAAAAACAGAAAAAATGTCAATGTAGGAAATGTTCAAAATGCTCGCCGCGAACGTCTTAGTAACATGCTAATCTGGTGTAGAATTTTCTTCTAACGTTACTCAACATTTCATGCGTGACTGATCTAATCACAAGCGTGATTCGGTTTTTTAGGTCGTCTAAGTTTAAGGGTTTCGTTTGGTATACAATACTTTTGCAATATCGCCACAAAAAGAAGTCTAATGTAAAATTGTAAAAAATTGTACAAAATCTGAAAACACTTAAAATATACAAATAATACACAGGGAGTTGCTTTGGAAATAAGGAAGTTGGTATTGGCCACGGTCGCATGGAACACCCTATATAATTTTATTTTCTTGAAAAATATGCGCATTTAAAATTACAAATCGACGTGTCCGAGCGTTTTTCCTAACACCCCCTCATTTATTCGTTATCGAATTTATTCCATTTGGCTGTTACACTCTGTATGTACAAATCAAAGACTTACCCTGTAGAGCTCATAGAACAACCTGTATTGGTTCATGGTTTAAGGTTGATCAACGAAGTCATTACATTATTTTACTCCACAAAGATCATGAGGACTTAATCCCAATAAATATAATAATGAAATTGTTCAATGAACATCGTATACAAAGATTTGAATTTGGGTCATACGCGAACAATGTCCAAAAAAACCCATACACATTCTCCCATCGATCCCTATGCAAATACGCCGTAATTTCCATGAAACTCATTAAAGATACATCAGTCCGTCTAATGAACATGACCGAATGATTCACATTCAGAATTATATAATTAGAAATGAATCAACAATAGATGGGCAAAAATATTGTGTTGATATGGCCCACGGGGCTATTTCGTATTTCGTAAGATATTAATTTGAGAGATTTGACTCTCTTGTGCTTCGAGTTAATCTGCATTATTCATGACAATGACAGCTTTATTGTTATTGAAATGTTGTTGGACTTGGTCGACACACGGCTAATTTCAATGCATGAAATATATATGGCTGTCATTGTGGACTAATTTTTTTGGGATATTATTCGTACCCAAGGCTTCAGCCTCTTTTTGAAAGAGAGGATTCTATTAAAATGTCCTCCCTCTTACAAATATATTGAAGCGCAACTGAGTTTTCGCTGTTTTTTTGATGAAAATGCAACTTTATTGTCAAAAAATTTTCGCAAAAGGCTGACAATGATCATATTCGGTAAATTGGCTGTATCCGACCACTTATTTAGGAGATATGGCGTTCTGACTGTTGTTGGATTAATGAAAATATCTTAGAGGTACCAGTCAATCAATGTGAATTCCCTCTTCACGCAGATTTATTGCTCATTACTTCTGACCCTGAATAAATGAACTTTAGTGCTTATTACTCGAACACAATGTAATAAAACGACGCCTTCGAAAACTACATCGAGACACCTCTCACTCTCGTGTTCCATCAACTTTGATCTCTTCCATAATGAACTGCGCCGTTTCAATTTGAATGACACCTAGCAATCATCCGTTTGAACAAGCCAGATCGCCCTCAATGCCGCTGAAACGTTTCGTTTCAACATCGAACATAATGCAACAAGGAATTCCATATAAGGGAATACCAGTAAGTTTGTCAAGAGATTGATAAATGGCAATAGCAGGTGATGAAAAATCGGATTCTGAATATTAATGGTCGGGGATGGATACGGATTCTTGTTGTTGAGTCGGAAAAACGGTAATTGAATTAGAGCGAACAAGAATGGAAAAACTTAAATCGATATTCAAGGGAAACGACGTGGTGTGTACAAGCGGAGAAATGGATTAACATAATCCTGAATGAAATATTTGTCGAGGTTTCCTTGGATAGGGATTTTCTCACGGAAGTGTCTCAATTCATAAGATTTAATATGATGAAATATTGTGACCTAATATGATTTATTGGAAGGGGCCATGGCCTGTTTTAATCAAAGTATCAGGCAATGATCTGTTGACTCTAGTTCATTCTCCACTTGCTCCTTTTGCGGCCGATAATTCGATCTATCCTCTCCGTCTTCTCCGATCTGCGTTATTGCAAAATACGTAAATCAATCGGGAATAATTTGGGAGATAAAATAATCTCTATTCGACTATACCTAGGAACTTTGAGTGAAGATAGAATTTGATAGGAATGATACACATTTCCAATATGAAATTGCTGTTTTTTAATGAATTTTCGTGTCTTCGTACTGTGATGGGAACATGTACTGAAAAATTCACGAAAAAATACGGATTTTCATTGAGTAATTTGGTGTTAGTTTCGTCTACACGTTTCTGCAAGTTTTGAATTCTATCTGCACTCTGCAGTAAGATCAAACAGGGATTTTGTGAACCATAGAAAGAAGACAAGAAGCATGGATAAATGTTTCTGAACGACAAGATTTTTCAAGCATCAGGAATGTGATACTTAGTTCTAGACTTCACTGTGGTGAATTAAATAAGTATGCTGGTTATTATACAGTGCGCGTCAAAATTATGGAACAAATCCATTTTCTCAGAAGAAAAACGTGACCCACTTTCCCTATTCAAAAAATTTAGAGGGTTGATGGGGATTGCACAGGGTGCAACAAAAATCCTTCAAAAATGCATAAAAATTTGTTAAAAGTGAAACAAAAATCGACCTGTTTCAGGATTTGTTGCCAAATATTTTGCTTCTGAGAAAATGAATTTGTTCCATAATTTTTACGCGCACTGTATTGATATTTTAATTTATTTGTGAAGGATCCTTTGGGTATCACTAGAAACCCAAATTTACTAGATAAAATTTTTTGTTCCTATCATTTTCTGTTTTAGAACCTGCCCCGTTGAAAAATGAAACGCATCCATATCGAGTGTAATCTCTTAATATTATGACAATAGCTACATTTGGGATAGATCAAAAAGTGAAAATTATTCAAATTAAGTAAATTTTCATTTGAAAATTACTGCTAACCAGCGACTTGTCAAACGCGTTTTGATGTTAACACTGGTGGAATGATCATGAAGTTTGGAATTCCTAATTATCATGTTTCGAAGAAATTTAAGACATGTACTCCCAAAACACATCTGCCATATCTCTAAAAACGTGACCTAACCAATTTCACACAAAAAATAGCGCCAGGACCGTGAAATATTGCGGAAAATTTCGGAACTAGAACAAAAATACTACAATCAGGAGTGCTGATTTCATATACAATGTTTTATTCAGTTGGGAGTCGATACACAAGGGTTTCTATGCATTTCTCGTGTCAAAGATGACACAAAATGGGGGCCTTTTAGTTTACCATTCACTACCGACATCTATGAACAACTTTCGAAATACCTAGAGACCAGGATGCCAGCCATGCATGCAGATCTCGAAACCCATTATCTACAAAGTTTCCTTAATCACCGAACCAAATCCAATATCCTCGCCAAATTGCCGGCACATCGACTAATACGTCGATAAATTCCGCGAGTCAAAACGTTCTACCGGTCGTTGAAAAAAATGCAGCCATAGATATTTTATGGCACTTTCCCATATTACGGTCTATATTACACCGGCGTACGTATGCATGTCCATTATTGCGATTGTTTTCAATTAACATATATAATTGTAAATTACACTAGGTGACATGCTCTTCGACGGATTTACATAGAGAAGTCATAATGTCCGTTCGCGATCTACATTATCGACCTATTGGTGAGACTTCGTGCAGGGGTGGACTTCGGAGTCGGACCACAGACGGGCATGTTCACATGCTATAGTGTCATCCAAGTGAAACTTCATCAAGCAGGTTAAATTGATTGAATACTTTCTGCTTAATTATGATAAAACAAAGAGGTCCATTGAAATCTTTCGGACCTTTTCGAGTCAACAGTGTTCCACATTTATTCAATCAAATGATGAGTTTTCTTTGAAATTTTATTCCAACATATACAAAGTAAATACAGTGTACCTAAATTCTTAATATCAACGAGCCTCATAAAGCAATAGCTCATTTTATAAGAGTTCAATTTCAGGATATAGCAACAGGCTCAATCCTTGCCTATGCAAATGTCATATATTCACCACAAAAAATTTAATGGTGATTTCTCTATCTAAGGCAAAAGATTTTAAAAATTGCATACGAAGAAGGAAACTTAGTAGGTTAGATGTAAACGCAGTTTCGAAAATTCTTAATTTATGCTTAAAAATACGTACCAACAAGATCTTGTACCTTCCAAACGAAAAGTACTTTGTCTGGAACCCTGATTCCGTCCCTGTCGCAATCCTTTGGACGAAACAGTGCCTTTTTCAGATCCTTAGAAATACAACCGATAAAATGCCAATTGTAGAATCGGTTCTAATGCCACACTCGTGTGACACGTAAACACCATCAGGCAGACTCTGGATTATCATATTTAACGATAATGAAGATAATACCCATGAATTCCGTACAAGGTAGGCGCAATTCAATGGACATCTTCGTGAAAAAGATGCAGATACCCAAGGAGTATTCTTTTTCAGTTATCTACACGTCTACAGTATCTAATAATCTTAGAGTGTACGAAATAAAATTCGTTAGAATAACTTCACATACTATATTATTGAATTGATAGTAATCTCTAAATTCCTGTGGGGAATTGACAGTAATAACATTAGTGTGTCAAAACTTTAACGGTACACGAGGATGTATCGATATCTAGTTAGCCTAGCCTAGACCAAATCCATGCATAAACAAAATATTGCGATACCATATCAACGAAAAATAACTTATTAGAAGTGTCAGTGTAGAGTTCGACGTCAAAAATATAAACCAGAGTTACGCAATAAATAAAAAAAAAGATGTTCACCGAAATTGTAAAAATCGAAAAATTGGAGTATCGAGCCATCATCAAGTACCTGTATTTAAAAGGGTTAAGAGGTAAGCAGATTTACGGAGATATGCTTAATACCCTTCGTGATCAATGTCCTTCGTATGAGACCGTGAAAAATTGGACTGCAAGCTTCAAAAGAGGTCAATTTTCCATTGAAGATGATGACCGATCGGGAAGGCCAGTTTCTGTGTCAGTCCCTGAAAATATCGATGCAGTTCATGACATGATTTTATCAGACCGTCGAATTGGGCTAAAACGGATATCTGAAGCACTGAAGATTTCATACGAACGCGTTCATCATATAGTTCACTAGTACAGTCAATCTGTCGAAAAAAATATAAAAATGGGCTAATAATTTCCCAGTGGATGAAACTTGGTGAGTCGTTAGAGACTAATGAAAGGAAGCTTACCTGTGAATGGCCAGGGCCACCTATTGGGGGATTCAAAAAAAACTCAAAAATATTTTGAAATGCATTTTTCTCGAAAACTATGCATTTCACAGAAAAATTTATTGAACAAAAAATGTAGAGGACATCTTTATCTACAATTAATGTCATTGGTGCTATGTTGTAAAACAAAAAATGTGCGCAGTAGGTGGCGCTAAAGTTCCCAAAAAAGTGTTTTTTCAATTTTTCGTCCAGAAATTTTCATTTTTCAGTTACGATTCAAATAGAAAAATTGTTCCTTTCAATTTTTTAAACAACTTTTATTTTAAAACTTTTTTCGTACGACTTACCGTTTCAAAGTTATAGTGGCATAGTATTAACAAAAGGGCCGAATCATAGAGCTGCCCAATTCTTCTAGGAAGGTACATTTTTCAGTTGCTATGTAAGTTTCGGAGAGTAGTGACAGCAAAACTTTGCTCTGTGAAAGCGTAATAGTCAAATTTTCACTTCAACAAGCTGCAGCTCTGAAACGGTAAGTCGAACGAAAAAAGTTTTAAAATAAAAGTTGTTCAAAAAATTGAAAGGAACAATTTTTCCATTTGAATCGTAACTGAAAAATGAAAATTTCTGGACGAAAAATTGAAAAACCCTTTTTTGGAAACTTTAGCGCCACCTACTGCGCACATTTTTTGTTTTACAACATAGCACCAATGACATTAATTGTAGATAAAGATGTCCTCTACATTTTTTGTTCAATAAATTTTTCTGTGAAATGCATAGTTTTCGAGAAAAATGCATTTCAAAATATTTTTGAGTTTTTTTTTAATCCCCCAATAGGTGGCCCTGGCCATTCACAGGTAAGCTTCCTTTCATTAGTCTCTAACGACTTACCAAGTTTCATCCACTTGGAAATTATTAGCCCATTTTTAGCCAGATTGACTGTACTACACGTCAATTTGGAAATGAGAAAAATTTCTGCAAAATGGATCCCCAAATGTTTGAATGCAGACCAAAAGCGTGCAAGGGTAGAAGCATCGCGTTCGATCTGTGCTCGATTTGAAAACGATGTAGACTTCTTAAACCGAATTGTTACTATGGATGAGACTTGGGTGGGTACATTTCTACGCTCCAGAAACAAAGCAACAATCGATGGAATGGCGACACTCTGGTTTTCCAAGACCTAAGAAGTTTCGTGTCCCAAAATCTGCTGGAAAAGTTCTTGCTTCAGTTTTTTGGGATTGCCATGGAGTAATCATGATTGATTTCTTGGATCTTGGATAAGGGTAGAACAATAACTGGAGATTACTATTCGACATTACTTACCACTTTACGGGAAAAAATTAAAGACAGTACACAAATCTCATGTTGTCATGCAAAAAAATCGTGATTTAGGGTTAGAATTACTAGAACACCCCCCTTATTCGCCAGATTTGGCTCCGTACGACTATCATCTCTTTCCTCAACTGAAAAAAAGTTGAAAAGGTCGTAAATTTTCTTCCAACGAGGAGGTAATAAAAGCTGTGGAGGACTGGTATGCAGAGCAAGAAGAAACATTTTTTTTTAAAGGTCTAGAGACGTTGCAGGTTCGCTGTAATAAATGTATTCAATTAAGAGGAGAATATGTTGAGTAATAAAAATCTTTTGACATTGAAATTTTGTTTGGTTTTATAGTAGGCTAAGAATTTTTCAATATATCCTCGTATTTTCCTAATTTGTCCAAACACAATCCTTTGAAAAATGAGGTATAGTGTCATTTACAAGTTAATAGAAAATATTCTCCTTTCCAAAACATAATTAATAACTATCATTCTAGAGTCGTTCCATAGCTTGATCCTAATGAGAAGTTTACACCACTTAATGATTTCCCAATCGGCATTTACTGAATATTTTGTCTGTTATCTACCGCCTAAGGCAGAGTTCACATCAGATAGCGGTGGACGATTTCTAGTCGCACACACTGTAACCAAATCCAGTATGAAATACTATCGGGTATCTCTTCCTGCACTACATCATGCAAGCATCTACCACCAGAGGACTACACCGGATAGAAAAAGAAACGAGAACTCCTCTAAAAGTGATATATAATCAAGCTCATTCTCAGAATTTAACAATCGTATATTTCACGCCTACACAATGCTGGCGCCTGGAGATATTTAACCTATTGTTGTGATATTTTCTCATTGTGCAACACCCCCTCTGTATCTGAACCACTCATTATTTCACCCAAGGGATTTATCCGAGACAAAGAAAGTTAATAGGTGAATGCATCCCGAGATATCGACGTTTTTTCCAACTTCACTTCTATGTATAATTGCCACGATGCCAGACGTGAGCAATGGACAATTATTTGCTATTATTTTCTCGATAATTCTTAGCGAAGATGCATTTTTAGCATGTCGGTATGGAGTATTCAGTTTAGCATGTCATTATTTTCGATTTTTAAGGGGTATAAGTTAATGTATGGAGATTTTATGCGGAAATGAAGGATAACGACGCAATGTAATTGCTTTTCTTCTTTTGATTGTGTTGGTGTGTGAGGCAGGGAACGATTTTGTGTAATGGATTTATTGCAATTTTTATGTTGGTGCTGGCATGTGAGGTGAGTGTGGAAAATATTGGGAATTTGTTTTTCAATAATCATTTTATCTGATGGCATGTCATAAATATAACGTTATGGCACTCAATCATTATAGTACCATAATGAAATTCTATATGAAATTTACATGTGATGCTGAGATGGATATAGTTTTTCAGAATTCATAAGAATATACAAAACTATCGGGTATTTTTTTAGAGTGATAAACTGATAAAACTTTAAATTGAAATAAAACAAATTTAAATTGAGATTGAAGCCAAATTTCCATTCGAAAGATAATTTTATGACATTCATGTTTTAAAAATAATTTCCGGCATTTGTCCACTTTGACTAGCTCTGAGGAATCGCCTTATTTCAGTAATAACAAGAGTTATATTATTATATTAGCCAAATCTTTCTTTCAATAAATCTATTGTTTTTGTTACGGTAGCAGCATGAGGTGTAGCACCATCTTGATTAATCCAAAACACTTCTAGGTCGATACCATTCAAATTTTGAAGAAAATTATCATTGATCATCGATCTGTAAGGAACACCATTCACTGTTACATTAGCTCCAGCATCGTTTTCAAAGAAATATGGACCGATTATGCCTCCAGCGTGTAAAGCACACCATACAGTGCATTTTTCAGGATACAATGGAATCTGCAGAACTTCTTGAGGATTGTTTTCACTCCATATACGCCAAAAATGAAGCAGACATTGAAAATTAATTAGATGAAGATATCTCAAGGAATTCACGTATAGTAGCTCTTCATGACTTTAGGGCTTACTGACAACCTACTTTCGATTTCCCAGAACCAGAAGAAACATCAAGAAAAGCGATCAGATACTGATAGACGCCGCAATTAAAAGTTGTTCTGTGAAACTCGACCCGTTTATTTCCAGGACACAAATCATAATAATCGCTAAAACAATTCATTAGATTCCTTCAGAAACGAAATCCATCAGTCGAGACCAGAAATGGAAGTCGCAATCAACCAAAGTGATTTTATGTGTTTCCGTTATCTCTAATCTGGCGGACATCGAGAGAATAATTCTCGACTTTCCAGATGATGGTTTTGAAAAAGGAGTTAAACGGTCGACAACTACCGAGTTCTCCTTGAATGGCGACCGATCGGTCGTGGGTGGTTTACTTTGTTTTAGAAAGTCCTTTTTTACTGCCGGTCATGTATGCTACGCGGTATCTGTATCGGGCTGTACCTTCTGAAAACGACGTCGTTTCTCGACTGTTATGACGGGTTTCATTTCTGGTCGGACTCTCTAAGAAGATATTCTGTCTGAGAACGGGGCAAGTTGAGGATCGAGGAAGATTTTAGAGTAGTTATTGAAACGCAGAAGTGAGAAGACCTGCTCCATTTGTCGTTGATCACCGGCAAACAGCGTGAAAAACTATGTCAACAGCACCAGCCCTCAAGCAGTCAAACAACAGGTTCCCCTATCGGTAGCAAATATTCCAAGCCGAAATTAGATAGTTTACTCATTAATAACGGGTGTTTTTTTAGAGTGATAGGGATAACTGTGAATTGACAGAAGGAAGAAGTCATGTTGTTTTGACATTTCTGTTCAGTAAGCATTGACAAATTATTATGAAGACTCACGCCGCAACAACGTTTACAAATTGTTGAAATTTCTTTTCGAAATCAGTGTTCTATTCGCCAAACTTATAGAGCACTTCGTGAAATTTATAGTTTACATAAATATTTTATCAGAGCAGCAAGACATAGAACTGTACGTACAGAAGAAAATAACGCTGCTGTAAGTGATAATGCTAATGAAGATCCAGTTTGTCTATTTGTCGACGTTCACAACAAGTTGGACTCTGTGCATCAACCACATGGAAAATTTTTCGCTTGTAGTTTCAGAGGGGTCTCCTCAGGAGACCTATGAGTAATCCGGATAAACAATATCATATCATATCATACAAACGCTGTAATCTTTTGAGTGTTATCTAACGAAAAAACACCCGAGTTGTAGCTTTAAAGTTGAAACCGAAAAAATTCCCTAGCGGAGATTGGAGGAATCAGAAAAGGCCAGCATCATTCGTCTTCTCGCTTCGCTAAGCGACTGAGAATTTGTATAACCTGCAGTATTCTTTTTGGATCTCGGCAGAAACCACCGATGAACGTCGAGATCACAGAGCTATTTCGTTCTTCTTCATTTGAGGAAGGTGATATAGGTACACTGCGGAAAACAATTAACGCAAATTATGGAAATCTCGAATTTATTCTACAACTGAAGGTGTTCTCAATGATAATTATTTTTATCAGAATTATGCATGCATATGTTATCCACTTTCAACGTTTTTCTTCAATACAGATGTTTTCTCCCAGCAGGAATAAAAAAAGTTGATATTATCAGATTTTGAATGTATTGGCTCCATTCTAAAATCAGTTGTTCTCGATCAATTCTAGTGATCAATAGTTTTTCTTTCGTTTGATTTTCTACACTCGATCGCTATGCAACGCGAAACACGCAATTTGACCCAAGAGGAATGTGCCGAAGCGGTAGTTTTGCGAGAAGAAGGGTGGACATACACAAGAATTGCAGAAAGGTTTGGAGTTTCCCATACAAGTGTGTCCAGAATGTTGCAGCGATTCAGGGAGATAGGTATGAATGTCCGAAGACCAGACAATAAGAAATCGCCTCAGAGAATATGATTTAAGGCCTCGTGTCGCGGCAAGAGGCCCAGCTCTTACCCCAGCCCATCGAAGGGCGCGTTTGAATTTTGCGAGAGAGCATATCCATTGGGAAGAGGCCGATTGGGAAAGAGTTCTCTTCACAGATGAGTCTAGATTCTGCCTCTACCATTGTGATCGACGTTCCCTTGTATACAGACGTCCACATGAAAGATATGCTCAGTGCAATTTCCTGAATACTACTGGTTTCGGGGGAGGGTCGATTATGGTATGGGGTGGAATATCTTTGACTGCTCGCACAGACCTAGTGGTCGTTGATAATGGAGATATGAATGCTGATAAGTATATAAGGAACATTCTTGAAGAGCATGTAGTGCCATTTGCCCCATACATTGGTGAAAATTTCATTTTTATGGACGATAATGCCAGACCCCATCGTGCGGGCATCGTTCAGGAGTATCTTGAAGAGGTTGAAGTCTCTCGAATGGAATGGCCAGCAAAAAGTTCAGATCTCAATCCGATTGAGCAGGTTTGGGACAACCTCAATAGAAGGCTGAGAAGTTCAGAAAATCATCCAGCTACTCTTGATGACTTAGGAATCCAACTCGGAGAAATCTGGGAAGGATTAGATAGAACCTTTTAAGATCACTCATTTTGAGTATGAACCGTCGTTGCCGAGTAATTGTAATTAATGCAAGGGGTGGAAATACCAATTAGTATTAAATCACTTATCAGCATTTCAGTATTTTGAAAATTGTTCATTTCTCTTCTTTCACATAAGATTCGGTGAAATCCTGAATTTTTCTTCCATTTAATGTGTCTTGTTTCGTTCAAAACCTTCCCGAGAGAACATAAAAAATAAGTTATAAAGTCAATGTACAGTTAACTTTCATTAAAATTGAGATTTTCAGAATGTGCGTTAATTTTTTTGCGCAGTGTATATTCATTGGGCACAATTCATAGATATGTAAATAAACTATTCCGATGTATGCTTCAGACTCAAACGCCCATTTTATTCAAAAGGTAAACAAACCTATGCAATGCTCCAGACCGACACTGTCAGCAGGCTCCCTAGGGATAAGCATGAAGAACATCCTTTAATTCCGTTCTGATTCTCCTTTGCTCGGAATCGGAAACACCAGATCCAACAGTCGCGGTTGTAAATCAAGTCCAATATCACCTTGTTCCTTATGTTAATGAAGAACCATAGAACAACAAATCGTATAAAATATTTACGACCACTTATGCAACGGCGTTAATCGCCCCACATAAAAGATCTCGTTCCACGTCCATCCCTAGTTTCTGAATCATCTCGAGAGCGATTTACAATAATGCGCTCGTTTAACGCTGACAATAAACCGGGATCGTTAATCTAATAGTTTTAATCGCTAATTTAAATTACGAAAAGTTTCTAAATAAATAATTACATTGCTAACGGACTGGAGAACAATTAAACCCACATCGATGGGCGTTTAATGGGATTATTGCTCACAGCTAATATCCGAGGAATTGAAATGAGAAAGAGGAAGATATGGGGATTTGCAGCTGGAGATGTGGCGGTAAAATTGAAAATCTGTACGGGAATTCCAAGGAAAAATTTCTGCAGGGGAATCTGCAGTTAGGTTACGAATAAAATCGTGATGGCACAACTTCTATTTATTATCCACGTCGCTGTTCCTTGATTAAACTCTAAGTTTATGGTATCCTCATCAGAAATGTAAAAGCGACGTTGCAAGTCTTCTGTTCACAACCTTGTTATATGCCGATAAAAATCAAGATGATTCAAATAGAGGTTTTTCCAATACGAGGTGTTAGTTTGAAATTCGAAGAAAAATACCATTTTTTCAGAAAAATGATCGGATGTTTATCTATACTAATATTATAAAGAAGAAATATTTGTATTTTTGTGTGTTTGAGTAGGCTCAAAAACTACTGGACCGATTTCAGAAATTCTTTCACCTTTAGAAAGCTACATTATCGCTGAGTGACATGGGCTATACTTTTCCCCCGAAAAAATTAAGGATACCTACCTACTATAACTTCAATAATTACAAAAAAAATCACCAATAATCAGCTATTTTCACGTGGGCTGCAAAAACCGCAAAAAAAGACTTACGTGGATACAATGAATGACGGAAATGTATCTCACGCACATTCTGGAAATCTCAATTTTGATGAAAGTTAACTCTACATTGACTTATAACTGATTTTTCATGTTCTCTCGGGAAGGTTTTGAACGAAACAAGACACATTAAATGGAAGAAAAATTCAGGATTTCACCGAATCTTATGTGAAAGAAGAGAAATGACAATTTCCAAAATACTGAAATGCTGATAAGTGATTTAATACTTGGTATTTCCATCCCTTCCGTTAATTACAGCTCGGCAACGACGGTTCATACTCAAAATGAGTGATCTTAAAAGGTTCTGATCTAATCCTTCCCAGATTTCTCCGAGTTGGATTCCTAAGCCATTAAGAGTAGCTGGATGATTTTCTGAACTCCTCAGCCTTCTATTGAGGTTGTCCCAAACCTGCTCAATCGGATCGAGATCTGGACTTCTTGCTGGCCATTCCATTCGAGTGACTTCAACCTCTTCAAGGTACTCCTGAACGATGCGCGCACGATGGGGTCTGGCATTATCGTCCATAAAAATGAAATTTTCACCAATGTATGGGGCAAATGGCACTACATGCTCTTCAAGAATGTTCCTTATATACTTATCAGCATTCATATCTCCATTATCAACGACCACTAGGTCTGTGCGAGCAGTCAAAGATTCTCCACCCCATACCATAATCGATCCTCCCCCGAAACCAGTAGTATTCAGGAAATTGCACTGAGCATATCTTTCATGTGGACGTCTGTATACAAGGGAACGTCGATCACAATGGTAGAGGCAGAATCTAGACTCATCTGTGAAGAGAACTCTTTCCCAATCGGCCTCTTCCCAATGGATATGCTTCTCTCGCAAAATCCAAACGCGCCCTTCGATGGGCTGGGGTGAAAGCTGGGCCTCTTGCCGCGACACGAGGCCTTAAATCATATTCTCTGAGGCGATTTCTTATTGTCTGAGTGCTAATTTGCACCTCATGAGTTTGCTCAAGCTGATTTTGAAGGAGGCGAGCGGTTGCAAACCGTTGTCTCAACGAAGAAACTCTCAAGTAACGTTCTTGAATGGCAGTTATTACCCCTGGTCTACCCTGTCCTTGTCTTCGGACAATACCTGTCTCCCTGAATCGCTGCAACATTCTGGACACCCTTGTATGGGAAACTCCAAACCTTTCTGCAATTCTTGTGTATGTCCACCCTTCTTCTCGCAAAACTACCGTTTGGGCACATCCTCTTGGGTCAAATTGCGTGTTTCGCGTTGCATAGCGATCGAGTGTAGAAAATCAAACGAAAGAAAAACTATTGATCACTAGAATTGATCGAGAACAACTGATTTTAGAATAGAGCCAATACATTCAAAATCTGATAATATCATCTTTTTTTATTCCTGCTGGGAGAAAACATCTATATTGAAGAAAAACGTTGAAATTGGATAACATATGCATGCATAATTCTGATAAAAATAATTATCATTGAGAACACCTTCAGTTGTAGAATAAATTTGAGATTTCCATAATGATGTGCGTTAATTTTTTTGTGCAGTGTATAAATGCGAATCTACCGAATATATTGATCTACCAACAAGGTGGATCTGTGGGCCCAAAATAGTAAATTTTAATAATTTCAATGCGTTGTTGAAGCGTGTATCGTTCCATTTTTATTAATGGCATGGTTTCTACTTGTCAAATGTCACAAAATGACAGCTTCAAAAGTGGCATTTACCGAAATAGCGATCTATTCAAAATAACACCTCATATTCGAAAACCCTTCATCAAGAACTTTGGAAGCACATTCAACACTACTCATCAATTTCTGTAATATTGATAACTGATCTCACAATTAACATGACTTTATGCCAAAGGTTTTTGCTTTGGAGTATTTTCAGTCATTTCTTTCACCTCATTATTTCCCATCCTATTTTTCAGTCATCTGATCAGCTGTGTTGGTGTTGTTCTTTCCAAAAACTTGAGAAATATTGCTTGTCTTTGCATGTGAGGATTTGTATAGTTTTCTTTCGATCCAATCAGACAGTTGAATGTTTGATTTGATCGTGTGGTTCTCTCTGAGCAACAAGTTCATCTTCTCCCTAGAGAAACATCTCAATTTACCTCTCCGTTATTGCGTCATACCAAAAGGAACGTAAACTTCAAATTAGAAGAGAAATGCTTCCTCCATGAACCCAGCATCTGGCACGATGCTAATTCGATAATTACACGTTCCATCAGCCATAAACTTCTCGTCTTCATCCCAGCGAAATTTCGAGGAATAATCATGCTTAGAATTAATCAAAAACCCATTTGAAATTTTTGTTAAGTCGCTCCGGCATCTGGGTTGAAATCGCGTGTAACGTCATGTAGTCTAAAGATGGACGTCTTGTGAGGATGTATAGCCATCATTATATTTCGCGGCGGTTGCCCCGAGTTGTAGGTCAGACGCAGCAATTTTCATGCATCAATTTAATCGCTCGTATAGAGTATGGGAAGCTTGATCTTCCTGACCTGCGAGATGTGACATGGATTGGATGTTTCCACATCACAATCCACTTCCATCTGCAACTCCAGAACCTTAAGACATCTTACTAAGGCCAGATAGAAGCAGATGGGCTTTACATTGCTGTGGTGAAGCCATTCGTAGCATAAGGCTCTTTGATTTGGTGGTCTATAACAAATCAGGAGAAAGCTAAGGTGGAAAAATGATCAAGAAAGTAAGCATTAAGAAAAACTACAGTACAATGCTAAGCAAAAGCGAGGATTGGGAAGGGGAATACACCGACTATAATCTCAAAGAAAATACAATAAAATGGTATACAGATGGTTCTAAAACCGCAACAGGAGCTGGCGCTGGGATTTACGTGACAAGTACCAAGCTTTTTTTTTAATTTTGTGATATTCACGAAAAGGAATATCCTGTAATGTTCAGAGAACATCGTGAGAACCAAGGGCAAGCATGTAGGAATTGGTGTTCTTCTTGAATTTCTGGAGGTTATATGCCTCGGGGAACACCTCCCTAGGCAATGTGTTCCAAAGCCTCGCTGTTCGTTGGATGAACGAGACTTTGAAGAGAGATGTTCTGCAGGTCTCCAAAGTAACCACGAAGGGGTGTGAAGACTTAACTTGACGGGTTAGTCTGGAAGAGACTGCCAGAGGGGGAACGATTGCTGATAATTCAGAAGAGCATCGCCCATGGAAATATCTATAAAATAGAGACAGATCGCCCACTTTTCTACGGTGTTCCAGAGAAGTGAGCGAGCTTGTAAGCGATGCATCACCGACGAGACGAATTGCCCTTTTTTGTACGGAATCCAAGAGTTTTAGGGTGTGTTTAGGTGCAGCACTCCAAACATGGGAACAGTATTCCAGGACAGGTCGAATCTGTGCCTTATAGATCATGAGCAGCTGACCTGAGGTGAAATAGCTCCTGGCACGAAACAGAAAACCAAGTTTTTGGGATGCACTTTTAGCAATGGATCTCACGTGATTCTCCCAGGAAAGGTTACTGCCGACAGTAATGCCAAGCATCGAAATGGATGACTTCAATGGTATGGTCACTCCCGACAATTTTATGCTGGGCACAGTAAGATCGGCTTTTCTAGAGAAAAGACATGCTTGTGTTTTGTTTGCGTTGAATTCTACCAAGTTATTAGATCCCCATTCAAGAATTGTTGCCAAGTCCATATTTATGTTGTTAACATTTCTTCCTCGTTCGTTTTTGATTTGGCGGGCTGGTATTGGGGCCCTAGAAGAAAAGGCGGTATGGAGGGTACTATCATCCGCGAAGCTGTGCACTGGACACGAAGTAGCTTTCAGCAAATCGTTGATGTGAAGCAGAAACAGCGTTGGAGCCAGAACTGATCCCTGCGGAATACCAGCATTTATGAGTAGAGAGTCAGACGAAACTCCATGGACCACTACATGGAGAGATCTGTTTGAGAGAAAACTAGCTAGTAGAGAACATAGCTTTGGGGGCACGCCATAAGATGGAAGCTTGGCGAGGAGTCCCTGATGCCAGACTCGATCGAATGCCTTGGAGATATCCAGTGCTACGGCTAGGGTTTCACCATATTTCTCGGTAGATAGCTGCCATATATGTGAGACGTAAGCGAGCAGGTCACCAGTGGATCTCTGATGACGGAAACCATAGGTCTGTAGTTGCTAGGTAGGGTCTTTTTGCCTTTTTTAGGTACTGGTTGTACTCTTGCGGTTTTCCAGTTGGATGGAAAAACACCCAATTTGTAAGAGTGGTTGAACAATTTGCAGAGGACAGGTGTTAGTTCGGGGGCACATTTTTTTTTGAGTGCGCTCTATCTTTAGGCTGAGGCTCCTGTACAAGTGTCCTTCAAACGGAAATATTTGCAATCGGAAGATGCCTAGATATAAATCTATAAAGAAAGTGCGAAATAGCTATTCATACAGATAGTCAAGCTGCCGTTAAAGCACTGAGCTCCTACGTCATTGATTCAAAGCTGATTTGGGAGTGCTGGAACGAACTCAAACAGGTAGACAAGAAGAATAAGGTCTTTCCGGTCATTCAAGAATCGTTGGAAACGAAGAAGCCAATACACTTGCCAGAAAGAGCGCATAAACGCCACTCACTGGCCCAGGACCCTTCTGTGGTATAGGAAAATGCACCTATAAGAAGGAGTTTATGGTGAAGGAGAAAACCGAGAGAGAAAAACTCTGGCGGAATCTCCCAGGGATGGATCACTCCAAAGGATTTGATGAGAATGGGCTTGTCAGAAACTGAGTGCACATTCTTTCAGGAAGAGGAGGAAACTCCTGTCCACCTGATTACAGAATGCCTCGCTTTTGCAAGCCTGCTCGAGGAATGTCTTGAACAAGGGAATTATAGGAGGAACGAAAATTTGACCTCCTTGAAGCCCTCCCAGATACTTGAGTTGATTGGGGCTCTGAAGTTGAAGGGCAAGCTGTAGATAGCACAGTTGCGAAAAAGGCTTTGATGGGAGGCACAATAGACCTTGAGGTCGAAGTGGAATGTAACCCCCTTACCAAATTACAGACTTCGAGTATTCCCCTTCGCCCCCCGAAGCAGATACGCCGCAGAGGTCTCAATGTCGTCGGGATTCAACCACCTGTACCAGTTCTAATCGGGTCCCGGCCTCCGATTATTCACAGGGCGAACAGAAAAGAGCGATTTGCATTATCAGATGAAGCCTACCGCACGCAGCACCGGACGTATCGCCGGCTACCCGAGTACCACCTCGAGAGTGGCATTAAGGTAATCTGATGCAGCCACCGGAATCATCTTCGAGTCAATGAATAAGAATGATGGGGTCATCCGTCTTTGCGCGAAATTATTCATAAACGCCGGTGGGTTCGTCCAGGCGCACTCTTATGGAATGGTAGCCCCTTTGTGATAAAGAAAAAAGGCGCATCACCTATTGTAACTGGATTATCAATTCGGGATCTCAATGGAACCATATTTTTTTATACACCACATGACCTACATCTTTGTTAAATGTGGTGGATGCACAGAGTCCAACTTGTTGTGAACGTCAATGAATAGACAAATCTGGATCTTCATTACGAGTAACACTATCACTTTCAGCAGCGATATATTCTTCTGTACGTACAAATGTACAATTCGTTGTCTTCTTGTTTCTTGTTGTCTATGCATCTACACCTTTTCCAATTTTAATTCAGAAAACGTAAAATGTAATTCAGAAAAGCAAATTTGAATTTCAGAAAATGGAAATTGCAATTCAGAATAGTAAGTTGATACATATCATATACTATTCTGAATTACAATTTCCATTGTCTGAAATTCAAATTTGCTTTTCTGAATTACATTTTACGTTTTCTGAATTACAATTGGAAAAGGTGTAGTACAGTCAATCTGGCTAAAAATGGGCTAATAATTTCCAAGTGGATGAAACTTGGTAAGTCGTTAGAGACTAATGAAAGGAAGCTTACCTGTGACTGGCCAGGGCCACCTATTCGGGGATTCAAAAAAAAACTCAAAAATATTTTGAAATGCATTTTTCTCGAAAACTATGCATTTCACAGAAAAATTTATTGAACAAAAAATGTAGAGGACATCTTTATCTACAATTAATGTTATGAAGAATTGGGCAGCTCTATGATTCGGCCCTTTTGTTAATACTATGCCACTATAACTTTGAAACGGTAAGTCGTACGAAAAAAGTTTTAAAATAAAAATTGTTTAAAAAATTGAAAGGAACAATTTTTCCATTTGAATCGTAACTGAAAAATGAAAATTTCTGGACGAAAAATTGAAAAAACACTTTTTTGGGAACTTTAGCGCCACCTACTGCGCACATTTTTTGTTTTACAACATAGCACCAATGACATTAATTGTAGATAAAGATGTCTTCTACATTTTTTGTTGAATAAATTTTTCTGTGAAATGCCAGTCACAGAGGTAAGCTTCCTTTCATTAGTCTCTAACGACTTACCAAGTTTCATCCACTTGGAAATTATTAGCCCATTTTTATTTTTTTTTCGACAGATTGACTGTACTAATCGAGTAGAAAAAATCTTGTCCGAAATCTATCGATAGTTCGACGAATAAGCTGCTCTGATGGACGATTATGTAAACTATAGATTTCACGAAGTGCTCTTTAAGTTTGGCGAATAGAACATTGATTTTGAAATTAAATTTCAATAATTTGTAAACGTTGTTGCGGTTTGAGTCTTTCCATGATGATTTGTCAATGCTTACTGAACAGAAATGTTAAAACAACATGGCTTCTACTTTCTGTCAAATCACAGTTAATCCTATCGAAAAATAAACGTATTTGCCTCGTGCTCCTCTACTTATTTTTATTTTGTATAAATGCTAGAATACACTGAGCTATATCATTTTGGAATATCAATGAAAATTACATGTTTTTTCTTAATTTTGAACACTGGTGACCATATTTTCTATACGCCACCTTGCCTAGATCTTTGTTTGAAGAACAGATTGAAAAAATGTCTTCATTTGGACTCTAGCCATCAGAAAAAGTGGCAAAGGGTGTAACTTTTTGATTGTATCATTCTCCTCAAGAATGTTCGATGGCAACAGGTGTTTAGTGTTTTGAAGGTTTTGCAATTCAATGCATGAATATGCCAGAAAAAATGTGTTTGCCGTTAATTTCAGTATGAAAAACTGAGAGCCATCATCAGACCACCTGAAAGTATAAGACAAATGTCTTTACTTATTGATCTCCACTTATTTGTATAAGATGGAATAGTGTGCGCCTAAACGGAGTCAGCGGCGTCCGTCAACTCGACAAGTCCGCTTGGAGGAGTTGTCCCCAAACCATTATCTCCGAACGGAGCCAAATGAAATATCCATATTAAGTTACAACTTAATAACAACTGGTAGGAAATGATAAATTGCGGTCTGTATGCCGATTTCTCGAACTTAATGAATAAATTTCAACGTGGAATATCAACCGTCGCTATCTTGTTTTTGTCATTGGGGTGACTTTCAGATTTATGCGGTAGCAATCACGTCCGATCTGGCCCTGAACTTGACAATGGGTACTTTTGTGCTTGGGGAATTGAGGAACTCGAAGATATAGATCGCTTATTCGAAAGGGGATGAGCTTGAAAAAGAAAAAGTAATTTCTTGAACAACTCAAATGTTATTTCATTGATTATCTAGTTTTTTTGACTTTGGGATATCCCTTCACCATAATTAAGATAAGAGAAACGTGGAATGGAAAAATGAGAAGAAAACGGATGAATAAAGCACTATTTGGACATCAAAATTATACCTTTATTGGTTTCAAAGCCAATTCCTTGAAGAGGTAAAACGAAGAAAGGCCAAGAGGTAGTTGGTCTCCAAAGCAAATACCCTCGGCTTTCTAGTTGAATAATATTAAATGTAGCAATCACAAAGCAATATGTACAGCATCAGAAACATGCTATGGACATAGTTGACAGATTCTTATTAAGTCACCAGGTCTCGAATGAGAATATAGAAAGATCAGATTTTGCTATACCGCTGCAAATTGGTTTATTCTGTTCTCGGAGTGTAACTACTCTGGAGGCTATGAACCCACAATCAAATTCTTTTTTGTCTTTGCTATATCTTACACTTGGGAAAGGAACAAGATAAAATGGGCCTGTGAATCTTGTGATCTGTATTAACTCACAGTCACAGTCACAGAATCAACTTCTTAGTGAGGAATCATCGTACACTCTAGAGGTAAAATTGTCTGCTCGCCCCCGTAGCTTACCGATCCGAACCGTTCGCTCACGGCCAACTGGACGAGAAACAAAAGGCGATATAACGGCGAGATAAAAACGATGTCGATTTGGCATTTAATTACGTTTCGTTGGTTTAATTAACATCAACAATTTCAACAATACGACGCCCACGCATCATCCGGCGTTATTCTCGATTTTCATTGGTAATGAGAAATGCAAATAGAGAAAGAGGCACACCGAAGACAACGGAGAAATGGATCTATAAATAATAAACTTCCCACGCCTCGGCATTTCAGCTAATTGACTGTGCAGGAAAGAGAATCAATAAGTGCACGTGTGAGGCTAGAATTCGTACAGCTATCGCCATTAAAACTGTGCGCGATGAATCATAGATCGCAGGGATGGCTCGAGGGGTACCCCAGGGGTCGGCATGCGGTCTGAGAAATTCGACACCCGAATTATGGATGGTTTTCAAGATTCTATCTAATATTGTTTTCGTGACCATCAAATTTAGCAGCCTTGATCGATAAATATGAATTTCAAATTGTGCGCGTTAACTCCGTAGAAGATGATTGTACAGGGGCTACTCGAAAATCCGAACTTCAAAAGTATTTATTTCTCTTCTTTGTAACCAAATATCTTTCAATCCATCTTCATACCATTTTATGGAAGTTGGCAGGGCTCAATTTGGGCATTCGTTGGATTAAACTAATCGGTACACTCATCTCGTTGTTCATCGAATTTTATCCTATTGCCTTCTCCGAAGCCGAATATTAAAGAATGTGACACCCTGTATATGGATATAACTATTGTTAATTATACAAGATTGGACTGCTGTACCAATTCTTACCACGAGAATTAAAGAAAAAATTTATGTACGAGATAGAAACAAATACCACAAAGAAAACACTGAAGGAATGGTACTTACGGTTGGTCTGATGTATCTGCTGGTTTTCTGCCTCGTGTATTGAATAGTCGTTCTTGTCACGGAACGAATTCACTCTATTAGATACGAAACTAACAGGTTCTGGCGTGGCGAAAAATATGGGGTGAATTGTGATAAGGTGGCGAACTGAAGGCTGTGGTGAACAAAGAGATAGATACAGCAATCTCATGGCTCTGTATGACCGCTGCTAGACAAGTAGCAAAAGTGTGATAAAACAGGTAATAGTTATTTTTGATATGAGTGTTAAAAGTGTGAAATGAGCGGAGCGAATTGAACAATTTCACGAACAAAATAAAATCACTTTTAACACAAATACCATACAATGTTTTTTGTACAACTGCCCTATTTTGATAATGAAATGGGCGAATTTTCAATGACAATAAACTGCAAAATGCATTTTTATTCAAATAATCAAAAGGTTGTTGTGAATGGCAAACGTTGCCAACGTTATGATTACTAACAAATGAGAAAAGACGCTGTCATTTGAATTTCGTTCCTGTCCAATTTTCGTCTTGGGTTTTTAACTGCCTAATATGTTTGTCGAGAGCCCAATTATTAATAAAAGTGACGATTTGGTTGTTTCTGTGGATATTTAAGAGTCTGCAAGAAAAGCAAATCTGGAACTTCTACCTTAAAAAGGTACGATATTGCATATAACAATTTCCTGGCCTGGTGTAAATTGAAAAATGTAGAAGGGAACTTCAGTGAACCTGTTTTCCTGGCATACTTAGAAGAAAAATCAAAAATATGGAGTTCATCAACTTTGTGGGGCAGATTTTCAATGATAAAGTCAAGCGCCCTTGTTAAAAATGGTGTGGATGTTAGTAAATATTTTAAGGTAATAGCATAATATTTAAACAGGAAAAGTGAAGGATATCGTCCCAAAAAATCGAAAATTCCTACTCGTGAACAAGTTGAAAAGTTTATAAATGAGGCACCAGATGAGAAATACTTGATGGTTAAGGTTGCAACTATTTTCGGATTATTTGGAGCCTGTCGGCGTAAGAATTGTATAATTTATCAGTGGAAGACATCGAAATGACAAATAAATCATTGGTTTATACAACTTCCAAACACAAAAACGAAAGTCAGTCGTTCTTTCAGTATTATTGGGAAGTATGTTGACTATTTTCATAAGTACTTTGCACTGCGCCCTTCTGTCATCAAACATCGTCGTTTTTTCCTGAAATACATACCTAATAAATGCACTGCCAATCCAGTTTGTATCAATACATTTGGAAAAATTCCATCTATTGTTGCCGAATTCCTCAAACTGCCAGAACCAAAGCAATATACAGGACACTGTTTTCGAAGATCCTCCGCTTCATTACTAGCAGAATCAGGATCAAATATTACGGATATAAAAAAACATGGTGGATGGAAGTCTACGACGGTAGCCGAGGGCTGTTGATCATTCCATTGCATATAGAAATGTCATTGCTGAAAAAATTCTCCCAACCTCAACAGATTTTGGATCATCATCATCCAATATTGTACTTCCGGTTTCTACAAGTACTGATGGTGCTGAGGATTCTAATAATGTGTTGCGAAGCTCCCTAACGTCACAGGGCATTAATGTTAGTAATTGTTCTAGTTTTACGATTGATATTAATGTTCATAAGTAATGATTATTAAATATTGGTAATAAAAATTTGCAATTTCTTTTCATCTGATTTCATCATAAGAAAATGGCGTGCTAAAAATATTTTTAACACGCTTCCACGTAAAAAATCAATTTTAACATTTGCTGTCATTAAAAGTGTCACTTTTAATGGCAGTTGTACACAAAATTTGTGGGGTTCTAGGTGAGACTTCTTAGAACTTCAGACCACAGAGATAGTAGGTAAATCAAAATCATAGAGCTCTGGGTCTTCTTTGTGACTGACGAATTCTATGTGATATTAAAAATGAAAATATGAATTTTGAAGAACCACTGAGTATTCTGTTCAAGAGGCTTATCATAAGAACTGCTCAATCGAACAATATTTTTCGTCAGATAAAAAAAGACGTAATGGCATATAATAAAAATACCAACAACATGTTGATCAGAAAAAAAACGAATATTTATGAAAATCAACTGGTACATAAGCTACAGGCACGATTTGAATACAAAAACTGTTGAATCGATTAGCCATAAAATTCCCACAAAGGTCGAATCGAATTAATGATCACGTAAACGATATATATAATTATGTAAATCCTGTAAAAAGTTCCCCCAAAAAAACACAACGGGAGAAAATAAACAATTCTAATCTTAATCAAGAAATTATTGTTGAATAACTCAATTCCTAATGAGAGGTAGCGAACCGAAATTGGATCGATCCAGTGACGGCTCGTCATGTAGGTCTGAAACTGTTTATTTTATATTTAATAATCTTCTGTAAATTCCACTTACTAGTTGAAGAATGGAAAAGAATAGAGTAATCAACATTAAAAAAATCCACAAGTCAAAACGTTTTCAATAAAAACATTTAGGGACTCTTGTGATCATTGACCGAATAGTTACCTATACCTAAGAAAATTCACATTCACTGAAATTTTGAGTCGAGACAAGTTTTCAAGCTGAGAAAACTTGCCAGTGTCATTTCAGTGAGTGAAATGCCTTTCAATCAGTCTCAAGAAGGAGCCTCTACTGCGCTACTGTTTCGAAGGAAAAAGCCCAACATTCAAATCCGGTGAAACTGACCAGTACGAAATTCGAGAATCGTGAACAAGAAGTGGGTTAGACTTCCCGATGGTCTATACCAGAAACGATATAATTTTTCTATCGCTCCACCAAAACATGATCGTGATTCCAATTAGTGTAGTGTTTTGATCAATTTCGATTTATTATTGATTGGGCAATCTGTCCGGAATATGATTCGATTTTTGGAGGCCTGCTTTCGAAAAATGGGTTGTGAATCTGGTGGATTTAATACTGTATGTTGCAAGAAAAACGCAATTCACCTCGAACTGAACAGTTATATCGCAACTTCCGCTAACAAATTACTTTATTTTCGATGACTCCGAATCATCAACGAAACTGATTTATTATTATTATCATTATTATGACGTTCATTACGAGGATATATTGAAAAATTCTTAGCCTACTATAGAACCAAACAAAATTTCAATGTCAAAATATTTTATTACTCAACATATTCTCCTCTTAATTGGATACATTTATTACAGCGAACCAGCAACGTCTCTAGACATTTAAAAAAAAATTTTTTTTCTTGCTCTGCAAACCAGTCCTCCACAGCTTTCATTACCTCCTCGTTCGAAGAAAATTCACGACCTTTTAAATTTTTTTTTCAGTTGAGGAAAGAGATGATAGTCGAACGAAGCCAAATCTGGTGAATAAGGGTGGGTGTTCTAGTAATTGTAACCCTAAATCACGAAGTTTTGGCATGGCAACATGAGATTTGTGTACTGGGGCGTTGTCCTGTAAAAACTAAACACCTTTGGATAGCTTTCCGCGTCTTTTCTCTTCAATTTTTTCCCGTAGAGTGGTCAGTAATGTCGAATAGTAATCTCCAGTTATTTATTGTTCTACCCTCATCCAATAAATCAATCATGATTACTCCATGATGGCAATCCCAAAAAACTGAAGCAAGAACTTTTCAAGCAGATTTTTGGACATGAAACTTCTTAGGTCTTGGAGAACCAGAGTGTCGCCATTCCATCGATTGTTGCTTTGTTTCTGGATCGTAGAAATGTACCCAAGTCTCATCCATAGTAACAATTCGGTTTAAGAAGTCTACATCATTTTCAAATCGAGCACAGATCGAACGTGATGCTTCTACCCTTGCACGCTTTTGGTCAACATTCAAACATTTGGGGATCCATTTTGCAGAAATTTTTCTCATATCCAAATTGACGTGAACTATATGATGAATGCGTTCGTATGAAATCTTCAGTGCTTCAGATATCCGTTTTAGCCAAATTCGACTGCCTGATAAAATCATGTCATGAACTGCATCGATATTTTCGGGGACTGACACAGAAACTGGCCTTCCCGATCGGTCATCATCTCTAATGGAAAATTTACCTCTTTTGAAGCTTGCAGTCCAATTTTTCACGGTCGCATACGAAGGACATTGATCACCAAGGGTATTAAGCATATCTTCGTAATCTGCTTACCTCTTAACCCTTTTAAATACAGGTAGTTGATGATGGCTCGATACTCCAATTTTTCTATTTTTACAACTTCGGTGGACATCTTTTTCTTTAAATTTATTGCGTAACTCTGGTTTACTTTTTTGACGTCGAACTCTACACTGACACTTCTAATAAGTTATTGTTCGTTGATATGGTATCGCATAGAACTGGTCTAGGCTAACTAGATATCAATACATCCTCGTATATCACAAGCTCCAATAACTGGGAGGGTTCTAGTTATTGAAATGTTTCTCCGAAATGCTGAGTCTAACATTTCAAGAACGAATATCCCCTATAATGTGTGAAATAATCCGGGATCATGGTGGATTTATTTGACTGTTGCTGTCAGTTTTGTTGACATCTGTCAAAAATTGCGGATTAATAGATGAACAAGCGTTCAAAAGCTCCTGACATTGTCCTCACAATTCAGATTGTCTTAACTTTTGCATATTACTGAAGGCGCCGGTACCGCTAGCCATAAGACTGAATTCAAGGCCAACTATGGCTCGCTCATTCCTCTGTTATATATGGATCATGCTCGGGAATAAAACAAGAAATCCTCGTGTCACAATAAAGTCTTTTCTAATGGAACCTAACGGTAACATGCAAATCCACTCGGGTCCGTTCGAATGCGCGATTCCTTTCACATATACAAACAACACACATACATACACACAACTCGGACAAAATCATTAATAACGAATTAGCATAACAATGAAAGATTGGCTGACGATTAATTTCGATTATTTTGCATTTTCAGGTGAGGACTCGATGACGGCTCGGTTTCGTACCTACGTATCGAAATCAGAGACAATGCCCGACATTCTTGGTTAATTGGGCTGAGATTTATGGTGGATAGTGACGTTGCGTAAGTATTGGAATGTCTTGATGAACGCAGGATGGTTTATGCAGAGAACTTCGAAGAATAAATAAACAGTTCGCATTGTGGAGGCCTTCCATGCTCTCCACCAAACCACCACCATATTTATATTATATTCATGTGTACCCTTATGGCTATTTCTCTAAAGGGCGAATCAGCCTCATGCAAGTCCATAGTTGGCCCTCAAACTCGCTAAGCTGTTGAAAATATCAACGTCACCTCACGCTAGGCATAATAAACAGTTTGAAGCAGCTCTTAGCACTGTTTTGTACGATGATCAAATGCCAATTGCAGCTTCAAAACGCAACTATCACTCACTTACTTTATCTGTAAGAACAAGAACCATTTTAAAAAACTTCATGTTTTAAAAATAATTTCCGGCTTGGATATGTCCACCACGACTATAGATCTGGAGCTAATGTTACAGTGAATGGTGCTCGTTACAGATCGATGATCAATGATTTTTTGTTTCAAAATTTGAATGGTATCGACCCAGAAGTGTTTTGGTTCCAAGAAGATGGTGCTACACCTCATGCTGCTACCGTAACGATTGATTTATCGAAAGAAAGATTTGGCGATAACATTATCTCGAGAAATGGTTCAATTAATTGGCCTCCAAGATCATGCGACATAACTCCAATGGATTATTTCTTTGGAGTTATGTCAAGTCATTAATGCTGATAAACCAGAAACAATAGACGCTTTGAAAGCCAACAGAACTCGTCATATTGCTGAAATAAGGCCTGAATTACTCGAAAAATTGGTCCAAAATTGGTATGGTCGAATGCGGTTCCTTAGAGCTATAGTCGTGCCTTAAATTATTTTCTCTATTTCAGTATCGTAATGAGTTCATTACAGTAGGGGAAATACGTACAAAATGACATATATGGACAAAATGACATAGGCATCATAACTTGAGTTCGGAGGTTTGAAATGCGGAACTGCCTACCACATTACACGACCCGAGTGGCTTAAAATAACCTCTGAAAATTAGCAAGAGCTACTCTGGTTCATTCGGTCGTTATGAGTGATAACAGAAATCAATAGGTCACGAGTTTTTTTTCATTGCGCCAAATTTCAAGAAGAAATGGCCAGTTTTCACCATTTTTTTCATTCAAATTGCATTCAATTTAAACTTTACTTATTTGTCAATGTATTCACGGAGCTTTTTGTATGTTGAATATACTTTTTGTATTAATTCGATACATTTCTAGTTTTATAACGCTATATGGACAAAATGACATATACAGTGAACGGACAAAATGACATAGGTATTTCAGCTGAATTAACCGTATCTACCGGACAAAAACAAGACAATTCATCTCATGCTCCATCAGCAAACAAAGAATCAGGACTTGTCTTAACATATTCATAACAAAATCTTCATCTGCGGCTAATAAAGGCAATGCATCTTAACCTACTCTTGTTGATCCTATGAGGAGGTTTCTCCAATCCCTAAAGGAAGATTTATAAGTGAACAAGGCAAACGTGAGCCGAGGACTCGATAAACGTACTTACTTTCAACTTCCACACCTAATAAGATTGCAATCAAATCAAAAAAGAGCCAATACCTCCTCCAAAAACAAGGAGACAAGTCCCTAGGGCATTATTTAAAGAAGACAATGAAGAAGAAAATGTTCCTAGCAACTTTCGAGATCATGAAGACGACTGTCCAGTGTCCATCTATTGTTATGAGACCTTTTTTCCCGATTTAGATCTTCTCCAGGATTAGCCCTAAAGAAGACTGGTTACGGTACATGTATTGCTTGCATTGGGCTCACGCATCTTGTGCTGATGTTCTTAGAAGAACCAAGCGTTTCATTTGTGAACTTTGTCAGTAGTTTTGTAACTATAAGTAGAAAAATACAGTTGCCTATTGCCGGTATGTCATTTTGTCCATAGCATGCGAGCAAAATGAATTTCGTTTATCCCAATTTATCTAAGAATATTTTATTTCTTGGTACTTTTATTTCATAAAGGTTGATTAGATTTTGTGAAGAAAGGACCAAAGATCAGAGGTGTCGAATATGACATTACTGTGATTCACTACTAACAAGTTATGCCTCTGAAATAAAACCCTATGTCATTTTGTACGTACTTCCCCTACTAAAAACAGTGCTGTAATGAACTCATTACAGCATCGTTTCCAGTTATATTTTTCGTTTTTTGGTTGTCAGCACTGACTTCCGATCCTATCAATTTTCAACACACGTCAATTTGGAAATGTCAATTTCGTAACAGTCACCAACTGCCAAGATACAATACAAAAGTCACTAGGATGTATAATCTGAATTTTTCATTGAATTTCAACGAAATTTGACTGAAATAGAGAAAATATCGTCTAATACTGGTTGCAGAATGCAATTCCAACACTCATGCGTTCGAAAACTCGCTCCTTCGTCGCTCGTTTTCGAATTTCACATTCGTATTGGATTAAAAGCCCATTCTGCAACTAGTTTTAGAATATACTATTCAAAACATTAATGTCATAAAATTATCTTTCAAATTTGGCATCAATCTGAAGTCAAATGTGTTTTATTTCAATTTAAACTTCTATCACTCTAAAAAAAAACACCCGATATACAGTGTGAGTCCTTGACTTGTATACATATATTTTAACTGTATAAGATTCCTCTCACCAAACACTTTTTTTCATACCATTTTTCAGAATTAAGTTTCGTTTGAAAGATACAGGGTGTCGAAAATCCAAGAAAAAAACATTTTACTGTTCATATTTTCGGAACAGCCTCAATCAAAACTTATTCAATAATCCTGGTGTAAAATTTACAGCGTAGCGGACTCACAAATCCACGCAAAACTATAAAACTCTTTTTGATGGGAGAAATATGGCTTTTTAATGGCAGACATAACAGGATAAAACTAAGTGTTTTTGTTAAGAAATATCGTGTTTGTAACATTCTTATTCAAATAAGGTTAGTACTTGAGTATTCCCTAGATGTATCAACTCAATTTCAATCGAAAAATATGAACTTTAAGGTCTTTGCAGAGAATCGTATCAGGCACGTATTTGGCCCAATTTTTTTTCAAATGGCTATATCTCATTGACAGAGGCGAATTCGGAAAAATGGAAAATAAAAAAAAGGTTTCTTTTGGCCTCAAGTTAGAATATATGTACAAGTCAAAGACTCACCCTGTATAAGTAGAAATTATTTGTCACAAATTAATCGGGGATTTTTTCTATGCCACTCAGTATATCTTTTGCGGGCAAGGTATTTTCCCATCATCCTTCTCTATCCTGCAAGCCGACAAATGAACATCGAAACCGAAGGAATTGATTTCACTTTTCACCGTGCGATTTCTAGGCCATATCGAATCCCTTCATCGAACTACAAGTTCTAACACATCGGTCCCCTGTAGATATTGAACTTTGAAACATTTACAGCGCTAACCTTTGTGTAAAATTTCCTACAAGATCCCTATCGCCGTTACAACGTTACAACATAGAAGGTATATTACGAACCCAGTATGTAAATCCGATCGGAATGTTCTAATTCTCGACACAAAGCATTGCGCAAGTCGATTTTCTGCCTGGCGAATACAAAATGTAATAATCTTGAACTTTATCGCTATTAATTGAACGAACTACACGAAGGTTACGGTTACAGAAATTGCATTATGTTATGCTTGAAAACGAGAAAGGTCGAAATGCTTCGCTAAATGCCAGAACGATCGCTCTGTACGGTCTCGGTTACGGGTCGACGAAATAGCTGTATCGAATATCGATGAAATTGATTCAATTTGAATCCTCGAGAGAATCTGATGTGGCAACATCCTGCCCTGGTGGTTCGGTACGCAACGAGGAAGTGGATCCTTGATATGTATTTTCGTGGCGAAATAGATGCCTTTTAGAGGAAATAAACTGCTACACATGAGTTAGGGATATTGACTTAAATTGCAAAAAAATATAGTTAAAATAAGATCTTAGTGATGAAAATTCATATTAATATGATTTCAAGTTGCAAATTAGTTTTAGCCTGTAGGTCTGCAGCGTATAAAGGGTGGTTAAGAAAAATCGAGTGAAATAACGAAATCTTATTCCCAGAGAATTCAAGCATTTTAAGACTATCAATACAATGTATGGCCTCCGCGGGCATCAATAACAGCTTGACATCTTCTTTGCATACTACACACGAGGTTGTTGAATATTTCTTGAGGAATTTGGTTCCATAAACGGGACAGAAGCTCTCTCAGATCATTTAAGGATTCTGGGTTAGGTTGATGATTATCTAATCTTCTTTGGAGCATATCCCATGCATGTTCTATGCAATTCAAATCTGGCGAGTGCGGAGGTATTGGTAACTGTGGAATACCAAGCTCCTCGCGCGCATTCTTAACTGTGGCTGCACGGTGCGGTCTAGCGTTATCGTCTAGAAATTGAAAAGTTTTACCAATAGCAGAGTGAAAATTTGGCACAACATTGTCAATGACATGCTCCTTATAGTGTAAGGCGGTCATATTTCCAGGACAAATGTGTAGATCTATGCGCCCGTTGAAACATATCCCGGCCCATACCATAACACTACCCCTTCGGAATGGATGGACTTCTTGGACATAGCGACGATTACGGGGTATGCGTGGGATTGTCCATACCCTTATTCTTCGAAAATCTGAAAATCATCCATATCTGGATTTATCAGTGGAAAGGACACTACGCCATTGATCGTTCCAATGGATATGTTGCCTTGCTCATTCCAGTCTTTGACGCTTACGGTCACGTGTTAATGGAACTCCTCTTAATGGACGTCTAGAACCTAGATTCACTTCTCTCAAACGTCGTCTGATGGTTTCGATGGAAAATTGGACCCCATCTGCATTTTGAAGAGTATTCCGTAGCATTCTACACGTAGATGTAGGGTTTCTTCTCGCCGAAACGGTGATGAAACGATCCTGAGCAGGTGTTGTTTTTCGTCGCCCACCAAGCCTTGGTCTTTCCAACACGGAACCTGTCTCCCTGAACCTATTCCTAAGTCGAGATATCACACATTGGCTGACTTGGAGCCTTTCCGCTACAATAACCTGAGTTAGGCCATCCTGTAGCATTCCGATAGCCCTTTAAGCCTCAGCGTTTGTTAATTTACGTCCTGGCATTTTTAGAAAACTCGTTTCAAATCGAAGCCGTTGATAAACTGACTTCATTTCAAAATAAGAACATTCATGAAGCATATGCAAAGAACCAAACTCCAGAAAAAAGGCGACCAGATGGACGAAATGTGTCATACTGATTTTTATTGGATCGATTCAAGTTGTTATTGAGTTTTAAATGATTTTACAGCGGTTTTCTTGAAGATTGCATACTTTTAAAAACGATTGAATACGATATCCCTAACACTTGTGGAGCAGTATATTAGTCAGGATATAGATCCTCACACAGGATCTTTCAGCAGAGGCAAATTCTCCTACTATATTCAATAGGTGCAATGAGGACCTCTGATCAAATGACGTATAAACCTTTTCTTATGGATTGTTCGAAGCCACCCATATAAAGGTCGTATCTTCTGTTGTATTGAGCTCTGGAAACGGTCCAGGATCGATTTCTTCCATAATTATACTAACTGCTAAAGAAACTGCAACACCCAGAAGGAACTGTTTAAATTTTAATTTTTTTTTGGTAAAACATAGATAGTAGGTACTACTCCAAATAGAATAAAAATACAATCTCCTGCTGACGTCATTCTGATTCAAATCTACATTTCAGACAATCCACAGCCTCCCAATGGTCGCAGCTCCAATAAATCTTCGACTAATTCGATTATATCCTTTTGATATCTATTTCTAGCACCCTGTTCTTCATTAATATTCATTAAGCCAATTAATGACCACCAAATTCCTCAAGTCGACTTCTAGACGCACGTCGTTTCACGGTAATATGGCGTCCACATAAAGTAGTCGTATAATAAAATGGCACCCCACGATCGGAGAGATTTATGAACGCCAAGACTCGAATGTTATCGAAATTATTCGTTGAATTTACATTCGGAAACTATATCTTAGCGCCGTTTCCTATTGTTATTTGACAATATAAGTACTGTAGATGGATAGAAGTGGTCTTTGCACGTGTGATTTGAGCCCGTATGTGATTGAGTAAGAAGAGGCAGTGTTGCCAGGTTTTTTCCAGTGGTTTTCCTTTCTGAGGTATTTTTTAGAAGTTTTATATGTGGAGTTTGTGAGAATTTTGACTTGATTTCAGAAAATTTCAACTACTGACTACCGAGTGGTCGCTGGAAAATATGTAGATTTTTCAAATAAATCTCAGCACAGTGATTTAATTCTTCGAAATCTCAATAGGAAGATGAGGTTTTTAATATTCCAATTGAAGCATTGATAACTAGGTATAAATTAAGTATTCTCACTTTATTGATATAGTCAACGGATAAATTTACTGTCGATAACTTGTCGTTCAATTTATTGATGTATTCTGTTGTAAGTTTCAATTCTGAAAGAAACATTCGAATGATGTTTCCCCAATTTACCAGTTCTGGCAACGTGGTGTTGTGGAATATACGCTTGAGGTCAGAAAATAAATAAGCTGTCAATCATTCAAATATCAGATGTCAATCTTATATTGATTGACAACATACAAATTGCTGTTGAACAATTGATGAAGAAGTTTTAATTCTTGAATGTTGGATCACCATTTAGTTTTTTTTTTCGTGAGATATGTAGTCGTGACAGGTATCTGTTCAATATTCATGTATCCGGACTGGAGTAATTTCAATCAGTTAATTCAATTATCTGTTGCCTTTCTTGAATACAACTTGAAGGAGAACAATATCTGATTTTTTGTCAAAAATACTCTTTATTCTTATAACCACACTACCACAATTCTTTTTGGATTTTCCAAAGCATACTAAAGCTTATTCAAGAGAAGGCATCGCTTCTGTCCAAGTGCCCAAAAATTCCATATTCGTTTGTCGAGCTCGAGCAATCTTTATAGAAATAGGAGTCATCGACAGGATTCTGTTTGCTGATATATAGGTAACTATATTTCATCTGTTATTTTTGAGTGCATTTATCCTTTCATTTGTGTTGGATTTCTATTAATTTCATATATACATACAGTCCACTAGCTCTATCTTTTTCTCACTCAGAAAATTATATTTCGAAAGTTGAATTTAAATAATTGAACCACACTTCAGTTGGTTAACTGAAATTCTACCCAACACGTTCTACTCGTGACGAGTTATAAACCTAAAATACTGCGACGGATGTACGTCATGATTGTGAGACCAATAATAACTTATGGGGCAGTAGTCTGGCTAAGACAGAGCCGACAACTGAATCATTACTGGATGCTTGTATCAGTTTTAAAGACAAGCTAGAAAAGATCAACAATTGATTGGGTGTCTGTATCGAAAAACGCCTCGATAAGCCAACAAAGTGCTCTCATTTGCCATTTTTGACTTTGGTGGGGAAAACAACCCATTTCTTGAATCTACAGACCAATGAGCGAATTTTTGGACTTGAAAAAAACGATAATTGTAAATCAAAGCATATGGAACAAAATATTGCAGTACAAAAGTGATCGATCATCCCAATCAATTTATCTATACAACCTTTTTAAAGGCGCCAGCTCATTTCTTGTGGACAAAGGATATGGAATTTAATTTGTACAGATGTTGCGAAGTGAGATGCAACAGTACCTACAGGGTGAAGAGGAGGTGAAGTAAATTAAAGAAAAACAACCAAAACAATGTTTTCTTTCAGATCATAGATCTCCATTACCTCCAGGACGTCGTCGTCGTACATAACTCTTAATTTCCAGTCTGGAAATCATCAATACCTATTAATTAACTAATGCATCTGGAGTCCAGACCCCAGACGGATATCGTACCGGAATAAATGAATTTTAATTTAATGAAAGTGCCACTCATTTATTCACGGACAGATCCAGATTGCGGGTTTGCGTGTGGTTCGTCCTTCCGAAGGGCTGCTCGTCTCTCTTCTTCTTCTTCTTCTTGGTATTCGGCATCGGCAGCGACCAATAGGGGCCAGAATACGTGTGTGGGGTCGCATTGAAAGATAACGTTCGGTACGTTCCTCAAGGTCGTCGGTTCGCGAATGTCATTCACCCCCGTCCGACAGAAATCACCCCTCGGATTAATTAAGACAGCCTAGTTTATCACCGTCCGTCACCTCCGTTTTTCTTTCATTCCACGTGACCAGGTCACGCAACTATCTATCATCTAATTCCGAAAGTCGGCAGCCATCCGACATGCATCCGACTTATCTGCCCACCTCGATGTCCATCTCGGAAACAGATGAAAGTGCGTACGTGCGTGCGCCCGCCACTTGATTTATTGCGGCTTGCGTGCTGCGTACCCGCCGACATCTATCAGCTGTCGGAAAACGCTGGTATATCACTGGACTTTCTTGATTAATGCCCGAGAAATTTTGATTTGTTGATGTCAAAACTGGAACGAGGAAAGAGCGTTAATCATGTTTCACAATAGCTGGAAGATTGGGCCGGCATTTCATCGCTCACTTTCTTTTAATTTGAATCTTCCTGGTAGTGAAGATGAGCTGAGTATCTATATATATAAAACAAAGTTGTTGGTTACACCATTTATAACTCGAGATCGGATGGACTGTTTGTTATGAAACTTCATTTATGGATTCGTCTACGGCCTGGTTATTATAAAATACATTAAAACTCTGAAAAATTCGATGAAAAATTTATGCAGTAAATGCTTTTCCTCGTTTTGATAAGGCCACTAGGTGTCGCTACGGTTAATGGCTCTTATCTAGATACTGTAGCGTAGTCGTGAAGGTACTATATTTGATATTATCGCCACTAGATGGCGATGGTATAATTACGATTTGTGAAATCCACCGTGAGTAGGTATCATTTAGGCGAAACTAAGTTCGCCGGGCCAGCTAGTCGTTAATATAAATGGGTTACATTCTACTGCGACCTCAAGATTCATAGTGCCCCCCATAGGAACTGTTTTCGCAACTGCCCTATCTAAAGATCGCCCTCCTGTGAGGAAGTGTATCTCATTCTTACTGGGATTTTTTCACTCTCTCCATTTCTATATACCCGAATTAAAAAAATATGCACTTCGCCATATTGACACAGACCGAAGCAACATCTCGAGTCCACGCCGCCTAATCAAGATTGAACTCGAAAATTCGTAAAACCAACATCGACAGCAGTCAATTCGGCTCTGAAGGACCAAATCTCGAAATTAACACCTGAAGCGTGAGAACCTAAGTCTTTTTGTTTATAGGTACTCCGAGCAAAGGTTCTACAGGTTTGGGGTCAGTTTTAACACGTCAGTGCGACTTTATTCATTCCATAAACGGCATGTTATTTACGCTTGCTGGTCCGTGCATTTCGCAGAGACGGATTCAATGCGAAGTAATCACAGAATTCCGTCAGAAAGATTCGACGATGGTTAATTTTCTTCTGAGATATCTCAAAAAGTTTTTACTTCTTGTGCTGATTAAGTGAGATGAAAGCTTAACTTTTTGGACTAGTACAGATCCCTTGGATACTTTCGAATCTAATTTTTTCTTTATACGAAGGAACATGATGACTATCGGCATGAAACGGTATTCCTTACGTCCCGCGTATAACCAATGGCGGTTTTTAGAGCACAATTGAGCAGAAATTACACATCGGACGGAAACCATTTACCAACTAATCAAAAGAGTTATTATAGGCTGCTTTCGTCCATACAAATGTAAAAAGAGCCTATCTATTGCTTGCTCTAGAAGTCTTTAAATTCAAATTGCCTGATCTCACATATTTTCGTCGCTTAGCAAACCTAGGCCACAAAAGCCTTAACTGAATTCATTCTGAAATCTTCCAATCGGAGGGGAGACTTATTCCTGATGATTCTGCGTCCCAAAAGTCTACTACTACCGCCCTGTCCATATTCTCGCGAAAGCTTCTCTAATGTAAACGTCATCTTCGAAAAAACCAAATTAATGGTGTCCTTAGGCCTTCCAGAGATTCCAGAAGAGATAAACTCATGAGTTCCAATGTACCCGGTTTCATACAATCATTAATTTATATGATGTTCTACCGTTATTGTTTCTGTGCGCATGAGGCCAAAAGGCTTATTAAGAAAACTCGAATCTGTGCTCTTATCTTCGCCGAAACCAACGCACCTGCTATTTTCTCGATAGGAAAGACGCCCACTGGGTTGAAGAACGATGTCGAAAAAAAATGAGGAGCATGTAAACGTTATAAATTTTATTTTCATCGTAAAACATAAACTCGTTAATTCTAATGCTATTAAATCATGCGATCGGTGTCTGTGGTCACTGAACTCGTGATTTTTTTCATTTGGATCTTCCTGAATTCGGCAATACATGAATTTCTTTATGAAAGGTAAATTTATTGTCGGATTTTTTTTCAACATGAAAACTTCACTCTCATATTCACAACTCAGCTCTGTAGAGAAATATACAAAATTTATTGAGAAAATGATCGTTTTCCGAAAAATGTGGTGGCAAAATTTAGATGGAGAAAATGTTTCTCATGATCATATTGACTTGAAAATTTACAAAATTGATTAAATACACTCAGATTAGTGGTGATGCCCCGATTATTTTTAGGAGAAATTTTGTTAAAATCAAATTGTGTTGAATATTTTGGTAAGATTTTTCTCTAATTTGTCTTATAAATTTGCTTGACTCTTTGAATGGCACATTTCACAAAACAATCTGAAATTCACATACATTGCTCGTCAAAAGTAGGAGCTCTTACTGCGAATTGTGCAGTCAGTAATCAGTACTATTGAACATATGCTGCAATCATGGGAAGAAAACTCATTTAGTTTACTCCTCAAACTTAAAGAAAGGTGGCTGATGAAGTTTAGGGATAACAGAGGGTCAAGGACGGATCCCTGTGGTAATCCCAATTTCGATTCGTACTTGGATCATAGAGTGTTTTCGATCTTGACATCAACTGATCTTTCCTCGATATAACATTTACGAGAATCTAGAACTACGTGGATATATTGGAAAATTCTTAGCCTACTATAGAACCAAACAAAATTTCAATGTCAAAATATTTTATTACTCAACATATTCTCCTCTTAATTGAATACATTTATTACAGCGAACCTGCAACGTCTCTAGACCTTTCAAAAAAAAATGTTTCTTCTTGCTCTGCAAACCAGTCCTCCACAGCTCCTCGTTGGAAGAAAATTTACGACCTCTTAAACTTTTTTTCAGTTGAGGAAAGAGATGATAGTCGGACGGATCCAAATCTGGTGAATAAGGGGGGTGTTCTAGTAATTCTAACCTAAATCACGTTTTTTTGCATGGCAACATGAGATTTGTGTACTGGGGCGTTGTCCTGTAAAAACAAAACACCCTTGGATAGCTTTACGCGTCTTTTCTCTTTAATTTTTTCCCGTAGAGTGGTCTGTAATGTCGAATAGTAATCTCCAGTTATTGTTCTACCCTTATCCAAAAAATCAATCATGATTACTCCATGGCAATCCCAAAAAACTGAAGCAAGAAATTTTCCAGCAGATTTTTAGACACGAAACTTCTTAGGTCTTGGAGAACCAGAGTGTCGCCATTCCATCGATTGTTGCTTTGATTCTGGATCGTAGAAATGTACACAAGTCTCATCCATAGTAACAATTCGGTTTTAGAAGTCTTCATCGTTTTCAAATCGAGCACAGATCGAACGCGATGCTTCTACCCTTGCACGCTTTTGGTCAACATTCAAACATTTGGGGATCCATTTTGCAGAAATTTTTTTCATGTCCAAATTGACGTGAACTACGAGTATATGATGAACGCGTTCGTATGAAATCTTCAGTGTTTTAGATATCCGTTTTAGTCCAATTCGACGGTCTGATAAAATCATGTCATGAACTGCATCGATATTTTCGGGGACTGACACAGAAACTGGCCTTCCCGATCGATCATCATCTTCAATGGAAAATTTACCTCTTTTGAAGCTTGCAGTCCAATTTTTCACGGTCGCATACGAAGGACATTGATCACAAAGGGTATTAAGCATATCTTCGTAAATCTGCTCACCTCTTAACCCTTTTAAATACAGGTACTTGATGATGGCTCGATACTACAATATTTCGATTTTTACAATTTCGGTGGGCATCTTTTTTTATTTATTGCGTAACTCTGGTTTACTTTTTTGACGTCGAACTCTACACTGATACTTCTAATAATTTATTGTTCGTTAATATGGTATCGCAATGTTTTGTTTATGCATGGAACTGGTTTAGGCTAACTAGATATCAATAAATCCTCGTACATCTCTGAAACCCAGATAATTACATTTCTAATTAAAAATTGAAAAGGGAGGCTTCGAAAGGCCGAAGATAAACTTAACACCCATTTCCAAAACACTCCTAATACGATTTCAGTGAACAGCTGCTGTTGAAAGTTATTTGAAACGTTGAATTTGTCGATACGTCCTCTCGTCATATCTGGATCTTTCGGACACCTGAAAAAACGCACCAAGAGCAAAAAGCACAGCTGATTCGCCTGCCCAGGTTACCAACCATAACCTATTATCTTAATGAGACTGCAAGTCAGCGTACATTAAAAGCCCATTTTCAAATTACCCAGCGCGTGTCTCGTGTTAACCCTCGTTTGAGGGTGCAAAACACGGCGCCCGTTGCCCTTAAAATGTGCGATAATTTCGTAATGACGAGGGGGAAGAGACTTGTGCCTCTTCTTCGATGAAACAGGGGTTAGGGGGGCTCTTATCGCGTCACGAATGCTTTGTCGAAATAATTGAATTAGGATTTTGGTCAAGGTAGATTTTATCAGAT
The DNA here is from genome assembly GCA_910592335.1 of Adalia bipunctata. Taxonomy (NCBI): domain Eukaryota; kingdom Metazoa; phylum Arthropoda; class Insecta; order Coleoptera; family Coccinellidae; genus Adalia; species Adalia bipunctata. Next base: position 8,790,302 of record OU342948.1, on the reverse strand, counting down.
ACTAGATTCAAAAGAAGGGAAAGCATTTCCTGCATTAGTAAAATTGTCATCGAATTTTTTTGAGTTTTATTGTATTTTATAATAACCAGACCGTATACGAGTCCATAAATGAAGTTTCATAACAAACAGTCCGTCCGATCTCGAGTTATAAATGGTGTAACCATATTTATATATAAAACAAAGGTGTTGCAACACCTTTGTTTTATATATAAAGATTATACCGCTGTTGAATAAACCGCCAGTTAAAAGTTGAGGATATTAAATTAATTGGTGTTTTAGTCATCATTTGAACCGTATGAAGCATCAAATACACCTGAGCACGTCTTTCTTTTCCTTGACTGCGATTGAATTCACACAAATCTCCGTAATTACGGTTCAGCTTAATCGAAAGAGAGCAAACGAAGCAAACTCTTTCCGATAAATAATTCAATAATCTTTTCCCTATCTAATGGCTGAGGATCGATGATTGAAACGTTCTACAGAGTGCGATTTCCTCAACGAACACGATACCTCATTAGAGATGTAAATGATTGCACTACAAAGTGAGTTATTTCAATGCCACTTAATTTGTATGTTTTTGCTGTTGGCTGCTCATCGGCGGTTCGTTAAGTTCATGCGATAATTTCTTGGACAACTTCCCGTACAAATCAAGAGTTACGTGTGACATTGGAAGAAAAACACCCAGTAATAACTTATTTCGAAGATTTTTCGCAAACTCGTTTATGAGCGGTTTGTGCAAACGATCCAAGATCTTAGGAAAGATGGGCATTCTTTACGGAGACTTCTTTTTCCAATCATCTGGAGATACTACAAAGAAGATGTTTTTTTTCTTCAGTTTCATTCCATACCATAGTAGTTATACAACTTCACACTGGCCCACCCTTGGACATCGGAATTGACAAAAATCCCTTTATATTATTTCAATCGATCCCCAAAATTTTCAATGAAAAAATTTCATTTTGAGCATTCAAATTCTTTAATATTGGTAAAATATTTCTATCTATTCATGGCCCCCCTGAAAATTTCCTCTGATCAAACGAAACACTTTCTTTTCATACCATTTTTCGAAATTCGGCTTCGTTTGAAAGATACAGGGTGTCGAAAATCCATGAAAAAAACACTTTATTGTCCATATCTTCGTAATCGTTATCTCGAATGAACTGAATTTTGGTTCATTCGTTACTCTATTCATAGTGCATATTCCTCAATCAAAACTTATTCAATATCTCTCCTGGTATTAAAGTTACAGGGTAGTCGACTCATCAATACACGCAAAAACACCATAAAACCATTTTAAAAAGATGAACGGTTCATATTTTCGAAAGAACCAATCATTTGAGAAACTAAAAGTATTCTTATGTTTATTCAATAAAACGCGTCGTTTTCGAGTTATTTCCAATTTTACCCGGAAAAATTTTACGAAAAAATCATTAATTTCAAGAATAATCTGAATGCGTCTCTGAATTAAATATCATCGAATATTATTCCTTCTCTGGTCTTTTAACGAGTTTACAATGTTGTCACGCATGCGTCGTGAAATTTCGCCGCGAAGTCGATTTCTGATGGAAATGGCAGGATTCATAGATATTTATACCATGTTACGTAAAAAATCCTTAACCTCAATGAAAATATCAGCAAGCTGACAACATCTTCTTAAGATTTCTGTGGAAATATCCACAGAATGGATACAAAATGGATTAGGTCCGGTTGTTTAATAATAAATTCTGATGATCTGAATGAAAAGCCTTTCTTCATGAGATTGTTTGGGAATTTCGAGGAAAATATGAACAAGTTAGTGTTTACAAACTAATCTGCAGAAAAATCGAAGAAGGAACTTATATTGGTGAGAGAAAGGTGGGTTTTTAGTTGAAAAGCCACATGAAACCGGATGCCGGATGAAACTAACTTTTTGTTGAAATTATCGTGTTTGCAACATTTTTATTCCAATAAGGCTAGTAGTACTTGGATATTCCCTAAATAATATAAAATCAATTTGAATCGAGAAATATGAACTTTGAATCAATTCCAGAGAATTGTATCAGGAACGTAATAAGCCCAATTTTTTTTTCAAATGGCTATATCTTTTTAACAGAGCCGAATTCGAGAAAATGGAAAATGGAAAAAAGGTTTCTTTTGGCCTCAAGAATCTACAGTTAAAATATATGTACAAGTCAAAGACTAACTCTGGAATTTATCATCGATTTCATGTTTCCGACCTGAGCACTGAACAACATAGGAGCTTCGAAGCACAACGTGGCAACGTCGTTTTGGATTGTAGAGAGAGTAGATTCTAGCAGCAGGGGCGCTTTCATTTTCATATTTTCGTGAATTATCACTTTCATGAAAGAGATTTGGACTTGAGGGGTAAATCAGATTGTGATAGAGGTCCACAAAAGATATTACTGATGGTTGCAGTGGTGAGGCTAGTGAATTCCGACGTATGCTGAAGGTGGGGTCGAGCCCCGACCTCTTCCACAGCTACCGACTGACGCTCTTGACCCACCAGCATCTAAAAATCCTCCTCCCACTCTACCCATCCACCCATATTGCTTTCCTTAGCAACGCAAAAAGATGAGATCCCATCCATCAGTTTTCAATTTGCCCAAGTCAACACCGTTCGTCTGTCCTCGCCAAGATTCAAATTGACGGTAAATCACGTGGTTTCGCATCAGCGACCACTTGGGTGGTAGGACGTACGTCCTCTGCGTCTTTTCCACAATTATATATGTAAATCCGCAATTCTTTTCCTCGCCGTAATTAAATCTGTCTTGAATGCTTAATATTCCCCGGGTAGAGACGTTTCTTATGAGTTCGGACGAGCGCAAGTATTGCGAAGCAATCGCCGCGAACGTCAAATGAACGTCATAAACAATGGTTAGGTAGGCTGATGTTGCATATCGATGAGCCAGTACAAGCCGTCGAGAAAGGCCATTTTTCATCTGTCAAGGACCATTGTTTTTCAACTGTTATTGTGATTCTTTACATGGTTGTCGACCCAGTTGAGTCCCATATAATAAAGAGATCTTCAAACCAAAGAATCTCCTCAGTTGTGGTTGTTGAAGAATGATACGTCAGATCAATTCTATGCTCCCTCTCGAAATTGAAGGTTAGTCACCGATATTCCAAACTGATGTCAAATTGACTCCAGTAAAAATGCCAAAACCGGTCATCCTTCGGCAGTTCCTAGAGGCTCAACCGAAGAAACAGGAGGAAGTTAGACAAATATGGAACGTCCTACACATCGTCTGCCTCTCCATAACAGCTTTCAGCGCCTGGCTGACCGCCTACTCCTTCGGTTTCTTCCTCCAAGAGTTCAACTTCCAATGCATCCTTTTCGCGAAACTGGTGGTCACAACCGAGCACAGCATCAGGATGCACAACCTCACCATCTTCTCCAACGTGTCGCAATGGGACGTGGTGTTGAGGCGAACTCCAGAGCAGAAAATCGACATCAAAAGGTCTAGGTGGGGCGAGCCTAGGGTGTGCTATTTCGTTCAGTTTCTGCATGTAGCGTCCTTTTTGAGCTCGGTGATTTGGATCGTGTTCTTTGCCATCTCTGGCAGAGGGAGGAAAAGTCACGGCACCCAGATCATCGGTAAACCTTACAGGTTGGTATGCAACCAAGAACTATCTGTCCATCGTCATAATCCTTCTCCATTTCCCCTTTCTCTATATCGATTCTCAAACTTTTCTCCAAAGATTCAAGTCTATACTCTGAACGATTCAGACTGTAATCATATCATAACCCTAGGTTGGTGTTCCCGTTCTTATGCTGGAGCATAATGTGCAGCCTGGTCATCTTCGTCACCAACTCCACCCTAGCCGGAGGACTGCACAACTTCTGCAGCGTCATAGAAGACGGTGAAGGCAACGAGGAAACTCAGATATGTTTCGGTACTTTCATAGAGTCGTACAGGATATTTTTCGGCATTGGAGAAGGAACCAAGCTGTTCGGCCTGTTCCTGTTGACGAAGTTCAGTGGTTACGTTGAGTTCGTGAGTTGGGTCTTCAACACGTGTTGGACGTGTTTGCGCGTGTATCTGATCATCGATTACAAGTTCTATCTGGTGACGATTTGGAAGTACGAAGCGAAAGAAAGGCCGAAGAAGAGTGTTACGTTCGAAGGAGAATGACATGAAGATAACTTATTGTGTTATCATATCGGAAGAATTCAGTTGGAAGCTTCGGAAATAGAATAAATGGTTAATGAAGATGAGGAGTCTATACCGTTCGACGTTCAGTTCAAAACGCGATTCGGGATTTCTCACGATAGAGACCACCGATTTATATGGGGTCTTCACTATTATTCAATTTAAAGAGTTCTTCAAGTGGGAAAGTTCATAACTTTTTTTTTTCGTCGAAAAAAACCGAGAGAAAAACATAATTTTTTTTCTCACTCGACGAAAAAAAAAGTTATCAACTTTCCCACTTGAAGAACTCTTCAAATTGAATAAAAGTGAAGACCCCATATAAATCGGTGGTCCCTATCGTGGGAAATCCCGAATCGTGTTTCAAACTGAACAGCGAACGGTATAAACCCCTCTTAATGGAAACTCTATGAAGAACCTTCATAAGCATCTGTTTTATAACTATTGCAATGTATTAAATCAAAAGTCGTATGGAGTATTTATGATACTTATTGTATTGAAGTTTATCATTACATTTGCTGTACCAACTCTTCCTTTATCTTTCCATCTCAAAGATCTTGCTTTACACTTATGAATAAATCGATTTTTTCTTCTGAAAATAGCGCTACAAATTCCTATAAAACATCTTCTAATTATAGGTCCACCGATAATAATTAGCAGTATCAAAACCGTTTCGATATTGAAGACTGTGAGCCAATTTAAATATCTCGAAAAAAATAATCACAAGAGGCTACTGTCGAATATTTAGGATCCGCAACACCAAGGCTCATCAATTAAAAACTGAATGCCAGATTCATTATTGGTGTCAGAATTATTCTAGATAACATCCGGTGGAACCCTCGTTTGGGTAATTAAGGTGTCGACCACCAAGAAACAAGCGGAGAAGAGCTTCTCCTTGACCGATCAGGTGCTCCAGGTCAATAGCAGAAGACGGTTTTGTTTCATTAAGTTTATTGATGGCTTTATCGTTGATTTGGGTTGAAAAAGGGGGAAATTATTGATGGAATTGGAGACTGCATGCAGGCACAGAAAATGTAGAGTTAATACTTCATTTGACAAAGAGTTGAAAACACGAAAATCGCATCAATATAAATTATTTTTGTTCAAAATATGTCTGCAATCAGAAAACAAAAGTTCTTCCAACATAATACATTTATTTCTCTATTTTGATAACAAAAAATATCTTTTGATGACCATTGATATTTTTATTTTAACAATAAAACAAAACATAAAAGTTCCATTAATATTTCAGCGACTGTTACATCGTGAAGTTGGACAACTCAATTCGCCGTTGTTGTCCCCGCCAGTGGCGAATAGAACTTTTCTGGCTGTCGTAAACAAGGGACAGATTACTATTATTACTTCTTCCGTTGTTTATATTACGCTCCAGAAACCCTCTGAAAACCAGAATAATCTTCTGATTCAAAAAGAGTGCATCGCGTCTAAATTTGCACCATTTTTATCCGTGCAAAACCAAACCGAGTGAATTGTCGCCTAATTTCTGGCGACAAGGCATAGAAGGAAGGTTAATCCATTTATCCCTTTCCTGAAAAACCCGACTTCTGTGTGAGACCTGCCTGGATTCCTGCTTCATCACATTAGGGTGATTAAGTGCATTTTCATTTATTGGATTGTTCAATATCAATAATCAGCTGAAATTGGTTGCAATCATCATCTGCAATCATTTATTGGTGCCGAAACCAGGGATACCTTTAAATTAATAAGGACTGAACGAGAATAAATTCGCTATCACAAAAACGCTTTCATCTTTTGAACCACTGGACCGATTTCGAAAATCAAACTCATTTTCGAATCATCTTCTAATTCTAATGAAAACTGTTTTTAAAATAAAAAAACCAAAACTATTTTTTACAAAATTCATGGATTTTTTCTGGAATTCTTCCTATCATGCTTCTTATAGTGTTCTCAGTCACTTTCTGGGATGCTGTCTTCTACTTTTGCTTGAATTCCTCTAATTTTTTCGTTGATTTCTTAGTCTTCTTCAATTCTCTTTTTACCAGGGCCAGATATCTTTAGATTGGCCTGAGTTCTGGGCAATTTGGTGGATTGGCCTCTTTGGGGACAAAAACCACCTCATTAGCTTCATACCATTCCTAGGTGGCCTTGCTGTAGTGGCATGAAGCTGAATCTGGCCAAAAGATTGTTGACACATCGTGCTCACGTAAAAATGGTAAAAGTGGCTTCTTCAAGCATTCCTCGATGTATATCTTCGAGTCAACAGAGCCTTGGCCAACGAAAAATTTGCTCCTTTTCCCACAAGTGCAAATTGCTTGCCAAACCAGGAATTTTTTAGGAAACTCTGCTTGTTTCTTCACGCGAAATTGTTCGTCAACATTTCCACGAGAATCTGCAGTATGAAATTCCTGACCAGGAAGTTGCGAGAAATCAGCGAAGACATAGGTTTCGTCGTCCATCACGCAACAGGAAAAATTTTTCAAGAAATCTTTTTTTTATTTCTTTGCTCTTGATTTCGCTTCTTGATTCTTCACAGCTTTCATGTCTGGCACTTTCTGCACTTTGTATGTTCTAAGCCCACAACTCGACTTGATTTTCTGAACGGTTGACTGCGAACAACCCACTATTTGGGCCACTTTCCGTCCTGAAAGGTTAGGATTCTTCTGAAAAAGACTGATGGCTTTCTTCACTTTTTTTGGGCTATGATAAAACCCCTTTTTCCTCCCGGTTCCTTCCTTGCGGTTAATTGTAAGATCTTCGTTGAAGCGCTTAACAACTCTTGATACCGTTTCCGGACGAACGCGAGCCTCTTTTGCGATTCTTTCGAAGCTCCATTTTTGATTATTTTGAAAAAGTTTCACTATAAATTCTCGTGTTTTCACTTCGCTTGACATTTCGCGACAGTGAATCGGAATATCTATGAAGTAAAATGTTCCACATCGTTCTGAAGTTCATAACAAAGCTAACTATGATCAAATTTTGATTTTTTCTCAATTGGTTCAAGAGATATAGGCGTTTTTGTGATAGCGAATTCATTCTCGTTCAGTCCTTAGAGTCTTTTTTCTCACGATTCGAATTCACTTTGTGGAAACACGTGGAAGTCCATTCGCAGTATCAGCTTTGTGGTTTTCTTTGATCCGTGTATGAATGCTTCTTTTAGTAGTCCCGATGAAAACTTTACAGCAGTCGCAAGGTATTTAATGAACACCCGCTTGAGAGGGTGGATCACTTTGGTCTTTAGCACTTTGAGTGCCTAAGCTGGTGTTTATAAAATATCTTGCCACTGCGGGATAGTTTACATCGGGACTACTAAAAGGAGCATTCATACACGGATCAAAGAACACGAACGATCTTGTCGACTGTATCAAGCGGAGGAATCTCCAATCGCTGAACATGCTTCAGTTCCTTCTGAGTTCGAGAACAAGAATTTTGAATTGTGACCCAAAGTCTCGGAAAAATAGACAATTTCCATCCATTAGCATTCAGCGAGGTGCCACAGAAGACAACATAATCGAGATTGTGGCAGAGACAACTCGTCTCTGGTCCAGGCTTGTGCCGTAACTCCAGAGTAGCTGAAAACAAGTCTACAACGATCCATTCGTTCGAAATCGAATAGACTTGACGCCCGTCAGTCGAATAAGGAAAAATTCGGACAATTACCGAGAAAACAAGGATGTTACAATGTAATTAATCGCCACCAGAAAAGGAGTCTTTTCATTAGCCGCCGTACTTCGACATTGTCTCACGTACCTCCTGAATTGAATCAGCAATATTGAGGGGAAAACGGTTGCGAAAGACGATGATCTTCAGAGTTTCGAAGCGGCGTTGTCAAATTTCGAGTTTTCTCCTTGAATATCGGGAAAATCCAAATGGAGATAAATTTTGGCTGCGATGATGAGGTTATCAGAAATTAATGAGCGATGGATGGAAGATTCCAATCAATTTCAAGATTTTTGAAGCTCTGTTCGAGAAGAAGAGAAGAAATGATCTGGCAACAACGCTCGCAAAAATGCCAATCTCGCCGAAGACATATGGCCGGAGTTATGGACGGGACAGTGTATAAAGCACGCATTCTCGACTCGCGAATGATTTGAATACTAATAAAGTCGGTTTTCTTAGCCGGGAATTTCTGCATTTTACGTACCTTTGGCCTCGAATTGAGAAGAGATTTTTTTTATGTCGAGAAATGCGAATGTATATCGAGGTTGAAGTTGTATCAATGAGGCGAATTACGGACCTTGATCATCCGCGTTCGCTGTACCTATTCTCGGAAAAGAACAGGTGTCTTTCGCTCTTCCAATTGGAATACAGCGTAGAGACGAAAACTTTGAAGATCGCTACATAAAGCTCACGATTTCATCCACCTGTTTCAAAAAATCCGACTTTGAATCAACATGAAAATGTAATACTTATAACCCCTGCTTTGTTCGATCATAAAGCCCAGTAGAAACTGTAAAGGAAACGTGACCGAAAGACCGAGAAATGACGCCCATGATCTACCGCTCCATCACCAGATCTGTTTCTGACTGTGTCTACCCCATGAGAACCTTTCAGTACATGTCGAATCATGCAACAGAGGCCTCTGGTGTTTTGGTTTTTCAAATAAAATATAACATTCTTCATACCAAACCAAAGTAGTATACAAAATTTTGAAACTGGTCGTCTGTATCTTCCTGTGGCTGTTTAAACATCGACTACGTTGACTTTCCCGTCTTGAATTTTTTCTTCCTTTCCTTCTTTCTCTTCCTCTTCTTCTTTTTCAACAACTGCATGATATCTTTCAGTTTATTAGGAAAATTCAATAAGGTATATATGCACTGTTTCCTTTGCTTTTCCTTTCAGGCATTTTTGAAGCCTACTCATGTTTTTCCTATCTGAAAACTGGCATAAATCAGTGGTTTCTTGGAACTGTGGGATTTTGCCATTCGAGGGGATTTCCGGTGAAATAAGAGAGATTTTTGTTTGAGAGACTGCCCGGTTTTGATTTTTTCCAAGAATTGTTTTTCTTCGGGCTTATGTGTAATTTGTCGTTCTTCACATCTGTTGGGTTTCTCCTTGAAGTCAGTTGCTGTTTGTCCATACTTTTCCCTTTTTCGTGTTTTTAAAATTTTTCATAAGTAATATCATAAGTGCATCCAATTTTTCCGAAAAAAATCGAAAAAACACGTTGCTAAGTAATATTTTAACAAGAAGCATGAGTGCAGGTGGCAACAAAAATCCGAGTCGAAGACGAGGATTTTTGCACCTGCACGAATGCTTTTTGTTAAAAAAAATATTACTTCGCACTGTGTTTTTTCGATTTTTTTCACAGGAAAAATTAGATGCACGAATGCTATTTGACAAGACTATTTCATGAGTAACAGATTATTCTGGATGCATCTATGTATGTATTATTAATTTTCGTTGACAACAACTGTCAAGTTTTGCCGCGGGTAAACCCGAAAAAACTGCTGACAGCTGCTGCCATACAGTTTTTCCATCTAGAAACCATTTGTGATTCAAAATTGCGCGTTTCTGATTGGTGGAAATTAAGACGAGGGAAATAGTCATTATCAATCCATTTCAAAGGTCATGGAAAAAGCCATCAACTTCGAGCTCATGAAACATCTGGAACACTCAGGAATTATCAACGATAGAAATATGGTTTCCGTCATCAGAGATCCACTGGTGACTTGCTCGCTTACGTTTCACATATATGACAGCTATCTACCGAGAAATATGGTGAATCCCTAGCCGTAGCACTGGATATATCCAAGGCATTCGATCGAGTCTGGCATCAGGGACTCCTCGCCAAGCTTCCATCTTGTGGCGTGCCCCCAAAGCTATGTTCTCTGCAAGGGCGGATTTACGGGGGGGGGGGGGGGGGGTACTGGTGGTAACTACCCCCCCCCATGAGTATCCAAAACCTGAGAAAAAGGTGGTATTTGTACCTGATTTAATGGTTTTCAATCGTTATTACCCCCTCCCCATGATCGTTATTACCCCTCCCATGAAAAAGAACTATATCCGCCCTTGGTTCTCTGCTAGCTAGTTTTCTCTCAGACAGATCTCTCCATGTAGTGGTCAATGGAGTTTCGTCTGACTCTCTAGCCATAAATGCTGGTGTTCCGCAGGGATCAATTCTGGCTTCAACACTATTTCTACTTCTCATCAACGATTTGCTGGAAGCAACTTCATGTCCAGTGCACAGCTTCGCGGATGATAGTACCCTCCATACCGCCTTTTCTTCTAGGGCTCCAATACCAGCCCGCCAAATCAAAAACGAACGAGGAAGAAATGTTAACAACATAAATATGGACTTGGCAACAATTCTTGAATGGGGATCTAATAACTTGGTAGTATTCAACGCAAACAAAACACAAGCATATCTTTTTTCTAGAAAAGCCGATCTTACTTTGCCCAGCATAAAATTGTCGGGAGTGACCATACCATTGAAGTCATCCATTTCGATGCTTGGCATTACTGTCGGCAGTAACCTTTCCTGGGAGAATCACGTGAGATCCATTGCTAAAAGTGCATCCCAAAAACTTGGTTTTCTGTTTCGTGCCAGGAGCTATTTCACCTCAGGTCAGCTGCTTATGATCTATAAGGCACAGATTCGACCTGTCCTGGAATACTGTTCCCATATTTGGAGTGCTGCACTTAAACACAACCTAAAACTCTTGGATTCTATACAAAAAAGGGCAATTCGTCTCGTCGGTGATGCCTCGCTTACAAGCTCGCTCACTTCTCTGAAACACCGTAGAAAAGTGGGCGATCTGTCTTTTCTTTATAGATATTTCCATGGGCGATGCTCTTCTGAATTATCAGCAATCGTTCCCCCTCTGGCAGTCTCTTCCAGACTAACCCGACAAGTTAAGTCTTCACACCCCTTCGTGGTATCTTTGGAGACTTGCAGAACATCTCTCTTCAAAGACTCGTTCATTCAACGAACCTCGAGGCTTTGGAACACATTGCCTAGGGAGGTGTTCCCCGAGGCATATAACCTCCAGAAATTCAAGAAGAACACCAATTCCTACCTGCTTGCCCTTGGTTCTCACGATGTTCTCTGAACATTACAGGATATTCCTTTTCATGAAAACCACAACATAAAAAAAATGTTTGAATTGACTTCATCGAAATTAATATTAGATTTTTCTTCATTGGATCCAGATTCGTCTGATGCCATAGCATTTTTCAACTCCAATTCTAACATCATTTTTCGCTGCATTCTTTCTAGTCGTTGTATCTTATTTTCTATTTTTTTTTATCTTTTCCAATTTTTCATGTGCTTCGATTTCTGCTTGTATTTTCACTTTTCTCACAGAGTTCTCTGTTGTTGATTTCTTGCTGTTATCTTTCTTGGATTTATTGGACCCCATGTCCAAGTTGTCTCTTGACTGAGATTTTCTTGTCATCTTGACATCTGCCGTCAGTTTCTTCCCGGATCTGAGAACTTTGGAAATACTTCCTCCAGAGGACATTTCCTCTTCTCTGATTCAATTTAAAAGCTCGAAGGACCAATGTTATCGACTCTATTATGCGAATGATGGAGTCGAATAATGGTATAAAGTAATTTTTCTGTCAGTATCAATAATCTACTTCAAAAATCTGATCTTCACTGATATCTTGATTCTGGCAATGAAAGGTTTCATTTGATGCCATTTTTTTCCGTATACCGACCAGACAGTGCATTTTTCATATTTCATACACGGGATACGCCACTGAATGCAGGATTTCTCCACTGAAGAAGTCAAACCGAGATTTCTTGCGAGCAAGACGGATGAAATCGTCCTTCGGGCGCAACTAGTATGTAATTTCTACCTTATTTCATCGCAAGTATAAATCTCGATGGAAATTATAAGTCTCGCAATTCCTTTAATACGAACTGGCAAATATGTCGACTTGACATTTGAATGCTGAATAATGGAGGATATATTGAAAATTATTGAAATGCATCCCACGTGGAATACTGAGTTATATGTTACACCGGCGAAAAGATAGATAAGAAACACGAAGTTATATAGGATTAGCAACCAACATTTGAGCTCTTTCTGTCGCCAGCTGGTGGCAACAGTGACAAGTTTTCGATTTGTACTATTCACAATTTTATTGGCGAAAACATAAAAACATAATTTGGACACCAGGAATAATAACTTTATTGGTCCAAGTGGACCAAGAGGAAAACGAAGAAGGGCCAACAGGAGCTTCTCCTTCCAAGAAAAAACCCTTGGCTTCACAACTGCTAGAAAAAGAAGTATTGATAACATTCAATTGATAGAATTTTTTTTTGTAGTATATCGACCTGGGTCATTTCATCCACTAATACGATGCGCTAGTTAGTTTTTCCGAGAAATCTTTGGTTCGGGAAATATTCGACCTTGAGTGGAAAATTGGCGAAAAATTGGTCGACTTTGGAGTGACGTAACTTCTGCATAAATTCGAATTGAGAGGAGCTGATTTTTCTGGTTATACTTTGGTTCTTTGAGAATAAAATAGTGAATTTTTTATATACCTGAGACGAAGGGTTTGGATTTTCTGATTTTTTTCGCGAAGGTCCAATTTTTCCGATTTTTCATCAACCATATTCGAAAAAAAATTAATCTCAGAGAAAATCTCTTTGGATTTTCTTAATCTACGGCATCGAATTAATAAATGGTGAAAATTTCGTATCGATAGGCGAGATTCGAATTTTTACGAAAAATCCTATACAGGGTCTTTCACGAGGAACCTCACCCATATTTATACGGGAAACTACTGAACGTATTTTCATGAAATTCAGCACTTATAAGTATTGATGCTGATGAAATCTAAAAAATTTTCAAGGCATGAGCACCTCCGGTTTTTCCGGAAATGACGTCAACTTCCGTTTTTCAAATTAGAACACCATTTTTTTATTGCAGAAATAGATTCCTTAGAAAATTTCAAGTTATTTTGATGTAACATTTTTCAGTTTTGGTTGGAAAATTCTCTCTGAGCGGGAAAATTCGAAAAAAAAATCGAAAATAGAGCTCCGCTGAAACAAGAATAACTTCGAGGTTTTTGGATGGAAAATTTTCATTTTTGGGATTTTTCAAGATGTAAGATTGATGTATCCACTTTGAAAATCGAAATCGCGATTCATGATACAGGGAATGAAAAAATCGCTTTCAAAGTTAGGGATGACAAAATCGTGAAAAATCAATTTTTTCAAATTAGAACCCCATTTTTTTATGGCAGATATTGAATCTACGTTAAAAAATAATGTGAGTGTATGCATCACACTCTTGCCCTAAAGTGGATATTAACTCAGAAAATATCCCGGGTCGATATACTCCGAACAGAAAAATTTTTTCGGAAAAATTCAAAATTTTTTAAGACGTACCTAAGCATTAGATTTTTGCCAAAAATTATATCTCATCTTATCGCCTCGAAATTTGAAACATTAACTAATTCGAGGTCGTAGATCTCGAATATGTACCTAATTAGAATGTTGATAAAAAGATTAGGTAGTTTTTAAAATATGAACAAGAAGTCTAGAACATAATTCCAGGCTGAAATCCAATATCCCGATGAAATATGACAGGCAGCAGTTTCCCAATTAATTGCTTAATTAGGCATCGATTAGAGAAATTGAAGAATGGTTTCCGGCAATTAACAGAATCAACACGTTCAACCCCTTTGACGTTCTGTACACCTGAAGGGACCGGTCATATATCTCCCGAAGGATATCTTCATTAGCGTCCATCCGCTATTTGATAACAATAGCTAAACTTTAATCATCGGTTTGATATACACTGATGAGCATTTCCTCTCTTTTTTATTGATTAATGGAGATAATTTTCAAGCTATTGATAATTTAGATTGAGGCTACACTTTGGCGTCTATCAAAATTTATAGTATTCGTTATGATATTTAGAAATTTTTCAGTAAATCTGTACCTTCAAAACTTTGCTTGCGTGTGTCAAGTTCAAATGAATTGCAGAGCATAGATAAAGGACCTATATGTTGCAGAATAAATGCATCTATGTTGCAGAGTCAATTTGACATCCTCGAATATTTATTTTCACAGAAAGAGATCACTGAACTAGACAACCACATCTGCGTTCTTTTGAATTCTATGTTGCACGTCGAAGATATGTCATCGACGATCAGAAAATGTCAGTAAAATATGTCAACTTTGTTAGAAACCAAAGATGAGTTGAGATCCAAAACGTTTTTGGGTGATGAGCCAGAACTTTCCCAATCCAGGTATATTTTGGCAAAATACCGTATACAGGTTATAGAACCAGAGCAGCCTATAACATGTGAAGATCTCATCGATGTCTGTGACCAGAACACTGATCATTACCATCCAGGACCAAGAGCATTAGGTATAACAGAGTAAGCCTCAGCATATGCAAGAATTATTGAGGAAATTGTTTTTCAATTTTTGTCACTTCAAAATTGAAATCAGTACTATATCTTCCTTCATATTGTTGACATTTTTACTTTGTTTAGTTGTTTGTCGTCTTATTTATTCATAATTTTTCCTTTTGATGCCTTTAATTACTTACTTCATGTGAGTGATTTGTTGCCTCAATTCAAAATCATTATTTGAATTTCATTTTTTCTGGTTCATTAGAAAATTCTTAATTTTGCAGATTATTACCCATATGATGGTACATTCAGATTATCTTGGGACACTTTCGTCCAGCTTTTATACTGTATGTTCCTACCATGTTTATACTGTCACCAGAAGTACCTGATGTGTTTGGACAGTTGTTTTGCTTGTTGCTCAAGACAGTTCCGAATAGCAGAAGAAAATTACACTTTTGAAAAGTGCTTGTGTAGGTGCTGCCTTCTGGAGTACGAGTAGAATCACTCTTGTAAATAATATAGAGTTACTTGTTAGATTAAGCGTAATACTTATAAATTCTAATAATATTGTCTTTATTCCCACATTATTTTCTACAATATACAATTCAGAGTACAATAATTGCTATGAGAAAAGTCTTCATAAATGCGACCACAATATGTTTTACATAACCTTAAACCTCATCATCATAGAAATAAATTGAATCAAAATATTCACGAATGAGAGAAGTAGAAACTTACGTTGGCAACATTGGAAGTGTCGAGGAATATTTCAGTAGTCTGGAAATCTTAAATTACCATCGATTTAACGTACTTTGAATCTTATTCAACTCCAAAAGAGTGCTTATAATGAGCACCCAGAGTTCGCGAGTGTTTGAGAACAATCTGTCAATTAACCTGTAAGTACCATGACGCCTCAATTACGGCCCAACAAACTTCTATGACGGCAAATGACCAGGAAATGGCGAGCGCACTCCACCTCTACCACTAATCACAGCCCACACACCGTATAATTAAAATACGTGAAAACATCTCGCTTTTTCTGGCATCGCTCAAATTGGCAATAAAGTGGCATGCTAAAACGGAGGTCATAGAGTCGCCGGGCTACTCGTGATCACAGACCGAAGCGACCATCGATGCATGTCGACTCTGTGCCCCCTGACCCTTGTTCTATGGCCGGTTTCCTCCGTCCATAACTGTAGCTACCTAACCTAACTCGATCCTGCCCATATCCGACTTCAATATTATTTTAATTATACACGTACTCGAAAACATGTGAATTACCGTAACTTTATTATGGATGCCGTTTTCAGCGGATCGTGGTTGGCTGTTATTACATAGATAGCGGCAACAATAGCTCTGTGTTTCTGGTGATCGATCAAAGAATATTGAGTCATCTATGGTTGAGTATTCCAATGGTGCCAACTATAAAGTTGGATATATTTGCTGCAAGGGTTCAAGAATGCAATGGATGATTACTTTTGTTGCATTCTGGTCAGTACGCTCCTGACTCGGTGGTTTCCCAACAAGGAGCAATTCATTAAACTTTTGACGGACAATACAAGACATCATAATTTTTTATCTGGCCTAAGTGGCAGGTCGGCCGATTTATCAGCCATTAAAGAGCCTGCTTGACCTACAAATCGGCATTCATTTTGATTTCACCACGGTCGATGTCTTTTTTTTCGGCTGCGAATACGTGAGACTTAAAAGGCGAAAGCCTGTCGTCGATATTCTCCCAAGAGCGATAAGATGATCTGCAAAGGGCTACCGAACTGTGTTTGCGTTGCGAAAGACTGGTTTGCTGTGGCGACATTTTGTGTTCGAGTCCGAGGTGAATTTTTTCAGAACTCTGTGGGCGCAAATTCAGCAATTTTTATTTCTGTAGTTGGCAACTCTGGTATAGAAACGTCAAATCTGACATTAACTTTTAAATTTTTGACATTATACGTGCTGAACATAGAGGCGAATAAATGTTATTGGTTTTTTTTATGATTCTACCTAATCGGCTCTGGACGAAGGTGGAAACTAGCCATGGATGAATTGAAGAATACTCTTTATTCGAACATAGCTGAATGTACTACACTTAGAAACATTGCCTTGTCTTTTTCAAGGCAGTAATCAACTTTGCCCGATGCCCAATACATTTTCATCTTTCTATTGGATAATATATTCCTCTTTATTGGTTTCTGATGGATATTTTCCGATTTGAGATCGAAAACCGAATAAGGCATTGAAAATACCGGCACGCACCAACAAACAACAAAATAATATCCACCTCTAGCGACATCTATGGTTCGGCATTGTTGCCATCGGCACAGTGCTGAATAAAACATGTCAGGTAACCAACATGAACTCCAGTGAGTTCGAATCTGTTAACCCCATATATTATTTACACTGGATGATGTCATTGAACGATGGTGAATTTGTTATTCTAAAACGGCTTGTATTTCATCGTGTCCATTTCTGAAATATCTGCACGTATTAGTCCTGGCAATAATATTAAATATATTAGCTTGTCATGTTGCACGAATTGATGGCTATGAGACCCTTCAGGTGCTGGCTAGTAAGGCTCGCACGTTTGGGTTTCTATGCTTCACCATAGAACATTTTGCGTATCACAAATTTATGGTACGTTTTGACTTATTCTGAGTCGACTCATGAATGATTTATATACCTATACAGGGTGAGTCTTTGACTTGTTCATATATTTTAACTGTAGATTCGTGAGGCCAAAAGAAACCTTATTTTCATTTTCTATTTTTCCGAATTCGGCTCTGTTAAAAAGATATAGCCATTTGAAAAAAATTGGGCTCAATACGTTCCTGAAATGATATTGTGGAATTGATTCAAAGTTCAAATTTCTCGATTGAAATTGAGTTTATACATTTAGGGAATACTCAAGTACTAAACCTTATTGAAATAAAAATGTTGCAAACACGATAATTTCAACAAAAACAGTTAGTTTCATCGGATTATACAGGGTTTTTCACGAGGAACCTCACCCATATTTATACGGGAAACTACTGAACGTATTTTCATGAAATTCAGCACTTATAAGCACTAAAATGGATATTTTCTGAGTTAATATCCACTTTAGGGCAAGGGTGTGATGCATACACTCACATTATTTTTTAACGTAGATTCAATATCTGCCATAAAAAAATGGGGTTCTAATTTGAAAAAATAGATTTTTCACGATTTTGTCATCCCTAACTTTGAAAGCGATTTTTTCACCCCCTGTATCATGAATCGCGATTTCGATTTCTAAAGTGGATACATCAATCTTACATCTTGAAAAATCCCAAAAATGAAAATTTTCCATCCAAAAACCTCGAAGTTATTCTTGTTTCAGCGGAGCTCTATTTTCGATTTTTTTTTTTCGAATTTTCCCGCTCAGAGAGAATTTTCCAACCAAAACTGAAAAATGTTACATCAAAATAACTTGAAATTTTCTAAGGAATCTATTTCTGCAATAAAAAAATGGTGTTCTAATTTGAAAAACGGAAGTTGACGTCATTTCCGGAAAAACCGGAGGTGCTCATGCCTTGAAAATATTTTAGATTTCATCAGCATCGTGAAATACTTATAAGTGCTGAATTTCATGAAAATACGTTCAGTAGTTTCCCGTATAAATATGGGTGAGGTTCCTCGTGAAAGACCCTGTATAGGCAACTAAAAAGCCACATTTTTCACACCAAAATAAGTTCCTTCTTCGATGTTTCTGCAGATTAGTTTGTTCATATGCTCCTCGAAATTCCCAAACAATCTCATGAAGAAAGACTTTTCATTCAGATCATCAGAATTTATTATTTAACAACCTAACCTAATCTATTTTGTATCGATTCTGTGAATGTTTGCACATAAATTTCAAGAAGATGTCAGCTTGCTGATATTTTCATTGAGGTTAAGGATTTTTTACGAAACATATCTATGAATTCTCTCTCTCTCTCTCTCATCTATGGCTTCTGCCATTTCCATCATAAATCAAGTTTGCCGCGAATTTCTCCACGCATGCGTACAGCGAATACCGAAGGATTGTGTGGTTGTCTCTGGATTGGTTATCTCAATAACCCTTGGAGGCCAACTATAAACAATAACTAACTCTAAACATTATGTGAAGTTCTGAATATATTCAGTGAATTATTGTTTTAATGTGATTATTATGTGAATTGAATTAATATAATTTCAACCGTGTCGAGTTTATAAAATTCCAAGAGTTTAGATAGGCACATCGCCACAGATTATAAGGTATCATTTTATTTTTCATTGATTTCAATTCAATACGTAGTTTGTATCGATATTCATCATTCATATCCGAATTTTGTCTTTCATAGACATTTAACTTCAATATGGACCGGTAACAATAAATTTTTAATAGAAACTGTGCGTATTAAATGCTCCTTGGTGGTCAATTTTATCTCGCACATTTGTGGGATTTTATCATTAAATATCTCTACATCAACTTTTTCCATCATTGGAATTTAGGTCTCAACAAAGTTGACAAATATTGTGACAACATTGCAAACTCGTTCAAAGACCAGAGAAGGAATAATATTCGATGATATTTAATTCAGAGACGCATTCACATTATTCTTGAAATTAATGATTTTTTCGTCAAATTTCTCCGGGTAAAATTGGAAATAACTCGAAAACGACGCGTTTTATTGAAAAAAAAAAATAGGAATACTTTTAGTTTCTTAAATGATTGATTCTTTCGAAAATATGAACCGTTTATCTTTTCAAAGTGGTTTTATGGTGTTTTAGCGTGTATTGATGAGTCGACTACCCTGTAACTTTTATACTGGAAGAGATATTGAAAAGGTTTTGATTGAGGAATATGCACCATGAGTAGAGTAAACACTCAACCAAAATTCAGTTCATTCGAAATAACGGTTCCGAAGATATAAACAGAAAAGTGTTTTTTCATGGATTTTCAACACCCTGTATCTTCCAAACCAAACTGAATTTTGAAAAATGGTATAAGAAAAAAGGGTTTCGTTTAATGAGAGGAATCTACAGTTAAAATATATGTACAAGTCAAAGACTCACCGAATCGAATGTTAAGGGTTATTGTTGTTTAAAAAACTAATAATGTAAATGTAGACTCTGATACCAGCAGATATGCTGTTTAAGGGTCAGGAATAAATAAACAAATAAAAAAAAAAGCCTGAGCAATAATGACACTATTGACTATATCAAAAAATTACTGAAATATGTTCTGTGAAACACCCATCCTCTGGTTTATACAGCAAATAAAATAAGAATAAAATATCAATATCAGCAAAATGCATTTGTTTATTTATACAGATGACTAGAATAAAATAAGCAATAAGAATTTGACAGAATAGAGAAATATACGTCTGTGTTTGTGATTTCTGCATGTTTTCAGATGTTCTGTGCTGCAAGTTCTTCTGTTCATTTGACCACAGACCAAATGTTGGTCTGTGATTCGACGAACTGACGATTTCAGACACGATAAAATAACCTGAAAAGATAAAAGTTTGGTTTCTTCTGTAGTAGGTAGGTACTATTGAAAGATTTTCCGTTTTAGCTTTTATTGAATTTCAAGAAACAAAAAGATTGATTAGCCCCAAAGGAACTGACAAATGAATCACATGAACCAGTGCCTTTTAATAACAGAAATTAATCTATCCTTCATTGTTTTCCTCCATCCAGTAGTGTGTATCCAATATCATCTCCACGCAGACATACAGGCTTTGTTTACAGACACAGTAGTTGTATATCATCAATTATATTCTTCGTTTTCGTCGGCAATTAATTTTCCTTTGTTCACATCCGATATCATTTTGTAGGGTCGCTATAATGCGCTATTCTATTATGTCGACATTACCGTAATTTCCTGTTGGGTGTTCGTCATTCGACAACACAAACGTGTCTGTAGGTAGCTACTTGAAGAGAAAAGAGAATTGTGGGCATTTAGAGTCTCTTCATGTTCGAGAACATCGAAAGAAAGCTTAATTTTGAATGGAATGCAGGGAGAGCATTTTTTCCGAAAGCACTAAATTATTCGAAATGTTTTTTCATTCTACCCCCTGCGTTTTCTCTGTTGAATCGCCGCTCATGTACTTCCAATCTCAGCCATCGACTGGATTAATAAATTAGCAGTTATCAGCGCAACATGCCGATTATTAATTGTACTACCATTAAAATGGCGACTGTATAACAGTTAGACGACCTATGACACCGGAATATTTTATTGTGCCAGACGGTTTTAATTATCATCCATACAGTCCGCTACAATTGCTTAATGACTGCATAATATGCAGAAACATCAATCATGTTTGTTTTTAATTACAATTCTTGTCATTCCGACTGCGAATGGTCGGGCGGGGGCGGGGTAATAGATCGGATTGTTTTTGTACCCTGGAACCTGGGTAGAAATCAATACGTCATCCAGTCTTAGTCGAGGGATGTGGCACGTTTTGATATATTCCTGTTTATAAAACTTGTTTAAAAATTCCTATCAATAATATTCATACTTGCGAATGGACATCGTAAGAAAGAATACCCAGAGCTCTATGATTTACCCACTTTCTTAGTCTCTGTGGTCTGAAAAGAGCTTGGACCATAGAAAGGGGAGACGCGCCTTTCAATAATAAACAGTGAAGCCAATTTTCAAAATCATCATAACTAAACTGGGTAACTGTACTACTATACTCGCCATTCACTTTTATTTAATCACATAGGAGGTCATGGTTTCGTTTTCAGGAGTTGGTGCACCTGATGAAAAATCTGTGCGCGTACACAAAATATCGTTAATGACAAAACGACGTTGCCAGTTTCTTCGTTTGCATCAAAGTAAAAGTATCAAAGATATGCCACATTTTGTTAGTTCGAATCGATCGGCGGTTTTGGGGCGAAGTATCGATAGGAAATCGCCTATTTTTCCGTTCTTCATCGTCCAGAAGAAGTTTCCCGTCGATATGAGAAATTCGTGCAAGTGTCATTTTTTCCTTTCACGACTTTTGGCGTGAGTACGAACGGCAAATTTGAATTGGACCAAAAATCGATTTATAAGCATAAATAAAGCGAAAGTAAGCAGTAGACGACCTTTTTACACTTGATAACGAAGTTTTTTAGGTATCTGGCAGTTTAGAAATATTTCAAACGAAATTCCGATCCCCCAGAAGTTTGGTTAGTTTCGGTATCGTTTTTAGTGCTCAAAATTTATTTGGAATGTGTAAATGGACAAAAAAGGCTTCCTTATACGATCTTCTAACGAAAGCGACCGGAAAATATGGTTCAGATTTTCGAGGAATTATGAGGAAAGAACTTGCCGAATGAAATTGCACGATTTTCGTAAGTAAACGGGTTCTGGATGGCCATTATCGGTCTCTAAATGATTACTGTTGATCGTTTTTACGTTTCAGAAAAAAAACACGTCGAAAAAGCTAAAAAAAAAAAGAAGAAATATGACTATATTGCATTCAACGGTAGGTGAATTCAGATTCCGATGAATTGAAATGTGTCACTGGAGCTTTCATTCCTTTGCCGAAAGTAGAATTAGGCTATATTGAACCAGAATACATCGGTTTTTTCCATATTCCAGGAGTTTGTGTCTTATTTTAGAACAGGTAAATGATAAATGTGAAGCATATGTTTGACCTATTCCATTTTATTTGTACAAACCTACTGTGGTTGTAATGTATAAATATTTTTCAAACTAATAAATTACTATACAGTCAGAATATTTTACTCCTTGTTCATAAGATCAAATAAACGAAATGTCGTCAAGTCTTGAACTTTCAGTTCAAGAAGATAATAAACATTAAATCTTCACAAGCATGCATATGAAAATTATGTGAAAGCAATGCAATTTTTTTCCATGGCGAAAAATAATATATTTCAACAGTGATCTCTTGTACTTTTCATGCAAATAACTAGAAAAGGAATCCTTTCTATCAATTCATATGTATAACCGTTAATTATTTTCGTCCATCACATCTTTTTCAATTCATTCACATTTCGAGAAATACGCGAAGAATGTAGGAAGGGCAACATAGTGTTGACTTGGAACATAAAAATATTTTAAAAAACGTCATAACTTCGATATAGAGTGGAATGTGTCAAATTTCCAAGGCCAGAGTTGTGATTTTATAATTTCTGAATGGAGTATACGCATATATATTCGATATCAGGAAAGAATAACCAATCGAAATATGAAAGAATATACAGGGTGTCCCATTTGAAAAAATGTAGTTGCATTCAATATGTTGTTCACCCTATATAAAATCCAATTGACGTAATCGTTTAAAAAAAATTATTTGATTTCGTAAAATTTTTGTATGAACTATTTTTATGTACCTATCTGTTTTTGTAACAGAGTTAGAGGGGGGTAAATTTATAGTGAAGAACCCGGTACTTCCTAAACAACATAACCTATTCTAGACAAAAAATAGCGCGACGATCGTGAAATATTGCGGATCCTTCCGGAACTAGAACGAATACTACAATCAAGAGATCTACAATTTTTAGTAAGGAGTCGTTACACCAGGGTTTCCTTGCATCTAGGATGAACACCAATGGCAGCATGTGACATTTCCGTCATTCTAATTAGGTCAGCAATGACGTGTTTAAAACATATCGTCCCTACAATGAAAAACCCTTTATAATAAATAAGTATTAGCTTCGCGCAACGTCAAAACTGTCTATGCATACCCCAATTTCCTCTTTTCCAATCATCCTTTCAATTAAATAAGATAAGAGTATCATTCTCCTTTTGAAATAATTCCTCAGTCACCTCTCGAAGAATGACGATGTTATCATTTTATTAGATTGTTGTGGTCCAGTTGTTCGGATGTAGTTCTTTTATTAAGTTCTTCATCTGTGCTCGAGTTTGTGGTGTCGTTTATCTGGTTTGGGCAATCGCAACGAATTATAGGCGCTATTTAAGCGGTTGGCATGTGGTCCAGATTGTTACCTGTGTAATCAATCATGCTTGTTTTGGTGCTATAGGTTCGGGTATCTTCAATCTTGGAGTGATTTGGAATTGCGGGGTGGTTTTATATCTGATTTCAACGTAGTTGTGTCGATGGGGGAGTTATCCTTGTGTTATTAGGATTTTGAGGGACTGTATTGATTTTTTTTATTCAAATTCATGAAGCAGTTAATTGTCTCCGCTGGCTCTGTTTTCTTTTTTACTCAAGAAGCTGACGATTGTCTTCGCTGTAGGGTTGTAAGTCTCTAATCTTCAACTTTGATTCGGCTCAAAGGACCAATGTTATTTCTTTGCAGAAATAGCAAGTAGGTAAGTGACAAAGTTGAATCCACATGTGGATTCAACTTTGTCATATTTTGTGATAAATTTTAAGAATGTCCAGTTGTGAAAAGCGTCCACATTTCCACCCCTAAAACCACCTACCACCCATCTCTACCCGCGCTATCCGTTCCTACGCTCTCATCTCACGTAACAGACCATCGAGCGATCCAAACAACTGATAACATCTATACCAGATCGAAGATAGCCGCGATAGGGCCCCCAGGGCACGCTTGATCCCCGATTTCGGCCGTGGTGGGGCCTACCACCGCGACCTGCGGCTCGGTCCGAAATCGCCGACCAATCCGCGCTCATTCAGGTGTCAGTAGCGCGACCGAAAGCGAGTGAGGTGAACCGAACATAACCTAGTCAGCGTTTCGGCCGACAGCGCGAACTTCTGTGACTCCTCCGCGGACCGTGCATCGAGAGTGTCAGTCGCGCATAGAGAGACGCGAGAATTCCAGAGTTTTGCCGACGGTTGTATTCTATGGATTTTGGTTTGAGTGCGAGGTGGTTTTCTGTGGATTATTCGATTTGATCTGATTTTTTGGAAGTGAGTTTTGATTTTTGGATGTGTTATGAGGAGGAAATGTTATTGGTGAGTTTTTGAGAGAGCGCTCCGTGGATTTATTGAAATCATTTTCCTAATGTGTGTTAGGAATTGCTTATATTAGGCATTGTTCCCTTCGGCCTCTTCTATTTTTCGGTTTATGGTTCATAACTTCTTCTTTATACCACTGTATTATTCCTACGAACTATTCAGATGTAGATAATTGACAAATTCTTGGGAATTGTTTGAAATCGACTAAAATTTTATATCTTGTACGTCAAAATCTGAGGAATGAAGGTGCTTTAGTCTATTTAATCTATTTATCAATGACAATATTCGAAAAGAAGGATAAAATTGGTATCAAACTGTCCGAAAATGGTGAGTTACTGACTTAACCCACCGTTGATATCTCCATGTACCGAATTTTAACGCGCTTGTCCTCAGTATATGGAGCGTTATTGTCGTGTTCAAATGTGTCTTATTTTCGTATTTTAGGTTGGAGTCGGTGATGAAGAATTAGTCGTAAAATTCAATTTTGTCCGTTCGTAAATACGATATTTTTCGTCTTGAAATCTACAGTCTGTTTTTGAGGATGAAATGCGCCATAAATGAGTTCGTAAATGGGCAAAATCGGCCCACTTGTTTTGGAGTTATTTCATTTTGAAATTTTGTGTTCCCAATATTTCAAAAACTACAAATCTGATCGAGTTTAAATTTGGTAATGAGCTGTAAAATGACGACTGTTTCGTTGATTAAAAAATTTCATGAGAAACTTGAGAAAAATTCGATATCTTAGCCCAATTTGGCTGTAGTATCTCGTGTACCTACATTTATGAATTGGATTAAAATCGTGTCATTAGGAAATCGGTAAATTTTTCAACTTCAGTATTTAGTTTAGTAGGTACCAACCTCGGTACCAACCTGAATGAAAAACAGCTCTGATAGCTTCGAATTTGAAGGAACGCTCAAAAGCTACAACTTGAGGTTATTGATTTCAATTTTTAATTTACCTACTTTTCTTTTTGCCTTCAATGTGAAATCAGTTTTACCATATTGTAATTGAATTGATAAATCAATTATTCATTCACATTTGAACCATAGTCTTCCTCATTTTAATCATTTTCAACTAATCAAGCAGGTACCTATATAGATCTTTCGACTGCTTCAAAAAACACCTATTTTTTCACAGTACCTATCGTGAAACGACGTTTGGCAGTGAAGTATATAGGTATTCCCGTATAATTATCATAAATACATAATATTTTAATGAAACATGAAATTTATGAGAAGATTGACAGGCAGCTAAGCTATCAATATGAAATATTGCACAGATATTGATTTTGATTTATCCCATTCTGGAAATGTAAATCTAATTTTAGCACCATTCTAAAACATAAATCCATAATCGATATGATATTATCTCGAAACCACACTGGACGAAATCGTTTATAATTCGAAAACATGAGAATCCATTTCATATGCATGAATTTATAATGGATGTGATTTGAATATTGTTATTAATTATATCTTAACAATACTTCGGAGATATGCATAGGTAACTGTTTCTACGATAATTTTAGCTACATATTATCTTGAGAACTAGGAAATATTCTTTTGGAAAGTTTCGTTTGCAACTTGTCACTGACTCGGATTTAGAAAAAATAATCTAGCAATTTTGCTAATTTTTTCAAGCAAGTTTTTTAAGTATAACACATCGTGGTGTAAAAAAAATATGGTCCCCTGTGAGCCAAATTACGGAAAAATTCCCATTTCATTGAGATTTCCAAATGGTATAACTCATAGCATCACAGCATTTACTACAGAATAAATTTGTATCACAATGAATCAAGAGCATTTTTCTCAATAACAAAGATGCTAAAATTCACTGCAATACTTGGAATTAACATTAAAACATTGTTCTCATAACTGTGGAAATGAATAATAAGAGAGCGAGACCAAATATCAAATTCAAAAAGTGTTCAAAACGACTTCAAATTGTGTTACTGAAATCAGCGGTCTCTGAAGCAAGATTTCAGTGCCTTGACTCTGAAAAAACTCAATAAAGATCCGTTGATGAATTTTGTTAAACGATGAGACCCATCTGATCATTTATTTAAAAAAAATGGCATTTTTCTTTGAATATCAGAATATCACCTCTCATTGGAAAACCCTTTATTATCTTATACAAACAAATCAGAACTCATTTAGAGTAAGAGAAATAAATACAAAGCGCAATCTAATGTAAACAATTGGCACATCGGCAATATCGCTATAATGGTTGCGAAATACAAAGATTTAAGGGTCCCTGAAAAAAGGGAGTCAAAAACGATTAATTTTCTTTTGGCTGATGAAGGGATGTATGAGTAAGTATATAGAGATAAAAATAATAAAAAAAAATAATTTATAAGTATTGAATGAATGAAAAGGATATTCCCCATCTTTTTTGGTTATTTTGTAACAGTTTCACCATCAAAACGAACAAATATTTTTGTGTTTTTTCTTTTCAGTATTGAAGTCTCTCATTTAGTTAATCAAATGTCTATTTCATTTTTCCTTCAGAATTTACCGTTTTTTCGTAAATAATATTACAACAATGAGTTGTTTTCGCGAAATTTATTTCCTTGAATTTTTCTATTCGAAATGATAAATATCCATTTTTATCAACGACAATCTATTAAGGTTTGTTTTAGCCGTCGATTAGTGAAAATTAATTGTTCCTTACAATTGTGGATTCTAACATGGAATTGAATTTCTTTTGAATGGCACGCCCCGCAGGTATCTCCTCCCCGATGACTGGTGCAGGAGAGAGAGAGTATTAAACAGCCAGTGTGAGATCTAGTTCAGGGTAGGATTTCTTGTTATAATCCCTGCGCCCCAACATTTGCTCTATTAATCTGAATAATCCAATAAATAAAAATTAATGCACTGCACTGCCATCTGGCGGTATACGTTTCTTATTTTGAAGGCTAAAGACTCTTAAGGTTCTCTAGTTTTGTGACCGATTTTCTCGTGAATTTTCATTTCACGTTTGGAAGACCTACATCCTCAAATCGTTCCCAAAGAATACAATATCGTCTAAAATCCTGTACCTTAAGAAACGCATCTCTACCACTCTCCTTCAAATCGGCCATCGCCGATAATGATCCACAAGCGACCGTGGTCGTTCCGGGGACCTTGAACTCCATCCGAAAATACCCAAAAATCCAGAATAACCACTTTCCTTATTTGTATACGTTGCGAGAGTCGTTATCTGGTCCGCAGTGATTTCCTGTACGCGAAGCGACCTCCTGCCGCCAAAAAAACACCTGCTGGTACCGGGAGAACCGGGAAGAATTCGAGCCGAAATGCGAAGACCAAAGGGTATCCGGCTCGAAGGACCAGTTTGGAAGTGTTAATGAGTACCAGCGCCTGTATAACTGCGGTACGCATTTATTTTAATGACGAGGTCCGAGTGGTAATTATCTCGATTGTCATACGCTGATTGATGTTTCGTTAAGATTGAGATTAAAATTGAGGGTATCTGATGCTCTGCGGCCTTATGATTATTCGCTAAAGTCCGACCATATCCTTTACACATTGAATTTAAATATACCTAGAGGGACAACGTCATTGAACGAATTGAAGCCGCCTTTAGTAGTTCCTTCTTGCGTTCATAGTGGCGAAGTTGTGTTTCAGAGAATCGAAATTTTTCACCCTCGCATCTAGCGGTGAGTAGCTGAACTATAAGGCACTATTTCCTAAGCAGGTTGGGCACGAATACGTGATTTATTTGGACAAAATGACTTACTGGCAACAGGCAACTGTAGTGTTCTACTTATAGTTACAAAACTACTGACAAAGTTCACCAATGAAACGCTTGGTTCTTCTAGGAACATCAGCACAAGATTCGTGAGCCCAATGCAACCAATGCATGCATCGTAACCAGTCTTTTACAGGGCTAATCCTTGAGAAAACTGGTCTTTTCCCGATCTAAATCGGGAAAAGAAGGTCATAACAATAGACAGATGGACAGTCGTCTTCATCATCTCGAAAGTAGCTAGGACTATTTTCTTCTTCATTGTCTTCTTCAAATAATGCCTTTGTGACTTGTCTCCTTTTCTTTGGAGGAAGTATGGGCTCATTTTTTGATTTGATTGCCATCATATTAGGTGTAGAAGTTGAAACTAAGTACGTTTATCGAGTTTTCGGCTCACGTTTGCCTTGTCCACTTATGAATCGTCCTTTTGGGATTGGAGGAACCTCCTCATACGATCAGCAAAAGTAGGTTAAGATGCATTTCCTTTTTTAGCCGCAGATGAATATTTTGTTATGAATATGTTAAGACAAGACAAGTCCTGGCTCTTTGTTTGCTGATGGAGCCTGGGATGAATGGTCTCGGTATGTCCGATAGATACGGTTAATTCAGCTGAAATACCCATGTCATTTTGTCCGTTTACTGTATATGTCATTTTGTCCATAAAGCGTTATAAAACTAGAAATATATCGAATTAATGGAAGCATATTTAACATAAAAAAGCTTCGTGGATAAAATGACAAATAAGTAAAGTTCGAAATGAATGCAATATAAATGAAAAAAATGGTGAAAACTGGCCTTTTCCTCTGAAAATTTGGCGCAATGAAAAAAAAACTCGTGACCTATTGATTTCTCCAACTCAAGTTATGATGCCTTTGTCATTTTGTACGTATTTCCCCTACTGAAGGGAAATAAAAGTCCTACAGATTTTTGTGAATGAATAGCTAACAAAATGGACCAGACTGTCCCGGCCTATTATAATTCATTCCGTCACTTCACGGCCAAAATTTTAGCATCAATTCGTTCAAGGGCGTTGTTCCCCTAGGTATATTCAACTTAATGCTAATATTGAATACCTTACTACTAGAATCTTGCTGGGGTACTCAATAAGTATATACGAGGATGTATTGATATCTAGTTTGCCTAGACCAGTTCCATGCATATAAACGAAATATTGCGATACCATATCAAAGAACAATAACTTAATAGAAGTGTCAGTGTAGAGTTCGGCGTCAAAAAAGTAAACCAGAGTTACGCAATAAATTAAAAAAAAAAGATGTTCACCGAAATTGTAAAAATCGAAAAATTGGAGTATCGAGCCTCATCAAGTATCTGTATTTAGAAGGGGTAAAAAGGTAAGCAGATTTACGAAGATATGCTTTATACTCTGGTGATCAATGTCCTTCGTATGCGACCGTGAAAAATTGGACTGCAAGCTTCAAAAGAGGTAAATTTTCCATTGAAGATGATGACCGATCGGGAAGGCCAGTTTCAGTGTCAGTCCCCGAAAATATCGATGCAGTTCATGACATGATTTTATCAGACCGTCGAATTGGGCTAAAACGGATATCTAAAGCACTGAAGATTTCATACGAACGCGTTCATCATATAGTTCACGTTAATTTGGACATGAGAAAATTTCTGCAAAATGGATCCCCAAATGTTTGAATGTTGACCGAAAGCGTGCAAGGGTAGAAGCATCGCGTTCGATCTGTGCTCGATTTGAAAACGATGGAGACTTCTTAAACCGAATTGTTACTGTGGATGAGACTTGGGTACATTTGTACGATCCAGAAACAAAGCAACAATCGATGGAATGGCGACACTCTGGTTCTACAAGACCTAAGAAGTTTCGTGTCCAAAAATCTGCTGGAAAAGTTCTTGCATCAGTTTTTTGGGATTGCCATGGAGTAATCATGATTGAATTTTTGGATAAGGTCATAACAATAACTGGAGATCACTATTCGACATTACTGACCACTCTACGGGAAAAAATCAAAGAGAAAAGACGCGGAAAGCTATCCAAAGGTGTTTTGTTTTTACAGAACAATGCCCCAGTACACAAATCTCATGTTGCCATGCAAAAAATTCGTAATTTAGGGTTAGAATTACTAAACACCCCCCTTTTTCACCAGATTTGGCTCCGTCCGACTATCATCTCTTTCCTCAACTGAAAAAAAGTTTGAAAGGTCGTAAATTTTCTTCCAACGAGGAGGTAATAAAAGCTGTGGAGGACTGGTTTATGCAGAGCAAGAAGAAACATTTTTTTTAAAGCTCTAGAGACGTTGCAGGTTCGCTGTAATAAATGTATTCAATTAAGAGGAGAATATGTTTATTTGGTTCTATAGTAGGCTAAGAATTTTTCAATATATCCTTACAGGGTGGATGAAGTAGCGCTCTAAGCTCCTGATTTCACGTCAATTCTTTAGGTGACCTTTTTTTCAAAATCTAGAAATGATAGGTTGGTTCTGTTTTTGGATCCGGATTATTCCGGAAAATGAGCACGTGTCATTCGTTTTCTGCTACCTCCTACAGTTTTCGAGAATCCCTCATCAGACAATGAAAATTTCGTCCAACCTGTATACAATCTAGAGAATGGAAACTTGAAGGCGAGGAGAATCTAGTCTGCAGACATCCCTACGTGTCTAGACTTCTACGGCAGCGTTTAAAAGATACAAAACGCTCATCAACCGTGGCAATTAAAGCAGCAACCATTGACGGTAACATCGTTAATTACGAGGGATTACCTGTTAAACTCATTGCCCGGCAGTAAAGCCTTTCATTAAGTGCCATTTTCATCGCCCGTCGGTCGGATGGTACGCGCGAAAAAGTCAATTTAACGCAGACAAACAAATATGCGGTACTTTTATTGATGAAATGACTGCGCGAGAAAGTGTGCAAACACACTCGAAACATAATGAACGATGTTTAAGATACCGATATCTGGAGATAACGAACGAAAAGAGGATATTTGTGAGTGTTCTGTTCCGGTTTTGAGGTATTTGGGATGTACGCTTTTTATTTTACGTACAATCAATATTTGCTTTCTGGAAAATGGAACGTGAAAAAGTGATATTTACGTTGAGAAAAGATCTGAAGAGGAAGTGGATTTAGGGACCAGTTTTCGTTTTGGTGGATCAATGCCAAAAATGGATTCTTTCCATATCTACAAATACAATAATTCTGCACATATACAAGGAGGCCAAACGAAACCCACAGCGAGGCTTGAAAAGATTTTGAATGCTCTCACAATCCACCCAATTCCTAGAAAAAACTTCGAGAGAAACTCAAGTCCTCGTTCATATTCAGAACAAACTATTTCAATGTCTAGTTTCATTTCCAGAACAGCCAATATGTCACACAAAGATGCATAGAAAAGAAATCCCTGTTATATCCCATTCATCGAGAATTGTCAAACAGTGTTCTATACTTCATTCACTTTTATCACAGAAGCGTCACTCTATGTGATGACGCTTGTGCCATGCTAGGTAGTACATATGTCAAAATTAAATTTAAACTTCCCGATGGACCGCTGAAGTTTGTTTTTTTTTTGGTATGATTCAGATTGTTGATAAATCAAAAACTGAAAATCCTTTGTTATGTGAACCATTGACCATTCAAATCAAATTTGCCGCTCAAAAGTGACATATGTACTACCTAACAGAGAATGAAGGTCACGAAAATTTGCCCCTTGAAGATCAAAGTGCCGACGTTTACTGACGCTTCTGTGTAGTTAGGTATTCTGTGCTTTTATTGAGGCTCTATAAAGGGGAGTATACCAGAAACCGCTATTTTGGGTCCAACCATAGACTCGAAAATTACAGATCCCTTCGAGTGAAATGAAATCTGTGATCGAAAGAAATGAAATCTGTAATCGAATGAGCATATTTTCGAAATGAGAGATCTTGTGGTGACTTTTTTACGGCATGCTCACATGAGAAACATTGGAAATAGGTTCGTGGTGTTAGAATAATGCCGCGGCATCTAATAGTCAAACTTATAATAATTTATAGTTTATGTTGGTGTATCACCCCGATAGATGGCGATGAAAATGTTGCGAGTCCTGTAATTTTCGAGTCTATCAACCATAGAGCCATCTAGCATACCTATCTTTATAGTGCTCTACTTTTATTAAGTGTCCTGGTTGGCCAAGATGTAGATTTATCAAGTTTTTTCACTTGAAACTGACGCAGGTTGGCACCCATGAAATATCAGCAATGTCAAAATAATTCTCAGAGACGTTGCCATTGCTTATTTCTATTTACTCTTATTTAACTTTGTGAATGGAGTTAGTTCTTTTAAGGTGACACAGGTTTCGTAATACTACTACTTTTTCATACTGAAGTATTTCAAGTTGTGCAAAAAGGTATTTAAATGTCTTCTGTAGGCTTATTTCTTGAGAATTTTGAAAAGTGGAGATTTCCATAAATCAAAAATGCCTGTATATTTGACAAAATTTGCAATGTTTTCTTATTGTTGACCCCCCCCCCCCCCGAAAGAAAATCCTGGCTCGTGCCTATTTGTTATGTATCCATCTATAGCGCTTGAGTCGATTTGACAGACGATCTATGACATTCGTGCAAAGTTTCAACTTTTCTGTGATCTAATTAAGAATTTCATGATCTATTGATTGAATTTGTGATTACTGTATTTCTTTCCGTACGGAAACCTTGGAAATTGAATAATCAGGAACTTACACAAATTACGCAAGACCTTTTGTTCTTCGGAGAAAACGACTGTAAACAAACACCTAAAAAAAAGAAACAAAAAGAACACAAACAATCAAGAAAAAATAAAACTCAACTATCAAAATATGCAAAATTCGAAACTTCAGCAAACGGTATGACTTTTACCACAGAATACCTTACTACACAGAAGCGTCAGTAAGCGTCGGCACTTTGATCTTCAAGGGGCAAATTTTCGTGACCTTCATTCTCTGTTAGGTAGTATACTTCACTTTTGAGCGGCAAATTTGATTTGAATGGTCAATGGTTCACATAACAGAGGATTTTCAGTTTTTGATTTATCAACAATCTGAAAACAAACTTCAGCGGTCCATCGGGAAGTTTGAATTTAATTTTGACATATGTACTACCTAGCATGGCACAAGCGTCATCACATAGAGTGACGCTTCTGTGTAGTTAGGTATTCTGTGCTTTCACCAAGAAATAGAACGAATTCCCAATACCGGCATCTATCGGCGAAAATTGAAGTAGAATTATGACTTTATTTGGACCATTTCCGCCATAGAACTATGTGATTTCCGCCGAAAAAATGTCAGAGTGCCACACCAGGTATTCTATGCATCTGTCGTTACACCAAGATGCATAGAACAGCGACTCTAGCGTCATCATCCTTTAAAAACTGAAATGGGACATTATTTGACAATTCTAGTTCTGATATTCTATGCTTCTCGGTAGCAACCCACGTATCTCTATGTTTCAAACCCGTGAATCAATTTTCAGTGAACCGTGATGCGTGCTACGTTCCGAACGCGTTTCCTCGCCGAATACGACCTCGAAAAAACGACAGACCGCTTCATAATATAATCGCAATATCCAATTTTCTTCTCGCCGAACTGCTCGTTTTCGGCAACGCGATCGTTTAATTCTCTATTTCTCTCGACGCTCGTCCCCTTGACGGATTTCTTGTTTGCGAACGAGGCGTGCTCGTTTATGAACGAATATGTGTGTTCCTATAATCGCATGAACTTTCTAATTGGTAGGTTAAGAAAGCGATCGCCCCGCGGTCATACGATCCGACGGAATCGCTCGTACATCTGGGCGATCGAAAAACGCGGCCGAAAATTTACGAATCGGCCGTGGAAATTTAATTACACGCCAG
This sequence comes from Adalia bipunctata, assembly GCA_910592335.1. Lineage (NCBI taxonomy): Eukaryota > Metazoa > Arthropoda > Insecta > Coleoptera > Coccinellidae > Adalia > Adalia bipunctata. Next base: position 8,756,397 of record OU342948.1, on the reverse strand, counting down.
CACATGAGACGACTACCTCGATTTATGGCCATGCGAAAAGTTTTAATTGTGGTTAAACTTGCACACATAAATTCTTTTATTTTCGATGTGCTAATGCGGGAGACTTTTTAAGACGGTGTCATTCCAAAGATGAAATTGTAGGTCAACGAAGTGAGACCCCCTTTAGGGCTACAAGCCGTGAAACAACGTGGCAACGTCGTATTTCATTTTCAGAAAACCTTTCTGTGTTATGGGAATATGCAGATACAAGTGTATCAAGGAAACTGGATTTGGAAGGGATTTTTCAGGGCTAGATCATTCTGAAAAGTCGATTACCAGTAGCAACCAACATAAGCAAAATTCGACATGTACAGTTCGCAGAAAGCCTTAACTTCGACATTTCCACTGAAGGCGAAACGCGGCATCCACCGTCGGACTAGAACCCGGGGCCCGGTTTCATCTCTCGATCTAACTGTACCGTCCTCATTAATGTTGTGGCAATTCGTCAAAACAAACGACGCGAGGTCGGTTCATCATCGTGGCGGTTACCCATGAATGGCCGGTTTATGAATGGGACGACTTACTCCGCGTTCGTTTCGAGATTATAACTGAACCCAGATCGGATGAACAGGAAACGGACGCATCTGATGGAATCTCGTCCGACTGGTCGGTGACCAGTGGCGACGGCAGAGGCGCGGGAAAGGGTCACTATGAAAATTTCGGTTTTAATACAACTTTCGGTCGTTTATTGAAGTTCTACCTGATGCTTAGATAATTTTAGGACTGAAAGAACCTATTTTCGAAATTGCTTGAAGTTTTCTGAGATAATTCGAGTATGCCGTAATAGCATCTTATTTAACGAGCATATTATGACTGCTATTTTTCACACGAGCAAGGTTTTCCAGGCGAGACGAAGTCTAATAATATGCAAGTAGAATATTCAACTTTGTCCACGACTCATTTTTGAAATAATCACAAATTCCAATCCCACGAACAAATAGCCGAAGTTTCTATTAGAAATGACATTTCAGTGCATTCTCTGCTGAGAAAATTTGCCTTTTATATAAATATTCTTCTGTTTTCAGATTGAAGTTTCATGAATCATAAATCACAAAGGATTTATGCAGCTCATTAATCTCAAGATATTTATAGATGTCATTAAGCTTGACGAAAAAAATGTATTATAAAAATTCATTCAATAGTCGTAGATGAATTTGTTACTGCGCATATTTTCAATCGTCAACATTGATCAAAGGAATGTTTATGATATAAGTATAAGCCCTCAACTAAATCAAAGTTCTTAGCCTGAATCAGCAGCAACTACCTATACCTATCTGCCCCTTTCAAAATTGCTCATTGCCCTCACAGAATGATTTATAATTTCTATTCTTTTCAAGATACACTTCTAGATCAGCCTCTTCTTTTTTTTTTGGACGCTTGCATTAAAAATTAGATGAATACTCAATGATAGTATATACTCCTTTCATTTCTATAAAGTATCCCGGTTTGCCATAACTTTCTGACACATTTCACCGTGTATATTTTGAAAATATTAGGTTATGGTCATCATGTTGTCAGATAAATACGCAGCGTTGCCCTCTCTACATATACAGGGTCTTTCACGAGGAACCTCACCCATATTTATACGGGAAACTACTGAACGTATTTTCATGAAATTCAGCACTTATAAGTATTTCACGATGCTGATGAAATCTGAAATATTTTCAAGGCATGAGCACCTCCGGTTTTTCCGGAAATGACGTCAACTTCCGTTTTTCAAATTAGATCACCATTTTTTTATTGCAGAAATAGATTCCTTAGAAAATTTCAAGTTATTTTGATGTAACATTCTTCAGTTTTGGTTGGAAAATTCTCTCTGAGCGGGAAAATTCTAAAAAAAAAATCGAAAATAGAGCTCCGCTGAAACAAGAATAACTTCGAGGTTTTTGGATGGAAAATTTTCATTTTTGGGATTTTTCAAGATGTAAGATTGATGTATCCACTTTAAAAATCGAAATCGCGATTCATGATACAGGGGGTGAAAAAATCGCTTTCAAAGTTAGGGATGACAAAATCGTGAAAAATCAATTTTCTCAAATTAGAACCCCATTTTTTTATGGCAGATATTGAATCTACGTTAAAAAATAATGTGAGTGTATGCATCACACCCTTGCCCTAAAATGGATATTTTCTGAGTTAATATCCACTTTAGGGCAAGGGTGTGATGCATACACTCACATTATTATATTATAAGTGCTGAATTTCATGAAAATACGTTCAGTAGTTTCCCGTATAAATATGGGTGAGGTTCCTCGTGAAAGACCCTGTATAGAGGTCGTAGTAATTACGTATTTATCAAAATGTTCATTTATCTAGGTACTCCCATAGAATAATATACCGTTTATTCAACTGATTTTGTAACAGTATCTATCTATGAACCAATAGCATGAGCTATGATAACTCACCCCCATAACTCACTCTAATAAATATTTCGTATGAGAAGCACTCACTTTAATACAAATAGGAAAAATGAAATTGCTTACGAAATGAATAAAAAAAGTAGGATAGATCGGGAACTCTATTTCAGACATCAAGGTAACGGTCTCGCCATTCATTTCTACATTTCCTCTGGTCTGAATGTCCAAAAATTGCATTTGGAAAACGTGAAAATTTGACGTTTTCTACGCGATTCGATTCTCGACAACCACAGATATTGAAACCTGTGTCACATTGGCAACGTCTCTGAAATTATTTTGACTTTTCACGAGTGCCAACCTGCGTCAGTTTTGAGTGAGAAAAACTTGATTAACCTAAATCTTGGCCAATCGGGATACTTTATAATAGTGAATAGAGTATAGTTAGTTCAATTAATTTCGAGAATAGCCGAATTGAAATGTCTACACTTCAAAGTCTACAACAGTTGTTTTATTCATTGAAAATTTCGGGAATTCGCTTTATTTTCATGCCAGCAAATCCATCAAACTAATAAACTGCTCCAAAAAAAAGGATATTCCCTGAATTCACTATTAGATGGAACATATTTTTCTCGAATATTTTTTTTTAAATCAATAAACAGATATTTTGCATGTTGAATTTTCTTCCTGTTTCGAATATTAAAGTGTGAGATTATTTGCCAGTAATACCCGTTGCCTTCTTATTGCAGTCATGCAGTCTGTGTATTGTTTAAACTGATGAAATAAATATATTAATCGTTTTGAAACTGGCGCATTCACCATTTTGTAAACGGTTATCCATAACAATTGATCTAATATAGTCCATCCAAGAATGATTGACATCTCGGGGGGCTTTGGAAAATCGAAATTATGTTGTTAATGCACATTCAGTAATATTTTGAGTTGCAGAATCAGGTTGGTGTTGGAAATAACACTGACATTTTGTTCTGTTATTAATGTTTCGAACAAATTTGGCAAAAAATTGAGCAAGTGAAATAAATATCTTTGAAATGAGGCTCTTGAAGAGTGAACAGCTAAAAAATGGAAAGCCTGCACAGAGCACGTAGAAAAAGAAATGAGAGAAGATTAGTCAAAATATAAGGAATGTTATGATACCTATATTGCTGACAAAACCTTTCATTATGAACATGACGAGTTCTGCCCAGATGAGGAAAAATAACATGTTGTGGTTGTTGAAACATAATAATAGGAATATTTATATTTTTCATATTTCATATTTTACACCTTCATTGTTCACAAATATTGAAAGTTACAATGTCATGACAAAATTCTTCCTAATATCAGAGTTGTCTCTGATAATATTAAATAGATCCATTGGTTAAGTTTTGTTTCTGTCTTGATATCTATTACAAATTTCCCAATCCATTCACAGTGCAGTAACACGCTTCAAATTATCAACTAGATTTTTTCGGTTTAGCGAATATTCATATTGAACATTGAAAAGGACCGTGCTATTTAATCACCCACGATATTTTTCGTTATCAAACCAGAATTTCCAGGCTGTATGCTCCTATAATTGATCGTAAGATCGAAAATGTATCAATACAAGATGAAAATAATATACTGCTGGTATACAGATTCACACGCTGGTAATCGTATGTGAAAATTGGGAACATTTTCAGGTTCAAAGTTCCTTACTTCAAAAAAATATCGTTCAATTTTTAGGTTATTTCTATATCTATGATGAAAGCACAGAAAATTTTTAGTTACTTTTTTGTATATAACTAGGAATAAAGCTGCGACTGGACTTTCAAGGCCTGTTCTGATGTCAATCATTCTTGGATGGACTATAAATAAATTTTCAAATCACAATTATTATCAAATCACTTTAATATTGGAGCTTTTGAGCTCTTGTTCGAATCCGTAGCCAGGGGTGTCTACTATTCAGGCACTGAATTCGCCCAACGCTGTTTAAAATGGAAATCCTAATGTTTTAATTTTTTAAATTTTTTAAATAACTGGATCTTCATGAAATTTTGTATACGTGGTGATACACGAAAGACATGGTCTAAGGCTCTTTATTTCTGAGAAAAGTAAAGGGTGATATCGATTAGAGCTGTATATTTGGTTAGCCATGACTACCCAACTTTTGAACAAATAATTTCCAATTTGGTCACGAATCATACCTATTTTTATTCAGTTCATCTACGTCTCTGGACTATTTGCTCTGGACATATTCATCCCACACGACCGTAAGGTCGAGAAAGAAGCAAACAAACTCGTTTCGTCTATATTGATTTTTTTTTCACGCTGACTTATCTCGTCAATTATTCCAATGGCCTATTGGGTCTCTAAATTTCTAGATAACCTCTAAAAGCGACACGTAGAGGTGGGAACATATCTCTGCTCGAACATTTACGTTGAGAGGATGAAAGAATAGTTTTGTAAGGCGTCTGAATATTGAACACTCGAGGTAACGAAGAGGTGTTGACATCCTATTAGGATGATACTTCAAGATAGTTCCAGATTAGAGTGATCTAGGGAGTTTTCAGGGGGAAACAAATTGGACACATTTGAATGTAAAGATGAGTCGTTGGATATGTTGTTGAAGGACAATATGGTCAAGTTTGGTATCAAAATATAGGTTTTCGAATACGCTGAACTCAATAAAAATATTTCAAGGCGCTATCTGCAATAGTTTAGATTTTGAACTGCGAAATGGCATTTTTCCAAAAAAATCGAAATTTCAAATCGTCATAGCTTCCACTCCTGTGACCGGTTCCACTTTTTGTTCGTTCTATATTATAACCAACCGGTAACTCTGTGGTCCGGCCCGGGGAATCTGTCGAAAAAGTGGGTCCAGAAGAATCTTAAAATCGCAGCGAAGCTGCGATACAGGAGAGAAATTTTTACACGGTCGGAAAGAGGAATGATCGATTCGTACGTGGGCGAAATTTCGATCCTCTAGGCGAGGTAGAAGTATTTTAAAAAAATTCGCGAAAATCGCGAAAAAATTCGGCAAAAAGGGCAATTTTAAACTCGATAAAACTTTTTTCGCAGATATCCTGGCCGTGATGTGAATATACGGATCGAAAGAGAAAGAGTCAACGCAAAATAGCTTGGTATTAATATTTCCCATAATTTTCCCATTTCTTCAGGAAAACTGATCAAAGTTTGACATTTCTCCTATAAAATCGCCCGATCTGCAGAGATCACAGAGAACTATTTGACATCTGACAACTGCGCTCAGATTCCGCGACCGGAGGCCTACCGATAAGGATAACTGTTTAAAAGGTAAATCTGCTGGCCCATACTAGTACTAGTACAAATCAGTATTGCCCCAAGTATCTATAGGCCGAATAAAATCGATTTCGAAAATGTCAACTTTTTGGGTGAAAAATACGTAAGGGGTAAGACCTCCCAAAAACACCATATTCGTCATCAACACGGAATCCCTGGGAAATCTAAAGGTGTTATTCGATCGTAAAGGTCTTCATCCCATTCGAATCTATCAGAATACTCATTTTGCTGATCCATAACACCAAAACTCTGCATGCTCTAATCTAAGCGTGTGAACAAAACTCGAAAATGAAAAATGGAAAACATAAAACTAAAAAAATCTGGTTAAAAATGACAATATGGTCATGTTTGGTATCAAAATATAGGTCTTCGAGGACGCTAAATTCAATAAAAAATATTTCTAGGCGCTATCTGGAATAGTTTAGATTTTGACCTGCGAAATGGCATTTTTTCAAAAAATCGAAATTTCAAATAGTCATAGCTCCCGTTCCTGTGGTCGGATCCATTTTTTTTTGTACATTGTTAATCAGCATTGTCCAAAGTATCTCTTGGCCTAATGAAATCGATTTATAAAATGTCAACTTTTTGGGTGAAAAATACGTGGGGGTTAGACCCCCCAAAAACACCATATTCGTCATCAACACGGAATCCCTGGGAAATTTAAAGGTGTTATTTCATCGTTAAGGTCTTCATCCCATTCGAATCTATCAGAATACCCATTTTGCTGATCTATAGCACCAAAACACTGCTTGCTCTAATCTAAGCGTGTGAACAAAACTCGAAAATGAAAAATGGAAAACATAAAACTAAAAAAATCTGGTTAAAAAAGGGACAATATGGCCAAGTTTGGTATCAAAATATAGGTTTTCGAGGACGCTGAATTCAATAAAAAATATTTCAAGGCGCTAACTGAAATAGTTTAGATTTTGACCTGCGAAATGGCTTTTTTTTTCAAATTCGAAATTTCAAATGGTCAAAGCTTCCGTTCTTGTGGTCGGATCCACTTTTTGTTTGTATGTATATTGTTAATCAGCATTGTCCGTAGTATTTGTAGGCCTAATAAAATCGATTTCGAAAATGTCAACTTTTTGGGTGAAAAATGCCAAAGGGGTAAGACCCCCAAAAACTCCATATTCGTCATCAACACGGAATCCCTGGGAAATCTAAAGGTGTTGATTGATCGTTAAGGTCTTCATCCCATTCGATTCATTCGAATCTATCAGAATTCCCATTTTGCTGATCTATAGCACCAAAACTCTGCATGCTCTTAGCGTGTGAACAAAACTCGAAAATGAAAAATGGAAAACATAAAACTAAATAAAATCTGGTTGAAAAAGGACAATATGGTCGAGTTTGGTATCGAATTATAGGTTTTCGAGGACGCTAAATTCAATAAAAAATATTTCAATGCGCTATCTGGAATAGTTTAGATTTTGACCAGCGAAAAGGCATTTTTTCAAAAAATCGAAATGGCCTCCATACCCATATTCGCCAGTATCTTATATCGATACAGTTCGAATTCTTCTGTTATTCTCGTCGATAGCTATCTATAGTAACTTTCTGAATACCTATGCTAAAGCCACATAGAACCCCTTCAGTCTTCATAAAAAACGCACCAACCCACGGATCAAGCCGCGGTTCGCTCTCTCGACTCGACGCCAAAACAACAAAGAAAAGCTGAGCGTGCGCCCAATTAAGATAAAAGCTTTCACGCTTCACAATTCCAGAATATCGTCCAGTCATGCCTGGATATTGTGTTTCATGTCGATGAAAAATCAGAGAACAGGAATCAATTAAATCTAATTATAAGATGATGAATATCCAGCCGCGACACGAGATGCCCCACAGGGGGCAGCACCTCCCGCCGCATTGTATGGTAATTAGAACTAGATGAAAGTGGAATGGTGCCCTGCTGCTTATTTTTTTCTTCGTGAACAGTTTTTTTTTTTAGATTGACGGATGGTCGATTAGGGTGTTGCTGTTCTATAATGAAACACGGACATTGTTGGTTCGATCAAACCTTTTTAAGGATATACTGGTACTTCTGATAGGAGGGGAAGGTTTAGAAAGAGATGGAAATCTTCTGAGGGGTTCAAATATGGCGAATCAGGTGGACATTCCAATAATTCGTAGTGTAAATCTTGTCAAAGTAAAGGGTGATTTTCTAAGAGCTATAGGGAATTAAAAAAACACATAAAATTCAGAAAAATGCATGAAATCTTCATTTGAATGGATAGTACTTATCTTTGTGCTGTTGTTGAGCATTTCTTTCGGCATATAGCGACTTTTAAGGAAAAACTAGGATAATCCGGCAACTCTGTATCATATTCCAACCATTCATTCGTTGATGAAACCAGGGCAAGAAAATACCGTAAATCTACAACGCCCATAGAATTAAAAATGGTCAAAACTGCTTCAACCTTCCACTGAATCCACGAGCGTTGTTGATCTATGTGAGACATCTGAGATACGAGAGCCTCAGATGAATATGGAGCTAATTCTAATTATTTATTGGCCATTAACGTCATAGAATATTTACTGGACAGTATAGCGCGAACTAACTTCGCATCGTTTTCAGCTATTATTTTGCGACTTATATTTAGCAGTATTTACGACTTGAAATACCGCGCTGTCTAGAAGCATAGAAGGCCATGATAACCTGATATTATTTTTCGATTTCAACAGTTGATGTACGCCTCTTCTGCGATGTCGAGGTTGAGTAGATATGCGCATTCTGGAACACAGCTTCTGCTGAACAGCATTTAAACGAACGGATCAAACTGAACAATAATTCATATGTTTAATGGATAGGTATTCTATGTGCTTATCAGTGCCAATACCAGGTATTCTATGCATTTATTTACATGTCAAAAATTCCATCAAAACTTCGATGACTAAACACATGGTGAATGCACTGATTAGATTCTGTTTCGACCAAATTGAGAATATTGGCAGGATTTCGTTTTTTCCACTTCAGGTGGCGCTATTCACAATTTATGACAGATTGTTATGAATTATTTCAAATATTCGAATTTATTCTGGTGAACATGTTGTGTCAATAGCCGATAATTTTGTCAAGCAATAATTTGGGAATACATAATATATTCTCGCCTTTTTAATTCATATTATAGAATGGAGGAAAAGTATAAGACTTTCACCATAGAAAAATGTCATTCTGTGGTCATGTCATTTGGCAGATCAGCTGTTGATTAATCAATCAAATCGATCAAGGAAAAAAAGACCGTAATGACGTTGTATGACATTGCGGCGCCGCCACGAAACATTGCTGATATTCTCGATTTGGTCGAACGTCATTCCATTCAAAATTTGACGAGTGCTTACACCATTATTCTAGGCATCTTCATAGTATTTCTGTGTGACAGGTCATATCTATGGACCTATGGCAACATGGAAATCTCGCTGTTCCTCCAACTGAGATGTTTAGCCATTATTTGCGAAATAAATAAATTATTTTAAGCTGAGCAGCAAGGCTAATAGCATTGTTACTACAAGTTCTTTGCTGATTTTCATCAGTTATTCCGAATATTCGATTTTATTCTGGTGAAAGCGTTGTGTTAATAGTCGGTAGTTCTTCCAAGAAATAATTTGTGTTTGTATTTTTGATATTCTGATGAAAAGCAGAACAAATACTCAAATTTTCGATCGACAAGAAAGTCTCAAAACAAAATCTAATCAGTGCCAAATCAGGTTTTCTATGCATTTATGATACGGATTGAAAATGTAGTGGGTAGCGAACAATAAATGAAATAAATAAATTTTCGAATGAGCAAAGGCATTATTAACGAATTTTTCACGACTTAATGCCTATTGGACGACGGTACTCCGCTTCACTTTGGGGTGGCGCCCTCTGCTGAGCACTTCCTCAATCGCTGGCGGCTTGTGTAGATTGCTACACATGCTGTTGACAGTGAGTCGCCTCAAATAAATAGCAAATGATGCTTAGTGAACAAATTGGTGTTTGATAAGTTGGATGGCCTTTCTAATGAAAAATACATGGTGAATCTTGAAAATTTCAATCCCCAAGATCTGCATTCTTGAAAATTGTTAACCCTTAACTTCTACACTGTTAATAAGTTCTTTTTCTTCCAGACCAGTGACCTGGACACGTTCCTGCCCAAATCGGAATGGGAGCAACATCTGGAGGAGGAGCTGGAGAAGCCCAGACGGGAGGCCGTGCCCCAAATCGAGGACTTCTTCGACCAGCATCCTCACAGAAACCACCAGCCTCACCCCATGAGCTACGTGTCCATGAGATCCTTGCCGGGCACCGAAGATGACGTGTTTCTTCGCCCTCCGCTGTGGGAGGACATAGCCAGCAGCATACAGAACATAGACCCGGAGAACGCGAACATGCTGGGGGTGGGGCAGGGGCAGGTCAAGCTGGAGGCGGTGGACGATATGAACAACTGCGTGCCCACCCCCTCACCGCTGTTGTCGCCTCTGGAGATAAAAACGGAAAAGGTAGGATATGTGATTAGTCCCCTCTCAAAAAATGTAAGAAAAAATAATGAAAATGGGATTTATAGATCTTCAAAATGTCACCATTTGGTTCTCGTTCCTTGAACCATCTTCTAAATCTCATATTCCGTTTCAGATCATGCATCCATCCCCCACTCTACACCTGCTGAGCGACTCAACCTCCCCCTACACCCACCACCAGAATTCCATGAGCCCCCAGTACCAGCAGCAGACTCCCCTCCATCTCCCACCCGCGCTTCACAACAACGATAACAACAACCACCCTCAGTACAAGTACAACAACAATAACAACATAAGCGCGCCGTCCCCTCCCACAAACGCCCTCTATCCCCCCATATCCAGGCTGATGTACGTGCCTCCCCTAACCCCTCCCAGTTCCGAGCCGGGATCCCCTGGAGGAGCGTTGCCACGACGCACCCCTCCGCCGCCGTATCCTGTGCCTTGTCAGGGGAGTACGGGCGGGCCGATATCGAGGATAGGTGGGACGGGGGTGAAGTACAATAGGAGAAATAACCCCGAACTGGAAAAGAGGAGGATACATCATTGTGATTTTTTAGGTGAGGGTAATTCTGTACTTTGGATCGAAAATATGAAATCGCAAGCCAAAATTCATAGAGTTATTGATCATAGAGTTATATTGACAGTTATTCTCAAGATAATCATAGAATATTCGCTGTGAATCCATGAATATTATTCTAAATATGAATTTCATTTACAGGATGCACGAAAGTATACACCAAGAGTTCACACTTGAAAGCACATCAAAGAATTCACACAGGTAAATAGAGAAATACTCACAATATTTGCTATGATTTTATTTCAACTTATATTTTTCTTTTCCAGGTGAAAAGCCATATCAGTGCCAGTGGCCCGATTGCGAGTGGCGATTCGCCAGATCTGACGAACTGACACGTCATTACAGAAAGCACACTGGAGCCAAACCCTTCAAATGTAATGTTTGTGAAAGATCATTCGCGAGATCTGATCACCTAGCGCTCCATATGAAGCGTCACCTACCCAAGACTTCCAAATAGCTAACGATGGATCCGGAAACAGGAAATATCCTGTTTTGATCTTATCGTTAATATTTGAATGGTATTCAAAGATGTACCTAGAGGATCTTGGTTCGGACATTGGAGCACATGTCGTTAATCAGAAACCATAATTTATCGTAGGATGTTATAACAAAGAGTAAACAAGTTGGTACTCTTTGGTTATACTTTATTCTCTGTTCCATTCCATATGACCTGTGATCTCATCACGCTGTAACTCGATGATTTTCCATACCTTCAACAGGTTTAATATGCCTTATTCAGAAGTAACTGAGGCCTTTATATTGTACTTAGATAAAACTCTGAAGTATTCTTCAGAGTAAAATAGTGTATATATTTTTAAAGTCAAGAATTTCCCTTATCAATATCCCTCCCAGTGACAAACTGAAATGGAAAGTCTAAATTGCTTGTGTCAAAACCATAGAACTTGAAATACTGGGAGGTCTATGGTTAAAACTCAAAATATCGTGATTTTTGTTTCATTCCAACCATACACTTTACAGTATTCTTGATAAAAGTTCTATGGTTACAACTCCCACTCGATATGTTACTTTTTTCATTGTTTGTGGTATACATATGAGCGTAAAGAACCTGCGCAACAAATTCCTGGCTTCGAAAAATGTTTATCATCAATTTTCATTATTGAGTCTGACGATCCATAAGAATCTGCCGATCGATAACCCTCTTTCTATGATCTAAGGCTGAGCGAACACCATAGATATGTTCTGTATCTATTGCGATCATAGAGATCGAATGATATTGCGATCATAGAGATCGAATGATACTGCGATCACAGAAAAATTGGCGAATAGGAACCAACAGGGTTGCAAATACAGCGCAGTTCAACTATAAAAATAAGGGTTCATGATTTCTTCGAAAACGAAACTGGAATTAAATACGATGTGCAATAGATTTTGGTGCTTTTTCCTCGAACAACTTTCAAATCTAGAATTTGTTGTTAAGATAATGGCACAGGCTTTCCGATTGTCAATATAGTCACATTTGAAGATAAGATGTAACTTTAGAAAAATGAAATATAGGTATTTCAAAAAATATTTCATTGCATTTCGTAGATTTGTTGTTTTTTTATTATATCTAAAAGATGAGATGATATATGACAATGAAACGTTGTATATTCCTTCGCATTCACTCAATAATTAAACATTTTGAAGCTAATTTATAATAAACGGAAATTCATTACAAACTGAAAAGCTGGTAAAACATCTAGACAGGAGGGTGATTGCCATTTTGATGCGAAACATGTTGTCATGCCATCTTTCGTTTCGGCCATAGAGATATCGGCTGCCGAGATCATAGATAAACTACTGTCCTCTACAGTGGCTTTATACAGGACAGTGGCGACAATAGACGTTCACGTTTTGATTGGTCGGACTGTTTTCGACCACTAATGGCGGACTTTCATTGATTTGTTGTCATGTCATAGTGAATAAAGCTCAAAATCGAGTCAAATGTCAATCAGCACGATACTCAAATGTAAACAAATATCCGCCATGTTTGTGCAAAAACGTGTTCTATGACCCTATTGTCGCCACTGTCTTGTATAAAGCCACTGTACTGTCCTCTAGTTCATCTATGTTCGCAAGGTTTTGACATTCGTTCGAAAAATAGAGGTAATCCAGAGGTTCGATTTTTGAAAATTGGGAAGGTACTTTTATGGTGGTATTTATAGTAATTTACTTTGAATTCCAGCGAAAAATCACTTTCCCCACTTGCAGGAATCGATCCCCTAAGCGGCCTAAGCGCATTTCGATCATAGAAATTCAACTCTCTAGACACCCAGTTTTTATAAACTCCCTTGAAGTCCATTATGACATACTACTGGAATTCGATTCTGTAAGAACTGTGAGTTAACAGTTCAGTGAGTACATACCTAAATCCACATAACAATCGTTCAAAAAAAAAACCTGTTGGGATAAAGGCATTCGACATTCGGAAGTACCAACCACCATACACTTAATACACGTGAATGAACCGTGGCCATAGAACTTATAGTACATGGAATGCTATTACCAGATCAAAAAGTGGGTAAACATCTCAAGTTGGAGGAATACCGAAATTTCCATGTTCCCATGGATACGACCTGTCACACCGATCAGAAACACAGAAATGTTTGCCGAAATGCCAAGTGAATCGGCTCTTGACGATTAAATTCATACTATTTCTGTGTTTCTGTTCTGTATGACAAGACGTATCCATGGGAACATGGAAATTTCGGTATTCCTCCAACTTGAGATGTTTATCCATTATTTTAAGCTCAGCAGCAAGGCTAATAGCATTCCATGTACTATAAGTTCTATGACCGTGGCACAAGCTAATCCCTACTTTCAAAAATGTGACCAGCCTACTTGATCTCGTTTTTCGGACTCTTGTTATTATAAATTTCCGGTTCAGAAAGAACACAGAAAGTATTGACCTAAAACTGGGTTTTCTTCTTGAAAGATTACTCCCTGGAATTCTTATAAACCACCAATAAGCTTCGCAACTCTCTGTATTTGAACAACTACTTCCCTCATGAATATGGCGAGCGTTTGATGAAGTAGACTATCGTATTTTGAAAGTAGGGCTTGGCTTTCATTAGACCTGGTAGAAACTGGGAATAGGGGTCACATACATCCATTTTATACAGGTTCAACACTACTGTTCGAAGTGGATAAACTCTCTGACCAATATTTTTTTGAACTATTGTTGATTGCTGTTGTAGCAAAGAGTACCTAATCTTTGAATATATTATAGCATGTAGGTAAATTTTCTGTAAATATTGGATGTTTGCAAAGTATTAGAAATGTATTCAATTATCTATTTACATAGATGTTAGAATATAAATTGCATTGCCATTTTTTACCACTTGTGATTTCTTAGATATTATGATGAATACTTAATTTTTTGAAATGAATGTATACAATGTTCAGTAAGTTACCAAATATGTTAACTGAATATACTTAATTCAATTGTATAGAGATTTGTGTTATAATTATTGACTAGAACTAGTCAATTTTTCTCCATAAAATTTGTAATTATTTAAATAAGAACTTATGTAAAGTAAATACCTATATGTAGTGTATTTATATTATTATTCTTTATTGTGTAGTATATCACGAATTTTTATCACCTAACATTATTTTTTGTACCCTCAATTTATTTTTATTTATAAATGAACAAATATCAAGATATGAACCAAGTAATAATTGACTTCTTCAAACAAATCACCACCTATTCACATTAATTTAAATTTTATAGAATGTTCAATTATTGATTGGCTCACAATTACGAATTGAAATTTGTTTTTAATTCTAAAATATACTTTTATAAAGTTTTATTTTATTAAAGCCGATATTCTCTTTCCTTTCCAAAATAGTGTAGACAGATTTTTTCCTGGGTGAATGGCTTTTTTCTATAGCTTGCCGGTCAAGGCTTGTGTTTTTTGAAAAAAATGCAAATTTTGTATCATAACACTCTTTGAGTTTATTGCCAAAATCTTAATGTGACTATGGGATCAAATCATTAGACAGAACAATGACAGGAAAGTAAAAATCAAGATTAGCTCAATTTATACAACTTCTTTATTTGAAACATTTCTAGCATATAATCTAATATTCACTACACAACATTGTTTCACAAAAAATTCGAAACCATTTCAGAATTGTAAGGCTTATGGTGCATCACCAGCCTACCTAATAAAGCAATATTTGCACAAAAAAAAGCTACTCCTTGCAGCCAAATGAAAAAGAAAGTATTCTGCCCCCTGAATTCTAATAGATATGCTGGTAACAACCAAGCACCTTGTGCTAAAACCCAAATCATCATCCAGAAAACTGCTGAACGAATAGAGATTTTAATTTGCCAAAGGCAAATCGGCAATATTACCATAAACCAAACGAAATACTGAGAAGTTAAAACAGTATTGAAGGAAACGATTACAATCGTTTGAATTAAAATCCCAAAATTCATACTAACTCTATCTAATCCATACCTCACAGATATCACCACAAGTAACACCAGTTGAGGCAAACTTGTCAATACTTTCTGCCATACAGGAATATTTTTGAAATATGATGTTAAGTATTGTAAGTAGAAGTATAGAGAAAAATTGTGACGGGCATCCTTGCGAATAAAGTGATATAAATATGTTTCATACAAAAATTTATATCCATATAATTGATAGAAAACTCCGATAAAGAACAACAGAGCAAGTAGACACCCAATAATCAATGATATTTGCTTTCGATTAGGTATGAGATAAAACAAATATTTCTTCTTGAAAATTGTCTTTTTACCCTGAGGTTCAGTCTTCTTTGGGCCTACGTAGTAAGAGTAATCACTCAAGTACATAAAGAAAGTTAAACTATAAAAAATAGGATATAAACGGAAATGAATAGCCAAACCATGTATTAAACCAGCCAAGAAATACTTCTTTTTACACTGAATGCAAAATATAACAGAAAGGACTAAAAACCCAGAGATAGAATCACAATTTCCTCTAGTTGCTATTGCAATAGTCAGAGGATTATACAACCAAACTAACATACCAATATTGGCAGCAAGGTTCAAACCTAAAAGATTTTGTTTTTCAAAATGACTTTCTTTGTTCTCAATATACTTTTCTTTCATTTCGAGTTGGAACTTATTTGCTTGCATAAATTCAACATATTCATGAATATTGAATTTGATTATTCTCCTAATTAATAATGCTACACATAAATCAATGAATGAAAACAGAAATTTCCCAAACAGAGATGAAATAATAAGGTTAGGTATGATAATGAAAGCTAATAAAGGAGAATATCTAAATGTATGTCTTTCATAAGGCGATTTACCATCAAGAACATACCTTGAGGCATCTGTAAACACTTTATAATCTATATCAGTATATGGCACAGTGAAAACTGAATCATGATAGATACTATAGATAATCAATAATATTCTTATAACCAGTGCAATAATTATATGAACTTTATAATCAATACTCAGTAGACTTTTGATCAAATTTGAAACTTTCTCCATGTTGAATTACACTTCACTTTCACAAACGAGTTTTCAAATTTTTAGCGGCCACCTCTAAACAGTTCTTGAACAATTTAAATTCCTTATCACAAGCATTAAAGCTAACACTATCTTTACCAAGAACACAATTTGCATAAGCCGTTGCTTCAACTCCGCATTTTGCTAAAATTAAAGGATATTGTCGCAGTCTTCTTTTAGCAGCCTTTACAGACTCCATTTTAATCCTTTGCAAACCGTGACTTGTGGGAACGTCGAAGTTCTTGGAATTCTAAATTGTACTCTTTGTGATCTCGAATAAATATATCATAGATGGGTTTAGAGAAGAATATAAGTGTACCTGCTATAGTCAGAGTCCAAACGGATAATTTAGGATATCTGTAAATGAAACCTCTATCTTTAAGGAGAGCTTTCCTTTTTTCATTGGAATATGATTTCATTTCTCGTTTCTTTTATTGATTTCAGTATCTATTCCTCCACAAACAAAGCTAGCGGTGCCCCATTTAATACAGCATTGTCGCATTTCCTCCAGAGCTTGTTTGCAGGCAGATTCTTGGAAGTTATTTTCTGAAATTATATAAGATAAGGCAGATGTTACGCCGAATAGTAAACTTTATTATCAACCTTTCAGGCACTTCTGAATGTTACAGGCGAAAGCTTTACATGGATCTATTTTTGGCATTGATATCTTAAAAGGGTAATTTTATAATTTTTTTTCTAGTGCTATTCTAAAATCTCTCTAAAAAAACTTCCCAAAAATATTCCTCTCCACTTTTTAGTTCTTGTTCGATTGACGTCTTGTCATATAAATGTCAAAGAATCTGTGGTCTGTTGTCAGTCATATGTCATGAATGTCAGAATTGTCAGAGCTGACTTGTTCGATTTTTCAAATATTTGTCAATTTACTCAATTTCCGAATTTAACGAAAATGAAGTCCAAGGATTATGAAGAAGTTTGCGAATTATTGGACAAACTCTACCTAGACACAGTGTGTCTCATGGAAGAGGAAATTCAAATCAAGATTAATATGGAAAAATCAATGGTGGAAGGTGAAAACAATCTGGCTAAATGTAGATATATCATGGGTTCAAATTCTGTATCGGCTATGAATATTCCCTTGAATCCAGAGGAAGATATTCTCCCTGTTTTGTCAGTAGATTGTTCCCCTAGTGAATTATATCCAGAAGTGAATGAATACAAGATAATATCAGCAGATACAGAAAACAAAGTGACAGACCCAATAAAGTGGTTTGGTTTCTTCACTCAACAGAATTTACTCAAATCACAAAAATCCTATAAAAATTCTTTAGAATGGGCCACTCAAGCAGTTAATGTGCAAAATCAACTCGGTTATTTGTGTGACAAATTCGAGGTTTTAAAATGTATTAAGGCTTCTTTGTCCAAGAATGAAGAATAAATTTAATTTTCCAAAGATACAAAATCATATATTGAATTGTTATGTATATTTTATAAATCAGTCTTTATACCTGTGTTTGAGAGATTTTTCAATTAAAAGTATTATATCAGAATGCACTTTACTCTTCTTTGACATCAAACTCCGGCAACTTCCTATGTTGGAACTAAATTCGCGATTCTACAACACGGTTCCGTAGTGTAGCGGTTATCACTAGAGGTGTAAAAGTAACGAAAACTAGCGGACCCGTATGTATTCGTTACTTTAACGATCAGTACTCGTTACTATCGTATCGTTACGTTACTCGTTACTTCTGATACTGATACCGACGGTATCATACCGTGATACCAGGGTGTGAATCGTGCCGTGATACCTCATCACGTCTGCTTTACACGCAGAAGGTCCCCGGTTCGATCCCGGGCGGAACCATATTTTTTTTTAAATTTGTAAGCTATACATAAATCACAAAAATTTTTAATTCGAAGATATTATTATTTTCTAAATAATAATAAATTAATCGTAAATATAGAATGAACATTTTAACACTCAATACTTGTAAAAATGGTAATTTCTGTTCTTAGCTCAGTAAACCTTGATATAACTGTTGATGAGGAAATACAAAAAAAATTGCCCTTCAGGTCTTTGCCTTCAGCCCTTCTCACGCTGGAAAAACGAAGTTTTGCACGATTTCTCATAATTCAATAAGCGTTTACAAAATTTATATGTAGGATATTTTGTTGGGTATGTGTGCTTTTATTATGTAAGAATATTTCTTTGTCATCTTACCAGAACTTGTTCTGATTGTGATTGTTGGTAATAAAATTTCAAAAACATTGTTTTATGGTTAAATAAAATTTTGAGCAGTACAAAAAAAAACATCGAGTAGAGAATGACAAAAAAGCTGAATGCGGCGCGAAAACTGGGAAATGCATGACATATGTCACTGTCACATGCCAGTTGTCTTTCTCATACGAGTTTTCCAATTTACCGAATTTACGTTCAGAAATCCAACGGATTGCAGGTGATATTGGTGTATGATAGTTTCGTGATTTTGATTTTTAATATGTTCAACAATAAATTCGAGGTGGATAAGCATGTGGAAAACTGTCTGAAGAAAATTACTAACGAAAAGGAGGTAAATAATGCAAACATAATATAAATTTTAAGACTGCGTCATATTTCGCTTAACCATTAAACTTTGGCCGGCATTTTCAGTCTTTCGAAAAGTAGGTTGTTGTCCATTGTTGGATTAACGCCTAGAACGCTGGTTTAATGTAGTGCTTCATGATAAAAATTCATTGGATTTTTTATTATAGAGAAACAACAGGAGCTACACATTCGCAAAGCTTTATTACAATGTAGGAGAGTATGAACAGACTCGACGTTATGTGTCGTCCTATCTTAGCGTTAAGCCTAAATCCGCTGAAGCTCATTACCTATTGGGCTTAGCTTTAGAAAAATTGGGTAAAAGAGATGCAGCATTAGATGCTTACAGAACTAGTTTACAAATTGATCCCAAGCAAAATAACCTAATATTGAAAGGTGAGTTTGTGTTTCAGAGGCAATTAGAATATGTCACAATTCAATTATTGTTTGCTCAGCTACAGCTTTTTTTAAATTGCAGTTTGTGAATTACTGTCAAACGATGATATGGATTTGGATGTGACCAGTGCCAAATATTTCTGCGAATTAGCTGAAAACGTGGATCCTAACAACCCATCCATCTACAACTTGAAGGAAAAATTGATCATGAGTGAACAAAACAATCCAGATAGCATAATTGAGTTGTTGTTGAAAGAACTTGAGACCAGACCTACCGATATCCCCCTCAGGGTACGTCTACTGAGAAACTTTGTCCAAAATAACAAAATCAATGAGGCTTACAAACATGTCCACGATATTGAAGAGAAGAACTTACCAATTTTTTTGAACAACTTGACCTGGTACGAAGTGGTTGCCGACGTCCTTCTGAGATATAAAAGACAGGCACAGCCAACAAATTTAAATTGGCCCTTTTGGTGTTTGTTAGTTTCTGTTTTGGATAAGTTCCTGTGGCTGAGGTTTGACGAGAGAAGTGACAATGTAAAAGAAAGTTCGGAATACATCAATCAACTCTTTGTGTTCGATCAGTCTCTCCATGAAGCGTCCCAGAATATGCAGAATTGTCCAGATAAGCAGCTTGCAAACGAGTTTTTGAATCACTACTCCGGACAACTGTACTTACATTTCGCAACTATTATTTTCAAACAGGCCAAAAAAGATTTGATTCCATTCAAAGAAGCAGCGTCTATAACACTTCCATTACTCTTTTCTTCGTACCATATCAAACCTTTAGACTTACAGAGTTCTTGGATCTGTCATCTGCAAGAAACCCAGAAAAGATTTGTAAAACGCTGGCATCAAGAGGCTGCCTTTCGGTGCTCCCAAGCAGGGCACACTTTGTTGTCTGCTGCCATCGATCGAAAGTCGATACTTGTGAGTAAAGCAGAAAAGCACTCTTCTGGTCCTTGGCAAGAACAGCTCTACAAAAAAGTCTTCATTGTTCAAGAACAGCGATTGAAGATGAACTCCAGTTATTTCGTAACGAATCACATCAACGTCGATTTGAAATTGCCTTCGAAACAGGAATTATTGGAGTTTGATGAGGAGTCCCTTTACGTGCTTCCGGATTCTTTGCAACACTATATTTGGGTGTCCTTGAACAATGAATTGGCTAACATCAAGTATCTTCCATTCCAAGGGTTACAGTATTCCGTCAAGAACCTCAACAATTGCGGGGCCGAAACTTTGAATCTTCTAGATGTACAGGCGTTTTTGTATGCATGTACGCTGTGTGCAAAGTCGAATTTGAAAAATTTGAAACAGATGTTGTACTTCAACCTAGACAGACCTGACGTTTTGCCGGAAGCTGTTACGAGTCAGTTGGGTTCTATAGAGCAAACGAAATTCCTCAGTGTCGCTTACAAAATGTACAAAAACGAGCCAGGTTTCGATTCTGGAGAAATGAGGTTAACTTTGATCAGAGGAATCGAGGCTGTAAGATGCGTCGGTCGTCATGGTTTGGACGTCGGTCTCCTAGTCCAGCTCGGGAATATTTTCGCTGAAAAAGCGGAGAAATCGAAGAAACAGTCCGAGATTGAATTTAACGACGCCAGGGCTGAGATATATTGGAAGGCGGCGTTGCCCATGTTGGAAAAAATGAAGAACAACCAGGCCGTTACGTACGGCACCAACAGAATGTTCGACTATAAAACAAAAGACATGCCTCTGCCTGAAATCGTGACTCAAATCGATAAAGGCAAACTTTATCTTGGTGTTTTAGCGATGAAACGAAAGGAAAACGAAAAAGCTTTGGCGATTTTCGAAGAACTCAAAGATCCTTATGCGAGTTTTCATCAAGCGCAGATCTACAAGAAGATGGCGGATCACAAGATCAACCAAACCAAGGAGAGCGTCACTTCTGAGATGAGGAGCCAGAACATAATTCTGCTCTCGAAATCCAGAGACTGCTTTTATCTTACTCTCGACAGGCTGAGAGAGCCATCGGTCGACAAAAACCATCCTTTGAACCTCCAGCTAGGTAACGAAATAGAGAAAATAGAGAGATTGCTGTCGAGGATAGATCCCGATTCGAACAGAAACGAATGTGAGGCTTTGTCAGACGAGAATGTTTCTTCTAATGACAGCACCGAGCATTATACTTCAGCGCACTATACATCTCACTTTTCAAACGTTTATAACTCGTCGTATCTTACCAGGAATGAGACTAGGCTCAATCAGTCCACACCTTTGAGAATGAATGTCTCCAAGAAGGAAGCGAGGCCAAGTCCTGAAAGGTGAGTTTGAACGATTCGTTTATCGAGATTTGATATAAAAGCAATAAACCGAGGTTAGAAGTTCTTGCTCGATTGTTCAAATTCTTAGCCATTCAGAAACTGAATCCGAAAATTCCTACATCAAATGTCCCTATATAACAATTTTTCAAGCAGATAAACGTTTTTAATATCTTCATAGACAACGCTAAATTCCCATTGTTTGACCACCAGTACTAACCTCAAAAAATATTTGACGACTCGTTGTATAGCTTAATAAGAAATACAATTTCTAGGTTGGATGCGCAGCTAAGACAGCTGGTGGCTGCCAAGGACACCACATTAAACCAGGTGCTCGAACAGAGCCGGATAATGATAGAATCGCAGAGGAGCATGGTGGACGAATTGAGAAATTTCAAAGACGTCGTTTACAACCTGTCAGGGCAGGTGGAGAATCTCAAGACGATGAGGTCGAGTCTGGACGAACTCAAGGACATGAAAAAATCCGTGGACGACCTCAAACGTTCCGTGGACGAGCTTCAGAACTTCAGGAACGTGTCCGATATGGTGTACGAATTGAAGAAAGAGATACAGAACATGAAGAAGGAGAGCGCCAAGCCTCATCAACATTCGCTGCAGGACGACATCTACGCTCTGGACGACGATTATTCCGACTACAATCTGGGAAATTTCGCCGCTAATCCGTATCAGAACTATCCCAACAGGATGCAGCCTCCGATGCCTCCCGCGTCCGCTCTGTACCCGCACGGATACTATCCTCCGATGTTCGTTCCCCCGTATGGTTATTCCAACGTTGGTCTCGCGCCTTCAGGTGAGGAATAAAAAATAGTCTAAAAGAATTCTAAGGACTGAACGAGAATAAATTCGCTATCACAAAAACGCTTATATCTTTTGAACCACTGGACCGATTTCGAAAATCATCTTCTAATTCTAATGAAAACTGCTTTTACAATAAAAAAACCAAAACTATTTTTTTACAAAATTCATGGATTTTTTCTGGAATTCTTCCCATCATGCTTCTTATAGTGTTCTCAGTCACTTTCTGGGATGCTGTCTTCCACTTTTGCTTGAATTCCGCTAATGTTTTCGTTGATTTCTTAGTCTTCTTCAATTCTCTTTTTACCAGGGCCCAATATCTTTCGATTGGCCTGAGTTCTGGGCAATTTGGTGGATTGGCCTCTTTGGGGACAAAAACCACCTCATTAGCTTCGTACCATTCCTTGGTGGTCTTGCTGTAGTGGCATGAAGCTAAATCTGGCCAAAAGATTGTTGAAACATCGTGCTCACGTAAAAATGGTAAAAGTCGCTTCTTCAAGCATTCCTCAATGTATATCTTCGAGTCAATAGAGCCAACGAAAAATTTTCTCCTTTTCCCACAAGTGCAAATTGCTTGCCAAACCAGGAATTTTTTAGGAAACTTTGCTTGTTTCTTCACGCGAAATTGTTCGTCAACATTTCCACGAGAATCTGCAGTATAAAATTCCTGACCAACAAGTTGCGAGAAATCAGCCAAGACATAGGTTTCGTCGTCCATCACGCAACAGGAAAAATTGTTCAAGAAATCTTTTTTTAATTTCTTTGTACTTGATTTCGCTTCTTGATTCTTCACAGCGTTCCTGTCTGGCACTTTCTGCACTTTGTATGTTCTAAGCCCACAAATCGACTTGATTTTCTGAACGGTTGACTGCGAACAACCCACTATTTTGGCCACTTTCCGTCCTGAAAGGTTAGGTTTCTTCTGAAAAAGGCTGATGGCTTTCTTCACTTTTTTTTGGGCTATGAAACCCCTTTTTCCTCCCGGTTCCTTCCTTGCGGTTAATTGTAAGATCTTCGTTGAAGCGCTTAACAACTCTTGATACCGTTTCCGGACGAACGCGAGCCTCTTTTGCGATTCTTTTGAAGCTCCATTTTTGATTATTTTGAAAAAGTTTCACTATAAATTCTCGTGTTTTCACTTCGCTTGACATTTTGCGACAGAGAATTGGAATATCTATGAAGGTGTTCCACATGTTTCTGACGTTCATAACAAATCTAACTATGATCAAATTTTGATTTTTTCTCAATTGGTTCAAGAGATATAGGCGTTTTTGTGATAGCGAATTCATTCTCGTTCAGTCCTTAGGTGTTTAAGTCCCTTCTAAGCTGTCAATATTGGGTTGACGTATAATTATTATTAATTTTCCTTGTCGCAACTCCAAGATAGTTAACTTAACAAACCACTATTTCTGTTTTTATTTCAGCAGCAGCAGCATTGGCATTTGGAGCAGAACAGCAGCTGCCTCCCGATCTCAGAGGCTTGACCAATCCGATGGCCACGGTCAATCAATTGCCGCCCCCTGCCAATCCAATGGCTCAAGTAAATCCGATAGTTCCAGTAAATCCCATAGCTCCGGTTAACCCGATTGCTGCGGCCAATCCAATGGCTTCTTCGAATTCCCTGTACGCCGGCCAGTCGATCAGTCAACCCGCCATTCCGACAACTCTAAACTTAACGGGTCCTTCTGTAATGGCTCCTACGATCAAACAGTCTCAGAGCGTGACTCAGTTCAAAGAACCCAAAGTATCAACTTCGCTACCGCCCACTTCTACAGCGGTACCGTTTATGTCGACATCGACATCGAAAGCGCCGCCGGTGAACGTCGTCATAACATCATCGGATCCTCTTCCGAGCATGCAGTCCACGGTGTCTCAACCTGTGCTATCGGTGACCATTCCTCCGCAGCATATCAAAGGGAACTTACAGAAAACGCAGCCACATAACTATCAGATACCTTTACCAGCTACAACCGTGACTTCTACACCTTCCGTTTTGTGCAAACCCACACCTGCTATCTCCACCGAAGGCTTATTGTCTAACGTGGCTCCCCCGGTATATTCTGCGATTTCCGATTCTAAAATGTACGCGAAGAATCTCGGATTGGAGATAGAGAGCACTTTGGAAAACACTTTCTCTCAACCCACAGCCATAAATCTATCCAAACACGCTAAAGATTTTTCGGACACATTGGCCACAATCGAGAAAGTTCTGTTGGAATGTCCCGGCAAGTTGTTCGCTTACAACACAGAAGCTACGCAATTCTTGGAACGTGGTGTGGGTATGATTCAGATTCGTGAAAATCACGAGGACAAGACGAATAAACTACTTATGAAAAAGGAAAACGGCCAAATGATACTCAATCATTTCATCACATCAGAATTGATGGTAGTGCCGGGCAAAGATGACGCATTCTACTGGTGCGCTTTAGATTCGTCCAGCGGAAAAGAGGTTATTGAAAAATTCTGTCTGAAATTGAAGAATAAGGAAGATTCCCAAAAGTTTTCAAACGCTTACAAGAAGTGTTTGACGCAGAACCAAAAATGCCCCACAGTACCATCCATTAAAACTAACGAAAACAAAGATAAACCAAACGCAAATAAGCTTGGCGGTTTCGTTTTCAACAGTAACCCCATATTCAAACCGAAAGAAACCGAGACTCCGCCTCCAATTAAAGAGATTGTGCTGGAAGAAAAGAAACAAAGTCCTTTCGCAAACTTCTCCTTCGGAGCTAGGAACACAGCCGCCAGCAATACCACGTGGGGAGAAATCAGCAAGCCCAACCACAGCTTGCTGTCTAGCTTAGCTGCCACTCCTCCCAAAATCGAAGAGCAGAAAACTCCAGTCAAACCGGAATCCAGAGATACTTCCATCACCGATGATTTCGTTCCCACCGCCGAATTCAAGCCGGTCATTCCCCTTCCCGATATGGTCGAGGTCAAGACTGGGGAAGAAGACTCTGAGGTTCTTTTCGATTGTAGATCAAAACTGTTGAGGTATGACAGCGATACGAAGGAGTGGAAGGAAAGGGGACTGGGTAACATGAAGGTGTTGAAAGAGAAGAATCTCATTCGGTTATTGATGAGAAGGGAGCAGGTCCACAAGGTGTGCTGCAACCACCAACTGTTGAAATCCATGAATTTCCAGTACATGCCCAATAACTTCAAAGTGCTGACTTGGTGCGCTCAAGATTTCACGGAGGAAGTTTTGAAATCCGAAACTCTGGCCATCAGGTTCAAGACTGAGGAACAGGCGACGGACTTTTTGAAATGTATACTCAAAGCTCAAGAATCGCTCAACGACGACAATTCACTGGGTAAAAAGGAAGCGGTTAAAGAAAAGAAAACGGCGGCCTTACCCGACTCGACTCAAGGTTTCGGGGACAAGTTCAAACCGGCCAAGGACAGCTGGGAGTGCAAAACCTGTTACATCAGCAACGACGGTAAGACCGACAAGTGCTTAGCCTGCGATACCGTGCGATTTGTGGCGAATAAGCCGGCGTCGAAGGAATCCAGGACCGGACAAGCTAAATCTGGCGCTGGGTGGGGAGACGCTTTCAAGCCCAAAGTTGGATCTTGGGAGTGCGGTTGTTGCATGGTGAGAAACGAACCTACTGCGCTGCACTGCGTTTCTTGCGAATCGCCCAAAGACGATACAGTGCCTAAAAAGGAGTCTTCCGGCGGCATCAAAGGTAGGTCGTAATTTGTTGATACGGGCTGTTTGGTAACGAAATCCGACATTTTTCAGGAGTCAACCTGGACACCCCCTTCAAGTTCAACTTTGGCATCGGAGCGGGCGCGGGCGCATCGACCGTGTCCCAGCCCGAACCGGCCAAGCTGGAATCGTCCAGCACTTTCAAGTTCGGAGAGCCGGTCGTCAAGCCCACTTTCGGCAGTTCTACCTTCTCCTTCCAACCCCCCAAACTCCCAACCCCCCAGCCGGTAACTCCGACCAAACCGACGGCGGCTAAGATCGCCAGCAGCTTCGTTTTCGGTTCTCCGGACGACCACCAGTTCGAGTTCAAGCCAAGGTATGGTATCGGTTACTCTGGGGATCATATGGTCAATTGAACTACTCTGAGATAACAGATGATATTGTCGTAGGTCGCCGAGGAAGTCTTCTGGTCCAGGCGATGAATCGGACGGTAGCTATGTAGAAGAAGAGTGCGACAATATTTACTTCAAACCGGTGATTCCCCTGCCGGACAAGGTGGAGGTGAAGACTGGCGAGGAAGAGGAGGAAGTCGTTTATTGTCACAGGGCCAAGCTGTTCAGGTTCGTGGGCGGCGAATGGAAAGAGAGGGGCGTTGGCGATCTGAAGATATTGAAGAACACGGGTAGCGGCAAGTTGAGGTGAGTTGACCCGTTAAGGTTAAACTAAGATTCGTTTGTGACATTTTCCTTTCTTTCAGGGTTTTGATGAGAAGAGATCAAGTTCTGAAAATCTGTTTGAATCACACTCTGACCTCCAACATCGAATACAAGCCGAAAGACGACAAGACGTGGCTGTTTATTGCAGCAGACTTTTCTGAAGGCGAAGTCAGCTACGATCAGTTCTGTCTCCGTTTCAAAACACCGGAAATCGCCAACGAATTCAAGAACGCCGTAGATAAAGCCCTCGGAGGAACGGGCGAACCAGGCAAGTACCATAAAAACTCCAAAATACCATGTTTTCACCAGTACAATTGAGTTTCTTAAAAGCATTCATGAAATTTATTTCTGTTACACCATTTTCGTTCCTCCTGAAGCAATGTTGACTTAGAAATTATCCTTCACAGCTGTTGAAAAGGAGGAAGAATCCGACGTCCAATTCGTTTCGGAGACTACAGTAACCGAAGAAGAGCTCAAAGAAGCGCAAAAACTTCAACTACCTTCGAAGTTCTTCGCCTACCGAAAGTTGCCGTTGTGCGGTTGTCCGCAGTGCGCCAAAGACGACGACTACTTTAGAGGTACCGTCTTGCAGGAGGGCGAAGCCGGTCGCTTGTCTACGCCTCCCGCTAAAGCGAAACCGGAAGACGCGGTCAGTTCCGGCTTCCCGATATTCGCCACTCCGAAAGCGGGAAGTCTCAGGGATCTGCTATCTAGACCGCCCCAACCGTTGCAGACTCCGCCCAGCGCGGCCTCGGAGGTCCAAACTAAGACGCCTACTTCTTCTTCGACGACCACCGGCGGTTGTTGGTTCGGAAACAAGGGCATGCAGCAAATGAACGCCTACATAGCGGCTAACAAAGGCTCCGGTACGACAGTCGAGTCGTCAGGTAGCCTAGGCGAAAACAGAAATGTCGAATCCGACGTGGGAAACAGAAATTTCTTCTCGCCGACCAATTCGCAGAAAGGCACAGAGTTGAGGAGGAGCATATTTGGAAGCTCGGGAGTGGAGAACAAGGCTGGCATATTTGGAAGCAGTTCCGATACGGAAAAGAAGCCCAGTATATTCGGAAGCAGTAAGGAAGGAGAGATAAAGCCTAGTATATTCGGAAGCGGTACGGAAAGCGAGAAAAAACCTAGCATATTCGGAGCTTCCACCGAGAACAAGAGCATCTTTGGGGGTTCCAACGATAACAAGAGCATTTTCGGGGGTCCGCCCTCGTTCAGCAACAGCTTCTCCGGAAACAAGAGTCTTTTCGGAAACGCCGCCGATAGCAACACCAGCATTTTCGGAAGCGCGGCAGAAAACAAACCAAGCATATTCGGCTCGACAACGAATAAACCGAGCATTTTCGGCGGAAACTCTAGCACGACCAGTTTCGACGCGGAAGCCCAAAAGTCGAGCATCTTCACCACGCCCCCTGAGACGGAGCAGAAAGAGAACGCCCCCGGCATATTCACCACGCCTACTGCCGCGGCCGCCAAACCGAGCGGCTTATTCGGAGTTTCCGCGAAACCGGGCGAGAACGCCTCCGGTATATTCACCACGCCCACTTCCGCGAGCGCCAAACCGAGCGGCTTCTTCGGAGATTCGGCTAAACCCGGCGTGAATCTGTTCGCGACCGCTAATTCCTCGGGTATCTTCGGCGATTCGAAACCGACAGTCAACTTCGGAAATTCGATTACCACGACGGCGTCGTCCATTTTCGGATCCAACACCACTTCGACGGCCAGCGTCTTCGGCTCGCCCAAGCCAGAGGCCAAGTTAGGTTTCGGGGCGGCCAATGCGGGCAGTCTGTTCGGGAGCAATTCGACGACTTCTTTCGGTTCCGGGGCGAGTTTCCAGTTCGGTAATAAGAAAGAAGGCGTGGCCGGTCAGAAGGAGGGGCAGTCTGTAGATAAGACGGCGCTGTTTGGAGGGGCGGGGCAGCCCAAGACCACCAATTTGAAGGAGGACGACGAGGTGGTGCTGAAGTGTACGTCGGAGGTGAGCTTCTCGACGTTGGCGCAGCAGAGTGAGGGCGCGACGTTCGGAAGTCCGAAGAACGGCGGTGAGTTGTATTTTTACTCTTTTTTGTTGGGCGCCGCAACAGCTTGCGCCGTCAGAAGGGGCGGTTTGATTTCATCGACCAAAAAGTTGGGGAGTTGGTTTCTTAGGAATAAATTTAGGGATAGAAATCGCCCTAAATGAGGTTAGGTGTTTGGTTGTTCATGGTGTTTGTTTCCTATTTTCATTCATTCTTGTTGAGTTTCTCTTGACGTTGATGTGTTTTTATCTGTGATTTTGATGTACATAATGAAATGTTATCTTGATCATTTGCATCTGAGAAGCCAAATGTATTTTGTTACCGTTTACTAGAGTTAGGCATCAAAAGCGGTTTTGATTTTTAATGTCATTTTCTAAATGTTAAATGTTTTTATTACATTCTGTTTTTGAAAGTGATGATGTAAAAAATCTTTGTATCTGTCCTTTACAATTATAAATTCCTACTAACTTACCTAGGTTATTATTGATTTCCTGTCAAATCCAAAATCCTTCCTCATTCCTTAAAGGATACAGGTTTTTCCGTAGTCAAATAAAGTAGACCAAGTAAGTAATTCAAAAATGCTTTCGTTCTGGGAAAGTAGATGGACCCATATGGGTTATTGACAAAATTGGCCACCTAATTCCTTGTGTTCAAACACATCCAAGTCGTCATATCATTAGTGATTTTATCTATAATCACTTGATTTTGTTCCGTTCATATGATGCAAACTTCACTGTTCTTTCTCTTGAACATATCAATACACTTAGAATGTTTAGAAAATGGGAATCAAATATTTAAAGAAAAATACCAATTGAGGGTCTACGTCCCTGAAAAAAAAGGAGTCAGAAACGACTTATTTTTTTTCTGATTGATGAAGGGATGTATGAGTGTATAAAGATAAAAATAATAAAAAAATATTTTATAAGTATTGAATGAAAAGGATATTCCCCATCATTTTTGGTTATTTTGTAACATTTCCACCATCAAAACGATCAAACATTTTTGTGTTTTTTCATTTCGGTATTGAAGAGTATCATTTATTTAATCAAATGTCTATCTCATTTTTCTTTCAGAATTTACCGTTTTTTTGTAAAT
Source organism: Adalia bipunctata (assembly GCA_910592335.1). NCBI lineage: Eukaryota > Metazoa > Arthropoda > Insecta > Coleoptera > Coccinellidae > Adalia > Adalia bipunctata. Next base: position 8,726,583 of record OU342948.1, on the reverse strand, counting down.
AATATTACAATAATGTGTTGTTGTCGCGAAATTTATTTCCTTGAATTTTTCTATTCGAAATGATAAATATCCATTTTTATCGAAGACAATTCTTTAAGGTTTGTTTTAGCCGTCGATTAGTGAAAATTAATTGTTTCTTACAATTGTGAATTCTAACATGGAATTGAATTTCTTTTAAATGACACGCCCCGCAGGTATCTCCTCCCAGATGACTGGTGAAGGAAAGAGAGTATTACACAGCCAGTGTGAGATCTAGTTCAGGGTAGGATTTCTTGTTATATTCCCTGCGCCCCAGCATTTGTTCTATTAATCTGAATAATCCAATGAATAAAAATTAATGCACTGCACTGCCATCTGGCGGTATACGTTTCCTATTTTGAAGGCTAAAGACTCTTAAATGAATTTTAATACGAATGCCTGACCTTTACTGAGCGGCAGAGCTTTCTGTGCGAAATATATTACTCGAAAGCAGATCCTCTCTATTGATTTCACTGAATAGAAATCGATTTCAAGGTCAAAGATCATCTAGGCCACTTGGAAAGTATATTTCTACCTCCTTTCAGAATTAAACACCCTATATAAACCTAAAAAAAAATTATAAGGCGAAGAAAAACAGTACAAGCCAATAAATCTTTCAGCCCCCACCACAGTCCAACCCTTCGCCCACCTGGGGGTGGGAACCCCGGTGTTCGGCGCCAAGAAGCAGTCCGCCACCCCGGACAGGTCCCGGCAGGACGATGAAGGTGAAGAGGGCGCTGGAGCGGGCGACGAAGAGTACGATCCCCATTACGAGCCCATAATTCCCATGCCGGACGCCATAGTAGTGACCACCGGCGAAGAAGACGAGACTTCCATGTTCGACGAAAGGGCTAAACTCTACAGATACGACGTGGACCTGAAGGAGTGGAAGGAGAGGGGCGTGGGGCAGTTGAAGATTTTACACAACCCGAATAATAGTGAGTACAACCGTAGATCTCTATTTGTAAAGCCAGGAACACTGGAGTCCTTATAATAGTCTGGCCATATTCTCCACTGTACTTTCAAAATGGCGATCGCTTATTGACGTTTTGCTTTACGTCAGATGGAATCAGCAGTCGATCAAGGGTGCTTTGAAGCGTTCTTTATCGAATCATCTTGTTTACCTCAATGGACAAAGACATATTTCTTGGGCAATGTCATATTTTGAATTTCCATTTGTTCAGCGCATTGGCCAGCTATTGAAGCCGCCATTTTTGGTGTAAAAGGAACACAATCAGACAACTCCATCTCTTTTTATCCTTCTCTACTGGTTTTGGAGACGACTTAGCTGAACATCGTCTCAATTTCTTTGCAGACACTTATCGTTTTCTCCTGAGAAGGGAGCAGGTCCACAAAGTCGTCTTGAATCAGCTCATCACCGCTAACTTAGACCTCCAGCCGATGACAACGTCAGACAGGGCTTGGGTATGGGCCGGTCACAACTTTATCGAAGACGAAATGAAGCTGGAAAAACTGGCGGTCAGATTCAAATACGAAGAGACCGCCAAGAAATTTTTCGAATCCGTGCAAGAGTGTTTGAAGAAAATAGAGCAGTCCAACATCAGCCTACCCTCGACCGTCCAAGAATACCACGAGCCAGTGAGTTCCGATTCAGAACAGCAGGATCCCAACGATTATGATGATGATGACTATGACGTTGATTATGATGAGCGGTAGGTTTTTGAATTGTCTTTTATAGTTGCATAGTTGTATTAAGTTTGATGATTCTCATTTGTACTGTTACCTACACGAACAATGTTAATTTATGATTTGTGTAAGATTAGTTTTAATTTTGCTATTGGTTTTTTTAATGCATGCGTAGTGTTTATCTCGATTCTGTTTTTACATATGGTTACAATAAATATGAGAACTGATTGAATGAATTTGTTTTGAATGCTATCTCTTCAATTTCACACGGTTTTTTGAGAAATAATGTCCACATGTTTCTATTGGAATTGGGTGTTCAAATTTTTTCCAGTAAATCTTGAGGGAATATTTGACGGAAGAAGTCGGGCGAATAACTTCAAGATCTGAAGGAATCGGCTTTCTTTGTAACATGGTATACTTGAAGAAAGTCGTGAATGCCTTCTATTAAAAGTCACAAAGTGAAGCCAAATCTTTGGTAAGGATTGATTTGTCGCATGCGTCAACTGAAAATCCAAAAATTGCAGAAAATTTTGAGGTTTTGTTTATTCCGGGAAACGATAAGAAAGGTTTTATCGAGCATGAAAATATGCCACTGAAATATTTCGGTTCGGACTGAGGAATTTTCAGATTCACCTAAAAACTAGAAAATATTCTAGTTTAGTTTTCTCTAAACAGGGGCATAATGAATATAAAAAATTTTTGGTGAAATGACTTATTTTGATGAGTTCTACCATCTGTCAGAAGAAAAGCCTCACCTTTAAATACACCCTGTATAGAACAATGATATTCAAGACTCGGAAAAAACGGAATGAAGCGATTGAAAAATTTCACATGAATTAGTGGAAGACATACTCCATTCACTTCAATAAAGTATCCCGGTTGGCCATCAAATTCTGACACATTTCACCGTGTATATTTTGAAAATTTTAGGTTATCGTCATGTTCCTGTCAGATACGTACGCAACGTTGTCGTTTCCACATAGAGATCGTAGTAATTACGCATTTATCAAAATGTTTACTTTGGGAAAATAATGGATTTGAGTAAATATGTGAATTATATAATTCCAAAGACCTGGCGAATGTTGGAGAAACTTTTTTCTCCGTTAATACTGGAAATATTTCACGTATATAAAGCAGGCTGGAAGATTCAGTTATGCTATTTTCTTGTACGGAAATCAAGAATCGAGTGTTAAAATTCACTGAAAAATAATGGACAGAATAGTCCGTTACTTTGTGATTCGAAAAAAGAATAAAAGTACTCGAATAACCCGACAGAAAAACTTCTAAACAAACAGACGGACCTATGAAATTCCCCACTTTTTTAAATTCTCGAAAAATAACCCTACAGAAGACATTTAAATACGTTTTTGCACAACTTGAAATGCTCCAGTATGAAAATGTAGTAGCACTACGAATCCTGTGTCACATTTACAAAGTTAAAAAAGTGTATATAGAATAACATTGGCAACGAGTGCCAACCTGCGTCAGTTTTAAGTAAGAGAACTTGATAAACCTAAATCATGGCCAACCGGGATACTTCATAAAAGTGAATGGACATAATACAATTTGTCAGAGTGAGATAGAATTAATTAGTTATGTTTATTCTTAAAATTACTGCTAATGCGCAGATCTGGATTCTTACCAAAGCTCAGCTTCAATTTTCATTGGCTGATTATCTATATCAGAATGAATAGATTGATTTGTGGTTAGAACATATGCAAGACATGTGTGTTTTGTTAGGACACAGAAAGTACATGCAATGATATCGAAAGATTATGGTTTAAATTTGAACAAACCCATGATCTGAAACGAAGATTTTTCCCCTTAGAATTATGAAATAGGATCAGTTTAAGCTATCACAGTGCTCTCAACAGTTTCACAAAAATTGTTCAAGAGTAGTGTATCGTGTAGAATTTTTTTTCCAGCATAGTAAGTTTCAGTGTAGAATAATTCATTTCGTGCAGTTGCTCCCCCTGAAATCGACTTGTTTTAGAACGATGATGTTCTCCAACAATTGTACACTGCAAGAATGTTCACCAACTGGACAATGGTCACTTATTGGCGATGGATTAATTGAAATATATTATGACATAGAGATGTGTGGGTGCAAGATATGTTTCATTTCTGAAGAAGATGGAGAAATACTCAGTAACAGTGTCATTGGTGTCAATACAGAAATGCAGGTATGCTCTACAATTCTACATTATTTTTTTTAATACCATTTTAAGGTGTCTTTATTGAGAATGCATATAATCGTCGATGGTGCCACAGCATTTCGGTTCAAATTCGATTTCCTGATTCCCCATTATTGACTGGACGAAGACTGCACTTAATTTAAATAATTTTCACTGATTTTATGTTCGTGAGAGTAAGATTGACTGTAAATTCCAAAAAAATGTCCCCATAAAGCAATTTTTCAAGCAAATAAACGTTTTTGATATTCACATGAACAAAGCTAAATTCCCATTGTTTGACCACCAGCACTAACCTCAAAAAATATTCGACAGGTCGTTGAATTGCTTAATAGAGCTTTACATTCTTCCTGTTACAATCGGGTTTCGAAATAATTCGGATTTGTATGGAATATCCTTTGTTTCAGTGGGAAGGAAATCATTGTACATGGAGGACAGTAGAATTGGCGGCGAGGGAGGACGTATATTGGAGGAATCTAAGGGCAGTTTTTCCAACAATGGACATCGCTGCGAATTTCCACCAAAACTACCTACAAGGAATTAGTTACGCTCAGGAATGGGAGATAGTCGATGATATGCCAAGTGCAGATATAGAAGAAGTCGATTAAAATCGCGGTTTCCAAATTTTTTTATTTATATGTTGTAAATGTTATAGTGCTAAGTTAATTTTTTATAATTCGATTTTTTAATTACTTATATCATTTTTTTCAAATTTACTGTATCAAAGTTGATTATGAGAAAATAAATATTATTTCCACTAAAAATATGTTTTTTGTATCACACACCATTAGGAATTATATTAAAAATGCATTAACACACTGGAATGTGGGAAAGAAATGAGTATCATTAAAACTTACCAAAGAAATTAAATATGTATATTCAATTGAGATAATACTTAAAAATCCTAAAATACCATGTACAATAAAATGATATCAATGTTATGGCATATTCCCGAGCCTTTTATAATCAATCTTCTCCAGCTGCACCAAGGGTTTGAGTTGTTCGGCAAACACCCTCATATCTTCAGCAATAGCATCTTGCCCGGTTGGTGCCAAAACAGACAACTCCACTAGATAACTTTGGGAAATGGGTTCCACTCCTTCACCGGGTTTACTATTGATATTACCCATTTTGAATATCTTTGAAACAGTTATCTTCATTCGCCCTTTGCGAAACATATAACCTCTAGCAATATATTCAAAATCCATGCGACATCCTAATTCAGTTAAAAACTCAACGACTGAGTTGCTACAAGCCATATCAATGCTCGATCGAACTATAGTGGGTCTGTTTTTATCACCAAGTTCCTGCTGTCCTACGTATCTAAGTTGCCACGGTGAATCTGGCAAATCTAAGGCTCTCCTGACTCGTAAGGGTAATACCATTGGAGCAGAGCCCTGAGTTCCTTGTGCCCTCAGAGCGAAACTAAGCTCATGATCGTGGAATGACTCAGGGCCACTGTCAACGTTATCACAAAGACCTCGTAGTCTGTGGAGTAGAACTTCGACGTATTGGTCTAAAACTGAACCTTGCAGGAGATATTCTTGATTGGGTATTATGTTACATTTCAATGCAGCACTCAAAGAGTCCATAGCAGATCCAGGAGCAGCGGCCATAGTCGATTTATTTTATTCAAAGTATTCTTATAGGACTTTTTCCACTGGCTGATAATTGTGAGGACAGTGTTCGGTCTAACAACAAATCTTACGTTTTTTTTACACCATTGTATCAGTCTTCATAACAAAGTCTTACTGCTAGGACCTAATTCACAAAATTTAAAAAATATTGGGAAATGAAAAAATATCAATTTTTGGTTTACACAGGTTCAAACCACAGAACATCTGTCATTCTGTGATCCAATTGAACGGAAACCATAGAGAAAAGGAAAACTTTTATCTATGGTTAAATCTTGTGGGGTTAAATTCAAAATGTTTATTTAAAAACAAACTTTTTATTTCATTTAGTTTGGAAACTCATAAGTTGAATATAGATGTAATTATGTTGGATAAAACGGGAAAACAATTATTTTCTTGTCACATAACTGATTCAAACTATCACATCAAATTATTGTCTGGAAATTTCGAAGAAAATGAGGAATTCCTGTTATTGAGCAACAGAAAGTTTCTGAAAAGTGTTCTTATAGAGCAGTTAGGACCTGTTTCAAACTACATACGGAAGCAATGGATTTTCATACAAAATATAGTATTACTGGACACTAATCCACCATTCAAAGAAGTAGCCGTAGCTCGAATAGATATCAATGAGGGGTTGAAAGCCTTATTTCAAATCACAAACGATTTTTTGGACCAAGAAAAACGTAGGAATATTTTAGAAGTGGTTAACACAATATCTGCTGCAATACTCCCTCTTGAAACATTTGAAGAAAAAATTTTGATGAAGTTATGTTATTCAACAAAAGGAGCAAATTGTCCAGTATATGAATACTTCCACTGTTACTTAGACATACAATTATTCATTTTATTGATTCGAATAGAATGTGAGTGTCTAAGAAATGTTATGGAGGAAAATGTAACACAAATAATGAGTGATTTGGTTCTTCTTACCAGAAAGTATTTCGTCAAAGAATTTGCCATAGAACATAGTTCTTTTTTATGTCCTTGTGTTGGAAACCTCTGGAATGTGATATACTTTATTGTAGTAGACAAATTCAACTGTGATATATTTTGGGAAAAACTGAACACGGTTTTGAAGAATGATGAAGCTCTCTTCAGTTTCTGGTTACTGAAGGATATTATTCATATTGTTTATTCAAAAAATGAAGGAAATGCTCCAAAAATCGTTCCAAATTTTGAATTTGTCCGAGAAAAATTCATGAATTCCTTGAGCACCTCATGTGATATATCGAAACATTTGAAAATACTTTACCCACTGATCAGTGAACTGTGGCCAAGTGATAAAAAGCTTGAGTTTCTGTTGATAGTTTGGGATTATTTTAGTAAACGCTTGAATACTTCACTGAAATATAAGTCTGGTATGTACATTAGCTCTATCGAGTTCACAGAACTTTTAGACGTCATTATATTCAGCCCCAAAGATTGTGAAGATGAATTTGAAATATTTGTTGGCTTGCTTAATAATTATTTGACTCAGCAACCAAACCATTGGGGAAAAGTTAAATGCAGAATATTTTCCCAACTGAGTCCCTTCAAAATAGGAAATTTGGACGAAGTGGGAATATACAGAGTGTTCCAGTTGCTTATAGGTTTGATGCAAGTGAACCAAGAAGAATTAAGCAAAAGAATTGCATCTGTTTATGGTAGTTTGAAAGAAAATATGGTGTCTCCTACAATTCTTAACATTTTTATTTCACTTGTGAGTTCCTTTTCTACTGTTAACACAAATTGTTGTATATTTGGCTCAAATCGAATTTCTTGTTATCAGATCGGCAAGAAAATGTTTATAGTTTGGAAAACTCTTACTTTATACATATATTAAAAACTTAATGTCTTATAAAGCTTGTTGTTCCAGCTTATAAGAATGGTCAGAGAAAACAGAAGTATTGATAAAATATCAGAACCTTTGGTGAAAACTTTACATGAAGCATCGATAAATCAGGAAAAATTCCATCTGATCAAGGAATTTTTCAACAGTTTCCATCAGATTGTGAAATTAAGTAAAAGTATGCAACTTCACCAGTGGACACTCATAGATCAGTGGGTCATTAAATATTTGGCTAGGTGCTATTTCCCGGAGCTAGAATCTGCATTGAAAACATTGCTTTACTTGGTTAGAAAGATAAATTGTGAAGAAGCTTGGTCTTGTTGGGAAGAAACCTTCAAAAAAAGTATTTATCCTGTTTTAAAACAAATAGGAAAAAATTGGACTTGCCCACCAATAGTTGGAGAATTAGCAGGGGAAATAAGCAAATTGTCACCTGATATACTCAACGATGCCTTCAGGTATTTCACATCTGAAGAAGTACATTACAAAGTTACAGAACATTATCTCTGTACAATTTTGAAGGAATACCCCACAGAGATTTCTTTGACACAACTTCAGGAAAAAACTGTTGTTCAATGTTGGCTTAGAATATGCTTGTACTCCACACAAAATTACGAAGAAATCACAACAATCGTAATGAAATTAGAAAGTGTACCTTTATGTATAAAAAATGGCGTGAAAAATTTTTCGGATCCTCTTGTGAACTTCATAGAAATCTTGGGTTCTAATAAAAATTCATTCTCAAGTTCCACCGTATTGAGTCGATTTTGCGAAATGTGTTTTGATAACCTTGATCAAAGTTTAGTTGTACACTTACCCCTGATAAAAAACGAAATGGTTATTCTGAGAATTTATACTTGTTTGTCCATAGCTCTTTTACAATGCAACACTCTCTTATACAGCAGACACAAAACATCTAGTCCGGCAACAAAATTGATATCGTGTTTGCTATTTCCAACGGAATTCCTAATGGGAAAATTCTCACATCCGTTCTTGGATGCCATCAGAAAAACTTGGCATTTATATTTTGAAGGAGTGCTTAAATTGGGCCAGGAAGATGATACTTACATTCAGAGAACTTTACGAGATTTAATTTCGAAATATCTACCCCATTTTTCAGTTTCGGAATCCCCCATATACTCTTGTTTGACTAGAGAGAACAGTGCTAGAGTAGTCTTGGAAAAATTAAGTACAATATATTTTAAACATCCGACTAAGGAAAACGAACAGCATGTATCTAAAGCTCTCAAAATATTGAATGAATACGTTAAGTCAACCACTTCAGTCAGTTTACTCAGAATTGTCGTTGGAGAAACTTTGTTCGGATTATGCGAAGTCTATATATTTCATAATCAAAGAAACTTGGCTTTGAGCATCATCATGTTCATTGTTACTTGTCCATTTTACAATCAATTGAAAGAAGAAGTTGTAAAAAGTCTCCTCCTCTTAACTGAGAAGCATTTAGCGTTCAATTCCAAAATTTACTTTAATTTAGTCAACATTCTGGCGAAAACGATACCCAGTGAAATCGCGATTTTGAAAGAGAGCATTGTGGAAAAAATCAAGAGCATTGAAAGGATCAGAGGCATAGGCTATGACGATATTTTGAGGAGTTATTTGAGCAGCTTGAATGCCAATCTAATATGTTGATTTATTCATAATAAAGATATAATTTATTTTTTTTCTTTGCCATTTTCATTTTTTCTATTCCCCATTTATTATTTTGTATGCTCTCCTGGGAGTATTTGACATTCTTATGCCAATCAATATTTGTTGAAAATCTTCAATATGTGAGGAATTCTGTAGTGTTCAAAAAAATTACTAACAAAAAAAAATCAACAATTCAACTCTATAAATTAAAATCGCAACTGAAGTATCTCAAACAATCTAATGGTTGATCCAATAAAACATAAAAAATTCAACTTTAAAGAAATCTGAACAAATAATAGATATCTGATTTGAAAAAAGATTATCACAAATTATAAAGAATTACATTTCTATAACGTAACTCATAGTGATGAACACTAATAAAGCTATATCAGTTAAAATTATCTGGTCTTGTGTGATCAAAATATTTCTATAGCCCCAGCATCTGCTGGTACAGAAACTTCATTATCTACGCCAATAAAAGAGTTTTTAGAATGTTCAGTAGGAGCATCCTCAGTTATAATTGGTTCTAACGGCAAATCTTCCATTTCACCATTCATCATACCTGCTTGTAAGTGGTATCTTTCAGCTAGTTCATACAATGATTCTGTTACTCCGAGTACTGTATTTATTGGCAAACCTGCACTCTCAGTATAATCCAATTTCTGTCTTTTATAGCTATTTTTATTTGATTCATCTTCTTCTGATAACAGTTTTGGCTTACGCCCTCTTCTCTTTCCTGGTTCCACACTTTTTTTTTGTTTTGGAGACTTGGCTTTTTTCTTATTGTCCACAGCCTTTTCATTCTCTTTCTGCACATCTACATTTAATCCAACTTTTCTTGGTTCAATTTTAATCTCACTTTTTTCTATGACACTATCATAATCTATTTTACTGTCAACTACTAGTATATCGGCTCTTATAACATCTTCAAAGTCGATCATATCTGCAGAACTTTGTTTATCAAGTGATATTTTGGGCATAAGTTGTCTTTCTTGACATTTTGTTACAGTACAATTGGTAGAAGAAGCTTCGGGTTTGGTACTAGTTGGTTTTGATGAAGGCTTTGGTCCTATATTACTTTCTTGATTTTGTGCTTCATTCAAATCGAAGTCTTCATCATCAGAACATAGGGCGTCTGTTCCAGAAGATATCTTGGGGTCATTTTCTTCTACCACATCATATTCGAAATCTTCATCAAAATTTGTCTTTTTCCTCTGTCTCAGACTATACTGCTTAGGTTTAGCTTCAGAAGTATGATCTTCTTCATAAAAGTCGTCACTGTCGCTCTCGTCAGTAGACTCCAATATCAATTTTTTATAGTTTTGTCTTTTGACCATTATAAATTAAAGTTCGTAACTTTATTAATTTCAATTGAAAATGGCTGCTTGAAGTTTAGAGGTTAAGAATTTTGTTTATTATTTCCTTTTACATTTGAGAAAGGAACTACTCGTAGATATCTACGGAACTACTTCTCAGGAGACATTCTTCTCTTTCTGTAATTTACAGGTTAAACGTCAGATTTAATTAATTACCATATGAGATCTGACTAAAATTAATAATTAAAGAGAAAATTGAGACAAAATTTTTGTAATGATACAAGCATTGGAGCACTTAATTTTCTTCAATATGGAAATTTCAATTTGCGATGTTCAGAATCTAAAAAAAAATGTAATCAACCTTGAATGACTTCTATTAGAAATATTTGTAAACAAGAATGAATCCGATGTACGATTTTATACAACGAAACAGAGTTCTTGCCAAAATTGAAAAGGCTCAGCTATCCAAAGCATCTAATTTAGAATTGGATGATTTTGATCTCAATTATTTCCCAGAAATTTTACTGAATTGTACTGCACTAACATGTTTAAATTTGGGACATAATAGATTGACATCTCTACCTGGACAGTTATTTCAACTGAAGAATATAATAAATTTGAATATTGAATATAATTCCTTGGATACGTTTCCAGTAGCACTCAAAAATCTTCCACATTTGGAATCCTTGAACATTAGTCATAATCCGATAAGATCACTCACTTGTGTTGGGTCCATTGTGAATTTGGAAGTGTTATGGTGTAATAGTTGCTGTTTGCAAACATTACCAGATGAAATTGGAAATTTAGGGAATCTCCATACATTTGGAGCGAGACATAATCAGCTTTCAAATTTGCCAAAATCCATTTGTAAATTGGAAAGATTAAGGTCAGTGATCGCTAAAGTTGTTCAAAAGTTTACAGTTTTTTTTCAGATGGCTTACTCTCGAGGACAATAAGTTACATGTGATACCAAAGAAGTTCGATAGTTTACAGCAACTGATACATTTGAATTTAAACAAGAACAATTTTAGTTATATTCCTAATCAGCTCATGAAATTAAAGAATCTGCGATATTTGCACCTCCAAAGCAATGAAATTTATACACTACCAGACACGACAATCAGTAGTTTAGACTATGTAAAGATAAATTTATTACAAAACCCACTATCATATTCGAAGGATCTGAATAAAGTATGTGAAGAAACCTTGTAAAAAATTTTATGAAAATGAGTTTAAATCAATTTTTGTAGTTGTTTCCTAATTTGATTCTGCCTGGGATAGAGCAACAAAACGGACTGAATGACCTGCCGTCTGACTCAGAGAGCAGCTCTGATGATTGGGAGAATAGCTTAGGAAGTTCAGAATTGTATTATTCACATTCTGAATCTAGTAGTGACGAAGAAGAGGTTTTAGTGGAGATACCTAAATTATCCAAGTATCTCGTGACTTTCTGAAATTAAGGCTGTTATTTTAACATATTTATTTACGTTATTTGTTGGTAGTGATGCTGAAAAAAATTACTTTTTATAATTCTAACAACTTTCTATAGGTATAGGTTCCAGTATTTTTAACTGAAGCTTAATAAACTATATCAATATTTTCAATTGGACTCTTCTTTACTACCTTAAATAGTGTCTACAGCGTTTGAGCCATTTTTCCTCAACACATGATCTAGTAATGGTTTCATTCGAAATTATACAAATTTCATGTGAATCAACAACTTTATTGATCTTGTTTTCATATATAACACTTTTATTATTATTTCAATATGTTCTGAATCTCAAATATTCAATCAGGTTTGCTCTTTTTGTTCGGTGGTTCCTCACTTGTGGTCGCAGCATTATCCAGAATGTTATTCGGTTGCGTCTTGGCATAAGCTGGCGTGATCCAATAAGGATTCTCCTCAGCATCTTTGGCATACTTCAAAATCGCCTCTCTTGGATCTTGATCATCGTTCACTCTCTTACTCAACCCGAGATTTCTAATAACGAAACTACTCAAGGTACTACCGCTAGACGCGACCCTTCCACCTTGACCGGAAGTGATAGGCAGGTCAGGTCTTCTCGACTTGACAGGATCCAACCTATCTTTCTCCATCTGTTTGCGACTAGTTTTCCTCCTCTCCTGCCTGAACAACGGAAGCGCATGAGGAGTCAGTACTTGCTGAGTACTGACGATTTCAGAGTGTTGCGCTTTTCTGTGGATCTTAGCGGCGCATAGAGTAGCGCCTCTGAGGGATATTTTGTCGTCATAGTAACATTTGACAAGACCGTTGCCGGTGCCAACGAATATCTGGTTCAGTTTGGGATGCCACGCCAACTTGATCGTGTGGGAGTTTGTTACCGGAATTTTCTTGATGAGGTTGAAATCGGGAATGGAGTAGAATAAGATGTTACCGATGTTTTCGCCTGAAATACACTGAATCTTCAAATCTGACCACTCCTACCTTATTTTTTCATGAGGAAAAATTTCAACTACCGGCCTTCACTACCATTCTCAACTACTTGATATCACAAAAAATAATAATGACAGCAACAGAAAACCTGCTCATTAAAAAAAAAAAACTCACCTTTATCAAGCGAATGGCTAGTAACAGCGATTTCATCATTAGGGCTGAAAATGGCATCAGTAGTATCATACCTGGTGAACAGATCCCCCACTTCTTTAACGCACGATTTCATAGCCCTTATATCCCAAAGTTTCATAGTCGCATCTAAACTCCTTGTAAGTAAAAGGTTACCGATATGCGAAAACCTTATACTTGATATTTCCGTGGGAGAATGGGCTTTACGCAGTTGGGTGGCAGGAGCTATCGAGCTTTTCCTCAGGTCCCAAAGTTGAATAGAGCCGTCAGCGCAACCACATCCTTCAAAATCAAACAATTTCTCATTTTCTTTCCATGTTCATCAAGAATTATTCAGTACATACCTATAACTTTACCATCGCGATTATATGTGACAGACGTGGGAGTAACTTTAAGCCCATTTTGGGCCCTACACTTTATGGCTGTCTTGTGGTTCTTTCCTCCGCTATAAAAGTCCCAAGTTCGCACCGTACCATCTGCACTACTCGTCATGAATTCTTCTCTTACAACTGGATTCCAACCCCCGCTGAATAGTCCAGCAGTGTGTCCTTTAGTCCTGGCCTGATCTGTTATGTACATGTCCCCTTTCACAGTTTCTAACTTTTCAAAACCATCTCTGTCTAAAACCTGTAAAATTCATCATAATTCTCCTCCCTAATTTCCCACATGAATGAAAACATTGAAGTTAATTTTTTATGTAATACTACAGGGAGTTAAATTGAAAATACCTTAGCTTGTGATGCTCCAGATATAACCAGAAGCAAATCACCAGTTCCAGAATAATATAAACCTCTTATAGGATGATTTTCAGCTGGTTGTAAGGTTCTAAAACTTCTCAGATTTGAATCCATGCCAGCAAAATCCCAAAAACTAACGTCATAATCAACAGAACCTGAATATTTTTTTGAAAAAATTAGTTTAAACAGATTTTTAAAACTAGCTAATTTGATATAGATGGTTATTCAATGAAGCAACTGACCTGAAGCAAGACGAGCTCCACTTGGATCTAGATTCATTGCAGTCACAGCCTTATTACCGTGAACCATGGTTGCTTCTTGAGAGCAAGGAATGAAGGTTTTTGAATCAACATCTTCATCATCACTATTTGAATCACTTTCCTCACCGTCCTTACTTTCAGCAGCTGATTCACCTGAATAAATTAATTAAAATATAGATGAAAACGATACTGGTAGAAAGACCTGAAAAAATAATTACCAACCAAAATTGGTAGGTAACGGAGGACCTATGAGGTCTTCATCTTCACTATCCTCTTCAACTGGAACTACCTCTGGTTTTTTAGGTGCTGCTTTACTGGTTTTAATTACCTGCTCCATCATTTCCTGAAAATTTTCATGAATGAGAGACCATTCAAATACATTTTGGTTTTGGATTAACTAGCAATCTTTATAATTATGCTTATGGGATTTTGCCATTACCTGAACATCAAAACTCTTCGCTTTTTTTCCGAAAGACGAAATGCCTATCATATTTTGAATTTTCTCCTTTTCCTTTTCTGCCTCATCGTCAAGGTTCTGTATTTCCTGTACATTAAAGGACGACGTTTGTCCGATGGAACCACTGGCTTCTATTATTTTCGAGTTTTGTCCAAAATTGGCACTTATTTTGCCAAACGTTATTTTGTTCTTATTCATTTCGGTGCAGTTTGTTTTCTTTCTGTTTATTTTGGTTAGGTTATGTTTGTGCCAAACGTCATTCCAGCATAGAATTATGTGTATTTGAGAGACTCTTCTTTTTCTCTCATGTTAGGGCTGTTCATACATTCAAGCCCGTCTTAAAAACTGTTCAATTTATTAATCAGTTCGGATACAACATAAATAAAACCTCCTCTCTAACATGATTGATGGCGAAGAAAATATAAGCTTTTATTTCATATTACTCCATTGAACTGCTTCGTACAAGCGTCAGCAGTACTATACTATATCGAACTACTTAATTTTAAGGTGAATTAGATATTTACTCCTAACATCAAATAGGGAAGACCCCGTTTAAGTAGTGGACATAAATCATATCAGATTTCTTGTCTACTACGCCACTGCTAAAGCTTTCCGGAAAAATCAATAGTTCGAGACATGAGCAGGATAAAATCTAAAGCATATGTCCCCTTTCATATTTTTAATGCAAAATATTTGTACATGCTGCGGGAAAATTGACTGGGAGAATAAAAATTATACATCGTCAGAAAATTCGTAGGACTATGTGATTAAAAAAACGTTTTTAATGTGTATTAGTATACCTAGTTTTGGACAAAAGGCATTTTTATGAAGTTCGATTTATTTAGGAGGATTTTTTCAAATTCCAACAAATTTGAGATAGAAATGGAAAATTACCCAGGTATGACGTTGAATAACGAAGTTAGAGAGAGCCTCGAAGAAGATGAATTAAGTGATGTTGAAGATGAAGTGTTTATTAGAGACGGAAAAAATAGTTATAAGGTGAGGATGAGGACCAAAAAGATTATTAATTTTACTATACAACTTATTGCTTTAATTTATGTTCAATTATTGGTAATGAATGAGATATAATCGCCAAGGTGCATTTGCGACTTATACATTTGAACACATTGGAAATAATAAATAAAATAATAATAATTACTGAATACTGAGCAAAATTTTATTTAAGTTTCGTAATCTCAAAATATCAATAATCGTCTTGAATGAAATTACATTTTCCTCAATTCATCTGTAGGAATGAAATAGAGTAAAAAAATTGAGACTTTTTATCGATTTTTTAGTCTCATCCCCGCATTATGAAAATGCATCAACAAACTCGATTACCATTGAAACAAGTCGCTGTATTTCGCAAAGAATAGTGCGAAGAACTAATTAAGAGAACTCTCATTTCAGACCGCAGAAGAAATCTATGTTAAAAGGCCTCTGATGGCCCCTAGAAGAAAGACAGCAAAGCAGAATCTTGCGAGAAAAATGAGGAATAAACCGCCTTGTCGAGCGTTTTGTAAGCCTTGCTGCTACTTTTTAGCAGCGCTCAGTGTACTTATAGGTAAAAATAGCGACATTTTTCGGAAAATTTTTTTCCTCCCCTTAATTTTTTCCCGAAAAAAATTTTGACCCAGAAATTTTTTTCAGGTCTTATAGTCCTTGTGATTATACTAGTGTCCGTATTCCCGTTTCCGCTCGACAGGATACACAACTGGATAGTATCCAAGTTTTCGGCCAATGGTCCTTACGGACAATACATCAAGTTGCTACCTTGCAGCGACTACAAAATCACAGACGTGTGGAATGTGAATTTGCCAAAACTTACTACAGATTCCCCTATATATTTGTTAGATGTCGACAGTGACGGAGAAAAAGACGTCCTTTTCGGATTCGGAACAGGTAAAATATACTACTACTAATTTTTCCACAATTCGATAGTTCAATTGGCTAGAACATCGGACCGTTAATCTGAAGATGCGAAGTTCGAATCCCGCTGGAAGCGAAAACTTTTTCCGAAATTCGAATTTCGTCTAAATGCCGACAAAATGATTTTTTTTTAATTGTTCATAGAAGCTAACTTCAAATTCATTTATCGAGTATTCAATTGCAGAAAAAGGGAATATCTGTATCTCGTTTATTTTGTATTTATAGACTACCCACTCTTATCGTTATTCCTTTTTTTCTCAGGAGACAACTACGATATTCTTCCACCTGATATATTCTGTTCCATCTTCATGGGAGTATCTTCTCCCTGCGAGGGAGGAGTACTAGCTTTGAGCGGAGCCACAGGAGACATTTTGTGGAGGTACTGGACGAACGATACTATTTATTTCATACATTGTTCGGAAGATATCAACAAAGATGGACTCGATGATTGTTTAGTGTTTGGGACTAAAGGGGTAAGGGAAAATTGGAGGACATGCATGAAATTTGTTCATCCCACTGTACTTTTCAGACAATCAGTTTGATAAATACAAGGAACGGTACTGCCATTTGGAGAATCCAGAATAACACGGAAGAAGATATCACGACAGGAAGTTTCGTCAAAGACCAAAATAATGACACCATACACGACATATTGGCAGTGCATACCAATTTGTTAGGCAAGTTAAATACTCAAGGACTGAACGAGAATAAATCCGCTATAACAAAATCATTTTCGAATCATCTCCTAATTCTAATAAAAACTGTTTTAACAATAAAAAAACCAAAACTATTTTTTTGAAAATTCATGGATTTTTTCTGGAATTATCATGCTTCTTATAGTGTTCTCTGTCACTTTCTGGGATGCTGTCTTCCACTTTTGCTTGAATTCCGCTAATGTTTTCGTTGATTTCTAAGAGTCTCCTTTAATTCTCTTTTTACCAGGGCCCAATATCTTTCGATTGGCCTGAGTTCTGGGCAATTTGGTGGATTGGCCTTTTCGGGGACAAAAACCACCTCATTAGCTTCGTACCATTCCTTGGTGGCCTTGCTGTAGTGTCATGAAGTTAAATCTGGCCAAAAGATTGTTGACACATCGTGCTCACGTAAAAATGGTAAAAGTCGCTTCTTCAAACATTCCTCGATGTATACTTCGAGTCAACAGAGCCTTGGCCAACGAAAAATTTTCTCCTTTTCCCACAAGTGCAAATTGCTTGACAAACCAGGAATTTTTTAGGAAACTTTGCTTGTTTCTTCACGCGAAATTGTTCGTCAACATTTCCACGAGAATCTGCATTATAAAATTCCTGACCAGGAAGTTGCGAGAAATCAGCCAAGACATAGGTTTCGTCGTCCATCACGCAACAGGAAAAATTTTTCAAGAAATCTTTTTTTAATTTCTTTGCTCTTAATTTCGCTTCTGGTTTCTTCACAGCGTTCCTGTCTGGCACTTTCTGCACTTTGTATGTTCTAAGCCCACAACTCGACTTGATTTTCTGAACGGTTGACTGCGAACAACCCACTATTTCGGTCACTTTCCGTCCTGAAAGGTTAGGATTCTTCTGAAAAAGGCTGATGGCTTTCTTAACTTTTTATGGGCTATGAAACCCCTTTTTCCTCCCGGTTCCTTTCTTGCGGTTAATTGTAAGATCTTCGTTGAAGCGCTTAACAACTCTTATTATTATTTTAGAAAGTGAAGGTCATCTGATTCTATTGTCTGGTAAAAATGGGGACGTCATATCAAGAATACCTGTTGGAGGAAAATCATTTTATATGCCCCAGATATTACACAGACTCGACAATGACTACATACTATTCGGTAGCGGAAGTCCTTCAAAAGCTGGAAATTTGAGCGCAGCTATTCTCAACTCCGAAACCTTCTCTTTAGCTTCGAAAGTGAGTGAAAAAAAAACTTTGTCAAGAATTAAACCTTTGATACCTAATGTTCCACAGAAGAACGTAACAATTTACGAAGACCACAGCAACGGAATCTTCATACAATCGGTCTTGGTGGACTTGACTGGAGATCAAGTACCTGATATTGTGCTGGCCATGTACAACTCTACAGTGGTGGCCATCGACGGGGGAAATTTCTCTCAAATTTGGAATTTTACAGTACCCAAAGGACGAACGAATACAGTTCCTATACCAGGTTTCTTCAACTTCGATAATGTTACAGATTTCTTGGTGACTTACGAAACCTACGACGCTATTCTGAAGTACAACTATACACAGGTAATTTTCGTTCTTTTAAAAGCATAATTTATCATCAAGAAAGTTAACGTCCTTAGGGACAACATAATCAATGAGAGAATTGGACTAGTGGAGGTCTTATTCCGAAGTAAACCTCTGGATCTGTTACTATCCTCCTTCGATGGCAGCAAGATCCAGCGGTTCACTTCGGAATGAGATCTCCACTAGTCCAATTCTCTCATAATATATCATGATGCCATTCAATGAAAATTTTCCTGTAGACTTTCATACTAGACGGTATGACCGGAAAACCAATTTACGAAAAACCCATAAGCGACAGCGTGAACACGCAAGTAGGTGGAGTGTCACTCAGCATGGAATCCTATGGATACGACTTGTTTCTTTTTTGGACCACCGTCTGCAGGAATATCGATATTTACAAGAATTTAGAAGTTCCTGTTGTGGGTAAACCGTCGACTTCCAAATAATTTATATAAATCGTTCTCATTGTGACTTTTCAGGGCTAAATGTACATCCGCTCTTCGAGAATTGTCAAAATCAAGAAAATACCACGGTTGAACTGAGACTCAACATTCTAAATCAGTTCGATCAGCCGCCTGGTGTGGAGATCTACAATTCATGTAAGTAATTGCTCAAATTGAGCCCCGCCAACTTCCATACAATGGTATAAGACGGAAATCGGTATATTTCAGTAAATCGTAGCACCTTGGAATTCAACAAAACGAAATCTCCAATGCAAATGGTCAAAGAATACTTCAACAGTCACCCAAAATTGACAACTAGATTGAGAGGTCAAGCGGAGATAGGGGAAGGTTATGACAACAACAACGGTGGTAAGATCGGAATCCATAAATACGGCAATTCGAACTTCAGGCATAAAGAAAATAGGAAAGGACTTCTCAAGGACTTTTCTGCTACAGACGGCTTCGGGAATTACCAAGATTTGCCAGTAGGTATTATCTTAAACTACAGGTCATTTTGAAGCAAAAGTATACTCCATTCACAATCATAAAATCACAACTCTGGCCTTGGAAATTTGACACATTCCACTCTGTATCGAAGTTATGACGTTTTTCAAAATATTTTTATGTTCCAAGTCAACACTATGTTGCCCTTTCTACATTCTTAGCGTATTTCTCAGAATGTGAAAGAATTGGAAAAGATGTGATGGACGAAAATAATTAACGGTTATATGATTGATAGAAAGGATTCCTTTTCTAGTTATTTGCATGAAAAGTACAAGAGATCACTGTTGAAATATATTATTTTTCGCCATGGAAAAAAATTGCATTGCTTTCACATAATTTTCATATGCATGCTTGTGAAGATTTAATGTTTATTATCCTCTTGAACTGAAAGTTCAAGACTTGACGACATCAATTGTTTATTCTAATCAAGAATTCATAAAAAAAAATCAACCCGAAGATATAAGATGAGTTGATCGGTAATTACAAGAATCAAGAATAATGGAACATTATATGTTATATCCCTCTATTGGAATCCAAATAGTTAAAGGGAGTTCTGATGCAAGAGGAACTTCTTCTTGGAATTGAGTTTTGGTTATAATATAAATTAATAAGCAAGAATGTCAATTCCAGAAAGCTTTATTTGATCTTATGAACAAGGAGTAAAATATTCTGACTGTATAGTAATTTATTAGTTTAAAAAATATTCATACATTACTACCACAGTAGGTTTGTACAAATAAAAAGGAATAGGTCAAACATATGCTTCACATTTATCATTCACCTGTTCTAAAATAAGACACAAACTCCTGGAATATGGAAAAAAACCGATGTATTCTGGTTCAATATAGCCTATTTCTGCTTTCGGCAAAGGATTGATAGGAATGAAAGCTCCAGTGACACATTTCAATTCATCGGAATCTGAATTCAACTGCCGTTGAATGCAATATAGTCATATTTCTACTTTTTTTTTAGCTTTTTCGACTTGTTTTTTTTTCTGAAACGTGAAAACGATCAACAATAATCATTCAGAGACCGATGATGGCCATATTTCGCTTTATTTATGCTTATAAATCGATTTTTGGTGCAATTCAAATTTGCCGTTCGCACTCACGCCAAAAGTCGTGAAAGGAAAAAATGACACTTGCTCAAAATTTCTCATATCGACGGGAAACTTCTTCTGGACGACGAAGAACGGAAAAATAGGCGATTTCCTATCGATATTTCGCCCCAAAATCGCCGATCGATTCGAACTAACAAAATGTGGAATATCTTTGATACTTTTACTTCGATGTAAACAAATAAACTGGCAACGTCGTTTTGTCATTAACGATATTTTCAAACATTGTGAAGAGCAAGTAACCACTGTCAAACCAGCCATTCACTTTCTACTGTCAAAAAATCGTTCTTAACCTCTCCCAATCAACAGGAACATTCAAAACCATACAACCCATATTACGAGCCCATACCCAACACTCCTGATGACGAAATCGAAGACTACAATACAGTCGACGACATAGCCAAGGAAAGAAACATCATTATGAAAGACCACAAGAAATCGTCTAACAGAGACCCTCGCAGCAAACCGCAACCAGAAAAAGAAGAAACCATAGAAAACCCAAGCTCGACCACGAACGAAGCTAAAACCACCGAATCCGTGAAGACGGGCAGCATTTACGACTACAAAAACGTCCGTCTGGCCAGGAACAGATTGCTGCACGATCTCAGCAACTCCCCAGACGAAATACTGAGCGATACCTTCTACAAGAATTTGGAGAATAGGCTAAGAACCTCCAAGTTCGAACAGAGGGACTTGAGCGCCCACAGCAACAAGAAGGCTGAAGAAGAAAGCATCAATAAGTTCATAGAGGAGCATAAAAAGCTGAAGAAGAACGCGAATTTCAATCTTTGGAATTTGGAGTCGGAAAAAGAGGAGGCTGATCGGAGGAGCAACTATTGGAGGAGCAGGAGGAGGAAGAGGGACGTTGGTAGTTTGGTTTACGGGAGTTTGAGGAAAGTTACTTCAGTTGGTAAGTATAAAGCTGCATGCAAAATTTTAACCAGATGGAGTAACCAGAACCATAGAAAATTCTAGCGAGCAGATCTGTGATTGACAACTGTCAATTTTTCAATTGGTTTATAAAAGAACGCTCAAAAAGCTGCTGACACCATATCAGTATTTTTACTCATCTATTTTTGATACTTACATCTGTCCTTGAATCAGAATGATTATTGCAGGAGCTATCACAGACTCTTCGCATAAAACCAACGGCTCTAGTTCAATAGACGTCATTTTCTTGACGTATTGGCAACCAACCAAATATGAGCCCAGAAAGAACCTGGAGGAGGAATTAGCTGAATGTGTAGAAGAAAAATTAGCTTCTGAAGGTAATCAATGATATTTTACAACTATTTATTAAATTTTTTAGCATTCTTCTTCGTTAATTATGCATTAAAAGTGAAAATGTACTTACCCTTCGTCCCACGAATATTTGTAGATGATTTACGCCGATGTCTAAATTGTAACACTTTCAAGGTCAACGCCATCCGCATCACCAGACCACAGAGGAGGAGAAGAGAAATCTCTTCTTCGACGAATGCGTGCAGGAACAGAGCAACTTCAAGAGGGACTTTCCATATTACAACGACATTTACAAACTGAATCTGGGACAGATGACAGTTTACAGGATCAGGATTGAATGTCAGTGTAATCTGATAAAGCGCAACGAGAGATGTGCCAAATTTTTACCGGGATCTGATCAGAGTTGGCCATATCACTTGGGTAGAAAGGGCGACGGGGCATTTATTGTGGGCAATCGGAGGAATATCCCAAACTGAACATTACGAAGAACTTTCTTATTTTGTTTAGTTACAGCAGCATGGATTCATTACAGAACAACGCTATGTTTGCTGATTGACATTTCAAACATTTTCTTGATATTATTTCTTGAAAAGTCACATGCGTTTATCAGTATATGTGATGAAAACAACAAGAAATTTTATGGAGATTTTTGTGATGGCTGCAAAGACATTTCCAGTCAGCATAACAATCAAATTGTTGTTTCCACCCACTTATACAGCCGAAAAGCATAGTATCATCCAATCTTTTTCATTGAATGAACATTGGAAAATAAATCATTTGAAGGAACTGATGATTGCATGACAATTAAGAAACTCACTAAGTATATTTTTCTACTTGTAGCATAAGCTTGAAAAATGTTACCTCTATTGAATTCTTCCAATCTGAATAACTTTTCTTTAAAAAAAATATTTAATAAATTGTATATTATCAATTGAGTGAATGAGAACAACAATGCTACATCGATGTACAGTCGTTGTAGCATCAAGTGAGGCAAAAATCTATATTCAAATATTATGATAATGACAATGTTATATAGTGAACTATATTGTAAATAATAAAGCTACTGAATTATAGTTTGATTTTTCACGAACCCAACAAAAAATTGTAAGAAATGAAGACGATTTTAGGAGCTCCATGTGTACTGAAAATGTCACACACTTTCATGTCTTCCATCGAGTGAGTTAGGTAAGTGATAATTGGGTGTTGGAAAGAGAAAAAATCTTCCACTATATCACTCATATGCACTTCAACGTATACTCCATTCACTTTTATAGTGTATCCCGGTTGGCCATGACATTCTGACACATTTCACCGTGTATATTTTGAAAATGTTAGGTTATAGCCATTTTCCTGTCAGATACATACGCAACGTTGTCGTTTCTACATAGAGATCGTAGTAATTACGTATTTATCAAAATGTTCATTTACTTTGGAAAAATAATGAATTTGAGAAAATATACTGCTCCACAAGAGTTA
The DNA here is from genome assembly GCA_910592335.1 of Adalia bipunctata. Classification (NCBI taxonomy): domain Eukaryota; kingdom Metazoa; phylum Arthropoda; class Insecta; order Coleoptera; family Coccinellidae; genus Adalia; species Adalia bipunctata. The sequence continues at coordinate 8,703,317 of OU342948.1, read as the reverse complement.
GGGATATCGTATTCAATCGTTTTTAAAAGTATGTAATCTTCGAGAAAATCGCTGTAAAATCATTTAAAACTCAATAACAACTTGAATCGATCCAATAAAAATAAGTATGAGACATTTCGTCAATCTGGTCGCCTTTTTTCTGAAGTTTGGTTCTTTGCATAAAGCTTCATGAATGTTCTTATTTTGAAATGTAGTCAGTTTATCAACGGCTTCGATTTGAAACGAGTTTTCTGAAAATGGCAAGACGTAAATTAACAAACGCTGAGGCTAATAGGTCTATCGGAATGCTACAGGGTGGCCTAACTCAGGTTGTTGTAGCGGAAAGGCTAGAAGTCAGCCAAAGTGTGATATCTCGACTTTGGAATAGGTTCAGGGAGACAGGTTCCGTGTTGGAAAGACCAAGGATTGGTGGGCGACGAAAAACAACACCTGCTCGGGATCGTTTTATCACCGTTTCGGCGAGAAGAAACCCTACATCTACGTGTAGAATGCTACGGAATACTCTTCAAAATCCAGATGGGGTCCAAGTTTCCATCGAAACCATCAGATGACGTTTGAGAGAGGTGAATCTAGGTTCTAGACGTCCATTAAGAGGAGAGGAGTTCCATTAACACGTGACCATAAGCGTCAAAGGCTGGAATGGGCAAGGCAACATATCAATTGGAACGATCAATGGCGTAGTGTCCTTTTCACTGATGAATACAGATATGGACGATTTTCAGATTCTCGAAGAATAAGGGTATGGACAATCCCACGCATACCCCGTAATCGTCGCTATGTCCAAGAAGTCCATCCATTCCGAGGGGGTAGTGTTATCGTATGGGCCAGGATATGTTTCAAAGGGCGCACAGATCTACACATTTGTCCTGGGAATATGACCGCCTTACACTATAGGGAGCATGTCATTGACAATGTTGTGCCAAATTTTCACGCTGCTATTGGTGAAATTTTTCAATTTCTAGACGATAACGCTAGACCGCACCGTGCAGCCATAGTTGAGAATGCGCGCTAGGAGCTTGGTATTCCACATTTACCAATACCTCCGCACTCACCAGATTTGAATTGCATAAAACATGCATGGGATATGCTCCAAAGAAGATTAGATGATCATCAACCTACCAAAGAATCCTTAAATGATCTGAGAGAGCTTCTGCCCCGTTTATGGAACCAAATTCCTCAAGAAATGTTCAACAACCTCGTGTGTAGTATGCCAAGAAGATGTCAAGCTGTTATTGATGCCCGTGGAGGCCATACATTGTATTGATAGTCTTAAAATGCTTGAATTCTCTGGGAATAAAATTTCGTTATTTTACTCGAATTTTCTTAACCACCCTGTATACGCTGCAGACCTACAGGCTAAAATTAATTTGCAACTTGAAATCATATTAATATGAATTTTCATCACAAAAATCTTATTTTAACTATATTTTTTTGCAATTTAAGTCAATATCCCTAACTCATGTGGAGCAGTTTATATAGGTCTCATTTATTTTCAAGGTTTGCACTTGAAAAGAATTCACAAAATGGAGCACTGTAACAAACTTAATGACAGGAGCGAGAGTTTTTTTACAACAAAACGAAAGCCAAACAGAAAATTTTTAGCATATTCGTGAATAGAATTCCAAAACCTTCAAAATTATGTGTGATTAGGCCTCCTTTTGCTATTCAAGATTGGGTTGTTTTAATTTTCTCAGCTGTTGGAGTAGCAAGTGGAATTTCATAATCAGTGGCGCACCCAGGGGGGAGGGCTTTGGGGCTGCAGCCCCCCCCAAAAGCTACCAAAAGTTTCGATTTTTCGCAGTTCATTTCCAAACAAACGTCGAGCATTATCAAACAGTCTTCTTCAGTTCCCCCCCAAAACAAAATCCTGGGTGCACCACTGTTCATAATCCATATTTATCTCTATGGTTTTAACGCAGTCAAATCGATCAAACTTACAGCTGAATGATGTCAGAATAGACGAGAACACACTCAAATACTGATTGTCGATGTGAAAAATTACCCTCTACAAAATGACGATCACACAAATAAAGAATCTTTCATATCGTCCTCAGGATCTTGTTTATGGTGCGTAGTCCCCATAAGAATAAGCAATAATTAATTGAACTCAATCAGAAACCGAAAGTGCCTCAAATAATGAAATAATAATAACAGTTCTTTATTGCTATCGACCCTGGGTCCTCAGCCTACCTCATAATATCTTGTTGTAGTTGATTAAAAAAAATATATTGTGAAGATATTTTCACATTCTTTTCTTGAAATGGGTATTTTCTTACAGATCCATTATTCGTTGTTTCTGGTCCAAGAGATCACTACAAAGCTGGTGTAATAGCCAAGATGGCAATGGCGAAATACGTAAGTACAGCAGTGGACCGAGCTGTAGACTGGCAAAACTGCACTCCTGAAATTTATCCTGCCCTTCAAATATTCCCTTCCAGCAAGTATGCCCTGTGTTTTCCACGATGTTTTCCGACATTCCCAGCTATCCCAGAAAACAGCTTGTCCTAAGAGCACCGAAAGAAATACCTTCCTACAAAGAGCAAAAGCATAAAAGCGACCAGTATTTTCGTCAAATACACAACAAACCGAATCCTGTTCAAGGTCGAAATCGACCGAAATTTTTCAGGTACCGCCTTCCTCAAGTTGTTTTCCAGCTAGTTCAGGGTACCTTTAAGACCAATATTCGTGGAAGAATAAGTTTTTGCGATATACGTGATTGTTTTTTAAAATAAGAATCATTTTGAGCACTGGTCACATGAACTCCAGTTAGGGACATGATTAAAGAATACTACAATTTGCTCCTCAGTTTTCCGGTCATCACCTACCCCAGTGAAGTCATCCCCTACCTTCATTTTCCCGTCTTCACCTTGAAGAAGATGCCGAAGGACTATGGCGAGATCAAGGACAAAGCGGCAGGCGGTCGGATCAACCAGAACATCCAGACCGATTTCCGAGAATCGGAGATGCAAACCTCGCCGTGGCAACCGGACTTTAGGGTCTTCAACAACAACGACGGAAGCACTAGCCCGCAATTGCTCAAGTTGGATTTCCTCAAATGGGGTAGGTACCAACCAATTTTGAAAAATAAGATAAGGTTGGATCTGTTTTAAGGTAGCGGCTTGCCTGCTGGTAAAGATGAAGTTGTTCTTGTCGAAAGAGCCAGGATGAAACTAGCTTGGGAGAAGCATCTACCTCCGCCAACTGATGAAGCCACTTTGGCGAAAAGAAGAAACATTATCGATGCCATGGAAAGAGATGAATGGGCATTTAGAGAACAGGTTAGATACAAATTATATTGTCGATTCTTCAATTTCAATACTACAGGGTCCTGCAAAAGTGCGTTCTTCTTCCATAGCTGCCGAACCAGACATCTCAGAGATTTCGTTGAAAAGTAGACCTCTTGTACCTTCATTTCTGCATCTCGGGAAATTATTTTCTTATATACAGGGTGTCCCCGTTTAATGTTATTCAACAAATAGATGATTTTTTTAATGGATCACCCCATATATTTTCACATATTTTCAATGACCTTCATTACCTCTTTCATGACGCAAAATCTTAGGGACATTTTTCCAACAGTTCAGATCTTATTCGAAGAAAACTGCAAAAAGTTGAGGGAAAAGCAGTTCAGTAAAAGTCTTCTGACGATTTCCAGAAGCGATAGTAACATGAATTTGAACTAAAAGTTTTTTAATTGAAGGATTTGTCTTGACATGGTTCCTAAACGATCAACCTGTCATATACAGGGTGTCCGTTAATAAGGTCCAAATATGGAGAACTTAAAATTATTATTTCTCGATTTTTTCAAATGGAACACCCTGTATTTTTTTCCACAACGATGTAGAAAATTGAATACCTTACATTTTCTCAGAAGTAATCTTAGGATTATTTTAACCCCCTCATCCAGCAGACACGAAAAATGATATCGCAACTGAAAATTTTATTCAAATAATAACATTATAAAAACTAATGTCCGTTAGTTTTGATAATGTTATTATTTGAATAAAATTTTCATTTGCGATATCATTTTTCGTGTCTGCTGGATGCGGGAGTTAAAATAATCCTGAGGTTACTTCTGAGAAAATGTAAGGATAGTTAAAATAATCCTAAGGTTCCTTCTGAGAAAATGTGAGGTATTCAATTGTCTACATCATTGTGGAAAAAAATACAGGGTGTTCTATTTGAAAAAATCGAGAAATAATAATTTTAAGTTCTCCATATTTGGACCTTAATAACGGACACCCTGTCTACTACAGGTTGATCGTTTAGGAACCATGTCAAGGCAAATCCTTCAATTAAAAAACTTTTAGTTCAAATTCATGTTACTATCGCTTCTGGAAATCGTCAGAAGATTTTTACTGAACTGCTTTTCCCTCACCTTTTTGCAGTTTTCTTCGAATAAGATCTAAACTGTTGGAAAAATGTCCCTAAGATTTTGCGTCATGAAAGAGGTAATGAAGGTCATTGAAAATATGTGAAAATATATGGGGTGATCCATTTAAAAAATCATCCATTTGTTGAATAACATTTATCGGGGGCACCCTGTATATCAGAAAATAATTTCCTGAGATGCAGAAATGAAGGTACAAAAGGTCTACTTTCCAACGAAATCTCTGAGATGTCTGGTTCGGCAGCTATGGAAGAAGAACGCACTATTGCAGGACCCTGTATACAAAGGAGACAGTGAATAAGCATTTGCCTCATCCAACACTCACAGCTCTCTGATTTTGATGATGCCACACCTCCATGTGCGGCTAGAATCACTTCTGTTATCTATTCAGGAAATCCACGAGATTCAAGAACTGCGCATGAAACTCCTCGAGGAAATGCTTTCCGAACTTCACCGCAAGGCCAACGAGAGAAACGAGATGAAGCTGCGCAACATAGCAGAGATCAAGAAGGCGAAAACTGACGAAAAGATCCAAAAGCTGAGGAAAAAAACGGAAAGAGGTCGGTTATGGGATACTTAAAGTCTATCACGTAAAGATCGATTTCGTTTCAGAGCTCAGAAAGCTGGAATTGAAGCACAGGGGCGTGAAGACAAAGTACCACGCCACCGACGTGGTGGAGGAGCACGCCCATCCTAAGTCCGAGCTGTACGCTCCGCTGATGAGACATGGGGAGCACCCGATGAGATGGCACCAAGTGATGGACGAGAGGCTCAAGTATTACAAGGCGCAGTTCATAGGTAATACCAATGGAAAGATGCTCCATTCTTCTTTCTATCCCATGAAACTAATCTAACCCCGTGCTTCCACCTCTCTTAAGACCTCAAATACTTCTCTCTGATCTTGGCTTGCTAAGCTCCTAGTCCACAGCCATTGGACATAAAAAGGGCAGTTCATAAAGAAGTTTTGACCCTTTTACATTTCGTAAACTGCTTTCCTTTAGGTGTCGAGGAATTCAGCACTTTACCCAGATGGATCAACAAGGCCACCGTCCTAAAAGACGATTACAACACCACTAAACTACCTGGCACCCAGATTTGCATGAGGGAGACCAAATGGACCACTCCTGTTCTGAAGAAGCTGCACGAGGAACTCAAGAGTAAGTCTACAACAATTCTCACCGATTTCTTAAGGGTACTTTGCAGATCTACACAAGACGACGAAGAGACGGTGTACCCTTCGGGTTAGGATAGACAGGACCATCTCTGAAGCCTCAACGCCGGAAACGGACGAATTGCCGGACATGGAAGAAGATAAATATCAGGCATTGATAGCGCTGCAGAGTATACTCAAAGGACGGGCTTCGCAGATGTTGGTAAGTAATTTAAAGGTTATTATAGTGAAGTTTGAAGTTTCTCGACTTAGTCAATCGATGTTGCCTACCAGATTGTTCATGTTATAGATATACGAAGGCAGGGACAAGTGTAGGGAACTGATTAAAGAGCTGAAATACAGCACAGGTCTGTTGGAGGAACAAAGAGAAAGCATCGGAGAGACCAGGAAGCAGATTAAACATCAGCAGAGAGAAGAAGCCATACAACGCAACCGGGTACTCTGACTTCATCACAGAGTCCAGCAAAAATAAAACCGTAATTGCATCCACAGATCGCGAAACTCCAAAGATCCTTGAACAAATTGGAAGGTAGTGTGGTTGGATCGTTGCTGGACTTCCTGAACAAAGAACTCAGGCGACTGTTGGACGAAAGGAGAGCTCATGCTATCTGCTTCTTGAACGAGAGGGAGAGGAATGATAGGGAGGCTGCAGAAGCTGGGAGGTAAATCTGATTTCATCCATTATGAGCTGTTACCAGATTTCTAAAAAGGAATGTCGACCTTCAAGAGGAGAAGGCTTGAATTTTTTTCAAAATAAATCTACTCGATCATGTTCTTGTTCTGTCTACAGGAGGCAGCAGGAGCTTCGAAGACGAAGAGAGCACGACGAAATGTTCAAACAAATGGTGAAAGTACATCAGGACACCGTTGATCTCTACCTACAAGACATCGTGACAGAAGGAATGGACTTCGCTTCGACAGATGAAGCCAGTGATTACATTCAGAAGATATCCCAGAAAATCGAGATGAACATGGCAGCACAGATAGAGAAGTAACTGTAGCTTTTCAATGAGTGAGGGTTTCTTGAAGTGAAAACTTGTTTTCAGGACTATCGAGGTCAGTGAGCAGGAAGAGACGATAGCAGATTTGGTACATCATTTCGTTTTGCCGGAGGTACAAAAACAGCTTGTTAGGGATCGTATAAAGCAGAAGCAGACGCAAAAGTTGAAACGAATAAATGACACGTTGTTGGATGATATGATAGAGACGCTTCCGTCTCCAAAGAAAGGTGAATAGTTTGCTCCAGGCCAGATTTTTCGATAATTATTCAAATCCCAAGAAAATCACCCTGTATATTCTCATGATTTTATCGTTTACCGATGAAATAATAATGACATTTTTTTATATCATTCAAGACGATATGGGACCAGAAGACGAGCTATCACCGACCGGATTCCAATTCAAATATCAGACAGAAGGAGGTTCGTGATCATTTTGTTTTCCTTCAGATCTTACTTCTAATGTTCTGTTTCCCAATGAAGAAAATAGTTTGATAGCACACTTTTTTCTGTAGAATTGATTGAGACTTTTTGGAAGGACGATGAACATCCAACTTTTGTCAGTGGAACAGTTTCAACTGTTCACGACGAAGAAGACGAGGAAAAGTTTAAAAAAGAGGGTAAAACTAAGGATGTGGACCAGGTAGAATTGGGAATTCTTCAACATCTGGAAGTTGTGGACATACAACACGAGGATGAAGAATCTGCAGAGGTATTTAGATAAATGCAGATTTTGGAAATTTATGAAAAAGTGGCATTCGGATGCAATCAAAAATCAATTTTTTCATCTTCAGGTAGAACGAAAACTGAGTGAAGCCTATCAAGAAGAACAAAGAATACACAGTGAGATAATAGACATCCTAGACGAAATAGAAACAAAAATAGAACAAGAAAATGAGTCTGAAACTGAGCAAGAAGAAAAAACGGATGAATAAAGAAGATATTTCATAACTTTTTTCTCTTGAAGATTCAATAATGTACTTTTTTCAAACATACATTTTAGGCCACTTATTTGTTAACTTGTTAAACCAAATTTTAGTAAGTTTCAATAAAGTCTCCAAATGCACAATTCTGGTTTTATTCAAATTATGAATTAAAAATTTCTTATAAGATAGACCTTAATTACACAAATAACTCGAAAAAATAAATATATGTTTATTCAAACTGGTTTGTAATCAAGCTTACTCTCAAGTTTTTTGTTATCAGCAACTTTCCTAACGGCTTTCATGAAATCTTCTTGAATGACGTATTCCCTCTCAGATCGGATGGCGAACAAACCAGCTTCAGTACAGACGTTTCTGCAAAAAAATCACAAAAATTAAAAATAGTTTTTAAATGAATGACTAAAACAAAGTACCTCAAGTCAGCACCATTGAAAGAGTCTGAGAGCTTGACAATAGCCTCATAATCAATTTCTCCATGTTTTGCAATTGGTCCAGCATGAATTTTCAGGATTTCAAGACGAGCCTGTTCGTTTGGAAGAGGTATTTCAATTTTCCTATCCAAACGACCAGGCCTCAAAAGCGCTGGGTCCAATGTGTCAGGTCTGTTGGTAGCCATAATCATTTTGACCTACAAATAGTCTAATTGATGAAATCTCTCAAATTGTCAACGTAAATCCAATATAAATAGATTTTGAAAACCCATACACCGAAAGGTAATAATGGGATAAAGATTATATATATATATAAATCACTGGGTTAGGAAAAATAAAGTCAATATTAACCTGTCCTAATGAATCAAAACCATCCATTTGATTAAGCAACTCCATAAGAGTACGTTGAATTTCTCTGTCAGCTGATGTTCCTTCCGAAAATCTTCTACCACCTGAAAAAAATTGAATTCAACATGTTCCAACATGGTGTAACGAAAACCTTACCTATGGCATCGATTTCATCCATGAAAATTATGCAAGGTTGATGATCTTTAGCATAATTGAACATTTCTCGTATCAATCTAGCAGATTCTCCAATATATTTATCTACAATTGCACTAGACACAACTTTTAAGAAATTAGCATCTAGTTGAGATGCAACAGCCCTAGCTAACAATGTTTTTCCTGTGCCTGGAGGTCCATAAAGAAGACAACCTTTTGGTGGAGTTATACCAACTCTCATAAAAAGTTCGGGGTTCAATAAAGGCAATTCAATGACCTCCCTCAGTTCTCTGATTTGATCTGACAAACCACCAATAGCAGAATATGTAACGTCTCCTGGGTCTTCGTGGCTCATATTGTACACTAACGGATCAACTTCTCTTGGCAAATATCTCATGATCGTTAATGTCGTCATATCTAAAGCTACTCTAGTACCAGCTTTAAGCTTTGCTTTATCCAATTGCCTACGGCAACCAACGACATATCTAGGTCCGTTAGTTGCCTTAACAATGACTGAAAATGAAAAGTATTCGACAAAAGTTCAAGTCATCGTCACAAAGAATCACTCACATTTTTCTTCTGTAAGCTGCTTGAGTACTTCACCGACAATCTGACCCATACTTTGGAGAGCTTTCAGGTCATTTTCAGACTTATCATACTGTTTTGTGAGATCTTTCAGTTGTTCTCTCACTGAAAAAGTCTTGGTTAGTTTGAGCAATTCTTGAAAGATATTTTACCCACTTTCTTTTAGGCGAGATTCGACTTCTTTATGCTCCAGGAGTTTCTTACGATAATCCTGAAGGGTTTTTTCTCTATCAGAATCTATTTGAGCCATTTTTGATGTAGTAATGGTAAATCAAAAATTTATTGAAAATACCAAACTTTCGATGAAAATTTTCTGTGAATGACTTGTCGAAAATAAACCACAGAACATCAACCGAATTTGACAATTTAAATTTTTATTTGACATTTTGAATTTCCCAAGAATAATCATAAAATTTCATGTGGAAGATAATTGATTCGATTTTGAGGCGATTTTAAAAGTATAATGTTCACTCTTTAAGATATCAAAATATCAAATTCAACATCCAGCAGTGAGAATGCTCGAATGGGTGAGTATATTTTCCCACACAAAAAAGATGAAGAATACGGAACTTCTATGACAAAAAAAACCTTTTCCTTACAACAAAAAAAATAACAAAGAATTAATGAAAACACGAAAGTTTTGAAATTATTTTTTGTTGAGGAATTTGATTCACTTTTACAGGTGATAGTATATATGGTGAGAGTTTGGACTATTGTTTAATAGTTCATCTTCATTATAGAAGCATTACAGGTAATATTTGGGGAGATATTCCAACAATAATTACAAAAGTAAAATTACAAGACCTTATTGAGAAAGTAATTATTTCTATGAGATGAAACAATCAAAATTATTCTTTTTGTGAAATCCATGTCAAAATCATAATAGTGACATTTCAACCTGAAGCAATCTACTAAAGTGTCTTGATACATCCAGGTCTATACACCGAACGAATAGTAAAATGAACATTGATGATGATTACGAGGATTCAGGAAATGAAACTAGTGGAGATGATGTTGATTTTGCGATAGATGGTGAAAGTTCAGCTAACAGAGAACTGCAGACTTATGATGACGATTACCAGTATGAAGTTTTATCCACAGAAGATATTGTGCAACATATGGTTGATTGTATAAGAGAGGTTTGTATTGAAATGGTTTTCTGAAGCATATCTAAAATAAGGTGGTAAGTTGTGTTGTGTGAGTAATGAATACTCTTAATTTTCAGGTCAACAATGTCGTTCAGATACCAGCCACATCAACTAGAATTTTATTGAACTATTTCAATTGGGACAAGGAAAAGCTGATGGAAAGATTCTACGATGGTAACCAAGATGATTTATTCAAAGAAGCCCACGTTGTCAACCCGTTCAAAAAACTAGCAGTAGTCCCCAAGCCAAAAGTATCTAGAAAATTCTTAGGGAACGAAGAATGTGATATTTGTTTTATGACCGTCTCCCCATCAGATATGACGGGTTTAGAATGTGGGCATCGTTTTTGTTATCAATGTTGGAATGAGTATTTAACAACTAAAGTAATGGAAGAAGGTGTAGGCCAAACGATAGCTTGTGCAGCTCACAATTGTCCTATTCTGGTTGATGATGAAACAGCCATGAGGTTATTGCAAGAACCTAGAGTGAAGTTAAAATATCAACATCTTATAACTAACAGTTTCGTGGAATGTAATAGACTATTGCGGTGGTGCCCCAGTCCAGATTGTACATATGCTGTGAAGGTGAGTGCCAATGAATAGAAGTAATGCATTCAAAATATTGATCACAAATTACAAATCATCTTGAGATGTTTTCAATCAAAAGATGAAATATTTTGACATATTCGTATTTTTTGACATATGAAAGTGTCAAAACTTTTGGAGCTTATGGAAGAAAATTCACTCGGTTTGGATTGTTGAGAACAAAGAGTCTAGGTCTTTAACAATCTCTCCAAAAATTTAGGTGTGAAAGATACCCTGTTTTCATATAAACAAAAAAGATTGAATAAATATGTATTTTGAAACTCCATCCAGCCCACGGTTTTCAGGTTGCTTATGTAGATTCAAAACCTGTTGCCTGCCGATGCGGTCATGTCTTTTGCTTTATGTGTGGTGAAAATTGGCACGATCCTGTCAGATGTCAACTGCTCAAGAAATGGATCAAAAAGTGCGACGACGATTCCGAAACGTCGAATTGGATTGCCGCAAACACCAAGGAATGTCCAAAATGCAATGCTACCATCGAGAAGGACGGAGGATGTAATCATATGGTGTGCAAGAACCAAAATTGCAAGGCTGATTTCTGTTGGGTCTGCCTAGGTCCTTGGGAACCTCATGGTAGCTCATGGTACAATTGCAATAGATATGACGAAGATGAGGCGAAAGCAGCTAGGGACGCCCAAGAAAAATCACGTGCAGCATTGCAGAGATACTTGTTCTATTGTAACAGGTCAGTTTGTTTCTTTTCAGTGTTTAGGAATATATTTCTTTTAATCCCACCTTGTTCTCAAGAACGAAAAGTAATATTATAGCAATTTCAGGTATATGAATCACATGCAGTCCTTGAAGTTCGAACACAAACTGTATGCCGCAGTAAAGGACAAAATGGAAGAAATGCAGCAACACAACATGAGTTGGATAGAAGTACAATTCCTGAAGAAAGCGGTCGACATTCTCTGCCAATGTCGGCAAACTCTGATGTATACATATGTCTTTGCTTATTACTTAAAAAAAAACAATCAGTCGGTGATTTTTGAAGAGAATCAAAAGGACTTGGAGAGGGCCACAGAATTGCTCAGTGAATATCTTGAAAGGGATATCACTCAAGAGAACCTGGTAGACATCAAGCAGAAGGTACAGGACAAATACAGATATTGTGATGGTCGACGAAAAGCGCTGCTCATACATGTGCATGAAGGATACGAAAAAGACTGGTGGTTGTACAGTGAATGAATTGAATTCGCAAAGCGTAGTGTTCCCCAGAAGGTGACGAATCTGCTCATATTTGGTCTTTGGAAAGTTGTAATCAACAAACTTTGTCCTGAAATCTCAATTAAACTTTTTGGGGTGCACACACCTCTACTCTGTTCTTATCAGTTTCATTTCCTGGAAATTCCGGCAAACATTATACCAATGTCGTTTGTCTGTTAGTTTTGTAAAAAACTCAGTAAACATAAAATATATTTGGATTTTAGAAGTCTGTTCCTACTGCATTTTGATGAAATAAAAATTCTTCCTCAATGAATATTTTAACAGTTAGAATGTTTGAATGTGATTTTGTTTGAACTTGATAAACGTGATATGGTAGTGATTGATAATATTTTATTCTTTGAATGAATGATCATTATTTGTTAGTGGATATTGCTTTTCCTGTGAACTTTTGTTTTGAATTTTTCCATTAGTTTGCAGTACTTTCGTTTCATTGAAATTTGTTACGATATCAGTTTTGATGGAAATACATAGTAGTACGTCTTGAAAACTACAAAAGACAACACTTTTCTAGTTTCTTCCCATATTGGAATCATTAAAGTTTGATGGCAATGTGATATTCTATTTTTTGCAATCTTTATTTGTTATTTTTCATCTTCTATTTTCTTGTTTAATATTGCTTTGTTTATAATTTTCTTGTTGCAAACAGCCTGCTATGGCTCATTTTTACTGTTGTTTCGCTTGGATTATTTTAATATTTTATCATTTCCATTCTTCTAGTCTAAAAATCAGCTGTGTTTAGTTGGGATCTGCTATGACTCAAATATCTTCAAACTGAAGAATTTGTAAAAACATTCTAGGAAAATTTTCAAATCAGATCCTAAGATTTACATTTTGTTGATGTAGAGAAAAAATACATATTTATTTATACAAAAAAAATCAAGATTTCATTGTGATTTCAGTTATGGACCTCAAACGATCAAAAAGCTGAAATTTTTTTGTAGACCTTCATTTGGTATGAATGTGGATGAAAATTATGTTGAATTTAGTTTTTTGAAGATATTCCTTATAGGAAATCTTTGAATTGTTTCAAAATGTTGTAGAGGTGAACTGAAATATACTATTTATTGATATTTGCTTTTTATCATGTCAGTTTCTCCTGATCCTGTGAAATGTTTGATTCGGAAAATACTTTTATTTGATTTTGGTATTTCTTCCATGAAGAGTCATAGCTATCAGGAAGAAAAATGAGTTGATTTTGTGCGCACTTGTTTCTATTCTGTCCGTCCGGCCGTAAAAACGATAACTCTCGGAAACAAAAACGTTCAAACTTTAATTTTTGGCAGAGAGGACCTACAGTCTTGAAAATTTCAAAGTAGGTTTGAGGTCCATTGGACCAATTTTGCCGTAGCATTTGGATTTCAGAAGTACCCAGAAAATTTCAAGAGCTTAGATGTTTTCTCTGTAGCCTCTGGCCCTCCTAGGTACGTCAGTGCTTAGAAATAATCAAAGAGCGACAATGAGGAAATAATGTTATATTTTGGACGTTTCTGCATTTATCAAACAGAAAATTTCATAAACCAAAATTATCAATATATTTGAAATGTGATCAAAAACTTAAATAAACAGAAAATATGTTGTCAAATGATTCAGCTCCCCATTTCAACTTTTCTAGAATAATCCACAGTATTCAATAACACTTCATTAATTTTATGAGTCTAAACCAAATTTTAGATACATAATTTCGAATTTTTCTAGTGTTAGACGCAATTGAAGAAAAAGTAATCAAAAAATCAATTTTCTGGCTCAAATACAGGAAATTTGGGTACTTACAAATTTTCAAATCAATTAAATCCATTTTCCACTTCACAATCAGATATATATCAGAAAACAACTTATGGACTTAACCAAACAAGAACACACATACGAGATTTCTAGTCTCAACAGCAAGTTTATACATGCAAATTGGCCAGGCAGAGACTAAAGTGTTCTTTCTAGAATTAGTCATTCTTATGATTAATCTGGTTATATAACAGACTGAATTGATAAATATATACAGGGGCTGGTCGAATTCATTTTTTACCAACACCTTCATATCTGAAAGAAATCATTTTGTGAATCATGGCATGGCAAGGATAATAATGAAGATATGAAATTCTTTAATTCTTTATTAATTTTTCATCAAATAAATACAACTGGAAATCGATTACAGGACTAGTAAAATAAAAAAATGTACTTATCAAGAGAAAAGTAATAATCCATCAAACAAGCAGAAACTAAAAACATAAATGCACAATTGCATGTGAAATATAGAAAACATCAGAGGAATTAACACAACGTCAACATTCAAGTCAAGAACAAGTTTTAATAAACAAAACTTTGTCGTAATTAGTTCAAGATCAACTCGAACTTTGGTTCGATTAAATTCATACAAAATAGTATCAAGTTCAAATTTTTAACAAAGTTGGATGAAAATTTTGTTTTATCAGTACTTAATGTGGATCCCTAGTACTTTTTATAATATATACAAAATAAAAAACACCATTACCAAGAACAAACGAGCATTATAAAATTTTTTTCTCAAGTTACCTATCTTTTTATTCATTTGATTATTTGGTACTCCCTATCTGAATTTTTCAATGATATTAACACGAAATTTCTTTTAGGAAATCTACCATTAATTTCAGTTCCGACAGGGGTAGCAGGAACCAATTAACTAAGTTTTGAAATTCAACACTGTAAATGTGAGGATCGCCATACAACAATTTTTTTATCCTATTCTTTCCCATTTTCATTATTGTTAATGGTACAAGCCAATACTACAGTATGTTGTCCACCACTCGATACCTTCATGACAGACCGTTGTTCCAATTGTTTTCCTTGAACAAGGGTAGGTTCTAGGCAATCTTCATCTCCCCCTGTTCCTAATTGGCCAGATGTGCCCATTCCCCAACAGTACAACTCTCCTAGAAAAATATATAATCATTATTTGGAGTCAAAATTCCACAACTCTTTCACACATGTTGGCCAAAACTAAATCTAGAAGACACAGGTACCGAATTTTCCTTTCAATAGATCAATCGATTGCCCCTACTGTGCGGCATGTAATACCATCTTGTTGGAACTACATATCCATATTTTCAAAAGGTAAATGGAACTGCATTTTTAGAAAAAGATAAATAATTATTTTGAAGCAATACCTTTTTCTGTTACAGCGAATGATGTGCAAGAACCAGCAGAAATTGCAGTCACTTTCATTTCTTTCAGTTTTGGAATAAGGACCAACTCTGTAGCATCCTTGGCGTCTTTTCCTAAACCTAATCTGCCATATTCGTGTCTTCCAATGGCAAATGTTTCACCGTTTTCGCTCAAAGCTAACGTATGATGTACACCTCCACTTATTTCTTGCAATTTCTGATTGGAAAATATCTTACTATGAGCTGGAACATATTGCTGTCCGCTATGGCTCAATCCTGAAAATTATCCATCATTTAGTATAGCAATTCAATTACATGGAAAATTATGAAAGAAAAATAGTAAATTGAGTATATAACTGCATGAACTTACCCAGCTGACCATAATTATTGAGACCACACACGTAAATGTCATCTGATCCTGCAACTTTAGCATAAGTACCACAAGATCCACACCAAATGTTATCAAAATGGAGTCTTAGAGAAGGTTTCACATTAATCAAAGCTGGTACTAGCAATTTTTCTGGAATAAAAAGGATCATCACCATCAACATACATATTAAAAAGGTTTTTAGATTACCTCTTTGAGCCTTACTCATTCCACCTCTACCATCACGTCCACTATGTCTTTCGGTCGTTCTTCCAAGTTGACCCTGTTCTCCATTTCCACAAGTATAAACTTGACCAAACCGGGTCAGAAGAACAAGATGGTTTTCCCCTGATGCTACTTTTATTACCTCAACATTTTTTATTATTTCATAAGGCAGTCTCTCATTTCCTGACATGGTCAAACCCATATTTCCATGGGTGTCCTAGGTAAAATGAACCACAATTTAGACAGTAAGTTAACCTTAATTATAAATTCAAGAAAATATTTGCACACAACTTTTGAACATTCAAATCATGACTGGTCGCAAGTTTTTTGCTAAATAATTTATTTTAATTGAAGAAGTATTTTTTATTTTACCCTAAACGTTCCCCAAGCGAATACTCTTCCATCCTCAAGCAGGGCTACACTATGGGAGTCACCAGCTGAAATCTGAATAGCTTTTTCAGGTAATTCAACAGGTCCGGGAACATATTCAGAATTTTCTTCATCATCAGTTTTTCTACCTAATGCTCCTTCATCGTTACATCCAAACGTGAATATCTGAAAGTATTTTCATTATAGATTTACGAACATATTGGCTTAAATGGATAAAATTGTAGCATGAAGCTGGAGACGGAGACAAATAACAAAACACCTAAGAGGCCATACTTACTTTACCATCTTTAGTCAGACAAACAGTGTGCATACCACCAGCACAAATCTCAACAATTTCATTATTTTCTAACTGAAGTAGAGCTAATCTACTTTTTTCCATAACTTCATCTCCAAGACCTAATTGGCCTACGTCATTTTGACCAGTTACAAGAACTGTTCCTGGTTTACTAGCTGGAGTAAATATATTGCTACCTAGGGTAACTAAAAAAGGAACATTGTAAATGTGGAAATAATGGCCACAGGAATAAAATTAAAACAACTATTCCTATCAATACACCCTCGTGTATTTAAAATATAATCACTCACATTTAGTCCTTTTAGCCTTTTTGGTTTCAGTGTTGTTTTGCAGTTTCCTTTTAGGGGGCATTTTATAGTATGTTTTTTCACAAAAATTTTTTGGTAACTAATTATTGAACGTTCACTCAGAGTTTGGAATCGACGTAGCAGACTGTTCCAAAATACGTTCGCAGATAAATAGTCACTGGAAAAACTTAAGCAAAGGGCACGGCGGGAAATAACGGCAAGACAAGAATTATAGGTTAAGTTAACCGTGTGTTTGAAATAGTAGTTCTAATAAGCTGGTTTTTAGTTCCAATTAACCCAAAGTGAGTCGTTTGATTTACTTCCCTTCTACTCATAGAATTAGATAATTTTTCTTATCATTTGTTGCACCCTGTTCTATGCAATCTGATCGAAACGTCAAACTTTTGTTTTCCTCTTTGGTTTTCCTTTCAAATTAAAATGATTTGTATTATCTATTTATTATCTGGCTTAGATATCATATTTAAATTATTCTGCGTAAATTTATATGATGTTAGTGGAGTAATTTTCAGTTTTTGAAACCATGAAGCGGTTTATATCTGGTATTTTTTTGTGTGCGACATCTCCCCGTCGTTTCGCGAGAGAACGAATAAAATTACCATTAGCAAAATTTGTTTATGATACAGTCGATTTATATAAATCGAGAACCAAGACAGGAGTCAATAATTTACGTGAGATATTATTCAGGGGATCAATTGTAGCATTGCTGACAGCATTGGTCGTATGGCTCTCAATTTTTATGTATGTAGCATTTTACTATGTTTATGTGCCTACTATAACACACGAAAAACCTGTGTATCTTACATTTAGGTGAGTATTGGACATATTCGGTATGTTGGTCATATTTCAATAGCATGTCTGTAGACCTTGTGATAAATGGGACGTACACAGGAGTATCTGCAGTTTTCCATCAGGAAGTGTTCATTTTAATCATAAACAGCAATCCCTTATGGTGGGACAACCATATAAAGTTTTCTTAGAGCTTGAAATGCCAGAATCTCCTACAAACAAAGATCTGGGTGAGTTCTTGAAGCCTTCCAAATTAATTGAAAAGAAAAAAATAATTAGTTTTGGTAATTTTCTTGAGAATATCACACCGTAAATTCACATATATTGATAATTGATTTCATCACTCAACGTTTAGAATGCCCCATGACAATGTCCAGGTCAGGTTCTAATTTTTTTCCCATAGTACCGACAAAGTTATTTTTGATTTACTATTCATGAATAATTTATTTTCTAATTACTGAATCCTGATAAAAATTGACCTCAGTCCAGATGAATGATAGCTTTTATAAAAGATTAGATAAGCCTGTGTTTGATTCACAAAAGCATTGAAGTCTATAATGGAAGATTGTGTATTTTAAATAAATGAGAAGAAAACTTGATTTGGGATATTGATCCCTTTTCCATTTACAATTATGTTGGTTTGTGCTTGTCCATAACTAAAACATTTGTTGTGTTGTGCTGATTTTCTCCATTCATAAGAGGAAAAATCCAACGAAGAAAATTTTAAATTTGTTATTTATTTTGTATTTAATATACCATGATTGTAATTAGGTTGATTGAATGAATTAAAGATATTCATAATATGTATAATGATTTTATTGTTGAAGTATTGCCAAAAAGTGAAGTAGGACTAGTTCACTTGTAAAGCATTACTTATTTTGGGAACTTTCTTATAGGGATGTTTATGGTTTGCGCCGACTTTCGTGGTACTGACGGTCGTTTGATCACAAACTCCTGTAGATCTGCTATGCTTCCATATCGTAGCACACTGTTGGATACTTTGTTCAAAATCTTCTTGAGTCCCTTCTATATGGTCAGTCATTTGGAAGAGAAACAGAAGGTTTACATTGAACTTTTCTCTAGTTACCTGGAACCCGAAGTGAGTTTCGCTCCAGATTTGCCTGTATGTCATCATAGAAATCTATTTGAAATTAAAAATCTTATAAAATTACATTATTTTAAATTTTCAGGGTCAAAAAGTATCTGATATTCATATTGAGATACAGACTAGGCACATAGAGATTTATTCAGCTAAATTCACTATAAGTGCTAATTTTTCAGGCCTTAGATATGTTATGTTCCATTGGCCTATACTGTCTGCAGCTATAGGTGAGTTGGTGGATTCCATTCAATGGAAAATGTGATTTTGGTGGTTTTTTATGTTTAAGGCATCACCTCGAACTTATTCTTTATCGCTATTGTGAGTATGATAAGTTGGTATCAAATCATCAATTCTGAGGAGTATTTGGATTACCTCAAAGTTGAGAGAAATGAAACAGAGGAGGAGAGCAGAAGAAAATACATTTTGAATCAAGGTGAGTTAGTGCAATTGGTGTAGGACTTCTTTACGTTATGTGCAACTGAGATGTATAGAAATCCTGGTATTGCAGCGGATTAGATTTGTTCTATCATTTGAAAATGACGAACAAATTTATCCCAAATGTTTTCATGTTGGTATAAGTTGCTGCATCAGAACTTCTATTCATTTCACTTTGGAAATGTGACTTGAAGTATTCTGTAACAAATTATTGTTTAGATACTTCTTCATCCGAAGAAGACGTATCGCTAATTGGAGCAGAGGAATTAGAAGGAGTGAGGAAGAGAAAAACTAGTACTTCAGAATGTTAACACACACTTTCAGTAGCAAATCCCCAGTTCCTTATGTGAATTTCATCACCTTGTAAATGTAATACAACCAAAGATCATATATTTATTTTTATATTCTGTTGAATCTTATCATCTTTATTCTCCCCATTTTTCAGCAATAAATTGTTTTGAAAAGTACTAAAGCCTTTTGATCTAACCTTCGAATGCAATCCAATTCCAAACCACCAGTGTTGACCGCAAAACATTTTTGTCAGGTCACTGGTCAGCGGTAAATATGATGAATTTTATTATTTTATGAGTAAAACGGCGAGTTATTTTGCTTGGAATTATCTTAAGATTTAGTTTCACATATCACAGGAACAGAATAATAATAAACATATTCAATATTCACATCAAAGAGGAAAATAGTTTTTGATTCACATGAAGAGAGCTAAATTCCCATTGTTTGACCACAGACTATGATCTGTGGTTTGACCACCAGCACTAACCTCAAGCCATATTTGACAGGTTGTTGGATTGCCTAATCCTGCTGAAGAATTATTCCCATTTTAATAATAATGGAGGCTTATTTAGTTGGACGTATATTTTATTAATTTTACTTACATTCATCTTAACATTTAAGCTTCACCTATCAACAGATTTATACATGTAAAAAGTTGAACCAATATAAAACTATACATTTATATTATTTTTAAAATATACAAGAAAATTGATTTTTCCTCAATTGTATATGTGTGTTGAGATGGCATACTCTCGTATTTTTTCTTTCGAAATTGTAATGTGTGTGGGGTTCATATCAATTCGGGAGCTGGATTATATCGAATTTTATATAAAAGGCAGCTAATACAACTCCACCTATTGGTAACTTCTTCAATTAATTGACTATCACAAAACGGTCATGATATACAGCTACTTTTACTGCAGCCCCCTTATAACGTGTAAAAATCTACATTGCTGTCATAAAATCCTCGAATCCTTTTTTAGCAGGAACAAATTTTGAAGGAAAATCAATTGTATGGATAACACTGACATACAACAGATGGACCAATTATAGTATGCCAATGTCATTTGGAGTATACCTCACTGTGCGATCCTTTCAGTCAGTAACAATTCAGTAACAAAAATATAACACTTACAAAGTACATTTTGGCAAAGTTACTGGGTGATTCATTCAACGATACTGTGGCTTCTGTATGGACTATGTATCCGCTAGCGTAAGTCATATTTACAAAAAAATTTCCTTCGGATATACCATTCGGTGATCGGACCATGAATGTGTATTCTCCCACGTCGAGGGTTGACGCTTTTGTGAGAAATAGTACGGCTTGGTGGCAGTGGGGAGCCGAGGAATTCTGAAAAAAAACACCCTGTATACAGTCCTTCAAAAAATGCCGGAAATTGATGATTTAAGTTAGGGTTTTGACGAACTTAGTTCTTTTTACAAATCAAAGTATCAAGCTGTGGAAAAGTAGATAAGTCTGCAGTGAAAAGTTGAATGATGAAAGTTTCTTTCCTTCATGGCTTACCGTTATTCTATATGCAATCACAGAGGTGTCAGCATCTCCTGGTTTGTAGACCTTGTTCTTGGCTATCCAGAATGCTTTATTGAAGGGAGGGTTGGCGCAGAACTCCATCGTTAACGTGAGTGGTTGCCCATACACGGCAGTGACGTTCTTGTGTATTGGAGTTACAACAGGTTTACCTGCAAAAAAGTACTTTCAGCTAGAGAGAGAGAGAGATCCGAATTATTAGATGTTCTGTGTCCGCTCCACTCCGGAAAGGGAATACCGAACGCGCCTATTGTTTAATCAGTGCCAACCATAGACTTATTATCCTAAGTCTATGGTGCCAACATTCTATGCATCTATGAGGCGCTTTCATAGAACTTATAGTAACTATAAGTTCTATGGGCGCTTCACAAAAATGACATGACAGCACTTTGATGGACGACGAAGAAAAGTGAATTGATCGGAGTCCATCAATTTCAGATTTCGATTCAGAGTTCAGTCTGTATTGTTTAACTACTGAAGCTGAAGCCCCTGCGGGCTTCAGTTCAAAAAGTCGAACGGGATCATATCCATTGGAAATAATGAAAAACCGTTAGTTCACATTGAAAACGTTTCAGTGCGAACGTTAAAGCTCACAAACACATATATGGGCACCCACACGTTTGCTGCAAAGGGACGTGATTCGATTATCTACATATTCCCGAAATCCATTTCCATTTTTTCGCCATCGGCCTAAAACCGTCAGCATTGTAATTATTTGAATGCGCTGCAAATTGGTGGGATTTAAACGTCAACCCAAATGCGCTTGTTAATTTTCGGAATTATTATTTTTATCGGATTTCGTACCCGGCGAATGCCAAGTGGAAAGCATAACATTTCGCTCATGTCAACACATTTGGATAGAACATAGATGCATAGAAATATATTTCTATGAATTCTATGCATGATAGAACGAACGATTGTCACGGGCCCGCTGTTTGTGAATGCGGAAAATCAGGGATAATTTCAATGCAATCGTAGGCTAGAAATCAACGAGCCTTTAAAATAACACATAATGAAAATAGCAACAAATTTACTGCAAACATGGGCGCCCAACACCTTCCACTGTTCCACTTCCGAAACATAGGCCGTTTTTTTGAAGAGTTCGGGAAAATTGAAGCCTGAGGGTGACTGTTCGTATCTAAATATGATGGTGGTCATTTTGTATTTTCGTTGAGTTACACCTATGTTTGGGTGTTAATACGTGAATTAATTGATTTATTCGAACTGGAGGCCAGTTTTGAATGGATACATGTGTTAAATTTGTATTCGATACGATTTTATATAAAACATAATTGAAATAACATGATCCATTAATTTCACATTCATGTTTTGCAGTGATGGATATAGGACTTCCACATGAATAAATGATTTTTGTGGCACGTCTATTATCAATGAAGTTGAAAAATCATACATTTTTCGACTGCGATCTGTGATCGAGTATCGAGCTCCATGGTTTATCTCTGGTATCTATGTTCTGTGGTTGTCACACTACAAAAACAAAGACTCTTTGACAAGCATAGATCGCATTGTGACACTACGTCAATCATCTTCAGTAATAACACAGAATACCTAAGTTAAGTATTCTGTGGTAATAATCCCTGAAATCATAAATAGGTACAATAAATTAAATACGAAATAGAGTGTTTTGAATCGCTTGCCAACCCGACAAGTCAATACAGACATGGTGTTAACACTGTTAACGCAAATGAATGCTGGACATAGGAGTTCCCGCATAAATGCATAGAATTCTATGCATCTATGTTCCCACTAAGAAAGCTCCTTGTCATTCCGCGCGGAATATGAAATTGAACCAAATCCCCATTATTCAATATTTTACGATGAATCAACCCTTTTAGAACGATCCTTAATCGAGAAACTTCACAGACGCCACGCCACAGTGATCTCTTGTGAAGGACGAATTAAATAGCAAACGATCATTTATTCATCTCTCGCTCGGCCCATGACCTCTAGACCTCTTACACCTCGTAAATCTATTCATCAGACGGATCTCATCCGAATAATCCCGCGTATTTTTCGTCCCCACTCAATTTATCCTTCGATCCCTCGAAAACGGCACCCCCCCATCGCCCCCCGCCAATCAAAAAGGAATCCAAACGGTCCCCAATATGATTCGGATCGGGACCTCAATCAGGATTTCTAATTTGATTTTGTTCTCGCTCGATATTACTCCGAGGTGATTGACGGATCCGAATTTGATTTGGTCGCCCGAACAGCTTTGTGATGAGAATATAAATGGGATGAGGGAAAGATTGTTACAAGGTACATTGGGGGAGGGGGAGAGGTGACTCTTTCTTTGAGTTTGAAGATGTGTTCGGGTCATAGAACTTATAGTAACTCCATGCCCGTTCGAAAAGTGGATAAACATCTTAACTAGGAGCATAGAATATGCTCCTAGATCTTAAGTTGGTGGAACAGCGGGATTTTCATATTACCATGGTTATGAGCTGTCACCATAGAACTTATAGTTACTATAAGTTCTATGGCTGTCACAGAGAACAGTAGCACAGAAATTTTTGCCGAAATGCCAAGTGAATCGGATTGTGGGGATCAATAATTAGATATTCATGGTGTTGGTTTCGTATAAACGTTTTCGTAAGATTTGAATTCAATCTGCAGTGAGATCAAAAGGAAAATTTCATTACATTGGAATAACTCCTGAAGAAAGAATATTTCCTCGAAAACTTCCTCGTTTGGATGTTATCAAGAACTAATTAATCTCTATCAAACATCTCCCCGTTTATCGTCACTTAACTCGCATTAGCACGATCTACACGGACCGCATTCCCAAATTTACCACCCGTAAACTAGTTCGGATTTACGCCCGAAATTTTCCAGCGTATCCCAGATTCCCGTTTTA
Organism: Adalia bipunctata; assembly: GCA_910592335.1. Classification (NCBI taxonomy): domain Eukaryota; kingdom Metazoa; phylum Arthropoda; class Insecta; order Coleoptera; family Coccinellidae; genus Adalia; species Adalia bipunctata. The sequence continues at coordinate 8,679,557 of OU342948.1, read as the reverse complement.
ATAACCCTTCAAGGTGCTTTCACGTAATCCCCATTTGAAGGGGTGTAGATTAAACAACCGCTACACATGTTAAATTCGAGTTACGCACACTGTCACGGATTAATATACCTACACTTTTCAGCACATAACCAAACAAGGTTTGGGCGCTACCATTTTGGCCAAATGAGCTGGCTAATTTCGATATTTGATCCGAAAATGTTGATGTGACATGCATGCATAAAAACTATGCATCTGTGATTCGAATTTTGACATTTGAAGATAGACATAGAAGCCCTATATCTATGACTTCAGCCAAACCATCATAGAATACCACGATGTCACAGGCTACCAGAGAGCACGATCATCATTTCATAATTTTCTTAAGGGCCGTGAAAAATGACGAGACATTCCAAGCCATCTGTACAAGCAATTCTGCCAACTTCCCAGGAACGTTTGTAATCGAGGTCCGCCAACAAACACCGCCATTTGTCATTAGTTGTTTGGCACAGACAGATTAATCAGGGCTGCGGCGTGCACCAAGCAAAACAATATCCGTGCAGGAAGACGGGGCAACGGATTGCGGCCAATTCGGTAATCATAGAGGGCCAATGTTGTCGGATGCGAAGTCTGCACAATTTGTCCTCCCGCTGCCGATCTGTGGGCATTAGAGGAAACCCCTGACGCGGGTCGAAACTCGAACGTCTTAAGGGATCGGTTTCCAATTTTGGACGGGATCCCGAGACGACGGAATCTGCATTCGATGGTCTGGAGGAGTGGAGGGATGTAACTGAATCCGAATTCATCCGACATTGGCTTCATTGGAGTTGATGGGATTGTTACTGGTAGGTTGGTATTGATGTAGCTGGGAGAATGAACACGCAAATAGAGACAGATATAAGTGGATAAATAATTCGATTATCCTTTATGCATAGAAACCCATAGATGCATAGAAACCCATAGCCACCTATGCATCTATTTTTAACCTAAGAGAACATAGATTTTTCAAGCGAGGAAACGATCATAGATTGATGCATGAATTCTAGCTTCTTAAGATGCCTACAATACTGGTGTAAGCACTCGTCAAATTTTGAATGGAATGACGTTCGACCAAATTGAGAATATCGGCAAGATTTCGTTTTTTCCACTTCAGGTGGCGCTCTTCACTAATTATGTCATACAACGTCATTACGGTCCTTTTTCCCTTGATCGATTTGATTGATTAATCAACAGCTGATCTGCCAAAGTCAATTATGACATGAACACAGAATGACATTTTCAAATAATACCTTTTCTCCATACTAATATGAATCGAAATGTCAAGAATATATTCACAAATTATTGCTTGACAAAATTATCGGCTATTGACACAACATGTTCACCAGAATAAATTCGAATATTTGAAATAACTAATAAAAATCAGTCATAATTAGTGAAAAGCGCCACCTGAAGTGGAAAAAACGAAATCTTGCCGATATTCTCAATTTGGTCGAAACAAAATCTAATGAGTGCAATCACCATGTGTTCAGTCATCGAATAGCTTCTGTTGTCAACTCCCAAAGTTTTTCATAGAGCTTGTAGGAATTTCTTTTTAACCGAGAAAATATTGAAGAATGAAAATTCATACTTATTGGTATTTGGCATTTTCGCATCTGCACAACATGATACTTTTCTGTTGATGCAACGATTACTCAACGATAGTAGGGCGCAAGCAGGTTAGTGACACCACATCTTTAAAATAACAATTTGCATTTAGTGCAGATTATCGCCGGATTCATTTCAAGAAGGCCGTCATCAAATTCAAACCGGCTGAAGTGGAAAATCCATCGTATAAAATCCGCTGAGCATGAATGGCATAGGAAGCTGCCAACACGACGGAGCCAAAAAATCCCTTCATGCGTTTTAAAAGTAATTAGCGTCGTAAAAAGGCTTCATCTCCAGCGACTGTCCGTCATTCCGTTGACGCGACGACGTGTGTTTTTGTTTGTCGCCCGGCTCACATAAATTAGCTTTTTGTGTTTAATTTTCTGGCTCGGAATTTAATTTCGGGCTATCCTGTTTGCCTCCATATCCAGTTAAGCGACTGTTCAAATCCCCGGCTAAAGATTTACGGACTTCCAGATAGAAAACGTTAGTTTGTTTTCCCGCCCATCTCGAGGAAGACGCAAGTTTTCCTGGAACAGGGACGGGTTAGGACTGTTCGATCTGGAAATCACCAACTTTCAATAAATGCACCTATCCGGACCACAGAATAACGTATCTGTGGGAAACAGAATTTTTTTCAGTGCGTTTGTTAATGGTCTGTCAAATTCGACCTTCCCATGACCTTGAAATTGAAATTCGACCATTTGTTCCGAAATAACAACTCGTTCTTGGATCCAAACAACAGGAAACGTGCACTCAATCCACATATAGCTACTTTTACACGTCAACTCTGATATCGAACAAAACATGAATAACTTTCTATACAAAAGTATCAATGACAATCTAATAATGCCTCTATTTTCCAGACTAAAGTCCCCATTAGACCATCGTCGCTACACCGTCCTTAGCATGTTATATCCGCATATTATAACCGATTTATGTCCATTACCTCAGTATATAGCTCTATATTTGCTGCGCCCCGATACTAATAATTACCGGATCGGCTGGATATTAACGAAGCGTAGATAAATTATGCATGTACGTTGTCGTTAACCATATACGCCACGGTATAATGGAGTGGAACGCTGATGGATACCGTCCAGGCTGGTCGTAATGGAACAAAAACCATCGAGTCAGACCATTCAAGTAATGAACCCACAGATTGATTGCTCATCAATAACGATTGCACTGTTTTAAATCGTTCCTAATCGGATCATTTTTATTCGTCGATACTCTCATTGATTGGACGAAGTGAACGGTGCTCGAGTTTACAAATTGATTCTGCACTTGTTTACTGTTTGCTTTTGAAAATCTGTTTATTTAATACACCATAGTTTCGGAAAACTCTGTGTTCTTATTCATACTGAAAAAGCTTGGTTTGTTCACACATAAATTAAGTCAATGAAATGTCACAGTCCTAAAGAAGATGACCTGTGACATAAACCTGATTTTCGATGGTCCTGTTCGAGCGTCTAGCCAGAGAAGCATAGAATTTCTATGCGTCTTTATCGAGCCATAACACAGGCAGATAACAACATCAATCAAGTATCCCGAATGAAGAAGTGCAGAAAGTCTTTCAGTGCGGAAATATTTCAGTCTGAAAAGAGCCCCAATTTTTTACGCCGTATCCGAAGGAATCCAACGGAGTTGCTGACTCGGTTCTGTTCCGGGAAGACTTTTATCTGCCTCACGCTCTATTAGTTCGAGTACAATATAGAACCGTGTGTTATAAGCCACAGATTCGTTTACCCGGCTTATTTATGGTTTCGGCGATGCCCGAAGAGAATTCTTTGGAGATGGTTGACTTGAAAGGAAAGTCTGAAAATATTGGATTATCTATTGAATGGGATTAGTGAGGGGACTCTGCATAGTTATGAGATAAGTTGAACTAAATCCAATTTATGAGAGGATAAAATCACAATGTTACAAATTGGTGAATGCGACGGTTAACATTTTTCCTATAAGTTCTATGATCGCCAGCTATGAACGAGCGTCAACAAGGCAACACTGGGAGAGGGAAACTGAGGATAATGTAGTTGAGTGTATTTCTTGATAAATTATTGTTGAAACTGACGAAAAAGGACGGTGGAATTCATTAAATAGAACTTTTTTCGATAGATGTAGAGTGTTTTCGAAGATATGTCTTTATTTTCAACAATTTAATGCCGAAATAATTCGAATACATTAACGCCATTCACACTGCATCTCAGCCCTGAAGCAGCGTTGCCATATTATATGACTCGTTATAAAAAGTCTGTGTTCCAACCCTACATACAAAAAGTTAACCCAAGTTCTCATCTACTTGTTGCTAAGTCCTCCTCAAGAATGTACCTCTGTGACAGGAACAAATGCGACACCATCGAGACCAGAAACATCTCCGCAGTATTATTTTATTAAGGCCATAATGCCGTGACAAAGGATCCCGCATGGCTGTTAATACATCTGGAACAAATGCAGTTTATGTATTATATTGTTCGGCAACAAAGGCGATAATTTTGGTGTAATGTTACTGGCTGGTCGTTAGGGCGACGCGACCATCGAGCCGCATCCGTAACGCCGCATGCAATGTTCCGTGTTCCTCATCGATGTTTACATTGTCGCGCGGACCATAGAGCGGCGGCTGATTCAGAATCACGATTCATAACGGTCCGACGATAATGCAAGAACAAACAACCGTTGTGTTATTGATGCCCGACGTTACTTAGCGGCTATTCCGTTTGAAGGGACGCGTTCCAGTCCAAGAGGTAGACGTGACTTGGTTTGGGGTAGGTTTTGTTGGGGGTTAATGAACCGGATGAGACGTTGGGGAAGTGGTATGTCATCATGAATGTGAATTGTTGATTTCTATGGTTAACATTCACAGAATTGATTGTTTGTTGGGGTACTGTCATAGAACTTATAGTACATGGAATGCCATTAGCCTTGCTGCTCGGCTTAAAAAAGTGGATAAACATCTCCAGTTGGAGGAATACTGAAGTTTCCATGTTCCCATGGATACGACTTGTCATACAGAATAGAAACACAGAAATACTATGAATTTAATCGTCAAGATCCGATTCACTTGGCATTTCGGCAAACATTTCTGTGTTTCTGTTCGGTGTGACAAGTCGTATCCATGGGAACATGGAAATTTAAAGATTCCTCCAACTTGAGATGTTTACCCACTTTTTGATCTGGTAATAGCATTCCATGTACTATAAGTTCTATGGGTACTGTGCCTAGTCGGGAATCAGAAATAGGTCACAGCTAACTGAAAGAAAGGTTTAATTTTCTATATATATCTCTATGGTCTAAGTACAATGACAGATTCATAGACGTGAGTTCCATATTATAATTCTCTTTCTTTCCGGAGTTCGAATAGAAGCCAATTGTGTAATATAATATTGTATTCGGTAAAGGTATAATGATGATTAACAGATCAAAACGTACTAATTCACATCGGTCGGAGCTCGCACTGAAGGTTATCTAGCGTAATAATTTCGATACTTCATGGATCCCTTCGCGAACACAGAGCCACCATTCTGCTATAAATTGCGTTCGTTCGGCACAGATTGTGAGCGCAGATAAACCGTCCTTTGTGGGACAACGATAATGATAGAGTTCCATCCCTGGGGTTTCTATTCTACATATTGGTCTGCTGGACATCCAATCTGTACTCGTTATGGCTTTATTTGTCGGTTTACGTTACGCCGGGAATAATAATTAACGATGGCTCGTTGTTTATGACCTTCGACTGAACAAATACGGGATCATTCGATGTGGATAGAGCCGGAATGCAGTTTTTGTCCGGAGTGTTTCTGTCTGTTTGTTAATTCCGATATAATGGTGTAGAGAAATCGATCAGAGGAAGGGGTATATTCAAATTTTATGAATATTTATCTCCTATTTTTATTGTACCAGTTGATACTACCGGGATTTTCAACGGAGTGAGCTCAATTAGCTCAATATTGACTATTGAGAAGAAAACACCAGAAATTGTGAATTTAAACGTGGCAACATCAAAATGAGGCTCATGACGTGAAGTCGAGAGCTTTTGGGCACTCGTTCAACCATAAACCGAGATAAAACAATTTTGACAGCTGCCAAAAAAAAATTTACAGCTCAAAAAAATTCGACAGCAGTTGTCAAAGTAATCAGCCATGATCCTGGATATAATAACAGATATACATTAGAGGTGGGATAGTGTTTATTATTAACGTTATTTCAAGAAGAAGAAGCCTTTTGGGATAATTGATGATATTTTCATGCAACTTGTTCACGCCAAGTGAACGGTTCAAAATAATTATTCTGAATTTTCGAAATTCGAATTATCGAATTAATTTCTCCATACTGGGGAATTCCCATATGGATTATCCTTTATGTACAGGGTGGGCAAAATTGGTGCTACATGAACTAAAAACTTTTTAACCCGAGGAGATAGAGAAAAATGAATGGCACCTTATAGTCCTCTTTTTTCGAGAAACTGATAATGCCATCAACTGCATTCCTCTATCTTCTTTTGTTTCCGAGTTATAGGCCAAAATTGAAATTTGGGCGATTCCAACTTTGGTCATTATCTCCGTTTCTGTTTATGCCAGGATGTTGAAATAAAAACATTATACAGGCACTTTTCTGATAGCAATCCAGTGGCGTACTCTGATTTCTTATAAAAGGTTCATTTGCTGAGTTATAACATAAAGTTTTGTTTTTTCTTATGGGAACAGTAGTTTGAAATGACTTAGAAAGAATCGCCATTTTTTTCCCGTTTCAGAAATGTATCATATGTTATACATCGTCCTCAGATTTGTTAAGATATTATGAAAAATATGGTTTGTATATGGAATTCGAATTATTGAATAGGCTGAATCATAGAATTATGTGTCTCTACGCATGATGTAATTATTATTTCACAGTTGAATCACTGGCTGCCCCACTATTCTCATTCGCTAAAATGAAACATTTCAACATATCATATTTTTCGTAATTTTGGAATATCTCCATAATGCCGCCAACGATGACTTCAAATTTTAATAACTGACAATTGTTTCAAACAGAGATCGCACCATCAAGTATTCAGACGTGAATTAATAATTACACCATGCGTAGAGACACATAATTCTATGATTCAGCCTACTCAATAATTCGAATTCCATATACAAACCATATTTTCCATAATATCTTAACGAATCTGAGGGCTATGTTTAACATGTGATACATTTCTGAAACGAGAAAAAAATGGCGATTCTTTATAAGTCATTTCAAACTACTGTTTCCATAAGAAAAAACACAATTTTATGTTATAACTCAGCAAATGAACCTTTTATAAAAAATCAGAGTACGCCACTGGATTGCTATCAGAAAAGTGCCTGTATAATGTTTTTATTTCAACATCCTAGCATAAACAGAAACGGAGATAATGACCAAAGTTGAATTCGCCCAAATTTCAATTTTGGCCTATAACTCGGAAACAAAAGAAGATAGAGGAATGCAGTTGATATGGCATTATCAGTTCCTCGAAAAAAGAGGACTATAAGGTGCTATTCATTTTTCTCTATCTCCTCGGGTCAAAAAGTTTTAGTTCATGTAGCACCAATTTTGCCCACCCTGTACTAGAAGAACTTGTCAGCTGTGGAGCGCAGCATATGTCGCATATTTGTTTCATTTTCATATAATTCATCAGTTCACTGATTTACTTGATCGTGAATAATTCTGCTTCAATTCGTGAATTCGGAAAATTTCAGTTTTTCCCGTGATTCGCAATTTGTAGTGATTTCGATTCGATCGAATTACATTCATTTAAAACTTTCATTTGTGCGAATTATTTCGAACAAAAAGACTGTTACACTGAGGGAAACGTTTATTTGGGAATAATATATTGATATGTTAAACCCGTATTAGTTCAATAAGAATATGCCATATTTCCGGTTAAAATGATTACTTACATATAAATATCTATATTAAATTATTCAGCTTTGAGATAAATATTTGGAAAGCTAATTTTTTTTCCTGTGCTTCATTTCAACCCAACAAATCATGTTCACCTGTAACCTTATGAGTTGCAGTGTAACTTCGTATATTTACGACAAACCTTTTCCGTGTTTCATAGTAATATTGATTTGTTTCCCATAAGAATTCCATTATGGGTGAGACATATGTTTATGAGAACTAAATGGTATATTCCACATCAATTGATATAGAATATAGAGGTCCCCAAATATTATACCTGTTTATATTCAACATACCTTTGTTTGTTCCAACCTTAATAAATTTTAAATTATTTCAGTTAGGTTGCTCCTGCATCGACTTGACCAATAACCGTTCAGAAACATTAATATAGTAGGCAGTACGCAAGCGGCTTGATCCAATCTGTTGCCGTTTGCCGACCACGCGTTAGTGTATGCGATTGCGTGGTGTGCTTAGTGTGCATTTGTAATATTGGTCGATTGTACAGTACGTAAGTCGTCTGATAGGCGAGATAAGTCTGTAGTTTTATCTACATCACAGATCAGCTACAATTACTACGTTATTATTAAGTGATTAATCTGATATCTATTCTTCGTTCCCAGTGCAGTGCCCTAACTAGTTTATGAAATGAAAAAAATTTATTTTACACTATTCTCAGTTTTAGGGGATAATCTCGGAGTTAATTCGATATTGGGTATGTCAGAAAGTTTATTTCGTTATGTTTTTATATGTATGTTCAATATATACAGTGTGTATGTGTGTTTGCAACTGTACATATTATATACATCTTTAACTGTTCACAAAACTGTACTTTATTTGTTACATAACCATTGTTTTACAATAAACATGCAAAATGACTATGACAGTTTTTATTCACAGCTTCCTAGTGAAATATGTTTTGAAATCGTAGCGATTGATAATATTGATATTTTGCCTTTTTGCATTTGAAAAAGAAATACCCACACAGAACTTGAACTTCAAAGTTAATACTCATGGTGAATCTAGTATCTTGATGGGTTCTTCTATAGGACCCTTATCTTATCTCCCAATGAATGTTGCAAGCTATAGATCTGCTTCCAATTCTATTTTACATCTGAAATTTTACTCTTTTTGATTGTCTCGAATTATTCTGAAATATCTTTATTATGTTATTATTATTAGTGTTATCTAACAATATAGGTATCTGGTAGAATATAAACTGATAACTCATTTGATATCGAAAAATATATATTACCAGGAAAGATATATATTTACTGAACAGCGTGTAAGTGGCTTAATGCAAACTTATAATTGTTATAATTCAACAAAATGTATTTTACAAGGAAAGATATATTTATTGAATGGCAAGTAATATGGTTTAATACAAATAAATATCTTATCTGACGCAAAGGAATTATTTATTATGGTAAAAGGTGTATTTGGTATACAAACAAATCATTTGTTCAACAAAAATAAATATATGCTCTAACGAAATATTATATTGTTATTCAGAAACATATGATTGGGAAATATATAACAAATCATTTATTCAAAATTATTTTAACTTTCGGAATATTGCAGTAGAACTTACGTAAGTTGGGCCCTATTCAAAGCTGATATTTATTTGCAGATAACATAATTTATTAACTACAAACAAAAATTTTTCTCAGTGTACCAGTGGCGTGGTTATTTTACAATACCACAAGGATAAGTGTGCACAATTTGACATTTTAGCAACGGATTTTCACGTCAGCTTCATTCCATATTCGTTTGTCGAGCTCGAGCAATCTTTATATTGGAATAGGAGTCATCGACAGGATCCTGTTGACTGTTTTGCTGATATATAGGTAAGACTATATTTCTTCTGTTATTCTGGGTACATTTATCCTTTCATTTGTGTTGGGTTTCAATTTCATATACGTATACAGTCCACTAGCCTTATTTTTATTTTCACTCGGAAGGTTATATGTATTTCGAAAAATTAAACTTAAATAATTGAACCACACTTCAGTTGGTTAACTGAAATTCTGCCCAACACAACTCTGAAGCCTTCTGTTTCAGCATATCACTTTCCACTTGTTATTGCTTAATTTCACTCTCGCTGTTTTTGAGAAACAACTTGTAGAGTAACTTCTTCATTTCTGGATTCTCGGATTTTTTGAGTGTACAGGGTAACCCAAATTGCTTGATTTTGGCTGTTTCTGGTACTTCTAGGCTATATAGATGAAAATGTTGAAAAGAGTCCTGGGCTCGATTTTCGTGAACACTCAATAACTGGAAAACCTTCTCACGATATCGTCACTTGTTTCGAAGATATAACGGCAAAAACTTTCTACAGGCACTTTTTCATTAGCAATACGACACAGTATTCAGTTTTTTTTATCTCTTCTATAAAAGATGGGAAAAAACAACTTTCTTATTTTAAATACGAATGGTATCTTTTTTTGATCCTATGTTATGCAAAAAAAATCAGATACATGACATGTACCCTACTTTTATCTTTTATAGTTTAGGAGTTCTACAACTAAACCATCGAAAATACAAGGAAAGACTATAGCGATTCTTTCTAATGTCACATTTTGGTACCAAAGATAAGGGTTGGATAATCGATCCTCATGTCAAAAATAAACGAGATAAGTGCCATAACTGGAAGAAAGACCCCGATGCGCTACAGCTCCATTTCTCACAGGACAACACCATCATTACTCATTTTCCAACCCTCAAATTCCATCGGGTCAACGTCAACGTCCCTTGAACAACAATTCCCTCCGTTTTTCACTGTTTTCCCCGACCAGTCCGAATAGAAAAGTGTCAGTCGAAAGTGTCGATCCTCCGGAATCGAAACTGCCGCGGTATGTTGTTTGTCCATCGATCATCCAATATTAATTATTGAGGCGTTGTGATTGAGTTATTGTCAGGGGAAAATTCGGGTAACTCGTTGAATTCTGACCGAAAACGAGGGACGGGAAATTGATCATTCGCTCGTGATTGTTTTAGGACGCGCACGATCTAGAATTTGATCGTTCTTCGAATGATCAAAAATAAATCCCTTACAAGTTTGCGATATCACGAATGCAGATTAATCTCTGCGAAGAGCGATGTTGCGTTTTCGTCATATCAGTTTTTTTTAGAAAGATAGAATTTTTGATAGGGATAACTGATTTTACAGAAGGTAGAAGCCATTCTAGGATAGATAAAAAAAATGTTAAAAGGAGTCCTAGGCTCGATTTTCGGAATTTCGATATTTTGGCGATTTCGAAAATGTGCCATAACTTCTTCATTTTCTAAAATACTTGAAAACGGCTAAAACTTTTTACAGGCACTTTTTCATTAACAGAACGACACAGTATTCAGTTTTTTTTATCTCTTCTCATTCGTATAGAGATAAAAAATATCTGAATACGGATTCTACCAAAATTGTTGGTACGGAGGGTGGCATGAGTGATAACATCTCCAGTTCGGAGCAGTCATTCTTTGGGGTACAATCTCCGATCGAGAAACGTCTGAAGATGCCACAGTTGTAGGCGAAATTGTAGTAAATTGAAATATTCTGGTTGACCAGTGTAGACTTCTGAAATTTATATTCACGGCTCCGAAAATTTACTTTGTCACTATCGGTATGGTACAGGATGTTGGCGAGACGGTAACGATTGAAATTATTGATTTTCGGCTCAAGTTTCTCATGGGACTCAGACGATATCAGAAAATCGTTCCACGAAATCAGTTGCACTAAATGCGTACGATAGCAGAAAAACTCGAGGCTAAAATCGTGGGATTTGCAACGTGGCAGTACCCGAAAATTTTCATGTGAAACTGCGTCATCCTTTCAGAACCCACCCACGGGAGGTGGAAAGGAGAAAAATCTTCAATTTGAATGGTTTGTAAAAACGAAGAAGGAAAAACTTTGATCTGATTGGTTTTCAAAGAAAACGAAGCAGGGAAATCTTCAATTTGCTTCGGAGACGAAAAAGGCAGTAACTGGGGAAGCCTTAAACGGTTCCCAGTTGGTAAGGGAGACGGTTTGGAAATTTAGGGTAGCTGGAGAAGCCTTAAACGGGAAGGTTTTGGGTTGACTCGAAAACGGTGTTAGGGTAACTCATAATTTTTGTTTTTTTTTTTGGAAGGACGGTCTCAAGCGGAGATAGAAAAGTGTTATGTCGAAAGTAAATAGTACATTGTTTACCGTGTAGGAGGAGCCTTACATTCCTGGACGATTGTGAAGATTGCTAAGTCGAGGCGTAAGCCGAGACTTAGCAACACAGAGTCCAGGAATGTGGCTTTTCCATACTATTTTTCCGCAAATCGTTTAGAATTCGAAAGATTCCAATTAATTTTGATGAAATCGCGAATTATTCAATTCATAAATGAATGATGCTTCGAAATTCGTATTGAATTTGATTACGTTACTATGTAAACGTACTCATGTTGAATTGTCAAAGTTGACGCATATAATTAATTTGATTGCTAGTGTTTTCGAATTTAAAACAGTGTAAAATGAGAAGTGATGATGAATTTGCTATTTCTGGGACTCCTCCAGAGCTGGTTGATGCAGTGAAAATACTGCTTCTTTAGAATAAGTGCCGGAGGAATCATGAGAAAAGTTCGCATATGCATATGTCGAACCAACTGTAACGAAATATCATTTCCTTACTGAATTTTTCCTAACAGTTTTGAAATCTTGACTTTTTCTATGACCAATTTTGACTGGAATGTCAAAATTTTTTAGCGATTTGCGGAAAAGGTTTTTTTTTTAATTACTAAGGGTACGTACATGCCGGAGATGCAAGGATGAGCGCGGTGGAGGTCGCGGTCGCGATCTAGTTATAAATCGATGCCTGGCCGTACATAATGCATCGATTTATAACTAGATCGCGACCGCGACCTCCACCGCGCTCATCCTTGCATCTCCGGCATGTACGTACCCTTAGATTTATTCAGATTGCGTTTCGTCGGTAGAACGGGAGTGAGATAAATCTGCGAACAGCGAGTTAGTGACGTGTTTTGTGTTTCTTTTGTTTTTTCATAATATTTTCATCAAGGATTATCGGCACGAGGAAAAGATCAGGTATTTTTGTTTATGCCTAGCTTCTTTGAGTATTGGTAGAAAGCTGCATGCAAGGCCAGATATCTTTTGAAGTACAAAGTCCCGCAATCTACTACTACAAGTCTGTCTGAATTGTATTATTTTTGAGATCTCTCTTAAGTATTTGGAAATTTAGGTTGTATGTGAGATCACCCCACGTTTGCAGTTTTTGGTTATTTTAACAAACCCTTATGTTTTGATAATTCGATTTTGCTTTTATAATTGGAATTTGTAGGTACTGATGATTTGATTTGGTTTTCAATGATTTAATTTTGTTTTGCGATTTGAAATTGATGTAATAATTTGATTTGGTTTTGTTGAGTTCATTTGATTTGAGAAATTTGCCGAATATTTTGATAATTAAGTTGTTGATGTGATTGAATTATAAATAGCGTGTGTGAAATTATGTTTTTTTTATGTTGGGTCTTAATATACGTCCTAAATTTAAATTCGAAACTTTCATTTATCATCCCTCTCCCTGGAGAATTATCAGACACTTAGTCCTGACCCAAGTGCGTTGGGCTGTACCCGAACTTTCTCCCTTCACATAGAAAGATCTTCAGATTTCAAAATGAAATATTTTCTTTTCTTTAAGAAATAACACGCCTGATTGGTGGAAAGCCGCTCTACCGTCGAATCACAAAGGGGGTGCTTTTTACAAAATTCCTATTGGACCACGGCTAGAAAACCCAGAATACTCTAGATTTCAAGTTGATTCCCGGCCGTGAAAGCCTTCATCGATATACTTTCGAATCCGCATGAAATTTGAGGCACCGGCAGTGGTGTATTCGATAGCTTTGATATACACCGAAATAGGTGCGCCTAACGAACCGAACCGCGCCATTCGCAGTACCCGCATCGAAGGCAACCGAACCAAAACTACCAAATTAGGCCTTGTCTACATTTGACTGACGCATCGGCCGAATCCGCCCAAACGCAATATCCGCCGACCGTCGAACATTCGAATTCATCCCAGGCAATCAGTACCGCTCTACCGCATTAATTCCGGCGCCGAAATCTTCCGCCACCGTACCGTTAATCCACGTATCTTCGCCCTAACGATATCATAACCATCAGCATTCCCTCGACGGCTCCCCGGAACATTTATAATTCAGGTGAAACGCGGTATCGAGACACGGGCGCGGCGCAAAGTGGCCTACGTGGCGCGTTGAGAATTCCCGTCACCTGCCGTCGAAGAAAACTCGAAGAATGCTTCGGAGTTTTGCTGTTCCTGGACGCGCCGTCCTGGGAATTGTTATTATCCCTGCACAAGTTGTTAATGCGACGCGGGGGCTTGTTTCCGGGTCTCGCCACAAGTCCGGGGTCGGAATGAGGCGAGATTTCGGTCGGATTTATTGTGGGCGAGATGGGCTGAAGACTGACGATCACTTTGGGGCTCGTACAAATGGCGACGAAAGTGGGATAAGGCACCTTTAACTTATATCCGTGTAGAATTCCATTTTGTCTTTTGAATTGAATGTACATTTTCCATTTGTTTCAATTCAATTTGTGTAAGGGGGGTAAAAGAGCTGGGACTTTTCCATAAACTGTGTTTTCTGTGATACCGTATACAGGGTCTTTCACGAGGAACCTCACCCATATTTATACGGGAAACTACTGAACGTATTTTCATGAAATTCAGCACTTCTATGTATTTCACGATGCTGATGAAATCTAAAATATTTTCAAGGCATGAGCACCTCCGGTTTTTCCGGAAATGACGTCAACTTCCGTTTTTCAAATTAGAACACCATTTTTTATTGCAGAAATAGATTCCTTAGAAAATTTCAAGTTATTTTGATGTAACATTTTTCAGTTTTGGTTGGAAAATTCTCTCTGAGCGGGAAAATTCGAAAAAAAAATCGAAAATAGAGCTCCGCTGAAACAAGAATAACTTCGAGGTTTTTGGATGGAAAATTTTCATTTTTGGGATTTTTCAAGATGTAAGATTGATGTATCCACTTTAAAAATCGAAATCGCGATTCATGATACAGGGGGTAAAAAAATCGCTTTCAAAGTTAGGGATGACAAAAAATGACGTGAAAAATCAATTTTTTCAAATTAGAACCCCATTTTTTATGGCAGATATTGAATCTACGATGAAAAATAATGTGAGTGTATGCATCACACCCTTGCCCTAAAGTGGATATCAACTCAGAAAATATCCATTTTAGGGCAAGGGTGTGATGCATACACTCACATTATTTTTTAACGTAGATTCAATATCTGCCATAAAAAAATGGGGTTCTTATTTGAAAAAATTGATTTTTCACGATTTTGTCATCCCTAACTTTGAAAGCGATTTTTTCACCCCCTGTATCATGAATCGCGATTTCGATTTTAAAAGTGGATACATCAATCTTACATCTTGAAAAATCCCAAAAATGAAAATTTTCCATCCAAAAACCTCGAAGTTATGGATGAGACTTGGGTAGATACATTTCGACGATCCAGAAACAAAGCAACAATCTATGGAATGGCGACACTCTGGTTCTCCAAGACCTGAGGAGTTTCGTGTCCAAAAATCTGCTGAAAAAGTTCTTGCTTCAGTTTTTTGGGATTGCCGTAGAGTAATCAGGATTGATTTTTTGGATAAGGGTAGAACAATAACTGGAGATCACTATTCGACATTACTGACCACTCTACGGGAAAAAATTAAAGAGAAAAGACGCGGAAAGCTATCCAAAGGTGTTTTGTTTTTACAGGACAACGCCCCAGTACACAAATCTCATGTTGTCATGCAAAAAATTCGTGATTTAGGGTTAGAATTACTAGAACACCCCCCTTATTCACCAGATTTGGCTCCGTTCGACTATCATCTCTTTCCTCAACTGAAGAAAAGTTTAAAAGGTCGTAAATTTTCTTCCGAAGAGGAGGTAATGAAAGCTGTGGAGGACTGGTTTGCAGAGCAAGAAGAAAATTTTTTTTTGAAAGGTCTAGAGACGTTGCACGTTCGCTGAAATAAATGTATTCAATTTAGAGGAGAATATGTTGAGAAATAAAATATTTTGACATTGAAATTTTGTTTGGTTCTATACTAGGCTAAGAATTTTTCAATATATCCTCGTACTTCTACATCGCCTAGACTCTAGAGTCTAGAGAATCGAAATTTCACCCTGGTATGAATCGATATTCCTTTTTTCGACCGTATAAAAATTTTTTCACTGTATCGCAGCTTTGCTGCGATTCAAAGGTTCTTCTGGACCCACTTTTCGACAGATTCCATGCATCGGGCCGGTCCACCGAGTTACCATTTGAGTATAGGTATAGAGAACTAGTAGAGCCCCTAGATCTACCTATCAAATAGTTATCCTTACCGGTAGATCTTTGCAAATCTGGTGATTTTATAGGCGAAATGTGTATACACCTTCCACAGTATTTTTCTTGTTACCTCAACTTAGGTAACAAGCACGAAACGATTATACAAATATTATGTATACAAGTATGAATCTACCTTCTATATGAAAATCTATAGCAAGGGAGCAAAGGTGTTAGATTACTAATACTAAAACTTTACTGAGCGACGATTACTTTACTGATCGATAATTATTAACTTTACTGATCGACGATTATGAACTCAACCTTATATTATAGGAAAATGTATAGCGAGGAGGAATTATGAAATGTACCTCCTATATGAAAATTTATAGCAAGGTAGCAAGGTGTTATGACTACTAAGACTTTACTCGTAATTGACCGACGATTTTACTCTACTGAATGCTTGTCTCTCTAACATAGGGTTTTAAAGACAAGCTCGAAAATGAGGGAGGTTCATTTCCTCTGACAGGGAAGTGGGAAAGATCAACAATTGTAACTCCTTCGTACTATGTTTATCAAGTTGTTTATAAACAAAATATCCCCGGCCTTTGGGATAAAGAGAACTACAAATTTGAATGATATGTATAACGTTTTTTCGTTCCATCGGGTTAATAAATTGAAGTTTATACTGTGACATTCATCATAAATCTTGACATTCATCTAGAATCTAGATCATCATCTCGAACGTGAGGTCAACCACCAACCCCGTTTTCCTTGGATATGTCTCTCCAGAGAGGTGGAAAGCACGTGAAATATTAGATCCTGACCCTACCCGCCTTGACCAAGACACTAACTTCGGTAACTTATTTATCTGGGGCAATTCCCGCAGCGAGAGAAACGCGAGCGGCGTCCGGAGTAAATTAAAGAAATAATGTTTTTTCGGAGTTATTAACCCAGAATCCTACCGGACAAATTTTTCGGACCTTTCCAGGGCATCCCGAGGGAGTTGTGAGGGCGTGTACGGTCGAGAGTCTTGGCTAATAGGTGTGTTACTGGGGGAGAATTAATACGG
This sequence comes from Adalia bipunctata, assembly GCA_910592335.1. Taxonomy (NCBI): domain Eukaryota; kingdom Metazoa; phylum Arthropoda; class Insecta; order Coleoptera; family Coccinellidae; genus Adalia; species Adalia bipunctata. The sequence continues at coordinate 8,662,602 of OU342948.1, read as the reverse complement.
TCCCTTATTTATCGGTCTCGCGAGACAATCGAGGGATGATGACATTTATTTTTGTGGTTTTTGGTATGTGGGAAGGAAACTCCAAGGAGCAATTATGGGGGAAAGCTTAGTTCGTCGGGATTTAATGGTGATGTTTGGGAATTCTTGATTTCGAAGAATAGGTTTCCACCGTGGAAACAAAATGTGGTTCATCCTTTTTCTATACTGCCTGTATTTCTAATTATGTTCAGATCAGTGTGACGCCCAACCCAGACGATCCTGAGTATCTGGGCGCCGTGAAATTCATAGAGCAATAAGTGTTCATTTTTCCGAAATAAAAAGCGTTTTTGAGTAGAATTCGAATCAGGGTCAGTCTTTGACTTGTACATATATTTTAACTGAAGATTGTTGAGGTCAAAAGAAACCTTTTTTCCATTCTCCATTTTTTCGAATTCCACTCTGTTGAAAAGATATAGCCATTTTAAAGAAAATGGGCTGAATATGTCTTCTGGAATTGATGCAAAGTATATTTCTCCATTAAAATTGAGTTGATACATTTTGGAAATACTCCAGTACTAACCTTGTTGGAATAAAAATGGATCAAACACGATATTTCCTTGAAAAAAAAACTTATTGGCAATTGAAAAGCCATATTTATCCCACTAAAATAAGTTCATCCTTCGATTTTCATTGAGGTTAGTTTGTGAGCACTTATAACTTGTTCATATTTTCCTCTTTCTCCCAAAACTATCCCATAAAGAATTGTTTTTACACAAATCGAACATAACTCCATTAACCTAGGTCATACGATTCGAGGTCAATGATCTTACCTAACCCCTCTTCCCATCTTCTATGACAGAACCATCATAGAGCTTCTGAGAAGACGATGTCAGCTTGTGTTGAGTTTCTCTTTAAAAAAGGAAGCAGTACGTCCCCTATCGTTAACGGATGAACTAACGCAAAGGCACTAGTATTGTTCACTTTTCGCTGAAGGCATCAAGTCGTGCCTCTTTGGAAATGCCGAAGGAGTAGTTCTGATTCTCGCCCATAGAGCGCTACGATCTTAATTTCAGTCGCCTATAACGGTGCTCAAGACTAACCGTTGTTCCACAAACCAAACAATTGGTCTGTGGTTGTCGAACTAAGCATGCGTATAGCGGCGTGATGGACTAAGATTTGTCGATTTCTTAGACTATAGTCAAAGGTCGATTCGTTTATTTACAGAGAACAATGCAAACGGTGATGTGACGAATTTCAGTGAAAGTGAATTAATGTGATAATAACCGTGTAGAGTCGAGTTTATGAAATTCCAAGAGGATATTGTTTAGATAGAAACATTGCCACAGATCATGTAGTGTTAAGTATCATTTCATTCTGCATTAATTTCAATTCAATACGTGGTTTGTATGGGACATTCGTCATTAATATCCGAATTTTGTATTTCATTGACATTTTAGTCTTGACAAAGTTATAATATTCTGACAACATTGTTAATTTGTATAGATAATCAGAGAGTTTATAAAGTTCAGCTATTCTGTGATATTATAAATCCAGGGAAGCATCCAGATTATTCTTATGATTTTTTATTTTTTCGTCAAATTTTATCAGGTAAAATTGAAAATAACTCGAAAACGACACGTTTTATTGAAGAAACATAGGAATAATTATATTTTCTAAAATGATTGATCCTTTCGAAAATATGAACCGTTCATCTTTTTCAAGTAGTTTTATGGTATTTTTGCTTGGATTTATGAGTGGGCTACGCTGTAACTTCCATACCAGGAGGAATTTCGAATAAGTTTTGATTGAGGAAAGTGCACCATGAATAGAGTAACCAATCAACCAAAATTCAGTTCATTTGAAAAAACGGTTCCGAAGATATGAACAGGAAACTGTTTTTTTCGTGGATTTTCGACACCCTGTATCTTCCAAACGAAATCGAATTTTGAAAAATGGTATGAGAAAAAAGTGTTTCGTTTGATGAGAGGAATAAACAGTTAAAATATATGTACAAGTCAAAGACTCACTCTGTATATCCTTCGAGCTTCGGAAATTTGCATACATCACAACGTACCCACTTCCCAACCAACAGACAATATGAAACCGAACAACATGCATCTATCATCGTTCTTTCTATACAACAAGAACAAACCCATCCAAATCTCAACGCGGCCATTGTCACCCAGTATCCCCAAATATCCGATTTCCACAAATCCACACGTACAATGGTATCGGATAACGCCATCAAGGCCGCCTTAATTAAAAATGAAAACGTATCCTCGACGGGGTCCCTTTCGCCATTGCTTCTGCAGAGGACGCCAAAGCTGTATCCGCGTCGCGTCGCGTCAAAAACGAAGTTAATCGCCCCGTGGATGCGGCATTGAAAATGACGGGGAAACAAACGAGTGGATTTCGTTTAATCAACCGGATCAGTCAGCGACCGATCAGCGAATCGGCAGGGAATTTTCTTCGGCGTGGCGTTGGATCAGGCTTGATTTATTATCGTGTCGCGAGTAAGTTGTAAGGCTTAATACTACGCGGGAATAGCGCCAGGGCGACGAACGAGTTTAAACAGCCTAAAGTATGGTTTCCTACCAAGCGGTAACGTCATATAGCGGCAGTAATGGCACAGAATACCTAACTACACAGAAGCGTCACTCCGCCTTCCCGCCAAAACTTTATTTGATGACACTTGTGCCATGCTAGGTAGTATACTCCATTCACAATTATAAAATCACAACTCTGGCCATGGTTTCGTTTTCAGGAATTGGTGCACCTGATGAAAAATCTGTGCGCGTACATAGAATATGGTTAATGACAAAACGGCGATGCCAGTTTTTCTGTTTACATCAAAGAAAAAGTATCAAAGATTTTCCCAATTTTGTTAGTTCGTATCGATCGGCGATTTTGGGGAGAAATATCGATAGGAAATCGCCTATTTTTCCGTTCTTCGTCGTCCAGAAGAAGTTTCCCGTCGATTTCGTGCAAGTGTCATTTTTTCCTTTCACGACTTTTGGCGTGAGTACGAACGGCAAATTTGAATTGGACCAAAAATCGATTTATGAGCATAAATAAAGCGAAAGTAAGTACAAATCGACCTTTTTACACTTGATAACGAAGTTTTTCTAGGTATCTGGCCGTTTTGAAAGATTTCAAACGAAATTCCGGTCCCCCAGAAGTTTGGTTAGTTTCGGTATCGATTTTGGTGCTCAAAATTTATTTGGAATGTGTAAATGGACAAGAAAGGCTTCCTTATACGATCTTCTAACGGAAGCGACCGGAAAATATGGTTTAGGTAGAATTGAAATGTGTCACTGGAGCTTTCATTCCTTTGCCGAAAGTAGAAAAAGGCTATATTGAACCAGAATACATCGGTTTTTTCCATATTCCAGGAGTTTGTGTCTTATTTTAGAACAGGTGAATGATAAATGTGAAGCATATTATGTTTGACCTATTCCATTTTATTTGTACAAACCTACTGTGGTAGTAATGTATGAATATTTTTTAATCCAATAAATTACTATACAATCAGAATATTTTACTCCTTGTTCATAAGATCAAATAAATAAAATGTCGTCAAGTCTTGAACATTCAGTTCAAGAGGATAATAAACATTAAATCTTCACAAGCATGCATATGAAAATTATGTGAAAGCAATGCAATTTTCTTCCATGGCGAAAAATAATATATTTCAACAGTGATAGCTCTTTTACTTTTCATGCAAATAACTAGAAAAGGAATCCTTTCTATCAATTCATATTATAAACGTTAATAATTTTCGTCCATCACATACATCTTTTCCAATTCATTCACATTCTGAGAAATACGCTAAGAATGTAGAAAGGGCAACATAGTGTTGACTTGGAACATAAAAATATTTTGAAAAACGTCATAACTTCGATACAGAGTGGAATGTGTCAAATTTCCAATGCCAGAGCTGTGATTTTATAATTGTGAATGGAGTATACATATGTCAAGGTGAAATTCAAACTTCCCGCTGGACCACTCAAAAGTGACATGTACTACCTAGCAGAGAATGAAGGTCACGAAAATTTGCCCCATGAAGATCAAAGTGCCGACGCTAAGTGACGCTTCTGTGTAGTTAAGTATTCTGTGGTAATGGCGTCCAAGGAAAATTGTTCTATGGAACACCTCGGATTTGGTTGCCAGGATACCGTCAAATAATTTTGTGTGGCTGTCATATTTATAACGTTATTCTTTGACGCTGGGAACTGTGCGTCAACGTTTTCTGTAGTCGATAGTTTTCTATACTCCATTCACAATTATAAAATCACAACTCTGGCCTTGGAAATTTGACACATTCCACTCTGTATCGAAGTTATGACGTTTTTCAAAATATTTTTATGTTCCAAGTCAACACTATGTTGCCCTTTCTACATTCTTAGCGTATTTCTCAGAATGTGAATGAATTGGAAAATATGTGATGGACGAAAATAATTAACGTTTATATGAATTGATAGAAAGGATTCCTTTTCTAGTTATTTGCATGAAAAGTACAAGAGATCACTGTTGAAATATATAATGTTTCGCCATGGAAGAAAATTGCATTGCTTTCACATAATTTTCATATGCATGCTTAAGAAGATTTGATGTTTATTTATTATCCTCTTGAACTGAAAGTTGAAGACTTGACGACATCAATTGTTGATTCTAATCAAGAATTCATTAAAAAAAATCAACCCAAAGATATAAGATGAATTGATGGGTAATTACAAGAATCAAGTATAATGGAACATCATATCCCTCTGCTGGAATCTGAATATGTGATATGATTGTGAGGGTGCATAACATTTCTATTTCTAATATTTCTTTATTTCAAATAAATAACAGTTTTATTCATTCATCACAAAGAAAATAAACATAATAACTAAATTAACGAATTTGTTTACAGAGAAACTAATAATTTCAATGCAATATAAATTAATAAGCCTGAAAGCTTTATAGATATACATTTCATTTATTTCATCTTATGAACAAGGAGTAAAATATTCTGGCTGTATAGTAATTTATTAGTTTAAAAAAGATTCATACATTACTACCACAGTAGGTTTGTACAAATGAAATGGAATAGGTCAAACATATGCTTCACATTTATCATTCACCTGTTCTAAAATAAGACGCAAACTCCTGGAATATGGAAAAAACCGATGTATTCTGGTTCAATATAGCCTATTTCTACTTTCGGCAAAGGATTGATAGGAATGAAAGCTCCAGTGACACATATTTCAATTCATCTGAATCCTTGAGTGCAATATAGTCATATTTCTCCTTTTTTTTAGCTTCTTCGACGTGTTTTTTTCTGAAACGTGAAAACGATCAACAATAATCATTAAGAGACCAATGATGGCCATCCAGAGACCAGAACCCGTTTACTTACGAAAATCGTGCAATTTCATTCTGCGCAAGTTCTTTCCTCATAATTCCTCGAAAATCCTACCTGAACCATATTTTCCGGTCGCTTTCGTTAGAAGATCGTATAAGGAAGCTTTTTTTTTCATTTACACATCCCAAATAAATTTTGAGCACCAAAAACGATACCGAAACTAACCAAACTTCTGGGGGACCGGAATTTCGTTTGAAATCTTTCCAAACGGCCAGATACCTAAAAAAACTTCGTTATCAAGTGTAAAAAAGGCGATTAGTACTTACTTTTGCTTTTTTTATGCTTATTAATCGATTTTTGGTCCAATTCAAATTTGCCGTTCGTACTCACGCCAAAAGTCGTGAAAGGAAAAAATGACACTTGCACGAAATCGACGGGAAACTTCTTCTGGACGACGAAGAACGGAAAAATAGGCGATTCCTTATCGATATTTCGCCCCAAAATCGCCGATCGATTCGAACTAACAAAATGTGGAATATCTTTGATACTTTTACTTTGATGAAAGATGCATAGAACACCAGGTGTAACGACTCCCTACTAAAAATCGTGACCAAAATTTGTAGATCAAAACGGCATCCTAGATTTCAGATTTTGGTCAAGTTCCGCAATAATCCGCAATATTTTGCAGTCGTGGCGCTACTTTTTGTATAACATGGGTTATGTTATGTTTTTAGAGAAATGACACAATGACAGTTGTCTCTGATCAAAACATGTATTAATTTCGAATGTCATAAAGATTGTGGTTATGGAATAATAGCGCGACCTCTTTCGGGATAAATGAAAAGCCGCACAAAATATCAGATGATCAATCGACAAGAAAGTCTTAGACAAAATCTAATCAGTGCCAAGACCCAAGACCAGGTATTCTATGCATCTATCTTTGATGTAAACAAAGCAACTGGCAACAAAGTTTTGTCATTAACAATATTCTCCGTACGCGCACAGATTTTTCATCAGGTGCACCAATTCCTGAAAACGAAACCATGGCCAGAGTTGTGATTTTATAATTGTGAATGGAGTATATGTATAGCAAAATTAACAGCTGCAGCTGGACAGATTTCTTACGTCTTATCTGCGGATTTACAACTTGCAGATCCAGAAGCTATCCTGCATTCTCTTGAGTGGGGGATGCTCTTTTGTGTATAATTCGAATATCATCTCGAAGAGCTACATGAATAGGTACAAAAAAAGTTCGCAATCGATGGGTACTCCCAGTTTTCGAGCATCGGAACTCGAACTGCCATCAAACTGCAGTAAATCCGGAAATCTCGAGCTGCACCTCCAGACAGCGCCTCTCATACGCCAGATCTTTACGACAATCTAAATCACGAGTCAGCATCCGAGAAAAATCTCGCATCCAACTCCATCTCGGATAATTACAACGGGGGCCTCGGGTTTTTGGCGACGCCGATTCGAACTTTCTCCCGAAGTATTTGACATTTCGCCCCCCCCCGAAAAGGGAACATTCAAGGAAAGAGTTGTCCAGAATATAAATTGACTGTTTTGCATAATGGGATTCGACAGTAAATTTGGATTGCTTATTGTGCCGAAAATCTTCGCCATTTTTATCCCGACGTCATTGTTCGGGAAGTATTTAAATTCCCGAACGCCATACATCTGCATTTCAAATGTGACTGCGCTGTCGAATGCGACCATTCCGTTATAAATTATCGGACGACTAGCGAGTGGGGCTGATACGGTCGCTGGAAACTCAATATATTTTTTAGGGCGATAGACGGGATCCCCGGAAGTGTTTTTGTGGCCGAACGACAGCTGAGATTGGATATTCTGAGGTTGAGAATTGTTTATTCCGATCTGAAATGTGGGTTACGCTGTACAGCTAACAGCAAGTTTGCTGCAATTGCAAGAAGTGAGATTTTGCAAGGAAACTACAGCAAAATTCCAAAATAAAAAAATTCAGGCACTGAGTCGAGTGTGTTAGATTTTGTAGGTAGATTCGCATCCAAGAATCTAATGGAAGAAACTTTGACAGCTGCCAAACAAATTGACAGGAACTTTCAAAGAAATCGTAGAGTGATAGAACTTTAAATTGAAATAAAACACATTTAAATTAAGATTGAAGTCAATTTTTTTTATTTGAACGATGATTTTATGACATTCATATTTTAAAAATAACGACTAGCTGCAGACCAATTTTGGACCACTTTTTCGAGTATTTCAGGAGTTATTTCAGCAATAACACTAGTTATGTTGGCTTCCAAAGCGTCTATTGTTTCTGGTTTATCAGCACAAACCAATGACTTGACATAACCCCAAAGAAAATAATTCAATAGAGTTATATCGCATGATCCTGGAGGCCTATTAATTGGACCATTCCTCAAAATAATGTTAAGGATTAAACGAGAATAAATTCGCTATCACGAAAACGCTTATATCTTTTGAACCACTGGACCCATTTCGAAAATCAAACTCATTTTCGAATCATCTTCTAATTCTAATGAAAACTGTTTTTACAATAAAAAAACCAAAACTATTTTTTACAAAATTCATGGATTTTTTCTGGAATTCTTTCCATCATGCTTCTTAAGCCGGCCATAGACATCGTTATTTTTCATCCGTTTTCCTCGCCGCGATTCGAACCGCCGAGTCATATCGCAGAACTGTTTTGCCCACACACTTCGGTAAATTCTACCCGTTATTTTACTGTCGTTCACGATTAAGCACGTCATGAAGAGGAAACATCTCTTAGCAGTGGCGGCCGCGGTTTCGGTGCTGAATTAAAAAAGAATCAAATTTATTCTTCGCTGTTTTAATATCAGCGCCTTCCTTCCAATTCATGATATTTTTTCAATAATATTACATAACCTTCCCTATTCTTGTTTCTATTCCTGTATTCTGCTGATTTAATTCGCCATAGACAAGGATGCAACCTGTCCAACTGGATGAAATCCACAATTAATTGTTTATTCGCCGTCTTCTGATCCATCCCGGTCAAAAATAGTGATAGAAGAAGTGATTAAGAAACAGCAGAAGTAGACGCACTTGTGGAGAGGACGCGACCTGTACTACGCTAATGGAAAATAACCGCCGATTCTCGACGAAATCCCCACACACAGTCGGTATGGCACGACAACCGATGAACCGTCGTGACAAAAATCAAGCATCGGCAGATATTTGTACCGACGATTCGTACCGACGGTTTCTCGCCATACACATCGGTTTTTGGCGCTTTTGCCGGGACGGTTCGTATCGCGGCGTTATAAACGGATGAAAAATAACGATGTCTATGGCCGGCTTTATAGTGTTCTCAGTCTCTTTCTGGGATGCTGTCTTCCACTTTTGCTTGAATTCCGCTAATGTTTTCATTGATTTCTTAGTCTTCTTAAATTTTTTCTTTACCAGGGCCCAATATCTTTCGATTCGAGTTCTGGGCAATTTGGTGGATTGGCATCTTTGGGGACAAAAACCACCTCATTAGCTTCGTACCATTCCTTGGTGGCCTTGCTGTAGTGGCATGAAGCTAAATCTGGCCAAAAGATTGTTGACATATCGTGCTCACGTAAAAATGGTAAAAGTCGCTTCTTCAAGCATTCCTCGATGTATATCTTCGAGTCAACAGAGCCTTGGCCAACGAAAAATTTGCTCCTTTTCCCACAAGTGCAAATTGCTTGCCAAACCAGGAATTTTTTAGGAAACTTTGCTTGTTTCTTCACGCGAAATTGTTCGTCAACATTTCCACGAGAATCTGCAGTATAAAATTTCTGACCAGGAAGTTGTGAGAAATCAGCCAAGACATAGGTTTAGTCGTCCATCACGCAACAGGAAACATTTTTCAAGAAATCTTTTTTTAATTTCTTTGCTCTTGATTTCGCTTCTTGATTCTTCACAGCGTTTCTGTCTGGCACTTTCTGCACTTTGTATGTTCTAAGCCCACAACTCGACTTGATTTTCTGAACGGTTGACTGCGAACAACCCACTATTTGGGCCACTTTCCGTCCTGAAAGGTTAGGATTCTTCTGAAAAAGGCTGATGGCTTTCTTAATTTTTTTTTTGGGCTATGAAACCACTTTTTCCTCCCGGTTTCTTCCTTGCGGTTAATTGTAAGATCTTCGTTGAAGCGCTTAACTACTCTTGATACCGTTTCCGGACGAACGCGAGCCTCTTTTGCGATTCTTTTGAAGCTCCATTTTTGATTATTTTGAAAAAGTTTCACTATAAATTCTCGTGTTTTCACTTCGCTCGACATTTTGCGACAGAGAATTGGAATATCTATGAAGTAAATGTTCCACATGTTTCTGACGTTCATAACAAAGCTAACTATGATTTTTTCTCAATTGGTTCAAGAGATATAGGCGTTTTTGTGACAGCGAATTTATTCTCGTTCAGTCCTTATCGCCAAATCTTTCTTTCGATAAATCGCTTATTATGGTCAAGTGGCCTTAGTTCTTGAACCAGTTGGATCTTTTATGGGTGTATAGACCAAGATTGTCCAGCAAAATTTTCCATGTAGTAGATGCACAGAGTCCAAAACTTGTTGTGAACGAATAGACAAATCTGGATCTTCATTAAAACTATCACTTACAGCAGCGTAATTTTCATCTGTACGTACAGTTTTTTGTTTCGTTGTTGTTCTTGCATCGAGTAGAGAAAATTTTGTCCGAAATCTATCGATAGTTCGACGAATAAGCTGCTGTGATAAACGATTATGTGCTCTATAAGTTTGGCGAATAGAACAGTGATTTTGAAAATAGATTTCAACAATTTGTAAACGTTGTTACGGCGTCATTCTCTCCATGATAATTTGTCAATGCTTACTGAACAGCAATGTCAAAACAACATGCCTTCTATGTTCTTTCAAATCACAGTTATCCCTATCGAAAATTCTTTAAAAAAAACTCGATACAATACAGCATGAAAATATGAAACTTCATTATAAAATCGATAAAGCCATCCATGCTATCGCATATTTTCTTTCATCAGTATAATTGAACGTGGATTGCTTCGATTTAAGTACATGTTTTTTTTTGACAGCTGCTTTCACAATTTGACAGACGATTCAGATTACTTTTGGCGGTTGGGGTTTTGGCAGCTGCCGGAAATGTTTTTAAGGTATAGAGCATGAATGTAGGTAGGTTCTTTAACCTCGATGGTATACTAGAGAATACAAATCTACCCCAAAGATGAATCTACACTGGTTAAAACTCGATCATTCACGTATCCAGTAATGAAATGGCGCATAATCTTCCTAACTTAAAATGGGATTACGCAAATGAGTGAAATCTATCACACATTTTCATTTTAAGCAACTTTGGTTTCCTTAAACAAATAATCCATGGGTTCCGAATCAGAATTCTCGTCCACGCTCCGCCAGATCAAACTGGGGGTTGAAATTCGCCCTGTGGAGCCAACCTGGAACCCCATTTTCAATTAGGCTGTTAGCGTGCGCCCGGATAAACTAATTACCCTAGAATAACTATAAACTTAATTTCGGATACGTGTGCCATAAAATCAACGGTTTGGAAGTGTCGAATCCTCAGGCTGGAAGGCAGCTTAATACCCCTCCAGCTTAACTACTTCGTTTCGCAAGACAGAGATGCTGGAGTGATTTGGAAGTTAAAATGCTGATCTTACTTCCTCTGGTAGGATGAGAGTAACGAGAATTCGAACATTCTGGTTCGTAAAGATTCAAAATTTAAACAGGTTAGTTCAATGATTGGGGTATTGTGTTATATTCACCTGCACACACTTTATCTTTTTTTTAATTTTCGATAAGATACCCAGGGTACGGTGTAGATTGTATTTTACGTTACGAAAATGCCGCACGTTTATTCAAATAATGAACTAAGCAATCTTCACAATCCTCCAGGAATGTAAGGCTTTTCCTACCCGGTAAACAATGTACTATTAAATATAGGCCATTAGATTGAATTGAATTCTTAATAAAGTTCATATGTGCTTTTTGTTTGTTTCCATATACCACCAATTCCTAAATTACAGCACAGAATGAAGTAGGTATGATTTTATTATATCATCTTAATTCCTGTATTCTATAACTATTCAGTTAAAGGATTCACACAATAATTTTACATTACTTGTCTTCAATAATAATTGTGAATATAAATTCATTATGTCTCAATATTCATACAGATATATCATAAATTCAAGTGAAGTATTATTGTTTGCTGTTTTTTTTTCCATTAATATAGTGTAAAAAAGGTTATTGGGATATCAGCAGAAGGAAAAAGAGTTTTTCTGAATAAATACGGCTGATATCCCAATAACCTTTTTTACACGATATATCATAAAAACATCTACTCTCCCTACTCCATGTTAATATCCCAATCTGACCTTCATACGAGTTCCTATAGATCTCAATAAAAGAAGTAAATGAGCTATTCCCAAAGAACTCTAAGTGTGACTTGTTTCAGAATATACACGTGGGATATCGCCAAGACTTCTCTGGGAGCTCTCAGCAACCTCTCAACGAAGTTACAAAACGTGTAACAATTTATCTATGGGATCTGTTTGTGTTGCATAGGATTTTTCTCTCCAAGAGAGCTCTATGCGTGATTTAAGCATTCAGTATTTGACGAAACCTTCCAAATCACAATTTTGATGAAAAGTATGTACATTTTGAAAGTTTCAATGATCTTGGTGCTGAAAACAGTATTCTTTTGTCGCCTCCACACTTCACACACTCAGCGACACGAATCAGACAATGAGTTCACCCAACCAAGTCCTCCTCTCCCGACGTTTGTGGTCCCAGCCTCAATCTTCCTCACAATCCCGAAAGGCTCATATTTTTTCACACCCGAGGGCCCCCATCGCAGTTACTCATCGTTTAATCCCCATTTCCGCCCAGATAACGCAGAAATATTCGTCACAGATAAACTTTCAACGGTAAGGACTCCTTATCGCGGGGCGGGGCGGGAGAATGGGGTTTCCAGGAACCCTCCGAAATTTAAGCGGGACCAGAACGATGGGATCAAAGAGCGCTCGCTGTAACTAGATCTCCCTTGAGGCGCATTCAGGCGGAACTATTTCACGATTTTCGTAGGTTATCTACTGCGTTAGGCTTTCTTGTTCTGTGAACGCTGGGAAATTATGCGTTTATTGGAAAACGCTGTTGATCAACTTTATGGTGATTGGAATATTGGACTGTTACCTATTAGGAGAAGTGAGGTTTTGTTATAGGGGAAATACGTACAAAACGACATAGGCATCATACCTCGATTTTGGAGGTACCAAATGCGGAACTGCCTACCAAATCACACGACCATAGAGAGTTCTATTAACCTCTGAAAACTCTCAAAATATCAGGAGTTTTTTTCAATAAGCCAAATTTTTAGAATAAATGGCCAGTTTTCACCATTTTTCATTTATGTTGCATTCATTTCGAACTTTACTTATTTGTCATTGTATTCACGAAGCTCTTTCATGTTGAATATTCCTTTTGTATTATTGCGATATATTGCTAGTTTTATAACGCTTTATGGACAAAAAGACATATACAGTGAACAGACAAAATGATATAGGTATTTCATTTCAGCTGAATCAACCGTATCTACCGGACAACACCGAGACCATTCATCCCAGGCTCCATCACTATCAGCAAACAAAGAGCAAGGACTTGACTCAACATATTCACAAGAAAATATTCATCTGCGGCTAATAAAGGCGAAGCATCTTAACCAACTGTTGCTGATCCTTTGAGGAGGTTCCTCCAATCCCATAAGTAGACAAGGCAAACGTGAGCTGAAGACGCGATAACCGTACTTAGTTTCAATTTCTACGCCTAATATGATTGCAATCAAATAAAAAAATGAGTCCATACCTCCTCCAAAGAAAAGGAGACAAGTCCCTAGGGCATTATTTAAAGAAGACAATGAAGAAGAAAATGTTTCTAGCAACTTTCGAGATGATGAAGACGACTGTCCATCTTTCTATTGTTATGACCTTTCTTCCCGATTTAGACCAGGAAAAAAACAGTCTTCTCCTGGATAAGACCTGTAAAAGACTGGTTACGATGCATGCATTGGTTTCAATGGGGCTCATGATGTTCCTTGAAGAAAAAACTGAAACAAGCCGCTCTGAGCTTCAGAACAAAACTCGAAAATGAAATATAGAAAAAATTAAAACGAAATAATTCATTAGTTATGAGGGCTATGTAGCCCATGTGGACGATTTTGGTATCAAAATGTAGGTTTTCGAGGTCGCTGAATTCAATAAAAAATTAATCAATGCCCTATCTGGTACGGTTTAGATTTTGACCTGCGAAATGTCATTTTTTCAAAAAATCGGAATTTCAAATCGTAATAGCTGCCGTTTCTTTGGTCGCATCAAAGTGAGGGTTGTATATTGTTAATCAGCATTGTCCAACGTATCTTTTCAAACAATAAAATCGTTTTCGACAATCCCAAATTTTTGGGTGAAAAATGCATAAGGGGTATGACCCCCTAAAAACCCCATATTTGCCACCAACACGAATTCCCTGGAAAATCTAATGGTGTTATTCAATCGATAATGTCTTCAACCCACCCGAATCTTTCAGAATACTCAATTTGGTGATCCCTATCACCCATACTCTGAGTGCTCTGAGCTTCAGAACAAAACTCGAAAATGAAATATCGAAAAAATTAAAACGGAATAATTCATTAGTTATGGGGGCTACATGGACGATTTTGGTATCAAAATGTAGGTTTTCGAGGTCGCTCTATTCAGTAAAAAAATTTCCAGAGACCTACCTATCATGGTTCAGATTTTCACCTGCGAAATGGTATTTTTCGAAAAATTGGAAATTTCGAATAGCTCCCGTTTCTTCAGTCGCATCCATATGAGGGTTGTATATTATTAATCAGTATTGACCAAAGTATATCTATGAACAATGAAATCGATTTCGAAAATCTCAAATTGTTGGGTGAAAAATGCATAAGGGGTATGACCCCCTGAAAACCCCATATTTGCCATCAACACGAATTCCCTGGAAAATCTAATGGTGTTATTCAATCGATAATGTCTTCAACCCACCCGAATCTTTCAGAATACTCAATTTGGTGATCCCTATCACCCATACTCTGAGTGCTCTGAGCTTCAGAACAAAACTCGAAAATGAAATATCGAAAAAATTAAAACGGAATAATTCATTAGTTATGAGGGCTACATGGACGATTTTGGTATCAAAATGTAGGTTTTCGAGGTCGCTCTCTTCAATTAAACATAATTCGAATCGCTATCTATCATAGTTTAGATTTTCACCTGTCAAATGGCATTTTTTCAAAAAATCGAAATTTCAAACCGTCATAGCTCCCGTTTCTCTCGTCGTAACCAAGTTAGGTTTGTATATTGTTAATCAGCATTGTTCAAAGTATCCATATAAAGAATAAAATCGATATCGAAAATCCCAACTTTTTGGGTGAAAAATGCATAAGGGGTAAGACCCCCTAAAAACACCATATTTCCCATCAACACGAATTCCCTGGAAAATCTAACAGTGTTATTCAATCGATTACGTCTTCAACCCGTTCGATACTTTCAGAATACCCAATTTGGTGATCCATATCACCCATACATTGAGTGCTCGGAGCTTCAGAACAAAACTCGAAAATGAAATATCGAAAAAATTAAAACGGAATAATTCATTAGTTATGAGGGCTACATGGACGATTTTGGTATCAAAATGTAGGTTTTCGAGGTTGCTCTATTCAATTAAACATAATTCGAATCGCTATCTATCATAGTTTAGATTTTCACCTGTCAAATGGCATTTTTTCAAAAAATCGAAATTTCAAACCGTCATAGCTCCCGTTTCTCTCGTCGTAACCAAGTTAGGTTTGTATATTGTTAATCAGCATTGTTCAAAGTATCCATATAAAGAATAAAATCGATATCGAAAATCCCAACTTTTTGGGTGAAAAATGCATAAGGGGTAAGACCCCCTAAAAACACCATATTTCCCATCAACACGAATTCCCTGGAAAATCTAACAGTGTTATTCAATGGATTACGTCTTCAACCCATTCGGGTCTTTCAGAATACCCAATTTGGTGATCCATATCACCCATACATTGAGTGCTCTGAGCTTCAGAACAAAACTCGAAAATGAAATATCGAAAAAATTAAAACGGAATAATTCATTAGTTATGAGGGCTACATGGACGATTTTGGTATCAAAATGTAGGTTTTCGAGGTCGCTCTCTTCAATTAAACATAATTCGAATCGCTATCTATCATAGTTTAGATTTTCACCTGTCAAATGGCATTTTTTCAAAAAATCGAAATTTCAAACCGTCATAGCTCCCGTTTCTCTCGTCGTAACCAAGTTAGGTTTGTATATTGTTAATCAGCATTGTTCAAAGTATCCATATAAAGAATAAAATCGATATCGAAAATCCCAACTTTTTGGGTGAAAAATGCATAAGGGGTAAGACCCCCTAAAAACACCATATTTCCCATCAACACGAATTCCCTGGAAAATCTAACAGTGTTATTCAATCGATTACGTCTTCAACCCGTTCGATACTTTCAGAATACCCAATTTGGTGATCCATATCACCCATACATTGAGTGCTCGGAGCTTCAGAACAAAACTCGAAAATGAAATATCGAAAAAATTAAAACGGAATAATTCATTAGTTATGAGGACTACATGGACGATTTTGGTATCAAAATGTAGGTTTTCGAGGTTGCTCTATTCAATTAAACATAATTCGAATCGCTATCTATCATAGTTTAGATTTTCACCTGTCAAATGGCATTTTTTCAAAAAATCGAAATTTCAAACCGTCATAGCTCCCGTTTCTCTCGTCGTAACCAAGTTAGGTTTGTATATTGTTAATCAGCATTGTTCAAAGTATCCATATAAAGAATAAAATCGATATCGAAAATCCCAACTTTTTGGGTGAAAAATGCATAAGGGGTAAGACCCCCTAAAAACACCATATTTCCCATCAACACGAATTCCCTGGAAAATCTAACAGTGTTATTCAATGGATTACGTCTTCAACCCATTCGGGTCTTTCAGAATACCCAATTTGGTGATCCATATCACCCATACATTGAGTGCTCTGAGCTTCAGAACAAAACTCGAAAATGAAATATCGAAAAAATTAAAACGGAATAATTCATTAGTTATGAGGGCTACATGGACGATTTTGGTATCAAAATGTAGGTTTTCGAGGTCGCTCTCTTCAATTAAACATAATTCGAATCGCTATCTATCATAGTTTAGATTTTCACCTGTCAAATGGCATTTTTTCAAAAAATCGAAATTTCAAACCGTCATAGCTCCCGTTTCTCTCGTCGTAACCAAGTTAGGTTTGTATATTGTTAATCAGCATTGTTCAAAGTATCCATATAAAGAATAAAATCGATATCGAAAATCCCAACTTTTTGGGTGAAAAATGCATAAGGGGTAAGACCCCCTAAAAACACCATATTTCCCATCAACACGAATTCCCTGGAAAATCTAACAGTGTTATTCAATCGATTACGTCTTCAACCCGTTCGATACTTTCAGAATACCCAATTTGGTGATCCATATCACCCATACATTGAGTGCTCGGAGCTTCAGAACAAAACTCGAAAATGAAATATCGAAAAAATTAAAACGGAATAATTCATTAGTTATGAGGACTACATGGACGATTTTGGTATCAAAATGTAGGTTTTCGAGGTTGCTCTATTCAATTAAACATAATTCGAATCGCTATCTATCATAGTTTAGATTTTCACCTGTCAAATGGCATTTTTTCAAAAAATCGAAATTTCAAACCGTCATAGCTCCCGTTTCTCTCGTCGTAACCAAGTTAGGTTTGTATATTGTTAATCAGCATTGTTCAAAGTATCCATATAAAGAATAAAATCGATATCGAAAATCCCAACTTTTTGGGTGAAAAATGCATAAGGGGTAAGACCCCCTAAAAACACCATATTTCCCATCAACACGAATTCCCTGGAAAATCTAACAGTGTTATTCAATGGATTACGTCTTCAACCCATTCGGGTCTTTCAGAATACCCAATTTGGTGATCCATATCACCCATACATTGAGTGCTCTGAGCTTCAGAACAAAACTCGAAAATGAAATATCGAAAAAATTAAAACGAAATAATTCATTAGTTATGAGGGCTACATGGACGATTTTGGTATCAAAATGTAGGTTTTCGAGGTCGCTCTATTCAATAAAACATAATTCGATTCGCTATATATCATAGTTTAGATTTTCACCTGTCAAATGGCATTTTTTCAAAAAATCGAAATTTCAAATCGTCATAGCTCCCGTTCCTCTTGTCGTAACCAAGTTAGGTTTGTATATTGTTGATCAGCATTGTTCAAAGTATCCATATAAAGAATAAAATCGATATCGAAAATCCCAACTTTTTGGGTGAAAAATGCATAAGGGGTAAGGCCCCCTAAAAACACCATATTTCCCATCAACACGAATTCCCTGGATAATCTAACAGTGTTATTCAATCGATTACGTCATCAACCTGTTCGATACTTTCAGAATACCCAATTTGGTGATCCATATCACCCATACATTGAGTGCTCTGAGCTTCAGAACAAAACTCGAAAATGAAATATCGAAAAAATTAAAACGGAATAATTCATTAGTTATGGGGGCTACATGGACGATTTTGGTATCGAAATGTAGGTTTTCGAGGTCGCTCTATTCAATTAAACATAATTCGAATAGCTATCTATCATAGTTTAGATTTTCACCTGTCAAATGGCATTTTTTCAAAAAATCGAAATTTCAAACCGTCATAGCTCCCGTTTCTCTCGTCGTAACCAAGTTAGGTTTGTATATTGTTAATCAGCATTGTTCAAAGTATCCATATAAAGAATAAAATCGATATCGAAAATCCCAACTTTTTGGGTGAAAAATGCATAAGGGGTAAGACCCCCTAAAAACACCATATTTCCCATCAACACGAATTCCCTGGAAAATCTAACAGTGTTATTCAATCGATTACGTCTTCAACCCGTTCGATACTTTCAGAATACCCACTTTGGTGATCCATATCACCCATACATTGAGTGCTCTGAGCTTCAGAACAAAACTCGAAAATGAAATATCGAAAAAATTAAAACGGAATAATTCATTAGTTATGAGGGCTACATGGACGATTTTGGTATCAAAATGTAGGTTTTCGAGGTTGCTCTATTCAATTAAACATAATTCGAATCGCTATCTATCATAGTTTAGATTTTCACCTGTCAAATGGCATTTTTTCAAAAAATCGAAATTTCAAATCGTCATAGCTCCCGTTCCTCTTGTCGTAACCAAGTTAGGTTTGTATATTGTTGATCAGCATTGTTCAAAGTATCCATATAAAGAATAAAATCGATATCGAAAATCCCAACTTTTTGGGTGAAAAATGCATAAGGGGTAAGACCCCCTAAAAACACCATATTTCCCATCAACACGAATTCCCTGGAAAATCTAACAGTGTTATTCAATCGATTACGTCTTCAACCCGTTCGATACTTTTAGAATACCCAATTTGGTGATCCATATCACCCATATTTTGAGTGCTATGAGCTTCAGAACAAAACTCGAAAATGAAATATCGAAAAAATTAAAACGGAATAATTCATTAGTTATGGGGGCTACATGGACGATTTTGGTATCAAAATGTAGGTTTTCGAGGTCGCTCTATTCAATAAAAAAATTTCCTGAGACCTACCTATCATGGTTCAGATTTTCACCTGCGAAATGGTATTTTTCGAAAAATTGGAAATTTCGAATAGCTCCCGTTTCTTCAGTCGCATCCATATGAGGGTTGTATATTATTAATCAGTATTGACCAAAGTATATCTATGAACAATGAAATCGATTTCGAAAATCTCAAATTGTTGGGTGAAAAATGCATAAGGGGTATGACCCCCTGAAAACCCCATATTTGCCATCAACACGAATTCCCTGGAGAATCTAATAGTGTTATTTAATTGATAATGTCTTCAACCCATTCGAATATTTCAGAATACTCAATTTGGTGATCCACATCACCCATACTTTGAGTGCTCTGAGCTTCAGAACAAAACTCGAAAATTAAATATCGAAAAGATTAAAACGAAATAATTCATTAGTTATGAGGGCTATATGGACGATATTGGTATCAAAATGTAGGTTTTCGAGGTCGCTCTATTCAATAAAAGACTTTTCAGAGCCCTAACTAATATGGTTTAGATTTTTCACCTGCGGAGGGCACAATAGACCTTAAAGTCGCAGGGCAATGAAACTCCCCTCAAATTTGAATCTAATCCAAATCTAACTGGCCCCCGAGCATATTATTCACCCTTCCGAAAAGATCTTCGCAACCTGATATTCCAATTCATGGAACCTGCATCCCATCATATCCGATTTTCCGTGGACACAGATTATTTTCAATATCTCATCAACATAAATAATGGACAGTTCCGTCATTCGCCAATTCATCCTCGACATCCGCTAAAATTCAATTTATTACAGCATAATCAGCCAAATTCAGGATCCAATCGGGCGGCGCAATTGTACGATAAACATTTTGCACAATAATCGCATGAAAATGCATATACCTCAATTTAGAGCGAATGATATATTAATCTAGGGATTTATTGATCAGTTGGATGGAAAATGAATTCGAGAGGCTTATTGTACCAAGCAGGAATACATATGCTGCAGAATAAATGATGGATTATCGAATGTACGATGATGCAGACGGATTTTAGTCGGAAACAATGAGCCGATTTCGGCACTGATTGCCGAAATATCGACGCCATATGGCGACCGGATTCACTTGTGGAATGTTTATTTTTCCGGTACCAATGACAATGTTTTCATCAACCAAGTCACATTGGATTCGAACCGAATTTTTGGACAATTTTGAAACAAACACAACATTCAAGCCCCATCCAATGATCCCAGTTGCATCATTGCTTATACAATGCGCGTCAAAATTATGGATCAAATTTTCTCAAAGGAAAATATTAGGCAACAAAATCCCGAAACAGGTCAATTTTTGTTTCACTTTTATCAAATTTGTATGCATTTTTGTTGCAGCTAGTGACATCCCCATTCACCTCTTGATATGAAGAAAGTAAGCAAAAACCATTACTGAGAAGAAATATTGAGTAACGTTAGAAGACAATTCTACCACAGATTAGCATGTTGCCAAGACGTTCGCGGCGAGCATTTTGAACATTTCCTACATTGACATTAATGTTTTTTTGTTTTTTTTAATAATTAAGGAATAATCAGTATTACTTATCAGGTTTCAAGTGTAATGTACCGAATTCGTGAAATAAAATAATTTTTATTTAAAACGTTGATTTTTGCAATAAATCTGAAAACACTTAATACTTCCGAATAAGTTAAAGATAGGTATAGGACATTGTACATGAATTGTGTCTAGAATTCTCTGAAGAATCCAAAAATTAAATAATATACAGAGGGTTGCATTTGAAATAAGAAAGTTGGCATTGGCCACGGTTACATGGAACACCCTATATAATATTATTTTCTTGAAAAATATGCGCATTTAAAATTACAAATCGACATGTCCGAGCGTTTTTTCCAACACGCCCTCATTTATCGTTATCGAATTTATTCCATTTGGCTGTTACACTCTGTATGTGCCTTCCTATTTTCTCAACAGAATTTCGATTCAAGACAATAACCAAAGTTACCAATCCTGCCAAAGATGCTGCTGCAAAACTTGAGGCAGCTGAACTATAGAATAAAAAATAAGCAGTTTTTTTTGTTGCTATATGTTTATAATACGAGTTCATATTATTGTTTTCAAAATAAAAAATATGTTTTGGTATATTTTATTGTTTTTTTTTAAATTTGTAATGACTACACAGGAAAAAAATTGTTTCTTTTCGCCTGTCAGATGGTTTACTGGCCAATAATGAGCTGAAACAAGTATATACTATTTCTATTCACCCCGCTTGGAGGGTGAATAGAAAATAGCATCATTTCAATTTCTTGCAGAAAACCGTGACATTTTTTGGAATTGCGTTATATGCCTTCCTTTCTAATAGACATGACACACGTTTTCCATTTTTTCCCTTGTCGTTAAAGTAAATACCAACTCAGGTTTAAAGTCTGAAATGCCGAAAAATGTTTCTATTGACCCCAAATTACGGTACTACTACATTTTCATACTGGAGTCTTTCAAGTTGTGCAAAAAGGTATTTAAATGTCTTCTGTAGGCTCATTCTTGGGAATTTTGAAAAATGGGGAATTCCAGAGGTCCGTCTGTTCGTTTAGAAGTTTTTCTGTCGGGTTATTTTAGTACTTTTATTCTTTTTTCGAATGAACTATCACAAAGTAACCGACTATTTCATCCATTATTTCACAGTAAAATTTCAATACTCGATTTTCGATTTCCGTACAAAAAAATAGCATAACTGAATCTTCCAACCATGTTTATCTACGTGAAATATTTCCAGTATCAACAGAGAAAAAAGTTTCTTCAACATTCGCCAGGTCTTTGGAATTATTGAATTCACATAATATTTTCTCAAATTCATTATTTTCCCAAAGTGAATAAACACTTTGATAAATACGTAATTATCACGACTTCTATGTAGAGAGAACAACGTTGCGTAGATACCTGACAGGAAAATGACTATAACCTAACATTTTCAGAATATACATGGTGAAATGTGTCAGAATGTCATGGCCAACCGGGATACTTCATAAATATAAAAGTGAATGAAGTATAGTCATTAAATAGTTTCAAATATGGTCCCCATTCAATTGTTAGCAACTGCACATTCCGTATTTCTATCGGTAATACAGTTCGTTCCATAATCCTCCAATTTACAGCCACACGTCCACCCGTCATTGGGAAGAATTTATTTTACGATTACACAATAAAGTATATGCTGCAAAGGACATACTATTCCCAACTGAGTGTGTCCCACATTTTTATTATACGGTGCTTAAGCCTGACGTAATAATGATAAAGGTGCATTTATTTACTCCGTCGTACGAAATAAATTCTTATTACGTCCTATAAAAGGTCTAGCTGACGTTATTTTTTGAACATAGATCGAGCTGAGCCCGGCATGATGAATTTTCGTGGGCGGTAATGCATGTGTGTTGTCATGAAGGTCATTTGTTGGGGACTATGTTATACAGAGGGAGTCATTTATTTTTAAATTTTTAACTGTAGATTCTACTCATCAAACGAAACACTTTTTAAATAAAACCATTTTTTAAAGTTCGGCTTGGTTTGAAAGATACGGGATGTCGGAAATCCATGAAAAAAACTTTTTTTAGTTTGTATCTTCGAAAGTATCATCTGAAAGTAGCTGCATGAGTTTGATTTCAATTTTACAATATCTGAATTTTTGGAGAAACTACTGGAAATAATCGGAATTTTCATATGCCAATATTCATAATTCTCTAAACTACGACTAAAATTCATCATTCACCCAAGCTCACTCCCTCAGATCAAAAAGTCTCGAGTAAAAATTAGCTCAGTGCTGAATATGAGTTTTTGTACAACTGCAATTAAAAGTGACACTTTTAATGACAGCAAACAATGTTAAAATTGATTGTTTACGTGGAAGCGTGTTAAGAATATTTCTAACATTAATGTTAAAAATATTTTTAACACTCCATTTTCTTATGATGAAATCAGATGAAAAAAATTCAGCAATTGCAAATATTTATTTTCAATATTTAACAATCATTACTTATGAACATTAATATGAATCGTGAAACTAGAACAATTACTAACATTAATGCCCTGTGACGTTAGGGAGCTTCGCAACACATTATTAGAATCCTCAGCACCATCAGTACTTGTAGAAACCGGAAGTAAAATATTGGATGTTGATGATCCAAAATCTGTTGAGGTTGGGAGTTTTTTCAGCAACGACATTTCTATATGCAATGGAATGATCAGCATAGCCCTCGGCTACCGTCGTAGACTTCCATCCACCATGTTTTTTATATCCGTAATATTTGCTCCTGATTCTGCTAGCAATAAAGAGGACGATCTTCGAAAACAGTGTCCTGTATATTGCTTTGGTTCTGGCAGTTTGAGGAATTCGGCAACAATAGATGGAATTTTCCCAAATGTATTGATACCAACTGTATTGGCAGTGCATTTATTATTCATGTATTTCAGGAAAAAACGACGATGTTTGATGACAGAAGGGCGCAGTGCAAAGTACTTATGAAAATAGTCAACATACTTCCCAATTATACTGAAAGAACGACTGAATTTCGTTTTTGTGTTTGGAAGTTGTATAACCAATGATTTATTTGTCATTTCGATGTCTTCCACTGATAAATTACACAATTCTTCACGCCGACAGGCTCCAAATAATCCGAAAATAGTTGCAACCTTAAACATCAAGTATTTCTCCAGGCCCGCCGCTAGCTGTCTGAGCGCCCGCGTGCAAATACTGTTATGCCGCCCCCAATAGGGCGCTACATCAGCGAGCAATTCGGGGGGGGGGGGGGGGTTAGTGGCAAGTTTTAGCGAGGGACCTGAACTGATCTTGAGAGCGGGTAAAGGAGGGGGGGTGTTAGATCGTTTCCATTCGAAGATTTAGTGTGAAAAACTCTTTCCTGGGGAGGTTAATCATTCTGTTTTTATCTTTATATTTTCGTAATTCTCTCTTCAAAATCACGTATCTACCTAAACTCGGCTAGTAGAAAGGGCGCAATTTGGTAACAGAGGGTTTTTTATGACATGCAATAATTGGCATAAACGATACGGCGACACTGAAAATATTCAAAACTATTACTACTACCTGGTTGTAATATTGGGAAAAAGAACATCTGCAAATTTTTCTCGTAGAATATTCAACAAAATCAAGATGCCGTAGGAACTTTCTGAATCGATGTTTCTTTCAGAAAATTTTTCCCGAGGGCGCAATTCGAAGTTCCGGGAGGGCAATTTATCGGATTATGTGAATTTTTCGATCTTGAAGTTTTATGCCATAACTGGATCTGGGCGCTCTCAGTATTTCGCCAAGGGGGGGGGCACCTGCGGAACTTCTGGGGGTGGCAGTGCCCCTCCCGGAAATATACCTGAAAGAAACACTGCAGTGAATTCACTGAATTCCGTGGATGGTGGATATACGGAAATTATCGATGTTGGCCGCCTGTCCTCCCAATCCTTCAGAGAAAAAGTCTCTCTAAGGGGGATGGGGAGACCTTGCCGCCCCCAATGTTGAACGGAGTTGGAGAAATTTCAAAGCAGTTGGCAAAGTTTCGATCGCATATGGCAAAATTTCTATGTTTCTATGACAGTTGGCAAAATTTTAAAGCAGTTGGAGTTGGACAACCGCCCCCTTTTTTTTCTCCCCCCCCCCGCTTACCACGTTGTTTGTCCCCTCCAAAAAAAATTTCAATTTCACTGGATTTGCCGTCCCCTTGGACGTGCCGCCCTTGTGCCGGGCACGCCTTGCACGCCCGCTTACGGCGGGCCTGTATTTCTCATATGGTGCCTCATTTATAAACTTTTCAACTTGTTCACGAGTGAGAATTTTCGATTTTTTGGGACGATATCCTTCACTTTTCCATTTTAAATTTGCTATTACCTTAAAATATTTACTAACATTTTTAACAAGGGCGCTTGACTTTATCATTTAAAATTTGCTCCACAAAGTTGATGAACTCCATATTTTTGATTTTTCTTCTAAGTATGCCAGGAAAACAGGTTCACTGAAGTTCCCTCCTACATTTTTCAATTTACACCAGGCCAGGAAATTGTTATATGCAATATCGTACTGCTGAACAGATTTTTTAGGTAGGAGTTCCAGATGTGCTCTTCTTGCAGACTCAATTTTATTGATAATTGGACTCTCGACAAACATATTATATTAAGCAGTTAAAAACCCAAGACGAAAACTGGACAGGAACGAAATCCAAATGACAGCCTCTTTTCTCATTTGTTAGTAATCATAATGTTGGCACCGTTTGCCATTCACAACAACCTTTTGATTATTTGAATATTAAAATGCATTTTCCGTCGACCATAGAATAAAAGCTCATTTGAACGCACTCGAAATCATCCATTAATGACCTATTTTAATGCATGATTTCTTATTAATGCATGATTGTCATGGCAACCGAACATAAAATATTCAGTCAGAGCACTATCGAGCTTGGTTGGAAATCAACTTCTGTCACAGAAGGGTATATTGACAACTGCATTCAAAATAAAATAGACTGCAGAAGAAATGGTGATACAAGTTGCAAAGTAGATAATACTTCAACCTCCACTTTCTTCACACGTTCCTTATCTGATATCATAGATAATTATGTATATAAATGTGAACTAAATGTAAATATTCAGAATGCCACAACATGTCCAATATTCCCTCTATGAATTTTTCGAATTGTTCCATAGGGAGCATAAATATTAATATATCGAAATGAACATAAAAATTTACATTATGTCAAATTTGTCTATTATGCAAAATAAAAATTCATTTCTATCGAGAATTATTATTCAATTTGTGATGAGGTCGACGGAAAAATCTTGTAATCAACTCGTTTATTAATTCAGCGATTAATGGTCTCAAACATTAACGCGCTCGCTCCGCTCACGCGTTAAAATATTTCGACCATTAATCGCTGTCATTAATAAACTAGTTGATTAAATAACTATTTGAAGTTTATTGTCATTGCAAATTCGCCCATTTCATTACCAAAATAGGGCAGTTGTACAAAAAACATTGTATGGTATTTGTGTTAAAAGTGATTTTATTTTGTTCGTGTTCGTGAAATTGTTCAATTCGCTCCGCTCATTTCACTCATATCATAAATAACTATTATTTATTATTTTTATCTTTATTCACTCAAACATCCCTTTATCAATCAGAAAAAAATAAATCGTTTCTGACTCCCTTTTTTTCAGTGACGTAGACCCTTAAAAATTTTCTTGTCTTTAGGTGATTTCGATGTTGACCACCATCTTATTTTTGTGTACTGTGAATCGTTTTTCAGAGCAGTCGTTCATTTCCATTCTTCAAACTGCACATTAGTCCCTGGCGGCTTTAGATCGAACGAATTCCTCTCAAGATCTCCGAACTATCTCCGCCAAACTCACCCCTGAACGAAAAACAATTCAGTTAGATGGACGAGGATAGCTGATGGAAGTGATAGACGCCCTTTCCCAAATCCCGGCTGGCCGATAAGGTCCCGAATCGCAGATATCGGTTTTTGGACCGAATTTATCACGCCGTAGCGGCGTTAAGGACGTTTCAGAATATTATATTAGCACGTGTTCTCAAGTGGCCGTTAGCGGTTAACGAGCATATTCGTATTCATGTGCATAGCGCAAATTCGAGAAAAATTGGGGATAGAGGTGGAATATTCGGCGGAATTTATGTGATTCTGTTCGATTCGGGGAGAGGATCGATGGGGAGGAGGTAGAGGGGAACGGAAAGTTGGAGAGGCGAATTCTTGTTTTAGTGGTGAGGGGTTTTCTCGACAAAAAAGCCACGTATTCGCTCTACAACATAATAGGAAAATGAAGATTCAGGAAATTAGCTCTCAACCAAATTTCATCCATCTTTCCAAGGACTGAAGGTAACGGCCAATGCTCCTTAGGATGAATGAGTAAGGTATACTCCATTCACTTTTATAAAGTATCGCGGTTGGCCATGATTTAGTTTTATCAAGTTTTTTCCCCTAAAACAGACGCAGGTTGGCACTCGTGAAAATCAAGCGACATTGCCAGGTCTACTTTCTATTTACTCTTTTTCAACTTTGTAAATGGACGAAGATTTAACTGTGGCGCAGGTTTCGTAGAACTACTACATATTCATGCTGGAGTATTTCAGGTTGTGCAAAAATGTATTTAAATGTCTTCTGAATTAACATAATATTTTCTCAAAATCATTAATTTCCCAAATTAATGAACATTTTGATAAATACGTAATTACTACGATTTTTTAGCAGAAACGACAACGTTGTGGGCGTATCTGACAGTGCAATGACCATAACCTAACATTTTCAAAATATACGCGGTGAAATGTGTCAAAATTTCATGGCAAACCGCGATACTTTATAAAAGTGAATGGAGTATAGAGAATAGAGAACAGAAGATCTAGGTACATGGTCACATCCCTCGGAAGGCAAAACGAGTCATATCGAACTCTGTTCAAATAATAATAATAGTTCAATACAGAGGATATACCTTCCCCGAAGCCAGGGGGGTAGAGGATTGCAATGTTTGGAATATCAACACTATCAACAAACATTGGAAATGGCATTAAGGATTCTAAGAAGTGAAGATCCGCTTCTGAAATTTGTTGCTCAGCATGAAATTGCGAACCATGGAGCCTTCCTATTCCGAGCTGCACAAAGGGCCGTGGAGAAGCTCAGCATAACCGGCGTATCGATCAATCCTGAGCTCGCTGGAACACCGATCACTCAGGCGGACCAAAGAAGCCTAGCGAGACTGATCCGAAAGTCTCAGTCTGATACATTACTCGAACATCATATGAGTAGGAACTTGCACTCCATATATTTCAGGAGTTTAAAAGACCAGGACCTGTCTGAGGAATTGTCTTTCGCTAGCCTCAAGTCAGAGACGGAGGGATTTGTGATGGCGTGTCAAGATGGAGTACTAAATACGAGATGGTATAAAAAGAACATCATGAAAATGGACACTCCAACAACTTGCAGGGCTTGCCATAAGCAACAGGAAACGATTATGCACATCCTTTCCGCCTGCAGAGTCCATGCTGTATCAGGGTATGTAGAGAGACACAACGCGGCTCTCCGAATTCTATACTTCCATCTGAGAGCCGCGTATGAGATAGACAAAGAACCGGTGCTACCATATGTGCCTCTGGAGATTGAAGCGGTGGTCCAGAACGAAAGAGCTCGCATATGCTGGAACTATCCTGTCTCAACAACACGGCAGATCAATGCCAGACATACTTCTGCTGGACAAGGAGCAGGAGCTGAAGGAGTTATTTGTCGTGGAATTCTCCTCCCCTGCTGAAAATAATGTTGTGATGAAAGAAGAACAGAAGAGGCAAAAATACAAAGAACTTATGTTCGAGCTTGGAACTTTATACCCAGGTCATAAAATTAGGATGGTCGTACTAATCATAGGATGTCTCGGTGGAATGAGAGCTAACTATGTAGATGAACTGAAGATTATCCCGGTCTGTAGACCACTGGCCGAGGTATTGGCGCACATAATGCAGAAAGCAGTGTTGCTCGGGTCACTTCATATCATCAGGTCTCATGAACTCTAGAAGCCACTTGCAGCTCATCTCTTTTGTTAAGGGACGCTACGAGGGCAGGATGAAGAACTCCTCCATTGAATGTGTGAGGGGTTTTTAGTGAGTAGCAAAACAAGATCTTGGACTCTCACACTACCGAGAGTGCGGACCCTCTCGGCGCCCATAAAGGGTTTTCCCCTCACACGGACGTTAAAAAAAAATATGGATTGAACTTGAAAATTGTGAAAATGAATTTGTCTTCTTGATTTTGACCAATAAACATGCGCAATCCAGGTGTATCATGTCAAGATCCTTACAGTTTCTTATCCATCTTCTGAACTGGATGATTAAATCAGATAACGCTGCGTAAGCAGCGACTCCATCAACTCCTGCACTTCAACCAAGTACTGGAAACTACGTGATTCTCACATACTCCTCTTCGCCATCCTCTCAGCCCTATCGCGATTGACTCGAACGCACTCGACGAGATAAACCCGGCAATTACTGCCGCTCCTCAACCGGAATATCAACGCTCTCGGTGCCTCGAACGAGATTTACGAGCCCGCAACCAGATCACCGACGCGATCGCATCCAAATGAGACAGACACGAAGTCACAATTTTCCCTAATGCGACCTTAAATTTTTGTCATCCGGCGCTGAGCGCGCGCCAAGTCATCAGACGCCGCGGTGGAAGCCGCTGGCTCCTGGCGTAGATCAAATGGCTCAGATTACCGAACAAACACCGAATAAATAAGCGGGAAGTGGTTCGTTGCAGCCTTAAGGGGGGACCGAGGGGGGTATAGCACGGATTTTGTAAGTGTAATGTAATTTTCCGCGAAAGAGCTCTCGAGCTGGGCTCTTAAACGTGTACAAGTTTACGGCTTCCTTCGGCAAGCAAGTCCTGGAATAATTAAGCAGTTAACGAAAGCCGGGCGGGAGGTCGGTTCCTGCAGGATGTGGCGACAGGGACGGATTCTTGCCACGAAGACTCAATCTGTCGGTGATATTCCCGGAAATTTCAGAAATACACACACATTGTGAAAAGTCTCGCTTATTATCGTTGAACGAACAATGACTGGTTCCATCTAAGTAGAAAACATTGTTGCGTTCCGCTTTGCAACATCTGGAACAGATAAATTTCGTCTTCTTTGTTCACCAGAAAGGAGCTGTCACGTTTTAGAAAATGTTGCATTGATTTCAACCGTATGAGATCGCAACGGCAATATTCCCATATGTTTTTTTGTTCTATATATATATATCGGTGTCAGAACGTCCTCCGACGTCTTCCGATGCCTACTCTCCAAGCTTCTCTATCCATCCACAGATCTTCATCCAATTCTCTCTCCCTTATCTCTCTGTCAACTCCTTCTCTCCAGCTCTTTCTAGGGCGTCCTCTTTTTCTTCTCCCTTGTGGTGTCCAATCAAGGACTTGTTTTGGCAGACGTTGGTCCTCCATCCTTTGCACATGTCCATACCATCTCAGCTGATTGATCTTGATGTCTTGTGTTATTGTATGAGTAATCCCCATAATTTCCCTTATTCTGTTGTTCGTGAATCTCTCCAACCTTGATCTTCCTGCTGCACGCCTCCAGAAATCCATTTCTGTTGCTTCGAGGGTTCTTTCTGTGGATGCTTTTAGCTGCCATACCTCACTTCCATATGTTACAATACTTTTTATTATTGTATTGTATATCCTGTGCTTGTTCGACTTCGATATGTGTTGGTCCCATATTATGTTGTTGAGTCGCGTGATTGCTCTTCTTCCTAGTATATTCCTCTTCCTGATAGCTTGGTCTAATCTACCATCATCTGAGATTTCTAAACCTAAATACTTATAATTGTCGCAGTATTTTATCTGTTGTCCATTATTCAATATTAGATCTTGCCGGGTACCTCCAATGTTCATGTATCGTGTTTTCTCTATGTTGACTTCCAAACCCCATTTCCCATATTCTTCGATTAATTTGCGAGCCATGTACTCCAAGTCATCATAATCCTGCGCTATGACCACCTGGTCGTCAGCAAAGCAGAGTGTAAAGAAGTTGTTATTTGCTAAAGGAATACCCATGTCTCTGCACTTTCGTTTCCAGATCTTTAACGCTTGCTCTAAATATATTTTGAATAGGGTGGGTGAAAGGCAGCATCCTTGTTTCAGGCCTTTAGTTGTTAGGAAGCCTTTAGAAGTTGATCCTTTTATTTTTACCTTAGAGTAAGAGCACTGATACAATTTTTTAACGGCTAATATGATATTAGAATTGATGTTGGTTTCATGCAATGCTTTCCATAGCAATTTTTGGGGGATGCTATCGTAGGCTTTTTTCAAGTCTACATATAAAATGTGTAGTTCTTGGTTTACTGCAATTTTCTTTTCCATGATCTGAGTTAAACAGAAGAGGTGATCTGTGGTGGATCTTCCGGCTCTGAAACCTGCCTGTTCTTCGGCTTCTAAATCACTGTATTCTCTTTCAATTCTATTTTTCAGTATCCTTCCATATATTCTACTAATCGTGCTCATGACCGCTATTCCCCTATAATTATTGCAGTCGTTTTTATTTCCTGATTTGTAAATTGCAGAAATAAAGGAAGTTCCGAATTCTTTTGGTATATCTTGTCCATTAATACAGTATTGAAATAAGTTCCTGAGTTCTTCGTATAGTTTTTCTGTGCCGTTTTTTATGAGTTCTGCTGGGATACCACCCGGTCCTGGTGCTCTACCGTTCTTTAACAAGAGACATATATCCTTTACTTCTTTTCTTGATATTCTTATGGGTGAGGCTTCGACTCGCACATACGGGGATGAATCTTCGATTTCGAATTCGGCTCGCTTTTCTTTTAGGAGTTCTCTGAAATATGAATCCCAATTTTCTAATGTAATTGGTGTTATAAGGTCTTTTTTTCTATCCGTTCTCATTGATTTTATTATTTTCCAGCTTTCAGTTGCCCGCTTTCCCCCTATGTAGCTATCAATTCTTAGACACTTCTGCTCCCAGGATTGATTTTTCTTATTTGTGATCATTTTTCTAACTCTTACTTGCTGATTTCTGTAACTTGTCCAATCGCTCTCTCTTTTCGTGTTCAAGTATTGTTTATATTTTTCCCTCTTTATTTTTATTTCGTCCTCTATTTCTTCATCCCACCAGTAAGGAGTTGGTTTAGCATTATTTTCCACAAAGCCTAGAGCTTCTTTTGCTGCGGCATGAATGCTTTCTTTGATGTGATTATATAGGTCTTCGGGGGTATTGTGGTGGGCATGTCCCAGCTTCTGCTCAAGTCTCTGTTTATAAAGTATTTTTACACTCTCCTGTTCCAGACTCATCAAATTATATCTTTTTTCTTCTGCTGTTCTAATACTTTCATCCTGATGTTTTTTGGCATGTTGTCTTCTAATTCCAATTTTCACTCTCAATAGATGATGGTCGCTTCCACAGGTTGCACTTCTATATACTCTCACGTCTTGAATATCTAAGCTGGATTTTTGTCTAATGATTGCATAGTCTATTATTGATCTGAGGTTTCTTGTTTTCTGTTTCCATGTATATTTATGTATGTCCTTATGCTGAAAGAACCCGTTGGTAATTTTAAGCTTATTTTGGTCGCAGAGAGTGATCAGTCTGGTCCCGTTATCATTTGTGACGTCTTCCCCATAAGGGCCGACTATATCATCATTCTGTCTTCTTCCTGTCCGACTGTTGAGATCTCCGAGTATAATTATGTGTCTGGTATTTCCAACTTTGGAAATCTCATAGTTCATTTGTTCGAAAAAATCTTCTTTTATTTGTACTGGGGCATCCTCATTTAAGGCATATACTGCTACGAGTGTGATCTTTTGATTATTCAGTGTAATGTTCATCTTGATCAATCGCTCGTTGATGGCTTCCCAAGAGGTGATAAATTTTCTCAGCTTCTTTTTAATTAACACCGCTATTCCTTGTTGGGCTCTTTTCTCCTTAGGGACACCACTATAGAAAATGTCATATGATCCCAGATTTTCCGATCCTACGCCCTTCTTCTTCGTCTCGGTCAGAACAACCAACTCCATACCCAACTTCTCCACCTCAAACACAACCTCATTTAGTTTCGTCGATAGTCCTTGTACATTCCATGTTCCCCAATTTCGAATCCATTTCCGTAGCTTATGTCGTCGTAAGTTAATCCGTCCGGCTTGTCTTTGTGTAGGCTTTTTAACAATAGTTTGTTTTCCGAGTACCGGGGAGTCAACCCGATGCCTCAACCCCCAACCTGGAGGACCAGGGTTTATTTTTAGAGTACCTTCTCTTAGATAGATTGCTTTCTCTACAGCTGAGGAGTTCCATCTACCCCACCTGTTGGTCCGCGAGTGGTATTTTATTTCCCACTTACCCGCCGGTTTAACCGGTTAGGGCTTCCCCCTATCCGCCACCTTGGGGACGCGCCCTCTAGGGGTTACAGGTTCTTTGTTCAAAATTCCCTTTTTCAACATATTATGTTCCTATTGAAAGATTTCTCAAACCCAAGAATTTAGGTCAAGTTTAGGAGATTCATACTTTTTTTTGGTGAAAAGAAGTAAAGAACCATGTCGGATGAACCTTCATTTAGTTCGCAATAAAGGCTCATAAAATTAAACATGTGGTGAATTTATAGCGGTTCAAGCTACATCTGGGAAATAGGTACATACACCCTGAAGACGGCAGGCGAACGCTTGCCGAAACGTCGGTAACAACTAACCGCATAGATAATGGAAACAGCCCAAATAATCTTTCAACAAATATTCCATTATCAGGAATATCTCGATCACAAATAGGTACATGTCAGGAGAGAGTAGCAAATCGTCGAAGCGTCATCATTGGTCTAGATTTGAGAAATTGGGTTGTTTTTCCCACTATAGTCAAAATAGGAAATGAGAGCACTTTGTTGGCTTAGCGAGGCGTTGTTCGATTCTGATATCCAATCAATTGTTGATCTTTCCCACTCTTATTCTGAGGAAATGAACCTCCCTTATTTTTGAGCTTGTCTTTAAAAAACTTTGTAAGAGAGACAAGCAATCAGTAAAGTAATAGTAAATAAGATGAATTAGTGTAGAATCAACAACTCACCTTTGACGACGACTTCGAAAGAGATCATGCTCCTCAACGAATCCATTCGTTTGGTCGTTTCTCTGCTTGGAGCCACGCACCTGTACTCTCCGGCTTCCTGGTAGATGACTCTGTCCAAGCGCAGCTCTTGGGAAGCACCCATTGGTTGAAGGCGACCAGAACCAGGTTCCAACCTTGTCCAACAGCCGCTCGTTCCTGGAAAAAAATCCAAAAATTCGGTGTGTAGTTAAAAGTGAAAATAACTGAAAGCCTTTCTAAGTCTGATGGGTCTTCAGGTTGATATTTGGCAGCAAAATAAAGTACTGCTGCGGTTGCTATATCATATACTGCCTAACGAGAGAGTCTTCTATTTTGGGCCCAATAACAGATTCCAGTAGATCAATCGTTGCGAGTTCTATGTGGATAACAGCCCCTCTTATGGTACTGAAGTGTGGTAAAACTCTCTGAACATTTAACGATTGTTAACGATTAACATTATGTTGAGTATGAATTTTTTTTTATTATTTTTATCTTTATACACTCATTCATCCCTCCATCAATCAGAAAAATAATAAATCGTTTGTGACTCCTTTTTTTTTTCAGAGACCCTTATTACCGTATCCCGATTCAACTGAGAACCTTCCCGTTGAAGCCTTCTCCAGCTACTGCCACTTCTCCCTTTTTTCAGGGACGTAGACCCTTAAATGGTTCTAAAACCACGATACGAGGCTAAGGGACTTGACAGCTGAAGCCATACTTGTAGTCACACATTATAGGCCTTCACGAAGGTGGGTCAAGTTGAGCTCATCCTTCTCAGACACCAATAGGTGACATGGTTCTACCTCTCATGAAGTGGTTCAACAAATTTAGAAGTTCTGATGCAAAATTCGATGTATTCCACACGGGACCAGGTGACGTTGAGCAGGCAAACTCGACAAGAAGATGACGTGTATTCAATCAATCCAAACCATAACTTCCGATCCCTACCTCCTCCTCAGCCTCCCTTCATAAAGCCATTCCAGAACTCCAGACATAACAACGTTTAGTATACATCTCTCAATCAGGCGTTCGATTCTCATCAGATATGCGGAGGTTTATGGCCGGATTTATTTTATATTCGAACTTCGAGATCGGGGGTGCATATTATAATGATATTGAAGGAAGTTCGGGACCTCAGAAGTTGTTCTCACAATCCACGTCCGTCGGTTTTCCAAGTTTCGGATAAGTTTTGATTCGCGGCAACTTGATGGGTGTCATAAAAGATACGAAAGGGATTCCGATCGGGCGGCTTTCATATTGGCGGTTCCCCGAGGGGGTTGTGCGGGGGTGGGGGGATAGTTTGATGAGGTATTCTTCGGAGACGATCGGCATCGTAAAATCCAGATGGTCTGGATCGAAAAAGAATTTACCTAATTGGAGGAAGGTTTCCTACTTTTGATATCTTCTCAATTTAAGTTTTTCTGAAGGACCAACTGTAATAAATCGAAAGATTTCGGTTAACCAATATAGACTTCTGAAATGTATATTCATGGCTCCGAAAATTACTTAGTTGCTCATCGGTATGGCACAGGATGCAGGCTAGACGATAAAGATTGAAATTATTGATTTTCGGGTCAAAGAAGACAGCAGTGAATTCGAGACTAAGATCGTGGGACCTTCAACATTGCAAAAAACCAAAAATTTCATGGGAATTTCATCATCATTTTCGGAATCCACCCACGGGAGGTGGAAAAGGGAAATCTTTGATTAGCTTTGGAAAACGGAAAAGTGGCAGTAGCTGGAGAAGCCTTAAACGGGAAGGTTCTCGTTCTCTGTTGACTCGGGATCGGTTTTAGGGTACTTCAGTGTTTGGAAGTACGGTCTCTAAGCGAAGACGGAAAACGTGCTATTCGGGGAATAGCGGAGTTGAATTTGAATCGGAAGTAGTAGCTGGAGAAGCCTTAAACGGGAAGGTTCTCAGTTGACTCGGGATACAGTAATAAGGGTCTACGTCCCTGAAAAAAAGAGTCGGGAACAATTTATTTTTTTATGATTGATGAAGGGATGTATGAGATAAAAATAATAAAAAAATATTTTATAAGTATTGAATGAATGAAAAGGATATTCCCTTTCACTTCAGGTTATTTTGTAACATTTCCACCATCAAAACGAACAAATATTCTTGTATTTTTTTCATTTCAGTATTGAAGTCATTTAGTTAATCAAACGTCTATCCCATTTTTCTTTCCGAATTCACCGTTTTTTTTGTAAATAATATTGCAACAATGTGTTGTTTTCGCGAAATTTATTTCCTTGAATTTTTCTATTCGAAATGATAAATATCCATTTTAATCAAAGACAATTTATTAAGGTTTGTTTTAGTCGTCGATAAGTGAAATTTAATTGTTTCTTACAATTGTGGATTCTAACATGGAATTTTCTTTTAAATGACACGCCCCGCAGTATCTAATCCCAGATGACTGGTGAAGAGAGAGTATTATACAGCCAGTGTGAGATCTAGTTCAGGGTAGGATTTCTTGTTATATACCCTGAGCCCCAACATTAGTTCTATTGAGCTGAATAATCCAACAAGAGGCTAAAGACTCGTGAGGAAAGTGTAAGAAGTAATTCAGTTTTAAGAAGTACGGTCTCAAGCGGAGACAAAGAAGTGTTATTCGGGGAATAGCGGTGTAAGGCGTTAAGTCGGAAGTTAAAGGTTCACAGAAATTAATTGGAAATATTTAGATCACGTCTCGTCATAAAGACCGGGAGTGAAATTGATTTGCGAGTTAGTGACGTGTTTTCTTGTTTTTTTTGTAAGGATATTTTCACCATCCTCTGGATTACCTGCCAGGCGGAGAAAGGTCAGGTAATTTTGCGTATGCTTGGCTTATTTCAGTATTGGTAGAAAGCTGCATGTAACGCCAAATACTTTTGGAGTCCAGAGTCCTGAAATCACCCCAAGTTTTCGGTTTTGGGTTATTTTGATGAAGACCCGAGTCTTTGGTAATTTGATTTGGTTTTGATAATTTGTTTTGCTTTGATAATTTGTTATTGTTTTGATAATATGATTTCGATTAGATGATGTAACCTATTATTTCTAAAATTTAGTCTTTCGACGTGATCGAGTTGTAGAAAGTGAGTGTAAAAACGTTTATTTTATTTTGGTCTCAATAGACGTCTAAAGTTTGATTTCGAAAATTTCATTTAACAGTAGCGGCGCATTCTTTCGAATTATAATTCTTTTTTGTTACACAAATTGGCGCCCAACGTGAGAAATTTCTCAGATTTCACTTCTTCAAAACTACAATTTACATATATGTCATTCTTAACACCAATATTCTGAGATTTCCTTGCACACAAAAGAGAAAAGAAGAAAGGAGCCTTCGAAACGACAAAAGTTTATATGAAAAACAATTCAGGCGTGACAATCGACGACTGAAAAATCGCCTCCTTATAGCATTAACCTCGGTAAATATATATTCATAGCGACGCCTACGAAAGGGACTTCTATTCTTCAAAAACAGATGACACGACGATAATAGCGCCATCCATCCGCCGTCCTCTAAACGAATCCTGTTCAGTTTCCCCTTTCTATGCATACGTAAGCAGGCAAGACAATCCGAATGTTAATAAAAGAAGAGTCTATCGAAACGCCGTGGACTTTTTACAAAGGCACAAGCCGTTATCCGTAGACGAATAATCTGGGAAAGTTTATCTGGAGTTGTCATGTTTATTGCCGGACTTGTGCTAACTTCGTACGTGGCTGTTGGGGTTATTTCCATCCTAGCTGGTGACCTTGGAAGCTCCACTTCCTCTCAGCGAGGGCGGCTATCGGAAAAGCGTACAGAGCTATTTTCTCCAAGGCGGATTTATACTCTCCGCAACTTTGCCGAATTGCCAATATTTTTGAATGTATTTACTCGAGATAGGAGCGAATAGGAAGTAGTTTGGGTAATGTCCTTCGTGGTTGGATATTGGATTGTTTGGACGAGAAACGGATATGGGCAAAAAGGATCAACTCAAGTTTTGTTTGTTTCCTGATTGAGGCGAGGCAAACTCCTGTTTAGGTTCGCCATTAAAGGGAAACATCCGCAATGAAACGTGCTTTGCTTAAGCTTCCAAACTACTGGACAGATCTGTTTCGTATTGGCAATTTTCAGAACTATATGATATGTATTTTGAATTGGTTCAAGAGAGGTCGTAGTCGTTGCAATAGGTCGCTTTTTGAATGGAATTCCATCGATAGCCATGGATCTTAGTGTGATGACGAAGAGGATCCTATTGACCATTTGGTCAATAATGGTTCAGATTTAAGTTTCCAGACGGTTTTGAGGCTATCCTTTCAGCATCTGAATCGTTTTTGGGATGGGTCTGTAACTTCAAAGACATTCGATGATGGATATTTTAGTTGCTGTTTCTTTCTTCGTTTTCTTCTTCATTCTATTCAAAAATTGTCAGGAATGTCAGTGGCGTTTGAGATGGGGGAGTTGTAATATCAAATTCTTTCTCATCTTCGTCACTGAAAATAGTGAGAATGTTTGGGCATGCAAGGAACATTGAATGTTTATTTTCAACGAGTATATACAATGTATACTCCATTCACTTTTATTTAATCACATAGGAGGTCATGGTTTCGTTTTCAGGAGTTGGTGCACCTGATGAAAAGTCTGTGCGTTACAGAAAATATCGTTAATGACAAAACGACGTTGCCAGTTTCTTCGTTTCCATCAAAGTAAAATTATCAAAGATATTCTACATTTTGTAAGTTCGAATCGATCGGCGATTTTGGGGCGAAATATCGATAGGAAATCCCCTATTTTTCCGTTCTTCGTCGTCCAGAAGAAGTTTCCCGTCGATCTGAGAAATTTAGTGCAAATGTCATTTTTTCCTTTTGGCGTGAGTACGAACGGCGAATTTAAATTGGACCAAAAATCGATTTATAAGCATAAATAAAGCGAAAGTAAGTACTAATCGACCTTTTTACACTTGATAACGAAGTTTTTTTTGGGTATCTGGCCGTTTAGAAAGATTTCAAACGAAATTCCGGTCCCCTAGAAGTTTGGTTAGTTTCGGTATCGTTTTTGGTGCTCAAAATTTATTTGGAATGTGTAAATGGACAAAAAAGGCTTCTTTATACGATCTTCTAACGAAAGCGACCGGAAAATATGGTTCAGGTAGGATTTTCGAGGAATAATGAGGAAAGAACTTGCAGAATAAAATTGCACGATTTTCGTAAGTAAACGGGTTCTGGATGGCCATCATCGGTCTCTAAATGATTATTGTTGATCGTTTTCACGTTTCAGAAAAAACCCGTCGAAAAAACTAAAAAAAAGAAGAAATATGACTAATTGCATTCAATGGTAGGTGAATTCAGATTCCGATGAATTGAAATGTGTCACTGGAGCTTTCATTCCTATCAATCCTTTGCCGAAAGTAGAAATACGCTATATTGAACCAGAATACATCGGTTTTTTCCATATTCCAGGAGTTTGTGTCTTATTTTAGAACAGGTGAATGATAAATGTGAAGCATATGTTTGACCTATTCCATTTCATTTGTACAAACCTACTGTGGTAGTAATGTATGAATCTTTTTTAAACTAATAAATTACTATACAGTCTGAATATTTTACTCCTTGTTCATAAGATCAAATAAATGAAATGTATATCTATGAAGCTTTCAGGAATAGACATTCTTGCTTATTAATTTATAACCAAAACTCAGTTACTATTGCATTGAAATTTTTAGTTTCACTGTAAACAAATTCGTTAATTTAGTTATTATGTTTATTTTCTTTGTGATGAATGAATAAAACTGTTATTTATTTGAAATAAAGAAATATTAGAAATAGGAATGTTATGCACCCTCACAATCATATCACATACAATATCATGATGAAAACAAAGCACATCGATAAATCTTTACAATCATAAATCAAAAAACTCCTTTATATGTAGAATATTGTTCACAAATTTCTGTTGTGTTTTCCAAAATGAAATATACATTCTGAGAAATACGCTAAGAATGTAGAAAGGGTAACATAGTGTTGACTTGGAACATAAAAATATTTTGAAAAACGTCATAACTTCGATACAGAGTGGAATGTGTCAAATTTCCAAGGCCAGAGTTGTGATTTTATAATTGTGAATGGAGTATAGATGTTTTGTTGTATTGAAATACCTTCAGCCATTTTGTAATTATTGAAATATTTTCACTAATTAACAGCCTCTGGTTCAAAACTTAAAAGGAATAGGACCTACGTTCGCAGGATATTATGAAATTTAATAAAAAATTACCTGCCATCTACACGGTGCTTCTATAAAACAAACGAAAATTTTCATCAAATTATATCACTTCCGCCTAATTAAATTTGAAACTTGCAAGTACCAGGAAAAATCATTACGACGTCATTTCAATTAGCCCGACTCCTCTGAAAACCCGTCTTTGAGGGAGATGAGGAATCACAAAATAAAGTTTCGCCTTCTTTATGATCTAATCGCCCGTTTGGAAGAAAACGAAGCTCGTAAAGATAAAATCAGGCTTGAATTGAGAGGAAGGAAATCTGGGGAAAACTGAATTATCCAAAGCGTCTCTCATTTTTACGTTCTTCATTTGGAAGAAGCAGGCCTGTAACCAGATCTCAGGCTTTGTACCTACAGGATTTGGAAGTAATCTCGATTCTTAAAAACCAACGGAGAATACTTGAGAGTCATCTGTCAATCTTGAAGATGATGCTATCCACCGTAAAAAAAAACTTTTTCAAACAAACCCTCATTTTATCAGAACCCAGGTCAAAGCTCTTCCGTGTTCTTTCATATATATTTTTATTGCGCAGTATAAAGTTGAAACGAGGTGTTAGAGTTATGGCAATGCCTTAATCCGTGAGTTTTATGCCTGAGGATAAAAGTGAACAGTGAACTTCTGGATGGGATGAGATATATTGTTATTTTCAGGGAATACTGTTATATCCCGGGTTATACGATGAGATGAATGTCTGCGCGGTTCGAAGGTTTCGTTATGACAATGGTCTGAATGTCAACAGGGGGTTTCCATCGGGATAGATGCAAAAAAAAGTTGGAGTAGCAACTCTCAACTGAAAATCGTGGTTTAGTTTCGGAAAAACCCAATATTTTCCGATCTTGTCACTATTTTTTGATGAATTGATTTTGTTTTGGGAAAGATTCGTTCACTGAGTTAGGGCCGATTGCATGGGCGCCCGCAAAAATTTTTCTCAGGGGGGGCCAAAATTTTTCTTAGGGGGGGCAAAATAAAAATTATTGTAGATTTGAGGGTGTTGTGCTGAAAAACGAGAAGGCCATCAAAATCTCAGGGGGGGTATTCTGTAATTAGAATTCTCCTGTGACGCGTAGTTTGGGAAATAATCGACCTTGAGTCGAAAAATCGCGAAAAATAGGTCATTTTTGGACTGCCGTATTTCCCACAAAAATTTAATTATACAGATGCTGATTTTGTTGCATATAGACTGATCCTTTGTGAATCGAAAAAACCCATTTTTATCCATCAGAGTCGAACAGTTTAGATTTTCTGATTTTTTTCGAGAAGGTCCAAATTTTCAGATTTTTCATCGTTCATTAATCGAAAACTGTTTTCCTCACGGAAGAACTGATTGGTTTTTCTTAATCTACGTCCTCGAATTAGTAAATGAGGTGAGTTTGAAGTCGATCAAAGCCAAAAATATTTTTTCGAAAAATCAAAATTAACTCAGAAAATATCCATTTTAGGGCAAGGGTGTGATGCATACACTCACATTATTTTTTAACGTAGATTCAATATCTGCCATAAAAAAATGGGGTTCTAATTTGAAAAAATTGATTTTTCACGATTTTGTCATCCCTAACTTTGAAAGCGATTTTTTCACCCCCTGTATCATGAATCGCGATTTCGATTCTTAAAGTGGATACATCAATCTTACATCTTGAAAAATCCCAAAAATGAAAATTTTCCATCCAAAAACCTCGAAGTTATTCTTGTTTCAGCGGAGCTCTATTTTCGTTTTTTTTTCGAATTTTCCCGCTCAGAGAGAATTTTCCAACCAAAACTGAAAAATGTTACATCAAAATAACTTTAAATTTTCTAAGGAATCTATTTCTGCAATAAAAAAATGGTGTTCTAATTTGAAAAACGGAAGTTGACGTCATTTCCGGAAAAACCGGAGGTGCTCATGCCTTGAAAATATTTTAGATTTCATCAGCATCGTGAAATACTTATAAGTGCTGAATTTCATGAAAATACGTTCAGCAGTTTCGCGTATAAATATGGGTGAGGTTCCTCGTGAAAGACCCTGTATTTTACAACCGTGTTGACGGAACCAACTCGTCTAAAACGAGTAGACGGAAAACGAATCCATCCGCGAACGAGTTGAAGGTGGCATAGGACGGTAGACCCGCATTCGTCAGACGAGTTCGAAACTGGCGCTCCCCTGCTTGCGTTACGACAGGAAAAAAGTCGATTTGCATGAACTCGGGCAAGGATTCCTCGATTCTCGAGTTGGCATTTGAATTTCGCAACTTTGGCCAGGGAAAATGAACGTCGGGAGCATCTGGCAAAAGTTAGGAGGTTGATTGTTCTGCAAGTTACACCTTGAGATC
The DNA here is from genome assembly GCA_910592335.1 of Adalia bipunctata. NCBI lineage: Eukaryota > Metazoa > Arthropoda > Insecta > Coleoptera > Coccinellidae > Adalia > Adalia bipunctata. The sequence goes on along the minus strand of OU342948.1, from coordinate 8,620,420 downwards.
GTTAGATTATTTGAGGAAAGTCTTGCTGAGCTGAGGCTTTTCAAAGAAGTGACAATCGAAATCTGATAATCACGTTTTGGTTGGCAAACGAGTTATTGCCATTTTGATGTGTTAAACTGGGTGGTGAAACAAATGTTTGACATGTCCATTTTGAGCAGGAATCGTTTGGAAGTCAGCTCTAGAATATCCTTTCCCAAATTTTTTTTCTGATTCTTTGGAAAGACCCCTTGCGAGAGTGATGAAGTTAGGTACGACTCCTCCAGGAGTCCAGTACCTTGAGCTCCTTGCTCTTCAGCTGGAAATGAGCTTAATCCTATAAGTGGTTCTGTGCTGAAGTGAGAGCCCTTCGAATTACTCCTAGCAAGGGGTGAGTCCTGGAAGCTGTCAGAGTTTTCAGGGCAGTTTGGCTGCCTCCTCAGTCACTCTCCTCGTCCTCTGGAGATCAGCAGTTTACTCTCTTGCTGCTACTAACGTCTTCTTCAATTGAAATGTCGTGTGTACATTGATGAATTTCAGAAATGTTCAGATTGATCAATCTGTATTAGGCTATCCTGTTGAAATAAATGGTGAGACTCACCTGGGGGACAGGCTAGTTGGACAGCACCGCCAAGTGATACTTCTATCTGTCGACCAGTCGAACTCAATTCACCGATGTCGAAATCTGGTTCTTGGGTCACTTCTAGGTCAGCTGGAATTAAAAAAATCATTCAAGAACATAATCACAGCATTCTTCAGGAAATCTGCGAAGGTCTGGATATTGTCCAATTTCCTCAATGGGTTATTTCTAACAAAAATCAATCATGGAATGGCTAATCTCATAGAGACCGATTTTACATTATGAGCTTCCTAAGAAAATGCCGAGAAACTACACAACATCCTTCGAAGTAAGATGTTGATCCAAATTTAATATCAAAGCTTAAGCTCTTCTTGCACCAACGGGGATTTCCAGGACTTCAAAATATGCACTTTTTTCACATGACATAATGGAGGGCAGTTTATAACACATTTGTAACCATTTATTCACTCTGAATTCTGAAGAATTGATTAATTATTCGATATTGAAAATGTGATTTCAACACGTGTGAATTCAAAGGTCCCTCTGCTGTGACGTCAGTGGCTCAATTTGTAATATGATTGGTTGAAGTTTGTGATGGATGGGACAAAGCCCAGAGTAACTGAGAGACACGCCGCTGTTGTCAAGTCCTTGTAAAATCTCTGAATTTATTCGTAAATATAATAAGTAATCGTATTATATTTGATGTGATCACTATAATGTTTTTGAAACAGCGTCATATAACAACTTAATTTTCAATGGAGTTGATATAACTCTCATCCTCTGAAAATACAAATAATGATGTGGCAACCACGCCTACAGATTATAAATAAAAACATAACCTTCTGTTGTCATTTCGACGTCTCCTTTTCGTACTATGGAATGGCCTTTTTTACTATAGACTAAGGGCCGGTTTTATAAAAGGCGAACCGAGGATTTAATCGTGCGCCAACTACCAGATAGTGAGGAATTTGGTTGTTGACGCAACGGTTGAATCCTCGGTTGGCCTTTATAATACCGGCCCTTATTATCCTAACGAATCTGAGGGCGATGTATGACATATGATACATTTCTGAAACGGGAAAAAAATGGCGATTCTTTCTAAGTAATTTCAAACTACTGTTTCCATAAGAAAAAACACAACTTTATGTTATAACTCAGCAAATAAACCTCTTAGAAAAAATCAGAGTACGCCACTGGATTGCTATCAGAAAAGTGCCTGTATAATATTTTTATTTCAACATCCAGCATAAACAGAAACGGAGATAATGACCAAAGTTGAAATCGCCCAAATTTCAATTTTGGCCTATAACTCGGAAACGAAAGAAGATAGAGGAATGCAGTTGATGGCATTATCAGTTCCTCGAAAAAAGAGGAATATAAGGTGCCATTCATTTTTCTCTATCTCCTCGGGTTAAAAAGTTTTAGTTCATGTGGCACCAATTTTGCCCACCCTGTACAGCTTCCCTGAAGGCTTATTTTTGGATATGGAACTGGACTGAAACTGTACATATTCAATTAAATACTTGTGTTCTGAGCTCCAGCTCATACAGTGTGGAAATTCAGACTGCTAACAGTCTTTAGGAAACCTGTCCCAACTTTCCATTATCACCTTTCGACCAAAACCCACAACGCAATTTCGCAATTCTTCGGACAACTCATAATCCCGGCCTAAGTAACCGTATCCCGGCATCGGACCTTCTAAAGCCCCGTCTGTAATTAGCGGCTCATTACACACAGCGTTGACCCGGAGTGTCCTACTTGTTGAGCCAACTGACCTCGAAAATATCGGGGTAGTTGGACCGGATGACCGCACTCGGAAGGCTATTGGTTTCCTGTCGATAATGTCGCCTTGGGCTCTTAACACCTGTAAACTGGAGTTATGGAGGTCCCGAGGGAGGATTCCAGACGAAGCGGCTCGATGATGCTTAATGGGCGTTTTGTGTACAGGTTATGCGGGGGCTAAATGAATAATTGTAACGTCTTAGTGGGCGTAGAGACGACTACTACGGAGTTACAGTCATTTTGAACTTTGAAGAGTCTTTAATGAAAATATTTTCATGTTTTTTACTTCTTCCGACTATGCCGGAAATAGCTTTCAACTCTGAAAGGTTCAAGCATATCAGTGGGGTCAACTTGATAAGTACTTCCAGTATATACTCCATTCCCTTTTCTTATATATCCCGGTTGGCCAAGATTTAGGTTTATCAAGTTTTTTTACTTAAAACTGACGCAGGTTGGTAATCGTGAAATGTCAAATAATTCTCAGAGACGTTGCCAATGCTAATTTCTTTTTACTCTTTTCTTACTTTGTAAATGGAGTTAGTTATTTTAAGATACAACTGTAACACAGGTTTCACTACAACATTTTGATACTGGAATATTTCAAGTTGGGCAAAAAGTTTCTTTATTGTCTTCTGTAGGCTTATTTCTTGAGAATTTTGAAAAGTGGGGAATTCAAAAGGTCCGTCTGTTCGTTTAGAAGTTTTTCTGTCGGGTTATTTGAGAACTTTTATTCTTTTTTCGAAACTATCACAGAGTAACGGACTATTCTGTCCATTATGTTTTTATGGCTGAATGAGTTCCTCTATTCTAAAAAGAATTATAAAGAAATTTGGGCCGCTGTTCACTTTACGCCCAGTAGCGGATTTTCCTCCCAATTTTTTTCTAGGTGCATGCCAAAAAAAAATCGATCATTTGCATAAAATATACGGCATTTTAAAACCTTTTATTCGATTATTACACATGATATATTCGTGGGATATTGTATTTGACATATAATTTAACCAATTATTATCATCCTTTCGAATTATTACAACAACAGGGGCGGTGATAATGTTTTTTTGGGAGGAGAAGGGCAAATGAAAGAATAATGCTGCAAAATGGTGAATGCGCGAGGCACTGCAGGTATCTACAGGGTCCTGCAATAGTGAGTTCTTCTTCCATAGCTGCCGAACCAGACATCTCAGAGATTTCGTTGGAAAGTAGACCTCTTGTACCTTCATTTCTGCATCTCAGGAAATTATTTCCTGATATACAGGGTGCCCCCGATAAATGTTATTCAACAAATGGATGATTTTTTTAATGGATCACCCCATTTATTTTCACATATTTTCAATGACCTTCATTACCTCTTTCATGACGCAAAATCTTAGGGACATTTTTCCAACAGTTCAGATCTTATTCGAAGAAAACTGCAAAAAGGTGAGGGAAAAGCAGTTCAGTAAAAGTCTTCTGACGATTTCCAGAAGCGATAGTAACATGAATTTGAACTAAAAGTTTTTTAATTGAAGGATTTGCCTTGACATGTTTCCAAAACGATCAACCTGTCATATACAGGGTGTCCGTTATTAAGGTCCAAATATGAAGAACTTAAAATTATTATTTCTCGATTTTTTCAAATAGAACACTCTGTATTTTTTTCCACAATAATGTAGACAATTGAATACCTTACATTTTCTCCGAAGTAACCTCAGGATTATTTTAACCCCCGCATCCAGCAGCCACGAAAAATGATATCGCAAATGAAAATTTCATTCAAATAATAACATAATAAAACTAACGGACATTCAAAAGAGGTCAAACAATGAAATAATACTAAATGAATAATTATTGACAAACTTCAAAACCTTCCCCGAATCATATTTCCTGAGTTTTGCTGGAACGAATACCCAACATATGGCGTCCTTGTAAGGATTTCTTCAGAGGGTCTAGCAGGTTTAGGGACTGTAATTTCGAGATAAACTCTGTGAGTATTTCGAGTATCTTCTGGAAGCTTCCACAAGGCTGTAACCAATCTGAATGGCTTATATTCTCAAATATACAACTTTTTGTGTAACCATAATGACAATCATTTTACAAACGTAGAGGTCATGGGGTGCCTCGCGCATTCACCTTTTTGCAGCATTATTCTTTCATATATCCTTCCCCTCCTAAAAAAAACATTATCGCCACCCCTGTTATTGAAATAATTCAAAGGGAGGACAATAATAGTCCATGAATATATCATGTGTTATAATCGAATTATAGGTTTCAAAATGGTATATTTTATGCAAATTTCTAAATTCATATCTTCTAAAATATAGCTTTACGCAACTTGAGAGTAGCACTGATCGATTTTATATGGCAAAATGTATCTAGAAAAAAATTAGGAACAAAATCCGCTGCTGGGCGTAAAGTGAACTTTTGCTTTTTGAATGGAATCCCATTGATAGCCCGAGATGTGAGTGTTGACAGGAAGAACAAACTATTGACCATTATTTCTAGCAGTAAAACGAAGGGTTCTTGCTCCATTTGCACTGGAAGTCTCAGTTAATGACCATATACTCCTATGCCTGTTCCCTCGGTAGATTGTGATCCATCAGTGTACCTTATGGATGACTTTTTGTCCTTTTGATTTAAGTAGTCCACTGCACTTCCGAAATGTTCCGAAATGAAATGTATTCAGTTAGCATCACTAAGTATACTAGTATAAACAGAAGATTAAGGAGGAATGAGCCTGTATAGTAAAATATCACCAGCAGATACGATGACTCCAATTCCAGCTCGCGAATTCAGCTTCGCCGGGCGATTCACAAAGAGAATAAAGAACTGCATTTCATTCCAGCCGTATCTGGATGAACATGGCTGCCGTTCAAGTCGCCATTGAAACACTGAACGCAATTTACGTTTATTCATTTGCCCGAGGGATGATGCTCGAGAAGTTCCCGAGGTGTACGAAATGAAAGAAGGCTGTTATCGTCGTTTGTGCAACTTTTGCGAGGAGATTTGTAATTTGGACTGACCCCTCTGAAATATTCCGTCGTCGGCTCGGTTGAATAGGCCCTGTCGTAACGATTAAACTGGATGGTTAATTCATACCCGAAACGGAAGAAGTATAAAGGGTTTGACGCTGAATACTTCATTGAGTCGGTTCGAAGGAAAAATCAACTTGCGAATGAATAATTTCCGAGCGTTGACAGGGAAATGTTGATTCAGTTTCGGAAAGTTATTGTGGAGTCAGCAGTATTTTGGAGCTTGAATGGGCTTCCATTGGGAGTTGTTGGAGGAAGTTTTGAGGGAGAAATAAGTAAAGTTTACACACACGTGCCCAAAATCTATAGGAAATAGAGATTAGTGCACCTATTTCAGTGGCGGCTTGTGCTCATTTGGATTGATCTTTAGTCTATTTTTTTCAAATTAGTGGATTGACCACTTGCAATGTTGGACGATATCACAGAGAAGAAAAAATGAAATGAAATGAAGAAAATATGATTGTAATCGTTCACACCAGCTAGCTCAAGATTTCATTGTTCAATAAAACATGATTTGCTGTATAAAAGTATCAAAACATTTATTGATTTAGAAAATATACATTTGGGAATTCATTCCGATTAAATGTACCTACATAGTTGTTAAATTTCTCTGTTATTTCTGAATTTCGTGTTTTGGACTCTTTATATTGTGCCCAAGATAAGTGTGACCCTTTTGACTTTGCATTTGATGACGTCCATGTGTAAAATTTCGAGTCTCGGATGTGGAACATTTATCTCATAATTGAAAAGAGTCCATTAGTGCAATATGAGATTTAGCAGTTGTACCATTTCTTAGTATAAGATAAATGGACTAAATTAAGGCTCGAGTGTTTCTTTTTTTTCTCAAATGCAAATTGGGGGCGGAACCAAGAATTAACGTTAAGGGGACGATATACTCTGGCCGACGGCTATGGCAACGATTCTCCATTCAAAAAGTGCCTTTCATTTTTCCAAATTCCCCCCTCAATTTTTCACCTGAAAGCTTATTTTTTTAATTGAAGTTAAAGGATGTGTTGAGGGCACTCCAATTTATTAAAAAATACTTTTTTCGCATGAAAAAGTCGGCTACGGCACAGATTCTCCATTCAAAAAGTTCCTTTCATTTTTCCAAGCTTACGCCCTCAATTTTTCACCTTGAAGCTTGAATTTTTCTTTAAATTGAAGTTAGAGGATGTTTTGAGGGTACTCCGATTTCATCTCTCTGAAAAAATTATTTGTTCGCATGAAAAAATCGGGTCGAATTTGAGAGTCTATGAAAATTGACTTCATAATTGTTTTTCGGCGGTTGTTTATCAATATTTTTCTGGAAAATTCATTGGAGTGCCCTCGAAAAATCAATTACCTATATAAAAAAAATCCAATTGGATAGGCGCTTCAATAATGCGAAAAAATATGGAAATACTGAAAAGACTTCCAGAAAGTGTGAAATCGCAGATAACTTTCTGAAATTCCAGGAGAATTAAAAAATAATCAAGCTGTCAGGTGGAGAATTGAGGGCGTGAACTTGGAAAAATAAAAGGCACTTTTTGAATGGAGAATCAGTACCGTTTGCCAGATTATAACGTTCCCTTAAGGGCATAATTGAGGTAGTGAAGTCAGTTAGCGGGGAGTTGGTTACAGAGTTCCTACGGGAGTCGGTAGACAGTAAAGACGGAGGTAGCTATTGCCATAAGAGACGGAATTAGATGTTCAAGACGGTACCATATCGGCGGTACAAGTTCAATTCATTTGTTCAGCATAAAGACGTTTTCGATGTCACGAAGTTCAGTAAATGCGAATAAATCGTAACTGAAGGTGTGTTTGTCAAAAGTAATTTTTATAAGACGTATAATCTTCAAGTGTAGACTGTTAATAAAACTGTATATAGACAGTTTGAGTTTTATTGGTTCTTGATAGAGCTGCAGGAAGACGATAGACGTAAAATATAGGTTTGGTGGTCAAAACGAAGTTCATATTCCTAGACGACCGAAAACAAATTTACATGTATGAAACAAAATATCTTGAAAATAATTTTCGACAATCAGGACGCGTTGATCTCACGTGTAATGCTTCATATTGACTAACACCCATCTGTCAACTTCGATCTGTCACGTCATAATCATGTGTCATTATGACTGTCAAACATGGCGCGATATTCAAATCTTCCGCTCTTATTGAAACACCCTTTCAAGAGTCTTCAGCCTTTAAAATAAGAAACGAATACCGCCAGTATGTCAGTAAAGTGCATTAATTTTTATTTATTGGATTATTCAGTTTAAAATAACAAATGTTGGGGCGCAGGGAATAAAACAAGGAATCCTACACTGAACTAGATTTCACACTGGCTGTATATTACTCTAATTTTCCTTTACCAGTCACCTGAGAGGAGATACCTGCGGGGCGTGTCATTTGAAAGAAATTCAATTTCATGTTAGAATCCACAATTGTAAGAAACAATCGATTTTCACTAATCGACGAATAAAACAAACCTTTATAAATTGTCGTTGATATAAATGGATATTTATCATTTCGAATAAAAAAATTCAAGGAAATAAATTTCCCGAAAACAACACATTGTTGTAATATTATTTACAAAAAAAACGGTAAATTCTAAAATAAAAATGAGATAGACGTTTGATTAACTAAATGATAGACTTCAATACTGAAATGAAAAAACACAAAAATATTTGTTCGTTTTGATTGTGGAAATGTAACAAAACAACCAAAAATGATGGGGAGTATCCTTTTCATTCATTCAATACTTATAAAATATTTTTTTATTATTTTTATCTTTATACACTCATACATCCCTTCATCAATCAGAAAAAACAAATCGTTTCTGAAACCCTTTTTTTTTCAGGGATGTAGACCCTTAAGGAATTCGTGTTTTTATTCAATTTTAGGGGAAGTACGTACAAAATGACATAGGGTTTTATTTCAGAGGCATAACTTGTTAGTAGTGAATCACAGTAATGTCATATTCGACACCTCTGATCTTTGGTCCTTTCTTCACAAAATCTAATCAACCTTTATGAAATAAAAGTACCAAGAAATAAAATATCCTTAGATAAATTGGGATAAACGAAATTCATTTTGCTCGCATGCTATGGACAAAATGACATACCGGCAACAGGCAACTGTATTTCTCTACTTATAGTTACAAAACTACTGACAAAGTTCACAAATGAAACGCTTGGTTCTTCTAGGAACATCAGCACAAGATGCGTGAGCCCAATTCAACCAATGCATGCACCGTAACCAGTCTTCTTTAGGGCTAATCTTGGAGAAGATCTAAATCGGGAAAAAAGGTCTCATAACAATAGATGGACACTGGACAGTCGTCTTCATGATCTCGAAAGTTGCTAGGAACATTTTCTTCTTTATTGTCTTCTTTAAATAATGCCCTAGGGACTTGTCTCCTTGTTTTTGGAGTAGGTATTGGCTCTTTTTTGATTTGATTGCAATCTTATTAGGTGTAGAAGTTGAAACTAAGTACGTTTGTCGAGTCCTCGGCTCACGTTTGCCTTGTTCACTTATAAATCGTCCTTTAGGGATTGGAGAAACCTCCTCATAGGATCAACAAGAGTAGATTAAGATGCATTGCCTTTATTAGCCGCAGATGAAGATTTTGTTATGAATATGTTAAGACAAGTCCTGATTCTTTGTTTGCTGATGGAGCCTGAGATGGATTGTCTTGGATTTGTCCGGTAGATACGGTTAATTCAGCTGAAATACCTATGTCATTTTGTCCGTTCACTGTATATGTCATTTTGTCCATATAGCGTTATAAAACTAGAAATGTATCGAATTAATGCAAAAAGTATATTCAACATACAAAAAGCTCTGTGAATACAATGACAAATAAGTAAAGTTTGAATTGAATGCAATTTGAATGAAAAAAATGGTGAAAACTGGCCATTTCTTCTTGAAATTTGGCGCAATGAAAAAAAACTCGTGACCTATTGATTTCTGTTATCACTCATAACGACCGAATGAACCAGAGTAGCTCTTGCTAATTTTCAGAGGTTAATTGAAGCCACTCGGGTCGTGTAATGTGGTAGGCAGTTCCGCATTTCATACCTCCGAACTCAAGTTATGATGCCTATGTCATTTTGTCCATGTATGTCATTTTGTACGTATTTCCCCTACTAACAAACCGTCCCTTTAGGGAAACCTCTTATAAATCAATCCATTCATTTTTCATCTCGAACGAATAAAATCGACAATATCCCATAACCGAAGCCACCATTCACATCGCTCATGTCATAAATATTCCAAAACAATCGTTAACCTCCGGTGAAGTAAGGGTCCAGCGCGGGGTAATTTATTGTGGCCATAATATTTTAATACAGGACCCCTAACTGCTTCATCAGCATGAAATGGTTTCATCATTTCCTTGTAATGGACGCTGCTAACAGCTTCCTCCATTTTAATTTCGCAGATATGAAAATTGCACCGCCGAATTAGATTTTCGAGGCAAGATCCGGAACGGAACGCGGGGAGGGGGGCGAGAGGTAATTTGATTTGAATGAATTGCATCCTTGATTAATCGAGAAACACGAGGAGAATTTCGTGGAAGATGGATGATGAAGGTCAACATTAGTTTAGAGTGAAAGATTTTTATTTTTTCAAATTCTGAAATTATCTGAAGAAACAGAGGCAGTTTAAATATAACTTAAATACACTGCGCAAAAAAAATTAACGCACATTCTGAAAATCTCAATTTTAATGAAAGTTAACTCTACATTGACTTTATAACTTATTTTTTATGTTCTCTCGGGAAGGTTTTGAACGAAACTAGACACATTAAATGGAAGAAAAATTCAGGATTTCACCGAATGTTATGTAAAAGAAGAAAAATGAACAATTTTCAAAATACTGATAAGTGATTTAATACTTGGTATTTCCACCCCTTGCGTTAATTACAGCTCGGCAACGACGGTTCATGCTCAAAATGAATGATCTTGAAATGTTCTGATCTAATCCTTCCCAGATTTCTCCGAGTTGGATTCCTTAAGTCATTAAGAGTAGCTGGATGATTTTCTGAACTTCTCAGCCTTCTATTGAGGTTGTCCCAAACCTGCTCAATCGGATTGTGATCTAGACTTCTTACCTTAGACTATATAGTATATATAGGGGTATAGTCTAAGCTTCTTACTGGCCATTCCATTCGAGAGACTTCAACCTCTCAAGGTACTCCTGAACGATGCGCGCACGATGGGGTCTGGCATTATCGTCCATAAAAATGAAATTTTCACCAATGTATGGGGTAAATGGCACTACATGCTCTTCAAGAATGTTCCTTATATACTTATCAGCATTCATAGCTCCATTATCAACGACCACTAGGTCTGTGCGAGCAGTCAAAGATATTCCACCCCATACCATAATCGATCCTCCCCCGAAACCAGTAGTATTCAGGAAATTGCACTGAGCATATCTTTCATGTGGACGTCTGTATACTGTGAAGAGAACTCTTTCCCAATCGGCCTCTTCCCAATGGATATGCTCTCTCGCAAAATCCAAACGCGCCCTTCGATGGGCTGGGGTAAGAGCTGGGCCTCTTGCCGCGACACGAGGCCTTAAATCATATTCTCTGAGGCGATTTCTTATTGTCTGAGTGCTAATTTGCACCTCATGAGTTTGCTCAAGCTGATTTTGAAGGAGGCGAGCGGTTGCAAACCGTTGTCTCAACGAAGAAACTCTCAAGTAACATTCTTGAATGGCAGTTGTTACCCGTGGTCTACTCTGTCCTGGTCTTCGGACATTCATACCTGTCTCCCTGAATCGCTGCAACATTCTGGACACACTTGTATGGGAAACTCCAAACCTTTATGCAATTCTTGTATATGTCCACCCTTCTTCTCGCAAAACTACCGCTTGGGCACATTCCTATTGGGTCAAATTGCGTGTTTCGCGTTGCATAGCGATCGAGTGTAGAAAATCAAACGAAAGAAAAACTATTGATCACTAGAATTGATCGAGAACAACTGATTTTAGAATGGAGCCAATACATTCAAAATCTGATAATATCATCTTTTTTTATTCCTGCTGGGAGAAAACATCTGTATTGAAGAAAAACGTTGGAAGTGGATAACATATGCATGCATAATTCTGATAAAAATAATTATCATCGAGAACATCTTCAGTTGTAGAATAAATTCGAGATTTCCATAATGTGTGTTAATTTTTTTGCGCTGTGTATATCTGGAGTATAAATAAGTTTTGATTTCAGATATTGCTACTAGTTTATTACCCATTGTTTCATCTGGCAACACTGTCATTTTGCAGTGTCATCATTATGCTTTTCATAGTTTCTGGGTGCTCTGAAAACGTCAACTTTTGTACCGAATAAAGTGTTCTCGCGAGGAGTTTCATTCCTTCACTTCAATTTAAAGAAAATATCTGCAGATGGTCACGTGTTGAAAATACTCACATCTGACGTTCAGGAAATATCCTATGCTGGAAAACCTGCCCAACCTGTTCCTAGCAATGCATTTGTACCAGCCACTGTGCTCCCTCCTTATTTCCGTAAAGTTCAGGTAACCTTCGGGACTCTGCTGAACTGGAGGGCTCACGTCGTCCTTCTGCCAAATGGGACTGGCTCTGGGATTGGCGTCCACGTCGCATTTTAGGGATACCGGGATGCCTTCCCGGATAGGGATGCCGAAACCGGGTTCTCTAGATATTGCAAACGAAGGCGTGTCTGAAACAAACAGGTTTTGTCAATAATTTTGTGCCGCCTTCCAGAATATTCACTGGAATTATACAGGGTGAGTCTTTGACTTGTACATATATTTTAACTGAAGATTCTTGAGGTCAAAAGAAACCTTTTTTTCATTTTACATTTTTCCGAATTCGGCTCTGTTGAAAAGATATAGCCATTAAAAAAAAAAAATTGGGCTGACTACGCCTCTGAAATGATCTTCTGGAATTGATGCAAAGTTCATATTTCTCGATAGAAATTGAGTTTATACATTTAGGGAATACTCAAGTACTAACCTTATTGGAATAAGAATGTTGCAAACACGAGAATTTCAACAAAAACAGTTAGTTTCATCGGATTATATCTGCAACTAAAAAGCCACATTTCTCACACCAAAATAAGGTCCTTCTTCGATTTTTCTGCAGATTAGTTTGTAAACACTAATAACTTGTTCATATTTTCCACGAAATTCCCAAACAATATCATGAAAAAAGACTTTTCCTTCAGTTCATCAGAATTCATTATTAAACACCTAACCTAATCTATTTTGTATCCATTCTGTGAATATTTGCACAGAAATTTCAAGAAGATGTTGTCAGCTTGCTGATATTTTCATTGAGGTTAAGGATTTGTTACGAAACATAGTATAAATCACGATACACTTGTTTACCGTGGTATAAATATCTATGAATATCATAAATCGAGTTTGCCGCCAAATTTTACCACGCATGCGTAGAGCGAAAACCGAGAGATTGGTTATGTGGAGGCTAACTATAAACAATAACAAACCAGAGTCTCTGAACAAACTGTAAACATTATGTGCAGTTCTGAATACATTCAGTGAATTATTGTTCTAATGTCATTCATTATGTGAAGTGAATTAATATAATCTTAACCGTGTCGAGTTTATAAAACATTGTCCAGATTATAAGGTATCATTTTATTTTTCATTAATTTCAATTTAATAAGTAGTTTGTATCGAGATTAAAATATATGTACAAATCAAAGACTCACCCTGTATAGATACTTCTACAGGGAGATAACACTCTTCAACAAAAGTACCTGAAGCCAGAGTCAAGGCATCTTACATCAGGAGATTCACAACCTTTCTTATCAATCCACTTTTTTTCTTAGTAAGGGAAGTGATGTTCTTTTGTGCATATTTCAGTGCAAACCCAACTCACGCCCGTTTATCTTATTGAGTAAGTTATTCAAGCAACCTTAGTACTGGCTAGACTGACCTTCTAAGGGATGGAGCAAATCTACTACTAGTACTATTTTCACTTAAGAATTGATCCACCTTGGAAGTAGATCCATCTTTTAGATAGATCTAACTTGCAGGTAGATCCATTTTCAACATAGATCCAACTTTAAGGTAGATTCAATTAACGAAAAGGAAAGAAAGAGCAGCTTTCAAAATAGGAAAAAAACTACAGCAGCTAAAAAAGAATTTCCAGATTCCATGCATTCAATTTAGTGACATTTGGCTATGAATACTTTTGTGTGCGCGTATGGACTATTGGCGAAAAGGAAATTTCTTCTTATGGCCAGTAGCACAACCTTATAGTCCCAGGGGTTAAATCATAGCGCTCGCTCTACTCTAGGTTTCAAAAGTAGAGTAGTAGGTATTATTGAAAAACTCTGATTTCCCTTCCAATGCTTCGCTGATCGAAAACAAATCATCAAAGTTCTCGCTGCAAACCTATACAGAACAAAATGTCGAATCCTTCCATAAACATCGAAATATTGTTTGCCCCCCTTCCTTCATCCCAGGATCTCTATTCTTCCCCTAGGGCTGTGTTCCAGAAGCGATAATCGTGATCGAGAACCAAACTGCTCGACTAGGAAATTAGTATTTCGAATCGTCGTGGCACACAGTTGAGGAGACGAGATAAACATTTGCATATCGATATTAGTTCGACTCCTCATTGAATCCGAATCTCATTAACAATTGATATGGCCATGTTGATTGCGAAGGTAGTTCCCGAGTGTTCGACTATCCTAATCAATGGCCGACGAACAAGGTCGAATGGATACGTTCGGAAAGTGCATGGCGGAGGCGTCATAGAACTCCAACAATGGCTGTGTTCGAGATAGAAGAATAGTTTTACAGAAAATCTTTATGAATGGAAAGAATCTGTTAGCATGTCGCACTGATTTTCTCTTTCGATTCTTCTTAATTTTCCGATCAAAATCATAATGTGAAACTCAATTTCTCTAGGATGTCTTTGACTCAGCTGTAGGATCCACCAATGGAATTACTTTTTCCTCATACTACTGTATAGTTCAAAAAATAGGAAATTGAAGAAAATTTTTTAGTGATTTTTACTGAAGGAATAAAATCAATGAAAACGTTCTTTTGAAATTAAAAGTTCTTTGTCATTGTTCAGCAATTTTTTGAGAACTCATTGAGGAACGCAGCCTTCACTTCGAATATCTGAAAGTCGATTGAAGTTGATGCACTGTCACATTTTGACATGAAGACAGTCATAGTCCAAAATTTGCAGTATGCTCGAAAATAGCCTTGTCTTTTTCTGGCATTCCAATGGAAACACCACGAAGAAATAAAAGAACTTATTGCTCACCGAAAACCAGAGTTCCCGACAGTAACTACTGTGACCAAGATGAGCAACCGAGAGATCTAACTGACGATCCATGTTTCAAAAACTCTTCCACTTCTACAAAGCTGAACCGAGATGCTTCTTCGAATAAGAACAAACGGAAACAAATAAACTACAAAATACAAAACTACGCCAAAATTCTATCGGAAATACCCGAGAAAATCAGCAGAGAGAAGAACCAAGATCACCTTTTCTTCAAAACTGCAAACACTCAAATTTTTCAAACAAAAGTGGCCTATTTTCCAGGAAAGAACCTCAACGATATTCGAAAAGTTTTGAACCCAAACAGAATCGAAGACCAAGGCTCTGAAAATTGTAGAATCAACAGCTGTACCTTCACTAGAAAACCATACCTGTCCCCCAAAGATAAAACATTCGGCAAACATCTAATAAGTCCTAAGAAGAAGTCGAAGAAAATGAAAGCCATCCAGAAACCTCTCAACACCATTGAAGAAGTCAACGAGAATGATAGATCAAAGGAATGCCTCAAAGAGGAAGCCCAGAAAAGTGATGATATGGATATAGAAGATGCCTCTTCTTCTATCAACATGTCCTATACTGATGTCAGTGATAACCCTAAGCGGTTACCAGTTGAAACTGTTGAGAGGAAGATACGAACCACTGATACAGTATATGGGCAGAAAGCTTCTGTTTCCTACATGTTCCAAGTAGGTGAAACCATCCACAAGACAAACACCAAAAGTTCCACTAGACCTAAAGCTTCTTCTGTTGACCTTCAGCAGAAGGATGTCAAGGGTGTTCATGAGATCAGAAACATGTTCGAAAAGATGTCCAAAAATGAGGTTGTTCCTGAGAAACACGAATCAAAGCTTCCCACAATAACTACCTTGCCTTTCAATCCAATACACTTCGAACATACAATATCCTGCGAAGAATGCCGCAGAATACTGCAAAATCTAATCCAAACTGAGCATATTTCCAAGAAAGATATGAAATTGGCGATGTCGGAAATACCACATGATTCAGCTAGGCAAATTGTGGACTCTTTGATCCAGGACGTATGTGAGAGTGCTACTCAGAATCTGAGCAACGTGAGTTTGAGGATCGAAATGAAGAATACGACAACCATTTCGAAGGTTGCTCATAGGAGGAATCGAAGGAGATGTAGAAAAAGGAGGGAAGACGTCCAAGATATGCAGTATAAAAATTTCTTTCTGCTGGCACTCGCGATATCTATTGTTTTATACTGCTTTTATTGCAGGTTGAATGAGAAAAAGAGTTGATGGAAAGAGGTCTTGCTGATGCAGGAAGCAGAATTGAATTTTGGTGTACGAAGAAGTTGATTTATTGATCTTGCCTGTAGAGAAAATAAATGAATGAGAGATGATGAACTCAGTCTCTTTTATTACCAAGAGGATCTCGGTTCAAATTCTTTATTTCACTCCTAAAGTTTGGAGATAATTCCTGTCATTCCAACTATGCGAAGATTCAGTTATTAAAAAGATTAAATCTTCATCAGCATAGGTGATAATGGAGCATACTAATGTTATTAATCGAAATTAACCAATATAGACTTCTCTGAAATTTATATTCTTGGATCCGAATATTACTTCGTTGCTTATCGATTTTCCACAGGATATAGTGGAGACGATAACGATGCAAATTATTGATTTTCGGGTCAAGTTTCCTCATGAAACTCAGACGGAGTCAGAACCTACGACTTGTGTGGTTTCTAGGTGCTGACGACAGCGGAAAATTCATGGCTAGATCGTGGGACTTGCAACATTGCAACTAACTAAAAATTTCATATGAATTACATCACCCTTTCGGAATCCACCCACGGGAGGTGGAAACAGGAAATCTTTAATTGCTTTGGAAAACGAAGAAGAGGCGGTAGCTGGAGAAGCCTTAAACGGGAAGGTTCTCAGTTGACTCGGGATCGGTTTTAGGGTCTTCAGTGTTTGGAAGTAGGGTCTCAAAGCGGAGACGGAAAAAGTGCTATTCGGGGAATAGTGAAGTTAAGTTTGGAATCGGAAGTTAAGAGTAGCTGGAGAAGTATCAAACGGGAAGGTTCTCAGTTGACTCGGGATTCAGTTTTTATGAAGATTTAAGGAGTAATTGAGTTTTTCTTTGAAGAACGGTCGAAAGGGGTGACGGAAAAGTGCTATTCGGGGAATAGCGGTGTAAAATGTTAAATCGGAAGATGAAATTTAGGAATCAATTAGAATTATAAAGATCACGTCTCGTCGATAAAAACGGTAGTGAAATTGATCGGCGAACAGCGCGTTAGTGACGTGTTTTTGTTGTTTTTTCTGAGGATATTTTCATTATCCTTTGGATTACCTGCCAGGAGGAGAAAGGTTAGGTTATTTTGCGTATGCTTTATTATTTGAGTATTTTTAGAAAGCTGCATGCAACGCCAAAGTCCTGAAATCTCCCCAAGTTTTCGGTACTTTGAGTTGTGATGTTTTGAAATCTCATCATTTGATGTTGGCGCCCTAAGATTCAGATTCCTCCTACTGGTGAAAGGAATAATGGTGATGTTCGAGGTATTGACACTTCTTTCTCGCACCACTTGTCAGTAATAGAAACATTTGGAGTTTAATTGAACATAGAGTGCAAGACGCTTACTTCTCACATTCCAAAGCATGTTTATCTTTGAAATCACCAATTGGGAGATTGGAAATGAGGGTGCATTTTAATTGAAGACAATAAGCTACACTATTCATTGAAAAGTACTCACATTCGACGTTCAGTAAGACAGAAACGTTCATCGCTTGCTCGAGCGCGATATGGTGGATGAAACAAGTGAGTGTAGCGTTGTGGTGAGTCCTGAGGACCCTTCCAACACTTGCGTCACATCTTGCGCCGACGTTTTGATCCCTCTGGGTCTCCGTGATGTTGAGGACGTCGAGAGGAATCTCTGGTACGTCTAGAAGAGCCAGGGATCCTAAACGAAGCTCCCAAGATAGAGCTGGTTTTGGGTTGCCTTCGTCCACCACACAGGCCACTGTTAGATCCGAGTTTTCCTTAACTGGGATGAAGGGATTACCTGGGTCCAAGATCCTGTTGTCGATCATCAGGTAGGCCTTCTTTGGGGGATCTGCGAAAAGAAATATGGCATTAACAATCTTCGTGAACAAGGCTGGAGTCTTTCTTGGATGGTGAATATCAATGCGGGAGGCAGATGAGGAGATAATTTTTATTATTCAGGTTAATACTGCCTAGGAAAGAACAGTTTGAATAACAAAATAGAATTGATCATGTCCGGTGTCTGAACAAAAGGAATAACTAAAGCCTTGCCTTCTGATGCCCTCTTTGACTTGATTCGACATAGGAGTTTTTCATCCCAACAATTTATACCGTTGCTTTTGGTTTAATTCGAATCCCGCTATCTCATGTTACTGTTGAATCCCCGGAATTCGTACCAATTAAATTTAATTAAAAAGTACGAGAGAGCAAGAATCGAAACGCGGCAAAATAGAACAATAGATTAGAGCAGCATGCAGGAAAATTAATATCGATTCGGCTGTTTCGATATTTAAAAGAGACGTGGAGGAAGGAGGAATTTTCATTTAAAATACATTCTTGTGTAAATGAAACGTGCTTTAGGAGAAGGGAGGAAGTTTGCATTGTGCACTGGCTCGTTTGGAAGGATGAGAAGCTTCCCGTTTCTTGATTTAATGGATTGGATAAGGTTGAAGTTCTATTCTGGGATCTGTTTTCCTCCCGAATAAGTAAGCACTTGAGAAGGAATTATGGGCTTCATTTCGATTTGTTACACAACACGCAATTTTAAACTGATTCATTGAACTTGGTCTCATTCAGAACATTCGAAAGAGTAAATTTATAATGATCTGCCGCACATTGGTAACGATTTTCTATAAAGGGTGGCCACTTTTCAATGGCATTGTATTGGTTACTTTTAAACCATAAGAGTTAGGAGGTCGGTCAAATGGAGAAAAAGTTGCATTCATAGAAGCATTGTCAAGCAGTTCAAACAAATTGAGATTATCAGGGTCGGTTATTGAGATATCATAAGAAAAGTGAATTCTGTCATTTTGATTTTTCTTTTTTTCCCACATTATTTCAAATATTATCAAAAAATGTTACAGGAATTTTTTATTCGACAGTAAATTATCCTCAAAATGACATGATCAGATTTCGTATCCAACTTTTCGTACTTCCGGGGCCACCCTCAACCTTATTTTTTTCAGAACGGACCTGCATATTTTATGACACTTTTCGAAATAACTTTTTACGTCATTAATGTTCATCATGTACCTTCGAATAATCATTCGATTTGTCTTTCATTGAGTGATATTTTCGGTTAATTATTATGAATTAGGTTTTTCACCTCTTGAAATTAGTGAATAACTAGCTGGCCCGGCGAACTTTGTTTCGCCTAAATGATTCCTATACCATAGCCATCTTTATCTTAAGAAGGCCGTGCCTATACTTACTGTGGATTTCACAAATCGTAATCACCAGTGATCGGAGATCAACGGCTTGGTTAGATTTCTGAACTGTCAAATCGAGTTGATTCTAGATCAAGCTCCGATCAACGGTGATAGGTATGCTTTGTGTAACCCCCGTTAAAGTTGTACAAACTTAACATATTTTTTCAAGCAGGAGATAAATTAGGCATAAAAAAAGTTCTGTCAAATATCATCTGTCAATAGTCATCTGTCTACTGATAACTGTCATCTGTCAAATGTCATCTGTCCAATGTCAAATGTCATCTGTCAAACGTCAACTGTCATCTTTTCCATGGATATGAGCTGTCACACAAAACAGAAATACAAAAATAATATGTCAATAACTGATTATGGGCAATTTTGAATTAAGTTATTTCCACAAATATATTTATTATCTAAACATAAATCAAAAACATTTCAGAAATATAGAGAAAAGATGAAAATGGACAACTCACGATTGATGCTGATCGTCACAATCCGATTTACTCGACATTCCTGTAAAAATTCACTGTTCCACCAACTTGAGATCTTTACCCCTTCCATGTTATTATAAGTTCTATGCAAATTACCCAATAATTGTATACATCGCCATCTAGCGGCGATAATATCAAATACAGTGTCTAGTCACTGTACGCTACAGTGTCTAGATAAGAGCCATAAACCGTAGCGACACCTAGTGGCCTTATTCAAAAGAAGAAAAACCATTTCCTACATAAGCAAACCGTAGCGACACCTAGCGGCCTTATTCAGAAGGAGGAAAAGCATTTCCTACATAAGCAAATTTTTCATCGAATTTTTCAGAGTTTCAATGTATTTTATAATAACCAGGCCGTAGACGAATCCATAAATGAAGTTTCTTAACAAACAGTCCATCCGATCTCGAGTTATAAATGGTGTAACCAACAGCTCTCTTTTATATATATAGAAGATTATTACTTGTTTCTTGCTTTGATCCTGTTACGTAATAATTATTTACGATTTTCAAGAGGTGAAAAACCTAATTCACAAAAATTAAACGAAACTATTATTCAATGAAAGACAAATGAAATGATTACATATTCGAAGGTTGAAAAATCATCCAGAGTTTACTGTCGACCTTGAATCCCTCCTTAAGTTCTCCTGTGTTTCCAATCAAATCAACAAATCGTTTCAGAGACGTACTTGCCAAAGAATATCTTTAAATCCTCTATATCTTTTCCATAGGGCTGAATTCAGGAATCGAAATTGCATTAGAATAGTCAGATGGGTGCAAATGTTAACGGCTTCACCATCCTGCCGTATTTCGAACAAATATCTGCATTCCAGTTTTCCGCCAACCATGACACATTCACTCCTCCGTCCCCTGAAGGACTTCCAATAATCCGGTTCCGACAAAAAATATTTGCGACGCGATTGAATAAAGTGGCGCAATATATCAAATTGTGAAGTCGGGAACTGGGGGGAGAATGCAGAATTTCCCAGTTTTCTCAAAGTGTCGGATATTTTTTGTTCGGGCTGTCGCACACTATCTGAATCTATAAATAAACCGTAACTACCTCTTGTACGGTTCGGAAGGGGGTCGGACAGCCCTCGTGCATGGGAAATAATGGGACCACAGCCACTTCTAGCGACTCCCCAACGTACCCTGCATGCGTTATCGAGAATATTGGATAATTCCAAAGTTCTGCCGCCATTTGCATTTGATTACGGGCAATTCGGGTAAATAGTTCCTTCCGTACTTGGGAGGTCGTTTGATGGGGGATGTTGAAAGACTCGAAGAGCCTCCATATGGATTTTTCCTCACCATCTATGAGGAATTAATTCTGCTAAAGTTTTGACCACGCACCATTCACTGATCATATTGATCAGAACCAAATACACATAAATATACTAACTAAAAAAGAAACTGCAACACCCAGAAGGAGCTGTTTACATTTTAATTTTTTTTTGGTAAAACATAGATAGTATAGCAAGGAGTAAAGGTAAAAATTTTGGAAAAAAAAAAACGAAGGGTGTACAATTCTTTTTAATTAATTTATTAATAACAAGCAAACCGTAGCGACACCTCGTGGAGGAGATGCATTTCCTACATAAGCAAATTTTTCAGAGTTTTCACGTATTTTATGATAACCAGGCCTTAGACGAATCCATAAATGTTTCATAACAAACAGTCCATCCGATCTCGAGTTATAAATGGTGTAACCAACAACTCTGTTTTATATATATAGGTATATAGATGTGTTTGTCCACCGCGTCAAAGTCCGTGGGGGCTGGGGTAAATTTCCAAGCCTACCCATGATGTCCCCTTCCCTGAAGAGCCGCCACTGACACGTAAAAGGTATCCTATGAAGTCAACAACATGAAAAATCTTCGTGATTTCCGGCAGTTAAACGCCGAAGATGTTCTGCACGCAATCTGGAGAGGTATAAAATGCGATACAAAAACCTATCCAGCAATGACAATAGACGAGAGACGATAATGGCTTCATTCCAGTTTCTGGATACGTGGCAAAGTTGTAGGAGTTTTCACGTCTTGCGAATAGTTCCTCCACTCATTAGAGGAGTTGAATCACGTGTTTCAGAAGTTTAGTTCGGGAGGCTTCCTAATATCGATGGCAGGGAATGTGAAAGTTGGTTGTTCCGCTTTTTTTCTGTCTAGAGAGACTTCTTAATTTTCCTCGCGGAGATGCTGAAGTGAATTTTTGTGTTGAAACTTTTCACTGAAGTAAAATGTGTGGGTGATAGTTCTCTGTTTTTTCATAGCCCTAAGTTTTCAGACCCAGCCATGATGAAATTATGAGATGGTAATTTTTTGTAGCAATTCTCCTTATGTATCGAGTAAGAGGAAGTCGGTGTAGCCGAAATTTTAAAATGGTAACGAAAATCGGTGATTCGTGGTATTTATCCCATCTACTATAGAGGGAGTTCTTAATTTGAGTGCCAATTGGACGTTTAGAGGACTGGGCTTCAAGAAGGCTAAATACTCCTTCATCCAATAACTTTCTTGCTCAAGACATTCTTTGCGCAGCCTTGCAATGGCGAGGCATTCTGTAACCTGGTGAACAGGAGTTTCTTCACAGAATCAGCACTGGCTGGTTTCTGACAAGCCCAATCTCATGATATGCTTCCTGAAACGACTAATCCTGTAGAGAGACTCATCTTATTTTTACTGCGACCCAAATATACTGCTCCACAAGACCAAGAGTTAGGGATATCGTATTCAATCGTTTTAAAAAGTATGTATAATTCGAGAAAATCGCTGTAAAATCATTTAAAACTCAATAACAACTTGAATCGATCCAATAAAAATCAGTATGAGACATTTCGTCAATCTGGTCGCCTTTTTTCTGAAGTTCGGTTCTTTGCATATGCTTCATGAATGTCAGTTTATCAACGGCTTCTATTTGAAACGAAATTTCTGAAAATGCCGAGACGTAAATTTACAAACGCTGAGGCTAATAGGGCTATCGAAATGCTACAGGGTGGCCTAACTCAGGTTGTTGTAGCGGAAAGGCTCCAAGTCAGCAGATGGGGTCCAAGTTTCCATAGAAACCATCAGACGACGTTCGAGAGAGGAAAATCTAGGTTCTAGACGTCCATTAAGAGGAGTTCCATTAACACGTGATCATAAGCGCCAAAGACTGGAATGGGCAAGGCAACATATCAATTGGAACGATCAATGGCGTTCACTGATGAATCCAGATATGGACGATTTTCAGATTCTCGAAGAATAAGGGTATGGACAATCCCACGCATACCCCGTAATCGTCGCTATGTCCTTGAAGTCCATCCATTCCGAGTGGGTAGTGTTATGGAATGGGCCGGGATGTTTCAACGGGCGCACAGATCTACACATTTGTCCAGGGAATATGACTGCCTTACGCTATAGGGATCATATCATTGACAATCTTATGCCAAATTTTCATTTGCTATTGGTGAAACTTTTCAATTTCTAGAGGATAACGCTAGACCGCACTGTGCAGCCATAGTTGAGAATGCGCGCGAGGAGCTTGGTATTCTACATTTACCAATACTTCCGCACTCACCAGATTGAATTGCATAGAACATGCATGAGATATGCTCCAAGGAAGATTAGATAAGCATCAACCTACCCCAGAATCCTTAAATGATCTGAGAGAGCTTCTGCCCCGTTTATGGAATCAAATTCCCCAAGAAATGTTCAACAACCTCGTGTGGAGTATGCAAAGAAGATGTCAAGCTGTTATTGTTGCCCGTGGAGGCCATACATTGATAGTCTTAAAATGCTTGAATTCTCTAGGAATAAAATTTCGTTATTTTACTCGATTTTTCTTAACCACCCTGTATACGCTGCAGACCTACAAGCTAAAATTAATTTGCAACTTAAAATCATATTAATATGAATTTTCATCACAAAAATCTTATTTTAACTATATTTTTTTGCAATTTAAGTCCATATCTCCAACTCATGTGGAGCAGTTTAATTCTTGGTTCTTACAGAATCCCGAAGGAAGTTTCTGAAAGGATCCCTACACGGAATTTTCGTTCATAGTGATTCTCTTTCAGATTCTCTCTCTCATTGGTGCATTTGCTCATACCACAAAAAGTTCTGGGTCACTAAGTGGCCTTTGTTCTGCTTCTCTGGCTAATGTGTTGGCGTCTTCTTTTCCTTGGATTCCTGAGGAACCAGGAACCAAAGATATTCTACAATATGAATGTAGAATATCTTTGCTAGGAACCCACTAAAGAGACCTTGTTGTTCTTGCCTACTTCATTAAGCTTCCTTCGGCACTTCCATATCAGCTTTGAGTCGACATAGGAGTTCAGTGCTAGCAGCTTGACTATCAAAATGAATCATCATGTCCCACTTTGAAAGTTTCTTTCCAGGTTTATGTCTAAGCATTTTCCGATCGCAAGTAGAGTTGTTAAACGTGGACGCAACAAATTATGAGAGGCAGTGCAGGTTTAATGGTCCATAAGACCCTAACGTCCACACACTACTATCAGAAAGATTCTGTTGGGTCTCAACACCAACAAAGCCAGTGGATCCGACGGAATCCCACCGATTGTTCTCAAAAAATGTGCCCCCGAACTAACACCTGTCCTCTGCAAATTGTTCAACCACTCTTACAAATTGGGTGTTTTTCCATCCAACTGGAAAACCGCAAGAGTACAACCAGTACCTAAAAAAGGCAAAAAGGCCCTACCTAGCAACTACAGACCTACCGCTCTGTTATCTATTATTTCAAAGGTCATGGAAAAAGCCATCAACTTCGAGCTCATGAAACATCTGGAACACTCAGGAATTATCAACGATAGACAATATGGTTTCCGTCATGAGAGATCCACTGGTGACTTGCTCGCTTACGTCTCACATATATGGCAGCTATCTACCGATAAATATGGTGAAACCCTAGCCGTAGCACTGGATATCTTTAAGGCATTCGATCGAGTCTGGCATCAGGGACTCCTCGCCAAGCCATCTTATAGCGTGCCCCCAATGCTATGTCCTCTGCTAGCTAGTTTTCTCTCAAACAGATCTCTCCATGTAGTGGTCGATGGAGTTTCGTCTGACTCTCTACCCATAAATGCTGGTGTTCCGCAGGGATCAATTCTGGCTCCAACACTATTTCTACTTCACATCAACGATTTGCTGGAAGCAAGTTCGTGTCCAGTGCACAGCTTCGCGGATGATAGTACCCTCCATACCGCCTTTTCTTCTAGGGCTCCAATACCAGCCCGCCAAATCAGAAACGAACGAGGAAGAAATGTTAACAACATAAATATGGACTTGGCAACAATACTTGAATGGGGATCTAATAACTTGGTAGAATTCAACGCAAACAAAACACAAGCATGTCTTTTCTCTAGAAAAGCCGATCTTACTGTGCCCAGCATAAGTTGTCGGGAGTGACCATACCATTGAAGTCATCCATTTCGATGCTTGGCATTACTGTCGGCAGTAACCTTTCCTGGGAGAATCACGTGAGATCCATTGCTAAAAGTGCATCCCAAAAACTTGGTTTTCTGTTTCGTGCCAGGAGCTATTTCACCTCAGGTCAGCTGCTTATGATCTATAAGGCACAGATTCGACCTGTCCTGGAATACTGTTCCCATATTTGGAGCTCTTGGATTCCGTACAAAAAAGGGCAATTCGTCTCGTCGGTGATGCCTCGCTTACAAGCTCGCTCACTTCTCTGGAACACCGTAGAAAAGTGGGCGATCTGTCTTCATTTTATAGATATTTCCATGGGCGATGCTCTTCTGAATTATCAGAAATCGTTCCCTCTCTGGCAGTCTCTTCCAGACTAACCCGACAAGTTAAGTCTTCACACCCCTTCGTGGTAACTTTGGAGACCTGCAGAACATCTCTCTTCAAAGACTCGTTCATCCAACGAACAGCGAGGCTTTGGAACACATTGCCTAGGGAGGTGTTCCCCGAGGCATATAACCTCCAGAAATTCAAGAAGAACACCAATTCCTACCTGCTTGCCCTAGGTTCTCACGATGTTCTCTGACCATTACAGGATATTCCTTTTCGAGAAAACCACAACATAAAAAAAAACACACGTGAATATTTATTGTGCGAACCTCTACTCTTACGACGAATCAAGAATCCGATGAGAGGCGATAGCCGATAAACCAACTCCTTGAATAAATCCAATTAACGGTTCAGCAGCCGCTCTGCACCCTACCAACCCTCCAAACTCAAAAGAACCATCGGGAGTCTATCGACGTAGTAGTCGGTCGCCTCAGAACACCCACAAAGGATCCGCGGTGACGGAAACATCCAATTAAAGGAAAAGGCCCGAAATCAAGCATTCTGTCAAACTTTCCCAACTCCACCTCCCTATGCCGCAGCTCCTCGACTCGACGATTTGGGGAAACTACTTTACTTTGTTCGATAAAGCCGCAAATATGTAATGGCGTCGCGGAATTGTTTCCGTCGTAGTTAACCAGCTGCGGATATTTTCCTTTTGCACAGCCACAAAAGAATTCGAGAACTTTACGTGCCTTGAGTGGGTTTCCCAACTGCACACAGACCGAAACAAAGTACTCTCACATCGGAGAATTCGAGTTGGTGGGTCGTTACAGTTACAGACTTTAACGGAAGTGTTATGTGGTAAGATGGAAGGAAAATGAAAATTGCGAAACGGGATTGATAGATATAGATGCGAATCTGCCACTGCTTGGAGAGAGTTGTCGACAGTTTCTTTAAATTGTTCCCCATAATGGTTGAGAAACTTTTGTGAACTATTGTTCGAAATTCATATTTTTATTTTTACACCACAAAGAAGACCCAGCTCTATGATCTACCCACTTCCTTCGACTCTGTGACCTGAAGGAATCACCCAGAATCCCAAAAAGATTCTACCTACAACACTTCTGCTACTTGTCTAGCAACGACCTCTTACAGCGCCTCCAGTTCGCTATCTCTCTTTGTTTAACACGACCTTCAGTTAGCCACCCTAAAACAGTTAACCAGATGTTCTTCCTCACGCCGGAACCTGTTATTCTCGTATCTAGAAAAAGAATTCGTTCCGTGTTACTCGAGGCAGATACATCTCTTCCAGTCAGACCAACCGTAAGTACTATTCCTTCAGTGTTTACTTTGTGGTATTTGTTTCTATCTCGTACATACATTTTCTCTTTAATTCTCCTGATGATGAGAATTGCTACAGACGACCATTCTTCTATCCAAAGCGCCTATTGTTTCTGGTTTATCACCTATCAGCATGAACCAATTACATAACCTCGAAGAAAATGATCCATTAAGCAATCCAACGACCTGTCAAATATTTTTTTGAGGTAAGTTGGTGGTCGAACAATGGGAATCCAACTTTGATCATGTGGTCATTAAAACCGTTTATTTGCTCGAAAAATTGTCTTATGTGGAATTTTTTTTGGTATTTCTAGTCAATCTTACTCTTAGGAATATCAGACAAGTGAAAATTATTTAAATTAAGTGCATTTTCAATAAAAAATGCCATAAATGTGTGCCAAAGTTGGATGTACCGGGTTTTTCACTATAAATTGACCCCCCCTCTTACTCTGTTACAAAAACAGATACATAAAAATACTTCATACAAAAATTGTTCGAAATCAAATAAATTTTTTGGAAATGATTACGTCAATTGGAATATATACTGGGTGAACAACATATTGAATGCAACTACATTTTTTCAAATGGGACACCCTGTATATTCTTCCATATTTTAATTGTTCATTTTCTTGATATCGAATATATATGCGTATGTGGGTCTGTCTCTTTTATTTCCAGAGTTTCAGAGTTTTGAAATGAAACTACGGAATAAAAAAATACATATGAGAAATCATTCCGAAATTCTTTATATTCAAACAATTTACTTAAAAGCAATATTTTTTCGATGAATACCTAACAGTATCCAATAAAAAATGAAAAAAAATAATAAACTATGGTAGTATAGAATAAATAATATCAACTAAAGAAATTGGTTCTTAAAATTTGAAACTCTGTGGTACTCAGAATAAGAGAGAAAGACCAAACATATGTTATTTATTCGAAATTAGGGGAAAAGGAGCTTGCCAAATATAGAATAGTTACAGGGTGTTCCATTTGAAAAAATGAAGTTGCAATCAATATGTTGCCCACTCTGTATATATTTCATTTTGTAAAATCATTTTAAAAAACATATGTCGATTTCGTGAAACTTTCGTAAAGAACATTTTTTTGTACCTCTTTTAGTAACAAAGTTGAAGGGGGGTCAAATTATGGTGAAAAACCCGGTACAAGTCATTCAAATTGAGAGGATTTTGATTTTGAAACACTCAGTGTGTGTACCTTGGTGTATTATACACATATTAAGTGACTTACCAGAACAAAGGGAAATTTGGGCAGCAGTCATCAATACCTACTTGACAATATCGATGATAAGAAACTAAAGTGAATATTTCTTCGTAGGCACTGAAATAGGCAGTATTCAGTTCATGTAAAATGTAAAACTGATGAATATTTAAATTTATATCATTTGAAAGGATGAAGAAGTTACAGGTACAGTGCTCTAATGAATATTTCTTCAACAATACTTTCTCTACCATCTCTTCGGGCTCCCAATACTAAAAGTTGTGATCATATGATTGAGTGGAATTTTCTTCGTCAGTGTTGTTTAGGATATTTCTTTATACTTCAAATAATACAACTCACTTGTTCACTCATGAGATGCCCAAGATAATAAAATTCCTCATATTTACTGCGAGCCAGCGACCTGTCAGAAATGTTGTGAGGTTGGCAATATGATGAAAAAATGCGTGGTTTGAGATTGCCTAATTGGAGTTATGTCGCATGATCTTGGAGGCCAATTAATTGGACCATTTCAACTTCGAGCTGTTCTAAGGCCCAATCAGCAAAAAACGACGCTTTTTATGGTCAAGTGGCTTTAGTTCTTGAACCAGTTGGATCTTGTATGGGTGTAGACCAAGATCTTTACGCAAAATTTTACATGTGGTGGCGTCCAACTTGTTGTGAACGTCGACGAATAGACAAATCTGGATCTTCATTAACACTATCACTTACAGCAGCGATATTTTCTTCTGTACGTACAGTTCTTTGTCTTGTTGTTGTTTTTGCATCGAGTAGAGAAAATGTTGACCGAAATCTATCGATATTTCGAAGAATAAGCTGCTCTGATGGACGATTATGTAAACCATAAATGTCACGAAGTGCTCTATGAGTTTGGCGAATAGAACACTTATTTTGCAAATAAATTTCAACAATTTGTAAACGTTGTTGCGGCGTGAGTCTTTTCATGATGATTTGTCAATGCTTATTGAACAGAAATGTCAAAACAACATGGCTTCTAGCTTCTGTCAAATCACAGTTAACCCTATCGAAAATTCTATATTTTTTAAAAAAATACCCGATATTTGGCTGGCCCTCTTGGAGCGTCTCTTGATTCTTGAATAAGTCCTATTCTATTAGATCTTACTGGACGATTCGAATTGAGGGAAGGTCAAATCATCTACAGATGTTGCCAGTGTGGCAAGCTATGAGAGTGGGGTTTACATCTTACAATCGAAGTTGCCAAAATCACAAGCCACTCTTATTCAATGTGAACAATTTCAAATTGAGTAATAAATAACGGTGAGTTAAATAACTCGAATGATAGACGAAAAATTCATCAGTTACACCACGTTGTATTAATTTTTCCGCCAGAATAACAATTTTCGCGAAGCTTCGACCCTTATTTTCAATTCACAGCGTGAAATCAACCGGAAATGAATTCAACAAAAGCCAGCCCAGATACCCCGGATTCCTCCTCCGGAATATATCGCAGGAACAACCGGACCGGATTTCTCACATTCTTTGTGGAAACGTGTAACAAAACGGTTATAATTCAGGGACGCAATGAGCATAATATATCAAAACGATAAGGGCGCAACTGCCAGACAGAGATAACCATTCGGAAAATGATGTCGCGGCCGACTTGAGCAGGGGTCGGGCGGGGGGGTTGGGGACGAAAATAAGGCAGGAAAATTCTTTCGAGTTAGTCCGGAATGAAGTTGGTGTTAGTTCGTTCGGAAATTATGGGAAAGAGTCAAAAGTGAGAAAGTTATGGGGAAAAGTGGTTAGTTCTAACTTTTCATTCTGCGGGCGAATAATTATGGTTGGTTTCTCCGTTTCTGCCTTTTTCGCAGTCCTAATTTGGAATTAATTATATGTACTGGAAATTTTATCTGCTACCTTCAGTTTTGCTGAAACAGATAGTCTGAGCAGAGATTGGTTCAACATTAGATGTTTTTTACGAATAAGGTCAAATTCAGTAGCTACGAGGATGTATTGATATCTAGTTAGCCTAGACCAGTTCCATGCATTAAGAAAATATTGCGATACCATATCAACGAACAATAACTTATTAGAATTGTCAGTGTAGAGTTCAACATCAAAAAACTAAACCAGATTTACGCAATAAATTAAAAAAAGATGTCCACCGAAATTGTTAAAATCGAAAAATTGGAGTATCGAGCCATCATCAAGTACCTGTATTTAAAAGGGTTAAGAGGTAAGCAGATTTACGAAGATATGCTTAATACCCTTGGTGATCAATGTCCTTCGTATGCGACTGTGAAAAATTGGACTGCAAGCTTCAAAAGATGTATATTTTCCATTGAAGATGATGACCGATCGGGAAGGCCAGTTTCTGTGTCAGTCCCCGAAAATATCGATGCAGTTTATGACATGATTTTATCAGACCGTCGAATTGGACTAAAACGGATATCTGAAGCACTGAAGATTTCATACGAACGCGTTCATCGTATAGTTGACGTCAATTTGGACATGAGAAAAATTTCTGCAAAATGGATCCCCAAATGTAGAAGCATCGCGTTCGATCTGTGCTCGATTTGAAAACGATGTAGATTTCTTAAACCGAATTGTTACTATGGATGAGACTTGGGTACATTTCTACGATCCAAAAACAAAGCAACAATCGATGGAATGGCGACAATCTGGTTCTCCAAGACCTCAGAAGTTTCGTGTGCGTCCAAAAATCTGCTGGAAAAGTTCTTTTTGGGATTGCCATGGAGTAATCATGATTGATTTTTTGGATAAGGGTAGAACAATAACTGGAGATTACTATTCGACATTACTGACCACTCTATGGAAAAAAATTAAAGAGAAAGGACGCAAATAATTGCGTACTTAATAATTTTTTCCCTTACAGTGGTCAGTAATGTCGAATAGTAATCTCCAGTGATTGTTCTGACCTTATCGAAAAAATCAATCATGTTTACTCCATGGCAATCCCAAAAAACTGAAGTAAGAACTTTTTCAGCAGATTTTTGGAACGAAACTTTTGAGGTCTTGGAGAACCAGAGTGTCGACATTCCATCGATTGTTGCTTTGTTTCTGGATCGTAGAAATGTACCCAAGTCTCATCCATAGTAACAATTCGGTTTAGGAAGTCTACATCGTTTTCAAATCGAGCACAGATCGAACGCGATGCTTTTACCCTTGCACGCTTTTGGTCAACATTCAAACATTTGGGGATCCATTTTGCAGAAATTTTTCTCATGTCCAAATTAACGTGAACTATATGATGAACGCGTTCGTATGTAATCGTCAGTGCTTCAGATATCCGTTTTAGCCCAATTCGACGGTCTGATAAAATCATGTCATGAACTGCATCAATATTTTCGGGGACTGACACAGAAACTGGCCTTCCCGATCGGTCATCATCTTCAATGGAAAATTTACCTCTTTTGAAGCTTGCAGTCCAATTTTTCACGGTCGCATACGAAGGACATTGATCACCAAGGGTATTAAGCATATCTTCGTATATCTGCTTACCTCTCAACCCTTTTAAATACAGGTACTCGATGATGGCTCGATACTCCAATTTTTCGATTTTTACAATTTCGGTGGACATCTTTTTTTTTAATTTATTGCGTAACTCTGGTTTACTTTTTTGGCGTCGAAATCTACACTGACACTTCGAATAAGTTATCGTTCGTTGATATGGTATCGCAATATTTTGTTTATGCATGGAACTGGTCTAGGCTAACCAGATATCAATACATCCTCGTATCTGAGAGGCTTTCCTATAGCCAATCGACCTCAGGAGATAATGATTCTTCATTTAACGATTAATGAAGCAACTCCATCTCCACGCAACTTCTTCGCTTCATCATACTTTCCCAGCGGTGGACATTCATCTCTACTCGAGATCGCGAAAGTTTTCTTGGTCGAATATCTCCAATAAATCAACAACATTGAGAGTCATTAAGACGAACATGTCAATACTCTCTCCGTCTCGAGAAAATATCCAGAAAACCCTTATTTCGCTCAATGTCCATTCCAGATATATATTATCGAAACAATAAAACTCCATCACCACCCTCCTTGCTCTCTCCCGTCTTTGAGCGAAAAGAAAAGTTTCACGGTGAGACGTAGATTGGAAGCAATCGGCAAGATTGAATTCCGCAGTGGATCATCCGGAAAGAAGGGGAAAACACGGGCGCATCACATGTAGCCGATTTATATTAAAGTTGTAAACGTACAGCGGTGTTTACAGGGGCGGGAGACGAGTGGGGTTGGGGGAAAGAAGGAAGAGAGTCTCTCCAGGGGTGATCTTTGAGTTTATTGACCAAATAAACAACACACTCAACACGTGCTTTGAAAGTTTTCCACTGTGTTCGTTCATACAGAAATTGAACAGATTAATGGTACTCACAGAAGAGTTTAATGTGTATGGTTCAGAGAGGGATCATCAATGACTTTCAGTCAGAGGCTACAATTGGAGGGAACACATAGATAAGATTCTTTCCAGAGCCACGGCGGCAAGGTGGGTCTGCAAAAGACTCTTTGGAAAGCATGAAACCGATAATGGTACTGTGGTTATACACAGCGGTAGTACGGCCTATAGTCACCTAAGCGTTTCTAGCATGGTAGACGAAAAACCGAAGAAGCAATCATACGCAGCCGCGAGGAAATGCAGCCTGCTGGAAGCGAAAAGAATATCCGGGAAACTCCTACCTGGAAACTGGATCGAGCATCTGAGGATATTGAGTCAACTGAATGGTTGTCAAACCAACCATCTTCGATTTCGAAACGCCATTTGGAACGGTCATAGCTGACCGTCCTAATGCAAGTTTCGTACATAGCTTGGACAAGAAGTCATACATATGGTTTACCGATTGATCAAAATTAGAAAGAGGCACTGGCGTTAGGGTTTATGGATCAGAAGCAAAAACAGCTGAACACATGGTATGCAAGTGTCCAGAGCTGGCTGGTCTAAGAACCATTCACATGGGAAAACCGGTCCTGGATACCTGGATACGACTAAGGCTCCTTAGGTTTTATCAACACCATCGACGACCTCCTTGGGTTTCAATGAATGAGTACGGTTGAGAACAAAAGATCTACATGGTCGCAGTTTCCGGAAGGCCAACTAAGCCCTAAATAATACTAATGACAGAGGCTACAATGTGGAACTTACCCAAGACCGTGAGCTGGATCGGCTTCCCGGTGACCACAAACCCGAACGCATCCTCCGCCTCGCACTGCCACCTACCGTCATCCTCCAACCTCACGTTGTCGATGAAGAGGCTACCGGTCGCGTCCACTAAAAACCTATGCTCGAGCACCCTCTTATCGTTCGTGTTCTGCTTCAACAGAGTCTGCACAATCTGACCGTCCTTCAACCAGATGCTCGTACTAAAATTAATGTTCACCGCGCACTCTAACATCAGCTGAACGTTCTGCTTCGCGTACATCTGCACGAAATCTGCGCTGTCCGTGTTTTGCGAGTTGTCGTAGGTGAAGTCAGAGCCTCTGTCAGCTCGGATGGTCCTTCGGTGAGGGAGGCTGGTGTGGGGGTGCCTCGTGTGGAACCTGCTGTCCCCATGGCCTGCAACAAGGAGAATGATTATTCAGAAGGTCTTTAGGGAAATTTAGGGGGCCTATTACTATCAACGATAGTCTCAATGCATAGCCTCTACATGTCAATGAGGTAACTCGCACCCATTTCCACAACCTCAACCCAAATCACAAAGACCCACACTCTGATTTAAAATCACTGGTCCCAACTGCTCTAGAGTTCTGTATTTTAGTTTGTTAGCTTCCTTTCTAATTACAGTTACTAAATTTCAAATTTTTTCTTATTCTTTTCTTCGCACTATTTGTGAGTAAAGGACAACATTGCGAGAAGAAACTATTGTTTTTAAAGTTAGATCCAATTTCTGCATTATCGTTGAGACAAAGGAATATAATATGAAGATAGCGTATTTTTTCTGGATATCGTGTGAAGTTGGTACAAAAAGCTTTTGTTTTTCGAGTATGTCACTCGTCAGGAGAAAGTTATGTCTGTAAACGACATGAATTTGTAGGATTTCAACCCCTACGAGCGGTTGAGTATGTTGATACGAAATTAATAATAAGGATATGGGGCCGTGAACAAAACTCGAAAAGGAAACACGCAAAACATAAAACCCAAAAAATTCATGGTTATATGGTCGAGTTTGGTATCAAAATGTAGGTTTTCGAGGACGCTGAATTCAATAAAAAATAAATAAAGGCCCCATCTGGTACGGTTTAGATTTTAACCTGCGAAATGGCATTTTTTCAAAAAATCGAAATTTAAAGTCGTCATAGCTCCCGTTCCAGGTATCGTATCCACTTTTTGTTTGTATATTGTTAATCTGCATTATCACGAGTATCTCTTGGTACAATAAAATCGATATAGAAAATTTCAACTTTTTCGGTTAAAAATGCATAAGGGAAAATCTACTGGAGTTATTCGATCGAAATGCTCTACAACCTAATCGAATGATTCACAATAACCATTTTGCTGATCCATAACCCTGAATTCTGAACGCTCTGAGCTTGTGAACCAACCTCGAAAACGAAAAACGCAAAATATAAAACCCCAAAAATTCATGGTACACAATGTATGGTCGAGTTTGGTATCAAAATATAGGTTTTCGAGGGCGCTGAATTCAATAAAAAATAAATCAAGGCCCTATCTGGTACGGTTCAGATTTTGACCTGTTTCTTCAACATTCGTCAGGTCTTTGGAATCATTGAATTCACATAATACACAGCGCAAAAAAATTAATCTCAAATTTATTCTACAACTGAAGGTGTTCTCAATGATAATTATTTTTATCAGAATTATGCATGCATATGTTATCCACTTTCAACGTTTTTCTTCAATACAGATGTTTTCTCCCAGCAGGAATAAAGAAAGATGATATTATCAGATTTTGAATGTATTGGCTCCATTCTGAAATCAGTTGTTCTCGATCAATTCTAGTGATCAATAGTTTTTCTTTCGTTTGATTTTCTACACTCGATCGCTATGCAACGCGAAACACGCAATTTGACACAAGAGGAATGTGCCCAAGCGGTAGTTTTGCGAGAAGAAGGGTGGACATACACAAGAATTGCAGAAAGGTTTGGAGTTTCCCATACAAGTGTGTCCAGAATATTGCAGCGATTCAGGGAGACAGGTATGAATGTCCGAAGACCAGGACACGGTAGACCATGGATAACAACTGCCATTCAAGAACGTTACTTGAAAGTTTCTTCGTTTAGACAACGGTTTGCAACCGCTCGCCTCCTTCAAAATAGGATTGAGCAAACTCATGAGGTGCAAATTAGCACTCAGACAATAAGAAATCGCCTCAGAGAATATGATTTAAGGCCTTGTGTCGCGGCAAGAGGCCCAGCTCTTACCCCAGCCCATCGAAGGGCGCGTTTGGATTTTGCGAGAGAGCATATCCATTGGGAAGAGGCCGATTGGGAAAGAGTTCTCTTCACAGATGAGTCTAGATTCTGCCTCTACCATTGTGACCGACGTTCCCTTGTATACAGACGTCCACATGAAAGATATGCTCAGTGCAATTTCCTGAATACTACTGGTTTCGGGGGAGGATCGATTATGGTATGGGGTGGAATGTCTTTGACTGCTCGCACAGACCTAGTGGTCGTTGATAATGGAGCTATGAATGCTGATAAGTATATAAGGAATATTCTTGAAGAGCATGTAGTGCCATTTGCCCCATACATTGGTGAAAATTTCATTTTCATTGACGATAATGCCAGACCCCATCGTGCGCGCATCGTTCAGGAGTACCTTGAAGAGGTTGAAGTCTCTCGAATGGAATGGCCAGCAAGAAGTCCAGATCTCAATCCGATTGAGCAGGTTTGGGACAACCTCAATAGAAGGCTGAGAAGTTCAGAAAATCATCCAGCTACTCTTAATGACTTAGGAATCCAACTCGGAGAAATCTGGGAAGGATTAGATCAGAACATTTTAAGATCACTCATTTTGAGTATGAACCATCGTTGCCGAGCTGTAATTAACGCAAGGGGTGGAAATACCAAGTATTGAATCACTTATCAGCATTTCAGTATATTGAAAATTGTTAATTTCTCTTCTTTCACATAAGATTCGGTGAAATCCTTCCATTTAATGTGTCTTGTTTCGTTCGAAACCTTCCCGAGAGAACATAAAAAAAAGTTAAAAAGTTATAAAGTCAATGTAGAGTTAACTTTCATTAAAATTGAGATTTTCAGAATGTGCGTTAATTTTTTTGCGCAGTGTATATTGTCAAAGTATACAACCATTTTGATAAAAATATAATTGCTACGACCTTCATGTAGAGGACAACTTTGCGTGGTTATCTGACAGGAAAATGAATTTAACCTAACTTTTTCAAAATATACACGGTGAAATGTGTCAGAATGTCTTGGCCAACCGGGATACTTCATAAAGGAGAATGAAGTATACGTAGTATTGTGATTGTGATTGCCCCTGTGCATTGCTCAAGTTATCCTTAGTATGAGTGTGCCGGACACGTTTGAGTCTAAAAATAAACGATTTCTATGAGTGGAAGTGGTAGGAAAATACTGAAATCAGAATTTCCACCTGGCCACTCCGACATCCTCCACGTAAGTAGTTCGACGTCGGGGAAGCAATTCCGACCCTCGAACAGCTCAGCGCTTTTTGTATAATTGAAATCAGTTCCTGAAAAACGGTCGGCCTAAGGACGAGGTTTCCAATTCGGACTTTAATTCAAGACAGTCGAGTGGCCGAGGTAGAGACCTGTATCGATTGCCATTTAATCCGGACACTGGCCGAGACTCGGCAATTACAACGTGTTGAAAGAACGTCCAATTTCCTTCTGAGGACTCTACTTTCCACCCCGCTTGAGCTGAATGGGTGGTTTTTGCGGAGCGCAATTATCACCCTTTAGACCGGATTCTTCGGATTTTCTGATGTCGCACGTGAAGGGGGGTCGATCGGAGAGAAAAGGGTTACTTCCTGTGCGATGGGAATGAGGTCGATTGAGGCGGTTGATTGGCAATTTGCTGGGCTTCACTGGGGAAAAAGGTGCATGGCCAGTGGTTTGTACAAGTCGCTCTACAGGGTCTTTCACGAGGAACCTCACCCATATTTATACGGGAAACTACTGAACGTATTTTCATGAAAATCAGCACTTCAGTATTTCACGATGCTGATGAAATCTAAAATATTTTCAAGGCATGAGCACCTCCGGTTTTTCCGGAAATGTCGTCAACTTCC
This sequence comes from Adalia bipunctata, assembly GCA_910592335.1. Taxonomy (NCBI): domain Eukaryota; kingdom Metazoa; phylum Arthropoda; class Insecta; order Coleoptera; family Coccinellidae; genus Adalia; species Adalia bipunctata. Next base: position 8,583,310 of record OU342948.1, on the reverse strand, counting down.
GTTTTTCAAATTAGAACACCCTTGCCCTAAAATGGATATTTTCTGAGTTAATATCCACTTTAGGGCAAGGGTGTGATGCATACACTCAAATTATTTTTTAACGTAGATTCAATATCTGCCATAAAAAAATGGGGTTCTAATTTGAAAAAATTGATTTTTCACGATTTTGTCATCCCTAACTTTGAAAGCGATTTTTTCACCCCCTTTATCATGAATCGCGATTTCGATTTTTAAAGTGGATACATCAATCTTACATCTTGAAAAATCCCAAAAATGAAAATTTTCCATCCAAAAACCTCGAAGTTATTCTTGTTTCAGCGGAGCTCTATTTTCGATTTTTTTTCGAATTTTCCCGCTCAGAGAGAATTTTCCAACCAAAACTGAAAAATGTTACATCAAAATAACTTGAAATTTTCTAAGGAATCTATTTCTGCAATAAAAAATGGTGTTCTAATTTGAAAAACGGAAGTTGACGTCATTTCCGGACAAACCGGAGGTGCTCATGCCTTGAAAATATTTTAGATTTCATTAGCATCGTGAAATACTTATAAATGCTGAATTTCATGAAAATACGTTCAGTAGTTTCCCGTATAAATATGGGTGAGGTTCCTCGTGAAAGACCCTGTATATTGTGAATAGTTGTAACAGACGAATCCCCTGTTCATTCATAATTATTCAATTTTCCTATGATATTCGAATTTCCGTCAAACCGGCAACGTCAACGGTACTTCCATTCCATATTATCTGAATATCTATAATCCATTCACTTTTATATAAAGTATCCCGGTTGGCTATGAGATTCTGACACATTTCATCGTGTATACTTTGAATGTTAGGTTATAGTTATATTCCTGGAAAAAATTCAACTAAGCAACGTTGTCCTTTCTACATAGAGGTCGTAGTTATTAAGCATTCATCAAAATGTTTATTGAGAAAATACATTTACCGACTTAAAATTCGATCCATTCAAATAATGAATTATTCGAAAATGCTATAACTTTCAAATGCGGAGGCTGATTTATTTGAATTGTCCAGCAACTTTTAGATAAAATACTGTAGTTTCAAAATCATTATTCGGACATCTGAAAGTAATCCAGTATTCGCTGGATATACAGGGGGGAAAAGAAAACAATTTTTTCCTCTACTTTTGACACACCCTGTAGGATAATTCTGCTAGTGGATGTGCACACAATTAACGATATCAAGAAGACTGATTTGTTTCCAATATTTTGATTTTTTATCTATCCCGATATCTCGATTTGTTTGTGAAATGTGACGGTTTGAAGAAAATGCAACATTCTCATTTTTTTTGTTCAGTTTCAGCAGAGTAATACATTATTTCATAAACAAATGAAACAACAAATAAACTAATAATTATTACAAATTAATAACGGGTATTTCCCCACGAGCGCGAATAACTGCCTCAATGCGTCGTGGCATACCCTCTATTGGATGTCGAATCTCCATCTGGTCAATCTGATCCCATGCTTGGACCAAAGCATCTCTCAAAAAATTGAAATTACTTGGAGAAGGAACTCGGTTACGAACTCGTCTGCCCATCATGTCCCAGACGTGCTCAATTGGATTGAGGTCTGGGCTACGTGAAGGCCAGTTCATCCTTTGAATTTCTGTTTCGTCCGAATATTGAGATACAATCCTCGCAATATGTGGTCGAGCGTTGTCGTGCATAAACATGAATTCGTTTCCTATAAACGGTGCAAATGGAATTACATGTGGATCTAGCACATCACGAATATATGGGTTAGCTGTCATTGCTCCGCCGACAACGATGACTAAATCAGTACGAGCTTCCATGCTTATGCCGCCCCAAACCATTACCGATCCTCCTCCATAACTGAGTCTTGTGGAAAAATTTGCTTGGTCAAACCTTTCGCCTCTTCTTGGGTATATTCTTTCACGGCCATCTGGAGAACGTAAACAAAACCTTGTCTCGTCAGAAAATAAAATCTTACTCCAGTCATCGACATTCAAATGTTGATGCTCCCTGGCAAATCGAAGACAGGCTGTTCTGTGATTCCTATAAGTAATAATGATGCCTATGTCATTTTGTACGTATTTCCCCTACAGAGATATAGAGAACCAAAATGATAGACCCCTTTACAAGCTCCAAAAGCCTTTCCTCCCGAATCCCGATAAAATCTACATCATCCCCGAACCCAGAAGGCCTTTCGGCAATTTTTTGCCCTTGTCTAATTTCCATTTGCGTCGGGGACCCGAGGACGTCTCGCCTCATCAAAACGATCGTTAATTAGAAGTCCTGGTGATTACCGGTAATTTTTTCGTTTTAATTGACGTTGTCTGGAAAACGATTCGGGACAATTATTCGACCGGATCCCCAGCCGAATTCGCAATCGTTTCTAATTTGTTGGAGTTTTGTACCAGGCGGGAGTCTTTGGAATACTAAACAGTAGAATTGGGAAAAAAGGAGGAGGAGAGAATCTTTTAACTTTTTGTGTATGTCAAAATATTTTATTACTCAACATATTCTCCTCTTAATTGAGTACATTTATTACAGCGCACCTGCAACGTCTCTTGACCTTTCAAAAAAAAATATGTTTCTTCTTGCTCTGCAAACCAGTCCTTCACAGCTTTTATTACCTCCTCGTTGGAAGAAAATTTACGACCTTTTAAGCTTTTTTTCATTTGAGGAAAGAGATGATAGTCGGACGGAGCCAAATCTGGTGAATAAGGGGGGTGGTCTAGTAATTCTCACCTTAAATCACGAATTTTTGCATGGCAACATGAGATTTGTGTACTGGGGCGTTGTTCTGTCAAAACAAAACACCTTTGGATAGTTTTCTCCGTCTTTTCTCTTTAATTTTTTCCCGTAGAGTGGTCAGTAATGTCGAATAGTAATCTTCAGTTATTGTTCTACCCTTATCCAAAAAAATCAATCTTGATTACTCCATGGAAATCCCAAAAAACTGAAGCAAGAAGTTTTCAGCAGATTTGTGGACACGAAACTTCTTAGATCTTGGAGAACCAGAGTGTCGCCATTCCATCGATTGCTGCTTTGTTTCTGGATCGTAGATTTGTACCTAAGTCTCATCCATAGTAACAATTCGGTTTAAGAAGTCTACATCGTTTTCAAATCGAGCACAGATTGAACGCGACGCTTCTACCCTTGCATGCTTTTGGTCAACATTGAAACATTTGGAGATCCATTTTGCAGAAATTTTTTTCATGTCCAAATTGACGTGAACTATATGATGAACGCGTTCGTATGAAATCTTCAGTGCTTCAGATATCCGTTTTAGCCCAATTCGACGGTCTGATAAAATCATGTCATGAACTGCATCGATATTTTCGGGGACTGACACAAAAACTGGCCTTCCCGATCGGTCATCATCTTCAATGGAAAATTTACCTCTTTTGAAGCTTGCAGTCCAATTTTTCACGGTCGCATACGAAGGACATTGATCACCAAGCATATCTTCGTGAATCTGCTTACCTCTTAACCCTTTTAAATACAGGTACTTGATGATGGCTCGATACTCCAATTTTTCCATTTTTACAATTTCGGTGGACATGTTTTTTTTAATTTATTGCGTAACTCTGGTTTACTTTTTTGACGTCGAACTCTACACTGACACTTCTAATAAGTTATTGTTCGTTGATATGGTATCGCAATATTTCGTTTATGCATGGAGCTGGTCTAGGCTTACTAGATATAAATACATCCTCGTAGAATGTGGAATCTTCAATATGGGATTAATATCAGTATTGTTTTATGTCAATCCCAAGTTCCTTTCATTGGTGTTGGAAGAAACAATTTGGCTAAACTGCAAGCTACATTTCTTCCTTCGATTTCATAACCTTCGCGGAGGCCATGATTCCAGAGGGTGTAGCTCATCAAGGCTCTCAAGAAACCAGTTTACTTGAGCACAAAGTTTCAAACTTCATTCTGTTCCCTGCAGAGCACTCACCCAATATGAGCTTTGTCTTATCATCATCCAAGCAAATCGACCTTTGATACGTTGTATTACAAGGCCCTTACTTCCTTTTTGAAAAATTGGGGGTTGTGCTTGTGCATGTCTTTCGAAGGGGGTTGAAGGTAGGGTTTGCATTTTTACGAAGAAGAATGACAATTTAAAATATAAATTTGACGTGTTTCGGGATTTTCCATGAATATTTACAGCCACCAAGATAATGAATTTATTCCATTTGGCTTTTCCACACCGTATAATGATGATCCGAATAGATACCCCTGTGTGCAACTACCAAATTACTATCTACGATAAGGAAATAACCGAGTTCATTCCACCTGACAAATCGATACCGTCGTTGGCTTCGCATAACCAAACCGCAACTCGGATACCTCGTCAATCTGGATACGAGTTCTTGACGAGTGTTTGTGACAACAAAGACCTTCGCATCCGATATCAAAACCAGTGCCCGTTGCGGCTGGGGTGCAGCGCAGCAACGCAGACCCCTTTCAGACCTTGCCTCGCAAAATGATCCAGATTATCTAGTTCGACAGCCGGCAGTCGCCTGATTGAGTGCTCTCGGATTGAGTGAATAGATAAATGGCACTCGAACAGAAAGGAAGCCGCTCACGACTGATGTGACTGTGAGTTGGATGGCTCAGGTGCCGTGTGAAACGCTCTATATGAGGTGGTATCTCTATCTTCGGACCAGCCGAATGGGTTCGAACGATGCAGGATTTGGAGGTCTTCGGACTCGATTTGATGCTATGGGTTCGTGCAGTTGAATGAATTCGAGGCAATTCATCTGGTGATTATCTAGTTCGGGGAACATATATGGGATTGTTTGAGTACCTATGTTCGAATTTGATCATTCAATTTTCTTTCAACAGCTAGGAAAACGTTATGAAACGGTTTGTTATCCAGACTCAATTCACTTTTATAAAGTAATTCGTTTGGCCATGACATCCTGACACATTCCACCGTGTATATTTTGAAAATGTTAGATTATAGTCATTTTCCTGTCAGATAACTAAGCAACGTTATTAATCAAAATGTTTATTTACTTTAGAAAATTAATTCTATAAGGAAATATAATAATAGAATAATCGATTAATCAGATACACCGCGTGAATCCATGGCGGTTTATTTACTTTAGGAAAATAATGAATTTGAGAAAATATTATGTGAATTCAATAATTCTAAAGACCTGGCGAATGTTGAAGAAACTTTTTTCTCAGTTAATACTAGAATAGAAATAGTAGAAATATACTGCGCCACAAGAGTTAGGGATATCGTATGCAACCTTTTTTAAAAGTATGTAATCTTCGAGAAAATCGCTGTAAAATCATTTAAAACTCAATAATAACTTGAATTGATCCAATAAAAATCAGTATGAGATATTTCGCCTTTTTTTCTGAAGTTTGGTTCATCATATGCTTCATGAATGTTCTTATTTTGAAATGAAGTCAGTTTATCAACGGCTTCGATTGGAAACGAGTTTTCTGAAAATGCCAAGACGTAAATTAACAAACGCTGAGGCTGATAGGGCTATCGGAATGCTACAGGGTGGCCTAACTCAGGTTGTTGTAGCGGAAAGGCTCCAAGTCAGCCAAAGTGATATATGTCGACTTTGGAATAGGTTCAGGGAGACAGGTTCCGTGTTGGAAAGACCAAGGCTTGGTGAGCGACGAAAAACAACACCTGCTCAGGACCGTTTCATTACCGCTTCGGCGAGAAGAAATCCTATATCTACGTGTAGAATGCTACGGAATACTCTTCAAAATGCAGATGGGGTCCAAGTTTCCATCGAAACCATCAGACGACGTTTGAGAGAGGTGAATCTAGTTTCTAGACGTCCATTAAGAGGAGTTCCATTAACACGTGACCATAAGCGTCAAAGACTGGAATGGGCAAGGCAACATATCAAATGGAACGATCAATGGCGTAGTGTCCTTTTCACTGATGAATCCAGATATGGACGATTTCTAGAAGAATAAGGGTATGGACAATCCCACGCATACCCCGTAATCGTCGTTATGTCCAAGAAGTCCATCCATTCCGAAGAGGTTATGTTATGGTATGAGCCGGGATATGTTTCAACGGGCGACAGATCTACACATTTGTCCTGGGAATATGACCGCCTTACACTAAAGAGAGCATGTCATTGACAATGTTGTGCCAAATTTTCACGCTGCTATTGGTGAAACTTTTCAATTTCTAGACGATAACGCTAGACCGCACCGTGCAGCCATAGTTGAGAATGCGCGCGAGGAGCTTGGTATTACACTTTTACCAATAGCTCCGCACTCACCAGATTTGAATTGCATAGAACATGCATGGGATATGCTCCAAAGAAGATTAGATAATCATTAACCTACCCCAGAATCCTTAAATGATCTGAGAAAGCTTCTGCCCCGTTTATGGAACCAAATTCCTCAAGAAATGTTCAACAACCTCGTGTGTAGTATGCAAAGAAGATGTCAAGCTGTTATTGATGCCCGTGTAGGCCATACATTGTATTGATAGTCTTAAAATGCTTGAATTCTCTGGGAATGAAATGTCGTTATTTTACTCGATTTTTCTTAACCACCCTGTATACGCTGCAGACCTACAGGCTAAAATCAATTTGCAACTTGAAATCATATTAATATGAATTTTCATCACAAAAATCTTATTTTAACTATATTTTTTTGCAATTTAAGTCAATCGGGGCTATTCACTAAGCAAAGTTGTTATGGATAGCAACTGTAAATCGTCGTTATTCCATGCTTATTACATGGGATAACGACGATTTACAGTTGCTTATTACATGGGATAACGACGATTTACAGTTGCTATCCATAACAACTTTGCTTAGTGAATAGCCCCGATTATCCCCAACTCATGTGGAGCAGTTTATTTCACGTATTTAAACATGGTTGGAAGATTCAGTTATGATATTCTCTTGTACGGAAATCAAGAATCGACATTTTACTGAAAAATATTGGACAGAATAGTTCATTACTCTGTGATAGTTCATTCGAAAAAAGAATGAAGGTACTCAAATATTCCCACAGAAAAGCTTCTAAATGAACAGACGGACCTATAGAATACCCCACTTTTCGAAATTCTCAAGAAATCAGCCTAAAATTTAAACACCTTTTTGCACAACTAGAAATGCTCCAGTATGAAAATGTAGTAGTACTTACCACGAATCTGTGTCACATTGGAAACTTCTCTGAGAATTACTTTGACATTGCCGATATTTCACGAGTGCCAATCTGCGTCATTTTGATTGAAAAAACTTGATAAACCTAATAATTAGTACTTTATAAAAGTAAATGGAGTATGTAAATCTAGATAATATGATGATAGAAAGAATTCATCACCGTATTTCACTTTATTCCTCAATATGGTAAATCATTTCTAATTATCATTTCAAAAACATTTTGAACCAGAAACTAAGTGAAGAACACAACAATGAATGTTTACAAGATTTTGTGACATCATTTACACAATTTAATGGTTGCTAGATTTGAAAGTATGTCAGTTGATATTGTTTCTTATTCCGCCTCAAGAATTGGAATCAAATCAAATCAAATTGGCCACACTTATTCATTTTTCAGTATTTCGAAAAATCTATAAATCCTCTTAATCAAGATTCAGAGCATAAATATTGAAATGAACAGATTCCTCGCTGATAGACCGTTCGATCAAGCCTAACCGTAAACGATGCTGACGAAGCTGTTCCGATAAGAAGGGAATGTTCCTCATGAAATATTCGATGTGGATACACCTATCTCTGAGACAACGTTTCTGCACCGTATCGTCTGGCAATCTCATTGCGGTTTGTGGGGGAGAATTAGTATTCTGGGGGAGGATCTTGGGCTCCGATGTGATTTATGTGGAGTGAACTTACCTTTCGATATTCCACTAATAACTAATCGGATTCACGGATTCCATCAGAGAACACGTTGAGGTAGTAACTCATTTGCTTTAGGGTGTAAGTGTAGAGATTTGAATAAACGGGTGATTTTTTTAAGTGGTTTATTAAACGTATTCGAGGAAGGAATTTTGATACAAATTCTAGATTCTGTATTTTTGTAACACCCTGTCAATTTATACATATTTGAATTCTTCGTTCAATTCTGCACTGATCTGATGAATGATATGCGCAACCACTTCAAGCGATTGTTGAGTTATAGCCTGCTGGTCAATTTTGTTGACAGAAAGAGTTTCACGAATTAGTGTTTATATCTCCAAAATCCCTCATTGTAAGAATTTCTTTTTGCAACAGTGGAACAAAAAAAAGTACGCTGATACTGCTCCTTGTATAAATTATGAGGAAATACTATACAGAGTGCTTGAAACAGGCCTTCAACAAACATGGATGTATGTGGCATATGCCATTCATCTACTACCACGCAGGACCCTAAAACTAATTTCATTATGCATATGTCGAACCCGACCTCATCAGGTCCTGTACGCTCCACGATGAAAATAACTTTGAAGAAGGAAAATATTTAAATGACCCCTCATAAGCATAGAAGTGGGGATCTATTCGTTACTTTGTAATCATAGGCAACCTCGCAAGTTGCATTCAAATGAGCTTATTATAGGGTGGCGTTTGTTGTCCCAGAGGATCCTTGAATAATTTTCATAAATAAATGGAGACTTTTCGAGACAGGACGACGCTTTGCATACGTAATCGTAAGAGGTGGAATTTGCCAGCAGATTGGGAATCCCTTGGCTGATCTGACGAGGCGCCACTGGCAAGTTTTCGAGACTTCACATTTTGATGAAGATATTCACAGTGAGTCTTTGACTTGTACATAAATTTTAACTGTAGATTCTTGGGGCCAAAAGAAACCCTTTTATCGTTTTCAATTTTGTCGAATTCGGCTAGGTTAAATAGATATAGCCATTTGAAAAAAATTTGGGCCAAATACCTGCCTGATAAGATCCTCTGGAATAGATGCAAGGTTCATATTTTTCCATTGAAATTGAGTAAATACATTCAGGGAATACTCAAGTACTAACCTTATTTGAATAAGAATGTTACAAACAAGATATTTCCTAACAAAAACACTTTTTTTTCATGTTTTCCACGATATCCCAAAAATATCTCATGAAAAAATTTCTGCCACTCCATTGTTATTCCTCATTATTATTATTCTTCACTTCCTTAGGCAACATCAGGAACACTAGGGAAGCTGCTATTCAATTAGCTGGATGGAAACTCCGTGATTCCAATTAACGAAAACTTGAATTAGGAGTGATATCTAACCAAACTTCAAGCCCCATGATTCCGAATCTGCATTAACCCCTTTCGAATATTGTTTGAACTAATATTCGTCCCAAGTTGGGCTCCTAAGCCCGAATATCAATCCTCAACTCTCAAGATAATCCGTTATTGGTTACGTAACCCCTCACGTTGCACATGGAACCGTTCAATCCCGGAATTGGCAATAGAGGAATCGGACTTCACTCCGTTCGTATTAATTAGCTGAATTCGGTTTGGGCTTTGGTTGTAATGCAATAATCTGGACATTTGAACGATGTATTTTTGATTCATCTGATGAGGGATCAACTAGGAATTTGGTACGAGAAAATCGGGAGATGTGATGTTACTATCTCATAATTAATTCACATGACAAAATGACAATACCACCATTACCTTCCCTGTTAATTTCAGGGGGATTCATATTTGATACCATGAAGTTTATACTGCGAATGGCAACGAACATTTTCACATCTATGTGAAACTATGTGGTCTAAAGTTCTCGAGAAGAGATGAAAATCGACTGGACCTCCTATTCCATATCTCTCAGAATTGCTTTGGCTATCCCCATCAGTTCGCAACCCTATTTCAGTTCGCTGAGCGCGAACACAGTTCTCTCGCGTGAACGCAAGTTAGTTTCGTATCCATAAAGCGAAGGGTTAGCCTTTGACTTGTATATATATTTTTACTGTAGATTCCTTCCATCAAAGTAAACACTTTTTCTGTATACAATTTTTCATAATTCAGCTTCGTTTGAAAAATACAGGGTATCGAAAATCCATGAAAATAACACTTTTTGTTTATATCTTCGTAAATGCTATTTCAAATGAACTGAATTTTGGTTGATCGTTTACTCTATTCAAGGTGCATATTCCTCAATAAAAACTTACTCAATATTTCTCCTGGTATAGAAGTTACAGCGTAGTCGACTCATAAATCAACGCAAAAATACTATCAACCGACTTGAAAAAGATGAACGGTTCTTATTTCCGAAAGAATCAATCATTTTGAAGAATACAATTTTTTCAAAAATCATAAGAATAATCTGGATGCCTCCCTGGATTTATAATATCACAGAATGGCTGAAATTTATAAACTCTCTGATCTCTATACAAGTTAACAGAAGTTTTCAGAATATTTATCAACTTTGTCAGGACTAAAATCTCTATGATGGAAAAACGTTTGATGTAGAGATATCTAATAATGAAATCCCACAAATGTGGGAGATAAAATTGAATTCTAAGAAGCATGAAATTATACATTTTATACGTACAGTTTCTATCAGAAATTTATTGTTATCATTCAAAATAAATGTCAATGAAAATTCTGATATTGATGATGAATGTTGATACAAACCACGTATTGAATTGGAATTAATGAAAAATGAAATGATACCTAGCATCTGTGGCGATGTTTCTATCTAAACAATATCCTCTTGGAATTTTAACTCGACACTACACGGTTATGATTAAATTAATTCACTGAAAGTTCTCACATAATCATCACCTGTTTGCATTCGTCTCTGTGAATAAATAAATCGTAGAGTCCATCACGCCGATTATCGCTATACGCATGTGTCGTTCATGGGACTGACGTTGGAGACAAAGAACATAATCTTCGAACAGAACAACGGGTTGTCGTGTTTGTAATATACTTATTCGAATAAGGTTAGTGCTTGAGTATTCCCTAAATGTATCAACTCCATTTCTATCGAGAAATAATATGAACCTTGCATCAATTTCACAGAATCGTATCAGGCACGTATTTGGCCCAATTTTTTTTCAAATGGCCATATCTTCCAATGAGTGCCGCATTTGGAAAAATGGAAAATGGAAAAAAGGTTTCTTTTGGTCTCAAGAATATACAGTTAAAATATATGTACAAGTCAGTCTCACCCTTTATACTCCATTTTCGTGCTTCCACCCTGAACTTGGCATTTTTCCTCGGACCAATGAGAATTTGGCAGTATTCCTTCAATGAAAGGACTTGGCGTCTCTTGGGTAAACAAACAACACCAGAAAAGATTAAGGACAGATTTTGATTGCTAGAACTGGACGCGTCTGCTTTAATAAAATTATAATTGCTGCAGAATATCAACTTTCGACTTTTAATTGACTCCTCGAAATGAGAAAACTTAAGCATTTCTCGAAATAAATTAGCTGAGCAATTTAAAAATCTGCTCTTGAAGGCACTTAATCTCTGAATTTCACAGCTCCGGGCCAACTCGGCAAACTTTCAATGCCTGTTTTTTCATCGAATATTTTTCGTTGTTGTCGTTGCCTGAGGACGATAGATTTATCCTCCGGTCCGTTTTTTCCTTCTGGTGAGGAAATTTACGATTTATTGCCATGCGATCGCCAGCCGCGAATTCAATCGTCTTCTTGCCCAGTAAATATGTAAATATGACGTTTTGGAACGAGAAAAATGGAAAACCGTATAGAGACGGAGCAATTTTAACGTATCTTCGTCATTGAATTCATTACAATCATCTGTACCCTGCTGTCCCTGCTCGAAATGTTACGTCTCGAAGATTTTGGAACATTGGTCCTTTGAGCAGGATGTGGACCAGCTACACCAAAGCACTAATGTTGGTATTGTTGGCTATCAATACGTCAAAATCTGTTGCTAACCTAAACGGTTCTCTCTACAACAGTTCGAAACAAGTTAACAACCTACTCGATAGTGTAAGAGCCCCATTACCACGTTATTGATATTCATGATTATCTCCTGCACAATTTCCGACGCAGCATCAACGATGTTGCCTTGCATTGTCCCATGTCCATGATTATTCATACGTTTCCTTCCCTGCGCCCAGTGCCAATCCAGGCCCGGCTAATCGAGTCAGAACGCCAGATGGGCCACGATAATTCGATTGCAAGGGCTTGTAATTAATGGATATCTCATACGAGTGGGTCGGTACTTTCCACAAATCACTAAGACATATACACGGCATGCACTGCGTCCGTTGTTAATCCTGGGGATCATTAACATATTGATTCTGCACGGATCTGGACACTGCGACGGATATACACTGCGGATGGTGCATTTGTGGTCGATCTACGGTGTCTTATGCAGATTCTAGTTGCGAGATTTATGAACCCCACCATTTTTTTTTCAGCTCATTCGAGAGTACCTAGTCGTAGGTTGAATTTTGCTGTGGTGAAGTCGTCACATTAATCCCATCCTAAAACTGCTGATACTACGAGCGCTACGACTACCTGCACACACCGTAAAAAAACCATCTAGTCCTCTCATTGACATAAACCCATTATAAAGTTCGCCGGCTTCACCCTTCCAGCATCACTCGTAACTACGAGCCTCCATAATTCGATAATGTCTCGTGCCAAATATATTCGAAGGTTCGTGCAGCAGAGTATGACGCAAATGAAGTTACGGGGATAATTGAGCCTCTTAAAGGGCAGATTGTACCTCGGAAACCTCCTCCCTCTCTCCCCCAGCCGTCGTTTCTAGTCGGCAACAATTAATTACGACTTTATGGGTGTTTCAGTGCGGTTCAACATCACCTGTAGTGATAACGTCTGGGAAAGTCGTTTAGAGGAAGATCTGCATAAATAAGTAATTTAAAGTAGGGCGCCAACACACCTCTGCGAAATGTCTAGTATGGCTGGGAGGAGAGACGCCAACTCGATGTCATCTTTGGGCTCTGAGGAATTATTAGTAGGGAGAATCTGAAGGGTTTTAATCTTTGCTGCTGGTGCAGGAGTATGTATTCGGAGATTATCGTTGCATGATATCATGAATAAGAACAGGTTGAGTTGCTTCTTTGCTTGGCCTTCCTCTCATTCGTCGACTACAGTATCCTTTGGCAGGTTCAGACTGTAAAAGGCAGAAATATTTTGCCCTGGTAAATCGGATATGTCTTAAAAATTGGGACTTGAGGGTTTTCTTTCCTGTAATGTTTTAATCGTTTTTTATGCACCCTTTATTTCTACCCTGAATAGTAAGAAAATCGTAATAGTTTGATTGATCGGTGTAGACTTCTGAAATTTGATATCCCTGTGCCAGAAAATTATTGATTTGTTTATCAAGCCCACACAGGATGACTGGCTAGACGTTAACGATTGAAATTGTTGATTTTCATTTCAAGTTTCTCCGGGGACCCAAACGATAAGAGAAAATCGTTCCACGAAATCGGTTGCAATGGTTGCATTAACTGCGTGTGATGGCAGAAAAATTAAAGTTAAAATCGTGGGATTTGCAACGCACCGTTTCATGGGAAACTGCATTATCTCAATAAGGCCTACCTCCGAGAGGTAGGAAGCAGAAAAGTCTTTAATTTGATTGGTTTGTAAAAACGAAGATGGAAGAAGTTTTGATTCGATTGGTTTTGAAGCATCGACGACGAAAACCTTCAATTTGATTGGTTTTTAGAGGAAACGAAGAAGGGAAATCTTCAATTGACTCTAGAAAGAGAAGACGAAAAAGGCAGTAACTGCGGAAGCCTAAAACGGGAAGGTTCCCAGTTGGCTCGGGAGACGGTTCGGAAATTGAGTAACTGGTGAAGCCTTGAACGGGAAGGTTGCCAGGGTACTCGGGAATATGGTTCGGAAATTAAGGGTAGTACGGTTTTAGGGTAGGTACGTCATTGTTTAGAAGTTGTCTCGGGTCCGGTGTTAGGGAAACTCATAGGTTTTGGTTTTATTTTCGAAAGGTCAGTCTCAAGCGGAGACAGAAAAGTGTTGAGTCGAAATTAAAAGATCTCTGAAATTACTTGCAAGGCCAGATATCTTTTATAGTCCAGAGTCCCAAAATCCACCACAAGTCTTATTTTTTGAAGTTTATTATTTTTGCGATCTCCCTTGAGTATTTGAAAGTTTAAATTGTAGTATTTTTGCGATCTCTCTTGAGTACCTATTAGAAAGTTTAAATTGTATTTTGTGTTTATGATTTTGGTTTATTTTGGCAAACCCTTTAATTTTTGATACCTAACTCGATTTTACCTTTATAATTGATATTAGTAATGACGAAATTGATTTGGTTTTAATGATTTAATTTTCTTTGTGATTTCAAGTTTATGTAATAATTTGATTTTGTGTGATTTATTTCATTTGATATGAGAAATTTTCCAAATATTTTGATAATTTAGATCGTTCGAATATAGATAACGAGTGTAAAATTGTTTTTTTTTGCTTTGGTCTTAATATACGTCCTAAATTTAAATTCAGAAGTTTCATTTACCATCCCTCTCCCTGGAGAATTATTAGACACTAAGTCCCGACCCTCGTGCTTTTGGGCCGATCCCACACGGAGAAAGATCCTCAAAATTTAAAATAACATCTTTTCTTTTGTTTAAGTAATAACACCCCTGATTGGTGGAAAGCCGTTCTTCCGTCAAATCAAAAAGGGGGTGCTTTTTACAAGACGCAGTCAATCAACGAACATGCTGGATGAAGCAAAAATGAGATGAGGCTTCATACATCTTCATACAGATGGCCGAGAAAACTCAGATTTCTTTGCTCATGTAAAAAGCAAACTTCAGTTTTTTAGGATCTTCATCGTAGGTGATCAGACATCTGCAAAATCTAAATGTTAGATCTCTGAAAAATTTTTCGTGGGTAGTTTGGTTAGGTAATTACATTCCACTGTAACCTTGATGTCTATGTGCTCCCCATCAAAAGTGTTTCGGAACTGCGCTATCTACAGCTCGCCACCCAGCTCCAGAGTTTCAAGGAACTCCAGTATCTGAGAGGACTTCAAGGAGAGGGCTTCAAGATACCAAAGATTTGTTGCCAAGCTTAACTATTCCTGCGTCTGTCCCTGTTTTGGTTTTTGTAGCATCTGTGTTCTGGTATTCCTTCTGAAAACCTGGGTGGCATTTTTCCTTTCACAGTCTTTCTTTCTGCAATAGACCTTTTCCCTTTCTACATGTCTCTAGATATGCCCTTATCCTCCCAGCTTGTAATGCCACAACCAGCCCCGAAACAGAACCGTTAGAATAATTTCCAAACACGTCGAAACCAGAATACCATTCCAGACCCAATCAAACACCAGCACAACGGGCGTTCGACTAACAAACGGTGACATATCTCATTTGGAGAATCACCCTACCGTCCCGAATTTATTTTTATACACTCAACATTTCCGAACGAGCGAATTCAGTGCCCGTCGTTATTGCAATAACGTTCCTATTGCCCATGTCCGATACGCATTGTTTTGGCAACATGTTTATGGAACCATTTTTCCGAATAATGCCCCTGCCTGCGTACGGCATATGCGATTTTATCCCTCCGACAACGGATTTATACGCGCGGATTTGATTAGAACGTCCTCCATGTCCATTCAGTCCGGCGGATGCTTTCGCGATGATTTTTTTAGCATATCGTTGACTCCCGGCCCTTAAAGGGATGATAATTCATGGATAAATACTGCCAGTCTGGTTTAATACGCATTACCGTGGCAACAGATTCATGTACCCATTTTTTCCGTTAATAACCTCGTTTGCAAACATTATGAACTGTTTCAACCCTTTGGCATCGGCTTTATTCGTATAGATTTAATTAGAGCATTCTGCCTGTTCATTCCATTCGACTGGATGCGGTCGCATCAACATGAAACGGGAAAATAAAGAGTCCTTTGACATGTTTCAATGGAGTATCGGAAATATTCGTTCGTTTTTCTGATGAAGTGATGCCGTCCAATTTGGGGAGAGCTTTTCATTGCTCCCGGCGATCTCCTCTTTTCACGAAATGGACCGAGTGAATGGCTGCCTGTTTTCGGCGTGACCTCTGGAAAAACAGGACGCCTTTGCTGTATACGGTACGCCGATTGAATTCGGTTTTTGTGGCGGACTTCGGCGTTTCGATCGGAAAGTCAGTTGCAGCCGATTATTCACTTCAAATTGGAAACATTTTGGGTCAGGAAAATCAAACTCCAGAATCTAGTTCGCCTCTGGATTCAGCGCAACATTCACTATCAAACATTCAGTAAAGACAACAAGTATGTATTACCTCAACACCTTGTAATAGGAGAGATAACTTGGAAGTAATAAAATGAATATCCTTTTTTAAAATTAGGACTTGAACATTTTCTTTTCCGTAATAATTCACCGGTATTTTCAACAACCTTTATTTCATTCGGGAAATCTCCCGAGAGAAAGCGCAATAATTTAATTGATCGATTTAAACTTCGGAAATTCGATACCTCTGCGCCGAGAAATTATTGAATCGTTTATCTATACCTATACAGGATGTCTGTCGAGACGTTAACGATTGAAATTGTTGATTTTCGGTTCAAATTTCTTCTGTAACAGAGAAGATAAGGAAATTATGGTTCCACTAACTCAGCGTTGATATATGCTGCGTTTGCTGGGAACCATGATATTTTTGCGACACAGCATTTCCCAAACCGATGCATGGGAACTAAGAGGGGTAGGGAAGCAGGAAAGTCTTCAATTTGATTGGTTCATAAAAACAAAGATGGAAGAAGTATTTATTTGATTGGTTTTGAAGCATCGACGGAAGAAAAACCTTTAATTTGACTGGTTTTTGGAGGAGACGAAGAGGGAACAATCTTCGACTCGCTCGGGGGACGAAAACGGCAGTTACTGGTTGGACCTTAAACGCGGAGGTTGCCAGTGCTCGCGAATATGGTTCGGGTACTAGGGTAGTACGGTTTCAGGTTAGGTACTTGAGTGTTAAGAAGTACGGTTTCAAAGTGGAAACGAAAACAATTAAGGTTGATTTGGAAGTTGCGGAGTAACTGCAGAAGTCTCAAACGGGGAGATTCTGAATTGACTCGTTTGATATGTGTTTGATACGGTTTTAAGGAAGATTTAAGAATTAATTTAGTTTCGCAGTTATTCGGAAGACGGCGTTAGGGTAACTCATAGGTTTTTTTGGTTTCTTTTAAAAGTTTTGATAAGTCAGTCTCAAGCTGGGACATATATAAGAAGTGTTAAGTCGAAGTTAGTAAAGTCTCTAAATTATTTGGAATTATTTAGATCGCTTATCGTCGGTATATTCGGGAGTGAAAGTCAATTTTGCGAAAACGTGTGGGTGTCGTGTTTCGTATCTAATCTGTCTGTTTCAGGAAAGAAGCGTCGTCGTAGAATCATCCTCCTAGGTTCATCATTCTTGGGATTATTGGTCCAGGAAAAAGGTCAGATAAATTGTTTATGCTTAGCTTATTTTGAGAATTAGTAGACAGCCGCATGCCCGCCCAAAATATATTTGTAGTCCAGAGTCCTGAAATCTTCTACAAGTCATAGTTTCACATTTTCGTATTTTTTTTTCTTAAAACGTATTATAATTTTTGTAATCACCCTTAAGTAGTTGAAGGTCTAAGTGGAGTTTTCCTGCTGAGAAAACTCATGTTCATTTGAAAGATCATGAGGAAACTATTGTTGAGTTTTCCCTTTTCTATGTGAAGTTTAAGACGGATTATTTTCCGTTTTCCCGTTTGGGTATAGTAAATTTACCTTGTATTGTAAATTCTTTTGGAGATTATCCAATATCCATGGTTATTATTGTTGGGGTTATTTTGATAAGCCCTTTTCATTTCTGTCGATAACTTGAATATAATAATATTTTATAATTTGGAATTCACACTGATGTTGATTTAATTTCAATGAATAGATCTGCCTTTGTAATTTAAAGCTAATATAACAGTTTTACTTGATGGGATTATTTCCTTTCGAATTAAGAAATATCCGAACATTTAATAATTTAAATCATTTGATTTAAGTAACACATATCTAATTTGGTGAGAATTTGTGTAGTTGATTTGGTTTAATATACGTCTTAAATTTAATCTAAAAGGTTTCGTTTACCATCCCTCTCCCTAGAAAATATTTTTTAAACACCAAGACCCGACCCAAGTGCGTTGGGCCGATCCCACACTTTCTTCCGTCGGAAGAAAGAACTTCAAAATTCTAATTAACATCTTTTATTTTTCTTTAAGTAATAACACCCTTGATTGGTGGAAAGCCGCTCTTCCGTCCAATCACGAAGAGGGTGCTTTTTACAACCTCATAGGATCAAGTTAAATCAAGAACTGTGATGTTCTCTAAACTCTATACTTCATTCACTTTTATAAAGTATCCCGGTTGGCCAAGATTTAGGTTTATCAAGTTTTTTCACTTAAAACTGACGCAGTTTAGCACTCGTGAAAGTCAAAATAATTCTCAGAGACGTTGCCAATGAGACACAGGTTTCGTAGTACCTACAACTACATTTCCATCATAAAAGCTTGTCGCGAGGTTTGCGAAAAAGTTCCTATGAGTATTTAATTAAACTGAAATTTTAAAAATTAACCTACTCAATTAAATAGGTATCTACTAGTTCATCCAGACAAGTAAATCGCGCGACGAGCTGACGAGCATATAAATTGTGTATTATGTGGTTATAAGTCGATAGTAAAAGTTGTAAAGGAAAATTTTATTTTCTTCTTTTTAAAGCATTTCCATAAAATCTTTTTTCAAAAAAGATTTTTTTGCTTTTAATATATTCGAATGAACTATCACAAAGTAACGGACTATTCTGTCCATTATTTTTCAGTAAAATTTCAACACTCGATTCATGATTTTCGTACAAGAAAATAGCATAACTGAATCTTCCAACCATGTTTATGTGAAACATTTCCAGTATTAACAGAGAAAGAAGTTTCTTCAACATTCGCCAGGTCTTTGGAATTATTGAATTCACAAAATATTATCTCAAATTAATTTTTTTCCCAAAATAAATAAACATTTTGATGAAAACGTGATTACTAAGACCTCTATGTAGAAACGACAACGTTGCGTATGTATCTGACAGAAAAATTACTATAACCTAACATTTTCAAAATACACACGGTGAAATGTGTCAGAATTTTATGGCCAAAAGGAATACTTTATAAAAGTGAATGTAGTATAGAAACAATCAATGCATGAAGACATTTTCAATAAGCTGGAAGCGACCCTGTTTAAGAATCTACGTACTATACAACCTCTTTGGTACACTATTTCGTTGCTATTGTGTCTTTGATTTCATTATAGAGTGCAATATTTATAACACAATGATATTATGAAGCAAGTATGTTAACTCTATTCGATAACACATGTGTTTCCATTTGAGTTTAGTTTTTAGGTTGTGTTCACGCCTAGTGAACGGTTCAAATTAATTATTCTGAATTTTCAAAATTCTGATTCCTTTTAAATTAATTTCTCCATACTGGGGAATTCCCACATGGAGTTGTCATTATGTAGGTTCGAAAAGAACTCGCGTCAGCTGTGGATCATATGTTAGATATTTGTTTCATTTTCATATTTTCATCAGTTCACTGATTTACTTGATCTTTGTAGTGATTTCGAGTTAATCGAATTACATTCATTTAAAACTTTCATTTGTGCGAATTATTTCGAACAACAAAAAACCGTTACCAGTGGCGTGGTTATTTTATAATACCACCAGGATAAGTGTACACAATTTGACATTTTTAGCAACGGATTTTCACGTCAGCTTCATTCCATATTCGTTTGTCGAGCTCGATCAATCTGTACTTTGGAATAGGAGTCGTCGACGGGATCCGGTTGACTGTTTTGCTGATATAGGTAAGACTTTATTTCTTCTGTTATTTTCCTTTCATTTGTGTTGGGTTTCAATTAATTTCATATACATATACAGTCCACTTTTTATTTTCATTCAGAAGATTATATTTCGAAAAATTAAACTTAAATAATATTGAACCACACTTCAGTTGGTTAACTGAAACTCTACCCAACAGGTTGTGAATATTATTATTCGGTATAAGTCAACTGTAAAGCCTAGGGTTTTTGCTTTAAGGACGCACCACCTATTTGTCCTTCTTCAGAAATGGCGTGTCCATTAGTTGGAAGGCAATAACAGCCCCATTAATGATTTTCCGAAATGCTTCATAGTTCAAAATAAGGCCACATTAACCTAGATAACCACGGGAAATTTCCATAATATGGTACGGCGTGAATGTGTTATTGGTCGAACTTTATAATAAGTCGAGAGACTTTGTGAGGGATGAAACGCTGAAATAATGGCGTTAATTTGGTTACACGCTGATGCAACATCAAAGAGCTTGAATGGCGCCCATTAGGCGTTGCATATGAAGTGTTTTCCAACAATGCACCAGGAATGTGAATTGTTTTTGGTATCTGGGAATTTATTTCCTTCATTTATTGGTCGTTAAGGGTCTTCGTCCCTGTAAAAAAGGGAGTCAGAAAGGATTTATTTTTTTCTGATTGATGAAGGGATGTATGAGTGTATAAAGATAAAAATAATAAAAAAGAATATTTCATAAGTATTGAATGAATGAAAAGGATATTCCCAATCATTTTTGGTTATTTTGTAACATTTCCACCATCGAAAAAACAAATATTTTTGTGTTTTTTCATTTCAGTATATTGAAGTCATCATTTAGTTCATGAAACGTCTATCTCATTTTTCTATCAGAATTCACCGTTTTTTTTTGTAAATAATATTACAACGATGTGTTGTTTTCGCGAAATTTATTTACTTGAATTTTTCTATTCGAAATGATAAATATCCATTTTTATCAACGACGATTTATTAAGGTTTGCTTCATCCGTCAATTAGGTAAAACAAATTGTTTCTAACAATTGTGGATTCTAAAATGGAATTGAATTTCTTTTAAATGACACGCCCCGCAGGTATCTCCTCCCAGATGACTGGTGAAGGAAAGAGAGAGTATTATATAGCCAGTGTG
Organism: Adalia bipunctata; assembly: GCA_910592335.1. Taxonomy (NCBI): domain Eukaryota; kingdom Metazoa; phylum Arthropoda; class Insecta; order Coleoptera; family Coccinellidae; genus Adalia; species Adalia bipunctata. Next base: position 8,562,409 of record OU342948.1, on the reverse strand, counting down.
AGATCTAGTTCAGGGTAGGATTTTTTGTTATATTCCCTACGCCCCAACATTTGTTCTAGAGGAAGAGCCAGTGACCAATTTCCATATGTCATTTCATAACTCACCAAAATTTACCTGTTTAATATTCTATATCTGCTCGAAAATAAAAACCATTTCTGCCAGCCCATAATGGCCGGAGTAGACTACCATAAGCGCTCAAAGAGGCCAGAAAATTAGGTTCACCTATGTCATAGTATCACTCACAAAACTTTCAGGAATTGTTATTGATAATATATTGAATCCATAAACAATAATGACAGAACTTTTTCGTCCCTCCTAAGTGTTGGCAGAACTCTTTGAAAATTCATTGAGAACAGCTGTAGGTACTTATGTCATTTCAGTACGCTTGAAATTTACAGGAAATGAAGAAAATGTGTCTAGAAAGCGAATTATAATCATGACAGAAATTTTTTACATCACGAAACATCTGCCAGAACGAGAAATGTTGCCGAGCAAGTGCGAGCGAAATGAGCTTATTCATATTTGCAAGTCAGACCGAGAGCGCATATTGGGCATGTATTATTGTCAATTAGAAGAATAAATTAAAGGAATTAAAGGTGTTTTCCTAACATTACAACAATTTATTCAGTAATAAACTATTCAAAAAAATATGCTCTTCCTACCGCCTACGCATCCTCAAAATTTGTTTCCTCATCGTCGTCATCTTGGTTGACATTTTCAATGAATGCATTATTTCTCACTCGAAGAATATTTTTCAACAGTATTATAATAGTTAGTTCTCAAAAAATGAGTAGAAATATTTCCACCAACAGATTATTAATAAACATTGACTTTGTTAGATGAATTCTGAAATCTGAACTGAGCTCCAAGAATTTTTCAAATGGATTGAGGAGGTCTTGAGTATACCTATACCCGTGTGACTTACGAAACATTCAAAGAAGTGTAAGATCTCAGTAACATAAAGGGGTAAAAAATAAACCATCAGGGCATTTAAAACCACAAAAGTTGGGTAGACTAAGAGTAGTAAAAGAAAGTATAAGACTTTCACAGTGAGCTTTAGTATTACGAGTACATGCGAATACCCTTATCATCGGATCAGGTAAATGAAACTGAAAACAAATTCTATAATTTCATGAAAGAATTTTAGCTTCCGCCACATAATTTCATATCAACTTTTGATGAGTCTCGTAAATGCCCAATATGCGCTCTCGGACTAACTTGCAAATATGAATAAGCTCATTTCTCTCGCACTTGCGCGGCAACATTTCTCGTTCTGGCAAATGGTTCGTGATGTAAAAAATTTCTGTCATGATTATAATTCGCATTCTGGACACATTTTCTTCATTTCCTGTAAATTTCAAGCGTACTGAAATGACATAAGTACCTACAGCTGTTCTTAATGAATTTTCAAAGAGTTCTGCCAACACTTAGGAGGGACGAAAAAGTTCTGTCATTATTGTTTATGGATTCAATATATTATCAATAACAATTCCTGAAAGTTTTGTGAGTGATACTATGACATAGGTGAACCTAATTTTCTGGCCTCTTTGAGCGCTTATGGTAGTCTACTCCGGCCATTATGGGCTGGCAGAAATGGTTTTTATTTTCGAGCAGATATTGAATATAACACAAGTAAATTTTGGTGAGTTATGAAATGACATATGAAAATTGGTCACTGGCTCTTGGACCTTGGTCTATTCTGTTAAGCTGAATAGTCAAATAAATAGAAATTAATGCACTGCATTGCCATCTGACGGTATACGTTTATTATTTTGAAGACTAAAGACTCTTAAACATCGAACATGAGGCAAAAATTCAAGAGATTTTTCTTGGATTATTTCAGAGATTATTTTTGAAGCAAGTTAAATGCTTGTTAGTTCTTTGACAAATAATGTATGAACACAAGCAATGTTAAGTTATGCTTTCGGAACGCAACTACCCACGATGCGGCATACCCTAAGGGACCCTCCCCTCATCATCATCGATACCCCTCTCGAATAATTTTATATGCGAAAGATCACAGGCCCCGTGCCGAATTATTTATGCAATGAAGGAAGTCATCCCGAAATCCGAGATGTTCACAATCAAACCATCGCTGATTACTCAAACAAAACGGGAGCGAGATTGAGACCCTAAGGAGAGATGCTCGGGGGCCTTGGAGGTTCGCTGTTTTTAAATTAGCGTCTGAAATAATGCGAAAAACACACCGAGATTGTGAGAGAGGAAAATATGCCGGGATTGAACATGAAAGTGTTCGCTCTAGAGGAACCAGATGATGAAAGGCGTTTGAGTTCGAGCGGTTAGATCGAGAGGGGGCTCTGAGTAGCCTTGGGCTGGAGAAAACGATATCCGTTCTAATTGATCGTTTTTGGGGGGGTGTTGAGAAGAGCGAAAGCTGTGGACTTGCCGTTATGCAATTGCTGAGGGGGTCTGCTCGCCGAAAGAATCGAAAAACGGTTTGTTAGTGACGTTGTAGCACTTGGTCTACCACTTCTTCGTCTTCGACGAACATTTCTAGTAGCAAAGTAGAGTGAGAGTAAACGTGATATCCCACTATGGCTAACATCGAAGAAATCGGCCAATTTTGACGAGCAGTTTAGTATCTGAATGCTCCGATTAATATTCTTGTCCGTGCAACTAAGGTCCCGCTGTTTTTTTGAGAAAAATGCGAATTCATTGTGAAAAACTGGTTACAAAATAATCATTCTAAGCATTTCTGGGAGAGCTCTAATACTGTTACGGTAAAACTGCTTATAGTTTGAGGCTGTCCAGGAATCAAGCCATTTTTTGATGTCCCCATATAAGGGATACTGCTGATGAGCCTGACCATGTGCCATGTGCTTGGTTCATGAAGTTTTTGAGGTCAAAATCGACCAGCGCTTACTTCTGGAACCATGTATTGACAAGAATCTGGAACTTAGTTGCGAACTCAATACCATCGGATCATTCGAGACCAAGATTGCAGAACAGAAGCTTCTGCACATCTCCCAAAAAGTGTGTAGTTTATAGTGGAACGGGTTTATGGTCCACTGTGACCTTAAGGTCTATTGTGCCCCCTGACAGAGCTGTTATCATCGAGCCTCCTACAGGCTCGCCTTCCAGTTCCAAAGATTTGATGAAATCCAGTATCTGGGACGGCTTTCAAGAGGATAATTTCCCACTCCTTCAGGTTTCTTGCCCAAAGCACTCTTTCCTTTGGCTTGCAATGGCATAGCATTCCGTAACCTGGTGAATAGGAGTTTCTTCGTCCTCCCTACAGAATCTACACTCGTCAGTGTCCGATAAACCCAATCTCAATAGATGCTTCTTTAGGGGACAATGTCCTGTGAGAAAGCCAGTGAGTAGGTATAGTTGGTTCTTACTGAGATCCAGATATTTTTTGGATCTTTCAGTTTCAATGTTCCGGAGGAACTTTTTAGAGTGATCCATCCCTGGGAGATTCCGCCAGAGTTTTTTCCTTTCGGTTTTCTCCTTCGCCATAAACTCCTTCTTATAGGTGCATTTTCCTATACCACAGAAGGGTTCTGGGCCAGTGAGTGGCGTTGGTGCGCTCGTTCTGGCAAGGGTATTGTCCTCTTCGTTTCCTAAAACTCTCGAATGACCAGGAACCCAGATTAAAAAGACCTTATTCTTCTTGCCTACCTCATTGAGCTTGTTCCGGCACTCCCAAATCAGCTTTGAATCAATGACGTAAGAGCTCAGTGCTTCAACAGCAGCTTGACTATAATCGAATTCAAGCGAATGACCAGTAAAGACCGCGGTCATTGTCTTTTCTTGTCTAACCCGCTTATCACATATCTTTCATCGCACTCGATTTGACCAGTTGGTGATGTTGGTCAAGGACCAATTATGACCAGGTCAATCGCTTGAATTCGATTTATCTGTATGAATAGATATATCGCTCTTCTGATAGTTTCTTTCTAGATTTATATCAAGACATCTTTCAATTGCAAGTATTTTCGTTTGAAGGACGCTTGTACAGGAGCCTAACGATAGTGCACACTTGCTACTTGTCCTGTAAATCCCAGCGCCAGCTCCTGCAGCGGTTTTAGAACCATCTGTATACCATTTTATTGTATTTTCCTTGAGATTATAGTCGGTGTTTTCCCGTTTCCAATCCTCTCTTTTGCTTAGCATTGTACTGATGTTTTTCTCAGTGCTTCCTTTCTTGATCATTACATCACTAGGAAGGTTTGCAGATGAGATATAGCCATTCAGAGAGGAACAAACTCTCTGATTCTCTCATTGCCTGTTCCTTCTTTTGATATTCTGAGGATGGCCTCATGGGCTACCCTATCAATCACAAGGTGTAGAGATGTGAGGTCTGTGATGATCTCAAGCGTTCTAGTTGGGCACGTCCTCATAGCTCCCATGATGCACACACAGGCAAGCCTTTGTACTTTGTCAAGCATTTTTCTCGTACTGCCCCGTATGGGATTACAGGTCTTACAATCATGACATACATCCATCAGAGTATTTTTGGGTTACAACCCCAATTTCTGCCATATTGACGCCTGCACGCCATCAGAGCCCTTGTAGTTCTGTCAGTAGCATTGTCAACATGCTTATTCCACAGAAGATTGCTATCCAGGGTTATTCCTAGGTATTGGACTTCAGATCACCTCTCCAAGATATTTCCCCCAACTCCAAGTGTATGGTCGCAATTAGAGAAGTAGCAGACAATTGGTACCAAGGATTTGAGCAATTTGGAGATGTTTTTGTATAGAAGCAAAAAGTTAGACTATGTGAGGAGTAGATGAAGATTGTAGCTGGGCCATCAATTCTTCAATCCATTCGCCAGGGGTTTTGCTCAGGGAGCCAATTGAGTTCAGTGGCTTCTCATATTCGCCATTTTCCTTTCCTGAGTGCATTCCTGCTGTACGTTCCTGTCCTCATACCGTATTCCCAGGGACGCCGCGAGTCAGACGAGACCGATACATATCTCCTTCCTCACTCATAAAAATGCTAAACGAAATACGTCTGGTCCCTACAAACGACCTCATTACAGATTGCCGGAGATATTTCAGCATCCGCGCCGTGCGACGCTCTCCTAATAAAGATATGGGGAAGAATAAATTGCGTCCGAGCCTTTATTGCCCGCGGGACGTTACCTCGGATCTTTAAATTTCCGACAGATCTCGATCAGATGGCCTACCGTCTGTTTCAGATTGGATGCTGGGGCCTGGATGGAGATACTTTTCGATTATTGGGTTCTCTTATACCCCGGGTTTATGAGATTGGAGCGCGGATCGAATCGAATGGATCGGTAAGAGGTGTATTGGTTTAAAAGCTCATCGGTGATTTACTTTTTTGCTCGCGAATATCCTGGTGAATTTGAAGGATGATTCAGACCTCTTCCGCTTGAATGTGGGAATTGCTTTTACAAGTCGAGATTTTTTAATTGTTGCCAACGAAAAAGGTCGTCTGGAAATCTTCAAGTCCTCCTTTGCCAGGTGAGAGCCTCGAAAAGGGAAACCTATATCACCTAGTTTGAGCTCCAAACAGAACCTGGTTGCTTGTTTATTCTTGTTTTTACCTCTTGAAGAAGAGACATCACCGGGAAGCGCCTTCCATGAATTTTCAATCGTATTTCTTTTTTATGGGTGGAATCTAAGAGCTGCAATAAATGCTTGGGTGCTGAGCTGTGAAGATGAGAGCAGTTTTCAAGTCCTGAGCTTGCAGAAAAATCTTATAAGGCAAGAAATAGATATACCAGCTTATTAGCAAGGGACTTTCTTATGTTAGCCATATGATCCTCCATCAAACCAAAGAATTGACCGCCAAGAAGATGCATGATCGTCCCCGGCCCCTGGCCCTCCATCATCAAGTTCCTTTGGACCCATTCTTCATGAGATCATCGTTCAAGCAATCGATTTCTCAGGATCTTTAGAGGTGAGATTTCAAGATGCTCAAAGGTGTGTCACTGGCGAGTGAAAAAATCAGCGTGCTGTCATCCGTGGAGCTCACGATGAGGTTCTCTGTCGAAGTGATAATAATATAGATGAGGAAGTGATTGGGAGACAAAACTGAGCCTTGGGGCACTCCAGCATCCACATTGAAACTAACTGCACTGAAACCATCCATGGTTAAGAAAAATGGAGTAAAATAACGAAATTTTATTTCCAGAGAATTCAAGCATTTTACGACTATCAATACAATGTATGGCCTCCACGGGCATCAATAACAGCTTGACATCTTCTTCGCATACTACACACGAGGTTGTTGAACATTTCTTGAGGAATTTGGTTCCATAAACAGGGCAGGAGCTCTCTCAGATTATTTAAGGATTCTGGGGTAGGTTGATGAATATCTAATCTTCTTTGGAGCATATCCCATGCATGTTCTATGCAATTCAAATCTGGTGAGTGCGGAGGTATTGGTAAATGTGGAATACCAAGCTCCTCGCGCGCATTCTCAACTATCTCTGCACGGTGCGGTCTAGCGTTATCGTCTAGAAATTGAAAAGTTTCACCAAAAGCAGCGTGAAAATTTGGCTCAACATTGTCAATGACATGCTCCCTATAATGTAAGGCGGTCATATTCCCAGGACAAATGAGTACATCTGTGCGCGCGTTGAAACATATCCCGGCCCATACCATAACCAAGGGCGGATTTACGGGGGGGGGGGGGACTGGGGGTAACTACCCCCCATGAGCATCCAAAACCTGAGAAAGAGATGGTTTGTGTACCTGATTTAATGGTTTTCAATCGTTATTACCCCCCCCACGATCGTTATTACCCCTCCCTTGAAAAAGAACTATATCCGCCCTTGACCATAACACTACCTCCTCGGAATGGATGGACTTCTTGGACATAGCGACGATTACGGGGTATGTGTGGGATTGTCCATACCCTTATTCTTCGAGAATCTGAAAATCGTCCATATCTGGATTTAACAGTGAAAAGGACACTACGCCATTGATCGTTCCAATTGATATGTTGCCTTGCCCATTCCAGTCTTTGACGCTTATGGTCACGTGTTAATGGAACTCCTCTGAATGGACGTCTAGAACCTAGATTCACCTCTCTCAAACGTCGCGTCGTCTGATGGTTTCGATGGAAACTTGGACCCCATCTGCATTTTGAAGAGTATTCCGTAGCATTCTACACGTAGATGTAGGATTTATTCTCGCCGAAACGGTGATAAACGACCCTGAGCAGGTGTTGTTTTTCGTCGCCCAACAAGACTTGGTCTTTTCATCACGGAACCTGTCTCCCTGAACCTATTCCAAAGTCGAGATATCACACTTTGGCTGACTTGGAGCCTTTCCGCTACAACAACCTGAGTTAGGCCACCCTGTAGCATTCTGATAGCCCTATTAGCCTCAGCGTTTGTTAATTTACGTCTTGGCATTATCAGAAAACTCGTTTCAAATCGAAGCCGTTGATAAACTGACTTCATTTCAAAATAAGAACATTCATGAAGCATATGCAAGGAACCAAATTTCAGAAAAAAGGCTACCAGATTGACGAAATGTCTCATACTGAATTTTATTGGATCGATTCAAGTTGTTATTGGGTTTTAATTGATTTTACAGCGATTTTCTCGAAGATTACATTTTTTGAAATAACGATTATATACAATATCCCTAACTCTTGTGGAGCAGTATAAAAGTGGCAGATTGTTATCTACCTTCATCATCATCATCTTCCATTTAAACTTCGATTCCACTTCTGGATATATGAACCTTCCTTAAACTATGGTGATTTTCTCGCCGTCCGCGATTGAACATCAGAGGACGCTCAACAGAATCGACTAAAACCGGCTTGCTAACATCAGAACGTCTTCAACACCAACGTCATTGGCAGCCTCCGTTCGGAATGGCCAATTTGATGAGTCCTGTTAGCGGAGCTGGGACGAAACGCTTTTAAACTAGACAGGTCAATATCATCAAATAGAATTGGAGAGGGGATGTGAACGACTATCCATGGACCAAAACTGGAGTGGTTCATTTTCGATCTTAAAAAAGTCATGTATGAACAATGCTTATCCTTCCCATATCCTTCCTCATAGAATATTCAGGCGGGACCCGAAAGAATCACGTTAGTAAAACGCGTCGAAAAATTCTATTACGCCCGGATCACGGCACGAGAATTCCGAGGCGCCGCCGTCTGAATATAAAAAGTGGAAAGAACCGCAGCCGAACGGAACCTACAAAAATGGATGTAATAAAAACTACATCGAAAGGCTTGTCCCCGGCGGACTACATGCGATTTTCACCTAAAACACCCCACTATCCGGATATTACGGGAGACATAAGGCCCGCCTGCTCTACATTTATGCAATATATTCCGGTTTTTATCCCTCATATCGTATTCCCTGGAACCTTATGCGACCGACAAGGCCGCCTCGATCATATCTCTTCCTCTTCCTGCCTTATAAAAATGCTAAACGGAATACCGCCCTTCCTTACAAACACCCTCATTACAGATTGCCGAGATATTTTAGCACTAGTTTCGTCGTAATTTTTATGCTAATTCGGGACTTTTTTGTGGCTTCTTCTTCGTGTTGAAGATTGGACAATATCCACGGGAAAAGTGGCACTGTGTTATCTCTCATCATCATCAGCAGCTCCCGGTCTGGTTTTGGGTCAACTTCTGGATATAAGCCTCAATTGAACTATTCACTGTGCTCTTTCCTGAACTGTTCTCATTCAGTGTCTCTAAAATTGCTACCTCTTTCATCTGCTCATCTTGAATTTCGATGCAGAGCATCTTCTAAGGTCTCCCTTGAGACAAATATACTGCTCCACAAGAGTTAGGGATATCGTATTCAATCGTATTTAAAAGTATGTAATCTTCGAGAAAATCGCTGTGAAATCATTTAAAACTCAATAACAACTTGAATCGATTCAATAAAAATCAGTATGAGACATTTCGTCAATAGGGTCGCCTTTTTTCTGAAGTTTGGTTCTTTGCATATGTTTCATGAATGTTTTTATTTTGAAATGAAGTCAGTTTATCAACGGCTTCGATTTGAAACGAGTTTTCTGAAAATGCCAAGACGTAAACTAACAAACGCTGAGGCTAATAGGGCTATCGGAATGCTACAGGGTGGCCTAACTCAGGTTGTTGTAGCGAAAAGGCTCCTAGTCAGCCAAAGTGCGACTTTGGAATATGTTCAGGGAGACAGGTTCCGTGTTGGAAGACCAAGGCTTGGTGGGCGACGAAAAACCTGCTCAGGATCGTTTCATCACCGTTTCGGCGAGAAGAAATCCTACATCTACGTGTAGAATGCTACGTAATACTCTTCAATATTCCGATGGGGTCAAAGTTTCCATCGAAACCATCAGACGATGTTTGAGAGAGGTGAATCTAGGTTCTAGACGTCCATTATGAGAAAGTTCCCCTAACACGTGACCATAAGCGTTGAAGACTGGAATGGGCAAGGCAATATATCAATTGAAACGATCAATGGCGTAGTGTCCTTTACACTGATGAATCCAGATATGGACGATTCTCAGATTCTCGAAGAATAAGTGTATGGACAATCCTACGCATACCCCGTAATCGTCGCTATGTCCAAAAAGTCCATCCATTCCGAGGAGGTAGTGTTATGTTATGGGCCAGGATATGTTTCAACGGGCGCACAGATCTACACATTTGTCCTGGGAATATGACCGCCTTATACTATAGGGAGCATGTCATTGACAATGTTGTGCCAAATTTTCACGCTGCTATTGGTGAAACTTTTCTAGACGATAACGCTAGACCGCACCGTGCAGCCATAGTTGAGAATGCGCGCGAGGAGCTTGGTATTCCACTTTTACCAATACCTCCGCACTCATCAGATTTGAATTGCATAGAACATGCATGGGATATGCTCCAAAGAAGATAAGATAATCATCAACCTAACCCAGAATCCTTAAATGATCTGACTCTGAGATAGCTTCTGCCCCGTTTATGGAACCAAATTCCTCGAGAAATCTTCAACAACCTCGTGTGTAGTATGCAAAGATGATGTCAAGCTGTTATTGATGCCCGTGGAGGCCATACATTGTATTGATAGTCTCAAAATGATTGAATTCTCTGGGAATAAAATTTCGTTATTACTCGATTTTTCTCAACCACCCTGTATACGCTGCAGACCTACAGGCTAGAATTAATTTGCAACTTGAATCCTATCAAATCGATTTTCATAACAAAAATCTTATTTTAACTATATTTTTTGCAATTTAAGTCAATATCCCCAACTCATGTGGAGCAGTTTAATTTGTATAAATCTTCAAAATAAGGTGAGAGCGCCCCCATAGTTAGAATCCACTTTTTTAATGACAAACTATCCTAATTTCTATATTCATTGGTGTAACATCTTCCTCAAAATTCATATTTTTATTTTAAATCATATTCGATGCCACAACAAAGTGGATACTTCGAATGGGCTACGTCACACACAAAAAACACTGTTAGTAGAAACAATGGCATAACCATTGAATCAATGATATACTGTATTCCCTATTCCTGAATGATTACTATATTTTATTCAATGCTTATCTTGTTCTTCCTATGCCAATGCTGCCTATTTTTGATTCAATTATAGGTCTCATTGATTTATCTAAGCAGTGAAAGTATTCAATGAAATGCTATAATTGAGACAAGAAAAGCGTTAGTTAGTTTCAATGAAAGAATACAATTAAAACAAACCCAACTTTTTTCTATCAATTAACTATAATATTTCAGGAAAATAAATATATTATTGAATAAGTATACATTTGGATTGTTTTAAATGTAGGATATATTAAAACTGAAACAAGATGTAATTTCTTGAAAGGTAGTTTACTATAAAAAGAATGAATGCTTGATTTCGATTTAAATAAACTTCATATTGGGAAAAGAAACTACATCAATTGAATCAATATGATGCAGTCGTTAGAAATATTTTACTATATTTGAATTGAAAGTTTATCATTGTTAATTTAACCCTTTAATTTATTGATTGAATGATAAGATGTATCAAATAAAACTATTTTGAATGTTTCACATTTGTTTATTATTTTATCAACAAAATCATAAATGTTATCTCAAGAACACAATAACAATAAGTAAACAGTAACATATTCATAACAAAACAATAACTTATTTCCTCTAATTTGAACATAGTTATCGTACTGTGATAATAAGCGACAATATTAAATAGGGATCTTAAGGGATATTTTTCTTTTCGATTTTCTAAACCTCAAAAAACTGCATAAGCAAAACCTTGTTTGAAAATAGAATGAATGTTAGAGACTTGATAAAATTTTTACTAACATCAAACTCTGTAAGAAGTGGATAACTGTGGGACATGAACTAATTATGATCAATACCCAGTAAAAATAACAAGTTACAATTTTACAAGTAAAAGTACTTGTAATGCACATTGAAAACAAGTGAATTTCACCAAATACCTACTGCTCCCACTTTTAGTTGGATTACAATTTTACGAATTAATTTAATCGGTATTCTTACCTTAGTTCATAGTTAGTTATTTTTATGGAGCGGATATTGGACAAAAAACTTACAACTCGTAGAATATTTGCCTGTTAACTTATAACTTGTTTTATGAAACAGGCCCAGGTATATCAAAAGCAACCACTAAGATTTGGTTCAATTTAATCTTGAAATTGGATGTCCCTCCTTCGAAAGCGATGGTGCACCAAATGTGAACTTAAGGGATTGAAATAACTAACATCCTAGCAACTATCGGTAAAATAAGTACCATTATTAGATTGTCTTTCGTTTATGGCACACATTCACAATAAAACGGAAGGCTTTGAGACATTTTTATATGAATATGAAGTTACTTACCCTGAAAATGTGGAACTAGACAACTAGAGATTCCATTCCCCACTTATTCAATAGCTCTTCCATTTTCAAACTTTTTCTTCGCAGTAACACACACACGCAACTAAATACTAAATCAAAATTCTGTCGCGTCTTGTCTTGATGCAGTCGTCTTCGTAGCTTTATTTACTATTTTTGAATCAATCATAGGCTTCATTGGAATAAATCTAGTTATTGTTCCGTTACTATTTTTAGCTATTGAATTAAATTAATCAATTCATTCAAATATAGGTTGTATTCAAAGCAAATATAGTTCTTTTTTATTTCAATATTATTCTGATCGATTCATTCAAATAGAAGTCTTATTTAACGAATATGCAGTTCTTCCTTATTTCAATATTATTCTGACTATAATTGAATGACAGCCGTATTATTCAATGAATTATCTGAATTTAATTACTCCAAAAATAAATTATTGATATAAGAAGAAGTTTTATTGGGCCAACTGAAACGATGTCAATAAAATATCTACTATTGCCGTTAGCACAGTCTTTTTTGTGTGCAGTAACGAAAAAGATCTGAACCTCAGTGGTTAACTTACGGACAAAATGATGATTCTGTAGTAAGTACGCTGGGTGATCTATTCAAACTGGCTTAACTGAATTCCACTCATCAATATGCCTTCATGTGGTGAGTAATTCTTATCGTGGCTCCATCCGGTGTGGAATTATGAAAATGTGGTTGTTACACTGGATGTACAGCGTTGCAATGAACTGCAATCTAATCCCCAATACCCGCACGTAAAATTATGGAATCGAAGCAATCCCTGTTCATCCCCCAAACAAACACAATAACCTTGAGGGTAGCACACGGTTAAGTACATAATTATTCATCGCATCGTCCTGTATAGGTCCTCGCTGTTTATCCAACACTTCGACAAATAGACTTCGGAGATAAAGTTGTTTGTGTTTAGTCAAGTCGGTTCCTCTCGCCGAGGTCACTTTAATTGATGTTTGCTCGTCCAGTCGGCCAACAAACAGACCGAAGACGATGGCATTTGTGGCCGGAGGAATTGAAACAGAAGCGATGTGACCTTTCTTCGGGCGTTCTACGAGGATGTATTGATATCTAGTTAGCCTAGACCAGTTTCATGTTTGAACAAAATATTGCGATACCATATCAACGAATAATAACTTATTAGAAGTGTCAGTGTAGAGTTCGACGTCAAAATAGTAAACCAGAGTTACGCAATAAATTTAAAAAAAAATGTCCACGAAATTGTAAAAATCAAAAAATTGGAGTATCGATCCATCATCAAGTTCCTGTATTCAAAAGGGTCAAGAGGTGAGCAGATTTACGAAGATATGCTTTATACCCTCGGTGATCAATGTCCTTCGTATGCGACCGTGAAAAATTGGACTGCTAGCTTCAAAAGAGGTAAATTTTCCATTGAAGAATATGACCGATCGGGAAGGCCAGTTTTTGTGTCCGTCCCCGAAAATATCGATGCAGTTCATGACATCATTTTATCAGACCGTCGAATTGGGCTAAAACGGATATCTGAAGCACTGTAGATTTCACACGAACGCCTTCATCATATAGTTCACGTCAATTTGGACATGAGAAAAATTTCTGCAAAATGGATCTCCAAATGTTTGAATGTTGACCAAAAGCGTACAAGGGTCAGAAGCATCGCGTCCGATCTGTGCTCGATTTGAAAACGATGTAGACTTCTTAAACCGAATTGTTACTATGGATGAGACTTGGGTACATTTCTATGATCCAGAAACATAGCAACAATCGATGGAATGGCGACACTCTGGTTCCCCAAGACAAAGAAGTTTCGTGTCCAAAAATCTGCTGGAAAAGTTCTTGCTTCAGTTTTTTGGGATTGCCATGGAGTAATCATGATTGATTTTTTGGATAACGGTAGAACAATAACTGGAGATTACTATTCGACATTACTGACCACTCAACGGGAAAAAATTTGAGAGAAAAGACGCGGAAAGCTATCCAAAGGTGGTTTGTTTTTACAGGACAACACCCCAGTACACAAATCTCATGTTGTCATGCAAAAACTTCGTGATTTAGGGTTAGAATTACTAGAACACCCCCCTTATTCACCAGATTTGGCTCCGTCCGACTATCATCTCTTTCCTCAACTCAAAAAAGTTTAAAAGGTCGTAAATTTTCTTCCAACGAGGAGGTAATAAAAGCTGTGGAGGACTGGTTTGCAGAGCAAGAAGAAACATTTTTTTTGAAAGGTCTAGAGACGTTGCAGGTTCGCTGTAATGAATGTATCCCATTAAGAAGAGAATATGTTGAGTAATAAAATATTTTGACATTGAAATTTCGTTTGGTTCTATAGTAGGCTAAGAATTTTTCAATATATCCTCGTTATGACGGATTGCAAGAGATCTGTTTAATTCGATTTTGGCAACATTGAGAGTGCATGTTCTCAACAGCGTGACCACAGCCGTTTCAAGACAGCTGTAACGTAGCTTCAGATGAAAGATCCATGCCTACGTATAACAAGTTTAAATGCTCGTAATTTCAGTTTATGTTTATGCTGAAGTCAGTTTTGAATCGTTCGTATATTTACACTGAGGTATTTTTGAGTATTTTCAAAGATTTTCGACACCCTGTATCTTCCAAACACATATTTTAGAACTAGTAGAAGAAGAAAGAGGAATCCATAGCTGAAAGATTAGACAAATAGAAGACTCTTGTAATAATTGCGAACTGATTTCAACATAATTTTTGGTAGGACCTGCTCCTTCACCATATTGCAACATCGGTTGATGATTTTGTTGTGGTGTAGAATGTGTATTGAGGCTGGAGGTAGCCACTTTGAAAACGTACTGTAAATTTTATAAATAAATTCTTTTTTTTTACATTATGATGTGTGATTTATTGCCATACCTTTTTCTTTTTGTGATCTAGAACTTTTCTTGACCAACATCTAAAGCTAATTTTCATTAATTTTCAGCATTTTCTAACATAACTTGATCAGAAAAATCTCAAAATGGCAAAAAATAATTTTGTAGTGAATGTCTAGTTCTTTGATTTTTCCACCTCGATGACTTTGAAGACTAATTCTAGCAAAAGTACAGTGTTAAGTACCATTTTTTATCAATGATTCTAAAAGCTGGCTGTTCAGCGCAGTTTTTAGGCATACTAAGAAACCGTGAATTAGCCTTTTCACATTTTTGATTTTGATTCGAAAATTCAGATCCTGATCCAATTCACGTAACTTTTTCACTTGAGACCAACATTTCCATAATTTTTATCAAAGTTACGAATCTGGTAATTTTATGTATAAAGTAGGGGAAATACGTACAAAACGACATATATGGACAAAATGACATAGGCATCATAACTTGAGTTCGGAGGTATCAAATGCGGAACTGCCTACCATATCACACGACCCGAGTGGCTTCTGTTAACCTCTGAAAATTAGCAAGAGCTACTCTGGTTCATACGCTCGTTATGAGTGATAACAGAAATCAATAGGTCACGAGTTTTTTTTCATTGCGCCAAATTTTAAGAAGAAAAGGCCAGTTTTCACCATTTTTTCATTCAAATTGCATTCAATTCAAACTTTACTTATTTGTCAATGTATTCACGGAGCTTTTTGTATGTTCAATATACTTTTTGTATTAATTCGATACATTTCTAGTTTTATAACGCTATATGGACAAAATGACATATACAGTGAACGGACAAAATGACATAGGTATTTCAGCTGAATCAACCGTATCTAGACAACACCAAGACAATCCATCTCAGGCTTCATCAGCAAACAAAGAATCAGGACTTGTCTTAACATATTCATAACAAAATCTTCATCTGCGGCTAATGAAGGCAATGCATCTTAACCTACTCTTGCTGATCCTATGAGGAGGTTTCTCCAATCCCTAAAGGACGATTTATAAGTGAGCAAGGCAAACGTGAGCCGAGGACTCGATAAACATACTTAGTTTCAACTTCTACACCTAATAAGATTGCAATCAAATCAAAAAAAGCCCATACCTCCGCCAAAAACAAGGAGACAAGTCCCTAGGGCATTATTTAAAGAAGACAATGAAGAAGAAAATGTTCCTAGCAACTTTCGAGATCATGAAGATGACTGTCCAGTGTCCATCTTATTGTTATGACACCCTTTTTACCGATTAACATCTTCTCCAGGATTAGCCCTGAAGAAGACTGGTTACGATGCATGCATTGCTTGCATTGGGCTCACGCATCTTGTGCTGATGTTCCTAGATAAACCAAGCGTTTCATTGGTGAACTTTGTCAGTAGTTTTGTAACTTTAAGTAGAAAACTACAGTTGCCTATTGCCGGTATGTCATTTTGTCCATAGCATTCGGACAAAATGAATTTCGTTTATCCCAATTCATCTAAGAATATTTTATCTTTTGGTACTTTTATTTCATGAAGGTTGATAAGATTTTATGACGAAAGGACCAAAGATCATAGGTGTAGAATATGACATCACTGTGATGCACTACTCACAAGTTATGCCTCTGAAATAAAACCCTATGTCATGTTGTACGTACTTCCCCTACAATTCATGGAGATTAAGTTACAAAAGAATTTCACAGAGAAGTCTTGTACTTTTTTCATATCTTTTTTAAGATGGTCAAGTCGAAAATTCTCGAAGTTCATAAAAAAATTCATAACTCGAAAAGCGTGAAAAATCGCTCAACATACATGGGGGTGAATCGAATAGCCCATGACACGAGGGACCTGTTTTTTTATTTTTGACGTCAATCTCTTGGCCACCCTGAATAGAAATGTTTTTAAATATTTTCGACACCCTGTATCTTTCAAATGAAGCCTTATTCTCAAAAATGGAAAAGGAAAAAGAGAATCCGAAGTTGAAATAGTGTAGAAGTGGAAGACTCTTGAAATAATTGCGAACTGATTTTAGCATTATTTCTGGTAGGACCTGCTCCTTCATTCCCATATTGCCACATCGGTTAATGATTTTTGTTGGCTGTAACCTTGATACCAGTGAGAATATTGAATGAGTGTTGATCAAGTAATATGAATTATGATGACAAATATGAACAATCCACAAAAATTCAGTTCATTTGAAATAACAGTTCCGAAAATATGAACAGAAAAGTGATTTTTCGAATATGTTTCAGTCGGAGCCGAATTTTTCGAAATTGTGAGAAAAAACGTGTTTCGTTTGATGAGAGGAATCCACAGTTGAGGAAGGCACAAGTCAAAAATTGATCCTGCTCATTTAATTTCGAAATGAGTGCAAAATGATTTCAGTATAATTTTTTTCGGTAGGACTTGCTCCTCCGCCATATTGCACCAACGAATGCGAAATATCCAAACATATTTCGAATCTAAGATAATGTTAAGCGAATCTGAACGCCAAAACTTATCGAAAACGAATTCGATATGTAAAAAACGAAGTTCTCCCCCCAGACGAACGAAAATTCCCGTCCCTCGTACAGGATTACCATCGTAATTGAATAAAGTGTATCTTTCTGATGACTTCAACCGGGCCGGCCATTTTTCAACCGTTTTAATTAACTCCGGACCGGACTCGTTCATTCGTCCTGCCCGCGATGCCGATTCCAGCCGTAAATTTCCCGGATTTCCCGCTCTCCCATTCGGAAATGTTCGCTCAGCTCCCGACGCGGAATTATGAATTGTTATTTTTGATAATTGGGATCGGTGTTCGTGTAATCTCACTGTTCACTCGGAACACGAAAAAATAAGTGAGAAACGGGGATGGAATCCCAGAATTGAATTTTCTGTTGAAACGATGCGATTTTGATTGGAAAGGGTTCCGTGTTGGAAAACCAGACCTTGGACACAATCTTTTCTGCTGTTTCATACCAAAACGATACTCACATTAAATCAGCAAATCATTCAACATGGCTCTTATATAAAGAGATAAAGCTTATCAGATGTGAGAACGTGACTGAACCACTGAGGTCCAGATCTTCTTCGTTACCGACTATTTGCTGAATCAACTCTGTGGTATCAAGTATGAATAAAAATTTAAATACTAATTCTGCCAGTAAAATGCATCTATATAATCCATTCACTTTTATTCAATCACATAGGAGGTCATGGTTTCGTTTCCAGGAGTTGGTGCACCTGATGAAAAGTCTGTGCGCGTACAGAAAATATCGTTAATGACAAAACGTCGTTGCCAGTTTCTTAGTTTACATCAAAGTAAAGGTATCAAAGATATTCCTCATTGTGTTAGTTCGAATCGATCGGCGATGTTTGGGCGAATAATCGATAGGATACGCCTATTTTTCCGTTCTTCGTCGTCCAGAAGAAGTTTCCCGTCGATATGAGAAATTTCGTGCAAGTGTCATTTTTTCCTTTCACGACTTTTGGCGTGAGTACGAACGGCAAATTTGAATTGGACCAAAAATCGATTTATAAGCATAAATAAAGCGAAAGTAAGTACTAATCGACCTTTTTACACGAAGTTTTTTTTAGGTATCTGGCCGTTTAGAAAGATTTCAAACGAAATTCCGGTTGCCCAGAAGTCTGGTTTAGTTTCGGTATCGTTTTTGGTGCTCAAAATTTATTTGGAATGTGTAAATGGACAAAAAAAGTCTTCCTTATACGATCTTCTAACGAAAGCGACCCGAAAATATGGTTCAGGTAGGATTTTCGAGGAATTATGAGAAAAGAACTTGCAGAATGAAATTGCACGATTTTCGTAAGTAAACGAGTTCTGGATGGCCATCATCGGTCTCTAAATGATTATTTTTGATCGTTTTCAGGTTTCAGAAAAAAACCCGTCGAAAAAGCTAAAAAACGAAGAAATATGACTATATTGCATTCAACGGTAGGTGAATTCAGATTCCGACGAATTGAAATGTGTCACTGGAGCTTTCATTCCTATCAATCCTTCGCCGAAAGTAAAAATAGGCTATATTGAACCAGAATACATCAGTTCTTTTTATATTCCAGGAGTTTGTGTCTAATTTTAGAACAGGTGAATGATAAATGTGAAGCATATATGTTTGACATATTCCATTTTATTTGTACAAACCTACTGTGGTAGTTATGTATGAATATTTTTTTAACTAATAAATTACTATACAGTCAGAATATTTAACTCCTTGTTCATGAGATCAAATAAATGAAATGTATATCTATAAAGCTTTCAGGAATTGACATTCTTGCTTATTAATTTATAACCAAAACTCAGTTACTTTTGCATTGAAATTATTAGTTTCTCTGTAACAAATTCGTTAATGTAGTTATTATGTTTATTTTCTCTGTGATGAATGAATAAAACTGTTTTTCATTTTGAATAAAGAAATAGAAATGTTATGCACCCTCACAATCATATCACATACAATATCATGATGAAAACAAAGCACATCGATAAATCTTTACAATCATAAATCCTAAAACTCCTTTATATGTGGAATATTGTTCACAATTTTCTGTTGTGTTCTCCAAAATGAAATATACATTCTGATAAATACGCTAAGAATGTAGGAAGGGCAACATAGTGTTGACTTGGAACATGAAAACATTTTAAAAAACGTCATAACTTCGATACAGAGTGGAATGTGTTAAATTTCCAAGGCCAGAGTTGTGATTTCATAATTGTGAATGAAGTATATGCATTTTGAGAAATGAAAGAAGAAAAAGAAATATTGAGAAAATGAAGAATTGTAATGGTGAAATGGAAAAAAATTACAAAACAAAACAAAAATTACAATCGAAAAAAGTTTAGCTTGTAACTAAACTTGCAGTTCTGCATATGAGTCCCTGGCTTGTTCCGAAAAGGATGTGATGAGGAATATACACACATCGTCAACAGTCTTGCCCCCCCTATCCCCTATCAACCTATTCGTCCTTCGATGTAGCCGCTAGAGAAATACAACTTTGGACAAATCGGTCGATTTCAAACTCGCCTTCGATTGACGTAAACACCCCATTTACACCGCTCATTAATTCGTGGTTTATCAAGGTCTTCAACTACCCTTCAGACAGTTCAACCTCCATTAATAATAGGTTAGCTCACACCTCGATGTCCACTCCAACCGACGTGTCACCCCTTTCTACCCCGATTGTTTCCATATTTTATGTCTGGAAAGTGTTGTTGGGTGCCGACCTTCCTGTGATAAATTATGAAGTGTTGGGAGTACAGCACAATGGTATTGTTCGGAAGAGGAAACGTAACAGCATCGGGATGAATAGTGAAAAGAATTAATTGTCTGTTATGAGTTTCTGTCATATGTGCATTGTATGAATGGAAGATGGCGAATGGGGGAATTTATATTCGTGTTCGCACAGCAAGATATAGGTACTCTAGGACAGAACTTCGACTCGACAAGTTGAAGGTGTGATATTTTGTATATTTTTAACTGAAGTGTTTTGCGAAAGGTTTCAGCTGTTGTTTTGAGGAGCACGTGTTGTTGATTCATGGAGAACGCTCCCAAAGTTAAGAGTGTAAAATTGATGAGACGCGAGAGTTTATATTTGGCGACAGCGGTGGAATTCAGGGAAATAATTATGAGAACTCGAAAGGTGAGTTTCAATATTGATTCCACAGTAGTGGAAATACTGATGAAAGAACCAGAAGAGACGCAAATGGAGGAGAGAATGTTAACCGGTTGAAGAATGCAAGAAGGAAAACAGTTCACAGAAACAAATGGGGAATAATTACGAAGAAGCCTTGACCTTAACATAATGTATAAAAAGCTACCTCTCCATATGAGGAAGATCTAGGAAAAATGAAGGTTGGAGCTACGAAAAAAATGCGTTCAAGGCTAAGATACGTATCTATACTCCATTCACAATTATAAAATCACAACTCTGGCCTTGGAAATTTGACACATTCCACTCTGTATCAAAGTTATCACGTTTTTCAAAATATTTTTATGTTTCAAGTCAACACTATGTTGCCCTTTCTACATTCTTAGCGTATTTCTCAGAATGTATATTTCGTTTTGGAGAGCACAACAGAAAATTGTGAACAATATTCTACATGTAAAGGAGTTTTTAGATTTATGATTGTGAAGATTGATCGATGTGCTTTGTTTTCATTGTATGTGATATGATTGTGAGGGTGCATAACATTTCTATTTCTAGTATTTCTTTATTTCAAATAAATAACAGTTTTATTCAATCATCACAAAGAAAATAAACATAATAACTTAATTAACGAAGTTTTTTTATAGAGAATCTAACAATTTCAATGCGATAGTAACTGTGTTCTGGTTTTAAATTAATAAGCAAGAATGTCAATTCCTTAAAGCTTTATAGATATACATTTCATTTATTCGATCTTATGAACAAGGAGTAAAAGATTCTGACTGTATAGTAATTTATTAGTATAAAAAATTTATACATTACTACCACAGTAGGTTTGTACAAATAAAAAGGAATAGGACAAACATATGCTTCACATTTATCATTCACCTGTTCTAAAATAAGACACAAACTCCTGGAATATGGAAAAAACCGATGTGTTCTGGTTCAATATAGCCTATTTCTACTTTCGGCAAAGGATTGATAGGAACGAAAGCTCCAGTGACACATTTCAATTCATCGGAATCTGAATTCACCTACCGTTGAATGCAATATAGTCATATTTCTTCTTTTTTTCAGCTTTTTCGACGTGTTTTTTTTTTCTGGAACGTGAAAACGATCAACAATAATCATTTAGAGACCGATGATGGCCATCCAGAACCCGTTTAGGTACTTACGAAAATCGTGCAATTTCATTCTGCAAGTTCTTTCCTCATAATTCCTCGAAAATCCTACCTGAATCATATTTTCCGGTCGCTTTCGTTAGAAGATCGTATAAGGAAGCCTTTTTTGTCCATTTACACATCCCAAATGAATTTTGAGCACCAAAAACGATATCGAAACTAACCAAACTTCTGGGGGACCGGAACTCCGTTTGAAATCTTTCTAAACGGCCAGGTACCTGAAAAAAACTTCGTTATCAAGTGTAAACAGGTCGATTAGTACTTACTTTCGCTTTATTTATGCTCATAAATTTTTGGTTCAAATCAAATTTGCTGTTCGTACTCACGCCAAAAGTCGTGAAAGGAAAAAACGACACTTGCACAAAATTTCTCATATCGACGGGAAACTTCTTCTGGACGACGAAGAACGGAAAAGTAGGCGATTTCCGATCGATATTTCGCCCCAAAATCGCTGATCGATTTGAACTAACAAAATGTGGAATATCTTTGATACTTTCACTCTGATGTAAACAGAGAAACTGGCAACGTCGTTTTGTCATTAACGATATTTTCTGTACGCGCAAAGACTTTTCATCAGGTGCAACAACTCCTGAAAACGAAACCATGACCTCCTATGTGATTAAATAAAAGTGAATGGAGTATATGCAAAATAATAGGTGCGCTACTAAGTTTCCTCTGTTTTTCAAAAGATGGCTCCAGTCGTGAGTTCTGGTCGATATTGACATATCCAAAACGTCATGAACCAAGCTAAAAAAAGAATAAAAATGGATCTAATACGGCAACCCAAAGTTATAGGGATGCCAGTACCAGATGGAAAAAAGTTGTAGCTGACAATGGACAACACTTGAAATCATTCATTTGAAACCATTGAATTTTCATCAAACTAACAACAGGAACTTAGTTGTGCTTCTTGAAACTGACATTCAAGCTGTGATCTGAACCATCGAAATCCAAAGGGGGTCTTGATTACCATAAGTTCGACCTCATCAGCAAAGTTGGTTTTCAAAATAACATCATTTTCTAAGATTCCAATAATGACAAAATATCTTCGAAGGAAAAGATAGGACGTGGTTGATATAGGAGCAGATGAACTCATCGTTGACATCCAGGCCTTTTGTAACAACTGTTTACGTCGAAATCATCCCCTACAGTCTCTGCAAATGCACCAAATGAAAATTCATAACCGGTTCTGCCGCTTCACCTATTTCGGATGGCGTTCACATAGCGGGGCGTTCAAATAATCATTTCCTCCTTGCTTCAACGAATTGTCAAAACTTCCTCATCCAGCCTCAGAGTGGAAATGAGGATAAGGAGGCCAATAATGGCGCGCATTATCATTTCCTCCGAAAATCCATCCGGCGGATGTAAGTGCTATGGAGGCGTTTTCGTTCGCGTTAGCAGATAAAGGGGATGCCATTGCCGTTTGGCTTGTTTGAATTTCCGAAACAGAGACGTTTCGACCCCCTGGTTCGTGAGGGATGGTCGCTGTGAGTTTAGATTGAACGGGTGTTCGTTCTTTCTGCAGCCATTGTGAGTATATTGCTCAAGGAAGGTGAAGTGGGAGATTTTGAATCTTCTTTACACACTGAGTACTGAGAAGATCTTATGTTCTGGTGATATATCAAGAAGCGACAAGTGTATGTTTTGCAAGAGCCACAAAGAGTCTCGATGGACCCACAAAGTCCTGTCGTGCATGGACATCAACATGTTGACAGAATTCAAACCATACAATTATAACGAATGGTGCGACGTATGGAAGAGAATATATTCCAGGAGAAGAAGAGAAAATGAGGGTGAACAACCACAACACTAAAGGGAGTGAAAACCCTGAAGACCAAGTGCCATAAATTATGAATAAGAAGAACAAGAGACAGGAAGAATTTAAAGCGTAATGCAAGGACCATATATCAGAGAGATGAGTGAATACAACACAATCAAGGACCTATGGAAAAACACCAATAACTGTTGAAACTTCAAAGTGATATTCTATCTCGAATAATACCTTTTCACTGAACTCAACCGTTGAAGCACTCCTCCAGCGTTATGCTGAACGAATACCACGAAGAGCATCAAATTCCTCAGTTTCAATTCAGCCAGACACCCCTGACACTTTCAATAAACCGTCAAAATTACGCTGCATCCCCTGAAATAATGACTTCTGATGATTCATTCGGTATCCGTCGTATACCTGGATTCGTTCTGGAGACGTTTAATTGGTAGGCGAGTCTCCAGACGACATATTGCGGGGCTTAAACTCGTGACAGAGCGTTAACTACGTTCAGCTCGTAATATTCTTCCTCATATATATGCAGGAGATTCTTCACTGTGTCTCTGGAAGTTTTAATCACTCCGCCCATCGACAATATGTTCATTAGATATGAAGACTTGATCCGTTATAATCTCGTAGTCGTATGCAAATTGGGTAACAGCGGGTGCTGCGCCAGTGACGGGGAAACACAATTTGTGCTGCAACTTTCTCGGCAGGATTTTACGACAGACAGTAAAAGGAAAGTTTCTGACTGGTTCGACCAAATTTGAGATGACGTCGGTTAACCAATTATGGGCTGTGAATCTTTGAATTTACATCATTCTGAAACGGAATTAAGACAAATAAGGACAAAAAACACTGGGTGGCTTTCCATACACCTTATGGAATGATTGTCTGAACAGTTAGCTGTATGTGTATACTCCATTCACTTTTATAAAGTATCCCGGTTGGCCATGCATTTCTGACACATTTCACCGTATATATTTTGAAAATGTTAGGTTTCAGTCATTTTCCTCCAATTCTTCATATTTCGTTTTCAATGGATCAAAGGTAAATATCACCAATTAACAAATGTTTAAGATAAGAGATTTTTCTCAACTTGATCTTCTGATTTCTCTGTTAGATCTGACATGGACTGTAGAGAATAGAATAGAACGCCTCATAGTCTATACTCCATAGTGACGACAAGATTCAGAATAAATGGAAAAAAAGGGGCTAGTGGGCCTAATCAATATTCCTCATAATCTCTCCGATATCTCGATTAAAAATGGCACTGGTCCATTCATCATAGATTGAGAAATGGAATGTTGATGACTGGATTACTTGGTTGATGATGTCAGGGTCATTATGTACAAAATGCCTCATGTTGATGATTTGTTCATTGATAGATATAGTTGGTCCATGTTCCAGCCGCCTATCCCCAATACAGAAATGATTAATCACCGGATTCACTGAAATGATTGGAGTCCCACAGTATAACTAAGAGGAATTCTGTAATTAATCATGGATAGCCATATCATGGTGAACACATTGGATCACGTCGTAATTTTAACATCGAGTATTCGCCTAAAAACTATCGGGTGTTTTTTTCAGAGTGATAAAACTTTAAATTGAGATAAAACACATTTAGATTAAGATTGAAGCCAATTTTTTTTATTTGAGAGATAATTTTATGACATTTATGTTTTGAAAATCATTTCCGGCATATGTCCACCATGAAAAGCATTCGACCAGACCGATTTTGGACGACTTTTTCGAGTTATTCAGGCCTTTTTTCAGCAATAATACGAGTTACGAGGATGTATTGATATCTACAAGACCAGTTCCATGCATAAACAAAATATTGCGATACCATATAAACGAAAAATAACTTATTAGAAATATCAGTGTAGAGTTCGACGTCAAAAAAGTAAACCAGAGTTAGGCAATAAATTGAAAAAAAAAGATGTCCACCGAAATTGTAAAAATCGAAAAATTGGAGTATCGAGCCATCATCAAGTATCTGTATTTAAAAGTAAGTGGTAAGCAGATTTACGAAGATATGCTTAATACTCTTGATGTTCAATGTCCTTCGTATGCGACCGTGAACAATTGGACTGCAAGCTTCAAAAGAGGTAAATTTTCCATTGAAGATGATGACCGATCGGGAAGGCCAGTTTCTGTGTCAGTCCCCGAAAATATCGATGCAGTACATGACATGATTTTATCAGACCGTCGAATTGGGCTGAAACGGATATCTGAAGCACTAAAGATTTCATACGAACGCGTTCATCATATAGTTCACGTCAATTTGGACATGAGAAAAATTTCTGCAAAATGGATCCCCAAATGTTTGAATGTTGACCAAAAGCGTGCAAGGGTAGAAGCATCGCGTTCGATCTGTGCTCGATTTGAAAACGATGTAGACTTCTTAAACCGAATTCTTACTACAGATGAGACTTGGGTACATTTCTACGATCCAGAAACAAAGCAACAATCGATGGAATGGCGACACTCTGGTTCTCCAAGACCTATAAGAAGTTTCGCGTCCAAAAATCTGCCTGAAAAGTTCTTGCTTCAGTTTTTTGGGATCGCCATGGATTAATCATGATTGATTTTTTGGATAAGGGTAGAACAATAACCGAAGAATACTATTCGACATTACTGACCACTCTACGGAAAAAAATTAAAGAGAAAAGACGCGGAAAGCTATCCAAAGATGTTTTGTTTTTACAGGACAACGACCCAGTACACAAATCTCATGTTGCCATGCAAAAAATTCGTGATTCAGGGTTAGAATTACTAGAGCACCCCCCTTATTCACCAGATTTTGCTCCGTCCGACTATCATCTCTTTCCTCAACTGAAGAAAAGTTTAAAAGGTTGTAAATTTCCTTCCAATGAGGAGGTAATAAAAGCTGTGGAGGACTGGTTTGCAGAGCAAGAAGAAACATTTTTTTTGAAAGGTCTAGAGACGTTGCAGGTTCGCTGTAATAAATGTATTCAATTAAGAGGAGAATATGTTGAGTAATAAAATATTTTGACAATGAAATTTTGTTTGGTTCTATAGTAGGCTACGAATTTTTCAATATATCCTCGTACATAACATAATTAAAAGTCCAGTTGAATATTCGAGCATAACTTCCGTTAGCTAAAATTCTTTATTATCCTCCCGAACTACGTTGAGGGAATTCGCCATTCGGTTACGCCATTGTCGCCAGGTGCTTGTCTGAGTCTTACCGAGTTGGGATCCAAACTCCGAACCCCTGTCTAATATGTTCGGATGCGCGCATTCCTACGTAATCCGGGCACGAAGGACCAGAGCAATAAAAGCGGGTGCTATCGTCTCGGTCGGTTGCAATTTATGCTTTCAATTTCACCCTTTGACGATAATTCTCAACACCATTTCGGTTTATCTTATGACCACGGTTCGCTCTTGCCCCCATATTAACTTGTTTGGCTCGTTTGGGATATCGCAAGGATGGGAGATGCTCCATATTCGGATCTCATCTAATTTTCATCAGAAATATTCGCTCAAGATTGCTTTCAAATTTTTTTCAGCGTTCTTCCCATTTTATTGTAGTTCACCATAAGCCTTTCGAGCGATCACCTCGAAAGTAACTCCTCGTCTATGAAAATTACACAATAATTGTATACATCGCCATCTAGTGGCGATAATATCAAATATAGTACCTTCACGACTACGCTACAGTGTCTAGATAAGAGCCGTTAACCGTAGCGACACCTAGTGGCCTTATTCAAAAGGAGGAAAAGCATTTCCTACATAAGCAAACCGTAGCGACACCTAGTGGCCTTATTCAAGAGGAGAAAAAGCATTTTCTACATAAGCAAATTTTTCATCGAATTTTTCAGAGTTTTAATGTCTTTTATAATAACCAGGCCGTAGACGAACCCATAAATGAAGTTTCATAACAAACAGTCCATCCGATCTCGAGTTATAAATGGTGTAACCAACAACTCTTTCATATATACATATATAGATTTGTTCGATATATTCTCCGATGATAATTATCATTACAAGATATCCCCCCTGTGGGAATCAAAGCATAGGAAAAGAACCTTCAGCGTAAACATCTTCATACTTTTGAACTTCGATTACTGAACGTATTTCTTTTCACTACTTCAGATATAAAAAAATGCTTGCACATTCTTTTGCTGACATGAACCTCCATAATGTTGCCATTACTCAAGCGCACATTCTTTTAAAACGGTTTTTTCATCTTCGGTCCTCAATTTCCATGCAGATTCTCGGCGCGAATATATTCTCCATCGACGGAAAAGAGGCGAAAGACAACAAACAACTCATTTCATGCATAATTCATAGGCCCTGCCTTCGAATATGTCGGGCTTATATTTTAACATTGATTTTTTCCGCATGTAAATTCAATTTTTTGCTGGCAAGGAATGAGATATGAAAAACATTCTCCACGCCCATCTGGCTCATCAGCAATATCATTTCTGAATTTCGTGTATGGCACGCTTTATATTGTGCCTAAGATAAGTGTGACCTTTTTGGCTTTGCATTTGATGACGTCCATGTGTGAGTCCCGGATGTGAAACATTTATCTTATAATTGAAAAGAATCCATGAGTGCAATATGAGATTTAGCAGTGTAGATTATTTTGTAGAATTAACTCTGTAAATCAACTGTATATACTTATTTAGACAGTTTGAATTTTATTGGTTCATGGGAGAACTGTAGAAAGCGATAAAAACGTAAAAGAAAGGTTTGGTAGCCAAAGCGGAGGTCATATTCCCACACGACCGAAAACAAACCTACATTAATTTTGAATTGAGTAAATTAAATATTGGGTTTTCCGAATATAGTTCACTAGCTGTTATCTTGTGACAACTTAACTGAGCAGTTCTTCTATTGTCGAGAAGAAAACTACCTCTAGTGGCCAGTAGCCAAACGAAATAGTTCGAGACGTATTGTTATTGCGCTCTACTTGCCTGGAGTCGCTGGATTCGTATCATGTATTCTTGAAGCCCATTCTGAAACTGGAAAAAGCATTCTGGAACTCACCGATCAATAGGCATCCAAAGCATTATCCCGAAGAAAAACGATTTTTGACAAATTTAACATAATTGATGGTTGTATTAAGCACCTGTTGGAGACTGATTGAACTCTTGGAAGTACTCAAATGAGTAATCTTTTCGGCATTGACGAGACAATAAAAGCAAACGGAATCTCTCGGAGCGAAAACATCAATCTGCTTCCAGACCTCATTCCAGCTTTCCAGAGATCCGAATGGAGGCGGATAACCATCGTCGTCTCTGTGAAAGCCATAAACCAAACAACGCGGCGTATAACCGAGGCATGCGTCCCGAGACCGTGATGTTATGACGGCGACGTCTCCGAATTCCCGTGGTAATAAAAAGATAACAATCGGTATAAAGGGCCCGTCCTCATTATACTCGCGATGGATGGGCCTGAACGCCGCCAGCCAACCTGGAAATATACGGCTTTAGCGCCACCACGGGCACCGCCATTCTGAAAGGTGGACAATTTTCGGTTATTTAATAATCTGCGAGTAGATCCTTCTTGTGAGTGGATCCATCTTGTAGGTATATTCGTATTCAAGATTCCAACGAGAAACATTTTTGACAGCCGTCAAAAAATCTGACAGCTGTCACAAAATTTGACAGCTGTCAAAAAATTTGACAGCTGTCAAAAAATTTGACAGCTGTCACTAAATTTGAAAGCATCTGTCAAACAAATCAGTCATGATCCCGGACATGATATTACGGTCATATTAAGAATATCATTTGTCGATAAATCCATTCTCTTTGGTTCTGTTCGAGCGATCTGGAAAAATTATCGGGAATCATCTCACGTTATTGCGGTAAATTGAATTCCTCCATGATGCTCCTTGATTTCTCCTCAGATTTTACACCATCTTCCATCAAATTGGAATGCCTTCATGCTCGAATAAATAAAATATGACATTTCTTACCGAGGTTTCGAGTCTCTCCCGCATTGAAAGAGGCTGGCGTCTTCCACAAGATAACGAGATATCACACGCCGTAATGATTCTCACACGACGTCGATCAGAAACACATTTTTGCCTATCGAACTTTGAATGACATGACATGGAGAGGGAGAAATCTGTCAAAAAAAATCCATGCATTTATACATATATACACTTTCACTCGAGAGACATTGGCTTTCTTATCTTCTACTTATTTAAGCAAAAAATTCTTTACAAGACTATATGGTCGTTATTTGATCACTGCATTTGAATCTTCTCGTCACAGAAGAACTATTCGCGTGGAATTGTATATTCTAAAACTTGTTGCAGAATGGGCTCCTATTCCAACACGTATATGCGAAATTCGAAAACGAGCGACGAAGGAGCGAGTGTTGGAATTGCCTTCTGCGACGAGTATAAGACGACATTTTCTCAATCTCAGTCAAGTTCAGTGAAAAACTGTCGAAATTAAATGAAAAATTCGGATTATATACTTCATTAACAATTATAAAATCACAACTCTGGCCTTGGAGATTTGACACATTCCACTCTGTATCGAAGTTATGACGTTTTTCAAAATATTTTTATGTTCCAAGCCAACACTATGTTGCCCTTTCTACATTCTTAGCGTATTTCTCAGAATGTATATTTCATTTTGGGGAACACAACAGAAAATTGTGACTAATATTCTACATATAAAGGAGTTTTTGGATTTATGATTGTGAAGATTTATCGATGTGCTTTGTTTTCATCATGATATTGTATGTGATATGATTGTGAGGGTGCATAACATTTCTATTTCTAATATTTCTTCATTTCGAATAAATAACAGTTTTATTCATTCATCACAAAGAAAATAAACATAATAACTAAATTAACGAATTTGTTTACAGAGAAACTTATAATTTCAATGCAATAGTAACTGAGTTTTGGTTATAAATTAATAGCAAGAATGTCAATTCCTGAAAGCTTTATAGGTAAACATTTCATTTATTTGATCTCATGAACAAGGTGTGAAATATTCTGACTGTATAGTAATTTATTAGTTTAAAAAATACTCATACATTACTACCACAGTAGGTTTGTACAAATAAAATGGAATAGGTCAAACATATGCTTCACATTTATCATTCACCTGTTCTAAAATAAGACACAAACTCCTGGAATCTGGAAAAAACCGATGTATTCTGGTTCAATATAGCCTATTTCTACTTTCGGCAAAGGATTGATAGGAATGAAAGCTCCAGTGACACATTTCAATTCATCGGAATCTGAATTCACCTACCGTTAAATGCAATACAGTCATATTTTTTTCAGCTTTTTCGACGTGTTTTTTTTCTGAAACGTGAAAACGATCAACAATAATCATTTAGAGACCGATGATGGCCATCCAGAACCCGTTTACTTACGAAAATCGTGCAATTTCATTGTGCAAGTTCTTTCCTCATAATTCCTCGAAAATCCTACCTGAACCATATTTTCCGGTCGCTTCCATTAGAAGATCGTATAAGGAAGCCTTTTTTGTCCATTTACACATTCCAAATAAATTTTGAGCACCAAAAACGATACCGAAACTAACCAAACTTCTGGGGGACCGGAATTTCGTTTGAAATCTTTCTAAACGGCCAGATACCTAAAAAACTTCGTTATCAAGTGTAAAAAGGTCGATTAGAAGGTACTCACTTTCGCTTTATTTATGTTTATAAATCGATTTTTGGTCCAATTCAAATCTTCCGTTCGTACTCACGCCAAAAGTCGTGAAAGGAAAATATGACACTTGCACGAAATTTCTCATATCGACGGGAAACTTCTTCTGGACGACGAAGAACGGAAAAATAGGCGATTTCCTATCGATATTTCGCCCCAAAATCGCCGATCGATTCGGACTAAAAAAATGTGGAATATCTTTGATACTTTAGAATAGGTTTATCGTCTGTAACTATAATCAAGGAAAGAAATAACGGCATGCAGACAATTGAATTTTTTTTTGAAATTCCGGAAAAAGTCACACACCGTTATTCAATTGTCTGCATGCCGTTATTTCTTTCCTTAATTATTTCTTCAGTTGCCTTTCCCATTGAATTCAAAATATGGAACAAGGAAGAAAAACAAATTTAATGGACCAAATGAGGTGAAAAAATATTCCACATTCATTCAGGTGAAGCCATAAGACAAGGAATCCGTGGCGAGATAACGAGAAACAATAACTCATCCCAAACTTATCGATTTGCAAGGCCCTGCTTAGCCGGAAAAGACGGGCCTATTTATATTTGAACAGGTAGTAAAAAGAGATTGTCGGAAACTAATCTGGCCGTTCGGAAAAGATGCCTTCTGCCGACGACGTGAAGATCCCATTTTTAGCGCTTTCTTCTGCCGTTCGCACTTTGTCAGCCTCGGCCATAAATCACCGCCGCGCTAATATCGGGGCCCTAAAAAACGAACCCCGGGAAATATACCGCCATATATCTCGAAAATATTACGATAGAGATATATATTTAAAATAGACTGCCTCCAAAAGTGCCCCATAATTCAGGAATTTGCAATAATGAGAGGAAGGATCGTCCTCAACTCGATATATATGAATTGCAATTACTTTTCACGGCGGAACGTGAGGTGTTCGGTGTTCTCAACTTGGCTGCTGCAAAGTGGGTAATTTAGCACGAGCGTAAATCGAGTCTGTCCTCCTACGTCTCGTGAAGAATTTGGTGTGCTTTATATTCGCTCATTTTGACCAGTAGCGGATTAACCGGTACGCTTAGTACGCTGCAGCGTAGGGCCCCGAGGTCCATAGGGGCCCCGGCGATCGAATTGAATTTTTTTTTCAATAATGGAAATTCAGTCTGTTAGTGTGAAAAAAATAGTCAGACTGTACTATATTTTATAAGAAGCTCAGAGTCAACTTGCGAATTATGAATTATTACTTTCACACGAGACGCAATTGAATAACAAGAGCCTCAGAGCAAAACTCAGATGTTGGAAAAAACCTCAGACCTCTTTCCTTTGTCTAAGGAAAAAACACACCATCCGAGATCCAGCGTACTGTCCCTGATTATCTGATTATCTGATTATCTTGTCTGCCTGCAATAAATTCCATCAAGGGTGGCGGCCGAATTCCAATATTTACAATTACATCATAATTCAAAGAATTTGTCGGCATTTCCTCTAAAATCTAGGGATGGCAGATGTTCTTAGGTCTGCATATTTTTTTCTCACATTCATTTCACATGATTCGAAAAGTGTTAACAGTGACGGGCGAGTTTCGTGTAACGTGTAAGATTCAAATATTGTGAAAAACTGAGAAGTGCTGGTGAATTGAACTGTTTTTGTTTGTGATTGTGTTTGGACTTTTAAATCCTTGTACTCTCATGGAACGATATAATTGTTATAGAAGGAAAGCTTTACAGTGCAGTTTCATATGCTAGAAATAACATTCTTCCAAGACCAGTCAAATTCATCTTCGATATATGTAATATTGGTTCAATACCTACCGGGAAGAGGAAATACAAAATACGATTGACAGAAATTATTTGATTCAACCTGTACCTACGTGTTTGTACGACGAAATGACAAACAAAACAAATAATTTCGTTTAAAAAATGTGGATGTATATTTATCAATTGTTGCAATTTTTTCTTGACTTCCGATTATCTCCGATAGACTCGTTCACTATGTTCAATTATATGTTCATATTTTACCATTCTTTTGTTGTATCAATAAGATAATAATTTTTCATATATTAGCTCATCGGTTCGGATTTTATATTTAGATAGAGCTAAGTCAATATGAATTTCTGTGTTAGTCCTCACAGAATATAAAATAAAATTTAACATTTTCTTATCATTACAGTTGCTAGTTGCATATGTAATATTGACGTGACACCATGTCTGACAGACGTTATATGAGTGGCTTCCAAAAACGAAAGCTCAAGGAAAGTAAAGAGCAGAGTAAAGCTAAGCATCCAAAATTGACAGGATTTTTTGCTCATTTTCCAAACTGTCATTGAGAAAAAATAAATATAGAACTGTTATGACAGAAAATAGACTATATTTTTCAGAAATACTTTATCGAAAGTGAAATAACGAGCAGTCTCAATAATGATTCTGCAATACAAGAATTCGCTGATTTTAAAATAAGAAAGAATCAATGTTTTAAGTGGAATTTTATGTTGTAGGTAACTGATTTACAGCTTTACGATACTTTGTATCTTTTGTGATGATTTTATTTATTCCTTAATCTCGATGCCGCAATAAAAAATTTGCAGATATGATATTCTAGAGATATTTTGTATTCGAATTTTGGTGATAATTTTCCCTTTAAGATTTTTATTCCTCTTTTATATTTTGTTTTGATATACATACCTTGTATTTTATTAATAAAATTTATGTTTTGTTTTTAAAGGAGTGAGTTAAAAAAAAATTCTTTGGAAAAAAATAAAAAATGTTTCAGAGGGGGCCCCAAAAGTTTTTGAAGCGTAGGGCCCCTGAAGTCGTAAATCCGCCACTGATTTTGACCATGAAGCGTGACAAAGTTCTTGTAATTGATCGAACTCGTATTATCATCACCATGTGTGTTAGTAATTGACAAAGTTGACTTCCAGTAGACCAAAGTAGATCCGAAAGAGAGAAGATACTGAACAAGGTTTCGGCCTTATTTGGCCTCCTCACTTTTATTTAATCACATAGGAGGTCATGGTTTCGTTTTCAGGAGTTGGTGCACCTGATGAAAAGTCTGTGCACGTACAGAGAATATCGTTAATGACAAAACGACGTTGCCAGTTCCTTTGTTTACATCGAGGTAAAAGTATCAAAGATATTCCACATTTTGTTAGTTCAAATCGATCGGCGATTTTGGGGCGAAATACCGATAGGAAATCGCCTATTTTTCCGTCCAGAAGAAGTTTCCTGTCGATATGAGAAATTTTGTGCAACTGCAAGTGAATTGGACCAAAAATCGATTCATAAGCATAAATAAAGCGAAAGTAAGTACTAATCGATGTTTGTACACTTGATAATGAAGTTTTTTTAGGTATCTGGCCGTTTAGAAAGATTTCAAACGAAATTCCGGTCCCCCTGAAGTTTGGTTAGTTTCTGTATCGTTTTTGGTGCTCAAAATTTATTTGGAATGTGTAAATAATGGACAAAAAAGGCATCCTTATACGATCTTCTAACGGAAACGACCGGAAAATATGGTTCAGGTAGGATTTTCGAAGAATTATCAGGAAAGAACTTGCAGAATGAAATTGCACGATTTTCGTAAGTACCTAAACAGGTTCTGGATGGCCATCATCGGTCTCTAAATGATTATTGTTGATCGTTTTCACGTTTCAGAAAAAAAAACACGTCGAAAAAGCTGGAAAAAAGAAGAAATATGACTATATTGCATTCAACGGTAGTTGGATTCAGATTCCGATGAATTGAAATGTGTCACTGGAGCTTTCATTCCTATCAATCCTTCGCAGAAAGTAGAAATAGGCTATATTGAACCAGAATACATCGGTTTTTTCCATATTCCAGGAGTTTGTGACTTATTTTAGAACAGGTGAATGATGAATGTGAAGCATATGTGTGACCTATTCCATTTTATTTGTACAAACCTAAGTATAAGATCAAATAAATGAAATGTTTATCTATAAAGCTTTCAGGAATTGACATTCTTGCTTATTAATTATGGTACCGATTTATTTAGGCATCAATTCCGAGTAACGTGAAGCGAAAAAGAATCCGCAGGAAAAATTATTTCTTATTATCTCACTCCCGTCCGTTCGTCATCGAAATCAATCGCCAAACGATACAAAACATCGAAAAACGCCCGGAACAACCAATTCCGGACATCCGTCATTTCGAGGGGGTCGCGCGCCCCTTTTAATGAATCGGGTCAACAACCACCCCCTAACCTCACTTTTTGAAACCGATAACGAGAGATGAGATGCGTCTGTCTGTACGTAACGCGTGATGGATTGTGTGTGCAGGGTGCACTCCGATGGCGCGTTATTGTTGCGGGGTCGGACCAATCTTTCAGCAGGAAATTTAGCGCTGATTTGATTTCCATCACGTCGAATTTCAATCAGGCCCCGATGGGCTGAGGTTACGCTCGATGATTTCGTTTACGGGCGTGTCATGGAAAAATGACGACGTCGAAAGCGATTATTTCAGGTGGAACGGTGGAGATTTCTTTATTATTCGTTTAGGGAGAATTTTGACGTTTTATGTTTGGTTAGGTGGGTGCTTATGGATTTCACAAAGTACTCTGAAGCCTTTTTCAGTCATAGTGACTTCCTGTTACAGAGGACATAAAATAGAATATGTAGATTGTTGAGGTCAAAAGAAACCTTTTTTCATTTTCCATTTTTCCGAATTCGGCTCTGTTAAAAAGATATTGCCATTTGAAAAAAAAATTGGGCTGACTTCGCTCCTGAAATGATCTTCTGGAATTGATGCAAAGTTCATATTACTCGATAGAAAGTGAGTTTATACATTTAGGGAATACTCAAGTACTAACATTATTGGAATAAAAATGTTGCAAACACGATAATTTCAACCAAAACAGTTAGTTTCATCGGATTATATCTGCAACTAAATAGCCAAAATAAGTTCCTTCTTCGATTTTTCTGCAGATTAGTTTGTAAACACTAAGATCTTGTTCTTATTTACCTCGAAATTCCCAAACAATATCATGAAGAAAGACTTTTCATTCAGATTCATTACTAAACAACCTAACCTAATCAATTTTGTATCGATTCTGTGAATTTTTGCACAGAAATTTCAAGAAGATGTTGTCAGCTTGCGGATATTTTCATTGAGGTTAAGGATTTGTTACGAAACATAGTATAAATTACGATACACTTGTGTACGGTGGTATAAATATCTATGAACTCTGCCGTTTCCATCATAAATCGAGTTTGCCGCCAAATTTTACCACGCATGCCTAGAGCGAAAACCGACAGATTGGTTATGTGGAGGCCAACTATAAACAATAACAAACCAGAGTCTCTGAACAAACTGTAAATATTATGTGAAGTTCTGAATACATTCAGTGAATTATTGTTTTAATGTGATTGTTATGTGGAGTGAATTAATAAAATCTTAACCGTGTCGAGTTTATAAAATTCCAAGAGGATATTGTTTAGATAGGAAAATCGACACAGATTATAAGGTATCATTTTATTTTCCATTAATTTCAATTCAATGAGTAGTTTGTATCGAGATTCATCATTCATATCCGAATTTTGTATTATTCATCGACATTTAACTTCAATATGGACCGGTAACTATGAATTTTCAATAGAAACTGTGCGTGTTAAATCCTCCTTGGTATTCAATTTTATCTCCCACATTTGTGGGATTTTATTATCAAAATATCTCGACAAAGTTGATGAATATTGTGGCAACATTGTAAACTCGTTTGAAGACCAGAGAAGGAATAATATTCGATGATATTTAATTCGGAGACGCATCCAGATTATTCTTGAAATTAATGATTTTTTCGTCAAATTTCTCCGGGTAAAATTGGAAATAACTCGAAAACGACGCGTTTTATTGAAAAAATAAAAATACTTTTAGTTTCTTGAATGATTGATTCTTTCGATAATATGAACCGTTTTACTTTTTAAAGTGGTTTGATGGTGTTTTACCTTGTATTGATGAGTCGACTACCCTGTAACTTTTATACTAGTACAGATATTGAATAGGTTTGAGGAATATGCACCATGAATAGAGTGAAAACTCAACCAAAATTCAGTTCATTCGAAATAACGGTGCCGAAGATATAAACAGAAAAGTGTTTTTTTCATGGATTTTCGACACCCTGTATCTTCGAAACCAAACCGAATTTTGCAAAATGGTATAAAAAAAGTGTTTCGTTTGATGATAGAAATCTACAGTTAAAATATATGTACAAGTCAAAGACTCACCCTGTATATAGTTTGGATATCGTTACAAAATGGCGGATGATCTGGTTCCAGTTTTGATTTAGGATTATGCACCCTAAACAAAGTATCCTCACCGAAAATCAATGATTTCGACTACACTCATTGTGTTCCCTTAAATTCCCCAGTAATGAAACACACGAATAAACAGTGTTTCGCCATTTGAAGAAGGCCCTCGTACAGCACATACGTCCATTCCAAAAGCCAGGAAATGTGCCACAAAAACTCCCAATTGAGTCATTAACTTCCACCCAATTCAACCCTTCATACACACTCGACCCTAAAACCTCCCAAACAGAGCCGGAACGGTAAAATCCCTAATAAATCCCTAATTTGCATTTCGTTGATAATGGCGAGCATCTCGGCGATTTCACGTTCGTAAATACGCGCGCCCGTGAAACATGTTACGTGTGCGGGAGTGAAAAAGCTCTCACCGCAATGCAAATTTAATTCACATCGCATTCAGACCCCCACATTTTCATTCTTCGAATACTTGAGTGTACTCTGGCGGAATCTGGATTATTTCGTGCGCCCGCGGGCGAAGAACTCCGGAGTGTACTCTATTTAATGAACTCGCAGTGAAAAACGGAAAAAAAGGGCGATTAACCAACTGAGTCGAAAGTTTATAACTTCATTTCCACGGCGAAAGGGGCGGGAAATGCATCTGTCTGATTCGTCTTTTAGCTAGTTGACAGTGCAAAATACATACATCTTCAAAAGTCTTGCCCTCCCTAGAATTCTCAAAGAAATGAGCAATCTATGTTCTGGAAATGAGATGAAAATTTTTTTTTACTTCAACCACAATACAGGGTGTCCCACGGTCGATAGCCTATTAGACGTTTCTGGAGAACTGGACATATTTGAAATCCGAAATTTGGGATTATGATATCTCTACAGACCTAAAATATTTTTGGAGCTTGAACCAGTTATACCAGGAGTATAAATAATAAATCTTCAGTATTGAGGTGAATTGTGTATTGGTTATCGATGATTCACTAACTTTTTCTCATTTTAGCAGAGTTTCTGAACGATTTTAGCAGCTTTTGAAGGAACTGTCAATTCAGCTGTGACCTAATTTTATGGGGGCCGCAGGCCCTTATTATGTTTTCAGTATAACGTTGAATCTACGGTTCTTCAAAATGAAACTGTCCATGTAACTTTTTCTTTCCACATTCACATAGAAATGGTATAATTCAATGTTTATAAAAGTGATATTGCATATTATTTATTGTGTAGTTATTTTATTGTAGTTATTCCAGATCATCAATATCCAATAAAAATCGTTGTATTCTTGAAATTTTTGGAGAAAGAATAGTTTAAACAAAATTCTTGAATTGTTCTCGACATTGAAATTTTGACACAAATTTTCGCAAGTCCATAAAATTAGCGAGAGACACAAGTTTCAGGAATCCTGAAACTCAGCATATAACGCTATGTGTCAGAGTGAGATAGAACGACATGGACACCCGAACAACAATGACAGATGTTCGTTTATCTATGTTCACCCATAGCCGTCAAACATAAAGATGTGAAATATGACAACTGTGGTTTTTCGTTGTTGATCACAGAGCTTGACACCTGCCAAAGATGATTTTTCTTCTTCTTCCTACTACTGGCCTCTTTATTTTTAAAATGCGAATCTTTCATCTACATTTATCTGCCTTAAATGCGGATCTACTTAAAAGGTAGATCTACGCGCTCTACTAGTAAATTTTTTGAATTCCATAAATATCATCAAAGGGTGTTTCAAATTTTGTGTCGAAAACTGTGATCGAAAATTGGCCATAACTTCTGTTTTCCAAATTAGAACCCAATTTTTTTATGATTGCGTTGGATTCTGCGAAGAAAAATAGTGATAGCATTCTCAGATGTTCTTGCTCCTAAATTCAAAACCACAAAACGCAGAAAAGTAGAATATTCTTGAGTAGGTTTTCACTGCATTCCACTGTCAAATAGACACAACTAGATCTGCATGTCGACCGTTTCTCTGAGCCAAACTTGAGTAAAAACTCTTAATCAACATTTCCCGTCCCAAAACACTTTTCCGGACAAATAATTAACTCTGAAGAGCATAAACCGAAGAGGACGTCTGAAAATGTCTAAGATAGCCCCCTTTCATGGCTGACGTCGTGAAGAACGCTATCTAGATGTGAGTGGCATCCAGCCAGTAATAAAGAAACTTCTCGAAGTATCTGCTTTCCGTGGAAAACAGATATCTCTTTGTGGCAGTTCGTGACCCCGGCTTAACGGATGTGTTTGCCAGTATTGAATTCGTGATTCGTGTAAGCCTCCATAAATCTGATATAACGCGCCATTATGACGGCAAGATCGATATGATACGGTCGTCAACAAATGATAATTTATCGTCAAATGTACACTGATTTAATATGTTTCGGCAAATGGGATGCTTCCGTGTTTATATGTTGGCAGAGTTGTGATTGAACATCTTGGACTGTCGTATGTTCTCATTAGTGTTGAGAGCTTTGTAGTGTTATGTATTTGTACTCTGATGCTGTGTATCTATTAAGACACCCGGGGATGTAATATGGTCAATCAATTATAATTTTACATTGTTTCAATTCAGTTCACATCAATTCAATACATACTATGTTATTCATATCAATCAATATCATATGGTCAACAAATAATGTGAAAAGGGATGGGAAATGAAGTCAGACAGGCAAAAATAAAATGGGGATTTCCAGTAACTCGGAATATGCACTTTTCTACCCATGACGTAATGAAGGGCAGTTTATAACACATTTGTAACCATTTCTTCACTCTGAATTTCGAAGAATTGATAAATTATTCGATATTGAAAATGTGATTTCAACACGTGTGAATTCAAACGTCCCTCTGCTGTGACGTCAGTGGCTCAATTTGTAATATAATTGGTTGAAGTTTGCGATGGAGGGGACAAAGCCCAGAGTAACTGAGAGACACGCCGCTGTTGTCAAGTCTTTGTAAGATCTCTGAATTTATTTATGAATACATTCAGTAATCGTATTATATTTGATGTGATCACTATAATGTTTTGAAACATGATCATATAACAACTCAATTTTTATTGAAGATGATATAATACTCATTCTCTGAAAATACAAATACTGATGTTGCAACCACGCCTACAAATTATAAATAAAAACATAACCTTCTTATTTGTCGTTATTCGACATTTCGACGTCTTCTCTGCGTACTATGGAATGGCGTTTTCTACAGTTGAGTCTAGGAGTATTATTCCATACTCTATACTCCTAGGTTACGTCAACGACTGACGACTATACACAGTTGCCAAATCCATAATTATTCTTCCACCAATCTGCACTTCTCAAAATGAAAATAATTATTAATGCTTTCTGAATTAGAAGACTGGCCTATACAGGGTCTTTCACGAGGAACCTCACCCATATTTATACGGGAAACTACTGAACGTATTTTCATGAAACTCAGCACTTATAAGTATTTCACGATGCTGATGAAATCTAAAATATTTTCAAGGCATGAGCACCTCCGGACTTTCCGGAAACGACGTCAACTTCCGTTTTTCATATTAAAATACCATTTTCTTATGGCAGATATTGAATCTACGTTAAAAAATAATGTGAGTGTATGCATCACACCCTTGCCCTAAAGTGGATATTAACTCAGAAAATATCCATTTTAGGGCAAGGGTGTGATGCATACACTCACATTATTTTTTAACGTATATTCAATATCTGCCATAAAAAAATGGGGTTCTAATTTGAAAAAATTGATTTTTCACGATTTTGTCATCCCTAACTTTGAAAGCAATTTTTTCACCCCCTGTATCATGAATCGCGATTTCGATTTTTAAAGTGGATACATCAATCTTACATCTTGAAAAATCCCAAAAATGAAAATTTTCCATCCAAAAACCTCGAAGTTATTCTTGCTTCAGCGGAGCTCTATTTTCGATTTTTTTTTTCGAATTTTCCCGCTCAGAGAGAATTTTCCGACCAAAACTGAAAAATGTTACATCAAAATAACTTGAAATTTTCTAAGGAATCTATTTCTGCAATAAAAAAATGTTCTAATTTGAAAAACGGAAGTTGACGTCATTTCCGGAAAAACCGGAGGTGCTCATGCCTTGAAAATATTTTAGATTTCATCAGCATCGTGAAATACTGAAGTGCTGAATTTCATGAAAATACGTTCAGTAGTTTCCCGTATAAATATGGGTGAGGTTCCTCGTGAAAGACCCTGTATATGTATACCAATTCTCACCTGTGTAGACTAGGGATAATTATTTTCAATTGAATTTCTCACCTATCTGCTTACTTGAAAGCTCTTCATCTTCAATTAGGAGATCGTGAATTGAATCATATTATGAAGCTTTATGGAGTACAAATGTAAATATCATGATGATAAAAGAAAAACATCCAAAATCAACATAATATTATGATATTATAAGGAAAGTGGAAGCAATGGCTTTTTCAGACTTGTTTTTTTGTGATTTGGCAATGCTGTTATTTTTATATCAGCAGCACGTCATGA
Organism: Adalia bipunctata; assembly: GCA_910592335.1. Taxonomy (NCBI): domain Eukaryota; kingdom Metazoa; phylum Arthropoda; class Insecta; order Coleoptera; family Coccinellidae; genus Adalia; species Adalia bipunctata. Next base: position 8,520,745 of record OU342948.1, on the reverse strand, counting down.
CGAGTACAATCAATCAAGAATCTCTTTAGCCACCGACGTCACACGATTTCCCGCTTCTTCTGATCGTTTGATTTCGGAAGATTATTTTTGAGTTTTCAATATTTTCTTAAGGGTATAAATTGATGAAGAAAAAATTGACAAAAAAAACGAATAATGTGAGAATCCAATATGTCAAAATATATTTTTTCTGAATATTACTGGAAGTGCCCATTGTGTTGGTCAATTATTCGCTCCTTGATGTAATTATACTCAGTTATTGTAAAGAAATGGGTCTCTGAAACCTCCTATTTTAGTCAATTCGAATTGAAGGTGTTTTTGCAAAGATATAAAACTTTGAAATGACATACAACAGACATAATTTTTTCAGATTGCATCGAAAATTACTTTATTCGAAAGGTGATCTTCTGGCATTATAATTTGAATATGATTTCTGGCGTTTGATCGCCATGGCTGGATCCGACGTAGTCTAATCAGGAGGTCCAACCAAACAGTCAGTTTTGGCTAATTTAACGGTGTCTCAACATACACTTGAGAATTATCGTCACTCCAAATACGGATGTTTTGTTTATTGATGCATCCATTCACCAAAAGTGGGCTTCATCGCTAAACAAATTTCGCTTATGAAGATTGATATAACGGGAAATCTTGTTTTGAGCCCATTCACCAAATCTACGCCTTGAACAGTGATCATGTGGCTTCAATTCTTGAAATAGTGTTGCCAACTTCTATAACTTAAAAAATGAATTAGTCGTCAATTCTCTGGAATAGGAAAGTCCTGACAGATTTTCCTTACAGTATTCTCCGCAATATCGTGTTCAATCCTAATTATACCCACTTCAAGACTGAACCCGATACTTCCTCTACCTGCCAATCCAGAAACGAGACAATAAAGAGGATCGGCCCTAAAGTAACCGGAATAATCGTCCCAATATTCCCTGACTGCGCCTCTCGGCATCATATTTCACGGTCGCATCGCGATCCCCGTCCATTCCCGAAAATGATAATATCTCCCAAGCCTGCTTCCTATTCGATATCGCCGAATAACTTGCATCGTAAAACAATGAAAATATATCCTCCCCGATCCCCGTTTCTACATCGATCGGCCGAGACCACTGACCCGGGCCATCTTTTTTTTCCTGGGGGGCTCCATCCCCTCCTATTTCCGTGGCTGCAGAAGCTCCTTAGGGAAAATATGCAGCGTTGGCCAGCCAGAGAATTAGGTGATAACCCGCTGTTCAATTAATCCAATTCTCCTTATGTTGTTATACATATTACTCAGGCAATACATGAAATCGATCTTCGCGGACACTTCTACTCAACAGATTAACTCAAACTAGTTTGGATTGGAACGAAACGAAGGTCTTTCCCCATATGCTAACCACACGAATCGGAAATAGAAGATGTTTTTACGTTTGTAATAAACCTGACAAAACAATTTATTCAATGTAAATTTCTCATTCTGGGTACACCTGCGAGCTCGTGATCGGAAGTACGTATTCCGGTTGCATTCGTTACATTTTTGAGAGCCGGAAAGAAGAATGATTTGGGAATTTCGCTTAGCGATTTCTGTCTGATAACAATAGAAGGTTGCAAAAGGGTCGCAATGTAACCTCTTCGAGATCTCGCTGAGAAGTCTGTTTCCTCAGTTTCCTGGCTTTAGGGAAGACGAATGGAAAGGCACTTGAGGATCAGGAGCTTTAGAGCTTTCGTTCATCCACCTTGTATACTCCATTCACTTTTAAAATCACATATGAGGTCATGGTTTCGTTTTCAGGAGTTGGTGCACCTGATGAAAAGTCTGTGCGCGTACAGAAAATATCGTTAATGACAAAACGACGTTGTCAGTTCCTTTGTTTACATTAAAGTAAAAGTACCAAAGATATTCCAAATTTTGTTGGTTCGAATCAATCGGCGATTTTGGGGCGGAATATCGATAGGAAATCGCCTATTTTTCCGTTTTTCGTCGTCCAGAAGAAAATATCGTTCAGGTAGGATTTTCGAGGAATTACGAGGGAAGAACTTGCAGAATAAAATTGCACGATTTTCGTGAGTAAACGGGTTCTGGCTGGCCATCGTCGGTCTCTAAATGATTATTGTTGATCGTTTCCACGTTTCAGAAAAAAAAAAACACGTCGAAAAAGCTAAAAAAAAGGAATATGACTATATTGCATTCAACGGTAGGTGAAATCAGATTCCGATGAATTGAAATGTGTCACTGGAGCTTTCATTCCTATCAATCCTTTGCCGAAAGTAGAAATAGGCTATATTGAACCAGAATACATCGGTTTTTTCTATATTCCAGGAGTTTGTGTCTAATTTTAGAACAGATGAATGATAAATGTGAAGCATATGTTTGACCTATTCCATTTTATTTGTACAAACCTACTGTGATAGCAATGTATGAATATTTTTCAAACTAATAAATTACTAGATATACAGAGAGAATATTTTACTCCTTGTTCCTAAGATCAAATAATTGAAATGTATATCTATAAAGCTTTCAGGAATTGACATTCTTGCTTATCAATTTATAACCAAATTTCAGTTACTATTGCATTGAAATTATAAGTTTCTCTGTGAACAAATTCGTCAATTTAGTTATTTTGTTTATTTTCTTTGTGATGAATGAATAAAACTGTTATTCATTTGAAATAAAGAAATATTAGAAATAGAAATGTTATGCACCCTCACAATCATATCACATACAATATCATGATGAAAACAAAGCACGTCGATAAATCTTCACAATCATAAATCCAAAAACTCCTTTATATGTAGAATATTGTTTACAATTTTCTGTTGTGTTCTCCAAAATGAAATATACATTCTGAGAAATACGCTAAGAATGTAAAAAGGGCAACATAGTGTTGACTTGGAACATAAAAATATTGTGAAAAACGTCATAACTTCGAGACAGAGTGGAATGTGTCAAATTTCTTAGGCCAGAGTTGTGATTTTATAATTATGAATGGAGTATACCCAGATCCGCATCTTATAGTTCAAGAAATTAATCAAAAAATATTGACAACTGTCGAAAAAGTGCAGACATCAGTGAAGGTAACTCACGAACGTAAAAACCCAGAACAATGAAATTTTCGGGGTGGATTCGAATCTCGAAGACCAATGTTGCTATCGTAAATAGGCAAAATTCTCCTGGAGGTTCAAACCGCCATCCTAGATCCATAAAATTAATGAATATTCTCGTCATCGAAATCAAAGTCTTTGTCTCAATCCCCTCCAAGATGTTAGCATTCCATCCATAAAGACAGATATTATTGCGTGCACTATCGAGATCGTGACCCGAATCTTTTGTGGTCGGAATTATGACATACATTATTCACTAGGACTTCGATATGCCTGCTTAATAATAGATTAAGGCACTCGTAGGGAAACTGTGAATTATTCACTGGATATCAAATCGTTCCATAATATGACCGCCTTGAATGACATTTAGGTTAGTGCTGTATCGAATCAATTAAAGTTCCAACACCTGATGCTATGTTTGGGACGCATCGGGTTTATTGGTTATTTATTATTCAAGAACTTGGGCACCGATGGGCAGTGTGGGGCATCAATCATGTTGTAATTGATACCTGATTGAAAATTGTATTTGAAGTTTATGTCTGTTGGGTGGACTAGATATTCTGAAGCAAGATATATTGAATTCTTTGAAGTGGAAATTCAAGCGATACGAGAATCGATAGCGAGAATATTGTTTAAGTGAGACACTTCATAAACATGAGACGGCAAGAGCTCTACGAATATTTTCGCTCGTTTCAGTTGTAATGATCAGTTTGTGGCTTGAGGACAGGGCAAATAAAATTTATCCTTTTCGAATTGTCGACGTTTCGATCCTATGTTTGGATCTTCTTCGAGACTGAAAATTTTTTATTGATATAAATATAAACATAAACTTTGACATAAAACGATACACAAACACTAAGATATTTAGAAGCAGCCAGGTAACTCAAGACAAAAAACACTATCAAAATTGAATTTACCTTTTCAAACAGATAAATGAGGCCAGAAAGAGTGCTCATGAAACCCATAGGTCATTTTTCGTAAAAATCAATGCAAACTGTAAACATCCAACTCTCGTAAAAACAGAACCAACACAAATGAGGAGAAAGGAATGAGATGTTTTGTTTGTCGATTTCGACGCATATGGGACCACAGAAAGGGTGAACCAGCCGGATGAATTATTTGTTGCTAATTTTTTATTTTTGTTAATAGATTGCTGTATACAACACTAAGGGACTCAACATCACTTCTCAAATTTATAGTATCATTTATTGAGATCTGAATCATCTCACTGATGCAACGTTTGAAGTAGCTGTTCTCTCGGTCCAGTATTCGTACATTTTCGAAATCAAAGTCATGACCATTTTCGAAATGATGGGTGGCTAAGGCGGTTTTTTCATTTTTATTTTTAGTTCTTGTTTTAGTCTTTTTTTTAGTTCTTGTTTTAGTCCTTGACCTGGAGATCTTCTCAAGAGGAGTGTCATATTTTCAATCTCCAATTGCTGTAACGCTTCCCCATAGTGGTCCTTTCCAAGACTTTCATTCTGTTGTCCGCCCATTGTTGGAACTCTGCCTTATATTGGTCTTTTCCAAACCCACAGAAAGGCACAGGTACAGCAGGTGCTAACCTTGATGCACTTTTTGCAAGCTCATCGGCTTTTTCATTTCTCCCAACACCAGATTATTCTGCTACCCATAGAAAAGTCTCTTATTGCCTCTGGCCAGTTGCTTGCACTGGAATCTTCTTGACTTGGGAAGCTGTAGATCGTCAGGGTTTCAAGCTCTGAATCTTCATTGGGCTCGAAGGATCATAAATTATTGATATTTACACTGCGCGAAAAAAATTAACGCACATTCTGAAAATTTCAATTTTAATGAAAGTTAACTCTACATTGACTTTATAACTTATTTTTTATGTTCTCTCGGGAAGGTTTTGAACGAAACAAGACACATTAAATGGAAGAAAAATTCAGGATTTCACAGAATCTCATGTGGACGCAGAGAAATGAACAATTTTCAAAATACTGAAATGCTGATAAGTGATTTAATACTTGGTATTTCCACCCCTTGCATCAATTACAGCTCGGCAACGACGGTTCATACTCAAAATGAGTGATCTTAAAATGTTCTGATCTAATTCTTTCCAGATTTCTCCGAGTTGGATTTTTGAGTCATTAAGAGTAGCTGGATGATTTTCTGAACTTCTCAGCCTTCTATTGAGGTTGTCCCAAACCTGCTCAATCGGATTGAGATCTGGACTTCTTGCTGGCCATTCCATTCGAGAGACTTCAACCTCTTCAAGGTACTCCTGAACGATGCGCGCACGATGGGGTCTGGCATTATCGTCCATAAAAATGAAATTTTCACCAATGTATGGGGCAAATGGCCCTACATTCTCCTCCAGAATGTTCCTTATATACTTATCAGCATTGATGGCCATTATCAACGACTATTAGGTCTGTGCGAGCAGTCAAAGATATTCCACCCCATACCATAATAAATCCTCCCCCGAAACCAGTAGTATTCAGGAAATTGCACTGAGCATATCTTTCATGTGGACGTCTGTATACAAGGGAACGTCGATCACAATGGTAGAGGCAGAATCTAGACTCATCTGTGAAGAGAACTCTTTTCCAATCGGCCTCTTCCCAATGAATATGCTCTCTCGCAAAATCCAAACGCGCCTTTCGATGGGCTGGGGTAAGAGCTGGGCCTCTTGCCGCCACACGAGGCCTTAAATCATATTCTCTTAGGCGATTTCTTATTGTCTAAGTGCTAATTTGCACCTCATGAGTTTGCTCAAGCTGATTTTGAAGGAGGCGAGCGGTTGCAAACCGTTGTCTCAACGAAGAAACTCTCAAGTAACGTTCTTGAATGGCAGTTGTTACCCGTGGTCTACCCTGTCCTGGTCTTCGGACATTCATAGCTCTCTCCCTGAATCGCTGCAACATTCTGGACACCCTTGTATGGGAAACTCCAAACCTTTCTGCAATTCTTGTGTATGTCCACACTTCTTCTCGCAAAACTACCGCTTGGGCACATTCCTCTTGGGTCAAATTTCGTGTTTCGCGTTGCATAGCGATCGAGTGTAGAAAATCGAACGAAAGAAAAACTATTGATCACTAGAATTGACCGAGAACAATTGATTTTAGAATGGAGCCAATACATTCAAAATCTGATAATATCATCTTTTTTTATTCCTGCTGGGAGAAAACATCTGTATTGAAGAAAAACGTTGAAAGTGGATAACATATGCATGCATAATTCTGATAGAAATAATTATCATTGAGAACACCTTCAGTTATAGAATAAATTTGAGATTTCCATAATGTGCGTTAATTTTTTTGCGCAGTGTATTTGCAGGAATAACAGGAGCGTTGCTCTTGTTTTGTAGATCTGCGTTATGGTGGACATAAAGAGTATCGTGGATTGTTGATGTAAGGTGCAGAATATGAGTCCACAAGAGAAAGAGAAGATGAGGAGAGACATAAGTATCCTGCTATACCTAATCAAGAACCGTGTACAAATGATACGAAGAGTAGGTAAGAAATTCATCGGGAATTGGAGTAGAGATTAGTGGCCATCGACGACTGCCAACCTCCAATGTCCCTGATATATGCCACATCATCCATTATGATCTTCTGGGCAGCCGTATGAGTTATACCGACCGCTGTGTGCTGTTCCAAAGGAGATATCTCCTCAGGATCGTTCCGTAATGCAATCAGATCCCGCTTCACTAATTCACAAAACAGCTAGATGTCCACATAAATTCAGGGACGTTCGCATAAATCGCTGCGAAATCCGTTTCGATTTAAGTATCCAGCGTCGAGGACGAGAGGATCGAATTACTGCACTGCTGTAATTCCCCCATTGTCCCTGTTTCAACGTGGGCGTTATTATTGCCGATATATTAGACCGCCATCGGATACCGATAACGAATCGCCGGTCACATCGGGTTTCCTAAGGATTGATGGCCGTTAATCCCTCCGGATTTTTCGTTGTTGGTTTTTTTTACGGCGCTAGATATGTTCAGTATCTGCATGCGGTTGGAATCATGCAGATGATGCAAGAAACATTTTATCGAAGTGGGGAGTTACCACTGCAAATCCGGAATACTTCACAGTCAATTCGGCCAAATCTAATAACCGAAACGATGGAGTACAAGACCATGCAGCTATTGGATTGTTCCATAGGCTGTTATCAATGTGATCACTCTCTGTATAAAAAATATATCCATTTGAACGAAAATTGGCCAAATAAGTGCATGATTCTCTAGAATTAATGCAGAGTTCATATTCCTCGAGTAAAAATGTTAATAACACGATATTAGAAAGCCATATTTCTCCTCATAAGTTCTTTCTTCGATTTTCCTATTTATTAGTTCGTATACTAATATCTTGTTCATATTTTACTCGGTATCCAAAAATATCTTGTAAATTCAATTTGTGATCAAATAAACCTATTTTGTATATTCAAAACAATAATCTTATATGAATATTTCACGAAGCTTTTGAGAAAACGTTGCCAGCTTGTTGATTTCTCGGAAAATATAAATCTATGAATTCTATCATTTCTTAACATAAGAATTCGACTCTTCCCTACGCCGCATGCGTATACAGGGTCTTTCACGAGAAACCTCATCCATATTTATACGGGAAACTACTGAACGTATTTTCATGAAATTCAGCACTTATAAGTATTTCACGATGCTGATGAAATCTAAAATATTTTCAAGGCATGAGCACCTCCGGTTTTTCCGGAAATGACGTCAACTTCCGTTTTTCAAATTAGAACACCATTTTTTTATTGCAGAAATAGATTCCTTAGAAAATTTCAAGTTATTTTGATGTAACATTTTTCAGTTTTGGTTGGAAAATTCTCTCTGAGCGGGAAAATTCGAAAAAAAAATCGAAAATAGAGCTCCGCTGAAACAAGAATAACTTCGAGGTTTTTGGATGGAAAATTTTCATTTTTGGGATTTCTCAAGATGTAAGATTGATGTATCCACTTCAAAAATCGAAATCGCGATTCATGATACAGGGGGTGAAAAAATCGCTTTCGAAGTTAGGGATGACAAAATCGTGAAAAATCAATTTTTTCAAATTAGAACCCCATTTTTTTATGGCAGATATTGAATCTACGTTAAAAAATAATGTGAGTGTACATCACACCCTTGCCCTAAAGTGGATATTAACTCAGAAAAATGTTACATCAAAATAACTTGAAATTTTCTAAGGAATCTATTTCTGCAATAAAAAAATGGTGTTCTAATTTGAAAAACGGAAGTTGACGTCATTTCCGGAAAAACCGGAGGTGCTCATGCCTTGAAAATATTTTAGATTTCATCAGCATCGTGAAATACTTATAAGTGCTGAATTTCATGAAAATACGTTCAGTAGTTTTCCGTATAAATATGGGTGAGGTTCCTCGTGAAAGACAATCGGGGCTATTCACTAAGCAAAGTTGTTATGGATAGCAACAAGCAACTGTAAATCGTCGTTATCCCATGCTTATTACATGGGACAACGACGATTTACAGTTGCTATCCATAACAAGTTTGCTTAGTGAATAGCCCCGCCTGTATAGTTACATACAGTCCGCAGCCCTATAGTTGTTAAGATGGGCGTTCAATGTAGTGTGTTTTTATTTCAAGTTGCATTTGGAAATGGTTTCACTTTGAGAACTGAAATTTTGTGGGTAAACTCAGAAAGGATTGGAGTTCTTAATGAGATAATTGAGATTAATTGCATTTCAACAGTTCATTTTTTTTCTTTCAAAAATAGAAGAAAATAAGGCAACTCATGCTTCTGTTTTATTTCAAACGAAAGACCCATGAAAATAGTTCAACTTCCGATTAAAAGTGAATCTACAGATAATTTCATTCAGAAAAACAACTTGAAATACGGAATTGACAGGGAATGGCCAAATTCAAATTTTAGCGGGAAAAAGTTCCTGCTTTACCCACATTTTCACTAATTTCATAGTTCAGCGAGTTTCGGATAGACAGCGCCAATGTACATTTCATTCATGATCAGAGAGATATTCATAGAACTCATAGAGATAATGTAAGTTCTATTGAGATATTCCATAAAATGCACGGTGGCGCCTCTATCGGTTGATTTGTCCTACGCGCTTCAAACAGCGACCTTAAATTTCTCTGTTATTTTTTAATTTCGTGTGTGGAACGCTTTATATTGTGCCCAAGATTGGCGTGACATTTTCGTTTTGCATTAGATGACTTTGATGTGTAAGCATTCGAGTCCTGAATGTGGTACCTTCATCTTATAGTCGAAAAGTAGTGTAATATGAGATTTAGCAGTCTTACTGTTTCGTAGAATAAAGATAAATGGACCAATTTAGACTCAAGTGTTTTTTCTCGAATGCCAATTGAGGGCGGAACCGAGAATTAACTTTGAGGACACAGTTGTCAGTGGGGTACTGCAGAAAGACCATAGACGTAAAATATAGGTTTGGCAGCCAAAGCGAAGGTCATTTTTCTAGACGACCGAAAACAGACATACATAATTATATGTTTTCCATTTAAAAAAATTGAACCGCACTTCTGGTGGTTAACTGAAATGCAGCATGAAACATAATTCGGTGCAATATCTGCTGCTGAAGCTTCCGCAACTAAACCACTGACAATCAATAGAAAGGAGAGCGGCCCGTGTCATTCAACCCTCGGGGTTTCTGACAGTTGATCTCCACGATCTAATCAGACAATCGGAAAATACATGGAAAGTTCGGAAACTCGAGAATCGACCGGACGTTGGCTAGATGTTCGAACTGCTGTTCTGGGATTTCAATCTGATATGGATTCGATGTTTTGGGTCCGAGTCTGGTCAGGAAGTCTGTTGCAGAGATCATGTCTACAATTTGAATTGCGATGAGGTGCTCCACCATCTTCGTCAGATTGTACGGGGCACTTACTTCGAATGGTGAGTTGAGTACCAGTTTTGTGGCCTGACTGCTTGAGAAAGAATTTTGTCGATGAGTGAAAACACCCCCTTCGAGATTCAACGGAAGAGCGGATTCCCACCAATCAAAGGGTGTTATTACTCGAAGAAAAAATAAAGATGATAGGAAAATTTTGAAGATCTCTCTCCTCGAAAGAAGAAAGTGTGGGATCGGCCTGTCGCACTAGGGACAGGACTTGTGGTCATATTTTCTAGTTAGAAGGGTGGTCAATGAAACATTCGAAATTAAACATTAGAAGTCTATTATTGCGACCAAAATAAAATGAACGGTTTTACGCACACTGTCAATAACTCAATCACCCCAAACGAATAAATTATCAAAACGAAATCAAATTATCACAACAAAATCAAATTATCGAATCAAAATTAAACTATAAAAATAAAATCAACTCAACAAAACAAAATTAACTTATTAGAACAAAATCGAATTATCTAAGACTTGGGGGTTTATCAAAACAACACCACTCAAAGTACCGAAAACTTGGGGAGATTTCAGGACTCTGGACTCTAAAAGTTATTGGCGTTACATGCAGCCTTCTACCAATAATCAAATAAGCCAAGCATACGCAAAATTACCTGACCTTTTTCCGTCTGGCAGGTAATCCAGAGAATGATGAAAATATCCCAACAAAAAATACACGAAAACACCAACTCGAAAATCAGTTTTACTCCCGGTTTTATCGACGTGACGTGATCTGAATAATTCCAATAAATTTCTGTAAACCTTTAACTTCCGACTCAACGCTTCACACCGCTATTCCCCGAAAAGCACTTTTCTGTCTCTGCTTGAGACCGTTCTTCTTAAAACTGAATTACTTCTTGAACCTTCCTTAAAACTGTATCCCGAGTAAACTGAGAACCTTCCCGTTGAGGACTCCTCCAGCAACTCCTAACTTCCGATTCCAAACTTAACTCCGCTATTCCCCGAATAACACTTTTTCCGTCTCCGCTTCAAGACCGTACTTCCAAACACTTAAGTACCCTAAAACTGATCCCGTGTCAACTGAGAACCTTCCCGTTTAAGGCTTCTCCAGCTACTCTTAACTTCAGATTGAAACTTAAATCCGCTATTCCCAGAATAGCACTTTTTCCGTCTCCGCTTTGAGATCGTAGTCCCAAACAGTACCCTGAAACCGATCCCGAGCCAACTGAGAAACTTTCTGTTTAAGACTTCTCCAGCTACTGCCACTTCTCCGTTTTCCAAAGCAAATTAAGGATTTACCTTTTCCACTTCCATAAAACCGAAAACTTGGGGTGATTTCAAAACATCACGACTCGAAGTACCGAGAACTTGGAAAGATTTCAGGACTCTGGACTCTAAATGTTTTTGGAGCTACATGCAGCTTTCTAACAATACTCAAATGAGCAAAGCATACGCAAATTTACCTGACCTTTCTCCTTCTGGCAAGTAATTCAAAGGATGATGAAAATATCCAAGAGATAACAACAAAAACACGTCACTAACTCGCTGTTTGCGGATCAATTTCACTCCCTGTTTCATCGACGAGACGTGATCTAAATAATTCTAATTAACTTTTTTAAACCTTTAACTTTCGACTTCACACCGCTATTCCCCGAATAGCACTTTTCCGCCTCCGCTTGAGACCGTGCTTTTCTAAAAACTCAATTAATTCTTAAATCTTCCGAAAGGGAGATTCATAAGAAATTTTTGGTTTTTTGCAATGTTGCAGGTTGCAAGTCCCACGATTTAGCCCTGAATTTTCCACTGTCATCAGCACCTAGAGACCACACAATTTGTGGGACGATTTTCTGACACCGTCTGAGATACATGAGGAAACTTGACCCGAAAGTCAATCATCTGCATCGTTATCGTCCCGCCTATATCCTATGCACTACCGATAAGCAACTAAGTAATTTTTGGAGGTTAAAGTATGTGAATAGTAATGCCAATTTGATTTGTCGAAATATTAGACCGAAAACAGCCGTTGCCAGGAGCCCAAAATCGATCGAATGCCGAATGTCATTCGAATAATTCATTTCCACCGAAACGCTTCAATCGAACCCCCCATTTCCGATATTTGTTATGGAATTACTGTGAAGGAAAAAGACCCGGCCAATTCAACGTTATAGTAATGGTTATTAGGGTAAAATGTATTTATTTACAGCGAAGTACAACGTTTCTTGCACGCCATCCCACAAACATGCACCGTCAAACGTTGCTGATGAATTGATTGTCGGCGGTTGGAGTGTCCGGTCTTACCATACCGCTGTATGTCATTACTTATCAGTTTTAGGCACGCAATGTCTGCATAACAGCGGGCTCTTGATGGTATTTTCCGCATACGAGGGAGCGGGAGCCCTGATGCGATCTTAATGCGAAAATGTCTTCGGCTGAGTCATTAGAGGGTCGGTACTATTTTCGTGCTTAATAGTTAGGGCAGGTCGTGGTGTAGTTGCTTAATAGGTGTTTACGACGCCACAATTACAAGATTCAGAGCCGATATAGGTTTGACCTTACTGGGTCATACTATTTTTATGCTACCTACACCTTCAAAGACGTCATTCATAGGTCATACCAGTTGTTTCACGACAATCCAGGTTTTTTAATTTGGTAGTAGGCTATGTAAAAAGCTAATAACCAAATAATGGACATCTTTCTTGATGAGGTAAAGTGATGTTCTTTTTTTCATGATCTGAAGAAATCATTACGCCAATCGAAGTGTTACACACTGTATAATGAGAGAAATGGACTCGTAAAGATCTTATTCAAGAAGTAAATCGCCGGAACGTGCTGCTACCGCAGAAGGAAAATGACACTGTATAATGCTGCCGTGTTAACTGAAAAAGGCGTATCTGCAAAAAAGCACTTTTGAGATATTCGACTAAGACTGTCATTTGTGCGTAGATACGCCGTTTTTATTTTTGATTATGCAACCCTCTAAATGATGAGATGCGCCTATAGAATTTAAAAGATGATAGAACTCATTGCGAAGACTTTCTAAAAGCAAATAACTTAAAATGGCTGTTTTTGCAGATACGCCCTTTTCAATTAACACGGCAGAATGAGTCTTTGATTTGTACATATATTTCAACTGTAGATTCTTGAGGCCAAAAGAAACTTTTTTTTCATTTTCCATTTTTTCGAATTCGGCTCTGTTAAAAAGATATAGATTTGAAAAAAATTGGGCCAAATACGTGCCTGATACGATTCTCTGGAATTGATGCAAAGTTCGTATTTCTCGATTGAAATTGAGTTGATACATTTAGGAAATACTCAAGTACTAACCTCATTTGAATAAGAATCTAACAAACACGATATTTCCTAACAAAAACACTTAGTTTTGTCCGATTATTTCTTCAATTGAAAAGCCATATTTCTCCCACCAAAATGAGTTTCTTCTTCGATTTTCCTGAAGATTAGTTTGTAATCGCTAATAACTTGTTCATATTTTCCTCGATATCCCAAAAGTATCTAATGAATAGTACATTGTTTACCGAGTAGGAAAAGCGTTACATTCCTGGACGATTGTGAAAATTGCTAAGTCGAGGCGCAAGCCGAGACTTGGCAACACAGAGTCCAGGAATGTGTCTTTTCCTACGAGGTGAACATAATATTTTTCCGCAAATCGTTTGAAATTCGACAGATTCCAATTAATTTTGATGAAATCGCTAATTATTTAATTCATAAATAAATGATGCTTCGAAATTCGTATTGAATTTGGTTACGTTACTATGAAAACGTACTCATGTTGAATTGTCAAAGTTGACGCATATAATTAATTCAATTGCTAGTGTTTTAGAATTTAAAACAGTGTAAAATGATAAGTGATGATGAATTTGCTATTTCTGGGACTCCTCCAGAGCTGGTTGATGCAGTCAGCAGTGAAAAGACTACTTCTTTAGAATAAGTGCCGAAGGAATCATGAGAAAAGTTCGTATATGCATATGTCGAACCAACTGTAAGGAAATATCATTTCCTTACAGTAAGGAAATGAATATTTCCTAACAGTTAGGAAATCTTGACATTTTCTATGACCAATTTTGACTGGAATGTCAAAATTTCCTAGCGATTTGCGGAAAAAATTTTTGGTTCACTATAAACTAACATAACCCCATTAACCTAGGTCATAGGATTGTAGGTCAATGACCTAACCTAACCCATCTCTATGATGTTTCACATTTGAGAAGACGATGCCAGATTGTTGATTTTCTCTCTGAACAATGAATGGTATAACGGTAAACTAGCTCGCAATGCGAGGTAGCCGGCGCGCAAGACAAACCGTTGTTCTTTGTTCTGTGCGAAGAGGAATCTTTAGTTATTTGGCTCAAATGCCAGTCCCATGAACGACGCATGCGTATAGCGATAACCGGCGTGATGGACTACGAATCATTCATTCATTTACTGAGAAGAATGCAAACAGGTATACAAACACCCAAAACAATGTGATGTGAATAGCTTAAAATGGTCTAATCATTTCTAGAGCTATCTCGGGATGATTATGTGAAGACTTTCAGTGAATCAAAGTACAAATAACGAGTATCGAGTTTATAAAATTCCAAGAAGATATTGTTGTATTATTCAGTGCAAAGTGTCATTTTATTTTTCATTGATTTCAATTTAATACGTGGTTCGTATCGACATTCAACATTAATATCCGAATTTTGTATTTCATTGACATTCATTTTCAATATGGACTGATAACAATAAATTTTCAATAGAAATTGTGCGTATAAAATGTATAACTTCATGCTTCTTAGAATTCAATTTCATATCCCACATTTGAGGGATTTTATCATTACTTATCTCTACATAAAACGTTTTTTCATCATAGAGATTTTAGTCTTGACAAAGTTGATGAATATTCTGACAACATTGTTAACTTGTATAGAGATCAGAGAGTTTATAAATTTCAGCCATTCTGTGATATTAAAAATCCAGGGAAGCATCCAGATTATTCTTATGATCTTTGATTTTTTCGTCAAATTTTATCCGTTAAATTGGGTATAACTCGAAAACGACGCAGTTTATTGAAAAAACATAGGAATACTTTTATTTTTTAAAATGATTGATTCTTCCAGAAATATAAACCGTTTATAGATTTATAGTATTTTTGTGTGAATTTATGAGTCGGCTAGGCTGTAACTTTTATACCAGGAGAAATATGGAAAAAGTGTTGATTGAAGAATATGCACCATGAATAGAGTAAACAATCAACCAAAATTCAGTGCATTTGAATTAACGGTTCCGAAGATATGAACAGAAAAGTGTTTTTTTCATGGATTTTCAACACTCTGTATCTTTAAAAAAAAACGAATTTTGAAAAATGGTATAGGAAAAAAGTGTTTCGTTTGATGAGAGGAATATACTGTTAAAATATATGTACAAGTCAAAGACCCACCCTGTATGTAATCAACAAGACTGAGCATCAAAAATTTGACGACCCTTCAGAAAGAAGTGAAGTCGATGAATCACTTTATAGGGTAGCACAACCACATATCATAAAATTCCAAACGATCAATTGGAGAGAAGGTGTCAACATCCAAAGGCCAAAACTCCAATAAATGGCTGACAGCTGAAGGTTCGAAATTTGCCCCAATACGGTCGGCCAATGATACATTTCGAAATGCCTCGGTCATCTTTCGAATCGAATTCCGAGCGGATCCAAAAACCTCCGACAAATAGCACAGTTGCCGAATTCCAGCTGCGGTCAGGAGTCAGCATTGAAATCGCAATTAGAATTAGTTTCTGAGTCTCGTGTTCGACCGAAACCACCTCCGAGTAACTACGAATTGTTCAATTCCACCCGGTTTCACTCAGGTTGTTTTAATGGCCATCCATTCAAGGGTGCGATCTCTAATTCATAAGAGACGAAATGCCCGCTGTTTCTTGATTGAGGCTCATTCATTAAAGTTGGGATCAATGAAATTTGGGAATCTGCATGAGAACTAGAGCCGTTATTGACTTTGTTGCGACTTACTACGCAACATCTCGACAAAATAAATTCCATATCCTGTGTCCACAAGAAATGAGCTGTCTCCTTCGAAAAAGTTGTATGAATTAATATTTAACCATATAGGATCGATCACTTGAACTGCAATATTTGTTCCATATGCCTTGATTTACAATTCTCGTTCTTTAATTAAAAATACCCTTCGGACTGATTTATGGGTCATCTATTGAAAAGGTTCTCAACCCAAGAATTTAGGTCATGTTTGAAAAATACATCTGGTTTTTTGAGACAATAAACATGTCCTGTAAACCTTCATACAGTTTCTCAGTATACGCTCATAAAACTAAATACGAGGATATATTGAAAAATTCTTAGCCTACTATAAAACCAAAATTTCAATGTCAAAATATTTTATTCCTTAACATATTCTCCTCTTAATTGGATACATTTATTACAGCGAACCTGCAACGTCTCTAGACCTTTCAAAAAAAATGTTTCTTATTGCTCTGCAAACCAGTCCTCCACAGCTTTTATTACCTCCTCATTAGAAGACAATTTACGACCTTTTAAACTTTTTTTCAGTTGAGGAAAGAGATGATAGTCGGACAGAGCCAAATCTGGTGAATAAGGGGGGTGTTCTAGTAATTCTAATCCCCAATCACGAATTTTTTGCATGGTAACATGAGATTTGTGTACTGGGGCGTTGTCCTGTGAAAACAAAACACCTTTGGGTAGCTTTCCGCGTCTTTTCTCTTTAATTTTTTCCCGTACAGTGGTCAGTAATGTCGAATAGTAATCTTCAGTTATTGTTCTATCCTTATCCAAAAAATCAATCATGATTACTCCATGGCAATCCCAAAAAAAGGAAGCAAGAACTTTTCCAACAGATTTTGGACACGAAACTTCTTAGGTCTTGGAGAACCAGAGTGTCGCCATTCCATCGATTGTTGCTTTGTTTCTGGATCTAACAAATGTACCCAAGTCTCATCCATAGTAACAATTCGGTTTAAGAAGTCTACATCGTTTTCAAATCGAGCACAGATCGAACGCGATGCTTCTACCCTTGCACGCTTTTGGTCAACATTCAAACATTTGGGGATCCATTTTGCAGAAATTTTTTTCATGTCCAAATTGACGTGAACTTTATGATCCTACCAAATGAAGCAGTTCAAGAAGACCATTATCATGATAAAACAATGAGGGTACAAAAATAAAACCAGAACATCTTTCAAACATAAAAAAAACAGTTGATATATAGAACCTCATAAAATGAAAAAGGTACAAAGTAAGAAAAAATATGAATGAATTTCGAATTTTGATTATTTTTTTATACCTTTGAGATTTGTCAGTCTTTGAACCTTTCTAATTTTTTGGGGTTTTGATATATTAACTGTGTTTTATGTTTGAAAGTAATTTATCATTTTCTGTAGCCTCGATAAAGAAACAATGTTGAGACCGAAACGTTAGCTGAAGAGTTTGTGAAGGAGAGAATGGACTGTCCTGATAACTTGTTTCATTGTTCATATATTATGTTTGTCTTCGTATACACCTGACAATATTTACATTGCTCAATAAACGTACCTACTTCCATCCTAGTGATTTATGGTAACAACTCTAAGTATTTCCAGCTACGTCATCAGATAATAAAAAGGAAAATAAAAGCACACAACAGTTTATAAATGAAAATAAGATTCAAAAAATTTCATTAGCTTCTGTAAAGGTAGCAACCTCTCGGTCAATTATTTTTGTCTTATTCCTCATTACAGAACAGTTTGACCACTCAATGTGCTTAACGCTATTGGTTTCGTGATATGACCTGAGCTTAATTGAATTTCGGAATGAATTACGCCTATTAGAATTACGTCTTTCCACTCAGGAGAACTATCTTCAAAAGCTCCGAGCATTTAATCAGGATGAAATGATCAATTATAAAGTTGGACATTCGTTGATTCAATATCGTTAATTATCGCAAGGTTAGATTGATAATTTCGCGATTCGAGTAGGTATCTCTAGTTCCAATTAGGCGGAACGGAAGAAATACCTCAGTCACTAACTGCTTTTAGTTGAGTCCAAATTAAATTTCTCCATCGCTTTCAATTCCTCGAACGTTAAGGGGCAGGAGGGAGTTGGGGATGTTGGTGGCAGGTAATTCGGTAGCAGAGGAGTAGATTTGTACCCGGAAAGGCGACAGACTGTTCAAGATTGCAGATCTGCAGGGTGATATTTTTTCTGAAACACTGTCCCCTGTTTTCTTCCAGAACTTTTTTTGGTGAGCCACTGTTAGTTTGAAAAATGGTAAAAAGAAGCCTCTTGGTGATACTCAACTTTATGGTCTCCCGTAGTTTTTTCGTATCTGCTACCGATTTCGAGAAAAAAATTTTGAACGATTCTCTCGATTTTTTTTTTGTATGTTGTGGTTTTCACGAAAAGGAATATCCTGTAATGTTCAGAGAACATCGTAAGAACCAAGGGCAAGCAGGTAGGAATTGGTGTTCTTCTTGAATTTCTGGAGGTTCTATGCCTCGGGGAACACCTCCCTAGGCAATGTGTTCCAAAGCCTCGCTGTTCGTTGGATGAACGAGTCTCTGAAGAGAGATGTTCTGCAGGTCTCCAAAGGGGTGTGAAGACTTAACTTGACGGGTTAGTCTAGAAGAGACTGCCAGAGGGGGTACGATTGCTGATAATTCAGAGAGAAATATCTATAAAATAGAGAATTCGGTAACTAGTCCTAAAATTCCAGTTAGAATAAAACGAAATCTAAACTATTTGAGTCTATTTGTCCACCCCGTCCAATCCACTCGTTTTCATAATTTTCGTTCAAATACTCCCTAGTACTTCCTGTATCTCGAAAACGAAACGTTTTCGGTCCCATGTTTATACGACTTTTTCAATTAAAATTAAGCGAGGAACTCCCCTCTTCGTTTGTACCTCCAATTTTGGAACACCCTGTATGAGCAAGCCTTAGATTCATCCTGCATATCACAGACAATAATTCTCAAAGTGGAAGACGTAAGGACCACTGAAAAAAGACTTGTGAAAACTGAATTGACGCTTGGAGAAAAGTTCAGCGGGAGTTACAGCAGACGCCGCGCACAGAAACTTCTCCTTCTTCTTTTTCCTCGAATGACCTACATCGAAGGCGTGAGTGTCACAAGCTATCCATGTCGCAGCCCCATTATTTACTGGCAGCTTTGCTTTTGCTTCCACTTCGGCAGTTTATTGAAATTGAAACCTCACGTGCCTATACAGTCCGCTGGCACAGAATGTGCTGAATAATATATCAACTTCGATGCATAGACACCTACGTTTCGAACTTACGACATCTGTTGCCGATATAAAGTATGAACACCAGCGGGTCGATCAACGCCAGCCAGAGATTATTTGAATCTATACTCCATTCACTTTTTTATTGTATCCCGGTTGGCCATGATCGAGGTTTATCAAGTTTTTTTACTTAAAACTGACGCAGGTTGGTACTCGTGAAATGTCAAATAATTCTCAGAGACGTTGCCGATGCTAATTCATATTTACTCTTTTCTAACTTTGTGAATGGGGTTGGTTCTTTAAAAGCTGCGTATACATGTGCGAGCCGAACCTATCGCGAACCGTTCGCGATAGGTTCGTGTCATGTTCGTTAATTTCACGTACACACTTGCGATCCGCACGCGAACCAATACCGACGGATTAACGAACTTACACTGGGCTCGCGTTGGGTTCGTGAAAGGATCCGACTATCGATGGATCGGCGCGAACGGTTTGCGAGCGGCTCTATAGAGGTTCGACATGCCGTCCAAATAATTGTCGCTATTGGTTCGCGAGCGGTTCGCGATAGGTTCGGCTCGCACATCTAGACGCAGCTTAAGGTTCAACTGTGACACAGGTTTCGTAGTACTACATTTGCGAATGAACTATCACAAAGTAACGGACTATTCTGTCCATTATTTTTCAGTGAAATTTCAACACTCGATTCTTGATTTCCGTACGAGAAAAAAGCATAACTGAATATTCCAGCCATGTTTATATACGTGAAATGTTTCCAGTATTAACAGAGAAAAAAGTTTCTTCAACATTCGCCAGGTCTTTGGACTTATTGAATTCACATGATATTTTTTCAAATTCATTATTTCCCCAAAGTAAATGAACATTTTGATAAAAACGTAATAACTACGACCTCAATGTAGAGAGGACAACGTTGATTAGTTATCTGACAGGAAAATGGCTATTACCTAACATTTTCAAAATATACACGGTGAAATGTGTCAGAATGCCATGGCCACGCGGGATAATTTATAAAAGTGAATGGAGTGTATGCAATAATAAATATTGACGAGAAAATATGAAGAATCAATAGAGCTCGCATCGCGCCGAGTAGTGTTGTCCACTAGACAAGATTCATACTCTCGTTATAGAATGAATTCTCGATGTTTCCAAATTATAATTCCGAAGCTGTATGATCCATTTAATTTTTATGAGTATCACCTATTTATTAGTTTCTACTTGGTGAATTATACTTGCTCGGGCGCTAGTCACAAAAGCTTTACTTACATGATGGAAAAAGTAGTTGGTTCATTACAATATTCAGGAATTTTTCTATCATTCAAGGGATTTATATTTGGAGAAACTCCCATGTGAATGGGCATTTGCAGTGATTTTTTTTAATTTTTTCTTCATCAATTTATACCCTTAAAAAATATTGAAAACTCGAATTCAAACGATCAGAAGAAGCGGGAAATCGTATGACGTCGTTGGCTAGAGAGATTTTCGATTGGTTGTACTCGTCATGACGTGCTGCTGATATAAAAACGACAGTATTGCCAAATCACAAAGAAAAATTAGCCTGAAAAAGCCCCCGCTTTCACTTTCCTAATGATACCATAATATAATGTTGATTTTGGATGTTTTTCTCCAATCATCATGACATTTTCATTTGTACTCCATGAAGCTTCATAATATCATTCAATTTACGACCTCCTAATTGAAGATAAAGAGAGTAAGCAGATAGGTGAGAAATTCAATTAAAAATAATTATCCCTAGTCTACATAGGTAAGAATTGGTATACATATAACATAACAAGGCCAGTCTTCTAATTTAGGAAGCATTAATAATTATTTTCATTATGAGAAGTGCAAATTAGTGGTAAGAATTTTTGTTGATTTGGCAACTGTGTATAAGGACCATCTGTTCGTCAGTCGTTGACTTAACCTAGGAGTATAGAATATTGAGTATAGAATACTCCTAGACTTAACTTCAGTGGCTTTATACAAGACAATGGCGACAATAGGGTCATAGAACACATTTTTGCACAAACATGGCGGATATTTGTTTACATTTGAGTGTCGTGCTGTTTGACATTTGACTCGATTTTGAGCTTTATACACTATGACATGACAACAAATCAATGAAAGTCCGCCATTAGTGGTCGAAAACAGTCCGACCAATCAAAACGTGAACGTCTATTGTCGCCACTGTCCTGTATAAAGCCAATGTAGACTTAACTGTAAGAAATGCCATTCTATAGTACGCAGAGAAGACGTCGAAATTGCGAATAAGAACAAATAAGAAGGTTATGTTTTCATTTATAATTTGTAGGCGTGGTTGTCACATCAGTATTTGTATTTTCAGAGTATGAGTGTTATATCAACTTTAATGAAAATTAAGTTGTTATATGACGATGTTTCAAAAACATTATAGTGATCACATCAAATATAATACGATTACTGAATATATTTATGAATGAATTCAGAGATTTTACAGAGACTTGTCAACAGCGGCGTGTCTCTCAGTTACTCTGGGCTTTGTCTCCTCCATCACAAACTTCAACCAATCATATTAAAAATTGAGCCACTGACGTCACAGCAGAGGGACGTTTGAATTCACACGTGTTGAAATCACATTTTCAATATCGAATAATTAATCAGTTCTTCAAAATTCGGAGTGGATAAATGGTTACAAATGTGTTATAAACTACTATTCATTATGTCATGGGAAGAAAAGTGCATATTTTGAGGTACTGGAAATCCCCATTACAGGAATACATCCATGAAGGAGTCATTCAAGAGACTTTCGGTTACCACCCAAGTTTTTACGTATCCCCAGAACTGGTAGCGAAGTGATGAGGCAACCCTATATGTCAACTTCACGTGGGACAATTCCGTTTCCCCAAATCTCTCTCAACCCTCGAGGCGGGCTGTTTTTGCAATTCGAAGCAGTAACGCATGTAACGGATTGTGCGGATCCCACTCGAGAGGCTCGAATTTCCTATAGTCCCTGCTTGAAACCGAATTCTACTTCAAAGTTTGCTCATTAACGTTTAATCAAGTCGGGGCTCTTCCCTTTCCACGTCATCCACAGTAGGATGATGGCTTTTCCCTTAATTCATCTTTCGATTAAGCTGTTGGATGTTTTGGTGGAGATTCTCTAATTTTATGCGATTCGTACGGAGCCTCATCTGATTATTGAAATGAATCTGTATGCTGTACAGTATGTCTCTATTAAAGTCCATCGGACTTTTCGAAGGTTCGAATATAAATTGGAGATTAACGTCTGTGAAATATACAGGGTGAGTCTTCGACTTGTACATATATTTTAACTGAAGATTCTTGAGGTCAAAAGAAACCTTTTTTTCAATTTCCATTTTTCCGAATTCGGCTCTGTTGAAAAGATATAGCCATTTGGAAAAAAAATTGGGCTGACTACGCCTCTGAAATGATCTTCTGGAATTGATGCAAAGTTCATATTTCTCGATAGAAATTGAGTTTATACATTTAGGGAATACTCAAGTACTAACCTTATTGGAATAAAAATGTTGCAAACACGATAATTTCAACAAAAACAGTTAGTTTCATCGGATTATATCTGCAACTAAAAAGCCACATTTCTCACACCAAAATAAGTTCCTTCTTCGATTTTTCTGCAGATTAGTTTGTAAACACTAATAACTTGTTCATATTTTCCACGAAATTCCCAAACAATATCATGAAAAAAGACATTTCATTCAGATCATCAGAATTTATTATTAAACAACCTAACCTAATCTATTTTGTATCCATTCTGTGAATGTTTGCACAGAAATT
Source organism: Adalia bipunctata (assembly GCA_910592335.1). NCBI lineage: Eukaryota > Metazoa > Arthropoda > Insecta > Coleoptera > Coccinellidae > Adalia > Adalia bipunctata. The sequence goes on along the minus strand of OU342948.1, from coordinate 8,497,761 downwards.
TCAAGAAGATGTTGTCAGCTTGCTGATATTCTAAGGATTTGTTACGAACCATAAAATAAATCACGATGCACTTGTGTACCGTGGTATAAATATCTATGAATTCTGCCGTTTCCATCATAAATCGGGTTTTCGCCAAATTTTACCACGCATGCGTAGAGCGAAAACCGAAAGATTGGTTATGTGGAGGCCAACTATAAACAATAACAAATCAGAGTCTCTGAACAAACTGTAAACATTATGTGAAGTTCTGAATACATTAAGTGAATTATTGTTCTAATGTGATCATTATGTGGAGTGAATTAATATAATCTTAACCGTGTCGAGTTTATAAAATTCCAAGAGGATATTGTTTAGATAGAAACATCGACACAGATTATAAGGTACCTATCATTTTATTTTTCATTAATTTCAATTTAATAAGTAGTTTGTATCGAGATTCGTCATTCATATCCGAATTTTGTATTATTCATCGACATTTAACTTCAATATGGACCGGTAACTATGAATTTTCAATAGAAACTGTGCGTGTTAAATCCTCCTTCGTGTCCAATTTTATCTCCCACATTTGTGGGATTTTATTATTAAAATATCTCGACAAAGGTTGATAACATTGTGACACATTGTAAACTCGTTTAAAGACCAGAGAAGGAATAATATTCGATGATATTTAATTCAGAGACGCATTCAGATCATTCTTGAAATTAATGATTTTTTCGTCAAATTTCTCCGGGTAAAATTGGAAATAACTCGAAAACGACGCGTTTTATTGAAAAAAAAAATAGGAATACTTTTAGTTTCTTAAATGATTGATTCTTTCGAAAATATGAACCGTTTATCGTTTTAAAGTGGTTTTATGGTGTTTTAGCGTGTATTGATGAGTTGACTACCCTGTAACTTAAATACTAGTTTTGATTGAGGAATATGCACCATGAATAGAGTAAAAACTCAACCAAAATTCAGTTCATTCGAAATAACGGTTCCGAAGATATAAAGAGAAAAGTGTTTTTCTCATGGATTTTCGACAACCTGTATCTTCGAAACCAAACCGAATTTTGAAAAATGGTATAGGAAAAAAGTGTTTCGTTTGATGATAGGAATCTACAGTTAAAATATATGTAGAAGTCAAAGACTCGCCCTGTATAAGAGAAAATCATTAATCGGTATTTAGCTCCCGCCAGAAGTGAAAACCTTTTCCGGAATTCGAAAAAATCCTTCTGAATACCCATTAATGGTTTTGAAGAATAATTCACCCAAAAACTGGAGAATGTAGTTCTGTCTTATAATTCTTTTACTTATTTTTAATTTCTCCACAAATTAATAATATTAAACAAAATTCAACCTTTACTTCATTCCTTTTCATTCTTCTTTATTCCTCAGAGTAATTCTTTTTCTCAAAACAACTCCTAATTGTTTGTATGGATGCTCCAGTTCAAATGGTGCAAGTAGAATTCTACAGAATCTCTTCACTTTGGGTGACATGTAGGGTAACAGTAGAAAGGCTGTTTGGGAAACAAATATATTTAAAGCAGAGGAAAATAAGTATTATACATACATACATAGTAGTATTTCATTTAGCAGGAAATCAAAACAATGATGAATATCTGACAAAAAGAAAGGAATAAAGAATAAGTAGTTAGGTTTAGTCAATTCCTATTTCTCTGAGCTGTCACTCTCGGTAAAATCTGAATTGTCAACGAAAGGTGCTATGATAATTCTTTTCCAAATGAATTTTAAACAATCCAGCATATATTTCATGATGAATCCATATGGGTTCTCCACTTGAACAAGCATTGTGGTTCGCTTCTGGTGTTCAATTTTTACCACCCAGTCGTCGAAATCTTCATCGGAGCTTGCTTCGCTGCACTCACTATATAAGTCTTCGTCTTCATCTAGAGAAGAACTTTGAGGGAAACTATTGAACACTGTTTCTTCATCAAAACTCAAATTCCATCGACGATAGTCCTCCCTAGAAAAGGGCATAGACTCATATCTCATATGATGTGGTACCACGCGTTTCTTTACACTGAAACCATGAACTTTCTTTATGTTTATGCCATCAACAGTAAGAAAGGATTCATCGTGATCAAAATATGTCGCATCAACACTTGCTGCCACGCGGTTTATAGGTTTGGATCTAACTATTCCACCCTGTTTAGTTGCTCCGAAATCACATTCTTTCTGCATCTTCATGCCATGAATATAGAATACCTCGTGATCAGTGGGCTTTGATTTGAAAACGATTATGTGTGTGGGGCAGAATTCATTATCCTCATATTTGACTATTTCTTTGAAATTCCTAGATACGGTCGTGTCTGTACCAGGTGGTGGAAGTTTCATTGTTGGATCTCCTATAGCACAGGATTCGAATAAAACTTTGCTCAGAATCAGGTACCTGCAACCTTTAGTTTTCTTTGGATATCTTTTCGAGATTGAATCATCTGGAGAGAAATAAACTCCTTGTCCATTGTGACAATTTCCACTTCTACTGCCACATTTCCTCCAATCAAAATTAACACGACAAATGTTTTTAGCATTTTTCATAGTTGTTCCATGGAATAACTTCAATTCATATAGAAATGGACTTCTTAATTTCTTTTGTTGTTTTTTCAATTCGTAACTGTTTTCAACAAATTGATTTTTGATTTCACGAATCCTCAATATTTCGATGTCCTCTAAATTCATTCGATTCTCTACAGTTCTGTATGTATAATCTTCCCGATCTAGTGGTACAGAGTTATATACAGGACCTCGCTTCCGAATGACCTCAACTTCCGTATGAGAAGGAAAATAATTCTCATCATACATTCTATTTATATTATTCCTTCTTCTATACATCTGTACTGACTCTGTTTTACTGAAAATTTGAAGAAATTAAATTTTTGTGTAGGTTCTCAACGAATAGATAACATAATTCGAGCACTATGAAGCCTTGGTTTTTGTTATTTCACTTGAAATTCTATGAATAAATTAGTGTGAGTCAACTACTGAATAATGAAAATGCAGAGATGGTTCATTAAAATTATCAAGAATATGAAAAAATACTTACAACTCGAATACTTATATTTCTGAACGAAAATAGAGTTTTACTCGTTTGGAATGAGAAATGAATGATGAATATGAGAATGAGTTTTATGCATATCGATTATTAGATATGATATGGACATTAAAAATGATACCTGATGATAACGATAAAACCAAACAACAACAAATTGTTCATTGGTTTGAGCCATCGAATGTCGTAATGTCGATATATGATATCACTACATATTGGGAAGAAACAATGAGTGAGAAATGAAGAAAGAATCCCAAATTTCAATATCGTATAAAAATCAAAGAGGTAAGTTTTTGAGAGTCCCCTGTGTAACGTCTCTGATTCTGTTGAGATGTGCTTTAATCGATCGAGTTATTCGTCCTTCTACGGCTTCATCCTTTTTGCAGTTTTATTTGAAATCTTTGTAGACCATGGAAAAAAAAATCTCAGAATGATGCATAATACACTGCGCAAAAAAATTAACGCACATTATGGAAATCTCAAATTTATTCTACAACTGAAGGTGTTTTCAATGATAATTATTTTTATCAGAATTATGCATGCATATGTTATCCACTTTCAACGTTTTTCTTCAATACAGATGTTTTCTCCCAGCAGGAATAAAAAAATATGATATTATCAGATTTTGAATGCATTGTCTCCATTCTAAAATCAGTTGTTCTCGATCAATTCTAGTGATAGTTTTTCTTTCGTTTGATTTTCTACACTCGATCGCTATGCAACGCGAAACACGCAATTTGACCCAAGAGGAATGTGCCCAAGCGGTAGTTTTACGAGAAGAAGGGTGGACATACACAAGAATTGCAGAAAGGTTTGGAGTTTCCCATACAAGTGTGTCCAGAATGATGCAGCGATTCAGGGAGACAGATATGAATGTCCGAAGACCAGGACAGGGTAGACCACGGGTAACAACTGCCATTCAAGAACGTTACTTGAGAGTTTATTCGTTGAGACAACGGTTTGCAACCGCTCGCCTCCTTCAAAATCAGCTTGAGCAAACTCATGAGGTGCGAATTAGCACTCAGACAATAAAAAATCGCCTCAGAGAATATGATTCAAGGCCTCGTGTCGCGGCAAGAGGTCCAGCTCTTACCCCAGCCCATCGAAGGGCGCGTTTGGATTTTGCGAGAGAGCATATCCATTGGGAAGAGACCGATTGGGAAAGAGTTCTCTTCACAGATGAGTCTAGATTCTGCCTCTACAATTGTGATCGACGTCTACATGAAGGATATGCTTAGTGCAATTTCCTGAATGCTACTGGTTTCGGGGGAGGATCGATTATGATATGGGGTGGAATATCTTTGACTGCTCGCACAGACCTAGTGGTCGTTGATAATGCTGATGAGTATATAAGAAACATTCTTGAAGAGCATGAAGTGCCATTTGCCCCATACATTGGTGAAAATTTCATTTTTATGGACGATAATGCCAGACCCCATCGTGCGCGCATCGTTCAGGAGTACCTTGAAGAGGTTGAAGTCTTTCGATTGGAATGGCCAGCAAGAAGTCCAGATCTCAATCCGATTGAGCAGGTTTGGGACAATCTCAATAGAAGGCTGAGAAGTTCAGAAAATCATCCAGCTACTCTTAATGACTTAGGAATCCAACTCGGAGAAATCTGGGAAGGATTAGATCAGAACATTTTAAGATCACTCATTTTGAGTATGAACCGTCGTTGCCGAGCTGTAATTAACGCAAGGGGTGGAAATACCAAGTATTAAATCACTTATCAGCATTTCAGTATTTTGAAAATTGTTCATTTCTCTTCTTTCACATAAGATTCGGTGAAATCCTGAATTTTTCTTCCATTTAATGTGTCTTGTTTCGTTCAAAACCTTCCCGAGAGAACATAAAAATAAGTTATGAAGTCAATGTTTCATTAAAATTGAGATTTTTAGAATGTGCGTTAATTTTTTTGCGCAGTGTAGAAACTATTCAACAAAATACAAGAATCTATATAATTGAACAATTTCATGAATTGTGGAAATATTTTCACTGATAACAATTTTTATGCGAGTAGTGAAGCTTTTATTCCAGAAGATCTTATAATTGAAAAACATCGTAACTTTTTCGTGAAAAATTTCTTTCTCATAAGTTTGTTGGAAAAGTACAAGATTCATTTTCCATTAGACCCAAATGTTTCAATATAAACCCAAAGGTTTATTCCTCCCTACGGTATAAGCAAGATATATTGCCACCAGTAGTATTGAACGTTCCATTCCACCCAATCGCTCGAGTACAATTTTTCTTCGATTTGCACCTGCTCATCCTGTAATATTTCAAAATATTTCTTTCCGTCTTCTCTCCCACCCCAGTTTCTGAGGAAACTGATCCAATATGATACGATAGGTCACAAAATATTTTTTCTGTCTGCTGGATGCGGGAATCCTGAAGTTAATTCTGGGAAAATGTGAGGTTTTCAATTTTCTACATTATTGTGGCAAAAAATACAGGGTGTTCAATTTAAAAAAATCGAGAAATAATAATTTTAAGTTCTTCATATTTGTACCTCAATAACGGACACCCTGTATATGACAGGTTGATCGTTTAGGAACCATGTCAAGACAAATCCTTCAATTAAAATACTTTTAGTTCAAATTCATGTTACTATCGCTTCTGGAAATCGTCAGAAGACTTTTACTGAACTGCTTTTCCCTCACCCTTTTGGAGTTTCTTCGAATAAGATCTGAACTGTTGAAAAAATGTCCCTAAGATTTTGCGTCATGAAAGAGGTAATGAAGGTCATTGAAAATATGTGAAAATATATGGGGTGATTCATTAAAAAAAAATCATCCATTTGTTGAATAACATTTATCAGGGAAACCCTGTATATCAGAAAATAATTTCCTGAGATGCAGAAATGAAGATACAAGAGGTCTACTTTCCAACGAAATCTCTGAGATGTCTGGTTCGGCAGCTATGGAAGAAGAACGCACTATTGCAGGACCCTGTAGACTAATGGAGGGCCACCTACATATTAATGTTATTGTTGTTTTCGAAAACTGTTCAATACAATCACCAATTTTGGATTTTGATTTGTTAGAATGTTGACATTCAGATGTTTCGTTGAAAACAGCACAGCTTTAGACAGCTCCAACCAACATGCTGGACCTTCGTATCAGAACAGTCTTTCAGTTCATTGGATCTAGCTACAACCTTTGCGGATAGGAATTGAGAAGATAATTTGGTTCTGGTACGCAAACAAGAGCTTGTCGACATCGTCCTCTAATGCTATGATTTCACATACTTCCCTGAATGATCGCCTCAACGGAATTCCCGCTGGAAACCCTCCAAATAGATTCTATTTCACAACATCCATCACCTAAAGACGACACCCCCACAGGGAGAGTTCTTTCTTCTCCTTGACCCAACATCGCCGCGAACTCCAACACTTGAACTTCTAAAGAGTGGCTTCCGACTACTTCAAGTGCTCGCTCCAATGCTCCAGAGTCTGGAGCAAAGAGAAAATCGATGCGGCAATGATGCGCTTTGTTATGGACCCTCATCCTAGTCTCGTGGAGGGAATTAAAACGAAATGACTCCGGCCTTTGTTTACGTTTATCTGGCCCATTCCGTCTTCTATTGGAGTTGGGGTAATACACTGGTCGAGATAAAGGTATTACAGTTTTATATGTCAAGAATGCTGCGAGAGGTCTTATTTTCCTCTCGGGAGCTGCGACGATGATGTTGCATGACGGCTTCATTTCCCGAATTCCTCTTTAGCGGCAGATAATGTGAGGACAAGAGGAATTTTTCGGAAATTCGGTGCAGAGCACATTTCCGGCTGATTTGATGTGTTTGTCTCGAAGATTGCGATTTTTTTCCAAGATTGGATCGGCGACAATTATTTGTTTCCTTATCTGTGATAAGCTGTCGCGTTTCTATCAGATTGGCTCTATTGTGATGGTCTTTTTTCTTCATTCGGGAACGACTGACGCCTATTTGTGTTCGATTTCAAATAATTAGGATCGATTCATGATGGGTTAGTGAGAGAGAGAATTACTTGGCGGTTCAGTCGAAACGAAGATATATGCCAAGCTATAGATAAGAATAAGAGGCATTCTTGGCCTTAAGGGGACGTTATACAAAAAGTGCCTTTCGTTTTTTCAAGTTCACGCCCTCAATTTTCCACCTGAAAGCTTGATTTTTTTCAAATTCTCCTGGAATTTCATACAGTTCTCTGCGGTTTCACACTTTCTGGAAGTCTTTTAAGTATTTCCTTCATTTTTTGCATTATTTAAGCGCCTATCCAAAAGGATTTTTTTTATAGAGAATTGATTTGTCGAGGGCACTCCAATGAATTTTCCAAAAAAAAATTGATGGACAACCGCCGAAAAACGATTATGGAGTCAATTTCATACACTCTCAAATTCAACCCAATTTTTTCATGCGGAAAAATATTTTTTTCAAAGAGACGAAATTGGAGTGCCCTCAAGATATCCTTTAACATCAATTTGAAAAAAAAAAGCTTTTAGGTGAAAAATGGAGGGCGTAGACTTGGAAAAATGAAAGGCACTTTCTGAATGGAGAATCGGTGCCGTAGCCGATTTTTCCATGTGATAAAATAATTCTTTTGAAGAGAAGAAATTGGAGTGCCCTGAAGACATCCTTTAACTTCAATTTGAAAAAATTAATCTTTCAGTGAAAAAATTGAGGGCGTGAACTTGAAAAAATAAAAGGCACTTTTTGAATGGAGAATCGGTGCCGTAGCCGATTTTTTCCTCCGAAAAAATTTTTTTTTTCAAAAAAATTAAATTGGAGTGCCCTCAAGACATCATTCAACTTCAATTCAAAAGAAAAAGTTTTTAGCTTTTAGGTGGAAAATTGAGGGCGTGAACTTGGAAAAATGAAAGGCACTTTTCGAATGGAGAACCGTCCCTTATGGGGCCGTTTACCCTGGTCGACGGTACATACCGATTCTCCATTCAAAAAGTGCCTTTCATTTTTCCAAGTTCACGCCCTAAATTTTTCACCTGAAAGCTTAGTTTTTTTTTTAATTCTCCTGGAATTTCATACAGTTCTCTGCGATTTCAGACTTTCTGGAAGTCTTTCGAGTATTTCCATCATTTTTTGCATTATTTAAGCGCCTATCCAAATGGATTTTTTAATAGAAAATTGATTTGTCGAGGGCACTCCAATGAATTTTCCAAAAACAAAAATTGATGAACAACCGCCGAAAAACGATTATGGAGTCAATTTCATACACTCTCAAATTCAACTTCAATTTGAAAAAAAAGCTTTTATGTGAAAAATGGAGGGCGTAAACTTGAAAAATGAAATGGATAATCGGTGCCGTGGCCGATTTTTTCATGCGATAAAATATTTTTTCTAAAGAGAAGAAGTTGGAGTGCCCTCAAGACATCCTTTAACTTCAATTTGAAAAAATTAATCTTTTAGGGAAAAAATTGAGGGCGTGAACACGGAAAAATGAAAGGCACTTTTTGAATGGAGAATCGGTGTCGTAGCCGATTTTCTCCTGCGAAAAATGATTTTTTTCCAAAAGAAGAAATTGGCGTGCCCTCAAGACATCATTCAACTTCAATTTAAAAGAAAAAAGTTTCAGCTTTTAGGTGGAAAATTGAGGGCGTGAACTCGGAAAAATTAAAGGCATTTTTTGAATGGAGGACCGTCCCTTATTCGGACGTTTTACTCTGGCCGACGGCACCGATTCTCCATTCAAAAAGTGCCTTTCATTTTCCCAAGTTCATGCCCTAAATTTTTCACCTAAAAGCTTAATTTTTTCAAAATTGATGCTAAGGGATGTCTTGGCTACAGCACCGATTCTCCATTCAAAAAATGCCTTTCAATTTTCCAAGTTTACGCCCTCAATTTCTCACCCAAAAGCTTGATGTTTTCTTCAAATTGAAGTCAAAGGATGTCTTGAGGGCACTCCGATTTCTTCTTTTTCAAAAAATTATTTTTTCGTATGAAAAAATCGGGTTGAATTTGAGAGTCTATGAAAATTGACTTCATAATCATTTTTCGGCCGTTGTTCATCAGTTTTTTTTAGAAAATTCATATCAATTTTCTATATTTTACAAAAAATTCAATCTGGTCACTTTGAAAACAATCCTATAATCAACATGCCACATCAGAACCGAAACGAAAATTAAGTATAATTTCACATGTTGAAGTTCATCTCAGATTCAATCCAGTACAAAGACTCGAGGAATTCACTTTCTCAAAAAATCACGCAATTGTTTTCTCCCGAGGGAAACATCTGAAACCGCTTCACCCTCATCCTTGAGTGGCTTAGTTTTCCATCCTCTTCCATATCAAAGGAACAAACTGCGTAACGGAATCTGCATCCCACAAAAGGAAAATAAATACAAGTTTTCTTCTGGCAACCACGTAATTGTCTTATTCCTTCTCACTGTCTGTTACATTCTAAAGTTTCCACAATCCCCACTTCTTCCTCCAGAAAGTGTCCCTGGAAGACAGGGGCGCGAACTGCCTGACGGCAATCTGTCTTCAGCTAAGGCCAAGGGCCCAAGTTGTAAAAAGAGATCGACAAAATTGGGGGATTTTGATTGCTCTCAATCACAGAGGGAGAATGCGCCCGACAGTAGGGGACTGGAGGGGCTTTGATCTGTTGGAGCATGCATTCAGGCAAATTATCGCTGAAGAGGGGTTTGTATTGATGTCAAATGGAAAAGCCAATAATTTTTTGTGTTATGAGAAAAATGAGCATTTTTATGGGGCTTTCACAACACTCTGGCCATATCTTTACCTCAGAATTAGGGAGTCTAGGAAGTGTTTAATAACTCACCGTTCCTCCAATGTATAATTTGTGTATACAGGGTGAGTCATTAACTTGTGCATATATTTTAACTGTAGATTCTTGAGGCCAAAAGAAACCTTTTCTTCATTCTCCATTTTTCCGAATTCGGCTCTGTTCAAAGGATAAAGCCATTTGAGAAAAAAATTGGGCTAAATACGTGCCAGATACGATTCTCTGGAATAATTGCAAAGTTCAAATTTTTCGATTGAAATTGGAGTGATACATTTAGGAAATACTCAAGCATTAACCTTATTCGAATAAGAATGCTAAAAACACGATATTTCGTAATAAAAACACTTAGTTTTGTCCGATTATTTCTGTAATTGAGAAGCCATATTTATCTCACCAAAATTAGTTGCTCCTTCGATTTTCCTGAAGATTAGTTTGTGAACACTAATAATTTTCTCTATATCCCAAAAATAACTGATAAAAAATTGTTTTTTCACTAACCTAACCCAACTCCTTTAACCTAGGTCATAGGATTCGAGGTCAATGACCTAACCTAACTCATCTATGATATTTCACGGAGCTTTTGAGAGGACGATACCAGATTGCGTTGATTTTCTCTTTAAAAAATGGTATGGGCGAAACCAAGAAAGCAGTGCGTCCCCTATTTGTGTAGATAGAAACATCACCACAGATTATTAAGTTCTGAGTATCATTTTATTTTTCATTAATTCCAATTAAGTACGTGGTTTGAACTTATCGACATCACTAATATCCGAATTTCGTATTTCATTCATATTTATTTTCAATATGGATCGGTTACAATAAATTTTCAATAGAAACTGTGCGTATAAAATGTATAATTTCACGCTTCTTAGAATTCAATTTTATCATCCACATTTATGGTATTTTATTATTAGGTACATATCTCTACATCAAACGTTTTTCCATCATAGAGATTTTAGTCTTAACAAAGTTGATAAACATTCTAACAACATTGTTAACTTGTATAGAGATCAGAAAGTTAATGAATTGCAGATATTCTGTGATATTATAGATCCAGGGAAGCATCCAAATTATTCTTATGATTTTATATTTTTTCGTCAAATTTTATCGGGTAAAATCGGGAATAACTCGAAAACGAGGCATTTTATTGAAAAAACATAAGAATACTTTTATTTTTTTAAATAATTTATTCTTACGAAAATATGAATCTTTTTCAAGTGGTTTCATAGTATTTTTGCGTGGATTTATGAGTCGGCTACTCAGTAACTTTTATACCAGGAGAAATATTGAATAAGTTTCGATTGAGGAATATGCACCATGAATGGTGTTCAAAATTCATATCTTTTATTTTATTATACCACAAAGTTTTCTACTGGAATGGGCTTTCCCGGTCCGTTGCAAAGAAGAACAGGTCTATGACTCTACCCACTTCTTCTGTGGTTCACCGAAAAACCCGGAATCTTCCCCCTTTCTACCTGCTCAAGTGTTCAGTGCTAATTCACCCGCTGCCCCAGTCGCAACCTGGATACGCCAAAGTTCGCATATACTCTAGTTTTCTTCCCAAGTCGGACCTCGTAACATTCGTACCTAGAAGTGTAAAAGTGAGATAAGGACTCTACGCGGTACAACACCTACGAAAGCACCAAGTGTACAAGTGAGATAAGGACTCCACGCGGTACAACATCTACGAAAGCAGACAGAAGCAGATACGTAATTTTAAATCTGAACAATCGTAAGTACCATTTTCTACAGTGTTTACTTTGTGGTATTTATTTCTATTTCATACATCCATTTTTATTCTTTAACTCTCGTGGTAAAAAGAATTGATATAGCAGTCCATTTCTTCTCATCAAGAGAGCTCCTGTATTTTATTCAAATGGAGTAAACAATCAAACAAAATTCAGTTCATTTGAAATAGCGGTCACGAAGATATGCACAGAAAAATGTTTTTTTCGTGGATTTTCCACACCTTGTAACTTTCAAACGAAACCGAATTTTGAAAAATTGTATAAAAAAAAGTGTGTAGTTTGATGAGGGGAATATAGAGTTAAATTCAATGTACAAGTTTCATTTTTTGGAATGAACATCATTATTTATTGAAAATAAGACAACTTAATGATTGATAGATTTGGTAACCGATGATTTCCTCAATAAATTATTCGAAAACGAGAAAGTGAAGTGCACTTCACAACAAGATTTCATCGAAAACATCCATGTTTCCCAAGAGTCACATTACCGCCGATACTTTCCATGTTCCTCTTTCAGACTGATAAAGTGAGACTCATGCTCCAGAGCAGAGTTCGCTTTCATTTCCACCCTGTTCTTTTTTGGACGCTAATTAAAATTCCATTTTCGGTATTTGCTCTATTCCGTCAGAATCCCGGTCCAAGACTATGGTTTTTCGGGATGCAGTTAAGTAAGTCGTTTGGCTTCTCATCTAAAATTCATGCTGCCGAAATGAGTTCTTGGGAGACGGATTTAATGCGCATTATGGTTTTTCGGGAGCGGCGCTTAAAAGTGGGGATAGAGATTCGAGGCAAATTAGGAGAAATTAGAGGCAGTGAAGGTGCTCTGGTTGGAAAATGCCCCTCTCAATTGTAAGGATCACTCCATGTGCATAGTAAATGGTTATTCTCAAAGACAGTGACTGCAATATAAAACAAAGTCCAGGAGATTCAAACTATGTAGACATATCTAAATCGAAAGTTGACTCGACAAACAATGAGGATTTGGCGAACTCAATAATTTTTCAAGCGATAAACTCTGGAAAAAGTCAAGAAAAAATTTCCGGTTTTATTGTTGTTTTTGAAAAGGACATCTTCGCAACCTTATTTGATGTTTCCAGTGTCCCTGTAATGCTTCAGATCCCTATAAAAGGTCATTTTAATAATTCTCAAAGACTGGAGCTGTTTAACAATAGTCCTTTGTGATTCTCCAGACAATGCAATCAGCCTGTTACCTTTGAAGTCCATTTCAATCGCGACATATTAGTATTCGCTTCCGTAGACCTATGCAGGACATAAAATAGTAATATTTATGACAATAGGAACAAGCTGTCATAAATTCTTCACCAGATGCATCCGCGTGAAGTTAGTGCATGCCGAATTGCCCATATTCGAGTATGAAGCATCAAGCAGATCTGGCTCATCACATCGCAGTAAGAGAAATACTTAATGAAGAGCCAACGGAGTCTTCATATTATAAGTTAGGTTGGAAATAGAAAGCAAAACATGTTAGTTCAGGCGTTTATCAATTCATGTTCCGTCGGATATAAGATATTCAACGTCCAATGCAAATTCCAACTGATCCTTTCTCGTATAGGATTTCATTTAATTGTACGTAGTTGTAATATTCCTTTTATGATGTATCCCGATTGGCCACGATTTAGGTTTATCAAGTTTTTTTCTTAAAACTGACGTATAAACTCGTTAAATGTCAAATGATTCTCAGTGACGTTGCGAATGCTTATTTCTATTTACTCTTTTTTAACTTCGTAAATGGAGTTAGTTGTTTTAAGGTTGGACTGTGACACAGGTTTCGTAGTAGATACTACTACATTTCCTTGCTGGAGTATTTCAAGTTGTGCCAAAAGGTTTTTAAATGTCTTCTGTAGGCTTATTTCTTGGGAAAAGTGGGGAATTCCATTCGTCCTTCTGTTCGTTTAGAAGTTTTTTTGTTGGGTTATTCGAGTACTTTTATTCATTTTTCGAATGAACTATCACAAGGTAGCGGACTATTCCGTCCATTATTTTTCAGTAAAATTTCAACACTCGATATTCTTGATTTCCGTACAAGAAAATAGCATAACTGAATCTTCCAGCGATGTTTATATACGTGAAATATTTCCAGTATTAGAAGAGAAAAAAGTTTCTTCAACAGGTCTTTGGAATGATTGAATTCACATTGTAATATTTTCTCAAATTCATTATTTTCCCAAAGAAAATAAACATTTTGATAAATATGTAATTACTCAGACCTCTATGTAGAAAGGACAACGTTGCTTAGTTCTCTGACAGGAAAATCACTATAACCTAACACGATATACACGGTGAAATGTGTCAGAATTTCATGGCCAACCGGGATACATTATAAAACTGTATGGAGAATTCATTTTGTTCGCAAGAAAAGGCATCTTTATGATTTACATATTCTCCCCATCGAAGATTTCTTGAAAAGATTATGGATTCCTGAACTGAAGACCACAGAGTCGAAGAATGTGGGTAAACCACTGATGTGAGGATCTTCATCGTTAGCGACGAACTCCATTCGTAGTATCAACTTTTTGGTATCAAATAATGAAAATATGAATTCTGGAAAGAGAGATAATAGCTATTTATGTAACAAGTACATAAATTAGGTCTTTATGGACGAGTCCAAAGTTTATGGCAGAGCGAGCAAGGCCAATAATTTGGGCTAGTCCTCAAGCCTAATTATGTACGAGTTGCATACAAAGCTTTATGTTTGACTGCAATGCAGACATTTTATTTTCTGAAATGGCAATTAATATATTCGTCGCCTTATTTCAAGGAATACATTGAGTGTGCTTTTGCTTATCTTACCTTAGTAACCATCAGCGACCTTAGCAACCTTACTGAACAAAGTTGATTACTTCGTTAATTCTGTGACAAACGTCATAATAATCCAAAAAATGGATTGTTCGGGAGAGAAAAGCGTAAATAATTTAGCCGCAAGTGCCAGATAATCTCTCCTACCCACTACAAGTGCTTATGAAACTTTGTATGCGGCCTATAACAAGTGGTGTGAAACGAAGAGAATTGCAAAATCGAAAGAGGACAGTGACAGTTGAGTCCAATGAAGTGGTGTCCAATAAAGTAGTCAATTATGGACGCTAAACAAATTCATGAATCAAGTGTTTATGAAACAGTCGAACATAAAAATCTTTAGTTTAGCGTCCATAATTGACTACTTCATTGGACACCACTTTATTGGGCTCAACTGTCATAGTCTTCTCTCGATTTAGCAATTTTCTACACTTTTGGCACTTGCGGCTAAATTTTTTACGCTTTCCTCTCCCGAACTATCCATTTTTGGGATTATTATGACGTTTGTCACAGAATTAACGAAGTAAATACCTTGGTTCAGTGAGGTTGCTGAGGTCGCTGATACTTACTAAGGTAAGAAAAGCAAAAGCCCACTTAATGTTTTCTTGAAATAAAGCGACGAATATATTAATCGCCATTTCAGAAAATAGAATTTCTGCATTGCAGTCAAACATAAAGCTTTGTATGCAACTCGTACATAATTAGGCTTATGGACTTGCCCAAATTATTGGCCTCGCTCGCTCTGCCATCAACTTTTTGACTCGTCCATAGAGACCTAATTCATGTACTTGTTACATAAAAAATATCGCTAGATATTTTGTGGTTACAAGAAGCAGAAGCAAACAGACAATTTCAAAAAGAGATTTGCTTCTTGAAGAACCAACAGAGATTCTTTATTTTCTCTCTGAGTCGCCATTTTGTCTATCTAAAAACCCTTTGTTCATTTTTGCATTTTTAACATTGAATTTTAGATCGCTATCTGTTGTTTTTATTTGAAACGAATCAATGGGATTCTATTTGATTCTTTTCCGATGCCAAGAACTTTTGAGTTTGACACTATAAGCAGACTATCCTTAAAATCTGAGCGTCGTGACTTAGTGGACTCAGTTTGTGGGGAATGTGAAGGGCGTATGCACGCACCCAAACCGAATCCAACAAATAATAATCTGAACGACATTCACGCCTCATTCTTACGAAAGTCTCTTCATCCCCCAAGCCATAATTCAGGGTCTTTCACTGAGCCATATGTATAGAGGTTTATGGGAATTATAGACCGCGCCAAATTGTAGTTATCATCCAGTTGAATATTCTTGTTTACAGCGCCCCTAGGGGCTGTACAATATCAAACGGGGGTAACTCACCCCAAAGGCAATATGTCTGTCTAATTTCCGGGATAAAGAGGGCCCCTTGTAGTATGGTAGATCGGAGGAAATTCCAAACCAAATAAAGAATTTCGGGATGAAAGGAGATGGATAATTTGTGATTTCAGACAGATCCAATATCCATGTTCATAATTTCGGCAAAGAAGTGTATTCGCTTCTGATAGAAGCAAAGGCTTCGTTGTTTTCATACATTTTTATGTTTTTCGATTGCAAAGTCTGAATTTTAACCTACAAAAGGTGAATGATGGACAAATTCTTCAGAAAAGGACACGTTATCGAGACTAGTAGAAATTTCACGTCAGTGACTCTGTTGACTTCTTCAAAAAATTCCATTGAACTGACTGCAGCTCTAGGAGGCACTGAACTGGGACATAATTTCTAGGAAATTAAGATGAAGAGCTTTGAATAATCATGCTTCTAAAAGAATTCTTCGTAGTAACGTTTACTGATTACATTACGATCAGAAAGTATAGGTATACTCCTTTCACAATTATTAAATCACAACTCTGGCCTTGGAAATTTAACACATTCCACTCTGTATCGAAGTTATGACGTTTTTCCAAATATTTTTATGTTCCAAGTCAACACTATGTTGCCCTTTCTACATTCTTAACGTATTTCTCAGAATGTGAATGAATTGGAAAAGATGTGATGGACGAAAATAATTAACGTTTATATGAATTGATAGAAAGGATTCCTTTTCTAGTTATTTGCATGAAAAGTACAAGAGATCACTGTTGAAATATATTATTTTTCGCCATGGAAGAAAATTGCATTGCTTTCACATAATTTTCATATGCATGCTTGTGAAGATTTAATGTTTATTATCCTCTTGAACAGAAAGTTCAAGACTTGACGACATCAATTGTTGATTCTAATCAAGAATTCATTAAAAAAAATCAACCCAAAGATATAAGATGAATTGATGGGTAATTACAAGAATCAAGAATAATGGAACATTATATCCCTCTATTGGAATCCAAATAGTTGAAGGGAATTCTGATGCAAGAGGAACTTTTTCTTGGAACTGAGTTTTGGTTATAAATTAATAAGCAAGAATGTCAATTCCTGAAAGCTTTATACATATACATTTCATTTATTTGATCTCATGAACAAGGAGTAAAATATTCTGACTGTATAGTAATTTATTAGTTTAAAAAATATTCATACATTACTACCACAGTAGGTTTGTACAAATAAAATGGAATAGGTCAAACATATGCTTCACATTTATCATTCACCTGTTCTAAAATAAGACACAAACTCCTGGAATATGGAGAAAACCGATATATTCTGGTTCAATATAGCCTATTCCTACTTTCAGCAAGGGAATGAAAGCTCCAGTGACATTTCAATTCATCGGAATCTGAATTCACCTACCGTTGAATGCAATATAGTCAGATTTCTTCTTTTTTTTTAGCTTTTTCGAAGTGTTTTTTTTCTGAAACTTGAAAACGATCAAACATATCATTTAGAGACCGATGATGGCAATCCAGAACCCGTTTACTCACGAAAATCGTGCAATTTCATTCTGCAAGTTCTTTCCTCATAATTACTCGAAAATCCTACCTGAACCATATTTTCCGG
Organism: Adalia bipunctata; assembly: GCA_910592335.1. Taxonomy (NCBI): domain Eukaryota; kingdom Metazoa; phylum Arthropoda; class Insecta; order Coleoptera; family Coccinellidae; genus Adalia; species Adalia bipunctata. The sequence continues at coordinate 8,480,445 of OU342948.1, read as the reverse complement.
TCGCTTTCGTTAGAAGATCGTATAAGGAAGCCTGTTTTGTCCATTTACACATTCCAAATAAATTTTGAGCACCAAAAACGATACCGAAACTAACCAAACTTCTGGGGGACCGGAATTTCGTTTGAAATCTTTCTAAACGGCCAGATACCTAAAAAAACTTCGTTATCAAGTGTAAAAAGGTCGATTAGTACTTTCTTACTTTCGCTTTATTTATGCTTATAAATCGATTTTAAGTCCAATTCAAATTTGCCGTTCGTACTCACGCCAAAAGTCGTGAAAGGAAAAAATGACACTTGCACGAAATTTCTCATATCGACGGGAAACTTCTTCTGGACGACGAAGAACGGAAAAATAGGCGATTTCCTATCGATATTTCGCCCCAAAATCGCCGATCGATTCGAACTAACAAAATGTGGAATATCTTTGATACTTTTTCTTTGATAAAAAATAAAACAAATAAACTGGCAACGTCCTTTTGTCATTAACGATATTTTCTGTACGCGCACAGACTTTTCATCAGGTGCACCAACTCCTGAAAACGAAACCATGACCTCCTATGTGATTAAATAAAAGTGAATGGAGTATACAAAGAATTTTGTTCGATTTTAATTTTGCATTGTTTTCCTTGTTACCCTCTCGTGATTCAACGCAAACAAAGTGGCAACACATAGATAGGCCTGTATATTTTCATGGGGAGGTTATCTCAAATTCCTGACATGTCCCTCGGATCGAATCTCTCAATTCCTACCCTTCTCAGAAGCACCGGACGGTGCTAACTAACAGCTATCCCTAAGATTGTATTCCTTCTGCCTCAATCCCCAATCAACTTTCTCCATAAGATCAATAAAAGGGGAAGGACGTCCATAAGAAGCTGGACGGATATCAAAAGATGTCTCCAGTTTCTCTGACCTTGGAAATTCGGTTGTTAAAGGTACGTACACACGTGTTCGTATGAATGAGGATTAATGATCAAGGCAACAATTTTTGCAAGGATGAATTTCTATTTGCACTGGAAATATCTATTGGCGCTCATATGATTTCATTGAATAGTTAAATTCTGATTACGATTTTATTTTCGAAACAGATTTGATTATTCAGAATTTTCAGGGTAATGTACCTTTATTAAAAGACACTTCAGGGAACAAGGATATAGATCATACTCTCCCACTAAGATTTTTTGTCTTCCAATAATTGAATTGTATGTTCGCCATTGGAATTGAATTGTTGGAAAATAATGACTATCGGGTGTTTTTCTTTAAAGTGATAGAATAAATTGAAATAAAACACATTCAAATCAAGATTGTAGCCAATGTACCCTGTCAAATAAATCGTCAATCGTTAGAAATATTGTGATTTTCGTTGATCTGTTTATGCTGCGATGTGATTAGGCAATTCTCATTTCTTATTTCATTCTTTTCATCTGTATAAACCAATGAATATTGCTCTTATTCATATTTCATTCTTGTTCTTATTTTATCATATCTTATTCTCATCTTAGTTGCTGTATAAACCCGCCTTTAGAATTAATTGTGGTTTTGGTTTCTGGATTATAAAAGGAGGATGTAGCTTGATTAGGTACGCTTTTCTCCATTTAAATCCAGAATTTATCTCGGTCTAATCTACAGAGTGTAACAACCAAATGGAATAAATTCGATAACGAATAAATGAGGGGGTGTTAGGAAAAACGCTCGGACACGTCGATTTGTGATTTTAAATACGCATATTTTTCAAGAAAATAAAATTATATAGGGTGTTCCATGCGACCGTGGCCAATACCAACTTTCTTATTTCAAATGCAACCCCCTGTATATTATTTATTTTTTGGATTCTTCAGAAAATTCTAGACATAATTCATGTACAATGTCCTATACCTATCTTCAACTTTTTCGGAAATATTAAGTATTTTCAGATTTTTTACAATTTTTTACAATTTTACATTAGACTTCTTTTTGTGGGGATATGTAAAAAGTATTGTATACGAAACGAAACCCTTAAACTTAGACGACCTAAAAAACCGAATCACGCTTGCGATTAGATCAGTCACGCCTGAAATGTTGAGTAACGTTAGAAGACAATTCTACACCAGATTAGCATGTTGCCAAGACGTTCGCGGCGAGCATTTTGAACATTTCCTACATTGGCATTAATGTTTTTTTTTTAATAATTAAGAAATAATCAGTATTACTCATTAGGTTTTAAGTGTAATGTACCGAATTTGTGAAATAAAATATTTTTTATTTGAAACGTTGATTTTTGCAATAAATCTGAAAACACTTAATACTTCCGAAACAGGACATTGTGCATGAATTGTGTCTAGAATTCTCTGAAGAATTAAAAAAATAAATAATATACAGGGGGTTGCATTTGAAATAAGAAAGTTGATATTGGCCACGGTCACATGGAACACCTTATATAATATTATTTTCTTGAAAAATATGCGCATTTAAAATTACAAATCGACGTGTCCGAGCGTTTTTCCCAACACGCCCTCATTTATTCGTTATCAAATTTATTCCATTTGGCTGTTACACTCTATACAGGGTCTTTCACGAGGAACCTCACCCATATTTATACGGGAAACTACTGAACGTATTTTCATGAAATTCAGCACTTATAAGTATTTCACGATGCTGATGAAATCTAAAATATTTTCAAGGCATGAGCACCTCCGGTTTTTCCGGAAATGACGTCAACTTCCGTTTTTCAAATTAGAACACCATTTTTTTATTGCAGAAATAGATCCCTTAGAAAATTTCAAGTTATTTTGATGTAACATTTTTCAGTTTTATAAGTATTTCACGATGCTGATGAAATCTGTAATATTTTCAAGGCATGAGCACCTCCGGTTTTTCCGGAAATGACGTCAACTTCCGTTTTTCAAATTAGAACACCATTTTTTTATTGCAGAAATAGATTCCTTAGAAAATTTCAAGTTATTTTGATGTAACATTTTTCAGTTTTGGTTGAAAAATTCTCTCTGAGCGGGAAAATTCGAAAAAAAAATCGAAAATAGAGCTCCGCTGAAACAAGAATAACTTCGAGGTTTTTGGATGGAAAATTTTCATTTTTGGGATTTTCAAGATGTAAGATTGATGTATCCACTTTAAAAATCGAAATCGCGATTCATGATACAGGGGGTGAAAAAATCGCTTTCAAAGTTGGGGATGACAAAATCGTGAAAAATCAATTTTTTCAAATTAGAACCCCATTTTTTTATGGCAGATATTGAATCTACGTTAAAAAATAATGTGAGTGTATGCATCACACCCTTGCCTTAAAGTGGATATTAACTCAGAAAATATCCATTTTAGGGCAAGGGTGTGATGCATACACTCACATTATTTTTTAACGTAGATTCAATATCTGCCATAAAAAAATGGGGTTCTAATTTGAAAAAGTTGATTTTTCACGATTTTGTCATCCCTAACTTTGAAAGCGATTTTTTCACCCCCTGCATCATGAATCGCTATTTCGATTTAAAGTGGATACATCAATCTTACATCTTGAAAAATCCCAAAAATGAAAATTTTCCATCCAAAAACCTCGAAGTTATTCTTGTTTCAGCGGAGCTCTATTTTCGATTTTTTTTTCGAATTTTCCCGCTCAGAGAGAATTTTTCAACCAAAACTGAAAAATGTTACATCAAAATAACTTGAAATTTTCTAAGGAATCTATTTCTGCAATAAAAAAATGGTGTTCTAATTTGAAAAACGGAAGTTGACGTCATTTCCGGAAAAACCGGTGGTGCTCATGCCTTGAAAATATTACAGATTTCATCAGCATCGTGAAATACTTATAAGTGCTGAATTTCATGAAAATACGTTCAGTAGTTTCCCGTATAAATATGGGTGAGGTTCCTCGTGAAAGACCCTGTATAGTTTTGAAATTATCCGGTAAACAAAGTTAGAAACGCCATATTTATATTAAATTCGGAGTATATCCTCAACTTTCTTGGAGCAGCTTGTGATTGAATCCAGAGCTACACAACAGTCCTCATTCCGCACGATTTCATCATCCAGTTTTTCCAGCGTCCGCAAAAAAACCTGAAACTCGCAGACTCCGCTGTCCTTCCGCTGTCAATCCAACAAATACGTGTGTAACCCCCCCCCCCCCCCCCCCCCGTCCTTCGTCCCGACATCTCGGAAAACTTCCAGTTCCTGATTGCCGACGAAAAACTCCTCGGAAAATAATCTCGTTAGCCGGCCTCCGGAAAAATTCCCCTTGATTATCGGCGAGTGCTCATACTCGTCTGTCACGTGGAGTAGGCTTATTCGGAGGGCAGGTGGAGGGTTGGAGAGTCGTCCGAACAGAGGGTCTGACAGGGTGTATCGGATTCTCGGAGTTGACCTCATTTTTCTCCCTTCAGGACGGCCTACTTTCGTTTGGAACAAAGGTGAAGTGTATTAAGCTCTGCGGGATATTAAGGTGATGGACAGATGTATTTTTAGGGGAGCTTGAAAGACAGAGGTGGTTGCTTTCTGGAAGTTTCTCCGAGGAAATTTTCATCAGTTTCTCCACATTGACAAGAAACTTAACCAGTGTAGAAATACAAGAAATATAAAGCAGAGCATTCAGAACATACACTGCGCAAAAAATTAACGCACATTATGGAAATCTCAAATTTATTCTACAACTGAAGGTGTTCTCAATGATAATTATTTTTATCAGAATTATGCATGCATATGTTATCCACTTTCAACGTTTCTCTTCAATACAGATGTTTTCTCCCAGCAGGAATAAAAAAAGATGATATTATCAGATTTTGAATGTATTGGCTCCATTCTAAACTCAGTTGTTCTCGATCAATTCAGTGATCAATAGTTTTTCTTCCGTTTGATTTTCTACACTCGATCGCTATGCAACGCGAAACACGCAATTTGACCCAAGAGGAATGTGCCCAAGCGGTAGTTTTGCGAGAAGAAGGGTGGACAAGTGGACATACACAAGAATTGCAGAAAGGTTTGGAGTTTCCCAACAAGTGTGTCCAGAATGTTGCAGCGATTCAGGGAGACAGGTATGAATGTCCGAAGACCAGGACAGGGTAGACCACGGGTAACAACTGCCATTCAAGAACGTTACTTGAGGGTTTCTTCGTTGAGACAACGGTTTGCAACCGCTCGCCTCCTTCAAAATCAGCTTGAGCAAACTTATGAGGTGCAAATTAGCACTCAGACAATGAAAAAACGCCTCAGAGAATATGATTTAAGGCCTCGTGTCGCGGCAAGAGGCCCAGCTCTTTCCTAAGCCCATCGAAGGGCGCGTTTGGATTTTGCGAGAGAGCATATCCATTGGGAAGAGGCCGATTGGGAAAGAGTTCTCTTCACAGATGAGTCTAGATTCTGCCTCTACCATTGTGATCGATTTTTTCTTGTATACAGACGTCCACATGGAAGATATGCTCAGTGCAATTTCCTGAATACTACTGGTTTCAGGGGAGGATCGATTATGGTATGGGGTGGAATATCTTTGACTGCTCGCACAGACCTAGTGGTCGTTGATAATGGAGCTATGAATGCTGATAAATATATGAGGAACATTCTTGAAGAGCATGTAGTGCCATTTGCCCCATACATTGGTGAAAATTTCATTTTTATGGACGATAATGCCAGACCCCATCGTGCGCGAATCGTTCAGGAGTACCTTGAAGAAGTTGAAGTCTCTCGAATGGAATGGCCAGCAAGAAGTCCAGATCTCAATCCGATTGAGCAGGTTTGGGACAACCTCAATAGAAGGCTGAGAAGTTCAGAAAATCATCCAGCTACTCTTAATGACTTAGGAATCCAACTCGGAGAAATATGGGAAGGATTAGATCAGAACATTTTGAGATGACTCATTTTGAGTATGAACCGTCGTTGCCGAGCTGTAATAAGGGCAAGGGGTGGAAATACCAAGTATTAAATCACTTATCAGGATTTCAATATTTTGAAAATTGTTCATTTCTCTTCTTTCACATAAGATTCGGTGGAATCCTGAATTTTTCTTCTATTTAATGTGTCTTGTTTCGTTCAAAACCTTCCCGAGAGAACATAAAAAATGAGTTATAAAGTCAATGTCGAGTTAACTTTCATTAAAATTGCGATTTTCAGAATGTGCGTTAATTTTTTTGCGCAGTGTTTCAAAGGTAGGTACTTATCAAGTCATTATCAGAAAACAGGAACGTGCTTTTGTTCACTATTATTATTATTTGAACAGGGGTCGTTTTAGCTCTGTCAACCTTCTAGGAACGGCGACCATGTAGATCCTTTGTTCTCTACCCTAACTCATTCATTGAAGCCCAAGTAGATCTTCGATGGTGTTGATAAAACCGACAACATCCTTAGGAGCTTTGGTCGATATCTCCTGGGTATTCGAGACCGTATTCCCCATATGAATGGTTCTTAGGCCAGCCAGCTCTAGACACTTGCATTCCATGTGTTCAGCTGTTTCTGCTTCTGATCCACAGAGCCTACAAATCTCATCTTCCCTGGCACCCATTCTGCCTCTGGCCATCAGTTGCTTTATGGTGTTACGGCACTCCCAGGTCAGATTCCCTGGCATTGTGATTTCAGGGAACCCATCGTTGCCTGGCTCTCCGTGGTGATGTTGATATGCGCCCCATTGAGGATCTTTCAGAGATACTCCTGGGTGCATTCGTACACAGCCAATATTTCAGTCTAAAGACGGCTCTCTTCCCAGGGCTTTAGAGATCCTCAGTTCAGGTCTGTATATCCCAATGCCAGTACCTCTCTCTATTTTTGATCTATCGGTATGACCGCTATTCTGTTCGGTCTCAACGAACTGGAATAGAGTGGGGAACATGCTTGAGAACGTTTAACTACAGAGTCAAACCTGTGTTAAAAACCTGTCAGAGTCAAACCTGTGTTAAACCACAGAAATGCGGATCTTCTTCGTTACCGACGAAGTATCATATGAATGAAAGTGAAATTATCAATTCAGAACAACATCAGTGTCATCTTTCAAAACTTGAGTATCTTGAACGAACTTCGAAGGTTCCCGCAGGTGGAGCTGCCAACCGTTTTCGAAACACCCTTCCTGAAATCGATATCAAGGCATCAATCACCACCGCCTCGCTAGAAATTAAATTTTCAGCTTTTTAATCTCGGAAATCGACGGTCCTAGTTCAAACATCATTTCTCGGGGGGCGGTAGCCCCCGCTCGCGCCCGCCGTATCGTATTTCATCCCTTGGAGCGGACTGGGGCGAAAACGAAACCTTTCTTCCTGCAATCATCCACCAGCCACGCGATAACGACAATAAAGTCGCGAGGCGTCGCTGGTTCTTTATGGCAAGCATCCCTGAGTTATGGCGAGGGGCTGGAAGAGATATTTGTTTGCGAATTGACAGGACTCAAATTAGAAAGCTGCGGAGTTTATTTTCCGCTCCCAGAGGAAAAAATTGATCGAAGAAGGTCGGGTGCGATTGGGATTTATGTTGGCCCTCTGGGATGAGTCAATTGGACGTCCGGATGAAATGGAATCAGGATGAAGAAGTCATCGTGTTATTTGGTGGAGCTGAATCACTTTCCGCAGATTCCTTGGTCTCGGACGTACTCGTGACATCAGAAGTGTAACATCCAGAAATACTCAATTTTTTGGCATCATGATGGTCTTCAGGAATTAAATGATCTGTCTCTCCCCCAATGCACAGCTTATAAATGCCATTCCTGTCGAAATCTGGTCATCTTCTAATGATCCTTTCCTACAATCGCGTAAAGGAGATGTGTTAGTATTCATCCACCCATCCATGGAGATTTACGAGGATGTATTGTTATCTAGTTAGCCTAGACCAGTTCCATGCACAAACAAAATATTGCGACACCATATCAACGAACAATAACTTATTAGAAGTGTCAGCGTAGAGTTCGACGTCAAAAAAGTTAACCGAAAAATAGGAGTATCGAGCTATCATCAAGTAAAGGTAAGCAGATTTACGAAGATACGCTTAATACCCTTGGTGATCGATGTCCTTCGTATGCGACCGTGAAAAATTGAACTGCAAGCTTCGAAAGAGGTAAATTTTTCATTGAAGATGATGACCGATCGGGAAGGCCAGTTTCTGTGTCAGTCCCCGAAAATATCGATGCAGTTCATGACATGATTTTATCAGACCGTCGAATTGGGCTGAAACGGATATCTGAAGCACTGAAGATTTCATACTAACGCGTTCATCATATAGTTCACGTCAGTTTGGACATGAGAAAAATTTCTGCGAAATGGATCACCAAATGTTTGAATGTTGACCAAAAGTGTGCAAGGGTAGAAGCATCGCGTTCGATCTGTGCTCGATTTGAAAACGATGTAGACTTCTTGATCCGAATTGTTACTATGGATGAGACTTGGGTACATTTCTACGATCCAGAAATAAAGCAACAATCGATGGAATGGCGACACTCTGGTTCTCCAAGACCTAAGAAGTTTTGTGTCCAAAAATCAGCTGGGAAAGTTCTTGCTTCAGTTTTTTGGGATTGCCATGAAGTACCTAATCATGATTCATTTTTTGGATAAGGGTAGAACAATAACTGGAGATTACTATTCTACATTAGATACTGACCACTCTCCGGAAAAAAAGGGAAAAGACGCGGAAAGCTATCAAAAGGTGATTTGTTTTCACAGGACAACGCCGCAGTACACAAATCTCATGTTGCCATGGAAAAAATTCGTGATTTAGGGTTAGAATTACTAGAACGCCCCCCTTATTCACCAGATTTGGCTCCGTCCGACTATCATCTCTTTCCTCAACTGAAAAAAAGTTTAAAAGGTCGTAAATTTTCTTCCAACGAGGAGGTAATAAAAGCTGTGAAAAACTGGTTTGCAGAGCAAGAAGAAAATTTTTTTAATGGTCTAGAGACGTTGCAGGTTCGCTGTAATAAATTAATTCAATTAAGAGAATAATATATTGAGGAATAAAATATTTTGACATTGAAATTTTGTTTGGTTCTATAATAGTAGGCTAAGAATTTTTCAATATATCCTCGTAGATGAAGATTTCAATCGGTGTTCAGTCTTCCGCTTGCGCTGCGGCTATAAAGATAGCGATCCATCACCAATTCGGTGCAGTCAATCGTCGAGTGACAACCTCCGACCGAGATACCTCTGAAGATGCCTACCGCAATAGCAGGCGAGACTGAGTGGTGAAATTTCTATTGGAAGACAGCTAGAAATCCTAGAATATTCTTATTTTAAAACGTTTATGAATAATTGAAATTAACTACTGAAACACTACTGCAAGAGAGTTATTTCTGATTTTTCGTCGCAAATCTCGTCCTAGCAGACAAGAACTTCATAGTGTTCACTTCATTTCATATGTTGTGAATTATCCCAGTCAGTTCCATCGAAGGCACTAGCAATCTGGATTTTGTACCACAAATAAATGATAAAAATAAAAAACGCTACAATCACTCCAATAAATTGCAGTCGACGTCACAACAACTAGAAAAAGCCCCAGTTATATCCCCATACTTTAAACTATCTCCAAATATATTACCCCCATACAGAAACAATTCATTACGTCTCCCCCCAATCCCCCAAGAACCGGGAGTGTTTCTCCAACGTCGGGAATAGATAAGCTGCCCTGCGAGCAGCGGAATCGGCCGCTCACCAGAAAACTCGCGAAATGTGTCAGCTCCTGGTGGAAGTAAGCCTCGCTGAAGGTAATTTATGGCGCCAGAATACCGCATCCAACATTTGCCAGCCAATGTCCTGGAACATCCGAGACAAAACATGGGGAAAAAGCGCATCGGCAGCCGCTGCATGGCTGGCGCGGAGATACAGAAAATAATGGTCAATAAAAATGTTACTTTCCGGGCGGTTTAACAATCGAACTGAGAGTTAAGGGATGTATGGAGATTCAGTCGTTTTCGGTCGGTGCCAAACTTTCAGGCCGATTTTCAGATCGGCCTGAGCCATCGGGAGGGAATTGACGGATGTTGGATTGGGATTTTATGGGGCGACTACTCGTCTGGATCACTCGACGAGGTCGGGAATCATTGACCCATTGTCTCGGGATAAGGATACTGATTTTTGTTGCGAATATTCAGGGTGTGGCGTAATGAATGGAAAAATTGGTACCAACCTGCGGGTATAGATGACTTTAGTGTACTGCCATTAAAAGTGACACTTTTAATGACAGCGAACAATGTTAAAATTGATTGTTTACGTAGAAGCGTGTTAAAAATATTTCTAACATTAGTGTTAGAAATAATTTTAACCCTCCATTTTCTTATGATGAGATCAGCTCAAAAAATTATTATCAATATTCAACAATCATTACTCATGAACATTAATATTAATCGTAAAACTAGAACAATTACTAACATTAATGCCCTGTGACGTTAGGGAGCTTCGCAACACATTATTAGAATCCTCATCACCATCAGTACTTGTAGAAACCGGAAGTACAATATTGGATGATGATGATCCAAAATCTGTTGAGGTTGGGAGAATTTTTTCAGCAATGACATTTCTATATGCAATGGAATGATCAACATAGTCCTCGGCTACCGTCGTAGACTTCCAACAACCATGTTTTTTTATATCCGTAATATTTGCTCCTGATTCTGCTAGCAATGAAGCGGAGGATCTTCGAAAACAGTGTCCTGTATATTGCTTTGGTTCTGGCAGTTTGAGGAATTCGGCAACAATAGATGTAATTTTCCAGAATGTATTGATACCAACAGGATTGGCAGTGCATTTATTATTCATGTATTTCAGGAATAAACGACGATGTTTGATGACAGAAGGGCGCAGTTCAAAGTACTTATGAAAATAGTCAACATACTTTCCAATAATACTGAAAGAACGACTGACTTTCGTTTTTGTGTTTGGAAGTTGTATAACCAATGATTTATTCGTTATTTCGATGTCTTCCATTGATAAATTACACAATTCTTCACGCCGACAGGCTCCAAATAATCCGAAAATAGTTACAACCTCAACCATCAAGTATTTCTCATGTGGTGCCTCATTTATAAATTTTTCAACTTGTTCACGAGTGATAATTTTCGATTTTTCGGAACGATATCCTTCACTTTTCCTTTTTAAATATGCTATTACCTTAAAATATTTACTAACATCCACAACATTTTCAACAAGGGCGCTTGACATTATCATTGAATAATTGCTCCACAAAGTTGATGAACTCCATATTTTTGATTTTTCCTCATGCCAGGAAAACAGGTTCACTGAAGTTCCCTTCTACATTTTTCAATTTACACCAAGTCAGAAAATTGTTATATGCAATATCGTACTGCTGAACAGATTTTTTAGGTAGGAGTTCCAGAATTGCTTTTCTTGCAGACTCTTCAATATCCACAGGAACAACCAAATCATCACTTTTATTAATAACTGGACTCTCGACAAACATATTAAGCAGTTAAAAACCCAAGACGAAAATTGGACAGGAACGAAATTCAAATGACAGCGTCTTTTCTCGTTTGTTAGTAATCATAACGTTGGCAACGTTTACCATTCACAACAACCTTTTGATTATTTGAATATTAAAATGCATTTTGGAGTTTATTGTCATTGCAAATTCGCCCATTTCATTATCGAAATAGGGCAGTTGTACAAAAAACATTGTATGGTATTTGTGTTAAAAGTTATTTTATTTTGTTCGTGAAATTGTTCAATTCGCTCAGCTCATTTCACAAACTTTCCCACTCACAAAATGAAAAGTCACTTTTAACACTCATATCATAAATAACTATTCATGTTCACTCACAGTACCACGGTTTTCGGGATGTTCGTCATTTTTGAAAATTCAAAAATTATACCCTTTGCCACTCTTTTAGATGGCAAGGCTAGAAATGAAGGAATTTTTTCAATCTGTTTTTTGGATACTTTTCCTGGATAGATTGAATGCAAACTATGATTTTCAGGGCGCTTGCATAGATTTCTTTCAAACGTAGGTAACACAGAAGCTTTCGTAAAAGATTTTGCTCAGTTTGTGAAAAAACTGGAGCTTATTGAATTAAAACCGAATGATCTGCTCGTAAGCTTCGATGTTGTGTCTCTTTTCACATTATATCCTATCAAGGAATCTCTAAATCACATATCAGAAATACATATTGCCGGAGCACATAATACGTATTCTTGAACATTGCCTTGCAGCGAGCTATTTCCAGTGGAAAGGTAAATTTCAACTTGATGGAAACACTTTGGATAACCCTTTAAGTCTTGGCATTGCCAATTTCTTTGTAGAGGAATTCGAAAAGAACGCTATAGAAACTGCCCCAAAGAAACCATATGAATGGCTGCGATATACAGGGTCTTTCACGAGGAACCTCACCCATATTTATACGGGAAACTACTGAACGTATTTTCATGAAATTCAGCACTTATAAGTATTTCACGATGCTGATGAAATCTAAAATATTTTCAAGGCATGAGCACCTCCGGTTTTTCCGGAAATGACGTCCACTTCCGTTTTTCAAATTAGAACACCATTTTTTTATTGCAGAAATAGATTCCTGAGAAAATTTCAAGTTATTTTGATGTAACATTTTTCAGTTTTGGTTGGAAAATTCTATCTGAGCGGGAAAATTCGAAAAAAAAATCGAAAATAGAGCTCCGCTGAAACAAGAATAACTTCGAGGTTTTTGGATGGAAAATTTTCATTTTTGGGATTTTTCAAGATGTAAAATTGATGTATCCACTTTGAAAATCGAAATCGCGATTCATGATACAGGGGGTGAAAAAATCGCTTTCAAAGTTAGGGATGACAAAATCGTGAAAAATCAATTTTTTCAAATTAGAACCCCATTTTTTTATGGCAGATATTGAATCTACGTTAAAAAATAATGTGAGTGTATGCATCACACCCTTGACCTAAAATGGATATTTTCTGAGGTAATATCCACTTTAGGGCAAGGGTGTGATGCATACACTCACATTATTTTTTAACGTAGATCCACACCACAACAAAACCGGGGGGTGATCAAAACAGAGCTCGGTGCATATGTGGGTGAATATCTGCCAGAGGAGTTGGAATTTTTGCGACAAGCATTGACAAACCTGTCAAGTTCGCATTGGAAAACCTATCACATTATCCTGTATCGTATGAGTAACTTCCCAGAGTTTGGAGAAAACGACGATATTTCAGCACAACACCCACACATCCCCACAGGCAAACGAAATCGGATCCTGAACAAATATCTGCATCGAATGATTCCAATCTCCGTCCAGAAGTCGGAGAAAATAAACAGATCGTCAAATTGCCAAAGAGAGAACTCCCAGATCCATTCAATTCCGTTTCGGAATAATTTAATACCGCGGAAAACTCCCCCATAAAACTGTTACTTTCCGGTTAATTTCGTAATGGAATAAGCAATAAAGCCCCTTAGGAGTTACTGAATCCTGGCTACAAAACAAAACCGGAGAAAGGACTGCTCATTTGCATCCAAACCAAGACCGCGAACTAATCATAACAGGCATAATCGTCTTTTATAATTGAAATCGTAAATTTTGCACTCTGACTTATGCGGGACGTTCTCCCTGTTCGATACCCCTTGGAGGAGGCGTCAGGGCGAGTAGATGGGGGTGAGTACGTGAAAAACTGTCTGGGAAATGCCGGGTAGTGAAACACCACTGCATTCGCAGCATTGCTACTAGCACTCATTAAAAAAACAAAATTTTTCAATCTGAAAACTCATTTCCTCTGGAAATTAGAAATCTAGCCTCAATTCCTGGCATCACTCACTTCGTCTGCGTCTTTCCTGCTGGACAAAAATGGCTTTTTCGCTATAAATAATGGAACACGGCTTTTGCGGCGAAATATCTGTTAATCTTCGAAATAGCTCCTTTTTAAGAGTCACACAAACGAGTTTTGTGAAAAACCATAAAGAAACAGTATTTGACCTCGCAAATGCGATTTCAGAACTGCGAAAAGATTGGTCTTTAGTTTTTTTCAGGAATCAATTCCAAGAGATCATCAACCATTCTCATAAATCGATCTCACTTGGAACTTTTGCAATCACATATCTATACTCCATTCACTCTCATTTGATCACAAAGGAGGTCATGGTTTCGTTTTCAGGAGTTGGTGCTCCTGATGAAAAGTCTGTGCGCGTACAGAAAATATCGTTAATGACAAAACGACGTTGCCAGTTTCTTTGTTTACATCAAAGTGAAAGTATCAAAGATATGCCACATTTTGTTAGTTCGAATTGATCGGCGATTTTGGGGCGAAATATCGATAGGAAATCGCCTATTTTTCCGTTCTTCGTCGTCCAGAAGAAGTTTTCCGTCGATATGAGAAATTTCCTGCCATTATTTCCTTTCACAACTTTTTGCGTGAGTACGAACGGCAAATATGAATTGGAACAAAAATCGATTAATAAGCATAAATAAAGCAAAAGTATGTCTTAATCGACCTTTTTACACTTGATAACGAAGTTTTTTTTTAGGTATCTGGCCGTTCAGAAAGATATCAAACGAAATTCCGGTCCCCCAGAAGTTTGGTTAGTTTCGGTATCGTTTTTGGTGCTCAAAATTCATTTGGAATGTGTAAATGGACAAAAAAGGCTTCTTTATACGATCTTCTAACGAAAGCGACCGGAAAATATGGTTCAGGTAGGATTTTTGAGGAATTATGAGGAAGAGCTTGTAGAATGAAATTGCATGATTTCCTTAAGTAAACGGGTTCTGGATGGCCATCATCGGTCTCTAAATGATTTTTGTTGATCGTTTTCACGTTTCAGAAAAGAAACACGTCGAAAAAGCTAAAGAAAAGAAATATGACTGTATTGCATTCGACAGTAGGTGAATTCAGATTCCGATTAATTGAAATGTGTCTCTGGAGCTTTCATTCCTATCAATCCTTTGCCGAAGGTAGAAATAGGCTATATTGAACCAGAATACATCGGTTTTTCCCATATTCCTGGAGTTTGTGTCTTATTTTAGAACAGGTGAATGATAAATGTGAAGCATATGTTTGACCTATTCCATTTTATTTGTACAAACCTACTGTGGTAGTAATGTATGAATATTTTTTAAACTAAAAAATTAGTATACAGTCAGAATATTTTATCCCTTGTTCATAAGATCAGATAAATGAAATGTTTATCTATAAAACTTTCAGGAATTGACATTCTTGCTCATTAATTTATATCCAAAACTCAGTTACTATTGCACTGAAATTATTAGTTTCTCTGTAAACAAATTCGTTAATTTAGTCATTATGTTTATTTTCTTTGTGATGAATGAATAAAACTGTTGTTTATTTGAAATAAAGAAATATTAGAAATAGAAATGTTATGCACCCTCACAATCATATCACATACAATATCATGATGAAAACAAAGCATATCGTTAAATCTTCACAATCATAAATCCAAAAACTCCTTTATATCTATAATATAATTGTTCACAATTTTCTATTGTGTTCTCCAAAATGAAATATAATTCTGAGAAATACGCTAAGATTGTAGAAAGGGCAACATAGTGTTCACTTGAAACATAAAAAGTTTTTGAAAAACGTCATAACTTCCATACAGAGTGGAATGTGTAAATCTCCAAGGCCAGATTTGTGATTTTATAATAATTGTGAATGGAGTATAGGTGTGGGTTCCTGAGGAAATCAAGATCCAAGCACTCGCACACCATGTGTTGGGCAGTTTCTTCCTTCGATTCACAAACCTTGCAAATTCCGTCTGTCAATTCGATACAAGAAATGCTTATACCGATAGTGCCCTCTCAATACCCTGAAGCTTTATCCATCTCAGCTGAAGAAGCATCCAGGTGTGAGACGGCGAAAACTCTACTAATATTTCCGCTTGTTTCAGTCTTGGAGGTTTTTGCCAGAGGGTGTCGTCTTTTGCATCTCCCATTACTGTAACGCTGCCCTTTAGTGGTCCTTTTCAAGGCCACAGAAGGGTTCAGGTCCAAAATGATGCACTATTCGCAAGTTCATCAGCATTTTCATTCCCCTCAATGTCACAGTGCCTTGGCACCCATAAGAGAGTCAGAATCTTATCATTTCATGATGGCGCTCTAAGATTAAGATTTCTTTTCCATCCTTGCAAGGAAATCTACAATGGGAGCGGTTTTCCACAGAGGCAAGTAAGTTAATCCAGCAATGTTGAAGACCCCAACAATAGTCTAAGAAGTGTCGTCAAATCTTCCTACTGATAGACCTTTTCAATCTCACTCAGTGCTTGAGATTTCGAAGATTAAAAACGGATTTTCATTCTCAAACAAAGAAACTCAAGTACCGACCATTACGCCAGGTTAGGAACAGTCCTTCCGACATAGAATTGTTATTTCCAGAGCAATCTCCCGCATCGCCAGAGCATAATTGCAGCATCTCCCTACCGTCCTCGGGATACGAACACGAAAGCATCGCAACCTGGACAATTTCCTGAAGTTTTGGAATGATCTCAGTTTTATTACTTCGGGAATTAGCAGCACGGAGTATGAAATTTATGATATCAATTATAAAGAACGATTAGACTAACGATTATTTCAGAGCTCCGGGGCCGGATGTAAATTTTGGGAGTCGTTTCCTGACCGATGTAACAACTGTATTATTTCCGAGAACTCGAAATGGGGAGTCTGCTTCCGGATAATTTATCTGGTGCTCTGGATGGTTTTCCAATTTGGAAGTCGAGCCAAGGGATGCGCCATCTGGGTACTAGAGTTTGAAGTTAGTTTGTGGGGTTTTCTTCGGTGGCAACGAAGAGAAATTTTTAGTTATATGTACTTCTATTTTTTTCGCCATCAATAGTAGTATAGCAAGCGGAGTCCTGGGACTGAGGATGGCCATGTCCATCCGGATCCGAAGAACCTTGAGGAAATTAGCTGAAGAATTGGTCAATGACCAGAAGGGGTTGTAGAAGAAGATGTCACCTATCGAGAGCGGTAAAAAAAAACCTCGGAAGAAGTAGTAGACATGTTATAAGGGTTTCGTTTTTTGTGGGCTGACAAAAAATGCTTCATAGAAAACTGATAACGTGGTCAGAAGAAGTCAACAGTTTTCCGGTAGTTATTATGTGTTCTACGTCATCATGCACGCGAATACAGAAAGAGTAGTCCAGCTATAATGTATTTGAATTCCTCTTGAATTCAACCCGCCGAAACAACAAACCGAGGCTCCCATTGTTCTATGGTTGAATTCAAAAGGCGAGGTCTTCTTTTTGCAACAGTGGTTTTTGTTCCAGCATGAGGAGACCATTAATAATTTAACCCTTCGCCCTTAATCCACCATATTTTCCCGACATAAGTGTTGTTGAAACCCCAGTAATCATAACATAATAGAATATTATACCTATATTTTGAATACATTATTCTGGGCTCCCATAACCTGAAATGTTATTTCGAATCTCGAGGGGTTCTAATTGAAAATATACGGTGGTCGAATATTTCCATAATCTCCGGAATTTCCCACGAAATATCAGTCGAGGTTCATGAGTTGGGTCTGGATTTACGATCGAAGTGCGACCGCAGGAGGTGGATTAAGACTTGTATTCAAGAAATTCGACCCTATGGCAATGTATTCTGATTAATTAAGTGTACGCCTCACCTTTATGGCAACAGAATTCTGTAATAACTGGGTGGATTATTCAAATGAGAAACTGTCACCACGATAAGGAAGGAGTTTCACTTACTTCAAAGTTAAATCTTGGAACCTACATTGAAAAACATGAAAATCATGACAAACTCGAGAAACAGGAACATGAGAATTATACAGGCTGAGTCTTTGATTCGTACGTATATTTTAACTGTAGATTCCTCTCATCAAACGAAACACTTGCTTCCTATACCATTTTTCAAAATTCGGTTTCGTTTGGAAGATACAGGGTGTCGAAAATCCATGAAAAAAAACACTGTCCTGTTCATATCTTCGAAACCGTTATTTCAAATGAACTGAATTTTGGTTGATTGGTTACTCTATTCATTGTGCATATTCCTCAATCAAAACTCGTTCAATATTCCTCCTGGTATAAAAGTTACAGCGTAGCCGACTCATAAATCCACACAAAAATAGTATAAAACCACTTGAAAGAGATAAACGGTTCATATTCTCGAAAGAATCGATCATTTTGGAAAATGAAAGTATAACTATGTTTTTTTAATAAAACGCGTCGTTTTCGAGTTATTCCCAATTTTACTCGATAAAATTCGACGAAAAAATAAAAAATCATAAGAATAATCTGGATGCTTCCCTGGATTTATATCACAGGATGGCTGAACTCTATAACCTCTCTGATTATCTATACAAATTAACAATGTTGTCAGAATGTTTATAAACTTTGTCAAGACTAAAATGTCAATGGAATACAAAATTCGGATATTAATGATGAATGTTCCAGACCCATATAAACCACGTATTGAAATGAAATTAATGCAGAATGCACTACATGATCTGTGGCAATGTTTCTATCTAAACAACATCATCTAGGAATTTTAAACTCGACACTACACGGTTATTATCAAATTAATTCACTTGCACTGAAAGTCGTCACATCACCGTTTGCATTCTTCTCTGTGAATAAACGAATCGACCTTTGACTATAGTCTAAGAAATCGACAAATTTCAGTCCATCACGCCGCTATACGCATGCTTCGTTCAACAACCACAGACCAACTGTTTGGTTCGTGGTACAACGGTTTGTCTTGCGCGGCGCTGGCTACGTCGCATTGCGAAGTCGCGCACCGTTATAGGCGACTGAAATTAAGATCGTAGCGCTATATCGGCGAGAATCAGAACTACTCGTTCGGCATTTCCAAAGAAGAACGACTAGACGCCATCAAAACGCCAAAAGTAAACAAAACTAGTGCCTTTGCGTTAGTTCATCCGTTAACGATAAGGGACGTACTGCTTCCTTGTTTGAAGAGAAAAACAACACAATATGCCATCGTCTTCTCAAAAGCTCTATGATAGCTCTGTCATAGAAGATGGGTTAGGTTAGGTAATTGACCTCGAATACTATGACCTAGGTTAATGGAGTTATGTTCGATTAGTGTAAAAACAATTCTTTATTAGATACTTTTGGGAGATAGAGGAAAATATGAACAAGTTATAAGTGCTCACAAACTAATCTTCATGAAAATCGAACTTCGTTTGGTGGGATAAATATGGCTTTCCAATTGCCAATATAATCGGACAATACTAAGTGTTTTTTTTAGGAAATATCGTGTACCATTTTTATTCCAATAAGGTTAGTACTGGAGTATTTCCTACATGTATCAACTCAATCTCAATCGAGGAATATGCTTTACATCAATAGCAGAGGATCGTTTCAGCGACGTATTCAGCCCAATTTTTTTTCAAATGGCTATTGGCTATATCTTTTTAACAGAGCCGAATCCGGAAAAATGGAAAATGAAAAAAGGTTTCTTTTGACCTCAAGAATCTTCAGTTGCAATATATGTACAAGTCAAAGACTCACCCTGTATAAAAAATGCACAGTCAACAGGCTCGAGGTTATCAGAGCATATTCTTACTGAAGATAGCTACACTATCCATTGGATTGAGGTATTCTTGTCAAAGAAACTACTGGCAAAAAGAGATAATTGAAGGAATCAGCATTTTCTCATTCAGTCCTTGGTAAGGCAGGATTTGGGATGAATACCCTAGGGCTAGGCAAATAAAGCATCCAACATACGAATAACCGAGAAAAAACAACCACGTACACAATCGGTGTGGAACAAATGGAATAGTTTTTCTGCGCAATTTCGTTCGTAAGGATTCATTATATTCCAATACTTGATGTATTCCGAAATAATGAGCAGTTTCTCCTCTCAACAATACCTAAAGCAGCTTTTCCTCGACCGGATGGAAATCATCCTCTTCCAGCAGTCGCTATCGCTCTGCGGGAACATTCATTAGCTTTTCCATTCACGTGTTCCGTAGCCAAATCGGAAACGGTTTCGTTATCGAGAGAAAAACCTTCATTATCGACGGAGCCAGCGTCTATAATAAATGAAAATTCGGATCGAACTGGAAATTTCCATTAAGGACTTCTTCGATGCCAGCCACCCTCATTTGGAGGAAGGAGCAGATTGATCCGGCTGAGTAATGAACTCGGTCGGAGGTTTTGAATATGGGGGGATGCTGAATAATAAATACTTTCTTTGAGTCCTGCTTTAATTCGGAGAGCACTCGTCGATAAACTGTTGCTTAGTGGTTTGTCTTTGACGAATTGGTCCTTTTTCATCAAGTCTAGGTTTTTTTGAACCTATTGGAAATATTGTGCTCAGCTTGTGTCACTTAGAGACATCTGGAGGTAATGTAAGTTGAGAAGATTTTACTTCTGATTCTATTGAACGGCTGTATCTTCTGATTCATTCGACAGTTCGCGATCAAACATATGTCTTATGGACACTCGAAAATGGAACGCCCTGTGTAGTAGGTATTTAGGATAATTGGGATCAATGACAATCTTGTTCTGAGCCCATTCACGTATTTGGAAGCGTTGTGCAGGCGTCAGTCAATTCATGTTGAAATGCCAAACCAAACTAAAAATAAATCACTTGACAGCTGACAAAATGGCTGCCAGTTGAAATAGTGTTGCCAACTATACCTCCAAGAATGCAAGTCAGGTAAGTACGAGGAAAATGCTCGACAAAGAACAAAGGCTTGCCTGTGTGCATCACGAGAGCTATAGAACGTGTCCAAGAGCGCTTGATATAATCACAGACCTCACACCTCTACATCTAGTGATTGATAGGGTAGCCCATGAGACCATTCTCAGAATATCTAAAGAAGGAACAGGCAATGAGAGAATCAGGAATCAGAGAGTTTGGTCCTCTCTGAATGACTACACCTCATCTGCAAACCTTCCTAGTGATGTAATGATCAAGAAAGTAAGCACTGAGACGAACTTCAGTACAATGCTGATCAAAAGAGAGGATTGGAAACGGGAATACACCGACTATAATCTCAAATAAAATACAATAAAATGTATACAGATGGTTCTAAAACTGTAACAGGAGCTGGCGCTGGGATTTACAGGACAAGTACCAAGTGTGCACTATCGTTAGGCTCCTGTACAAGCGTCCTTCAAACGGAAATACTTACAATCGGAAGATGTCTAGATATAAATCTAGAAAGAAACTAACAGAAGTGCGGTATAGCTATTCATACAGATAGTCAAGCTGCTATTAAAGCACTGAGCTCCTACGTCATTGACTCAAAGCTGATTTTGGAGTGCCGAAACAAACTGCTGGATCCAAAAAATATCTGGATCTCAGTAAGAACCAACTTCACCTAATCAATGGTTTTCTCACAGGACATAAAGAAGCATCTGTTGAGAATGGGTTTATCGGACACTGACGAGTGTAGATTCTGGAGGGGAAGAAGTAAGAAACTCCTCTTCACCTGATTACGGAATGCTATGTCATTGCGTGAAAGGGAAGAGTGCTTTCGACAAGAAACTTGTAGAAGTGCGGAGTAATCCTCGTTGAAGCCGTCCCAGATACTGGATTTCATCGAATCTATGGAACTGGAAGTAGAGCTGTAGGAGGCGCGATGATAACAGCTCTATTAGGGGGCACAATAGACCTCAAAGTCGCAGTGGACCCCTATTCACTATAACTAAACTCCTACCTCTAAAAAACCCGTTAGATTGAAAAAAGGGGAATTAACATCTCCGAGATATTGGCGCTGTTGAAATGAAACTAGAGAGAGAAAAGTTTATTTACGGCCATCATCGACGTGAGATCCGTCAGCCAAAATGAAACTATTTTTATATAAATGGTCGTTACTGACTGATTTGAGAAAAATTCCAGTTTCAAATGTTATCTACAGTTTCATATTAAGGACTGAACGAGAATAAATTCGCTATCACAAAAACGCCTATATCTCTTGAACCAATTGAGAAAAAATCAAAATTTTATCATAGTTAGCTTTTTTATGAACGTCAGAAACATGTGGAACATTTACTTCATAGATATTCCAATTCTCTTTCGCAAAATGTCAAGCGAAGTGAAAACACGAGAATTTATGGTGAACCTTTTCAAAATAATCAAAAATGGAGCTTCAAAAGAATCGCAAATGAGGCTCGCGTTCGTCCGGAAACGGTATCAAGAGTTGTCGAGCGCTTCAACGAAGATCTAACAATTAACCGCATGGAAGGAACCGGGAGGAAAAAGGGGTTTCATAGCCCAAAAAAAGTGAAGAAAGCCATTAGCCTTTTTCAGAAGAATCCTAACCTTTCAGGACGGAAAGTGGCCCGAATAGTGGGTTGTTCGCAGTCAACCGTTCAGAAAATCAAGTCTAGTTGTGGGCTTAGAACATACAAAGTGCAGAAAGTGCCAAACACGAACGCTGTGAAGAATCAAGAGGCGAAATCAAGAGCAAAGAAATTAAAAAAAGATTTCCTGTTGCGTGATGGACGACGAAACCTATGTCTTGGCTTATTTCTCGCAACTTCCTGGTCAGGAATTTTATACTGCAGATTCTCGTGGAAATGTTGACGAACAATTTTGCGTGAAGAAACAAGCAAAGTTTCCTTAAAAAATTCCTGGTTTGGCAAGCAATTTGCACTTGTGGGAAAAGGAGCAGATTGTTCGTTGGCCAAGGCTGTTGACTCGAAGATATACATCGAGGAATGCTTGAAGAAGCGACTTTTACCATTTTTACGTGAGCACGATGTGTCAACAATCTTTTGGCCAGATTTAGCTTCATGCGACTACAGCAAGGCCACCAAGGAATAGTACGGAGCTAATGAGGTGGTTTTTGTCCCCTAAGAGGCCAATCCACCAAACTGCCCAGAACTCAGGCCAATCGAAAGATATTGGGCCCTGGTAAATAGAGAATTGAAGAAGACTAAGAAATCAAAGAAAACAGCGGAAGTCAAGCAAAAGTGGAAGACAACATCCCAGAAAGTGACTGAGAACACTATAAGAAGCATGATGGGAAGAATTCCAGAAAAAAAGCCATGAATTTTGTATAAAATAGTTTTGGTTTTTTATTGTAAAAACAGTTTTCATTAGAATTAGAAGATGATTCGAAAATGAGTTTGATTTTCGAAATCGGTCCAGTGGTTCAAAAGATATAAGCGTTTTTGTGATAGCGAATTTATTCTCGTTCAGTCCTTAATTGAGATCATCTGCTATTTTTCGGCATTCTCCCCATTTCTGGAGCCACATGGGCCAGCCCCTTCTGATCGAACTTACATTCCAAAGCTAGTCGGAAAAAGTCTATATCGTAGGTCATCGAAAAGATATTCGCGATGAAATACGAGTTATGTGTTTACCCGAAGGGCCAACCGCTTCTCAGAGTCGTTCCTCGCGCTACATTTTCGTTTCATATTTTAACGACGAGGGCAAACAAGAACAATTGGATTTCCTGCTTTTCCTCGCAGAAAAAGCAAATATTTATTCTCCTGCGAGTCGATTCTTTCCTGCTACCCGAGGAGAATCGATGGATTCGAAATAGGGAACGAAATTAGAGGAAGTGAGCTTTATTGCTTCGGAGAGCGCATTCCGAATGGGGAAGTATGCAAGTTCTTCATAGGACGACGGAAAGAGGCCTTTATTGCATGGCTGGCTCCACAAGCTCGGCCTTTTGTGCAGCTCCTGGTAGTTGAGTCAGAAAATTAGTAGCATTCGGAAAAATTCTTACGTATACGTTCGTTGCTCCACCGTCGACAACGTGGAGGAAGCTTTCACAATAGAAACTGCTCTGAGCGTCTGAAAAAACTCGAAAATAAAACAATACAAATTCGACTATAACAAGGCCTATATGGACATGTTCGGTATCAAAATATAGGTTTTCGAGGACGCTCAATTCAATAAAAACAAATTCAAGTCGCTATCTACCATAGTTTAGATTTTCACCTGTCAAATGGCATTTTTTGAAAAATTCGACATTTCGAATCGTCATTACTCTCGCTCCTGTTATCCTATTCACTTTTTGCTTGAATATTGTTAATCAGCATCATCCAAAGTATCTCTGAGCTCAATAAAATCGATATCGAAAATCTCAACTTTTTGGGTGAAAAATGCCAAAGGGGTAAGACCCCCCAAAAACATGTTTGTCATCACCAAGGAATCCCTGGCGAATCCAAAGTCGTTTTCCGATCTTGAGGATCTACTGCCCATTCGAATCATGCAGAGTACCCATGGGACTGATCAGTATCGCCTATACTTTGAGTGCTCTGAGCGTCTGAACAAAACGCGAAAATGAAAAATGGAAAAAATAAAACAATACAAATTCGACTGTAACAAGGCTTATATACTCGTAGACATGTTTGGTATCAAAATACTGGTTTTCGAGGACGCTTAATTCAATAAGAACAATTTCAGGTCGCTATCTATCATAGTTTAGATTTTCATCTTTCAAATGGCATTTTTTTAAATGTTTTAATAATCACCAGTTTACACAAAAATGATCATAGTCCACACACAACTAACTAAATGATCTTCTAGTTTTTGCTCAACAACATTTCAGTCAAAAACACAACATAAATCCACGATTTAGCGTAATTTAAATGCAAGTTTTGAGACTGTGAATCTTGAAACATCCCCAAATCCTACGAATTGTACGTTTTGTGACTCAGATTTTTATTTCCGTGTACTCTTCATATGTTTCTGCAGACTTAGAAATGAATGAACCAACTCTACCGTAACTTTCACAGATGAGGAATTAGCTCAAAATTGACTCTGACAGACTACTTGCAGCTAACAGCCAAAACTCGATCATGAATAGTCTGAGAGAGTGTTCGAATCGCAGAACTATTTCACCTCCGCACATTCTCCATACAGACCTTTCTTCCACAGTTCTATCGAGTTAATTCAGCGTGAACTTAACGGAAGGAATCTCGTGATTCGGTTCGATAAGTTTCAGGAATTCATTCTGTATAATTCAAAGTAAATCATAGTTTCCAAAGCAATAGCCTAATTCCTAATTCGATGATTTAGGAACTACTCCAAGTTACAGTTGCCATTATCGATAATGTAGGCAAT
Organism: Adalia bipunctata; assembly: GCA_910592335.1. NCBI lineage: Eukaryota > Metazoa > Arthropoda > Insecta > Coleoptera > Coccinellidae > Adalia > Adalia bipunctata. The sequence goes on along the minus strand of OU342948.1, from coordinate 8,455,541 downwards.
TGGAGGTATATTCCAGAAGCCCTCCAACTCCAGAACGGATATCGTGCTCAATTTTATTAGCGAAATTATAAGTGCACGGCACGAGTGAAAGTTTGCCTTTTATTCGCTTTCAAACACGTTTCAGTTGCAAATATGATGATGGTTTCATAATTGAACAACACTTTTCTAAATATGATTTTTCGTATTTGGTATAAAACTGATATGGCTGTGCTGTTGCAACTGTGCCCTCGTTCACAAACAATGGAACTATTAGATGAGAGTTCCTTCTAGATTCTCCCAGTAATATCCTACATACCTACTACACGAATTTAATTTCGAATTTCCGTCTGCAGAATTAAATCAGCCAAGTATGGCAATATCAACTTCCAGACAAGAAATTTATTCTGCGAATTCTTCCTCTTGTGAAAAATAATAAATATTTGCATACATTTCATAACGCATATTCCTCTATGAGAAACTCAATTTCAGATAATAAAGAGGAACGTGCATATTGTTGACACACGCGAAGAATATGTTCAAAGGTTTGAAAGGAAGGAAATTGTGTAGCGTGAAATTTCCTGCACAAGTGTTCTCTTTTCAGATGTCTGTTCGGTGTCTCTTATTGGATTAGTGATATTTCAGAAATACTCGACATGTTTTTACAATTTTTATCAAACTCATGTACAGAGTGAGGCCTAATTAATGGATAATCACGACCGCTCAAAAAATTGGAATTCTGTATCACAGTGTTTATGTTTGATGCTTTCTCAGTTTGTTTTGAGCTTATTGAGCGTTTGTATTTATCACTTCTTATGGATAAGCTAGGCAAAGTCTTATTTCAACAGAAAAACAACCAAATATGCTAACAATCATTTACTTTTCGATTTCTGCCAAAGAATACTAATAAAATCAATTGTTTTTAAGATATTTGTATAATTTTAATATAAATGAAAGCAAGTGCATTGTAAAAATATGTCGTTGCAAATCAGTGTTTGTTGATGCTATCAACTCGTACTTAAATGTAATGAACATTTTAATTGAATGGAGTAATGCTTCATTGAATCATCAATATAATCAAGGATGTACATAAATTCCTATCAACATTTCATTTTCTAATTAATGTCGTTGTACTAACACATTGTTGCTTGGATGGAAAACAACGAATGGGTTCTTATCGACTAAGTAATGTTTTATTATATTCACGTCCATGGCTTCAGTGTACTTACGATTTGAAGATTGTTGAATGTTGCTGTGACTGACCTGTAAAGAAAACGTAATTAATAGTTGGGAACTCATTAATTTTCAATCAAATCTTCTTATTTTTAATACAGAAGTTTTAGAAAAAAGATATCATGAAAACACTATAGAATAGAGTCAAATCGCATCTATACCTAAAAACTCGTAGAAATGAGATCACACCACCTCAAAACCGAGCACAAATTGCAGATATCTTGGAATGACAATTGGCCACAAGCTAAATTTCAAAATGCATATCGAAACAACTAAACAAACAACTATCAGTAGGGCTAGCCACCGACCATTGACATACAGGGATGAAGGTATTGGGATAGAAACATCCAATACAGGGTCTTTCACGAGGAACCTCACCCATATTTATACGAGAAACTACTGAACGTATTTTCATGAAATTCAGCACTTATAAGTATTTCACGATGCTGATGAAATCTGAAATATTTTCAAGGCATGAGCACCTCCGGTTTTTCCGGAAATGACGTCAACTTCCGTTTTTCAAATTAGAACACCATTTTTTTATTGCAGAAATAGATTCCTTAGAAAATTTCAAGTTATTTTGATGTAACATTTTTCAGTTTCGGTTGGAAAATTCTCTCTGAGCGGGAAAATTCGAAAAAAAAATCGAAAATAGAGCTCCGCTGAAACAAGAATAACTTCGAGGTTTTTGGATGGAAAATTTTCATTTTTGGGATTTTTCAAGATGTAAGATCGATATATCCACTTTGAAAATTGAATCCACGTTAAAAAATAATGTGAGTGTATGCATCACACCCTTGCCCTAAAATGGATATTTTCTGAGTTAATATCCACTTTAGGGCAAGGGTGTGATGCATACACTCACATTATTTTTTAACGTAGATCCAATATCTGCCATAAAAAATGGGGTTCTAATTTGAAAAAATTGATTTTTCACGATTTTGTCATCCCTAACTTTGAAAGCGATTTTTTCACCCCCTGTATCATGAATCGCGATTTCGATTCTTAAAGTGGATACATCAATTTTACATCTTGAAAAATCCCAAAAATGAAAATTTTCCATCCAAAAACCTCGAAGTTATTCTTGTTTCAGCGGAGCTCTATTTTCGATTTTTTTTTTCGAATTTTCCCGCTCAGAGAGAATTTTCCAACCAAAACTGAAAAATGTTACATCAAAATAACTTGAAATTTTTTAAGGAATCTATTTCTGCAATAAAAAAATGGTGTTCAGTAGTTTCCCGTATAAATATGGGTGAGGTTCCTCGTGAAAGACCCTGTATAGGATTATTTGCAGACCTCTGCTAGAATATGGACATCAAATTCTGGGACAATGCAACAAAAGTACCTTCAAAAAAGGTGAAATAGCTGAACGCACTAGTCTACGAAAGATCACTTGAATAAGAGCTTCGCTACATAACTTAGCCAACGAATATCTTTACGAGAAAACAAAAATAGATAATATAATACAGAGACTAAACAAGAAAATCATCAGTCACCAACACAGCATTAATACAATACAGTTATAAATCTGGAGGAAAAAATTGTAATCTACAATCAAATCATCAAGAACAGCAACGCAGAAGAATCGGTTGAAAGTTCAATATAAAAACAGTTTTCAAAACTCAAAAAGTTCAAAGTTCTGTAACAACAAAGACAAAACCGTTTGAAAGGAAACAGAAATCTAAAACCTTTGTATAAAATATTCCCTGCATCTGTGGTGAAACCTATGCAGGAGAAACATCACGACCACTAGAAGAAAGAAAGTTTGAACATAAAGACAACTTGAAAATGAAGAATAGAGACAAACGCTGAGTTACTCTTGAAGCAACTTGGCTTCTAGAGTTTTCTTATTGTCTTGTCTTATCTTGTCCAGTCACCAATAGGACACACCCGCCAAAATGGTAACATATCATTAAAACTAGTCAACACCTTGAATTATACCAGAAGATTTATCAGCATCCCCCAATGAAAAAATCTCATCCTTTCAAAATGGCGTGAGTGTAAGCATGTAGAAGTCTTCAGAACTGAGCTCATGAGAGTTGATACCATTTAAGACAACTCAAACCAAGGATGAAATTATATTTACAAAGTTTCTCAGACCGACAAGCCACAACTTTGCGATTAAGAGCACCAAGATGATAATATGAAGAAGCAGCTTCCAATAGACGTTAAAAGATGATTCCATTTCGATAGGCACTTTGGAAACTTCCGACGAAGTTGGCAAGAGTGCCAACTTCCCAAACCAAAACAAACCAACTCAACTCCTGGCAAACTTTTCCATCAATTAATTTTTCCTACTCCATTCCTGCTCCTGCTTCGATGTCGGCATCCAGTCCGAAATCGCGAGACTTAATGAACTGATACATAATGAATTAATTGAATCATCTCGTGTATCCTATCGTAGGCAAATAAAAAGTCGAAGATTAGCCTTTGAAGAGCGCGGCCGCAAAGTTGATGGTAATTCCTCTCCCGAAACTCGATAAAACTCCCTAGTCGGCTAATTATGGAGGTAGGAGGCTTTTGCACGCGATAAATTGGGGATGTATAAGTTTTATGTGGATGAAAAAATTGCCGGGCCGTGTCTAGGTTATTTCGACGGCACGGGCTTTCGAGCTGGATGCTTTTGATGGATGAGGAGAGAAATTTGCATTTTTTTATCGGCGGGTGTGAGGATGTTGCGAGAACGATACTGAGGGTTTGATAGGTTCCTGACACATATCCAATAGAATAAATAGTATGCATAGTACGGAAAAAGTAATAGGGGAAGTACGTACAAAATGACATGGGGTTTTATTTCAGAGGCATAACTTGCTAGTAGTGAAATACAGTAATGTCATATTCTACACCTTTGATCTTTGGTCCATTCTTTATAAAATCTAATCAACCTTCATGAAATAAAAATTCCAAAAAATAAAATATTCTTAAATAAATTGGGATAAACGAAATTCATTTTGTCCGCATGCTATGGACATGACATACCGGCAACAGACAACTGTAGTTTTCTACTTATAGTTACAAAACTACTGACAAAGTTCACCAATGAAATGCTTGGTTCTTCTAGGAACATCACCACAAGATGCGTGAGCCCAATGCAACCAATGCATGCATCGTAACCAGTCTTTTCCAGGGCTAATCCTGGGGAAGACTGGTTTTTTTCCGATTTTAATAAGGAAAAAGGTCATAACAATAGACAGATGGACAGTCGTCTTCATCATCTCGAAAGTAGCTGAAATCATTTTCTTCTTCATTGTCTTCATTAAATAATACCCTAGAGACTTGTCTTCTTTTCTTTGGAGGTGGTATGGGCTCATTTTTTGATTTGATTGCAATCATTTTAGGATTTTTAGGTGTAGAAGTTGAAACTAAGTACGTTTATCGAGTCTTCGGCTCACGCTTGCCTTGTCCACTTATGAATCGTCCTTTAGGGATTGGAGGAACCTCCTCATAGGATCAGCAAGAGTAGGTTTACATGCATCGCCTTTATTAGTCGCAGATGAATGTTTTTGTTCTGAATATGCTGAAACAAGCCCTGGTTCTTCGTTTGCTGATGGAGCCTGAGATGAATTGTCTGTCTTGTTTTTGTCCGGTAGATATCTACCGTTAATTCAGCTGAAATACCTATGTGATTTTGTCTGTCAACTTCATATGTCATTTTGCCCATAAAGCGATATAAAAATAGAAATATTTCGAACGAATACGCTGCAAGAGAAGGCCATTACCGATAAAAAGTTTTCAAAAATGAAAGAAAATAATGTGTTTTATTTATCACAAAGAAAATACGCAATTTGAAACACCCTTTATAAACTATATGAGCAGTTCGAAGCTTCATCTACATAATTTTATGCCATGAATGACCCTGTATACTGAAGGATATCTAGAAGAAACCCAAAAGTCGTTTCATCAAGACATTTGTGTCAGTAGAGGCGGAAATGTTACTTCGTTTCCATTTGTGTTTTTGCTCCAACCTTTAAGTGTGATTTTTATAACCCAACGTTATTAAGGACGCGTGCGTATGTTCATTCTATTCTTAATTCTTCACGACATGTACTTTTAGTTGAAATCAATTCTTACACCGAGGATTATTGATTATTTAAAGTAAATCACTGGCAGAAAATTTTAGTTCGACGCCTACCTAGTCGATCCTGAGGATCTGAGCGCTATGACTTACTCGCCTCAGCTAGTGGGGCCTATAGGGTCGTTTAGCCTAGCCGCACATTGAGCGCAGCTGAGCACAGCACAGCCGAGCCTATTCAATTGCGTGTGTTACATAATCCTCTGCTAGGCTAGGCTCGGCTGTGCTGTGCTCGGCTGCGCTCAATGTGCGGCTAGCCTTATACTGGCCCGTAACTTATGCCCTTAACTTATGCCCTTAAAATTAGTTCTCTTTAAGGGAATAAGTTAAAGTTCGAGTATAAACCATAGCATGAAATTTCTATCTTTCAACTCTTAGGGTAAGGGAAAAGTTTAAGTTACGGGCCAGTATAAACGACCCGTAAAACACAATCACTGATTCACTGGAGTATAGCACGAACTTTATTTTCCTATTGCTTCTTTAGAGACCTGATAATGACTTGATGATTACCTGTCACCTATGCTCAATTGCTCATATGTTTTGGATGACTAACTCAGAACGTAAAGTGAAAATTTTCGAGGGCTATGAAAGCGTCTCCCGAATATGGGAATGTTATTCGCGAAAATCAAATATTTCGGAAATCAACTGGAAAAGATACTGTTGTGTTAAATCAGATCACAATATTTGCGATACGTTGTCTCGTTAGCGTGATTCGTTGTCTGATTAAAACCAAGACGAGCACAAGTGTAAATCACAACCCCAGAATGTAATTAGGCACATAACCCTCCATCAAAGTGACGCCGATTATTATTGTTGTTGTACGATGTGGAATCGAAATGGTTCGAAACAGCGTATCCGAAGCTAATTACCTTGGGGGCGACATCGTTTACGCTCAAGCTCCTAAAACTGTCATACCAACAAATGTTAATTCCCTCCAATTTCTAAAAGGTTGCCGTTCTGTATCTATTTGAGGTATATTTGGCGTATAAATCTCCTTCTCATCAAAATGACCATTTTTTATTCGAAATCCGAATTCTGACATGACAACAAACAACGTTTGGAAACAACTCATAAAAAAAATCAGGTTTAGCCTACACGAAAACAGGGAAAGGCTCACGAGACAATCCAATATCTTTCTTGAAGCGAGATGAATGAAAAACTCTCGACAGAAATGTAAACCGCACCTGATTTTCACAATTCCGCATAAAATGAAAGCACTACAAGAATAAGGGAAAGTCGAGACGTATTTTCTCGAGAACGTAGCTCCTCACGAAGACGACGAAGAGAAAAGCAAAACATTGGGGGCAGGGTTGCCATGTCGTCTCGAGGAATTACCTCTAAAGACAATGTTCGATGAAATTCATCATTTTTCAGTGTTTTATGTTGATAGCAAACCGAAGTATCTCGAAAACTATCCTCATTTCGAACACACTGAGCAGAATAGAATTTCGAGATGACTAAAAAGCAACAATCACCATTGTTTCTGTCGATCTTTTGTGATACATATTCAATTCGCCCTTTTTTTCGATTTCTCGTACAACCCATATTTCTTTCACTCTCTAAAAGGGTCTATTTTCATTTCGCGATTGAATTCAGTTTCAATCTCCAGGAAACTGTAGCGAAGTTCAGCAGACGACAAAATTCGTTCTGCTTTGAACGGCGTTTGTGCTACTTTCGCCAAACACGAAACATATTCTTTGTGCGACAAATTAAACTGCAAAGTTTAGAATTAGATTCTTGTCTCCGATAAGAGTCGAGTTACCCTAAAACAAGAAGGAACAATTTCATCTGAGAAGTTGAAACTCACCGAAAATTGGAATCTTCGAAAAATCTCCGTAAGTTTATGAAACTTCGGGAAACCAATGGAATATGACAAAATTCGAAATGATTTCTCCTGGTAACAACGAATGATCCCTGAAAATTCGAAAAATCTCCAAATATCTGGGAGATATCCCTCGCTCTGACAACCCTGGCTTTAGAAAACAGGGGTACATTCGCAACCCTACGGGTGTGAGGTGGATATTTCGCATTACCCTAACGAAGCTCGACAACCGCTTCGTCCGAATCTAGGGGTGTAAATGATACAAATTTATTCAAATGTATTCAGCTTCAGTTTTTCATATTCAATGGCGTTTTAACACCGCTTAATCGCGTTTTTAAGATGTCCGGAATCGTCCCGTTAGCGATGCATAATTAATGAGCACCTTTTTCAGATGAGGGTTTGCGACATGGACTATAAAAGAGGTCGATACACACTCGGACAACAAATAATGAGTTCTTGCTCCCATCATTACGAACGTGTATATGTTATTCGCAATAGCCGAAATCGACCACTGTCCGAAATTTTTGCCCACAACGCGTTATGGGTATCCAAATTTACCCACGATGCGAATAGATGTTCTTTTTTCGAGCACTGAGTAAACCAGAATACCCAGAACGCGTTGTGGGTAAATTAGATAATCCACAATGCGAATCCAATTTTAGCGCGCTTTCATTCTGCGTTGTGGACAATTCATTTTACCCACGTCGCGTTCTGGGCATTGCACTTTTCCCAGAAAGCGATGAACCAGAATTTGTCATCGAAGTCAGCCTGCTGTAAGCTGTAGGTTGTGTACTGACAGGTATTAATTGGTGGAGAGAAGGATAAACTTGTTAACATAGGGCGTTTAGCAAACCAATCTGGCCTAGATGTTTAATGTGCAGCAAATGAAATGTATGATGTAATACTGATAACTCATTGAAAAATTGGACACAAAAGAGAAAAAGCTATCTGTCCATTTCGCTTTACCCAAAATACGTTTCAAGTAAAACAATGATTACAAAAAACCTTATATTGAAAGTAGAATAAGTTCAACGTCTTTGAATATACATAATTAAGAAGAGAAATAATTTTCAAAAAATATTCAATTGTCTGCATGCCGTTATTTCTCTTCTTACTTATATTGAAAGTTCATAAATGTGAAACAAAACGATATATCAACAACTTATTAGAACTAAAAACAAATAGGTATTATTTATTGTCACAAGTAGGTACCTACTTTTATGAAATCTTGAATTATATTTTATATTCAATTTCACACATGCACACGCCTCAGTTTGACATCCTTTCAAACAATTGCATTTTATAAAGCCAGATTGGTTTCCTGAACGTTCCTTGTTAACAAGTTTTTTTTTGCCAACTGTTAATAAATCATATCTTTTCAATCTTCGATATTTTTTGGATGATAATTGAAGCCCATCCTGTTTTCTTCGTAGTGCCACTTTGATTTCATTTACTAACTCCAAATAACGTTCGTCCGATAATAACAATAACAACGACCTGTCTTTTTTTTCTAGCATACGTTCACTTAGTTTTTGTTCAAATTAGGTTTTCATATTGATATAATTTCGAAAACAGGCCCTTCAATCAAACTTGAGAATTCACAAGGTGCGTAATCTATTCACGTTAGATACTCATGATAATGGCTTCTCGTACTTGCCAGTACTCAAGCTACAGCACACTGACTTCGACGACAAATTCTGGTTCATCGCTTTCTGGGTGAAGTGCGATACCCACAACCCGTTGTGGGTAAAATGAATTGTCCACAACGCAGAATGAAAGAGCGCTAAAATTGGATTCGCATTGTGGATTATCTAATTTACCCACAACGCGTTCTGAGTATTCTGGTTTACTCAGTGCTCGAAAAAAGAACATCTATTCGCATCGTGGGTAAATTTGGATACCCATAACGCGTTGTGGGCAAAAATTTCGGACAGTGCCCGATTTCGGCTATTGCGAATAACAATACACACGATTATAATAAATATCTGGAACTATTGAGTTATCAAAACGTGAAGTAGACTTTGGAATAGTTTTATGGAGAAGAAATCGAGTGGAAGAGAAAAGCGAGATATCCACGTACCTAATACTCTAGAGCTTGACGAAGAACTAACCTGGAAAAGCCATATCAAAGAAGCCATTGACCAAAACCAGGCAGCTATGACCAGACTCTACGTACTGATATGTAGAAGCAGCCACATACCTTAAGAAACGAACTTGAATATCATGAAAGATGTTGCTAGGCCTCAACTCATCTATCAATCAGTGGCGTGGGAATTTGCAGCTAAGAGCCATATAAAAAGAATACAACAGAGAACAAGTTACTAAAAGGTGCTATGGACGCATCTTGGTTTGTCAGAAACCGATAGATCCATCGAGATTCAAATTGGGAAACCATTGTAATAAATCGATTAAAATTATTGATTTTCGGGTCAAGTTTCCTCATGAAACTCGGCCGTTGTCAGAAAATCGTCTCACGACCTGTATGGTCTCTAAGTGCTGACGCCAGCGGAAAATTCAAGGCTAAGATAGTGGGACTTGCAACTAACCAAAAATTTCATATGAATTACATCACCCTGTCGGATTTCGGAGGCGGGGAAAAAGGAAACCTTCAATTGCTTTTGAAAACGAAGAAGAGGCAGTAGCTGGAAGAGCCTTAAACGGGAAGTTTCTCAGTTGATTCGGAATCGGTTTTAGGGTCCCTACTTAAGTGTTTGGAAGTACGGTCTCAAAGCGTAGACGGAGAAAGTGCTATTCGGGGAATAACGGAGTTAAGTTTGGAATCGGAAGTTAAGAGTATCTGGAGAAGTCTTAAATGGAAAGGTTCTCAGTTGACTTTGGATTCGGTTCTTAGGAAGATTTAAGAAGTAATTGAGTTTTTTAGAAGTACGGTCTCAAGCGGAGACGAAAAAGTGCTATTCGGGGAATAGCGGTGTAAAGTGTAAGGTCGGAAGTTAAAGGTTTAAAAAAAAGTAATTGGAATTATAAATATGGAAGTGGAATTGATCGGCGAACAGCGAGTTAGTGACGTGTTTTGTTGTTTTTTTAGGATATTTTCATCATCCTTTGGATTATCTGTCAGGAGGAACTTGCATTGTTCATTTATTATTCACTAGCTGGCCCGGCGAACTTTGTTTCGCCCAAATGATACCTATACTTGCTATACGGCTTGGTTAAATTTCTGAACTGTCAAATCGAGTTGATTCTAGATCAAGCTCCGATCACCGGTGATATGCTTTGTGAAACTCACCGTTGAAGTTTTATAAACTTACCATTGCTATTTTTTCAAGCAGGAGATAAATTAGGCATAATAAAAGTTCTGTCATCTGTCAATAGTCATCTGTCTACTGTCAAATGTCATCTGTCAAATACCATTTGTCAAACGTCATCTGTCAACTGTCATCTTTTCCATGGATATGAGCTGTCATACAAAACAGAAATACAAAAATAATATGTCAATTACTAATTATGGGCAATTTTTGATCTGATAATAGCCATCCATGTTATTATAAGTTTTATGCAAATTACATAATAATTGTATACATCGCCATCTAGTGGCGATAATACCAAATAGTACCTTCACGACTACGCTACAGTGTCTAGATAAGAGCCATTAACCGTAGCGACACCTAGTGGCCTTATTCAAAAGAAGGAAAACCATGTCCTACATAAGCAAATTTTTCATCGAATTTTTCATAGTTTTAATGCATTTTATAATAACCAGGCCGTAGACGAATCCATAAATGAAGTTTCATAACAAACAGTCCATCTGATCTCGAGTTATAAATGGTGTAACCAACAACTCTGTTTTATATATATAGATTAAGGTTTGAATGGAGTAGTTCGTAGCGTCGTAAATCAAATTTCACCTCTCCCCGATTGACTTGAATGGCCCCCGACTGCAGGTTCGGATCAAATGTCCTGATCTGTAAGCGGCTTCAGAATACGTCGAAGAGAAGCCCTATCGACAATAAACCATGACGTTACACGTCGTTGTGAGGAAGCGAAAGGCGCTAATTGCTCCGGAGTCACTCCCGAACGGCGCTACGTAGACGTCGTCGGCGTCCTTTCAGCCGCAGCACGGCTACAAATTGAGTTTCCCGTCGAAATTCCATTAATAGCGCGCTATATTTCAGCGGGAGGTGCGACAATTAAAAAGGTGCGAGCAATTACCTTCCTGTAATTACCTATCGAATCCGCGCATCGTAATGAAAATTGACGTCGATATAATTCGCATAATTGATTCGGGCGCCGCGGCGCGGTCCCAGCACGCGCCCGACGCGGTTATTAACGCATTTTCCGACCGGATAACTTGCCGTTTGGATCCGCAGAACGCCACGCATGAGGAACGGTCTTCAAATGCTGTGCGACGTCGAATCGAAATGGCGGAGTAAAAAGCGGCTGTTAAGTCATACGGTTAATCTACGATACTATAGGTTCAATATTCCGGGACTCAGGAATCGGTGGACCCGAAGAAAACATCAAATTAGCCTCCGTTGAACACATTCACTCCTCGCCTCTCAAGTGCATCTCTGGCAGACATGTGTGTTGTATTGTCAAATGCCCCAGATACATCCAGGAAGGCACTCATTGCAATCCAACGGAGTTAATTCCCCACTCCTACAAGTTTCTTGTCCAAAGCACTCTTTCCTTTGGCTTGCAATGGCATAGCATAACCTCAGCATAACCAGGTGAATAGAAGTTTCTTTCTCCTCGCCACAGAATCTTCACTCGTCAGTGTCCGATAAACCCATTCTCAACAGATGCTTCTTTAGGCGACAATGTCCTGTGAGAAAGCCAGTGAGTAAGTGAAGTTGGTTTTTACTGAGGTCCAGATATTTTTTGGATCTAGCAATTTCGAAGTTCCGGAGGAACTTTTTGGAGTGATTCAACCCTGGGAGATTCCGCCAGAGTTTTCCTCTTTCGGTTTTCTCCTTCACCATAAACTCCTTCTTATAGGTGCATTTTCCTATACCACTGAAGGGTTCTGGGCCAGTGAGTGGCGTTTGTGCGCTCTTTCTGGCCGGTCTATCGGCCTCTTCATTTGCTACGATTCCCGAATGACCGGGAACCCAGATTAAAAAGATCTTATTCTTCTTGCCTACTATATTGAGTCCGTTCCGGTACTCCCAAGCCAGCTTTGAGTCAATGACGTAGGAGCTCAGTGCTTTAACGGCAGTTCAACTATCTGTATGTATAGCTATATCGCACTTCTGATGGTTTCTTTCTAGATTTATATCTAGACATCTTCCGATTGCAAGTATTTCCGTTTGAAGGACGCTTGTACAGGAGCCTAATGATAGTACACACTTGGTACTTGTCCCAGCGCCAGCTACTGTAGCTGTTTTAGAACCATCTGTATACCATTTCATTGTATTTTTTTTTGAGATTATAGTCGGTGTATTCCCGATTCCATTGATTCCAATCCTCTCTTCTGCTTAGCATTGTACTGAAGTTTTTCTCCGTGCTTCCCTTCTTGATCATTACATCACTAGGAAGGTTTGCAGATGAGGTGTAGTCATTCAGAGAGGACCAAACTCTCTGATTCCTGATTCTCTCATTGCCTGTTCCTTCTTTAGATATTCTGCGGATGGCCTCATGGGCTACCCTATCAATCACTAGATGTAGAGGTGTGAGGTCTGTGATGATCTCAAGCGCCCTAGTTGGGCACGTTCTCATAGCTCCCGTGATGCACACACAGGCAAGCCTTTGTACTTTGTCGAGCATTTTCCTCGTCCTTACCTGACTTGCCTCAGCAAACCAGGCTCTACATTCTAGGTCTCACAATCATGACGTATATCCATCGCAGTATTTTTGGGTTACATCAACCCCAATTCCTGCCGCATAGACGCCTGCACGCCATCAGAGCTCTTGTAGCTCTGCCAGTAGCATTATCAACATGCTTATTCCACCTCATGCATCCATTTCAAGATGGTATTATTCACTCCTAGCCTCTCATGTAAGTGCATTTCTGACATCAGACACGTGTGTTGTGTTGTCAAAGGTCCCAAATACAAGCAGGAAGGCACTCATTGCGATTTCTTTGTTATTCAGTCAGGTGATACAGGGCAGTCTCCGTTGAACGTCTCGCCCTGTAAGCATGCTGACAATTGGTGGTATTTTGTCCAGATGCTCCGTTCTCATGTAGTTGTCTACAACTTTCTCAATCGTTTTAAGAAGAAACGATGTTAAGCAAAGGGGTCTGAAGGATCGAGGGTCAGTCCCATCCTTTTTCCCTGCTTTCGGAATGAAGGTTACTTCTGCCATTCTCCATTTTCCAGGTATTTGACCAAATGCCAAGCTGCTTCTTTTGATGTTCAGTAGATGAAGGAGGTTCTCTCCACTACTACCTGCAGGAATATCGAAAATACCCCATCCACTCCTGGGGATTTATACGTCGTCTGAAAGGTGCTTATTGTCCATTCAGGTCGTTACCTTTTGAATATCTTCTTAGCGGTGTCCCAGTCCTTATTGCAGGGAGTTCTTGGTGTGCTTCATTGCTTTTTCAGTATTATTTATTTGTCGTTCCTTTTCTTCTTCGGTAAGAACCATCTGACGTTTTAAGCGACATGGTGGGATTAGTTCCCCCTTTTGCCATGACCTTCTGAAGTCTGGCTGCTGTGGGAGTGGGAGTGATCTTTTCACAAGAGCTTGGAAATTGAGTCTTTTGGCCTTCCTGGTCTTCCTGTTGTACTGAATAAGTTTCTCAGTGTACCCTTGCCAGTTACTGTCTCGTTTGGCTCTATTAAAGAACAGACAGACTTTCTTTCGGAGGTTTGACAGGTTGTCATTCCACCAAGGAGCCTCCTAACTTGATTCAGCCGTGGTCAATGGGCAGCTGGAGTGAAAAGCCTCCATCATTCCCTCAATGACCTGCTCTACATATTGCTCCAAATCGTAATGACGGTGTTTTTCCGCCCTGGTACGATTCGTTCAAAATTATTCTTCAGATTCTATGATCAGAGAGTGAAGGTTCGTCCATCACTCTCCAGGAAGTGACAGCAACAAATGTCTCGTCCAGGACCTCTTCTCTCGCTCTCGTGGCAAAAGTTGGCGTAGTTCCTATATTCTTGAGATTGGATTTTATTCTGTTAGTTTGCGCAGGCTGATCATCCCCAGAAATAAAGTTGTATTCAACCCTGCGCCCTCTACCCCACTTGCGTCGGACATAAACCTAAGCCTTTTAATCAATTTCAATTTGGCCTCGTGTTCCAAACTTGTACGAATCTCCGAGCGATGTAAGGAACTTGAAGAGCCTAAAATTTTCTGAATTTGCCCTCCAGGGAAATTTTGATGAATGAGGTGTTGCCTCGAAGGTTGGGGGAGGGTTCGTTTCATATCTTTAATTTTCATTAGATATTCTCCAGAAACAATGAGCGAGACACTGAGAAATTACGCCCCGGCCTCTTTATAAAGTCTCGACTCGATACTTTTGAAGATTGCACGAGTAATTTCGAGAAGAAACTGGTGGAAAGATGGTGCCGTGGATTGATGCCCCCGTATTGAAGTTCGCTGACTTATCTGATTTAATTATCTCGCGGAATATGATTTTACGTATATTCATTAAGTTGAACAACACGGATCTAATTATGGATGCAATTTGGTACATGCCAACAAAGGTATACTCATTAAACAGGATGAAAACGAACTTGATACGCAGAGGTTGTTTCGTCTAACTACGACAACATCTGGACAATAGTATATTCTAAAACTATACTCCATTCACTTTTATAAAGTATACCGGTTGGCCATGGAATTCTGACACATTTCACCGTGTATATTTTGAAAATGTTAGGTTATAGTCATTCTTCTGTCAGTTGAACAAGGAATGTTGCCATTTCTACATATATGTTGTAGTTATTAGGTATTTAAGAGGGGTTTATACCGTTCGACGTTCAGTTCAAAACGCGATTCGGAATTTCTCACGATAGAGACCACCGATTTATATGGGGTTTTCACTATTATTCAATTTGAAGAGTTCTTCGAGTGGGAAAGTTCATAAATTTTCTTTTCGTCGAGTGAAAAACAAAGTTAATGTTTTTTTTTCGACGAAAAAATTGGCAAATGAGAGCACTTTGTTGACTTAGCGAGGCGTTTTTCGATTCTGACACTCAATCAATTGTTGATCTCTCCCTCTTTTACTCAGAGGAAAACCTTCCTTATTTTCCTGCTTGTCTTTAAAAACCGTATGTAAAAGAGACAAGCGGTCAGTTGTTAATCAAAATCGTCGGTGAATTGTCAATTGTAATCAGTTCTTAAACAAAATCGTCAATCAGTTGTTAGTCAGTTTTTGTAAATCACAACTGATCATAATTCTTCGTTGCTATACATTTTCATATAGAAGGTAGAGTTCATAATTGTATACATAATACTTGTATTTGTTATAATTATCTAAGTACAGATAACAACTTATCGCAGTGATCATCAAGATTTCCATAGGGTGCTAACGTTTAAGTTTACCGTCTACATCAGTTGTGTAGTCACAACAGTCTTACTCATCGAGATTAAGGGGACGTTATACTCTGGCCGACGGCACTGATTCTCCATTCAAAAAGTGCCTTGCATTTTTCCAAGTTAACGCCCTCAATTTTTTACCTGAAACTTGATTTTTTTTTCAATTGAAGTTGAAGGATATTTTGAGGGCACTTCAATTTCGTCTCTTCGAAAAATTATTTTTTCGCATGAAAAACTTGGGTTGAATTTGAGAGTCTATGGAAATTGACTTCATAATCGTTTTTCGGCGGTTGTTCATCAATTTTTTTTCAGAAAATTCATTGAAGTGCCCTCGACAAATCAATATACTATATTTTAAAAAAATTCCATTTGGATAGGCGCTTGAATAATGCAAAGAATTATGGAAATACTGAAACGACTTCCAGAAAGTGTGAAATCGCAGAGAAGTGTCTGAAATTCCAGGAGAAAAAAAATCAAGCTTTCAGGTGAAAAATTGAGGTCGTGAACTTGGAAAAATGAAACGCACTTTTTTAATGCAGAATCAGTGCCGTCGGCCAGAGTATAACGTCCCCTTAAGGAGGATCACCAGCGTCCTATCAACTAGAAGCAAGAAGGCCATTATCCTGTAAAACAATCAGGGATAAACTAATCAAGGTACGAAACTGGGGGTATTTCAACCCACGAAAGCGTGGAATCCGAATTTTTTCATGATCCTTCGAAACGGAAAATCGAGCGTCCAATAAACCTTTGTAAGAAGCAGAAGAACATCATCGAGTCCATCAAAGATCAAAACGGTCCTCCCCGCATAAACTGGTCGGAAATAAGAGCCAAGAAAAAAGAATCCAATACTCGCAATCCCAACATAACGAGTCGATACATAAGAGCGAAGAAAAGGTCGCATTCGTCTAATTATCTTCCGAAGCCATTGATCTCCCCGACCTGTCCCTCATTTTCCTTTCCGAGGCTCCGTTTCCGCCTATGGGGCATATTCCGTTCACTTCCGCGGTCAGAGAAAACAATTCTCTCTCTGTTCGCTCCGACTCGAAACGGTATCGGAAGAGGGATTCGCCTTCCCGAATTTATTACGATTCCGCTCTCTGGAACGGTACGAACGAAAGGAGGCTGATTTACGACCCGAAAGGAGTAACGATAAAAATCTGCTTGATGGAGTCCCCGGATTGATTGTCTGGAAGAAGTGCGGAAGTGCCTCTTTCGGCGGAGAGCGATGGAATTTTCGCAATATGGCTGCTTATAAGGAGGGCTCTCGAATACACAGGATCGTTGGAGGAATGAGAGATACTTCGTGAAATAAGGATTTTGAAATGATTCGTTTTGTTTTCATGAAACACCAAACAATTCTACGAGGATGTATCGATATCTAGTAAGCCAAGACCATATCTACGAACAATAACTTATTAGAAGTGTCAGTGTAGAGTTCGACGTCAAAAAAGTAAACACCAGAGTTACTCAATAAATTTAAAGAAAAAGATGTCCACCGAAATTGTACAAATCAAAAAATTGGAGTATCGAGCCATCATCAAGTACCTACCTGTATTTAAAAGGGTTAAGAGGTAAGCAGATTTACGAAGATATGCTTAATACCCTTGGTGATCAATGTCCTTCGTATGCGACCGTGAAAAATTGGACTGCAAGCTTCAAAAGAGGTAAATTTTCCATTGAAGATGTTTCTGTGTCAGTCCCAGAAAATATCGATGCAGTTCATGACATGATTTTATCAGACCGTCGAATTGGGCTAAAACGGATATCTGAAGCACTGAAGATTTAATACGAACGCGTTCATTATATAGTTCACGTCAATTTGGACATGAGAAAAATTTCTGCAAAATGGATCCCCAAATGTTTGAATGTTGACCAAAAGCGTGCAAGGGTAGAAGCGTAGCGTTCGATCTGTGCTCGATTTGAAAACGGTGTAGACTTCTTAAACGGAATTGTTACTATGGATGAGACTTGGGTACATTTCTACGATCCAGAAACAAAGCAATAATCGATGGAATGGCGACACTCTGGTTCTCCAAGACCTAAGAAGTTTCGTGTCCAAAAATCTGCTGGAAAAGTTCTTGCTTCAGTTTTTTGGGATTGCCATGGAATATCATGATTGATTTTTTGGATAAGGGTAGAACAATAACTGGAGATTACTATTCGACATAACTGACCACTCTACGGGAAAAACTTAAAGGGAAAAGACGCCGAAAGCTATCCAAAAGTGTACAGGACAAAGCCCCAGTACACAAATCTCATGTTGCCATGCAAAAAATTCTTGATTTAAGGTTAGAATTACTAGAACACCCCGCTCATTCACCAGATTTGGCTCCGTCCGACTATCATCTCTTTCCTCAACTGAAAAAAGGTTTAAAAGGTCGTTAATTTTCTTTCAACGAGGAGGTAATAAAAGCTGTGGAGGACTTGTTTGCAGAGCAAGAAGAAACATGTTTTTTGAAAGGTCTAGAGACGTTGCAGGTTTGCTGTAATAAATGTATTCAATTAAAAGGAGAATATGTAGAGTAATAAAATATTTTGACAATGAAATTTTGTTTGGTTCTATAGTAGGCTAAGAATTTTTCAATATATCCTCGTATCTCATCGATATAAGTTACAGTTACAGAAGATCTATGAGTTATATTTGAGCTCACTTAACCAAATCATCTGTGGGCCTATTTCTTTTTCGACTATTGAAGAAACTTTTTATAGACTATCGGGTGTTTTATTAGAGTGTTTGAAATGAAACACATTCAAATTAAGATTGAAGCCAATTTTTTTTTATTTGAAAGATAATTGTCATCGATTCTATCTATATTTCTTTTCTATTATGCGAATAATATCAAATTCTAGTTGAAAGTACTTTTTTGTCAGAACTATCAATAATCTCTTTCATTTCTCTTCTATGGCAACATATACAGGGTTGGGATAAAGTTTGGCACCAAATCAATATCTTTAAAACGAAACGGGCGATATTTTTGAAATTTGGCAGCTGAGTGTAATGGACCACAATGCATCTGATGAGCATATTTTCATTAACGAGATACTTCCGGTTTAACCGGAAATGACAAAAAAAAATTATTTAAATGGGACACCCTGTATATTTCTGCAGATTCTGAAAGAGCACTTTGTTTCGGATCTGTCCTCATCGGGTTCCATGTAAAAATTCTCTGTAAAAAGAAGAAATTCAGTCTTTTTGTACATTTGAGAAAAAATCCATCCAAATAAATAAATCGTTGTTATTTGTATCAATAGTGAGAAATAAAACGAAATACTTCGTAGTAGATAACTCTTTCTGCTTTTCATGACGTATTTTTTATGAAAATCTATAAAGAGAAGAAATACAGGGCTTTTACTAGTAGAAAAAATTTATTGAAAATAATTTAAAAAAAATCATTTTAAATGTTCGAAGTGCTTGCCATTCACCTCCTGACAATATGCCAGTCTATTAACAAATTCTTCAGTAACTTTTCTCAAGACTTCTTCATGTATTAATGCACATTCATCAACTATCCGTTGTCTCAATTCCTCTTTTTACAGATAATTTTTACATGGAACCTGGTATGGACAGATCCGAAACGAAGTGCTCTTTCAGAATCTGCAGAAATATACAGGGTGTCCCATTTAAATATTTTTTTTTGTCATTTCTGGTTAAACCGGAAGTATCTCATTAATGAAAATATGCTTATCAGATGCATTGTTGTCTATTACACTCAGCTGCCAAATTTCAAAAATATCGCCCGTTTCGTTTTAAAGATATTAATTTGGTGCCAAACTTTATCCCAACCCTGTATACATAAAAAATAAATACAGTTAGATCACAATTCAATAATCAACTGGAATAAAATATATAACTTTCTTCACTCCAAAAGTGTAAACTTAGTCAACATAATTTGGATACTGGTCGACTGTATCTTACTGTGGCTGTTTGAACGTCGACTACTCTGACTATCCCGTCTTGTCTTTTTTTCTGCCTTTTCTTCTTTTTCTTCCCTTTCTTCTTTTTCTTCCTTTTCTTCTTTTCCTTCCATTTCTTCTCTCCAACAACTGCATGACATCTTTCAGTTCATCAGGAAAATTCAATGTATGCACTGTTTTCATTGCTCAAAAATATACATATACAGTAAGATTACAATTCAATAATCATTTCAAACAAAATATAACACAAAGCTTTCGAAATCACCATAACATCGGCAATCTCCAGGAACAGCAACAAGACATCCATCACTCTCCGCATCCCATCATCTTCCCCTACAGCACTTGACGGCGCACCTTACACAGACCGTGTTTCTTCCCTTCCATAACGGAAACAATATTTTCTGTCTGCCTGAAAGTTTCCCAGAATTAAGTTATATCTCGACGCGTTTTGGGACTGCGAAATGCGCATAATTTGTAAGTGTCTCTGTCGCCCCGCTCAATTATCAAGTACGGAGAGACGTGACTGTGTGGGATGAGAAGCGAAAAACGTCGAGTGCAATATCTTGATGAGCGCCGAAACGCCGTAGTCGGTTTATGTTTTGTTTGAGATATGGAGAACGTCTAGCGAAATGCCCTCGATACGTCTGCGTCTCCTCAGGATCTTGTCGGGTTCTAAATCATGCTGGCAGGGTTAGTATGTAGGTTTATCAAATGTTCGGAATGCAGTCACTTCTTCTGTAACCGAGAAGAAGATCACTCTGTGATCGACCAGCTTTGAGGTCTAAAGCTTTCGACTATCGAACAAGACAGTGTAGTTGGTCATACCCGTTGTTAGCACTGATTAGATTTTATCAAAGAAGTCTTTTTCGAACGTTGAACTAAGTCTAAGATCACTGGAAGATCCCGTACGGTTTTACAGACACTTTCTATACCTATTCCAGTCACGTCAAAAGACTAAATTATCATAATATTCGGTCAATTTCCCAAATCAAATGAACTTAACAAAACCAAATCAAATTAATCCATCAAATTCAAATTGCAAATCCAAATTCGACACCAAATCAAATCATCAAAACAAATTCCAATTATAAAAGCATAGTCAAATTATCAAAACTTGGGGGTTCGTTAAAATAACCCAAAACCGTAAACATGGGGTGATCTCACAATAATAAAACCAGCATTTCCGAATACTTAAGAGAGATCTCAAAAACAATACAATTCAAAGACAGACTGGTAGATTTTGGGACTCTGGACTCTAAAAGATATCTGACCTTGCATGCAGCTTTCCACCAATACTCAAACGACCTAAGCATAAACAAAAATACCTGACCTTTTCCCTCGTGCAGATAATCCTAAGGAGGATGAAAATATCCTGAAAAACAAAATAAACACAAAAACACGTCACCAACTCGCTGTTCGCAGATTAATCTCACTCCAGTTCTACCGACGGCGACGAGACGCAATCTACATAATTCTAAGTAATTTCAAAAACCTTTTACTTTCGACTAAACACTTGTCTGTCTCCGCTTGAGACCGTCCTTCCAAACAAAACCAAAAATGAGTTACCCTAACACCGTTCTCGAGTCATCTGAGAACCTTCCCGTTTAAGGCTTCTCCAGCTACCCTTAATTTCCGAACCGTATCTCGAGTCAACCGAGAACCTTTCCGTTTAAGGCTTCTCCAGTTACTGCCTTTTTCGTCTCCAACGCAAATTAAGGATTTCCCCTCTTCGTTTCTTCTAAAAACCAATCAAATTAAAGATTTTTCTTCTTCCCACCTCCCGTGGGTGGGTTCTGAAAGGATGACGCAGTTTCCCATGAAACTTTCGGGTACTGCCACGTTGCAAATCCAACGATTTTAGCCTCGGATTTATCTGCTATCGTACGCATTTAGTGGAACCGATTTCGTGAAACGATTTTCTGATATCGTCTGAGTCCCATGAGAAACTTGAACCGAAATCAATAATTTCAATCGTTACCGTCTCGCCAACATCCTGTACCATACCGATAGCGACAAAGTAATTTTCGGAGCCGTGAATATAAATTTCAGAAGTCTACACTGATCAACCAAAATATTTCAATTAATTACAAAAGTAAGAGTTCGACCTCAATCTGCCAAAAGTCTCCAAAATGGCGGTACTAATAGCTGATCAAGGCGCGAACAAATTGAAAATTACATTATGTTTGAATATGTTGTTTTTATTCTATTTTTTTCCTTTTGCTGGATTGCTCAGGTTTTCTAAGATGAATTTCACCCTGTTAGATTCTTCCTTCAGGGGATATTTTTGCCTACTTGTTTGAGTTTTCTTCGGCACTTCTGTGAATGATGACACAAGAACTCGTCGCCTTGCTGTCGGAGTGAATTAAATTCCAACATTTCCAAGTTTCCATTCCAGAAAGCCGAATGGAAAACCGAGAAATTCCCGATCCTTCGACGGGTTGTCATCCAGCCATTCTCCCGCAAATGCACAATCTATTTTCATATTCCTCCGACACCTCCCCCATATTTTTCCAATAATCCAAGTCCATCCCGATTATCAACTGACCTGAGAACCCTCCCGGTCTCCATCCGTCAGAACCACTTGCAGCACTCTCCGAACAATGGAAACAACATCGTCAGCGTCCCGATCCACTCAACGGCGCAGCAATCCATCAAGAACTATTTGCCGCAGCAGACAATATCGGCCTTGGGCAGCGTACGCGCCTCAATAGCATCCATCCCGAAAATAATGACCCGTCGAAACAGGTAGAGGCTGGAAATGGGCCGAATAAACGCGTTCGGGCAAGTGGATCGACAATCGGAATGAGGGGTGACACGCGAGCCATGCACAGACAATGCGGTGCATCAGCATCAGCGTTCTCTCCTAGATGAAGGAAAGTGCGGATGGCTGTTTTTATTTTCTTTTCCTTCGTTGTTCTCTCCGGAAGAATGAAGGCTGAAATGCGGGAAAACAAAGGGACGAGGGTTTGTTTACCAAGGCTGTACAGTTTAGGATGGATGTCGAGCTGGATTAGACGAGAGGTGAGCATGTGATGAATTGGAGCATGAGAACTGGAGGTGGAAGGAGCCAAACGAAGACTAATCCTGGTACAGTGAGAACATTACACGAAATCAAGATTGATTCATCTCTATTCTGCTGAAACATGTGTGAAATATCAGAGG
The DNA here is from genome assembly GCA_910592335.1 of Adalia bipunctata. Lineage (NCBI taxonomy): Eukaryota > Metazoa > Arthropoda > Insecta > Coleoptera > Coccinellidae > Adalia > Adalia bipunctata. Next base: position 8,432,910 of record OU342948.1, on the reverse strand, counting down.
AAGAATCCTCTAATTTTGAACCGTATCTCGTGTGGTTCACTGAGTAGACTGTGAAAAAAAATATGTTCGACCCAATCTCTGACTCCGAAACAGAAAGATATATCCAATACTTGCACCAGACTTGCCAGATAATAGCTAACAATCTTCGTCGGTGATCATTAAAGCGGCCCCTTTGAAGCCAGGGATTCTATTGTTCACCTGATAGGGGAAAGACTCTAAAACCGTGCTAACACTAACTTACTAACTGAAACTAAAACAACAAAAGTCTTGAACTTGAAAGAGAGCTTTGTCTCTAAAATTGCGACGGTGGGACTTGATAGAGAAATACGATGCGACGGAGGCAGTTGGTCTTCGTCGGTAACGAAGAAAAGCCAGAGCTCCGTGGTTTACCCACACTCTTCGACTCTGTGGTCTTAAGTTCTCAAGGATGTACCAAAACCGAACCAAGGACTCTCCCACCACTCGTCTAGCCACGGTCATACAGCCATCATTTAGCCTATCTCTTGCTCTTACAAGCTGGAACCAGTTACTCGCATGAACTCGATCTAGCACGCGCCTGCTGAAACATGAGTTTAAAACCCATGTGTCTATAAAGTGAGAAAAAAGACTCTAGTCTGGATACATCTCCCCAGCCAGTTTAAACCGTGAGTACCGTTTTTTCAGTGTCTTCTTTGTGGTATTATTCAATTTCATACAAACATTATTTTCTTTGATTCTCGTGATGATATGAATTGGTACAGCAGTCTCTTCAAGAGAGCTCGTGTATAATTAATAAAATGTGTTAAAGATCAGCTGCCACATGTGGAAGATGCAAACAAATTAGCCCTAATGACGGTGCAAATCCCATTTGTGGGTCCAGCAGTTTGGAGATTGACTTTTGTTACAATCTTGTTGATAAGGATGAAAACTACCCTTAGAAGTTCTGCCAATTCTAGCCCTGAATTTTACCCTTCCTCCGTATTCCGGTCATTCAGGTCGTCAGAAAAATCCGTGACACCGTCTCGATATACAATTTATTTTTGATTTCTCGCTTGCGTTTTATGAGGAAGATTGATCCGAAAATCAACTGCTCTATTGCTTATCTTCTCGCATACATCCTGTTTCTCGCGAACTAATTCTCTAATGCAACAAAGTAATATTCGAAGCTATGAAGGTTGAAATTCGCCATAATATGTAGAATAATTTGGTCATTTATGTGGGCGTTCAATGTAGTGTGTTTTTATTTCAAGTTACATTTAAAAATGGTTTCACTTTGAGAACTGAAATTTTGTGGGTAAACTCAGAAAGAATTGGAGTTCTTAATGAGATGATTGAGATTTATTTCATTTCACCAGTTCTTTTTTTTCTTTCAAAAATAGAAGAAAATGAGCCAACTCATGCTTCTGTTTTATTTCAAACGAAAGACCCATGAAAATAGTTCAACTTACGATTAAAAGTGAATCTACAGATAATTTCATTCAGAAAAACAACTTGAAATACGGAATTGGCAGAGAATGGCCAAATTCAAATTTCAGCGGGAAAAAGTTCCTGCTTTACCCACATTTTCACTAATTTCATAGTTCAGCGAGTTTCGGATAGAGAGCGCCATTGTACATTTCGTTCATAATTAGAGAGATATTCATAGAACTTATAGAGATTATGTTAGTTTTATCACAGAATACTTAACTAGTTAGGTATTCTGTGGTTCTATGGAGATATTTCATAAAATGCACAGAAAACTAAAATCACACACAACTCGATAACTTGACAACTTCTCTCAAATGTCATCATGAAAATTAATCGGTAAAATCCTCAGAAAAACCTGAAATGGGCTCATTCTTCAGCAACAATGATTGCCTCGAACATAATGAAAAAGAGATCATACAGAACAGAAGTTTAATGGAAAAAACAAATGGTTAAACGTCATATAGCACACACAATCATCCAACATAGAACCCTCTCGAAACGACTTCTAACAAGGGTTTTTGCCAGAAAAGTCCTGGTTTCAAATTCGAAGAAAACATTGACAGAACTTACCTTGAACAAGCACTTATTCTACATAAACGTGGTCGTAGCCTTCTCCTTATTTGGGGCTACCGACCTGATCGAGCAATGCTACGAGAAGGCTACAAAACAGAGAGAAGGCTACGATCTGAAACAGTCGCGAAACCAGGCTGTGGCAGGGGGCACAACGGGGGCAATAACTCATTTCTGGTATGTCTTCCTGGAAAGAAAATATCCTGGACGTAATTTTAGAGTCGTCATCAAGAAGATTCTTCTGGATCAACTTCTGTGTTCACCCATTAGGATAGTGAATGAAATTACAATCGCAGATTTTCTGGCTAGCAAAACGCATGAGGAGGTTGTTGAAGATGTTAGGAAGAAAGCTGTGCGTGTCTATGCCACAGAATGGGCTTTGTGGGTTCCTATCCAGTTTATGAATTTCGCTTTTATGCCTTCGAAATTGAAACATTTATATGGGAAATTAAAGGAATTCTTCAGATGAATTTTAATAGGCAGGTATTCTCGTTTTCTTTACAACCAATATAGATTATGAGAAATGAGGAAATCTCTTTTCATTCACATTTTTCCGAATTCTGCTCTGTTTAAAAGCCATGAATGTCAACAACTCCTCAAGGTTCATCTTCATAGTGAAACAATTCAAGGAATACTTGGATGGAAAGTAATGAAAAATCAAGTTATAGTGGTAGACGGCTATGAGAGTTCCTGAAGTGAACATCCAGGGTCGTAATCGAGTATGTGGAAATTCTGAAAATTTTTCATTCAACCTGAAATGAATCATTCCAACCTCCATATCTTCCATATCTATATATAAAAAAAGGTTGTTGGTTACACCATTTTTAACTCGAGATCGGATGGACTGTTTGTTATGGATTTATCATTTATGGATTCGTCTACGGCCTGGTTATTATAAAATACATAAAATGAAAAATTTGTTTATATAGAAAATGCTTTTCCTCCTTTTGAATAAGGCCACTAGCTGTCGCTACTGTTAATGGCTCTTATCTAGACACTGTAGCGTAGTCGTGAAGGTACTATATTTGATATTATCGCCACTAGAAGGCGATGGTAATTACAATTTGTGAAATCCACCGTAAGTATAAAAAATACTCTCATTGGTGCGGATAATTTCACCAAATTACTTCTTATTCGTTGAATATTGAAAACTAATGTATGTTTGTAAATTTTTTCATCTAGAATCCTTCTTAGTTCTTTTGAACAACTTTTTTAATATGGAAGGCACAAAATTTATCAACTGTATAGGTACCCACAAAACCCATTCTGTCACATATAACGTAAAAGCTTCGTTCTTGATATCTTTGAAAGTTTTTTCTTTATATCTTCCTGCTAGAAAATCCGCAACGAATATTTCAGTCACTATCCTAATGGGTGAACACAACAGTTGATCCAAAAGTATCTTCTTGATGACGACGCGAAAATGACTTCCAGGAAATTTTCTTTCGAGAAAAACGTACCAGAAATGGGTTAGAGCACCGGTAGTGCCCCCTGCTACTGCTTGATTTCGTGTCTTTTTCAGATCGAAGTCTTTTCTATGTTTCGTAGCTTTCTCGTAGACCTGCTCGATTAGATCTATGGCTCCAAATAACGTGGAAACTGCAATTACGTTTGTGAAAAATAAATATTTATTCGGGATCACTTCCCTTATAGTTTTCCTGGAACTGGAAACCAAAACTTCAATGGAAAAAGCTTTGGTCAGAAGTTTCTTTGATAGTAATAGTTTCCTGATGATTATCTGGGCCAAATACTGTTTACCCATTTGTCCGATTTTTGCTCTTCAAATGCTACATTTTCTTTTCGTTGAAATTTGTTTCAAATTCCAATAATCGTTGTGTATACTGTCATTTTCGTGAAAATTCGATAGTCTTTGTTAATTCATAGATGCATCTATTCATAGATATGGTTAACTCAACTAATTTTCGGAATGACATGAAGCAAAACGTCGCTTTAACGTTAATTTCCAGTGCGTCGATTCTGTTTCGATCGAACGCATGAATTCGGGACAGAATCCGGAGCAAAAAAGCCACTCGTGCCGCTGATAAATCATAGAAACTCGAACGTGAATTCTAGACAATTCCTCAATGAGTTCGGAGAATTTATGGCCGACGTTTCTATGGTGTAATGACTTTTTGAATATAGCCAACATTTTCGCAGCACGCTGGGACTGAATTTGAAATTAGGGAAGATTTATAGCTGCAGGGAAAAACGAAATAGTATGCGCCTCTCCGGCGATCGGATATTGAAAACACGTTAATATTTCATCGCAGGTTATGTGCACGAGTCGAAACGGTCCATTTTCGGTTCCATGATGCTTCAGTGTTTTGATTCGAAAATGCAATTTTACGATTTGACGATTTCGATACAGATATTCTTGTGGTTCTTGGCCAAGATACAGAATGAGTTTTTGACTTGTACATATATTTTAACATGTAGATTCCTCTCACGAAACACTTTTTTCCATTTACCATTTTTGAAAATTCGGTTTCGTTTGGAAGATACAGGGTGTCGAAAATCCACGAAAAAAACACTTTCCTGTTCATATCTTCGGAACAGCTATTTCAAATTAACTGAATTTTGGTTGAGTGGTTACTCTATTCATTGTGGATATTCCTCAATCAAAACTTATTCGAAATTTCTCCTGGTTTAAAAGTTACAGCTTAGCCTACTCATAAACCCATAAAAAATACCATAAAATCACTTGATATTTTCGAAAGAATCAATCATTAAAGAAAAAAAAAGTATTCCCATGTATGTTCAATGAAACGCGTCGTTTTCGAGTTATTCCCAATTTTACCCGATAAAATTTGACGAAAAAATCAAAAATCATTTGAGTAATCTGGATGCTTCCCTGGATTTATAATATCACAGAATGGCTGAACTATATAAACTCTCTGATTATCTATACAAATCAACAATATTGTCAGGATGTTTTGTAACTTTGTCAAGACTAAAATGTCAATGGAGTACAAAATTCGGATATTGATGATGAATGTCCCATATCCATACAAACCACGTATGGAATTGAAATTAATGCAAAATGAATACTCAACACTACATGATCTGTGGCGATGTTTCTATCTAAACAATCTCCTCTTGGAATTTTATAAACTCGACACTACACGGAATTATTTTCATATTAATTCACTTTCACTGAAATTTTTTTCACATCACCGTTTGCATTCTTCCCTGTGAATCGACCTTCGACTATAGTCTATATCGACAAATCGTAGTCCATCACGCCGCTATACGCATGCTATGTTCAACAATCACATACCAACTGTTCGGTCTGTGAAACAACGGTTTGTCTTGCGCAACGTTATAGGCGACTGAAATTAAGATCGTAACGCCCTATCGGCGAGAATCACAACATTTCCAAAGAGGCACGACAAAACCCCATCAGCCAAATGTGAACAAAACTAGTGCCTTCACGTAAGTTCATACGGTAAACATAGGGGACGTACTGCTTCCTTGTTTGAAGAGAAAATCAACACAATCTGGCATCGTCTTATCAAACGTTCTATGATAGCTCTGTAATAGAATATGGTTAGATGGGTTAGGTTAATGGAGTTATTTTCGATTAGTGTAAAAACAATTTTCCATAAGATTGTTTTGGGATTTCGAGGAAAATATGAACAAGTTATTAGTGTTTACAAACTAATCTGCAGGAAAATCGAAGAAGGACCTTATTTTGGTTGGGAGAAATGGCTTTTTAGTTGCAGATGAAACTAACTGTTTTTGTTGAGGAATATCTTGTTTGTAACATTTTTATTCCAATAAGGTTAGTACTTGAGTATTCCCTAAATGTATAAACTCAATTTCAATCGAGAAATATGAACTTTGAATCGATTCCAGAGTATCGTTTCAGGGACGTAATTAGCCCAATTTTTTTTCGAATGGCTATATCTTATCAACAGAATCTAATTCGAAAAAAATGGAAAATGAAAAAAGGGTTTCTTTTGACCTCAAGAATCTTCAGTTAGAATATATGTACAAGTCAAAGAATCACCCTGTATACAAGATATGCAACTGCTTTCCTCTATGTTCTTTAGTTTTCGAGTCATGAACCAAAATTGACATTTGGACATTTTCGACTTTCAATGAACCACTGAATTGCAATAAAAATAAATGTCAACATAATGTTTTTATTTCAAGTTCATTGTTCATAGCACAATTGGGAATATAGATAAAGAGTTGAATTCATAGAATTATAATAGTTATTTAATCAACTAGTTTATTAATGACAGCGATTAATGGTCAAAATATTTGCCGCGTGAGCGGAGCGAGCGCGTTAATGTTTGAGACCATTAATCGCTGAATTAATAAACGAGTTGATTACAAGATTTTTCCGTCGACCTCATCTCGAATTGAATATGAATTCTCGATAGAAATGAATTTTTATTTTTATTTAATCGACAAATTTGACATAATGTAAATTTCTATGTTCATTTCGATATATTGATGCTACCTATGGAACAATTCGAAAAATTCATAGAGGGAATATTGGACATGTTGTGACATTCTGAATAGTTCACATTTAGTTTGCATTTATATCATTACCTATGATATCCCATAAGGAACGTATGAAGAAGATGGAGGTTGAAGTATTATATACTTTGCAACTTGTATCACCTGAAATTTTATCTGCAGTCTATTTTATTTTGAATGGAGTTGTCAACATACCCTTCTGTGAGTCTGTGACAGAAGTTGATTTCGAACCAAGCTCGATAGTGCTCTGACTGAATATTTTATGTTCGGTTGCCATGATAATCATGCATTAATAAGAAATCATGCATTAAAATAGGTCATTAATGGATGATTTTGAGTGCGTTAAAATGAGCTTTTATTCTATGGTCGACGGAAAATAGAATTATGTGGTTGAAACTGCCAAATGTCAATTTTGACTCGAAGCTAGAAGAAAAAAAGGATAACCCCAATTTGACCTTCATTCTTCTATAGGGTAAAAAAATGGTAGTTTATTTCGGCATTCTGCATTCTTAGTTTTCGTTTGCAATCAACAGTATGAAGATCTATCATTGTCCTTCACTAACAACGAAGAAAACCACTTCCTTAATTCCCAATAAATATTCAGGCACCATGCTCAATATAATCAAACCCTCTTCTTTATTCCACGCGGGATCTTCCTCCTAAGAGCCTGATGAAACCGTTCCCGCAACCCCAAATCTATAAAAGTAATTACATCCTTGGACTAACCTATAAAAAAAATCCTATCAGGGAAGTCCCTCGAAAAATGGGCTTATCAGCCAGTCAACCCCCTTTGTGCCCCCTACCTTTACCCTCCTAGTTCGTTACGCCGGAGAAACGTATCGAAAGTTTTCATTTAATCACTAATCCCATTTCCGTAATTAAAAGTTGCGGTTCATAGAGCTCCCAAAACCCCGTTTGAACTCAGATTAGGTTCTTCCGATCGAACTGAGCTCTGATCCAGTTATCTGTTTGCATCGAGCAGGCTTAACGGAAATAATATCGTTGAGGATCGTTCCTCGAGGTATGCGAAAGAAAAGGGTTAGTTCGCGTGAAGATCTGTGATACTAGCAGAGATGCGTTTTGATTCGATGGTTCTTCATTCTCTCGAAATCCATAGAATTTCGTCCCGCCCATCGAGTCAAAAAGAAAGTAACGGATACATGTAATATCTCTATGATCCCAACTAGATGTCAATTCAAAACAAGAACTTTCGACGGACTTTTTCAGCGACGATCCATTTTATCCAGGACGTGCACGATGAACGCTAACAATGATCAGTGTCCGGATGAAATTTGAACGCGTTCCAACAACGACAGCGCGTCCGTACGTCAAGCGCCGGAAATAATGACACGTCGACATAAAATGTCATAGAAAAGCAGGAGCGCAATCGTTTACAGCATTATCCATTATATTATGGCCTCGACGTCTATTGAACGGCAGCCAGCGGAGCAAAAATAATGATACGGTGAGCTTATCTCGGAAGGCGACGTCGCTCCGATGTCCCCCATGAATTGGAGACTATGAATTTCATATTTTTTCCACTTTTTTCCCCAATCATGTCTCGTCGATATTGGTCCAGGGGGAGCTGGGGCGGAATGATTCACCTTGAAATCGGCAAATCTTCTGATGGCTCCGTGAGCTGGATGCTGGATAACGATTCTGGTATTTAGGGAGGAGAATTTAATATCCGTTTCTATGGAGAACATGCAGTAAATACGCAGTTTCATCGGGAGCATTCGAACACTAAACAATTCTTGTTGCATCGCCCCAGAAAACATTTCAGACGACGGTTGAAGAATTTATATTGAAGGGATTTCGTATGTACCTACTGCATGTTTTAAGGCAGCAAACACTCATTTCATCACTTTTCTCATGTCGTTTCACAGGTTGCTCTTTTTCAAATTCTGTGTACCAGACATGCACTTGGATCAGGAGCTTTTGAGAAATCAGTTGAAATAATTGACAGCCGCAAAAAAAATTACAGCTGCCAAAAAAAATACAGCTGTCAAAAAATGACAGAAGGTGTCAAATATGGTCTATGGACATGATACAACCCTCGTTTAAGTAAAGGGTGTAAGAGCGCAGATCGATGATCAATGATTATTTGTTTCAAAATTTGAATGATATCGACCTAGAAGTGTTTTGGTACCAACAAGATGCTTCAGCTCATCATATCTATCTATCTATCTATCTATCTATCTATTTTATTTTATTGGTTTATGCTGATGAACCAGAAGCAATAGATGCTTTAGAACATAACTTAGGTCATTGCTGAAATAAGAAAGTGGTCCAAAAGTGATCTGGTCGAATGCAGTTCCCCAAAGCTAGTAGACGTGGTGGACAAATGCCGAAAATAATTTTACAACATAAATTTACGACTTAAAATTATTTTTCAAATAAAAAAAATATGGTTTCAATCTTGATTTAAATGTGTTTTATTTCAATTCAAAGTTCTATCACTCTGAAAAAAACACCCGATATTTATTGACGTTATTTCATTTGATTAGTGTATTGCTGTGGCTGTTAGTGATATTATTGCAAATAAAGATTATCTTTATTGCAAATAAAGATCATTATTATTATTATTATTATTATTGATTCGGATTAGAAAATATACATTTGATATGAAACAAAATATCTAGTAATTGGCCGAGATCTCCAAAAACGATTTTAAACAGACGTTCTGATTAGAAAGGTTCGTATCCAGCAGAATCGAAAAGCGAAATGAAACTAACCCCTCCCCAAATTCTCTTCCGACACCGGTTTTCCTCCATGCATTATCCCATCCTCTCTCGAGACGCCTCCAACCCCCTAAAAGAATAAATAAAATTTCCCGAATATGTATATCGCTACATGATGTTGAGTGTGGTATATGAAATTCAAATCCATCACGCTCCGTTGCCCCGAGAAAAAAATCTTGCATAATCTCGCGGATCGGAATACGGCGACATCTTCGTAGGAGAAATATACATTTCCCCGAGGAACGCGGCCCTGAGAACCGTCTGAAGGAACGGGGTTTCCGGCTGGAATTTCTCCGGTATATGATAATTTTGTCGTAATACTTTTTGTCGCCTTCGGCATCAACGGTTGTACGGAGATCTTGTGTTGGCGACTTTGGATTTCGCATGGAAATGAGATGAATCGAGGTGTTTCTGAATAGGTCGGGAGATGAAGACGCGAATGCACCTAGGAAGAGGCCATGAGAGGATATGATGATTGCTGACGAACTATTGTGGGATATTCTGTGGCTGGAAGAATTCAAGAATGCAAGCGACTTGATAGTACAAAGTGAGGAGTGGATACTAGTTTTCAACTTGAATGAATGAGGAGACAGGAAAGAAAATGTCCAAATGACCTGTGGATGGCTCCTTTGATGTCACAGCAAATGGGAGTCACGATGATTGTTCAAAATTCATATTTTTATTCTTAAAACCACAAAGTTTATACTGCGAATGGACTACGTCGGTAACGAAGAAGGCCCAAAGCTCTGTGGTTTACCCACTCTCTTCGACAGGATGAAAAGTTTACTCCATTCACTTTTATAAAGTATCCCGGTTGGCCAAAATTTGGGTTTATCTAGTTTTTCCACTTGAAACTGACGCAGGTTGGTACTCGTGAAATGTCAAATAATTCTCAGAGACTACGCAAATGCTAATTTCTATTTACAATTTTCTAACTTTGTAAATGGAGTTAGTTCTTTTGAGATTTAACTGTGACACAGGTTTCGTAGTACTACTACTTTTTCATAGTGGAGTATTTCAAGGTGCAAAAAGGTATTTAAATGTCTTCTGTAGGCCCTAAAGTGGATATTAACTCAGAAAATATCCATTGTAGGGCAAGGGTGTGATGCATACACTCACATTATTTTTTAACGTAGATTCAATATCTGCCATAAAAAAATGGGGTTCTAATTTGAAAAAATTGATTTTTCACGATTTTGTCATCCCTAACTTTGAAAGCGATTTTTTCACGCCCTGTATCATGAATCGCGATTTCGATTTTCAAAGTGGATACATCAATCTTACATCTTGAAAAATCCCAAAAATGAAAATTTTCCATCCAAAAACCTCGAAGTTATTCTTGTTTCAGCGGAGCTCTATTTTCGATTTTTTTTTCGAACTTTCCCGCTCAGAGAGAATTTTCCAAGCAAAACTGAAAAATGTTACATCAAAATAACTTGAAATTTTCTAAGGAATCTATTTCTGCAATAAAAAAATGGTGTTCTACTTTGAAAAACGGAAGTTGACGTCATTTCCGGAAAAACCGGAGGTGCTCATGCCTTGAAAATATTTTACATTTCATCAGCATCGTGAAATACTTATAAGTGCTGAATTTCATGAAAATACGTTCAGTAGTTTCCCGTATAAATATGGGTGAGGTTCCTCGTGAAAGACCCTGTATAAGGAGAACATCATCAGCAAACCGAACCCTAATCAGTATTTTATTAAACCGTAAACATGCGCTTCTCATCTGAAAACCCCGTCAGACGATAAAGTCCCCATCATCCCCTTCGGAATCCGCGTGCAAGATCGGCACCACACGCGGTCCATTATACCGTCAAAGTTCACCTTTGCGTCAGTGCCGATATCGAACATCCATTAAAATTCGGAGCTACGCAATTTCCCAAGAGACGGCGCGCGCGCGTCGTGTTCTTGATGGTGCGCCCGTACAAAGGCATTCTAATTAGGGACTCACCGGTGTTTTCGAGGCTTACACGCCGAAAAACAAATTTGAATATAGATTAATTCCACGTGTGTGTGTGCCGAGCGGGCCGATGAGCAAGCTTTGATTTCAATTAAAACGGCAAATAGGGGGACTGGACATGCGACATGACGGAAATATGAAGATTATCTGGTCCTGCGAATTGGATTTTGTTGCCGATGATTCGGTTTCGGTATGAGGAAATGTAGAAACAAATTGGTTCGAGAAACCTTTTTGTGAATGAGCAAAATTCGAATAGAGGTTCTCATCAGAACTCATATTTTCATTTGATTCTTACCACCAAGTTGTCAGGGCATTGTGGTGTTGAAGGAAATGAAAAAGATTGCAAAAAGTGCATCAAGGATACCTGTGCCTTTCTATGGACTTCAAAAAGTCGAATATAAGGCAGCAGTCCAACAATGAGAGTTCAACAACAGAAATAACTCTCTGGAGAAACACTGCTGGACTTGGTCAGTCTAAGAAATTTGTGATGATTTCATCGACCTATAACAGTAAGCTGCTGAAGCTGACACGAGCTGATATCAACCGTGAGGGACATACTTGTTCAAATATTTTTTGGAAAATGGCTATATCTTCTAAAAATTCTGAAATGAAAAAAGGTTTATTTTAACCCACGAATCTACAACAACAAAATCTTGCCATGCATACTTAGGTTCACTTTAAGTAACATGAATGTTAAAAACGGTATTACGACAAACACAATTTATGTAACCCTTGCCTTCACCTATCGCACTCATCAGTTCAGCCAACCCAAAAATTCCATCCGAGCGCCAGCCCTGCAGGAATCTATCGAATTTGCATCCCGATATTTCCTACTTCAGAGGCGGGCTTTCTCGATGCAACCGACAGATTTGAAATTCATATTTTCCCTATCGCATTCCCTTCGGACCATCTTCAGATTTCATGTATGGATGCTCGCCGATATTATGGCCCGGTAATCAAATTCTGTTTACGGATACGGGCTTTAGTCGGAGCGGGATTAAATATTCATACAAAAATGTGCAACGGATTCGTTTACGCTCGAACGGCGGGCTCGTTCGGCCGTGCAAAATCCGGGACCTTTCGACTGGACGTTTCCGGGCGAGAGTCTCGAGTTCGGGCTCCTCCGGAGGACAATCAGTCGGGCCCTTCCGTATATTGGTGAAGGTGGAAAGTTATGTTAAAGATTCCGACAGAAAATTTTCTTGTATCGTTTTTACGCGTAGAAATGGCCTGTAGCTAGCGCAGGGATTTGCAGGACATTGTCCAGCCAGGAACTTTTTTGCCCTCCATGGAACTTTGTTTGCCCTACCTGGAACTTTTTTGCCCTGTCTAGAACTCTTTTGCTCTGACTGAAACTTTGTTTGCCCTGTCTGGAACATTGTTTGCCCTGTCTAGAACTCTTTTGCCCTGACTGAAACTTCGTTCGCCTGCCTGGAACTTTTTTGTCCCGACTCGAACTTTGTATGCCTGCCTGGATCGTTTTTGCCCTGCCTAGAACTCTTTGGCCATGACTGAAACTTTGTTTGTCCTGCCTGGAATTTTGTTTGCCCCGCCTGAAACTTTGCTTGTTCTACTCTGAACTTTTTTATCCTTCCTGGAACCTTGTTTGTCCCGTTTGTGATTTTCTTGCCCTTGCCTGACCTGGAACTTTATTACCCTGCCTTGAACTTTGTTTGTGTCCTGCCTGGAACCTTTTTGCCCTGACTGGAACTTTTTTGCCTCGACTGGTGCTTTGTTTGCTCTACCTGGTGCTTTGTTTGCTCTACCTGGAACTTTGTTTGCCTTACCTCGATGCGAATCGAAAATTGTTTGACTTGGACATGTCCAACATGTAGTGAAAATCGGCATTGATTGCAAAAATTCCAATTTATTGAAGAACATTAAAAAAATTGTCTATTTTTCCCGACTACTAAGTCTTTGCTCAGTATCTGATTCAGACTCTACCTGGTCCTGGTAGCAAATGATAACCAATTCCAACATTTCACAACCTAAGATTCGTTCAGAATGTCTTTGGGAATAACGGTAAAGTGCAGACGAAATTCTCCAATTCCGAAAAAAGTTCTCACTCCGGGCGGGAATCGAACCCGCGTCTCCTATATCGGGTCTAATGTTCTCACCACTGAACTACCTAAGTTGCCATTTTTTTTTTGGGTTAAATTGATGTGAGTATTAACGTGTAGAAGTGATTTCAACGTTGTGAGGAAGTTAATGGATGGAAAAATCGAAAATTCGTCTTCATTTCGATAAAAATATCAGTTAAGGCGTTATTTTCGCGAATTCTGCCATTTTCCGGAAACTTTCAACGGAAATACCAACCATGCAGAACGACAAACCCAACTACCTCGCGAAAATTCCTGACTCCGGCACTCTCCCCAGGTAAACTTCCGAAACACACCCATTCCCACTCGAAATACGGCATCCCCTAAAACTCGCCCGGCTTTCATCAACCGGGGCACTTTCCTCACTTGAAAAATGAGCTCTTCGACTCCACAACCGGCCCTCCTTTGATCTATTCATCTCCTCTCCGATCGCAACGAGAGCGGAGGAGCGTGCCGTTCGCGTGTTGCGGTACAGGTCACGATCGACGGTCGTTCGCGAAGCTTTATTGTTATTCCGGGGACGTTTTTGAAGTTTGGCGTTCCTTAATTCTCGTTCCTGAGGGAAGACCTGCTTGATTGTGACGGTGACGGGAAGGGGGAACAGGAATTACACGGAGGAACGGCACAATAAAGGCGGGCGTTGTTCTCGGAAGTTGTTTGAGTTTCTGATAAGGCTGGCTCCATGGTCCCATCGATATTCGAGATTGGTTATTAATGAGGAAAGTTGTATCTTGTTGGGGGTGTTATTGCATGGGTCTTTATTGCTGGAGTCTGAGTAGGAATGACGAACATTGAAGTTGGATCTTCAACAAACAACGTCTGTGGAAGATGTTAAGAGTCTTTAGCCTTCAAAGAAGGAAATGTACACCGCCAGATGGCAGTGCAGTGCATTAATTTTTATTTATTGGATTATTCAGCGTAATAAAACAAATGTTGGGGCGCAGGGAATATAACAAGAAATCCTAACCTGAACTAGATCTCACACTGCCTGTATAATACTCTCTCTTTCCTTCACCAATCATCTGGGAGGAGATACCTGCGGGGCGTGTCATTTAAAAGAAATTCACTACTTTTCAACTTTTCACTAATCGACGGCTAAAACAAACCTCAATAAATTGTCGTTGGTAAAAATGGATATTTATCATTTCGAATAGAAAAATTCAAGTACATAAATTTCGCGAAAACAACACATTGTTGTTATATTATTCACAAAAAAACGGTAAATTCTGAAAGAAAAATGAGATAGACGTTTGATTAACTAAATGATAGACTTCAATACTGAAATGGAAAAACACAAAAATATTTGTTCGTTTTGATGGTGGAAATGTCACAAAATAACAAAAAATGATGGGGAATATCCTTTTTATCCATTCAATACTTATAAAATATTTTTTTTTGTTATTTTCATCTTTATACACTCATACATCCCTTCATCAATCAGAATAAAATAAATCGCTTCTGACTCCCTTTTTTTCAGGGACGTAGACCCTTGAATGGTCCATTAGATTATCCAGTCGCCTTGTTTGACATGTCAGCACTGACAATTGTAATCACGCGTCTATACTCCATTAACTTTTATAAAGTATCCCGGTTGGCCATGAAATTCTGACATATTTCACGGTGTATATTTTGAAAATGTTAGGTTATAGTCATTTTACTGTTGCAACGTTTGCAACGTCTCTGCAAAAAAAAAAAACTTGATAAACCTGAAATAGCTCGGTAATCATATTTTCCGCAAATCGCTAAGAAATTTTGACATTCCTAACGAAATTTGTCATAGAAAAAGTAAAGATTTCCCGACTGTTAGGAAACATTCATTTCCTTACTGTAAGGAAATATATTTCCTTACAGTTGTCAGTGTTCTACATAAGCATATTCGTAATTTTTTCTTGATTTCTTTGGCAATAATTCTAATGAAGCAGTGTTCACTGCCTCAACCAGATCAGGGGGAGTTCCAGAAATGGAAAATTCATCATCACTTATACTTTTACACTGTTTTGTCTTCGAAAAGACCAGCAATTAAATTAATATTCGTCGAGTTTGACAATTCAGTATTAATACGTGTCCATAATAACGGAAACAATTCCATTCCGAATTTCAAAGCTCCATTTATTTACGAATGCAATAATTCGCGATTTTTTTCAAAATTCATTAAAATCTGTCGAATTTCAAACGATTTGCGGAAAAATAGGTATGTTTACCTCGTAGGAAAAGCCACATTCCAGGACTCTGTGTTGCTGAGTCTCGGCTTACGCCTCTTCTTAGTAATCTTCACAATCGTCCAGAGTAGTAAAGCTAGGAGACTTCTAGCTCACTTTGCATATTGAAATATTCCAATGGTTTCCAACCATTGTTTGTTGGGAATAATTAATATTCAAATTGAGTCATTGTTTGTTGGGAATAATTAATATTCAAATTGATTGAACCATTGTTTGTTGGGAGTGATCTCTGACATGTTGTCACATTAAGATTCCAAACTTTCTGACTCAATTTGAATATTAATTATTCCCAACAAACAATGGTTGGAAACCATTGGAATATTTTAATATGCAAAGTGAGCTAGAAGTCTCCTAGCTCTACTACTGTCCAGGAATGTAAGGCTTTTCCTAACCGGTAAACAATGTACTATTTCCATAATTTTCCCATTTCTTCAGGAAAATTGATCAAACTTTGACATTCCGCCTATAAAATCACCCAATCCAGATGCTCTACTAGTCTAGCACCCTATTGTATAAGAAGTTCCCTATGAGAAGTTTAGAACAATACATCTTCTATGCGAATGCGCATGGATTGATTCCCAATGAAGAAACAATCTTTTGCATCGGTCTTGATTAAATATTAATTCATCCATATTTTCCACATCTGGAGCACCCAAAATTCAGTATGCAAGTTTCATATCCTTCAGTCTAATCTACGAATTCTCGGATCTCTAAACGCACACGTGACACGATGTCAGTCTCCTTTGTCATTCTGACCCCTCAAGAAGTAATCCTATCTTCTGCGCCTTACGAGTCTAATATCCAATATAAAAACTATACATTTTGACCGGGTCCTTTCATCTTTCGAGCCGTCCGCTCCACTGTCGAAGGCGCAATACCAATATCCAGATATATTACACTTCTTGGTGGCAAGAAAAGCGGAAATTCTCGTATTCGTATGGGCCACGACGGCATAAGGGAGAAAATGAGCCAACGGGACTTATCGATATTGAAATGGGACATTTCTCATGAATTTATAAGGTTTCGGCTTCGAGAATACCCGGTTTTGTCCGCGGTTTTGGCACTAGAAAAGTTTCTTCTGCTTGTGGCATAAAAAAACTGATAGCCTCGAATGAGACAGGAGTTACCCCTCTATAAATATCTGGTCACATCTTCAGAAACATTTCTTGAAATTTCAAAACACGAAAGAACATCAGTTTCCTTCAAAGTTCATAATTAAAGCATAAATTCCGTCAAAACAAAGTCCCAGTTCCATTTACCAAGACGAGGAACCTGTGTAAATACAGAAAAACCTTCATTCGGTTCGTGATGAAATATCCGACCATAAATCGTGAATATTTGACAAAACATCGTAAAATCACGCCGTTTTCATCTCGCGGAATGATTTTTCTCGGCGAATTACATTCGGAAAACAGAATCCGGGTGCTTTCTTCGCTACAGACTTCCGACCCATTTTCCAGCATTCGCTTTCCGTGCTCAGGTGGCCTTGGGAGTCTCAGGACGGCGAGATCAAAACAGAAATTGTGACCGAGCTGCGAACTAATTTTCCGCGACAGAAAGGCTTTTCAGGCATGTTTGACGAATGTGCCGATTCAGGTGGGTCTTTTTCAGGCTAAAGAATACGTCGAGCATCATTCGTTCTCCGGAGTCGTAAATAATCAAAACTTCAAACTTCATCAACATTTTTGTGTTGATCTATTAGTTGCTAGATGGCGCTTGGAGTAAAATACAGGGTGAGTCTTTGACTTGTGCATATATTTCAACTGAAGATTCTTGAGGTCAAAAGAAACCTTTTTTTTATTTCCCATTTTTCCGAATTCGGCTCTGTTAAAAAGATATAGCCATTTGAAAAAAAATTGGGCTGACTACTCCTCTGAAATGATCTTCTAGAATTGATTCAAAGTTCATATTTCTCGATGAAATTGAGTTTATACATTTAGGAAATACTCAAGTACTAACCTTATTGGAATAAAAATGTTGCAAACACGATAATTTCAACGAAAAGGGTTAGTTTCATCGGATTATATCTGCAACTAGAAAGCCACATTTCTCACACCAAAATAAGTTCCTTCTTCAATTTTTCTGCAAATTAGTTTGTAAACACTAACAACTTGTTCATATTTCCCACGAAATTCCCAAACAATATCATGAAAAAAGACTTTTCATTCGGATCATCAGAATTTATTATTAAACACCTAACCTAATCTATTTTGTATCCATTCTGTGAATGTTTGCACAGAAATTTCAAGAAGATGTTGTCAGCTTGCTTTTCATTGAGGTTAAGGATTTGTTACGAAACAGTATAAATCACGATACACTTGTGTACCATGGTATAAATATCTATGAATTCTGCCGTTCCCATCATAAATCGAGTTTGTCGCAAAATTTTACCACGCATGCGTAGAGCGAAAACCCAAAAATCGGTTAAGTGGAGGCCAACTATAAACAATAACAAACCAGAGTCTCTGAACAAACTGTAAACATTATGTGAAGTTCTGAATACATTCAGTGAATTATTGTTCTAAAGTGAATCATTATGTGAAGTGAATTAATATAATCTTAACCGTGTCGAGTTTATAAAATTCCAAGAGGATATTGTTTAGATAGAAACATCGACACAGATTATAAGGTTTCATTTTAGTTTTCATTAATTTCAATTTAACAAATAGTTTGTATCGAGATTCATCATTCATATCCGAATTTTGTATTTCATCGACATTTAACTTCAATATGGACCGGTAACTATGAATTTTCAATAGAAACTGTGCGTGTTAAATCCTAATTGGTGTTCAATTTTATCTCCCACATTTGTGGGATTTTATTATTAAAATATTCAGAGACGCATTCAGATTATTCTTGAAATTAATGATTTTTTCGTCAAATTTCTCCGGGTAAAATTGGAAATAACTCGAAACGACGCGTTTTATTGAAAAAAAAATAGGAATACTTTTAGTTTCTTAAATGATTGATTCTTTCGAAAATATGAACCGTTCATCTTTTTATAGTGGTTTTATGGTGTTTTAGCGTGCATTGATGAGTCGACTACCCTGTAACTTTTATACTAGTAAAGATATTGAATAGGTTTTGATTGAGGAATATGCACGATGAATAAAATAAAACTCAACCAAATTTCAGTTCATTCAAAATAACGGTTCCAAAGATATAAACAGAAAAGTGTTTTTTTTTCATGGATTTTCGACACCCTGTATCTTCCAAACCAAACCGAAGTTTGAAAAATGGTATAGGAAAAAAGTGTTTCGTTTGATGAGAGGAATCTACAGTTAAAATATATGTACAAGTCAAAGACTCACCCTGTATTGCTCAAAAATACTGCAATATTTTATAGGGAACAAACTTAGACCATAGAAAGAGGAGACACAGCATCTCATTCATAAATTCCAGAATTGGTGAAGCCAAAATTCAGTCAGTTTTCAATGAGTGGAGCGAAGATAGCATAAAGGATAGCAATATTATTTTATAATACCGTGGCAACATTGCAGAATCTAACTTTGAAAGGTCCAGTGGCGTAGTGTTATCGGTATTGAAGAATGGAAAAAAAATTACAAGTGAATCAGTTAAATTTAGGCCCTGGTACCAGCAATGTAAAAATTGTTCTGTAGGGGTCAGCAATAAATAAATAAAAAATATATAAAAGTGATTTTAAAAATTGGCTTCACTATTTATTATTGAAAGGTGCCACTCCTCTTTCTATGGTCTAAGAGTCTAAGGGAACAATGTTCCTCTGTATATTGCCTATGTTCACATAAACAATGGAATGCGATATGTTGAACTGATGTCCGTCCAAACAAGGCCAAATATAATCTTCTCTGGGTGGCTCAGCACTGAGTTGATCAATGACCAGACCTATATGTAAGTTTGTCTCGCCTCACCATTCGGACATATTATTCCAGTTCAATGTGTAACTCGAGAACGTGCTTAAGATACTCCAGGAGTTAGTTGAGGAAGTATGGAATCATTATAAAGTTGGGAATGGAAGCCAATTAAACTTTCGCCCTATTGAATTCAATATATGCCTGTTATGAAGTCCGACATATGCTGGACTTAACCCTTCTGGATAACAGGAAACAGGAACCCCTTTCGTCAATTGAGGGACATAATTATAACGTGGAGACGGGCGCTAAGATTCGAATATTATTTCGAACTTTACTTAGTGGTAAAGTGGACACATTCTTGTGATTCTGGCCTGGCTTTACAGGTTACAGGGTGTTGTACATGCTCGATGATAGCTGCACTGATTCTATACAATTTTTTCTATGAACGTTTCCGTTCAGAATATTAAATATATTGATTCAAATGCATGCATGTATCTTCTCAACAGTCAGTTTATTCCCTGTAAATTAGGAATGTTACAAAAGCATTGTTGAGAACTCACCTGATAACGAAGCTGCTGAGTAGAACAGGAAGAATTTTATCCATGAAAGAAGAAGAATAGACGTCAATTTCATGTCGCTGGAAATACCATCTCTATTCCCAGGGTGAGTTGATTAATCCATTGCACTTTCACTCTGTGTACGTTCAATGAAATCCAGAAAGTTGTAACCACATCACTATCTGGAAAATAGAACGGAAGCGAGCTCAGTAATTGTTTCATGGTGCTTTTTGAACAGGAGGGAACGAAAATTGATTAATCCATTATTGGTGATTTCTGAGCGATTGTTCTTCTTGACCCTTCATTATAAAATAAATTGCTATTACAAAGTACTCGAATAAACCAACAGAAATTCAAAGTGTTAGAAAAAAATTTCTGCATAATGAAAGCTACCAACGATTTTATAGCTTATATCAAAGTTGCATTTCGATTCAGCCCCCCCCCCTCGAAATTTAATCCTGGGTGCGCCTTTGATTGAGATTGTCCCAAACCTGCTCAATCGGATTGAGTTCTAGACTTCTTGCTGGCCATTCCATTCGGGAGTCCATTCAACCTCTTCAAGCTACTCCTGAACGATGCGCGCACAATGGGGTCTGGCATTATCGTCCATAAAAATGAAATTTTCACCAATGTATGGGGCAAATGGCACTACATGCTCTTCAAGAATGTTCCTCTTATACTTATCAGCATTCATAGCTCCATTATCAACGACCACTAGGTCTGTGTGAGCAGTCAAAGATATTCCACCCCATACCATAATCGATCCTCCCCCGAAACCAGTAGTATTCAGGAAATTGCACTGAGCATATCTTTCATGTGGACGTCTGTATACAAAGGAACGTCGATCACAATGGTAGAGGCAGAATCTAGACTCATCTGTGAAGAGAACTCTTTTCCAATCGGCCTCTTCTCAATGGATATGCTCTCTCGCAAAATCCAAACGCGCCCTTCGATGGGCTGGGGTAAGAGCTGGGCCTCTTGCCGCGACACGAGGCCTTAAATCATATTCTCTGAGGCGATTTCTTATTGTCTGAGTGCTAATTTGCACCTCATGAGTTTGCTCAAGCTGATTTTGAAGGAGTCGAGCGGTTGCAAACCGTTGTCTCAACGAATAAACTCTCAAGTAACGTTCTTGAATGGCAGTTGTTACCCGTGGTCTACCCTGTCCTGGTCTTCGGACATTCATACCTGTCTCCCTGAATCGCTGCAACATTCTGGACACACTTGTATGGGAAACTCCAAACCTTTCTGTAATTCTTGTGTATGTCCACCCTTCTTCTCGCAAAACTACCGCTTGGGCACATTCCTCTTGGGTTAAATTGCGTGTTTCGCGTTGCATAGCGATCGAGTGTATAGAAAATGAAACGAAAGAAAAGCTATTGATCACTAGAATTGATCGAGAAAAACCGATTTTAGAATGGAGCCAATACATTCAAAATCTGATAATATCATCTTTTTTTCATTCCTGCTGGGAGAAAACATCTGTATTGAAGAAAAACGTTGAAAGTGGATAACATATGCATGCATAATTCTGATAAAAATAATTATCATTGAAAACACCTTCAGTTGTAGAATAAATTTGAGATTTCCATAATGTCAATGTGCGTTAATTTTTTTGCGCAGTGTATATGTACAAGTCAAAGACTCACCCTGTTTATGGGGATTTTTTCGTTTCACATCGAAATGAAAATAACTGATGTGGAGAAATGCCAATAAAACAGCTCAAAGAGTACTTATTCAGTTGTACGTGAAACTGCCCGAATCACTCGAGAATACTAACTGAATTCCGCCTGAAAATTGAGTCTCATTTAAATTTTCCTCGTACTTCCCATCCGAATGCAGAAATATTCTGTATATCTTGGCTCAAAAACGCTTGCTATCCACAGAAACAAACCAAAAATGTTTCAGGTGGAACTGATGAATATGAATGATTTCCAGACAACTACAATTCAGATTTCCCGTCCACCAATTGATCACATGATTCATTTCATTATATGGGCTGAATCCTCATTTATTATACAGCGTGAATCGCCCCCGCTGATCGAACCCGTCGAAGCTATCGATATAGATTAATTTCATGAAGAAAAATGGCACGTCACTAGAAGGGTGGCCACTGTATCTCACGTCATTAGTTCGACGGTCTGATCAGATAATGAAAATGTCAGTTTTAATTCATTGGCCGCGCTGTGGACAGGAGGGTGTGATTCCGAGGGGATAAACGAGAGATGTTTCCACGTAATCTGATTTTCCCATGAATCACCAGTGTGGGTAGTTCTTTACGAGAGCCGGAAAAATCCTACACGCTTTGCGAGTGCTTATTCACCGATGATTTGGACACTACTGCCGTATTAGACAAGCTTTCGTTTTGATGCAATGAAAAAACAAGAAATGTGTTGTAAAAGACAGTTTGAAGATGAAGACCACCGAAAAGATTCGTTGGAGATGTCACTGAAATTTGCTCCAAATTGAAAAATAAAACTGGAAAGAAATAATTCTGATTTTCGAACGAATTTTACCGAAGAAAATTAATTGATCGTTTCAATATTCATTTGGACAATGAAAAGCCTACTCCTCTCTGAACAAGTAGGTACATCTCATCAGTGAACGTACTGAGTGATGGTATGCTTAAAAAAAAGCATTGAGATTATTGAGAAGAACTACAACATGCTTTGTGAAGAGAAAGAATGGGAAAAAGAATGCAGTAGGTACCCAAAATTTCTAAGTAAATACCAGTGAAAAGTATACAGACGGTTCTAAGACCACGATAGGGACCAGCGCTTGAGTATAGATAGATCACTCTATTTCATTCGACCACAATTACAAGAAGTATAGAAAACGTCACAATTTCAAAATATCATATCGGAGTAAAATTTACAAATTTACGGGGCAAGAACCAAGTGAACACCATCGTTAGGCTTCCATTCGAGTGTTTTTCAGACAGAAATACTTGACATCGAAAGATTCGACATTATTTCACGTTTTTTCTTCCTGCGATTTCGTGATATTTCTGAAATTATCGCATTTTGGCAACAGCGCATTCGTTTATGACTTTTCTTCTATAGCATTATTTGTAGTATACCTGTCTCGAATTTGTCGTGATAGAAAAAAATTTGACACGTCCTTGGTTTTTTTTACGGGGTGGCTTTGCTAACTTAACATAAAGTTAACAGAACCTCTTTCTTAATATGAAACGAATATCATAAAAATGATTATAAATAATTTTTGAGTAATCGTCGAAGTTAAAAACACAAAAACTCCATTCCTGCTAGATTATTTCACGCCTTTTCCCGCGTTTTCGTGATATTTCTGAAATTATCGCATTTTTGGCAACAGCTCATTAGTTATTGACTTTTTTCTTTCACTACAAATTTGAGACAGGTATTTCATCAATAATGCAATAGAAAAAAAAATCAATAACGAATGAGCTGTTGCCAAAAATGTGAAAATTCCTGAAATATCACGAAATCGAGGGAAAAAGGGTAAAATAAACTAGAAGGAATGGGTTTTTTATGTTTTTTGCACTTTATATGGACATTGACAATTATTCGACAATTATTTATAGCCATTTTTATGATATTCGATCTATATTGAGAAAGTGGTTCTGGAAACTTTATGTTAAGTTAGCAAAGGCACCCCGTAGAAAAGATCTAAGGACGCGACACATTTTTTCTTTCACGACAAATTTGAGACAGGTATTTTACGAATAATTCAATAGAAAAAAGTCAATAACGAAAGCACTGTTGCCAAAAATGAGATAATTCCAAAAAGATCACGAAATCGCAGGAAAAAGGCGTAAAATAAACTAAAAGGAATGGGTTTTTTGTGTTTTTTTCACTTTATATGGACATTGACAATTATAAGACAATAATTTATAGCCATTTTTATGATATTCGATCTATATTGAGGAAGTGTTTCTGGAAACTTTATGTTAAGTTAGCAAAGGCACCCCGTAGAAAAAATCTAAGGACGCGACACATTTTTTCCTTTCACGACAAATTCAAGACAGGTATTCTACAAATAACGCAGTAGAAAAAAGTCAATAACGAAAGCGCTGTTGCCAAAAATGTGACAATTCCAGAAATATCACGGAATCGAGTGAAAAAGGGTAAAATAAACTAGAAGGAATGGATTTTCTGTTGTTTTTTTCACTTCATATGGACAATTACTCAACAATTATTTATAATCATTTTTATGATGTTCGATCTATATTGAACAAGTGGTTCTGCCAACTCTATGTTAAGTTAGCAAAGCCACCCCGTAGGAAAAAACTATGGACGCGACAAATTCTCGACAATTATTCGACAAATAATGCAATAGGTTTCAATGATTTTCTCGCAAGTGGCACTGCTAACTTTAAAGGAAAATATTTACGTCATTAATCGAATTTTGCCAATTAACGAACTCAACTGTGGCCTTTGAGATCCGTTCCAGAGTTATCGTGTTAACAGAGGGACAAAATAGAATTCGAACACTGTTTAAAAAAAACTTCCCACTTCAAAAGAACAATATTCAATTATTTCTTCTTCTACCGTGCCGGCGCTAGGAACTAAACCTTCACCCCCCCTCTTCCGCACCAGAGTCAACAGATCTGGAATAAAATGAGCCCGAAAGTTAGGAACTCTCCAGAACTTGGAACAAGTGGAAAAAGTAACAGTGACGGTATGCACACTCGACGGATTCAAACTTCCACAAACCGAATTAATGACTGTGGCCAACTACAAGTACAACAGTTAGCAGACATTAAAAATACAGCAAAGCCGCGTGCATATCTGTCCCGCCATGTTTCATTCCGACTCGTAATTGCTTATTAAGTTGAAAAGTTTGATTATAGATCGGGAAACGCCGAGTACGTAGTTATTTTCCGGACGTAAAAGGAAAACAGAATATTAATGCGGGGTGAATTGATTGCTGGAACATTGTTCGTTATTTATTGATTTAAGGGTCGAATAGAATTATCCATGGATAAAAAGGTAGTACAGGATTTCTATATGGAGGATGCCATTTTGAACAACGCTTCATAATGTAAAACAAAATATTCATCAAATATATTGATGAATTCGACTCACTGTCACGAATCCGTGGTCAATTTTAACTCTGCCCCTCCGTCTAATCGTAAACACGATAATTCTGATGTTATACATTTTATTTGAAATAATTATTGAATTGTAATCTTACTATATATCTTTTTGATGTATGTAAAATAAAAGAGATTATTGTTAGTTCTGACAGAAAAATTTGATAATAGAAAAGAAAAGAAATATAGATAGAATCGATAACATTGGTCCTTCGAGCATTTAAATTGAATCAGAGAAGAGAAAATATCCTCTGAAGGAAGTATTTCCAAAGTTCTCAGATCCGGGAAGAAACTGACGGCAGATGTCAAGAAGACATAAGAAAATATCATGTCAACTTTGGACATGGAATCCAAAAATTCCAAGAAAGAAAACAGCAAGAAATCTACATCAAAGAACTCTGTGAGAAAAATGAAAATACAAGCAGAAATCGAAGCACATGAAAAACTGGAAAAGATAGAAGAAGAAAAATAAAAAATAAAGATACAACGACTAGAAAGAATGCAGCGAAAAAATGTTAGAATTGGAGTTGAAAAATGCTATGGCATCAGACGAATCTGAATGCAATGAAGAATCTAACATTAATTCCGATGAAGTTGATAGTCAATTTAAACATAGTCAAGTACAAAAATGGATTGATAATGTATCTTATGAAAATTTTAAAGAACACTGATTTATGCCAGTTTTCAGATAGGGAGAACATATCTGACGATGAAGATAACGACCCTAATCGAGAGAAAGAGAGGCAACAGCATAAGAAAGGAGAAGAAAAACTAAGAGAAAACGAGGAAAATAAAGAGAAAGAACAGCACAGGAAAAAGGGAGAAAAGAGAGCAACAAAGGGATAAAGAAGAATCGAAAAGAATTCAACAAGAACGTAGGAAAGAAGAGGATGAAACAAGAAAACGAGACGAACAAGAAAGGCGACGGAGGGAAAACGAAGACAAGAATAGGCAGAAACAAGAAGATGCAGAAAGAAGAAAGATGAAACAAGAAAGAAAGGGAAGGGAAGATAAAGAAAAAACTATGGAACATGGCTCAAAATCTTGCTGATAATTTTTGGAAAAGATGGTTGAGGGAAATATCTTTCTACCGCATAAACAAAACAACGAAATACGAAACAGCCACAGGAAGATACAGACTACCAGTTCACTAAATTATGTAGACTAAGTTTGGGGTGAAGAATGTTATATTTTATTTGAAATGATTATTGAAGTGTAATCTTAGTGTATGTATTTTTGATGTATGTTGCCATGAAACAGAAATAAAAGAGATTATTGCTAGTTCTGACAGAAAAGGACTTTCTACTAGAATTTGATATTATTCGCATAATAGAGAAGAAATATAAATAGAATCGATAACAAAAAGAATGCCAATTAAAAATCCACAACAATCCAAGAGTAGGGGAAGTACGTACAAAATGACATAGGATTTTATTTCAAAGGCATAACTTGTTAGTAGTGAATCACAGTAATGTCATATTCTACAACTATGATCTTTGGTCCTTTCTTCACAAAATCTAATCAACCTTTATAAAATAAAAGTTTCAAAAAATAAAATATTTTCAGATAAATTGGGGTAAACGAAATTCATTTTGTCCGAAATGCTATGGACAAAATGACATACCGGCAACTGGCAACTGTATTTTTCTACTCATAGTTACAAAACTACTGACAAAGTTCACCAATGAAACGCATGCATCGTAACCAGACTTTTCCAGTGCTAATTCTGAGGAAGTCTGGTTTTTTCATGATCTAGATCGGGAAAAAAGGTCATAACAATAGATAGATGGACAGTCGTCTTCATCATCTCGAAAATTTCTAGAAACATTTTCTTCTTCACTGAATTCTTCAAATAATGCCCTAGGAGCATTGCCTTTATTAGCCGCAGATGAATATTTTGTTATGAATATGTTAAGACAAGTCCTGGCTCTTTGTTTGGTGATGGAGCCTGTGATGAATGGTCTCGGTGTTGTCCACTAGATACGGTTAATTCAGCTGGAATACCTATGTCATTTTGTCCATAAAGCGTTATAAAACTAGAAATTATATCGAATTGATACAAAAAGTATATTTAACATAAAGAAAGCTTCGGGAATACAATGACAAATAAGTAAAGTTCGAAATGAATGCACTATAAATGAAAAAAATGGTGAAAACTGGCCATTTCTTCCAAAAATTTGGCGCAATAAGAAAACCTCGTGACCTATTATTTTCTGCTATCACTCATAACGACCAAATGAACTAGAGTAGCGCTTGCAAGTTTTTAGAGGTTAATAGAATCCACTCGGGTCGTGCAATTTGGTAGGCAGTTCCGCATTTGTCACCTCCAAACTCAAATTATGATGCCTATGTCATTTTGTCCATATATGTCGTTTTGGAACAACGAAAAAAACAGTAAACAAATTTTGAGATACCTACTTTAAATGTTATGGTTGGAATGTTATGTCTAAGATGCCTAGTGTTTAGTCATCGAAGTTATGTCCAATACTTTTGTAACACAAAGTCAGTCATTGCATTGATCCGGACGTAGCACGTCAATAGCTTCTCATTATCTGTGAATTCGTTGGGGAGATGATAAGAACATTTTCTATTGCTGCTGCAGGAGCTGGCCTGTTCTTGCTCAAACAGCTCTATTGGCGCCCTTCTCGACTAATATCCAAGAAGGATATGTCCACCAACATCTTAGTCCTCTTCCAATAAGCCAAGAGCAAAGTTCCCAACTAATCCCATCGAAACCATTCCCCGACTCCTGTTTCTCCCGCCGTTCCCATCAAGTCGCACAATAACATCTCTCGTTATTATCATTTCCGTTTTTACCAACCCCTGGCATCACGGAGAGGCGAGCAAACGGCAAAGACCTTTTGTTTCTGTTGTGCAACATCGGCTTTGTCCTCACCTCCATTGCATCCCGCAACAACGGAGACGCATTGTGCTTTTTCCGACAAGAATATCAATTTTTAGGTGGAGGTTATTGTGTCAGAGACACGAGCCGGGGGTTGTGTCCCGATACGGTCGGTCGCCTACGACTGCGGGGGTTGTTTACCCTGCTGCGTTCTGTTTCCGGGATCGCCCCGCCGCCCTCCAGATGCACTGTTTATTTTGCGATAGTTGGAACTTTGAAGTATGGGATGGATTGATGGGAGGGTTGGTATTTGTCAACAAGATCTGGAAATGGTTTTCCTTTTGATGTTCCGGTTGTATCTTCGCCATATTTTCGTATATTTTAGGATTGTGAATTGAATAGATGTTGGTTTCGATAGCAAAATAGACGCGGGGGCGAGTTGGTAGGGAGTTATTCGAAGAATATTAGTTGGCATGTAAACAACTTTCGGAAATTTCATTCGTTTCTACAAAGTGAGTTCTCCCCTTAGAGATACGAATATATGAGTAGTTCGAAAATAAATTTAGGGGGTTATTCCTTGTCATAAAATAGGGTGGGTCCTTCATATAAACTTTTCTTTTCTGAGTGCCGCCTGCTTAGTTACAGCCTCCTGAAGACGGCGCCCTATAAACAGTTCTAAAAAAACTGACAAGTTTCATGCGAGCGAGAAGGCACTCAAAAAATGTTTGTGGTGTTCATCTATGATTGCAAAGGACAGAAAGAGCCACCCCTAAAACTCGTATCGCTAGAAACGTTTTTCCATATTCATATTCTTGTCTCTTAATTTCCAATTAAGGCTGCCTTGTTGTAGTCATAGATTACAGAGTAGTTCAAATGTATTGAGGCTGAATGAAAGGTTTTCCACACTTATTGCCATTTATATTTTTTTCTTTCTTGAGTCTGTCTATCCACCTTCAAGTATACTGAGAAGACGTACAGTTTTTCAGGGGGGACATGAATTTTTTCAGGAGAGGCAATGAATTGATAGAAATTTTCTACCAACATTATGGGAGTTGAAGACTCAAAATGAAATTTTTTCATTGAAAATATAAGGGATCGATTGAACTACTATAATGAGATTATTATCAATGCCATTGGTGTGAACCAAACTCAAAAATGAAAAATGGAAAACATACAACTGAAGGAAATCTGGTTAAAGAAGGACAATATGGTCAAGTTTGGTATCAAATTATAGGTTTTCGAGGACGCTGAATTCAATAAAGAACGAGAATGGTTTAACGTCTGTAAATATAATTGAGGAAAGAAATAACGGCATTGCAGACAATTGAATATTTTTGAAATTCCGGAAAAAGTCACACACCGTGCAGGAATCGAACCTGCGTCTCCCTACTTTCCGGGCGGGGGCCTTACCACTGGGCTAACGATGCATCGATGCATCGTTAGCCCAGTGGTAAGGCCCCCGCCCGGAAAGTAGGGAGACGCAGGTTCGATTCCTGCACGGTGTGTGACTTTTTCCGGAATTTCAAAAATATTCAATTGTCTGCAATGCCGTTATTTCTTTCCTCAATAAAGAACATTTCAAGGCGCTATCTAGAATAGTTTAGATTTTGACCTGCAAAATGGAATTTTTACAAAAAATCGAAATTTCAAATCGTCATAGCTCCCGTTCCTGTGGTCGGATCAACTTTTTGTTTGTATATTGTTAATCAGCAGTGTTCCAAGTATCTTAAGGTCCAATAAAATCGATTTCAAAAATGTCAACTTTCTGGGTGAAAAATACGTAAGGGGTAAGACCCCCGAAAACACCATATTCGTCATCAACACGGAATCCCTGGGAAATCTAAACGTGTTATTCGATCGTTAAGGTCTTCATCCCTTTCAGATCTTTCAGAAAACCCATTTTGCCGATCCATAACACCAAAACTCTGCATACTCTAAGCGTGTGAACACTGTGAACAAATCTCGAAAATGAAAAATGGAAAACATAAAACTAAATAAAATCTGTTTAAAGAAGGAGAATATGGTCAAGTTTGGTATCGAATTATAGGTTCTCGAGGACGCTGAATTCGATAAAGAACATTTCAAGGCGCTATCTAGAATAGTTTAGATTTTGACCTGCGAAATGACATTTTTTCAAAAAATCGAAATTTCAAATCGTCATAGCTCCCGTTCTTGTGGTCGGATCAACTTTTTGTTTGTATATTGATAATCAGCATTGTCCCAAGTATCTTAAGGCCCAATAAAATCGATTTCGAAAATGTCAACTTTTTGGGTGAAAAATACGTAACTGGTAAGACCCCCCAAAAACACAATATTCGTCATCAACACGGAATCCCTGGTAAATCTAAGCGTCTAATTCGATCGTTAAGGTCTTCATCCCATTCAAATCTTTCAGAAAACCCATTTTGCCGATCCAAACACCAAAACTCTGCATGCTTTAAGCATGTGAACAAAACTCGAAAATGAAAAATGGAAAACATAAAACTGAATAAAATCTGGTTAAAGAAGGACAATATGGTCATGTTTGGTATCGAATTATAGGTTTTCAAGGACGCTGAATTCGATAAAGAACATTTCAGAGAGCTTTCTAGAATAGATTAGATTTCGACCTGTGTCATTTTTTCAAAAAATCGAAATTTCAAATCGTCATAGCTCCCGTTCTTGTGGTCGGATCAACTTTTTGTTTGTATATTGTTAATCAGCATTGTCCCAAGTATCTTAAGGTCCAATAAAATCGTTTTCGAAAATGTTTACTTTTTGGGTGAAAAATACGTAAGGGGTAAGACCCCCCAAAAACACCATTTTCGTCATCAACACGGAATCCCTGGAGAAATCTAAAGTTGTTATTCGATCGTTAAGGTCTTCATCACTTCATCTCATTCGAATGATTCAGAATAACCATTTTGCTGATCCATAACACCAAAACTCTGCATGGTCTAAGCGTGTGAACCACTAGCGGCTCCAGACAGTTTTTCAGGGGGGGCATGAATTGATAGAAATTTTTTACCAATGCTCCCCTGTATGCGCTAGTGGCATGAAAAACCTTTACTCTTTTCCAGTGTGGCTTATATTTAATGAACTAGCACCGCATAAACATGCACCAAGGTGTGTTTATGCTATCTGATGAAATTTTTTCACTTGGTACTATGTTCTGGTGGAAAATGCAGGGAATTAGATATTTCTTCCTGCTGCATGAATGGAGAATATAACTAAATCAATTGATTTCCGATGAAAATAAGCCCCCGAACCATACCCAAAAACCTGCCGGCGATTCTCACCTCAGATCTCCTATCCAGACGCCCGAAAAAGCACAAAACTCCTGGCCAAACCCAACCGTTGCACAATTCCTGGTATCGAAATCGGATGCAGAAGAGATCGCGAATGTCGTCGACGCGACGGAACCCCTTGACGTCGGATACGCGCTAAGGGCGAAAACAGACTGGCTCGCTTCTTTCCCGTTCGTGACGGTTCCGCACCACGCAGGATTGTGCGACAGGACAAGAGACTGCAAGGGGAAGCAACCCGAGGATGATGGTGTCCGAGAGCTGACAACGAAATTCTGGATTCGGGAACTTGCACTGGAAATCAGGGCTGTCCGTGGGGTAGGGGTGTGCGAATTTCAGGGATAGAGATGTCGAAGCATCGAAATCTTTGAATTGCAACCTTCTTCATATTGAGGAAAGGTTAGTTGACGAATTAATTAGGTCAAACGAATCATCATCATCCTTAAGAAGAAGAACGAAGTAGCACCTTTAGGCTCTGTGAATTCCGATGGTTCTCACTGGAACCTAGAGTATCCCAGAACACAAGAATACTCAGCAATAATCCAACACTAAACATTGCTAAAAGTGCATCCCAAAAACTTGGTTTTCTGTTTCGTGCCAGGATCTATTTCACCTCAGGTCAGCTGCTTATGATCAATAAGGCACAGATTTGACCTGTCCTGGAATATACTGTTCCCATATTTGAAGTGCTGCTCCTAAACAAACCCTAAAACTGGATTCTGTACAAAAAAGTGAATTCGTCTCATCGGTGATGCCTCGCCTACAAACTCGCTCACTTCTCTGGAACACCGTAAAAAAGTGGGCGATCTGTCTCTATTTTATAGATATTTCCAAGGGCGATGCTCTTCTGAATTATCAGCAATCGTTCCCCCTCTGGCAGCCTCTTCGAGACTGACCCATCAAGTTAAAACTCACATCCCTTCGTGGTCACTTTGGTGACCTACAGAACATCTCTATTCAAGGACTCGTTCATCCAACGAACCGCGAGACTTTGGAACACATTGCCTAGAGAGGTGTTCCTCGAGGCATATAACCTCCAGAAATTCAAGAAGAACACCAATTCCTACCTGCTTGCCCTTGGTTCTCACTATGGAGGGAAGAAGTAAGGAGAAGTAACTCCGTGTTTTAAAAAGTGGCCAAAAACTGGTCCAATCTAGGCGGCGCTGGTGTCGCAAAAGGGTGAAAATTGACATAGACACAAATGCCCCCAAAGCTATGTTCTCTGCTAGCAAGTTTTCTCTCAAACAGACCTCTCCATGTAGTGGTCGATGGAGTTTCATCTGACTCTCTACCCATAAATGCTGGTGTTCCGCAGGGATCAATGCTGGCTCCAACACTATTTCTACTTCACATCAACGATTTACTGGAAGCAACTTCGTGTCCAGTGCACAGCTTCGCGGATGATAGTACCCTCCATACCGCCTTTTCTTCAAGGGCTCCAATACCATCCCGCCAAATCAGAAACGAACGAGGAAGAAATGTTATCAACATAAATATGGACTTGGCAACAATTCTTGAATGGGGATCTAATAACTTGGTAGAATTCAACACAAATAAAACACAAGCATGTCTTTTCTCTAGAAAAGCTGTGCCCAGTATAAAATTGTCGGGAGTGACCATACCATTGAAGTCATCCATTTCGATGCTTGGCATTACTGTCGGCAGTAACCTTTCCTGGGAGAATCACGTGAGATCCATTGCTCAAAGTGCATCCCAAAAACTTGGGTTTCTGTTTCGTGCCAGGAGCTATTTCACCTCGAGTCAGCTGCTTATGATCTATAAGGCACAGATTCGACCTGTCCTGGAATATTGTTCCCATATTTGGAGTGCTGCTCCTAAACAAACCCTAAAACTCTTGGATTCTGTACAAAAAGGGCAATTCGTCTCGTCGGTGATGCCTCGCTCACAAACTCGCTCACTTCTCTGGAACACCGTAAAAAAGTGGGCGATCTGTCTCTATTTTATAGATATTTCCATGGGCGATGCTCTTCTGAATTATCAGCAATCGTTCCTCCTCTGGCAGCCTCTTCAAACAAACTGTACTTTCCTTGTTACCTTTACTTATATAACAAGCACGAAATATACAAGTATTATGTATACAATTATAAGCTCTACCTTCTATATGAAAATGTATAGCAAGGAAGAATTATGAAATGTACCTTCTATATGAAAATGTATAGCAAAGGGACAAAGTGATCAGTTGTAATCTATGAACAGGTATGATTTACTACCGATTTACTAATAAATTGACTAACGAAAAATGGATTAGCACCTGACAAAGTACTGGATAACAACTAACGACTATTATAGTACTGACGAATTACTGGCTACTTGTCTCTGTAACATAGGGTTTTAAAGACAAACTGGAGAAAACATGGTAGGTTCATTTACTCTGAGGTGAAAGATTGAAAGATCAACACTGGATTGGGTGTCTGTCAGAATCGAAAAACGCCTTGCTAAGCCACAAAGGTGCTCTAATTTGTCATGGGAAAAACAACCCATTTCTTGAATCTACCATAGAAATCATAATATATATACTTACTCTAGAATGCTAATCAATTGAACAAAAGTGTTGTAAAAATTGCAGTGTGGTCCATAATGCGCATGTGTGCCATTAGGTTATTTCTGAACAGGGTCGGCTTCAATGAAATTTTATGCTGTTATTGTTGCAGTTGAATTTATTCAATTCATAATAGTATTCGACACTAGTTGTTTTGAACATATTGATAATTTTCAACAGTTATTCGAATGGTAAATTTGGAATCATCAGCGACTGGAAAATAAGCTGAAAATCCTTCATTATTCCAAAACCTCTTCAGGCGTTGAAGAAACCCGGTTTTTGTAAAAAAAATAATTCAAGGATCAAGGAAGACAAATTCTGGTTAACAAACAACGAATATCTTTTGGTAAAGTACAGAAGAAAAATCAAATCAGCAGAATATACTAATATATCCCTAAAGGACAGTTCTATTCTTCATGTTCCTGAAGATAGTGGAAACATGAAAATGTATTGGAGATCTGCCAATGCATTACTCTGCATCGTTTCATGAGTGAATTCTGATACCTACATTCATTCTTCAAGTCATTTGTCTTTTTGAGTTCCGAGTATATTCCAAAATCAATCTGATATCTGAATGAAACTGCAAAGTTTTACTTCAGTATATTTTATTTTTGAGTTCGAATTATCCAGTAAAAGATGGTTTACTCACAAGATTTCATGATTTTTCATAATGAATTGCGTTCTTTTTCTATATAAAGAACCAATCTCATGGTGCGAGTGGATAGATATGTGTCAATCGAATGAAAAGCAAAGCGTAAATCATAAATGTTTAACAGTTCATATGATGAATGAAAAGGTGCACATAGTTTACATACTTAAGTGGGAAATGAACAGGTCATGACCCCCATGACCCCCCCCCTGGATCCGCGCTTGGGTTTTCAATAGGTTTTATATAGATTTTTATGGGAACATTTGGAGTTCAAAATTTAATTTAATTATAATACTAACCAATAGTTGTGTAGGATTTTGATCTCTCGTATAATCATTTTTGTTTCTCTCTTATTACCCTCACTATCAGTTGAGGTATCTTCTCGAGTTCTTCTCAAACTTCTAGGAGAATCTGTAGAGGAAGTGGTGAAACTAATGGGTGACCTGAAATAAAATGATTGTTTTTATCTCAAAGTATTACTCGTTTTAGATTGTCATTTGATACTGAAGACTGTTAGCAAATTGGATATATTGATAATTTGGTAAAAGTCATACAACTTCGAACTTTACTTTAGAAGTTGACATAATATTACAATTTGTGAAGTTAGTAACTGAATTCATAGAAATGATTTTGGTTTGAAAATTCAATATTGTTCTGGAAAATATATAATATATAAGTTTTGAAACTGGGGATTGATATTAGTACCTGAAATATCTACATACAAAACTAGAAATATTTATCAATAGATAAATAAGTTCAGTAGGTATAAAGCAAATTCCTGATTTTTTTCCACAAAGGAAAAATAATATGGTAGACACTAACTTATGAGAGCAGAGTAGTTATTTGCCCTTCTACACTCATTTCTCAAGTTGTGGAAGGTCTTATTCCCAACATATTCCAAAAAACACATTGCTATTCCACAAAAAATACTTTCTGGAATAACTGAAATAATTTAATTCAAACAACCTAGACTCTATTATTCATATTGTCTTACCTTTCTGCATTGCAAGAAATAGTAACTCCAGGAGTATTTTCCTTACCATCAAAAAAACATACTTCCATTTCATCCATACTTCCAGCGATTTCCTGTGAGGAATCATTAATTGGGATATTTCTGTTTTGAGGCATTTTTTGTAGGACCCTAGAACTATACAATAAAAAATTAGAACACATTCTGGCCTTAAAAAAATTACAGTGTATGAGAAAAAATTACATATTTCTCAGAATATTTCAAATTAGGGCATCATCCAAAACCTTATACAGTAAAAAATGGATGTATAGGTATTGTCTGATTCATATTTATTCCACTTCTGCAGATCCCTTCAAGGATCATTGAGATTGTAGTTACAAATATGAATTATTTTCAGCTAATGATCAAGTGGCAGAATATTTTCAGCAATAGTGAGTTTCCTACCTTCCTTGTTGAATGATATGATCACATTTTCGTAAATACAGTTTTGGAACTGCATTCGGTCTCAACTGGATTCTTTTGCCTTCTCTACATATATCTTCTGAAGAAAAAAGTTTGCAACATATTACATACTTCTCACTCAAATGTTCTACGATGGGATTCCTTCCCAAAGCCGACATCCAAGCATCATGCCTCTTTTATGTCAAGCTGAAAATGATAGGCTCCTTGAGTAACGTAGAGTTTATACAACAAAAATACAAAAACTTATTAAATACGTACCCAAAATAATTAATTCCGGGAATCTTCCCTTTGTTATCACACCACAACAATATACAGTTCATTGTTTATCTGATACGAAAAAATCCAAATCGAACACAACACACAACAAAACCAAAATGCACACGAAGAATATCAAACACGAAGATAACAGTTTATAGTGTTTATACTGTTACTGTTATACAGGAACTAAAGCACCAGTAAACTGTGACTGAAACCGTCCCTGCCTAAACTTTCACTGAGGTCATTTCAAAGTCATTTGCCGTGAGGAAGAAAAAGCGGTGTTGTACGATCTATATGTTTTCAGTAAAACCTGCTACATTACTGCTATAATTTTCTCAGCAATTCCACAAATATTGCAATTCACTTATGATATTAATGTGTCTAATAGTCGTAGGAAGTCGCGCATGAGCTATAAAATAAGTTTGTTACTCAATGGAATATTTTTATTGTTTAATTATATTGAACTCAAAATAGGACCGACAAAATATTTAGGGACTTGGCATCGTTCTACGTGAAATAACCTAATGGTGAGCATGCGCACATTGTGCATCAGTTGCCTATGCGGAACGTTTTTCGCAGCGGAACTCTAAGGAATTAGCATTCTAGAGTAAGTATATTATGATTTCTATGGAATCTACAGACCAATGAGAGAATCCTTGAACTATTGTTTATTCGATGTCTGGCATGCAACTTGTTCTGCAATAAATGTGTCACCATATATTTAGTTTTATGAGCTTATGCTTAGAAACTGAATGAAGGTTCACAGGACATGGTTATTGTCTCAAAAAACAAAAATCCCGAACTTCACCTAAATTGAGAACTATTTCAATAGATGGCCCATAAATCAGTCCGAAGGGTATTTTCAATTAAAGAACAAGAATTGTAAATCAAGGCATATGGAACAAATATTGCAGTACAAGTGATCGATCCCATATGATTAAAAATTAATTAATACAACTTTTTCAAAGGACACAGCTCATTTCTTGTGGACAAAGTATATGGAATTTATTTTGTCCAGATGTTGCGTAGTGGAACGCAACAGGGTATTCGATCACAGTTTGATTGAATTGGAGCTATCATCGATATCTGCGGATTTACAGCGTGCAGATCTTTCATGATGGTACAATTTTCTGACAATTCTTGGCGGAATTATAGTCTTAAGAATTCATACTACATCAATACTAGTATAGTAACGAAGAAGATAAGCACTCCGGTGATTTACCCACTCTTTTCTACTCTGTGGTCTACAGGTCTGAAGAATCGAGCAAAGCCATCAGAATCGGCACAGCATGGTGCTATTCAATTTGCCAGCCCAAACCAGTTAGCCCACAAGTACGCGCAAGTTAGATTCGCATCAACCGTTAGTACCATTCTTCAGTATTGACTCTCATCCATACATTTTTTCCCTAATTTTCGTTCTGATAATTCCTGTCGATTCTTCTCTCCAAGAGAGCTACATTTAACACATAGAGTTCCATCATTTTCGAGGTCATAGAAGCTTTTTTGACAGCTGTCAAAATTTTTGTCAATTGTTTTTTGACAAATGCGAATCGACCTACAAGGTGGATAATCGAGCGCGACACCCAGTCACCGTTTTTGACGATTTTTTTCCATATATGATCGAACCGATTTCAGATGTTCCTAATGTAATTCCATCACCCGCTCTCGTACCTAGTCTTCATGTCCCTCCCCCATATTTTTCGCTGCTTCAATCGAAGGGCGCATTGTCTGTCCTAGTCCTTCTTTTAGTTTCAATTATCGAGTGTATTCAACTGATGAAATCTCAGATTGAACCGGCGATGTACAATGGGAATCACGAGGATTAATGGGGTCCAGCTGAGTTGGATGACAATCTATTTATAATGTTTAGTCACCTCTTTCAGATCTGGTTAGTTAAAGCATTGATTGGTTCATGATCAAGAGATCAAGGTTAGAGGAAATTTCTTTACTATTTCTTGTTCAAACCCACAGACTACACACAACCAAACTTATATGGAATCACCCAGTATTAAGATGAAATATTATTTTGATATCTTTTTCGTTAGAAGCAAATAAAAAGTGCATGTGTTTACTCACAAAAACAGTTAGGTTCATAAGCACTTGATAAGATTTGGCTTTGCAGTGTCGATTTTACCATTTCGTAAAAATGCCTTATGTAGGGTTATCGGAAGTCCAGAGAGAAAGAATTATTACTATGGCAGAACAAGGTATGTCACAAAGACAGATTGCAAGAACGGTGGGGGTTACACAAGGGGTTGTTTCAAAAACCTATGCAAGGTTTCTGGAGTTAGGAACCCTAAAGAATAGGCCGAGAAGAAGTCGTGGAAGAGTAACTATAGAAAGGCAGGAATGGTTTTTAGCCCAAACAGCAAGAAGAAATCCCGCAGTATCTCATTCAGAGCTTCAAAGGCAATTTTTGCAAGCTACAGGTGTTAGTGTTTCTGTCGAAACTATTAGAAACAAGCTATAATGAAAAAATCATTTTTCAAGACAAGCTTTTATAATAACAACACTCATCCGCCATTTTGAAGCCGCCATCTTGAATTCCTCAATTTGGAAAAATCGTAATTTACGACCCAGAAAACCCCCAGATACCAATTTTGAATAGAATCGAATCATAATTACAAAACTCGTCCGCCATATTGTAGCCGCCATCTTGAATCTTTCAATTTTGACGAAAGAATCATCTTTGTCGAACCCAAAAACGCCCAGGTACTAATTTTGAATGGAATCGGATGATAATTACAAAACTCATCCGCCATTTTGGAGCCGCCATTTTGTTTTTTTTTCTATAAAAAATATTTCATGATGCATTGTCACCAGAATTATGTACACCTGCCAAATTTCAAATCAATCGGACGATTAGAAGTGTGTCATATTCAACTTGCAAGATTTGATTACAGACAGACACCGGGACAGGTGAAACTAAATAAAAGCTTTTAAACAAGCTATAATAAAAAAATCATTTTTTAAAACAAGCTTTTATAATAACAATACTCATCCGCCATTTTGAAGCCGCCATCTTGAATTCCTCAATTTTGAAAAATCGTAATTTCCGACCCAGAGCACCCCTAGATACCAATTTTGAATAGAATCGGATCATAATTACAAAAACTCGTCCGCCATATTGTAGCCGCCATCTTGAATTTTTCAATTTTGACGAAAGAATCATCTTTGTCGAACCCAAAAACCCCCAGATACTAATTTTGAATGGAATCGGATGATAATTACAAAACTCATCCGCCATTTTGGAGCCGCCATTTTGTTTTTTTCTATAAAAAATATTTCATGATGCATTGTCACCAGAATTATGTACACCTGCCAAATTTCAAATCAATCGGACGATTAGAAGTGTGTCATATTCAACTTGCAAGATTTGATTACAGACAGACACCGGGACAGGTGAAACTAAATAAAAGCTTTTAAAAAGACTTCGCGCTCGGGAATTATTCAAGAGAAGAGCGTTAAGAATTCCAGAACTATCAAGGCAAAATAAAGTTGACCGTTTTAATTGGTGTTTAGAGCATGAAAATTGGACTATTGAAGATTGGAAAAATGTCTTATTTTCGGATGAGACCAGAATTGGCCTACGATCAGACGACCGGCGTGTTCGCATTTTAAGAGGTAGAGGGAGGCAAGCTAGGCTCCAAGCTGCAAGACCGATCCCTAAATACAAAGGAGGTACTGTAATGTTTTGGGGCGGAATTATGTTTGGTGAGAAAACTCCTTTAATTCCCATTAGACAATCTGTGACAGGGCCTAGGTATGTTGATCTAGTGCTACAACCTGTAGTGAGGCCCTGGCGAGGTGCTTTTGGAGATTATTTCCTATTTATGCAGGATAATGCACCTCCACATACCAGCAGAGTTGCAAAAAAATTTTTCGAAACAGAAGGTGTGACTGTTTTAGAGTGGCCTTCTTGTTCACCGGACCTTAATCCTATTGAGCACTTGTGGGATAGGATCAAAAGAAAAATTAGAGCTCGTCAAAATAATCCTGGTAACGCAGAGCAACTTATACAAGCGGCTTTAGAGGAATGGGCAAATGTTACAGAAGAAGAAATCAACAACTTAATAGAAAGCATGCCTCGTCGAATTCAAGCTTGTATCAATGCCAGGGGTGGTAATACTGATTATCGATTTGTTAAAATAGTTTTATTTGTTGTTCAATTCTCAGTTACATAAAAATTATTTTCAGAGAAATTCACACTTTTAATTTTCTGTTCTATTATAAAAATAATCTTTTAATAATTTATATTATTTTTGTAATAAACTTGTTTTGGGAAAACTGCTCTTCACTTTTCAGTGACTTTTTTCTAATTAAAATTCGTTTTTTTTTCCAAATAATAGGGTGATTCCATATAAGTTTG
Source organism: Adalia bipunctata (assembly GCA_910592335.1). NCBI lineage: Eukaryota > Metazoa > Arthropoda > Insecta > Coleoptera > Coccinellidae > Adalia > Adalia bipunctata. The sequence goes on along the minus strand of OU342948.1, from coordinate 8,392,526 downwards.
GTTGTGTGTATATGAGAGATTTATGATGCTGAATTGTTGTTTTTCGAGTCATCTGTGCAAGACTGACATATTTCAAATATTCTTCATATTGTCAAAATTCCAGTTTTACGAGAATTCCCAAAATGTCTGGGTGAGTTCTCTATATCTAAAATGTTTATACCATCAATACATTTTGCCAATTGTATATAGAATTGGTGGAATTCTGGGCCAAAAATGGTCTCACATCGATTAGATTACCATCGTGCTATTAGGAGACCGAAAAATTGTTTTTATCTAGAAGCTAATCAGCTCATATGAATGTTTCTTTTTCCAGATATTGCAATCCTTGCAGCTGTTGTGTAACAGACATCCCCATCTTCTGCTGTCCCAACTCTCCCTGTGGCCAACCTTGCTGCCAGTACTGTTTTCCTCCCTGTTGTTCAGCCCTTCGGCCTTCTTGTAATAAGGTGACCTATAGCAGAGCAACTCCACCACCCACTTCCTACCCTACAAGAAGCTGAGTAGGCATTATTCAACAGATAACCTCAAAATGCTGCCACATAAGTTTCTGTAGAATGTTTTCGATTAAAAAATGCCCATATTTCTGTTAGTTTATGAGATTTTATGAGGGAAGTGAATTTCCCAAACTTGACCTAAATTCTTGGGTTGAGAACTTTTTCAATAGAATCAGTCCGGAGGGTATTTTTAAACAGAGAACGAGAATTGTAAATCAAGGCATATCGAACGAATATTGCAGTACAAGTGATCGATTCCATATGGTTAAAATCAATTTATCTATATATACAACCTTTTCAAAAGACACAGCTCATTTCTCGTGGACAAAGAATATGGAATTTATTTTGTCCAGATGTTGCGTAGTGAGACGCAACAGAAATTATGTTTACATTGTGAAAAAGATCTCTTATTATCTTGAGGCACGAACCTACATGCAGAGAGCCGACTGCAGTAGCCTTGAAAATTCCACATTATTCAATCATCAAATTCAAATTCTCCTCCAACAGTCGAAAAGCTACTAGGTAGGGCTATAAAGGATGAGATTCCAAAAATGAAACCTGTTGTAGATAACTGGCGCCCGAGCAGATGGAATTTAATATGTTACACTATCCGGAAGTTACAAGCACCTCAATATTCATTATTGAGACTATTGAGAGACAAAAGTAACCAGATTGTTGTATGATGTGTGCATTTTAATCAGATCGCGTTGAAAAATTCCGATTTCGAAAGCTTCAGTTGGCAACTCTGCCTTCCACAGAATGGCGACAGGGAAAACTGGTACAGATTCGGTGCTCCTCGGGTTTCGCGAGAAAGCAATAAATCATTCGCATTATGAGCACTGACGGGCCCTTCTGCAAGTTTGGGGGTTCTTTCTTTGTGCTGCGGGAATGTATATGGGTGCCACTTTGAGGTCGTTACGAGGTAATTATATGTCGCAGATGATGTTATCGAGGACTACTTGTCGACAGGCATCAGAGATGAGAGGCACGTGGCATTCTCTCGGGATAAGTTCGATCGTTTGATATTGGTGATGAAATTGCGAATGAAGGAGAGAGAGACGTCCAAGAATTTCGAAATCTAATGAGATAATGATTCAATAGAAGTTCCTCATGATTCTTGGTGCAGTATTTCATATTTTCGCGCAAGAAGGCATACTTACAGAAAAAGATTGTGACATAACTTGTACTACAGTGGCTTTATACTTATACAGGACAGTGGCGACAATAGACGTTCACGTTTTGATTGGTCGGACTGTTTTCGACCACTAATGGCGGACTTTCATAGTATTGTATCTGAACATAAAGCTCAAGATCGATTCAAATGTCAAACAGCTCAACACTAAAATGTAAACAAATATCCGCCATGTTTGTGCAAAAACGTGTTCTATGAACCTATTGTCGTCACCTTAGAATATTTTATATTCTATGGTCGCCACTGTCTTGTATAAAGCCACTGTAACTTGTACTAGAGCCTTACTTTCGATGACTGAACACATGGTGATTGCACTGATTAGATTTTGTTTCGACCAAATTGGGAATATCGGCAAGATTTCGTTTTTTCCACTTCAGGTGGCGCTTTTCACTAATAATGACTGATTTTTATTAGTTATTTCAAATATTCGAATTTATTCTGGTGAACATGTTGTGTCAATAGCCGATAATTTTGTCAAGCAATAATTGGGGAATATATTCTTGACATTTTAATTCATATCAGTATGGAGGAAAAGTATAAGACTTTCACCATATAAAAATGTCATTTTATGGTCAAGTCATAATTGACTTTGGCAGATCAGCTGTTGATTAATCAATCAAATCGATCAAGGGAAAAAGGACCGTAATGACATTGTTTAAACATCCTTAAACAATGGTAATGACGTTGTATGACATAATTAGTGAAGAGCGCCACCTGAAGTGGAAAAAACGAAATCTTGCCGATATTCTAAATTTGGTCTAACGTCATTCCATTCAAAATTTGACGAGTGCTTACACCATTATTCTAGGCATCTTAGCCTTACTTGTACTAGAGCACTATAAACATAGGTATGCTGGATAGACCTGGCTCTATGGTTATTGGGTCCAACCATAGACTCGAAAGTTACAGGACTCGCAACATTTTCACGCCATCTACCGGGGTGATACACCAACATAAACAATAAATTATTATTAATTTGACTATTAGATGCCGCGGCATTATTCTAACACCACGAACCTAACCTATTTCCAATGTTTTTCATGTGAGCAAGCCGAAAAAAGTCACCACAAGATCTCTCATTCCGAAAACGTGCTCATTCGATTACAGATTTCATTTCTGTCGATTACAAATTTCATTTCATTCGAAGGGATCTGTAATTTTCGAGTCTATGGTTGGACCCAGAATGGCGGTTCTGCAATACTCCCCTTTATAGAGCCTTACTTGTACCCATTTATCTAGGAGCATATGCTCCTAGCATTTATGGTTGGTTTCCTATTTGTGGGCTACCCATAGAACTTATGTCACTGTAAGTTTTATGGGGCTATCTATTGATCAGGATAAGATGCCTAGAATACTGGTGTAAGCACTCGTCAAATTTTGAATGGAATGACGTTAGACTAAATTGAGAATATCGGCAAGATTTCGTTTTTTCCACTTCAGGTGGCGCTCTTCACTAATTATGTCATACAACGTCATTATCCTTTTTCCCTTGATTGATTAATCAACATCTGATCTGCCAAGGTCAGTTATGACTTGACCATAGAATGACATTTTTATGTGGTGAAAGTCTTATACTTTACCTCCATACTGATATGAATTAAAATATCAAGAATATATTCCCAAATTATTGCTTGACAAAATTATCGGCTATTTACACAACATGTTCACCAGAATAAATTCGAATATTTGGAATAACTAATAAAAATCAGTCATAATTAGTGAAAAGCGCCACCTGAAGTGGAAAAAACGAAATCTTGCCGATATTCTCAATTTGATCGAAACAAAATCTAATCAGTGCAATCACCATGTGTTCAGTCATCGAAGATCAGGACATCATGAACTAGTTTATGGTCTCCTGATCACATATTTCTATGGGCACAAAGAGCACCATTGTACAGTTTTCTGACATACAAGTTGTTAAATATGATGAGGCAGGATTGTTACTTAACTTTATAGAAAATCAATAATGTGTTGGGTATATTCAATAAAATCAGAATGAATCAATCTAAGTATTTTATTTCTATTTTCTGATACGACCACAAGTTTGACACTTTTTACCGATAGGGGTAACATATTCTGGATTACCAGGTGTACCAACGCCAGGCAATGACAACAACATGCTCTGACAAGTGAGTGCCTGGTTCGACGGAAAAGAGAAGGATCCACTGAAGATAGGTGAATAGGGAATTGCACCTTGTTGGAAGGAATTTTGCGATTGAGCTCTACTTTGAGGAAAAACCCGTTGCACGCTAGATTCTACCATGTTTGGAAGTACTGGAGGTAAATTATTAAACTTGAAGGGATTCTGCTGAGCCATCATCTGGCAGTAGTAACATTTCTGCAGCCACTGTTGCTGGAGAGCTTGGTTATACTGCTGTTGCATCCCTTGTGGATTACCACACGTGTTACATCGAAGCGAGTTCCCTCCAGCTCTCTGGGCCCCGCAAAACAAATCCAGATGGTTGGTGGACGTTGATGCGTTTGTCTTAATGTCAGTTGCAGTTGAAGCATCCGACCTATGGAGACCACCAACTCCACAGTAATTCGAAGTGTTGTATTTAGATGGACAGAAGTCTTTCACGGGTTGTCTTGGTGTACAACCAGCTGTAGCTGGTCTAGACCTCCTTGCTCTGCATCTCGGATCGCATCGCCGTGTCACAAATCCTCCTTCGGAACCGGCATATCCCGACCTTTGAGTTGCAGCTTGTATTCCAGCAGCTGCAAACTTATCCAGAGCCATTCCTGACTCTTGCATCTTTTTTATAATCAATTCCTGCGCACTCTCACTCATGAGAGCTAGCTGGCTTGGAGTTATATTTTCTAAATCGCTTTTCGACCAATCCTGAATATTTTTTGATTTCTTCTTTTTCTTTTTGCATCTCTTTTTATATATTGTAGGATCCACCGGGATTGAAGATGGTGGCAGCGTGGCGGAGGCATAGGAGCAACACGGACTTCCACAGGGAACACATCTACGGTAACATATAGCAGCACATGGAACGGGACAGGAGCAAAATGATCCCCACATAACGTGTATTCATGTGATGAAAAAATACCTGAACATTTTCGATTATGTTTCCGCTCTTGATTTCACTGTTGATTTAGATCATAATTTGGTGTTTTCACACTGGAAATTTCATATCTGTCCTTAGGACGACTTGACAGTTCTGCCGAGAGATCATAAATCTATAAAAACGTCATTTTGAAGAATTATACCCATAGAACTTATAGTATATAAGTTCTATGATTATACCGCTTGAATTCGATGGCGTGCATGTTTTTGACCGATGTTATGAAGATCATAGAGATATACTACCATAGAGTCCTTTCAACAGTTCTCTCTGACTGAACCATAGTTTACCAGTGTACCACACTTTCGATGACTGAACATTCTAGGCATCTAACCCACATAATTCTATACCTATAATTTGATCCTTGAAATTAAAAGTGAAACATCTAAAGGGCTGTGCCTAGGGTCAGTGAGACTAGTGAGCATGTGCGATAACGGAGAGTGGGAACATAGGGGCATCGTGGCGATCAGCGGATGCAGATTTGTTATTTGTCTCTGTTTGTATTGAGTCACATACGGTATCCATGGATACAGAATAACATGTCCCTTCTCTTCTCCCTAGGCATGCGTATAGCGATGACTGACCCTGGATTTAAGGGGAACGATTGCCACACTTTTGTATACTTATTAGACACTACGCTCCAATTCTATATTTATAATTCTATGATCTAACCACACTCAATGCTAGGAGCATAGAATCATTCTATGCTCCTAGATCGATGTTGCCTTGTTGATTCAGTTCATAGATTCAATGAAGTCTGTGCTCATAACATAATTCTATAGCTGTCATAGATTTTTTTTTATCAGAGATATAATATCCCTAGATAGACTCTACTAGTTTTTTTCAATCCTCTATCGAGAGAAGAAGAGCAGAAAGCGAGAGTAAATTATCGACCCCTCAACGAAAATCGCCCACTGTATACTGCATAATCCCGCTTTATTCCACATCCCATTCATCACCACATCTCCCAATTCATAAAACCTCACTACGCCGCGCCATTTCGTATACAGTCGCGTTGTCATAGAAACGGTCCTTTTCCAGCATCCTTTCACGAAGAACCCCGGATGTCACAAAACGCCCCACACGTGCATAAGAAAGACATTAACGCAGAGAGCAGAGTGGCCTTATGGCGGTTTTGTTGGACTCCCCCAAAATGAATGCCGTGCATGATTGCAGGTTGTCATCGGTAATTTAGGGGTAACTTAACACTCACCCTTAATGAAGACCGTAGTGTATTCGTTCGTTCGAGAACTCGTCCCCAAAAGGATGAAAGGAATTGATATCTGACCGAAATTAATTGGGTGCTTTGAAATCCGTTTACACGAACATGACGTTTATTAGTTTCCCTACAATCGTTACGGAATTGAACATTACCACGCTCGATCAGAAGTAGAGAAGTGACCATTTCCCGAACTAGTGCGGAAATAGTTACAAATACAGGTGAAGCCTTTTCCACAGACTTCGAGGCAAAGATTTCACGTACAACATTAAGATTTTTATGTATGTATCTGTAGTATCTTCAAAAACTCGATTTTAACGACATATTAGACTATCTATCGTCCAAATACCATCTTGACGAAGAAATAATTCTTAACCATAGACCTTACAGAATATGCTATAAGATGTTCATATTTCATCTGAGCGGCCACAGAACACAAAAATAAGTACATCTGTTTCCACAGAATATTAGATAAATTAGACATAGAGAAAGAATATCTCAAGTTCTTCTGAGAAACTTTTAAGCCTTGTTACTCTATAGTCTATCACATTCGCATTATTGTCCTACTCAGTCCAAGAAAATATTACGTGTCACCTGAAATCCCCTCAACAGGCTCAACACATCAAAGATCCTTTCCCCTTCTTTTCTAACTCAATCCTGCGAAAAAAAATCAACACGTGTCCTAACACCTGTTCTCATATTAATATGGATTAGGCAGGGGCAAAAAGAATACCGTTCGTGCTTCGTTTCCTTCTTTTACTTCCAATATATCACCGGGCGATGAAAAAGTTAGTTTGCGTAACACTAATTCCCCAGGGGGAATGATTCCGGCAAAAAGGTGGACTCTAAACCTCTAGAATTACGTTTGCGTGTTGCTAATCAGGTTGAAAGCCACTTAAAGTATTTGTTCTAATGATTCGAGGACGTGGGCTGGGGGCTACCCTCCGGAAAGGGTCCATAGAGTAGGCGGATAAGTAATAAAGGCGATTATAGAACGACACTATTCACTGATTGATGGTTCGATAATAAAAATCACCGATTTATGAACTGATATCTGGTGCGTGCTTTTGAGGATCTCAGGGAACCAATAAATTTGAGTAGATCTCGGACTCTATTGGTATGGTACCGCCTTTACTCGATATATTGGTGTAATAATCCCTATTAATCATGTTCTAGTATGTGATTTGTGAAAATTATATTTCATTTAGTAGCTACATGAACTTCCATGTATCGGACCTTTTTACAATACAAAGTATTTGTTACATCAACAAAATGGTGAATGCGACAAAACTGTCATTACCAGGAAAATATAACAAACAATTGAAATAAACTTGTGGTTTTCATTCGCTTTCGTTAATGCGATTTTCAGAATTGTAAGAAATAGAACCTAAATCCGAGGCCGTCTCTTTATCAAGTCATGAACAAAAGTTGTGAGCTTCGAGATTACAAAACTCACTTCTGCAATCACCAATAGTACCTAAAATGGGGTGGAATATGGAAACAACCGAGTATATCTTCGTCTCCAAAATCTCTTCGCTCATCTGGCTAAACATCCAAGCTGCAACTGAACTCATCCCGAAAGTCCTAAATATTATCATTGTTCTCCCTAAACAATAATACTGAACTTTCGTTCCTACTCAAATTATTGGAAAATTAATTTTAGTGTTATTTATCTATATTTTATTCACCATCGAACATTTGTGTTGGACTTGGAAGTGTATACAATCTAGGTTTCCTTTCTTATTGGAGGGTTATAACGGTTTCTCGAAAGATAACTAGAAAAGAAAAACTCTTACAGTGTTGCGTAGTTAACTCTATTTCATGGCTTATTATGGCTGTGCGGAACCACCCCTTTCATAGAATAAAATAATCTTTCACTCATATCTGTGATCTCACTTGACAATAACCTCAAAATATATCTACGTCAATTAAGGTAAATAAATAAATGGTACAAAAATACCTTTATGATAATTCTCATCAACAATATCTCAAATCGTTTTTTCAATTAATATTACAATGGCTCTTGTGGCATATGATTATGACAGTGATAGTGATGTAGGCGAAGATGAAGTGCCTGAGCCTCAAATTAGTAACGGAGATGATTCTACAAAAGAAAGCAAACCCAATGGAATCAACAGTGAAGTAAAAGAGAAAACTCATGATTTTGGTGAAAACCAGAATAAATCAAGTGAACCTACTCTGTCCTCTGAAATATCTGACGAAGAAGATGATGCGATTGTTGTTTCGAACAAAACTGTCTCTAATTTGTTTGAAAAATTACCTCAAAAGAAAGAGGTACTACCTGATACTACAAATGCATGTTTCGATGATGTAGTTGAAGATTTCATACCTAAGGCTGAAGTACAACCGAAGCAGAAGGCTAAAGTGAGAATTTTGATACCTTCTCTATCTGACTTCAATGATTTAGATGATGCAGAACCAGCTGCCAAGAAGTTTAAGCAATCCGTTAAAGGAACTGGCCTCTTATCTTTACTTCCACCTGTCAAATGTATTCCCTTATCAAATAAAAGCTTCATTCCTAATGTATTGACACAAAAAAATAAAACGAATGCACCAGTAAAAAAACCAACAAAACCTCTCATACCAGACAGTGTCAGGAAGAAGAAAGAAACAATTCCAACAGAAAAAGAAGAAACAGCAACTAAATCCACAGTGAATGAAAGTGATGATGATAGTGATATAGAGATGCCTGAAACTTATGATGAAGAATTATGGCAAAAAGTCTGTGGGAAAAAAGTTGTCAAAAATATAATTGTTGAAGAAACACCTGTTGTTGAAGAACCTATCATAAATGTGGCACCTGAACCAGTTGCTCCATACCAAGGCCTAGATAATGCAGCATTTAAGGAGCTTGTAGGAAAGAAAAGTAGAATGCCACGTAATATAAAACTGATAGATGTTAACGAAGAGGAATTAGTTGCTGAGAAAGATTTATGGATGACAAAATCACTTACCGATCCAGAATATGTACCGAAACCATCTGAGGATGATGATTCATTAGATCCTACAAAGAAAAAGAAGCACCATATTACATACTTGGCACATAAAGCAAAGGCTAATGAACAAGAATTGCAAAGTCAGTGGTCTGCAAGCAAGCATAATAGAATGCAATCAAGGGCAAAATATGGTTTTTGAACTCTGTATAATTTACCATGTTTGATTTTCCAATTTTTAAGGAGAACAAGGAGTTTTCATGGATCTTTGAAATGAAATGATGCGCGATTGTGTATTGGGAAAATTGTAAATATTCTTATTTATACTATTAGTTTTGTATCTGTCAGGTTTATTTGGAATTTTATAAATAGAAGAAACCAGTTTAATTGAATGTTATAAAAAAAATATTCATTTTTCTCCTTAAAATTCGAAATTACAAATTTTCTATGGGTATGCGGCATGCGCATACTTCTAATTACTTCCTATGAAGTAATAAATCCTTGCTCTATAGAAGGTGCGTTCGATAAATATGAATCCTTCCGTTAAAAGGATTTGTAATTTGCCGAACACCGCAAATAGATATTGAATTTTACTAATGAGGGGAACTTATGAGATAAAGCTCAATCCGTAATGTAGTACGAATATATCATTATTCAATACGATTGCAGTGAAAAATAGAGAGCCACAAGACCCGAACGCATCATGCTATCACAGAACTTCCCTCTGTCCTCGACGTTTGCGTGAACGACAACACCGCCCGTGAAGGAACTAAAGGAAAATTCTGATGAGAAATGTCGGAGTGAAGCTGTCAAAAAATTCAAATAAACATTCATATTTCCTTTATTTTGGGTTTCTAGAGTTCTAAAATGTGATAGTTGTGTACAAATAAACAATGGCTCAGGGTGTATTGAGCTCAGATATCTCGAGGAGAAATCCTCAGGACGAATATGAGCTGATCCAACGTATAGGAAGTGGAACCTATGGTGATGTGTATAAGGTAATGATATTAAGTCTTGAGGAAAACTATGTACTCTTTTCTAACCACTTGAAAATGAGAAGGAAATCCTGCATAAGTGGAAGGTTTTTCGAATTTGCTCCTTCCAATATAATCAAGCAGAACATTCTTGTTTTCACATATCAATTAGTAGTCTGGTTTAATCTGATTTATAAATGTTATAAATCATGTGTGAAGTACATATATTAAAGAAATCCTACATGATGACCATTACCATACAGTATACACTATGGTATGAAGAAATCAGAATTTTGTCATTAGCCTTGAAAAGTTTTGGTTTGTTTTTTGTTTGATATCCTTATTGCAAGAGTAGGTACCTTAATTTACATACTGAATTGATCATTAATGATACTTGTTTATCTCAATTACTATTTTCCTCATGTGAACAGGTATTCGAATGAACTGTCAATATCTATAACTAAGCAAATAAATAGGTATTGTTGGGATTAGATAAGACATATCAACAAAAATAGAACTATCAGTGATTCAAAGTGTTCTAATTCAGATATTACTTGATTTATCACAAAAACAGGTGTTAATTCAGCCAATTGATTTATTGTTCCATTGAAAACTATCGTTTTGATGAAAATTTTAAATTAGATTATAATATTTATGAAATAATGAGGAAAACGTGGAGAATATTTCATTCCTTACTCAAAAAGTTTGGGAAATGTTATCAGTTGAATTTTCTGTTTTCTTTCATAAAAAAAGTCTGAAAATGCATACTCTATTAGTCTATTGCAACCAAAACGTCTTTTATTAAAAATCCACTGCTTTCATCATACATTCGATAATACTATGTTTTCCAGGCAAAACGTATCTCCACAAATGATTTGGCTGCAATAAAAGTTATAAAACTAGAACCTGGTATGTATTTAACTAATTTCAAAGCTTGAAAATGAGTTATCTTCAATGACAATGTTTGTGGTGGAATATATTTAATTTGTAGGAGATGATTTTGCGGTAATTCAACAAGAAATACTCATGATGAGAGACTGTAGACATCCAAATATAATAGCATACTATGGTAGTTATCTTAGAAGGGACAAACTATGGATTTGTATGGAATACTGTGGGGGTGGATCATTGCAGGACATTTATCACAGTAAGTCATAACTTGTATTGGACTTCTCGTTAACTGATATCCTCTCAGAATAAATTGCATCGGTTAAAAGGTATAATTATGTCAATTGATATTTATTCCTCCAAACGGCCATTTTGATGATTATTGAATTAATTTGCAGTTACTGGACCTCTAACGGAAAATCAGATAGCATACATGTGTAGAGAGACATTGCTTGGACTGTCCTACCTTCACGGCATGGGAAAGATGCACAGGGATATAAAAGGGGCCAATATTTTACTCACAGAATGTGGAGATGTGAAACTGGCAGATTTTGGTGTATCTGCCCAGATTACTGCCACAATAAATAAAAGGAAATCTTTCATCGGAACTCCATACTGGATGGCACCTGAGGTACTACTCAAAAATCTTTTTTTTTGTGCTTTTTCAAAGTTTATTCTTATAAAGGTGGCAGCTGTTGAGAGAAAAGGTGGGTATAATCAGCTCTGCGATATTTGGGCGATTGGAATAACGGCGATCGAGTTGGCTGAGCTTCAACCGCCAATGTTCGACTTGCATCCAATGAGGGCGCTGTTTCTCATGTCGAAAAGTGGATTCAAACCGCCCACTCTCAAGGATAAGGAAAAATGGTAAATTAACAAAGACTTGCATCTTGTGGTTGTTTGAAAGCTTCATTTATGAAACAAATCCACTTTTGAATTGCAGGAGCCCAACCTTTCATAATTTTGTGAAAGTTGCGCTGACTAAAAATCCTAAAAAGAGGCCCACTGCCGAAAAACTCCTACAGGTAATTTTGATTCAATCAACTTTTGGTGCGAATTTTAAATATGAAATTTTTCCATCCAGCATGGAATATTTCAGGGTGATATGAGTAGGAGATTGGCGCTTGAGTTACTCCAAAAAGTGAACAACCCGTCGCATATGTTCACCGACATGGAAGCAGACGAAGATGGGGTAAGAAAAATTTGTTCAGATTCTGGACACAGGTTTGAAGTTAAAGAATTCTTAAAAAAATTGCATAATTTGGTCTTTCTACATAATATTATGTGAGAATGGCTTTTGGACTCCTAGAATCAGACAGTGGGTCATTAAAATTTTGTAGACATCAGTATTTTTCAGGCTGTACCTAATGTACCGCAGCGAATAGCATCACGACTAACAGCAAGACCGAGAGGGCAGAATCTAGTTCAAACTGTAGATGTGGATATAGAAAATATAGACGAAGTTAATAACACATTGCAAAGACCAGGTACATTACTGATTCCAAATTTCTATCTCGATCCCAAAGAAAAATTTTTTCTTTTTACAGCTCCTTGTATCAGTTCGAATGGAGACAAACCGGAAAACTGGGATGTGATGGACATCATGAACAACGTCACGACTGTCCATAATTGCATGGAACATCAGAATAAAAAGTGCGGTTTAGGCGTGGCTTTCGACTCTTTGAACCGTGAAAAGTGAGTATTCCTTCAGATATTGCAGTTTGGTTTTATTCATTGATGCACCAATAAATGCGTTCAATAAATTCGTTTCACTCTATAAAAGCAGCAGCGGTTAAATCTGAAGAAAAACGAACTTTTTTGAACAGGTACAAATGAACTACTGGAACATCAAAACAGCTGTCATCTTCGGTGATTTTCATAAATTTATTTGAATCCGATTTTTGAACAATCTACTCCTAATACTACTAGACCTAATTTGAAACCAGATTTATTTATTTTTTTTTAATTTCACCTTCATAAATTCAAGAATAAAATTTATGGATAATATACAAAATCTTGTGTTGTCTTATCTTCTAGCACTCAAACAGAAGAAATATGGCAGATAATTCTGTTGAAAGGCTGATATGATGAAGATAGCAAAATTATCTGTTGAATAAATATTCATCATTAAACAAAAATGGCTATTTGTGCATCAATGAAAACCAAATAAATCTTCACAAGCAGTGATCATTATGAAGTAGTAAAATTATGTGTTTCGTTTAGTTCCGAAAGAAAAGCTATGACCGGTTCCCAAATTTTGAAAATGTCCCTGAGGTTAGGTCTGATGGTTTGTTTGCAGTGATTCATTATCATTATGTTTTGGTTTTGAACATATTTGAAACATTTTGGAAATTGATTTTATGAAATTATTAGGCGAGTCATTTTCTTATCAATCTAGTACCTATATCAAAAATTGATAAAATTAAAATTGGTCATTACATTTGACTTTCAAAGATGCTCTGAAGAATAATCATATAGTAGAATCAGTTTTCAATTCACAAAATCTCCCATCAATTAGCATCACTATTATTTTTGCGTAGAAATAACCAATTAGGCATTAGTTGCTTGAATTACACAACTAATTTATTAACTCATTATAATTTATTTCGATACCAAAGTCATGAGTGTTTTTTTTTTAATTGTGATAGTTTGAGAACCAGATAGGAAAAATAAGAATATTATGCTTCATTTCAAATTTTCACAGGTCCACTAATTACAGTCATATTTTTAATTCCTCAACTCTATTTATATATTATTTTATAAGAATAAAAGTTCACTTGTTTCGATTTTTATTTGACCCAAAATGGAAAAAATTGCTCGTTTCCTTTGTCAACATTTCTCCCCTATTTTAGTCCTTATTAATCACACAATTTGTTCATCCAGACATTTGTTACAAGATCACATTCCATAAAATAAAATGAAAAGACTTTTTGAAAATCCAATCATTTTTGGGACCTTTTTCTCCTATCTGGTAGAGTGTAGTTTTCAACTAATTTGAATCATTTTGTTTTAGTTTTTCCCTTATTTTAATGTATTGTATTGTTATTTAGGAGTCTATTGCAGTACATTGACGAAGAGTTAATGATGAGGTAATTGCAATGTACATTCGAAAAGCTTACTAACCCTATTGCTTTTTTTTTTGGTTTGTTGCAATTGCTACCCCCCATTAACGCTTAGAAAACCCCCTTACTAACAGGGATCTGGGATTTTTAAGTTTTTTGTTTGTGGATCGCACAAATAATGTTTTTTCCGCTTTGATTACAACCATGCAATGTTTATTTTAGGGGAACCTACAAATATCAAGTGGCTGACTCTTATAATCAACAGTAAGTGATGTTTACGGTAGATGTTCGTTTCATGTAGTTGTATGTTACAAATTGTAAAATGGGGATTGATTTCTAGAATTTGCTCTATTTTATCATTCTATTCAGAGACAAATTATTCGAGAGTATATGCGGCATGGATATAAATTTATAGTCATATGAAAATTTTCAGTGATTATAATCTTTGCTTCTGCAAAAACAGGTTTGGCTTTATTGCTTGTGTTTTTAGCGTTCAAGAATCGCATACATATGGAAAACAGAACCTGACCAATCAAATAATACGGTTTTGATAGAAGTTTCAGGCAAAGTCAAAACGTACTACATGCAGATTGGGGTGACAAAATCTTGACGGAGTAGTTTTTTGAATAATTGCACATCTGGCGAAATAACTTTGAAATAATACTTCATCAACGGTTTTAAATTTGAAGAAGAAATAGTTTGCAAAGCTTAGATTCAATCAGTCCAAGATTGCCAAATAGATATAATTTTTTTTCTCGAAAAGGTCATCAACTTGGGTTCTCTGAAATCAGAATGAATAAGGCTTTGTTCTTCCACTCTGAATTTATGTTCACCAATTTGATGTTCCCAAAACATACCAAAACGCAAGAAAAATGTTTTCCATATTGGGATTTGCATAAAATTCAGCAATTTATGATTTGATTTTTTGGTATCCGCAGCTACTTTTAATTTCCAAAAACATTCACAGAATAAGTTCAACATTTATGTATAAATAGAATAGCGCCCATTAATTCAATAGCTAGGTTGGTTTAATTGTTTCTAATGCTTCTAACTAACCCTCATATTTAGGGCAACTTTACCAGTTCAAGATACCGATACGAAGTGCGACCTTCACAACAACGTATCCACTCATAATAATGAAGGACTGCTGAATGGATCACCGCGTAGGCACTCTTCGGTAGACGAGATATTTCCTATGGTTAACTCGATGAATATACATGGGCAGCGTCAAAGATCACTCAGCGATAGCAGTAGGAACGAAAGAAAAGTTAATGGTATGCTTCGAGAGATATGAATACAAAAGAACTGGTGTTTTATATGTATCATTTTTCTCAGGTGCTGACGCAGAGAGTGAACATAACACTAACAGTCCCCCAGATTTGGTATCATATCCTCCTGTTCCACCTCGCAAACACAGAAGAAGACACACGCCACCTAGGCCTCCCAGCAATGGGCTTCCTCCCACTCCGAAAGTCCACATGGGTGCCTGTTTCTCGAAGGTGACAAAAATGAGGAGTGAAGAGGTGGAAATGTGACTGTTTATGTTTCAGATATTTAACGGGTGTCCTTTGAGAATTCACTGTACAGCGTCCTGGATCAATCCGGACACTAGGGATCAACACATCCTTATAGGCGCGGAAGAGGGAATATATAACCTCAATCTGAACGAGTTGCACGATATGTGCATCGATCAGTTGTATAATCGGAGAACTATTTGGATGTACGTCATCAAGGATATACTCATGACGCTTTCAGGTAGAAATATTGATGCTCTGTTCTTTTTTTATGGAAGATCAGTTTAAGGAAATTAGTTGTGTGACGATTGAACCTTTCAGGTAAAACGCCTCAGCTTTACAGGCACGATCTGCTGGCGTTGCAAAGCAAACAGTCGCACAGGTTCAGTATGCATATGAACCGCATACCCGAAAGGTTGGTACCCAGGAAATTCGCTCTTACTACACGAGTACCGGACACCAAAGGCACTCAGAAGTGCTGCGTGTCCAGGAACCCTTACAACGGATACAAGTACCTGTGCGGCGCTTCCACCACTGGCATCTTTCTCATGCAGTGGTACGATCCCTTGAATAAATTCATGCTGCTGAAGGTAGGGAGTGCAACGGTTCTTTTAGGTCAACGTATTCGATGAAAATTTCTCATTCCTTTTCAGCATGTTGATTGTGTTCTTCCCAATCCTCTGAACGTGTTCGAAATGATCATAACGCCGGAGTTGGAGTATCCAATGGTCTGTGTGTCCATAAAGCAAGCGTATCAACCCAGTAGGTACAAACTGGACCTCATCAACATGAATTCAGGTGATTGAATAATGGGATATCTTTGAAATCATTTGTCGCCCACTTGAAAAGATACAAGGTTTCGAATATTTTATTCCCGGATGAAGTTGATCAATTTTTTTTCAGGAGCAAGTTGGTTTCATTCAGACGAACTACAGGATATGGACGGTATGGCAACTGTGGTACCGAAGCGTGAAAATTTGAATATTATCAATGTAACTCAACTCGATAAGGACTCGGTGCTTTTCAGCTATGATAACGTAGTTAAAGTGGTAACTCCTCAGGGTAAACTCAAAATGAACAAAAAGCAGGTCTCGGAATTGATATTCGACTTTGGAATTGAGAGTATAAGTGAGTAAAACAGATTTTTTTGGCTTTTATTTCTCTTGATTCAAACGACTTGCGCATCTGACTTAGGCACACAATTGCGGCATTTTTTTTAGTTAAAATGCAGTTCATTCAAACAATTCTCACTAGTTTGATATTCCTGAGAGTAAGATCGACTGAAAATATCCACAAAAAACTATTTTTCAAGCAAATAAACGTTTTTAATATCTGCATGAACAAATCCAAATTCCCATAGTTTGACCACCAGCACTAACCTCAAAAAATGTTTGACAGATCGTTGGATTGCCTCAATTTCGTATAAAACTATCTTAAAGATCGATCTTTTTCAGTTGTGCTGCCCGATAGTGTCTTAGCTTTCCACAAGCACGGAATGCAGGGAAGGTCCTTGAAGAACGGAGAAATAACCCAAGAGATCGCCGATCCATCTAGAACCTACCGACTGTTGGGCTCAGACAAGTAGGTTGACAAATTAGGTTATGTGTTTTCAATAACTTTATTTGCATTTTTTCAGGGTCGTGATGTTGGAAAGTAATTTAATTCGAGGTAGCACGTTGCCTGTGGAAGAAGGTCATGATCTCTACATGTTGGCAGGTCATGAAGCCAGTTATTAGAGAGAAGTGAGCATTTTTTCAAACTGAAATAAGTCTTCTTGATTGTTTTAAATATTGTTTTCTGCATTCCAAATTTCGATTTGTTTTTTTTTTTCAGAGGCATCTTAACGAAGGGAATCCGTTCTTCACGAATGAGCTCGAGAAGTGTTCGAAACTTCTAGTATGTAGGATAGATAAATAAATCAAATTAAATGCAGAATTCGTTTGCGATAATAATTAGAAAAAGTGAAAGTTTTCTTCTTGTCGAGGATCACTGAACATACCTCATTAGGAATTTTGAACGTAGTCAAATTTTCAACTATTTTGGTCTTCAATTTTAAGAAAAAAAATCGCTAGAACGAGATTAATCAAATGTATAATGGGTAATATTAAAGATCGAAAATCGAAACCTGATTTGAAAAGTTTGATTGTACAGTTATATATTTTCAAAATAATTCTATAGGTGTAAAACTTTATTTTTCAATGTATAGTAGAAATATATCAGATCACTCAAAAGTATCAGTTGAAATCAAATTCATAACTTTTTCCGAGTTGAAGTTTTGTCACATTTAATTTCCTAAGTTAATCTTTACGTAAGTATATAATCATCATAATTGATAGTGATAGGAATGAATGATTTGCTCATATTGATCAACACCAAAAATTTAATATTCCTTAACGGAATTTGGCAAAAATAAAGTATGTAGGATTAAATTCACAAAAACGATTCTATACTTTGATGATTTTTGGAATACGCTTCATGGTTCACTGCTAACAGTATTTCTTACTCCTGATTGTTTTTATATTCATAGCGTACACGATTGAGATTAACGGCTTTCCTTGATCAATTAAAACTTTTTTCAGAGTTGAGAGCTTCCAAATAAACAAACTATTGAATTCGCTTAGGAATTGATTCTTTTATGAAACTTATATTCTTGCTATTTTTACAAACACATTACTCAATTTCGTTGTGAAATATTCGTTTAAGACTGAATTGTTATGTTCATGAAATCAGGATTTTTGACAAAAGGGGATGATATTTAGCAACACCTTTTTTATTAGATTAGGTTCAGAGTTATCACATAATGTTGTTGGTTGAAAACTGAAGTTTCACTTAGAGTTATGCATAAAGTTTGATAAGGTATATAAAAAAATCTCTATCACAATTAGGGAAGCAAAAATTTTTGTTTTTGGTGCAGAATCCTAATAATAGTCATGAAATACAAAACTAAACCTTCATATTAATATAAAAAGACAATTAATCATCAGATGCTCATCATTTTCACCGTTTCTGTGTTTTCTAATATCGCAATGTTTTTTCCGACTGCAGTAACAATTCTGAAATTAACATTACCTCCTAGTGTTATTTAACCACTCTTTTTGAATTTGGTTAGTCAGCAGCATGAATTGGCTGTGTTATTATTGTTTGAATATACTGTTATCTTTGTAAATATTGTAAATCATAAGAAATAATGAATATACCAAAAATAAATTATTATTAGGTTGAAGGAATTATCTGACGTGACCAAGGCTGTAGTAGACTAGTTGCGTAAATTGCTGAAATTCGAATTGTTTCCTTATCCGTTCATCATTATTTCATTGTTGAATGTTTTTATTCCTCACTAAAATAACTTAGAAATCATATCTTTATGTAATTTCGTCGTCATAATATTTTTTATTTATATATTTTGTAAATAAAAGTTGTAAATTGAAATGTCTGGCTTTTTCCTTCGAATAACCTTCACCCCTTCTGTGTTATGGGATAGGAACTCTGACTAGTTCAAAATGTACTTTGTACAGAATAATTATACGTGCCCAAAAGGTAATTTTCGAAAAATCGCATTGTTTCAGACCACTGTAGGTGTAGAGTGATTCATAAAATTGCAGAGGACTGTGGAATTAAATAATAAAGTGGGGTACGCATTTCGGAAACAGAATATCATTGAGATTCAAGGAATGATAATTTGGGCAATTTCATTTGAAAAAACAGGGTGCTATTGTTTTTCAAAATTTTAAGTATCACCTTGATCCAAGAGTTTATGGTTTAAATCTTCATGTACATTATGTTGATGAACAATCAAAAGAAAATGGCCCAAGGTACAAAAAAGTTTTTTGGAAAGTATGTTAATCCGTTAACAGATGTGGAGAGATTCCAAACATACTTGTGTGCCTTCTAATTGTTATTAGATTTCATATACTGTGAAAGTTTAAACCTTTGAAAATATAGTGCCAAATTGTGTAATGCTAGATTCTGATAGAAACTTAAAGACAGAGTTTTCACCAGAGTGCTAAGCCATTAGTGTTTATTTCATTCGAAATTCGTAGAAACCGGAGTTTGAATCACTTTTGAGCGAAAACCTTTTTTGAGCTCCTTATAAGTGGTCCCTTCATCTTCTATATGCAATGAACAAACAATCGTATTGGCGATTCATAAATTGTTTTATATGTGTATCCACCCACACTCAAATTCAACAACAGTTCTCATGAATCGCAGCAGAAGTAAGAGCTAACTTGGATCTAATTTTATTTCGGCTTGTTTCTAAAAATACCCCCCCTGAATCCGGTAGTTATGTATATTTAGAGTATTTCCCTTGCTGCGTTTACGAAATATTGTGGCTCTGTGTGTAGACGATGAGAAATTAAAGGTTTTCCTCCCCAAAAGTAGGTTCAGAACAAGATAAAAGTTCATATTCAGTAATAATATATTTTTTCAAGCGTTGGGAGAACCTGATGTGATAAGTATTTTTAAGTTATGCGGCCTTCAGAACGAACGTGAAAAGAAGTACATATGTAGAGGTGAAACTAATTCGCTTTGATTAAATGTAAGTAATTACACACGATTCATATCACAAACACACAGAAACCCCTAAAAGAATTTAATCAATACGAAATGCTGTAATGCGATGTGCCTCACGGAAGGTGTTGCCATATGTCCGAATTGTAGCGAAGAATTTAAGGAATCAGCCCTATTCTTTTTCGTTCAACCCCCTAATTTGTTTCGAGATGGTAGCAGAATTTCCATGCGTGAAATATTTCGGCACAATTTATTAATATTCCCTTCCAAAATCAACTCGCGAAAAAAATCTGGCAACGTGAATCCCGTGAGAAGCGATAAATTTTCAAATATTGGCGCATTCTGTTGCGGTAACATTATTGGGAAAGGAAACCGTATATAATGAGAATATTTTCTTAAAGAATACTCTAATTGAAGACCCAAAATGGCAGAAACGGAAGGGGGCTCCGAGCAAGATGATGTTTCATTCCTCAGGACAGTAAGTATTTTACTCATTTAAGGTTAGGAAAGGATAATTGAGTGAGAATTTTTTTTAAAGGAAGATATGGTCTGTCTGTCTTGCACAGCTACAGGGGAACGTGTTTGCTTAGCCGCAGATGGATTCGGCAACCGCCATTGTTTTTTGGAAAATATCGCAGATAAAGTGAGTTGACTTGCCAATATTTCAGAATGCCATAGGCGTAGACAAGTGTGAACGCAAGGGTACATTTTTGCTAGGAGTTTAATGTTTGATATGAATATAATTAATATTATTGATGTCATTCTTGACGAATATTTTTCAATAATTACTGTAAACAGAGTGTAGAATACAATTTTATATGATTTCAAAAGATGACAAACTGGGAGAGCCTATGACTTTCTCGATTTTCCATAAGCTAGGTTTGTTCCAAAAATATCTTGAAATTTATCAAGGATAATTTGGAATAAAAAAAAATAAAAGATCCTTTAATATTTCACCGACTTCAAGTTGAAGAAAAATTCTTGTTTGGTATATACCTACTTATTGCTGCAGTTGCTGCCAACAATACAATCTTCTCCAGGATTCTCAAACGTCTTGCAGAGAACAGAGCACTATAAATACTAATTTTAGGGTTATAACAAACGGTATATTATTATGTTCGAAATTTCACCCTATCTCTATCATCATGGTATGAAGAATATTTGCTGTAAATTCACATACCAATATGTAAATTTACTGATAATTGGATGTTAGCAGCAATAGCAGCATCATTCAGGATATTTAAAAACCAGGAACTGATCCAAAATAATTGTGTTATTTTTTCGACAAATCTCATCGGATAGAATTTTGCTAGGAGTTTAATGTTTAATATGAATATAATTAATATTATTAAGATGTCATTCTTGACGAATATTTTTCAATAATTACTGTAAACAGAGTGTAGAATACAATTTTATATGATTTCAAAAGACGACAAACTGGGAGAGCCTATGACTTTCTCGATTTTCCATAAGCTAGGTTTGTTCCAAAAATATCTTGAAATTTATCAAGGATAATTTGGAATAAAAAAAATAAAAGATCCTTTAATATTTCACCGACTTCAAGTTGAAGAAAAATTCTTGTTTGGTATATACCTACTTGCTGCAGTTGCTGCCAACAATACAATCTTTTCCAGGATTCTCAAACGTCTTGCAGAGAACAGAGCACTATAAATACTAATTTTAGGGTTATAACAAACGGTATATTATTATGTTCGAAATTTCACCCTATCGGCCTATCATCATGGTATGAAGAATATTTGCTGTAAATTCACATACCAATATGTAAATTTACTGATAATTGGATGTTAGCAGCAATAGCAGCATCATTCAGGATATTTAAAAACCAGTAACTGATCCAAAATAATTGTGTTATTTTTTCGACAAATCTCATCGGATAGAATTAGAAGAATAAGGAACCGACGCCATTCATGCAAATAACTAAGAAATACTAATCATTTTTCAGAATATACCCCCAGACCTGTCTCAATGTGTTTGTGTGATAGAACAAGCACTATCAGTTCGTGCTTTGCAGGAGTTGGTGACAGCAGCCGCAAATGAAACGGTATGATTTATAATAGGAAGATTAATATCTGAGGTATATACGGTACAAAGATTTAATGAATAAAAATTATTTCAACATTTAACGCAATATTTACACAGAATGCAATCTTTTACAGAATATTTAAATCGCGACTCAACATTCATAATATTATATAATATTTTTGATGTAATGTACGTTTTAATAAGTTTATTGCTGATGTTAGACTGGTACTGGTACACAATATTTTTTTCGCATTCATGTCACACTAACCAGAAGTTACCTCAATTAATTGGTCATGTCTACTGACACCTTAATATCAATCATTCTTAACAAACAATATTCGTCTTTTTTGAAATAATCCCTGTTTCAATTTTTTCTACTTTCCATTTTTCGTCTATAAAGCAGACTTTGTCGAAAATATCACAAAGATGATCATTTTTTATATAAAATATTAGGGGAGCCTAAAATAATGTGCTTAATTTCCTTTTTTTTTAATACAAAATATACTTCATTCTTTTTTTGAAAAGACTTTTATCCACAACCTAAATCAACAAATATATATGAATATAGAAAATCTTTTCAGTATTTTCATTGAAATTGTTGTTTCTATTGTATTTCCGTGTATTTTTTTATCACCCTACAAATCAGCATTTTGACGAAAGTCTGCTTCTGTCTATATTTTACACAAAAATGCTTGTTCTGTATCTATTATTTTTTCGTAATATATGTTCATTTCGATTTCCTCTTGTTCGTCCTCTGTTTCACCTGCTTAATTTTTGCATTTCAGGCTCAGGAGAATGTAGTAAGTAGAATCGATTCGAAGTATATTGTATCATTTTATTATCTTATATTTTGATCTAACCCTCTAACACCAACACGACTTACTGTGCAAAACTTTTTGTAATTATAGTGCTTATTTGGATAGCTGCAAATCTTAGTTGCAAATAATTAGTCCAGTCCTAAAATAAGTTAACTGAATAGTTGTTTTTCCATTGAACAAAGTTTAATTGAAGAGGGTAAAACAAAACGAAGCTAACTTACTTTAGGTGGACTGTACCATAACATATCCTCCCTGTGTATCTTGAATAGATATATTGTCTTGATGAATTTGAAAGCTTCGATTGGGCCGTAAACGAGAATGTCTGTAGATCGCTGTTGAGAGAAATTTAACAAGAACTGTTTGAATATTTTGATGGCGCATATAATATATACTTGAACTGTTTTCAAAGTCTGTTAAAGTTCTTCCTATGTGTGATATGCTTGATTCACTTCTTCATTTGCAGGGTAAAGGAACGGGATCTGGTCACAGAACCTTGCTTTATGGCAATGCCATTTTGCTCAGACACCAGAACAGTGATATGGTAAGCATATTGCCTTGAGAATTGAATATTATAACGGATTCAAGGCCACGATTTGGGCTGCTTCTAGTGGCCTCAAATTACTGATCCGCATAGTGGAAAAAGGAGCTTACAAAATAAGTTTCTGTTTTCAGTACCTCGCTTGTTTGTCAACGAGTTCGAGTAATGACAAACTGGCATTCGATGTGGGTTTACAAGAACACAGTCAAGGTGAAGCTTGTTGGTGGACAGTTCACCCAGCCAGCAAACAAAGGTGAAACTTTCAGAATAATTTCGAAGATCTGTAATTCAATGAGTATCGTTTCAGATCTGAGGGTGAAAAGGTTCGAGTTGGAGACGATGTTATTTTGGTTTCTGTCGCAACTGAGAGATATTTGGTAAGTTATATTACATCAGAGCTTAACTATATGAGTGTTTGAGGTTAATTTCCCATTTCTCGAGTTGCCATCTTGCGACTAGTCCAAGAACCCAGAGTCTTATTGTTTCACTATTCAATTTTACAGCACACAACGAAAGAAAACGACCGATCCGTAGTGAACGCAAGTTTCCACGTTACCCATTGGTCGGTACAACCTTACGGCACTGGAATTTCGAAGATGAAGTGTGTAGGTTATGTCTTTGGAGGAGACGTTTTAAGATTCTTCCATGGAGGTGACGAGTGCCTCACAATTCCATCTACATGGAGTACAGAACAGAAGTAATACTGTATAGATGAAAAAAATGACCGAATACTACAACATCATTTATATTATTTTCAGTATCGTAGTTTATGAAGGTGGTAGTGTAATGTCACAAGCCAGATCGCTTTGGAGGTTAGAACTTGCGAGGACCAAGTGGGCGGGCGGCTTCATAAACTGGTATCATCCAATGAGAATAAGGCATTTGACAACTGGGCGGTACCTTGCTGTCAAGGAAAACAACGAGCTTTGTCTCGTCAGTCGGTGAGTGCACATCGATGGAGTTTTATTGCGCAAGTCTGTGTTATATTGAGTGTTACCACCATGAGGATTGGAAAAAGTACGAAATTACCCTCCGGTGTAATGCCAATGTCTATGTTTAGGGAGGAAGCGACCACAGCATTGACAGCCTTCTGTCTACGCCAGGAGAAGGACGACCAAAAAGTAGTATTAGAAGACAAGGATTTAGAAGTAATTGGCTCCCCAATCATCAAATACGGTGACTCCACCGTTATTGTACAACACTCGGAGAGTAGTTTATGGTTATCTTATAAGAGTTATGAAACTAAGAAGAAGGGGGTAGGAAAAGTGGAAGAGAAACAAGCGGTACTGCACGAAGAAGGAAAAATGGATGACGGTTTAGATTTCAGCAGGAGTCAGGAAGAAGAATCTAGAACTGCTAGAGTAATAAGAAAATGTAGCTCTCTATTTACACAATTTATAAAGTGAGTTATCAGGCTCATTCATCTGTATCAGGGACTAATCTTATTGAATTTTTAGTGGCTTGGAAACTTTGCAAATGAATAGGAGACATTCCTTATTCTTCCAAACCGTGAACCTCAATGAGATGGTGATGTGCCTTGAGGATCTAATCAATTATTTTGCTCAACCTGCAGACGACATTGGTTTGTATCTATCAGTTCGGTGAGCCGTTGGGCGCCAATTTGTACAGAATAAATAATCAAATCGCCCCCTATCTCATGTACCTAGAGACTTTACTGACAAAAATTGAAAAAAAAACTACGTGAGCTTGAATGATTAGTTCAAACGTAATTATATCTTTGTTTTCTTATAGAACACGAGGAAAAACAAAACAAACTGAGGGCATTGAGGAACCGACAAGATCTCTTTCAAGAGGAAGGCATTCTCAATTTGATTCTAGAAGCTATCGATAAAATAAACATAATCACATCTCAAGGTTTTCTGTCGGCACTGGCCGGAGACCATAATTGGGAAATGATTTCTGGGTATCTCTATCAGCTATTAGGTAAAATGATATATTTTGTGAAACATATTTTTTATTTTGATGCTTTTGAATCTATATCAACTTGAAGAAATTAATGATTATGTAAAAAACTGCGGTAATTTTTCTGTCTGTTTGAATCTGTTATATGCATCTTACACGGACTTGCCATATCACCATGGCCTTACTGTAGCCATCATCAGGGTATGATAGCCACAATAAGGCCGTAACCATGGTCAGCATCCACTCACTTGACCAAAAACCGCCGTTGGTTTCCCTGAATAATGGCATGACAGAATAGATGTGAAGTAGCAAAGGAGAATTTGAATTCCATCGTGAATTTTTAGTGAACGATTTTAAAACTGTCCATTTCTTTTGATTCTAGCCGCTATCATCAAAGGAAATCACACCAATTGCGCTCAATTTGCCAATTCTAACAGATTGAACTGGCTCTTCTCCAGATTAGGATCACAGGCATCTGGTGAAGGTACTGGTATGTTGGATGTACTCCATTGTGTTCTCATAGATTCTCCAGAGGCCTTGAATATGATGCGGGTAAATAGAAAATATCGTCTGATTTGATTCTGAAATTAGTAGTTATCTGAGAAATATCTAGAATACCACGTTCACTCATATTTTCGCAGGATGAACACATCAAAGTAATCATATCACTTTTGGAAAAACACGGCAGAGACCCCAAAGTACTAGATGTCCTGTGCTCACTCTGTGTAGGTAACGGGGTGGCAGTGAGGAGCTCCCAAAACAACATCTGTGATTATCTATTACCTGGTAAAAACCTACTGTTACAAACTCAATTAGTAGACCACGTAGCTAGGTGAGACCAAGACAAAATCGTCAAAAATCACCCGGCTAACAATCAATCTTTCAGTGTCCGTCCGAATATTTTCGTAGGACGGGTAGAAGGTAGCGCCATCTATCAAAAATGGTATTTCGAAGTGACTGTGGATCATTTGGAGCAAACGAGCCACATGTTGCCGCATCTGCGAATAGGATGGGCTAATTCGAAAGGGTGAGTGTTCGTTTGGAAGTGTTGAAGAGGTTGGTTTATGGTTCTTTTGTTTCAGTTATGTGCCTTATCCTGGTGGTGGTGAGAAGTGGGGAGGTAACGGAGTGGGGGACGATCTGTATTCATTTGGCTTCGATGGGGCGTTTTTGTGGACAGGAGGAAGGAGTACCCAAGTCAGGAACAAGAATACTGAACCTTACATAAGAAAAAGTAGGTACCAAGTGGTTTCAAGTGGTTATGGGCACTGTAACATTGAGCCTTGTAACATATAACAGCATCTATCTTCACACAGATAATTTTGTCTTCAATTTCTAGATGATGTAGTTGGCTGTGCCTTAGATTTGACTGTGCCAATCATCACCTTCACCTTTAATGGAGTACCAATTAGGGGCAGTTTTAGAGATTTCAACTTAGATGGAATGTTCTTTCCTGTGATAAGTTGTTCGTCCAAACTAAGGTAAGCTATGCAGCTGCCATGAGGATGTTTAATTTTGATTGAGGACTAGAGCGTTGATATTATTGAAATTTATGTGTTCAGTTGCCGTTTTCTTCTGGGCGGAGACCAGGGAAAATTGAAATACGCGCCTCCAGAAGAATTTTCTCCCCTAGTCGAAAGTCTTCTACCCCAACAAGTTCTCATGTTAGAACCTTGTTTTTACTTCGGAAACATGAACAAAACCGTACTGGCTGGTCCTCTGTTGGTAGAAGACGACACAGCTTTCGTCCCGAACCCAGTGGACACCTCCATGGTATCCCTGACCAGCTACGTGGAATCGATCAAGGATAAACTAGCGGAAAATATACACGAGATGTGGGCGATGAACAAAATCGAAGCCGGGTGGCAATGGGGAGAATATAGGGACGACATGAGGCACGTGCACCCTTGTTTGGTCCCCTTCGACAAGCTACCACCTGCTGAAAAACGCTACGATTCGCAGTTGGCTGTCCAAACTTTGAAGTAAGAGAGTATCATCGATGTTTGGGTTCGGACTAATTAAATTGTTTGATTTCAAGGACTATAATAGCTTTGGGGTATTATATAACTATGGATAAGCCGCCATCGAGGATCAAGACAGTGCGTCTACCGAATGAGCCTTTCATGCAAGCTAACGGGTACAAGCCGGCTCCTTTGGATTTGAGCGCCATCACTTTGACTCCTAAACTGGAAGAATTGGTTGACCAGTTGGCGGAGAACACCCATAACCTCTGGGCGAAAGAGAGGATACAACAGAAGTGGACCTACGGTTTGAATGAAGTAAGTTTCTTGACCCTAAACACTCGATTCGGATTAAAACACCTCATCTTATTCATGTCAGGACTCCGAGATGATGCGCAGCCCTCACCTAGTCCCGTACAGCAAAGTAGACGACGCCATCAAGAAAGCAAACAGAGATACGGCTTCCGAAACCGTACGAACCCTCCTGGTGTACGGTTACAATTTGGACCCGCCCACCGGCGAGCAGCAAGAGACTTTATTGGCCGAGGCCAGCCGATTGCGTCAATCCGCCTTCAGAACGTACAGAGCCGAACGTACGTACGGTGTATCTTCGGGGAAATGGTACTTCGAGTTCGAGGTGCTCACCACAGGTCCCATGCGTGTGGGCTGGGCTAAAGCCGACTGCGCACCTGGGCGTATGATTGGTTCGGACGAGAACACCTGGGCGTTCGACGGATATAACGTAAGTGTTTATTTGGAGGTTAGGGTGTTGCGGGAAATTTTCAATCATCGTATGCATAAGAATTATTTGCTGATCAAGTTGATTGTCTCGAAGATAAAACCTGAATGTGGGGTAATGTCAATTGACAGGTCTATATGGTGATTGAACGATTTCCCATGGGTGGCTTATACTTAGTTATCGTGTATAGGTGCTACATGCATATATCAACTGAGAAGTCTCGGACTAAGTAATAAAACTTGGGTTTTCTGTGAATTACTGCAAGATCTCAGTAATCAATGGACAAAATATTGAAATGGAACTAAGAAAGATGTACACACAATCAAATTTATATGAAATCACCCAAGAATCCATCTTGTAAGAGGCTGAAATGGAAACTTTTAGATTCCAATTTCTCAAATCTATATTTCTGAATGAAGTCTGAGGTATTCCTCACAGGTGAAGTGAAAACATAACCTAGACATCTTTGCATGACCGACATATACCCGCAATGATACAGTGAATTCTGACAGTACTGATGTAGATCTACCAACAGAACACAGTTATCACCATAGGCAACTACAAATACATTTCAACACATGTTTTGCCTACTCACTTCTACAACAGAGAAAGACAAGCCTTGCCAGATCTATTTCGAAATACATATAAGTTTGAAAGTGTGTATTATCAATAGTGGCGACATCTATTCTTAGTCTGAGAACTTTTCAGGGGTATAAGTAACGGATATAGACTTTTTAGAGTACCAATGATGATTGAGAATATTGGGATTGATTCGAGTTCGCTTCTACGCTTTATTTTTGTTTTTTATCAGATGAAAAAATGGCATGGTGGATTGTGCGAGCCCTTTGGCGTTAAATACAGAGTTGGTGATGTTGTCGGGTGCTTTTTAGATTTGTTCGATAATAATATCAGTAAGTTTCATAACAATGTGACGAATCAGATTGTACTATCTTGACAGGTCAGCGTACAAGTTAGATTCACCAGTTCTTCAATCAAATCGGAACGGCTTCCTATTAAATTTGTAATCGATCTAGTAAGGCCACAGAAAGTACGGTCTGATTCCATATGTCTTGATTCGATTTGCTTAAATTAACCTCATGAAACTGAAACCTAGTTGCGTGATCACCATATCATTTCATGAATTGTTTCAACAGGAAGAAAAAGTCTATTCTAACGCAGCTGAATCGTTTGGAAAACAGTGGCAAGTGGGTGATGTCGTAGGGGTATTTCTCGATCTTATCGATCACACCATCAGTAAGAAATTTTATTGGAGGTTTTTTGAAAAGTCGCTTTTGTAATTTGGACCGCTTCAGCTTCAGTTAATAACAGTTTTCTGATCGACTTGGACCAGGCTGGTTTCGAGTCGTTTGCGCCATTTTGAGTGAGCATGAGCATTGATTTCACTCTTTTGTGAATTTCCCTGAAATGCCTCTGCAATAATGAATTGGATGCCAATCAATTCGATCATAAGGAAAGGTTTTTCAGAAGTCCCAAAACCTGATTGGTGCGATGAAGCGCTTGATAACTAGTTATTTACATTGCCTATAATATTATTTGTTCCTTGTTGATGAAAATAATAATAAAAAATAAATGAAGAATTGGTTCACATTCAAACACAATATTCAAAGGCATTTTAGGAGAGATTCCTACTGCAAACATCATGTTTTGAAATCTTAGGTACAATCAAGAATTATAATCTACTTATTCATGAATCTCTTTTTGCACTTCTTTCTTCTTTTGTACACCATCGTGGTATTGGTATTTCTATTTGAGATTCACTCTTCCAATTGTAAATGAAGGGAATATTCAAGTTATCCAGAATTTTATCACCCCGTCTTTTGTGCCGTTGGTTCTTGAAGTGTTAAATTTTCATAAGCATGACTTCAATAACAATTCAGTCGTATATAGGCATGCCCTAATGATCAATTATAATCTATCTTCTTTCCACTGCATGTTGTTCATTCCACCACAACATATACATATCATCCTCGTCAAATTCAAAATATTTTACAAAGTAATTTTGGCATTTAAGTAATGGGTAAACAAAGAGGTACATATATGTTGTCGTGGATTCATTTCATCTGAAACACATGGCTAACATCTTTTCTTCAGGTTTTTCACTTAATGGTGAATTATTAATGGATGCTTTGGGAGGTGAAACCACATTTGCTGATGTGCAGGGAGAAAATTTTGTACCAGCCTTCACACTAGGGGTTGGCCAGAAAGCCAAGTTGTGCTTTGGTCAAGACGTGACTCAACTGAAGTACTTCACAATGTGTGGACTACAGGAAGGCTATGAGCCATTCTGCGTGTAAGTACAATAACCGTACTCAAGTTTAATTGCTAAAGAAAAAATGAATAAAATGTTCATGATTACATTCTATTGTCAGGAATATGAACCGTAAAGTGACTTACTGGTACACCAAAGATCAGCCAATATTCGAAAATACAGAGGACTACCAAGACACCAAAATCGACGTCACGAGAATCCTTGCAGGTTCCGACAGCCCTCCAGGTCTCAAAATCAGCCACAACACGTTTGAGACCATGGAAAAAGCCAACTGGGAATTTCTCAGATTGAGTTTACCTGTCATCTGTCATTCGGAGTTTATTTCGTGAGTGTACAAGTTCGATATTTTTCTATATCTACATGGAAGTTACCCCATGCAATTGTCATTTTGCAGAGACGACGAGAAGAAGAAGAGGTGGCAAGAAATAAAAATGAGACAACATAAATTGCGGACAGAAGCTGAGCAACAAATTACTCCCGCACACATCGAACAAATAATGAAGAGTGGATTTTCGATAAGCGACCTCAAGGGTCTCCATCGAAACTACGAAGAGGCGGTGGAGTCAGACGAGGTCATGAAGTCTGGACATACGAAGTCTATAAAATCACCTTCTAGGCCTCCTCGTAGAACGTCTCTCACTAGGAATGGACCAGAGAATGGAAGTAAGTTGAAGGAAAAACTCAACACGGTATCCGTGCTAGAGCTTACTCTTCCTATGTGTTAAATGACAAGAATATGCAAATGTACACAAACGATAACTCTAGAGCCTTCAATAATCCTTACCTATAAAATGCAAAACCTTTATTTGCCGGAATTACAGTAGATGGAAGAAGAATCGGTAGCGAGATAGATCTCCAACGCTACAACGATATATCGCCCACTAACCAAGAAAAGTTGGACGATAGAAAGAAGAGGGGAAGATCACCTTTCAGATTCTTCTCCAAGAAGAGGGGAGCTTCTAGTGGAGACAGAAACGAAAGGAAAAAGTCAAAAACTCCAGACTTGGAGATGAACAGCATGGCCAACAGCTTATCACCACCTGCCAGATCACCACAGGGTGGTCACTCGCCGGGACAGGCAAACGCTTCGCCCAAACTTCAAAGAAGTCCCACCATAAAGAATTCCCAGGTAATAAAAAGGAGCTTTTAGTGTCTGTATAGCTCTATAAACTGGCCCTGGCTATTGCCCAGATAACAGTCTATTCTTGCCTTCATTTCCGTTGAATTCTTCCAGAGTGACCTCCATTCGACTGGAGGCCAACAGAAACAATTGTCCATACCACAGACCTCCGGTATAGAAGTCTATGGTAACGACATCTACGATGCGGAGTGCTTGAAACTCATAAATGAATACTTTTACGGTGAGTTCATTCAAAGTAGTTCAAATGACTCTTCAACTTTTATGTCTCATATTTCAATAGGTGTACGCATATTTCCTGGTCAAGATCCTTCTCACGTTTACGTTGGCTGGGTAACTACCCAATACCATCTTCATTCTTTGGATTTCAACCAGAGTCAGGTGTTGAAGTCTTCTGTTATCTTAACGGACGACTACAATAGGATCATTGATTGGTAAATTCCTCAATGAATAAGCTGAGATAGAAATAAATGTTACAACACTTTTGAACAGTTAATTTTGTATCTGGTGCGGTAATCTTCCAATTTCAGTGTTGACCGACATGCATGCTACATGGTTCGAGCCGACGAGCTCTACAACGAGGTGTCCCAAGACGCCTCAGGCAAAGGCGCCTCCCAGGGTATGTTCGTCGGTTGTTTCCTAGATGTCGCCACCGGTGTCATCACCTACACTTGCGAAGGCAAATCCACATCTCACGCTTTCAGAGTAGGTTACTTCAAGGCGTATCTAATTCCGGTATTAACTTTATGTAACCGTAGATGGAACCAGAAACGAAACTCTTCCCGGCCATCTTTGTCGAGGCCACAAGCAAAGAGGTGCTTCAGATAGAGCTTGGTAGGACTCTCACCACCTTACCACTGTCAGCAGCTGTTTTGCAGAACAGTGGCAAACATGTGACTCCACAGTTTCCACCTAGATTGAAAGTTCAATGTCTGAAACCTAATCAGTGGGCTCGAGTAAGTTGTACTCAAGATAATTAGAAAGTGCTCCAGTCAAATTTCCTTCTGTTGATGTTATCATCATTTAAATCCTAGTAAACCTCTGGCATGATATTTGATTTTTCAATTGTAGGTCCCCAATCAAAGCCTTCAAGTCCACGCATTGAAGCTGTCCGATATCCGGGGTTGGTCCATGCTGTGCGAGGATGCCATATCCATGCTGGCCCTCCACATACCCGAGGAAGACCGGTGTATAGATATCTTGGAACTGATAGAGGTGGACAAGTTGTTGAGTTTCCACGCGCACACTCTCACCCTTTACGCGGCGCTGTGCTACCAGGCCAATTACAGAGCGGCGCATGTGCTCTGCAAACATGTCGATCAGAAGCAGTTGCTTTACGCCATAAAGGCGGAATACATGAGCGGACCTCTCCGCCAAGGGTTTTACGATCTTTTGATCGCCGTACACCTGGAGTCTGCGGCAACAACCATGTAAGTTCTTGAGCTAAGGGATCCATCCGCATCCAACATTGAGATCATTGTCTTTTGACAGGGAGGTGTGTAAAAACGAGTATGTCATTCCTATCGGTCAAGACTTAAAGGATCTTTACGATGAAAGCGAAATGGGCAACAGTTTGTGCAAGTTGAAGATGGAGTCGGTGCAACCAGTGATGAACATGACGAACATAACGTGAGTACTCCTCGAAAACAAGGAATAGTCACAATTCGAACATGAAACAATATTTTTGACCTTTTTGAAATTGCAGGGATTTGATAGAAGATATTAAGAGTCTATATTCCCCATACTTCCCCCTGGATGTTGTTAGGGATTATGTAATGACAGCCCTTGCAGAAGCAGTAGATATAAACCAAGTCCACAACAGAGATCCAATCGGAGGTTCTAATGAAAACCTCTTCTTGTAAGTACGATAATGAATTTTTGCGAAGAAATATTTCTAGAAATGACACTAGATTTCTAGCTTATCTGAATATTTAAGTGGTGCAAGCCACAAAATGTTCTGCAGAATGGAGTATATCGAACTTACCTTATGAATGTTTATTTCCTCCTAGGCCACTGTTGAAGCTAGTAGATCGTCTCCTATTAGTAGGCATGCTAAGAGACGAGGACGTCGACAAGCTACTCATAATGATAGACCCGGAAACTTGGGATCCTTGCTTCGAACGAGAAGGCAAAAATGAACACTCAAAGGGTCTTCTTTCAATGAAAATGGCGGAAGGGGCCAAACTCCAGATGTGCTATCTCCTGCACCATCTCTGCGATATCCAACTAAGACACAGGGTGGAGGCCATAATAGCCTTCAGCACGGACTTCGTGGGAGATCTACAGGGCGATCAGCTCAGGCGATATATCGAAATCAAGCAGTCAGATCTACCTTCCGCGGTGGCCGCTAAAAAAACGAAAGAGTTCAGGTGTCCTCCGAAAGAACAGATGAACGCTATATTGGGTATGTTAACGCTGCCAATCATCACTTTGTGCATGATGCATGGTGATGATATTTTGCGTTCTTCATATCTCATATATTCATTTTTTTAAAGGTTTCAAAAACATCGAGGAGGAGGACAAGGAAAATTGTCCATTGGGCGATGAACTCTCGGACAAGATGAAGGAATTTCACGATATTCTTATGGCTCACGTGTCTCTGCAGGCTTTACAAGCTGAACCTGTTGAAGAGGTAAGCGTCGTGGTTTTTCTTTTATGAGTTCGTGAATTACACTAGATCTTACTCGACAGATACCAGAAGATGTGGTCAAGCCTGGTCCCATGAAGAAACTATACAATCTGATCAATGCTGTGAAGGAGTTAGAAGAGGAACCTAAGCCTGAACCTGAACCCGAGAAAAAGACACCTGAGGAGATATTCAGGAAGGTCCTGATAGCTACTATAGTGAAATGGGCTGAAGAATCTCAAATTGAAACACCCCAGCTCGTTCAACAGATGTTCAGGTATTCATCCCACATTCTCGACAAATCTCTAATCAACATGTTCCTTCCTCTTTTTTCAGCCTTTTTGTGAGGCAGTACGATTCGGTCGGTGAGCTTATCAGAGCCCTCCAGAAGACCTACATAATAAACGCTAAGACTAAATCTGACGTGGCCGAGATGTGGGTAGGACTGAGTAAGATCCGAGCACTTTTGCCTGTCCAGATGTCTCAAGAAGAAGAGGAACTCATGAGGCAGAGACTGTGGAAGTTGGTCAACAATCACACCTTCTTCCAGCATCCCGATCTCATAAGAATCCTCAGGATCCACGAGAACGTCATGGCGGTCATGATCAACACCTTGGGTAGGCGATCTCAGGCTCAGTCCGACGCTAGTGCGCAAGCTCAGGCAGGCGAGGGCGAAGTTACGACGAAGGAAAAAGTAATTTCAAGGATATTTACGAGGGAAACAGATTTTAAGGGAAAATATTTCAGGACACATCGCACGAGATGGTGGTTGCTTGCTGCAGGTTCCTTTGTTACTTCTGCAGGACCGGACGTCAGAACCAGAAAGCCATGTTCGAGCACTTCGACTTCCTACTGGATAACTCGAACATCCTGTTATCCAGACCAAGTCTTAGAGGCTCCACGCCGTTGGACGTCGCCTACTCGTCGCTAATGGAGAACACGGAGTTGGCTTTGGCTCTCAGGGAGCACTACCTCGAAAAGATAGCCGTCTATCTATCTCGATGCGGTCTGCAGTCGAATTCCGAACTTGTTGAGAAAGGTTATCCGGATTTGGGTTGGGACCCGGTAGAAGGAGAGAGGTATCTAGATTTCTTGAGATTCTGCGTTTGGGTCAACGGAGAGAGCGTTGAGGAAAACGCTAATCTGGTGATTAGGCTGCTGATCCGAAGGCCAGAGTGTTTAGGACCTGCGCTGAGGGGAGAAGGTGAAGGATTGTTGAGAGCTATCATCGATGCCAACAAGGTATCCACCGCTTTCTTCCAAATTTCGTTTATCTTCAGTACTTTTCATCTAATTTTCTAGATGTCTGAGAAAATAGCTAACAGAAGGAAAATGATGGATGAAGCAGAAGGCCAACAGGAAAACGGAGCATTCACACATCCGCTACCGGAAAGCGACGAAGACGAGGATTATATCGATACAGGTGCTGCCATCTTGAACTTTTACTGCACGCTGGTCGACCTTCTAGGACGATGCGCTCCAGATGTTGCCGTTATAGCTCTGGTAGGATACCACCTTCGTCTTGTATACGTTCCGTAATTCCCGTTATTTCAGGGCAAAAACGAATCATTGAGAGCCCGAGCCATTCTACGATCGTTGGTGCCTCTGGAAGATTTACAGGGCGTTTTGAGTTTGAAATTCTCTTTGCACAACCCGGCAGCTGGAGAAGAGAGACCCAAATCCGATATGCCATCTGGTCTGATTCCAGGGCACAAGCAATCGGTGGTCTTATTCTTGGAGCGTGTTTACGGCATAGAGACGCAAGAACTATTCTTCAAACTTCTGGAAGAAGCGTTTCTTCCTGACCTTCGATGTGCCACAATGCTGGATAGGGTAAGAACAAATTTCCCATAAATTCACAAGTTTTTGTCGCATTCAACTCTTTAATTCATGCTCAAACTCATATTTCCACTTCAGAACGACGGCAGCGAATCGGATATGGCCTTGAGCATGAATCGATACATGGGAAACTCGATTTTGCCGCTCCTCATCCAACACTGCAAATTCTACAACGAGGCCGAGAACTATTCTTCTCTCCTAGACGCCACCTTACACACCGTTTATAGGTTATCCAAGAACCGCATGCTCACCAAGGGACAGAGAGAGGCCGTGTCAGACTTTCTGGTAGCGTTGACCAGTTCCCTTCATCCTTACATGCTCCTGAAACTCCTGCGGAAGCTCACAGTCGACGTTTCCAATCTTTCGGAGTACACGACTGTCGCTCTCCGTCTTCTAACCCTACATTACGACCGGTGCGCTAAGTATTACGGTTCTAGTACAGGTCAAGGGGCTTATGGAGCTGCTAGCGACGAAGAGAAGAGGCTCACGATGATGCTGTTCTCGAATATATTCGATTCGCTGAGTAAGATGGATTACGATCCGGAACTGTTCGGTAAAGCTCTGCCTTGCTTGACGGCTATTGGATGCGCCCTACCACCTGATTATTCGCTGTCTAAAAACTACGACGACGAATGGTACGCCAAAGATGGCGGTGGAAACGGTCCATATAATCCGCAACCCATAAATACGTCTTCCGTCCAGTTGAATAATGATCTGAACAGTATAGTCCAGCAGTTTTCAGAGCATTACCATGATGCCTGGGCTTCCAGGAAGTTGGAGAACAGTTGGCAGTTCGGAGAGCCTTACTCTTGGGAACAAAGGATTCATCCCAGATTGAAGCCTTATTCCATGCTCAACGACTATGTATGTATCCCCTTCTTGTTCTTGAATGAGCTATAATATAAAAATATACATTGTAATTCGTCTTGAAATATATATTCTATGGGTTTAAGGAAAAGGAGCGCTACAAGGAACCCGTGAGGGATTCCCTCAAGGCATTATTAGCAATTGGTTGGACCGTAGAGCACACCGAAGTAGATCTGCCCACGAGTAGAAACAACAGTCCCAGGCCGGTATCTGGAGATGGAAGTTACAATCCCCATCCGGTGGACATGACCAATCTTAACCTTTCGAGGGAGATGCAGAACATGGCCGAACGTTTGGCGGAAAACGCCCACGACATCTGGGCCAAGAAGAAGAAAGAAGAACTGAATACCTGCGGTGGTGGAGTGCATCCTCAGTTGGTCCCTTATGATCTGTTGACTGATAAGGAAAAGAAGAAGGATAGGGAGAGGTCGCAGGAATTCTTGAAGTATTTGCAGTATCAAGGCTACAAGTTGCATAGGTTTGTTTTTGATATTGCCTCTTGATGTCCTGGTGAACAATTTCTGAAATGCTCATTCTCATACTTTTTTCAGGCCTAACAGAGGTGCGGCACAAGAAAACGAGCAAGCTGGAGGAGGTCCATCCATCGAGTTACGATTCGCTTACAGCCTGTTGGAAAAACTGATCCAATACGCAGACAGAGCTACCATCAACATGAAGCTCCTGAAACCGTCTCAAACGTTCAGCAGGCGTAACTCCTACAAGACGTCCTCTAGAGACATCAAGTTCTTCTCCAAGGTAGTCTTGCCGCTCATGGAAAAGTACTTCTCCACCCATAGGAACTACTTCATCGCTGTGGCTACGGCTACGAACAACATAGGCGCTGCCAGTCTCAAGGAGAAAGAGATGGTGGCTTCCCTGTTCTGCAAGCTTGCCAGTCTGTTGAGATCGAGACTTGCAGCTTTCGGCGCCGACGTTAGGATAACCGTACGGTGTTTGCAAGTTTTGGTGAAGGGTATAGACGCTAAGTCGCTCGTTAAAAACTGCCCAGAGTTCATCAGGACCTCCATGTTGACCTTTTTCAATAATACAGCTGATGATCTGATGCATACAATCATTAATTTGCAGGAGGTGAGTTATTTCATCGTTTCTGATATGAGCTAATGGCCATTGGTTTTAGGGTAAATACAGTCATCTTCGAGGGACGCATTTGAAAACTTCCACCTCTCTGTTTTATGTCAACACCGTTTGCTTACCCATATTGACAGCTCTGTTCGATCATCTGGCGAATTGTGAATATGGCAGTGACTTATTACGTGCGTACCATTCACAGTAAACTAGAATTTAGAACTTAGGTGGCGTTTATCGCAAACTGCCTCTAAAATCAATTTGGATGAGTTACCAATCATGTTCTTTTCAGTGGATGAGATCCAAGTAGCGTCTTATAAGATTCTTCAGGCCCTCTACACTCTTGGAATCGACGCTACTTTAACCCACGACAGAAAATATTTGAAAACCGAGATAGAACGACACAAACCTGCTCTCGGTAAGCTGAAAAATGACGACTACATGGATAGTTTCATTACAAACTTTCTTCTTTCTGGATCTCATTCAAATATCCTTTTTTTAGGCTCTTGCCTGGGAGCATTCAGTTCTACTTTCCCTGTTGCATTCCTGGAACCCCACCTGAACAAACACAATCCCTTCTCGTTGGCGAACAGAATCGCAGATCACTCACTAGAAGCTCAAGGTAAATGATGAAATCCCTTTGTCAGCCTTGCGTACTTGACGTGACATATTTTAGACATCATGGCTCGAATGGAAGGGTCAATGCCAACTTTGGAAGCCATACTGACGGAGGTGGATCAATTCGTGGACAGTGAAAAGACTTATTCTGATGCTCCACATGTTATAGACGTCATTATGCCCATGCTTTGCTCCTACTTGCCGTTCTGGTGGGCTCAAGGGCCAGACAATGTTAGTCCCACTGGAGGGTGAGTCGAATAGGGAAAAATACAACATGAAATCTTGATCACCTATTTTGTAGAACCCACGTTTCTATGGTAACA
Organism: Adalia bipunctata; assembly: GCA_910592335.1. Lineage (NCBI taxonomy): Eukaryota > Metazoa > Arthropoda > Insecta > Coleoptera > Coccinellidae > Adalia > Adalia bipunctata. The sequence continues at coordinate 8,353,840 of OU342948.1, read as the reverse complement.
GCAGAGCATATGAACCAGTTGCTCAAGAACGTTTTGAAGCTGATCAAGAAGAACATAGGAAACGAATCGGCTCCCTGGATGACCAGGATAGCCGCCTACACTCAACAGATTATCATCAACAGTAGCGAGGAGTTACTCAAGGATCCGTTCTTGCCCCTGGCGGAAAGGGTCAAGAAGAGGACGGAGGCTATGTACCACAAAGAAGAGAGTATGAGAGGGTTTATAAAGAGTAGTTCTGATGACACTTCACAGGTGAGGATGAAACATTTTCGCTTTGCTTAAAGGTTGTGTCTTTTTTTATTTCGTAGATCGAAGCGCAAATCCAAGAAGATTGGCAATTGTTAGTAAGGGACATTTATTCCTTCTATCCATTACTCATCAAATACGTGGACCTGCAGAGGAATCATTGGTTAAGACATAACATAGCTGAAGCCGAAGACCTTTATAATCACGTCGCGGACATATTCAACATATGGTCGAAATCTCAGTACTTCTTGCGCGAAGAACAGAATTTCATATCGGCGAATGAGATCGACAATATGGTTTTGATCATGCCAACTGCGACGAGAAGGAGTGTAGTACCAGAAGGCGGTCAGAGTGGTGGCGGAAAGGTAATGCAAACCTAAAAATTGTCTGGAATATTTCATATTCTTCATGAGAACTGTCGTTTCAGAAAAAGAAGAAAAATAGGGATAAGAAACGAAATAAAGATAAGGAAATACAGGCGTCCCTCATGGTTGCGTGTTTGAAACGCTTGCTTCCTGTCGGATTGAACCTATTTGCTGGTAGGGAACAGGAGTTGGTGCAGCACTGCAAGGATCGTTTCTTGAAGGTGAAATGAGTTGAATTCGCTTTTGAAACAGCTTGATGATTTCTAAAATGGGCATATGGAAATCAATTCAATTGTATTCTGAAAATTTTAGAAGTTGCCGGAGTACGACATCATAGATTTCGCAAAGACCCAATTGACTCTGCCAGATAAAATCGATCCGGCTGATGAGATGTCTTGGCAGCATTATCTGTACAGCCAGTTGGGTAGTAAGAAGAGCGTTACCATCGACATGGACAATAACGGCAAGAATCAGTTGGAGGAAACCGTAGACAGGATAGTGGCCATGAGTAAGGTGTTGTTTGGACTGCACATGGTAAGCTGTTGAGAAGTAAAAAGTTTAATTGCATTTTTTGAGAAGGGGATTGTCTTTAGAAAACAATGGTATTATTTTGGAAAATAGGAGTGCTTCATATAAAACGACAATTGTTTTCATTTTACATGTTTCGAATGTGAAACCTCTATTTTCAATTATTGGTAGTTGTTCTGTTTTCAGGGTGAGATATTGACTACTGTTAGTTATTATCATATTCTCGCATTTTCTCAGTTTTCCTAAGTTGCATTTTTTCTTTCGTTGCAATTCAGATCGACCATCCGCAACAACAGCAAAAGGGCGTATACCGCAGTGTGGTTTCGACCCAAAGAAAAAGGGCAGTTTTGTCGTGCTTCAGACAAGCCTCACTGCACAGTTTACCGAGGTTCGTCAATTTTTTTGGCGTGATGTTTTTTGTTTTACACTGCTTCTTTTTGACTAACATTTACCAGGCTAAGACTAATCGTGTGTTGGTTTGTTTCGACTAACAGGCTACTAGACCGAAAATAAATAATAATGGATGGCGGAAAGTATTGGGGGCAGCCAGAAAAAGAGCCGCTTTGGCCTGCCTGACGTGCCAGCCTCTCTACAAGATGGCCAGGTTTGTGGATTTAGGTCGAGTGTTCTTTGAGGGTTTTGAGCTGTTAGCTTTTGAGTGAAGTTAGTTTATGGAGTGTATGGACTTCCAGAACCCATACAAAATCTTCAGATTATCTGATATAGCCTTCATCGAAACATTCATCTAGTTGTGTGAGGTATCTATCAGATTTGGATGGTACAATATCTTTTCTCCAGGCACCGGGCGATCAACATTTTCATACGTTCCTATTGCGAACTCTGGCTCCAAGATGAAAATGTTGGACAAGAGGTGATGATCGAAGACCTCACGCAGAGTTTCGAAGATGCCGAATTGAAAAAGCAGGACGAACAAGAGGAGGGTGACAAACACGATCCTCTCACTCAATTGGTCACTACTTTCTGCAGAGGAGCCATGACAGAGCGTTCTGGAGCCCTACAGGTCAGTTCAAAAGTCATATATTTTCGTGAATCAAGAATTGAAACAAATCTAAACTATGAATTACTCCCAAATTAGGAAGACCCGTTGTACATGAGCTACGCGGAAATTATGGGTAAATCTTGTGGCGAAGAGGAGGAAGAAGGCGAGGAAGAAGGTGGAGGAGAAGGTGGAGGTGGTGGGGGTGAAGGCGAAGAAGGAAATTCTTCAATTCATGTAAGTACACTTCATTAACATTCTCAATTTGTAATACAAAGAGATTGACGTCCAAAAGAAAAAAAAACAGGTCCCTCGTGTCATGGGCTATTCGAATCACCCCCATGTATGTTATGCGATTTTTCACGGTTTTCGAGTTATGAATTTTTTTATGAACTTTGAGAATTTTCGACTTGACCATCTTAAAAAAATATTAAAAAAAAGTACAAGACTTCTCTGTGAAATTCTTTTTGTAACTTGAATCTCCATGAATTGTACTTTTATACATAAAATAACCAGATTCGCAACTCTGATAAAAATTATGGAAATGTTGGTCTCAAGTGAAAAAGTTACGTGATTGGATTATGATCTGAATTTTCGAATCAAAATTAAAAATGTAAAAAGGCTAATTCACGGTTTCTTAATATGCTCAAATACTGCGCTCAACAGTCAGCTTTTAGAATAATTGATAAAAAATGGTACTTAACACTCTACTTTTGCTAGAATTAGCCTTCAAAGTCATCGAGGTGGAAAAAATCAAAGAACTAGACATTTACTACAAAATAATTTTTTTGCCATTTTAAGATTTTTCTGATCAAGTTATGATAGAAAATGCTGAAAATTAATGAAAATTAGCTTTATATTTTGGTCAAGAAAAGTTCCAGATAAAAAAAAAGAAAAAGGTATGGCATTAAATCACACATCATAATGTACCTAAAAAAAAATTATTTATAAAATTTACAGTTTTCAAAGTGGCCACCTCCAGCCTCAATACACATTCTACACCTTCTTAAAAAATTTTCTTTTAATCGCATAAAACCTGCCCTGTTCTTTCTTAGGACACGTTCGGCTTCTCTTGAATTAACCAAACGTCCGTAATCACTTGAATGAACGAAACCCCAACAGTTGGATCGGACGCAGCGGACCGATCAAGTGGCCCCCACGTTCACCTGACCTTAATCCCATCGATTTTTTCGTTTGGGGTTATCAAAGAAATTTTTTACGCCCGAGAATGTTCGAGTGAAAACGAGTTGCGACTGAAGTTAAGCGAAGCCCAACGTGTCCTGAGAGAGAACAGGGCAGGTATTATGCGATTACAAGAAAATTTTCTCAGAAGGTGTAGAATGTGTATTGAGGCTAGAGGTGGCCACTTTGAAAACCTTATTTAAATTGTATAAATGAATTTCTTTTTATTTACATTATGATGTGTGATTTATTGCCATACCTTTTTCTTTTTTTTATCTAGAACTTTTCTTGACCAACATCTAAAGCTAATTTCCATCAATTTTTAGCATTTTCTATCATAACTTGATCAGAAAAATCTTAAAATAGCAAAAAATAATTCTGTAGTAAATGTCTAATTCTTTGATTTTTTCCACCTCGATGACTTTGAAGGCTAATTCTAGCAAAAGTAGAGTGTTAAGTACCATTTTTTATCAATGATTCTAAAAGCTTGACTGTTGAACACAGTTTTTAAGCATACTAAGAAACCGTGAATTAGCCTTTTTACATTTTTAATTTTGATTCGAAAATTCAGATCATAATCCAATTCACGTAACTTTTTCACTTGAGACCAACATTTCCATAATTTTTATCAAAGTTATGAATCTGGTTATTTTAGATATAAAAGTACAATTCATGGAGATTAAGTTACAAAAAGAATTTCACAGAGAAGTCTTGTACTTTTTTTTTAATATCTTCTTTAAGATGGTCAAGTCGAAAATTCTCAAAGTTCATAAAGAAATTCATAACTCGAAAACCGTGAAAAATAGCATAACATACATGGGGTGATTCGAATAGCCCATGACACGAGGGACCTGTTTTTTCCTTTTTGACGTCAATCTCTTGGCCACCCTGTATAATGATGAATATGATAATACTTCTTGTTCTTTATCTTGCTAAGAGGACAATGTCTGATCTGATGGTAAGAATATTTTATGGAAATAGCTTGCGGTCATCCTGAAATTGCACTTATCCTATCTTCCTTGCCAAACTACCAGCGAAACCATGGGTTTTTGTCAACAAATATAATATTTAATTTCTTCTTCATCTCACCAACAACCCCCACGATTTCCAGGAACAAGAGATGGAGAAGCAGAAGCTCCTCTTCAACCAGGCCAGACTGGCCAATCGCGGAGTCGCAGAGATGGTCCTGCTGCACATATCCGCCTGCAAAGGCATACCCTCCGACATGGTGATGAAGACCTTGGAGCTCGGCATATCGATACTGCGCGGCGGCAATTTCGACATACAGATGGGCATGCTGAACCACCTCAAGGACAAGAAAGACGTGGGCTTTTTCACCAGCATAGCGGGCCTGATGAACAGTTGCAGCGTGCTCGATTTGGACGCGTTCGAGAGAAACACCAAGGCCGAAGGTCTGGGTGTGGGTTCTGAAGGGGCTGCCGGCGAGAAGAACATGCACGACGCCGAGTTCACCTGCGCCCTATTCAGGTTCATACAGCTGACTTGCGAAGGTCACAATTTGGGTGAGTGTGTCCCCCACTTGGTCCCTGTTTTCGAACTCTATTGCTTTCCATCGAACGGATCAACTATCTGCGTTTTGACTACCAATACTATCCCATTCCAGTATTGTTTCAAGCTTAATTGTTAACTGAAAGACTGATTGATGCTTCATTGAATCCGGAGTTGTAAGGACTGAACCACTGAACGAGAATAAATTCGCTATCCCAAAAACGCTTATATCTTTTTAACCAGGGGACCGATTACGAAAATCAAACTCATTTTCGAATCACCTTCTAATTCTAATGAAAACTATTTTTACAATAAAAAAACCAAAACTATTTTTTACAGAATTCATGGATTTTTTCTGGATTTCTTCCCATCTTGCTTCTTATAGTCTTCTCAGTCACTTTTTGGGATGCTGTCTTCCACTTTTGCTTGAATTCCGCTGATGTTTTCGTTGATTTCTTAGTCTTCCTCAATTCTCTTTTCACCAGGGCCCAATATCTTTCGATTGGCCTGAGTTCTGGGCAGTTTGGTGGATTGGCCTCTTTGGGGACAAAAACCACCTCATTAGCTTCGTACCATTCCTTGGTGGTCTTGCTGTAGTGGCTTGAAGCTAAATCTGGCGAAAAGATTGTTGACACATCGTGCTCACGTAAAAATGGTAAAAGTCGCTTCTTCAAGCATTCCTCGATGTATATCTTCGAGTCAACAGAGCCTTGGCCAACGAAAAATTTGCTCCTTTTCCCACAAGTGCAAATTGCTTGCCAAACCAGGAATTTTTTAGGAAACTTTGCTTGAATAAAAATGATTAAATAAAATCTTCAAGCTGAGAAGGCAGCTACCTATATAATAGAAAGAAATAAGACACAAATCATTTCCCATTATAAATAATGAAAAATGAAATGTGAATACGAACTAGGTCTCCGATACTGTTCACCCTACCAGACCGAATGGTCCAACGTCAACTGAGAATCGCACCGACTGCAGTTTCGTCCTATTTAGGACTCAGCAGGGTGGAATATCCCAAAGTCGACGCTGGATGGAAAATATTTTCGTCAAGATATGGATATCGGTCGTGCATTATGTCGGATGACTATTAATGAGCGACATCTATCCACCTTCAGAAAAGATTCCCCCTCGGTGATTGAATGAACAATAAAGGAAACTTTCTTCCAAATTGCAACACCAGATTGTGAATTTCAACGTTAAAGAACGCCATCAATTCACCTGAGAAGCGCGGAGATGTTCGCAGTTAATAGGTTATTAAAACCCAAAAAGATTGTTGAATAAAAATGATTAAATAAAATCTTCAAGCTGAGAAGGCAGCTACCTATATAATAGAAAGAAATAAGACACAAATCATTTCCCATTATAAATAATGAAAAATGAAATGTGAATACGAACTAGGTCTCCGATATTGTTCACCCTACCAGACCGAATGGTCCAACGTCAACTGAGAATCGCACCGACTGCAGTTTCGTCCTATTTAGGACTCATCAGGGTGGAATATCCCAAAGTCGACGCTGGATGGATAATCTTTTCGTCAAGATATGGATATCGGTCGTGCATTATGTCGGATGACTATTAATGAGCGACATCTATCCACCTTCAGAAAAGATCCCCCCTCGGTGATTGAATGAACAATAAAGGAAACTTTCTTCCAAATTGCAACACCAGATTGTGAATTTCAACGTTAAAGAACGCCATCAATTCACCTGAGAAGCGCGGAGATGTTCGCAGTTAATAGGTTATTAAAACCCAAAAAGATTGTTGAATAAAAATGATTAAATAAAATCTTCAAGCTGAGAAGGCAGTTACCTATATAATAGAAAGAAATAAGACACAAATCATTTCCCATTATAAATAATGAAAAATGAAATGTGAATACGAACTAGGTCTCCGATATTGTTCACCCTACCAGACCGAATGGTCCAACGTCAACTGAGAATCGCACCGACTGCAGTTTCGTCCTATTTAGGACTCATCAGGGTGGAATATCCCAAAGTCGACGCTGGATGGAAAATCTTTTCAATTTGGAAGAAAGTTTCCTTTATTGTTCATTCAATCACCGAGGGGGGATCTTTTCTGAAGGTGGATAGATGTCGCTCATTAATAGTCATCCGACATAATGCACGACCGATATCCATATCTTGACGAAAAGATTTTCCATCCAGCGTCGACTTTGGGATATTCCACCCTGATGAGTCCTAAATAGGACGAAACTGCAGTCGGTGCGATTCTCAGTTGACGTTGGACCATTCGGTCTGGTAGGGTGAACAGTATCGGAGACCTAGTTCGTATTCACATTTCATTTTTCATTATTTATAATGGGAAATGATTTGTGAAACTTTGCTTGTTTCTTCACGCGAAATTGTTCGTCAACATTTCCACGAGAATCTGCAGTATAAAATTCCTGACCAGGAAGTTGCGAGAAATCAGCCAAGACATAGGTTTCGTAGTCCATAACGCAACAGGAAAAATTTTTCAAGAAATCTTTTTTTAATTTCTTTGCTCTTGATTTCGCTTCTTGATTCTTCACAGCGTTCCTGTCTGGCACTTTCTGCACTTTGTATGTTCTGAGCCCACAACTCGACTTGATTTTCTGAACGGTTGACTGCGAACAACCCACTGTTTGGGCCACTTTCGTCCTGAAAGGTTAGGATTCTTCTGAAAAAGGCTGATGCTTTCTTCACTTTTTTTGGGCTATGAAACCCCTTATTCCTCCCGGTTCCCTCCTTGCGGTTAATTGTAAGATCTTCGTTGAAGCGCTTAACAACTCTTGATACCGTTTCCGGACGAACGCGAGCCTCTTTTGCGATTCTTTTGAACCTCCATTTTTGATTATTTTGAAAAAGTTTCACTATAAATTCTCGTGTTTTCATTTCGCTTGACATTTTGCGACAAAGAATTGGAATACTATGAAGTAGTTCCACATGTTTCTGATGTTCATAACAAAGCTAACTCTTATCAAATTTTGATTTTTTCTCAATTGGTTCAAGATATATAAGCGTTTTTGTGATAGCGAATTTATTCCCGTTCAGGCTAGATTTCTCCATGAAAATATCTTCATGGAGATAAATAATAACAATAATTCAGGCTACATTTGTGATTAATATGCTCGCTCATATTCCAGAATGGCAGAATTACCTGCGTACCCAGGCGGGTAACACAACAACTGTCAACGTAGTCATTTGCACAGTCGATTACCTTTTGAGACTCCAGGAATCCATAATGGACTTCTACTGGCACTACTCCAGCAAGGAGTTAATTGACGCGGCCGGGAAGGCCAATTTCTTCAAGGCTATAGGTGTTGCCAGTCAGGTATTCAACACCCTCACTGAAGTCATCCAAGGTCCTTGTACGCTCAATCAACAGGCTTTAGCACATTCCAGGTGAAGAGAATTCAGCCATTTCAATCGATCAGTAAAATATTTCTCCATGTCTTGAAGATATTAAAAAAATATAGTCTTACTGCCTTCATTGTTGCTTGTGTTCACTCTGTTGAGTAACAATCAATTTAATGAGTCCGGAAACTTCCAGATTGTGGGACGCAGTAGGTGGTTTCCTGTTCCTCTTCTCCCACATGCAAGACAAACTATCCAAACATTCCAGTCAGGTGGATTTGCTCAAGGAACTGCTCAATCTACAGAAGGACATGATCACCATGATGTTGTCCATGCTTGAAGGCAACGTAGTGAACGGCACCATCGGTAAACAGATGGTCGACACTCTGGTGGAGAGCGCTTCCAACGTAGAACTCATATTGAAGTATTTCGACATGTTCCTCAAGCTGAAGGAGCTGACGTCGAGCGCAAGCTTCCAGGAGATCGATTTCAACAACGACGGCTGGGTTTACCCCAAGGATTTCAAGGAGAAAATGGATCAACAGAAGAGCTATACCCCGTAAGAATTCATTCTGCTTTCAAATATGATTTTTTCATTCGAATCTTCAATTTCATTCGGTCTAAGAAATATTTTTGTAGGGAAGAAATCGAATTCCTTCTGGCCTGTTGCGAAACGAATCACGATGGTAAAATAGACTACGTTGGATTCATTGATCGTTTCCACGAACCAGCAAAAGAAATCGGTTTCAATTTGGCTGTTTTGCTGACAAACCTGTCTGAACATATGCCGAATGAACCTCGGTGAGTGGCTGCATCTTTTAACTCCACTAAGGAATAAATGAAACTTGAAAATCTATCCAGGTACGGATTCTCATCGTTCATTATAATTTTGTTTCAGTCTTGCTAAGTTCTTAGAAACGGCCGGTTCTGTTTTGAACTACTTCGAACCATTCCTTGGACGTATAGAGATTCTGGGCAGCAGCAAGAGGATAGAAAGAGTATATTTCGAGATCAAGGAGTCCAATATTGAGCAATGGGAAAAGCCGCAGATCAAGGTATGTACTTGTAATACACTGCGCAAAAAAATTGACGCACATTATGTAAATCTCAAATTTATTCTACAACTGAAGGTGTTCTCAATGATAATTATTTTTATCAGAATTATGCATGCATATGTTATCCACTTTCAACGTTTTTCTTCAATACAGATGTTTTCTCCCAGCAGGAATAAAAAAATATGATATTATCAGATTTTGAATGTATTGGCTCCATTCTAAAATCAGTTGTTCTCGATCAATTCTAGTGATCAATAGTTTTTCTTTCGTTTGATTTTCTACACTCGATCGCTATGCAACGCGAAACACGCAATTTGACCCAAGAGGAATGTGCCCAAGCGGTAGTTTTGCGAGAAGAAAGGTGGACATACACAAGACTTGCAGAAAGGTTTGGAGTTTCTCATACAAGTGTGTCCAGAATGTTGCAGCGATTCAGGGAGACAGGTATGAATGTCCGAAGACCAGGACAGGGCACACCACGGGTAACAACTGCCATTCAAGAACGTTACTTGAGAGTTTCTTCGTTGAGACAACGGTTTGCAACCGCTCGCCTCCTTCAAAATCAGCTTGAGCAAACTCATGAGGTGCAAATTAGCACTGAGACAATGAGAAATCGCCTCAGAGAATATGATTTAAGGCCTCGTGTCGCGGAAAGAGGCCCAGCTCTTACCCCAGCCCATCGAAGGGCGCGTTTGGATTTGCGAGAGAGCATATCCATTGGGAAGAGGCCGATTGGGAAAGAGTTCTCTTCACAGATGAGTCTAGATTCTGCCTCTACCATTGATTGTGATCGAAGTTCCCTTGTATACAGACGTCCACATGAAAGATATGCTCAGTGCAATTTCCTGAATACTACTGGTTTCGGGGGAGGATCGATTATGGGGTATGGGGTGAAATATCTTTGACTGCTCGTACAGACCTAGTGGTCGTTGATAAAGGAGCTATGAATGCTGATAAGTATATGAAGAACATTCTTGAAGAGCATGTAGTGCCATTTGCCCCATACATTGGTGAAAATTTCATTTTTATGGACGATAATGACAGACCCCATCGTGCGCGCATAGTTCAGGAGTACCTTGAAGAGGTTGAAGTCTCTCGAATGGAATGGCCAGCAAGAAGACCAGATCTCAATCCGATTGAGTATGTTTGGGACAACCTCAATAGAAGGCTGAGAAGTTCAGAAAATCATCCAGCTACTCTTAATGACTTAGGAATCCAACTCGGAGAAATCTGGAAAGGATTAGATCAGAACATTTTAAGATCACTCATTTTGAGTATGAACCGTCGTTGCCGAGCTGTAATTAACGAAAGGGGTGGAAATACCAAGTATTAAATCACTTATCAGCATTTCAGTATTTTGAAAATTGTTCATTTCTCTTCTTCCACATAATATTCGGTGAAATCCTGATTTTTTCTTTCATTTAATGTGTCTTGTTTCGTTCAAAACCCTCCCGAGAGAACATAAAAAATAAGTCAATGTAGAGTTAACTTTCATTAAAATTGAGATTTTCAGAATGTGCGTTAATTTTTTTGCGCAGTGTAGTTTATTCTCAAGAGTGGTGCACATCAACATCATTTTACAGGAATCCAAACGTGCATTCTTCTATTCGATCGTCACAGAAGGCGGCGACAAAGAAAAATTAGAAGCCTTCATCAACTTCTGTGAAGATGCCATCTTTGAAATGCAGCACGCTAGCGGTCTCATGTCAACGGAGGAATCGGGCGAAGGAGGACCAACCAGAGCTACCAGCTATAGCTACATGACCGATGAAGAGGAAGAGAGGTTAGTGCGAATTGATCCATCCGGAATTCATCAAAATTCAATCCAATTTCTCTTCTTTCGCAGAAGCAAAAGAGATCCGTTCCGCCGAGGCTTCCAAACGGTGAAAGAGGGCATATCTTACGGTCTATCCGCCCTCAGTCCGTCCAACATAAAGCACAAGATCACGGAGATGCAGCAGATGACCGTACCGGAGCTCTGCATAGGCTTCTTCAAGCTGATATTCAACACTTTCTATTACTCCGGATACGGCGTAGCCATAGTGCTGCAATTCTTCATGGGCATCTTGATGTCTCTGATGAGAGGACCGGTAGTGGAAGAACCAGTCGTGGAGGCGAAAGAAGAGGAGAAATCCGGACATTTGAGGATGCTGCCGGCACTGCCATCGGCCGAGGAACAAAACTCGCAGATACAGGCTTTCGGAATGGACGTGGTAAAGGAAGATAACGGACAGTAAGTACTGCTTCCAAATTTGGTTTATTCAAAAATGCTCATTCCGATCTTCTCAAATATCCAGGTACAAAATGAATCCGCACGAGTCTCCCACAGGTAGTCAACCTTCATCTGGCGATGGTGAAACTTCACCAGAAGACGGTGCCGAAACTCATAGCGAGTCCGAAACTCAAGAGATGCCAATGTCGCTCTCAGATCTTCTAGGGTGAGTAAAACTAATCATGTGGATAAGATGGAATATTCAAAATTTTATTTCCAGTGGCGAACAGGCCAAACTGGCGGCTCAAGAGAAGGCTGAAGCCCAAGCTGCGCAACAGGCAGCTATGCAGGCCGTTGAATCAGAAAGCAAACAGCAAGGAACAACGGAACCTTCCGCTGTTTCCCAAATAAACTTCGGAGCTTATGGCAAAAGGGCAGTTTCTTTCTTAGCCAGAAATTTCTACAACTTGAAGCTGGTGGCGCTCGTGTTAGCCTTCTGCATCAACTTTATGCTTCTGTTTTATAAGGTATACCATCACCATTTTACTCTGACATCATAATCAGAGAAAGATAGAATCAGTGTTAAATGTCTTGTTCTTTAAAGGTGTCGAATCTTTCTGACGGACTCGATGGTAGCGGAAGCAAAGATATGGACGACATCATCAGCGGCTCCGGCAGTGGAAGTGGTGGAGGCGATGGGTCTGCTGAAGAAGAGGACGATCCCTTGGAATTGGTACACGTAGATGAAGACTTTTACTACATGACCCACGTCATGAGGTTGGCGGCCATGCTGCATTCGCTCGTTTCCCTGGCCATGTTGATTGCATATTATCATTTGAAGGTAGGTGGTATTACTTGTGAACAACTTGAAGAATAAAGCCATAGCCAGTCATGAAGAGATTATTAGATCTCATAGCATATACTATGAAGTGTCCTGCGCATTTGCACAAAATCAGGTTTGAGGCTTAAGATTGTATGGTTATTGAGGACCTTGATAAGCTTTTGGTACTTTCATGGAAAGAATGGGACCGGAAGGTGAAGTAAGGCTTGATAGTGAGCCACAGTTGGTCTCAGTATTCTTTTAGAAATAATGATAATGACAGTGTTACAAAAAACAAGTTCATTGCACGACGAACGTGTTTGTTCCAGGTACCCCTCGCCATATTCAAAAGGGAGAAAGAAATAGCGAGGAGATTGGAATTCGAAGGACTGTACATTGTTGAACAACCCGAAGACGATGACCTCAAATCCCACTGGGACAAACTAGTGATATCCGCCAAGTGAGTCAAGAAAATGATTAATGGATTTTGTAATTCTGAAGCTTTGTTTTGCAGATCTTTCCCTGTCAACTACTGGGATAAATTTGTGAAGAAGAAGGTGCGTCAGAAGTACAGTGAAACGTACGATTTCGATTCCATCAGCAACCTACTCGGAATGGAGAAAACTTCGTTCCAACAACAAGAAACTGAAGAGGGAAAAGGATTGATCAACTTGTGAGTGGAACTAATTGAAAACAACACAAACTAGATAAAACCAATATCCTGTGTAGGAAATATACCTAGAAATTTTTTTGATACATCTTCAAACAACCAAAAGTCGTTTTGATATGGCTCAAAACTCGAAAATTACAGACATTTGGTCAAAATGCTAAGGCTCAAGTTCCTGGGAACAAGCGCGCAAAAACGAAAAGCTTATTGGGAACATGAGATTTCATCTATTCTTATCTACAATTTTTTTTCAGCATTTGTTCCATCGACTGGCGTTACCAAGTATGGAAATCCGGAGTTACAATAACCGACAACTCGTTCTTATACTCCTTATACTATTTCGTGTTCTCCATACTGGGAAACTACAACAACTTCTTCTTCGCCGCTCATCTTCTTGACGTAGCTGTTGGAATAAAAGCTCTGAGAACCATTTTGCAATCTGTAACTCACAACGGAAAGCAACTGGTACTCACAGTCATGCTGTTGACGATTATAGTCTACATATACACTGTGATCGCGTTTAATTTCTTCAGGAAGTTTTACGTTCAAGAAGAAGAGGATGCGGTAGACAAAAAATGTCATGATATGTTGTCGGTGAGTAATATTTAGTGTTAATCATTTATTTATCAACCTTTCTATCCAGGAAGTAGAGAGGTGTTCTATGCGAATGAAAGAACACCTCAATAACTAGTATTTCCACTTTAAAAACTGGAAAATTTCCAAAGTGAAACAAATCTTTGATTCAGAGTGCCTTAAGTCTTCATAGACTATATGTGTTCGTTTATCAAGCCTCAGACATTGTTTTAATAATAATAATAATAATAATCGTAGAATATTTTCATTCGAACGATACTATCTTCAATGTATGACGTTTATTTTTTTCCAGTGTTTCGTTTTCCATCTCTACAAAGGGGTGAGAGCAGGAGGTGGAATAGGTGATGAAATAGAACCTCCAGATGGTGATGACTATGAAGTTTACCGTATCATGTTTGACATCACTTTCTTCTTCTTCGTTATTGTTATTCTATTGGCCATCATTCAGGGTGAGTATATTTTTTACTTCTTTGATGAAGTCTTTCCATATTGAGTCCACCTATTTCTATCCGTTGAATTTTCTCCTAGACTCCTGTCTAGGAAAGTAGAATTCTGGAAGGTATTGCAAATTCTCAAACAATGCTTTATTATTCAATCACAGTGCTCATTTCCTCGAACTCTGATTATTCAAAGAAATTGAGTAAGGTCGAATAATGATCCCAAATTTGAACATTTTCAGGTTTGATCATTGACGCTTTCGGAGAGCTTCGTGATCAATTAGAAAGTGTTAAGAACGATATGGAATCAAACTGTTTCATTTGTGGCATGGGTAAAGATTACTTTGATGCCGTGCCACATGGCTTTGATACTCATGTGGCACAAGAGCACAACTTGGCGAACTACATGTGAGTATTTTCAATATAATTTTAGTGTAAGGGTCCTCACTACTTTGGTAGATCCTCGACCTCAGCTTTCCTAATAATTTCCTCACATTCTATCAACTTAAATACCTATAAATTTCATCACGGATACGAATTATTGTTGCAGGTTCTTCCTCATGCATCTGATCAATAAACCAGACACCGAGTTCACTGGTCAAGAAACGTACGTTTGGAATATGTACCAGCAAAGGTGTTGGGATTTCTTCCCAGTCGGTGACTGCTTCAGAAAGCAGAATGAAGAGGAACTTGGTGTTGGGGGAGGCTAAAAATCACTTTGATACTTTGATATTGTTGTATCCAATCATATACTGATGTCCACACACAGCACCATAAGAATCAAGTGATTTTCGCTTTACTCGAGGTGATGTAAGAAATTCATTGTCCAAGAATGCCTTACATTCTATTGTTGAATTATGGGAATCGATATAATAAACTTGTTCCAAAAATTTTTCATTTTTTTTATTATATAAACTTTCCTCATCGACTCAAATAACATATCGTACTAAACATTCTTACTGTTCTTTGGTGGTGCTCAATTGAAATGTTTTCTTGACAACACTGATCATGCAATCAATTCTTCAACCCAATATCAGAGATGAGCGACACGTTAAGATGAAACACTAAAATTGAATCTGTTTACAACACAATACTGCTTGCATCTTTTATCCTAAATAAGAGATGTCTTTCACACCATGTCGATCATTTCTGTTAAGACCCAAGGCAATTTCAATCCGTTGTCATGACATAATTCATATTCAAAATACTTTCGGTGCAAAATTCAGACTACCGGAATCATTCAAATTTTGACGGAATCGACACTACTCAGCACATAAGCTGAAATTATACGTGATTCAACAGGCTGGTCCAAAACAATAACATCCTGTTTCATCGAATAAGAATGTACAATTATTATATTTTATTGTCACTGTACTCTTCCCCACATCGATAAATCATTTTCTATGACTCTTACAATCAAGAAATAACAAACAAATGAAGAACACACTTCATGTGAAGGTACAGCTAGTGTGTCATATTTTCATAACTTGTCTTTGTATTGTCGCTCTCTAAGAACAAAAATTTAGGAACATATCACCTGAAAGCAGAGCTTGCATTCCTTTACTTGGGGAAATACAAGTTACTTTCGATTACTCATTATATTCAAACAATTCTTGTTAGTATTGTAGTAAATAATAACACAAGTGGGAAGAGAAAATATTGAATCAGGAATTACTGATGACCAGGGGACACCGTAGTGCCTTTGTCAAGACGAGTATAAAAATTATATTTTCAAACAGCAAATTTGATTAACACTTGGTAAAAACAACAATTATACTCAAAATTCATTCATATTTCATCATTACTATCTTGAACATTATAATTAGCCTGTTGAAGTAACACATTGAGGGTTTTTTGTACTGAATTTTCCCCAAAGTTCAGAGTACCCAGGATGCCTAGCATTTCTACAAACATATTTCTACAATGATATGGACTATAACTTTGGAAAAGTAATCTCAAAAATGTGTAATTCAAGTTATGTTTCAATTTTATCAAGGTCAAAATTATTTGTTTGCGTATCCCTATACGTGAATGTATCTTAAGTCTCTTACCTTTAATTGCATTATCTATTTCTTTTACAATCATATCAAGATGTTTCATTGACTCTAATCCAGTTGCACACTTCAAATCACTATCTGACTTGATGTAGTCTACAATTAAAAAAGTGAAGAAACCAGTTTTGACTTGAACCCCAATCTCAACACAACTTGGTTCTATTTCTTTATGAGATTGAACCCCAATCTCGACACAACTTGGTTCTATTTCTTTATGAGATTGAACCCCAATCTGAACACAACTTGGTTCTATTTCTTTATGAGATTCTTCAACTGAATGACTCAACTCTTCTTGATGTGATAGCTTTTCAATATGACCTAATGCTATTTCATTAACATCTCCACTTGCTTCTATATCCTTGTTGTGTGGAATAATGTCACTTGATGACTGGCCTTTGTTCATTTGTTCTAATTTCTGTTTTTTTCTCTTGAGTAGTCTTTCTTTCCTTGCTTCATATAAACTGTTGTTTACTTGTCGACGAGTAAGTGAATAAGGCAGATTAGTCGAGGGCACAGCATTTCGTTTCAATCTATTTTTTCCTGTAATAAAAAACCTTACTCATATAAAATCTAATGATAAATGCTTTGCATAGCTTGAAAAGGTACAAATATCCTTCAACCTACCATAATGAAAAAAATCGTCTTTCACAAAATGCCTCGAACAAACCTTGGCATGATTGGGCAACTTCCATTGCATACGTAAAACCTTTTTCCAAGCATAACTCAAATCTACCCTTTCTCTTATACCATACGCGTTGTGTATGGTCACCTCACGAGAACCAGGCTTTGGAAAAGCATGAAAACTTATACCCAGTTCATTGTGCGACCGACTTCCGCAGCCGGGAACATAACAAAGCGTCCTGTCTTTCCTCCTTTCGTAGGACACAGACATTTGTTAAGATTTTTTGGATAGTATTTTTATATCAGGGTTGTCTCCGTTTGAATGTGCTTTATCAACTTTTGTGCTTAGGAAAAACTCGTACTCTAGTCACTAGGGGGCAGTGTTGCCAGGTTGAAAATGAGGAAAGCGGTAGACAGGACCAAAAAAAGCGGTAGATTTGAAAATAAAACGGTAGATGTGCCCAAAGACAAGATATTTTCCTCTGATTGGGCCAAAAATACACTAGAAATCCTTAATCAGAAGTACCACTGTATATAGAATTATGGATAATACTCAAATTAGAGTTGAACATCCCTTCATCAATTCAACATAAAATTTTATTGATTAATAATAATTTGAGTGCATAATTAATAGAGAATAAAAATAGATTCGAAATTGACATCTATAAGTTCACATTCAGAAACGGAAAACTCCCCAGATTTTTTGTACGTATTGTTTGTAGTGAAGGTAGTGGCTAAAAGGACTGGGGAAATAATAATCCTTTATCAGATGCATGATGCATGTTTTATTGTTTATGATCATTGGAAGTTTTGCATTGTTTTTTTTTTTTTTTAATGTACTAGGATTGTAGGTATTATGCATTGATTGTTATTATTGTAAAATTGGGTTTATCCCGTTAATAAATAAATAAATAAATAAATATATTTTTCTCCTCCAAATGCCTATATTTAAACTTCTTAATTTGACGACACAATTTGATGTCTGTAAAATTATTGGGGGCACTCCATATGAATAGCCTCGAAAAAGACCAGAAATAAAGGTCGAAACGTCGGCATCTCATAAAGGATTTTTATTTCCCCAGTCCTATTAGCCATTACCCTTACTACATATTTGAAGAATAGGACACGAACACTGAAGATGTACTTATTTTGTTGTTATGATATTGTTGGTAAATTTCAAATTAAAACTTTCACTCTGCATATATATTCTTCTGAATTCATCAAACCAACAATACCAGTCGATGTCGATTAAGAGTTTCTTTATTTAGTATTTAATACGAACAGTAATTGGTTTGATTGTAGTTTGAAAATGATAATGATTGCCGAATCGTTCGTTCGTCTAGAATATAATTTCAATAAATTTAATCATATCGTGTAATATTTAGCGGTAGAAAATTATATGGAAACGGTAGAACGGTAGATCATACACCAAAACGGTAGATCTACCGCTAAAACGGTAGACCTGGCAACACTGCTAGGGGGCCTTGGAATTGTTTTTTGTTTAAGTAGCGCTCAACTTGGTTACCACCACAGAACAACAAAGAAGATAAGTCATAGAGAAAAAATATTTCTCTTGTTCTTTGTCCTAAAACTTTTGAGGTTATATTGTTATTATTCATATTCTTTTTCCATAAACGTAAAAAATCCGGAAGTCGCGCATGATTACGTAGTTAATTAGTATTTAATTGATGAAAATGACCAATCAGGTGCACGCTACAGACCCCTGTATAATCCGTTCATTGGAAAAAGAAGCCACATAAGTTTTAATAGTGTGATTTACAACTTTTAACTGATCATCCCTTAGACAATGTTCTCTATTTTGACCACTCAGTAGTTGATTGCTTTAATTAATGAGATGTGGTGAAAATAAGTAGCCTTTCTTGAAATATTATATTAACTTCACAGGTACAACTTCGGAATGTGCAGGTACATTTTTTAAATTTTCATGAAATTGTTTCTTATCCTTATGTGAAAATAAGTTGTATACATACTGAACAAGATTGTTGACGAACCCTGTAAAAAATAAAATTTGACAATTGGAACTCAACATAATATAATTTCAATATATGCTAGCTGAATTTTCACCTGAACAAATATACACTCCTGCAATAACGGAACATAGTCTAACCAGAAACATTCCCAGATGATCTCTTTCTTGGCTTACTGTGACTTTCAGAGCAGCGACATCATACTTAAAAAACAGTCCTGGCATGCCATGGCTACCGCTATCATGATTTATAGGACGAACCAACTGTTTTACACTATACTGATATGTCTTTACAGTAGTGAGGAATGTTTTCACATCTGTCGGTACAACTTCTATGAAATAGTTGTACAATGTCATTGCTAAAAATGGGATACAATTCAATGAAATTGTGGAGTATCACTTTCATAACATTTTGATTGGACTGGACCATTTCTGTGTGAATCATCATATTTTGTTGCTGTAAAAATTACCTTTATCAGTTATCATTTCATCCCCTTCTAAAGGATGAATTATTCCAGGACTAGAATCTCCAAAACTAAACCTATCTATTCTATGAGAAAAATTATAATCTCTATCACTCATAAATGCACTTATGTGAATGTGTCCTCTAGGGAGACTCAGACTTTTACCAGCAGTGATGTGGAAGTTTCCAGAAACTTTATTAATTTCGAGGCTCCCATATATTCTACATGAATCATAGGGCTTATCTGGATTAGAATTTCTGGGAGGTAGATTACTGAAAAAAGTAGAATAACTTTTTCTCCATAAGAGATCCTAGAAAAAAAGAGATTTTTAGCAACATAGTTGAACACCACCTTGGTATGTTCCTATGATTAGCAAAAATAGTATAGATAACAAATTGAAATTTCATGAAGGTCCTTCACGGAAGTGAAACTCACTTTAACAGCATGATATTCTTCTCTAAGATAAGAATTGAAATGTTTCTTATTATCAAAATGCATTCTCTGGTTAGGAGCCAGTTCGAACCAAGTATCCTCTTCTTGCAATGTGCCAAATCGAAACACATTCTGATTAGTAGAATCTAGAATGTCAGCGCCAACATCTTTGAGGAAAGAAACAAATCCCATTAGTGTGAAAGGAAAATTTATTATAATAGAAAACTTACTTGAGCAAGGCATTGCAATGGTTATATCAATATTTATTTTCAATTTAGCATCGAAATCTGTGTCAGGAGAAAATCGAAAAAAAAATTTACTCTCAATATAATAATTGATCTCCATGTATACCAGCCAAAGTATTATAAGAAAGCTGATAACTGAAACTGAATTTCAAGATAAATTTTATTAATTTTCTCAATTAAAACGAATTAATACCCACAAGTGCCTCCTACAGAGGAAGTCTCTTTGTATGGTTCTCGCAGTTTGGTGAAAAGGTCAATTTTTTTTAATTGGTCCACTTTCGAACCCCTAAAACGAGGTATTGAGATTCTTTCTTTTTCCATAATGATAAATATCCAGAAAAGGGATGTGGTGACGATTTTTTCGTCTCTAATTTGAAAGTTATCACAACCACATATTTCCAATTTACTTCGTCAACTTGACAACTAATACTAACCTATAATCAACAATTTTTCATAGAATTTCATTGACTGACACACAGCAACGAACAGTGGTTTTGTAAGAAGCTTTGACTATACCATAGACAAACTATACATCGCATTCCTTTGTAGAATCGTGATTTGTTCATCACAATGAGTGGAACAAAGATAAAAGATCGGATCTTTTTGTTCAGCACGTTTTGTCTAAGGTAACATGCACTGAAAAGGGGCCTCAAACAAAGCAACACTGCTAGAGGGATAACGAAGAGTTTATTTCTTGATAGATTTTATGTTTACATCGACTGTAATTCCGAAACACGACGATGGACTTTTTGATTCTTCAGGCCCCCCAAGTTTCATTAGCTAAGCATACAATATTTCTTGGCAGCCTACACCGAGAAAATAAAATATTGAATGATTGAATCCCAAAGCACCATGAAAACTAATTGTTCAAAACGATATTCTCTCAAGAGTGTATAGTGCACAATACAGCCTCCTTTACTAATCTGCGAAAAATAGGGTCTTGGAAAGGGTAAAAAAGGATATCGAATAAAACAATATCGTGAACATTGATATACAAATTTTTCAAACAAAACTTCACAAAATACAATATGACCGTATAATTATAGTTATGTATTAAATTTTATGAACTACATAATATAAAGATCACAATTCATAGGTATTCATGTACGTTCTTTGGAATCATATAAGAGTTAATTGGTTCAAACATTCTTCTGATTTGCCAATATCAAAACTGAATATTATGAAAAATCAATCGATTTGTGGAATGCAATTTCTTCTGGCTCCTACTTTAATCACATGATGACGGAGTATCAAATTCAGTGTGAACAGATAATTGTGGATATCTCGAAGCCCATTAACTTTGCTCGAAAATGTTTATATTCCGTGTCTGCTATATTTTCAATATTTCAGGTAGCATATATTTTCGACAACAAATGCCATACACTTATACGTTGCTATAATATTGGATCACCCACAATTATCAAATTTGTATATTCAGAGGAAATGAAAGTAGTGATCTGTGATCTGATTCTTAAGAAACTTCCTATAATCTCACGAAGAAAATATGAGGTCTCTCATACATAGATATACAATTTTTCTGGTGCAGGTCAAAAAAATCATTTTATTCACTGCCTCCAATTTCCTTCATGAAATGGGTTGCTATATCGAATTCGAATAAGATATACTCATATTATAATTGTATTAGTTGTAAATTACATTGAGATTTTGTAAACTGACGAGTCATATTTCTTTATGATATGTGTAGTTCAAAATGTGGAAATATTTATAAAAAATATGAGTAATATTCATGTTTCAACTGTTGACCTACAAGTTTGCTCAAAAGGTGAGGTGAGGGTGAGACAACAGTGCTCAATCGTTCGACAAGTCTTGGAAATTTTGAGCCAGGAGAATGCTTTAAAATCTAAGAGTTATCGGCCGATCGAGCGCTGTTGACTCACCCTGTATATAGTTCACAGAGATGAAAAATTGGAAAGAGCAAAGGCCACCAGGTTTTTTGAATATTAATTTATTATAAGTTGAATTGATATGTATTCAAAATTTTTGATGAAAATTTTTTATTATGTACTACTTTTGGTCAAATGTAGTGTAGATAGGTTCTAGTGTATTCGATAGAAATATCAGTACTGCTCATTTCCTCTGAATTCATTTTGATATCATTAAAAAAATACATACACATATAGGCAACGACATTGATTAAAGTGTATATTTTCGAAAAGGATTTTTGTATATGGATTACATTCAATACGGATTGGGTTTGTGCAGTATCTAAAGAAAGGGCTGTTACTGAGGCTATATTCAAAAACACGTGAAGAATATTTTGATAGCTTTGAGCTGGGTTTTGAAGACTGAGTTATAATAAAAATCCATGCTTTCTCGTTTTTCAGAGACTGATAATTTATAGGTATATCAGTTTTAGCATTAAGTTTAAATATACCTAGAGGAACAACGCCCTTGAACGATTTGAAGCTAAAAATTTTGGCCGTAAAGTGGTGGCACATAGTAGCTACTGAAGGAACTATAATCTGAGGACAATCTGGTCCATTTTGATAGCTATTCATTTACAGAAATCTGTAGGATATTCATTTCCCTCTCGTACTATGAATCAAAGGCAGGGTCGTATTCATCTTCGTTAAAAACGGTGTGAAAGGGAGATCGTGTAGTTCATTTGAGTTACAATTATAAATTATATCAGGCATTCGTGCCCAGCTCGCTAAGGAAATAGAGCTTTATGGTTCAGCTACTCACCGCCAGATGCGAGAGTAAAAATTTCGATTCTCTGAAACACAACTGCGCCACTATGAACGTGAGAAGGAACTACAACTGAAAGTGGCTTCAATTCGTTTAATGACGTTGTTCCTTTAGGTTTTTTTAAACTTAATGGTTTCAGTTTTTTTGGCTAATTCTTATCCTTTTCGCTACGTAATTAGAATGAATTCGGACAACTGATATAGGCAAGTATTATGGGTAGAATAAGAATGATTTCTAGAAGTTTTCTTCAAAGCATGGATTTCTATTCGTATTCAGTCCAACAAGTTATTAATTCGAACATGTTAAATTACTACAACCCTTTAGGAAACGCTGCAATCATCGCAACCATTTCTCGCATCTCTCAATTGTTGCTTAGCCTTCCTACTCGTCCTTCTGATCAGCGACCTCGATCTCGGTTTCGAAAAGTTTCCATTGTCCGAACTCTCCGGTTTTTGTCTCTCCAGCGACGGGCTGCCAGTTTTTTTACCTCCTCTGTGCGACATGTAGGCACTGGAGGTCCTTTTCAGGCCGGAGCTGTGATCCTCGGTGTCTTTCGGCAGGATCCTCGAAAGATTGAGGAAGGATCGGAATACTTCTCGGATGTTGATGTCGTCCTTTGCCGAGCATTCGAGAACCTTAACTCTGAAATACAAAAAAAATGGTTCATCCACCTATTTCGCATATTCGCATTTGCCTTTTCAAGAATACAACTGAAAAAAAATTTACAGCATCAAAAAATCCGATAGATGTCAAAAATATTTGACAGCTGTCAAAAAATTTTTGACAGCTGTCAAAAAATTTGACAGCCGCTGATTTTTCCCAGGATGCCTACCGTGTAGGCGGAACGATAGGTGGAATTCCTTGGTTCACGGAAATACTCTAGATTTGAAACTGAGTCGCAACGCACCTTAACTTTGGTAATTCACAGTAGACCCACTCGGAAACGTCTTCAATATTGACTTCTCGGTGCGTGGAAGTCAAATCAACTTTGTTACCAGCTATCACTATGGGGATTTCATGAAAGTCTCCTCTTTGCTCCCTGATTTCCTCAAAACACTGTTTTATGGAGTGAAAGGACGGAGTCGAAGTCACAGCATAGACTAGGAGGAAGGAGTGAGCGGTGGCGATGCATAATCTACGCATAGCTGGAAACTCCATTTCACCTGACGTATCCAGTATGTCGACCTAAAAAAACTCGTGGAACAGTCAATGAGGATAAAAAATATCATACACATCGTCAAAAGGCTTGGCCCCCTATCGACTCTAAACTTGTTGAGTGGTCAGTAATGTCGAATAGTAATCACCAGTTATTGTTCTACCCTTATCGAAAAAATCAATCATGATTACTCCATGGCAATCCCAAAAAACTGAAGCAAGAACTTTTCCAGTAGATTTTTGGACACGAAACTCCTTAGGTCTTGGAGAACCAGAGTGTCGCCATTCCATCGATTGTTGCTTTGTTCCTGGATCGTAGAAATGTACCCAAGTCTCATCCATAGTAACAATTCGGTTTAAGAAGTCTACATCATATTCAAATCGAGCACAGATCGAACGCGATGCTTCTACCCTTGCACGCTTTTGGACAAAATTCAAACATTTGGGGATCCATTTTGCAGGAATTTTTCTTATGTCCAAATTGACGTGAACTATGATGAACGCGTTCGTATGAAATCTTCAATGCTTCAGATATCCGTTTTAGCCCGATTCGACGGTCTGATAAAATCATGTCATGAACTGCATCGATATTTTCGGGGACTGACACAGAAACTGGCCTTCCCGATCGGTCATCATCTTCAATGGAAAATTTACCTCTTTTGAAGCTTGCAGTCCAATTTTTCAATGTCGCATACGAAGGACATTGATCATCAAGGGTATAAGGCATGTCTTCGTAAATCTGCTTACCTCTTAACCCTTTTAAATACAGGTACTTGATGATGGCTCGATACTCCAATTTTTCGATTTTTACAATTTCGGTGGACATCTTTTGTTTTTTTAATTTATTGCGTAACTCTGGTTTACTTTTTTGACGTCGAACTCTACACTGAAACTTCTAATAAGTTATTGTTCGTTGATATGGTATCGCAATATTTTGTTTATGCATGGAACTGGTCTAGGCTAACTAGATATCAAAACATCCTAGTATTTCAGTTATGGAAAGGATAAAGGATTTACGTTTTTGTTGAATATGAATTGTTGAATTTAGGCCCTGATGATACCATCAATGTCAAAATTGCTGTTGAGGGGTCAGCAATAAATAAATTAAAAAAAAACATGACAATTTCTTGTGTGTGGAATCTTCCCTTTCTTATCTTAACAATAAACCAGCAAAAATTGTTTCTTGCTCGGGAGATTGAAAGAAGAGGTAGTATAAGGACTATTGAATTTGGAATAACTTTGATCAATCAAAAATAAATAATCGATAAATTTAGATTTTTCCATTTTTTCCTATTTTCTCTCTTCCTGCATTCAGCAAAGAGAAACAAACAAAGATTTTCTATCAAATATATCGCAGTTGAAATAAAGGAAAAGTTTTATCTCATTTCCAGAACATAGATTGTTTATTTCTTGAAAAACCTAGGGGGGCCAAGACTTTTCACGATGTGTGTATCATACATAATCATCACATACCTTTAAACTTGTATGCCCTACGTCAAATTCCTTGCTATACAAGTCCTCTATTGTGCTACGATATTTGTCTGTATATGTATTCTCTAGAAATCTCTTCACGATACAACTCTTTCCCACACCTTTGCCACCCAAAACGACTAGTCTCGTTCTCTCGTAATCTGCCATTTTTATTTTGATTTTCTTGTCCCTCTCAAGTTAATGTTCTCCAAAGTTTTAATCTCCTTTGGTTCATTTTTCGCAATTTTGCTTGGATGATATCTGAAGTTTGGGCATTTGATGATGTACCAAGTCAAGAAGAATGTAGATTGGAGAATTTGTGGGTGTATATGAAAATTCTTTATTCAGTCGTTGATATTTTTTCTGGAATCCAGGTTGAATGCTGGAAATAATGCTGAATTAGTATTACTCGAAGTGATTCAATGATGATATAGCTAAATGTGGAACTAGCACTTTTGTGATGAAGAAAAAAAGCTATTGACTCATTGTAATAGAAATTTATTTCGTATTGAATACTGGAAATGGCCAAAAAAATTCAATAAAATGGCATACCAATGGGTCTAAAACCGCTACAGGAGCTGGCGCTGGGATTTACGGGACAAGTACCTACAAAGTGTGCACTTTCGATAGGCTCCTGCACAAGCGTCCTTCAAACGGAAATACTTGCAATCGGAAGATGTCTAGATATAAATCTAGAAAGGAACTATCAGAAGTGCGATATAGCTATTCATACAGATAGTCAAGCTGTCGTTGAAGCACTGAGCTCCTACGTCATTGACTCAAAGCTGATTTGGAAGTGCCGGAACAAACTCAATGAGGTAGGCAAGAAGAATAAGGTCTTTTTGATCTGGGTTCCCGGTCATTTGGGAATCGTAGGAAACGAAGAGGCCAATGCACTGGCCAGAAAGAGCGCACGAACGCCACTGACTGGCCCAGAACCCTTCTGTGGTATAGGAAAATGCACCTATATGGAGTTTAAGGTGAAGGAGAAAACCGAAAGGGAAAAACTCTGGCGGAATCTCCCAAGGATGGATCACTCCAAAATGTCCCTCTTTGAAACTGCTAGATCCAAAAAATATCTGGATCTTAGTCAGAACCAACTGAACCTACTCACTGGCTTTCTCACAGGACATTGTTGCCTAAAAGAGCATCTGTTGATTCTGTGGAAAGGAGGAAGAAACTCCTATTCACCTGGTTACGGAATGCTATGCCATTGCAAGCCAAAGGAAAGAGTGCCTTGGACAAGAAACTTGTAGGATTGGGGAATTATCCTCCTTGAAGCCATCCCAGATAATGGATTTCATCAAATCTCTGGAACTGAAAGGCGAGCTGTAGGAGGCGCGATGAAAACAGCTCTGTTAGGGGACCCAATAGACCTTAAGGTCGCAGTGGACTATAATTTTTTTTTAATATAAACTACCCTGTGTAAGCCATACCAGTTATGGATAAAAATCGAACTCTAGGTTTCAGAGAATATTAATTGAAATACTACATTCAGTCAAATGTTTATTACAGTTACAGTATTACTTATATTCAAACAAACACTTCCAAGTGTATATCGAAACAGATGGAAGAAACATATCTTCACATCCAAAAAAACAGCTTGCTCAACATTTCTACAATAAAACCAAAAACATTCAAACTAAACGAAGACCTGTTCTCCGTGGATTGTGATCTGAGTAGATTTTGCAAATCCGACGTGTCCGGATGGCACAAATCCGTGTTGCAAAAAGAGATACAATTTACGTAATCTGGGGAACAGGTGTTGGGGCCTAAACAACCTCGATATTCTTGCTTGCGGTCATCCAAAGTTACTACAGCCACTCCACATCGGTCGTCTGGCAATGAGCATGTTTCTGTCGATCCATCCTCTGAACGACCGAATGGTTGTGAGACGTAACATTCAAGCGAAAACGCAGGATGCCAATATTGGCAAATTAAGAGAATCACCAAATAAAGTTTCATATCGTCTAACAATATGGCGGAAACTGCCAATTATTGACGTTGATCGATATTGCCAAGGATACATAGAACACAGTATTCTATGCACCTAGCACATAGAATATAGTACTCGATGCGGCTTGATATAGCCTTACAATTTCATAGATATCGATGAAAATCATAAAACTATAAAGTCTATGATTTTGATTAATTGCTTTCTCCACTTATGATGCTCCTCTTATTGTATATATTTTTTCTGGCATCGAAGTAATGGCCTCGAAGTAATGACTCACAGATTTCGATGTCTCTCACATTTATCCTTTTGTCCCTCCATCGAATTAAGTTCCATCAGTGCAGATTCATCATCAGTCGACATCAGGCGCATTCGGTATTACCACAGAATACCTAACTATATTCTATATTATATATTAGTATTCTGTGGTATTACCAATCCGGGAGAGGAGCGAGAGAAAACGGACACAGAAATATAATAATTCGGATCTCTGTCTCTGGCTGAAAGAGGGAAAGAGAGAGAGATCCGTATTTATTATATTTCTGTGTCCGTATTCTCTCGCTCTTCTCCCGGATTGGTAATAACGATCGAAGTATTTATTGTTCCTTTTCTATGTCTCGTATATGAATGATATAGATGCATAGAATACCTGGTGTAACGACTAACGACTCCTCACTAAAAATCGTGACCAAAATTTGTAGATCAAAACGGCACTCTATATTTGAGTGTTTGTGCTACTTCCGGAATAATCCGCAATATTTCATCTCAGATTTTCGATCGACAACAAAGTCTTTAACAAAATCTAATCAGTGCCAACACCAGGTATTCTATGCATCTATTTCTAATGTAATGCAATGGATTTCTCGGAAAGAGTTCTGAGAAATTAAGTTAAACATATAAAATGTCTCAAATACTCACTCGATGATTTTGATGATTTTTCACCAAATACGTCTGATGATTTTCACTACGGGAGCGCTGAGGGTACACAGTGATATTTTTAGTCTTTATGATGAGTTTGAGAGGTGGAAGATTATGAAGATCGAAGAAGTGTTTCCAAAAATCTGAAACAAAACGGGTTTGTTATGGAAAGTGGATTTAGTGTTGTTTATTGTAATACATCATATAATTGGTCACACCAAAGACCTTTTTCAGCTTATGGTAATGCGCTAACAGTAATATAGACAAGTTTTGGTGAAAAATACCTTATATTAGTCATTAGTGTAAATTCAAGAATGAATCCAGAAATGGCATAACCAAATTAAAAATGGAAAAACCCATTTCCTAAAAGTGGCAAGATTATGAAAAGAGATCATAGAATAGTTCATATAATATTCACCCAATTTTTTAACTCGCCTTCTTTTTGATATGATTAAAAGTGACCAGATCCTCCGTCAATTTGTAACAATAACTACTGATCTTACTGGACCCTTCGCCAGATTGTAACCATGACAGAAAAGGGTACCAAACTTCGTTGTTTCAAATAGAACACTGTTTATATAACAGTCCGGAAAGTACGTACTTTCCGGACTAGGCCGGGAAATGCTACTTTCTTAAAGAAAAAGCGTCCGGGAAGTGCAGGGTACATCCCGGACGGTTGCCGAAAAATTGATTTTTTGGCAAAAATTGCTTACCTACATAAAATATGTAGGAAAATGGCTCCCATCGAACCCATATTCATGCTGTTCACTAATCTGAGGGCGTAGATTAGGGATATGCAAACAGATTTTTGATAGGAGGATGATTTTGTGTTTATGGTCGATGAAAAATTAGACCTTCGTGGAGAAAATCAGAAAATCTATACTGCTCGCGATAGTTCGACGTAAATTGGATGTTTGGATTCGCAAAGGATCGATCTATAAGCAAAAAATCAGCATTTGTCAAGTGCTATTTTTCAGGCTGCTACGGCACACTAAATTTGAAATGGTCGATGAAAAATTAGACCTTCGTGGAGAAAATCAGAAAATCTATACTGCTCGCGATAGTCCGACGTAAATTGGATGTTTGGATTCGCAAAGGATCGATCTATAAGCAAAAAATCAGCATTTGTCAAGTGCTATTTTTCAGGCTGCTACGGCACACTAAATTTGAACAATTCTTCGTGAATTTTTCACAAGAAGTGATTAATTTCCCAAAATATTGTCGCACATAAATTTACCTAATCTAAGACCTCGAATCAGTCAAAAAAAAATCACCCGGGTCGATGAATTCAGTATATTATTATTATTTTATTCAGAAATAGCTACAGAGAGAAGTAACAGTGTATTTGACAGGTGATTTGGTAAAATGACTTATTTTGATAGGTTCTACCATCTGTCAGGGGAAAAGCCTCACCTTTGAATACACCCTGTATACTCCATTCACTTTTATTTAATCACATAGGAGGTCATGGTTTCGTTTTCAGGAGTTGGTGCACCTGATGAAAAGTCTGTATGTGCGTACAGAAAATATCGTTAATGACAAAACGACGTTGCCAGTTTCTTTGTTTACATCAAAGTAAAAGTATCAAAGATATGCCACATTTTGTTAGTTCGAATCGATCGGCGATTTTGGGGTGGAACATCGATAGAAAATCGCCTATTTTTCCGTTCTTCGTCGTCAAGAAGAAGTTTCCCGTCAATATGAGAAATTTCGTGCAAGTGTCATTTTTTCCTTTCACAACTTTTGGCGTGAGTACGAACGCCAAATTTGAATTGGGCCAAAAATCGATTTATAAGCATAAATAAAGCGAAAGTGAGTACTAATCGACCTTTTTCACTTGATAACAAAGTTTTTTTAGGTATCTGGCCGTTTAGAAAGATTTCAAACGAAATTCCGGTCCCCCAGAAGTTTGGTTAGTTTCGGTATCGTTTTTGGTGCTCAAAAATTTATTAGGAATGTGTGAATGGACAAAAAAGGCTTCCTTATACGATTTTCTAACGAAAGCGACCGGAAAATATGGTTCAGGTAGGATTTCCGAGGAATTATGAGGAAAGAACTTGCAGAATGAAATTGCACGATTTTTGTGAGTAAACGGGTTCTGGATGGCCATCATTGGTCTCTAAATGATTATTGTTGATCGTTTTCACGTTTCAGAAAAAAAACCCGTCGAAAAAGCTAAAAAAAGAAGAAATATGCGACTATATTGCATTCAACGGTAGGTGAATTCAGATTCCGATTAATTGAAATGTGTCACTGGAGCTTTTTGCCGAGAGTAGAAATAGGCTATATTGAATCAGAATACATCTGTTTTTTCCATATTCCAGGAGTTTGTGTCTTATTTTAGAACAGGTGAATGATAAATGTGAAGCATATTTTTGACCTATTCCATTTTATTTGTACGAACCTACTGTGGTGGTAATGTATGAATATTTTTAAACTAATAAATTACTATACAGTCAGAATATTTTACTCCTTGTTCATAGGATCAAATAAATGAAATGTCGTCAAGTCTTGAACTTTCAGTTCAAGAGGATAATAAACATTAAATCTTCACAAGCATGCATATGGAAATTATGTGAAAGCAATGCAATTTTTTCCATGGCGAAAAATAATATATTTCAACAGTGCTCTCTTGTACTTTTCATGCAAATGAATAGAAAAGGAACCCTTTCTATCAATTCATATAAACGTTAATTATTTTCGTCCATCACATCTTTTTCAATTCATTCACATTCTGAGAAATACGCTAAGAATGTAGAAAGGGCAACATAGTGTTGACTTGGAACATAAAAATATTTTGAAAAACGTCATAACTTCGATACAGAGTGGAATGTGTCAAATTTCCAAGGCCAGAGTTGTGATTTTATAATTGTGAATGGAGTATATGAATAAGCATATTTTTAACATTTTCTGAACGCAACATATTTTGTTGTAGCTGATGTGGCAACACTGGTCATATGTGCATATTCAATAATAATTCTATTCAATTGCGATTTTATGTGGCGCACGATGTAAATAAACAATTCAATTTCATTTCAATATCGGTCGGAATGCGAATATTACTGACAAAATTGTTCAAACTATTCAATTTCGAACTATTCAATGGGGAAGTTTACACGAGGTGATAGAATGACATACTCGACACCCATTTTATGTTCGACAGGGGGGGAAACGGAGTCTAAATTATATTTTAATGAGTTAACGTCCGTTAACATATTGCCGAGAGAGCGGTGCCGAATATCGATAAGACCCGTGAAATTGAATTTCACGGCTTGACACTTTGTTAATAACGAATTGAAATTGCATATGAGATGTCAAGTTGGGAGGTTGTCCAACATGATACACATTCCTGTTGTTCTGCTGTTTGGGGGGCGTAAACTCTTACTTTTAAGTTTGTTGTCCTGATAATGGGTATTTCCAGACATTTTCAGAAGAAATATGTTTCGACATATTGGATTCTCACGTAATTCGTGATTTTTTTTTTTAATTTTTTCTTCATCAATTTATACCCTTAAAAAAATATTGAAAACTCAAAAATAATCTACCGAATTCAAACGATCAGAAGAAGCGGGAAATCGTGTGACGTCAGTGGCTAGCGAGATTTTGATTAGTTGGCCTCGTCATGACGTGCTGCTGATATAAAAATGACAGCATTGCCAGATCACGAAAAAAAGGATTAGCCTGAAAAAGCCCTTGCTTTCACTTTCCCAATTCCTGCAGAATAGACGCCTGCACGCCATCAGAGCCCTTGTAACTTTGCCAGTAGCATTATCAACATGCTTATTCCACAGAAGCTTGCTATCCAGGGTTATTCTCTGGGATTTATCTTCAGACTTCCATTCCAAGATATCTCCAGAATACTATGCAAAACTAAGATTGAAATTTTTTTTTTATTTGGAATATCACCACCAAAAAGAATAATGTATTTTCGAAAATGTCGAATATCTCGAAAACCTGGTGACTTTCACTAAACATTGAACAGGTAGGGGAAGTACGTACAAAATGACATCACATTGGGTTTTTTTTCAGAGGAATAACTCATTAGTAGTGAATTACAGTAATGTCATATTCTACACCTATGATCTTTGGTCCTTTCTTCATAAAATCTAATCACCTTTATGAAACCTTTATGAAATAAAAGTAACAAGAAATAAAATATTTTTAGATGAATTGAGATAAACGAAATTTATTTTGTCTGCATGCTATGGACAAAATGACATACCGGCAACAGGCAACTGTAGTTTTCTTCTTATAGTTACAAACTACTGACAAAGTTCACAAATGAAACGCTTGGTTCTTCTAGGAACATCAGCACAAGATGCGTGAGCCGAATGGAAGCAATGCATGCATCGTAACCAATCTTCTCCAGGGCTAATCCTGGAGAAGATCTAAATATTGATAGATAGAAGGACAGTCGTCTTCATCATCGCGAAAGTTGCTAGGAACATTTTTTTTTTCATTGTCTTCTTTAAATGATGCCCTAGGGACTTGTTTCCTTGTCTTTGGGGGCGGTTTGGGCTCTTTTTTTGATTTGATTGCAATCTTATTTGGTGTAGAAGTTGAAACTAAGTACGTTTATCGAGTCTTCGGCTCACGTTTGCCTTGTCCACTTATAAATCGTCCTTTAGGGATTGGAGAAACCTCCTCATAGGATCAGCAAGAGTCGGTTAAGATGCATTGCCTTTATTAGCCGCAGATGAAGAATATGTTGAGACAAGTCCTGGTTCTTTGTTTGCTGATGGAGCCTTGGATGGATTGTCTTGGTGTTATCCGGTAGATGAGGTTAATTGAGCTGAAATACCTATGTCATTTTGTCCATATAGCGTTTAAAACTAGAAATATATCGAAAAAATACAAAAAGTAAATTGTTCAACATAAAAAGCTTCGTGAATACAAAAAAAAATATGTAAAGTTCGAAATGAATGCAATATAAATGAAAAAAATGGTGTCCTCTAAAAATTTGGCGCAATGAAAAAAAACTCATGAACTATAGATTTCTTTTATCACTCATAACCCGAATGAACTAGAGTAGCGCTTGCTAATTTTCAGAGGTTAATAGAAGCTCCTCGGGTCCGCGGGTCGTGTGATGCGGTAGGCAGTTCCGCATTTGATACCTCCAAACTCTAATTATGATGCCTATGTCATTTTGTACGTATTTCCCCTACTACCTACTTTTTCATTCACTATGCCACACGCTAAAAACTATATTTCATTTGTTTGGTGCACAAATAAAGAAACTACTGGCAAGTAATTACTGAAAGACTCCAGTAGGATATGTTCGGAAGATGAAGGAGATTCGAAATTTTTGGGGAGTGATTGTAATTGTAAGTTGCAGAAAATAAGTATCCACTCTGTAATGAGCCCGAACGAAGACGGCTCTCAATGCCGAGAGAAATAATAAGCCTGTGTACCAACTGAGGGCATGACCTCCAGACTCCCGGAGATGTGCTCTTTTCGCATTACCAATTATTTCTGGAATTCACGTGTTCTTCGAGATCAAACGATCCAGGGTGCGCTCGTGTCGAAAAATCCGTCAATTTGTTCACGTTAAGTGTTTGTAGACAACACGACTGAAGTTCTTCCGTAACTTCTCTCTGGAATGGTGTAACTCCATTTCTACCAATTTCAAAGGGAAATACCTGATATCGATCTCTGTGCCGCGTTCAAAATCTAATGGGTACTTCCCTCTGGAAATTCTATGGACATCATACTTTTGATAGGGTCTGCAATGCAACCGACTTCAGCTTATATGAATTCTTCATTCAGGTAGTGGCTCCTAAAAGAAACGTTATGGTTGCTGTATTTGAATTGGAAGAGATCTAACAAGTTTCTTAGAGGCGAAATGATCATGAAAAAGAGCATCGAGAGAGGGACACCATTAAATGTTACACAGATCGTTCAAAAACCAGAACAGGAACAGGAGTAAGAATCTTCGAATGCTAATTATAGTTGGGCCCAACTAGAGCGCTTGAGATCATCACAGACCTCACATCTCTTCATCTAGTGATTGATAGGGTAGCCCTTGAGGCTATCCTCAGAATATCTAAAGAAGGAACAGGCAATGAGAGAATCAGAGAGTTTGGTCCTCTCTGAATGACTACCCTCATCTGAAAACCTTCCTACTGATGTAATGATCAAGAAAGTAAGCACGGAGAAAAACTTCAGTACAATGCTGATCAAAAGAGAAGATTGGGAACGGGAATACACCGTCTATAATCTCAAAGAAAATACAATGAAATGGTATAAGATGGGTCTAAAACCGCTACAGGAGCTGGAGCTGGGATTTACGGGACAAGAACCAAGTGTGCACTATCGTTAGGCTCCTGTACAAGCGACCTTCAAACGAAAATACTTGCAATCGGAAGATGTCTAGACATAAATCTAGAAAGAAACTATTAGAAGTGCGATATAGCTATTCATACAGATGGTCAAGCTGCTATTAAAGCACTGAGCTCCTACGTCATTGACTCAAAGCTGATTTGGGAGTGCCGGAACAATCTCAATGAGGTAGGCAAGAAGAATAAGGTCTTTTTAATCTGGGTTCCCGGTCATTCGGGAATCGTAGGAAACGAAGAGGCCAATACACTGGCCAGAAAGAGCGCACAAACGCCACTTACTGGCCCAGAACCCTTCTGTGGTATAGGAAAATGCACCTATAAGAAGGAATTTATGCTGAAGGAGAGAACCGAAAGAGAAAAACTCTGGCGGAATCTCTCAGAGGTGGATCATTCCAAAAAGTTCCTCCGGAACTTTGAAACTGCTAGATCCAAAAAATATCTGGATCTCAGTAAAAACCAACTTCACTTACTCACTGGTTTACTCACAGGACATTATCGCCTAAAGAAGCATCTGTTGAGAATGGGTTTATCGGACACTGATGAGTGTAGATTCTGTGGGGAGGAGGAAGAAACTCCTATTCACCTGGTTACGGAATGCTATGTCATTGCAAGCCAAAGGAAAGAGTGCTTTGAACAAGAAACTTGTAGGAGTGGAGAGTTATCCTCGTTGAAGCCGTCCCAGATACTAGATTTAATCAAATCGAATATTCTAAATGAAACCGAGAAATTTGAATCGATCTTATGTAAATTCTTCATACTTAAGAATACCTTCTTCCATTGCAAAATCGTTTTGGAACAAGCCACGAACTTGTAGTCTTGTTTGTCTGAGGTAAACAATTAAGTATGTCCTCATTATGATGCACCGGATTTTCTGAAATCATAATCTCGGCTCATAACGAGAACTAGGCTAAGTTCTCATAAATTCCACCCGTATAGTATGTATTGTTAGGAATTCCTCGAACGTGTGGAATAATATTTATTTTCAAACCACCATATAGAGCAGGACCAGTATTGAATCTCTTGGGTAAACATATACAATAAACTCATCTCCCAATTAGTAACATAAACTAGCCGATATTGCCTGATCTCAATGTCAAGAAATCGATGAACATAAAATACATGTTGTTTCAGCACTTAATTGGAATATTGGATATGAACCTTCATCATCGTTGTATGAATTTACGACCATGAACAAGTTATTGGTATTGTGAATTCAGATTCGACAGTATCATTCTCATGGGCGTAGATAGGGGGGGCCTGGGGGGGCACGGCCCCCCCCAGAATCCACGGTGCCCCCCCCTTACTGAAAAACACATTTGTTTTTCCTTGCTCGTTTTCCACTGTGCCCCTTCAGGCCCCCCCCCAGGAAAAAAGGCTAGCTACGCCCATGATCATTCTGCATAAAGCAAAGAGTACCAAACAAAGATTTTCCGTCAAATATATTGCAGTTGGGATAAAGGAAAATATTCATCTCATTTCCAGAACATAAGATTTTTGATTTCCTGAGGAACCTAGGGGAGCCAAATCTTTTGACGATGTGTGTATATAACACTGCGCAAAAAAATTAACGCACATTATGAAAACCTCAAATTTATTCTACAACTGAAGGTGTTCTCAATGATAATTATTTTTATCAGAATTATGCATGCATATGTTATCCACTTTCAACGTTTTTCTTCAATACAGATGTTTTCTCCCAGCAGGAATAAAAAAAGATGATATTATCAGATTCTGAATGTATTGGCTCCATTCTAAAATCAGTTGTTCTCGATCAATTCTAGTGATCAATAGTTTTTCTTTCGTTTGATTTTCTACACTCGATCGCTATGCAACGCGAAACACGCAATTTGACCCAAGAGGAATGTGGCCAAGCGGTAGTTTTGCGAGAAGAAGGGTGGACATACACAAGAATGGCAGAAAGGTTTGGAGTTTCCCATACAAGTGTGTCCAGAATGTTGCAGCGATTCAGGGAGACAGGTATGAATGTCCGAAGACCAGGACAGGGTAGACCACGGATAACAACTGCCATTCAAGAACGTTACTTGAGAGTTTCTTCGTTGAGACAACGGTTTGCAACCGCTTGCCTCCTTCAAAATCAGCTTGAGCAAACTCATGAGATGCAAATTAGCACTCAGACAATAAGAAATCGCCTCAGAGAATATGATTTAAGGCCTCGTGTCACGGCAAGAGGCCCAGCTCTTACCCCAGCCCATCGAAGGGCGCGTTTGGATTTTGCGAGAGAGCATATCCATTGGGAAGAGGCGGATTGGGAAAGAGTTCTCCTCACAGATGAGTCTAAATTCTGCCTCGACCATTGCGATCGACGTTCCCTTGTATACAGACGTCCACATGAAAGATATGCTCAGTGCAATTTTCTGAATACTACTGGTTTCGGGGGAGGATCGATTATGGTATGGGGTGGAATATCGTTGACTGCTCGCACAGACCTAGTGGTCGTTGATAATGGAGCTATGAACGCTGATAAGTATATAAGGAACATTCTTGAAGGGCATGTGGTGGAAAATTTCATTTTTATGGACGATAATGCCAGACCCCATCGTGCGCGCATCGTTCAGGAATACCTTGAAGAGGTTGAAGTCTCTCGAATGGAATGGCCAGCAAGAAGTCCAGATCTCAATCCGATCGAGCAGGTTTGGGACAACCTCAATAGAAGGCTGAGAAGTTCTGAAAATCATCCAGCTACTCTTAATGACTTAGGAATCCAACTTGGAGAAATCTGGGAAGGATTAGATCAGAACATCTTAAGATCACTCATTTTGAGTATAACCGTCGTTGTCGATCTGTAATTAACGCAAGGGGTGGAAATACCAAGTATTAAATCACTTATCAGCATTTCAGTATTTTGAAAATTGTTAATTTTTCTTCTTTCACATAAGATTCGCTGAGATCCTGAATTTTTCTTTTATTAATGTGTCTTGTTTCGTTCAAAACGTTCCCGAGAGAACATAAAAAATAAGTTAAAAAGTCAATGTAGAGTTAACTTTCATTAAAATTGAGATTTTCAGAATGTGCGTTAATTTTATTGCGCAGTGTATTATATGGCACTAACTACATCTCTACTAGTTCCTTCGTGTCTCTTAGCCCAAACTTTCCGAGTGTTTTCTACCTATCGAGCACTACCGATTCACCCTGTATATTCTTTGTTTTAGGTTATGGTGATTTACCCAAAAAAAAACGATCATATTTTCCCTATATTCAGGATGAAGCATTGAACTTTGAACTGCAATAAATGAAAGGACGATAGCAGGATTTCAATGAAATTAAGAGGAAAACTGTTTCCGAAAAAAACGTGTTGTGAGTTGCTCGCATCAAATTTATTTCAACCGGGGATTTTTAATGGCCCGGCATCGGATATATGGGAACCCCTCTCGTAAGCCCTGTATAAAGTTCAAAGGGGAGGAATACTTAAAAGATATTCATAATCGATGTTTTTTCGCTGTACGTATACGGTTATATTGAAACTCTATTGAACCTTGTAACAGGTCACAGGAACATGGAGGGCCCTTTGTTCTGCATATTGCAAGGGTATCCAATTCCACGGTATGGTTAAATGCCAACAGCCCCTTGAAAACGACAACTTGAGCCGGGAATTCATCTTTGGTGAAAGGAAGACAATTGGATGACCCGTGAAAGCTTTCAGTTGTACAAGGGATTATACGTAATACGTAACAATGCAGGTATTAGTGTAATGATTTAGTCCCACTGGGTATTTTGGAATAATTGCTGGGAATCATGGAAATAGGTCCTTTTGAAGGGTTCGACTGTATATTACTCGTATATCAATCCTCACCACAGAAAAAAACAGTTCATCAGTATCAAAGTTCTTTAAGCTTTTCCTCCAACTCGAAATTTTATTCGAATGGAGATTCAATTTTTTTGTTGTTGATTGCAGATGTCTAATTTTTCACAGAGCCATTTGTTTATGCTCTATTTTTTTTTAGTGAGTCAAAGTTAAATATCGAGGTCACCTTCCAGGCACTGGTAGAACATGCCCAGAAAATGCCATTCAACAAGAAAAAAAAATTTTCAACAAGAAATCCCTCCAAAAAAATTTCGTACTTACTTGGTAACAACCTGTAAAATTTCCTATTAGATGATGTATGTAATTCAACAATCGTTTTAATGTACAGAACATATAGCATCTAGGGAGTTTTTCAGGGGGATCATGAAAATTTTCAACCGATGCCTCGTCCTTTTAGTGTTATAGAGTGTTTTTTTGGAGATCTGCATTACTGAAAAGTGGCTGTTACTTTTTCCGTGAATATATATCTGTAGCATTTTTTATGTAACATTCAATGTTGTCAGTATATTTTCCAGAAATAATGCTCATCATTATCATTATTTATTTTCAAATCGTATTTTGACACTAGAGATTTTTGTATATTCATAAAGTTTGAGGTTACCCTTCCAAAAATATACAAAACTTGATATTTTGCCTGAAATATTCACTGTTTAAATCAGAATTTCACATTTATCATTGACTTCGAAAAATATTCCCATTCTTATGAAAGAGAGCAGTAGGTACATATTTAATTTGGAAGATCAAAAAATCAAACATCATGGCATGTGTAATAAAAAGGCAACAAGGAATAGATCATTCAACAAACAGATTGATTTATTTCCCGCTCCTAATCTCAGTATTAGTAGAGGAAATGTTAAACGGGACACCATACAGTTCTACTTATGATGCAATAGCACAGATAAAAACCTCAGCAAAAACTCTGTCTCCCCGTATAAGTGTAGGGATAGGTAGATAGGTAGAATACCAATATGCTTGTAACAATTGTTGAAAGTTTTGGTTTAGATGTGTTAGTAAATGAGCCCACTAGGGTTACTGATCATTCGGCAACTTGCCTGGACAATGTTTTTACTAACATAAAGAATAGATCAATAGATGTAGTACAACCGCATTTGTCAGATCATGCAGCACAAATACTATCTATTGAAATTGAAAATAAACAACAAATTCCAACTAAAAAATTGGTTAGAAAATTTGGTGATCAGAATCTGTACAGTTTTTCAGAAAGGTTGTTATCGTTTGATTGGTCTTCTTTGTATAGTTTTGAAGATGATGAGATAGATGAGATGTGGGATTTTTTTTCGGTAACTTTGATAATATGTTTCAATGCTCTTTCCCTATTGTGGAGATCAGAACTGATGATGATGGTCAATTCTTGCAAAACATAACATCTGAATATAAATCTAATCCAAAAATAATTGCTTTAAAGCGCAAACTGGATGCTTTATTGGTAATGTCTCAACACAAGCCTGAATATTGTCAACAGTACAAACAAACTAAGAGGGATTATGATCAACAGATAACAAAAATTAAGCAGGAATATATTGGGAGTAAAATCATTAAGTCAGATAATAAAACAAAAACAACTTGGAGTCTTGTAAAATCTTTAACAGGCAAACATAATTCTAAACAGCGAATATTTCCTTCGGGTGATCCACAGGTAATAGTGAATGATTTCAACAATTTTTTTGGGAATGCAGCTTCAGAAAATATAACTGACTCTTCACAAGGTCAATCCAATTCAAAATTAAAACGTTCACAAAAGTCTTTTTTTGTATTTGACATAGAAGCCAGGGAAGTTTTAAGAGCTGTCGAAAAATTAAAAAATTCTTTTTCATCAGGATATGACCAAATACCTAGCACAGTTATAAAAAGGGTTATACATATTATAGTTGAACCTCTGAGATATATTATATACAAAGCATTTGTAGCAGGGAAATTTCCTTCTGCACTCAAATTGTCAATAAT
This sequence comes from Adalia bipunctata, assembly GCA_910592335.1. NCBI lineage: Eukaryota > Metazoa > Arthropoda > Insecta > Coleoptera > Coccinellidae > Adalia > Adalia bipunctata. The sequence continues at coordinate 8,313,755 of OU342948.1, read as the reverse complement.
AACACCTTTGTACAAATCAGATTCCGTGGATGATTTGGGTAACTATAGACCCATAAATCTGCTAACAACTTTTTCAAAAATTTTCGAGAAAATTCTTGTGGATCGTCTGTTTAATTTTTTCAAAAAACATGAATTGTTCTGCTCTTCTCAGCATGGTTATTTGAGTAATAAAAGTACAAGCACAGCTATTTTTGAGCTCACACAGAGGGTATTAGAAGCGATAGAAAAAGGAGAAATACCGATTGGTTTGTTCCTGGATTTATCCAAAGCATTTGACTGTGTAAATCACGGTAAATTGTTGGCGAAACTAGAAGCATATGGCATAAGAGACAAGCAGCTTAAACTTATTCAAAGCTACCTGGAAGGTCGAAAACAGAGGGTGTCGGTTACAGTCAATACTGAAACATTTTTATCGAATGATATAGAAGTTCTTTCTGGGGTGCCTCAGGGCAGTGTGTTGGGTCCGTTATTGTTTATAATATATATAAACGATCTTCCTCTAAATATAAGTAGGTTGCTGTATCTGATCAATTATGTTGATGATACTAATATTATAAAGATCATAGATGATATCCTGAACTTAATGCAAGAATTGAATAATGCTTATATAGATGTGAAAGAATGGTGCTCGGTAAATTGTTTGAAATTAAATGCCAAAAAAACCGAATGTATAATGTTCCAAACTGAGAGATCGAAAATAATGCCTCCTAATAACGTTTCACTGGATGGTACTCAGATTGAGATAACAAACTGTGTAAAGTTTCTTGGGGTTTATGTTGATTCTAATCTGAAGTGGAAAAATCATGTAGACTACTTGAACAGAAAATTAAATTCTATAATATATACTATCAATGTGTTGAAAAAGTCAGTTGATGTATCCATCCTGAAAATTGTATATTTCTCTAATTTTCAGTCCATCTTGTCTTATGGTATTGTGTGCTGGGGAGGCAGTTCCTGTTCTGAATGCCTGTTTGTAAAACAAAAAATGGCCTTAAGATCTATGCTAAACATGAAATACAGGCAGACGTGCAGGGGTGTTTTTCGGGCCCATAATATTCATACTTTCACAGGACTTTATGTTTACAATAGTATAAAATTTCTAATACAACACAGAGAGTTGTTTGATAAGTTTAAGAATAAAAATACCAAAACTAGGCGGGTGGATCAATATATGTATCCCATACACAATCTCACACTCACAGAGAATAATGCAATGTATATGTGCATAAAATTGTTTAACGCTTTACCAGTGAAATTCCATTGCATAACCAATGAAAAGATTTTTAGTAAAAATTTAAGTTCCTTTATCATGAATTGTGAACCATATAATGTGCGTGAATACTTTGACTACTGCAAATGTAATCAATAATGGCTATATTTAAGATTATTGTATCTGACATTATTTCTTTGTATTGCATGATGTATACTATGAAATGAATAAACCTATCTATCTATCTATCTATCTATTGGATTTGTTTACAGAATAAGCTGATATTTATATTGAAAGGGCATTTTCTTAACAATTAATTTTTTCTTTCTCCAAATGGGTTGACAAAAGCATTTTGCAATAAAACGATTTAAAAGACACCAATTTTTCCTAGACAGATGAAAACCAGGAACTTTTTCAGAAGGATGATAATACACGAGGAAACTTGTAATCTCTAATTTTCGAAGATGATGGACACGAGGCTTCGTCCAAATAATTATTATAAAGTACATATTATAGTTGAGATATTTTAATTTAAACCCTTAACTGGCTGTGTTTAACTCCGGAACCTTTTGGAGTTTTCTTCATGGACTACTCCGAAATGAGAAAATTGACCTGAATTTTCCGACTTCTCGATAAGTCACCAAGAAAGATGTACAAACATGGCATTTTCCGAGGCGAGTCTTGAGATGGCTCCAAATTTATGTAGCCGTTTCCGTTTTCATCCTTCTTGTCGTCGAGTCGAGCAAAGCTCACTTTGTCTCTGAGGGGAAACATTTGGGGAGGAGATTTAATTCAATGACCTTAGGGTAACTGAATATCAATGGACAATTTGGTCGCTTTCGGTCCTAAATTGGGAAATTAAACGTCCGTAGATCACTCGGTCTCGGTATTGGTTAAATTTCACGTTCGAAAATGCTCTTCTATTCGAGAAAAAAGGAATATTTTTACATGCAGTTACGTTCTCTATATGAGAAATCCCAAGAGCGATATTCAGCGGGGACTTTTTTTCTACTCAGTTATTGGTATCGTGCAAGAATCCCCAGTGTGCAACCAGTGTTAATGCACATACTCCAGTTGTATTACGACCTGCTCCTGAAAGGATAATGGCCTCTCCTCGAGGTCGACAATAAACCTTTGATGGTTGCTCAACCAATTTCTAACATTCGAATGTCCGACCAATCATTCAAATATCAATTTTTTTTTTATTCTCTGCATATTACCGAACTCAAATGAAAAAAACTATCTAATATACAGGGTGAGTCTTTGACTTGTACATATATTTTAACTGAAGATTCTTGAGGTCAAAAGAGACCCTTTTTCCTTTTTCCATTTTTCCGAAGTCGGCTCTGTTGAAAAGATATAGCCATTTGAAAAAAAATTGGCCTAATTACGTCCCCGAAACGATCTTCTAGATTTGATGAAAAGCATATTTCTCGATTGAAATTGAGTTGATACATTTAGGAAATACTCCAGTACTAACCTTATTGGAATGAAAATGGTACAAACACGATATTTCCTTAAAAAACACTTAGTATAGTCCGATTATATAGGCAATTGAAAAGCCATACTTATCCCACCAAAATAAGTTCCTTCTTCGATTTTCATTAAGATTAGTTTGTGAGCACTTATAACTTGTTCATATTTTCCTCTATCTCCCAAAACTATCTCAAAAAGAATTGTTTTTTCACTAATCGGACATAACTCCATTAACCTAGGTCATAGGATTCGAGGTCAATGACCTAACCTAACCCATCTTCCCATCTTCTATGACAGAGCTGTCATAGAGCTTTTAAGAAGACGATGCCAGATTGTGTTGATTTTCTCTTTAAACAAGGAAGCAGTACGTCCCCTATCGTTAACGGATGAACTAACGCAAAGGCACTAGTTTTTTTTAATTTTTGCGTCTTGTCGTGTAAAACTCAACAACGAATAAATAATAAATACAGGGTGAGTCTTTTACTTGTACATATATTTTAATTGTAGATTCCTCTCATCAATCGAAACACTTTTTTTCTATACCATTTTTCAAAATTCGGTTTCTTTCGAATGATACAGGGTGTCGAAAATCCATGTGAAAAACACTTTTCTGTTCATATCTTCGTAACCGCTATTTCAAATGAACACAATTTTAATTGATTGTTCCTCACTCAAAACTTATTCAAAATTTCGTATGGTATAAAAGTTAGAGCGTATAGCCAACTCATAAATACTATAAATCCACTTGAAAAAGATAAACGGTTCATATTTTCGAAAGAATCTATCATTTTAAAAATGAAAATATTCTTATGATTTTTCAATAAAACGCGTCGTTTTCGAGTTATTTCCAATTTTACCCGATAAAATTCGACGAAAAAAATAAAAAATCATAAGAATAATATGGATGCTTCCCTGGATTGATTATCATCGATTTTATTTCTTCTCTGGTCTCTGAACAAGTTAACAATGTTGTCAGAATGTTTATCAACTCTGTCAAGACTAAAACCTCTATGATGGAAAAACGTTAGATGTAGAGATATGTAATAATAAATGTGGGAAATAAAATTGAATTCTAAGAAGCATGAAATTACACATTCCATAGGCACAGTTTCTATTGCAAATTTATTGTTACCGGTCCATATTGAAAATAAATGTGAATGAAACACAAAATTCGGATATTGATGATGAATATCGATACAAATCACGTATTGAATTGAAATTAATGAAAAATAAAATAATGCGATCATCTATCATCGATCATGTCCTTTCTACATAGAGGTCGTAGTAATTACGTATTTATCAAAACGTTTATTACTTTGGGAAAATAATGAATTTGAGAAAATATTAAGTGAATTCAATAATTCCAAAGACCTGGCGAATGTTGAAGAACCTTTTTTCTCTGTTAATGCTGGAAATATTTCACGTATATTAACATGGCTGGAAGATTCAGTTATCCTATTTTCTTGTACGGAAATCCATAATCGAGTGTTGAAATTGTACTGAAGGATAATGGACAGAATAGTCCGTGACTTTGTGATAGTTCTTTCGAAAAAGAATAAAAGTACTCGAATAACTCAGCAGAAAAATTTCTAAACGAATAGACGGAACTATGGAATCCCCCACTTTTCAAAATTCCCAAGAAATAAGCCTATCGAAGACATTTAAATACCTATTTGCACAACTTGAAATACTCCACTTTGAAAATGTAGTAGTGCTACGAATCCTGTGTCACAGTTAAACCTTAAAAGAACTAACTCCATTTACAAAGTCGAAAAAGAGGAAATAGAAATTACCATTGGCAACGTCTCTAAGAATTATTTGACTTTCTCGAGTGCCAACCTGCGTCAGTTTCAAGTGAAAAAACTTCATAAACCTGAATCTTGGTCAACCGGGATACTTTATAAAAGTGAATGGAGTATAATTTCACATCCTCACGCAGTGTATCAGTAGCTGCTTGAATTTTTCATGAAATTACTCCTTTTATATTCCTTTCACTTCGCGAGCAATATCAAGCATTTTTCTCGAAATTAATACGATTGTTGAAGATATGAGAAACACAAAATTTTAATGGAATTGTTCGATATTACTATGATGACAACATAGTGGATCATAATCCATGACAAATTGAAACGACCTTCGGGCTCAGGGCTGGGTTCAGCCCAATCAACTCCCCCCTGAATTATAATCCTTTCCACTTTGAGGGTATTACAATCCAGTCTCTAATGGATGAAAATTTGATGAAAGTGATCTCTGATTCCTCCAATCAGCCAACACAACAGGGTTCAGCCAACTTTGATAAGGACATTCACCGCAAGCGATTGCGTTATTGTCCTAGGGCGATAGGACTCGGAGCCTGGATGAACGGCCCGGCCGAACGCAATAAAAGAACTGAATTTCGATTTTCGTACCCATTGACCGCGTTTGGTGCATCACATTTGATATTTGGGGCCTAGGACGACTTTTAATTTGGAGTTATGAATGTCCCGATCCGGATTTGCTGCAAGCGACCGGGATAGGCAGTAGGGACGGAGAACATGCAGCGAATTCAAAATTATTCGGCCTGGGGATTTATTGGATCTGCATTCAGGAGAAATTGAAAATTCGAAAAGATCCGGAGATGTGTAATGTGGGATACATTTATGTTCACTTGTCATTCACAGGTCAACACATATTCCGGCACCGGAGCTTTTACAGCCGAATTAAAGAGGAACTGCGAGAATGAGAAAGGTTGGCCTTCTTTATTTCCATCCGCCAACCAATATAAGGCAACGCAGCAATAGAATAGCTTGAGGTGGACTAAAGAAGGCCCTGATTGTGTTGCTGAGATGGTCCTTTAGGATTCAAATTACATTTTGCATCGTTTTCTCTTTTTGTTGTTGGTCTTCATCGTTTTTTTCCAAAGGGTGTTTCTATAAGAACGCAAGATTACAGTGTTCAATAAAACATGGTTTTCTGTACTGACAAAGAAACTGTAACACCCAGAAGGAGCTGTTTGAATTTTTTTGGTGAAACATACATGGTGTCGAGTGCCTTTTAGACGTTTCTGGAGAATTGGACATATTTGAAATCCGAAAATTGGGATTATGATATGGTTGGAAATTCTCTACAGACTTAAAATATTTTTGGAGCTTGAGCACTTCCGGTTATACCAAGAATGGAAATAAATTTGTTCGCAAAATATTGTTTTCAATATTTTCGTTTCTGATATGACTGGGTATTCAATGCTGAATATATTTCTGTTGAAATTATTGTATTCATTCGAATAGTTTTCAAAATATCGAAGAAAAACCTGAAAAAATGTCAAATATTCATAGTCAGTGTTATGTTCATTATTCTTATTCTGAACATGCCGAGTGTAAACCGTTCTCACAACGTCAAAGTGGAGGAATGTGGGAAGGTCATGCATCTTTTGAATTTCATAAATATCATCACAGGGTGTTTCAAATTTTGTGTCGAAACTGTGATAAAAAATTGGCCATAACTTCTGTTTTTCAAATTGGAACCCTATTTTTTTATGATTGCGTTGGATTCTGCGAAGAAAAATAGTGCTGTCAGATGTTCTTGCTCCTAAATTCAGTAATTCCCGAGATATTTGAGCCTTTCTGGATTCATGTTGTAGAGTCAAATTTATCGAATCTGAAGAGCTTCGATTAATATTCTTATGAAACCATATAGTAACAACTAATAATTAGACCTGCCACCTGTGAATTATTTATGGGATCATTCATCTTCTATGGTCACAGAATATTCTGATGCCAACAGATTCGATGACTATTCTTATGAAAGTAAGGCTCTAATGAAACCATCCATAGTAAACATTGGATTAAAATCAAGAAGTAAAGTTAAGGCCTAAAATCAGACCTGTCATTGTAAATTATTAATGGGATAATTTATCTTTTATGGGCACAGAAAATTCTCATGCGAAAGATAAGATGAATTTGACTCTACGTACAACATGAATCCAGGAAATCTCAAATATCTCGGGAATTACTGAATTTAGGAGGAAAAACATCTGAGAGTGCTATCACAATTTTTCTTCGCAGAATCCAACGCAATCATAAAAAATAGGGTTCTAATTTGAAAAACAAAAAATATGGCCAATTTTCGATCATAGTTTTCGACATAAAATTTGAAACACCCTTTGATGATATTTATGAAATTCAAAAGATGCATGACCTTTCCACATTCTTCTACTTTGACATTGTGAGTACGGTGTACACTCGGAATGTTCAGAATAAGAATAATGAACATAACACTGACTATGAATATTTGACATTTTTTCAGTTTTTTTTTCGATATTTTGAAAACTATTCGAAGGAATACAGATATGTATTCAGCATTGAATACTCAATCATATCAGAAACGAAAATATTGAAAAAAATATTTTATGAACAAATTTATTTCTACTCCTGATATAACCGGTGCTCAAGCTCCAAAAATATTTTAGGTCTGTAGAGAATTTCCAACAATATCATAATAGCAATTTTCGGATTCCAAATATGTCCAGTTCTCCAGAAACGTCTAATAGGCACTAGACGTGGGACACCCTGTATAGCGATGAGTCGGTACCTAAATGATTAAAATTTGGAGAAAAAACGAAGGGTTCACAATTTTTTTCGATATAGCTATTATAACAACAAGGGAAATATATTCATATTCCCCATGTTGTAATCAATAGTTTTTTTCTGATTGAAACATTATTGTTCTGAAAATAGAAAAATTAATATGAGATTGCAAATTTTTAAATTCATTGGATTTTAAACGTTGCTATGGGCCGTGTTTGTGAAAATCATAGTAGACTGTTTTGATTTTCATGTCTTGTCAGAAATAAAATTGATGAAATAGTGTCAAATTACGTGGAAACTCAAGTGGCAAAAGCCCGTGAATGTTTGGTTCCGGAGAGATCTAAAACTGCCTACAATAAAGCTTATGGAGACTTTCAGGAGTGGAGAAGAAAAAATTTGGTGGACGGTGTCAACGAAAATATTTGGCCATTCATCATTACTGCATTATTTTGACAATCAGGACGCGTTGACCGACCGTATAATGCTCAATGTTCATTCCCATCTGTCAACTTTCGATCTGTCACGTCATAATCATGTGACATTTTGACTGTCAAACATGGCGCGCAATAGACCAATCCAACGATCTGTCACGATCAGCTTTTTCAAAATGGTTGCTGAAATAAACAAATATCAAACCGAGGATATTCAGTTACAAGGTACGTGTTTCAGGGTAGTTTCTGTTGGTTTCTCAATTTTCAACTTCAATGTCTTCAATTATGCCATGTAAAATGATAGTTACAATAGAGAAACCCTAAAACAGAAATGTTTGTTATTTGTTTGTTCCAGCAGCCATCTTGAAAAAAGGTGATCAGCTGTTTTGTTGGATTGGTCTATTAAAATCTTCGCAATGGAATACGCTGTAGTGTATACCAACCTTAATATGACATTCATGTCAGTGGATCGTTATACATCAGTTCTATTTTCGTGAAGCGTTTTTTATTCTGGTGACAGCCATAAGTGTAGGGTAGATTTACCTAAAACTTTCTCGCGAAGGATAGAGTTTCCGATAGAACAGGGTAACTTTCCGCTCACGCCTCAATTTCGACAGAAATTATGACTTCGAGAGTTGGAAACTTCGGGTCGCAGTCGGCGATGGAAATTTTAACGCACTTTCGTTGTCGTTTGAAGAGTATATCCGAAGGTTTTAATTCATTTACGGATTTTATGAAATTATTACCATAAACCCAGCGGGCTAGGGAGAATTTGAGGATGTGCTCGGAATATTACATCAGAGAATTCCGCATGATCAGCGGTACTGATGAATTCCAGGTAGGTTCCCGGTAACTGTGTTAAAAATGAGACAATCATTTCATTTTGTGATACACAGAGTCCCAATTTTGCATTTCACCACATGTTCCCAAATATTCTATACTGGAACAATATTTTGTTAGTGCAGTCTACCTACGAGATTTATCTACCTCACAAGATGGATTAACGGGCGCACAAAAGCTCTCTACTCTCTCAGTTCTTTAAAAGATCCATTTTTCATGAATAACATTTTATACTTAGGTAGTTGAAAGATGGGTACTTCCTTTGAGGTACATTTCGTCTTTCTACGTGGACAGGAAGTGTGTTAATCATCAGATCGAATTTCGTAAAAACAGCAGAAATCCTGAAAATGTGTCCAATACTGGGTGTTCATAAAATTGAGGTACAAACGAAGTTTAATTTTAAGAAAAACAATCCCATGAACTTAGGACCGAAAACATTTCGTTATCTTATCAAAGTCCTCAGTAAAAGTTACGAAATGTGGTGCACATGAAATATTTTATACGTTGTGTACCTGATTTTCAATATATCCCTCCTTGTGTCCTTGTGAACAAAACTCGATAATGAATTTTCGAAAAACTAAAACACGAATATCTCTGGCTTTATAAGGGTTACATAGGTGATTTTGGTATCAAAATGTAGGTTTTCCAGGTCGTTCCATTCAATAAACAATAATCCAGAGTCCTATCTGTCATTGTTTAGATTTTGACCTGTCAAATTGAATTTTTTCAAAAAAAATCGAAATTTCAAAGTGTCATAACTGCCGTTTCTCTCATCGCCCCCAATATTTATACATATTTCATTTATCAGCATGGCTCGAAGTATCTCTGTGCAGAATATGAGCGATTTGAAAAATTCAAATTTTTTGGTGAAAAATGTCAAAGGGGTATGACCCCCTAAAAACACCATATTAGTCGATGTAAAAAAGTTCTGACGGGATCTAATTGTGTTATTCAATTGGTTAGTTGTTCCATCCATTTGAAACTTTAATAATTTTGTATTGGAGGATCCATAACATCCATACTCTGAGTGGTATGTGCTCGTGAACAAAACTCGAAAATGAATTTTCGAAAAACTAAAACACGAATATCTCTGGCTTTATAAGGAATACATAGGTGATTTTGGTATCAAAATGTAGGTTTTCGAGGTCGCTCCATTCAATAAACAATAATCCAGAGTCCTATCTGTCATAGTTTAGATTTTGACCTGTCAAATTGAAGTTTTTCAAAAAATCGAAATTTCAAAGTGTCATAGCTTCCGTTCCTTTCATCGCCCCCAATATTTATACATATTTTATTAATCAGCATGGCTCAAAGTATCTCTGTGCAGAATATGAGCGATTTGAAAAATTCAAATTTTTGGGTGAAAAATGTCAAAGGGGTATGACCCCCTAAAAACACCATATTAGTCGATATAAAAAAATTCTGACGGGATCTAATTGTGTTATTCTATTGGTTAGTTGTTCCACCTATTTGAAACTTCAATAATTTTGTATTGGAGGATCCATAACATCCATACTCTGAGTGGTATGTGCTTGTGAACAAAACTCGAAAATGAATTTTCGAAAAACTAAAACACGAATATCTCTGGCTTTATAAGGAATACATAGGTGATTTTGGTATCAAAATGTAGGTTTCCGAGGTCACTCCATTCAATAAACAATAATCCAGAGTCCTATCTGTCATAGTTTAGATTTTAACCTGTCAAATTGAAGTTTTTCAAAAAATCGAAATTTCAAAGTGTCATAACTGCCGTTTCTCTCATCGCCTCCAATATTTATACATATTTTATTTATCAGCATGGCTCAGAGTATCTCTGTGCAGAATGTGAGCGATTTGAAAAATTCAAATTTTTGGGTGAAAAATGTCAAAGGGGTATGACCCCCTAAAAACACCATATTAGTCGATATAAAAAAATTCTGACGGGATCTAATTGTGTTATTCTATTGGTTAGTCGTTCCACCTATTTGAAACTTTGATGATTTTGTATTGGAGGATTCATAACATCCATACTCTGAGTGGTATGTGCTCGTGAACAAAACTCGAAAATGAATTTTCGAAAAACTAAAACACGAATATCTCTGGCTTTATAAGGGTTACATATAGGTGATTTTGGTATCAAAATGTAGGTTTTCGAGGTCGCTCCATTCAATAAACAATTATAAAGAGTCCTATCTGTCATAGTTTAGATTTTGAACTGTCAAATTGAATTTTTTCAAAAAATCGAAATTTCAAAGTGTCATAGCTTCCGTTCCTCTCATCGCCCCCAATATTTATACATATTTTATTTATCAGCATGGCTCAAAGTATCTCTGTGCAGAATATGAGCGATTTGAAAAATTCAAATTTTTCGGTGAAAAATGTCAAAGGGGTATGACTCCCTAAAAACACCATATTAGTCGATATAAAAAAGTTCTGACGGAATCTAATTGTGTTATTCAATTGGTTAGTTGTTCCACCCATTTGAAACTTTAATAATTTTGTATTGGAGGATCCATAACATCCATACTCTGAGTGGTATGTGCTCGTGAACAAAACTCGAAAATGAATTTTCGAAAAACTAAAACACGAATATCTCTGGCTTTATAAGGAATACATAGGTGATTTTGGTATCAAAATGTAGGTTTTCGAGGTCGCTCCATTCAATAAACAATAATCCAGAGTCCTATCTGTCATAGTTTAGATTTTGACCTGTCAAATTGAATTTTTTCAAAAAATCGAAATTTCAAAGTGTCATAACTGCCGTTTCTCTCATCGCCCCCAATATTTATACATATTTTATTTATCAGCATGGCTCAAAGTATCTCTGTGCAGAATATGAGCGATTTGAAAAATTCAAATTTTTTGGTGAAAAATGTCAAAGGGGTATGACCCCCTAAAAACACCATATTAGTCGATATAAAAAAGTTCTGACGGGATCTGATTGTGTTATTCAATTGGTTAGTTGTTCCACCCATTTGAAACTTTAATAATTTTGTATTTGAGGATCCATAACATCCATACTCTGAGTGGTATGTGCTTTAGAACAAAACTCGAAAATGAATTTTCGAAAAACTAAAACACGAATATCTCTGGCTTTATAAGGGTTACATAGGTGATTTTGTTATCAAAATGTAGGTTTTCGAGGTCGCTCCATTCAATAAACAATAATCCAGAGTCCTATCTGTCATAGTTTAGATTTTGACCTGTCAAATTGAATTTTTTCAAAAAATCGAAATTTCAAAGTGTCATAACTGCCGTTTTTCTCATCGCCCCCAATATTTATACATATTTTATTTATCAGCATGGCTCAAAGTATCTCTGTGCAGAATATGAGCGATTTGAAAAATTCAAATTTTTTGGTAAAAATGTCAAAGGGGCATGACCCCCTAAAAACACCATATTAGTCGATATAAAAAAGTTCTGACGGAATCTAATTGTGTTATTCAATTGGTTAGTTGTTCCACCCATTTGAAACTTTAATAATTTTGTATTGGAGGATCCATAACATCCATACTCTGAGTGGTATGTGCTCGTGAACAAAACTCGAAAATGAATTTTCGAAAAACTAAAACACGAATATCTCCGGCTTTATAAGGAATACATAGGTGATTTTGGTATCAAAATGTAGGTTTTCGAGGTCGCTCCATTCAATAAACAATAATCCAGAGTCCTATCTGTCATAGTTTAGATTTTGACCTGTCAAATTGAATTTTTTCAAAAAATCGAAATTTCAAAGTGTCATAACTGCCGTTTTTCTCATCGCCCCCAATATTTATACATATTTTATTTATCAGCATGGCTCAAAGTATCTCTGTGCAGAATATGAGCGATTTGAAAAATTCAAATTTTTTGGTAAAAATGTCAAAGGGGTATGACCCCCTAAAAACACCATATTAGTCGATATAAAAAAGTTCTGACGGGATCTGATTGTGTTATTCAATTGGTTAGTTGTTCCACCCATTTGAAACTTTAATAATTTTGTATTGGAGGATCCATAACATCCATACTCTGAGTGGTATGTGCTCGTGAACAAAACTCGAAAATGAATTTTCGAAAAACTAAAACACGAATATCTCTGGCTTTATAAGGGTTACATAGGTGATTTTGGTATCAAAATGTAGGTTTTCGAGGTCGCTCCATTCAATAAACAATAATCCAGAGTCCTACCTGTCATAGTTTAGATTTTGACCTGTCAAATTGAATTTTTTCAAAAAATCGAAATTTCAAAGTGTCATAACTGCCGTTTTTCTCATCGCCCCCAATATTTATACATATTTTATTTATCAGCATGGCTCAAAGTATCTCTGTGCAGAATATGAGCGATTTGAAAAATTCAAATTTTTTGGTGAAAATGTCAAAGGGGTATGACCCCCTAAAAACACCATATTAGTCGATGTAAAAAAGTTCTGACGGGATCTAATTGTGTTATTCAATTGGTTAGTTGTTCCATCCATTTGAAACTTTAATAATTTTGTATTGAAGGATCCATAACATCCATACTCTGAGTGGTATGTGCTCGTGAACAAAACTCGAAAATGAATTTTTGAAAAACTAAAACACGAATATCTCTGGCTTTATAAGGAATACATAGGTGATTTTGGTATCAAAATGTAGGTTTTCGAGGTCGCTCCATTCAATAAACAATAATCCAGAGTCCTATCTGTCATTGTTTAGATTTTGACCTGTCAAATTGAATTTTTTCAAAAAAAATCGAAATTTCAAAGTGTCATAACTGCCGTTTCTCTCATCGCCCCCAATATTTATACATATTTCATTTATCAGCATGGCTCGAAGTATCTCTGTGCAGAATATGAGCGATTTGAAAAATTCAAATTTTTTGGTGAAAAATGTCAAAGGGGTATGACCCCCTAAAAACACCATATTAGTCGATGTAAAAAAGTTCTGACGGGATCTAATTGTGTTATTCAATTGGTTAGTTGTTCCATCCATTTGAAACTTTAATAATTTTGTATTGGAGGATCCATAACATCCATACTCTGAGTGGTATGTGCTCGTGAACAAAACTCGAAAATGAATTTTCGAAAAACTAAAACACGAATATCTCTGGCTTTATAAGGGTTACATATAGGTGATTTTGGTATCAAAATGTAGGTTTTCGAGGTCGCTCCATTCAATAAACAATAATACAGAGTCCTATCTGTCATTGTTCAGATTTTGACCTGTCAAATTGAATTTTTTCAAAAAAAAACGAAATTTCAAAGTGTCATAACTGCCGTTTCTCTCATCGCCCCCAATATTTATACATATTTCATTTATCAGCATGGCTCAAAGTATCTCTGTGCAGAATATGAGCGATTTGAAAAATTCAAATTTTTTGGTGAAAAATGTCAAAGGGGTTTGACCCCCTAAAAACACCATATTAGTCGATAAAAAAAAGTTCTGACGGGATCTAATTGTGTTATTCAATTGGTTAGTTGTTCCACCCATTTGAAACTTTAATAATTTTGTATTGGAGGATCCATAACATCCATACTCTGAGTGGTATGTGCTTGTGAACAAAACTCGAAAATGAATGTTCGAAAAACTAAAACACGAATATCTCTGGCTTTATAAGGGTTACATAGGTGATTTTGGTATCAAAATGTAGGTTTTAGAGCTAGCTCCATTCAATGAACAATAATCCAGAGTCCTATCTGTCATAGTGATGAAGATTTAGGTTCCAACATAAATTTCATCCTCATCTCTAACCAAGAAGATATCTTCCAGAGCCAGGAAAAAATCATCATCATCATCATCAAAGAAAATCTTTTGCTTTCAGAGCCAGGAAACGACCATGGAATTAAGCTATGAATCCCAAAGACTTCACCAAGAAAAACCAGAACAAATTTTTGATGACCACACCTGCATCAAACATAACCTACTTTAACCTTTCTGGTGTCGAAAAGAAAAACCATAAACAACATGACAAGGTGACCTGTATATTGATGAAGGCTTTCACGACCGGATTTGAGGAAGTGGGCGATACTTTAGTGATTTGGAGCATTGCAATTGTTGAACATCTAAAAAGACATGATATCAAATCAGTCTATTCACCTACAAAAAAAAACTGGGACAGGTCCTTAGGAGTGCCAAAGACCAAATACCTTGCGACTGCGGGAAAGTTAACATCGAGACTACTAAAAGAAGCTTTCATTGTGAATAGATAAGGCTACTCCTAAATTTCGTTCTCGATTTTTATTTTGGACAAAACAGAAATCTGCGTTATCAGAATTGGGAGCACGCCATTATTTTGGAGACCGTAAAAAAGGAAGGTTAGAAATTTCGGCAGCAGTAACGATTCAATGCTCTGTATACGCAAGCAAATGAATAATATCTGCTCGCATATAACATAATGAGCTTACCAGCGCTCACTTTGAATTTAAAAATGATTAATATCGAGGATTCAGGCCATCTGAAAAATTGCCCTGATGAAAATCACGTTAAATTTCCATTTGGGTGGGCATTGGTGGAATTGGTGCGGCTTCTACTTACTTCCAGCATTCAATCCGGCCGATGGCAGCGTTCCTGCCCATGATCTAGAAAATTTATCCGACAAATGCACAACGAAATCTTCTAAAATTGGAATTTTTCGGAAGTATTCATTATTCTATTCTATCGGGTGATTTTTTAGAGTGATAGAACTTTAAATTGAAATAAAACACCGAACAACCGAAAGCAACAAACTTTCATTTTACAATCGAGAAATTTTGCCGGCAAAATTTCATCTCTAGTGGTATTATATATAAAAAAACACCCGATAGATACAAACGTGTCATCAACTTTGAAAATTTCCGAACAAGCATTCATTCAAATAAAAACAAAGCAATAATAAAGGATACTTCACTTAAATTAACGTTTCAGAGTCCAACTCTCTGTTTTCAAAACAGTTTTGCCAACTGGGCGATAAAAAGAATTTCGACAATCTCTTCTTGCAGCGGGCTCTTCAAATCAATTCCTATTATTCTGTATAGGTACAGTGGACGTTTCCTCAAATCGTTGTGGTTAGTTCTAATTATTACCGAAACATCATTCCAGATCCTTTGCAAGGCCCAACTTCAATAGAAAGCTTTCTCCCAGTATAACTATGTGGTTGAAAGAGGGAATTGAATATTCGTCAACATAGGGAAACCGAGTCGAAAGCAGGTCCCCACGGAGGATTGTGTTGAAACTCGGAACTATTGGTAAAGATTCAGATTGGTTTGTTTTGTTTCAGTCGAAACTGTTCAAACAAGAATTAGAGGCATGTTGCTCTTGCATTAGGTAATGAAGAACAAAGGAAAGCCCCTTTTCCTTGTACCACGAAATGAGCAAATATTAATTGAACGATTCCTAGGTTATGTCAATTTCTACGCCAGATAATACATTTTCGCATCCAACAACAAGTTCAGATAATTTGTGTAGGTCGAAGACACAGTGCTCCTTCATCCATCTTATAGGTAGATTTGCATTCGAGAATACGAGGAAAAAATTCTTGACAGGTGTCGAAAAAAATTGACACCAGCTGTCAAATAAGGTGCACTATTCTCAATATCCTTGAATTTTGAGAACGTCTGCATGAGCTGTAGCCTCAAGTCAAGAGCGACCCATAAATAACTTTGAACCTGAATCTAACCACTGTGTTCAGTCGTTGCTAATTTCTTGATAACATGAAATGTCATGTTCCAGTATCATGCGGGAAAGTTTAATGAAAAACAATTGGCAAGAACCCGCTCGCTGAATACCTACGCTCAGGAATAAAGTTCACCCCGTTATAATTCAGAATAATATTCCCAGTTTTACCACAACAGACTAGATTAGTGATTAAGTTTGGAAAGAGGCCATTTTTTAGGTTGACTGCAAGCATTGAGGAACTCTGCACCGCAAGCTGCTTGTGCTCATGAACATTTTTCGAGGGGCAGAGTTCAGAATAGGAATTCAGTCGAACTACTGTACCTACATTTTAATATTTCCGGGTTTGATAGAGCCTTCTAAACATAGAACTTGTTCAAGTTCTATGCTTCTAAATCTCTCACGAACACAGAAACTTTATTCAATTTTATATATTCTGTGGTTCGTGGATTTCGATGGTGCTTCCCGTTGGGCTGGATTTGGCAGTTGGCAGAAGTCAAGTTTAGGCCGAAGTCTGAAGCATAGTTGTTGTCTATGGTCTGAAGTTGAGATGGAATTTGCAAGTTTTTCGATATAATCGACGTATTTGTGGTAGGAAATACATGAAATATGTTTCATAAAAAGTTTGTTTAGCTCCCTGGCCCAGTTCCGACAGTTTCCCACGATTTGGTAGAAGATGAGATGGAAAATTCTCGGTAGCTGTCAACGGGTTCATATTCATATTGATAGATTTCGAGGGCATTAGATGTTTTATCCATTCTAGTAATATTTTTTCGTAGAAATTTATGATTTTTCGATGAATTCCGACATCGAAATAATCTTCGATAGACCCTACATTTGAGGTATCGACAAAATTTTTTCTGAATGATTAAGAGAAAAATTGCTCAAAACCGAAAAATATGGATATCTATCGTGGTAAGGAGTGTTATTTTAGACTCAAGTTTGATTTGAATGTAGTTCTTTCGTAGGATTCGGGAGGTTTTTGAAGATTTTTGAATAGCATTGCATTTCTTTCGAGCACAGAGTAATGTTAACTGAATATTTTGACAGCCTCAGATGACTTCAAGGTTAAAAGTTTGGGATTGATTTACTATCAAGAGAAATCGAATATTATTCAGATTTTGACCAAAGGGAGGGAATGAAATGAAACGAATAAATTTACAACACGAAGATACTTTTTCGATTTTCAAATTCTCGGAGGTTGGTCTTCCCAAATCTCCGAACGTTTCAGTGTTTATCAGTGGAACATGCGAATGGCCCATTAAGAAATTCAACCTATCGACGTATGTATGTGCAACCATTAGCAGGATCACGCGACGTGTAGGTAAAATGAATATCTCGGTTCGAAATCTGAAAGTGAATGTAATTCGGATACTCCAAGGGATTGAAGCCTTCTGTTTTGCGAAATAAGCAATGACAGAGCAATCGAGGTCGATTGAAATTCGTTGTGCGTGTTGTGTTGTCTTTCCCCCCTTGTGGTTAGTATATTTAGAGGCAATTTTCGTACAGTCAAATTGCTGAGAAGGCTTCTGTGTTCGTACTTAAATCGGAAGTTTCAGCTCGATTATTGTAATTAGGAACCAACTGGAGCATAGTTTCACTTGCGATCGATGCATGCTTTTGTGAGATGAAACGTATTGAATATAAAATGTGAAAAAATGAAATGTTCGAAATCGTCAAAACGTCAAATCACAGACCAACAGTTGGTCTGTGGTCGAATAAATAGAAGAACTTGCTGCATAGAACATTACTTGCAGAAAGCACAACCACAGACGTACCTATATTTTTCTATTCTGACTTCAACGTCTGTCAAAAATGCTGCGATGTGATTGGTAGATTCTTATTTTATTGTAGTCATCTGTATTATTAACAAATGAATTTAGCTCCTATTCTTGTTTTATTCTTATTCTAATTGCTTTCAATACCCGTCTTGATGAATGAAACTTGTTATACTTTTGTAGGATTTTATTCTGATTAAATGTACATAGTTGTCATATTTCTCTGTTCCTGAATTTCGTCTGTGGATCGCTCTATATTATGCCCAAGACACGTGACATTTCTGCTTTGTATTTGATGACTTTCATGTGTAAGCTTTCCAGTCCTGAATGTGAAACCTTTTTCTTATAGTTGAGAAGAAGTGTAATATGAGATTTAGCAGTTCCGCTATTTCGTGGAATGAGATGATCGGACCAATTTAGACGCAAGTGTGTAACAGTCCTCCCTTTTGTGAGGTGGTGAAATTTTATGCAAAGGAACTGAAGGGCAGATCCTTCCCTGGGTATTTATATTTTTGGCTTGGCTTGTGATCGTCTATGTTTGGTAGGACTCTATGTTATGTCGTAGTAACTCAGATTCGTAATAACTCAGATTAGTGAAATATAGGATGGGAAATAGTGAGGTGAAATAGATAAATAATACTCAAGATTGGACACAAGGTGGAACAGGCCTTTATTGGTCCGGCGAAGCGTTTCGAGAGAAAAGCTTCTTAAGGGAAAACGAAACAAATCCAATTCCTCATTGGATTTGAAAGCAAAAACCCTTATAGCATTACAGATGAGATGTTTACAATCCATAGATCAATAATTAATAAGACGAGCACTGGTGGTATGTACAATATGGAGCTCCCTATACTCCGGTAAGATGGCTACTGGCACAATCCTGATAAATAGTATAATTCCAAGTTGTTCTAAGGTTATAGGCATAGAAGTGTGTCACCTGATTATTATTGAGAATCCGAAGCAGTGTGTTTGTGGTTCCTAGTGTGAGAATCCTTCCTTCCAAGTGTTACGTGTGAGATCCTAGTAGTACGTTGGTTTGAGGGTGAAGGTAAACTCCTTATATTTCCTGTTGACTGATGAACGTTGGCACCTTCAAAGCACTCCTTGCTTATTCGGTACGCCGTGGCCCGAAGACGAGGCTTGGTTTACTGAGGATATTCGTTTGGAGAATTCTCAGAGGAAGTCTCAAGCCACAGATGTGGGGGATGTTTTCCTTGGCACAGACGATATAAACAGTTATCCTAGGCCTCCAAACCAAGTATTGTTGAACGTGAAATATTACTCTAAAAGCAACAACTCCAATGCCTATACCATTATGTCGGGTGAATAGTTACATGTACCGGTAAATCTCACCAACAGTATAAGAATATTCCAAGTGGGTTAATAGCAGTAGAACGAAGTTCCACAATATTCAATAGAAATGCAATAATGAAATAGATAAGCTTACATGGGGTTAAATCCTGTGAAGAGAAACAGTATTATTAAAAATGGAGAAGTGTACATTACCAGTGAACAAAGGAAGCGTCTTTTAAAGAGAATCTAAAAATGGCGATTCCTTGAAGAGGAACTCCATTTCAAAGAATTACCTATTGAAAAGTAGAATGAAAGTGGAAGTGTTCGAAAGTGAAGGGCTGAAGTAAGCGAGCTGAAGCAAGAAGTAAAAGAGAGCTTCTGTTTGTTTTTGTTCTCGGAGGTTAATTCTTCCACAGAATCGCATATCTTCGATGGTCACAGAAGAACAAGAGTACATCATGGTGGATCTTTTATATGATTCAAATCTCCTATTTATAAAGATGCGAATTGCCTAAAGTATTGCTTGAAGTCGTACTACTATTCATCATTCACAGAATTATAAAATAACATTAAATAAGTTTCATTCAACATAATTCCACGTTTCGACAATAGACAGCGTTGCAAAGTTGGAAGCCATGAAGTAGTCTGAGTCTGGCAACGGTGCATTTTATTTTCTTAGAGTTTAGGAAATTCAGAAATGGTACAGTCGACCCCAGAAGCTTGGACATTATGATGAAAGAGAATAAGGGCGAAGCTTCGAAAATTATAACATGAGAATTTCCATTTGTAGAAGTAGGTATAGGTCGAAATATTTCAAAAGATGGATATCGTGACATAGAAATGGGCATCTGTCGCAGTGGAACTAGTTGACTAACTTACAAATATTGATCTTTAAGAAAACAGTTACACTTCTCACATCACTCCAGGCATAATCGACATCTTCACAATGGAACACTGAAAATCACAAATCTTTTCTTGTCCTGGTTTCGATTGAATCCTACTGAAGAAGATGGAAACCTATACGACCCCAACTTCAAAGAACTTCTCTGCTATTGGTTCAGCGGCAGCATCCAGACATGGCTTCTCGTGGCATCCTTCCGTTGTGGTGTCAAACATTCAGCCCTACGACCCCAGACTTGGAAAACTTCATGAATCCTATTAGATAAACTTCTTTCTTGAATTAGGAGCAGGCATGACGAGTGCCTCAGTTTGATTGGCCTCAATCAAGTATCTAAAGAATGACAAAATGAAATTAGTGGAAAGTAGGTATCCATTGGTAAGAAGAATCATCACAAGTGGCTGTGATAAAATTCCAAAAGGTTTCACCAGAAATGTTCTTGAAGAATTGGATCCTATTGGTTTGATAACAATCAAAACTGTTGCGACCCCCATTGGTGAAGACTCTAACGACATCTGGTTGGCTGTCATCTTTCGAAGAAATGAAATCAAAACAATTTGATTCGTTTATTCTGTCTGCCAATCCTGAAACACTTTGAGCAAGGAATGTGCCTATGAAAACATTTGTGAAAAATCCATGGAATCCTCCTGACAAAATGGTGGCTTCTCAGTATCCTGATTATCCTAAAATGGTGGCATGACCCTAACAAATCATAAGTTAGTTGATGGTGGTTGATCGGCAGGGACCTACTCTCTCCGAAAATGATAAAAACATGGCAGAAGATCCTACAGAATATGCAGCATACATCTTATGGAATCCCAAGTGTAATAATGACACATAAGATAGTACAAGTGCAATACAAAATGGATGCCTGATTGAATATGTTTTCTCGATGGTCCACTTCTAATTCTAAAAGCTTCGTAGGGTCCCTACTTTATCTACATAACGCTATTCCTAAAATGCTTCGTTACAATAATGGAACCGAGATAAAGAACTGACTCTCAAATATCAGTCGTCCTCCATTTGCAAATCAACTCCTCATCTCTGAACCATTCCCAACACCAAATACATATTCTAAAACTGCACGTGCTAAGAGAAACCATATTCAGATAAGTTCAAAACGTTTTCACTGGTTATTTAAAATGGAATATGCACTTTGTACCTTTATGTGTCCGTTCCACCTGTTCTTTCGAAGAAAAGTATGCTCAGAGAGATCGTGTAGAAAAAAGGATATAACTTGAAGACATTACAGATACCATAGATTATCACATGTCTCCTGGGACTTTACAGAGACGATTTCGAAGTATCTGTGGACAGTTGATCGATGGGTACCTATTCCTAAAACAGAATTAAACAGCAGATAAACTGGAACACAACTGAAAATAAAATATTAGTAACAATAAATTTCAACCTCAAATTTCCACATTTCACAATCGTTTGAGTTATCCTGGTCACGGCAACTCAGTAACAGTCCTCCCTTTTGTGAGGTGGTGAAATTTTATGCAAAGGAACTGAAGGGCAGATCCTTCCCTGGGTATTTATATTTTTGGCTTGGCTTGTGATCGTCTATGTTTGGTAGGACTCTATGTTATGTCGTAGTAACTCAGATTCGTAATAACTCAGATTAGTGAAATATAGGATGGGAAATAGTGAGGTGAAATAGATAAATAATACTCAAGATTGGACACAAGGTGGAACAGGCCTTTATTGGTCCGGCGAAGCGTTTCGAGAGAAAAGCTTCTTAAGGGAAAACGAAACAAATCCAATTCCTCATTGGATTTGAAAGCAAAAACCCTTATAGCATTACAGATGAGATGTTTACAATCCATAGATCAATAATTAATAAGACGAGCACTGGTGGTATGTACAATATGGAGCTCCCTATACTCCGGTAAGATGGCTACTGGCACAATCCTGATAAATAGTATAATTCCAAGTTGTTCTAAGGTTATAGGCATAGAAGTGTGTCACCTGATTATTATTGAGAATCCGAAGCAGTGTGTTTGTGGTTCCTAGTGTGAGAATCCTTCCTTCCAAGTGTTACGTGTGAGATCCTAGTAGTACGTTGGTTTGAGGGTGAAGGTAAACTCCTTATATTTCCTGTTGACTGATGAACGTTGGCACCTTCAAAGCACTCCTTGCTTATTCGGTACGCCGTGGCCCGAAGACGAGGCTTGGTTTACTGAGGATATTCGTTTGGAGAATTCTCAGAGGAAGTCTCAAGCCACAGATGTGGGGGATGTTTTCCTTGGCACAGACGATATAAACAGTTATCCTAGGCCTCCAAACCAAGTATTGTTGAACGTGAAATATTACTCTAAAAGCAACAACTCCAATGCCTATACCATTATGTCGGGTGAATAGTTACATGTACCGGTAAATCTCACCAACAGTATAAGAATATTCCAAGTGGGTTAATAGCAGTAGAACGAAGTTCCACAATATTCAATAGAAATGCAATAATGAAATAGATAAGCTTACATGGGGTTAAATCCTGTGAAGAGAAACAGTATTATTAAAAATGGAGAAGTGTACATTACCAGTGAACAAAGGAAGCGTCTTTTAAAGAGAATCTAAAAATGGCGATTCCTTGAAGAGGAACTCCATTTCAAAGAATTACCTATTGAAAAGTAGAATGAAAGTGGAAGTGTTCGAAAGTGAAGGGCTGAAGTAAGCGAGCTGAAGCAAGAAGTAAAAGAGAGCTTCTGTTTGTTTTTGTTCTCGGAGGTTAATTCTTCCACAGAATCGCATATCTTCGATGGTCACAGAAGAACAAGAGTACATCATGGTGGATCTTTTATATGATTCAAATCTCCTATTTATAAAGATGCGAATTGCCTAAAGTATTGCTTGAAGTCGTACTACTATTCATCATTCACAGAATTATAAAATAACATTAAATAAGTTTCATTCAACATAATTCCACGTTTCGACAATAGACAGCGTTGCAAAGTTGGAAGCCATGAAGTAGTCTGAGTCTGGCAACGGTGCATTTTATTTTCTTAGAGTTTAGGAAATTCAGAAATGGTACAAGTGTTTCTTTGTATCTTATCATCCCTAGGTGGCCTCAGGTCACCAGGATAGGATCATTTATGATGCTCAAAGATGCACTCGACACTTGCTTATTTCATTGGCTTAAGTCGTACGAAAAGTAACACTTCTTTTCTCAAATTCAAATTGGGGGCAGAACCGAGAATTAACGTTAAGAGCATAATTGGGGTAGTGGCTTCAGTTGTCAGTTGGGTACGAAGTTAAGTATTGGTCGGGGAGTAAGTACAGAGTTCCTACGGGAGTCGGTAGAGAATTGAGACGGAGGTAGTTATTGCCATTAGAGACGGAATTAGATCTTCAAGACGGTACCATATCGACGGTACAAGATCAATCCATATGTTCGGCGTAACGACGTTTTCTAAGTATCTCACGGAGTCCAGTAACTACGGATAAATCGTAAGGGAGTTTGAGTTTTATTTCTAGTCATATTCCTAGACGACCGAAAACAAACATCCACTTATATTATGTCTCATTTAAAAATTCGAAACAGTGTTCCTTATGATATTATCAATGAAATTTTTTGTTTATTAATACAAGATTATTAATGTATATTTCTCGCTCTCACATGAGCGATGCTTCCGAACTCGAATGTCGGTTTTCTTGCTCGAAACTCGAAGCTTCAGATAACAGGGTGATATCAAAGTTCGCACAAATTCCAGTACAATCAATTAATGTGTAGCTTGCTTTATGATGGTTTCATACTCAACGTACATATCCGGAAGGGTGGGAATACTCGAGACGGCTCTTTTGTCGCAAGGGTCCTGCAACGACGATATATTGTCATTTGATCATTCAACCGTTCGTCAATTGACACGATTCGCGTATTTCGTAGCAGGAGTTATTGAGTCGCTCCGGCCATTTATTCATTGTTCAAGTTGCTGCATTCCCTTTCGCGTTTCTGTGTTATCCGGAGATGAAAACTGTCACAGACTGGTGGAATCAAATTCCATAAACTCTATGGGTCGAATTTGATTTCGTGCGCTTTATTTCAGCGTGAAGAAAACTTCTCTCTCCGACTATGGTATAAGGATAAAGATTCCATTTCACTCTTGTTTTATGAGTCACATAACTTTATATCTATCAGGAGCCATGAAATCCGAAATTGGCGACGCTGGCTGTGGTTTTCTGTTTTCTGTGGTTAAGTTTGTTTCATTCCAAGGTGAAGTGTGAACGATGGCAACGTTGCAGGTAGGATTCTGATGTGATAGCGGCTATTTTGTTTAGAAATTCTGGGACATTACAGTCGCCCCTGAGAATCTTGGCATAATATATGCGAAGGACAAAGAGGAAAATATTTCTACGAAATAGTGATCGACTTTCTTCCTATAGAAACAGGGCTTTCTGTGGTTCTTTCAATTTTAATATTATTAGGAGATAATAACTCTACCATTAGTTAATGAACGATGAATCGATAAATCATCAATTATTATTTATTATTAATTAAAAATGTATGAGGGAAAAACAAGCACAGAATGGTGAATGCGCCAGGTATGCTTGAAACCTCTTTCCGCAAAAAACCAGGGCATTCAATTCAATAGAAGATGTTGGTGAAACCCGGCCTCAGCAATTGAACGAACAAAAGTGATGATAATACCAGCTCGAAACTAATTTTATTGCCAAAGAAATACATGTTTACTCCGTTAAATTTAATGATTTATTTCGTTGTCACCAAACGGTGTTATAAACCACACTCATTAGTTATGCCAAAGCAGTATTGCCACATATTTTTTCACGCATGACAACCACAGAATATTTGAAAGTCAACCAGAGATACATCAAATAATTCTTTGTGATAAATCAACCATAGAACTTATTGTTTTATTAGATCTACCGTGGGTTTCACAAAGCGTAATCACATGATCTGAGGTTGATCTCGAACCAACTCGATTTGACGGTTCAAGTCGTTGATCTCAGATCTCAGACTGGTGGAATCAAATTCCATAAACTCTATGAGTCGAATTTGATTCTGTGTCACATTATTCTTTATCTATGATGAGAAGCTATGAAATCCGAAATTGACAACGCTGCCTGTGGTCTTCTGTGGTTTCATTCCACGTTGGAGTGTAAACGATGGCAACATTGCAGGTAGAGTGAATTCTAATGTCATACTGGCAGACGTCTAGAAATTCGGGGATATTACAGTCGCCCCTGGGAAATTCGGCGAAGGTGATAATACCAGCTCTAAATTAATTGAATTGACAAAAGAATCACATGTTTCCGTTTAATTCAATGATGTATTTCGTCTCCAAATGATGTTATAAACCACACTCATTAGGAATGCCAAAGCAGTATTGCCACATGTTATTTCGCGAATGATAACCACAGAATATCTGAATATCTGAAAGTCAACTAGAGATACATCATTGTGACAAATCAACCATAGAACTTATTGTTTTATAAGATCTAGGAAAGTAATAGGTATGACCACGTAATTACTGCCTGTACTACTGCGTTGATTGTACTTATTCCACGTAATTTGTTCTGTTGTAATAAGGAAATTCTCGAAAAGAGAATGAAATCATCTGTGTAAATGATCAGTTCTGAGGTGAAACTGAACCTTCTCGAAGAATACCGACCCGCCAGTTGTTTAGTTGACTGGAGGAAATTATTCCACTCTAGATTCGAATCGCGCTGAACTGTATTTTCGAGTCCTATCGTATATTAGTTCGAACTAATTGAGACAAAAGGGTGCATTCTTCCGTAAGTTATCTTATACCTTCCAAAATAGCTTTCATTCTGAGTTCGCTCAACTCGAAGACCTATCAGGCTGTGAACCACTTTTGTTCATCACTTTCCAGGCGAATGAAAGACAGTTTGGATCCGGATGAAGCCGAAACGAAACAGCATTCTTGGAAAGTCTGATTGAAAATACATTCGAAACTATTCAGGTTGAATTCGCGGTCTCAGAGAAAAGGAAACATAATAAACCATGTTCGCTTCTCTTTGTTCCCAACATGTTTTCTGCGTTACTTTTCATCGTCGGCTTGTTCGAAATTTATTCCGATATTTTCGCTCCTCGAAAACGGGAACAAATTACTTTGCTTTGTACTTTATACAATGGAGATCAAACTGAATTCAAACTTCGAAGATGCAATTTAATATTTCTCCGTGTTTCCAGAACGGTACGGCATAGATACGTCCTGGGTAAGTTGAGTCCATAGTGATTATAAACTCTACCTCTCTATGTCTATGCACAATTTTTAAAGTATTGGTTGTTCTTGTCATCTTGACGTTCATGGCATAGAGAAAACTTTTAACATAGATCAGCAGTCTATGGTTGAGTTCATATCGGAACAAGATGCCGAATTTTGTTTGACATGTGGCTGATTTTTCTGATGCTGGAAATTATCGACGAAAGTAGACCAATAACGCCAGTTATTTACGTCGTTCGGACATCATTTTAGCCGAAAATATGTCAAAAAGTCCGCACCCAGTGTTCTATGCATCTTACGTCGGCTTTCAGACCATAGATATGGTTTTTTTTACAGTGGCTTTATACAAGACAGTGGCGACAATAGGGTCATAGAACACGTTTTTGCACAAACATGGCGGATATTTGTTTACATTTGAGTGTCGTGCTTTTTGACATTTGACTCGATCTTGAGCTTTGAGCACTATGACATGACAACAAAACAATGAAAGTACGCCATTAGTGGTCGAAAACAGTCCGACCAATCAAAACGTTAACGTCTATTGTCGCCACTGTCCTGTATGAAGCCAATGTAGTTTTTTTTCGATATTTTGATGTTCAAGAGATGAAAAGAGTGATAATCATTAGATATCATTATTTTCTGAAATATGAAAATGTTTGACAGAGAAGGTGAATTATCTCCACACACAGATAGGCGCTCGAATTGAAAGGAACACTGATTAAGAAAGACATGTTGAAGTTCGTGCTTCAAAGGAACATTGACTTTGATATTGGATATTGCTTGGAACTGCCGCAAGACTAAGAATTTTTCTCTTCATTTTAAAATCGAAAATTTATGCTCTGTTTATTTTCAATCAGGAGATCTATCCCAAAGGAACCTAAAGTAAACACGTTCCAAGAAATTGCGAAGTGAGCAGTGTACACTTGTACCTTTTCCTATTCAGTTAGTTCATTAGAAACCTTCGTTAAATGCAATAAAAGTCTTCAACAAGTTCAATCGTTAAACTCATACCCAAAAGAAAGGTTTAATTTCGTATAACTCATAACTTGAAGCTGACAATTCGATGGGGCAAATTTTTCCAGGCTCCATGCTCACCAAACGAACTTTCAACAACTAGTTTGCAGCAACTCTATTCGTTAGACGGCTATGGGCACGTGCTGATTTCGAAAGTTTGGAGTCGGATTAAAATACGAACTTTTTGATGGAAAAACCACCAGTAATCCATGGGATCATGGCAGAGTTTACTTTTTAATTGGGTACACAATGAACACTCTTCATTCTGAAATATCATTCCTTATACAGGGTGTATTTTAAGGTGAGGCCTTTCTTTTGACAGGTGATAGAACTCATCAAAATCAGTCATTTTTATCAAAAATTTCTTATATGAAATGTTCGATTTAGAAAATTTATAAAAAGTGGCATATATGGCAAAATGATATGTTCTACGCACTAGAATTTTTTGCAAATTTGTTAGATAAGGAGACAAGAAACGAGAGATGTTGATATCTACGGAGGAGCAGGCGAAGGAGCAGGTGTGGACTGAGGAATTTTCAGATTCACCTAGAAACTAGGAAATATTAGTCTAGTTTCATTTTCTCAAAACAGGGCCATAATTTATATGAAAATTTTTTGGTAAAATGACTTATTTTGATGAAGGCTTCATCACAGATGCCCGGGCATAGGGTTTGGAATCGAATGGATTCGGTGAAGTTATAGGGTGTTAGATAATACATGCGATTTAAACCTTACAAAAAAGTTTATGACAGCACACAAAATCGACCGGAATTGGTCGAAATAAACAGAAGCATGTCCCCGTTTAATCGATTAACCATAAAAATCATTGCAAATACAATAAAACTCCATCTTCATTGAGGACCTGGACCAATGGAATAAAGCGAGAAGTCGTAAACTCAGCACATAAAAGTTGATACTGAATCTGGAATGTACTATTTATCGCCCACTGTACGATTATGATGAAAATATGGGCTTTTTCGTTGACTGAATTGCTCACTCACTCTGAAAAATACAACGTGCGTCTTCCAAAAAGCTGAAGCTTATAATGGACCGAATAAATATTGTCTGAGAAACTGAGATATCCTATTTGGTTCGAAAGAGAACATGTATCTCTTGTATGGAGAGTATTAAGAACATGGGCCTGGAGGCTACATTGAATTTTGAATGCACTGATATACATATATGGTGATACCCTTGGTTTTGGGCCTCTCTTTCGAACGGATGATTCGACCAAAGATCCATTTCAACAAATTTCTCTGTCGATGCGAGCAGGGAATAAATACAGCCCATTGTACAAATATTTGGCTGAGCTGAATATCACACACGAATAGCTCCGAATATCGATAATATTTTGTGGAAAGCTACATCGTGAATTTGAATGTTACAGGTCAATTGTGAGTACAACTGAACCGAATCGTTGGAAATATTGCGTTCAAGGAAGATTTTCCGGGTGGGGTATTTGAGGAAACGTTCAATGTTGGATAATGAAGCTCTTAGAAACTGATTTTCTCGTTATTTACACACTAATTCTTGCTTGAAAAAGCTATCGACATCAACACAAGACGTTCCCCAGAATAAATTCGAAAGTTGTTGGTTACACCATTTATAACTCGAGATCGGATGGACTGTTTGTTATGAAACTTCATTTATGGATTCGTCTACGGCCTGGTTATTATAAAATACATTGAAACCCTGAAAAATTCAATGAAAAATTTTGTATTATGCCTAATTTATCTCCTGCTTGAAAAAATAGCAATGGTAAGTTTATACAACTTTAACGGTGGGTTTCCCAAAGCATATCACCGGAGACCGGAGCTCTATCTAGAATCAACTCGATTTTACAGTTCTAAAATCCAAACAAGCCGTTGATCTCCGATCACTGGTGATTACGATTTGTAAAATCCACCGTAAGTAGGTATCATTTAGGCGAAACAAAGTTCGCCGGGCCAGCTAGTAACAAGTAACTAATAAAAATAGGAAATAAATTATCGAAAAAAAACAAAACAAAGAATTCTTGCTTTATGTCACCAGACTATCAACATGTGCTTGATTGATTATAACTCTCCAACTTCCGTTCAACAGTGGTTCGTAATTGATTAAGCGACCTGGCACTCATATTCGATAAAATCTACTTCCTGTCTGTGCTGAACTGAGGTAGAAAAATCCAGTGAATCTAATGGACTCGCGCTATTCGAAAAATAAATTATAAAACTAATTGATTCCATGGAGTAGAGAGGTTTCAGCATTAGAATAAGTTATTCATTATCTATTCGCCAGGGACTTTGCCATGAACATCGAAATATAACTGAAACATTTCAGAAACCTGCATTAAATTGGTTTCAGGTATTACAGTAAAATCAGTACTTGGGGCTACACAAATTAATTTTCTTCGGGCATCTGACAGCGCTTCATCTTGGTACATCCAAAATTCAATAAGCCTTCCCCCAATTTCAATTAAATTGTCAGAATCTCCCCTACTATCTCGTCATTTTTTTATTACAAGAATCAGAATCTTGACTATTTCAGTACCTGAAATAACCCTGCAGGTAACCAGCAATGGAAGGGTATCACCCCTCTTGATGTTTGGGTAGCATGAATTGAGTACAGGTAGGGACATCATGAAATTTGTCATTCAATTGAATCAAAAGCTTTTTATGAGAACCCTCGAGCGTTTTTATTTTCTTGATAGAGGAAATTGAATAACTTATGTGACGATATATTTATGTACATTGGATTCTGATCAATAGTTAGTTCAAATACCTGAGTAGAAGAGGAG
The DNA here is from genome assembly GCA_910592335.1 of Adalia bipunctata. NCBI lineage: Eukaryota > Metazoa > Arthropoda > Insecta > Coleoptera > Coccinellidae > Adalia > Adalia bipunctata. Next base: position 8,283,684 of record OU342948.1, on the reverse strand, counting down.
CAGAATATTCTGTCAACAGGCACAAACAACAAATTTCCATAAACTAACAAGTTTATTTTTAAGATATAACCAAATTAGGTTGTGTTCCTCCGTTAATAATTACTAAATAGGATGCCTGCACTCTGTTTCGTACCTTGATTAGTTTAGCATTTAGTACCCTGATTGTTTTCACAGGATAATGGTTTTCTTGCGCTGCTTCTTGTTGGTAGGATGATGGTGATCCTCGTTTATCTCGATGATTGTGGCTTCACAACCGATGTAAGGGGGTATACCTAACTATCCTATAGTAATTTTGATGACTACTGCGATAAGTTGTTATCCGTACTCAGATAATAACTATGAAGGGGATGAGGAACTGGTGAAATGTGAACGCACTCTCAACAAACAACAAACTGTATTTTCTTGTACTTCAATTTAGATAATAAGTACGAAATAATTATACAAGTATTATGTTAACAATTATGAACTCTACCTTCTATATGAAAATGTATAGCAAGGAAGAATTATGATGTACCTTCTATATGAAAATGTATAGCAAGGGAGCAAAATGTTGTTGTGAATCACAAAAAATAACTAATTACTTATTGGCAACTGGTTATCGACCGACGATTATAAACTCATCCGTCTATATGGAAATGTGTAGCAAGGTAGCAAGGTGTTGTTGCGATTTACATCTAATTAATTACCGACGATTCTGAATTAAAACTAAATCATTACTGTTCGATTACTTTTTTTACTGACTACTTGTTTCTGTAACATATAGGGTTTTAAGGACTCTGAATGAAAGTGGAAAAGATCAACAATTGATTGGGTGTCAGAATTGAAAAACGCCTCGCTGAGCCAACAAAGTGCTCTCACTTGCCATTTTTGACTTTAGTGTGGAAAACAGCCCATTTTTTGAATCTACAGACCAATGGGAGAAACCTTGGATGAATTGGTATTCGATCCTGCCATGTGTTTCAATAAAAATGTCGCCATATATTTAGTTTGATTATCTCAAAAACCAGATGAATTTCTCGAACTTGACCTTATTTCTAGGGTTGAGAAATCTTTTAAATAGCTGAATCAGTCGGAAAAGGGTATTTTTAAACCAAGAACGAGAATTGTGATCAACGGCATATGGAAAAATATTGCAGTTCCAGAGTTCGATCCCATATGATTAAAATCAATTTATCTTAACAACATTTTTGAAGGCGACAGCTTTTTTCTAGCGGACAGAGGATATGGCATTTAATTTGTCCAGATGTTGCGAAGTGAGACTCATAGTATTAAGAGAAATAAAAAAATATTTAAGTTTGGCATATCAACATTTTGAGCATAGAAAATTCACATAAGAAAAAAGAAGAGGTGGAAAAACATGAACATGAAATTTAGGAAGATATTAACATTAAATTATATAGAATGTACCCTCTCTATACAGAATGAACCTAAATGAAAGACAATACAATTAGGAAAAAAAAATTATATTTCATGTGGCGATAACTCATGAGAATTACAGTGCATAGTTATTTGGACATAGAGTTTTCCGAAAAGAACTGGAAAAGTACGAAAATATGAAAAGAATTTCCAAGTGACAAACAGAACATAATTTCATAAGATAGATTTGAAACGAGAATGTAGAATTCCAAATTCATCCGGTAATCGTTATGGCAACCGTGTACCATTCCCTCAATTTAGACCGCAATCTTTTCGCCACCGTCCTGTTACGTTTTCGCTCTGTGATCTCTCAGATGAGAAGAAACCCAGAAGAATTCGATAAGCTACAAATTCTCAATTCCTAAAGTGCTTGATATTCAAGAACCCAACGGCTGTATCCTCGCAAATCTCAAAGAATGTTGTCCTTTGGGAAAATGCAATCAGGAGTATTAAGCGAAACGACAGAACCCAGGGAGAAATCAAGCGTTTACTGGATACCAGCTTGGGAATTCGTTAAACTTTGATCCTTAGTTGGCGTCGCGTGGCATGGAGTCGTTTATTCCCTGATTCAGGAGATCTACTGAATATTTTAATGCTTATGTGTTTAAGTATATAAGTATGTAGGTATCTTATGGACTAGTTTATACAGCCGTTTTTGTTCGAATAATTTGTATGCCTCAAGTTTGGTCCAAATGTTTATGCTTACAGACATTTAATTTACATATTGTGAACTTGCTCATGCTCAAGCTGGGCCCATAACCTGATGAGGTGGAGTTGAGGATCGATTCGGAAGGGATTCTATGATGATATGCATTTTGATAAACAGTAATCCTTTTCCCAACACGGCTCTGCATAGTTCCCGTGCTCCAATCTCACCTTCGAAATGATTTTCCAAGGAAAATCATTCATTCCATCGGTCACTGACAAAAGTGGCAAACTATTAAAGATACACAATATCAAAACACTCTATAAAGCAACACAGAATCCACTATGTCGAGCAGGTATTTATAGAATACCTTGCGACATTATAGATAGAATCGATAACATTGGTCTTTCGAGCTTTTGAATTGAATCAGAGAAGAGAAAACGTCCTCTGAAGGAAGTAATTCCAAAGTTCTCAGAGCCGGGAAGAAACTGACGGCATATGTCAAGAAGACAGAAAAAAATCTTATGTCAAGAGGCAACTTGGACATGGGATCCAATAAATCCAAGAAAGAAAACAGCAGGAAATCTACAACAAAGAACTCTGTAAGAAAAATTAAAATACGAGCAGAAATCGAAGCACATGAAAAATTGAAAAAGATAAAAAAAGAAAAAGAAAAAATAAAGATACAACGACTAAAGAGAATGCAGCGAAAAATAATGTTAGAATGGCAGTTGAAAAATGCTGTGGCATCAGACGAATCTGAACTCTAGAGAAATATTCGAGCAAAATTCTCTTCTTCAATTCTGTTCATTTGTACCAAATATTTCATTCCTGTTTTGATCCAGCAGTGGAAAACATTTCGAACAACCTCCAATTATGTCCCAACGACATCCGACTGGATTCAGTGAGTTTCAAATCCATGTTTTCACAATATACCTCGTGAACTGTGTCGTCCGGGTATTGTAGTCGGATGTACCTACTCTTCGTGATGAATTGCTGAACAATAGATTCGGGACAGTGTTCAGTTACGGTAAAATTAATGCTTCTGAGAACGAGACTGTCTTTACATTTTCCCGACCTCTAACTCTGCACGGGTGATAGTCAAAAAGATGATTGAGTTTCAGTTTGAAATAGATGTAAGGGAAATACGTACAAAATGACATAGGCAATAGGCATCATTACTTGAGTTTGGAGGTATCAAATGCGGAACTGCCTACCACATCACACGACCCGAGTGGGTTCTATTAACCTCTGAAAACTCGCAAGCGCTAATCTAGTTCATTCGGTAGTTATGCGTGATAACAGAAATCAATAGGTCACGAGTTTTTTTTTCATTGCGCCAAATTTTGAGGAGAAATGGCCAGTTTTCCTCATTTTCTTTTAATTATATTGCATTTATTTCTAACTTTACTTATTTGTCATTGTATTCACGAAGCTTTTTTCATGTGAAATATACTTCCATATACAGGTTGAGTCTTTGACTTGTACATATATTTTAACTGTAGATTCCTCTCATCAAACGAAACACTTTTTTTCTATACCATTTTTCAAAATTCGGTTTGGTTTCGAAGATACAGGGTGTAGGGGCTATTTGGGTGGCAGTCGACTAAAAACACCTATATAGATACAGGCTGTCGAAAATCTATAAAAAAACACTTTTCTACTGATATCTTCGAAACCGTTATTTCGAATGAACTGAATTTTGGTTGAGTTTTCACTCTATTCATGGTGCATATTCCTCAATCATAACCTATCCAATATCTCTACTAGTATGAAAATTACAGGGTAGTCGACTCGTCAATACACGCTAAAACACCATAAAAAAACTTCAAAAAGATAAACGGTTCATATTTTCGAAAGAGTCAATCATTTAAGAAATTAAAAGTATTCTTATTTTTTTTTCAATAAAACGCGACGTTTTCGAATTATTTCCAATTTCTGAATGCGTCTTTGAATTAAATATCATCGAATATTATTCCTTCTCTGGTCTTCAAACGAGTTTACAATGTTGTCACAATATTTATCAACTTTGTCGAGATATTTTAATAATAAAATCCCACAAATGTGGGAGATAAAATTGATTACCAACGAGGATTCAACACGCACAGTTTCTATTGAAAATTCATAGTTACCGGTCCATATTGAAGTTAAATGTCGATGAAATACAAAATTCGGATATGAATGATGAATCTCGATACAAACTACTTATTTAATTGAAATTAATGAAAAATAAAATGATACCTTATAATCTGTGTCGATGTTTCTATCTGAACAATATCCTCTTGGAATTTTATAAACTCGACACGGTTGAGATTATATTCATTCTTTTCACATAATAATCACATTAAAACAATAATTCACTGAATATATTCAGAACTTTACATAACGTTTATAGTTTGTTCAGAGACTCTGGTTTGTTATTGTTTATAGTTGGCCTCCAGATAACCAATCTTTCGGTTTTCGCTCTACGCATGCGTGGTAAAATTTGGCGGCAAACTCGATTTATGATGGAAACGGCAGAATTCATAGATATTTATACCACGGTACACAAGTGTATCGTGATTTATACTATGTTTCGTAACAAATCCTTAACCTCAATGAAAATATCAGCAAGCTGACCACATCTTCTTGAAATTTCTGTGCAAACATTCACAGAATCGATACAAAATAGATTAGGTTAGGTTGTTTAATAATAAATTCTGATGATCTGAATGAAAAGTCATTCTTCATGATATTGTTTGGGAATTTCGAGGAAAATATGAACAAGTTATTACTGTTTACAAACTAATCTGCAGAAAAATCGAAGAAGGAACTTATTTTGGTGTGAGAAATGTGGCTGTTTAGTTGCAGATATAATCCGATGAAATTAACTGTTTTTGTTGAAATTATCGTGTTTGCAACATCTTTATTCCAATAAGGTTAGTACTTGAGTATTCACTTATTGTATAAACTCAATTTCTGTCGAGAAATATGAACTTTGCATCAATTACAGAAGATCATTTCAGAGGCGTAGTCAGCCCATTTTGTTTTCAAATGGCTATATCTTTTCAACAGAGCCGAAATCGGAAAAATGGAAAATGAAAAAAGGTTTCTTTTGACCTCAAGAATCTTCAGTTGAAATATATGTACAAGTCAAAGACTCACCCTGTATAATCACCCGAGTTCTTCCGATGAGGATAACTGCAAAAGGTAGATCTGCTGGCCCCTTTACAAAGCGGCAGGCTGTTTATGAGATTATTGAATCCCTGGATAATTAAACTCTCCTGCGAATATCCGGAAACACTTAAAAAGATGTCACCAAACAATTCCATTACTTCATCGTTCACACTGAATAAACTACGAACAACCAATTATTTTCAACCCCGTTCAACTCTTTTTCCAGGCCGCCTCAGCGCCGGGCTTAAATTCGAAACCATTTTACACACCAATAAAGTGAGTTAACGAATGTCGGTTCGTTATACTAAATTGAAACCTCTATTCCTCGTTTATTTACCAGAGGAGATGCCGTATTTTTAACAATTTGTCAAAAGTGAGTATAAACGTTCCCTTTTAATTTAAATTACTTTCCGACTTGGAATGACGTCCATGGAAAGATTTTCATTTCATCCGCTGAAAGGAGACTTCGCAACTTCCGTCTCAATCGAATACCTATCCATTTTACTGGAAGTCGATTGATCAGAAATTCTGAATTTTAACAACTTGAAATTCACGAATCGAGAATTCGGATGATTGATTTTTGAGCTTGGCAACTTTCGGAAGCGTTCACTGATTAACAGAGCTGTTCTTATTTTACTAGAAAATTTAAAATGCCAGACATAATAAAAGTATTTCTTCAGGCGGACGAATGGCGAATGCAGAGTGTTTCGCTTGAATTGGCGACAATTCATCATTTTGTAACGATAATTATTCTTATAGTTACCGTACAGATCCCAACTAGGGCGCCTGAGATCATCACAGACCTCACACCTCTACATCTAGTGATTGATAGGATAGCCCTTAAGCCTTAAGGCCATCCTCAGAATATCTAAAGAAGGAACAATGAGAGAATCAGGAGTCAGAGAGTTTGGTTCTCTCTGAATGACTACACCTCATCTGCAAACCTTCCTAGCGATGTAATGACCAAGAAAGTAAGCACTGAGAAAAACTTCAGTACAATGCTGAGCAAAAGAGAGGATTGGGAACGGGAATACACCGACTATAGTATAATCTCAAAGAAAATATAATAAAATAGTATACAGATGGTTCTAAAACCGCTACAGGAGCTAGTGCTGGGATTTACGGCACAAGTACCAAGTGTGCACTATCGTTAGGCTCCTGTACAAGCGTCCTTCAAACGGAAATACTTGCAATCGGAAGATGTCTAGATAAATCTAGAAAGAAACTATCAGTAGTGCGATATAGCTATTCATACAGATAGTCAAGCTGCCGTTGAAGCACTGAGTCTCAAGGTCATTGATTCAAAGCTGATTTGGTAGTGCCGAAACAAACTCAGTGAGGTAGGCAAGAAGAATAAAGTCTTTTCAATCTGGGTTTCCGGCCATTCGAGAATCGTAGGAAACGAAGAGGCCAATGCACTTGCCATAAAGAGCGCACAAACGCCACTCACTGACCCAGAACCCTTTTGTGGTATAGGAAAATGCACCTATAAGGAGTTTATGGTGAAGGAGAAAAACGAAAGGGAAAAACCATGGTGGAATCTCCCAGGTATGGATCACTCCAAAATGTTCCTCTGGAACTTTGAAACTGCTACATCAAAAAAATATCTGGATCTCAGTAAGAGCGAACCACACCTACTCACTGGCATTCTCACTAGACATTGTCGCCTAAAGAAGCATCTGTTGAGAATGGGTTTATCAGACACTGACGAGTGTAGATTCTGTGGGGAGGAGGAAGAAACTCCTATTCACCTAGTTACAGAATGCTATGCCACTGAAAGCCAAAGGAAAGAATGCTTTGGACCAGAAACTTGTGGGGAATTATTGAAGCCGTTCCAAATACTTGATTTCATCAAATCTCTGGAACTATGGAAGGCGAGCTGTAGGAGTCGAGATGGGAACAGTTCTGTAAGGGAGCACAATAGACCGGTCGCACTGGACTCTAAACCCTTTTCACAATAAACTATTAACTCAATACCGTCGTGTGTGAAACGCTTTATATATTGTGCCCAAGATAAGCTTGACACTTTTTTTGCTTCGCAATTGATTAATTCCATGTGTAAGCCTTCGAGTCCCGGATGTGAAACATTTATCTTATAATTGAAAATAATCCATAAGAAGTGCAATATGAGATTAAGCAGTTGTACCTTTTCGTATACAATAAGATGAATGGACAAATTTAGGCTCAAGTGTTTTCTTTCATCCCTTTCATCACCAGGGTAGGATAATTTAAAATGCTTAAAGATGCACTTGGCACTCGTGTATTTTATTGGCTCAAGTCGTACAAGAAGTAACACCTCTTTCCTCAAATGCAAATAGGGGCGGAACCGAGAATTAACGTTGAGGGCACAATTGGGGAGTGAGGTCATGTGTGAGTTGGGTCCGCAGTTGATTGTTGGTCGGGGTCTCGGGGAGTGAGTACAGAGTTCCTACGGAAGTCGGTAGAGAGTTAGGACGGAATTAGATCTTCAAGACGGTACCATATCGGTGGTACAAAATCAATTCATTTGATCGCCGTAAAGACGTTTTCTATCTCACGAAGTCCAGTAAATCATAACTGAACGTGTGTTTGTCAAAAGTAATTAGTGTAAGACGAATAATCTACAAGAGTAGGTTATTGTGTAGAAATGTTTCTTGGTAGAACTGTTGAAAGCGATAAAGACGTAAAATAAAGGTTTGGTAGCCAAAGCGGAGGTCATATTCAAGACGACCGAAAACCCATATTTGTTATGGAAAGAGCGAATCCAAAAAAATTTTCAAAAATTTTCGACCGGTATAAATAGATGTCGGTTTTTGTCCTAAAAGTTTGGAATCAATGAATAAGGCTCCAAATTCTATTTTATCCGTCACATCGAACGGTATGACATCCATAAATCACTCGTGATTTATCAAACAGCGATTGACAACCAAAAAATTTCGGAGCAGAAAATGATTTTTTGAGTCTTTTCAATTTTAAGAGCCAGCAATTTGTTCGTAGGAATCAAAATCGTAATTTTTTTGGGAATAATTATTGAAGAATCGTGGACAAAGTTGAATATTCGACTCGCATATTATGGCTATGATTCACTCGGATGATTCACCGAATTTTCTCAATGTCAATGAAATTTCGGAAGTTTTTCCATCGAGATGACGATACTCAGCATTGAAAAAGCGAAAAAGCTTACCTTGAAAAGTTTTGGAAACACTTTTTCGTCTATGCGAAGAATGAGAAAGCCAGTAAGAAGTGTGAAGCGGAAAATCGTCTGGAACACACCTTCGGCTGCCGGCGCACAACTAACTGCGGAAGATGGAAAGCTGGGAAAGTCAGATAAACGAATTTTCACGAACTCGGACGGACGGCAGATGTTTGGCGGCGCGACCAAGCGACGCGACGACCGCCTAACGATGATAGGACTTGACAGTGTTTTGATAATGAATTAACGCGAACGAAACGTCTCTCCTCGTCAATCCATGCTGGGAAAGTAGGAAAATTTGAATTTATTGGAAAATGCGGCACGTTTACATCAGATAACCGTCGTGGCGGGGAGTTTCTGGCTGGAAAATAATATCGATCGTGTGAATCCCGCAATTAGCGTGGAAATTAGGGGTGAGACCCTCCGTGTAAAACCCCACATGGCCTTAGGCATTCGTTGTTTCTAGGAAAACTGAAGGCTTCATTTTACCTGTGCTAGAATTGCCACTCAAATGTTGGCATCGCTGTGTATGCCAATTTTGATATTTTTGAGTGGAATTGAAAATAAATTTTTGATAATTCTATACTATACAAAAATGGTAACTCTGTGGTCCGGCCCGGGGAATCTGTCGAAAACGTGGGTCCGGAAGAATCTTAAAATCGCAGCGAAGCTGCGATACAGAAAAGAAATTTTTACACGGTCGGAAAGAGGAATGATCGATTCGTACGTGGGCGAAATTTCGATCCTCTAGACGACGTAGAAGTATTTTAAAAAAATTCGCGAAAATCGCGAAAAAAACCGACGAAAAGGGCCATTTTAAACTCGATAAAACTTTTTTCACAGATATCCTGGCCGTGATGTAAATATACGTATCGAAAGAGGAAAAATCAAGACAAAATAGCTTGGTATTCATATTTTCCATAATTCTCCCATTTCTTCAGGAAAATTGATCATTCTTTGACATTTCGACAATAAAATCACCTGAGTTCTATGATGAGGATAACTACTTAAAATGCAGATTTGCTAGCCCTTACTAGTTCTATACTATACTAAAATGGTAACTCTGTGGTCCGGCCCGAAGAATCTGTCGAAAAAGTGGGTCCGGAAGAATCTTAAAACGCAGCGAAGCTGCGATACAGGAGAGAAATTTTTACACGATCGGAAAGAGGAATAATCGATTCGTACGAGGGCGAAATTTCGATTCTCTAGGCGATGTAGAAGTATTTTTAAAAAAATTCACGAGAATCACGAAAAAATTCGGCAAAAGGGGCAATTTTAAACTCGATAAGACTTTCTTCGCAGATATCCTGGCCGTGATGTAAATACATATACGGATGGAAAGAGGAAGAGTCAACGCAAAATAGCTTGGTATTCAAATTTTCCATAACTTTCCCATTTTTTTAGGAAAACTGATCAAAGTTTGACATTTCTCCTATAAAATCGCCCGATCTGCAGAGATCACAGAGAACTATTTGACATTGTAGCTGTAAGCTGTCAGAGTTTGGCCACAGCCTTCTATAGAGAAAGCCCGGAACACAATCTGACAACTGCGCTTAGATTCCGTGACCGGAGGCCTACCGATAAGGATAACTGTTTGAAAGGTAGATCTGCTGGCCTATACTAGTTTCATACTAAAACTGGAATTACCCCCTGATGTGAAATTCGAAATCCTGAAAAAGTTTTCACTACGAGCGGTAGCCGAACCACGCATCTCCAGTTCATGGGTCAGTGGTGATTACCAATTGAACTATCAAAGCTACTAGTACAATTTGATCTTTCATATCTACGCCTAGGAAAACCAAAACCTATAATTTCTACTTCAGCCATTATTCTTTTCAATTCGATATTTATAATCAAACATCATTTTTTAAACAAGCCTGACATGTGTCATCCATGAATGTAGGGTTAGAATTCAAAGTTTATCGTTGAACTTTCATTTAAAAGAGGGGTCTTTACCATTTGACGTTCAGTTAAAAACGCGATTCGGGATTTCCCACGATAGAGACCACCGATTCATATGGGATTTTCGCCATTATTCAATTTGAAGAGTTTTTCAAGTCGGAAAGTTCATAAATTTTTTTTCGTCGAAAAAAAAACATCGACTTGATAAGTCATCCGCCGTTCAGTCTTTGTTCGGCACCCAGAAATTCCATCGTGTTACCACACATCGAAAATAAATTGTGATGAACGTCTGAAGAGGCTTTGAGGTACAAAACTTCTGCCAACGTTACGAGAACGATGAAATTCTCTTTATAATAGCATAGCTTCATTTTGACAGTGTAAACATTCAAGGAGATCTCCGCGTTCAAGCGTGATATTAGCGAAATGCTCGAAAACTTGAGAATTGAGTGAATTTCAGAGATGATTCAGAGAAACTAAGTATGTTATGGATATAACCGAAGTTTTCCTATTACACTTCAATTCGCCCTCTATATCCGTATCTTATCTTTAAGAGGTACGTCTACTCATGGTGGGTTTCACAAAGCTCTGTCAATTCTGAAACCAGTTGATTGCCAATCAAATCAGATTTTTGAAATGCCAAATCGAGTTGATTCTCCAATCAGCGCTGATTGCGTTTTGTGAAACTCGCTATCAGTTTGTTTATTTTATCTATATCTAGTTCTAGATGCCTTATTCGTTTAGACTTCTACAAATGATGGACAAAACAGCAATCAAACCTTTGGATTTTTTCATTCATCAGAGTAAATGTGTATTATGTCCATGTAAACGACAGGTTTGTTTTACCTCTTGTCAATCGTGCACGCAATCAATGTAATTCTATGATACATAAGTCAATCTATAGATGCATAGAAACTGCAATCCTTTATCAAAATGGGCGATTGTCACGTATCCCAAAAAAACATGTAGCACTTTTAAAATTGCACCGAATATTATCTCGACCCCTCATGTCCACCAAAAACTTTCCATTGTCAAGAAAATGTTGAACGAATTAACTTGAGGCATGTCAGAAAATAAGGAAAAACCAAAAAGACTCATGGAACTGTTCTTGATCAAAATGGCAGGTATGGTTCAATAATTCACCTCTTCTTTGACCATAAATAGGGAAGTGGTTTTTGGGAATCGTTTAATTACATATTCAGTCTTCAGAGTATTCAGACATGTAATTCATCTATCAGATCTTAAAAAAGTCTATTTTCTACGATATATAGGTAACTTTTACTGAATTTTATGCAGAAAACCTCATATATGTTGCCCCTATTTTTCTAAATATTGATTATAGCGAGAGATAAGGCTCTGGTTGGAAAAACAAATGAAAAAAAGTTCAAATCAGATTCAAACCTTCCTTCAACAAGCCATAAATCAAACGAGCCCACTGCAGAAGGGATTAACAGCATTCCAAAGAATCAAAATCCACTTATGGTACCACAATCAGTACTGTACACGAGCTTCCCTCAATTCAACCCTAGTCTACAGATTCAATTGGAAACAAATTTTGAACATGAATTGAAGGTAATTCCACACAGTTAAGAGTAAGTGACAAAGATATCGAAGAAGATTTTGATCTATGATCGGTCAGGTTATTCCATGTTCCTAATGTTTTCGTTATAGATGCATAGAAAACCTGGTGTTGGCACTGATTAGATTTTGTTTAAGATTTTCTTGTCGATCGAAAATCTGAGAAGGGCTCGCGCTATTTTCCATTGCATGATTGCAGTACCCCCTCATCAGTATTTCTCAATCTTTTCTGATAGAAAAGGATGTTTTATGCAAAAACATGAAGGTTCCTATGTTGCCCTATGTCTCTTGAAGAAATCTGCATTTACAGGATGTACCAGGAAGTCCATATGAGAACAAGATGCAAATTTCTGATTAGTATCCTATATTTTTCATTATGCTCTCGAATTCATGCGTAAAATTCTAGATATTTCTTTTCCATCTTACCATACCATGTTTTTTCTCAAAATCGGTAGCAGATACGACAAAACTACAGCAGACCATAAAGTTAAGTATAACAACAAAGCTTCTTTTAACAATTTTTCAAACTAACAGGGGTTCACAAAAAAAAAGTTCTGGAGGAAAACAAGGGACAGTGTTCCAGAAAAATATCTCCCTGTAGATTTGCAATCGATTTTTAGTTAGGAGTCTTTACACCAGGATTCCTATGCATCTTTGTTCCCGTTTATGAAAGCGAAAGGTGAAAAAAATTATATAAAGTCCATTTAAACTCCAAATTTCCATTACATATAGGCCACTCAAATGTTTGGAGTGCCCTCAACTTCGACCACAGTGAGCTTACTCAGCGAAACGTCGGTTAAATCTAGCGTCAGTTCGATGAAGTCTATCGTTAAAAATTTCCTCAAAGTGGAAGAGAATAATCCATCCTTTTACCAAAAGCTGGTTATTCCGTTCAGTGGATTCACAGAATCGGATGTTAAGGAGATAAGGGGTGGGAGGGAGCCAAAGTCAACATATTCACGTCAAAGTCTTCCAAGGACTAGTGGTGGAAATGATCCACGTCCAGTATTGAAAAGATACCAATCTGAGAAAAGAAAAAGCAGTTATGATAGGTATGTACAAGAAAGTTTGGAAAATTTTCTTCAGGCGAGGAGCAACACAGACGATTCAAGCTACAATACCGTAATCGCAGTGAAGATGATGGTGGACAATGCTTCCAAAGTAGAAGAGGTAATGCACAGTGGTCCTACAGAATTTTCGTAGAATTACAACCAGTGACATCTAGATAGGAAGGTTTGAACCAGAACGTCTCGCAGTAAAAGAAGCTAGAAATGCCCATTTCATTTCCCAAATTACAGGTTCTCCTTTTGAGATATTCTTCCACACATGAAAGGAGCTCCTACCGGCCCAAAAAACGTTTCAGTTTTCTGAGGAATGAGAGTTCTTTAATTTTGAAAAATTGAAATGTATAGAAGGAAAATTTGATTCACCACTACTATTTCCGACATTTTGGCCAAACTTCAACAAAATAAGTGGATTTTTATTAATTCTTCATCTATTTCATATGATGTCTGTGTTCACTAACTATTGATAAGATGAACGGAACATCTCATTTCTCATCAGAATTTCTTGCTTTAGGTTCAAATTCTTCTGCACTATAGGGGCAAATTTTTCAGATCAGTGATTGAAAACTTTTCAACATCTATAGAATTTTTCTCATTCGAAAAGTCCTTTAGTGTATCTCACATGTAATATGTCAAGAGTCTTTTGAAGTATTTTTAAGTAATTTATATGTATATTGTTACCATTGACGTTTTCTGAAATTGCACGCTATGGTTTGTTTAAAAAACTCAAAATCCGCAACAGTGACGACTTCTTTTGCAAAATTGTTGCTCATTCTTTCTCCTTCTAATGTTATTCATCTCTCCATTTTTCAGCGAGTCGACCACTTCATAATTGACGAGCCTAATGGGAATAACTCGAAAGATACCATTTTTATACCGAACAGCGAACGTTTGAGTGCTCGTTTAGAGCGCATACTGAGTTCTGCAAGCATAGAGGTCTCATTCAACGAACACCCGGACGAAATTACTGAAACACCTAGTTCCAATTCAATTCCAATTTCCGATGCTAATATAAGATCGAAATTGATAGAAATGAGAGAAGAGTTGGAACATTTGGACAAAGTGTACGATAGAATGCAGTAAGTTATTGGTATTCCTATTTCGTTTTACTCAGATCTCATGGTAGTAAAGGTAGAAAGGAATTTTTGCAATAATCCAATCTTGAAAGATTCCTACTCAGTACTTTTCTTTCGGATTTTTCCTTCTTTTTCTGAAAGTCTTGTAGGTTTCGATACCACCGAAAGTATATGGTCCAGTAATGAGTGTTGGTGCACCTCTTGTGGCAAGAGTATTGGTCTACTCGGTAGGTACTGTAACTGAAGATCAACGATATTGAGCAATTGGTGTTCCTGTTGTGGTTTTTAATACATCTATGAGCCATTAAATTGATTTTCTGGGTGTTGGATATCCTCTGCTAGTCTTTTTTCCTACTGAAACTTTGGATACCTATTTTCCTGAGGATTTCGTCAATTGCTACCTTCCTTAGTTATCCTGAGAATGGCATCATATGCTAATCTGCCAATCACTAGGTAGAGAGGTTTGAGATCTGTGATGATCTCCAACGCAATGGTCACGTTCTCATAGCACCCAGTGATGCATATCTAGACTAGTCTCTGTATCTTCGCTATAGTTAACCTTGTGTTATTCTGACTTACTTTCGCAAGCAGTGTTATGGAAGTCTGTACAAATTTTGCTCCCCTTCATCCATAGGAGCAGCCACTCATGTACCCATTGGTGTGAGAGAAAAGTTGTTAGGTACATTATGCATATTCGAGCACTCTCAAGTTCGAAACATGAAATTTCCTCTTTAATTACAGTGGTGAACTTGAAGAAGCAGAAAAGGCATACTTCACAGCAAAAGTCAACTTCTACAGAATAAAACTCAAACGGGATATGTTGATAACGCAAATGAACAATTTGGAGGAAGATGGCAATGGCTAACTTCAATATAAAAACGAAATTTGGTTCTAAAAGTTTTATTAAGAAAAATTAGTCATTGGTACAAAGGTATATACAATCAAAAATTCTAGAGGGATTATGACCAACGTTAAATAAATTATAAAATATATACATTCTCAAAATGGTAAAACTCATATGGCAGTCAAAATACAACTTACAACAACATCATTCGACTCTGACTTATTTTCCTATCGAACTATGAAATAAATTTGTCGTCACTAAAAGGAAAGTACTCAGACTCCAATAAGTCTTAAATAATATGGTTACTAATAAATAAAAATGCTGAACTAGAATAGTCTTTGGTTTCAACTGCTCAAACCATCTAACTTGCTGATATATTGTATATTTTAAAGAGAAACACCACATAATGCTGAATCTGAACTTGAAATTGATAAGTCAAAGGCAATTTAGGATTATTTCTATTTGGGAAAAAATATTTGAAATCAGGCCAGTCAACTTACAAGATTTGTCATACAGAGTGTAACAGCCAAATGGAATAAATTCGATAACGAATAAATGAGGGGGTGTTGGGAAAAACGCTCGGACACGTCGATTTGTTATTTTAAATGCGCATATTTTTCAAGAAAATAATATTACATAGGGTGTTCCATGTGACCGTGGCCAATACTAACTTTCTTATTTCAAATGCAACCCCCTGTATATCATTTATTTTTTGGATTCTTCAGAAAATTCTAGACCTAGTTCATGTACAATGTCCTATACCTATCTTGAACTATTTCGGAAGTATTGAGTGTTTTCAGATTTATTGCAAAAATCAACGTTTTAGATAAAAATTATTTTATTTCACAAATTCGGTACATTACACCTAAAACCTAATAAGTAATACTGATTATCTCTCAATTATTTAAAAAAACGAAAAAAAAACATTGATGTCAATGTAGGAAATGTTCAAAATGCTCGCCGCGAACGTCTTGGCAACATGCTAATCTGGTGTAGAATTGAATTTTTTTTAATTTCTTCTCAGTAATGGTTTCTGCTTACTTTCTTCATATCAAGAGGTAAATGGGAAATGAGTATTGAGTGTAATGTAATGTGAAATAAAATAATTTTCATTTAAAATGTTACCTAATTTTTGTAAAAAATCTGAAAACACTTAATATTTCCGAAAAAGTTGAAGATAGGTATAGGACATTGTACATGAATTATGTCTAGAATTTTCTGAAGAATCCAAAAAATAAATAATATACAGGGGGTTGCATTTGAAATAGGAAAGTTGGTATTGGCCACAGTCGCATGGAACACCCTATATAATTTTATTTTCTTAAAAAATATGCGCATTTAAAATTACAAATCGACGTGTCCGAGCGTTTTTCCCAACACTCCCTCATTTATTCGTTATCGAATTAATTCCATTTGGCTGTTACACTCTGTATACCTTGCTGAAGGCCCTGAATCATTTTTCAAATTTCATCAACTCGTCAAAACCTGTAGTACTAAATTATGCAGACATAGAAGGCATTCAGATTGATGGGAATCTTATTTTAATAATATCAGAAATTCTCATGGGTCTCTCAAGCTTGTAGAAAGATCTGAGCAGTGTGTCATTTTGTGATATGAGTAACATCAATAATTTTCGGATAGAACACGGACAACAATCTGCAAAAGGCTCAATACTCTGTTCAGTGTTCTTCCTCAATCACTCAATTATATTTTTTATTATTCGAAGAAAGAAAATTATTGATGAAACATTCTGTACTTTGGTTTAACGATTCGCCTCATACAAATCCATCCTTTCCACAACCTTCCATTAACACTACAAATATTGGTTGGGGTCTTTGCTTATGGACAAGCTGTGGATGGTTCAAAGTACCACGAGAAATTCCTCGATCAAAATTTACGTTTCTCGTACTTTCAACAAGTATCTCTACTCTTCACCCTCATCTCACTGTTGGATATTGCTATCCACTCGTTTCTAGAACTATCAAACCACGTCAACCCTAAATTATACCTCCCGTTGAGATTAGCGTGTTGGCAGTGTGAAAACCACCAACCACCCTCGTAATTACTAGCGCAATGGGTGTTCGAAATATCCCTGTCGTTATCCACTGTCGAGAACTCCATGTTGTTCTGGTAATCCAGAGCATCGCTGGCGTTTCCTTGGTATCTATTCACAGTCAGTTTGAAACCGTTGGAGTAGTCCAGGACTCTGAAATCGTCGTAGTTGGCTTGCCAGTATTTTCCATAGATATCCTTCATGTTGATCTGCAGTTTAGAGCAGTTCTTTCTGGTCAAATGGTGGATGTTTCTGTTTCCAATCCAGTGTTCTCCAGTAGCTGAACCAAAACCGTTGGAATACTCGTTCCAGTTCTGGTTGAAATCAAGGGAACCGTCGTAACGTTTCTGGATGACCGTCCAGCCATCCTCACAGTTGGCCAAGATTGGTTCACCGTCACCTGGAGAGATGAGGTAAATTCCGTTAGGACCAGACACAGAGCTACAGTCGTAAGGTAGCTTGTTGACGATGTTCTTGTATTCATTCTCGAAGGATTTGAGTTCCTGAACTAGGTGTATCGTGGATTTGGTTGCGTTCAAGTCGATGCTGGAAGATTCAGACTGAAACAAAAATTGAATATCAGTATGCAGCCTCTAAACTATCTAAATCTAACCATTCCTAATCCAGTTTGAGGATCCTACTCAAAGGTGGATAGGCTCATAACTCACCTTCAAGATGTGGTCGTGAAGTTTGGAATTGTGCAAACTGTTGGATCTGATAAGATTCTGGACCCTTGTGTCAACTTCCTTCAAGAAACGATGATCCTCCGCAGTCCTATCTTGCAGATTCGAAACGCTGACTCCGATAGCTTGCATCGAGCTCCTAGAGTTGGACATTTCCTCCTTGAGTAGCCCCAGGTCGGATTTAGCTTCATTCACTTGAACTTCCACCTTGGATATCTCTTTGCGGACGTCTGGGAAGCTGTTGTCCACCTTGAATTCGATGCTTTCCACGTTTTCCAAGAGTTCGAGCATGGATAGGTGCAGTTTATCGAAGTCCGTCATTTGTCTGGTTAAATTGGCGATGCTTTCTGAATTTTCGTTCAGCTGCCTCGTCAGATTGTTGAGGCGTTCTTCGGATCCGTCCTTGACCTGATGCATCCTGTTACTCTCGATGTAGTTTTCGATTTCGTTGCCGTTTATCCTGTCGAATCTGTTGATCGAGTCTTTCGGGTTGCTTTGTAGAATCTGCATTTCCTCTTCCAATCTAGATAACTTGGTTTTGATATGTTGGCTTTCTTTGAAGAGCGCTTTCGATGATTTCTCCAGTTGGAGGATATGTTTTTTCAGGATTCTTTGATGTCGGTAAGGACGATCATCTGTGGTTGGCAGATTCTGCTCGGATTCACGGATGTTTCGCAGGGTTTTTGAGGTTCGGGCAGATTCCAACTGCATTGCTTTAACCTGAAAGGAAAAATAATTGATGATTTAATCGTATTCGAATATTCAGTGATATGACAGTTAAATCCTTGTAGAACATAATATATTCACTTCGTAAATGTTTGATTGAAATTTGCTTCGAATTTGTGGCACGTAATTTCATAATTATTCCAAGTAGGTATTGCAATCAGCGTTGATTGATTATGTGGTGTCTAACCTTTCCATATATAATATGTTGCACCCTGTTTGTATATTCAGAAATTATGTCTACCAGAAACAGCCTCAGCAGGAGGGTGTTTCGGTGAGCTGTGATATAATGAATTAATGAATATTGAACAGGATATACTCAAGTTGCTATATTATTTCAGCTTTCGAACACGAGGAAGGTTCTAGAAGACGTCTGGTAGAGTGAATTTCTAGTTCGATTAAACTCAATCCGGGTTGATATTTAAGATTATACAGGGTGTTCCTGAACTGGAGGTGAATACGAAGAGGGGAGAAAAAATACCCGCAAAAATTATTTTTTTGTGTAATTGTCAAAAAACTTGACTTTTCGTCATCACTATGGATGCGTAAATGATTACTTTTCTTCAACGTGAAAAAAGTCTTTTTTAACGGTGAAAAAAAAAGAATAATCCACACAATATAGGTACATCAAATATTACTTTTCCAAAGATTTATTTCTTACAGAGTCAATTATTGATAATCATTAATTCTCGAATCAACTCTTTAAGTAATAGGTATTTAACGCTCTTAATCAGAAGCAGCAAGGAACATCTTCAGGAATATACACTGCACAAAAAAATTAAGGCACATTCTGAAAATCTCAATTTTAATGAAAGTTAACTCTACATTGACTTAATAACTTATTTTTTATGTTCTCTCGGGAAGGTTTTGAACGAAACAAGACACATTAAATGGAAGAAAATTTCAGGATTTCACCGAATCTTATGTGAAAGAAGAGAAATGAACAATTTTCAAAATACTGAAATGCTGATAAGTGATTTAATACTTGGTATTTCCACCCCTTGCGTTAATTACAGCTCGGCAACGACGGTTCATACTCAAAATGAGTGATCTTAAAATGTTCTGATCTAATCCTTCCCAGATTTCTCCGAGTTGGATTCCTAAGTCATTAAGAGTAGCTGGATGATTTTCTGAACTTCTCAGCCTTCTATTGAGGTTGTCCCAAACCTGCTCAATCGGATTGAGATCTGGACTTCTTGCTGGCCATTCCATTCGAGAGACTTCAACCTCTTCAAGGTACTCCTGAACGATGCGCGCACGATGGGGTCTGGCATTATCGTCCATAAAAATGAAATTTTCACCAATGTATGGGACAAATGGCACTACATGCTCTTCAAGAATGTTCCTTATATACTTATCAGTATTCATAGCTCCATTATCAACCACCACTAGGTCTGTGCGAGCAGTAAAAAGACATTACACCCCATACCATAATCGATCCTCCCCCGAAAACAGTAGTATTCAGGAAATTGCACTGAGCATATCTTTCATGTGGACGTCTGTATACAAGGAAACGTCGATCTCAATGGTAGAGGCAGAATCTTGACTCATCTGTGAAGAGAACTCTTTCCCAATCGGCCTCTTCCCAATGGATATGCTCTCTCGCAAAATCCAAACGCGCCCTTCGATGGGCTGGGGTAAGAGCTGGGCCTCTTGCCGCGACACGAGGCCTTAAATCATATTCTCTGAGGCGATTTCTTAAATTCTGAGTGCTAATTTGCACCTCATGAGTTTGCTCAAGCTGATTTTGAAGGAGGCGAGCGGTTCCAAACCGTTGTCTCAACGAAGAAACTCTCAAGTAACGTTCTTGAATGGCAGTTGTTACCCGTGGTCTACCCTGTCCTGGTCTTCGGACATTCATACCTGTCTCCCTGAATCGCTGCAACATTCTGGACACACCTGTATGGGAAACTCCAAACCTTTCTGCAATTCTTGTGTATGTCCACCCTTCTTCTCGCAAAACTACCGCTTGGGCACATTCCTCTTGGGTCAAATTGCGTGTTTTGCGTTGCATAGCGATCGAGTGTAGAAAATCAAATGAAAGAAAAACTATTGATCACTAGAATTGATCGAGAACAACTGATTTTAGGATGGAGTCAATACATTCAAAATCTGATAAAATCATCTTTTTTTATTCCTGCTGGGAGAAATCATCTGTATTGAAGAAAAACGTTAAAAGTGGATAACATATGCATGCATAATTCTGATAAAAATAATATCATTGAGAACACCTTCAGTTGTAGAATAAATTTGAGATTTCCATAATGTGCGTTAATTTTTTTGCGCAGTGTATGTTTTAGAAGTAATTGTTCGAACTTCCCTATCAATTATTACTACAATAAACATTTTCATTTATTGGAACAATAATTAATAGTGAAGTGTGAACAATTACTTCCAATATAAATTCCCGAAGAGGTTTCTGCTGATCAGCAATATTAGATATTTCGTGAAGAGTTGATTCCACAGCGTTATCAGATATTTATTTTGGAAACAGATGAAAAATTCAATATTTTCTTTGAAATCTTAATTTTAATAGATTTTCAAACTATCTAATCTTCTATGTATGCTTCTGCTACGGAGGCAGATTTCCAGCCACCGTGACGTTTTATCAATGTAATGTTGCCTCTTGCATTGGCCAGAAGAGTTAAAGAGCTTCTTCGGAAACAGTGACCTGTGTAGCTCTTATACATATCTTCTTAGCCATTTTGCAATCAAGCTTGGAATTTCTCCTATTTTATTTATCCCCACATGTTGATTGACACATTTTTCTCTCGAATATCTCAAAAGAGTCTATTTCTTTTTGTTTGAAGCGGCCATAGTGCTCTATACTTGCAGAATAAATCAATATGACACTCTTATGTGCCATAAAAAACACTCATTTTACCCACTTAATACAAAAATATCTATTTCAGGATTTTTTGTCATAGTATCTGCATTCCAAAAAATACTGGAATTTCGCGTGGATGTTACAATTTAGAGTTTACACCATGTGACCTGCTGATTTTGATTACAAATCTTCAGGGTGATATTTTTTCTGGAACACTATCCCTTGTTATCCCTTTGAACTATTTTTGGTAAGCCACTGTCAGTTTGAAAAAATTGTTGAAAGAAGCTTTGTTGTTATACCAAACATTCTGGTCTCCTGTAGTTTTGGCATATCTGCTACCGATTTCTAAAAAAAATTTAAACGATTCTCTCGAAATTGTCTGAAAATCCATGAAGTATTAAAAGAAATGCAAACGATTTGAGTCTTGGGATCTGGCGGGCCATGACTGATGACCTTTCGTCCAATCCACCTGTTTCCCATCATATTCGCTCAAATGCTCCCTCAAAAACGAAACGTTTGTGGTCCTAATATTTCCTCTCGTATTCCTAGACACATCGCAAGACGATATTGTGGGTACGTGCCCCAAAAACACCAAAACTGCCAAAACAATTTCTTTCCAAGGAAAACATTTCGATCCGGGTAATATTTTCCGATGAATCTTGATGCCCAAACATCTGCCGCAGACGAGAAAACGTCTGAAATATGAACCACATGTTGAATGCGGCACGGTTTCCGCATTTTCCCGCACAGATGGCAGCACACCCGCTTAATTACGGCGAAAGGACTGAATTATACGGGAATAACAAGAAAATATACTTAAGATCCGGGCCAGTTTGCGTTTCCGGTGAACTTTCAACACGTCATAAATTAGGGGGTACGTTAGAGAGGCACTGCATGAGTTTCCTCCCCGGGGTGTAATTTTCATGAGGCTGTCTGATATTTACGACATGTTAGGTCGTGAGAGCTGGGAAATTATTCGCTGAACCTCTTCTGGGGCTTTCCGATGCCTTTTGGAAGTCTGGGAGCGTTCCGGAAAATGTTTAATGGATCTTTTTTCGACCACGTCCAATTCGTTGTTTGGGAAATGAGTTTTCACGTTTTTTCCCTGTGAAGGTGCCTAATTTTGGTTTCGTTGTTGACTGAAAGAATTCAGAATGGAAATCAAAGATAGAAGTATCTTTTTGAGAATTATGACCGCAGAACCACGGGAAATTGAGAATGAAAAAAATGTGTGAATATTCTTTCAAATTTGTTTTGAACAAGGAGTCACCACCTGAAATTTATCGTATCAATTCAGAAACAATTGAGGAAAATCCTGACAGTCCTCCCTGGCTCCCAAAATCCCCTTCAACATTTCCGATACCTGCAAGATGATGCAAAAGGGAATAAAAATCACTCCCACTCATATTTTGTTCCAATATCCCATTCGCAGATATATTTTCATCTCGCGCAATGCTGATGGCTTGAATTTATCTTTGTATTCCAATAAACATCCAGACAGCTCCCATTTCGTCCTCGTAACTTCCGTCGTTATCCTAATGGGTTTCTTCAATATATTTCCGGTGACTTGGAAAAATAGCTTTCCTCGTCTATTCCGAATTTGTTCAGTCGGAGACGTCATTAACCGGTTTAACAGAATCAATTTCGCTGCCGTATTCAGATTCATCAGATTCAGTCACTTGGATAACTTTTCATGGCAGCTCGATTTGAAGAATATGACTTCAACTTGTATGGGCCAGCAAATCTACCTTTTAAACAGTTATCCTTATCGGTAGGTCTCCGGTCGCGGAATCTGAGCGCAGTTGTCAGATTGTATTCCGGGCTTTCTCTATAGAAGGCTGTGGACAGCTTACAGCTACAATGTCGAATAATTCTCTGTGATCTCTGCAGATCGGGCGATTTTATAGGAGAAATGTCAAACTTTGATCAGTTTTCCTGGAGAAATGGGGAAATTATGGAAAATATGAATACCAAGCTATTGTGCGTTGACTCTTCCTCTTTCGATCAGTATATTTACATCACGGCCAGGGTATCTGCGAAAAAAGTTTTATCGAGTTTAAAATTGCCCTTTTTGCCGAATTTTTTTCGCGATTTTCGCGAATTTTTTTAAAATACTTCTACATTGCCTAGAGGATCGAAATTTCGCCCACGTAAGAATCGATCGTTCCTCTTTCCGACCGTGTAAAAATTTCTCTTCTGTATCGCAGCTTCGCTGCGATTTTAAGATTCTTCTGGACCCACTTTTTCGACAGATTCCTCGGGCCGGACCACAGAGTTACCGTTATATAGAATAATGAGGATGTTATACTCTTTTTATCGTGACATGAGATGACGAAGAAAAAAATGGCCTTAGATGCCAACACCAGAATTTCTATATAGGGTGTTGTGATGCTCTGAGGATGACCATGATGAGGCCGAATAATAGCCAGTATCAAATCTCTGTACAGCTACAGCTTTTCCGATGTGATCAATGCTCCGCTTGAAATAAGAAGGCTGTGGACCATTGGGTACCATTTTATAGCAGCGACAGGCTCTACATAACATGTATATTTTCCTGGAAGCATTTCCATGGGGAGCAGAGGTCGGAAAACCGATACTCTGAGCATACTTCGGCCGTGTATTTAGGCATTTCATGTTTACTCCCGAATTATTACTTCGGCACAAAAAAGATGGAAATTCCTGCATGTAACGACGGGAAAAGCGGGAATTCCGGTTATTTTCTTTTATCCCGAGCATATGATACATCCGGCCCTCCATAACTGAATAATTCAGGCCGGGCCTTGCAGGAATAATTTCAAGAGCGTGCTGGCACTGGATGGAAAAATCATCTGGAGGCCAGCTTGTTTGCCCCTTCAAAATACCACAAGAGCTCTCACGAAAGCTTTCCGGAAGTCATTTCCGTTCATTATTTAACGGATTTTAATAGTTTTCTTCGGGTTCGTTGTACGCGAATGTGTTATCTATACTTTCATGAAGGGATGTGGAGGTTTTCACCCACGATGTTTTACACTTATGGAATACTGAATATTGGACAGATCCATTCTCAACTTGATAGCTTAATGCTCGATGAATATCCATCCCAAACTCAAGAGTAACTCGCAAAACCGCTCGGAATCATTCAACCACTCATTCGCCATCGTTTAAAAGCAATAGGAATGATCCGAAAGGTAGGAAATTGGGTGCTGTATTACGCTAGTCAAGAAAAGACTTAGAACGCACAAATAGGCAGTCCGAAACGGGAAATTCAAGCCCTATCAGATTCTATTAAACTGAAACCCTTTTTGTATCAACAATTGTAATGAAGAAGTGTTTTCTGATGGAAATAGTGCAAAAGCTCGTACAAATTGACGTACTGGAATTGAAACACCGATAAAACAACAAAAAAGCGTACAATACCATTTCATTCATCGATGAACTTAACGAGTTCTGTTTTTGTATTGTACACAACGAATAAATACACATCAGAGATGTATTGTGCGGTTGAATCGTATATTTGCCGGAACTAGAGGCCGTATGAGTGTTAATTATTTGAAAATATTCGTTTTGTTATTGTTGCGTTTCCTGCGAACTTTCATTACACGCCACGATTATCAACATCAGTCGACCATATCGGTATTCGCCCTTAATCCTGTTGAATTTCCTATTTCGAGTAGATGATGCTAACGAGCATTCCCATAATTCGATGATGATATTCTGTGTTTCAAAGTACTGTCATTTCCTGATCATTCAAGAATGAAACCACACGTCAAATTTGGAGCATAGATAAATTTTATTCTATACTCTTAGCCACATAAATGACAGTTCTTAGCAGTTCTACCATTTCAAATATGTCCACCATTTCATTTTGAAAACATATTACTTTCGGTATTTGGAGAGCCCCTCATGATTTCTATCAAAATAAAACCATTCCAATCTCATCACACGAACATATGGATATAAAACGCATTACAGTGATGCTGATACAATGTACAATTCAATACTGAAAAGAATAAATCTGCAGTATCATTCGGATACCAAATTGAACATGTTCCATATCAATAAAAACAAAATTCTGGCTTCCATCCATTCAGTAATTGTTTCCGGATATAATGGACAATCAGTTCTTTTCACATACGATCATTTGGAACTGACACAAAGAAACCATATGATTTATATAAATTGAAAATAATCCAACCATAACGTTTCATTCATGCATTGTTTTATTCAAAAGCGTATAAATGCATAGGTAATTTTCAATAATTCCTGGAATAATGGATATTTCGGTATATCACAGTTCGATTTAATCATGGGAAATTTAACATCAGTCGACTTCATGAAGAGGCTGAAAAAATTCAGGTCAAGCTATTTATTGGGGGAATTCTCTCAGAAATGCAACGTACTAGAAGGAGAAGCTCAGACCACATTTCAATTAAAAGCCAGTTTGCTTTAAGCCCAAATAAAGTCGTGCTTCTCTATGGTTCCCTCTTCAATCAACGCAACGAAATACCCATTAGGGATTTCTTAGAAATCTCGATGAAGTCTCGTTCCCAACTAGAATAGAAGCTTTGACCCCGAAACTACTCGCGGAGACCATTTAATAAGTTTTCTCTGAGTTCCGATTCCATTTGTCCGAATATCAGTAGTAAATTCAACTCTCAGTGTTCCTAACTTTGTTGTTCGATAGAACAGTTTTCGCCTTCTGTCAGTTGCAGTAAATTTCATTATTTCAAAAGCATCGAAAAAAAATGCTTGAATCTCAGTGTAACCTGGAAAATCTATGAATCCCCAAATTATGGTTCACAGAACTAAGTGCATAATATATTATGGTTAGGGAAGATTTCTTCATTTTCATCTTATTCCTCATGATATGATGTTTTCTTTACATCACGAAATATGAGAATTTATGCTCATATTTTGGTTGAATTTCCATCTTCCTGCTCAGCAGGAATATATAATGATATTACCTTCACGGTAAGGGGGTTGAGCTGCTGAGTTGGGAAGTTCCTACCAACAATTTCAGTCCTATTGGCTTCAATGTTCAGATTTCGAATCAAAGTTTGTGAGAACGTAAAACAATAATGCTACATAAAGCTATCAATATTTTATACTCAACGCAAACGGTATCAATAAAACAGTTTCCATTTGTTTTATCGTACAGACGTATGAATAAATTAGGAAAAGTCCATACTCATGACACATCAATCGATTTCGAATAATGCATGTTTGAAATTGGAAGCTGAAACTTATGAAATGTGATGACCGAATACATAGAAAACATGCTAAATGTATCTATTTCTCGATGCATGTATTTCCAATCCGAATCTAAAATAGCAAATTCAATGCAGTCTCATCGATTTATATCATGCAGATCATATATCATATGCAGAAAAAGAGAAAAAACTTCAAAAGATTCGATAATGAAGGCTTGCAATGATTCGACCATAAAATGAAATAATTCAGGACTTTTAGCAGATTGTTTTTTTCTGACCGCATTTTCAGAGGTATTCATGTCGGAGATTGCAGGATTTGTCCTCCTGATTAACAGGCATCATAAATATTTTCCAAATTGGCACTCCAAGGATTTATACTGTCTCTTCCAAAAGTTATTTCCGAGCGATCTCACAGAGCTTGCAGTTCCTCCAACACGTTAGATATATCGTGTCCTGAGGCCGCAGTATTTTGGACTATCCTCAGAGCCACCTACTCCAATAGATTCAGAATCGTGCTTCACTTCAGAAATTGGAGTTTTATCGGTTGTTTCTAGATTAACGATACCCGTACGGACGATAAACTAAGGTTAAACTTTGGATACGCTTTAGGGTTAAACGATTAGATCGAAATTCAAGCTCTAAACAATGAGTTTCGACTTTAATTAACATTTGGCTCTGTTTCGCTAAATGCAAATTTATTTCACGCCCGGTGAGCATAGATTCGGTAGCTTTGGTTCTGTGCTCTAGTTAGCTATGATTCGTCTCGGAAAAATCCACGAATGCTTATTCTATGTGTTTCACTATGTAGAAGGGAGATTTTCTCTTCAAAATGATAATATTTGAGGAGATAACAATAGTAACAATAAGAAGAACAGCGAAACCCTATT
Organism: Adalia bipunctata; assembly: GCA_910592335.1. Lineage (NCBI taxonomy): Eukaryota > Metazoa > Arthropoda > Insecta > Coleoptera > Coccinellidae > Adalia > Adalia bipunctata. Next base: position 8,256,471 of record OU342948.1, on the reverse strand, counting down.
CTATGGGCCATGCCGCGTTCGGTAGTTCGAATCCTTAGATGTCTAAAGACATGGTATTTGCACTGATTAGATTTTATTTCGACCAAATTGGGAATATTAGCAAAGTTTCGTTTTTTCCACTTCAGGTGGCGCTATTCACAATTTATGACAGATTTTTATTAGTTATTTCAAATATTTGAATTTATTCTAGTGAACGTGCTGTGTTAATAGTCGATAATTTTGTCAAGCAATAATTTGTGAATATATTCTTGATATTTTGATTAAAATTAGTATACAGGAAGGGTATAAGACTTTCATCATATAAGAATGTCCTTCTGTGGTCACGCCATAATTAGCCTTGGCAGATCAGCTGTTGGTGTTCACTCGCTCCACTCCGGATTGGAAATACCGAATGCGGTAACATCATACTTAGATGCATAGAATACCTAGTGTTAGCACTGATCAGATTTTGTTTAAGACTTTCTTGTCGAAAGAAAATCTAGGATAGGGGTCAACTTTTCATTTCCCTCGAAACGAGTCGCCCTATTCTTCCATGATCACAATCTTATATGGCATTCAAGATCTTAGACCATAGAAAGTATAAGGTTCTGATGGAATTTTTGACAAAAAATTGCGTCATTTGATCTACAATTTTCGGTCACAAACTTTAGTTAGGAATCGTTACACCAGGGTTTCTATGCATCTATGCGCCCATATTCAAAATGGTGGAAAATGTCACTAGCTTCGCCATTTGTATTCAACATGACAACTTGCGTTTCATTCAATTTCAAAAGCATATTTTACCTTGATTGAAAATCCTCTTACTCTATTTTTGAGCCAGATGACTGTTTTATTCGAATACCGAAAGAGTTTTATCCCCATGATTCTGCTGCGTGAAATCTCGCCAGAATTCGAAATGAATCCAACATTCCGCCTCCGGCATTCTACCAAAGATCAAAGGAAACACATAATTCGGAACATATAATTCCGCAGATATGAACCCACGTTCTCGTCAGAAAACAATCCCGATGAAACTTCGCGTACCGATAGCATTCCGTGCTTGTTAAATACAACCAAAAAAATCCATCAGGCATTCTCTCGCTGCATTTTAAAACAAAAGGAAAAAGTAATTCGATAAGGAAGGGGTGCCCGTCCGTCCGACATGAGAATATAAACTTTTCCGCACATTGTGTGTTGAATTATCGATTTGTATGTGCAGACGTGCCTAGGAGTTTTCTTTTTCTCAGTTCACATCTCCGTTCATCATACTTCTTCAATATTGAATCACGAGCTCTAGACTCCGAACTTTTCGACTGATGTAGCTACTTACAAATGATTCAAAGAAAATGAGGGAGCGAAACATGCTGAATCGGTTAGAAATCGCATTCACAGCCCTATTCAGGAAGAATATGTATGGCGAGAACGTGTTTTCACTTTTAATGGCAACAATTCAGTTTTGTAAAGGGTTTTTTAAGAATGAATAAAATATAGATGGCGCACTGAATTCGTCTGGGTTACAGTGACTTTATACAAGATAAAATAAAGTCACTGTAGTCTGGGTATTTTGACATTTAAGAAGTATGATGTATGAAATTTATAAAAATGGCCTCGTACACGATACAAAAACGCGTTCAAATTGTTGAATTATTTTATGAAAATCAGCGTTCTGTGAAAAGTATTCTAAGAAAATTACGTGAATTTTATGGTTTACATAATCGTCCATCTGAAAGCGCTATTGGTCGAATTTTTGAAAAATTTCAAAAGACCGGTTCGGTGGAAGACCAAAAAAATGAAAAATACAGACGTAGCGGTCGTTCACAAGAAAATATTGATTTGGTTCGTGAAAATGTTGCTGAAGACCCTGAAATGTCCATTAGATGACGTTCACAACAAGTTGGATTTAGTGGGTCCACAACATGACGTATTTTACACAAGGATTTAGCTCCGAAGGCATAAAAGGTGCAAATGACACCGGAACTAGAGCCAATAGATCATTTAAAACTTCGTTCATTTGTAAATTTCGTCAATGAATAACCAGCTGATTTTTCTCAAAAAATCATTTTTTCCGATGGGGCACATTTTGAACTTGGTGGCTATGTTAATAAAAAAAATTGTCGTTTCTGGGGTGAGGATAATCCACGAATTATTCATGAGAAACCTAAGCATCCTAAACGAGTCACTGTTTGATGTGCATCATGGTCAGGTGGTGCAATTGGACCTTACTTCTTTGAAAAAGCTCCTGGTGAAGCTGTAACTGTCAATGGTGATCGATACCGTCAGATGATAATCAAATTTTTGTGGCCTGAATTAATAAATATTGATCTAGAGGACATTTGGTTTCAGCAGGATGGAGCTACACCTCACTTTGCAAATGACACAATTGATTTATTGAGACGAAAATTTCCTGGACTAATAATCTCCAGAAACGGTGATGTCAATTGGCCACCAAGTTCATGTGATTTGACACCGTTGGATTATTTTCTTTGGGGTTTTGTGAAAAGCCAGGTCTATAAGAATAATCCATAATCGATTCCTGAACTGAAGGAAAAAATTAGTCGTGTCATTAGGGAGATGGGCCTCAATTATGTAAAAATGTCATTGAGAATTTTAACAAAAGAGTGGACATCTGTAGATCTGCAAGAATATTATTTTTCGTACATAAATGTCATAACTGATTCTTCAATTACCAATGGAAAGTTCATGAAAATGAATGCAAATTATGTGTTTCATTTATTCTAAAAAAAACCGCACAAATTGAAACACCTTTTATAAGAGTTTACTGATCTTTCATTTTTTTTTCTCCGTAATCTCTACATCCTAACATACCCTCTTTTCATTTCACTTACTGAGAAACGAAACCCCAAAAATGTTGAAAACATCCGTGACTTTCAAGCTGGGGCAGTTGTAATATCAAATAATCTCATTCTCTTAGCAAAAGACAATGTTTGAGCATGAACAAAACGTTAAAAGTTACCTTCCACCAATTACTGTAGCTTTTTTAAATGGCATCGAAGTATCTTCAGCTCATCAATATTAAATCATAACAAACAAATCGTTCATCAATATTCATTGAAGACCTAAAATAAATTGCATCAGGCAGAGAGCTACCAGCGCATTCGCCATATTGCAACCTCAACTATAGAATTATGGTGTTTCAGACGTTTCAGTGTTTGCATGGAATGAGGGAATCACTTGATAATACGAATGGCCCCCAGAATAAGATGCTTTCAGCGATAAACGGAAAGCGATACAATCAATTTCGAAAGATGTCCCCCAAACTTTCGAAACATCCAAGTCGATAAAAACTTTGCTCATTGGATTCTGGACTTTATGATCGGAATAAACTTCCAGGCAGGGGGATAAGGTGTTTTTCCTAAATATAGAACCTTTATCGAGGTAGAGATTGATGGATAAAACGGATGATAACACATTTCAAAATTTCTGAGAAAAAAGTTCAACTGATCCTGCCAGCTGAATGATTATTGTATTTCGTGCAGGAGAACCATCACTCAATTTCTTCTAACAATATTGTGGGACTGTGTAAACGAAGAGAGAACGAACGGGCCAGCAGACAATTCCCAATCCGCGGAAGTAATCACGTGGAGTATTTGAACATCCTGCATCAGCACAACTTCCACTTCCTGACCTCTCTAGGCATGTAGACCACGTACTTAATAAATTAAATGGGAGGCAGTTGCAATTGGCATCCCTAATATCCAGACGGTAAATACTGAAGCATGCGATTCCGTCACTAGTTTTACTCCTGGCATTTTGTATTTTTCTCATTTCTGATTCCCAGTTATCGGTATCACTTAATGAGAAATAACTGTTACTGAAATGCAGTAAGAATATCCCTCAACTGGAAACTTGGTTGGGCACCATTGACGACCTCTTTGGGTTTTAATGAATGAGTAAGGCAGAGAACAGAAGATCTACATGGTCGCAGTTTCCAGAAGGCTAACCGAGGTACTGGTACTGAAACTTTTGAGTCGATTGAAACACTGTAAACAGGGTGAGACTTTGACGTGTACATTTTAACAGAAGATTCTTGAGGTCAAAAAAAACCTTTTTCTCATTTTCCATTTTTCCGAATTCGGCTCTGTTAAAAAGATATAGCCATAAAAAAATTGGGTTAATTACGTCTCTGATGTAGTTCTCTGGAATTGATGCAAAGTTCATATTTCTCGATTGAAATTGAGTTGATACATCTAGGCCCTAGGGAATACTAAATTACTAACCTCATTCGACTGAGATTGTTAAAAACAAGATATTTTTCAATAAAAACACTCAGTTTTGTCCGATAATTTCTGCAATTGAAAAGCTTTATTTATCCCACAAATATAAGTTCCTCCTTCGATTTTCATTAAGAATAGTTTGAGCACTTATAACTTGTTCATATTTTCCTCTATCTCCCAAAACTATAAAAAGAATGATTTTCACACTAATCGAACATAAATCCATTAAATTAGGTCATATAGGATTCGAGGTCAATGACCTAACCTAACCCATCTAACCATATCTATCATAGAACGTTTGAGAAGACGATGCCAGATTGTGTTGATTTTCTCTTTAAACAAGGAAGCAGTAGGTCCTCTATCATTAACGGATGAACTAACGCAAAAGCACTAGTTTTTTTACTTTTGGCTGATGGCGTCTTGTCGTGCCCATTTGGAAATGTTCTGATTCTCGCCGATAGAGCGCTACGATCTTTTCAGTCAGTGCTCAAGACAAACCGTTGTTCCATAGAGCGAACAGTTGGTCTGTGGTTGTTGAACAAAGCATGCGTATAGCGGCTTGGTGAAGATTTGTCGATTTATTATTTGTTCATTCACAGTGAAGAATGCGAACAGTTGATGTGAAAAGATTTTCAGTGAAAGTGAGTTAAGGTGATAACCGTGTAATGTCGAGTTCATAAAATTTCAAGAGGATATTGTTTAGATAGAAACATCGCCATAGATCGTGTAGTGTTAAGTTTTCATTTTGCATTATTTTTGTATTCCATTGATATTTTAGTCTCGACAAAGTTGATAAACATTCTGACAACATTGCTACCTTGTATGGAGTTTATCAATTTGAGCCATTCTGTGATATTGAAAAGCCAGGGAAGCATTAAGATTTTTCTCATGATTTTTGATTTTTTCGTCAAATTTTATCGGGTAGAATTGGGAATAACTCGAGAACGACGCGTTTTATTGAAAAAACATAGGAATACTTTTATTTTTTGAAATCATTGATGCTTTAGAAAATATGAACTGTTTATTTTTTTCAAGTTATTTTATGGTATTTTTCGTGGGTTTATGAATGGGCTATGCTGTAACTTTCATACCAGGAGAAAGTTCGAATAAGTTTTGATTGAGGAATATGCACCATGAATAGAGTAACCAATCAACCAAAATTCAGTTCATTTAAAATAACGGTTCCGAAGATATGAACAGGAAAGTGTTTTTTTTGTGGATTTTCGACACCCTGTATCTTCCAAACGAAACCGAATTTTGAAAAATGGTATCGGAATAAAGTGTTTCGTTTGATGAGAGGAATCTACAGTTAAAATATATGTACAAGTCAAAGACTCACCCTGTATGTATCTGTCTCCAAATATTCGAGAGATGCGCCACTGCTTGGAAATTTACGGAAGAGCAAATGCGCAATAAAAAGACTCCGTTCTTGTTAGCGCTTATAACTAGTTCAGTTACGTTAATATTTAACACGAGCGTTGAAACTTGATTAAATAATTAAATGCATTCGCTGAATTTATTCCGTGCGGTTTTGCTTGGAGCTCTTACTGCTTGTTGGCCTTGATGCTAAATGAAAACCACGAGAATTTATGGGCTCGTGCACTGGGAGGGTGAAAAGTAACGCACAAAATTCTTATCTTCGGCGTTTACTATTTTCTGGAAAAATGCTGGAAATGATCGATTGAGACTATCCTCGACTATATAATTTTATTCTTGACAGCTGTCAATAAATTTGACAGCAGCTGTCACAGAAATTTTCCTCCGAAATACGGTCACTGATGCAGGATCGAGAATTGCACCCCCGCTGGAGATAATCGCGCCGCTTTTTAATGATCTCCACCAGTACTTCAGTTAATAAATCACCACTGTTTTATTTGAGCGGACCAACTCGACGAATGGCACGGAGCACGAAAGCACACGTATTATTACATACTCCGGTGGCAGAGCCCTCGGAAAAAATAGCCGTTGAGGCCATATATTACCCGGAACAGCAGCTAACAATGTTATTATGAAGGATACGTTATAACAACGTTTATCACCGGGGTTACGAGGACCGCGTTTCACTTTCACAGGGAAAATGACCAATTTCCCGCTTGATTTGTCACAGTCCTTGGTGAATTCAGTTCCTCTGACTATTCTCCATTACATCGGGCTGAAATTCCACTACACAGATGAGGTGAACAATGAATGGTTCGTAATTAGTTTTCAATTGAATCCTTGATTGGCACACTTTTTATGTTTTTATTAATTATTACTAGTGGACCCAGCAGATTATGATTTAAGAAGTCTTGTATATCTTTCGAACGATAAGGAATCAGGCATCAAAGAAAGAAACCTGCCAACTTTTAAGGGCAGCGTTTTGTAATATATCAGGTGTTTTTCTTCTCTAATTTTCGATAAGGATAACTGTGATTTGATAGAAGGTAGAAGCCATGTTCATACATTTCTATTCAGTAAGCATTGACAAATTATCAGGGAAAGACTCACGCCGCAACAACGTTAACAAATTGTTGCAAATTATCTTTAAAATCAGTGTTCTATTCGCCAAACTTATAGAGCACTTCGTGAAATTTATGGTTTACATAATCGTATATCCCGAGAATTGACAGAAATATCATGGAAATAAAATCGTTTGTCCAGATTTTCATGAAATTACAGCTCACCAGGTTTTTTTCCTAAAATACGAAGAAAAACAGAAAAGCGAGTAATACACATTCTAGAGAAATGATTAAGCTTTAATTAAAAAAAAATTATTGGTCTACGCCGCATACGATATGAGATATCATGGAAATAAAAAGCCCAATTTTTAAAGAGAGCTCGCGAGCTCGGACGTGTACCAGGTCCCCTTAAGCAGTGAACCATACCAAAATTCGTACCTACGTGAACTTCATGAACCGATTCGAGTCGACTCATCTCCACTCCGAGCCCTCATGGGCTGAACCCAGACCAAATAAAAACGCGACCATAAAAGTGAAATTCCCGTTCTCAAATTAGACAGTAGTTACGTCGGTTCGTAACGCCCTATTGTACGAAATTCCAACCGTACAGAATTCCTGGCGGTTTCTCTTCAATTATATGACACAATAACGCCGAAGAAAAAAAATTCAACAAGATTGCAAATGTCGAATAAGTTCCGAGAAGGCAGTCAAAGAATGTTTGTTAACTTCGAAAATTCGAAAACGGTAAACGAGATTGTGTGGGCAGGGTTGGGCTTCGCCAAAAGAGCATATTTTGTTCGTATTTTTTCACTGCTGGATAAAGGAGACTAGATGATTTTTCACATGGATATGACAAACATAGACCTGAAATTTCCAAGGGTAGGTTTGGATCTTGAATGTTGAGATTTACTTCGTTAATGGGCAAAATTCGACCAGGTTTGCGTTTTTATTTCCAAATAATTTCAAAACATCTGATTCGATCAAGATGGAATTTTGCATTTAGTTAGAAAACGACGTATTTTAGCTACGTGAAAGATTTCATTCAAATCGCCTATCAAAAAGCTCAATAAATTCCCACTATTTATTTTACAATAGATCTTGGATCATGGGCGATTTCCTCGACAGCTATTACCAATTTCTTCTTTCTTTGTGGAGTTTCAAGTAAACGAAATTACACTGCGCAAAAAAATTAACGCACATTATAGAAATCTCAAATTTCTTCTACAACTGAAGGTGTTCTCAATGATAATTATTTTTATCAGAATTATGGATGCATATGTTATCCACTTTCAACGTTTTTCTTCAATACAGATGTTTTCTCCCAGCAGGAATAAAAAAAGATGATATCAGATTTTGAATGTATTGGCTCCATTCAAAAATCAGTTGTTCTCGATCAATTCTAGTGATCAATAGTTTTTCTTTCGTTTGATTTTCTACACTCGATCGCTATGCAACGCGAAACACGCAATTTGACCCAAGAGGAATGAGCCCAAGCGGTAGTTTTGCGAGAAGAAGGGTGGACGGACATACACAAGAATTGAAGAAAGGTTTGGAGTTTCCCATACAAGTGTGTCCAGAATGTTGCAGCGATTCAGGGAGACAGGTATAGTGTTAAAAAGGTAATTACTACAGCTGAAATCCCTATAACCTTTTTTACACTATATTAATGAAACAAAACCAGCAAACAATAATACTTCACTTGGGAGACAGGTATGAATGTCCGAAGACCAGGACAGGGTAGACCACGGGTAACCACTGCCATTCAAGAACGTTACTTGAGAGTTTCTTCGTTGAGACAACGGTTTGCAACCGCTCGCCTCCTTTAAAATCAGCTTGAGCAAACTCATGAGGTGACGTCCAAATGAAAGATATGCTCAGTGCAATTTCCTGAATACTACTGGTTTCGGGGGAGGATCGATTATGGTATGGGGTGGAATATCTTTTGACTGCTCCCACAGACCTAGTGGCCGTTGATAATGGAGCTATGAATGCTGATAAGTATATAAGGAACATTCTTGAAGAGCATGTAGTGCCATTTGCCCCATACATTGGTGAAAATTTCATTTTTATGGACGATAATGGCAGACCCCATCGTGCGCGCATCGTTCAGGAGTACCTTGAAGAGGTTGAAGTCTCTCGAATGGAATGGCCAGCAAGAACTCCAGAGCAGGTTTGGGACAACCTCAATAGAAGGCTGAGAAGTTCAGGAAATCATCCAGCTACTCTTAATGACTTAGGAATCCAACTCGGAGAAATCTGGGAAGGATTAGATCAGAACATTTTGAGATCACTCATTTCGAGTATGAACCGTCGTTGCCGAGCTGTAATTAACGCAAGGGGTGGAAATACCAAGTATTAAATCACTTATCAGCATTTCAGTATTTTGAAAATTGTTCATTTCTCTTCTTTCACATAAGATTCGGTGAAATCCTGAATTTTTCTTTCATTTAATGTTTCTTGATTCGTTCAAAACCTTCCCGAGAGAACATGAAAAATAAGTTATAAAGTCAATGTAGCGTTAATTTTCATTAAAATTGAGATTTTCAGAATGTGCGTTAATTTTTTTGCGCAGTGTATTTGCTCCTAATGATTCGAACTTATTTTGTTCATGTTTCAATACACGTTTAGCCACCTGTCCTACTGAAAAGTCCCATATTACTTCGGAATGACCAATTTTTTGGCGCAAAATCGAAGGGTACACGATTCCACTGCGAGGCTGGCCAATAATTCGGGCCAGTCCACTCCTGTCCACAAAGTTTTCGTTTGTCGCGCAACTGACATACAATACGGCGGCCGGCAGGTGTTCATTGATGCAGCCAGCAGCCCGTGTGGCGTTCCATTTTCCGAACCCAGTCCACCTGCCGTCATGGACCAATCGGCGAGCTCCCAATACCTGGCAGCAGTGGTACCTGGTTCTGAATCGGTAGCGCAAAACCGAAGATTACGAAGAAAGTGGACAAATATTTATGCTATATGCTTTGGGATATCGTTAAATTATGGATGATCGGAAAAGAAACTGTAGCAACATTCTGGTTTGTTACTCAATTCCGGTTCTTTTCCGAATGGAAACTTCATTAATGTGAGTATTGGTTAGTTGCAAAGAAGGAGCCAAGAGGCCAAGTACAATGTTCTGCAACAGAAGAGTTCAGTGCTTTTAGCAAACTGAAAGATATTTTGCTGGCACCTAAAATGTTCGTGCATTTCACTCTATTACATTTCAAATTTTCAAGCTTTTTGGATTTCATAATTCTCTGACTACATAATTCATAACTTTTTCAGTTTCAGGCAAGTTCTTGTCGTTTGCGTTTCTGAGAATTTTGCTTCAGTTATTGTTTTACGTTCTTACAATCAACTTCGATTAAAAATCTGAAAATTTGTTGTTGAATAATGGAGGCCAAAGATATACCCAGGGCCGGATTAACCATGTGGGGGCCTCTAGGCAGTCGCCTACTCTGCCTAATGGTTGATCCGGCCCTGGCTCTGAGCGTCTGAACAAAACTCGAAATGAAAAATGGAAAATATAAAACAATGTAAATTCGACTCGCAGAAGGCCTATATGGACATGTTTGGTATCAAAATATAGGTTTTCGAGGTCGGTGAATCCAATAAAGAATAATTCAAGTCGCTATCTATGATAGTTTAGATTTTGACCTGCGAAATGGCATTTTTTCAAAAATCGAAATTTCGAATCATCATCTGGTAATCAGCATTGTCCAGAGTAAGCATTTCTGAGCATAATAATACGCGATATCGAAAATTTCAACTTTCTGGGTGAAAAATGCAAATGGACGTACAGAATTGTTGGGGCTTGATTCTACCATGAATGCGCAGATTCACTCATAAGGACTGAACGAGAATAAATTCGCTATCACAAAATCACTCATATCTTTTGAACCACTGGACCGATTTCGAAAATCAAACTCATTTTCGAATCATCTTCTAATTCTAATGAAAACTGTTTTTACAATAAAAAAACCCTAACTATTTTTTACAAAATTCATGGATTTTTTCTGGGATACTTCCCATCATGCTTCTTATAGTGTTCTCAGTCACTTTCTGGGATGCTGTCTTCTACGTTTGCTTGAATTCCACTAATGTTTTCGTTGATTTCTTAGTCTTCTTCAATTCTCTTCTTACCAGGGCCCAATATCTTTCGATTGGCCTGAGTTCTGGGCAATTTGGTGGATTGGCCTCTTTGGGGACAAAAACCACCTCATTAGCTTCGTACCATTCCTTGGTGGCCTTGCTGTAGTGGCATGAAGCTAAATTTGGCCAAAAGATTGTTGACACATCGTGCTCACGTAAAAAATGGTAACAGTCGCTTCTTCAAGCATTCCTCGATGTATATCTTCGAGTCAACAGAGCCTTGGCCAACGAAAAATTTGCTCCTTTTCCCACAAGTGCAAATGGCTTGCCAAACCAGGAATTTTTTAGGAAACTTTGCTTGTTTCTTCACGCGAAATTGTTCTTTAACATTTCCACGAGAATCTGCAGTATGAAATTCCTGACCAGGAAGTTGCGAGAAATCAGCCAAGACATAGGTTTCGTCGTCCATCACGCAACAGGAAAAATTTTTCAAGAAATATTTTTTTTATTTCTTTGCTCTTGATTTCGCTTCTTGATTCTTCACAGCGTTCCTGTCTGGTACTTTCTGCACTTTGTATGTTCTAAGCCCACAACTCGACTTGATTTTCTGAACGGTTGACTGCGAACAACCCACTATTTGGGCCACTTTCCGTCCTGAAAGGTTAGGATTCTTCTAGAAGAGGCTGATGGCTTTCTTCACTTTGAAACCCCTTTTTCCTCCCGGTTCCTTCCTTGCGGTTAATTGAAAGACCTTCGTTGAAGCGCTTACCAACTCTTAATACCGTTTCCGGACGAACGCGAGCCTCTTTTGCGATTCTTTTGAAGCTCCATTTTTGATTATTTTGAAAAAGTTTCACTATAAAGTCTCGTGTTTTCACTTCGCTTGACATTTTGCGACAGAGAATTGGAATATCTATGAAGTGTTGTTCCACATATTTCTGACGTTCATAACAAAGCTATAACTATGATCCAATTTTGATTTTTTTCTCAATTGGTTTAAGAGATATGGGCGTTTTTGTGATAGCGGATTTATTCTCGTTCAGTTCTTAGCATGTCTTGCTGCTAAATTTCTCATTTTTGGACGATAATGCGCCACCCCATCGAGGGAGAAATCGAAGATATTCACTTGTTTTCATACTCCGTTCCTCCCTGTAGAATGTAGATAAAAGCTAAAACTATCGCACCTGATCCTTCTTCAAGACAAATCGAGACGCGTCTCAGTTGTTCCCGAAGCAGGGAGACCCTTCCTATCAATGTGGAAGACACATGAGTGATTTTTATCTGTATACAGTTTGGCCTCTCCAAGTACAATAAGCGAACGGAGGAATATCAGAATACAACGTCGTCCTTTTTCATTTTCCACCTCACTCCCTCAGTTTCACATAGAACTCTACGATAATTGAGGTGAATATCCACTCCAAGCACTCATTACCTGATACTAAAATTCATCCATTAAATCTTGGTGTCTGGTCCAACTTTACCATAAAAACCCATTTCGCTCGGCTTTGTATCGAATGGCATGCGGGTTCAGTCAAAAGAGACATAAGCAGAGTATTATTATATTATAATGTCGGTCATTCTGTAGCGGTGAAGGTCTCTGCAACCGGAGTCCTTTACCTTGGACAACAAAATTTCACATCGGTCCCAGGTATGTCGCAGTTTGTCAATAGGTATGTTCAAGCTCAGTCTTCTTCAGTGCAAGCTTTATGCACCTTTATGTGACAATGCCGCTCTGGGCTGAATTGAGGGATTGAGGCTCTACTAAAGCATCCATTTTTCTATCGAATTTCACTTCATTTGCAACATTCAGTGTTCAGACATCAACCCTTTTTATAGCTTAATGGCTTGAAATAAAAAGGCCAACGAAAACGTTTTGATATCACACCAGATTTGTTGGAAATTTCAATTTGGCGCCAATAAAAATTCCACTGCCATTTTCAAAAAAAAACCTGTGAAATGTCAGAGTTGAAAGTCGTTCTTCGTATCGACCACTCGTCCAGTTCGACAGCAGACATAAAAATGGGATCCAGGTTTTCATTCGGTGCTGCACTGTGCTCTCCAGCTCCCGAGGGAAACGAAGGCATAAAAGCACGTTATGACAGGTTGATATAAATCAGAATTGGCTCGTAAGAGTGGCTCAAATTGCCTGGAAGACTAGCGAACCTAGATGACATGTCAAGTCCACGGATTCTGGATCATTAAACGCTTTTTTTTCGAATTGGATTTCTTTGTACCTTTCGATAACGATACGCCACCAATGCTAGAATGGAACAAATCTCATCTCCAAAAGTTGAATGTTTGAGAAATATTTTTTGATAACGTGTTCAAGTGAATGCATACATAAATACCGGGAGGTCCAGGATAAGTGGTCGATAATTCACAGCAGTATTCTACGATCGAAATATTGGAGGAAGATTCAAATAATTTTGATTCGAAACAGAGGAGCAAGTCTGGTATTGTAGGGTTAACATTCCGTAAAAAAGTTAAGAGCAACTATTTCACAACAAACCCTTCTCTTACGTAAATAATCTACCTGCGACGAATGTAATACCTTTGACTGTGCAGTATAATACGTACTCGCATTGCTTTAAATACATAATAAGCACCGACTTTCAAAAGGACCACGGAAATAGAAAAACATATTATAACATTCAGCAAAAAGATCTTAATTGTGAATGAAAATGAAGAGATAATGTAGCGAAAACCTTAAGGTCGGTTGCCCCAAACAGAACATTAATACACATAGAATAAGCTCGCAGTGTGGCAATGTTATTGCCGTGACATTATAAGTGACTTTATGCATCTTTTGAGAGCAGTCGAAGAGAGGTTTAGAAAAAAATTGGTTTCACTCTCCTTTTTCGTCAGGAAGAAGTATTATCTGATAAATGTTGATTTGAATATCATTTCTTGCAGAATGAAGGGCAAAAATGAATTTAATTAGTTTTATACCACATTCTTGGCCCCTTTTAGTACAGGTTTCCACTGGGTATAACCATTAGCGAATGCATTTTCCGTTTGATGTTTTTAAAGGGGCTGATAATGAATCCACCTCCATGGCGTGAAAGGGTCCGGTCTTGAAGATTTACCAGTACAGGAGCGAGGATTGAGCTGGTTCCTTTGAAGATTAAGAATTTTCCAAATTGGGCCGATTTGTTCATGAGAGGATATAGCAGCCAAGATAATATGGAAGTGTTCAAGATCATCTAAATTTATCTGTTATACGAGGTTATATTGAAAAATTCTTAGCCTACTATAGAACCAAACAAAATTTCAATGTCAACATATTCTCCTCTTAATTGAATACATTTATTACAGCGAACCTGCAACGCCTCTAGACCTTTCAAAAAAAAATTTTCTCTTTGCTCTGCAAACCAGTCCTCCACAGCTTTTATTACCTCCTAGTTGGAAGAAAATTTACGACCTTTTAAACTTTTTTTCAGTTGAGGAAAGAGATGATAGTCGAATGGAGTCGAATTTGGTGAATAAGGGGGGTGTTCTAGTAATTCTAACCCTAAATCACGAATTATTTGCATGGAAACATGAGATTTGTGTACTGGGGCGTTGTCCTGTAAAAACAAAACACTTTTGGATAGCTTTCCGCGTCTTTTCTCTTTAATTTTTTCCCGAAGAGTGGTCAGTAATGTCGAATAGTAATCTCCAGTTATTGTTCTAGCCTTATCCAAAAAATCAATCATGATAACTCCATGGCAATCCCAAAACACTGAAGCAAGAACTTTTCCAGCAGATTTTTGGACACGAAACTTCTTAGGTCTTGGAGAACCAGAATGTCGCCATTCCATCGATTGTTGCTTTGTTCCTGGATCGTAGAAATGTACCCAAGTCTCATCCATAGTAACAATTCGGTTTAAGAAGTCTACATCGTTTTCAAATCGAACACAGATCGAATGCGATGCTTCTACCTTCTACCCTTGCATGCTTTTGGTCAACATTCAAACATTTGGGGATCCATTTTGCAGAAATTTTGCTCATGTCCAAATTGACGTGAACTATATGATGAACGCGTTCGTATGAAATCTTCAGTGTTCCAGATATCCGTTTCAGCCCAATTCGACGGTCTGATAAAATCATGTCATGAACTGCATCGATATTTTCGGGGACTGACAAAGAAACTGGCCTTCCCGATCGGTCATCATCTTCAATGGAAAATTTACCCCTTTTGAAGCTTGCAGTCCAATTTTTCACGGTCGCATACGAAGGACATTGATCACAAAGGGTATTAAGCATATCTTCGTAAATCTGCTTACCTCTGAACCCTTTGAAATACAGGTACTTGATGGCTCGATAATCCAATTTTTCGATTTTTACAATTTCGGTGGACATCATTGTTTTTTAATTTATAGCGTAACTCTGGTTTACTTTTTTGACGTCGAACTCTACACTGACACTTCTAATAAGTTATTGTTCATTGATATGGTTTCGCAATATTTTGTTTATGCATGGAACTGGTCTAGGCTAGCTAGATATCAATACATCCTCGTACGTATATTTCATCAATTGAACATGGTGTCCCAGAAGGCTAAGTCACAAGAATCATCAGAAAATATAAATTCTGTCGTCATTTGCATAGTTGATCCAGCAATGAATCGTATGACGACGCCGTTGTGGTATACAAACATAGAAAAGATATTACGAAGAAAAACGGAAATCCTTTTCCGATCGCATCGGAAATCGGATTAGGAATTTCCGCACGTTACGAAAGAACGGTTAGCGAAGGAAGCTACGGAACGAGGTTTACCTGATGCTTCAGCTTGCCGCAGTTCATGGCTGTGGCCTTATTGAATTCCCTCAGATTTCCTATCTCCTCCTGGAGCATCTGCAGCTTGGCCTCGTATTTCTCGTTCTTGTTCATGGCCGATTCCAATTGACTATTGAGATTGGTTACGTCGCTCCTCAGCAAACTCAATTCAGTATCCAGTTGCTCGTGGTTCTGCAGGATTACGGTAGAGTTGACGGCTGCTTGAACTTCTCCGAACTCGGTTCTCAATTCGGATACAGCGTTTGACAGCCATTTGATGGTTAAGCGTTCGTTTTTCTCTTCCGTCGTGGGGGCTTGGACTGGAGAAACTTCCGGGGAGCCCAGTCGAACCGAATCTACGTCTTTCCTGGAAAGAAATACGAAAAAAATTCAATTTAATTGCTAATAGTAATATGATACAGCAAAGGTCGGGAATGTTCTTTTGTCTGCCCTGGCGGATTTGAGGGGGAAGGAGCATGGCCCTCATCTTTGATATTATACTGAAATCATCTTCGAAAATTAGAGATTACAAGTTTCCTAGTGTATTATCGTTGAAGTGGTGTAGAACAGAATTGGAATGTTTTTTCCTGTCCTGAGAGGAAGCCACACTTACTCATCTCTCTCCTATACTCCATTCACTTTCATAAAGTATCCCGGTTGGCTAAAATTTAGGTTTATCAGGTTTTTTACTTAGGACTGACGTAGGCTGGCACTCGTGAAATATCGGCAATGTCGAAATAATTCTCAGAGACGTTTGCCAATGCTTATTTCTATTTACTCTTTTTTTACTCTATAAATGGAGTTAGTTCTTTTTAGGTGATATAGGTTTCGTAGTACTACTACTTTTTCATATTGAAGTATTTCAAATTGTGCCGAAAGGTATTTGAATGTCTTCTGTAGGCTTATTTCTTGGGAATTTCGAAAAGTGAGGACCTCTATTCGTTTAGAAGTTTTCGGTCGGGTTATTCAAGAACTTTTATTCTTTTTCGAATGAACTATCACTTTTGTGCCCATTATTTCTCAGTGGAATTTCAACACTCGATTCTTGATTTGCGTACAAGAAAATAGCATAACTGAATCTTACAGCCATGTTTATTTTCCTGAAATATTTTCAGTATTAAGGGGACCTGGTACACGTCCGAGCTCGCGAGCTCCCTTCAAAAATTTGGCTTTTTATTTTCATGATATCTCAGTTCGTATGCGGCGTAGACCAACAATTTTTTTTTAATTAAAGCTTAATAATTTTTCTAGAATGTGTATTACTCGCTTTTCTGTTTTACTTCGTATATTAGGAAAAACCTGGTGAGCTATAATTTCATGAAAATCTGGACCAACGATTTTATTTTCATGATATCTCTGTCAATTCTCGGGATAAATGTATGAAATTTTCAGTTTACATGTGAAATAATATTTTCCAGAATGTGTATTGATCAGTTTTTCTGTTTATTGCCCCCTCAATTTTTAAATGAATTATAAAGTATGAACTTTATCGATCATATTTTCAACCAGGATTTTTCCTAATATACGCAGAAAAACGAAAAAGCGAATAATACACATTCTGCAAAATATTATTCCGCATGTATACTGAAAATTTCATACATTTTTCCCGAAAATTAACGGAGATATCATGGAAATATAGTATATTATATTATAAGGATTAAAAGTGCATATTTTTTTTACGAGCAATCGGAGCAATATTTGCAGTGGCGAGGCGGAGCGCAGCGCAGCCGAGCTAATGCAAAATTGCGAGTGAAAATAGGCACTTTTAGTCCGTATGATATATACTATTTTTTCTCCAACCAAGTCAAATATCTGGTATTGTTGGTAAATATTGATTGTCAAGTAGATGTCAGTAGACTTCAAATTTCAATTAGAGAGCTCAGATGCAATTACTTTTAGTCCTAGGATTAAAAGTAGCGTTTTTAATCCTAGGATTAAAAGTGTTGCTAATCAACGAGCAAATTTTTGTACGGTAAGGGAATTGATGGCTTTTGCACCTGAAAATAGTACAAAAATGTCAACATTTTTTGATGGTTAGGGAAAAAAATCGTTTTCCGCAAATCGCTAGGAAATTTTGACATTCCAGTCGAAATTGGTCATAGAAAAAGTCAAGATTTCCTAACTGTTAAGAAATATTCATTTCCTTACTGAAATGATATTTCCTTACAGTTGGTTCGACATATGCATATACGAACTTTTCTCATGATTCCTTCGGCACTTATTCTAAAAAAGCAGTGTTTTTACTGCCTCAACCAGCTCTGGAGGAGTCCCAGAAATAGCAAATTCATCATCACTTATCATTTTACACTGTTTTAAATTCGAAAACACTAGCAATTAAATTAATTATATGCGTCAACTTTGACAATTCAACATGAGTACGTTTCCATAGTAACGTAACCAATTTCAATACAAATTCCGAAGCATCATTTATTTATGAATTAAATACTTATTATATATATTTTCTGAGTTAATATCCACTTTAGGGCAAGGGTGTGATGCATACTCTCACATTATTTTTTAACGTAGATTCAATATCTGCCATAAAAAAATGGGGTTCTAATTTGAAAAAATTGATTTTTCACGATTTTGTCATCCCTAACTTTGAAAGCGATTTTTTTCACCCCCTGTATCATGAATCGCGATTTCGATTTTTTAAGTGGATACATCAATCTTACATCTTGAAAAATCCCAAAAATGAAAATTTTCCATCCAAAAACCTCGAAGTTATTCTTGTTTCAGCAGAGCTCTATTTTCGATTTTTTTTTCGAATTTTCCCGCTCAGAGAGAATTTTCCAACCAAAACTGAAAAATGTTACATCAAAATAACTTGAAATTTTCTAAGGAATCTATTTCTGCAATAAAAAAATGGTGTTCTAATTTGAAAAACGGAAGTTGACGTCATTTCCGGAAAAACCGGAGGTGCTCATGCCTTGAAAATATTTTAGATTTCATCAGCATCGTGAAATACTTATAAGTGCTGAATTTCATGAAAATACGTTCAGTAGTTTCCCGTATAAATATGGGTGAGGTTCCTCGTGAAAGACCCTGTCTATAGAGAGAACAACGTTGATTAGTTATCTGACAGGAAAATGACTGTAACCTGACATTTTCAAAATATACACGATGAAATGTGTCAGAATGTCATAGCCAACCGGGATACTTTATAAAAGTGAATGGAGTATAGGTTGAAAATTTTCATGGCCCCTCCTGAAAAACTCTAGATCCGATAGTGCTTGTCTAACTACTTAGATGTTCTTAAGGTACTTGATTACCGCAGCCAGCTACCGAAAATCCAGCTCTAGTAAATTCAGGAAGATATTTTGGCGCCGACTCATACCTGGACCATTATAATTCAGTCCGTTTAATGAAGTAACAATATAATCCAATCAGCCACTCTAACGGAATAGCACGCTGAGATTCAATATACCTAGAATCCTCCAGGATTGCAGGGAGCTTTTAGTGCTCTAGCAGGATCAAACTCGTGAAACCCACCTGAAATTCGTAAAATTCCACCGAATGTGGGCCATTTCTATCCGGTGCCCTTAACTCCAGTTGGACCAATCATATCAATGAATTATTCATTTAATTTCAGATATCGGTAATTAAATTTCGCTTGGGCTAAGGCCAATAAATTCCAACATAATGAACTTTCGAAGTTTTCTGGTCTCTAGGGGTGTAGCAGGTAGACGACGGTGGCGTTTATACAGTTTGGGGGTTTTACCCTGCTCAGCACTTTCAAAAGTTCATTAGTGCCTGATCAAAGATTCACTGACCGATTTTCGAAAGCAACCGCTTGTTCTAGTTTTTAACTCAGAACAACCTGAATATTTATCAACTTAATGATTCAGTCAAGTCTACATTTATAATATCGTTTAAAAGAAAATTTGGCAGGAACCTCCATGCTATCGGGAAGATTCTGGTTTTATCTTTCTCACTGTTTGTTTTGTAGAAATCGTTCCTGCGATATAATTTGAAGCTACGCTTGTTCTCAAGAGCAATACTTTGCTCCTGATTGACGATTCGTTTGACAGTTTTGACAGCTGTCATAAAACTTCCTGTTTGATTCTTGAATGAGGATCTATCTACCAAATGGATGTTTGTCTCACTTCTATTTTTTTGTGTATATTCTGTTTTAGCGATTATAGTTTGTAGTATGGGTCAAAAGTTCAAAATATGCATTTCCAGTCATATTATATATATTTTGACATATTAGATTCTCACGTAATTCGTGATTTTTTTTTTAATTTTCTCTTTATGAATTTATACCCTTAAAAAATATTGAAAACTCAAAAATAATCTACCGAATTCAAACGATCAGAAGAAGCGGGAAATCGTGTGACGTCGGTGGCTAGAGAGATGTTTGATTGGTTGTACTCGTCATGACGTGCTGCTGATATAAATGTGACAGCATTGCCAAAGCACAAAAAAAAATTAGCCTGAAAAAGCCCTTGCTTTCACTTTCCTAAAAATATCATAATATAATGTTGATTTTGGATGTTTTTCTTTTATCATCATGACATTTTCACTTGTACTCCATAAAGCTTCATAATATCATTCAATTTACGACCTCCTAATTGAAGATAAAGAGGGTTCAAGTAAGCAGATAGGTGAGAAATTCAATTAAAAATAATTTTCCCTAGTCTACACAGGTAAGAATTGGTATATATAGGCCGGTCTTCTAATTCAGGAAGCATTTATAATTATTTTCATTTTGAGAAGTGTAGATTAATGGTAAGAATAATTATGGATTTGGCAACTATGTATAGTCGTCGATCGTTGACGTAACCTAGGAGTATAGAATATAGAGTATATATAGAATACTCCTAGACTTAACTGTAAGAAATGCGCCATTCTATAGTGCGCAGAGAAGACGTCGAAATGTCGAATAATGACAAATAAGAAGGTTAAGCTTTAATTTAAAATTTGTAGGCGTGGTTGTCACATCAGTATTTGTATTTTCAGAGAATGAGTATTATATCAACTTCAATGAAAATTAAGTTGTTATATGACGATGTTTCAAAAACATTATAGTGATCACATCAAATATACTACGATTACTGAATATATTTATGAATAAATTCAGAGATTTTTTAAAGACTTGTCAACAGCGGCGTGTCTCTCAGTTACTCTGGGCTTTGTCTCCTCCATCACAAACTTCAACCAATCATATTACAAATTGAGCCACTGACGTCTCAGCAGAGGGACGTTTGAATTCACACGTGTTGAAATCACATTTTCAATATCGAATAATTAATCAGTTCTTCAAAATTCAGAGTGAATAAATGGTTACAAATGTGGTGTAAACTGCCCTTCATTACGTCATGTGAGGAAAAGTGCATGTTTTGAGGTACTGGAAATCCCCATTGAGGATAGCATCAATTGCGTCTGAATGTTTCTTAAAACGTCTATAGACTCAGTGGTAAAACACAGTGGTAGACATAAAATTCCAAAACATCGCTACGTGAAATTGAAAGTACGAAAAATCCTATACCAATTACTTTTTGAAATTCCAAAATCGAAAGGGTATACTGGAAAAGTTCCACTCCTTAACGAGGATGTATTAACGCCAAACAAAATTGAGAATTGGCGATATTTCAATGGTCACTAAGGACTCGACTGAAAACTTTTTTCTCCTTAGAATTCCGAAATATCATTCTGTCGTATTTCAATCGACATTAATTCGTTCTCGTTCTACGAGCTGAAAGCCATGGAGAATTCCATAATAAATTTCATTACCAGAAAATCATATTGACTTCGTGCAATTTCCAGAGAACCCTTTATGACTACTTCTGACTTGATGCATTCTGGACCGAAAGTTCGAATTGCGTTTTAAAACTAATCATTCGAAGAGAACGCGCAGAAATGTTCTCTCTTCTTGAATTTTCAATTTCCGAATCACTAACAGTAGGAATATCAGTTATTTGCGTTGAGTAAGATAATGAAGTGCCCGAAAGGTTGTTTAACTGGATCCTGAATTTATTTCAATTTTAATAATGACTTTAAAGCTATGGGAGATGATGAAATGGTGGTCAGATATTAGTGCTTTCGATGCCCTTTTACTTGACAGTTTCCCACCTCTGTTTTCCATTATGGTAAAGGAAAATTTTATGGTAATTCCCCTTTATTATCATGAGACAATCCATAATTAATAATCTGATAATATCAAGAAAATACCTAAATGCTCGTCCGTTGAAACTGGAATATTGCTCGGAAAATGCACACCGGACAGAAAGAGCAATCAATCTCTATGACATAACTGAAAGCCTCCGAAATTAGAATGGACGTAGACGAAATTTCAAATATTAAACCTTTACAGGACTTTTAGTGCTGTTGGACATGAAAAGGACTGCCGCACCGTTGAAAATCGTAATGATCTGTTAATATTTGAAGAGTTCATCGATTGGAAAACTGTTTGATGAAATTGGAATGTAATTCATTCGCTCTAGCCGCAATCGTATGCTGAGTGTCTATATTATATTGATAGTTGTGTTCAGCCTTCTAAAAGGTCTCAGATTTTCCTGAAATCGGTTTGTTTAGTCCGAAAATGAGTAACTATAAGGGGCCCTAATTCATCATTATTTTAAGTACCCATACTCTGTTCAAATGTAAGAAGGAGCAATATAAATAAGTTTGGCGCATCGGTAGGAGGGGCCTTCGTGAAGTTTCTTTCCGTTCAGAGTCGAATCGAGAAGATTTCACACAATCGTTCAGTTTTCACTGAACTTGAATTCCATTTTTTTCAATAATTTATAGAAAGTTGTTCTTTTGAAATTTGGCTAACTGTCGTCATCATTCACGATTTCTAGAACTTTAGAAATCGTTGGAATTTCATTCCGGAAAAAAAAACCGTGGGCAATTTTTCTGATAAGGTTCATATCGAAATCGTCAACCGAATCGATTATTTTTAACGACTGGGCTCTCCTCTCAGGTGGCGTCAATGTTTTATTCTCTTCATATTCTCTGAGAATTCTGAATACAGCTGAATCACTCACCTCTGAGAATTTTGAAACAATTCCTACTAAGTCTCCTTTCGATAAATCAGGATGTTCCTTCAATTCTTTTCGAAAAATGTTCAAAAATATCTCTTTCTCTTCAGCAGAGAAATGGGACCTTTTGAACCTTTTTTGTGGTGGTCCCCACATATCACCCTCAGATGCAGTACGCGTTTCCGAATCGACATTGTTCTATAAACACTATATACACTTTGTCAAAAGATTTTCCAACACAATACACTTTTCACAACAAAATCTATAAACACTTTGAACAGCTAGACCTTCACAGTAGCTCTAGGTATTTTAACTGGTCTTGTCAATTGACAACTTCGATATTTATGCAAATCAAGATGGCTTCAACCCACTAAGGAAAAGGACCCAAATCTGGTGTTTCTCGGAATCACCTTGTCGGAACCTTGAGCAGCCGATAAAGAGTTTCGTACAAAATAATATAAAATTTTGGACCGAAACTAAATATATTTCGGATATTACAATTAAAAGACCATTATAAATTTGATGAGAGATCTTTTACGAGTCTTGTCAATTGAAAAAAATTTATGCAAATCAAGATGGCTTTAACCCATGAAGGAAAAGGACCCAAATCTGGTGTTTCCCGGAATTACTTTGTCGGAATCCTGCAAGATTCCGACCCAAATCTCTATAACTCTGGTGTTTCCTGGAATTACCTTGCCGCAATCTCAAGCATCCGAAAAAAAATTATTTAGTAGATAATAATATAAAAACAACAAATAAAAAATAGGGTACGTCAGATATAAAAATTTTGCACTAGAGTTTCTGAGGAAAAAAGTTCTAATGGGGAATTGCTGACTCAAATTATTGAATCATTTATATCCAATAGGTACCATCTATACAGTCTGTTCCGAGTACGATCCTGGCAATCTTTTAGGGCTTTAAAAGGGAGCGTGGTTATGACCAGACGATTTTGTTTGTTTACAAAGCTCCTTCTTATATTTGAACGGACTATAGAACCGCATTCGAGAACCCAGGGAAAAAATTGTTGATAGCTGCCGAAAAATTAAGCTCGAATTTGTGAATCTGAATCCATCTGTAATTTTGAGATCACCATGAGGAAAACAAAATATCGATCGGCCATATTTGGCCCATTAAATATCGAACGGTCACATTTGGCCCATTAACGATTGGCTTCGAGGCCATTACCCATAAAATAAAATCTACCCTTTCCCCCATCACCTCCAAAGTTCGAAACAAGCAAACAATGATTGAATTTCCGATGTTGCTGCGTATCGATTACAATGCACGATTACCAGTCGTATTGGAATTCGTGCCAATATGAATACTCGATTCCTGATGTGAATCCACAATAGGTATCCCCAAAGGAGAATTGATTCATTGCCTCCCCAATTTGGCAAATAGACCTCCAATCGCTGGACCATTTAATTATTAACAGGTCATTACCGACTTCGGAACAATACCCTGTCTGAGCCAGTGGCAGCTCGTGGTTTATTGAAAACAGGCACATCAACTTTGGAAAGGGACGCTAAACGAATTCATGAATCAAGTGTTTATGAAGCAGTCGAACATAATAGCTATTTATGTAACAAGTACATAAATTAGGTCTTTATGGACGAGTCCAAAAGTTTATGGCAGAGCGAGCAAAGCGAGCGAGGCCAATAATTTGGCAAGTCCATAAGCCTAATTATGTACGAGTTGCATACAAAGCTTTATGTTCGACTGCAATGCAGAAATTTTATTTGCTGAAATGGCAATTAATATATTCGTCGCTTCATTTCAAGAAAACATTAAGGGTGCTTTTGATTTTCTTACCTTAGTTACCATCAGCGACCTTAGCAACCTCACTGAACAAAGTTGTTTACTTTGTCAATTCTGTGACAAACTTCACAATAATTCCAAAAGTGGATAGTTCGGGAGAGGAAAGCGTGAAAAATTTACACGCAAGTGCCAAAGAATCTCTCCTACCCACTAGAAGTGCTTATGAAAATTCGTATGCGGCCTATAACAAGTGGTGTGAAACTGTGAAATGAAAGTACCTATTGAAAATCGAGAGAAGACTGTGACAGATGAGTCCAATAAAGTGGTGTCCAATAAAGTAGTCATTTATGGACGCTAAACGAATTCATGAATCAAGTGTTTATGAAGCAGTCGAACATAAATACTGTTATGACATCCTGTTACCCGATTTTGGCTTGACGTCGACTGGGACCGCCTTTGGCATTTGGCAAAATCGAACCTTATTTTTGTCACTAAGATTGCGAGAGAAATGAGAGTAAAACCCTAATTCGACACGAGATGATGAAACAAAATCTAATAAATGGCAACACCGAAATTTTGTACATTTCTTCATACCTAAATACGTTTCTGTGATGATCACAAGTGTCAGCATTTACTTTTACCCGTTCATGCCAATGAAA
Source organism: Adalia bipunctata (assembly GCA_910592335.1). Classification (NCBI taxonomy): domain Eukaryota; kingdom Metazoa; phylum Arthropoda; class Insecta; order Coleoptera; family Coccinellidae; genus Adalia; species Adalia bipunctata. The sequence continues at coordinate 8,231,574 of OU342948.1, read as the reverse complement.
TACTAATTGAAAGGAATGATTAAAAATTGCCAGAAAATGAAGAATAGTCCCTTCTGAATAATCGAAAACAACCGTTCGTCATTAATTGGGAACGTGACACATCTAAAATCCCTGCTCGCTTGTATTTGTTCATTTGACATTCCTCCAGTTCTTTTTCTTTTTCGCAATCCCGCCATTAACCGCGGCTGTTTTCAAGTCCGGGTTTTATTGTGCCCTGGGATCTGATAGGACTTTTTTCCGCTTCGAGTTCTTTCAATACGACTCGAAATATCGTCAACGTGATTTGAGGGTGCGAATTTTGATTTGCGGTTCTTTTTTCAACACCGGCTCTTGCGGAGGCTTTGTTGCCTCCTTTCATAAAGAACTCTCCGGCAGAGATTGCCATCGTGGCCCATTTGCTGGTCCTGACCATTTTAGTCGGCATTCGGTTGATCAGAATTCCTTCTCGATATTTCTTGTGGTAATTGAACGCCCAAGAAAAGGTCCAAAAATCTGTCGGCCTCATTCTAAGGTTCGCTGGGAACACACCCGAAATATTGTAATTCGTTCCATGCACGTGATACCACACAGGCGCCATCCGCCAATCAAAAAGGAGCACACTAGGTAAGTTTGGTTGAAAATAACTTCGCATTCTCAAAAACTCCTCAGAAAAGTAATGATATCTGCATGTTTTCTTAATGAATTTATATCTACAGTGGAAAGTGAAAATTTCAAGAGGTTTCTTAAAAAACGATCAAGTAACCAAGTCGTTTTTCATCTTAAATGTTTCGTATTTCATCCAATTAAAAAAACGTATCATCCTTATTGGGAAACCCGTTTCTCACGTGCGATATATTCAAATTTTATCGAGTTAATTTAGATCAAGTCGCTCTAATCTCACGCGGAACCGTGAAAACCGGTGAGGGCAAGACAATTCAGTTAGAATTATCATTTTCAATCTAGAAAATCTTGTAAAACTCAGGTGCTCCTCTTTTCGGCTTATAATGAACTCGTTTTGCATATTTTTTAACTACGCGTTAACTAGGCTGAAAGTTGAATGCTAATGTGCGTAAAAGACGGTGAGGAAACTATACGAAATGCGATCAGTGATACCCATTAGGTCGGTTTTCCATTGTAACTTAATTCCTTTTGTTTCTGTGGCGCTAAAAAGCTGTGTTTACGGGTACAGCATCCGAACAATTATCCATACCGAATTAGATTATCGGAATACTCGTTTCCTGGCTAGGTCTGTTTCATTTTCATTCAACCTGGGACCACATCGATGTTGTTGCATTTACGAAAATGTAATAACTGCCTCGGCGTAGTTCGTATCTTATAGGTAGATACGCATTCAATAATCCAAGGAAGAAAAATTGACTGCAGCTGTCAAATCAATTGTCCATGATATTGGATAGGATATTACAGAAATGGAGCACTGACAAGAAATCAGAAACTTTTGAAGGTTCTTTCATTCACGTTGCAGGTAGATTCGCATTACCAATTCAGTTTTTTGACAGCTGTCAAAATTGACGTCAATGGTACCGGATTTGTTGTCACAGAAATATGTGTTGGGATTTTGTCGATAACTTGGTAGAATTTCATATGGTTCTGATAAGGTAGGTACGCGAATGGGACAAAATTTGGCATGTAGCTTCAATACACTATTCTCCATCTATAGTCCGTTCAAATATAAGAAGGAGCTTTGTAAACAAACAGAATCGTCTGGTTGGCGCACAATAAAGCTCCTATTGGTCAAATGGTGATAACGATGCTCTCTTCGACCGCCCTAAGAGTCTGGCAGGATCGTACTCGGACTGTGGAAGGTACTGGATAGAAATGATTCAATAATTTGAGTCAGCAATTCCCACATTAGAACTTTTTTCTTCAGGAACTCTAGTGCGAAATTTCTGTTATGATTTGCAACTGTCATAAACATTTTATATACGACGTACCCTATTTTTTTTTTTCTGTTTTTATATTATTATCTACTGAATAATTTCTTTTTCGGATGCTCGAGATTGCGGCAAGGTAATTCCAGGAAACACCAGAGTTTTAGAGATTTGGGTCGGAATCTTGCAAGATTCCGACAAAGTAATTTCGGGAAACACCAGATTTGGGTCCTTTTCCCTAATGGGTGAAAGCCATCTTGATTTGCATAAATATCGAAGTTTTCAATTGACAAGACTCGAAAAAGATTTCTGTTCAAATTTATAATGGTCATTTACTTGTAATATCCGAAATATATTTCGTTTCGGTCCATAATTTTATATTATTTTGTACGAAACTCTTTGTCGGCTGCTCAAGATTCCGACAAGGTAATTCCGGGAACCACCAGGTTTGGGTCCTTTCCCTTAATGGATTAAAGCCATCTTGATTTGCATAAATATCGAAGTTTTCAATTGACAAAACTAGTTAAAATACCTAGAGCTATAATGTGAAGGTCTAGCTGTTCAAAGTGTTTATAGATTTTGTTGTGAAAAGTGTATTGTGTTGGAAAATCTTTTGACAAAGTGTATATAGTGTTTATAGAACAATGTTGAATTCGGAAACGGATACTGCATCTGAGGGTGTTATGTGGGGACCACCACGAAAAAGGGTCCAAAAGGTAGCATTTCTCTACTGAAGAGAAAGAGATAATTTTGAACATTTTTCGAAAAGAATTGGAAGAACATCCTGATTTATCGAAAAGAGACTTAGTATGAATTGTTTCAAAATCCTCAGGGGTGAGTGATTCAGCTGTATTCAGAATTCTCAGAGAATATGAAGAGAATAAAACACTCGATAAAACATTGACGCCACCTAAGAGGAGAGCCCAGTCGTTAAAAATAATCGTTTCGGTTGACGATTTCGATATGAACCTTATCAGAAGAATTGTCTACGGTTTTTTTTCCAGAATGAAATCCCAACGATTTCTAATGAATAAATCGTGAATGATGACGACAGTTTGCCAAATTTCAAAAGAACAGCGTTCTATAAATTATTGAAAAAAAAATGGAATTCAAGTTCAGTTAAAACTGAACGATTGTGTGAAATCTCCTCGATTCGACTCTGGACGGAAAGAAACTTCACTAAGGCCCTCCTACCGCTGCGTCAAACATGTTATTATTGCTCCTTCTTACATTTAAAAAGAGTATGAACGCAAAATCAACATCGAGCACGCTTTCGATCAACCTCCAATGAAGTTTTTAACACATTTTTCTACTCACAGGTGAAAATCCCAAAAAAACACTCTGAAAAGAAAAGAACCAAAGAATGGCGTCCATAGAATTTGAACACGGCAATTATCTCAATTAGTGCATATTGCAAAATAAGTCCTTGAATTTTTCAAAACGCGATTGTGCAAAAACTGCACATTGGATAGGAACCATCTTAAGCACAGTTGAACTTCTTGATATTATCTGTCAGTTTCCGCAGTAAAGTTTGTCTAGGATTCGATTTATAAAAATTATGATTTCTTGGAAAAGAGTCTCGTTTACGAGGATTTTCCGATTTTTCTCAGTGGAAAAGACACCCATTTGGTCGCACAAAAAACCAAATAAGTCGGAATCTTTTGCACTATTTCTCGTTCGGAATTCCACAAAGTTATTTTGCTGAAGCTGAAGAGTGATTTAAAGTTTTATTCCTTGCCCTATATTCAAAGTTAACTAGTGAAATAAAATTATATTTTCCTCGAGTAGCTGAAAAGCTCGTGAATTGTTCTTTCACCCTCTGCCGATTTAAATCCTGAGAAAATTGATAATAAACACCGGGAGATCATTTAAACGTCACAATTTCCACCGTCAATATGCTTCGTTAACTGAGTCAACTTCCAAACTTTAGCGGACAAACTCATCAATCCTCACCTCAGCATCTTCACAGCCTCCTTGATATCCTCCAACTCTGGCGTCTCGTACAGTTTCTTCCTCATATTCTCCTCAATTATCTCCAAGTCCTCCCTCCGACGTTCCAAGAGCGCGGTCACCTGTTTGCTCAAAACACGAAACTGTTCTTTAAGCTCACTTGATCCGGCATCGTGCGTCGCCTCGAGCACCGCGGGCGTCGCGACGGCCGCCCCTATCAGTACGGCGAAGACGAGCGTAAGGCAAGAGCACGGCATCTCGATTCACGGAGATCGAGCAGGCTCTGACAGTGGCGGTGGAACTGAATGGCGGCGAGATAACTGACATTGTTTTATACGAAGAGCGATAGGTAGGGTCAGGAGCGCAGGCGTCTTTTCGCCAGGTGTGCAAAGGTGCCTTTATCCCGTGGCGATTTTTCTGGTCCTTCTGGAGCGACGGTAGGGGAGCACGAGTTACAAGTGGGCCGTGTCAAGCATGTAGAAGTATGATCTATGAGGACGCCTCCGCATGACTTGACGACGGTCCGATTTCACACAGTTTCGAACTGTTTTGATGGAGCATAATAGGATGGAAGGGCCTGTTCACTTTTGCCATCGTTCCCTTCAGTTTTCTAAGTCAATCATCGAGGATAGCATCCAAACTGAAGCCTCAAACATGTAACGAGATTCCTCTTTGAGGACAATCCGTAAATACAGGGTGAGTCTTTGACTATGTACAAGTCAAAGACTCACCCTCATATTTCAACTGAAGATTCTTGAGGTCAAAAGAAACGTTTTTTTCATTTTTCCGAATTCGGCTCTGTTAAAAAGATATAGCCATTTGAAAAAAAAATGGGCTGACTACGCCTCTGGAATGATCTTCTGGAATTGATGCAAAGTTCATATTTCTCGATAGAAATTGAGTTTATACATTTAGGGAATACTCAAGTACTAACCTTATTGGAATAAAAATGTTGCAAACACGATAGTTTCAACAATAACAGTTAGTTTCATCGGATTATATCTGCAACTAAAAAGCCACATTTATCCCACCAAAATAAGTTCCTTCTTCGATTTTTCTGCAGATTAGTTTGTAAACACTAATAACTTGTTCATATTTTCCTCGAAATTCCCAAACAATCTCATGAAGAAAGACTTTTCATTCAGATTTATTATTAAACAACCTAACCTAATCTAATTTGTATCGATTCTGTGAATGTTTGCACAGAAATTTCAAGAAGATGTTGTCATCTTGCTGATATTTTCATGGAGGTTGAGGATTTTTTACGAAACATAGTATAAATCACGATACACTTGTGTACCGTGGTATAGGTAAATATCTATGAATTCTGCCGTTTCCATCATAAATCGAGTTTGCCGCCAAATTTTACCACGCACGCGCAGTGCGAAAACCGAATGATTGGTTATGTGGAGGCCAACTATAAACAATAACAAACCAGAATCTCTGAACAAACTGTAAACATTATGTGAAGTTCTGAATACATTCAGTGAATTATTGTTCTAATGTGATTATTATGTGAAGTGAATTAATATAATCTTAACCGTGTGGAATTCCAAGAGGATATTGTTAAGATAGAAACATCGACAGAGATTATATGGTATCATTTTATTTTTCATTATTTTCAATTTAATGAGTAGTTTGTATCGAGATTCATCATTCATATCCGAGTTTTGTATTTCATCTACATTTAACTTCAATATGGACCGGTAACTATGAATTTTCAATAGAAACTGTGCGTGTTAAATCCTCCTTGGTGTTCAATTTTATCTCCCACATTTGTGGGATTTTATTATTAAAATAATCATTTCAATCATTTACTCCTTGCTTTACTATCTATGTTTTACCAAAAAAAATTTTAATTTCAAACAGCTCCTTCTGTGTTGCAGTTTCTTTGTCAGTTAGTATACATACAGGGTGTCCCACGATCGAGTGCCTATTAGACGTTTCTGGAGAACCTGACATATTTGAAATCTGAAAATTGGGATTATGATATTGTTCGGATTTCTCTACGGACCGAAAATATTTTTGGAGCTTGAGCACTTCCGGTTATACCAGGAGTGGAAATAAATTTGTTCAAAAAATTTATTTTTCAATATTTTCGTTTCTGATATGATTGAGTATTCAATGCTGAATACATTTCTGTTGAAACCATTGTATTCATTCGAATAGTTTTCGAAATATCGAAAAAAAACCTAAAAAAATGTCAAATATTCATAGTCAGTGTTATGTCTATTATTCCTATTCTGAACATCCTGAGTGTAAACCGTTCTCACAACGTCAAAGTAGAAGAATGTAGAAAGGTCATGCATCTTTTGAATTTCATAAATATCATCACAGGGTGTTTCAAATTTTGTGTCGAAAACTGTGATCGAAAATTGGCCATAACTTCTGTTTTTCAAATTAGAACCCTATTTTTTTATGACTGCGTTGGATTCTGCGAAGAAAAATAGTGATAGCACTCTCAGATGTTCTTGCTCCTAAATTGAGTAATCCCCGAGATATTTGAGCTTTTCTGGATTCATGTTGTACGTAGAGTCAAATTCATCTTATCCTTCGTATGAGAATATTCTGCGACCATAGAAGATAAATTATCCCAGCTCTAATTTTAGGCATTAACCTTACTTCTCGATTTTACTTCAATGGTTACTATGGTTTCATAAGAATAGTCATCGAATATGTTGGCATGAGAATATTCTGTGACCATAGAAGATAAATGATCCCATTAATAATTCAGAGGTGACAGGTCTAATTATTAGTTGTAACTATGGTTTTATAGGAATACTTATTCATCGAATCACTTCAGATTCGATGAATTTGACTCTACGTACAACATAAATCCAGAAAAGCTCAAATAACTCGGAAAAACTGATTTTAGGAAAAAAAGCATCTGAGAGTGCTATCATTATTTTTCTTCGCAGAATCCAACGCAATCATAAAAAAATAGGGTTCTAATTTGAGAAACAGAAGTTATGGACAATTTTCGATCAGAGTTTTCGACACGAAATTTGACACCCTGTGATGATATTTATGAAATTCAAAAGATGTTTGACCTTTCAACATTCTTCTACTTTCATGTTGTGAGAACGGTTTACACTCGGGATGTTCAGAATAGGAATAATGGACATAACACTGACTATGAATATTTGACATTTTTTTAGGTTTTTTTTCGATATTTCGAAAACTATTCGAATGAATACAATGGTTTCAACAGAAATGTATTCAGCATTGAATACTCAATCATAACAGAAATGAAAATATTGAAAAAAATATTTTTTGAACAAATTTATTTCCACTCCTGGTATAACCGGAAGTGCTCAGGCTCCGAAAATATTTTAGGTCTGTAGAGAATTTCCAACAATATCATAATCCTAATTTTCAGATTTCAAATAAGGCCAGTTCTCCAGAAACGTCTAATAGGCACTCGACCGTGGGACACCCTGTACATCAAATCGTTTGCTGGTTTGTGTACTCAAAATGAAATTCGTATACATACTCCGTATGCTCATAACACTATATGGTTGAAACCATGCTTCATTCTCCTATTCATTTCGTTTTTCCTTCATCAAGTCAAATTTAGTGTTTCCATAAAGTTTTCACACAATTTGCCATAATCTCATTCGCAGTAGCGAATTCTAATAAGCTCATTTCGAATGTACCCACATATCACCTTATGCTCTGGGGCTGAATGAACTTGAAAAACTACACCAATGCCAATTTCGCTCTCACAAATTCGTATTTTCTTTTCGAATTAGCATTTTTATTTCACTTAACTAGATGCGAATGTCGATTGAAACAATCCCTGCGCACCTAACCTATATGAGCGTGATAAAATCAGTGGGTCTATAATGTTATGAATGGAATTTGATAATAGAGCTATTTTCTCATAATTTTGAATTATAAGCACAGCCGTGGGAAGGAGAACTCATCGGAAGGAACATGTATTGCCATTGGATTTGGCTGAATTAGTATTAAAAGTTGTGCAAAAACGTATTTAAATGTTTTCTGTAGGCTTATTTCTTGAGAATTTCGAAAAGTGGGGAATTCCATAAGTCCGTCTTCGTTCAGAAGTTTTTCTGTCGGGTTATTCGAGTACTTTTATTCTTTTTTCGAATGAACCATCACAAAGTAACGGACTGTTCTGTCCATTATTTTTCAGCAAAATTCCAACACTCGATTTTTGATTTCCGTACGAGAAAATAGCATAACTGAATCTTCCCGTCATGTGTATACAAGTGAAATATTTCCAGTATTAACAGAGAAAAAATTTCCTTCAACATTCGCCAGGTCTTTGGAATTATTGAATTCACTTAATATTTTCTCAAATCCATTATTCTCCCAAATTAAAAAAAACATTTTGATGAATACGTAATTACTACGACCTCTATGTAGATAGGACATCTTTGCTTAGTTATCTGATAGGAAACTGACTATATAACCTCACATTTTCAAAATTTACACGGTGAAATGTGTCACAACGTCATGGCCAAATGAAATGTTGACGAGCCTCCTGAAATTGGCTCTGTTGACCACCCTGAAAATGTCACCCCTCATGCAAGCATGCATACAACGCGTTCCCTAGATTATCTAGAGTCTAGACGCCTCTCCAAGTTAACCTGAATTTCATTATTCTGAAATGCACTCCATGGAAGGGAAGGATCCTTCCAGTAGCATGAAGTTCGGTAATGTCAGAAACTTCGGACTGCTGTCGTTGTTCATTTTCACTTAGCTATCGATTTGATGCCATAGCAGGACAATAAAACTGCCAATGAGGCCCATGTAGACCGGAAGTACGGGATATGAACGGAAAGCAACGAAAAATTTTTATATAAATGAACCGTCATAAACAGAACCTGTTATTTTTTTTATTAAGTTGGTAGACCTTATTGTGACATAAATATTTGTCAAATTGATCATGTTTTTCTGTTTTGTCGTATTATGAACTTATTGATTCTTTTGAGTGGTTTGTTTTAAATGTCGGTTTGCAAAAACAATGTCGTATTCAAGCGAACCCTTGAGTTCCTTAAGGTCGCCGTTCAGAGCGAGTAAGAAAACTAATCCGATAGAGGCGCCACCGTGCATTTTATGGAATATCTCCATAGAACTTACATTATCGCTTTAAGTTCTATGAATATGTCTATCCTTATGAATGAAATGTACAATGGCGCTCTCTATCCGAAAATCGCTGAACTATGAAATTAGTGGATATGTGGATAAAGCAGGAACTTTTTTCCGCCATATATTTGAATTTGGCCATTCTCTGCCAATTCCGTATTTCGAGTTGTTTTTCTGAACGAAATTATCTGTAGATTCATTTTTAATCGGAAGTTGAACTATTTTCATGGGTCTTTCGTTTGAAATAAAACAGAAGAATGAGTTGGCTAATTTTCTTCTATTTTTGGAAGAAAAAAAATGAACTTTCGAAATGAAATCGAAGTTAATTATGTTATTAAAAACTCCAATCCTTTCTGAGTTTACCCAGAAAATTTCAGTTCTAAAGGTGGAACCACTTTCAAATGCAATGATTAAGCAAAGTGAAAAACGATGAATTAAAGTTAATCAAACTTGATCTGAATAACAACATTAAATCATAAAATTAATGGACCCACTTCAGAGTCTTAATCAAAATATCAATTTTAAATCAGAATTTATGATCAGAATTTCAACATGAACTCAGAATTCACGATACTGAATCAGAATTTCAGACATAATGAAGAACAAAAATCTTACTCATCTAGAAGAAAGTCCACAAGAAAAGAATCTCTTGAATACCAGTGGCATACAAGAATTCAAGCCATCATCATATAATATAAAAACATTTATTCACGTAGCATATGATCTTATTGGTCGATTCAAATTGAACTGAGGTCAAATCAACTTGACAGGGATGTCAACATTATCGACACAAGCGAAGAGTTTTAACCGGCAGTTGAGATTGCCAGAGTTGAGATTTTCAAGACGAAATGAGTTGCCAAATTAAATGGAATGCTGAATGATAAAAATTGAACACTTTTGAATGCAACCTGGTCCTGGACGTTTACAAGTTACAAGACCATGATGGATGTTATTGTGAAGGTGATTAAAGAAATTGGATTCCGTTTTGTATATTATTTCATTTATTTGAATAACATATCTTTGTGATTTCGTGATCGATAATATCAAATTCAGCCTTCGGAGAATGACCCCATCATTCCTCTAATCAAGAAGAGGCTGAACAAGCCGGGTGTTGTACCTACCTGGTTTTAAAGAAAGGTGCAAGTGGCGGGACATACGTCAGAGAGCAGCTGGCGCACGTGTTGCCCTTCGGCTAAATGGAGGATATGTGTAAACGAGATCAGTAGCTTTGTTTCCAAGAGAATATGTATCGAGTTGATTTGAAGAGTTCCAACAACATTACCAAGTAGGCAACATTATTTTTGGAGAACTCTGATGAAAGTCTGCTTCCATTTCGTAAATCTGAAATGCCAGTGTTAGCACCTTGTCTGCATTTCATGCAACTTTTCGAAAACTGGAAGGCTTCTTCAGTGTTGTCACAACTAGAAACTCATGTAGTAATCCTAGTTTACAGTTTCTCAACTTCACTCTAGTCCTTTGGCTGCGGTAATGAAAAAGGAGGAAACCAAATCTTGAGAAAGAAATTTCGTACCAATTATAGAACTTTAAACCATTCACGTTTTGACAGTCCACATTTCTTCCTCTCGTAAATTTCTCAATTCTTTCCGCAGGATTTATGGCTTATTTAAATCCTGAGCCACTAATTCCACCTTTACCCTCTTAAATGTTAAGCGTTCAATCTGGTTGTCGTTCCTTTGAGACACTCCCGGCACGATAACAAGGAGTCCCGGATCTTGAAAGCTGATGGCTTTTCGCTTTGGTCCTGCGAGACCTCCTAAATCACCGGGTACGGTCCTGCGGGATTCCGGATGACAGAGGGTGTAGAATAATGGTTTTCACTTTATAATAATCAAACTAAATAAACGAGGGTACGATATTCGAGCTCTGTCCAACGGAAGTTAATGGGTTTGTTCTTATCGTTACTGGCGTTACGAATATGAGTCAGTTGATGTCCGGATAATTTGTGCAGATTGTCAAAGGCCATCTATGCAGTGCGGCTAAGGAAGGTAAAATATACTGCTCCACAAGAGTTAGGGATATCGTATTCAATCTTCAAGAAAATCGCTGTGAAATCATTTAAAACTCAATAACAACTAAAATCGATCCCAATAAAAATCAGTATGAGACATTTCGTCAATAAGGGTCGCCTTTTTTCTGAAGTTTGGTTCTTTGCATATGCTTCATGAATGTTCTTATTTTGAAATGAAATCAGTTTATCATCGGCTTCGATTTGAAACGAGTTTTCTGAAAATGCCAAGACGTAAATTAACAAACGCTGAGGCTAATAGGGCTATCGGATTGCTACAGGGTGGCCTAACTCAGGTTGTTGTAGCGGAAAGGCTCCAAGTCAGCCAAAGTGTGATATCTCGACTTTGGAATAGGTTCAGGGAGACAGGTTCCGTGTTGGAAAGGCTTGGTGGGCGACGAAAAACAACACCTGCTCAGGATCGTTTCATAACCGTTTCGGCGAGAAGAAACCCTACATCTACGTGAAGAATGCTACGGAATACTCTTCAAAATGCAGATGGGGTTTCCATCGAAACCATCAGACGACGTTTGAGAGAGCTGAATCTAGGTTCTAGACGTCCATTAAGAGGAGTTCCATTAACACGTGACCATAAGCGTCAAAGACTGGGATGGGCAAGGCAACATATCAATTGGAACGATCAATGGCGTAGTGTCCTTTTCACTGATGAATTCAGATATGGACGATTTTCAGATTCTCGAAGAATAAGAGTATGGACAATCCTACGCATACCCCGTAATCGTTGCTATGTCCAAGAAGTCCATCCATTCCGAGGGGGTAGTGTTATGGTATGGGCCGGGATATGTTTCAACGGGCGCACAGATCTACACATTTGTCCTGAGAATATGACCGCCTTACGCTATAGGGAGCATGTCATTGACAATGTTGTGCCAAATTTTCACGCTGCTATTGGTAAAACTTTTCAATTTCTAGACGATAACGCTAGACCGCACCGTGCAGCCATAGTTGAGAATGCGCGCGAGGAGCATGGTATTCCACATTCACCAATACCTCCGCACTCACCAGATTTGAATTGCATAGAACATGCATGGGATATGCTCCAAAGAAGATTAGATAATCATCAACCTACCCCAGAATCCTTAAATGATCTGAGAGAGCTTCTGCCCCGTTTATGCAACCAAATTCCTCAAAAAATGTTCAACAACCTTGTGTGTAGTATGCAAAGAAGATGTCAAGCTGTTATTGATGCCCGTGGAGGCCATACATTGTATTGATAGTCTTAAAATGCTTGAATTCGCTGGGAATAAAATTTCGTTATTTTACTCGATTTTTCTTAACCACCCTGTATACGCTGCAGACCTACAGGCTAAAATCAATTTGCAACTCGAAATCATATTAATATGAAATTTCATCACAAAAATCTTATTTTAACTATATTTTTTTTTAAATTCAAGTCAATATCCCTAACTAAGTGGAGAAATTTATTACGAAATTTACTAATTTTGATCCATGATGTTAAAAATTAGTCCAAGGAAGTAAGGTCTCCTGAATCCGGTGTTTCGAGAAATGCTGATGTTAAACTGGCCACCAAGATCTTGTCCCCCTAACTTTCTTGTACTGTTTTTTGCAGAGCTAAGCTATGTCCATGAAGTCTCTAGTAATTCGGGATCTTCAAAGTGCTTTGGAGTAAATCATCTGGGCAAAAAGTCATACAAATAGTACCCTGATTGATCAAAATCTGAAGAGGATTCAGAAATGGGGCCTATAGGGATATAAGAGCTGACACTAAGGCTCTCCATGCTTTTAGGACATGAACCTTTCGTCAAGGAGGCTTTCTATACAGGGTGTTCCTAAATTTAAGGTGCAAAAGAAGAGGGGAGATTCCTTGGAACAAACGCCACCAAAAAAAAAGTTCGGTAGCAAAACACGAGACAGTGTTCCAGAAAAAGATCACCCTGAAGATTTGCAGTTGGAATTGGCATTCCACATGGTGTATACTTACTCTTAACTTCTAATATCTATGCCAACTCACATTTGAATATCTTGATGCAGATACTATGAAATGAAAACTAGAAAACAATTCAAACTTTAACACCTCAGATCTCGAAAACAAAACGTTTCTTGGAATTATTCAAGGAATTTGCCCTTGTAGTTTATACCACCCATTCAAGCCCTGTATAGGTTCCCAAGGGAACCTAGGGAGGGCGAGGCAAATTTCTGCAAAAAAACAAATTATTAAGTATCGTTATAATTGATAATTCACTTATCTCCGAAACTATGTTAATCTGGGCCTTATCATAACAGAATTTCCACTCAGGCCATCCCTGAGGTCTGTACTAGAATTTCACATTTACATTGTAAATTTACTCCTTCCAAATTATTGTCAGCACGTTGAGTTAACCGTTCTCAGTTTACGTTAAAAGCTGGAGGTCATGACCCATCCCTCATGAGGGAGTTCCATTCCGGATGCATTTTTTAACGGCCACAAGATAACGTCGAGTTTAGTCTGGCATTATAAGTATCCCTTTTCGTTAAGTTAAGTCATACCATACTTAATTACAAGAGTTCATTATTACTTGAATACTTCACATTCCTTCCATCGTTTCGCATAAACACAATCAAGTTTTAGAAAATGAATGCAAATTATGTGTTCTAATTATTCTAAAAAAACGCACAATTTGAAACACCCTATAGGCACACTTATACGGGGAGACAGTTTATGCTGAGGATGAGAAGTATTTCAGATGAACAGATTATTTCGAATACGAGGATATATGAAAAATTATATATAAAAATTCTTAGCCTACTATAGAACCAAACAAAATTTCAATGTCAAAATATTTTATTACTCAACATATTCTCATCTTAATTGAATACATTTATTACAGCGAACCTGCAACGTCTCTAGAACTTTCAAAAAAAATGTTTCTTCTTGCTCTGCAAACCAGTCCTCCACAGCTTTTATTACCTCCTCGTTGGAAGAAACTTCACGACCTAAGACTTTTTTTCAGTTGAGGAAAGAGATGATAGTCGGACGGAGCCAAATCTGGTGAATAAGGGGGGTGTTCTAGTAATTCTAACCCTAAATCACGAATTTTTTGAATGGCAACATGAGATTTGTGTATTGGGGTGTTGTCCTGTAAAAACAAAACACCTTTGGATAGCTTTCCGCGTCTTTTCTCTTTATTCTTTTCCCGTAGAGTGGTTAGTAATGTCGAATAGTAATCTCCAGTTATTGTTCTACCCTTATCCAAAAAATCAATCATGATTACTCCATGGCAATCCCAAAAAACTGAAGCAAGAACTTTTCCAGCAGATTTTTGGACACGAAACTTCTTAGGTCTTGGAGAACCAGAGTGTCGCCGTTCCATCGATGGTTGATTCGTAGAAATGTACCCAAGTCTCATCCATAGTGAAGTCTACATCGTTTTCGAATCGAGCACAGATCGAACGCGATGCTTCTACCCTTGCACGCTTTTGGTCAACATTGAAACATTTAGGGATCCATTTTGCAGAAATTTTTCTCATGTCCAAATTGACGTGAACTATATGATGAACGAGTTCGTATGAAATCTTCAGGGCTTCAGATAATATTCGTTTTAGCCCAATTCGACGGTCTGATAAAATCATGTCATGACTGACACAGAAACTGGCCTTCCCGATCGGTCATCATCTTCAATGGAAAATTTACCTCTTTTGAAGCTTGCAGTCCAATTTTTCACGGTCGCATACGAAGGACATTGATCACCAAGGGTATTAAGCATATCTTCGTAAATCTGCTTACCTCTTAACCCTTTTAAATACAGGTACTTGATGATGGCTCGATACTACAATTTTTCAATTTTTACAATTTCAGTGGACATCTTCTTTTTTTTTAATTTATTGCGTAACTCTGGTTTACTTTTTTACACTTCTAATAAGTTATTGTTCGTTGATATGGTATCACAATATTTTGTTTATGCATGGAACTGGTCTAGGCTAACCAGATATCAATACATCCTCGTAATACCATAATCTAAATCTCGATCTTGAAACAGCCTGCAATCCTTCCGATTCTGTGCTCGAAATAGATTAAAATTTTGTTTTTCCGATGAGGTTGAAATTCAACAACTCGTTTTGCACCTGCGGGCAGGTGCAACAGAAGAGCATGTGGGTACCAAAGAGGAACTGCTGCTGGATCTGATACATTACATATGCGACAGTTGGGCATTATACGTTGAATTCAGATGAGTTTCAGATTATGTAGAATTAGGAGCACCAAATTACTGCTTCAAACGCATATTTTGGAAGGGAATAAAATAACACCGACATTACACCGATGCAGTCATCGTATGGATTTTATAACGAGATTTCCGAAACTATACAGTGTGGAATAAGATTATTCCTAACACTATTGTAGGATTTTTAATTAAATAATGAATATCAGTCATTATTTACGCTGAATATTAAGGGGACCTGGTCCCAGCTCGCGAGCTCCCTTCAAAAATTAGGCTTTTTATTTTCATGATATCTCAGTTCGTATGCGGCGTAGACCAACAATTTTTTTTTAAATGGAAGCCTAATCATTTCTCTAGAACGTGTTTTACTCGCTTTTCGGTTTTTTTCTGTATATTAGGTAAAAAAACTGGTTAGCTGTAATTTCATGAATATCTGGACAAACGATTTCATTTCCATGATATCTCTGTCAATTCTCGGGATGAATGTATGCAATTTTCAGTTTACATGCGAAATAATATTTTCCAGAATGTGTATTGATCAGTTTTTTTGTTTATTGCCCCCCCTCAATTTTTAAATGAGATATAAAGTAGGAACTTTATTGGTCATATTTTCAACCAAGTTTTTTTTCCCAATATACGCAAAAAAACGGAAAAGCGAATAATACACATTCTGCAAAATATTATTCCGCATGTTTACTGAAAATTTCATACATTTATCCCGAAAATTGACGGAGATATCAGGGAAATAGAAACGTTTGTCCAGATTTTCATGAAATTACAGGTCACCAGGTTTTTTTCCTTATATGCGAAAAAACAGGAAAGCGAGTAATACACATTCTAGAGAAATGATTAAGCTTTAATTATAAAAAAAAAATTGTTGGCCTACGCCGCATACGAACTGAGATATCATGGAAATAAAAAGCCCAATTTTTGAAGGGAGCTCGCGAGCTGGGACGTGTACCAGGTCCCCTTAAATTGAAGAAACGAATGCAAAAACTTCACAACACTTCCAGAAGAGAAGGTCGTTTGTTGCTCCTTCCAACGTGTTAACCAGCTTCTCCAAAAAAAAATGTACAGGCTGTGTATCAGAATTCAATCGCAAGAAACAAGTTTTGCGGTGGGATCCTGATTTCTACCTTTCTCTATCGGAAATGTGATGAAATCACAATTTTGGAAATGAAAAACAAAATATAGGTTTGAAAAATCTGAAGGAAAATCTGAAAACAAATAATAACAATACACAAACTGGGTAGGTACCCAAATTACGATGTAGAGGTTAAAAATTGAATGAATTGAGATTTTTTGTTGATAGAAACCAGTTTTACAGCGTTTTCGAGTTTGAATCCGGTCCTCAACTGCGATATTCACCTGCGTTGAGGATGGATGGCTCTCATTATAAGGGCACAGGGGGCATAATTATAGACCATGCGGATGGGGAAATGAAATGGACGGGTATAGATGGGTATATCCTGTTGATGCATGCCACGTAGTCTCCATCGCAACCAAATCAAACTACGTTATTTATTATTATTATAACAAGCCTTGAAATCTGAAAATGTCATCTTTTTCGTGTACTCTTTGAATGAGAATGGGAATGGGCATTTCCTGCAATTTTTTTATTCTTTCATTCGTTAGTATTCACAATTTGATCACATTTCATCTTCAATACTAGCCATTCCGGATTGATAACACCCATAAACTGAATGGTATATGAGCTTTGAACAAAACTTGAAAATGAGATATCGAAAAAATTAAAACACAAAAATTCTTCACTCATGAAGGGTACATGGTTGAATCTGGTATCAAAATGTAGGTTTTCGTGGTCGCTGAATTCAATAAAAAATAATCCAGAGCCCTTACTAGCAAAGTTTAGATTTTCACCTCTGAAATTGAATTTTAGTCAAAATTGGAAACTGTCAGAGCTTCCGTCCCTCTTGTCGTATCCACTACTTGTTTGTATTATGTTGATCAGCATATCTCAAAGTATCCTTGTGCAAAATATGAGCGATTTTAAAATTCTCAATTTTTGGGTGAAAAATGATCGAGGAGTAAGACCTAAAAACTCCATATTTGCCAATAAAAATATATCCGGAAGGTTCTAACGGCGTTAATGATTCAGAAAGTTATTCGAATCTTCAATAATCGCCGTTTTGCGGATCGATACCACCCATATCAAACGGTCTGAGGTTTTGAACAAAACTTGAAAATGAAATATCGAAAAAATGAAAACACAAATATTCTTCACTTAAGAGGGGTACATGATTCAATTTGGTATCAAAATGTAGGTTTATAGAGGTCGCTGAATTCAATAAAAAATAATCCAGAGCCCTCACTAGCATAGTTCAGATTTTCACCTCTGAAATTGAATTTTAATCAAAATTGGATATTTCAAACTGTCAGAGCTTGTATCCACTATTTGTGTATATTATGTTGATCAACATATCTCAAAGTATCCTTGTGCGAAATATGAGCGATTTCAAAAATCTCAACTTGTGGGTGAAAAATGAACAAGCGGTAAAACCCCTTGAAAACACCATATTTTTGACAATAAAAAAATTATTCGGAATGTTTTAAGGGCGTAAATGACTGAAAAATTTATTCGAGCCATTCGAATCTTTTCTAGGTCGCTGAATTCAATAAAAAATAATTCAAAGCCCTCACTAGCATAGTTTAGATTTTCACCTGTGAAATGGATTTTTTTCAAAAACGGAAATTTCAGAAGACCAGATCTTCCGTTTCTTCTACCGCATCTCAAAATGATGCATAAAATATCGATAATTGAAGCTCAAAGTGTCTCTGGGAGAAATATGAGCCATATGAAAATCTTAAATTTTGGGTGGGAACACCAATATGGTGGTGTCAAAATGGCGGAGGGATTGGTTCCGAAAAACACGTACTCTCTGTGTTTTTTTGTGAGTAGTAGCCGTAAAAAATGTTAAACAAATTCAAAAATTTTGACAGGTAAAAATTCAGAATTAGATAATTGCAGACACTTGAACGAAACTTGTACCTCCAAACAAACGCGCGAAAAAATAAAATCATTAGAAGAACATCCTTTTTTCTTTACTGAATCATTTTGACCCTAAAAAACGATAAAAGTATGCGACTATCTGCTATAAAAGCCAAAAGGAGATAACTGATAGGCATTCATTGTGAAGGTCTTCTATGTATCCCCCAAACCTTTTTTTTGTTCCACAAGACTGAATGCGCTAAAAGAAACGGCACGCGTCTGCCAAACTTTTCATTTTCACCTTGTGCTCGGTCCCTACTTACCTTGTCTACCTGACCGCCGTCTGCACCCTGTGGTAACATTCATCAGGCCTTATGGTGAACGGGAACAGCCAAAGGGCCGCTCTGCTACACATAATTATTATTACACAGATGGTTCGACAATAATGTTTGGAATGGATGGCAGATGTTGTGTCCAGCCCACTGAGGTACTCAGAGAATCGGCTAACTCGGGTTTCTATTTTCTGTGAGTAGTAGGGTTGTTGATGTTGGAATTTGAGTCGTTGATTGATTAATCAATCATGAATTATCGTTTGAGAATTTGATATGAACAATACAGGTAATTAAACAGCCTAAAGTCATCATCGGTCTCCTGGTCTCAGCAAGAAGTGCTGATTGCTTCTATGAACAATAGTGACAAAACATTTCAGTCCCCACTAGTTCAGGAATTTCCGCACGATGTGGCAGGTTTACAAAGCTACAGGCTACAGCGTGTTGTGTACACATAATTCTATGGTTGTGCATATCCTCGCTCAAAAAAGCATAGATGTTTTCAAGTTTCAACCATAGACCGTTTCGACCATATAAAAGTCAGCCTGACAACATGAAGCATGAATAAACGACTATTACAGATAATAACTTTAAGTTTAGCCCAGTCCAAAAACTCCACAAGAACCAAATACTCAACTACCCCATACGACACTACCCGTAAAAATATTCTCCTTTCAAAATCCAGTACAGTAATTGTTCAAGGTATAACTGGAAAGCATGGTACTTTTCACGCAGAACAAGCCATTAGCTACGGAACCAAGATTATTGGTGGAGTCACCCCCAAAAAAGGGGGACAAAAGCACCTAGGCTTACCGGTTTTCAACAGTCTCAAAGAAGCAAAAGCAGTATTTAAGAAAATAGATTGCTCTGTCATTTTTGTACCAGCTTCAACTGCAGCAAAGGCTATAACCGATGCAATAGATGAAGAAATTCCGTTGATAACATGTATCACTGAAGGAATTCCCCAACAAGATATGGTTCGAGTAAAACATAAACTAGTAAGGCAAAATAAATCGAGATTGATTGGTCCTAATTGTCCTGGAATTATTGCTCCAGGTGCATGTAAAATTGGTATTATGCCAGGATTCATTCATGAGGCAGGCATTGTTGGCATTGTTTCTAGGTGAGACATTGAGGCACAAATTCTGAATGTGGAAATTTTGATTTTCTGTCATGAATACTAATTCAAAGAATTAATAACCCTTCAAAAGTATTCCTCAAATGAGGGTTTTCATTATTGATCATATTTACCATTCGGCGCATCCACCATTAAGCACAGCTTTATGTAATTCATAATAAATTCGTATGGGTGTTGGTTCATTGGGCCATTGGACTTAAATTCGGATATTTCAGTCCTTAAGTAATTTATTTGATTAATTGTTACAGATCTGGAACTCTCACATATGAAGCAGTCAACCAAACAACCAAAGAAGGTTTAGGACAATCTTTGGTGGTTGGAATTGGCGGAGACCCATTCAATGGTACGAATTTCATCGATTGCATGGATATTTTCCTTCAGGATAAGAAAACGAAAGCAATAATCATGATTGGGGAGATAGGAGGTGAAGAAGAAGAAAAAACAGCTCAGTATTTATCCGAAAAAAATGTCGGGGCGAATTCTAAACCAGTGGTGGCTTTTATTGCTGGAAAATCTGCACCACCCGGTCGTAGAATGGGTCATGCCGGCGCTATAATTTCAGGAGGGAGGGGAAAAGCATCTTCAAAAATTGAAGCTCTAAAAAAAGCCAATGTTGTTATGTCCGATTCTCCAGCTACAATGGGAAAAATATTGAAAGAAGAAATGTTACGACTGAAATTGATTAAATAGTATTCGATACAATTGTATTTTAATACAAATTTAAATATAGGTTTTATATCCATCTAGTTCATACAAATTCAATATTTTGATACAGAATTCCAATGCTTCAAGTAAAAGAATTGTCACTCGAACTTCAATCCCTATTTTTTCTGTGCATATATGCTCTCCTCTATGATTGAAATCAAACTGCCATTTCCGCCATTTTCTTTTTCATTCTACACGTTGAAGAGTAGAGACGGTGAGTTTCTCAAATTTTTTAAATTCAAAAATTGTTGCTTATTTCAGCCAAGAGCTGTTTTAGTTTGATTCAGATGAAAAAATTGAATTCCTGGTGTTGGATTGTATGGATGATACATTTTATTTAGCAATTTCTTTCTTCTGACACGTGTTCCTGTATTTGTTACATTTAAAAGAAGACTCTTTATTTGCAGGAAAAATGTCGTCGCACCTGGTTTGGAGTATCATCAGAAATAATAATGCATTTCTGCTGAAGAAGAGGAACATCAGCAAACCCTTCAGTACAGTATGTATTCCTAACCTCCAATATTCTTGTTTACTGCTCGACCATCGATTTGTCATGATGATCATTTTTTCCACCAAGATCGCTGATGGCCATGCTGAGAATTCAAACTGATTCATACTTAATTATTTGAGCTGTATTTCTTCAACCAACATCAATTTTAACTTGTCGATATGTTGATTTTAGGAACCAAACAATCTCACCAACTTGAACTCGTTCAGGTATAATGGAATAGTCCACAAGAAGACTTTGGGAGTTGTAGATGGACCCGACAAGAAAGGATTCACTGTGGTTTGCAAAAGGCCCAAAAAACAGGTATTGTTTTAATTTATGCAATTCTACGTTTATTGAATCATTGTTCCAAAGACATATTTCGTCATAGGATAATGTTGGTATCATGCTTTGGGCACTGTAAACTTGAATTCTTTTGTGTTTTCAGAACAAACCTAAGGAATATACCATTAAGACCACTTTCACATCTGGACCAAGAAGGTCTCTGTACAAGCTTAAACGCCTCATGAAGTGCAATAGGTACAGGACAGACTTGACCAAAGCAGCTTTGCGTAGAGCTAGTGCTGTCTTGAGGTCACAGAAACCAAGACGTGGAAAGCAACCCAAAAAAGCCCAGGAATAAATAATGTTCTAATAAATAAATCAAAAATCATTTTAGTCTTAATTTCAAATTCTCCAACTTTTCCTAATTAAATCATTCCGCAAAATTCAAGTTTTGGGGCATGAATAAATGACATTCAATGTATACATTTTATTTTATTAAATCACAATAAGTGGACGGATGAAAAAAGTGCTATAATAACCATATACTTAAATCTACGACAAAAAATCTTCAGAATCATTTTGAATCAAATGTTCTGGTGCGGCTCTACAAAATGGACAGTAGCCTTTCTGTAAAATTTGTAGTTCGTAATCGTCAATGTGGAAAGTCTGAAAAGTAAACAAATATTATTGTGTATTTACTCGGCAAGTAATATCTACCTTGAAACAAGAATAACACATTGCAATTTGAAGATCTGGCAAAAGGTTTTTAAAATATTGATATCTGAGAGGCGAATCCCATTTTGCTATCAAAACGCTGGAACTGTCCATGGACAGAAGTCCTTTCCTTCCTATTATGATCGGTTTAAATTCCCCATTTTCTCTCTGAAATATTAAATTAAAATACAATATTCCCTTTTAATAGCTGAATAGTTACCTCGTAATTCAATATTCTAGAAGTAAATGGATCTTCTTCCTCGTTATCTTGAAACTGAATAGTTTGAAAACTGTTTTCTATCGTTTCCTTCTCTTCATCCTTCTTAGTTATCACAGGCGTTTCAATCAATCTAACAGCTTCTACATCTGGTATTCCATCTTCTAGCACAAATTCTACCAAAGGTATTATTTCTGAAAAAGAATTCTTCAAGATGGGCAAATGCAAACGTGAAAATTAACTCGGTTACTTTATGAAACAGTATTCAACAACATACCACATCTAAAAATCTTGATTTAAGGTTCATTGGACACAGTGTAAAGCTTTGTAACTTACCGAAAGTAACAAAAGAGTGCACGAATTTTTGTCCACAGTTTGTGCAAGAATTGCTCATTGCCGATAATGAATTGTACGTGGAACATCTGTAGCACATCGGTAATAATTCTTCAGGATCATTAAAGGCTCTTGCTCTGACCGAAATCGTAGCTATCTCAACTTGCTCTTGAAATTTTTGTGGTATTTTCAAGTTTTGTATTTTGTCCAACAGTTGTTTCGCTAATTTGTTAGCTCCAAGTTTTCGTGCTTGTTTCGAGAGACAATACAGAATAGAGCTATCTTTGATAGGAAAATATTATCATGTATATTACTCGAAAAGTTTAAATGAAAAATTATATTAATTCAGATGAAATTTCTGGAAAAAATTCAATTTGAGTTGAATTCACTACTACTCGTAAAAACATGGATTCAATCGATATTTAAATCAAACAGTTTTTCAGTTTGTTTATGAATTTTCCTTTTGAGATTCCAGAGAAAAGGATACAATTGGGAAACACCAATCGGTTTGCCCTTGACAGTTTCACTCAAAACGAATCTTGCGATATTGAATAGAGCTTCAGGGAGAAAAGATGTGAAAGGTTCTTCTAGATATCTGTGTATAGAATGATAGGCGTAGTAGATTTCAGCCAGCCTCTCATTTTCCCGAAACTTTTTCAGATAAGTTTCTTGATTTTCCAAGCTAAAATCCAGGTGTGAACAGATGAAATTTGAAAATTTAACTCACTTTTACCTATTTTTGGCTAAATTTAGACATTGTCTCGATAATATCCAGTAGTAGTATCCTGCATCGTTGAATCTGCATTCAGATACAGCATTTTCCGTCAATTGATGTAGCACCCTGAAAGCTTCATCAGGTTTTCCTGCTTTGTAAAATGCTAAAATCGAAAATTACAATAGCTCTTCCCCTTACAAATCGAGGATGAAAATTTATACTCTGTTTAAATGTAAGAAGGAGCAATAATAACATGTTTGGCGCAGCGGTAGGAGGGCCTTCGTAAAGTTTCTTTCCGTCCAGAGTCGAATCGAGGAGATTTCACACGATCGTTCAGTTTTAACTGAACTTGAATTCCATTTTTTTCAATAATTTATAGAACGTTTTCTTTTGAAATTTGGCAAACTGTCGTCATCATTCACGATTTATAGAACTTTAGAAATCGTTGGGATTTCATTCCGAAAAAAAAAAACCGTGGACAATTCTTCTGATAAGGTTCATATCGAAATCATCAACCGAATCGTTTATTTTTAACGACTGGGCTCTCCTCTTAGGTGGCGTCAATGTTTTATTCTCTTCATATTCTCTGAGAATTCTGAATCCTGCAAGATTCCGACCAAAATCCCTAAAACTCTGGTGTTTCCTGGATTTATCTTGCCGCAATCTCGAGCATCCGAAAAAGAAATTATTTAGTAGTAATAATAATAACAAGTTTTATTTCGAAATACAGTGAATGTTACAATCTCTTATAAAAAAGAGTAGATAATAATATAAAAATAAAAAAATAGGGTACGTCGGATATAAAATGTTTATGATAGTTGCAAATCATAACAAAAATTTTGGACTAGAGTTTCTGAGGAAAAAAGTTCTAATGTGGGAATTGCTGACTCAAATTATTGAATCATTTCTATCCAGTACCATCCACAGTCCGTTCCGAGTACGATCCTGGCAGTCTCTTAGGGCGGTCGAAGGGAGCGTCGTTATGATGGTTTGACCAATAGGAGCTTTATTGTGCGCAAACCAGACGATTCTGTTTATTTACAAAGCTCCTTCTTATATTTGAACGTACTATAGAAATTATAATTCCCGATCAAGTTTACCTTTCTGAGCTTTCACAAATTCATCATTTTCAGCAAGCCAGTGGGCGTAAGGTACGTAAACCAGTGCCTTATATTTGGGTTGAGTTTCAATCAGTTTGAAAGCTTCAGACCATTCTTTAGCATCTACATGAATAGCTAAAACCGAAGAAGTATCCCCTAGACGTCTATAAACTTCTGCTGCTGCCGTTGATTGTTTAAGATTCTTCAAATGTTGGGCTATAGATATCAGTTCAGTTCTCTCGGCTTTATCTAACTTTCTCCCCAGTTCAATCAGCCTAAAACACAATTCACTACTAAGAAAAATGTTTTCTCTCCTAATCATGTGTTGTAAATGAAATTTTAGAGAATAAGAACCATGAATTAATCTCTCTCCGAAGGATCTTCACTTACTGTTCTGTCCAACCTTTCTCAGCATAAATATCGATAGCCGACTGCGTTTCCCCAATTGATAAATACATCTCTGCTGCAGCTTTGTGTTCATTGATATTTTTAGCCCAGTCTGCTTTTTGCCGCACAAGAGTTGTATTGTCATTAGATCCTAGATATTCCTAAAACGGATTATACAGTGAACTTTTTCTAATCCTCGAATGATATTGAAATACGTACTGAAACTACAGTGCAATTTCTTGAAAAAAAAATAGATGACATTGTCAAAGGGAAACCAAATTTGTTCACTCATAGAAAATAAACGATTAAACTGAAAGAAAAACGAATGATTGTGTAGTTCAAAATCTTTTTATATCTCCCAACTTTGCTTTTTTATTCTTAAATTTTTGCCCTTTTTTGTAGCTTTTCTCAATCATGTTCTTCTTGATCTTTCATGTGCTGGTTATCTGCCATTACTTAAATTGTTTCCAGAAGTTTTATTACAGTTAAAGTGAATTAGCACACATTTAGTACATTCTAGTTTGTTTAAAATTGGGTAATTTCGCGAAGAAAAATTTATTATTCAGATTCAAAACGAATGAATTATTGGTTAAACAAAGACAGAAAAAAAATAAGGAGAGTTCAGAATTACATGTAACACCTACCTGTGCTAGATCGAACATCCTCAGATCTGTATACATTGTGAGCGCTTTGTGTTCCTGACCAGCTTTCTGATACATTCTAGCGGCTTCTTTCAGTTTACCTTGGTGGGCAAAAACATCACCTATTAAAGCTTCTCTGTTAGTCTCTCCTCTTCGTCGTTTTTCCTGAAATATATATGAATTTAAAACGTACAAAAGTGGGTTCAAATTTCACATTACCTTCAGTTCATCAATCAACTCTAGGTAAGGAAAATCCTGCAGTTTTATAAACGCATATCTGGCAACATCCAACTCTAAATTTTCTAGGGCAGCATGGGCGAGTTCTTCCCAGTCCCCATCGGTAACACCTAGAACGAACATTGAAGAAAATCAACTTCAGATAAAGAACTGGAGGGGGTGAAACATCTGGGAAAAAATTTTGATTCTGACCCAAGCAAGCAATCTGGTAAGCTTCTCTGTACATTTTCTTGTCGATATATTGGTACATCGGTGCACTTAAAGGTAACTGAATTGTAGTCATTGTCTGTCCATTGAGACAAAATGCCTTTGATCCCGATAGTCCAACCACAAATCCTGGAAATAAAAATGATCATCACAAATTGCTCCATTCATAAAAATTTTATCCATCTTACCTGCTAATTTCTGTTTGAACGGATTGAACCCAGACACTTTCACAGCAAGAGTATTATTCCCACTAAAAGCAAGCATGTCCTCATACTGAATGTTGAATGCGACACTATTAACATTTGGCTCCTAAAAATATAAGATTATAACTTATCCAACAAGAGAAAAACACAAATCACCTGATACAATAGAGTACCATCAAGTGCGTTGAAAACTTGGCACAATCCGGAATCATCAACTACAGCCAACTTTTCTCTGCTCCAGCTTAAATCAAGGCAACGAACGGGGTTATTTATTTTAACCTTCAGAAGAGGATGTAGATTATCCAAATGTACTTCCCACACCTAAAAAGAGTCAAGAATGTTTGAAGTCCTCATTCAAACTGTGAGAAACAGTGCATTTCAGTGTTTTCGTATTGAAACTTACTTGACCATTTTTCAGTCCAAGAATAAGTCCCTCTTTTCCCGGAGGCCCTCCAGTGACCTTAATATATCTAATAAAACTGGTGAAATTCCACTCTTTATCCCTGGATCCACTGAAAGTCATGCTTTGCAATTTTTTGTCTTGACATATGACCAAGTGTTCTGAACAAACAACCAGAAGACTGCAGTCTATTTTTTGCATGATTTTTTCTTTTGCTCGGTAGTGCATATCATTTGAATCTTTCGAAAATAGTTCATATATAATAATTCTTTCGGGCAGTTGAACCTGAAAAAGAAAGGTAACTTGGGCTTTTCGAATATCCCGAACCCGATAGCGATTTATTTGAGAGTATAAAGAAAAAAATATCTGAAATTTTACTCAGAATTCTAAATGCATTCAAAATATGAAAAGGAAACAACATTTAAGATACCCAACACATTCATATCATTGAAAAGTTAAAAAAAGAAGCATATTTACAATGGAGTTTAAAAAAAGTTAATCAAGATCAGCAGTTTCCGACAAAAACACTCAAAAGAATACTCACTGCCAATCTGTGCTTGTAAATTGCGATTTTCTTAATTAGGTCTCTGCATTTAATCCTGACTTTCTGCTCTGTAATCAGATGCTGTATAATGATATCAGTCATATTTTCTCGAAAGGCATATCTTTCCTTAAATAAACCGTGAACTGTATTGAAAACTAGTTGATAATATGCCAATGTACCATCCTCACATCCAATAGCCTTAAAATTTCACAATATTAGTGTACGGAATTTAATATGTGCTGAAATATTAAAGCAGTTTTGACATTTTTTTTTTTTTAATTGAAGATCTTACGACATAGTTCCCAGAAGGATGTGGCACACCACTCCACACCCAGGAAGTCTGCTGATCTCCAATCATCCCTAATTTGATTCCATCCTTAGTATACAGATTTGTAGACTTATTTAAACCGCTAACAAGTATATACTCTCCATGTGAAAAATAACTGACTTTGAGTGTTTCAAACCCTAAATTTCTTTCTTTTCCTATTAATTTACCCCCTAATGTATACAGAGCGAAGCTCTTATTCCAATCAGTTACACATAAAGTGTCCAAACCATCTGATGATGGACTCCACGAGAGGGACCATATCGATGCTCCGTTTGGCCTTTCAATTTTACACTTCTCTTCGCCCATCTTCAAGAAAGAATTATTTGAAATGATATTGCAGATATATGATTAATGAAAGCTACCTTATTCCTTATTGATACAACACCATTCATAAGTCCTAAAGCTAAGTACTGTCCATCATTTGTCCAAGAGCAACTATTAATTCTGGAGTATATTTTATGTTTCTGAACCGCCTTCTGCTCAGTGCTCCAAAAGGCAAAATCACTGAGAGTACAAGACGCTAACTGATGAGAAAGAGGATTGAATGCCAAACATTGAACAGAATCGTTATGACTATACTTGAGTAAGCCTTCAAGTTTCTTAGACCATATAATAACCGTTTTGTCAGCACTTCCAGAAGCAAATTTAGATCCATCCTTGGCATAACAGAGAGAATGTATTCTATCCTTATGACCTTTTAGGGTTTGAATTAAATTTCCATCTGATGTATTATATACTAGAACGTGATCTCCACCAGCTACTATTAATTGAGTACCATCAGGATTAAAGCAAATATCGAAGATGCTGAAAATTAATCTTTATAAACAATAACAAAGATTTACAGTCTTGGAGGTGATATTATTGACAACAAATGAATCTTTCTAAGGAGTAATTCATTGATTGATAATTAGAGTCCTATTATGAGAAGTATAACTGTTGAATAATTGATTAGGCCGAAATTTTTACCATTGCGTTCTTTTCTCCCGATCGTGTACTTTGTCAACCCATTTGGGTATTGACCTCATTTTATGATAATGAAAATACTTCTCGAATAAATTGTATGAACTCCTATTTTATTCCTTAAATTTTGATTGTTTTTGTTTGGGTGTATTTGTAGGGTTAGGAAATTGAAATACAAACAAAACAGGCATTTCTGCCAACCAAACCAAAAATTAGACCAAAGGTCTGTGATTAGACCGGCAACCTGATAACATTAAAGAGCTGAGGAATAAAATTCATATTTCGGACTGCTCGAAACTTCAGAATTGAAATCAAACCGGTTCAAATTGAAATTTTTTGAGAAATCTGAACGTTGGGATAAGCTGTCTGCGGAAAATTGCACTTCGATTTTCATTTTCCGGGTTTATGGTTTTTCTTATTTTCTATGCTCAATTGTAGGTGTGTTTCAAGAGGTTGACAAATTGACCAATCCAACAAAACAGCTGATCACCTTTTTTCAAGATGGCTGCTGGAAGAAACAAATAACAAAGATTTCTGAAATAGTGTTTCTCTATTATAATTATAAGATTAAACGAACTTACCTTAAGTGAAGTTCGATCTTAATTATATGAAGCGTCTCGTCCGAATAGATCATTTAACGTAGTATACCCAATTCTGTCCGAAGTGATCACATATTCAAAGTAAGAAAAAGAAATTTCTTACATTTCTAGGTTAATTCTCCGCTCTGTGGTCCAAGTTAGCGCCTCCGAGGAAGCCAACTATTTCAGCCATTATTTTCAAAGCTAATTTAATTTATGGAATATTCATGTTGTAATTGTAATCATGATGCAAGAATACTTGCATCAATTGATGCTTGGGTTAGGGTGGGTGGGAATGATCTATTCGGACGAGACGCTTCATATAATTAAGATCGAACTTCACTTAAGGTAAGTTCGTTTAATCTTATAATTATATTATGCGTCTCGTCCTCTAGATCATTTAACGTAGATGTTTAGAGCCACCTTTATACAACATGAATCAGCAAAACCAACTGCAACTGATGTACAAGTACACTCTCAAGTGCTGCCAATTTCCACTTTAGTTCCATTCAGATTAAAACAAAATCTTACACACAGTGTACAAACCCTGATTATAATGACATCAACTTTAAACTGCCCTGGCTAGGGAATCAGTTGAGCAGGAGGGTCTATCATAGACTCTATTGAAGGTGTTTGATGCGGCTGCCTATCTAGCCATTTTCCTTACCTCCAAGGATACCTACTTTTGTGATCAACACATGTGCTAGCATGTCTAGTGCTGTGGGCACTAAAAATGTTGGTATCCTGGGCCCCTTCCTTTAATGTTGATTCGATACATCTGCTCAGAGTTTGACTCGACACTAGAGCATAGGACCTCTTGAAATAGATAAATAACCTATTAGTAGTATGTCTTGGCAGCTTCGTTCATTCCCAGTAAGACATGAGGATCCTGGCAGGGTAAATGCTTGTCATTAAAAAATGGGGATCAAAAAGTGAAGCCTGAAATTTTCTAGGGCGTGATGTTTTGATCCTGGCGGGTATTTTGATGGCTATCTCAGTGTCACCCACCTCTATATTTTTCACCTCAGTGGGGCAAGTGTCTGAAACTGATGTGCAGTTATAATTGTTAATAGGGTAACCCATTTGAAGGTTTATAACTGCAATTCTATTTCTGCGTTTGGATAGAGCAGAGCTAAGTAATCCCGTACAATGGTAGGATTCCAAGTATGTAGTATTGTACTTGGGCAATGAGAGGCGGAGCCTGTAACCTCCTCTTAAAAAATCTTCTCACCTGGAAATCAGATCCTACCTCTGGTGAAATCAAAAGAGAAAAAACTGTATTGTGTTAAGCAGGCTGTAGGAAGCACCCTTACTAAACTGTTCAGTTAAAATTTTAGCCTGTCCTCAACCGAATTTCTCAAATGAGATATTTTATGTAATTTACACCAGTTCCACCATAACTCAAGTCCATGATTGTATTGTTTAAGGGAAGTTAGCGATAAAATGGCCGTATGTATCGCCTCTTCAGGGTAGCCATTCTTCTTCAAGCCCTCCCTGTGAACCATCCTGCAACTTTCTTGCAAAGTAGATGTGGCTTCTTATTAATTGAAACAAGTAACTCAGAAGAAGGATTGAAGCTTTTCTTATTAGCAGAGAGTTAAAAAGAGGGTACCATGGGCCACTCTGG
This sequence comes from Adalia bipunctata, assembly GCA_910592335.1. Lineage (NCBI taxonomy): Eukaryota > Metazoa > Arthropoda > Insecta > Coleoptera > Coccinellidae > Adalia > Adalia bipunctata. The sequence continues at coordinate 8,201,355 of OU342948.1, read as the reverse complement.
CACCACTACAATTCCTTCTGCTCTTTCAACAATAATTTTCTGAAATTGAAAGAAATAAGACACATTTATATCATCATTTTCTTTGTTAATAATTTTCTGCAAAACTCGAGGTATCAGGCAGAACGGTGGAAAAGTATAGTGTTTGAGGTTAGTCCAAGAAATCGTGAAAGCATTTATCGTCATAGCATCCGGATCTGAGTGCCATGATATGAAAAGCGAACATTTCTTATTGTTCCTAGATCTATTTCAGTATTCACAAATTTTTCTTGGATTACCTTAAATGTATAATTAGCTAGTTCATATTCTGAATCTGGTATCAAACGAAGAAACTGCTCTCCGCTTCTACATTATCAGCTGACGAAATATATGATGCATGTATTAAAATATTTCTAGTTTCTCACCACCACCAAATAACTCTGGTTAACCTGTTCAAATGCCTGTATTTTTGCCTCACCCATTCGGTTGATGTATGAGATCGCTGTTGTGTTATCAATACGCAACAATTCCTAACAGTTTATTAGATTTTTCGCAAAACATTTCAGTCCAAACAAAGAGGCTAAAAGCTCCCGGTAGTTAATGTGGTTTAACATCTCAGTGTTATTCGAAAAACCATGGGTTTGGAGCCATTGTAACATACCCCCCCCCTTTGTGATGCATCACTAAAGATTTCCAAAAAGTAACTGGGGGGCCTCAACTATTTGAACAAGAAACGTGATCTCTACACCACATTAAATCCGCTTCAATAGAATGTGGAATTTTCATTGTATCATCATAACAGTGGTTGAAGTTTTCCATGCTTAGAACTTTTTATGTTCCATAGCCTTTGTGTATAACCAGCTGTACTTCATAGCTGGACAAGCAGATACTAAGACCCCCAACTGTTTTTGCAAATTCCCTGATTTTTAATTGAGCTCCAATTTTAAATTTACTGATCAAGGATACAATTGTCTCCATATCTGTCATAGTTTCGGAATTATAAGTAAGCCCTAAATATTTTACCTCGTGAGATGGATTCGATTTTCTGTTTTCCCAGCTAATAATGAACCCCATTAAACCTGAAGCGCAGATACTTTCGATCATGTTCATGAACAGATATTATATGATATGCATCTGTTCCCAGAAACCAATAGTAATTTTGCAACTATTTTATGGTCCTCTAACTTGAAGTGCTTTGTCAAAATTAATTTGTTCAGGGATTTCAAGTTGAGTATCAGCCTAGTAGGGCCATTTAATTTTTGAATCACAAATATTCCTGAAACAAATTGTCCCTTCACAGGGGAACATTTGCTTGTAACCCCCTTTCCTCAATAGTTGAGATATATGGTCTTCTATCTGCTCCCTTTTCTTTGAAGAGCAGTCAGGCTCTTTAGGGACAGTGAACTGCTGTGGGGTTTCAGTAAATAGGATCTTATAGCCTTTGAACCAGGATAAAATTAATGGATCTTTTGTAAATGCCATCCAATTCTTAATGAAAAACTTTAAGCAACCAGCATTACACCTAACCTCTATTGTTTTTTCCAACTTGAGCGCTGTTGTCGGGTGGATGGATTGTAGAGGCGATTGCTCCTGCCCTGGTACTCTCTCCTCTTCCGAAGCACTGGCTGTCTGCCCCTCGCATGTGTTGATACAGCCAGGGGGAGGCCTACGAGTTTAAAGGCTTACGAACTGTTGCTGTAGCCTGCTTCGTTGGTCTTCTGTTCAGTTTAAGATCTTCGAAAGCCTTTGTCTCTTTGATTTTCTCGCCAAGGTTATTACCATACAGAAAACCATCAACTGCAGTTGAATTGAGTGCCTCTATCAATCTATCGTTTATACCTGGGTATATCAATTCCTCCATAATGACGATTCATCAAAATGAACTGCCGTCAACAGTTATGCCAGCATCACTGAGACGTCAAATTAGAATGTTATGCGATTCTTCTTTTTGTATGGCTTCATTCAGAGCCTGAGCAATTGCTGTTATTATTTTAATTTACTTTAGGTAAATAATTCGCTATTTTGTGGTGACATTGCTTTTAATGATTTATGTATCATTTTTGATGGCAATAAATGATTATTATTATTATCAACTGCTTTGGATTATTTTCACCATCCTCTTTGTGTACCATGATATACTCTTTATCTTTAACTCAACTGTGAAGGCTATGATTTTATTTGTCTCAGAAATGTATCAAGCTTAAATAAGTTAATAATTCAACCATTATTATTTGATAAAAGTCCTCTCAGGACTTATCAGGTTATGGATGTGATCCTCTCAGGATACTTACATGTTATGTAACTCCATCGTGACGGCAATGATATTATTTCTCTCAGAAATGTATCAAGTTACAAATTATGGATGTGATCCTCTCAGGACACTTCCATGTTACGTAACTAACCATAAGGGCTCTGATATGTCATTTCTTTCAGAAATGTATCAAGTTACAACTTATGGATGTGATCCTCTCAGGACACTTCCATGTTAAGTAACTAACCATAAAGGCTCTGATATGTCATTTCTTTCAGAAATGTATCAAGTTACAAATTATGGATGTGATCCTCTCAGGACACTTCCATGTTAAGTAACTAACCATAAAGGCTCTGATATGTCATTTCTTTCAGAAATGTATCGAGTTACAAATTATGGATGTGATCCTCTCAGGACACTTCCATGTTAAGTAACTAACCATAAAGGCTCTGATATGTCATTTCTTTCAGAAATGTATCAAGTTACAAATTATGGATGTGATCCTCTCAGGACACTTCCATATTAAGTAACTAACCATAAAGGCTATGATATCGGTTCTCTTAGAAACGTATCAAGTTACTGTGGCCATTGAAGGCCCCTAGAAATTCAACTTACATGTTATCCTTCCTTCCATTTCAGGTCCCCGTCTCGGATCATGGTCCCGGATTAGATTGAACTCGTAGAAGAATGACACCAGATAAAGCAAATGTCCTCTCAGGACACACAGTATAAGGTACTCTACCTTATACTGTGGCTATGATATCGTTTCTCTCAGAAACGTATCAAGTCAGAGACAGGTTGTCTCTGACCAGGTCATCAAATAAAGCAAATGTCCTCTCAGGACACACTGTATAAGGTACTCTACCTTTTACTGTGGCTATGATATCGTTTCTATCAGAAACGTATCAAGTTATTTGAGACCTTTCACTTCCTTCCTTCCTTCTCTTGTTCTCTTGCTTCGTCCCATTTTCTAAAAAATAAAAACATTTTTAGTATGTTATCACTTTCGCACATAAATGAATAATGGCTGAAATAGTTGGCTTCCTCGGAGGCGCTAACTTGGACCACAGAGCGGAGAATTAACCTAGAAATGTAAGAAATTTCTTTTTCTTACTTTGAATATGTGATCACTTCGGACAGAATTGGGTATACTACGTTAAATGATCTAGAGGACGAGACGCATAATATAACTACTATTTTACATGGCATAATTGAAGACATTGAAGTTGAAAATTGAGAAACCAACAGAAACCTCCCTGAAAAACGTACCTCGTAACTGAATATCCTCGGTTTGTTATTTGTTTCTTCCAGCAGCCATTTTGAAAAAGCTGATCGTGACAGATCGTTGGATTGGTCTATTCGTTAAAAAATTGGGCTAATTGTTTGTTTTCTATTGTTTTTAGGATAATGATTCACGAATTTATTTAATCAATTTGGAATAACTAGTAATATTGAGCCTGTTATCATGTCTTTAACTTCAAGTGTAGCAAATTTATCAGCAGATACACCCGTAAGCTTAAATAAATTTTATCTGAGATGAGATAACATTCATTGAAAACATAGTTCACTATTTTTGCAATACCAAACCTTACTCCTGGATAAAAAACTCTTCAACATTGAATATCAAATTTGGAGGGTACTTCTGTATTCATGATTCTTTGTTTCTACCAACACAGACTTACGATGGTTCGACTAATATGTGTTTGGAGCTTGCTTTAGAAGGGGAGCGCCTTTGTAAATCTGGAGATTGCCGTGCTGGAGTAGCTTTCTTTCAAGCGGCCATCCAAGCTGGAACTGATGATCTCAGAACTTTAAGTGCCATATACAGTCAGCTTGGAAATGCTTACTTCTACCTAGGTGATTACGGAAAAGCAATGCAGTATCATAAACATGATTTAACTCTTGCCAGGTAAAGATAATGTGATAATCAACATGCAGGTTTATTATTTATTTTGAAGAAAAGCACAGTAATTCAAAATGTCATCATCATCTGCTTAGGTTTGGTAAATTTAGCTGGACCAGATTTGGCAGGTTCATAATAATTTAAGAGACATATATAACAGTATCAATGAGGTAGCAGCAATTGTTGAACATATATTGCATTGTAAGCATCTGTTTGTAGTTATTTCTTTCCAAATATTCCCCAAATTCTTGATACAGAATAAGATTGGACTATTTGTTGTTGGTGCAGGAGATTGACACAAAATTTGGATCATATTTAAAGGTTGATTATTTAGATTTTTATGACATCTTTTTGAAGAAATGGAAAATGTCATGAGATTTGAAGGAAGGTGCATAGAAGCCCAATTTTAGGGCATATTTTTATAACATGAAATATCTGGTTTTTAACATTTGTGGAATGTGCAGGTCTAAGGTCTTAAGAAATTATTTTTGAGTTGTTGAAATTATAATCTGAGACATGTAATTTGTGTTTTATTCTTGTATAAAATGTGATATACTGATATATCTATTGGTTCACCGCTTGAAGGGAGGCTCATAGTTTGATTTATACTGTGTTTTGTAATAAAATCTCAGTTATTTTTTAATTCCTTAGTTTTTTTAAAGGACAATGGGAGACAAGCTTGGAGAAGCTAAATCATCGGGCAATCTAGGAAATACTTTGAAAGTGATGGGCAGATTTGATGAAGCTGTAATATGTTGTAAGCGCCACTTGGAACTATCTAGAGAACTTAATGATAAACTAAGTGAGGGACGAGCTCTCTATAATTTGGGGAATGTTTATCATGCTAAAGGAAAGCATATTGGGAGAGTTGGTCAGAAGGATCCTGGAGAGTTTTCAGATGATGTTAAATCTTGTTTGCATCAAGCAGTAGAATATTATGAGTAAGTGGATAATGAAACATACAAAAGGGATGAAAATAACAGAACTTTTGAAATCGTTAATGCTTCAAAATTGTTTACTTTTGGTTGTTATTTGTGATATTTCCCCAAATTGGTCTTTTACTAGCATTCACCATAATTTCCTATGGTTTCCCTTTGAAATGAATAAATTTCCAATAACATTTTTTGATCTGAGCACAGTTCAGCAGCATATTCTGCTGTTGAAATAAAGGTAACTTTGCTACAAAAGTATAAGCTCTAAACAGTGGCTCAACTTCAAAAAGGGAAGTGCAAGAAGGATTGTAACTTCACATTCTGAAAGGAAAATGTGGTATCAGTTTTTGTATTTTTTTCAGTTTTTTTTTTCATTCTGTTCTGTTGGGAAGCAAAAAGTGAATTTTTCAATGAAACTTTCACACCCTGTATTTCCGTTCTGAGGACATCTTATTCACTCAGAAAACACTGTTCATTTCTATTTTAAATGCGCCTTCATAGAAATAGTTTATGATATTTGCTCACTAATATAAATAGATAACACTGTATGATTTCAATTATATTTGAGATATTTATGGCTGTATCAAAGGCCTAATCTAGAGATATTCCTAGATTAAGCAATAATTTGCACAGAGCATATTACAAACAAAGAGCCAATCCTAGCTTATTGACAACAGTGACATACATATAAAGTCAGTCCTAACAGGATCCAATTGTTTTTTGAAGTATGTTGTTGGTTCGACTGTTTACCAGAATTCCTTTAGGATCCTCCTGAAGTTTACAAAATTGTGGTTTAATTTGTTAATTTTTGACTAGGAAAATTTATAATTGAAATGACATGGAGACATTCATTACCAGGTGAATTTTGGGAATACAGGCCTAAAGGTAATTTTTTTGCAGAGGAGTGGTTTGTTTTCTTTGTCCCTTTTTGGGAATATAACCTTCCACAAGCGATAAGCGAAATTTTTCGAAAAATTGCTGTAAGTTTCAGAAAATTTTGTAGACACAACTTGAAAAGGTAAACTATTTGTTTGCCTTCTTCGCTTGGATAGAGAGGAGAGAGAAAAAGATAATTTAATGTCTCACTTATTACATCAGGCAAAGAGCCATCGACCTCTTGGATAGATTTTCTATATTGATGTATATCTGTTGATTCAGGTTGTGGAAGGTTTTCCCATTAAAGGACAAAGAAAAAACAGCTGCATGCTTTCAAAAAAGGGAAACCAGTCAATACCAGGGAAAGAAAACTTATTGCTCATAGGACTTTCTTTTCTCATTTTCAGCTACAGCCCAATTTTTTCCCAGTTCTTCTATTTTTTGTTCTTTTTCTGTTAGGTCATCTGCGAATATTGTTGTTTTTCAGTCACAATTGCGACATTTAGTAAAAGCCTTCTTTTCTTCTATCAATATGCTTCTTTCTTTGAAGAATCACAGTAAACCAAAAATACCTTATTTATAACTGAACAGATCCGTACCTCTCATTTAGTTTCTCAAATATAAACGAACACTAAAAAGGATTTTTTTAGCATATTCATAAATAAAATGTTGAACCTTCGAAAAGACTTCTTACTCCACCCCTATTGCCATTTGAGAATCTTCACGCGAATTTGCAATCAAATGTTTTATGTGGAGCACCCTGTATATTGTTAAATAGGCAATATTTGTTGAAATGGTTCATTTTGGCGAGTTTTGCCTTCGGTTGATAAAAACTCACCTTTGAAAATATGAAAACACTCTGTATTTTTGTGTTGCTTCTTGTGCATCCCATAATTGTCGAGGTGGATTTCAGGGACAACCTGAAATTAATGCGTGAGTTGGAGGATGTTGCCGCGCAAGGGAGAGCTTGCGGAAATTTAGGAAACACTTTCTATCTTTTGGGTGATTTCGCTCAAGCAATATTATATCACAAGGAGAGGTTAGCAATAGCAAGACAGTTTGGTGATAAAGCTGCTGAAAGGAGAGCGCACAGCAATCTTGGCAATTCTCATATATTTATGGGACAATTTGAGGAAGCAGCTCATCATTATAAGTGAGTGAATATCCAAGCAGAAGAAATAAAATTAATGATATATTTACAACACTTGTTATTGCTTTTGATCCGAATTTTTTAGACGAACTCTAGCTTTGGCTCAAGAACTTGGAGATAACGCAGTAGAAGCACAAGCTTGTTATAGCCTAGGAAATACATACACCCTACTCAGGGACTACGAAACTGCCATTGAATATCACTTGAGGCATTTACTGATTGCGCAGAAATTATACGACAGAGTCGGTGAGGCTAGAGCTTGCTGGTCTCTTGGAAACGCGAATGCGTCTCTGGGAAATCACGAAAAAGCTCTTCATTTCGCATCGAAACATTTCGAAATAAGTAAAGAGGTGAATTTCTGAACGAATCAAGAAATCGGTCCGATATGACTGAAAATATTTTTCCAGCTGGACGATCCGGTAGGTGAAGCTACTGCAAAACTGAATATAGCTGACCTCAAGAAGATACTGAACCTCACTGAGGCGACACCGGAGGCCGCCAGCAGCTCTTGTACTACTTCTAGTTCCTCAAACAGCTCATTAAAAGACACCCAGAACAACAATTCCTCACAGAGAGCTAAACAACAAAGGGTGAGACGCGATAGCATGGAACAGCTTAGCCTAATCAAGGTAGCATGCTTTCTGTCGTTTACCTTAATGTGCATATCTTTTTCCTGAAATACTCGTTTGCAATTGATTCTTACCAGATCTGCTTTATTTTCTGGAAATTTGATGATAAAATTTCCTATTGTGCTTTTATATTTCATAATGAATATTGCTGAAATATTTTGATAATTTTATTGTTTTTCTTTATTTCTGATTGAATTTTAATCAGTTTCTGCATGTAAGTTTTTCACCCGACTTTGTCATAAGGGGGGTAACGTTTTTCAGCGCATATCTTTGTGTTTGCCTGTTTCTTTGGTGTGATCTAAAAATATGCCAAAATATTTAAATCCGCATTATTTGAACGACGTGCACATCCGACTTTCAATGAAAATGTACTTTATTTGAATAATTTTCACTGTTTCGTATTCTTGCGAGTAAGATTGACCGAAAAATGTCCCCATAATGAAATTTTTGGAGCAACACGAACACAGCTAAATCCCTATTGTTTGACCACCAGCACTAACCTCGAAAAATATTTGACTGGTTGTTGGATTGCCTATTCATTTTCATTCATTTATGAAAATGATGTTAACAATCTTTCTGAAGAGTGGCGTGTGTTTTGGGGCATCCAAAGATCGTGTGTGTATTCGGTAATGTTTCAGTTCCGGTTGTACTCTTATTAAAATTATGCAAATATTGCCGTCAACGCTAAAATCTGTCGTTTTCGATAATTGATTTAGGAACTATCCACTTCAAGGTGGCTTCCGTTTCCTGTGATTTTCCGCTCATTACAGGAATTTTAAATGACTACAGAATTATACGCAAAAGTTGATCAATTCAATTATAATTTCACATAAGTTATATGGGGTTTATATAAAGTCTTCAAAGTTGTATTATACACCAAAGTCGCATTATTTCAATAAATTGCTTGTGTGTTGTGTGTGTAATTCAATGTTTGAGTTGCGCTAAGAAAACGAAGAATAAAATTCACTTGAGCAAAATCATATGAGGAAATATACATGTCTGGCTGAGTGTTGGGTAAAATATGCATATACATATTATAAAGTTCAGAGGAAATCCTAGCTTTGCAATTTGTGTTTTACTGAAAAAACTTCTAATTTGAAGCCGTGTTCATATAATCCCTTGTTCTACTTTATATCTTAGGTTTTTCAGTTTTATCGAAGAATCTTCGAAAAAAAAGCAAGAATGACGTTAAGAAATTCGTAACTGAAAAAATATTCACAAATATTTTCATCCGCAGTTGACCCCTGATATCAAGGACAAAAACGGCGTGACCAGCAGGATCCAAAAGGCTTTAACACCTGCCAAGCACGAAGACGAAGATTCGTTCTTCGACCTACTGTCGAAGTTCCAATCCAAGAGGATGGACGATCAACGATGCACACTTTCCGTAGATAACAAAGAGAACACTAACAAAGTGGCGAACTCAAATCGCCACCAACCGAGGAACGACGGTCCCGATGACTTGATCGACATGATAGCCGGAATGCAGAGCAAGAGAATGGACGAGCAAAGAGTGGAGTTGCCCCATTTGCCAGGTACTGATTGTCAGAATGTCCAAACTCTCGAATTTTCCCGTTTTTGAAATTCTCAGGGCTCCAGGCAAGCTCCCTTCAAAGATTGGCCGAATCGAGGAACAATAGTGTACCCGATGATAGGTTTCTAGATCAGCTGGTGAGATGTCAAGACAGTCGTATTGAAGATCAACGCTCCCAATTGCCGGCTCCCATCGTGGATAACGAAGATAACGATAATCCGATACCCCGTCCACAAAAAAGCGGTGCCACCGTCCCAGACGAAGATTTCTTCTCGTTGATAATGAGAGTCCAAGGTGGAAGAATGGACGATCAGAGAGCTGCCGTTCCACTAGTTAATCAGAGGTAGATAGAACTTATTATTAATTTTCGATTACCCACAGCTCCGAATTTCCCAAGAATACCGAAAAAAGAGAGTGAAATCGTTTTTAGCATGAAGAAGAGTAGCAAATCGGTGTTATAATGTAAGTTTTTTGCCTGTAAAACGTTTAACTCACTTCTCATTAACAAATTCTTGCTTTTGGAACTTCCTTACATCTCTACATTTTTTACTTTCTACGTTTTAGAATACCTAATGGAAACATACCACATACAGCTGCTGGAAGCGAAGTGAATTGCAATGCGCCGAATAAAAAGAAAAAATAAATTTTGTTGACGTTTTTCCGCCTTTTCCTAAAGCTCTCTGTTTTAAAGTTGAATCGAATAGGCAAATATGAAATGTATATCCAATTGAACAATTCCAGATTATATGAAGTTATTTGTTTTAATATTCTGATAGAATTACAAGGTATTAAGGAATGAGAATTTGAGAAAAAAGAACTGAACATATAGATAATCATATTTTTCTGATTCCAACACAATATTATGAATTTTATTATATTATAGTAAAGAGGCTGAATACGATATGAAATATCTTATAATGATTTATACTTTATTCATGTTTTATATTGATGAGTTTTCGATAATGAAAAAAATATATAATTGTAAATATTATTATACGTCCAAATTTTTTACTGCATGAAACAGGTTTTGTCTACGTGTTTGTTGGTATATGGTATCTCGATTCACGAGAACTACCATTTTTTATTGGCAAATGAAATCCTTTTGGCGTAACATATTTTTCATAATTTAAAATTAGATCTTCCATGACTATGTAATTATTACAAAAGAACTACAAATTCATGTGCCCAAAATTTAAATTGGTGAGGATGTTTTCACATTAACCAACAGATGACACCATAAATGTCTTGAGGTTAAATATGTCAAATAAACGTCAAATGTCTGGTGGTTAAATATGTCAAAACGTCAAATGTCTTGTGGTTAAATCTGCCGAAATATTGAGTATCCATATAATGAGAGAAACAACGCGGTTCAACAGATTGCAACCAAAATAGACTTAAATCGTTGCAAATTCATAGATGTTATGAATTAGCCAGGATTTAAGGCTTATTTTCGCTTCATTCTGAAGTTCTCTTATATGAATACTGAATGGAATTATGCGAAAGCAGATATTTTAAGAATTATAATAGTGTTATAATATACTTCAAATTATAATGTACATATCTGATATTTGAGAAGAGCAAACCCTCTTTAATTGTGCTGTTCTGTAACTAATTAATAAATTGGAACTATGCAGGGATATCGCAAATTTTTTTTATTGAAATGTTTATTCAGATTTAAGCTTAGTACAATGTGTACCATTACATCACAAATTGCAGTCCATAATATTGGATAAAATTGAAAAAAACTTTATACTAAATGACTCCGACCTAATGTTGAATCTTGATCACAATCGAATTAAAACAAAAATCGAGAATAATTTGAAAACCACGCAGACACGATTATCATTTTTATTTCTCATATCAATTGATTTATGACTTGCAGGTAAACTTATTTTAACCAATAATTACGCTTCATTGTTGTTTTCGATATTATTGGCCCTGAAAGTTGTTGGATTTTTATGGATGTTTTCCTAAAGATTCAGTTGGAGCCAAAAATATGGAAAAATAGTTTTTTTTATTGATATTGATATCTGATGACAAAAAACTAATTGTTTCTTCATGAACTCAAATTAATTACCATACATCTAGATAGCAAAATTAAGCACAAATAAGATGTTGAACTGTGCCAAAAAATGTTTGATAAATTGTTTCAAAGTTTATGTGAATACGTTTCTTGAAAGAGAATTAGAATGTACAACAAAATCAAAATATAAGACAAGAATGCAGGAGTGTGAATTAAAAATTTATGGAAAATAATCGATGTTTTTATTGAATTTCACCTAAAAACTATTTATTTCAGAAAAGTGAAACCTCAGTTTTTGCAGGCTTTGGTTTTCATCAAATGAAATTCATATTTGTACTTTTTCGGTTGTGGGGAATGATTATATCATTTTCGTTACACAATAATTCTTACAACACATAATCTGTTATGAATGATGAATTCATGAGTATTTTCTTATTCAGGTCTATTAATTAACAGTGTAAATTGATCTTAATCGGTGTAACCTCAGAATGCGTGAATTGTATGAATGCAGTTTGAAATTAATAATATCAAAATTCAATTTCGACAAAATTTCATTGAAGTATTGGCGTTTAAACATCCTGAATATGAGAGGGAAATGAAAAATGTATTTCTCGTTTTCCAATTTTTCGAATATTGTACCTAATACTGTACCGGAATCAGGGCTTATAAATTGAAACATCCCTACAGACAGGACGATATTTCGTCCCCCTCCGTCGGTCGTTCGAACCAGCCCGGACAGGTGCTGCGGTTCATTCGGGTTTCGAAATGAGCGAGATCAATCTTGTTAATAAGATACTCTGTGAAAGTAATTGGAGCTGATCGGCGAAACTGTAAGTAAGCGTTCCGAAATTGTGGACAATTTGTTAACTGTCTTTCTCCCTGAAGATACATTGCATCCGGCGGCGCACACTGTATACCTATAATACCTCATGAAGTTGGAAATCGTTCGAACGTTTATGTTATTTTTTTAGTTATGGAATTGTGGTACGAAGGTTTGGTAATGGAAAACGAGTTTATATGTTTAAACTTTGTTCTTAGTATCAATTTTAAATTAACAAGTGACTATTAAAATTATGTACCTATTGCGTTCTAAGCTTCACATCGTCGAAATAAAGATGCAGTTACTCAACTTTTGAAATTGGGGTCGTTTCTTACGTGGTATTGATCTACACTGCGCAAAAAAATTAACATAAATCTCAATGGAAATCTCAATTTTAATGAAAGTTAACTCTACATTGACTTTATAACTTATTTCTTATGTTCTCTCGGGGAGGTTTTGAACGAAACAAGACACATTAAATGGAAGAAAAATTCAGGATTTCAGCGAATCTTATGTGAAAGAAGAGAAATGAACAATTTTGAAAATACTGAAATGCTGATAAGTGATTTAATACTTGGTATTTCCACCCCTTGCGTTAATTACAGCTCGGCAACGACGGTTCATACTCAAAATGAGTAATCATGAAATGTTCTGATCTAATCCTTCCCAGATTTCTCCGAGTTGGATTCCTAAGTCATTAAGAGTAGCTGGATGATTTTCTGAACTTCTCAGCCTTCTATTGAGGTTGTCCCAAACCTGCTTAATCGGATTGAGATCTGGACTTCTTGCTGGTCATTCCATTCGAGAGACTTCAACCTCTTCAAGGTACTCCTGAACGATGCGCGCACGATGGGGTCTGGCATTATCGTCCATAAAAATGAAATTTTCACAAATGTATGGGGCAAATGGCACTACATGCTCTTCAAGAATGTTCCTTATATACTTATCAGCATTCATAGCTCCATTATCAACGACCACTATGTCTGTGCGAGCAGTCAAAGATATTCCACCCCATACCATAATCGATCGTCCCCCGAAAACAGTAGTATTCAGGAAATTGCACTGAGCATATCTTTCATGTGGACGTCTGTATACAAGGGAACGTCGATCACAGTGGTAGAGGCAAAATCTAGACTCAACTGTGAAGAGAACTCTTTCCCAATCGGCCTCTTCCCAATGGATATGCTCTCTCGCAAAATCCAAACGCGCCCTTCGATGGGCTGGGGTAAGAGCTGGGCCTCTTGCCGCGACACGAGGCCTTAAATCATATTCTCTGAGGCGATTTCTTATTGTCTGAGTGCTAATTTGCACCTCATGAGTTTGCTCAAGCTGATTTTGAAGGAGGCCAGCGGTTGCAAACCGTTGTCTCAACGAAGAAACTCTCATGTAACGTTCTTGAATGGCCGTTGTTACCCGTGGTCTACCCTGTCCTGGTCTTCGGAGTGACATTCATACCTGTCTCCCTTAATCGCTGCAACATTCTGGACACACTTGTATGGGAAACTACAAACCTTTCTGCAATTCTTGTGTATGTCCACCCTTCTTCTCGCAAAACTACCGCTTGGGCACATTCCTCTTGGGCCAAACTGCGTGTTTCGCGTTGCATAGCGATCGAGTGTAGAAAATCAAACGAAAGAAAAACTATTGATCACTAGAATTGATCGAGAACAACTGATTTTAGAATGGAGCCAATACATTCAAAATATGATTATATCATCTTTTTTTATTCCTGCTGGGAGAAAACATCTGTTTTGAAGAAAAACGTTAAAAGTGGATAAAATATGCATGCATAATTCTGATAAAAATAATTATCATTGAGAACACCTTCGGTTGTAGAATAAATTTGAGATTTCCATTATGTGCGTTAATTTTTTTGCGCAGTGTAATTCAGATTTTCATTCAACCAAATAACTACCTACTTGTCTAACTATGTGGTGGTGCACCATCACCACAAATTTCCAACAGCTTTAGGTCAGTTTTTGGTAAGGGGGTTACATTCCACTGCGACCTCAAGGTCTTCTGTGCCTCCTATCACAGATCAAGAAATGACAATCATGTTTTGTATTTAAGGGGCGTCTCTTTTAGATGTCGCACCATCTGAAAATGTTGATAAGACCGTCACAGCCTTAAGAATTTTAATATACAAGAAAACCTTTTCAAAACCAGTATTTCATTACATCTCGTAAGATAACTCCACACGAGTCCTGAATTTGATGTAGCGCATACTAAAAATTCGTTGCTCTTATTCTAGAGCCGAAAAAGAATCCCTGAGATATCGGGGGCTTCTCTCCGAAAATGAGAAGAAAATTGCTTGTAATACTCGCCTGAAAAACAATTACATATCAATTCCGGGATCTCTTCGGTGCAATAAAAGAACGGAGCGATCCGTTTGCCGCAAGGAGCTATAAAAAACCGTGAATGTATTTTGGGTAATTGCTCTACATAAGTCGAATTTATTATTCTTAGTTCTCCTGCAAGTTGTCGGGATGGCGCTGGCGTGTTAGAGGCCCCTCGGGTAAATGTTCGTTCGAAGACTACGTGAGTTTCTGGGGAAATGCTGAGACATGATTCTAACCGCCATTCATACACAGGATGGTCCTCCTTTTTTATCAGGACTTTGAAAGTAGACATACTGTGAGATGGGAATTCCATTTCAACATCCTATGAAGGTTTGCAGATGACATGTAGTTCAAGTTGTTCAGAGAGGATCAGACTGTCTGACTCTTGATTCTCTCGTTGCCTGCACTAAGGGGCTCAACGCTCAACCCTATGTAGAATTTCTCTTGCGTTATTCAGCTATCTCAAAATCAGAGTTAAAACGTACAACATAGCTTCAATAGCTGTTCTAGAAAATTTCATCCTTCTAACGTTAAAGGGCAAGTAGCAATGACCATCTCCCCGAATATCCCGAATAGAAAATATTTGACTAAAAGCTCGAATAACTCTGAGAAGCTTCGGAATACCAGTCACATGATCGAAGAACCTTTAAAATTCAATGGGAATCCAAAATTATGATAATTTTTTGGAAGCCATTTGGCATAAGATATTTCATTCAATCATACAAGGTTAAGCATGCATCATTTAACATTAGCACCTGCAGCGGAACTACAAGGATCCTCCTGTCCTTGTTGTTGGTCGAGATCGATCCCTCTGTTCGTGGATTTTGGAGATAACCTTAAGGTCCATTTCACATTTCGTTTTGCTGATATAACTCGTAGATTACGATGCGCTAATTAGTTTTTCCGAGAAATTTTTGGTTCGGGAAATATTCGACGTTGAGTGGAAAATTTGCGAAAAATTGGTCGACTTTGGAGTGAAGTTACTTCTTAAAAAATTGGAATTGAGAGGAGCTGATATTTTTGGTTATACTTTGGTTCTTTGAGAATAAAACTTGGATTTTCTGATTTTTTTCGCGAAGGTTCAATTTTTCCGATTTTCCATCAACCATATATAAAAAACAATCAGTCTCAGAGAAAATCTGTTTGGATTTTCTTAATCTACGACATCGAATTAATAAATGGTGAAAATTTCGTATCGATAGGCGAGATACGAATTTTTACGAGAAATATAGGTAGGTACGGAAAAATTTCGATTTGTCGAAAAAATTTTTTTGGCTCCGATCGACTTCGAACTCACACCATTTACTAATTCGAGGACGTAGATTAAGAAAATCCAATCAGATCTTCCGTGAGAAAAACAGTTTTTGATTTACAAACGATGAAATATCGGAAAATTTGGACCTTCTCGAAAAAAATCAGAAAATCTAAACTGTTCGACTCTGATGGATGAAAATTAGTTTTTTTGATTCACAGAGAATCAATCTATATGCAAATCTGTATAAATCAAATTTTCTAGGAAATACGGCAGTCCAAAAATGACCTAATTTTCGCGATTTTTCGACTCAAGGTAAGGACCCAATCGTATTTCAATTAGTTATATCTACCGTAACATTTCATTGCAGTTTTACTCTAGGGTACCCTGTAAACAGTGTAAACATTCTGTCGCACCCTGTACAAAGGTGAAAGATAATCGATTGCTCTGTTGCAAAATGTACGATATTGAATTTTTTCCTTCGTCATCACGTAAACCCAAAACAAACTAATCAAACACCGATAGCTCGGTAATTTTTCAATTAGCCAATCCCTCCGGAATACCCAAAAGCTCTTTCTGCAACCGTATCACAGTCGGCGGAGCTGGTTTGCACAAGCCGCATCTGTGATTGGCAAACATTAACCGTGAGTTAACTCAGCTAATGATTAATAGTGCCGCGGGCTAACTAATCTCAATCAAGCACACTTCTCATGTGGCGAGCCTTGGGCCACTCCGTCGATGTCGGTCTGTTACAGCTCGGGGTCGTATTAAAAAACCCCCATTGAAAAATTCCGACGTTTTAGTGGATTCTTCCTGCGCAATGTTTGCCTTTACTGTATGGAGAGCAAGGGAAACTCAGAGGGAGGGGCAGGGCTTTAATTTGAATCTTTGAACTGTATCAAATGAGCCATTCCCCCAACTGAGGAATAAATGACTGGAAATATTATAAGTACGGGGTATTCTCCAAGGTGAGTGTTTTTTTGCAATGGGTACAACTCGTCAAAATAAATCATTTTACACAAAATAGCCTTTTTCGGCAACCGTCCGGGATGTACCCACTTCCCGGACGCTTTTTCTTTGAGAAAGTAGCATTTCCTGGCCCAGTCCGGGAAGTACTTACTTTCCGGACTAGGCCGGAAAAAATCACGTCGTTATCATTGTTATGATCATCACAATAGCAACGAAATAACGGATGACAGTTCTATTTTGTTTAAATCAAATAAGAATCAAAATGTAATAAAGAAATGTGTCGTCTAATTGATTTGTAATTCTACACGGTTGACGATGGACGCAACACGTCCGAAAATAGTTTTTCTGGACTCACAGACTTCCTCGCCTCCGGCTCGTCCTAGAATTTTGTCTGTTCGTCCAGAAAAAACCTATTTTCCGGACTTGTTACGTAAATTACTATTTTGTACACCTGTCACAAAAACTTGACTTTTCTTCATCACTATGGATGTGTAAATGATTACTTTTTTCAACGTGAAAAAGTCTTTTTTCAATGTGAAAAAAAGTCTTTCTTAACGGTGAAAAAAAGAAGAATAATTCACACAATAAACATGAAATATTTCCTTTCGAAAGATTTATTTCTTACAGAGTCAATTATTGATGATTAATAATTCTCAAATCAACTCTTCAAGTAGGTAATATTTTACGTTTTTAATCAGAAACAACTAGGAACTTCTTCAGGAATATTTGTTTTAGAAGTAATTGTTCGAACTTCCCTTTCAATTGTTACTACACTAAAAATTTTCATTTATTGGAACAATAATTGATTGTGAAGTGTGAACCATTACTTCCAATATAAATTTCCGAAGATGTTCCATGATGCTGCTGATCAGAAACGTTATATTGCTTGCAAGTGTTATCAGATATTTTTTTGGAATTAGATGAAAAAATCAATATTTTGTTTGGAATCTTTTCAATTTTATTATTCAGAATATCTTCTTTATATGCTTCTGCTACGGAGGCAGATTTCCAGCCACCGTGACGTTTTATCGATGTAATGTTGCCCCCTGCATCGGCCAGAAGAGTTACAGAGCTTCTCCTGAAACAGTGACCTGTGTAGCTCTTAAACATGTGTTTTCCAAGCCATTTTGCATTCAAGCTTGGAATTTCTTCCATTTTGTTTATCCCCACATGTTGATTGACACATTTTTCCCTCGAATATTTCAAAAATAGTCTATTACTTTTTGATTCAGGCGGCCGTAGTGCTCTATACTATTAGTATCTTGGGTTGAGAACGCTTTCAATAGATAACTCATAAATCAGTCCAAATCAGCTCATTTCTTGTGGACAAAGGTGAAAGGTACAAAGGAAATGGAATTTATTTTGTCCAGATGTTGTCGTAGTTAAACGCAACAGTTTCTCGACATTCATAAAGATATAATATGACAAATACTGACGGATAAAGAGGGGGGCCATGGTCAAAAAAAGTCAAACAGTCTAATTATCATAAAAAATTCCCATTGACACTGACACTCATGGACATAGTTGTCTATGCTGACACTCGACTCATTCCAAGTTCCAAAGCGATTCCCTCTCGTACAAAAATGTCAAAGGTATATTTCGTAGTCAACACTACATCCGACGCATTTTATACATTATTGAAAATACCCAGCGAAGTATTTCGGCCTTCGATATATCGCAGGACGATCGGTTACTTAAATATGATAACGAAAAAGCTCCGTCAGTTGCTCGGTCCGCGCTGGGAGTAAGGAACGGCGAATAGATCACAGATTTGAAAGGCGACGAGCGAAACATCTGATGTACGAGTTGCCAAATATGAGTTATAGGCCTCCTGGCAGTACGACTGGAGCTGGAGCCATAAAATATGCACTCCGAACCATCTATGTATGTATATGTGCGTCTTCGTCCCCTCGCGACGACGAATAGATCACGATAGGAATATTGAGAACTGCCTTTCATGTTTACTCGCGATTTACATAAAGGTATCGATAGGGATTCAGAATCGGACGAATCGTAAAACACTATCTGGGTTGACTTGTACTCGAAAACATTCTAGGTGAACTGGGTAAAGTAACCTGAACCTGATGATGTTGGGTAGAGTTTCAGTCAAAATTAGTATCTATATCTATATAACAATGTAATGGTAACTCCCAGAATTCGAGACGATTCAGTGACAGTGAATTGTTGAGACTATGAAATCTTTACTCTATGTTTTGTCTATGGTGAGATGTCAAAATTTTATTCTGTGATGCTTCAATTTAACCCTAAGATTTTAAACCTATCTTGTTGTTGCCTCATAATTGACAAATTATTTGCATTTAATTTCATGTATTCCATCGCAGTTGCTGACAATTCTGTACAGTAGATGTTGTCTGTTATCTGTGGATGTTGTTTTTTGGTTATGCGATCCTTTATATTTGTAACACCTTTGTATTTCGGTAGGTTCTTTGTGCTAGTGTGACCATGTGGCTAATTGTTTGATGTTGATTTTAGAGCCCTGAGGAAGATCCCCATTTGTGATCGAAACGTTGGCATAAGAAATAAAGAAGAGTGATTTAACACACTGATCATTTCCCGTACCCCTTAAACCTTTTTGTATTATATATCTATAGGTATATCTATATATCTATATATGAAATTAGTTGATTCTATTTGGTTTAGCAGTCGGTAATGAATCAACTAATTTTGAATAAACACAGTCACTAAATCTTAAATTATCTATATATGTATATATAAAACAAAGGTGTTGGTTACACCATTTATAACTCGAGAACGGATGGACTGTTTGTTATGAAACTTCGTTTATGGATTCGTCTTCGGCCTGGTTATTATAAAATACATTAGCTAGGCACACACGAAAGGGAAATCTGTGAGATCTGATCGGCAGTCCAGATTTGTTACAGATCTGGACTGCGGATGGGATCGCTACCGCCGATCTGGTCTGTCGCGGATCATATATCTCAGTGTTTTTCAACCTTTTTCATGATGCGACCCCCCTGGTATGAGAAAATATTTCGCGACCCCCCGACCCTTCGCTTTTTTATCATGTGTGTTTGTGTATGTTACAGTGTTACAAATATTCATTCCATACATCGATAAGAAGTTAGCCACATCCTCCCATACACTCAAAGATAAAAAATAGCTCATGGAAAAAAAATCATAACTCAGTGAAATGAGATGGTATTGCAATCAGATTTAGATGTGAGCTTGATGGGTTGATAAGAAATTGAATCCTCTTTCATTTGGAGACTTTCAAGACTCAGGGAGGGAGTTATGGGGGTTGTTGGGGGTGGTTTCTGACAAAAATCATAACTCGACGAAATGGGAGTGTTTCTCGATTGGTTTCGAATATGTGTTTCCTGAATGCCGAAAGAATAAAATGCAATACCCCTCAGGTTTGGAGATTTGGGGGGTTGTTTATGAAAAAATTCATATCTCGGAGAAATGAAAGTGTTCCTCGTTCAGATTCGAATTTGCGTTTCGTGAATGCCGAAAGAATGAAATACAATAAACCCTATAGTTTGTTTTTGTTAGCTCCCAGGTTTGGAGATTTGGGTTTTTTTTTAATAAAAAATGATGAAAAAATTCATATCTTGACAAAATGAGAGTGTTCCACGATCAGATTCGAATATGCGTTTCTTGAATGACGAAAAAATGAAGAACAATAAACCCCATAGTTTGTTAGCCCCCAGGTTTTTACATTCGCGAGGTTGTTTATGAAAAATGACGAAAAAAAATTAATATCTCGGTGAAATGAGATTGTTCCACGATCAGATTCGAATATGTGTTTCTTTGATGCCGAAAGAAAGAAATACAAAAGACCCAATAGTTTGTTAGCCCCCAGGTTTGGAGATTTGGAGGGTTGTTTATGAAAAATGGTAAAGAAAATTTATATCTCGAAAAAATGAGAGTGTTCCACGATCTGATTCGAATATGTGTTTCTTGAATGCCGAAGGAATGGAATACAATGAACCCCATAGTTTGTAAGCCCCCTGGTTTAGAGATTTGGGGGGTTGTTTATGAAAAATGGTAAAGAAAATTTATATCTCGAAAAAATGAGAGTGTTCCACGATCTGATTCGAATATGTGTTTCTTGAATGCCGAAGGAATGGAATACAATGAACCCCATAGTTTGTAAGCCCCCTGGTTTAGAGATTTGGGGGGTTGTTTATGCAAAATGATGAAAAAAATTAATATCTCGACGAAATGAAAGTGTTCCACAATCATATTCGAATATGTGTTTCTCGAATGTCGAAAGAATGAAATACAATAAACCACATCGTTTTTTAGCCACCCGGTTTGGAGAATTGGGGGGTTGTTCATTAAAAATGATGAAAAAATTCATATCTCGACGAAATGAGAGTGTTTCACGATCAGATTCGAATATGTGTTTCTTGAATGCCGAAAGAATGAAATACAAAAGACCCCATAGTTTGTAAGCCTCTAGGTTTGGAGATTTGGGGGGTTATTTATGAAGAATGTTGAAAAAAATTCATATCTCGGAGAAATGAGAGTATTTCATGAGAGAACAATTGTGTCATTTGATTAATCCGAAACAAGCACAACCTTCTCTTACTAAAGTTCTCCCGACTTCTGGCGACCCCCTACAGAAGCTTCGCGACCCCCCAGGGGGTCGCGACCCACAGGTTGAAAAACACTGATATATCTCAATGATCCCGAGTCCCGACAGACCAGATCGGCGGGAGCGATTCCATCTGCAGTCCAGAACTGTAACAAATCTGGACTGCGGATCAGATCTCACAGATTTCCCTTTCGTGTGTGCCTAGCTATTAAAGCTCCGAAAAATTCGATGAAAAATTTGTTTATGTAGTAAATGCTTTTCTTTCTTTTGAATAAGGCCACTAGGTGTCGCTACGGTTAATGGCTCTTATCTCGACACTGTAGCGTAGTCGTGAAGGTACTAGATTTGATGTTATCGCCACTAGATGGCGATGGTAATTTCGATTTGTGAAATTCACCGTAAGTAGGTATCATTTAGGCGAAACAAAGTTCGCCGGGCCAGCTAGTTTCTAAATAGAAATACAAACAGAAATAGTGGACTGCAAATGTTGCGTTTCACTTCGCGCAACATCTGTATAACATAAATTCCGTCTCCTTTGCTGACAAGAATTGAGCTGTTTCCTTTAAAAATGTTAGATAAATTAGATGTTCTTAGGTTATCGTCCATTTATGTTCGACTGAAAAGAATATATTGGGATTCTTGGACTGAATTTCTTTATTGTTCTTCAAGACAATGCTGACGTTTCGAAACGACTTGTTTCTTTTTCGAGGCTAAAAATTAAATTTAAACATATGGAATCGAACCCTTGGACTGCAATATTGTTCCATTATGCCTTGGGTTACAATTCTCGTTTTTTGTTCAAAATTAACCCTTGCAGTAATTTATGGTCCGCAACCCAAAAATTTGGGTTGAGTTTAGGAGATT
Source organism: Adalia bipunctata (assembly GCA_910592335.1). Taxonomy (NCBI): domain Eukaryota; kingdom Metazoa; phylum Arthropoda; class Insecta; order Coleoptera; family Coccinellidae; genus Adalia; species Adalia bipunctata. The sequence goes on along the minus strand of OU342948.1, from coordinate 8,179,255 downwards.
CATCTGATTGTTTTGGAAACAATAACCAAACTTCCTTTCTCAGTATAAGCTCATAAAATTAAATATATGGTGAAGTTTATTGCAGTTCAAGTTGAATTTTAGGGATCACTGCCAGACATCAAAAAATACCTCAAGTCCCAAATTCTCTCATTGGTCTGTATATTCAAGAAATGGGTTGTTTTCCCCACTATAGTCAAGAATGGCAAATGAGAGCACTTTGTTTGCTTAGCGAGGCGTTGTTCGATTCTGACACCCAATCAATTGTTGATCTTTCCCACCTTTATTCAGAGGAAATGAACCTCCCTCATGATTTTGGTATCAAAATGTAGGTTTTCGAGGTCGCTGAATACAATGAAAAATAGTCCAGGGGCCCGATTCTCAAATGTCTATTGAGTCGCATGCGACATCACCAGATTGTCGAACGAAATCAAAAATTTGTATGCTCAAATGTCGCATTTTTGACAAATATCGATAGACAAGAAGACGAGTGGGTAGGAGCCACTCGACCAAGGGCGGATTTACGGGGGGGGTACTGGGGGTAACTACCCCCCCATGAGTATCGAAAACCTGAGAAACAGGTTGTTTGTATACCTGATTTAATGGTTTTCAATCGTTATTACCCCCCCCATGATCGTTATTACCCCTCCCATGAAAAAGAACTATATCCGCCCTTGCACTCGACATTTTTATCATCCTAATGTCATTAATGTGACGTTATGTTAGTCCTTTCCATGTGTTTTCACTTTCGAGTTCGACATTGTCATTTTCAGCGAATGAAATAAACACTCGACATATTGTCGCGTTCTACATTTCCGATAGACATTTGAGAATCGGGCCCTAACTATGACAGTTTTGATTTTCACCTGTCAAATGGCATTTTTTGAATAATTGGAGATTTTAAACCGTCAGAGCTTCCGTCCCTCTTTTCATTCGTATCCACTTTTTGTTTATATTTTGTTGATCAGCATAATCTCAAAGTATTTCTGTGCAAAATATGAGCGATTTCAAAAATCTCAATTTTTGGGTAAAAAATGATCAAGGGGTAAAACCCCCTAAAACACCATATTTGTCAATAAAAAAGAATATTCGGAAGGATCAAATGCTGTAATTCATTGGAAAAGTTGTTCCAACCATTCGAATCTTCCATAATAACTATTTTGCGGATCGATAACACCCATACCACGAATGGTATGGCCTTGTGAACAAAACTCGAAAATGAAAAATCGAAAAATAAAAAAAAGGAAAATTCTCTACTTATTAGGGCTAAATGGCTGACTTTGGTATCAAAATGTAGGTTTTCGAGGAGGCTGAATACAATAAAAAATAGTCCAGGGCCCGAACTATGATAGTTTTGATTTTCACCTGTCAAATGGCATTTTTTGAAGAATTGGATATTTTAAACCGTCAGAGCTTCAGTCCCTCTTTTCGTATCCACTTTTTGTTTATATTTTGTTGATCAGCATATCTCAAAGTATATCTGTGCAAATTATGAGCGATTTTAAAAATCTCAATTTTTCAGTGAAAAATGATCAAGGGGTAAGGCCCCGTAAGGCCCCCTAAAACACCATATTTGTCAATAAAAAAGAATATTCGGAAGGATCAAATGGTGTTATTCATTGGAATAGTTGTTCCAACCATTCGAATCTTCCATAATAACTATTTTGCGGATCGATAACACCCATACCGCGAATGGTATGGCCTTGTGAACCAAACTCGAAAATGAAAAATCGAAAAATAAAAAAATAAAAAATTCCCTACTTATAAGGCTGACTTTGGTATCAAAATGTAGGTTTTCGAGGTGGCTGAATACAATGAAGAATAGTCCAGGGCCCTAACTATGATAGTTTCGATTTTCACCTATCAAATGGCATTTTTGAAAAAATTGAGAATTTCAAACTGTCAGAGCTCCCGTCCCTCTCTTCGCTTCCACTATTTATTTATATCATATAGATCAGCATATTTCAAATTATCTCTGTGCAAAATATGATCGATTTTAAAAATCTGAACTTTCTGGTGAAAAATGATCAATGGTTTGACCCGACCCGACCCAGAAAGCTGGAAAATCAAAATACGATTTCTTCTGACCTGAAGAATCTACAGTTGAAAAGAGTACAAGTCGAAGCCTGTTACAAAGCACGAAATGAATGGTTGAATCAGAAAGTATCAAAGTGCAAAACATTCCCAGCTATTCCTGAACATAAAGCCGGCAAACAAAGCGGAGTAGTCGGCTAAGTAGCAGCATAAGAAAGTTCCGAAGGCTCTAGGGTCGGCATCTCCTGACGCTACTTACCCGAAAATAGTAAATAAACGTTTGACATAACAAATCACAGGTTTCGAAGTGGCGGAACAATTAAATATTTGAAAGGATGTTCCGGAGAGATCGGGTAAAGCAGCCGACTCCCAGTTAATAATTGAACCGCATAGCTTTTAACACAGCAAATGCCTCCTGTTTTATGCAGGACTTCAGCTCCTGCAAACGAAGACTTGACACCTGGCCGTTGCTGTTGTGCCAGGCAGCCGGCGGAATATGTCGGTCGCCGCCCCCAGAGGCGGTCGGCCTGATTATTAAACCACAGGAGAGTTCGGATCGTGCAGGGCACTCATCGTCACCTCGCAGGACGGACATCTGCCGGCTGCCGATTGAGTGTCGGACGGACGGAGCGTGCATAAGGAATTATGCATTGCGGTCTTGTGTTTCCGGATACACCGTAAGTCAATCCGGAAATGTCTTCGCTGAGACGGGAGGATCTTTTATTGCAACTTCTCGTCGAATTTCTGAAGACCAACCTTCCTCGATCTGCCAACGCACAGAAAATCTATTTAATTAAAATGAGGTACACTGGGCAAAAAAATTAACGCACATTATGGAAATCTCAAATTTATTCTACAACTGAAGGTGTTCTCAATGATAATTATTTTTATCAGAATTATGCATGCATATGTTATCCACTTTCAACGTTTTTCTTCAATACAGATGTTTTCTACCACCAGGAATAAAAAAAGATGATATTATCAGATTTTGAATGTATTGGCTCCATTCTAAAATCAGTTGTTCTCGATCAATTCTAGTGATCAATAGTTTTTCTTTCGTTTGATTTTCTACACTCGATCGCTATGCAACGCGAAACACGCAATTTGACCCAAGAGGAATGTGCCCAAGCGGTAGTTTTGCGAGAAGAAGGGTGGACATACACAAGAATTGCAGAAAGGTTCGGAGTTTCCCATACAAGTGTGTCCAGAATGTTGCAGCGATTCAGGGAGACAGGTATGAATGTCCGAAGACCAGGATAGGGTAGACCACGGGTAACAACTGCCATTCAAGAACGTTACTTGAGAGTTTCTTCGTTGAGACAACGGTTTGCAACCGCTCGCCTCCTTCAAAATCAGAGCAAATTTGAGCAAACTCATGAGGTGCAAATTAGCACTCAGAATTTAAGAAATCGCCTCAGAGAATATGATTTAAGGCCTCGTGTCGCGGCAAGAGGCCCAGCTCTTACCCCAGCCCATCGAAGGGCGCGTTTGGATTTTGCGAGAGAGCATATCCATTGGGAAGAGGCCGACTGGGAAAGAGTTCTCTTCACAGATGAGTCTAGATTCTGCCTCTACCATTGTGATCGACGTTCCCTTGTATACAGACGTCCACATGAAAGATATGCTCAGTGCAATTTCCTGAATACTACTGGTTTCGGGGGAGGATCGATTATGGTATGGGGTGGAATATCTTTGACTGCTCATACAGACCTAGTGGTCGTTGATAATGGAGCTATGAATGCTGATAAGTATATAAGGAACATTCTTGAAGAGCATGTAGTGCCATTTGCCCCATACATTGGTGAAAATTTCATTTTTATGGACGATAATGCCAGACCCCATCGTGCGCGCATCGTTCAGGAGTACCTTGAAGAGGTTGAAGTCTCTCGAATGGAATAGCCAGCAAGAAGTCCAGATCTCAATCCGATTGAGCAGGTTTGGGACAACCTCAATAGAAGGCTGAGAAGTTCAGAAAATCATCCAGCTACTCTTAATGACTTAGGAATCCAACTCGGAGAAATCTGGGAAGGATTAGATCAGAACATTTTGAGATCACTCATTTTGAGTATGAACCGTCGTTGCCGAGCTGTAATTAACGCAAGGGGTGGAAATACCAAGTATAAAATCACTCATCAGTATTTTGAAAATTGTTCATTTCTCCTCTTTCACATAAGATTCGGTGACATCCTGAATTTTTCTTCCATTTTGTCTTGTTTCGTTCAAAACCTTCCCGAGAGAACATAAAAAATAAGTTATAAAGTCAATGTAGAGTTAACTTTCATTAAAATTGAGATTTTCAGAATGTGCGTTAATTTTTTTGCGCAGTGTATTTTTATGTTTTTTTAATGAAACGCGTCGTTTTCGAGTTATTCCCAATTTTACCCGATAAAATTTGATGAAAAAATCAACAATCATAAGAATAATCTAGATGCTTTCCTGGATTTTTAATATAACAGAATGGCTGAAATTTATGAACTCTCTGATTGATCTTTGAGTTAAGAATGTTGTCAGAATGTTTATCAATTTCAGACTGAAATCTCTATGATGGAAAAACGTTTGATGTAGAAGAGATATGTGATAATGAAATCCCACAAATGTGGAAGATAAAATTGGATTCTAAGAAGCATGAAATTATACATTTTATATGCACAGTTCCTATTGAAAATTTATTGTTACCGGTTCATATTAAAAATAAATGTAAATGAAATACAAAATTCCGATATTAATGATGAATGCCGATACAAACCACGTATTGAATTGAAATCAATGAAATACAAAATGATACTCAGCACTAATACTAAATGATCTGTGGCGATGTTTCTATCTAAACAATATCCTCTTTAAATTTCATAAACTCGACACTACACGGTTATTATTACATTAATTCACTGAAAGTTCTCACATAATCATCACGAGAATCACATTGTTTTGGGTTTTTGTACACCTGTTTGCATTCTTCTCTGTAAATAAATAAATGATTCGTTGTCCATCGCGCCAGTTATCGCTATACGCATGCGTCGTTCATAGGACTGGCGTTTGAGACAGATCCAAAGACTCCTGTTTGCACAGAACAACGGTTTGTCTTCCGCACCGCGCCGGCTACCTTGCATTGCGAGGTAGGTTACCGTTATACCATTGTTTAAAGAGAAAATCAACAATCCGGCATCGTCCCCCCAAAAGCTCTGTGAAATATCATAGAGACGGGTTAGTTTAGGTCATTGACCTACAATACTATGACCTAGGTTAATGAAGTTATGTCAGTTTGGTGAAAAGACAATTTTTTATGAGAAATTTTGGGATATCGAGCAAAATATGAACAAGTTTCAATTGTTTACAAACTAATCTTCAGGAAAATCGAAGAAGGAAATATCGTATTTGTAACATTCTTATTCAAATACGGTTAGTAATAGTGTATTTCCTAAATGTATCAACTCAATTTCAATCGGAAAATATGAACTTTGCATCAATTCCAGAGAATCGTATCAGGCACAGATTTGGCCCAATTTTTTTCAAATGGCTATATGTTTTGAACAGAGCCGAATCCGGAAAAATGGAAAATGAAAAAAAGGGGTCTCCTGGCCTCAAGAATCTACAGATAAAATACATGTACAAGTCAAAGACTCACCCTGTATATCTTCGTTCAAACGGCGTGGAAGATGTAGATCGTTTGAATTACAATTAGAAATGAATCACGCATTCGTGCCCAGCCCGCTTAGGAAATTGTGCTTTATAGTTCAGCTACTCACCGAGAGATGCGAGGGTAAAAAATTCGATTCTGTGAAGCACAACTGCGCCATGAACGGGAGAAGGAACTACGACTAAAAGTGGCTTCAATTCGTTCAACGACGTTGTTCCTCTAGGTATACATTCAAACTGTGATTGATGTTTGTGAAAGCCAAACTCTTCACTGAACTTAATTTTTGAAATGTTTCCCAAGCACAGAAAGATTCGTGAGAGGCCAAACTGAGTTTCGAAAATTTCCAGTAATTCTTCCGCTAAACTGTCAATCATTCGCGGAGCATGAGAGACAAGCCAACCCTTTCCAATTAAATGAATCAAAATGTTCAACTTTCCACTCGGGAAAACTCGTTTCGCGACACAGTTAGACTCGCAAGTTTTCCATTGGGGAAAATGGATTTGCGCGATTTCCCTGATGAATATTGCTAATTGGGATTGTGAAACAATTAGTGACGTCACTGATTCGGCAAATTAGCCGGTGGCTTGTTGTCACGTGGCCTGTATCACCCCCTGGTGGGGAAGCGGGTGGCAACCATTGCTCTGTCACTTAGCGGTATTTCCCAAAAGGATTACTCCTATCACGATCTGAAGATACAAATAGAATTATCGGGAATGCTTCGTTTTTGTTGTAGGTTGGATTGCCGATGTCGAATTACATCAAAGCATCAATGAAATTACATCTGATTTATTGGAAAAATTCGCCCCAGATTGGGTTGGTCGAATGTCTGATGTTCGAAATATATATATATATATATCGGATTTCTACAGCTGTCGCCGTCTCTCCGTCCCCAACTTCCAGTCTTTCCTCTCATAGCATAGATTTTCCTCTAAATTTCTTGAAGTCATGGCTTCTTTTATGTCATCTCGCCAGCTTCTCCGGGGTCGTCCCCTCTTTCTTCTCTCAGGTGGAACCCATTCCAGTATTCTCTTAGGCCATCTTTCATCAGTCATCCTCTTAACGTGCCCGAACCAAGTCAATTGCCGTCTTTCTATTTCTTCCGATATTGGTCGATTCATATTCATTTCTGCCCGTATAACGTCGTTCCTGACTCTTTCCAATCTTGACCGTCTACAGCTTCTTCTGAGGAAATCCATCTCTGTAGCCATTAGTTTTTTCCTGTTTGCACTGGATACATCCCATACCTCTGAGCCATATAAAGTGACACTTTGGACCATACTTTCATAAATACGTTTTTTAGTCTGTTTGGTTATGTTTTTGTCCCAACACAAAGAATTTAATGCTCGAGTAACAGATCGTCCTTTGTTTATTCTCTCTCCCACCTCATCCTTACTAGTTCCACGCTTATTCAGAATCACTCCCAGATATTTACTTTTCTCCACTCCTCTCAAACTGTCGTCCCCCAAATCCAGACTCTCCACTTCTTCTTTTCCGACCGCAAGATATTCACACTTCGCCAAGTTCATAGTTAACCCTGCTGCTTCATACTCTTCTTTGAGTTTTCTTATCATATATGAAAGGTCTACTTCATCCTCCGCTAAGACGACTTGATCGTCTGCGAAATATAGCGTGAACAAGTTGTCATCTCCCACTCTCAGTCCCATGTTTTTGCATTTTTTTGTCCAATTTTCTAAAGATCTGTCCAAGTATATTTTAAAAAGAGTGGGAGATAGACAACAGCCCTGCCTCAGGCCTTTCGTTGTTTCAAATGGAGTGGTCAATCTGTTCCCCAGTTTGATCATGGCAGTGTTTTGTTTATAGTACATTTTAGTGGCTCTTATCAAACTCGTGCTAATGTTCAAGTTTTCCATTGTTTTCCACAATTGTGACACTGGGACACTATCATAGGCTTTTTCCAAATCAATAAAGGCTAAGTGCGTTTCTCTATTACGTTGTATTCTTTTTTCCGTTGCAATTTTGATTGTGAAAACATTGTCTATTGTTGATCGTCCAGCGCGAAAGCCTGCCTGTTCTTCTGGCTGTTTCATCTTGAAGTCCTCCTCAACTAAGGTTTTTAATATTCTGGAGTAGATTCTACCAATTGTTGGAATGACGGCAATCCCTCTGTAGTTTTTTGGGTCTGATCTTGAGCCCTTCTTGAAGACTGGTGAAATATATGAAGTTCGCCACTCCCTGGGCACTTCCTCTCCATTCAAACATCTCTCGAATAAAGTTCTTAGCATTTCTGCCAGTTTGGGGGGACCATATCGAATTAACTCTGGGCTTATTCCTCCTGGACCTGGCGACCTTTTCAGCTTTGTATCTTTTATGGCCTTTTTCACTTCCTCTATATTCAGTGTTATGTGCTCTGTTGCTTCTATGAGATTATCTCGTATATTGAATTTTTCTCTCGTTTCGGTTAATAGGTCTTGGAAATGTTTCATCCACTGAACTTCTGGAATAAAGTTTAAGTTTAATTGTGTTTTATTACTGCATTTGATGTTCTTAATTGTCTTCCAGGCTTCTGTACTTCTTGTACCTCCCAAATGGTTCTCAATATACTGACATTTTTTCTCCCATGACATATTCTTTTTCTTGATCACTTCTCGTTTGATTTCTCTGTTTATTCTCTTGTATTCTTCACTGATTTCGTTGCTTCTTGTTTGAAGGAGTTGTTGGTATATTATTTTTTTCCTTTCGATTTTTTTCTCTATTTCAGAATCCCACCAGAATGGCTTATTCGATCTTTCAACCTTTTTCCCCAAGGCCTCTTCAGCCGCTTCCTTAATACACTCCTTTATGTGCTGGTATTCTTCTTCAATAGGTTTCTCTGTGATAACTAGTTTTTGTTCCAATCTCCATGAGAAAAGTTTTTTTGTGCTATCGTGCTGTAGACTTTCTAAATTGTACTCTGCTCTATCACAGGTCATGGTTTCTGTTCTTTCATTTCTTGTGGTCGTTCCAATGAAAGGAATGTAGATTTTAGCCAATACCAATGCGTGGTCTGAACCACATTCGGCCCCTCTGTGAACTCTCACATCGTACACTTTTAGACCTGACTTTTGCTTCAGTATAATATAGTCAATCAAAGATTTTAATCCGCGTGTATGCTGGTACCAAGTATACTTATGTATGTCCTTGTGGGCGAAAAATGTATTCATTATTTTCAATTCATGTTCCTCGCATAGATTTATCAATCGTTCTCCATTATTATTAACTGTTTCCTCTCCTTGCATTCCTACTACCCCATTTCTCCGTTGCCTTCCAACTCTCGCATTTAGATCACCTGCTATAATTAATTCATGGCCATTTGGGACTCTGTCAATGATTTCTCTCAAAGCTTCCTCAAAGCTGTCCTTATCTTGAACGGTTGCGTCATCATTAAGGGCGTATATACCAATAATCGTGATGTTTCTTCCTCTTATATGGAGTGTCAGTTTCAAAAGTCTTTCACTTATAGGATCCCAAGATTTGATTCTGTTTTTGTGTTTTTTATGTACCAATAAGGATACTCCTGCTCTAGCTCGTTGGTCCTTATTCACCCCAGAATAAAATTGTATATACTCTCCTGAGTTTTCACTTCCGTTTCCCTTCTTCTTAGTTTCCGAAAGTACGATGAAATCTATATTACGCTTTATGCAATCCTGTAATATTTCTTGTTGTTTATTACGTATTCCGCGAATATTCCATGTAGCCAAATTCAATGTCCCTTTCCGTAGCTTAGGTCGTTTACCAAAATTCCAGTCCGACATCCGAGGTCTATTTCCGTTGGGTTTTTTAGCGATTTGTATTTTTTATAGGTGTAGGTTGCTAGCCTTACGACCCAACCTCCAACTTGGAGGGCCAGGGTTTGATATCAGAGTATCCTTCTCTTAGACAGGTTGCTTTCTCTACAGCTAAAGAGTCCTGTCTACCCCACCTGTTGGTCCACGGAAGGTATTTTATTTCCCTTCTACCCGCCGACTCATTGCTGATTCGGTTAGAGCATTCCCCTATCCGCCACCTGGGGACGCGCCCTCTAGGGGTTACAGGTTCGAAATATAATTGTCGAAAAATTTCGGTTTCATTAGGAGTATAACAAGTATTGCTACTACTTTATTATCCATTCTTCATCTGGCAACACCGTCATTTCGAAGTGTTGTCATTAGGCTTTCTTTTTCAGTATATGTCATTTCGCTGAAGTGTAAACGACATGTAGATTCTGTGTGCTCTGAAAATGTCCCACTCCCTCAAATAAAAAGTTTCGAGTAAAAATTAAAACAGTGCTATATCTGATATTTCGGGAAATTAGCTTTGAGATACGAGGATATATTGAAAAATTCTGAGCCTACTATAGAACCAAACAAAATTTCAATGTCAAAATATTTTATTACTCAACATATTCTCCTCTTAATTGAATACATTTATTACAGCGAACCTGCAACGTATCTAGACCTTTAAAAAAAAAGTTTCTTCTTGCTCTGCAAACCAGTCCTCCACAGCTTTTATTACTTCCTCCTTGGAAGAAGATTTACGACCTTTTAAACTTTTTTTCAGTTGACAAAAAAGATGATAGTCAGACGGAGCCAAATCTGGTGAATAATGGGGGTGTTCTAGTAATTCTAACCCTAAATCACGAATTTTTTGCATGGCAACATGAGATTTGTGTTCTGGGGCGTTGTCCTGTAAAAATAAAACACCTTCGGATAGCTTTCCGCGTCTTTTCTCTTTAATTTTTTCCCGTAGAGTGGTCAGTAATGTCGAATAGTAATCTCCAGTTATTGTTCAACCCTTATCCAAAAAATCAATCATGATTACTCCATGGCAATCCCAAAAAACTGAAGCAAGAACTTTCCGGCAGATTTTTGGACACTTCTTAGGTCTTGGAGAACCAGAGTGTCGCCATTCCATCGATTGTTGCTTTGTTTCTGGATCGTAGAAATGTACCCAAGTGTCATCCATAGTAACAATTCGGTTTGAGAAGTCTACATCGTTTTCAAATCGAGAACAGATCGAACGCGATGCTTCAACCCTTGCACGCTTTTGGTCAACATTCAAACATTTAGGGATCCATTTTGCAGAAATTTTTCTCATGTCCAAATTGACGTGAACTATACGATGAACGCGTTCGTATGAAATCTTCAGTGCTTCAGATATCCCTTTTAGCTCAATTCGACGGTCTGATGAAATTATGTCATGAACTGCATCGATATTTTCGGGGACTGACACAGAAACTTATACCTTCCCGATCGGTCATCATCTTCAATGGAAAATTTACCTATTTTGAAGCTTGCAGTCCAATTTTTCACGGTCTCATACGAAGGACATTGATCACCAAGTCCAAGGGTATTAAGCATATCTTCGTAAATCTGCTTATCTCTTAACCCTTTTAAATACAGATACTTGATGATGGCTCGATACTCCAATTTTTCGATTTTTACAATTTCCGTGGACATCTTTTTTTTTTATTCATTGCGTTACACTGGTTTACTTTTTTGACGTCGAACTCTACACTGACACTTCTAATAAGTTATTGTTCGTTGATATGGTATCGCAATATTTTGTTCATGCATGGAACTGGTCTAGGCTAACTAGATATCAATACATCCTCGTAGTACGATTATGATTTCACCAAAACCAATGATTTTAATGTCTACATGGATTATTCATCATTCAATGAAGCTCACTTCTCCCTGTTAACTATTTTCGGGTTAAATTTGAATTTTACAATATCTGAATTTTTTGGGGAAACTGCTTATTTTACATGATATCATCAGCACAGTGCATTCATAATAACATGAAATCATTGATTTTTTCAATACAAGGCATTTAAATTTCACCTAGTCCATCCTGTATCTATAAATATTTGTACATCTCGAAAACCCGAAAGTTTGACGAATTACGAACAGCAACACACCTGTTCTCCCTGGATAAGAATCAGTCAGCTATTCTTGCAGGATGAATATTTGAAAGCTTTCTACAAAGAATCCTGCGTTTTGTCGTAAAAGAACCATAGTGGTCCACTGGGAAACAGCGCAGAGCTATATTTCGGCCCTGAAGTGCCACAACATCAAAGGGTCGCTGCTCGTATATTTATTTTATTGTCATACATTTGTTGCTCCAAGATTGCCAGTGGGGGTGTACAGTCTAGGTATACGGGGGTGAAATCACCCTACGGTTGCGCTGATCAAACTTACGGTTACTTTTCACTGCACCGGATTACGTCATGTCTACTTCATTCACTTTTATAAAGTATACCGGTTGGCCAAGATTTAGGTTTATCAAGTTTTTATTACTTTCTAATTGCTCTTTTTTCTATTTCTATTTACACTTTTTTAACTTTGTAAATGGAGTTAGTTCTTTTGAGGTTTAACTGCGACACAGGATTCGTAGTACTACTACATTTTCATATTAGGGTAGTTCAAGTTGTGCAAAAAGGTATTTAAATGTCTTCTGTAGGCTTATTTCTTGAGAATTCTGAAAAGTGGGAAATTCCATGCGTCCATCTGTTCGTTTAGAAGTTTTTCTGTCGGGTTATTCGAGTACTTTTATTCTTTTTTCGAATGAACCATCACAAAGTAACGGACTATTCTGTCCATTATTTTTCAGTAAAATTTCAACACTCGATTCTTGATTTCCGTGCAAGAAAAAAGCATAACTGAATCTTCCAACCATGTTCATATACGTGAAATATTTCCAGTATTAACAGAGAAAAAAGTTTCTTAAACATTCGCCAGGTCTTTGGAATTATTGAATTCACATAATATTTTCTCGAATTCATTAATAATAATAAGTGAATAAATATACTGCTCCACAAGAGTTAGGGATATCGTATTCAATCGTTTTTAAAAGTATGCACTCTTCGAGAAAATCGCTGTAATAGCTATTTATGTAACAAGTACATAAATTAGGTCTTTATGGACGAGTCCAAAAGTTTATGGCAGAGCGAGCAAAGCGAGCGAGGCCGATAATTTGGGCAAGTCCATAAGCCTAATTATGTACGAGTTGCATACAAAGCTTTATGTTTGACTGCAATGCAGAAATTTTATTTGCTGAAATGGCAATTAATATATTCGTCGCTTCATTTCAAGAAAACATTAAGGGTGCTTTTGATTTTCTTACCCTAGTTACCATCAGCGTCCTTAGCAACCTCACTGAACAAAGTTGTTTACTTTGTCAATTCTGTGACAAACTTCACAATAATTCCAAAAGTGGATAGTTCGGGAGAGGAAAGCGTAAAAAATTTAGCCGCAAGTGCCAAAGAATCTCTCCTACCCACTAGAAGTGCTTATGAAAATTCGTATGCGGCCTTTAACAAGTGGTGTGAAACTGTGAAATGAAAATATTGCAAAATCGAGAGAAGACTGTGACAGATGAGTCCAATAAAGTGGTGTCCAATAAAGTAGTCATTTATGGACGCTAAACGAATTCATGAATCATGTGTTTATGAAGCAGTCGAACATAAAATCATTTAAAACTCAATAACAACTTGAATCGATCCAATAAAAATCAGTATGAGCCATTTCGTCAATCTGGTCGCCTTTTTTCTGAAGTTTGGTTCTTTGCGTATGCTTCATGAATGTTCTCATTTTGAAATGAAGTCAGTTTATCAACGGCTTCGATTTGAAACTAGTTTTCTGAAAAGACCAAGACGTAAATTAACAAACGCTGAGGCTAATAGGGCTATCGGAATGCTACAGGGTGGCCTAACTCAGGTTGTTGTAGCGGAAAGGCTCCAAGTCAGCCAAAGTGTGATATCTCGACTTTGGAATAGGTTCAGGGAGACAGGTTCCGTGTTGGAAGGAGCAAGGCTTGGTGGGCGACGAAAAACAACACCTGCTCAGGATCGTTCCATCACCGTTTCGGCGAGAAGAAACCCTACATCTACGAGTAGAATGCTACGGAATACTCTTCAAAATGCAGATGGGGTCCAATTTTCCATCGAAACCATCAGACGACGTTTGAGAGAGGTGAATCTAGATTCTAGACATCCATTAAGAGGAGTTCCATTAACACGTGACCATAAGCGTCAAAGACTGGAATGGGCAAGGCAACATATCAATTGGAACGATCAATGGCGTAGTGTCCTTTTCACTGATGAATCCAGATATGGACGATTTTCAGATTCTCGAAGAATAAGGGTATGGACGTACAATCCCACGCATACCGCGTAATCGTCGCTATGTCCAAGAAGTCCATCCATTCCGAGGGGGTAGTGTTATGGTATGGGCAGAGATATGTTTTTTTGATGAGAGTAATCCTGTGTTTGATAGAATTTTGGATGTAGGTAAGGGGTGATAACAGGAGGCGGATGTTCTTAAGTCCTTTTATTCATTAACCAACGTTTCGGCTGTACGTTACTAGCCTTCTTCAGGGTTCTACAATAGTAAAAAGTATATAGATTATAGTTATATTGGATGTGGCTGTGGTCTCACCGAATAGTGGACACGTGAGGGTGTTGTTTGATGATGCCAGTTTTCATCCAGTGTCTGCTGGGTGGCAACAGATCGGTCATAAAAATCAGGGAGGCAAAAGTATCTAAGTTGGCGGTGATTCGATCAGTGATCAGAACTCTCAATATATATATCACCTTTTCAATATCGTCGGACGTATTAAAATTAATGCAATGGCGGCGGGAAGCGACGCTAAATTGTTTGTGACAAGGGACAACTGACATAATACTCGGGACAACTGACAGTACACATGAAAGACACAGAATAAAATAATAAATTAAAAACTATGGTCTGTTCTTTTCTTAGGCTCTGGCTATTAACCTATATCTGTCAAACTTTGATACAATCCTGGGGTGACAAATCTGTAATTGATGAGGAATGAATAGATTCGGCTTAAATTACTGATATCGGTCTTTTCATTCATGGTGTTTTCATGCGATTTTATATGATACATTTCTAGAAAACACCTTTTTGAATAGTTGGGCTCCATTTCAAGGATGTCTGTCTGGCTGAAATCCATGAAATGGTCATTTGACCTACAATGTTGGGCGAGGGCACAACCCCTATCGGTGGATTTTATGTCGCTTCTATGCTGGCTTATTCTCTTTTTTAGATGTTGTGAGGTTTGGCCTACATATACCATGTCACAATGGGAGCAGGGGATTTTGTATACTACATTTGCTGTTCTTTCCTTGTTTATTTTTGTTTTTAGTTGTGAAAATAGCTTTTTAACATTGAATTCGCTTTTAGAAACAATTTTTAAGTTATCGGCCTTGAATATCCTTGTTATTTTGTTAGTTAGGTCAGGTATTAGGGGGAATGAGCCATATTTCTTGGTTATCTCCTGGTTGTTGATCTGGTTATTCTGGGGTTCTTCTTCCTCCGCCCCATTCGGCATATCATTCCGGATGGGGGGTGCACCTGGGGGGTGTTCTCGTCGGGCGGCTTCTTCTTCGTCTGTCTCTGTCTCACCCAGCATACCATTCTGGGTGAGACCTCGGTTGTGTTGTGTATCTTGTATGGATGGGGTGCTGTAAATTAGTTTATTTGTTAGTGCCCTTGGATATCCATTGTTCATCATGAGAGATTGTAGTTTCGATAGGTTATTGTTAATGAAGGAGGGGTGGGATATTGTGGTGATGCGGTTCTTCATGTTGAGCCAAAGGTTTACCTTCTGTTTTGTGGGGTGGTCTGAGAAATAGTTAATGTATCTTCCAGAGCTCATGGGTTTTGTGTACCAGTCTGTCATAAGTATGTTGTCTGGGGTTCTTATGATTTTCGTATCTAGGAAGCTGATGCTGTTGTTATTTTCTTTCTCTAAGGTGAACTTGATAAACTGGTCGAAATTGTTGAATTGTTCCAGGATGAAATCGATCTGGTCTTCTGGAACTGCACAGATGATGTCGTCTACATATTTTTTTATGAAGGGTATGTCGAAGGTGAAACTTGGGAGGATTTTGTCAAGGACGAAGTCCATGACCATGATGGCTGTGGCGGCACTGTGTGGTGCTCCCATGGGGGTACCGAATATTTGTAGGAAGTACCTGTCATCGAACAAAAAGAAGTTTGAGGAGAAAAGGAATGTCATGATGTGACAAAATTCCTCTATTGGGATGGTGGTCAGCTGGGATATTCTGTGCCAGTTCTCTCGGATGGCTGCAATGGTCAGGTCAATTGATATGTTACTGTAGAGGGACACCACGTCAAGGCTGATGATGACATAGTTAGGTGGTAGTTGGTAGTTGTTAACTAGTTGTGCAAATTCAAAGGAGTCCTTGATGTAGTATCTATTTGTACAATCAAGGGAGTCTGAGAGGATCCTCGATATATAGGAAGATAATTTGGAGATGGGTGCGCCGATACATGAGACTATTGGTCGAAGCGCCAGTGTGGGTTTGTGAATTTTTGGGAGGCCGTAGAACCGTGCAGGGATGGAGTTGTAATTGCAGAGTTTCTTCCCTTGTAATTGTGTTAGGTATTCTTTTTGGACTAATCTTTTTATTAGTGCATTAGCTTGATTTTGGTAGGTGTTAGTGGGATCCCTGTTCAGGGGCTTGTAGTATTTCTCTTCAGCTAGGATGTTATGTGCCAGTGTGAGATATTGGTTTTTTGTCATTGCTACAGTGACATTGCCCTTGTCAGATTGGAGGATTAGTATCTCCGGGTGCTGTTTTAGGAAATTTCTGCAAAAGAAAAATTCTCTGTGAAAAATATTATTTGTGTTAGTGGACGACAGCAGGTAGTTGGTGATGGCATTGGTGGATAAGGCCCTAAGTATGTTATTGGTGTCAGTGTTTCTTGTATCCTTTAAAGTTATTAAAAATTCTATGTCAGCCAAGAGTTTTTGGACTGAGATGTGTTTTTTAGGGACCGTAATATTGAATTTTGGACCCAAGGCCAAGAATCCTGTGATTCGTTCAGGAATTGGGGTGTTGCTGATGTTTTTGAACCAGTGGGGTTGTGCCCTAGCCGAATACAATTTTTCGTTTGACAAGGAGTTGATTTTCCTAAGGTTAGACATTTTTATGTGGTTGAATTTTCTTAAATACCGAGTGTTCTGCCGAGATCGGTGCTGCTGGATGACTGTTTCAGGAAAGGTGTTCTGTAAGTTCTCCCATCCTCTGGTGAGATTTCTCTCCATTGTTTGGATGTCTCGTATGGTGGCCTTGATTGGCTTGATTTCGAATGAGAGGAGCTGGTGCTGAATTTTAGCTCTCATACGTTCTGCTTGTCTGGTGGAGGAGGACCCCGTTATGGTGCCATATATCGAGTTGAGTTTGTGATCAATGTGCCTTGGTGTGAGACCCTGTCTCTTGCACTCGAGGAGGAAAATTCGTCGGTTCTTCAAGGAGGCAGACTTCATGTATGAATTGGACCAGATCTTTAATTGTTGGCATGCATCATTGCCATATTGTAGTCTGATGTTAGCATAGTACCCCATGCTGTATTAATTTGATGAGAGTAATCCTGTGTTTGATAGAATTTTGGATGTAGGTAAGGGGTGATAACAGGAGGCGGATGTTCTTAAGTCCTTTTATTCATTAACCAACGTTTCGGCTGTACGTTACTAGCCTTCTTCAGGGTTCTACAATAGTAAAAAGTATATAGATTATAGTTATATTGGCTGGCATCATCAAACAACACCCTCACGTGTCCACTATTCGGTGAGACCACAGCCACATCCAATATAACTATAATCTATATACTTTTTACTATTGTAGAACCCTGAAGAAGGCTAGTAACGTACAGCCGAAACGTTGGTTAATGAATAAAAGGACTTAAGAACATCCGCCTCCTGTTATCACCCCTTACCTACATCCAAAATTCTATCAAACACAGGATTACTCTCATCAAATTAATACAGCATGGGGTACTATGCTAACATCAGACTACAATATGGCAATGATGCATGCCAACAATTAAAGATCTGGTCCAATTCATACATGAAGTCTGCCTCCTTGAAGAACCGACGAATTTTCCTCCTCGAGTGCAAGAGACAGGGTCTCACACCAAGGCACATTGATCACAAACTCAACTCGATATATGGCACCATAACGGGGTCCTCCTCCACCAGACAAGCAGAACGTATGAGAGCTAAAATTCAGCACCAGCTCCTCTCATTCGAAATCAAGGCCACCATACGAGACATCCAAACAATGGAGAGAAATCTCACCAGAGGATGGGAGAACTTACAGAACACCTTTCCTGAAACAGTCATCCAGCAGCACCGATCTCGGCAGAACACTCGGTATTTAAGAAAATTCAACCACATAAAAATGTCTAACCTTAGGAAAATCAACTCCTTGTCAAACGAAAAATTGTATTCGGCTAGGGCACAACCCCACTGGTTCAAAAACATCAGCAACACCCCAATTCCTGAACGAATCACAGGATTCTTGGCCTTGGGTCCAAAATTCAATATTACGGTCCCTAAAAAACACATCTCAGTCCAAAAACTCTTGGCTGACATAGAATTTTTAATAACTTTAAAGGATACAAGAAACACTGACACCAATAACATACTTAGGGCCTTATCCACCAATGCCATCACCAACTACCTGCTGTCGTCCACTAACACAAATAATATTTTTCA
The DNA here is from genome assembly GCA_910592335.1 of Adalia bipunctata. Lineage (NCBI taxonomy): Eukaryota > Metazoa > Arthropoda > Insecta > Coleoptera > Coccinellidae > Adalia > Adalia bipunctata. The sequence continues at coordinate 8,161,062 of OU342948.1, read as the reverse complement.
CAGAGAATTTTTCTTTTGCAGAAATTTCCTAAAACAGCACCCGGAGATACTAATCCTCCAATCTGACAAGGGCAATGTCACTGTAGCAATGACAAAAAACCAATATCTCACACTGGCACATAACATCCTAGCAGAAGAGAAATACTACAAGCCCCTGAACAGGGATCCCACTAACACCTACCAAAATCAAGCTAATGCACTAATAAAAAGATTAGTCCAAAAAGAATACCTAACACAATTACAAGGGAAGAAACTCTGCAATTACAACTCCATCCCTGCACGGTTCTACGGCCTCCCAAAAATTCACAAACCCACACTGGCGCTTCGACCAATAGTCTCATGTATCGGCACACCCATCTCCAAATTATCTTCCTATATATCGAGGATCCTCTCAGACTCCCTTGATTGTACAAATAGATACTACATCAAGGACTCCTTTGAATTTGCACAACTAGTTAACAACTACCAACTACCACCTAACTATGTCATCATCAGCCTTGACGTGGTGTCCCTCTACAGTAACATATCAATTGACCTGACCATTGCAGCCATCCGAGAGAACTGGCACAGAATATCCCAGCTGACCACCATCCCAATAGAGGAATTTTGTCACATCATGACATTCCTTTTCTCCTCAAACTTCTTTTTGTTCGATGACAGGTACTTCCTACAAATATTCGGTACCCCCATGGGAGCACCACACAGTGCCGCCACAGCCATCATGGTCATGGACTTCGTCCTTGACAAAATCCTCCCAAGTTTCACCTTCGACATACCCTTCATAAAAAAATATGTAGACGACATCATCTGTGCAGTTCCAGAAGACCAGATCGATTTCATCCTGGAACAATTCAACAATTTCGACCAGTTTATCAAGTTCACCTTAGAGAAAGAAAATAACAACAGCATCAGCTTCCTAGATACGAAAATCATAAGAACCCCAGACAACATACTTATGACAGACTGGTACACAAAACCCATGAGCTCTGGAAGATACATTAACTATTTCTCAGACCACCCCACAAAACAGAAGGTAAACCTTTGGCTCAATATGAAGAACCGCATCACCACAATATCCCACCCCTCCTTCATTAACAATAACCTATCGAAACTACAATCTCTCATGATGAACAATGGATATCCAAGGGCACTAACAAATAAACTAATTTACAGCACCCCATCCATACAAGATACACAACACAACCGAGGTCTCACCCAGAATGGTATGCTGGGTGAGACAGAGACAGACGAAGAAGAAGCCGCCCGACGAGAACACCCCCCAGGTGCACCCCCCATCCGGAATGATATGCCGAATGGGGCGGAGGAAGAAGAACCCCAGAATAACCAGATCAACAACCAGGAGATAACCAAGAAATATGGCTCATTCCCCCTAATACCTGACCTAACTAACAAAATAACAAGGATATTCAAGGCCGATAACTTAAAAATTGTCTCTAAAAGCGAATTCAATGTTAAAAAGCTATTTTCACAACTAAAAACAAAAATAAACAAGGAAAGAACAGCAAATGTAGTATACAAAATCCCCTGCTCCCATTGTGACATGGTATATGTAGGCCAAACCTCACAACATCTAAAAAAGAGAATAAGCCAGCATAGAAGCGACATAAAATCCACCGATAGGGGTTGTGCCCTCGCCCAACATTGTAGGTCAAATGACCATTTCATGGATTTCAGCCAGACAGACATCCTTGAAATGGAGCCCAACTATTCAAAAAGGTGTTTTCTAGAAATGTATCATATAAAATCGCATGAAAACACCATGAATGAAAAGACCGATATCAGTAATTTAAGCCGAATCTATTCATTCCTCATCAATTACAGATTTGTCACCCCAGGATTGTATCAAAGTTTGACAGATATAGGTTAATAGCCAGAGCCTAAGAAAAGAACAGACCATAGATTTTAATTTATTATTTTATTCTGTGTCTTTCATGTGTACTGTCAGTTGTCCCGAGTATTATGTCAGTTGTCCCTTGTCACAAACAATTTAGCGTCGCTTCCCGCCGCCATTGCATTAATTTTAATACGTCCGACGATATTGAAAAGGTGATATATATCACATAATTCTATACCTATAATTTGATCCTTGAAATTAAAAGTGAAACATCTAGAAGGCTCTGCCTAGGGTCAGTGAGACTATTGCGCATGTGCGATAGCGGTGAGTAGGAGAATAGGGGCATCATGGCGATCAGCAATTGACAACAATCTGTTTGTATTGAGCTACATACGGTATCCATGGATACATAATGACATGTCCCTTTCTCTTCTCCCAACGCATGCGTGTAGCGACAACTGACCCTGGATTTAAGGGGAAGGATTGCCACACTTTTGTACACTTATTAGACACTACGCTCAAATTCTATATTTATAATTCTATGATATATATATTGAGAGTTCTGATCACTGATCGAATCACCGCCAACTTAGATACTTTTGCCTCCCTGATTTTTATGACCGATCTGTTGCCACCCAGCAGACACTGGATGAAAACTGGCATCATCAAACAACACCCTCACGTGTCCACTATTCGGTGAGACCACAGCCACATCCAATATAACTATAATCTATATACTTTTTACTATTGTAGAACCCTGAAGAAGGCTAGTAACGTACAGCCGAAACGTTGGTTAATGAATAAAAGGACTTAAGAACATCCGCCTCCTGTTATCACCCCTTACCTACATCCAGAGATATGTTTCAACGGGCGCACAGATCTACACATTTGTCCTGGGAATATGACCGCCTTACAGTTTACACTATAGGGAGCATGTCATTGACAATGTTGTGCCAAATTTTCACGCTGCTATTGGTGAAACTTTTCAATTTCTAGACCATAACGCTAGACCGCACCGTGCAGCCATAGTTGAGAATGCGCGCGAGGAGCTTGGTATTCCACATTTACCAATACCTCCGCACTCTCCAGATTTGAATTGCATAGAACATGCATGGGATATGCTCCAAAGAAGATTAGATAATCATCAACCTACCCCAGAATCCTTAAATGATCTGAGAGAGCTTCTGCCTCGTTAATGGAACCAAATTCCTCAAGAAATGTTCAACAACCTCGTGTATAGTATGCAAAGAAGATGTCAAGCTGTTATTGGTGCCCGTGGAGGCCATACAATATATTGATAGTCTTAAAATGCTTGAATTCTCTGGGAATATTTCTTTATTTTACTCGATTTTTCTTAACCACCCTGTATACGCTGCAGACTCACAGGCTAAAATTAATTTGAAACTTGAAATCATATTAATATGAATTTTCATCACAAAAATCTTATTTTAACTGAATTTTTTTGCAATTTAAGTCAATATCCCTAACTCATGTGGAGTAGTTTATTTGGATAAATACGTAATTACTACGAACTCTATGTAGAGAGGACAACGTTGCTTGGTTATCTGACAATGAAATGGCTATAACCTAACATTTTCAAAATATACACGGTGAAATGTGGCAGCATGTCATGGCCAAACATGATACTTTATAATAAGAATGGAATATACTGTTATCTTGAAATGAGACTATAGAATTGTAATTTGGATCTCGTATAGGTTGTGGTTTCACAATAATTATGGAGAATCCAACAAATTTCTGTGACTGATGCCAATGAACTGAGTAGGTTTTATGAAAATATCTTGGAGAACGAAATAAAATAATTCCCAATAACGAATTATACACCAGACATTTTTATGAATAGGTAAAAAAATATTTTGCTAAATACCCCCTTAGATACCCCAAGTAGAAAAATTGAGAAAGGAAGTACTAAAAAGGTAAGTAAGGCCTTCTGAGACTCCCTATCCCTTGACTTATTACTGAAAATGATAAACCAAAAGTAATGATAAACATCAAATTGTCACTAAGAATGATTGAATTCTGAAATGCCCGGTTTTCAAAAGAGCTGAAATAGCAAAGTGTGTCCAAGTGACACCTATGTGCGTGACACCCCACACTCAGAATAGTACCTACACCATTTATGATTGAAGTATTCGCATACATGGGCGTACCGTAGAAAGGGTATCTGAGTTTTGACTACATTCAGAAAAAAATAAACAACCGCAGTTTAACTCACATATAGAGACTTTTTGTTACCATTACATTTTGTTTGAAGGATCCCTCCGCGGCAAATTACACAAATTGATATTAATGCTGGCCAGGCTCTCTGACTTTCAATTCAGGTCACTTACCTTTGCCGCTTAAAACAGAGACTACTGAATCCCTTTATTTAGATTTGAATTTGTGCAACCCTTTAGTTCAATCCCACATAGTTTTTATGGTATGTTGGGATCTACAACCTCGGAAAGAAATTACCCCTGGATAATCATTTCCGACGCCACTGAGATGTCCTTCGTATCGGCTTCGAATGTGGCCAACGCTTCGTCACGTTCACTCGAGTGCAGCATTAATTTCATCAAATGATTACTTCCGAACAATTACGCACTTTCAAGCCTGGTCACGTGGCATGTCACGTGTCGTGATATGCCGATAAATCTACCACTTCGGTTTTTTGTTGCTTCTGCTGGGCCCCTCGAGGTTGGATATGGCATTATTTTATCAATTTTCCAACCTCTCAGAAGGTCTATCCACACAAAGTTGTCACCGGAAGACATCCACTTCGCGATTGTGGCCGAATTTAATGGTATCATATTGTTTTGCGAAAATGCGCTGTTGTCAAGTTAGTAACTTTGGACTACTACAGTATTCAATCAAGTGATTCTTTCTAATCAAGTACTGATAGTTTTCGAGGTAATAACTTTTCAAAATCAAGCCATAAGTGACATCGTTCAATAACCAGAAGTCATTATACACCCACATCGGCGCATTCACAGCCAGATCCAGAAACTCTCGTGTCTTTTCTTCATTAGCCAAGATATATCCTCCAGGGCTGTTGCCATATTGTTTAGCAGTACAGTTTTGTTACCAGGTAATCCAAATTCAACGTCAAAATCTGCCTCTCAATCTACTGGTAACTCTTCAGTTTTCATAATGGCGACGTTGCCAAATTAGTCCCTGCGGATTTATGGGAAATGTCAAATGGGGGATTTTAGGAATGTGAACCGATTTTTGAACGATTCTTGAGCCCTGCCTACCAAGAAGAAAGACATATATCACGGACGTATTTCCCGTGTTTCTGGGCCTGCTGGGGGCGAGGAAATGGAAGCATTTTTCAGGCTGAATCCTAATTGAAGATCCCGTGTTTATTTATTGGCTCGCTGAAGCGGATCTTGGGGTATATGTAATCTAATATAGACCGTATAAATCCGCATTTAAGTTGACAGAAGCCGGGAGCATGCGAAAATACGTCCTCATTCGGGTATTGCCGTTTTCTCACTGTTGCCGGAAATCTTTTGATTGCAGTGAGGCCGGGGAGTGAGGTATGCATTTGTTGCGTATCATTTTCTCGATGAAAAAGTTGCATTCGAGGTTTTTAATACGATACAAATCAACGCAACATTCGAAAAACCTAGAGGAACAACGTCATTGAACGAATTGAAGCCACTTCTAGTTGTAGTTCCTTCTCCCGTTCATAGTGGCGCCGCTGTGTTTCAGAGAATCGGAATTTTTTACCTTCTCATCTGGCGGTGAGTAGCTGAACCATAAAGCACTATTTCCTAAGCGGGATGGGCACGAAGGCGTGATTAATTTATTATTGTAATTGAAATGATCTCCCTTTCACACCGTTTGTAACGAAGATTTGGACGAATCCGACCCTGCCTATGATTCACAGTACTAGAGAGGAAATCAATATATTACAGATTTCTGTAAATGAATAGCTAACAAAATGGTCCAGACTGTCCCGGCAGATAATAGTTCATTTAGTAGCTGCTATGTGCCGCCACTTCACGGCCAAAAATTTTAGCTTCAATTCGTTCGAGAGCGTGGTTCCTCTAGCTAGGTATATTTGAACTCAATCAACCAATCAGGGTACGTTGTTCAACTTAGAGCAGCATCCCCGTAAACTTGTTGAAGCTTCAGTTTCCTTCGTATGGAAGGAGAAAATCAACACTTCCCGCAAACGACGATTATTTGGCACAAATCGGGCATTTCAATTCTCTGTGGTTGAATGCACAGAGACAGTGACATTCCTCAGATATTTACTGACACATCTTTTCGTTCCGAGTGCAGTTATCATTTTGTCGTATCAAAATTTGAGTTCACCAGCGCCATGTTCGAACCCGTGGAAGTTTGCTTCAGTTCGGAAAATGAAATGAAACAGTGGTCCATCAATGAAGAAACACAGGCTCTAATAGTTGCTGGTCTTTGTTGTATTGGGGGCTGGGTCATACTTTCTTGGTTTCTTCAGGTGAGGCAATAGGAATGATGATGTTTGAACATGTTCTTAGCTTTTTCAACTTCTTGGTAGATCACGTATTTTGCATAAAATTCTGTTTCAGAATTTCTTCAAGGTCGCCAAAAAGTACAGTAGTTTGGGGGCTAAAACTGAAACTCCCAATACGCGTTGCTTTCAATAAACCATCAGACGCTTTCCATTTCTAGGTAAAACGTTTGCACTGTTCACATTTTCTTATTAGAACGCTTTTCCTTGAAACCATGTGCATCCTAAATATTTTGGCTCCTATGGGAAGCGTCTGATAAGAAAATATATACCAGAAGTTCTCAAATTAGGAATGGAATCAAACAAAACTGCAAAAATTATTGTTTGGCCAAGATGTGAACAAAAAAAAAATTCCAATGATTGTTTCTGAAAAAATTCCCTTTTTGACACATGGAAATTGATTGTGTTTTTAGAAAGTGCTTCCTTAACAAGTAGAATGATTCCAATTGAAATTTGAGGGCTTAGTTTTATTGAAGATATCTTGATCTATTTGTTTAATTGTTTATGATTTCGTTGCAGCTTTTCCTGTATGTTTTATGGCCAGTCATTGCCCTCAATATGACCATGTTTTTGTTTCCATCTTTCAAGAAAATTATAACGGAAGATTATTTTCATAATTATGTCGAAATAATGAAATCTTATATGGAAAAGTATGCGGAAGGTGATTTCTGTTATTGTTACTGAAGATAAATCGTCAAAGTATAGAAGTAATGTAATTTCAATCCATGTATAATAAAAATATTTCTGTAACACAACCAAATTCATATTTTCAAACAACAAAATGAGGAAACCATTTTTTCCGATTTTTTTGACATTATAATTCATTTTTATATATACTTTCCGAAGTATGTATCTGCTTTGAATTGAATAAAACTTTTGTTAGAGTGGTTGTTCTCGCCAATGAAAAAATTAAAAAATTGAAATAGAGGTCTATATTATTTTGTCATAATGTCTGTATTTTTAGTATTTTGAGATAGAAAAAGTCTCAAACGTTGAGGTTCGACTCATTGATGATTCCATAGTCGAATTCAATTCTGTTCGTCCGAATACGATAACTGTCGAACGGTGATGGGCAAAATTAAACTACATATAGAGGTTCTGGAATATACCCTTTCGAATCTTTGTTTTCCTAATAATTACAGATTCGATCGAAATCAAATTTTTCACTAAGATGATGAAGAAATAAGTAATTCAGCTATGTACATGCGAAATTTTGTTCGAATCGAAATAATCGAATAAACACAACTGTGTAAAATTATAGAAAAAATTTTCAATTTTTTTCTTCGACAACAAATCCAATTGGGCAGATATTGATTTAGTCAGTGCTTTTCTCAAATTTTTATATCAATGTGGAAATGAGCAAATCTGATCCTGAACTGCTGATAAAAATTTTTACATCGTAAAACTGAGGAACAACTTATATTGATTTTGGATGGTACTGGATCCTTCACCATTTCGTAACAATAATTTCTCGTTCAATATTTAGTTTTATTCAGCCTATGCCTATGCTCATTTTCTACTGACACCATTTATAATGTTGACTACAAGAAGGGTTATCTTTCTTTCACATTTGGCGAAACTCCATGTTTTCAGTTATAAATTGAATAGCTCTTGCTTTAAAATTTGTTCGAAAATGAGTTCATTTTCAAAAAAGTTAACAGTTTTGTGAAACTTTCAGCATATTCAAGAAGTAGGTATAGCGGAAATAATCCGAATGGTTTCTGAGGTGTCTTTATTATATTCTTTGCACGTTTCATATTGAATGCCCAAACCTTCAGTATATGTACACTGCGCAAAAAAATCAACGCACATTATGGAAATCTCAAATTAATTATACAACTGAAGGTGTTCTCAATGATAATTATTTTTATCAGAATTATGCATGCATTTGATATCCACTTTCAACATTTTTCGTCAATACAGATGTTTTCTCTGAGCAGGAATAAAAAAAGATGATATTATCAGATTTTGAACGCATTGGCTCCATTCTAAAATCAGTTGTTCTCGATCAATTCTAGTGATCAATAGTTTTTCTTTCGTTTGATTTTCTACACTCGATCGCTATGCAACGCGAAACACGCAATTTGACCCAAGAGGAATGTGCCCAAGCGGTAGTTTTGCGAGAAGAAGGGTGGACATGCACAATAATTGCAGAAAGGTTTGGAGTTTCCCATAAAAGTGTGTCCAGAATGTTGCAGCGATTCAGGGAGACAGGTATGAGTGTCCGAAGACCAGGACAGGGTAGACCACAGCTAACAACTGCCATTCAAGAACGTTACTTGAGAGTTTCTTCGTTGAGATAACGGTTTGCAACCGCTCGCCTCCTTCAAAATCCGCTTGAGCAAACTCATGAGGTGCAAATTAGCACTCAGACAATAAGAAATCGCCTCAGAGAATATGATTTAAGGCCTCGTGTCGCGGCAAGAGGCAAAGCTCTTACCCCAGCCCATCGAAGGCGCGTTTGGATTTTGCGAGAGAGCATATCCATTGGGAAGAGGCCGATTGGGAAAGAGTTCTCTTCACAGATGAGTCTAGATTCTGCCTCTACCATTGTGATCGACGTTCCCTTGTATACAGACGTCCACATGAAAGATATGCTCAGTGCAATTTCCTGAATACTACTGGTTTCGGGGGAGGATCGATTATGGTATGGGGTGGAATATATTTGACTGCTCGCCTCGCACAGACCTAGTGGTCGTTGATAATGGAGCTATGAATGCTGATAAGTATATAAGGAACATTCTTGAAGAGCATGCAGTGCCATTTGCACCATACAGTGGTGAAAATTTCATTTTTATGGACGATAATGCCAGACCCCATCGTGCGCGCATCGTTCAGGAGTACCTTGAAGAGGTTGAAGTCTCTCGAATGGAATGGCCAGCAAGAAGTCCAGATCTCAATCCGATTGAGCAGGTTTGGGACAACCTCAATAGAAGGCTGAGAAGTTCAGAAAATCATCCAGCTACTCTTAATGACTTTGGAATCCAACTCGGAGAAATATGGGAAGGATTAGATCAGAACATTTTGAGATCACTCATTTTGAGTATGAACCGTCGTTGCCGAGCTGTAATTGACGCAAGGGGTGGAAATACCAAGTATTAAATCACTTATCAGCATTTCAGTATTTTGAAAATTGTTAATTTCTCTTCTTCCACATGAGATTCGGTGGAATCCTGAATTTTTATTCCATTTAATGTGTCTTGTTTCGTTCAAAACCTTCCCGAGAGAACATAAAAAATAAGTTATAAAGTCAATGTAGAGTTAACTTTCATTAAAATTGAGATTTTCAGAATGTGCGTTAATTTTTTTGCGCAGTGTAGTTATAAATCAAATAGCTGGTGCTTTGGAATTTTTTCAAAAATCAGTTCATTCTCAAAAAAGTTCACAGTTTTGTGAAACTTTCAGCATATTCAAGAAGTCTAGTAGAAATATTCTGAATGGTTTTTGAGATGCTTCTCTCATATTCTTTACACTTTGCATGTAGAATGCCGCCCAAACTTTCATTTGATATCAGCACAATGTTGTTATTTTGATGTCAACTGTTACCAAACAAAGTTATGTGTTTTTGCAGTATTTTCTGGCTAAAAACTCTCAATTTCTTGATCTATTTCAACACCAGAACTATAATTAAATCACTGCATCTTGAAAAAAACACTGGGCTTTTATTTTCATTAGCAATAAAGATAATTATTAACTGAAATTAAATGACTTCATACCCAAAATCTGCATAGTTGAAAGAGTTTATAAGCAAGCTTTTCCATGGAAATATTTTCGTCTTAATTTCAGATTTGAATTTAATGAATTCGACAGTGGAGTGCCTTGTTTTGGGTAACTTTCATTGTCGTGTCGTTTGATCATCACAATCTACATTAATAGACAATCGAGCATTAATGGGGCTTATTAATGATCGATTTTGGGTACATTAAACCTACTTGTTACCACGTGGTGGACGGAAAGAAGATTAAATGAATTCGCGAGTGAATAAAGCTCTTCATGAGTGCAATCTTCGGTCGATTAACGAGAGCGGAAATTGTAACAAATCGCTCAATTCATTCTTGGAACCATCAACGCGTGCAATCTGCCGAACAGGGGCGAGTCTCTCCATTTCCAACCCCGCTGCACGCTCTCCATCACAGAGGCATTTATAACCCTTTTCATAACAATTCGGGAAAAATCTATACCCCATCAAAATGTCACTAATTTGAACGAGGCGAATGCGGCTCGGATATGACGGTTGGGGGCGGGAACTCCGGCCGTCCCGACGCTGGCGCCGACGCAACTCTCCAACCCCCCACGGATCGGCGCTCCGGCTTCAATGGCATCCGCCAGTACGACGTCAGTAACATAATACTCGTATCTGCACCCCATCCACCCGCATGGTCTGCCGAAAATCATATTTTCATCCCTTGTAATTCTCAGCCGACGTTTCGACCCCCAAAGATTGCATCTTCAGGTGCGCGAACTGGTCGTAGTGAGTTATGTGAATTGGGACCGGTTTTTGATATGGCAGGTTGTTTTTAGTGACTTTGATTGTTTGTGATGTACTCCCCGGATAAGATGATGGGTCCTAAAGGACCCACAGGACTTCATGGACCGATTACGTCGACCGGTGCTTGTTTCGCTGGACGGTATTCGCCCACGTACAGGAGTCCGGAACCGATGACGAGGCGGTGTATGCCGAATCCGACGGTAAGCTACAGACGATTTAATATTTATGATGTTTACGTGACACTTCAAGTGGAGATTGAGCTTCAGGTGCAATTTCTTGGTTTGATATACTTTTTATGTGCTTATTGAAGCCAGTGAATGAAGTAGGAAGGTACCAACAGTCTTGAAATTCCAGCAACTCAAGTCACAACGTGCCTTGCTCAAAGAAAGTTAGGAATAGATGGCAGTCGAGTTCAAACTATAATATTCGATATTTGTAAACATGAAGCAAAAGCGGGATACCAAAATGATAATATTTCAATCCAAAACTGCAAGGACTCTGTACAAATTATCACAAAAAACATGACGGAATATGAGGGAAACACACGTGTAATGATCATTTCTTCACTCAATATTCGAAAATATAATTCTCAAAACATACAAATATGTTTTAAATGAGATCTTATCCTACACAAATTCTTAATTTTCTTGTTGCACTGTTTGCAACTCAATAAAATTTTTAAAGAGTTAAATCAAACGTCAGAGTTCAATTTATAAGTTTTGAATTCTTTCTCTCGGTCTCCCACTATCCCAATATCTGTAACACACTTAATAAAAAATTGTTTTTTGTAGAATATACATGATCTGCTATTTCAGACCTATGCACTGCTGATCAGGTTTTATTTTAATGTGGCCATGGAAATTTTCAACCAAGAGTAAAAACTGATGTTGATGTTTTATCGTTTTAGTGTTAGTGGGTGTTTTTTCTAAATGTGCATTTTTTCCTGTGAAAAATTCTTGATGTGGCCAATTTTTATGTATCGGTATATTTTTCTAAAATAATCCACATGACTATTCATTTATGGAACAATAATTTATTTCAAATCGGATTCTGACATTGGAGATTTTTCAATATTTCAGTAGACTGGAGGTTATACGATTGCAAAAATATACAAAATATAATATTTTGCCTGAAATCTTCACTATCCAAATCCGAATTACAAATTTACCAAGAAACATTTTAATGAGGAAATTTGTAATCTCTAGTTTCCGAAAAAGATTTCAGTTTCATACCAAGTATGGCATATTTTTGAAATTGGAATTTCGAGCTCTACTAAAATATTGAGGATGTCCGATACGAAATAAGAAAGAAGGCATGTGTTTTCAGTATAAATGAAGCCATTTCACTCCTTATATTTTACACCCCATTCGACACTTGGCCGACAGCAAAATATTAGTAAGTAATATCATGAGGGCATCCAATTTTTCCGAAAAAAATCGAAAAAACACGTTGCTAAGTAATATTTTAACAAGAAGCATGAGTGCTGGTGGCAACAAAAATCCGAGTCGAAAACGAGGATTTTTGCACCTGCACGAATGCTTTTTGTTGAAAAAATATTACTTTGCATTGTGTTTTTTCGATTTTTTCACAGGAAAAATTAGATGCTCGAATGGTATTTGACAAGACTATTTCCCTCGTCTTAATTTCCACCAATCAGAAACGCGCAATTTTGAATCACAAATGGTTTCTAGATGGGAAAACTGTAAGGCAGCAGCTGTCAGCAGTTTTTTCCGGTTTAGGGCCGGTATTATAAAAGCCGAATCGAGGATTCAACCGTGCGCCAACTACCAGATAGTGAGGAATTTGGTTGTTGGCGCAACGGTTGAATCCTCGGTTGGTCTTTATAATACCGGCCCTTATACCCGCGGCAAAACTTGACAGTTGTTGTCAACGAAAATTAATAATACATACATAATGCATCTAGAATAATCTGTAACTCATGAAATAGTCTTGTCAAATACCATTCGGCAGTGGCGGATTTACAATTTCAGAAAAAAATATGCAGACCTAAAAACTTCTGCATAACTATTTTTCACTTTACACCCCTAAACGAATCAACATCTGGTCGGCCGTTCTGTAGCACATTCCTAGATTTTAGAGGAAATGCCGACAAATTTATCGAATGATGTAAATGTAAACATTGGAATTCGGCCGCCACCCTTGAAGGAATTTATTGCAGGCAGATAATTAGGGACAGTACGCTGAATCTCGGAGGGTGCGTTTTTTTTTCAACTTCTGAGTTTGGCTATGAGGTTTTTGTTATTCAATTGCGTTTCATGTTAATGTAATAATTCACAAGTTGCCACTGAGCTTCTTATAAAATATAGTAGGTACCTACAGCCTGACTATTTTTTTTTCACACTCACAGAATGAATTTTCGTTCTAGAAAAAAAAAATTAGATCGCCGGGGGCCCCTATGGACCTCGGTCCTCGGGGCCCTACGCTGCAGCGTAGTAAGCGTACCGGTTAATCCGCTACTGACACCAGCGCCTTCACCATTTTGCCAACATTGTGAATATTTCACGATCATTAACTTGAAGAAGCTCTTTTATCTTTCGTAAGGAAATAATACTAACAATGTACGGTATGTTTTAATCCGCAATTCACGTTAATTCAAATGAATAAGCTCGAATAATCGATTCCGTATCACTGAAAATTTTCAATCCGATATTTGCGAATATCTTGCGGCATGCAGACAAATTTTGTGAAATTCCCTAATTATTCACACAGACAATAAAATCCATTTATATTTGCGAATATCGTTCATACGACATGAAAGCAAATTCCCAAACTCCCAGTTCGCCCATTAGATCTCGAATCCTACTCGAGATGGATCAAAACTCCCCTTGAAATTTAAATTACTTCTTAAAAGGTAGATATTCTGAGTGAAATTTACTGCAAGGTCTGACGCCGACAATAAAATTCCTGGAAAAGGAGATGCACTTAAAAAGTTTAAATTTACAATTTAATTCCATTCGCAATAATGTACCCCATTGTAAGATACTGGGATGGCGGTGGGAATTTAAGGGGCTGGTCGAGGTGGCAGAGGAAGCACGCACTTAGTGGGGGCGTAATAAGTTAGAGTAGCTGGGTTTCCTTGTCGTAAACATTGGAAATTATCTAGATGATCCCTTAATTTTCAATCCCCAATTCATTCGGTGAAAATTCACCAGTGAATTGTTGGAGTAGTGGAAAATTTATATCTGATGCCAATGAACTCGAAGATTACTTGCTGCTGATTTGGAAACTCTTGGTCCGGATGCTTTATTTTCATATTATTCAGAGAATCAAATACACCTTGCTTCACTGGCGGATCCAGACAGTTTTCCAGGGGGGGAGGGGCATGAATTGATAGAAATAAATTTTCTATCAACATTATATAGGAGTTAAGGACATAAAATGATTTTTTTTACAATTGTAATAAGCAACAACAAACTGATATCATTTCAATTATAATTAAATAAACTTTCAAAATACAAAAAATACGAAAATAAGAATCAATCTTCCTTTTAGCCATCTGGAATATTAGCAAAAGTAAGATATCTCAATCAGATGAATGTATCGAAAATTTTGTTCGAATAAAAAAATATACTCAACGAAATCTAGATTCTTACCTTTCCAAACACAAAAATTTGACACAGAAAAATTGCACTTGCACTGCTCCTCTCCTCTACTAAAATTTCAAACGACTCTATCTTTCAAAACTTTTTTGCGTGTTATAAGATTCAGTTTCGAATGCAACTGAATGTACTACGTACCTAGTGTCCCTGTAACCTAGTCCAGTCGAACAACAGATGTGAGATGACCGATCATAAAATAATAAAATATCAATGGTGCGTGCTTTCATAAACATTTGTTACATTTCTCACCCCCAAAACACTTGTTGAAATCTGGTTTCAGCCAATGTTTCTTTATGGAGAAAGAACCGAACGTTTCATGCTTCTCATTGCCTATATAGTTAATTCTAATAGGTATGCGTATAATAATTTTGGTACGGAATATAAAACTTGATAGATATCAAAAGTTCAGAATGAATGTTGATGGTAATAAGATAAATATACTTTTTTCTCCCAAAATTTAATACTAGAAAAATGTCCTAGTGATTAAAAAGAAAGCGTCATTATATTAGAGAGGATTAATTATCTAGTGCGAAATTATTTGTGCGCTGTTAACAATGCTTAGGCACTATAAAGGGATTATTGTCAATTTTGAGGTCCAAGGGGGGCCATGGCCCCCATGCCCCCCCCCTGTATCCGCCAGTGCCTTGCTTCAGTTTCTAATGACATTTCCTAACGTAAATCATAACCGTTTATATGAGAGAATCCTATGTTTTTATGAGGTCATGCAGATTGAAAATAGATGAAAATGTACGAGTTTCCATAAGCAGTCACTTATAAGGATCTATGATTTTCAAATGAGGTTTTCACACATAATATCAATCTGTATCTTATGTATTCTCACACGTAACTAGTATATGTTTCTATAAGAGATTCCTGTGATGAATGCTATATGTTTCTATGAGGAAGTGTAGTTTGAAAATGGGATTATATAAGTTTTCATAGCAGTTACTTATAACGATCTATGGTTTTCAAATGTGGTTATCACACATTATTCCTACCTGTTTTCAATGTGTTTTTACACATAATTCCTATCTGTTCCTATAAGAGATTCCTGTGATGAATGCTGTATGTTTCTATATGAGGTCATGCAGTTTGAAAATAAATGATAATATATAAATTTTCATAGCAGTCACTTATAAAAATCTATAGTGTTCAATTTTGGTTCGCACAGAACAGATAACACCTTCCTGTTGGCAGACAGTCCTGGTTGGGTACATACTACCACAGAATACCTAACTATTCTGTGATACTACCTCGATTGGTGAACTATGAACCACAGAGTCGAAGAAAGCGGGTTAACCACTGATGTTCGGATCTTCTTCGTTATTGACGAAGTCCACTCGCAGTATCAACTTTGTGGTATCAAATATGAATGGAAATAAAAATATGAATTCTGAACTGAGGGAGGAGAGAAAAAACTTGATAGCAGGGAGGTGGACATTGCTAGAAGCTCCTTCAGTTTACTCCATTTTATGTGTCATAGAGAATGGATGTCTTATGTATATTGTAAGAGCCTACGTCCTCAGTTTCGAAAATACGACGAAACGTAGTTCAAGAAATCTGAATACCTAGAAATAACAATCTGAACGAGTGCAAACACCAAGTTATCCCATGTAGCACCCTTCAATCCCTCGTCAACTATCGGTATCCCCCCTGTCACTCTTGACGTCCTGTCAAAACTTTCAGAAATCAGATCTCGAGTGGAAATCTCTACAGCTGCCCTCCCCAACTCAAGACATAAATACACGTGAATACACGAGGAGGGAGAGATACAATAAAAATAAAGTGAAATCAACCAGAGGTAGTAACTTCTCGAACCCACTTTATCGATACGGGATGAGGTTGAGGGAAATGGCACACGAAGGAAATTCGCAAGCAGGAAAGCTCGTTTGTTTTGGCTACATATGTATCAGAGGGGTGGAGGGAAAGATTGCTCGATAGATAAGGGGAAACAGAATTTCGGTTTCTTACAATTCTTTATCCAATTTTCTTCATCTTTCAACAAATATTTTTGAAGAAATAAAATAAATGAGCTCCTTCATAGCGAGTGCTTGAGTTGTAGGTACGAAAAAAAATTACAAAAATCCTGTCCAAACCTAAACTAACTGACAAAGAAACTGCCAGAAGGAGCTGTGTGAATTTTAATTTATTTTTGGTATGACAGATATTATAGCCTAGGAGCATTGAATAACTTTTTATTATTCTATGCTCCTAGTTATAGTAAGGCTCTATGAAGGGGAGTATACCAGAAACCGCCATTTTGGGTCCAACCATAGACTCGAAAATTACAGATCCCTTCGAATGAAATGAAATCTGTAATCGAAAGAGCACATTTTCGGAATGAGAGATCTTGTGGTGACTTTTTTCGGCATGGTCACTTGAAAAACATTGGAAATAGGTTAGGTTCGTGGTGTTAGAATATTGCCGCGGCATCTGATAGTCAAATTTATAATAATTTATTGTTTATGTTGGTGTATCACCCCGATAGATGGCGATGAAAATGTTGCGAGTCCTGTAATTTTCGAGTCTATGGTTGGACTCATCAACCATAGAGCCAGGTCTATCTAGCATACCTATCTTTATAGTGCTCTAGTTATAGCTGTTTGAATTCTGCATTTTTTGTGGATCAACATAGATTGTATAGCAAGGATGAAATGATTAAAATTTTGAGATAAAACGAAGGGTTTACCGTTTACAATTGTTTTAAATGAATTTGTTAACAATGTGTTTGTCCTCCGCGATTATCTAACACTCCTCAACACGTCTTGGCATTGATGCAATAAGATGGCTTTTATGGGGTGTGTTATTGGACTATTCGAAGAACGTTTTGCATAGATCAAATTTCGATTAGAGAATTTTTACAGATACTCAGGGCCTGTCAATCTGGTCCTCTTATTTCCAGTCATATTTACCCCTTCTTTTGGGAGGTGGAAGAAAAGGAGGGTACTAAGAATAATGAAACTGGTGCATATTGCATATTGAATGAGAGGGAAAACAGCAAACATCGCTCGCGTTGAAAAACTTTACATCTTTGAATCCTCCCGACTTCATAAACGATAAGTTCACTTGTCTAGATTCTGGACGGGTATAAAAGTGTTCCCTGTGCTGGTTAGGTCGGTGAAGTAACGTTGCCGTTAACTGAATCCGGTAACTAATGCATGAGGTGTTCCGATCCTACGGCGTGGTTCAGTTCAAACGCACATCAATGATGCATTGCCGTAAGGAGGCCCTAGCACCGAACCGGTGAGCAGACGACCGAGTCCTGTTGACAAATAAACCGTTGACGTTTAATGATCGCACCCGGAAAACTTTCGGTTTCCTATTTGAATCTTTCAGGGATAGTCCCGTCGATGAATTCCTCACCAGAGGGTGTGGAGAGGAGGAAATTTCCGAATTAGGAACTTGTGAAGAGTAGTAGGAAATGGAATTTTCGGTGCCAACACTGCCAACACATTTCCGGCCTCTATGATTCTTCGGTTTCGAAATATCTGTGACATTCCACGAAAACGCCATCTTCACAGAGCTTTTCCCACAAATTTATTTATAATTCTATGGCTTTTTCTGACATTTGTACATTCATACTTCCGCACCGGTACATATGAACTACTGGGAAATACGAACACAGACCAACTGGTCTGTGGTGCGAATTTACTCATCAATTCTGTGAACATTCGAGAGAGGGGTATCTTTCAGAGATCATAAAACAGGAAAATGACGTTTTCTCCACTGGAGCCTACGTCCATATCGTTTTTTATTGGGGAACATTTCTGACCCACGCTTCCATGAAACTTTGCGAGAGCACGAAATTGCATGTCACGGAAAGAAATGACGATAGCTCGGAGGACTGGGACAGCCAACACAAATAATTACTGTCCGCAGTAACAGTATATTAATAATAGGTTGGTAACTGAGGAGCACCGTGGGAAAACCACAAGTGTTACCACCTGATTATACGTCACTTAGACCCCCATGGCCTACAGTTATTAGACCACTTTGCTCACGCTATTGTTTTGTCGTTTGAGGGATTCTCTTCGAACGGCTTCGATATATTCTGTGGCCTAACGAGCTTTCTGTGGTTACCGAAATAGTTTGTCTCAATTCGAATTCGACGACAGCTTATTAATGTATTATTGATGCATAGAATACCTGGTGTTGGCACTGATTAGATTTTGTTTAATACTCAACTATTTTCTTTTTCTTCTTATACCACCGCCCCATCAGGAATCATCGAATATCGAGACCATACAAAATTGGCTAATTTTTGTAGTTTTTTAGTTATTATGTTATATCATCACTTTTATCAAATTTTTTGTGGAGAAAACAATTTTGTTCCCCTGGAAATGATCATAGAGTACCTGTTGACATTTGAGCTACATGTAGTAGTTCAAATGACAACATTACAAGAGGCTACGAGAGACAAAGCGACAACAATGTTTCTGCGAATTGAAAAACTATTTGGTAATAGTAGAAGTTTCCCCAAAAAAATGATTACAATGATTCCGCTGAATATCAATGTCGCCATGATTTGTCCAAATGTAATTCAAATCTGGGAAAATTTGTTTTACATTTATATCGAGTTCAACCAGAACCTATAGAATTCTCCATCGAATCCAATCATAAAATCAAAGTATGGGTAAAGTTTGGGTTCAGAGAATCTGATTAACCGAGCAGCTTGCTTTCATTAAATGTTCCGACAAAACTTTGCATGACGGAGCAGTTTTTTCCAAAACTTTTCCCATTTTCCACTTGATTGATAGTATAATTGGTACAATTAATGACACAGTTAGTTCATCTCTTTTAATGATCGAGAGTTTCGTAGTAGATTATTAGGTTACTGGAAGGGTAGTTACTATTCAGTAGAATCATTAGTGAAATGGACTTCTGGATCTGAAACTTTCGTCATAACGAAAAAATTGGACCGACAAAATATTTGACTACTCGATCCTTATTGGCAGGAAGGAACTCATAGCCATAACCAATAAGTATTCATAATGAATTATCGAAACAAAGTGGAAAAGCTACCGAAGCTCGTGGAAAAATTGGTTAATGAGATATTTCGAAGAACAATAAAGAAATGACCGAAAAAGATCAGACAATAATTTGGCATCCCCTTATTATTATTATTTATATCTTCTTATGAAAGAAAGCAGTACAGATTTGTTTTGAATAGAAATCAAACATCATTCAACAAACAGATTGATCCATTCCCCGCTCCTAATCTCAGTATTAGCAGAGGAAATGTTAAACGGGACACCATACAGTTCTACGTATGATGCAAGTCACAGATAAAAACCTCAGCAGAAACTCTGTCTCCCCGTATTAATGTAGGGATATACACACAACCAAACTTATATGGAATCACCCAGTATTAAGATGAAATATTATTTTGATATCTTTTTCGTTAGAAGCAAATAAAAAGTGCATGTGTTTACCCACAAAAACAGTTAGGTTCATAAGCACTTGATAAGATTTGGCTTTGCAGTGTCGATTTTACCATTTCGTTCGAACGTCGCAGTAAATTTATATTTTGTTTTTTTGCGAAGTTTAAAAAAAATGCCTTATGTGGGGTTATCGGAAGTCCAGAGAGGAAGAATTATTACTATGGCAGAACAAGGTATGTCACAAAGACAGATTGCAAGAACGGTGGGGGTTACACAAGGGGTTGTTTCAAAAACCTATGCAAGGTTTCTGGAGTTAGGAACCCTAAAGAATAGGCCGAGAAGAAGTCGTGGAAGAGTAACTACAGAAAGGCAGGATCGCTTTTTAGCCCAAACAGCAAGAAGAAATCCCGCAGTATCTCATTCAGAGCTTCAAAGGCAATTTTTGCAAGCTACAGGTGTTAGTGTTTCTGTCGAAACTATCGGAAAAAGTCTTCGCGCTCGGGAATTATTCAAGAGAAGGGCGTTAAGAGTTCCAGAACTATCAAGGCAAAATAAAGTTGACCGTTTTAATTGGTGTTTAGAGCATGAAAATTGGACTATTGAAGATTGGAAAAATGTCTTATTTTCGGATGAGACCAGAATTGGCCTACGATCAGACGACCGGCGTGTTCGCATTTTAAGAGGTAGAGGGAGGCAAGCTAGGCTCCAAGCTGCAAGACCGATCCCTAAATACAAAGGAGGTACTGTAATGTTTTGGGGCGGAATTATGTTTGGTGAGAAAACTCCTTTAATTCCCATTAGACAATCTCTGCCAGGGCCTAGGTATGTTGATCTAGTGCTACAACCTGTAGTGAGGCTCTGGCGAGGTGCTTTTGGAGATTATTTCCGATTTATGCAGGATAACGCACCTCCACATACCAGCAGAGTTGCAAAAAAATTTTTCGAAACAGAAGGTGTGACTGTTTTAGAGAGGCCTTCTTGTTCACCGGACCTTAATCCTATCGAGCACTTGTGGGATAGGATAAAAAAAAAATTAGAGCTCGTCAAAATAATCCTGGTAACGCAGAGCAACTTATACAAGCGGCTTTAGAGGAATGGGCAAATGTTACAGAAGAAGAAATTAACAACTTAATAGAAAGCATGCCTCGTCGAATTCAAGCTTGTATCAATGCCAGGGGTGGTAATACTGATTATTGATTTGTTAAAATCGTTTTATTTGTTGTTCAATTCTGAGTTACATAAAAATTATTTTTAGAGAAATTTACACTTTTAATTTTCTGTTCTATTATAAAAATAATCTTTTAATAATTTATATTATTTTTGTAATAAACTTGTTTTGGGAAAACTGCTCTTCACTTTTCAGCGACTTTTTTTTAATTAAAATTCGTTTTTTCCAAATAACAGGGTGATTCCATATAAGTTTGGTTGTGTGTATTTTGAAGGGGCATCTTCTTCTTCGAATACAATTCTTTCTTCTTTTCTTCAAAGAGGTTGACAAAGCATTTTGTAGTAATCTGAAACAAAAAATGTTGCGTTCCACTTCGCAACATCTGGAACAGATAATCTTCGTCTCCTTGGTTCACCAGAAAGGAGCTGCCACTTTTTAAAAATGTTGTATTGATTTAACTGTTTCATTGTTACAAGTTATCGGTCTCTGTTCAAAATACCCTTTTCGACCAATTATGGTCCTATTGAAAAGTTCCTCAACCCAAGAATTTAGGTCGAGTTTAGGAGATTCATCTGGAAATTTATATACTTATTGACCAAATGACTGATGGAGTGGATTTAATGGTTCCAGTATTGATGGCTGTGAAATTAGCCGATTTCCAGCAGTTAAGTACGTGCATGAAAAACCCCAGCTTATGTTCAGCGTTATGAGAAAATTATGGGACGAAACTTCATTGTTCAGAGCAGGAAAGATACTCCGATGGCCAGGATTGAAAAATGGGTAATTGATAATCGATACGATACGCGAGAGGCGGCAGCAGCGGCGGTCGAAACGACATGTGTGACATGGGCACACGCAGCAGGAACGAGGGGGAAAATTGTTATTTTATTATGCGTGTACCTGTAACCCTACGCTGACAATGTCACCCCTTTTATATGCTCAACAGGCTGTGGGCACTGAGAATTTATGATGGCCTGAGAGGAGTGGGTTATAACTGAAAACGATTTGGAGATTTCATGCCCTTGGAAGTGAAGACAATAGAATGAAATAGTCTCAATTTAGGATTGGACATCGAAGTAGCCAACTGCTTTTTATGTTTTTATAAGTGGTGTACTTCTTTCTGATCCATAAACGCGTATTTTCGACTCATGAGAGACATCCAATACCTATTTATTGGAGTTGGCCATACTTTTTTTGATTATACCATAATGTCCATAAAAAATACTACAAATTTGTCCATTTAAACGTTTTTGTACGACCAATATTAACTGAGATAGCTATTGAGTAAAATATAACACCCGGTACATGCATACTGTTTCACAAAAGTTAAGAAAATTTGGTTTCCGTTTCAAAAGTTACCGGTTCTTGTCCACCAAATGTTAAATCATGAGAAATCAAACTCTGTTATCTCTGAATGTTTTTTTTGGTTCTCGTTTTTTTCAGTTGCAGTTCTAGTTAATGAACTTTGTCAGTTTAATTTTGTTCTTCAATGTCGAAGTTTTACTTTCAAATATGCCGTATGATGCCCCCTAGGTTCAAGGTTCAAGTCCCGTATGAAATGTATCACATAAACATAAAAATTTCCTTCCGACTTTCAGAATTTCATCCTTCGAAGATCAGAAAAAGTTCCGTGTTGAACATTCTTTTTATCTGATCGAGTCGTCACAAGGGAATAAATATAAAGTCCCTATAAATTCAGTAATGACCAGAGTCCGACGTAGAGTGGTCGTAAATTCATTTAACAACTTTAGTGGCTCTTGCCGACCACAATTTATATCACCTTTGGGAGATGCTCCTGTTAAATTCGGGAAGTAAAGTTGTCTAGGTGGAGGAAGATTGGTCGGTTCTAGGTGAGCCTTAGACAGATGGCGATATGAAGAGGAGGAAGGGAAATAATTGGGAAAAATTGGTGCGTCCATCTTTCCATCTGACCGAAGGAAGAATTTCCCCGAGGGATTAAGTGGGATCTCTGTAAAAATTCAAGTTTTTGGAGAAAGCCAAGATAAGACGTTTCAACGGAAGGAAGGTAGACGAGGTTATGTTGTTAAAAGCTACCTCAGACTTTCTATGGTTCGACGAACTGGTCTGTGGTTCGAGATAGCTACAGAAGCTACATAGAAGCATCTATGACAAGACATAACCCACAAAGCTGCCTTTTGTGCGAGAACCCTACGGAGATTTGAACAGATTTGAAGGTCTATTGGTAGATGACGATCACGTGATCTTCATCTGCTGTTAAATAAAAACTTCGAATCTCTCTACAACACGAAAGGTAGATCGAGACACATAATTCTATTCGCGAATCCAAAGATCAAAGCGCCCTCTTTCGACAAAAATTCCAAACTACGAAACCAGTAATGCTTTGAGATCTTCTATGTTTCGCGTGCTTTTGAGCTATAATATTTTGTTTCATATCCAGGTATTCTTGAGTGATATTTCGAAGTTTTCATCGTGTTCTGAACAGATAAATTAGTATGTAAATAAAAATTATTGAGAAGTGTTATTCATTTAAAATATTATTCACAAAGTTATCATGTTTTAGATTACAAGGCGTCTTGTTTGAGTCTAATGTTCTGGTGCAGTTTCAACTGCTGAGGAAGGTTAATACCATAATAATTATCAACAAGATGATTATGAAATTGATCATCGTAATTCAAGGTATTGAGTTGTGCCTTTAACTTTCTTCTAACAGAAATTAAATAATTTGAAGTATATGAGCGAAGGGATTCATGTTTTTATGCTAATCTTATATATAATTTTAGGCCAGTGCATTGATTATAGAACACTGAGTAAGCTTAGTACTAGTACTGAAAGAAATTGTATCCAATTGTAACTGAAGTAATTTCAATTGCTCTTCAAGGACAAATAAAAACTGGTCTATACGTTTTCATGAATTTCGTAAGAAAGAGGCCTTAACACTATGTATCACTAATGCCTTCGCTTTATGGGAAGAATTGGACTGAAGAAAAGCATGGATAAACTATAGATGGAGAAAACTTGCTGAAAATATTTTCGTTAAGCGTTTCTCGAACAACTGCGAACAATATTTTTAGTAAATAATATTAAGTATTTAGCAAATATTTTGGAAAGTTGTAGGTATTCAGTGGCCAAGTTCTGAGGTTGAATTGATGAATTCACCGCTTAACGTTTTGGGAATATTCAAGTGATACTTAATTATAAGGATAGGTAAATAAACTATACCGATCTTCATGTTTGTCATGTCGCATCAGGACTTATTCACATTCAGTTTAGGCAGATGTAAATCTTTTTGTGTTGCTATTATGTGGTATATTTCCATGAAAATAAAAAACATTCAGAACAATAGTTTATTTTCATAATTTCCGTCGAATTCCTCGTGAATTGTCGATCCAATCAGAATCAAAAGAGCCAATTTGTATACCAAAACTTTATAAACTCGACGCTGCATAGTCAATAATACATAAATTCACAGAAATTCTTCTCAAAATCATCACGAGAACTAAGAAAAACACTCGAAATAATCTGTTTTAAAAACAACATAGCTTCAGAAATGAATACTCATTTTCCTCCATGTTTGTTTACAGTCAGCAGCGCCCTCATCGGTGGTTGAAATCGCCAATACCATATTTCCATATATCTAATAATTCCTATATGGGGAAAGAGCCAATCAAAACTGAAGCTGGGCTTTGGTAACAATCCAGATCTGCGCTTGTGCGGCAATATTGAGAATAAAAATATTTTTTTAATTCTATCTCTCTCTGACACATCGTATTATGTCGTGAAACGTATGTCATTCTTAACTTCATGTGAATACTGAATAGTTTCGATCGTAACCTCACAATTCAATGTGAAATGTTTCAATAGCTTCATTCCGTTTTCTTCAAGTCCTTATTGTCATTGTTAACTCCTATTCATATTCTAAAATTGAACTGAAAGTATTCAAGTGACTTATTTTCATTCTGGATATCTCTTTTCTTGTTGTCTTTCAGAATAAACATAACCTCTAAATTTCTCGCAATTTTTGAATTTCCAGTTGACGCAAGCGTACAACTCAAGCCTTACCAAAGATCTGGCTTCACTTTGTGACTTTGAAAAGCAGGGGTATAATCCATATTGGTATTAGTAGATATATGCATATTTCATATTTATAATTCTATGGACTAAGACTAGGAGCGTCCAAAACCATCGAGATTTGGGTTCAATTACAGATCACAGAGCTTTGATATAAATGATAAATATACCGTGGTTGGCCTTCACAACATCGAGTTCAGAAAACCATAGAGAAAGGAATCTTTTATATGCAGACAACTGTCGTCTGCCGGTGTTATCACTTAGCAGCTCGCGAATAAAGGGGGTTGTGGTAGCAACGAATTTCCGGAAGACACTCATGTCTGTTTAATAACCTGGAAAGTTCAATTCCGTGATCCTCTTCATAACGGAACGCCGCCATGGAGGCGACGACACGAAACCCCTAATTCCGCCCGCGCTATCGGATTGAGTTGGCTCATGCATTTTTTATGTGAAAACATACTCCGGATTTTTATGAAGAGTTCACCTGCATTATTCATCGTTCCGATGATTACAGATTCGATAACTGTAACTATTTAATAAGCTGAAATTGAGATGAGGTGATTCCTTTCGTGGCCTGTTATTTCGATCACGAATCGACATTTCCCGGGGTACGGCGATCGTTCAGCAATGGAGGATATTTCGATATTTTTACTTGTGGCGACAGAAGACTATGTCTATGACTATGCCTATCCAGCTTATTCGCCATGAAGACATGAATTGAGAAAAAAGCGTCCACATTATCGGAGTCAGTCCCATCGGCACGTCTGATGGTTAAATGGTGTGATTCATTGCCCCTTCAAGGTCGACAATAAACCCTTAATGGTTGTTCAACCAATTTGTAATATTCGAATTTAAGAAAAATCATTCTAAATATTCTGAAGAATTTTCGAATAAGAGGTGTTATTTTGAATAGCCCGCTATTTCGGTAGATGGCGCTTTTGAAGCTTTCCGCCATTTTGAAATTTTTTTTCAGAATTATACACCACAATTGAATTGAGCACTTAAAAATACTAAGATCTTACCAGTAACCGTTATTTCAAATGTCACGCATAACTCACCACAGTTATCAGAATATTGCTCAAAGTTGACATTAAACACCCTGTATCTCGCTTATGCCTCGAAAACGGGGTATATGTCATAAGGCAAAAATGACTTCCTCGGTGTCATCTATACACGGCTATATATGTTTGTCCAGTTTATGGTGAAACATGCACTCTGTATGATACCACTAGAGATGAAATTTTGCCGGCATAATTTCTCGATTGTAAAATGAAATGCAATTTCGCGAATGATAATTGTATCAAAATCACGAGCCGTCAGGCGAGTATAAGATGAATTGATGGGTAATTAAAATAATTAAGAATAATGGACCATTATATCCCTCTATTGGAATCCAAATAGTTGAAGGGAGTTCTGATGCAAGAGGAACTTTTTCTTGGAACTGAGTTTTGGTTATGAATTAATAAGCTTGAATGTCAATTCCTGAAAGCTTTATAGATATACATTTCATTTATTTGATGTTATGAACAAGGAGTAAAATATTCTGACTGTATAGTAATTTATTAGTTTGAAAAATATTCATACATTACTACCACAGTAGGTTTGTACAAATTAAATGGAATAGGTCAAACATATGCTTCACATTTATCATTCACCTGTTCTAAAATAAGATACAAACTCCTGGAATATGGAAAAAACCGATGAATTCTGGTTCAATTTAGCCTATTTCTACTTTCGGCAAAGGATTGATAGGAATGAAAGCTCCAGTGACACATTTCAATCCATCGGAATCTGAATTCACCTACCGTTGAATGCAATATAGTCATATTTCTTCTTTTTTTTAGCTTTTTCGACGTGTTTTTTTTCTGAAACGTGAAAACGATCAACAATAATCATTTAGAGACCGATGATGGCAGATGGCTATCCAGAACCCGTGTATTTAATTCTGAAAGTTCTTTCCTCATAATTCCTCGAGAATCCTACCTGAACCATATTTTCCAGTAGCTTTCGTTAGAAGATCGTATAAGGAAGCCTTTTTTGTCCATTTACACATTCCAAATAAATTTTGAGCACCAAAAACGATACCGAAACTAACCAAACTTCTGGGGGACCGGAATTTCGTTTGAACTCTTTCTAAACGGCCAGATACCTAAAAAAACACTTCGTTATCAAGTGTAAAAAGGTCGATTAGTACTTACTTTCGCTTTATTTATGCTTATAAATCGATTTTTGGTCCAATTCAAATTTGCCGTTCGTACTCACGCCAAAAGTCGTGAAAGGAAAAAATGACACTTGCACGAAATTTCTCATATCGACGGGAAACTTCTTCTGGACGACGAAGAACGGAAAAATAGGCGATTTCCTATCGATATTTCGCCCCAAAATCGCCGGTCGATTCGAACTAACAAAATGTGGAATATCTTTGATACTTTAACTTTGATGTAAACAAAGAAACTGGCAACGTCGTTTTGTCATTAACGATGTTTTCTGTACGCGCACAGACTTTTCATCAGGTGCACCAACTCCTGAAAACGAAACCATGACCTCCTATGTGATTAAATAAAAGTGAATGGAGTATACTAGATATTATGACAAAATAGCCTCGCGTTAGCTCATATTTTCAAAACGCTTTGAATTTTTTCTTGTCAATCCATGAGTTTTCGAAAAAACTTATGAAAATAAAAAAGTAAGTGCAGTAGTTGGGCTTTTCAGCCAAGATTTTTTAAAAGGAAAGTTTTCAACAAAAAAGAAGATGTGAGAAAAAATATCACAGAGGGTTACTATTTCAAAGCTTTTTGAGCATAGATACTTCAGGGTTGTAATTTCGTGTCCTTAGCCCTTTTCCGGGGGGAGGTTTTTCAAAAAATTTTATACCAAAACCCACTTTAATTTTCTGCAAAGAATCACCCCTTTAATTTTTTCGGTTTTATCCAGATACACCCTGTATATCCGACTTTTTCAAACTACAAGACACGACAAAATCATAAATAAAGCCAATAGAGATTGTGGAACATCCTTAGTACCATAGGTATTATCTATCAAAATCCGAGTAAGACATACTGTATGACGAAAAAAATGTAGGAATTTGTGCAGCGTATCGATCATAAAAATGCCATCGGAAAGAATCCAACCAATACGCCGAAGCGAAATCAATTTGTATAAAACTGTTATTACAGAATTCCACCCCACATTTGATCAATTCCCCATCAATTATTCACCACTAATACGCCTTGGGTTTTTTCAATCAAAACTACCAATTTCACCATATGCCATCCGGCAAATCACGGATCGTATCGCTTCCGTTTTTCCGATGAAAATGAGGCAGAAGGAATAATAAAATAATTTGCGTGCGTGCATGAGGTATAGATAGAACGGGACACGCTAATGAAATGTCAAGTAATTAGGTTATAAAGCCCCGGCCAAGCCATATGTTTGTATATCTGGACACAAATGTTGGGTTTTGTTAGTTTTGTGGTATTTGTGGTGCGGATTCATGCAACCATAATTCACTGTTGAGTGACAGAGTTTATAATTTTCAAACGAGGGGTGCTCAAGGTTCAGAACTTTGATGATAATAATTATTCTGGTCCCTTCTAAACGACGACTGAGCAATGATTTTTAGATTATCAATCTGATTTTCATTACTTTCGTATCAACATTGAAAAAATGCAACCAGAAATTGTCGACCAATGAAAATTTTCAATTACAGAGTAAGCCAAAATGGACACATTTGAATGTAAAGTCAAAAGTCCTATGCATAAAGTAGATAAACCAATACTGATGTGGAAATCTCATCGTTCAAGTGTCAGAGGGTGTTTTCTATAAATGTGCATTCTTGAAAAGTAGCTGTACATTTTTTCCTGTAGAAAACTCTGCGTTTCTGTGAGAACTTTCTGTTGCGTTTTTTTATGTAACATTCTATGGTGTTGATTTTTTTTTCAAGTGAGATTCTTTAACTCGAGGTTTTGTATATGTACAGGGTCTTTCACGAGGAACCTCACCCATATTTATACGGAAAACTACTGAACGTATTTTCATGAAATTCAGCACTTATATAAGTATTTCACGATGCTGATGAAATCTAAAATATTTTCAAGGCATGGGCATCTCCGGTTTTTCCGGAAATGACGTCAACTTCCGTTTTTCAAATTAGAACACCATTTTTTTATTGCAGAAATAGATTCCTTAGAAAATTTCAAGTTATTTTGATGTAACATTTTTCAGTTTTGGTTGGAAAATTCTCTCTGAGCTGGAAAATTCGAAAAAAAATCGAAAATAGAGCTCCGCTGAAACAAGAATAACTTCGAGGTTTTTGTATGGAAAATTTTCATTTTTGGGATTTTTCAAGATGTGAGATTGATGTATCCACTTTAAAAATCGAAATCGCGATTCATGATACAGGGGGTGAAAAAAACGCTTTCAAAGTTAGGGATGACAAAATCGTGAAAAATCAATTTTTTCAAATTAGAACCCCATTTTTTTATGGCAGATATTGAATCTACGTTAAAAAATAATGTGAGTGTATGCATCACACCCTTGCCCTAAAGTGGATATTAACTCAGAAAATATCCATTTTAGGGCAAGGGTGTGATGCATACACTCACATTATTTTTTAACGTAGATTCAATATCTGCCATAAAAAATGGGGTTCTAATTTGAAAAAATTGATTTTTCACGATTTTGTCATCTTTAACTTTGAAAGCGTTTTTTTCACCCCCTGTATCATGAATCGCGATTTCGATTTTTAAAGGGGACACATCAATCTTATATCTTGAAAAATACCAAAAATGAAAATTTTCCATCCAAAAACCTCGAAGTTATTCTTGTTTCAGCGGAGCTCTATTTTCGATTTTTTTATCGAATTTTCTCGCTCAGAGAGAATTTTCCAACCAAAACTGAAAAATGTTAAATCAAAATAACTTGAAATTTTCTAAGGAATCTATTTCTGCAATGAAAAAATGGTGTTCTAATTTGAAAAACGGAAGTTGACGTCATTTCCGGAAAAACCGGAGGTGCTCATGCCTTGAAAATATTTTAGATTTCATCAGCATCGTGAAATACTCATAAGTGCTGAATTTCATGAAAATACGTTCAGTAGTTTCCCGTATAAATATGGGTGAGGTTCCTCGTGAAAGACCCTGTATATCAGTAGAGCTGGAGGATAACATTCCAAAAATATACAATACTCAATATTTTGCCTGGAATCTTCACTATCTTAATATAATATATATATATAATATAATTAAGCAGAATTTCACATTAACCATTACCTTCAAAAAACAAGCAAATTCTGTTCTTCACCACTTGAAATCTCTTATTTTCGAATATGATTTCTGTATATGGCTTATTTTTGAGATAGGAATTTCAAACTTTATTGAAATATTAGGGATGTCCCCTTCGAACTAAGAAATTAGATACCTATATGTGTTTCCAGAATGAATTATGTCATTTCCCTCCCAATATTTTACACCTCATTCTACACTTGCCCGCCAGCAAATTTTTTTTTCAATATCTAATTATACAGAGTGTAATAGCCATATGGAATAAATTCGATAACGAATAAATGAGGGGGTGTTAGGAAAAACGCTCGGACACGTCGATTTGTAATTTTAAATGCGCATATTTTTCAAGAAAATAAAATTATATAGGGTGTTCCATGCGACCGTGGCGAATACCAACTTTCTTATTTCAAATGCAACCCCCTGTATATTATTTTTTTTTTGGATTCTTCAGGAAATTCTAGACATAATTCATGTGCAATGTCCTATACCTATCTTCAACTTTTTCGGAAATAATAAATGTTTTCAGATTTTTTACAATTTTTTACGATTTTACATTAGACTTCTTTTTGTGGGGATATGTCAAAAGTATTGCATAAGAAATGAAACACTTAAACTTAGACGACCTAAAAAACCGAATCACGCTTGCGATTAGATCAGTCACGCCTGAAATGTTGAGTAACGTTAGAAGACAATTCTACACCAGATTAGCATGTTGCCAAGACGTTCGCGGCGAGCATTTTGAACATTTCCTATATTGACATTAATGTTTTTTTTTTCAATAATTAAGAAATAATCAGTATTACTTATTAGGTTTCAAGTGTAATGTTCCGAATTTGTGAAATAAAATAATTTTCATTTAAAACGTTGATTTTTGCAATAAATCTGAAAACACTTAATACTTCCGAAACAGCTAAAGATAGGTATAGGACATTGTGCATGAATTGTGTCTAGAATTCTCTGAAGAATCCAAAAAATAAATAATATACAGGGGGTTGCATTTGAAATAAGAAAGTTGGTATTAGCCACGGTCACATGGAACACCCTATATAATATTATTTTCTTGAAAAATATGGGCATTTAAAATTACAAATCGACGTGTCCGAGCGTTTTTCCTAACACCCCCTCATTTATTCGTTATCGAATTTATTCCATTTGGCTGTTACACTCTGTATGTAAGATTTTTGGATTTTTGCAGGGCCCCCCTTAAATCTGCCAGGCTTGCATTCAAGCCGAAGATGAACATTTTGATCAATATAAACTTCACACTCGTTATTTGCATTCATCATACTTTCAATAATTAATTGTTGAAGAAAATTGATACAATGTTAAAACTTCAAGTATGTATCTTTGTAACTAAATTATTGTTCTTTTTTCAGGAAAATCAACACGAAGAAATATTTCCATATTCGAAGTTCAAGGTAAATATAAAGTGGTACTCAATAGATACTCATTCTCCAAACATTCCAAAATATAGTTTGATCGAGATTATGAAAAAATTAACTAAAAATAAAAAACCAAAAGGCGGGACGACAAACAAATTTCGAATCCTGCTATAAGAAATGCAATTGTAATAAAGTGTTTGAATGAGTGTAAATGAAAGATATAATGAAAATACATATACTAAAAACAGCCAAGAAAGTGATAAAAATCAAAAAATATATGACACACATCGTATTCATTTTCAAAGTTGCTCGTGGTATATGCGTTGATCAAATAAATGTCCAGGTAGCTTGTTCCACACATGAAAATCACGATTCAATCGATTTGCTATGAGATGAAGAAATTACCTTGTTGGAATGCAAAAGACCGATCAGATATTCATGACTAATCCTGATGATGACTGGAAAATTGATTTGCGATGTGTACCCACAAAATTTGGAGGGGTGCATAATCAAGTCACTCAAGTGTAACTGGGAAGAGCATATGGTCACGGTGAGCATCTGATGATGATTCCCAGATTTCTATCTGCCCCTCCACAATGCCACCCTTACTTGCCACTCACTAATAGAATGATACACCTGTATATACGGAAGGGAATCCCTCATATAATGCTTCAGTACCCCACTCTGGCACGAAGGGTGATTTGGATTAAGCATATAATTAGTGAAATATGAAGAGGAAGGTGTTAGAAGTGATTGTGTTGTGACAAATGATAATTCAGCAGAAATTTTTTTAACTAAGGAACGAACGAGAATAAATTCGCTATCACAAAAACGCATATATCTCTTGAACCAATTGAGAAAAAATCAATATTTGATCATAGTTAGCTTTGTGATGAACGTCAGAAATATGTGGAACATTTACTTCATAGATATTCCAATTCTCTGTCGCAAAATGTCAAGCGAAGTGAAAACGCGAGACTTCATAGTGAAACTTTTTCAAAATAATCAAAAATGGAGCTTCAAAAGAATCGCAAAAGAGGCTCGCGTTCGTCCGGAAACGGTATCAAGATTGTCAAGCGCTTCAACGAAGATCTTACAATTAACTGCAACGAAGGAACCGGGAGGAAAAAGGGGTTTCATAGCCCAAAAAAGTGAAGAAAGCCATCAGCCTTTTTCAGAAGAATCCTAACTCTTCAGGACGGAAAGTGGCCCAAATAGTGAGATGTTAGCAGTCAACCTTTCAGAAAATCAAGTCGAGTTGTGGGCTTAGAACATACAAAGTGCAGAAAGTGCCGGAGAGGGATGCTGTGAATAATCAAGAAGCGAAATCAAGAGCAAAGAAATTGAAAAAAGATTTCCTGAAAAATTTTTCCTGTTGCGTGATGGACGACGAAACCTATGTCTTTGCTGATTTCCCGCAGGCCGCAACTTCCCTGGTCAGGAATTTTATACTGCAGATTCTAGTGGAAATGTTGACGAACAATTTCGCGTGAAGAAACAAGCAAAGTTTCCTAAAAAATACCTGGTTTGGCAAGCAATTTGCACTTGTGGGAAAAGGAGCAAATTTTTCGTTGGCCAAGGCTCTGTTGACTCGAAGATATACATCGAGGAATGCTTGAAGAAGCGACTTTTACCATTTTTACGTGAGCACGATGTGTCAACAATCTTTTGGCCAGATTTAGCTTCATGCCACTACAGCAAGAAGGCCACCAAGGAATGGTGCCTACGAAGCTAATGAGGTGGTTTTTGTCCCCAAAGAGGCCAATCCACCAAATTGCCCAGAACTTAGGCCAATCGAAAGATATTGGGCCCTGGTAAAAAGAGAATTGAAGAAGACTAAGAAATCAACGAAAACATTAGCGGAATTCAAGAAAAAGTGGAAGACAGCATCCCAGAAAGTGACAGAGAACACTTTAAAAAGCATGATGGGAAGAATTCCAGAAAAATTCATGAATTTTGTAAAAAATAGTTTTGGTTTTTTATTGTAAAAACAGTTTTCATGAGAATTAGAAGATGATTCGAAAATGAGTTTGATTTTCGAAATCGGTCCAGTGGTTCAAAAGATATAAGCGTTTTTGTGATAGCGAATTTATTCTCGTTCAGTCCTTAAGTTCTTCTTAATTTAAATTCACTTCAACAGCTCTCACAATCAAAAAATGAGAGTTGAAGTCAGCAAACTTTTTAATTTTAACGCTTCGTAAAAAATGCATACCGACATCATCCCATTATATCCGCATACTTACCCTCTTTTTAACTGTCACAATATACTATTCATCCAATACAAAACTCGTTATGTCCTCATAACAGCCAATTCCAGCTGGCGATTAATCATTCAAAATACAGCGTGAACATGTCGGTTCATGAATAAAAATCGACGAATAAAAAGTCAATCAGTTTCGATAGAATTAGATCAGTCGTCTCAACATGTATGTGTACATCATGTTGTAAGATATATGATTAGCACTTCATGGCAGTGTACTTTACCGATTAAATATTCAGTTATGCATTACACATTCATGATCCCCCGAATTATTTATGCTCAGCCGGCGTGGAATCTTTATCGTTCGATTCTGATTGCTTTTCGATGACAGATACTTCCAGAGATACAGATTCGGATACAGGGTGGACTCGAAAAACTCGAAAAATAAGAACTCATTATTTAATGAATCATTGGTTCGTTAGAGGAGCTTGCATCAATCGATAGGAATGACGACACTGAAATATTGATTCTATTTTATGAAGTATTGTTACGATCAAGAGAAGAAGGCTATGAAATGAATCGTATATACGTTTCCGGAGTTTCTAAATTCTCTTTTGGAAAAGGGATTCCACTTTCTAGCACCTACCTTCGAAGTATGTAATTAATAGGTATAGCTTGATAGACACCTGTAGATCTAAGGACACTTAGATAACAAGCACGAAATAATTATACAAGTAATGTGTATAGAATTATAAACTCCACCTTCTATATGAAAATGTATAGCAAGGGAGCAAAGTGATCAGTTTTAATCTATGAATAGGACGGCATGGTTTACTATACTTTGTTCAAATGTTAGAAGGAGCAATAATAACATGTTTGGCGCAGCGGTAGGAGGGCCTTCGTAAAGTTTATTTCCGTCCAGAGTAGAATAGAGGAGATTTCACACAATCGTTCAGTTTCAACTGAATTGGAATTCCATTTTTTTCAATAATTTATAGAACGTTGTTCTTTTGAAATTTGGCAAACTGTCGTCATCATTCACGATTTCTAGAACTTCAGAAATCGTTGGGATTTCATTCCGTGGACAATTCTTCTGATAAGGTTCATATCGAAATCGTCAACCGAATCGATTATTTTTAACGACTGCGCTCTCCTCTTAGATGGCGTCAATGTTTTATTCTCTTCATATTCTCTGAGAATTCTGAATACAGCTGAATCACTCACCGCTGAGGATTTTGAAACAATTCCTACTAAGTCTCTTTTCGATAAATCAGGATGTTCTTCCAATTCTTTTCGAAAAACGTTCAAAATTATCTCTTTCTCTTCAGCAGAGAAATGCGATCTTTTGGACCTTTTTCCTGGTGGTCCCCACATATCACCCTCAGATGCAGTATCCGTTTCCGAATTCGACATTGTTCTATAAACACTATATAAACTTTGTCAAAAAAATTTCCAACACAATACACTTTTCACAACAAAATCTATAAACACTTTGAACAGCTAGACCTTCACAGTAGCTCTAGGTGTTTTAACTGTTCTTGTCAATTGAAAACTTCGATATTTATGCAAATCAAGATGTCTTTCACCCATTAGGGAAAAGGACCCAAATCTGGTGTTTCACGGAATTACTTTGTCGGAATCTTGCAAGATTCCGACCCAAATCTCTAAAACTCTGGTCTTTCCTGGAATTACCTTGCCGCAATCTCGAGCATCCGAAAAAGAAATTATTTAGTAGGTAATAATATAAAAACAAAACAAAATAAAAAAATAGGGTACATCGGATATAAAATGTTTATGACAGTTGCAAATCATAACAGAAATTTTGCACGAGAGTTTCTGAGGAAAAAAGTTCTAATGTGGGAATTGCTGACTCAAATCATTGAATCATTTCTATCCAGTACCATCTACAGTCCGTTCCGAGTACGATCCTGGCAATCTTTTAGGGCGTTAAAAGGGAGCGTGGTTATGACCGTTTGACGAATAGGAGCTTTATTGTGCGCAAACCAGACGATTCTGTTTGTTTACAAAGCTCCTTCTTATATTTGAACGGACTATAGCAAGTTGTAGTTGTAGTTTGTAGCGTATGCTGAGAAACTGAGTGAAGGTTCACAGGACATGGTTATTGTTTAAAAAAAAACAGATGTGTCCAAATTTTTCTCTCCTCCGCTTTTTGGTAGTTATTCATTTCTGTGGTGCTGATCCTGATCCTGAGGCGAAAGGAAACGCACTGAACGCAGCCCAAAACTCTAAACAAAGTAAAAGGATCGAAGCCCTTCGAAGAGCGGGGATAAAATGGCCGCTGGAGTGGGTGAGGAAGTGACGTAGCGATCGATATAACACAACAGATGATTGGTTTCGGTCGCACGTTGGGCGGGGCGAAGGGTTTTGTGGCATAATTTAACTATCACTGATTTGAGTCTGGTATTCCGTACTGATGTGGAATCATTTCATTATTTCATTTGTGTTTTATTATCTTCCGCTTTCTGTTATCTACGTTCTGTGGAATGTGTGTTTACTCACCATTTGATTCTGCAGCAAGGATAACTCACGTGATAATTCACCTAACATTTTTTAATAATCAAGTCGACCCTCTGAGGAGGATTGTCAAGGATAGGAAAGGTTAGCCAGAATTAGGTTGATCCATTTTGAATACACTTAATTGGATTTGTAGCCTTGGCCCTTTATATCTCCTGAACTTTCACCTATTGAAGACGTCTTGGTTATTATGAGAAAACTACAAGTACCTACCCTGGATAGAGATACCTCAGGAAGCAATCTATCATCTCACTTGGAGTATTTCCATTTGTTTCTGAGTACATTAAACATCGTGTGGGTCAAACACATCATTAATAATTTCACACAGAACTCCTTTAGCTTCAACGCAAACATCTAAACATTCATCATTTTCTTCCCTGGGTTTTTTAGTTCAGGGCAAAAGTTTCTTCCTTTCATTCTCTTTCTCTTAGGCATTTTATGTTTTATCATTAACATTTTTCATATCCTCGAGGTCTAGATGATTCTCAAATGAAACAGGAAATTTAATGGAAGTAGCAAACACACTTTCTTTTTAATTGATTTTCGATCGCATAACCCATTATAGGTTTTATTTATTCGTCCGACCAGAGTGTTCAATTTGTCACCATTAGGAGTGATGTTTGATAAATGGAAGATGAATTTGTATTCAACTATAGTATTGAACACTATATTCTATTAGTTGAATACTCTTTGAAGACGGGGATGTGCATCTGTGTAATGCTGAGGATGATCTGAAGTAAAGGGTTTTCCAATAAGAGGTGTTATTTTGACATTAAAAAAAAATGGAAGGTATTCAGTCAATTATGGAAAATACACTGCGCGAAAAAATTAACGCACATTATGGAAATCTCAAATTTATTCTACAACTGAAGGTGTTCTCAATGATAATTATTTTTATCAGAATTATGCATGCATATGTTATCCACTTTCAAAGTTTTTCTTCAATGCAGATGTTTTCTCCCAGCAGGAATAAAAAAAGATGATATTATCAGATTTTGAATGTATTGGCGCCATTCTAAAATCAGTTGTTCTCGATCAATATACTGATCAATAATTTTTCTTTCGGTTGATTTTCTACACTCGATCGCTATGCAACGCGAAACACGCAATTTGACCCAAGAGGAATGTGCTCAAGCGGTAGTTTTGCGAGAAGAAGGGTGGACATATACAAGAATTGCAGAAAGCTTTGGAGTTTCCCATACAAGTGTGTCCAGAATGTTGCAGCGATTCAGGGAGACAGGTATGAATGTCCGAAGACCAGGACAGGGTAGACCACGGGTAATAACTGCCATTCAAGAACGTTACTTGAGAGTTTCTTCGTTGAGACAACGGTTTGCAACCGCTCGTCTCTTTCAAAATCAGCTTGAGCAAACTCATGAGGTGAAAATTAGCACTCAGACGATAAGAAATCGCCTCAGAGAATATGATTTAAGGCCTCGTGTCGGGGCAAGAGGCCCAGCTCCTACCCCAGCCCATCGAAGGGCGCGTTTGGATTTTGCGAGAGAGCATATCCATTGGGAAGAGGCCGATTGGGAAAGAGTTCTCTTCACAGATGAGTCTAGATTCTGCCTCTACCATTGTGATCGACGATCTCTTGTATACAGACGTCCACATGAAAGATATGCTCAGTGCAATTTCCTGAAATACCTACTACTGGTTTCGGGGGAGGATCGATTATGGTATGGGGTGGAATATCTTTGACTGCTCGCACAGACCTAGTGATCGTCGATAATGGAGCTATGAATGCTGATAAGTATATAAGGAACATTCTTGAAGACCATGTAGTGCCATTTGCCCCATACATTGGTAAAAATTTCATTTTTATGGACGATAATGCCAGACACCATCGTGCGCGCATCGTTCAGGAGTACCTTGAAGAGGTTGAAGTCCCTCGAATGGAATGGCCAGCAAGAAGTCCAGATCTCAGTCCGACTGAGCAGGTTTGGGACAACCTCAATAGAAGGCTGAGAAGTTCAGAAAATCATCCAGCTACTCCATAATGACTTGGAATCCCACTCGGAGAAATCTGGGAAGGATTAGATCAGAACATTTTGAGATCACTCATTTCGAGTATGAACCGTCGTTGCCGAGCTGTAAATAACGCAAGGGGTGGAAATACCAAGTATTAAATCACTTATCAGCATTTCAGTATTTTGAAAATTGTTCATTTCTCTTCTTTCACATAAGATTCGGTGAAATCCTGAATTTTTCTTCCATTTAATGTGTCTTGTTACGTTCAAAACCTTCCCGAGAGAACATAAAAAATAAGTTATAAAGTCAATCTAGAGTTAACTTTCATTAAAATTGAGATTTTCAGAATGTGCGTTAATGTTTATGCGAATATCGAGTGAACTAGTTAAATGCTCAACTAGGCAACTGATTACTCAAGTATCCAACTGGTATTTAACTAGTTGAATACCCAAAGCTTTCACATATCACTGTCTCCGTACGAAAGATGAGGGTGGGTGTATACGAAGCATAACCGAAAGACAAAGATACAAAGAAGTGGAGCTTTCTGACGCAGAAAAACAAAGTTAGTCCCCCATTACTAATTCATATGTTCAATTAAAATCCAAGGGGTTAAAACGGAAACGAGGTCCGCATAAAGCAGCTTCACACTCCCGAATTCTCTTTGGCAACGTAATTGTTACTGATGAAATTGTGAAAGTTGTTTTCTGGAGATGTTATATCAAAATATGCAGATGAAAGTGGTGCACTGTTGCTTTGATGAAATGCATTAGCCTTGTCATGGCGGACATAAGAAAAGAGTGTCTCACATTGTGTTGTATTTGCATCCTTACTTATCGAATTATAACTGAATGGTTGATCGTTTACTCTTTTCATGGTGCATATTCCTCACTCAAAACTTATTCAAAATTTCTCCTGATATAAAAGTTACAGCGTAGCTGACTCATAAATCCACGCAAAAATATAAAACCACTTGGAAAAGATAAACGCTCATATTTTCATCAATCAATCATTTTAAAAAATAAATGTCTTATGTTTTTTCAATGAAACGCGTCGTTCTCGAGTTATTCCCAATTTTATCCGATAAAATTTGACGAAAAAATAATCTGGATGCTTCCCTGGATTTTTAATATCACAGAATGGCTAAAAATTATAAACTCTGATGAAGAGGTATGTAATATTAAAAAGCCACAAATGTTGGAGATAAAATTGAATTATAAGAAGCATGAAATTATACATTTTATACTGACAGTTTCTATCGGAAATTTATTGTAACCGGTCTATATTGAAAATAAATTTTGATGAAATATGTACAAAATTCGGTTATTAATGCATTAAATTGAAATCATTGAAAAATAGAATGATACTAAATAATCTGTGGCGATATTTCTTTCTAAACAATATCCTCTTGGAATTTTATAAACTCGACACTACACGGTTATTATTACATTAATTCACTGAGAGTCTTCACATAATCACCACCTGTTTTCATTCTTCCCTGTAAATAAATAAATTGTAGTCATTGACCTAGAATGGACGGATTCTACGTCAATGATCGTAGTCCATCACGCCGGTTATAGCTATACGCATGCGTCGTTTATGGAACTGACGTTGGTGACACAGAACAATGGTTTGTCTTGCGCGCCGGCTACCTCGCATTGCGAGGTAGCGCACCGTCATAGGCGACTGAAATTAGGATCGTAGCGCTACATCGTCGAGAAACATAACTACTCGTCGGGCATTTCAAAAGACGAACGCCTAGACGCAATTAGCGAAAAGTAAACAAACTAGTGCCCTTACGTGAGACCATCCGTTAACGTACTGCTTTCTTGGTTCCACCTATACAGGGTCTTTCACGAGGAACCTCACCTATATTTATACGGGAAACTACTGAACGTATTTTCATGAAATTCAGCACTTATAAGTATTTCACGATGCTGATGAAATCTAAAATATTTTCAAGGCATGAGCACCTCCGGTTTTTCCGGAAATGACGTCAACTTCCGTTTTTCAAATTAGAACACCATTTTTTTATTGCAGAAATAGATTCCTTAGAAAATTTCAAGTTATTTTGATGTAACATTTTTCAGTTTTGGTTGGAAAATTCTCTCTGAGCGGGAAAATTCGAAAAAAAAAATCGAAAATAGAGCTCCGCTGAAACAAGAATAACTTCGAGGTTTTTGGATGGAAAATTTTCATTTTTGAGATTTTTCAAGATGTAAGATTGATGTATCCACTTCAAAAATCGAAATCGCGATTCATGATACAGGGGGGTGAAAAAATCGCTTTCAAAGTTAGGGATGACAAAATCGTGAAAAATCTATTTTTTCGAATTAGAACCCCATTTTTTTATGGCAGATATTGAATCTACGTTAAAAAATAATGTGAGTGTATGCATCAGACCCTTGCCCTAAAATGGATATTTTCTGAGTTGATATCCACTTTAGGGCAAGGGTGTGATGCATACACTCACATTATTTTTTAACGTAGATTCAATATTTGCCATAAAAAAATGGGGTTCTAATTTGAAAAAATTGATTTTTCACGATTTTGTCATCCCTAACTTTGAAAGCGATTTTTTCGCCCCCTGTATCATGAATCGCGATTTCGATTCTAAAGTGGATACATCAATCTTACATCTTGAAAAATCCCAAAAATGAAAATTTTTCATCCAAAAACCTCGAAGTTATTCTTGTTTCAGCGGAGCTCTATTTTCGATTTTTTTTTCGAATTTTCTCGCTCAGAGAGAATTTTCCAACCAAAACTGAAAAATGTTACATCAAAAAAACTTGAAATTTTCTAAGGAATCTATTTCTGCAATAAAAAAATGGTGTTATAATTGGAAAAACCGAAGTTGACGTCATTTCCGGAAAAACCGGAGGTGCTCATGCCTTGAAAATATTTTAGATTTCATCAGCATCGTGAAATACTTATAAGTGCTGAATTTCATGAAAATACGTTCAGTAGTTTCCCGTATAAATATGCGTGAGGTTCCTCGTGAAAGACTCTGTATTCGGAAAATAGGGTTTTTTTGGACGAATAGACAAAATTCTTCTGGAAGTCTGAGAGTCCAAAAAAAATTATTTTCGGACGTGTTTTATGAGATATTTTTGGACTATCGAGGAAAATATGAACAAGTAATTAGTGTTTACAAACTAATCTTCAGGAAATCCGAAGAATAAACTTATTTTGGTGGGAGAAATATGGCTTTTCAATTGCAGAAATAATCGGACAAAAATTAATGTTTTGTTAAGAAATATCATGTTTTTAACATTCTTTTTCAAACATGTTTAATACTAGTGTATTTCTTAAATGTATCAACAACAGAGAATCGTATCAGGCACGTATTTGGCCCGATTTTTAAGTGTGCTCGAGTCGATTTTATCATCACGACGAAAAAGGACCATCAGCCATCAGTACACCAGGAAAATCCGATCCAACGCAGTCCTGATCGATTCGATCGGATGCAAATGCGTTCGTTTCGTGCCTCTGGTCCATAACGTTGTCGAACATCATCAGAATTCATAACGAGGCAGTCGATTAAGGCGCATTCGAACTGCGGTACGCCGATCGGTTGAGGTCAGTTGCATTCCGATTATCGTACGGGTGCAACTAATTCAATAAGCGAATTGTTGCCTGATTACTCGGGTGTTTCAAGCACGTGCGTATCGTTTCCGAACACCGAGGGAACCTTGACGCGTGTCGCACGTGCGACGCTGATGCTCGCATCTACTTCTTTCTCGGGGACGGGATGCAGGGTAGGTTCAGGGTTGTGATTATCCTCGCGTGAAGAAACGACGTTCGACGTCCC
This sequence comes from Adalia bipunctata, assembly GCA_910592335.1. Lineage (NCBI taxonomy): Eukaryota > Metazoa > Arthropoda > Insecta > Coleoptera > Coccinellidae > Adalia > Adalia bipunctata. The sequence goes on along the minus strand of OU342948.1, from coordinate 8,118,820 downwards.
TTGGCTTCAGTTCATACGGCATCCAATTTCCTACCTTTCGGATAATTCCTGTTCTTCGTCATCAAAATCGAAATTGTCACTTTTAAACCAGGCAAACCAATTCTGACACGTTCGTTCAGATAGAGCTTCTTCACCTTAAATATGATGACTTTCGACAGCCTTTTTCTTCATATTGAAGTAATGAATTGCAACACGCAAAACCACATTTTTAGGTTCAAAAGTTGACATTTCCAGACTACAAAATACTATGTTGTTTACATCCCAGCGATAACCGTTATCAATACATTACTAACTTCATACTCCTGATACTCAGGTATTATAGGTATATTGAATATTGTTTCCTCTTTTTGAAGTTAGACAAAAAATTGAGCAAATTCATCGAAGTTCAATGTATACTAACTGACAAAGAAACTTACTGAAATATTGGATTCTCGATCCTATTTCTTGAACGGAACGCAGCGCTGTCATGTCACCTCCAATAAAGATTTAAGATGACCTTCTTGCATGTGCAATAGCATCCGATACCATAACGCCTACTGTCCAGTTTACATGACGCTCAACATCAAACTGAGATTCACGTCTTTCTCCCCGACGTCGTCTAACCCTTCTTCGGCCATCATGTGCACCCAAGAAGAATCGAGATTCATCAGAAAATATGACCTGATGCCATTCCGCATTACAATGTTGTCGTTCTTTGCACCACCGTAACCGTTGCCAGCGATGCTCAACCGTCAGAGCAGTCTAAAAGATTTTCTTTATTACTTCCTTCCGAAAACTATAGCTTCATAGGTTAATTTCGAGAAGTATATCACCCCTGATAATAAATCTGTTCGTTTGCATACTTCGTGCCATTGAAAATAATCTGAGTTCGGTCCTGTCCACCTGCTTGCGAAACGTGCCTGAGAAACCCGAACAAGGGGGCCTTAATTTTAATGTTCCTCACTCTGACTGTCGATATATCTTTATTACGTGTAACAAGTATTTGCCATAAATTTCAAGGGAATTGCCACTACATGCTATGTTTTTATTTTCCAGAGTCGGATATTGGAAGATGCCTCCATTATGTGCAATAGCTGGTCTCCGAGACATAACGTAAGTTAGTTTCTAGGTAATAAAATTCTTGAAAAATGTCCCTACTAGAAATAAAATGTGGAAAATATACTGAAAGTTGACTCGTTCCAAAAAAAAATTCAGAAACCCATAAACGTCTAATAGGTACTCGAATTTGGAACACCCTGTACATTAAATGAATGCAAATAGAAGCAGAATAAGGGCCGGTATTATAAAAGTTGAACCGAGGATTCAACCGTGCGCCAACAACCAAATGCCTTACTATCTGGTAGTTGGCGCACGGTTGAATCCTCGATTCGACGTTTATAATACCGGCCCTAAGGGGAAGTACTACCCTTGTCGACAGCACCAATTCTCCATTCAAAAAGAACGTTTCATTTTTCCAAGTTCACGCTTTCAATTTTCCTCCTGAAGGCTTGATTAATTTTATTAATTGAAGTTGAAAAAATCGTTTTTTCACATGAAAAATCGGGTTGACTTCATAATCGTTTTTCGGTGGTTCTTGCATTCTGCAACGAGTATTAGACGATATTTTTCTCTATTGCAGTCAAATTTCGTTGAAATTCAATGAAAAATTCAGATTATACATCCTAGTGACTTTTGTATTTTATCTTGGCAGTTGGTGACTGTTACGAAATTGACATTTCCTCTCAGATCATTTAAGGATCCTGGGGTAGGTTGATGATTATCTAATCTTCTTTGGAGCATATATGTTCTATGCAATTCAAATCTGGTGAGTACGGAGGTATTGGTAAATGTGGAATACCAAGCTCCTCGCGCGCATTCTCAACTATGGCTACACGGTGCGGTCTAGCGTTATCGTCTAGAAATTGAAAAGTTTCACCAATAGCAGCGTGAAAATTTGGCACAACATTGTCAATGACATGCTACCTATAGTGTAAGGCATACCTACATATTCCCATTCCCAGGACAAATGTGTAGATCTGTGCACCCGTTGAAACATATCCCGGCCCATACCAACACTACCCCCTCGGAATGGATGGACTTCTTGGACATAGCGACTATTATGGGGTATGCGTTGGATTGTCCATACCCTTATTCTTCGAGAATCTGAAAAGTGAAAATCGTCCATATCTGGATTCATCAGTGAAAAGGACACTACGCCATTGATAGTTCCAATTGATATGTTGCCTTGCCCATTCCAGTCTTTGACGCTTATGGTCACGTGTTAATGGAATTCTTCTTAATGGACGTCTAGAACCTAGATTCACCTCTCTCAAACGTCGTCTGATGGTTTCGATGAAAACTTGGACTCCATCTGCATTTTGAAGAGTATTCCGTAGCATTCTACACGTAGATGTAGGGTTTCTTCTCGCCGAAACGATGATTAAACGATCCTGAGCAGGTGTCGTTTTTCGTCGCCCACCAAGCCTTTGTCTTTCCAACACGGAACCTGTCTCCCTGAACCTATTCCAAAGTCGAGATATCACACTTTGGCTGACTTGGAGCCTATCCGCTACAACAACCTGAGTTAGGCCAGCCTGTAGCATTCCGATAGCCCTATTAGCCTCAGCGTTTGTTAATTTACGTCTTGGCATTTTCAGAGTACTCGTTTCAAATCGAAGCCGTTGATAAACTGACTTCATTTCAAAATAAGAACATTCATGAAGCATATGCAAAGAACAAAACTTCAGAAAAAAGGCGACCAGATTGACGAAATGTCTCATACTGATTTTTATTGGATCGATTCAAGTTGAAGTTGTTATTGAGTTTTGAATGATTTTACAGCGATTTTCACGAAGATTACATACTTTCAAAAACGATTGAATACGATATCCCTAATTCTTGTGGAGCAGTATATTTTATCCTTAAAGTTCTAGGTTCCTATTTTTCGTGGTGAAAATGTTCCTACTTTCTCAGATGGTTTTATGAGCTCAACGGAGTTCTCTCGAAGGCTACTTCGTTCTCTGCGGCACGCCTGCCGCCTAAACTTACCAAGCTCCCACCATCATCCACAATTCATGAAATAATAACAAACCAGGCACAAGTTCCATTTCCTCCACGGATTACGATAAGTAAATTTTTTTACGCGATAAAATTCCAACTTATCATTATCCTCTTTCTAACCGGAATTATAAGTCGAGCACCGGAAACTTTGAATGAGGAACAGGACGGAAGTGGGAGGGAGGAAGCAGCCGATTCTTCCCCCAGTCTAACAAGTGGAGCCCTAGTTTGAATAATTGATGATTCGTAAGAACAAACTTACGCAGCTAAAGGGGGCTCGCCTTGTTTTTCTACTTTCGAGCTCCGAGCACCGGCTGTCTTGCCTTTGTCCCAAATTACTGGCGAGTCCGTTGATTTCGATATTTTTGAACTACGAGAGGAATTTCGAATCCATTCTGGTATTGATCATGAAATCATGTCGTTTTATTATCACTTTTGCCGCTATTTTTTTTCTCATAACTGAAGCTTGTGTGGAGCAGCAATCCTCTTAGTTTTTGTAAAAAAATCCCAAAGTGTCCGTTTGGAAGTTAAGGTTATACGTAGTTCTAGATCTAGAGCTAGTTTTCTTCTATTTTCTCAATAAATACTCGTTGGAAACGTTTTATTTTTCAATTTCTGAATTGAATGAGTTTACCATAATTTAGAACATTTATCTGTCCAAATTGATAAATTTACTCCATTCACTTTTATTCAATCACATAGGAGGTCATGGTTTCGTTTTCAGGAGTTGGTGCACCTGATGAAAAATCTGTGCGCGTACAGAAAATATCGTTAATGACAAAACGACGTTGCCAGTTCCTTTGTTTACATCAATGTGAAAGTATCAAAGATATTCCACATTTTGTTAGTTCGAATCGATCGCCGATTTTGGGGCGAAATATCGATAGGAAATCGCCTATTTTTCCGTTCTTCGTAGTCCAGAAGAAGTTTCCCGTGGATATGAGAAATTTTGTGCAAGTGTCATTTTTTCCTTTCACGACTTTCGGCGTGAGTACGAACGACAAATCTTAATTGGACCAAAAATCGATTTATAAGCATAAATAAAGCGATAGTAAGTACTAATCGACCTTTTTACACTTGATAACGAAGTTTTTTTTAGGTATCTGGCCGTTTAGAAAGATTTCAAACGAAATTCCGGTCCCCCAGAAGTTTGGTTAGTTTCGGTATCGTTTTTGGTGCTCAAAATTTATTTGGAATGTGTAAATGGACAAAAAAAGCTTCCTTATACGATCTTCTAACGAAAACGACCGGAAAATATGGTTCAGGTAGGATTTTCGAGGAATTATGAGGAAAGAACTTGCAGAATGAAATTGCACGATTTTATTAAGTACCTAAACGGGTTCTGGATGACCATCATCGATCTCTAAATGATTATTGTTGATCGTTTTCACGTTTCAGAAAAAAACACGTCGAAAAAGCTGAAAAAAAGAAGAAATATGACTATATTGCATTCAGCGGTAGTTGAATTCAGATTCCGATGACTTGAAATGGGTCACTGGAGCTTTCATTCCTATCAATCCTTTGCCGAAAGTAGAAATAGGCTATATTGAACCAGAATACGTCGGTTTTTCCATATTCCAGGAGTTTGAGTCTTATTTTAGAACAGGTGAATGATAAATGTGAAGCATATGTTTGACCTATTACATTTTATTTGTACAAACCTAATGTGGTAGTTATGTATGAATATTTTTTAAACTAATAAATTACCATACAGTCAGAATATTTTACTCCTTGTTCATAAGATAAAATAAATGAAATGTATATCTATAAAGCTTTCAGGAATTGACATTCATGCTTATTAATTTATAACCAAAACTCAGTTCCAAGAAAAGGTTCCTCTTGCATCAGAACTCCCTTCAACTATTTAGATTCCAATAGAGGGATATAATGTTCCATTATTCTTGATTCTTGTAATTACCCATCAATTCATCTTATATTTTTGGGTTGATTTTTTTAATGAATTCTTGATTAGTTCAAGAGGATGATAAACATTAAATCTTCACAAGCATGCATATGAAAATTATGTGAAAGCAATGCAATTTTCTTCCATGGCGAAAAATAATATATTTCAACAGTGATCTCTTGTACTTTTCATGGAAATAACAAGAAAATATATCCTTTCTATCAATTCATATAAACGTTAATTATTTTCGTCCATCACATCTTTTCCAATTCATTCACATTCTGAAAAATACGCTAAGAATGTAGAAAGGGCAACATAGTGTTGACTTGGAACATAAAAATATTTTGAAAAACGTCATAACTTCGATACAGAGTGGAATGTGTCAAATTTCCAAGGCCAGAGTTGTGATTTTTTAATTGTGAATGGAGTATAGGATGTATATTCTGAATTTTTCATCTAATTTCGACAGTTTTTCACAAAACTTGACTGAATTAGAGAAACTTTCGTCTAATACACGTTGCAGAAGGCAATCCCAACACTCATGCGTTCGAAAAAACGAGCGACGAGAATTTTATCTTCTTCTTTTAGAGCATTTGAATAAAAGCTTTTTAAAAAAAAATTTTTCTGCTTTTAGCTTATTTATGGTTAATAAAATACTTCTTATCAACGAATAATACGACCAGAGAGTAGATGGTTTTCTTTCCTTAGAAAAGCATCAAATTAAAACAACAATACTTTTTCATGAGTGATATTCTTGATTTTCTTTGTAGAACACGCGTCATTTCTTCCAGGTGAACTACCATTTTCAGAATCACTCACTATTATTTAAATTATATTCAATTCTACGAGGCAACTGTGTTCGACAGCAGATAAAAAAATTGTCGTTAAAATCTGACGTGAATTGATCTATTTTGTTATAAGGTACTGAGATATCGAAGGAAATGTAAAACAAATACAAATTAACTTTCTACTTTATTCTCAAATTATAAATCGATCTCCGAACTGAAGGGGAAGCTATTAAAATTCACAGAGTTGATACTTTATTTCGAAAAATACAATTATATACAGGGTGACTCAGAAAGAATTACATCTGAATACCAAGGTACAGCATTGGATTTTATTCAAGGCATTATAATCAAACCACAGAACATTCAATTAAAATACCGAGCCCTTTCATTTCCAATAACGACGTAAGAAACATTTACGAAGATCAAGATCCTGCTCTCCATTCGATGTAAAATTAGGGATATTAATCGCGAAGCTAATAAAGCCCCTCCTGAGTTTACAAGAAAATTACGAATGCTGCCCCAAATGAGATAATTGAGCTAGTAGGGTGGTTGCATTCGCAGTGTGAAGATGAATGAGGAAATATAACCCAGTTGCTAAATGGGTTGAGACCCAAGATAAATCAACAGCGCACTCACCCTGCCACTGAAACAAATGGGAAAACGCGATGGGATTACGGTCGATTATCACTTGTCTTTTTCATTATGACTCTTCATCAGTTTCCTTGAAAGGCGAACCTGTAGAGCCCGTGGGGTTTTGGGACTTGGAGCTGCATGCTGTTGATTGTTAATGATTACGTTTTTGATATAATGAGTTGATTTATAAAGAACGAATCTTAAATAATTTTCCTGCTTACCTATTCCAATTTTCATAAAGTAATATACACTGCGCAGAAAAATTAACGCACATTCTGAAAATCTCAATTTTAATGAAAGTTAACTCTTCATTAACTTTATAACTTATTTTTTATGTTCTCTCGGGAAGGTTTTGAACGAAACAAGACACATTAAATGGAAGAAAAATTCAGGATTTCACCGAATCTTATGTGAAAGAAGAGAAATGAACAATTTTCAAAATACTGAAATGCTGATAAGTGATTTCATACTTGGTATTTCCATCCCTTGCGTTAATTACAGCTCGGCAACGACGGTTCATACTCAAAATGAGTGATCTTAAAATGTTCCGATCTAATCCTTCCCAAATTTCTCCGAGTTGGATTCCTAAGTCATTAAGAGTAGCTGGATGATTTTCTGAACTTCTCAGCCTTCTATTGAGGTTGTCCCAAACCTGCTCAATCGGATCGAGATCTGGACTTCTTGCTGGCCATTCCATTCGGGAGACTTCAACCTCTTCAAGGTACTCCTGAACGATGCGCGCACGATGGGGTCTGGCATTATCGTCCATAAAAATGAAATTTTCACCAATGTATGGGGCAAATGGCACTACATGCTCTTCATGAATATACTTATCAGCATTCATAGCTCCATTATCAACGACCACTAGGTCTGTGCGAGCTGTCGAAAATAGTACACCCCATACCATAATCGATCCTCCCCCGAAACTAGTAGTATTCAGGAAATTGCACTGAGCATATCTTTCATGTGGACGTCTGTATACAAGGAAACGTCGATCACAATGGTAGGGCAGAATCTAGGCTCATCTGTGAAGAGAACTCTTTCCCAATCGGCCTCTTCCCAATGGATTGGATATGCTCTCTCGCAAAATCCAAACGCGCCCTTCGATGGGCTGGGGTAAGAGCTGGGCCTCTTGCCGAGACACGAGGCCTTAAATCATATTCTCTGAGGCGATTTCTTATTGTCTGAGTGCTAATTTGCACCTCATGAGTTTGCTCAAGCTGATTTTGGAGGAGGCGAGCGGTTGCAAACCGTTGTCTCAACGAAGAAACTCTCAAGTAACGTTCTTGAATGGCAGTTATTGTTTTTACCCGTGGTCTACCCTGTCCTGGTCTTCGGACATTCATACCTGTCTCCCTGAATCGCTGCAACATTCTGGACACACTTGTATGGGAAACTCCAAACCTTTCTGCAATTCTTGTGTATGTCCACCCTTCTTCTCGCAAAACTACCGCTTGGGCACATTCCTCTTGGGTCAAATTGCGTGTTTCGCGTTGCATAGCGATCGAGTGTAGAAAATCAAACGAAAGAAAAACTATTGATCACTAGAATTGATCGAGAACAACTGATTTTAGAATGGAGCCAATACATTCAAAATCTGATAATATCATCTTTTTTTATTCCTGCTGGGAGAAAACATCTGTATTGAAGAAGAACGTTGAAAGTAGATAACATATGCATGTATAATTCTGATAAAAATAATTATCATTGAGAACACCTTCAGTTGTAGAATAAATTTGAGATTTCCATAATGTGCGTTCATTTTTTTGGGCAGTGTATATACTTTTCGTTGAAAACAAAGCCGACAATTCATCATGACAAACAAATACGACATTAGTGACATTTGACACTTTTAATTTTCAATATGGCTGACATGACGTTTTGATAAAGTATCTTCCATATTGATCCGAACAGTTCCATAAGAAATAATGATCAGGAATCGAATCAAATTTCAGAATGACACGAGGGTGAGAACTGCCTGACAAAGTTTGTTCGGATAAATTCAACGCCTTCTAAACGGTTGGGAAAGTTAGTGAAAAAATCATAAATAATTTAACGTATCATTTTATCATAATTCCATCGCATAAATTTTGAAGCAGGTATGCTTGAGTTCGAGCTGAACGCTGAGCTGATTCAATATTTACATCGCGATTGCCGTGTGTTCTGCACTTCTTGCTCTTGTCTGATCTTCGTTCGTCTTTCGCTATTCTCTTTCGCAGAATCCATCGTTTGGACCAGTTACAATAAAACATCATATAATGAAGAGTTTTCTAATGGGGACGGCAAGTTTTTGAAACGTCATCAGAGCCATATTTAAAATGGTGGAAATGTCAATGATTGTCATTTGTGGTTAGTTTGGTTTGACACTTCATTTCCTCAATACCCTTGTTGGAAGTTCAGAAAATAGAGACTGATTCAAGAGTTGTAATTAATTTCACCAATTTTTAAATATGAGAAATCCAAATGTTTATGCACTCTTATAACTCATTCTTTTTCCCTTTTCTTTTAAAGTCTCACAGTTTCAGGAAAAACTATTTTCACTTTTTGTATTAAAAACTCAATTCCCTCAAAAAATTTAAAAAAATAAATTTCAGTCAAAAGTATGGCCTCCTCGAACGCCATCAAAAGCTTGACAACAACTTTGCTCACTTTCGATAATATTGTTGAAGTAGCCTTGATACCATATTTTCATGTTATATGGTTTTTTTCAAATACATTGAGTGAAGAACTTATCATCTGTGAATTTAATGTTTTTACCTTTGTTTCCTTCATTTTCAGGGAGACCTATTTTCCGGATTGAACGATGGTCTCATCAGTAGGGCGGAAGCCCTAGCAGCAGTTGACATTAAACATCAAGGCTCGGGGGGACCAGGAGGGTTACCACAGCTCAAACATGACATGATGTACCACCACACTATGGGGGCACCACCTCCTGTTAGCAGACCACATCAGGTAATTCATCAGTTGAGATTTATTCTCACCTAATAGTCCGTTCAAATATAGGAAGGAGCTTTGTAAACAAACAGAATCGTCTGGTTTGCGCACAATAAAGCTACTATTCCTCAAACGGTCATAACCATGCTCCCTTTTAACGCCCTAAAAGATTGCCAGGATCGTACTCGGAACGGACTGTAGATGGTACTGGATAGAAATGATTCAATAATTTGAGTCAGCAATTCCCACATTAGAACTCTTTTCCTCAGAAACTCTAGTGTTTCTTCTGTTATGATTTGCAACTGTCATAAATATTTTATATCCGACGTACCCTTTTTTTATGTTGTTTTGTTTTTATATTATTATCTACTAAATAATTTCTTTCTCGGATGCTCGAGATTGCGGCAAGGTAATTCCAGGAAACACCAAAGTTTTAGAGATTTGGGTCGGAATCTTGCAAGATTCCAACAGAGTAATTCCGGGAAACAACCAGTTTTGGGACCTTTTCCCTAATGGGTAAAAGCCATCTTGATTAGCATAAATATCGAAGTTTTCAATTGACAAGACTCGTAAAAGATCTCTGTTCAAATTTATAATGGTCATTTACTTGTTATATCCGAAATATAATTTAGTTTAGGTCCAAAATTTTATATTATTTTGTACGAAACTCTTTGTCGGCTGCTCAAGGTTCCGACAAGGTATAATTCCGGGAAACACCAGATTTGGGTCCTTTTCCTCAATGAGTTGAAGCCATCTTTATTTGCATAAATATCGGAGTTTTCAATTGACAAGACCAGTTAAAATACCTAGAGCTACTGTGAAGGTCTATAGCTGTTCAAAGTGTTTATAGATTTTGTTGTGAAAAGTGTATTGTGTTGGAAAATCTTTTGACGAAGTGTATATAGTGTTTATTAAACAATGTCGAATTCGGAAACGGATACTGCATCTGAGGGTGATGTGTGGGGACCACCACGAAAAAGGTCCAAATGGTCGCATTTCTCTGCTGAAGAGAAAGAGATAATTTTGAACATTTTTCGAAAAGAATTGGAAGAACATCCTGATTTATCGAAAAGACACTTAGTAGGAATTGTTTCAAAATCCTCAGGGGTGAGTGATTCAGCTGTATTCAGAATTCTCAGAGAATATGAAGAGAATAAAACATTGAGGCCACCTAAGAAGAGAGCCCAGTCATTAAAAATAATCGATTCGGTCGACGATTTCGATATGAACATTATCAGAAGAAGTGTCCACGGTTTTTTTTAGCCGGAATGAAATCCCAACGATTTCTAAAGTCCTAGAAATCGTGAATGATGACGACAGTATGCCCAATTTCAAAAGAACAACGTTCTATAAATAATTGAAAAAAATGGAATTCAAGTTCAGTTAAAACTGAAAGATTGTATAAAACCCCCTCGATTCGACTCTGGACGGAAAGAAACTTTACGAAGGCCCTCCTACCGATGCGCCAAACATGTTATTATTGCTCTTTCTTACATTTGAACAGAGTATAGCGAAATTATTAGTATGAGATAAAACTAAACTAGAACAGCATATTTTGAAACTATTGGTTGATATAGCGACATCATCAAATAATCAATTGAGCATTGATATCCTCCAGGGGCGTCGAATCGGTGTGACTGAGGGGTTTTGAGTGCAGTTTTGGTACAAGTTCGAAAAAAATGTATTCATTGTTCTTCAGTATAAAACTGGATCTTGTGGCACTTCCCGAGGGCCCCACAATTTTTCAGGAGGTCTTTGAGCGCAACGCCAGAAACGATGTTTAAACACCCCCAATTTCGTCAAACGATAAAAACCTTCGAAACTGTTGCAACAAAAGTATCCACAAATGGGTCCGAAGCGTTTGACATTCGAATTCGAGCCGAATAAATATTTATATTCCTGCTAACGTTTATTTTCACGGCCATCCCAAGGGGGTGTTAAAGCGGTAGCATGACTTTCCATAACTAACTTCACGCCATATCAGCTGCTCATTTCGTCTAACAGTCGGGGCGGTTAAACAACACCCTACGATTTTTCATGACGTGCTGCGAATCGCATGGGAATTTCGGTTTTATTATCGATATCGAGTGTGTAAACTCGAAAATATGACGGAATAAGGCCGTAATGAAGCGTGTATGAGGAATGGTCCCTGAGAGAAAAGGGTTAAGCGGGAAAGAAACAGATGCCGCAATTTTGTTACAGTTCTGCGTTTGATGGATTGTGGCCTTCTGAGATGTGTGTTTTCGCAATGAGCAGGGTGATAGAATATTAAATGACCATTACAGGATACAAGAAATGTATTAAAATAAATGTGTTGTTGTATCAAAGGAGGCTGTGAGAGCTAATGGCAGCCATGATTCGAAACATTGCGGTTTCTAAAGGTTGTTTCAATATGTAGCAAAGTATTGAAATAAACTGCTTCACATGAGTTAGGGATATTGACTTAAATTGCGAAAAAATATATAGTTAAAATAAGATTTTTGTGATGAAAATTCATATTAATATGATTTCAAGTTGCAAATTAATTTTTCAGCCTGTAGGTCTGCAGCGTATACAGGGTGGTTAAGAAAAATCGAGTGAAATAACGAAATTTTATTCCCAGAGAATTCAAGCATTTTAAGACTATCAATACAATGTATGGCCTCCACGGGCATCAATAACAGCTTGACATCTTCTTTGCATCGAGGTTGTTGAACATTTCATGAGGAATTTGGTTCCATTAACGGGGCAGAGGCTCTCTCAGATCATTTAGGGATTCTGGGCTAGGTTGATGATTATCTAATCTTCTTTGGAGCATATCGCATGCATGTTCTATGCAATTCAAATCTGGTGAGTGCGGAGGTATTAGTAAATGTGGAATAACAAGCTCCTAGCGCACATTCTCAGCTATGGCTGCACGGTGCGGTCTAGCGTTATCGTCTAGAAATTGAAAAGTTTCATCAATAGCAGCGTGAAAATTTGGCACAACATTGTCAATGACATGCTCCCTATAGTGTAAGGCGGTCATATTTCCAGGACAAATGTGTAGATCTGTGCGCCCGTTGAAACATATCCCGGCCCATACCATAACACTACCCCCTCGGAATGGATGGACTTCTTGGACATAGCGACGATTACGGGGTATGCGTGGGATTGTCCATACCCTTATTCTTCGAGAATCTGAAGATCGTCCATATCTGGATTCATCAGTGAAAAGGACACTACGCCATTGATCGTTCCAATATATATGTTGCCTTGTCCATTCCAGTCTTTGACGCTTATGGTCACGTGTTAATGGAACTCCTCTCAATGGACGTCTAGATCTAGAACCTAGATTCACTTCTCTCAAACGTCGTCTGATGGTTTCGATGGAAACTTGGACCCCATCCGCATTTTGAAGAGTATTCCGTAGCATTCTTCACGTATAGATGTAGGGTTTCTTCTCGCCGAAACGGTGATGAAACGATCCTGAGCTGGTGTTGTTTTTCGTCGCGCCCAAGCCTTGGTCTCCAACACGAAACCTGTCTCCCTGAACCTATTCCAAAGTCGAGATATCACACTTTGGCTGACTTGGAGCCTTTCCGCTACAACAACCTGGGTTAGGCCACCCTGTAGCATTCCGATAGCCCTATTAGACTCAGCGTTTGTTAATTTACGTCTTGTCATTTTCAGAAAACTCGTTTCAAAATAAAAACATTCATGAAGCATAAGCAAAGAACCAAACTTCAGAAAAAAGGCGACCAGATTGACGAAATGTCTCATACTGATTTTTATTGGATCGATTCAAGTTGTTATTGAGTTTTGAATGATTTTACAGCGATTTTCTTGAAGATTACATACTTTTGAAAACGATTGAATTCGATATCCCTAATTCTTGTGGAGCAGTATATTTTACAGTTTAAGTTCATGTTCGCTAAAACCAAAATATAGAATCTTGAATTTGTATCAGAATAACTTCTTCGAATACGTCTAATGAAACACTCAAAAAAAACACCCTGTATACGGTGCCCGATCCAGTCGTCAATTCGGAGCAATCTCTCGTCGGGAGTAGAATGTCCCCAACGAGAATAATGTAAAAATAAGGACTGAACGAGAATAAATTCGCTATAACAAAAACGCTTATCTTTTGAACCACTGGACCGATTTCGAAAATCGAACTCATTTTCGAATCATCTTCTAATTCTTATGAAAACTGTTTTTACAATAAAAAAACCAAAACTATTTTTTACAAAATTCATGGATTTTTTCTGGAATTATTCCCATCATGCTTCTTATAGTGTTCTCAGTCACTTTCTGGGATGCTGTCTTCCACTTTTACTTGAATTCCGCTAATGTTTTCGTTGATTTCTTAGTCTTCTTCAATTCTCTTTTTACCAGGGCCCAATATTTTTCGATTGGCTTGAGTTCTGGGCAATTTGGTGGATTGGCCCCTTTGGGTACAAAAACTACCCCATTAGCTTCGTACCATTTCTTGGTGGCCTTGCTGTAGTGGCATGAAGCTAAATCTGGCCAAAAGATTGTTGACACATCGTGCTCACGTAAAAATGGTAAAAGTCGCTTCTTCAAGCATTCCTAGATGTATATCTTCGAGTCAACAGAGCCTTGGCCAACGAAAAATTTGCTCCTTTTCCCACAAGTGCAAATTGCTTGCCAAACCAGGAATTTTTTAGGAAACTTTGCTTATTTCTTCACGCGAAATTGTTCATTAACATTTCCACGAGAATCTGCAGTATAAAATTCCTGACCAGGAAGATGCGAGAAATCAGCCAAGACATAGGTTTCGTCGTCCATCACGCAACAGGAAAAATTTTTCAAGAAATATTTTTTTAATTTCTTTGCTCTTGATTTCGCTTCTTGATTCTTCACAACGTGCCTGTCTGGCACTTTCTGCACTTTGTATGTTCTAAGCCCACAACTCGACTTGATTTTCTGAACGGTTGACTGTGAACAACCCACTATTTGGGCCACTTTCCGTCCTGAAAGGTTAGGATTCTTTTGAAAAAAGCTGATGGCTTTCTTCACTTTTTTTGGGCTATGAAACCCCTTTTTCCTCCTGGTTCCTTCCTTACGGTTAATAGGGATGTTGACACATGTTACAAATTCATATAAATTGAGGTTTTCCACATTGAAGGTAGTTTTTGAAATACTAAAACAATATTTCAGTGATCTAATTACTCTCATTAAATTAAATAAAATCGATTTAAAATGTGTAATCTATAACCGTTTATCACGTGACTGCAAACACGAATGAGAATACGTGACGTCACTGTTCAGTGAACAAGCTAACCTATAACCTTAATGTCATCACGAGTACGAACTTACGAAGAACAGAAGAGAGTAAAACGTATCACCAGCGAATTATTTCACGATTATTTGTTATTACGCAAACGATTTGTTCGCAAGAAATTACATAAGATCAGTTCGCTTTGACAGACGGCGAAGTCTGTTTACCGTATGGTGACGTCATCATAATCACTTCGTTTCAGCGGGAATTTTGAAGACTATTTTTATTTACGCATTTTTTATTGGTATTTGCTATATTTTTTCCATGAAAATATTTTTTTCGTGTTTGTATAGGGCTTATCTACAAATTAAAATCATTTCCAAAAAATAGTCAACATCCCTATTGTAAGATCTCCGTTGAAGCGCGTAACAACTCTTGATACCGTTTCCGGACGAACGCGAGCCTCTTTTGCGATTCTTTTGAAGCTCCATTTTTTATTATTTTGAAAAAGTTTCACTATAAATTCTCGCGTTTTCACTTCGCGTGACATTTTGCGACAGAGAATTGGAATATCTATGAAGTAAATTCTCCACATGTTTCTGACGTTCATAACAAAGCTAACTATGATCAAATTTTGATTTTTTTTCAATTGGTTCAAGAGATATAGGCGTTTTTGTGATAGCGAATTTATTCTCGTTCAGTCCTTAAATTTTCTTTCCCTGATAGGACCCATCAAAACCTTCCATTTCGACGATTTTTTCCGGGTGTATCAAATCGACCGAATTCGGAATTTCGTACTCCGCCGGCGTCCCAAGAAAACGCATTACCGACCATATGTATTCATCGAAACCCCTCGTCGTATCCGGCAGCATCGTATAGACATTTGGTGACCATCCATTGCTCCCGTTTCACATTCCAATGATTCAAGTTTGGCGCTTCCCCGCGGGCGCATATTTCATCATTACCGCGAGCATTGGTGTAAAGTGGTCATTTGAAGTGTAGAACACGGCTCGCCCGGCCGTTACTCCGGAGGGAGGCCTCCACTGCACCCCCGGGACTCCGGCCAGGACCGGCGATGGACCCGCCGGAGATGCTCTAACAAATAACTAATTCCGATCAGAACTATGGGAGGGGGGTATTTATCATCCATCGGGTGTGCTTGTTATGACAACAAAAGGGGCTTAATTGGATTTGGGGGGTAACGACTGTTCCAGATTCCATAATATCGAGTGTAGCGGAAATTATTTTCAAAAACGAGATATAATCCACGTTTTCTTGATCCTTTTGTTTCGGTTGAACACCTTCCACAACTTAAATCAACAAATTTAAAACGATATGGGAAATTTATCCAAGTGTAGCTCTGGTTTTGATCTATACTCTGTTCAAATGTAAGAAGGAGCAATAATAACATGTTTGGCGCAGCGGTAGGAGGGCCTTCGTAAAGTTTCTTTCCGTCCAGAGTCGAATCGAGGAGATTTCACACAATCGTTCAGTTTTAACTGAACTTGAATTCCATTTTTTTCAATAATTTATAGAACGTTGTTCTTTTGAAATTTGGCAAACTGTTGTCATCATTCGCGATTTCTAGAACTTTAGAAATCGTTGGGATTTCATTCCGGAAAAAAAAACTGTGGACAATTCTTCTGATAAGGTTCATATCGAAATCGTCAACCGAATCGATTATTTTTAAAGACTGGGCTCTCCTCTTAGGTGGAGTCAATATTTTATTCTCTTCATATTCTCTGAGAATTCTGAATACAGCTGAATCACCCACCCCTGAGGATTTTGAAACAATTCCTACAAAGTCTCTTTTCGATAAATCAGGATGTTCTTCCAATTATTTTCGAAAAATGTTCAAAATTATCTCTTTCTCTTCAGCAGAGAAATGCGACCTTTTGGACCTTTTTCGTGGTGGTCCCCATATATCACCCTCAGATGCAGTATCCGTTTCCGAATTCGACATTGTTCTGTAAACATGAAGCGCGTTCGGCAATGACATCGGACTGGTCGGATTGATCTGAACCGTTCGTTTATTACATCCAGATTGAGGGGAGTACACATCTGGACCGTTCGGCAAAAAAATCTGATCAATCGGATGTAAATCCATGATACTAAAACCCACAAGGTAAACTCACGCGCATATCGTCTGCTATCTCTCTCGTACAACGCCTACGTCATCGGGAGACAAACATTCAAATTCGCTTAGTTTTTGTCCGCCTTTGAGATTATTTTGGATTGAATTGTGCTGAATTTTGGTGGATAAACCAATTTTTCATTGTTTTCTTCCGTATTCTAGTTAAAGATTATATTTAGTCTTCAATCAAGATCCAAAAACAAATTGGCGAATTTTTATTTTGAGTCTGAACTGTTTCAGCCAACTTTTCATTTTCAAAAATCCAAAATTTCCCAATAAAATAGGACTTCACATGAATACCCTACAAGAAGCAATACATATAATGTATTTTCGTACCATAATCAATCAACAACTTACTTCAAAATAAAGATATATTATTATTGATAATTCATTGTAGAATGTAATTGAATCATTCCAACAAAAACATCAAAGAAAATTTATTTGAAAGTCAAAACTTATTCACGTTTATTTTACTACCCAACTATTTGTCACGAGTAAGATATTTTGCTCGAATTTTCAAGTGCTATTTCACAATTAACAACTATTCTGATTTCTTCTCGATCAGATACGGTATTTTTGCAAATATTCTGAATAAGAAAATTATGTACCTACACGCAATAAATAAGCGAATCCAATTAATAATGATCATGAAATAATATAGAATTATGTGGGAATAAGCGCCGTGTGTCACCTAGTGACGTCATGCGCCAACCTAGTCGAAACTCGTTCACCAAGTGATCATACCTTGTGGGTTTTAGTATCATGATGTAAATCTTTTTGCTCGCTGTATTTCGACGGAGCAAACGGATTTTTTCAACAGAACAGAAACAGAAATTACTTTTCTGCATTTGTCAATGGATTTTATCTGCATTTATGAGTTTCCTGCTTCGAATATTCTTGAACAGTATGTTAAAATTTCGTGTCTTATGTTATTTGTTGTGTAGTAATAAATAAAAAATGTTGTTTGATAAAAAAATAATGATTCAAATTATTGAAACATCTCAACCAAGGGGTAGAAGTGTTGAGAGCTATAACGAAAGAATTAAAATAGAACCCAGACTACCTCTACGGCCGAATAAACCTTTAATCACTAATTTAATAATCTGGCAAACAGAAAAAACGCTCTGAAAGCTCCGTACCGTTCGTTTATTACAGAAAAATCTGGCAAATCTGTAAAATCTGTGATCACGTGACTAAAAAATCCGTCTGCTCTCAGATGCTATTGCCGAACGCGGTTACTATATACACTTTGTCGAAAGATTTTCCAACACAATACACTTTTCACAAGAAAATCTATAAGCACTTTGAACAGCTAGACCTTCACAGTAGCTCTAGGTATTTTAACTGGTCTTGTCAATTGAAAACTTCGATATTTATGCAAATCAAGATGGCTTTCAACCATTATGGGCCTACCACACGCTCAAGCTTCACCACAGTTTGGCTTGCGCAAACCGGCTTGAACACTGAACACTGAGCGTGTGGTTGGGAGAATTGTATGCAGTTTCCCTCAGTGTTCAGTGTTCAAGCCGGTTTGCGCAAGCCAAACTGTGGTGAAGCTTGAGCGTGTGGTAGGCCTATTAGGGAAAAGGACCCAAATCTGGTGTTTCCCGGAATTACCTTGTCGGAATCTTGAGCAGCCGAAAAAGAGTTTCGTACAAAATAATATAAAATTATGGACCGAAACTAAAAATATTTCGGATATTACAAGTAAATGACCATTATAAATTTGAACAGAGATCTTTCTCGAGTCTTGTCAATTGAAAACTTCGATATTTATGCAAATCAAGATGGCTTTCACCCATTAGGGAAAAGGACCCAAATCTGTTGTTTCCCGGAATTACTTCGTCGGAATCCTGCAAGAATCGACCCAAATCTCTAAAACTCTGGTGTTTCCTGGAATTTCCTTGCCGCAATCTCGAGCATCTGAAACAGAAATTATTCAGTAGATAATAATATGAAAACAAAACGAAATAAAAAAATAGAGTACGTCGGATATAAAATGTTTATGACAGTTGCAAATCATAACAGAAATTTTGCACTAGAGTTTCTGAGGAAAAAAGTTCTAATGTGGGAATTGCTGACTCAAATTATTGAATCATTTCTATCCAGTACCATCCACAGTCCGAGTACGATCCTGGCAGTCTCTTAGGGCGGTCGAAGGGAGCGTAGTTATGATGGTTTGACCAATATGAGCTTTGTTGTGCGCAAAACAGACGATTATGTTTGTTTACGAAGCTCCTTCTTATATTTGAACGGACTATTTATAGGACTTACTAGACTCTTATAGTCTTTGCTGCAAATTGACGGAGGAACCGTTTAATGTAACAGGTGTACTGAAAAGAACAAAACAAACTATGTACCTGAAGTCCTGAAATGAAAGAACTAACCGACAATAATGACATAGTGAATCCCATCCCATATGTATACAGATCTATTATCTAATATTATCTAATATTAGCATCACATGTGATTTTTTTTTTCAATATTTCGCTTGAAAACCCATTAGAATAAAAGTGATGTGAGGAACTTCTATTTATTGAAATAGGTTGAGCTATAGATGAACGAGATCCTATCCCTAAGTCAGTGCTTTTCACTTTTTTTTCCATTTGAATGATCTATCTTTTAAAATTGAAATTATCCTCATTATTTGCTGAAAATTGAGTAGTTCAATGATAACTGTGTCATACTTTCAGGACGTTGGCGAATTTATGGACCGTATTAGACCGCATATAACATCCGAGGATGTCTAGTCCGGCTCATGTAGAAAGCCGAAACTACCGGAGTCCTTTCCACTCCTGCAGCGTGTGTTTATCGACTAACATAAAGCTGCCGTTTGTCAAATGTTACACACTAACATTTGTTTTTCGAGTATTTGTTCAGTCCCTTCAGCGTCGAGCTGTTGTGTGCCGTCCATTGTTTCTTTGTCATTATTGTGTTCGACTCGAGTGCCAAGGGACTTTGCATGTTGTACAAATATGAGTAGCTGATGTTAATCGCAGAATCCTTTTGGGGAGAATACATATGGCATTAAAAACTCATGATTGCGACTTGGGCCTTTCGTGAGAAGATTCTTAGGTTACATTCTCTTCGTTTTAGAGTGGTTTTCCTCGCCCAGTGGAGGTGTCTTCATATGAAATGAAAAGGAATTCTTGGAATTCCGTAATACTATAACTCCATAATATTCACTTTTATGAAGTAACCCAGTTGGCCAAGATTTAGGTTTACGAAGGGTTTTTACTTAAAACTGACGCAGGTTGGTACTTGTGAACTGCCAAATGATTCTCAGAGACGTTGCCAATGCGTTCCATTTATTCTTTTTCAACTTTGTGAATGGAGTCAGTTCTTTTAAGGTTCAACTGTGACGCAGGTTTCGTAGTACTATTTTTATACTGGAATAGTTCAAGTTGTGCAAAAAGGTATTTAAATGTCTTCTGAAGGCTCCTTTCTTGAAAATTTTGGAAAGTGGGGAATTCCATAGGTCCACCTGTTTTTCTGTCGGGTTATTCGAGTACTTTTATACTTTTTTCGAATGAACGGACTGTTCTGTCCATTATTTTTCATTAAAATGTCGATTTTCGATTTCCGTACGAGTAAGTAGCATAACTTAATCTTCCAACCTTGTTTATATATGTGAAATATTTCCAGTATCAACAGAGAAAAAAGTTTCCTCAACATTCGCCATGTCTTTGGAATCATATTGTCTGTTTGTGTACAAATTGTAATTTATATCCTATAAAGACTAATTCTTTGCTGTATTGACTCCCCATGTAATAGTTTGATGGGTTAAATTATTATATGATATTGTAAATGTCTATAATAAAATTATTATTATTATTATTATTATTATTGAATTCACATAATATGTTTTCAAATTCCTTATTTTCCCTGATGTAAATGAATATTTTGATAATAATGATATTATAATCTTTATTCATCCTGTCAGACATTTTCACAATGTCAATGTTCGCAAAGATAACATTAACGAACTAGAAAAAGAAAAAAATATATACATATGCAACAATTTTAAGAGCAAATTTTCAAGCCACTCTGACAAATATTCTTTATTTCTTGTATTGTAACCATGATTGCTAGATAGTTATAGCGTATTAGCATATACGAGACAGTTATAGATAAAATTAAAGGGAGCACTCAATATTTTATCATCATCATCAATTTTCGATAATAGGCCTACAAGAATCACGTGAATCCAATCTGAAGATCATTCTTAAAATACGTCTCTGTGCTATGAAAATTCTGTGGAATACGTAAATACTACGACCTCTATGTAGTAAGAACAACGTTGCTTAGTTATCTAACAGAAAAATGACTGTAACCTAACATTTTCAAATTATACACGGTGAAATGTGTCAGAATGTCAGGACCAACCGGGATACATTATAGAACTGAATGGAGTATATACAGAGTGCAACAGCCAAATGGAATAAATTCGATAACGAATAAATGAGGGCATGTTGGGAAAAACGCTCGGACACGTCGATTTGTAATTTTAAATACGCATATTTTTCAAGAAAATAATATTATATAGGGTGTTCCATGTGACCGTGGCCAATACCAACTTTCTTATTTCAAATGCAACCCCTGTATATTATTTATTTTTTGGATTCTTCAAAGAATTCTAGAAACAATTCATGAATAATGTCCTATACCTATCTTCAACTATTTCGGAAGTATTAAGTGTTTTCAGATTCGTTGCAAAAATCAACGTTTTAAATGAAAATTATTTTATTTCACAAATTCGGTACATTACCCTTAAAACCTAATAAGTAATACTGATTATTTCTTAATTATTGAAAAAAAACAAAAAAAAAATATATGTCGATGTAGGAAATGTTCAAAATGCTCTCCGCGAACGTCTTGGCAACATGCTAATCTGGTGTAGAATTGTCTTCTAACGTTACTCAACATTTCAGGCGTGACTGATCTAATCGCAAGCGTGATTCGGTTTTTTAGGTCGTCTAAGTTTAAGGGTTCCTTTTCGTATACAATACTTTTGACATATCCCCACAAAAAGAAGTCTAATGAAAAATTGTAAAAAATCTGAAAACACTTAATATTTCCTAAAAAGTTGAAGATAGGTATAGGACATTGTACATGAATTATCTCTAGAATTTCCTGAAGAATCCAAAAAATAAATAATATACAGGGGGTTGCATTTGAAATAAGAAAGTTGGTATTGGACACGGTCGCATGGAATACCCTATATAATTTTATTTTCTTGAAAAATATGCGAATTTGAAATTACAAATCGACGTGTCTGAGCGTTTTGCCCCCTCATTTATTCGTTATCGAATTTATTCCATTTGGCTGTTACACTCTGTATGTTTTAAACGTCTCCATAAGTTCTTATTCGAAGAAAAAGAGTTTCACGGATTTCGCCATGGCTGACTTTGGGATTCAAATTGAAACGAACAGAATAATGAACAAAAATTTTAACTTATGGAGACGGATGCTTGCGTTGTCTTCTGATAGAAGCCATAACTACGATTCTTCTCAACTTAGCATATGGCTATTGCGCACGAAATTTGAAGAACCATTGTTGACCAAACACACTGTATTTCGATCCAGCTTCGCCAAACTCCTCAAGCAATCTCTTCATTCCAGATGGGCCACATGGACGGCCTGGAAATGCTGGACCCCATATCGACCTCCTCCATGACCACCCTAACTCCCATGTCGGAAACCCCATCGCATATGCATTCCTACGGTATGAACCACATGATGAACCACCACCATCACGGCGGACCTCTCTCCGCCCACAGCGCCCCAGGTCATCATCCGGGGCACCACGGAGGTCACCCTGGAGCACACCATCCAGCGATGGCTGCCGCCGCGGCGGCGGCAGCTGTTGCAGGCCTTCATCCTGACGCCGATACGGATCCAAGGGAGCTGGAGGCCTTTGCCGAAAGGTTTGTAGAAATGTTGGTTGAATTTTTTTCTTCCTATGTATTTTTATTGTACCTATCTTTAACTTCTTGTTGTGTGGTCCTACATGCAGTATATTGTTAACCACGTCTGTTTTGATCTGATAACTGATACGCTGTAGAATTTTGGCGAATTTCCAACAAGACGTATAAAATTGTCATCAGGTTCCTTGAAAAGTTTTGAAAGCTATACATTTTCACTTTTTACCGCTTTAACAGCGTGCGCAGGGCAAACAGTTCGGTATGATTGAAAATAATGCACTACAATTTTTTATGTATCCAAATGATCAAAAAACATTTCGTGAGGATAGCTCACATTATCCAATTTTCATTCTGTGAAGTTTATTGATAACACGTTCCATTTCGAAGATGTTTGGACTGATACAGTGATAATATTTCTCAAAATTATTATGATAGTGACCTTGAGCATTCAGTTTAGATCAACATTGTCTTTTACACGATACAATTTGGAGTTATGGTTTCGGAGTTATGATGAGTTGAATATAATGGATTACAACGAATTGAACAAGCTTTTCCCTACCATCTACAGTCTACCATCTAGTAGTAGGGACACGTAGCCTATAAAGTCTGAGGAATCTCAACTCCAAAAACGGATGTGAATTAGTTTGTAGTTATCCAGAATTTTTGATAATATGAGAGTTTTAAAGAATTGACTCAGAATCTAGATCGATCATTTCTCATTATATGGAAACTCCTATTTTGTTGATTTTCTTCACTATTTAGACATCATTTTTTACTTAATGACAAAGAATAACAAATAACTTTTTATAAAATCAGCTACTCTTAAAACAATCACGACAATTCTTTAGATATGCTGTGTATAAAATATTCAGCTATTTCCATTGGTTGTAATTCTTCTGCCATTATTTGGTTTTCTCTTTTGGTGGCTGATTCTGGATACATTCTTCGGCATTATTTTCTTCCAGTAGTGCTTCAACTCGAAATTTCCAATCTCCAAAGGATTTAACAATCCTAACCTTTAATGTACAGTGCTTCTAGGCTAGATAGGTGAAAATGTTGAAAGGAGTCCTGGGCTCGATTTTCGTGAATACTTCATAACTGAAAGCCGTTTCACGATATCTTCATTTGTTTCGAAGATTTTACGAAATTTTGATATTTTGGCGATTTCGAAAATGTGCCTTAACTGCTTCATTTTCTAAAATATCTCAAAACGGCGAAAACTTTTTATATGCACTTTCTCATCATCAGCAATACGACACCGTATTCAGTATTTTTTTTATCTCTTGTATAACGGGTGAAAAAAAAACAACTTTCTTATTTTAAATACGAATGGTATCTTTTTTTGATTCTATGTTATGCAAAAAAAAAATCAGCTCTTCGAAAATATATATATGTCGATATATTATATCCATATTTGAGGCAAAATCAGCATTTTAGTGAAATTGCCATATCAAAAATTTCATTTTTCACATATCCACATACAAAAAAATCCAAAAAAATAATATATCGACATACAGGGTGGGCTTTTTAAAACGAAACAGACGAGATAACGGGCGGAATAAATTTATTTCGAAAAAATGCTCGGATACGTCCATTTTTGTTTCGAGGGGGACAACTTTTAAGGTCAAATTCACAACTATATCGCTTCAACCCTTAGTGTTGGAACACCAACCCGTAAATTTTGAATATGAAAGATAGGGTGAGTGATACCTCATTTGAAAGGTCCTTTTATCCTGAATTCAGGATATTAATTTTTTCTTCATTTGATTCATTGATTCTTGTGATATTGACATTTGAAGTTGAAACAAAGATGGTATTGTCGTCAAGCAAGCTGTCTGAATCAATCGAATTTATTATTCATTCATTCTGTAGATTTGATGAAACTCCATAGCTGCCATACACCAGACATCAAAATACAAAGTAAAAATTTTAGCAATTAATAATTAGTCAAATAATTGATGAATTCACATAGCATGGTTAGCGGAATGAATGGTACTGTACGAAATTCAAAATTGAATATCTCGAAAACGAATGCGTTAAATGAGAAAAAAATTATTACGCTGAATTCATGATGAAAAGGCCTTTCAAATGAGGTATCACTCACCCTATCTTTAATATTAAAAATTTAGGGGTTGGTGTTCTAACACTAAGGGTTGAAGCGATATAGTTGTGAATTTGACCTTAAAAGTTGTCCCCCTCGAAACAAAAATCGACGTGTCCGAGCATTTTTTCGAAATGAATTTATTCCGCCCGTTATCTCGTCTGTTTCGTTTTGAAAAGCCCACCCTGTATATATAGTGAAATTGCCATATTGAAAATTTCATTTTTTACATATCCACATTCAAAAAAATCCAAAAAAATAATATATCGACACATATATATTCTCGAAGAGCTGATTTTTTTGTGCATTCGTATTTCAAATAAGAAAATTGTTTTTTTTCCACCCTTTACACAAGAGATAACAAAAACTGAATCCGGTGTCGTATTGCTTATGAAAAAGTGCCTGTACAAAGTTTTTGCCGTTTTTAGATATTTCAGAAAATGAAAAAGTTATGGCACATTTTCCAAATCTCCAAAATATCAAAATTTCGTTATATGTTCAAAACAAATGAAGATATCGTGAAACGGCTTTCAGTTATGGAGTTTTCACGAAAATCGAGCCCAGGACTTTTCTCACCATTTTCACCTATCTAGCCTAGAAATATCAGAAACAGCCAAAATCAAGCAATTTGGGTTACCCTGTACTTTACGAAGTAGTACGGGCCCATATCCTCTTGAGTTTAGGCGGGATAATCAAAGAAGCTACTAATAATGCGAATGCATATGCCCTTTTTGAGATTTTCACAACTAGCCCAGTATTCGAATTGTTGGTCCATTCACTGGATCCATGTCTTTAGAACAATTTTCTCCGCAGATTCAAGCAGAGGCGGATCAAGTTAGGAGTAACTCAAGCAGACGTGGGGAAAGCTTTGGCCAACCTGAAGCTTCCTGGAGTGGGTGCTTTATCCCAGTCCACGATATGCAGATTCGAATCCCTCACCCTCTCCCACAACAACATGATAGCCCTCAAACCCATCCTCCAAGCCTGGCTGGAAGAAGCAGAGGCTCAGGCTAAGAACAAGAGGAGAGATCCCGATGCTCCTAGTGTTCTACCAGCGGGGGAGAAGAAGAGGAAAAGGACCTCCATAGCGGCGCCGGAGAAGAGGAGCTTGGAAGCTTATTTCGCAGTTCAACCGCGTCCTTCAGGTGAAAAAATCGCCGCTATAGCCGAGAAATTGGACTTGAAGAAGAACGTAGTGCGTGTATGGTTTTGTAATCAGAGACAGAAGCAGAAACGAATGAAGTTTGCCGCGCAGCACTGACCCGATGTCAACTTCGGTTACTCGGTCAACTAGCGATAAGAAGAAAAATATATTTTGTGATCATTCGTGATTTAATCTCACTGAGGCTCAAGGTAAGAAGAAGTGAAGCATTGGAGTATTCGTTGAAGACACCGATGATAGGATTTAAAAAAAATCGTATCAAGGTTTGCTGTAACTGAAGTTACTTTTGGTCAACATGATGGCTAATTCAGTCAGTCGACTGTGACTATCTCAAATTGTCTACAGGGTGATTAACGTAACTGATTCATACGAGATAGAATGAGGACTAAGAGAATTATATGAATTTCAGTTGACGGGGCATATTTTTCTAAAAATTGCGCATTTTTGTTTTTTGCTCGACTGGAACACTTCAAATATTCAATCTTCAATGGGCATTTTCAGTCATTCTCAGAAAAAATGTATTTTGACATATTGGATTCTCACGTAATTCGTGATTTTTTTTTTAATTTTTCATCATCAATTTATACCCCTAAAAAAAATATTGAAAACTCAAAAATAATCTACCGAATTCAAACGATCAGAAGAAGCGGGAAATCGTGTGACGTCGGTGGCTAGAGAGATTTTCGAATGGTTGTACTCGTCATGACGTGCTACTGATATAAAAATGACAGCATTGCCAAATCACAAAAAAAATAGCCCGAAAAAGCCCTTGCTTTCACTTTCCTAATAATATCATAATATAATGTAGATTTTGAATGTTTTTCTTTTATCATCATGACATTTTCATTTGTACTCCATAAAGCTTCAAAATATCATTCAATTTACTACCACCTAATTGAAGATAAAGAGGGTTCAAGTAAGCAGATAGGTAAGAAATTCAATTAAAAATAATTATCCCTAGTCTACACAGGTAAGAATTGGTATATATAGGCCGGTCTTCTAATTAAGGAAGCATTATTAATTATTTTCATTTTGAGAAGTGCAAGTTAGTGGTAAGAATAATTATTGATTTGGCAACTGTGTATAGGGACCATCTGGTCGTCAGTCGTTGACTTAACCTAGGAGTATAGAATATAGAGTATACTCCTAGACTTAACTTTAAGAAACGCCATTCTATAGTACGCAGAGAAGACGTCGAAATATCGAATAATGACAAATAAGAAGGTTATGTTTTTATTTATAATTTGTAGGTGTGGTTGCCACATCAGTATTTGTAATTTCAGAGAAATCAGTATTATATCAACTTCAATGAAAATTAAGTTGTTATATGACGATGTTTCCAAAAACATCATAGTGATCACATCAAATATAATACGATAACTGAATATATTCATGAATAAATTCAGAGATTTCACAAAGACTTGACAACAGCGGCGTGTCTCTCAGTTACTCTGGGCTTTGTCCCCTCCATCACAAACTTCAACCAATCATATTACAAATTGAGCCACTGACGTCACAGCAGAGGGACGTTTGAATTCACACGTGTTGAAATCACATCTTCAATATCGAATAATTAATCAGTTCTTCAAAATTCAGAGTGAATAAATGGTTACAAATGAGTTATAAACTGCCCTTCATTACGTCATGTGAAGAAAAGTGCATATTTTGAGGTACTGGAAATCCCCATTCTTTTCGTTGGCCAGAACAAATTGGTGCCCACCGTTGGGCCATTAATCGATGAATTTTAATGGATATATACCATGAAAATATTTACAAAGTTATGCTTTCTTGACTTGATTCATTTGCAGTGTGTTTTTAAATATTTTTAGGCTTTTGTCACAAAAAAAACAGAATAGAAATGATGAACGGATTTTCGTATATTATGCTATTATTTCATGAGCTTTTAAGGGATACATAAAGCTCTAGCGGAGGCAGCTGTCCCCCTGCTCCCATGCTCCTGTACTCCTGTCACTTTTTGTTCAACTTGAAGTCAATATGAAAAAAATTTACATCACTCATCGTCAGCAAAATTTTAGGTTGATGTCTGTTTACTGTTTTGGTTTTCTATAAGCCTCTATGAATCAGTTTTGCGAATCAACAAAATACTTTATTCAAACTCTTTCAGTGAGTCCAATGCAGGTATATGGAAACATCATTGCAATGAAAAAAAAACTTTTATTTGGTGATGTTTCAACCCATAAAACCATCGTTAAAATTCACCCCTACTAACAGTTGAACTACTTCATCATTGTATTCAGTAACTTGAATTTTTCATTAAAAAAGCTGCGGCTATTTGCACGCCGATTCTGAATTACCCTTTTGGAACGATGGTGTGAAGTGAACACTGTCAATCTGTCAAAGCAATTAAATGTTGAATTTTGTTTTCTGGTGCATGCTTCAGGATGAATAATTCTATTTTCGGAGTGAGTTTGAACATGAATTGTTAAATGGAAAAATACCAATCGGCAATCGTTCAAATAGATAGAGCAATTTTATTCTGTCAGCTCACAAGAAAATAACATCGAATGATTTTTGAATAAATAGCTTGGATATTTGAATAGCAATTCACACAAAATGAATATCTAATGCTCACTTCTTTTTTACATTTTCTACAGTTACTGTTTGACCCAGGATTTGCTTCAGAATTCATTACGAAAGAAAGAATAAACGGATTGGAATATCATCTTTAATATAGACACACAGATGAATTTTCTTGCTGGATAATGAATTTCCCTGAAATTTAAGTCAGAGGATAATAACACTAAGGTTTATTATTCGTAAAATAGCAATTCAAATGGGCAATCTTGGGCTAAACTCATCAACCTATCTAGTCATTGGTACCTAAATTGAAACAGTATTCATCAACGAATTGTCAGTATTGTAAAGACATTGTAGTGATAATATTTATTTAGTTATATGTATAATTTTCAAGTGCAATATTTTAGGCAATATAATACATGTACAAAAATTTTCCTATCATTAATTTTCATTGTGTTATCCTTCTTATGGAGCAATAATTATAAAAAGTATCCATACATTTAGCTCACTCTTGTGAATTGGAACAAACTTCACATACACACAGGGTAAATAAAACACATATCATCTTCTAGAGACAAGGACTAAAATATATTCGAACCGATGTTGCTAATCTTACATGGTAAAATCGAATTTTTTCTTTACAATTTAATGCACCGTCGAAACATTCTCTTCGAATTATTTTTGTTGTTCCAACGAATACTATTGAAAATTGTTGTAAATAATTAGTTTTGTAAATATTCCTAATAGTTGACGAACATAGAGTTAGGTAATCATAATGAATTAAAAAAAGGTTTCAATACAACTGAATTTTTGAAGTAATGTGAATAGGATATCTTAATCGCTTCCCTTGTAAAATAAACATTCAGTAGAAATATCAGGAGTGAATGATGTAAGTAATTTTTTATTGGTCCTTCTCGTGTAATATATGGAGAGTAAGTGGGTAGTATTGTCATGTAAAAATCACAATCAATAAATCTTGATGTTACATAAGTATTGTATCAATTTCTTTCCCCAAATAAAGAACCTCTAATCCTCATGTGGCGTTATGAAGGAATTTACACTTTGAGAGCTGCTGTCGAAGCTTCCTTGATAACTGTCAATTTATCCGTTGGATTCTTGAACACGAATCTACCTACAAGGTGGATCTACTTACGAGATGGACAGGTGAGCTCTAAAATGAAGAGGAAAAAGATATTTAGTTTAAAAAAGAATACTAAAGAAAAAGAACAAAATCATGAATAGAATCGAAAATATAATATATATTTGCGATCTGAACAGTTTGAAGGAAGATTCTCAGTAAATGACATAACAGGTTTGATCTGTTCATTATGTGATGTCCTACAAGAAGAATAAAAAATTCATATTATTAGTAGGTACGAGAGTAGAAGTCTTTGAACAATTGGGTTTCTGAAGAGACCTCTAGAGGCAATTGTTTCAAAATTTAATACTCAATAAGACAAAATACAGAATACTAGTAAATGTTAGTACAGACCAAAAAAAAACATAATACTTGAGGGATGTCATTTCGATATACCTCTCTTTACAATTCTGTAAGGAGTTTCATTTACACAAGATGTTTCATCGTAAACTGAACAATTGTTTACATAGATTGTCTTCAACTTGGATATTTTTCCAACTGTAGATTTAATTTTTTCAAAATCGGCTTTGTTAACAGGATATTTTCGAGAAAAATAGATATAATATATTCATATTGTCCTTGATAACCCAGAAATAAACTGCTCCACATGAGTTGACTTAAATTGCGAAAAAATATATTTGAAATAAGATTTTTGTGATGAACATTCATATTAATATGATTTTAAATTGCAAATCAATTTAAGCCTGTAGGTCTTCAGCGTATACAGGGTGGTTAAGAAAAATCGATTAAAATAACGAAATTTTATTCCCAGAGAATTCAAGCATTTTGAGACTATCAATACAATTTATGGCCTCCACGGCTTGACATCTTCTTTGCATACTACACACGAGGTTGTTGAACATTTCTTGAGGACTTTGGTTCCATAAACAGGGCAGAAGCTCTCTCAGATCATTTAAGGATTCTGGGGTAGGTTGATGATTATCTGATCTTCTTTTGAGCATATCCCATGCATATTCTATGCAATAATGCCATTAAAATCTGGTGAGTGCGGAGGTATTGGTAAATGTGGAATACCAAGCTCCTAGCGCGCATTCTCAACAATGGCTGCACGGTGCGGTCTAGCGTTATCGTCTAGAAATTGAAAAGTTTTACCAATAGCAGCGTGAAAATTTGGCACAAAATTGTCAATGACATGCTCCCTATAATAGTGTAAGGCGGTCATATTCCCAGGACAAATGTGTAGATCTGTGCGCCCGTTGAAACATATCCCGGCCCATACCATACCACTACCCCCTCGGAATGGATGGACTTCTTGGACATAGCGACGATTACGGGGTATGCGTGGGATTGTCCATACCCTTATTCTTTGAGAATCTGAAAATCGTCCATATCTGGATTCATCAGTGAAAAGGACACTACGCCATTGATCGTTCCAATTGATATGTTGCCTTGCCCATTCCTGACTTTGACGCTTATGGTCACGTGTTAATGAAACTCCTCTTAATGGACGTCTAGAACTGAGTAGAACCTAGATTCACCTCTCTCAAACGTCGTCTGATGGTTTCGATGGAAACTTGGACCCCATCTGCATTTTGAAGAGTATTCCGTAGCATTCTACACGTAGATGTAGGGTTTCTTCTCGCCGAAACGGTGATGAAACGATCCTGAGCAGGTGTTGTTTTTCGTCGCAAACCAAGCCTTGGTCTTTCCAACACGGAACCTGTCTCCCTGAACCTATTCCAAATTCGAGATATCACACTTTGGCTGACTTGGAGCCTTTCCGCTACAACAACCTGAGTTGTAGCATTCCGATAGCCCTATTAGCCTCAGCGTTTGTTAATTTACGTCTTGGCATTTTCAGAAAACCGTTTTAAATCGAAGCCGCTGATAAACTGACTTCATTTCAAAATGAACCAAACTTCAGAAAAAAAGGCGACCAGTTTGACGAAATGTCTCATACTGATTTTTATTGGATCGATTCGAGTTGTTATTGAGTTTTGAATGATTTTGCAGCGATTTTCTCGAAGATTACATACTTTTAAAAACGATTCAATACGATATCCCTAACTCTTGTGGAGCAGTATACTTTCCTTGCATAAGTTTTTTTCAATTGAATTTATGTGTCTGGACTGCGTTGTCCATTGACACGGTTACAGTCTATTTTTTACAATATGTGTAATGAACAATTTATAATTAAAAACTGAGCACAATAACGATTATAAAATGTCTAATTTCTATGATAGATATTGAATAAACCACTGATCAAGTATTATCATTTCATAACGATACCGGGTTATCCTCTAACGATGATGCCACACCCGTCTTAAAGAAGGCTCTAACGTTGTTGGTATTTGCCAAATTACTGATCCCAAATTGAATAGTACTCATGTTTGAAAGAAAACAATGGAATTTTCAATTGAGTGGAGTAATGTTCTTATCATTATTTGCTGTGAGTGTGATAGTTTTTAAAAATGAAGATGTTTCAATATGAAACATTTTCCTCTGAACAACTGAAGCAAAAGAAGGGACACCTCACTTCGCTAACTCACCCTGTATGCAGAACGAGACGTAGTTGTAATTTCGGATCGATGCCGACAGCGGGGTTGGAGAAACATGCAAATAGGCATGTTAAACTACGTCCGGACAATTTAAGGAGCATTCAGTGACAAATCATGAAGAGTTCTCGGCAAAGGAAATTTACGATAATAAGTTGATGAGGGCGAACTCGGAAAATATTACCCCACTAAAGTCACGCACACACCTGACGACACTCACGCAAATCAATCGCAAAGTACTTAGCGGTAGCAAACAGGGGAGACTGGAGAGGTTTGGCCATTAGCTTAACTGCTGCGTGGAAGGGTGTCTTCCAGAATGGCATATTTCCGATATTTGTCGCTTTGATACTCGTTCTTTGAGTCCGCGAAGAGATATTAGTAATTCTTGGTCCTTGATATCTGTCATTTTCTCATTGGATATGCTGGGATTTCATAAAGATAGGACTTGAAATATTATTGAATTCATTTGTGAAGAGTGAGGTGGAAGTCTTGTGAAATTAATTGTATGAGGGAATAATGGTTGCCTTGTCAACTTTAAAGTTACCATTAACCAAAGAAAGTATAGTCCACCGATTGTCACTAAGCAGAAGAGAGGATTGGGAACGGGAATACACCGACTGTAATCTCAAAGAAAATACAATAAAATGGTATACAGAGTTCTAAAATCGCTACAGAAGCTGGCGCTGGGATTTACGAGGCAAGTACCAAGTGTGCACTATCGTTAGGTTCATGTACAAAGCGTCCTTCAAACGGAAATACTTGCAATCGGAAGATGTCTAGATATAAATCTAGAAAGGAACTATCAGAAGTGCGATATAGCTATTCATACAGATAGTCAAGCTGCCGTTAAAGCAATGAGCTCCTACGTCATTGATTCAAAGCTGATTTGGGAGTGCCGAAACAATCTCAATGAGGTAGGCAAGAAGAATAAGGTCTTTTTAATCTGGGTTCCCAGTCATTCGGGAATCGTAGGAAACGAAGGGGCCAATACACTTGCCAGAAAGAGCGCACAAACGCCACTCACTGACCCAGAACTCTTCTGTGGTACAGGAAAATGCACCTATAAGAAGGAGTTTATGGTGAAGGAGAAAACCGAAAGGGAAAAACTCTGACGGAATCTCCCAGGGATAGATCACTCCAAAAAGTTCCTCCGGAACTTTGAGACTGCCAGATCCAAAAATATCTGGATCTCGGTAAGAACCAACCACACCTACTCACTGGCTTTCTCACAGGACATTGTCGTCTAAAGAAGCATCAGTTGAGAATGGGTTGGTCGGCACTGACGAGTGTAGATTCTGTGGGGAGGTGGAAGAAACTCCTATTCACCTGATTACGGAATGCTATGTCATTGCAAGCCAAAGGAAAGAGTGCTTTCGACAAGAAACTTATAGGAGTGGGGAGAAATCCTCGTTCAAGCCGTCCCAGATACTCAATTTCATAAAATCTGTGGAAATACTGGAAGACTAGCTATAGTAGGCGCGATGAGAACAGCTCTGTTAGGGGGCACAATAGACCTTAAGGTCGCAACCTGTAACATCTATCGAGAAACACTGTTCTAAAAAAAATTATTTGAAAATATCGTAGATTACTATGGTAAATCATTAACCCCTCTGGAACACCTTGTTTTCCTGTTCAGAAGCACCTCTGTTGCATTTTCCATGCCTAACAATTTTTGAAAGAGTATTTCCTCAACATCTTCTGCCTGTTGGATGCAGATTCCTTCAAAACTATCCTTTACAGATGCAATCACTCATCAATTTTTCGGTAGGTGCATCTCAAACTTTCAAAGCACGGCGGGAAATGGAAATGCATTTTCCAAATTAATTAATGATTGCCCAAGATACACATCAATTATTAAAAAATAACCTTTTATCGATTATCAACGAAGTGCACAGATAGTAAAGCTGGTTTTATGTATTCCCTCCTCTGAAGCCTTCAGTCCGTGAACAGGATAATAGACTTCCGGGCATTGCTTCCAAACCGGAAGCGCAGGTGTCCCCCTCTGTGTAAATACAACATACATCAAAAACTAGGAATACCCTTCGTTCAAGATCCTTATACAGCAGTGGCGTAGCGGAGAAACCCACGTATGTGATATGACAAAATGTTCGTAAGTAATATCATAAGGGCACCCAATTTTTCCGAAAAAAATCGAAAAAACACGGTGCTAAGTAATATTTTAACAAGGAGCATGAGTGCTGGTGGCAACAAAAATCCGAGTCGAAGACGAGGATTTTTGCACCTGCATGAATGCTTTTTGTTAAAAAATATTACTTTGCATTGTGTTTTTTCAATTTTTTTCACAGGAAAAATTAGATGCCCGAATGGTATTTGACAAGACTATTTCATGAGTAACAGATTATTCTGGATGCATTATGTATGTATTATTAATTTTCGTTGACAACAACTGTCAAGTTTTGCCGCGGGTAAACCCGAAAAAACTGCTGACAGCTGCTGCCATACAGTTTTTCCATCTACAAACCATTTGTGATTCAAAATTGCGCGTTTCTGATTGGTGGAAATTAAGACGAGGGAAATAGTCATAATAATAAATTTGGCTCCAATTAAAATTTAACATTTTGACATAATTGAGGCACTATCTCACTAATGACACGAATAATTTCATCCTTTAGCTCAGGAATCGATTGTGGATTATTCTTATAGACCTGGTTTTTCACATAGCCCGAAAGAAAATAGTCCAACGGTATCAAATCACATGATCTTG
This sequence comes from Adalia bipunctata, assembly GCA_910592335.1. Lineage (NCBI taxonomy): Eukaryota > Metazoa > Arthropoda > Insecta > Coleoptera > Coccinellidae > Adalia > Adalia bipunctata. The sequence continues at coordinate 8,084,085 of OU342948.1, read as the reverse complement.
CTGGCTAATTGAAATCACCGTTGCTGGAAATCCTGCTGAAACCAAATGTCCTCTAGATCAATATTCATTAATTCAGGCCACAAAAATTCGATTATCATCCGACGGTATCGATCACCATTGACAGTTACAGCTTCACCAGCAGCATTTTCAAAGAATTAAGGTCCAATTACACCACCTGACCATAATGCAGACCAAACAGTGACTCGTTTAGGATGCGTAGGTATCTCATGAATAATTCGTGGATTTTCCTTACCTCAGATAAGACAATTTTGTTTATCAACATAGTCGCCAAATTCAAAATGTGCCCCATAGGAAAACACGATTTTTTGAGAAAAATCAGCTGGTTGTTCATTGATGAAATTGACAAATGAACGACGTTTTAATGATCTAATGGCTTTAGTTCCTGTGTTATTTGAACCTTTTCTGCCTACAGAGCTAAATCCTTGTGTAAAATACGCCATGTTGTGGACCCACTAAGTCCAACTTGTGAACGTCGTCTAATGGACATTTCAGGGTCTTCAGCAACACTTTCACGAACCGAATCAATATTTTCTTGAGAACGATTGATACGACTGTATTTTTCACTTTTTTTGTCTTCCACCGAACCGGTCTCTTGAAATTTTTTAATAATACCAACAATAGTGCTTTCAGATGGACGATTATGTAAACCGTAAAATTCACGTAATTTTCTAAAAACACTTTTCACAGAACGCTGATTTTCATAAAATAATTCAACAATTTGAACGCGTTGTTGTATCGTGTACGAAGCCATTCTTATAAATGTCATACATCACACTTCTTAAATGTCAAAATACCCAGACGAATTCAGTGCGCCATCTATATTTTGTTCATTCTTGAAAAAAAACAAGCATTTTGAAACACCCTTAATGTGATTGAAAATTTCTCTGGTGGAGTGTTTGCTGTGATACTTTAGTTTTTCTTCTACGATGAGCATATTGAACAGACTTTGGTTGAAAACCACTTGAAGTCTATAACAGGAACCGGAAGGACGAAAAACAACCCCTAAATTAACCGATATTATGTAACCAGCAATTTGAACATCGATCGACAACATCGTTATCGTCGATATCGTGCAATAAACCTCTCGTGTCGAGGATGTTTGTAGAAAAAGGGAAACGACATTGTCAATTTAATCTAATTACACCCGAATGAAAATGCCACAAGGAGACGCCTATATAGCTCATTAGGGTATGCCAAAGTAAACCGTATTATTTCACTAATAATTATTTGCATTATCGTCTCGTTTCGAAATAATACATGCAAACGATGTTATAATAACTGAATGGGCTCATGTACTCAATTAAACGCTCAAGACTTTGTTTGAAGTGCTACAAATAATTATGACCACTTGGTATTGTTTCCTAAAAATTTCACTACATGATCTCCAATGTTCAAGTATTTTTCGTAAGCCACGACAAATTGGTTTTATCAAATGGCAATAAATTATCACAGTTTTGGATTCCCCATCGAATTTTGATGCGATTTCTATCATATGACTGCACAGATATTCGCAAGCAAATATTCTCAGTGAAATATTGTAATAAATTGAAATATTGCGGTTCACCAATATAGACTTCTGAAATTTATATTCATGGCACCGAAAATTACTTAGTTGCTTATCGGTATTTCACAGGATATAGTCGAGACGATAACGAAGCAATATTTGACTTGCGGGTCAAGATTCCTCATGAAACTTATACGTTGTTAGAAAAATCGTCTCTGGCTGGTCTGAGTGCGAAATCAGCATAAATTTCGAGGCTTAGATCGTGTGACTTGCAACATTGCAACTAACCAAAAATTTCATATGAATTACATCACCCCTTCGGAATCCACCCACGAGAACTGGGAAGAGGAAAGGTTCTCAGTTGACTCGGGATCGGTTTTAGGGTACTTCAGTGTATGGAAGTACGGTCTCAAAGCGGAGACAGAAAACGTGGTATTCGAGGAATAGCGGAGTTAAGTTGGAATCGGAAGAAGAAGCAGTAGCTGGAGAAGCCTTAAACGTGAAGGTTCTCAGTTGACTCTGGATCGGTTTAAGGGTACTCCAATGTTTGGAAGTACGGTCTCGATAATGCTTAGACGTAAACTCAATGCGGATGAAGCCGATAGGGCTATTGGTTTGATCAAGGCGGGACGTAATCAAGAGATCAATTTCTCCTTATTCCTTTTTCAGACCACACGTATTTTGCGTTCAGAGTCTCCATACTCCAAATCTATTGCGCTCCAAGCTGTTATTCCCGTATATTCTCCAAAGTCCCATTGTGTTTGACAATCAACCCCATCTTGCGCCCTATTTGTGTCACTCATACGCGCATAACCCATTTTCTACATCCTCTACTCAGCCAGTATGCGGAGATTAATTTTTAATAAGGTTAGATCAGATGTTATGTTTAAAATTAGTGTAAATCAAAGGGCACGCGTCTCTCCCGAGAGACTGGGGGGTCCTCTCGATACAAGGGGCTGATCTGCCGGTGCATTATCAAATTACCGCCACCCGCCCTCCCGATTCCCTTAATCTGTTCTCAATGAAGAACATGTGGAGTGTATATTGCTCGGGGTGAATCTCCTATATGGATTGGGACTATTGGGAGGAGATTTTACGGTTTTTGAGAACGAGGGAAAACCGTCGATGGTGCATTGGGTTTGTGCAAGTTTGACAAGTCCATGACATCGGAGGTACAACGAAACATAGATGCATAGAAACCCTGGTGAAACGACTATTGACCAAAAATGCAATCCGCCATATTTCGCGGTCGTGAAGGAATAAAAGCTCAATATTCCAACAGAATTTGATCGCTGTAGCTCACCCACAGAGGAGGCTACGAATCTTCAAAGTTTGTGAATCAAATAGAAAAAAAAATTTCTTGTTTCATTTTTTTTCTCCTGATCTCACAACAGCAGGCCCTCCTTGTAATTTTCTGCCTGACGGAGAATAAAAGCTCTAGATTCCACCATGATTTGATCTTTGTAGCTTGCCCACAGTCACCGCTACGAATTTTCAAAGTTTGTGAATCGAATAAAAAAAAAATTTCTCGTTTTATTTTTTTTTTCTCCTGATCTCAAAACTGCAGTCTCTTCTAGTGATTTTTCTTCTGTGGAGGAATGAAAGCTTTATATTCCATCAGAACTTGATCACTGTAGCTAACCCACAGACACCGCTACGAATTTTCAATGGTTGTGAATCGAATAAGAAAACATTTCTTTCTTGTTTCATTTTTTTTCTCCTGATCTTAAATCCGCAGATCCTCCTTGTTATTTTTTTCCTGAAGAGAGATAAAATCTCAATATTCCACCATGATTTGATCTTTGTAGCTTGCCCACAGACACCGCTTAGGATTTTCAAAGTTTGTGAATCGAATTGAAAAAATTTTTTTCTTATTTTATTTTTTTTCTCCTGATCTCAAATCCGCAGACTCTTCTGGTAATTTTTTTTCTGAGGAGGAATAAAAGCTCTATATTCCATCAGTACTTGATCACTGCAGCTTACCCACAGACACGGCTACGAATTTTCAATGTTTGTGAATCGAATAGGAAATTTTTTTTTCTTGTTTAATTTTTTTTTCCTGATTTTAAAACGGAAGACCCTCCTGGTAATTTTTTTTCCTGAAGAGAGATAAAATCTCTATATTCCACCTGAATTTTATAACTGTAGCTTGCCCACAGACACCGCTACGAATTTTCAAAGTTTGTGAATCGAATAAAAAAAAATTTTTTTCTTCTTTTATTTTTTTCTCCTGATCTCAAATCCGCAGACTTTTCTAGTAATTTTTTTTCTGAAGAAGAATGAAAGCTCTGTATTTCACCAGAATTTGATCACTGTAGCTCACCCACAGAAACCGCTACGAATTTTCAAAATTTGTGAATCGAATAAAAAAAAATTTTTTCTTGTTTTGTTTTTTTTCTCCTGATCTCACAACTGTAGACGCTCCTAATAATAAACAAAATCTAATCAGTGCCAACACAAGGTATTCTATGAAAAAACCATATGAAGTTCCTGCTAATTTTCGAAAAAATCTCAATCTGTCTAAATTTTATTTTGTCAAAAGCTCCTAACTTCAGAGCTTCTTTATATTGAGTTATTGTTGACGTTGTTATTGCCCTACGACTTTAAAATTCGGTTTCTCCCAACGATTCCACTAGTTGAAATACGTGCCTACGAACAAGTCTAGACAACCGAAGTGTTCTAGACTTCAGCGAGAAAAACAAGAAAGCGTTTTCGACCTCAATGTGTATTAGTTTCCTCCGCAGTCAACGAGAATGACATACGTCACCGTCACGCCAGAATCGAGCGTGATGGAGAGATGTGAGCATCGAAAAACCATTTCCGAGTTCGTGTCTGTTCATTTAACCTATCAGCCTTCAGCCCTAAAACAGTATCTCATCAAAAATTTAGTGTTCTGAATATCCGTTACAGCCTATCTCTAGACTTCTTCAAGATATACAGCCTGTCTGGTGGAGACCTCCTGATTTTCAGCTATTCCTGCTAATGATGCGTTGGGAGTTTCATATTTTCGGATCTCTGGAAATTGAATAAAAGAGCATACGGTGATATGAATAAAAATATTCAATGCAATGTGTACAACTCAGCTGTGCTAGGGGTTAAGCTCCACATTATAGAACGTTAATGCGATAGGGTTACTTGAATAGAGATTCCCTTGAGAGTGTTGAAAAGTAGGGGTTATCGCTTTGATGTGATCAGTTCTTTGCAGCTATTATCGCTTTAGACTTGAAGAGGAGTTCATCTATCCAAAAATGAAAATATTGATAAACATTCTGCCCTCGACATTTCCTCCCGCACTTGTATTCTAAAGTACAAGTGCGGGAGGAAATGTCGAGGGCAGAATGTTTATCAATATTTTCATTTTTGGATGGATGAACTCCTCTTCAAGTAATCCAACTTACCTACTCATAACATGATGAATAAAACTGTATTCCGTTCTCCAGAATACAAATGACGAGTAATTCATTAATTATTAAATTCCTTATGGTACTGACTACCATAATTCTATAAGAAAAACATGTTATGGTGAGATCAAAAAAGTTTATGCAAAATGCATAATATACAAAATTATTCATTATAGGGAAATGGTAAAAGTTATTACAATTTGCAATATTGATTCCAATGGATTCTAAAGTTTCGAAGCAGTACCTAGTTGATAATGGGTGATTTTTTAAGAGCTATAGGAAATTCCAAAGACCTGACGAATGTTGATGAAACTTTTTTCTCTGATAATACTGGAAATATCTCACGTATACAGGGTCCTGAAATAGTGCGTTCTTCTTCCATAGCTGCCGAACCAGACATCTCAGAGATTTCGTTGGAAAGAAGACCTCTTGTACCTTCATTTCTGCATCTCAGGAAATTATTTTCTGATATACAGGGTGTCCCTGATAAATGTTATTCAACAAATGGATGATTTTTTTAATGGATCACCCCATATATTTTCACATATTTTCAATGAACTTCATTACCTCTTTCATGACGCAAAATCTTAGGGACATTTTTCCAACAGTTCAGATCTTATTCGAAGAAAACTGCAAAAAGGTGAGAACAAATCAGTTCAGTAAAAGTCTTCTGACGATTTTCAGAAGCGATAGTAACATGAATTTGAACTAAAAGTTTTTTAATTGAAGAATTTGCCTTGACATGGTTCCTAAACGATCAACCTGTCGTATACAGGGTGTCCGTTATCAAGGTCCAAATATGAAGAACTTAAAATTATTATTTCTCGATGTTTCAAATATAACACCCTGTATTTTTTTCCACAATAATGTAGACAATTGAATACCTTACATTTTCTCAGAAGTAACCTCAGGATTATTTCAACTCCTGCAGACACGCTCTGTCAGGGGGCACAAAAGACCTTAAGGTCGCAGTGAACTGTAACTTTTTACTATATATATCCTGCAGACACGAAAAATGATATCGCGACTGAAAATTTTATTCAAATCATAACATAATAAAAACTAACGGACATTCAAAAGGGGTTAAACAATGAAATAAAACTAAATGAATTATTATTGACAAACTTCAAAACTTTCCCAGAATCATACTTCCTGAGCATCATCATAAAAATGATATTTCTTTTCCGTACAAGCAATACATATTGATCACGTATTCAACCTATTATATCAGTTTCTATCGGCTTTCCAAAAAAAATATTGATCAAGTTATTGCTACTTAGAGCTCAAAGATACTTGCGAATACAGTGAATCAGTATGAATTTTTGGAAAAAATTGGATGGTTGATATGATTATGATTTTCATGTTAGGGCAGTACCTACCACAGAACCTGTTTTTTAAGGAAGTCGAACTTATGCTGCCCAATATCCTGATAGGAAACAAAAATTCATACTGATTTACTGAATTCAAAAGTATCTTTGAGCTCTAGTAGCAATAACTTGATCAACATTTTTTTGGAAAGCCGATAAAAACTGATATAATTGGTTGAATACGTGATCAATATGAAATGCTTGTACGAAAAAGAAATGCTCAGGAAATATGATTCTGGAAAGGTTTTGAAGTTTGTCAATAATTATTCATTTAGTTTTATTTCATTGTTTCACCTCTTTTGAATGTCCGTAAGTTTTATTATGTTATTATTCGAATAATATTTTCATTTGCGATATCATTTTTGTGTCTGCTGGATGCGGGGGTTAAAATAATCTTAAGGTTACTTCTGAGAAAATGTGAGGTATTCAATTGTCTACATTATTGTGGAAAAAAAATACAGGGTGTTATATTTGAAACATCGAGAAATAATAATTTTAAGTTCTTCATATTTGGACCTTGATAACGGACACCCTGTATATGACAGGTTGATCGTTTAGGAATAATGTCAAGGCAAATCTTTCAATTAAAAAACTTTTAGTTCAAATACATGTTACTATCGCTTCTGGAAATCGTCAGAAGACTTTTACTGAACTGCTTTTCCCTCACCTTTTTGCAGTTTTCTTCGAATAAGATCTGAACTGTTGGAAGAATGTCCCTAAGATTTTGCGTCATGAAAGAGGTAATGAAGGTCATTGAAAATATGTGAAAATATATGGGGTGATCCATTAAAAACATCATCTATTTGTTGAATAACATTTATCGGGGACACCCTGTATATCAGAAAATAATTTCCTGAGATGCAGAAATGAAGATACAAGAGGTCTACTTTCCGAAGAAATCTCTGAGATGTCTCGTTCGGCAGCTGTGGAAGAAGAACACACACCTGTATAAAAATGGTTGGAAAATTCAGTTATGCTATTTTCTTGTACGGAAATCAAGAATCGAGTATTGAAATTTTACTGAAAAATAATGGACAGAACAGTCCGTTACTTTGTGATGGTTCATTCGAATAACCCGACAGAAAAACCAACCTGGAAACATTATAAAAGTGAATGGAGTATATAGCCGTATTTTTGTGGGCCCCACCACAGAGAAATAGAATGGCACAGCCGATATAATGCGGTGAATGCACACAGAGCAGCGTAATATATCAGCACAATGGTCCCGTCGATCTCGCCCTATCAGGTCTGAGTTCCACAGCAGCCACCGTAATCAGCAGTTCATATTTGTATATAATTTGTCCATATAAAAGGAAATCCCCCACGTATCGCTTACAATGTGACAGAAGGCCCTGAGGGAGACCCGCTCTCTGAGCTCCTACAATGAACCGGAGAGAACTCGTTACAGAGTCGAAGACCGCTCTATGTGCTATGGATATGGAAAATATGGACCATGATACCTACAATATGACGGCGTGTATTTACGCACGGATTCTTTTCAAAGGGCCCGTTTAGTATAACTCGCTACTTTTCATCTGCGAGGTTTCTTTCAAACGCCGAGCCGGCACATTTATCGAATGCCGAAACAGGTTTCATGATTTAGAAAAATTGAAATTCTCGAATATCAACGAATAAACCGGATAACAAAATGGCGAATGCTTCGGGTAGGTCAAATGTCCATTCACAATTATAAAATCACAACTCTGGCCTTGGAAATTTGACACATTCCACTCTGTATCGAAGTTATGACGTTTTTCAAAATATTTTTATGTTCCAAGTCAACACTACGTTGCCCTTTCTACATTCTTGGCGTATTTCTCAGAATGTTGAATTGGAAACGATGTGATGGACGAAAATAATTAACGTTTATATGAATTGATAGAAAGGATTCCTTTTCTAGTTATTTGCATGAAAAGTACAAGAGATCACTGTTGAAATATATTATTTTTCGCCATGGAAGAAAATTGCATTGCTTTCACATAATTTTCATATGCATGCTTGTGAAGATTTAATATTTATTATCCTCTTGAACTGAAAGTTCAAGACTTGACGAAATCAATTGTACAATTGTTGATTCTAATCAAGAATTCATTAAAAAAAATCAACCCAAAGATAAAGATGAATTGATGGGTAATTACAAGAATCAAGAATAATGGAACATTATATCCCTCTACTGGAATCCGAATATGTGATATGATTGTGAGGGTGCATAACATTTCTATTTCTAATATTTCTTTATTTCAAATAAATAACCGTTTTATTCATTCATCACAAAGAAAATAAACATAATAACTAAATTAACGAATTTGTTTACAGAGAAACTAATAATTTCAATGCAATAGTAACTGAGTTTTGGTTATAAATTAATAAGCCTGAAAGCTTCATAGATATACATTTCATTTATTTGATCTTATGAACAAGGAGTAAAATATTCTGACTGTATAGTAATTTGTTAGTTTAAAAAATATTCATACATTACATTACCACAGTAGGTTTGTACAAATAAAATGGAATAGGTCAAACATATGCTTCACATTTATCATTCACCTGTTCTAAAATAAGACACAAACTCCTGGAATATGGAAAAAACCGATGTATTCTGGTTCAATATAGCCTATTTCGACTTTCGGCAAAGGATTGATAGGAATGAAAGCTCCAGTGACATATTTCAACTAATCGGAATCTGAATTCACCTACCGTTGAATGCAATATAGTCATATTTCTTCTTTTTTTTAGCTTTTTCGACGTGTTTTTTTTATGAAACGTGAAAACGATCAACAATAATCATTTAGAGACCGATGATGACCATCCAGAACCCGTTTACTTACGAAAATCGTGCAATTTCATTCTGCAAGTTCTTTCCTCATAATTCCTCGAAAATCCTACCTGAACCATATTTTCCGGTCGCTTTCGTTAGAAGATCGTATAAGGAAGCCTTTTTTTGTCCATTTACACATTCCAAATAAATTTTGAGCACCAAAAACGATACCGAAACTAACCAAACTTCTGAAGGACCGGAATTTCGTTTGAAATCTTTCTAAACGGCCAGATACCTAAAAAAAACTTCGTTATCAAGTGTAAAAAGGTCGATTAGTACTTACTTTCGCTTTATTTATGCTTATAAATCGATTTTTGGTCCAATTCAAATTTGCCGTTCGTACTCACGCCAAGCCCAAAGTCGTGAAAGGAAAAAATGACACTTGCACAAAATTTCTAAAATTGACGGGAAACTTCTTCTGGACGACGAAGAACGGAAAAATAGGCGATTTCCTATCGATATTTCGCCCCAAAATCGCCGATCGATTCGAACTAACAAAATGTGGAATATCTTTGATACTTTTACTTTGATGTAAACAAAGGAACTGCCAACGTCGTTTTGTCATTAACAATATTCTCTGTACGCGCACAGACTTTTCATCAGGTGCACCAACTCCTGAAAACGAAACCATGACCTCCTATGTGATTAAATAAAAGTGAATGGAGTATACGTTATTACTAAGACCTCTATGTGGACAACGTTGCTTAGTTATTTAGCACAGGAGAATAACTATAACCCAACATTTTCAAAATATACTCGGTGAAATGTGTCAGAATGTCATGGCCAAACGGGATACATCATAAAAGTGTATTCGACATGTTGAATATACATAGAGTTCTGATATACTGTAGAGTGTAGACCATCAGAGAGCTTCTTCGTTACCGACCAAGTCCAGTCGCAGCATCAACTATGTGGTATCAAGTATCGATAAAAAAAAATGGCGAGTTCTGAACAAGTCATTTTTCGTTCGAATCTTGGTGTAGAGTCGAAGAACAAAGAAATCACTGTGTAATTATAATGGACAGGGTACAAAGGCACGATATTTCGAGAGCAAGGGCGGTAATATAAGATGCAGGGTTCCGGAGTGAACGCAAACTCTGAATAAATAACGACTACAATAAACCATGCAAGTGGGAATACGTTAATTTCTTAATTTACCGGCTAAGTTGTACTCTCTCATGAATTTTGGATGGGCGAAAAAATGCGAGAGCTGAAACAAATTGTCAGGCGGAGACGACGTTTTGGATTTGATTAAGTTTTCACGAGATTTCTTCTCGTACTTAACGCGTTTAATTACCGAATAATATTGTTTTTATCTCCGGTTCCTTTCTAGGCGCAGTCGTAAACGAAGGAATTAACCGTCTTATTACTATCCGTCTTGGGATAGACTAATTCGTTGAGAGGGGTATCAACTTTCGTTTCCTCTCATAACTCGAATAAAAAAATCAGTCGAAAATTTTAAGTAAGCTGTATTTCCTAATTGAGAATATAAAGAACTTCCTCCAACTGATTCAAAGTAAAAGAATCTTTGTTACAAGACTTTTTGAACAGAAAATCTCAAACGACTGGGTTGGAAACACTGATGATGAATTTGATTCTATACTCCATTCTCTTTTATTTAATCACATAGGAGGTCATGGTTTCGTTTTCAGGAGTTGGTGCACCTGATGAAAAGTCTGTGCTCGTACAGGGAATATCGTTAATGACAAGACGACGATGCCAGTTTCTTTGTTTACATCAAAGTAAAAGTATCAAAGATATTTCACATTTTGTTAGTTCAAATCGATCGGTTATTTTGGGGCGAAATATCGATAGGAAATCGCCTATTTTTCCGTTCTACGTCATACAGAAGAAGTTTCCCTACGATATGAGAAATTTCGTGCAACTTTCACGACTTTTGGCGTGAGTACGTATGGCAAATTTGAATTGGACCAAAACCCGATTCATAAGCATAAACAAAGCGGAAGTAAGTACTAATCGACCTTTTTAAACACTTGATAACAAAGTTTTTTTGAGGTATCTGCCCGCTCAGAAAGATTTCAAACGAAATTCCGGTCCCCCAAAAGTTTGGTTAGTTTCGGTATCGTTTTTGGTGCTCAAAATTTATTTGGAATATTGTGTCACTGGAGCCTTCATTCCTATCAATCCTTTGCCGAAAGTAGAAATAGGCTATATTGAACCAGAATACATCGGTTTTTCCATATTCCAGGAGTTTGTGTCTCATTTTAGAACAGGTGAATGATAAATGTGAAGCATATGTTTGACCTATTCCATTTTATTTGAACAAACCTACTGTGGTAGTAATGTATGAATATTTTTTAAACTAATAGATTACTATACAGTCAGAATATTTTTCCTTGTTCATAAGATCAAATAAATGAAATGTATATCTATAAAGCTTTCAGGAATCGACATTCTTGCTTATTAATTTATAACCAAAATTCAGTTACTACTGCATTGAAATTATTAGTTTCTCTATAAAATAATTCGTTAATTTTGTTATTATGTTTATTTTCTCTGTGATGAATGAATAAAACTGTTATTTATTTGAAATAAAGAAATATTAGAAATAGAAATGTTATGCACCCTCACAATCATATCACATACAATATCATGATGAAAACAAAGCACATCGATAAATCTTTACAATCATAAATCAAAAAACTCCTTTATATGTAGAATATTGTTCACAATTTTCTGTTGTGTTCTCCAAAATGATATATACATTCTGAGAAATACGCTAAGAATGTAGAAAGGGCAACATAGTGTTGACTTGGAACATAAAAATATTTTGAAAAACGTCATAACCTCGATACAGAGTGGAATGTGTCAAATTTCCAAGGCCAGAGTTGTGATTTTATAATTGCGAATGGAGTATATTTGAATTATCATCGACTATTTCCCTCGTCTTAATCACCAATCAGAAAAGCGCAATTTTGAATCCCAAATGGTTTCTAGATGGAAAAACTGTATGGCAGCAGCTGTCAGCAGTTTTTTCGGGTTTACCCGCGGCAAAACTTGACAGTTGTTTTCAACGAAAATTAATAATACATAGGTACATAATGCATCCAGAATAATCTGTTACTCATGAAATAGTCTTGTCAAATACCATTCGGGCATCTTATTTTTCCTGTGAAAAAATTCGAAAAAACACAATGCGAAGTAATATTTTTTTTAACAAAAAGCATTCGTGCAGGTGCAAAAATCCTCCTCTTCGACTTTGGTTCGGGAAATATTTGAACTTGAGTGGAAAATTGGCGAAAAATTTTCCAAATCAGAAAACCTAAACTGTTCGACTCTGATGGATAAAAATAGGTTTTTTCGATTCACAAAGGATCAATCTATATGCAAAAAAATTAGCATTTGAATAAATCAATATGGCAGCTGCTGTCAATATTTCCTGACAGTTGCTGTCAATATTTCCTTACAGTTGCTGTCAATTTTTCTTGGCAGCTGTCAACAGTTTTTACAAGATGGATGTAAAGCGCTTAAAAGCTCCTGATAACCCATTTTTCCCTATCTGTAATTCTGATAAATTCATTTTTATTGGGTGTTCTTTTTCAATTCCACTTAGTATATGAACAAATGAAGAAGAATCAAGAATTTCTGCTGCCCGAAATCAAGTATTCACAATGCAACATTCGCGAATCAACCTGTATATCAAAATGTTGCAGATAGTTGCAAGTGGCGATGTTTTTCCTGCGGGCAAACAGGGAATTGCTGAATAATAAACCGCATACGTTCCCGAAGATTACTCCTCTCATCGGCACAGTGCGTCGCAATGCAAATAGGCAATTTTGCAGCCAATCTGATATTCATACACTTAATCATCGTCCGGCGCTGCGCTGATTACCATTGTAAATTACTGCCGGTGACATGTCACAGAACGCCGGCTTCACGTCACGGAAGAGCATGTTTAGTTCTATCTAGTTATCAACGCACATACACAATTTCAGGATATACGGCCGACCCTTGCTTGACCATCCTATCAATTATTCAGAAACGGGATCTGGACTGCAACGATCTGAAGAGTAAACAGCATTGGGCACTGCCCGCATCCCCGAAAAATATACGTCACGCAGTCCATTCCCTACGATTAAACTTCTATTTGTTCGGGATGAAATGCTCTTTAGCGATTCGAAGAACTGGTACGTAAAACCGATAATTAGTAACGTACAGACCGTTAACAATGTGTGGAATACCAGGTACATCAAGTAAGGCCTGCTTTTTAACGAGATAGAGTTTTTCAAATGTAACAGCATGATTGAATGTATCACTTTTTATTATGGCAAGATCGGCTCAGCATAATACTCAGTTATTCACATGAAATGAATGTGACCAAACTGAATTTCAAAAAATCATTTCTGAAAGTAAAATCACTGATCCGAAATATTGATGTTCCCTGAAATAAATTCGACTAAACTGAACTTCAAATGACCATTTCTTGAACTAAATGGACAACATAATCTGAATTACAATTGAAGGTTTCTGAATTACAAATGACGGTTTCTGAATCCTTCTTTCTGATTTACAAAATGAGGATTTCTGAACTACACATGATTTAGTCTGAATAACAATTGAGTATTTCTGAAATAAAAGGGATCAACCTGAATACCAATTGATACTTCCTCAAATAAATGTGACTAAACTGAATTTCAAATGACCATTCCTGAAATTGAATGGACTAATCTGAATTACTATTGACTGTTTCTAAATCCTACTATCTGAATTACAAATGACGGTTCCTGAATTCTTCCTTCTGAATTACAAAATGAGGATTTCTGAACTGCACATGATTTAATCTGAATTACAATCAATGATTTATGAAATAAAAGCGACTAACCTGAATACCAATTGATAGTTTCTGAAATAAATGTGATCAAACTGATTTTCAAATGACCGTTTCTGAAATTAAATGGACTAATCTGAATTACAATTGACGGTTTCTGAATTCTCCTTTCTGAATAGCAAATGACGGTTTCTGAATCCTTCTTTCTGAATTACAAAATAAGGATTTCTGAATTGCACATGATTCAATCTGAATTACAATCAATGATTTCTGAAATAAAAGCGACTAATCTGAATACCAATTGATAGTTTCTGAAGTAAATGTGACTAAACTGAATTTCAAATGACCATTTCTGAAATTAAATGGACTCATCTGAATTACAATGACGGTTTCCAATTCTTTCTTTCTGAATTACAAATGACGGTTTCTGAATCCTTCTTCCTGGATTACAAAATGAGGATTTCTGAACTAAACATAATTTAATCTGAATTACAATTGATAATTTATGAAATAAAAGCTACTAACCTGAATACCAATTGATAGTTTCTGTAATAAATGTGACTAAACTGAATTTCAAATGACCATTTCTGAAATTAAATGGACTCATCTGAATTACAAATGACGGTTTCCAATTCTTTCTTTCTGAATTACGGTTTCTGAATCCTTCTTCCTATCCAGGAAGAAGGATTCAGTGAGGATTACTGAACTGCACATGATTTAATCTTAATTACAATTGATGATTTCTGACATAAAAGTGACTAACCTGAATACCAATTGATTGTTTCTGAAATAAATGTGACTGAACTGAATTTCAAATGACCATTTCTTGAATCAAATGGACTAATTTGAATCACAATTGATTGTTTCTGAATCCAACTTTCTAAATTACAAATGACGGTTCCTGAATCCTTTTTTCTGGTTTACAGAATGAGGATATCTGAACTGAACATGATTCAATCTGAATTATAATTGATGATTTCCGAAATAAAAGCGACTAACCTGAAGACCAATTGATAGTTTCTGAAATGAATGTGACTGAACTGAATTTCAAATGAACATTACTGAAATTAAATGGACTAATCTGAATTACAATTAACGGTTTCTGAATCCTTCTTTCTGAATTACAAATGACGGTTCCTGAATCCTTCTTTCTGGATTACAAAATAAGGATTTCTGAAGTGTACATGATTTAATCTGAATTACAATTGATGATTTCTGAAATAAAAGTGACTAACCTGAATACCAATTGATAGTTTCTGAAATAAATGTGAAAACACTGAATTTCAAGAAATTATTTCTGAAAGTGAATAGACTAATCTGAATTACAATTGACGGTTTCTGAATTACAAATAACCATTTCTTGAATCAAATGGACTAATTTGAATTACAATTGACGGTTTCTGAATCCAACTTTCTGAATTACAAATGACGGTTCCTGAATCCTTTTTTCTGGATTACAGAATGAGGATATCTGAACTGCACATGATTCAATCTGAATTATAATTGATGATTTCTGAAATAAAAGCGACTAACCTGAAGACCAATTGATATAGTTTCTGAAATGAATGTGACTGAACTAAATTTCAAATGAACATTACTGAAATTAAATGGACTAATCTGAATTACAATTGACGGTTTCTGAATTACAAATGACGGTTTCTGAATCCTTCTTTCTGAATTACAAAATGACGGTTTTGACGGTCTGCAGCAGTAGCAGTGGCATGAGTCTGCAGACTTATGCTCCAGCCTGTATACGGGTATATCCGCAGAAGTGATTCCGTAAGCTCTTTTTTCAATATATCCCGAAATAAACAGCAGAACACGTTTATCGGGAAACGTATCCAAAGGGAGAGAACAGCAATAACACTTAAGATCGGAATTGAGGCCGTTGAAAAATCTCATTTGGCCCCCGAATGCGACCGATAAACTTGAAATTGACGGGGTGGTGGCATCGTTTCTGGTCGAAAAAGGTGAAGGAAAAAGAGGCAAATGGCTGTACGTAGGAGAACTAAGTGCAGACACGGAAGGAATTGTGGACGGTGAGCTCAGGGGAAATCAACAGGACTATTGCTGTTACTGCATTCGGCTCCTACCTGCCTTCCTGACGAACATCTCTCTGAATGTTCTTGCTTCCTTGTGGGCATAACGTGCAAGGAAGAAAATGGCCGAAGCCGAGATGAGCCAGGATACGCCTCTCATCTATTCCCTCTGATAATTTGAATGCTGGGTTTCTCGTTTTCTCGCCGGATTCCGTTTCCGTGAAAAGAAAATTGATCGAGGAATTCGAAAACGTAATGTGCAGAAATATGAACACATCAAGAATCTTTGACTTATGTTGTTAAAGCCACCTGTGAGCTTCAATGCTTGCTGTTTTCCCGAAAAATTAATAGGATAGATGGTATTTATCAGAATAAGAACAAATTTCCTTCAACGTTCCCACCATGAACGCAACTGACATTTTTGCAAATTTTTAACGGACTCAAACTCTTGAATTTGTGGAAATTTCGGTTGTATCTTATGCTTTGTCGTCTGAGGAACTCTGTCCATACATTGGCTCATCATATATAGTATAAAACTCTTGAAGTTCATTCTCCAAAAATAGTACTCTTGGTCTAAAGCTCTTGTAATAAATTGAAATATTTTGGTTGACCAGTGTAGACTTCTAAAATTGATATTCAGGGGTCCGAAAATTATTGAAGTGCTTATCGGTATGGAGTATGGTACAGGATGTTGGCGAGACGATAACGATTGAAATTATTGATTTTACGTTCAAGTTTCTCATGAGACTCAGACGATATCAGAAAATCGTTCCCTAAAATCGGTTGTACTAAATGTGTACGATAGCAGAAAACTTCGAGGCTAAAATCATGGGATTTGCAACGTGGCAGTACCCAAAAGTTTCATGGGAAATTGCGTCATCCTTTCAGAACTCCCTACGGGAGGTGATTGGATTGTAAAAACTAAAAAAGAAAATCTTTAATTTGATTGGTTTTGAAAAACGAACAAGAAAAATCTTTAATTGATTGGTTTTTAAAAACGAAGAAGGAAATCTTCAATTCGATTTGAAGACGAAAAAGGAAGAGTAACTGGGGAAACCTTAAACGGGAAGGTTCTCAGTTGACTCGGGAATCGGGATACGGTTCGGAAGTTTAAAGTAACTGGAGAAGCCTTAAACGGGAAGGTTCTCGGTTGACTCGGGTTCGGTTATAGGGTAGGAACTTCAGTGTTTAGAAGTACGGTCTCAAAGCGGAGACGGAAACAGTTGAGTTTGAATCGGAAGTTAAGGAGTAACTGGAGAAGACTTAAACGGGAAGATTCTCAGTTGACTCAGGAACGGTGTTAGGGTGAAGCATTTTTGGTTTTTCGGAAGTACGGTCTCGAACGGAGACAGAAAAAAGTCGAAAGTAAAAGTTTTTTTTTAATTACTTAGAATTATTTAGATTGCGTCTCGTCGGTGGACCAAGAGTGAGATTAATCTGCAAACAGCGTGTGAGTGACGTGTTTTTGTGTTTCTTTTGTTTTTCAGGATATTTTCATCATCCCCAGGATAATCTGCACGAGGTGAAAAGTCAGGTATTTTTGTCTATGCTTAGCTTGTTTGAGTATTGGTAGAAAGCTGCATGCAAGGCCAGATATCTTTTAAAGTACAAAGTCCCGAAATCACTACAAGTCTGTTTTTGAATTGTATTGTTTTTGAGATCTCTCTTAGGTATTCGGGAATTAGGGTTGTAATATTTTGAGATCACCTCATGTTTACGGGTTCGGGTTATTTTAACAAACTCCGGAGTTTTGATAATTTGATTTCGCTTTTATAATTGGAAATTGATGATTTGATTTGATCAATTTGAATTTGATGTAATAAGTTGATTTGGTTATTGGTTTCGTTAAATTCATTTGAAAAACTGTAAACTTTTGGAACCGTCACAGAAGTCTTTTGGACGAAGTGTGTCAATGATTTCGAATAACATTTTTCAAACGGATTTCATGGCGGATATTCGGAAATCTACTTCATCCACTCCAACAGGACATCAATCAATCGAATGTGGAATAATGTGCACAAACAGGGCGCGCTTGTATACACAGTGGCAACTTATTTACACGTTTCAATTCGATATAGGCACGCGCAGGTGCACTACTAAATTTAATTAGACTTTTTCAATTAGAGCTATTCGATGTGCCGCCACCGAATAAATATCAACTCAACTGAAAAGGTCGCTATGTGTATCAGCTCATTAACGATTCATGAAACGGGAAATTGATTCGCAGAAGAAACGAGAAACGGCCTGTCGAAGCAGTCTTGAATTTACATCCGTTTAAATGGAAATTCTGCCGCCATTTTCTTCGTGAAAATGGTTGATTTGTTCAAGAAGTTCCAGTTCTGTAATGAGGGTACAGTGTGGCACATCGAGAATATATGGAGTAAAGAACATTTTTTCAGGGAGAATCTGAAATAAAGTTGCAATAACTTTTAATTAAGTTTATTATAAATATAATATGCTGAAGATATACATTTATTTTTCAATTTTCAGCAAAATACCCACCCATTTCCAACGTTCACTGCATTTTATAGCAATCATTACCTGATATCATTATCTCATTTGATACTTCCTATTTCCTAAAGTTAAATGCATTTTTCATGAAACTGAATTCGTATCTTCTAATGATCACATAATAATGAAAATTTTATTGAACCAACTGAAACCATTAAAATATATTATAGATTTTGATGAAAATGTATACCTACATATTTTATGTTCTTGAAATGTCTTAACTTCAGATTGATGATGTCCAGCCAGTTGCAGGTAATTTATTTAGATTTCTTGATCCATTGTTTGTGGTAAGAATGAGGACGTTCTCAAGAAATTCGAATGAAATTGTAACCAAAAATTGTGCATTCGATTTTCAACGGAGCACAACAAAAAATTCCAAAATAGAAAATTGCTGGGCCATTTTCTCACACCAAAAACATATTTTTTATCTTAAAAGTCAAGCAAGAAATTAAAGTCCACTGCGTCCACACTCAATGAGGATTCCTTTTTGCCGAACCAACCATACAAAATTGATATTTCGTCTAACTTTAACCTAGTCAGAAAGGATAGACCATCAAGAAAAAATAAAATCGAAATTGTCTGTGCTCTGCAATGAAAACTGAAGCGATCCACTCGTCACCTAACGGAGGGAGAGAAGGAAAGGGAATAGAGCAGCATATTCATTGCAGCGCTGCATTAGTGTTTACATGTTTATGCCAATGTAAATCGCTGGGGTCCCAATCCTTCGGGATGGGGGCTTAAACCATTCTTTCTATGTTACAGGATTCCCTGCAAAAGGGTTGGCAGTCGCCGTCTCCTGTTGTCGTTCTGGAGTGGATGGGACAACATCAGGGGTGGGATACGATTTTCTAGTCAATTTTACAGCGGATTATGTTCCGATAATCGTTATTGTTACGGCGTGCGATGAGTGGGTGCGTCTGCAGAATGGGTCATTAGTTTTTAAGTGTTATTAGAGTCTGAGCTCTAATGTCTGAAAGGATGAAGATGATGGGCCATCCATTGGGTTTCCTAGAGGTATACGAGACGGTTAAATTTTCGTTTGTGGGTTCACCGTGATGAGGAGGATAATAATGAGGAATTGTTCTTTTTTTACTCTGATTTCGAGGAAAAAAACCGTGGACAATTCTTCTGATAAGGTTCATATCGAAATCGTCAACCGAATCGATTATTTTTAAAGACTGGGCTCTCCTGTTAGGTGGCGTCAATGTTTTATTCTCTTCATATTCTCTGAGAATTCTGAATACAGCTGAATCACTCACCCCTGAAGATTTTGAAACAATTCAAGTCTCTTTTCGATAAATCATGATTTTTTTTCCAATTCTTTTCGAAAAATGTTATGTTATGTTATTTATCTCTTTCTCTTCAGCAGAGAAATGCGACCTTTTGGACCTTTTCCGTGGTGGTCCCCACATATCACCCTCAGATGCAGTTTCCGTTTCCGAATTCGACATCGTTCTATAAACACTATAAACACTTTGTCAAAAGATTTTCCAACACAATACACGTCTCACAACAAAATCTATAAACACTTTGAATAGCTAGACCTTCACAGTAGCTCTAGTTATTTTAACTGGTCTTGTCAATTGAAAAATTCGATATTTATGCAAATCAAGATGGCTTTCAACCATTAAGGGAAAGGACCCAAACCTGGTGTTGCCCGGAATTACCTTGTCGGAATCTTGAGCAGCCGACAAAGTGTTTCGTACAAAATAATATAAAATTATGGACCGAAACTAAATATATTTCGGCTATTACAAGTAAATGACCATTATAAATTTGAACAGAGATCTTTTACGAGTCTTGTCAATTGACAACTTCGATATTTATGCAAATCAAGATGGCTTTCACCCATTAGGGAAAAGGACCAAAATCTGATGTTATAGGAATCTTGCAAGATTCCGACCCAAATCTCTAAAACTCTGGTGTTTCCTGGAATTACCTTGCCGCAATCTCGAGCCTCCGAAAAAGAAATTATTTGGTAGATAATAATATAAAAACAAAACAAAATAAAAGAATAGGGTACGTCGGATATAAAATGTTTATGACAGTTGCAAATCATAACAGAAATTTTGCACTAGAGTTTCTGAGGAAAAAAGTTCTTATGTGGGAATTGCTGATTCAAATTATTGAATCATTTCTATCCAGTACCATCTACAGTCCGTTCCGAGTAGGATCCTGGCAGTCTCTTAGGGCGGTCTAAGAGAGCGTTGTTATCACCGTTTGAACAATAGGAGCTTTATTGTGCGCAAACCAGACGATTCTGTTCGTTTACAAAGCTTATTTGAACGGACTATAGTATACTCACGCAGTCATCAACTGATTCGTCGGACCTGGTTCAGTTAATACGCATTTTATCAGAAGCAATTTCCGCGAAAGATATTAAACTTAACAACAACGTATGAATACAAAACCGTAGATTGTGTGGGGGAGTAAAATTCCACCAGTAACCGAAAGGGTGAAATTTGTATTTCAGGGAGAGAGAGAGAACGCGGTTGAGACCCCGGTCATATTTCACAATTATTAGAGCAACTCGAATCATACACATAATAGGTAATTTCTTGCATTAATTACTCGATTAAATATTAACGCTGGCAATCATAACGCAGAGTTATACAGTTCTCCGCTGTTCAACCCTTCCTCCAACCCATCCAGCCCCCCCTACCCCCCAACTCGACAGGGCTGCAGATTACGTCGGTGAAGTTGTAGTAATAACTGGATGGAAATTCCCCCAGCGCTCCCACAAAATGAAACTTGTTTCCATTGAGCCGTGCAGACGTATGCATGGAGTAGATGGAGGATGGAGTCGAGTCTAGGCGGTTTTCATGTACGTGTTTGTCTTTTGACGCTTGCTCACGTTCCTAGCTTACATCTGTCGGAATATTACATACACACAACCAAACTTATATGGAATCACCCTGTTATTTGGAAAAAACGAATTTTAATTGAAAAAAAGTCGCTGAAAAGTGAAGAGCAGTTTTCCAAAAACAAGTTTATTACAAAAATGATATACATTATTAAAAGATTATTTTTATAATAGAACAGAAAATTAAAAGTGTAAATTTCACTAAAAATAATTTTTATGTAACTGAGAATTGAACAACAAATAAAACGATTTTAAAAAATCAATAATCAGTATTACCACCCCTGGCATTGATACAAGCTTGAATTCGACGAGGCATGCTTTCTATTAAGTTGTTAATTTCTTCTTCTGTAACATTTGCCCATTCCTCTAAAGCCGCTTGTTTAAGTTGCTCTGCGTTACCAGGATTATTTTGACGAGCTCTAATTTTTCTTTTGATCCTATCCCACAAGTGCTCGATAGGATTAAGGTCCGGTGAACAAGAAGGCCACTCTAAAACAGTCACACCTTCTGTTTCGAAAAAATTTTTGCAACTCTGCTGGTATGTGGAGGTGCATTATCCTGCATAAATAGGAAATAATCTCCAAAAGCACCTCGCCAGAGCCTCACTACAGGTTGTAGCACTAGATCAACATACCTAGGCCCTGTCAGAGATTGTCTAATGGGAATTAAAGGAGTTTTCTCACCAAACATAATTCCGCCCCAAAACATTACAGTACCTCCTTTGTATTTAGGGATCGGTCTTGCAGCTTGGAGCCTAACTTGCCTCCCTCTTCCTCTTAAAATGCGAACACGCCGGTCGTCTGATCGTAGGCCAATTCTGGTCTCATCCGAAAATAAGACATTTTTCCAATCTTCAATAGTCCAATTTTCATGCTCTAAACACCATTTAAAACGGTCAAATTTATTTTGCCTAAACTTCTGGAACTCTTAACGCTCTTCTCTTGAATAATTCCCGAGCCGAGTCTTTTTCTGATAGTTTCGACAGAAACACTAACACCTGTAGCTTGCAAAAATTGCCTTTGAAGCTCTGAATGAGATACTGCGGGATTTCTTCTTCCTGTTTGGGCTAAAAAGCGATCCTGCCTTTCTGTAGTTACTCTTCCACGACTTCTTCTCGGCCTATTCTTAAGGGTTCCTAACTCCAGAAACCTTGCATAGGTTTTTGAAACAACCCCTTGTGTAACCCCCACCGTTCTTGCAATCTGTCTTTGTGACATACCTTGTTCTGCCATAGTAATAATTCTTCCTCTCTGGACTTCCGATAACCCCACATAAGGCATTTTTTTTAAAACTTCGCAAAAAAACAAAATATAAATTCACTGCGACGTTCGAACGAAATGGTAAAATCGACACTGCAAAGCCAAATCTTATCAAGTGCTTATGAACCTAACTGTTTTTGTGAGTAAACACATGCACTTTTTATTTGCTTCCAACGAAAAAGATATTGAAATAATATTTCATCTTAATACTGGGTGATTCCATATAAGTTTGGTTGTGTGTACTTCAATGTACCTATTATACTCTATACTCCAGGCACGTAGCGAGGGGGGGGGCTCGGGGGCCCGTGCCCCCCCCGAAATATCAAAAAATGCCTGTATATATCAAAAAATGCCTGTATATTTGACAAAATTTGCAATGTTTACTTATTGTGGGCCCCCCCCCGAAATTGTGGGCCCCCCCCGAAAGAAAATCCTGGCTACGTGCCTGCTATACTCCATTCACTTTTATAATGTTTCCCGGTTGGCCATTATTTAAGTTTATCAAGTTTTTTCACTTGAAACTGACGCAGGGTGGTATTTGTTAAATGTCAAATGATTCTCAGGGATGCCAATGCTAATTTCTATTTACTTTTTTTTTAACTTTGTGACTGAAGTAAGTTCTTTCAAGGTTTGTGACACAGGTTTCGTAGTACTACTACATTTTCATTCTGGAGTATTTCAAGTTGTACAAACAGGTATTTGAATGTCTTCTCTAGGCTAATTTCTTGAGAATTTCGAAGAGTGAGGAATTCCAATGTTCGATTATAAGTTTATCTGTCGAGTTATTCAAGTACTCCTATTCCCATTTCGAATTAACTTTCACAAAGTAACGGACTATTCTGTCCATTATTTTTCAGTAAAATTTCAACACTCGATTCTTGATTTCCGTACAAGAAAATAGCATAACTGAATCTTCCAACCATGTTTATATACGTGAAATATTTCCAGTATTAACAGAGAAGAAAGTTTCTTCAACATTCGCCAGGTCTTTGGAATTATTAAATTCACATAATATTTTCTTAAATTCATTATTTTCCCAAAGTAAACGTTAAACCTGTTGGACGTGAAACCTTCTGTGGCCTCGGTAAGTACCACCATAAGGTAGCGTTCCAGCAATGAGAGAAGGCACTGCTGTGGAGAAGATTCTCACCAAGGAGCTTTTGCAGCTAATGTGGATAGAGCTTCGGTGTATTGTGGGTGCAAGTGCCCGGATCTTGTTTGCCTCAGAAACTTGCACCTAGGCAAGTTGACTCTTGATCATTTGATTTATTAGGATGGTGGTATGATAGATGATCTCTTCGGGAATGGGCATTTCCAGTCATTTTCAGAAGAAATATATTTTGACATATAGAATCTCACGTAATTCGTGATTTTTTTCTAAATTTTTTCTTCATCAATTTGAACCCTTAAAAATATTGAAAACTCAAAAATTATCTACCGAATTCAAACGATCAGAAGAAGCGGGAAATCGTGTGACGTCGGTGGCTAGAGAGATTTTTGATTGGTTGTACTCGTCATGACGTGCTGCTGATATAAAAATGACAGCATTGTCAAATCACAAAAAAAAATTAGCCTGAAAAAGCCCTTGCTTTCAGTTTCCTAATAATATCATATATAATGTTGATTTTGGATGTTTTTCTTTTATCATCATGACATTTTCATTTGTACTCCATAAAGCTTCATAATATCATTCAATTTACGACCTCCTAATTGAAGATAAAGAGGGTTCAAGTAAGCAGATAGGTGAGAAATTCAATTAAAAATAATTATCCCTAGTATACACAGGTAAGAATTGGTATATATAGGCCGGTCTTCTGATTTAGGAAGCATTAATAATTTTTCATTTTGAGAAGTGCAAATTAATGGTAAGAATAATTATTGATTTGGCAACTATGAATAGGGACCATCTGGTCGTCAGTCGTTGACTTAACCTAGGGGTATAGAATATAGAGTATAGAATACTCCTAAACTTAACTGTAGGAAAAGTCTTTCTATAGTACGCAGAGAAGACGTCGAATTGTCGAATAATGACAAATAAGAAGGTTATGTTTTCATTTATAATTTGTAGGCGTGGTTGTCACATCAGTATTTGTATTTTCAGAGAATGAGTATTATATCAACTTTAATGAAAATTAAGTTGTTATATGACGATGTTTCAAAAACATTATAGTGATCACATCAAATATGATACGATAACTGAATAAATTTATGAATAAATTCAGAGATTTTGCAAAGACTTGACAACAGCGGCGTGTCTCTCAGTTACTCTGGGCTTTGTCCCCTCCATCAAAAACTTCAACCAATCATATTACAAATTGAGCCGCTGACGTCACAGCAGAGGGACGTTTGAAATCACATTTTCAATATCGAATAATTAATCAGTTCTTCAAAATTCAGAGTGGATTAATGATTAATAATGTGTTATAAACTGACCTTCATTACGCCATGTGAAGAAATGCGCATATTTTGAGGTACTGGACATTCCCATTGTTTCAGTGGAGTATAAGAACAAAAGATCAATCTGGTCGCAGTGCTGTATGGTTCTGTAGCTAATCAACCCCACCATATAATAGTAAAAACTACCTAATAGGTAGATCTACGGGCTCTACTAGTAATAATAAAAATAATGATAGTATCAGAAAAATAATGCATATATTTGGCTTCCTCTTAGCATACGGTTATTACTCCAGTCTCCAATTCATCAACTGGTAGCACCCGCTTTTTCATTCATACCGCCGGGAAACTCAACCCATTTGGAAAAATGAACTGATTTACGGTCAGGCAGTTCTCTGGGGCTCCAAACCCACTACCGGGCCGCATTTGAAATGCAGATGAACGGTCAGCAAACGCCCGTATAAGATGTTTACAAATAGTCTTGCCTGCATGATTTGTGCGACCGCTAAAGGACCAAGAGGAGCTCTCCAGGCCGACCCTCCGGCCCCCCTTTACCGCCCCAATGCCGGTCTTGACCGCCGGAAGTCTGACCGTTGCATCCTCTTCGAAATTGCGAAAATCTGTAGTCTGATTTGTTATTTATGAAGGTGCTGAATAATTCGCCAAGTAATTAAAAGTGCTTAGGTCCAAGGTGGGGAGGAAGCGATGATGTTATGAAATTTCGGTTACTTTCGGGGGCGGTCTGAGCGGAAATTGAAGTAGTCGAAAGATGTAGATATGGTTTGGGCTCAGCCATTAATTAGGCAAGGCAAAGAATGCCCCGAAGAGTTTGAAATATCAGAGTGAGTGGATGATGCATGAGGGTATCCAAATTTGGGCATTTGACTGTCATGTTCACCGATGAGACTCAGTTTTGATCAAAATAATGCATGAAATCTTTATTTGAATCGATAGTACTGTCCATATAAACTGCTCCACAAGAATTAGGGATATCGTATTCAATCGTTTTTAAAAGTATGTAATCTTCGAGAAAATCGCTGTAAAATCATTTAAAACTCAATAACAACTTGAATCGATCCAATAAAAATCAGTATGAGACATTTCGTCAATCTGGTCGCCTTTTTTCTGAAGTTTGGTTCTTTGCATATGCTTCATGAATGTTCTTATTTTGAAATGAAGTCAGTTTATCAACGGCTTCGATTTGAAACGAGTTTTCTGAAAATGTCGCGACGTAAATTAACAAACGCTGAGGCTAATAGGGCTATCGGAATGCTACAGGGTGGCCTAACTCAGGTTGTTGTAGCGGAAAGGCTCCAAGTCAGCCAAAGTGTGATATCTCGACTTTGGAATAGTTTCAGGGAGACAGGTTCCGTGTTGAAAAGACCATGCAAGGCTTGGTGAGCGACGAAAAACAACACCTGCTCAGGATCGTTTCATCACCGTTTCGGCGAGAAGAAACCCTACATCTACGTGTAGAATGCTACGGAATACTCTTCAAAATGCAGATGGGATCCAAATATCCCTCGAAACCATCAGACGACGTTTAAGAGAGGTGAATCTAGGTTCTAGGCGTCCATTAAGAGGAGTTCCATTAACACGTGACCATAAGCGTCAAAGACTGGAATGGACAAGGCAACATATCAGTTGGAACGGTCAATGTCCTTTTCACTGATGACTCCAGATATGGACGATTTTCAGATTCTCGATGAACAAGGCTATGGACAATCCCACGCATACCCCGTAATCGTCGCTATGTCCATCCATTCCGAGGGGGTAGTGTAATGGTATGGGCCGGGATATGTTTCAACGGGCGCACAGATCTACACATTTGTCCTGGGAATATAACCGCCTTACACTATAGGGAGCATCTCATTGACAATGTTGTGCCAAATTTTCACGCTGCTATTGGTGATACTTTTTAGTTTCTAGACGATAACGCTAGACCGCACCGTGCAGCCATAGTTGAGAATGCGCGCGAAGAGCTTGGTATTCCACATTTACCAATACCTCCGCACTCACCAGATTTGAATTGCATAGAACATGCATGGGATATGCTCCAAAGAAGATTAGATAATCATCAACCTACCCCAGAATCCTTAAATGATCTGAGAGAGCTTCTGCCCCGTTTATGGAACCAAATTCCTCAAGAAATGTTCAACAACCTCGTGTGTAGTATGCAAAGAAGATGTCAAGATGTTATTGATGCCCGTGGAGGCCATACATTGTATTGATAGTCTTAAAATGCTTGAATTCTCTGAGAATAAAATTTCGTTATTTTACTCGATTTTGCTTAACCACCCTGTATACGCTGCAGACCTACAGGCTAAAATCAATTTGCAACTTGAAATCATATTAACATGAATTTTCATCAACAAAATCTTATTTTAACTATATTTTTTCGCAATTTAAGTCAATATCCCTAACTCATGTGGAGCAGTTTAATTTAATGTTTGAAGATTATTTCATCCAAATGTTGACCGCAGCTGTACCTCAAATGGTCCAGCCGCTCGGTAAAATTTTGACATACTCTCTCCAACATTTCGGCCGGTATCTCACGAAAAAATGCTTCAATGATAAGTATTAAGTATCATAGATGATGCGTTAGTTTCATAATGATAACGAAGCTGGAACAGCGATGAAGCGGAAGATTTCCGGAACGTAGCCCGATCCTAAAACAGCGCCGAACAAACTAATTACAGCATGATTATGATTAGCTTTGGGCTGGCTAAGCTGCTTGGCTTACCGGCTCTTCGTTGAGTGTTCAGATGGAGCTTACGACCAGGGCTTAATTCAAAACCTTTTCCAACTCTCTCTCCGATGCGTGGCGTATGGCGTAGAGATGCGAACGGAAAGATGCGAAACCGTCATAGGAAAATGGAATAGTGGGATGCGAATAAAGCCCCGACTATACAGTGGCATCAACGGTCTTCGCATACGTCGATCTCGTCTTATGAATTATTTAGTTTGTTTGATACGTGTTTACGTGGAATGCTCGGATTTTGCGATTTGATAATCTTGATTAACTATTTTTGTGCTTTTCAACTGTCTACCAACTACCAACGGCCAGAAGAGGAGAGAGAGAGAGATGAAATGAGAATTTGTCCTGCTTTTCATTTCTCTCGGAAGGGGTCGCGCTATTCTTCTATAATCACAATCTCATGATATTCAAAATATTCAAATAGTTTATCCTTGAACTCATCCACGACGATTTTGATTGTGGGTTTGGGTGAGGCTCCCGATGCTGCAGTTGAATAAACCGGATCACAAAATGGCGAAGGCGTGGGTTATGTCAAATGTGTATGGGTCATAGATAGATGCATCTATGGTCATAGTTACCATATAAGTTCTTTGGTATGGGTACAGCCCACAGAATACCTATCTGTAGTTAAGTATTCTGTGGTACAGACAAAACAAAAGGCATAGAACACATGGTCAAGACATTTTTTCTATGAATATCTATCAGTACGTAATGATTGAAATGTCTAAACACATGGTGTTTGCACTGATTAGATTTTGTTTCGCCCAAATTGAGAATATTAGCAAAGTTTCGTTCTTTCCACTTCAGGTGGCGCTATTCACAAATTATGACTGATTTTAATTAGTTTTTTCAAAAATTCCAATTTATTCTGGTGAACGTGTTGCGTTAATGGTCGATAATTCTGTCAGGCAATAATTTGTGCATATATTCTTGACATTTTGATTCAGTTATGAGGAAAAGTCTTTCATCACATAAAAATGTCATTCTGTGGTCATGTCATAATTGACCTTTGAAGCTCAGCCTCCGCTGTTGATACATCAATCAAATCGACAACGGAAAATTAACTGAAATGACATTGCGGCGCCGCCACGAAACATTTTTAATATTTTCGATTTGGTCGAACGTCAATCCATTGAGTATTAGCACAGAATACCTAACTATATAAGGTATTCTGTGGTATTAGTTACGCAAAAAGGTGTCTCAAAAATGTATTCGCGGAAAAAAAAATTTCTCATAGGAAAACGGCAACTTTCTGAGAACAATGATAAATATCGATATCCAGTTTTCATCGTTGAGATTGTCGTAAAAATTGATTCTCAGTCACTGGCATCAGATTTCGGCTCATAAATGGGGCTATCCATTCAAAATGCCCAATTGGGCATTAGTTTCGGAGATATTGAATTTTTTATCAATATTTTTTTTGATTCCCTCATCACAGAATCTTTTTTGTACACTCTAAGGTTGTTCTCTTACTAATTCCGAATTTTGATTTGTGTATTTTCATTCCGTTGCTCCTCGAAATTTTATGAGGAATGTCAAATAAATATTCTAGGAAATGAACATAGAATATCTATGCTCCTAGTATTACAGTGGCTTTATATATAAATAAATATATGTATAAAGCCACTGTACCTAGTATAAAGGGTGAGTCTTTGACTTGTCTACACCAGTTATTCTATGCATCTATGTCCGAACATACTGACCACCACAGAACAAAAAATCGTGTATCAACTGTCACTAAAAACAGTGTTGCCAACAGAAAAACCAAATGACCCCTCATTTTGACGTAACGAACGGGTTTTTCCCAAATTCTTGGAAGGAGCGAAACTCAAAACTTCCTCATGTTGTCCCCACCTCCAACGAAAGAAGACGCCTGCGTATCCTTCTT
Organism: Adalia bipunctata; assembly: GCA_910592335.1. NCBI lineage: Eukaryota > Metazoa > Arthropoda > Insecta > Coleoptera > Coccinellidae > Adalia > Adalia bipunctata. Next base: position 8,054,473 of record OU342948.1, on the reverse strand, counting down.
CCTGACCACAGGAGAGCCGTCAATCGGCACCAGCATGAGCAGCAGGAGCAGGAACGAGGGCTGCAGGATCGCGCCAATCTGTGCGAAGAGCAGAGCGATTGTAGTTACGTCATTGTTAGAACCCGCCCCATCTATTATTCATGACCAGAAACGAGGGTAGGGGGGGCGCCACTCGTTCTGCTCCCCTGCGCTCTGTTCTCTCGTGCACCAGCCTCGGGCTGATGGCCTATCTATGTTTGTATTTGCAAATATCGACCGACAAACCGAACGTTCGGCTCGAATGGACTAAATTTCAATTAATCAAATATCGACGACCAACGAAATGCAACGACTCCGGCCGTAGCGACCGATCGGTTGATTTCGAAATGTTTTATTCGATTTACCTTCAGGGACTCTCATCGATGGTCCTACAGACTAATGTACGATTCACAGAAGGTTAATTTTCAGTCACGACCGCGCTAATCTGTTGTTGGCTAACTTCGTGCTATTTATTTGGAGAAAATGTAACCACAGAGCATCGAGCAGAGAGTTCACTTTCCTTTTTATGAATGAAATCGTTTCGTTGGCCTTGAAAGCGATTTTTGTGCTATATTCTCAAGGAATGAACCCAAACCTCTATAGTTGGGAATGTTGGTTTAGCTTTGACTAATCTCAAATCTCAAAATCTAGCCCCTTAATCAGCATAAACCCAACAGAAAAAGCACTGGCTAGGAAAACCGAGAACTTCTCAAGTTCAAAGACATCGCTGAATGCGTTCCCTGAAAACCTAACTGGTTTGCAGCAAATGGGATCACCGGTTGAAAGCTGGAACTTCACACTTTTTATGGTACTGGTTGTTTGACCCTCATTTACCTACACATTCAGCATAACCGATGCCTTCGCCATTTCGTGATCCAGTTTATTCGACTGCAAACTTACCCTAACCCAAGGTCAAGATCGTCGTGATCGTGTAGGATGATTTAAAGGACAAACTATACAGGGTGAGTCAACAATGCTCGATCAGTCGATAACAAGTAGTCAGTTAATTGAATTAGGGTTCCGAAGTTATAACATCCCCAAGAAAGCCTACCTCAAGCCATCAGTGGTATCATATTAGAAGTCGGAAGTGGAAGATATCGGATTTATATCCTGCAGATATTATCCTGCCCTGCAATGTAAAATTCCAATGAAAGTCTGAGAATTTCTAAGAAATATATTTACAATATAGCTTTTAGGTGGTAAATTACACATTATCCTCTATTAACAACATGAAATTATACAATAGACAAAAAAGCTTATCTAGGAGATTATCCTCCGATGGAAGGTTTCTCATGGTTCTAGATGATTATTGGCTGGGCCTGTTGCTTCCAACAAGGAATAACCTGATTTTAAAGGACTGATTCTTGCAAGATTACTTCAAGATTCTTCTAAGATGGTTACCACTAGAGATATCTTCATATTCAAGGTAAAGGTTCCAGCAGGAAGCTGTCAAAAAAATTCAATACAAATCACAAAAATGAAAGCTAGTTAAATACACTTACCGACTTAAAACACGATCCATTCAAAATAATGATTTATTTGAAAATGCTATAACTTTCAAATGGGGGGGCTGATTTATTTGAATTTTTCAGCAACTTTCAGATAAAATACTGTAGTTTTAAGGTTATTATTCGGACATCTAAAAGTAATTCAGTATTCGCTGTATATACAGGGGAGAAGAGAAAACAATTTTTCCTCTACTTTTGGCACACCCTGTAGGTTAATTCTTCTAGTGCAGTGATACTCAAAGTGTGTTCCGCGGAACCCTAGGGTTCCGCGATACCCCTGTAGGGGTTCCGCAAGAATTTAGAAAAAAAAATAAATTGAAGAACAGATACATGTGGGTGATTCATCATGAATTATGAATACGGAGAAAAAGTCCTTTTCATCCCACAATCTTTATTAGTTGACGACTAGTTTCGAGACCTTCAAAATGGTCTCATTTCCATTTTCTTTTGTTTTTCAGTTAGATGTCGCTTCATTGTTCGAATTTGAGATCGATTTTAAATATAACATATTGTTGGTTGATATTGTTTTATCTGCCTTGTTGCTTTACATTTGGGATTTCGAAACTTGATTGTATGACGCAAGATTTGTTCTTAATTTTTTGACTTTTGTAGCTTGTATGTAAGTATTTTATACCTTAATTTATTATCATTGGTGTTTTATTTTCAGTCTTGCAGCTCTGACTTGAAAATTAGACCATTTTGAAATTCTCGAAACTAGTCGTCAACAAATTAAGATTGTGGGATGAAAAGGACTTTTTCTCCGTATTAATAGAAAAAAAAATCAAAACACCACCTTCTGGTCGAACTTTTTTACTCCGCCCGCCTCGCGTATACTTGTGAGTGCTTTTTGTTTGTCAAAAACATCGACTCGAGTATTTTTGAGATCGAGATCGAGTCTAGGACCCTAGGACCATGATATACGAAAACCCACAAGAAAAGACCACTTGATGAACGAGTTTTGAATAGGTTGGCGCATGACGTCTCTACGTGACAAATGGCGCTTATTTTCAGAGTCATTTTCTTGGATTCGCTTTATTCTTGCCTGAATATAATTTTCTTCTTCGGAATATTTGCAAAAATACCGTATCCGATCGAAAAGAAGTCAAAATAGTTGTTGATTATAAAAAAACACTTGGAGATTCGAGCAAAATATTAACTCTTGACAAATAGATGGGTAATCAAATGAACTTTCACATCAATTTTCTATATTTTTTTTTTTTTGGAAGGATTCAATTGTTACAAAATATTATTGTGAGAACTTCAACTGATACACGAGAGTATTTCAACTAACGTGTGGTAAAGTAAGTAATAATTAATAACTGTTACATTGTACTTTCCATACGCTTATTAATGAAGAATACATATCTACTTTTATTGTAGGGTTCCGTCAAGTATTTTGCTTGTCAAAAGGGTTCCGTCCCCAAAAAAGTTTGAGAACCGCTGTTCTAGTGGATCTGCACACAATTAACTTTATCAAGAAGACTGATTTGTTTCCAACATTTTGTTTTTTTATTTATCCCGATATCTTGATTTGTTTGTGAAATGTGACGGTTTAAAGAAAATGCAACATTCTTAATTTTTTTATTCAGTTTTAGCAGAGTCATACGTAATTTCATAAACAAATCAAACAACAAATAAACTAATAATTATTACAAATTAATAACGGGTATTTCCCCCGCAAGCGCGAATAACTGCCTCAATGCGTCGTGGCATACCCTCTATTATAGATGTCGAATCTCCATCTGGTCAATCTGATCCCATTCTTGGACCAAAGCATCTCTCAAAAAATTTAAATTACTTGGAGAAGGAACTCGGTTACGAACTCGTCTGCTCATCACGTCACAGACGTGCTCAATTAGATTCAGGTCTGGGCTACGTGATGGTCAGTTCATCCTTTGAATTTCTGTTTCGTCCAAATATTGAGATACAATCCTCGCAATATGTGGTCGAGCGTTGTCGTGCATAAACATGAATTCGTTTCCTATAAACGGTGCAAATGGAATTACATGTGGATCTAGCACATCACGAATATATCGGTTAGCTGTCATTGCTCCGCCGCCAACAATGACTGAATCATTACGAGCTCCATGTTTATGCCGGCCCAAACCATTACCGATCCTCCTCCATAACTGAGTATTGTGGAAAAATTTGCTTTTTCAAACCTTTCGCCTCTTCTTCGGTATATTTTTTCACTGGCCATCAACCGTCATTTTAATTATGACCTTTTCTGAAATGTTGCATTTTCTTCAAACCGTCACATTCCACAAACAAATCAAGATATCGGGATGAATAAAAAACAAAATGTTGGAAACATATCAGTCTTCTTGATAAAGTTAATTGTGTACAGATCCACTAGATAGAAGAATTAACCTACAGGGTGTGTCAAAAGGAGAGGAAAAAATTGTTTTCTCTTTTCCCCTGTAAATCCAGCGAATACTGAATTACCTTTAGATGTCCGAATGATAACCTTAAAACTACAGTATTTTATCTAAAAGTTGCTGAAAAATTCAAATAAATCGGCCTCCGCATTTGAAAGTTATAGCATTTTCAAATAAATCATTTTTTTGAATGGATCGAATTTTAAGTCGGTGAGTGTATGTCAGAATATTATGGCCAACCGGGATAGTTCATAAAAGTGAATGGGGAATATTTGAAGCGTGGACTTCAGGAATAGATTTTTGTGGTATAGGAGCTCGCTGAGGTAAAATGTAAGGCTTTGTCCCGTTGTCCGAAGCTTTTCCCAAATATGTGAAGGATCATTCATGTATATTCCCTAAAATGAGAGTGACTGCCCCCTGTTAGAGAGTGACGTTTTTTTCAGCGTATGCCTTCGGGTTTGAGTCTCTTTAGTGTCATTTCATGTGGTATGAAAAATGGGCTACATAAACAAGGAATACAGACTCTTTATTGAAGAGTAATTCAGTGCGTGTTGAGATTGCGCCTGGTTCAGCTCCAATTATCCATCAAAAACCTCGCCGCCATAAATCTGATTCGGCCAATAATCCTCTACAAATACCCTCTTCAAGTGGAGGCATCCATCTCGTCTCCCTTTCTTTGCCCGCGTAATCCCATATATAAAACTGTAATTTAATCTACTAGAAGCTAGGAGGCTGTATGAATGGGAATAACGGTGATCCAAAAACGATTACAGCTGCCAAAAATGAGCATCAATGCCGCATCTCGGAGGGGTTGTACCCCCTAGTGGCCGGACCGCCGCGCCGGTTATATACATCCAGCCACCCCTAAAGTATATCAACATCAACCTGTCTCTTATCGATGAAAACATGTACATGGAAAATATCAAAGCCGGGCGTTTTACACCAGCTTTTTTTGCACCCCTGCTGCAAATGGGGATGAACGTCATGTTCTAGACGTGATATGCAAATGGGTTTGTTTTACGACACCGTATGTTTTCCTACTTGCTCCCCTACACATAATGCGGGATGTGTTATTTTTTTTGTTATATCTCTCGAAGGAAATATTAGGAAGGGAAATGACGGCCAAGTAGAGAAGTTGAAACGGCTAAATGCGTTTCCGTGATGGCTTTAGAGATAAATACATTCAGTATCTCGAATTGAATTGGAAATTACATAATTGTTATACCTATAAACATAATGGAAAACAATGCAGAAAGTGCCCATACGGAAAAATTTAGGGGGTTATTTACTTGTCGGAAAATAGGATAGGTTTGTCATATAAACTTTTTTCTTTTGAGCCCCAGCCCCCGCTTAGTTACATCCTCCAAAAGGGAAGGCACTCAAAAAATCTCAAAATGGAGAGTATTTTAGATTGAAATTCACTTGGGTCGGGTTTCACCAACGATTTTAATCTCGTTTAAGTCCGTAAACGATAATTTTCTGTGGTTTTCCAGTCAAAAATCATCGAACATATACCTAGGAGCATAGAATATTCTATGCTCCTAGTATCGGAATGTTCGCGGAACGAAAGGGCTTGGCCCTTTTTGCCTCAAACAATGAAAGGGCACGTTATGGCAGCATAGTTGAGATGGCTATAGAATAATGGTGTAAGCACTCGTCAATTTTGAATGGATTGACGTTCGACCAAATCGAAAATATGAGAAATGTTTCGTGGCGGCGCCGTATTCGATTGCTCTTCCAAGGTCAATTATGACATGACCACAGAATGACATTTTTATGTAATGAAAGTCTGCTCCTCAGAACCACAGAATACCTAACAACAGTTAGATATTCTGTGTCAGAACTGAATCAAAATGGATTATCGACAATTAACACAACACGTTCACCAGAATAAATTCAAATATTTGAAATAACTAATAAAAATCAGTCATAATTCGTGAATAGCTCCACCTGAAGTGGAAAGAACGAAATCGATAAATTCCGACTCCTCCAATTTTCCTTTTTTATTCGGCCATAGGCCGGAATAATTGATGTAGATTTTCAGCAAATCTTTTCGAACACATTGTTCGGAAACGGCAAGAAGGGGCAGGTCCGATGGTGGAGTGGTGAAAAGGGCCACAGCCTCATCAATATTCTAGGAAGAAGACTCGTTGTAGGTACGAGCATCAAATTTATGTGACCATGTTTATAGACTCGCGGGACGAGTGTGGCCGTTCCTTTCTTTAATTTCGGATCGGCTTTATGTTTCGACAAGACGTGTCCGAGAAAAAGAACGGAATAGGTTACGTTCTTACGGTTTCTCGAATAGGGCGGACGCCGATGTTGCGAAGAGAACGTGGAGAAAGACATGATGGAAAAATTCATTGGCGTAGCACTCCTGAATTATTCTATAGGACCTCTACGGCCTATACCTACACCGTTCGGGAAAATTTCCACTCAGGAAATACTGTGGGTATAATGAGTAAGTGCTCTATACTGATTGAAAAAGACATCATGATCATCTTCAAACAGGTTCTAAATTTCCATAATTTAGGTATGACACTTTGGATCATATTCATCTGTTCTTTGGTATATGAAGTTCATTTAATTTAAATTTTACCATTTATTTGAGATTTCCAAGAGGGAAATGGACCAACGATTCTATTGCCACGAGGATCATATTCAAATACCTCTCATAAAGCATTAAACATCATCAAGGTAGCGTGGCCGAGCGGTCTAAGGCGCTGGTTTAAGGCACCAGTCTCTTCGGAGGCGTGGGTTCGAATCCCACCGCTGCCAAAATATTTTGTTTTTAATAGTCGGAACCATAAACATTTTATGAAGCTAAGATCATAGATGCATAGAATATTCTATGCATCTATCTTAGATCTAATAAGTGAAGTTTAAAATTACATTCCGTCTGTATAATATCGTACGGTTATTCCTACAATATTTTATTTTTGAGGAACCATTTTTAGCATATGAATTAGGAGTATTATGAAGAATCCCTTATATGACCTCTAGTCGCGTTGAACAGTAGAAGTAACAACAATGATATTCGAGCATCGAGCAAGCTGTCGCCGATGAAAGCCACAAACAAAATTCAGCCTCTCCACCACTGCACTGTTTCCTTTTGTACTCTTCCAGTACATACCTAGTACATTTTCATCCTAGCAATTTCCATCTTAATATTCGTTCGTTCCACCAAATGTCACTGACGTGCTGAATACATAAACGGAAGCCTTTTTTCATTGTCTTTGAAGTTTGAATTGAATACAACCACCACATGTATAAATGGCGATTGTATGCTCGTGATGTCGAAAGGTATTGTAGGGCATTTTATTCGAAATAGTTTTTCAAAATTGGTCATGGTAAAGACATGTCATTATACGCATTTCTGGTTTGTTCTTTGGAACATAGAAATGTTTTCCAACAACTGCCATATCCTTAAAGTATGAATAGGGGTAGGCTATGGCAAGGATTATTTTCGAGATTATCCCATATTGACCACTATGCTGCACTGATAAGAACTAAACTCAAAAGTACCCGTCAGGAATAAAAATCCCTAACATTACGGTCTATTCTTAAGCCCCTTAATGTTTTCAAAAGCTACCGGATAGAGATTTACTTTATGTTGTTCCTATCTCCGATCTAATGTCACAGTCGGCTATCATCCCCTTTTGTATTGTGACAAATTCCCTTTCAGCCAGTGCTTACACTGCTTACCATGTATGTCCTATAGGATCAATGGGGGTTGATCCTAACATCGTTATCGGATTGTAAATATGGGCCAAAAAAACGACATAGGAATCTCATGATGCATGATTATCGATAGGCACACTATTCAATATTCTCTTTCTGTAGTATCACGAACCTGAATATAATTGAAAATATGAATCCTTTCGATTCGAATAACATAATTATCAAATTCGAAGTCAGTCAGGTCCTCTGACCCACTGATACTTCAACCGATATTTGAAAGTAAATACTGAAAAACTTACTGAAATTGTTAGGAATTTTTTATAAAGAAAGAACTATAATATTTCCGTACATTCACAATAATGGTTATAACGCCCTCTATTGGCCATTAAATATAGTGAGGCTCAATTTTGAGGATTCCTACATCATCTATGTCAATCAGTGCCATCTATCAACGGGGGAATGAATTGAACTAACAGATATCAAACAAGAAAAGGTTTCTCTTTCGTTGGACTTTCCTTGTTCAAGGTGCTGCTAGATGTCACTAGTGACACAGTTATCTCTATAGGGAAAATTAACGGTTGGGGTGACATCTGTAGTTCGTGTGCGAACTACATTATTAATTACATATTACAATCGCAGATTGAACGAAAAATATGGCATTTATGAATCAACAACATATTGGAATTTTATTTATTTCAGACAATAATAATGAATCTCTTCTAACAAAAAGTATAATGAATATTTCACAAGTGATTGATTTAAGTCAAGGAGGTCTCCACCAATTTTTTCAGTTTCAGAATTCGGTGCATGGTGCATGATTTTTTTTATTACTCAGTATTCTTCGGATCTAGACTGTGTGAGAACTAAGAACCCATTATAAAGTGAGAATGCGCACACTCCTATGTACAGAGGAAGAGGAATGAATGAATCGATATAAAGAACACAGAGGCGGCGAACTTGATGGGTGAAGACCATACGGGACAGCCGCCTATTCATAAAATGGAGATTGATTCAAAACTTTGGTTTTTAAGGTAAATCGTCAAGTTCCATCTAGACTCTAGAGGGTTTATCTTGAGGATCTGTACCTAGAGTGTGAAAATTAGCATTTTTCCTGGCTATGGTGGAGAATTGAGAAATGTATGTATATTGTACCATGCCTGGTAGCAACAATAACTGCACATATACAGGGTGTTTCTAAATTCATGCGAAAAAATTCAGGAGGTGATTGCTCCTATAAAATTAAGATGGATCTTTCCTATAACAAAACTTCCTCAGCCCACCCCTCTCCAAGATATCACCCTTAAAAGGTTGTGACTAAAATTGATCCAGCTAGTGGTTTTGGGAAAAAAATTCAAGGATGAAGAATTGTTTTAAATAAAACCAGGATTTCAAGTTATAATTTTATTTCATGAAACTTCATCTCGAAGAAAAGGTTTTGATATGCAATAAAGTAAGGGTTGCGAGTTCACGATAATTACAGAATTTCAAGATTCTAGCTTTGGTGAAATTTAGAAAAATCTCCTCCTGAATTTTTTTGCATGAATTTAGAGACACCCTGTAAAAGGTATCTCAAAAAATATCTCAAGTGATTGCACAAGCAATTCAATACAGGTAATCTAATAATTGAATTGCATGGTGAAGGAAAAACACAGATTTCCCCGCCAATGGATTTCCTGCTACGACCCACACTCCACAGTCCATCCACTCGCGGATCCTGTAGCTCCTGAGCCCGGTTCAGTCAGTCGGCAATCTGTGAAAAGGTGTATTCTATGTCTTCGCAACGAAACTATCGCATCGTATCGGCTTGAAAACAATTTTCGCTGACATTTGTCAGATATACATTATTTTTTGCAAAATTCCTCAACTTAAAAACGGTTTCCGAGATTTCCTAGATTCTCCTAGCTCGACAGCCGAGTGGATAGACGTGAGGTGACCATGGAGTTCCAGTTCAATGTTAACGAGTACTTTAAAAGGCCCATCGTAGAGATCGGCAACACTCTACTGCCTCCAGACTTCGCGGGAGACCGTAGGGCGTTGTGGTATGTGAAAAAAAACTCTCAACATTCACGCAAAAAGCCATCTTCTCGATTCGAAATTTCATTCATCAACGAGAACGTGAATTGTATTAAGAATGTCAATGTCAGTAGCTCACCTAATTGGATCTGACTGCATAATATTAGGAGGTTCTCTCTCGAACTGGTGGCATGACCAAATACGGCGATGATCTTCAGTGTTGATCCATCACACTCTCAGTTTTTTTTTATTAAACGAATTATTGATTAGTATTCAACGGGTTCATGAATTATTCGCACCTGATCGGTTATGAAATGGGCTTCACCTAATTTACTTTCTTTCGAGTAACATAAATACCCCATTCACTTTTATAATGTATCCCGGTTGGCCATGAAACTCTGACACATATTTCACCGTGTATATTTTGAGAATGTTAGGTTATGGTCATTATCCTGTCAGATGAATAACCAACGTTGTTCTTTCTACATAGAGGTCGTAGTAATTACGTATTTATAAAAATGTTAATTTACTTTGGGAGAAAAATGAATTTGAGATAATATTTTGTGAATTCAATAATTCCCAAAGACCTGGCGAATGTTGAAGAAACTTTTTTCACCATTAAAACTGGAAATATTTGACTTATATAAACATGGTTGAAAGATTCAGTTTTGCTATTCTCTTATACAGAAAATCAAGAATCGAGTGTTGATATTTTACTGAAAAATAATTGACAGAATAGTCCGTTACTTGTTACTTTGTGTGATAGTTCTTTCGGAAAAAAAATAAAGGTACTCTTTTTAACACGACAGAAAAACTTCTAAACGAAAAGACAGACCTATGGAATTCCCCACTTTTCAAAATTGTCAGGAAATGAGCCTACAGAAGACATTCAAATACCTTTTTTGCACACCTTGAAATACTCCAGTACGAAAATGTAGTAGTACTACGAAACCTGTGTCACAGTTGAACCTTAAAAGAACTAGCCCCATTTACAAAGAAAGAGTAAATAGAAATAAGCATTGGCAACGTCTCTCTGAGAATTATTTGACATTTCACGAGTGCCAACCTGCGTCAGTTTCAAGTAAAAAACTTGATAAACCTAAATCTTGGCCAACCGGGTTACATTATAGAAGTGAATGGAGTATACTTTTTGATTTCGAAGATGCACATGAGAATTTTGTGCAGAATTGGTAAAGTATTGGTCTGGAGTTGCTTTGATTTTTATTTCTTATCTTATCCTATATACCGCTTTCCAGCAGGTATACATCCTGCTATATTTTTTCTTAAGAAGGTAATATGCAGTGAATTTAAAGGCTGTACTATACGGACAAACTTGCTTCGGATCTGTACGCAATCTTGGAAATAACAGTAGATGTTTTTTCTACGAACTGCCAACTTTTCTCAGTTCGAAATAGAAGCAAATCGTTTGATATTGATCATCTTAACTAGATATACTTTTTTCTAGGAATACTGTGAACAAGGTAGCAGAGGTCGTGAATGAAATGGGTGAAGCATCTGCTCACGCACAGGGATTAAACAAGCCGATTACAACAGCGGAACGTCTGAGGCAATCTGATCAGAACCTCTACCTCCTCGTGGACCATGATGCTAACAAGTAAGTTTCAGAAAAAATCTGCAACCAAAATGCAGGCTTCATGAAGAAATTATGGAGATTTCGGGCTGATCCGTATAAAGCGCATGATTTGAATTGCGCGCCATGTTTGACAGTCAAAATGCCACATGACGTGACAGCGTGACAGATCGGAAGTTGACAAGTGTTGTCAACCCTTTTCATACGAAATAGTTACTTGGTCTCAGTGCATTGGCACGTACTGAAAAAAACATGATACTGAGTAAGATTGATAAGAATTGACTCAATTTATGAAGGTTGTGTTTCAATAAAAGCACAAGATTTGAATTTCGCGCCATGTTTGACATAATTATGACGTGACAGATCTAAAGTTGACAGATGGGAATTAGTAAACAGGAGTAAACAAGGTAGAACAACGTGTCCTGATTGTCAAAAATCATGATTATTATCAATGGTGAATGGCGAACGTTATCGTGCTATGATAACACAGTTTCTTGTGCCTCATTTGGAAGCTATTGCTCTTGACGACATGTGGTTTCAGCCGGACGGTGCCACATGTCATACCGCCCGTGAAGATCTTGCAAGAGTTTGCTCCTGGTCGTGTCATTTCCCGATTTGTTGACCAGAATTGGCCTCCACGCTTTTGTGATTTAAAGTCTCTTGATTGTTTTAATGAAAAACCACTACATGTATTCAATAACGTAATTGAAAACTTCGTCAAAAGGGTACTCATATGCCAACAAAGCCGTGGCTGCCATTTACAAGATATTTTTTTTATACATAATTCCCAAATGTATACAGGGTGTCCCAAAATGTTCCAAACAGCCAATATCTCGGCACTCAGACGAGGTAGACTAGAAAGTTCAGACGAAACGTTTTCTAATGTCATCAAGAACTCTACCAGAATCCGTCGTTGAAATTCTGTTTCTAATTACCACCTCTGAAAAAACTACTACATATTTCATCTTTTACTGGGGAATCGTTTAGAGTGAAAAAAATATAAGGGTGTCATAGAAAGAAATATCTGGGAGTAGTTTTTTCAGGGGTGGTAATTAGAAACAGAATTTTCAACGACGGATTTTGGTAGAGTTTTTGATGCCATTTAAAAAACTTTTTGTTTCAACTTTCTACCTTGTCTGAGAGAGTGAGAGATATTGGCTGTTTGGAACATCTTGTGATACCCTGTATATTCTAAACCAATATTTCGATTGCTACAGAGCACCATGTTTTATTGAACACTAAAATCTTGCGCTCTTTTTAGAGCACATTTGATAGGATAGAGGACTTGTCTATTAAAATATGTAATGCAACTGCAGGTCTAATTTTGGAATTGGATCAACTCAAATGTTTGATTCTGATAATATCTCGATGGAGAGACGAATGCACTTATAAATTATCAAACCATATCACGTACGTTTCGGGCCAAAACAGTGGTCAAGGTCGACCAGCTTTTATTTTCAACCGGAGCAAACCTCCGGCTGTTACAACGGCCTTCCGAACTTTTTGCCCGGAATCGTGCAACACCCATAGCCGCGAGGCTTATCTCTCGTATCGACACCTGGTGTTATCACATCGACTTAATCGCCATCGCATGCCTCTCAAACCGAGGCGATACACAATATGCAAAATCTTCCGAAAGGAAATTGGATGGCGGCGTACCAGGAGCGATAAAATGTGAAATCTAACTGCATTAAACGACCTGATGTCATTAGGCATTCAGTATTCAGTAATGAAGAAACTTTCATCATCAATCGATTTCGTTTATTCTTTCTTTACAAAGATACACAGACACATTTTTCATAATCCACTTTCTTAGCATCTGGTAGTCATGTTATATGCAAATTTGTTACAGCCTCAAACCTTAGATTAGATTCTTCACAATCACAATGTCATGAGCAAAAAACAGATGGCCTCAGTGCAGGGTGTATCTTGAAATCGAAAGCCTAAATTCACACTGTAACATGGATTATTGCAAATCCTTCCTTATTGTATGCGGCAAACCAAGCCCTTGACTCAAATGGGATAGGTACCTACCTATTTATGGGTTCAGCCATATTAACCTAATAGCCCACGACCACGCTTGATAAAGGTAGATTCTTAAGAAATGATAGACTAATGGTAGTCTCGTTATCTCTTGATGCAATTGGAACCAAAATTGAATGGATTACTGAGGGTTTCACCATCATCAGATATGATTTATTGGATACCAACCCTCAAAAGATCAATCGATATTCAATCAGCATTAATTCTAATAAGAATGAAATTTTCAACGTCTAATTATCAGAAATATGTAGTTACTACTCGTTATCTGTTCTGAGATAATGAGATTAGCATTTTATCATCCGCGAATATTTGAAAGCCGCAAATGATGTGACCGCTTTCACTTTTTAACATCATTCAGTTCACTCCTACTCAGAGATAATGATCTTTTCTCGGTTGTTTTCTGAGGTAAAACGGTACGTTCTGAGCCGTAAACAACTGGTATTCGTCAGACCAGGACCGCAAAGTTGAATGAAACCACAGTCGTGAAAGAATCAGCGAAGCGTACCGAATTGCTCAAAGCTTTAATCTGCGTTGAATTAAATGAACCAAAACTGTGACCGTTCTCGTAGAAACCGGTGGTTATTTCATGTAATCGTTCTCAACAGAGGGACATATAGCCCCAATAGTTTTGCGATGATTTCAAACTCGATTCGTCAGATTAAGAGTCTTTCGCCTTCAATGTAAGAAACGTATACCGCCAGATGGCAGTGCATTGCATTAATTTTTATTCATTGGATTATTCAGCTTAATAGAACCAATGTTGGGGCACAGGGAATATAACTAGAAATACTACCCTGAAGTAGATATCATACTGCCTGTATAATTTGGTATAATACTCTTCTTTTCCTTTATGAGTCATCTGGGAGGAGATTTCTGCGGGCGTGTCATTTAAAAGAAATTCAATTCCATCTTAGAATCCACAATTGTTATTAACAATTGATTTTCATTAATCGACGGCTAAAACAAACCTTAATGACTTGTCTTTGAGAAACATGAATACTTATCATTTCGAATAGAAAAATTCAAGGAAATAAATTTCGCGAAAACAACACATTCTTGTAATATCATTTTCAGAAAAACGGTAAATTCTAAAAGAAAAAGGAGATAGACATTGCCTTTACTAAATGAAAGACTTCAATACTGAAATGAAAAAACACAAAAATATTTGTTCGTTTTGATGATGGAAATGTTGAAAAATAACCAAAAATGATGAGGAATATCCTTTTCAAGCATTTAATATTCATAAAAAAAAATTTTTATTATTTATATCTTTATACACTCATACATCCCTTCATCAATCGGAAAGAATAAATCGTTTCTGACTCCCTTTTTTTCAGGAATGTAGACCCTTAAACCGTTCGGATAATTATTCCCTTCAATTTGAATCGGTTTTCAATAAAATCTCCGTTAATAAATCCAACAATACTTCACAATTTTTACCGATTGTCGAATTATCATAGTCTTCATGTTCTATGACGCTTATTGGCATAAACCTGTGACTTCAGATAACCCCACAGCCAGAAGTCTAAAGGCGTTAAATTGCAAGAGCATGAAGGCCAATTCTGGTCACCAAATCGGGAAATGATACGACCAGCAACAAACTCTTGCAAGATCGTCAATGCTTGCAAGATGTTTCACTGCAGGTATGACATGTGGCACCGTCCTGCTGAAACCACATGTCCTCAAGATTAATGGCTTCCAAATGAGGCACTAGAAACTGTGTTATCATAGCACGATAACGTTCGCCATTCACCATTGATAATAATAATGATTTTTGACAATCAGGACGCGTTGTTCTACCATGTTTACTCCCATCTGTCAAGTTTCGATCTGTCACGTCATAATCTTGTCAAACATGGCGCCCAATTCAAATCTTGCGCTTTTATTGAAACGCCCTTTAAAAATTGAGTAAATTCTTACCAATCTTACTTGGCATCATGTTTTTTTCAATAGATACGTGTCAAAGCACCGAGACCAAGTAATTATTCCGTATGTAAAGGGTTGGCTTGGGTGAATAAACAAACGATAAGATTTACATAATCAACGACATGTGAACTGGACGACTACGACTTTGCGTGCGACCGTATAACGATACATGTTACACTTGAAAGCTCAAACTGAAAGAATTATAGTGATAAGTAACATGCCGGTATGTAATTATTCTCTCGTTAACTTTCGAAAATTGCGTCTTTGTGAATTCTTCGGTGTAGAGTTCAATGGAAGAACTGGAAAATCGCTGATGAAATGCTCACTTTCGAAGCTCTAGAATCTAGATCAAACGACACACAAGGGTGGAAACAAATTTTCGAACCATAAGTACTGTACCCTGACCAATCGACTCAGCAAAAAATATACCAGATATACGCCATGGATGTTCAAGTATTCAACCAGGCCAGGCTGCAGAATGTTTTCCTTCCATCGAGATGTTGCTTCGAGAACAATTTTCGCTTTATTCAAATTATTCGCCTCAGTGAACACCACTTGCTGACGTTCTAAATATGCAGAGGGTAGACAAAAGCGTTAGAAGTGGGGACAAATTACAGAAGTGTAGTTGAATACTTAATTCAATCGGATCGTGCCGCATGAAAACGTAAATATCGTTTAAATACGAAGATATATTGAAAAATTCTTAGCCTACTATAGAACCAAACAAAATTTCAAAGTCAAAATATTTTTATTACTCAACATATTCTCCTCTTAATCGATTACATTTATTACAGCGAACCTGCAACGTCTCTAGACCTTTCAAAAAAAATGTTTCTTCTTGCTCCGCAAACCACTCCTCCGAAGCTTTTATTACCTCCTCGTTGAAAGAAAATTTACGACCTTTTAAACTTTTTTTCAGTTGAGGAAAGAGATGATAGTCGGACGGAGCCAAATCTGGTAAATAAGGGGGGTGTTCTAGTAATTCTAACCCTAAATCACGAATTTTTTGCATGGCAACATGAGATTTGTGTACTGGGGCGTTGTCTTGTAAAAACAAAACACCTATGGATAGCTTTCCGCGTCTTTTCTCTTTATTTTTTTCCCGTAGAGTGGTCATCAGTAATGTCGAATAGTAATCTCCAATAGTTTTTCTACCATTATCCAAAAAATCAATCATGATTACTCTATGGCAATCCCAAAAAACTGAAGCAAGAACTTTTCCAGCAGATTTTTGGACACGAAACTTCTTAGGTCTTGGAGAACCAGAGTGTCGCCATTCCATCGATTGTTGCTTTGTTTCTGGATCGTAGAAATGTACCCAAGTCTCATCCATAGTAACAATTGGGTTTAAGAAAACTACATCGTTTTCAAATCGAGCACAGATCGAACGCGATGCTTCTACCCTAGCACGCTTTTGATCAACATTCAAACATTTGGGGATCCATTTGGCAGAAATTTTTCTCATGTCCAAATTGACGTGAACTTTATGATGAACGCGTTCGTATGAAATCTTCAGTGCTTCAGATATCCGTTTTAGCCCAATTCGACGGTCTGATAAAATCATGTCATGAACTGCATCGATATTTTCGGGGACTGACACAGAAACTGTCCTTCCCGATCGGTCATCATCTTCAATGGAAAATTCACCTCTTTTGAAGCTTGCAGTCCAATTTTTCACGGTCGCATACGAAGGACATTGATCACCAAGGGTATTGAGCATATCTTAGTAAATCTGCTTACCTCTTACCCCTTTTAAATACAGGTACTTGATGATGGCTCGATACTCGATACAATTTAGGTGGACATCTTTTTTTTTTTTATTTATTGCGTAACTCTGGTTTACTTTTTTTGACGTCGAACTCTACACTGAAACTTCTAATAAGTTATTGTTCGTTGATATGGTATCGCAATATTTTGTTTATGCATGGAACTGGTCTAGGCCAACTAGATATCAATACATCCTCGTAGATTGGAAGCGATAGGATACGAAATCTTTATTCAATACCAGCATAAGTCTTTCTCATTTTGCGCCACTATAACCTCTAAGGCTTCGCCCACATGTAAACTATCAAGCCAGAAATTACAGTTAATTTATTACTGTAAACTGATACCGATTGGAAACTTTGCCATGAATGCGGGCATTAGAATCGTAAAGATATATTTTCTAGGTTGCCAATATCGCCAAATGACTTGAAGAAAAATCTAGGTGTTCGAAAATATCGAATATCAAAGTGTATCTAACGACATCGATATATTCAGGCCAGCCCATTTATTAAGTTCTTTCCAAACCCTGAAAATCCCTTGAGAATACGTGCTCCAGTTCTTGTGTGATATCGTAATAAACACGAAACACAAGAAATAACGGCTTCCTCCGCAAAAATAACGTATATTAATGGTGTTTAGTCGGGTGATTCAACCCCTTGAAAACGTTACGACTGTTATTGTATGAATTAAATCTTCGAGTTGTCATGATTTCACGTCATTCAATGTCCTTGTATCCTTACAGCGGGAACGGAGCTGTTACAGGAATGCTGAAAATTGGCAAAAAAGGACTGTACGTGTTCGATAGGGAAGGACAGCATTTTCAGGTGACTCCACCCTGCGTCCTAGACTTTTATGTGCACGAAAAAAGGCAGAGAAGTGGTTTGGGAAAGAAGCTTTTCGAATACATGCTCGATGTAAGTATATTCTTTATCTAAATAAGGTGCAGTCGACTGGATAGTTAGAGCAAGAGCGATATATCAACAGTTAAGATAAATAAGTTGATTTTTTCCTTATTTCTCAAGAAAATTTACAACCTCTTCATATTTCCACCTCTGAAGAAGGGTTCAATGAATCCTGAAAGCTTGAGAAAGAAGAAAAAAAGAATCCACTTACTGAATTCCATATCTACTATTTCAGAAAGAAAATGTGAAACCTCATAATCTGGCCATAGATCGACCAAGCGAAAAGTTCCTCAACTTTCTTCATAAACACTACTATCTTCAGAATCCAATTAAACAGATGAATAACTACGTCGTTTTTGACGGATTCTTTCCCAAGAATCAGAATCAAGAGGTCACGGAATGTAGGTAAGTAACACCACATTACACCAATATTAAAAAGTCAATTATAATTATTCATCCTGAAATTAAAAATTCCCACGTAGGTACTTTAAATGTGTACATTCACTGTTGATTGAAACGCTCTCAATGCATCCATTCTGAACAATGCTTTTGCGACTTTAGTGCAATTACAAAAAAATACAGTCAATTATATTTGTTAATTTTCGACTTTGAAAAATGCATATGCTGAAGTTAATATAATTAATTCTGAGAACAACTCAGTCCTAATTCCAATTTTAATTGCTCGATAACTTCACCGTATCATCTCATATTAAACTAAAAATCATATAATATTCTAACTTTCAGTCCGATAAGCAGAACTAACGGCTTACAAAGCACTCAATCTCCTAACAGTCAACCTCTTTACGGTCGTTACGGGGCACCGAGGCCCCCTTGCAGTATGGGACAGGTATAACTATCATCTCTCAACATCAAATCGATATTTTCTGATACTTTCCGTTTCGCAGATAATTCACAATACTACGGCCCAAAAAAACAGTGAGCCCACGAGGTGAGTAGTTCAAACGTTTCAGTACCATAGAGTTAGGAGTTTTCTACCCGCCAAGGTTAGTTATCCCCGCCGATTCCGATCCTTATCCACATGTTCCTAATTTTCAGTCCGAACAATTTCAAGAATTCCCAAGACGCTATTCAGAATGTGTCGAATCAAGGATATTGTCCTCAACAATACGCTCCTCAACCTTGCGTGAATCCTAATGAAACCCAAAAAGAAAGGTTGCATCCAGCGTACGCGAATCAAGAAGCGAGATATGATACATTCCAAAATAATCAAAGAAACGCTTTGCAAGAGGATTTACAGAAACCTCATGCGCAGCAAATTCAACAGTCGGGTCATAAACCGTATATACAAGAACAAATCAGAATGTTCCCAGAGAGAGAAACGCATCTTGTAAATATGGCAAGTCAAGAAAACGTTGCACAAACTGCAGGAACAGTAGGAAACGTTTGGCCTGGTCAAACACACCAACAAGTTTACCAAATGGCGCATATGCCCTCAAGATCTAGTGAGCAACAATATGCACAACAATACGAACCAAACGGGTACCAGAATATAACACAAGATAACCCTATGGTACGTCAAAGTCAGCAGAATATTATGGCTCAACAGTATGGTTCACAATCTATCAGCCCGAATATGCAGCAAAATACTATGTGTCAACCGTATTGTTCGCCACAAAATGTTGGACAACAGCCAATGATTCCTCAAGATGCCTCTAAGGTCCTCCAAAATAATCAGGGAAATACTATGAGTCAACAATATGGCTCACATAATGTTTGTCAACAGCAAATAAGTCCTCAAGATGCTTCTATGACCCTTCAAAATAATCAGGGAAATACTATGAGTCCACAATATGGCTCACAGAATGTTTGTCAACAGCCAATTATTCCTCAAGATGCTTCGATGGTCCTTCAAAATAATCGAGGAAATGCTATGACCCCACAATATGGCTCACAGAATGTTTATCAACAGCAAATAAGTCATCAAAATGCTTCTATGGCCCTTCAAAATAATCGAGGAAATGCTATGACTCAACAACCTGGAATAGAAAACAGGGTGGTTCAACAGCCAATCGAATCGCATCATTTAAATCATTTGGGCAATAATATTCCCCAACATGTTACTCAACAACAGTCCCAACCAATTAATTACCCAGCAATATCGTATGATCGAGCAGTAGCTCAAGATATGCAAGACAGACAAACCAACTTTGTTCAGCCCTATCAAGAGTTTAACAGACCTGTTCACCAAACGATTCATCATGAAAATCAATGGGACAATTCACAATATCTCCAGCAACAGCATGAAGCCATTTCCAGGAATGCTGCGATTGCTGAAAATATTCAGCAACAACATCCTCAAGTTTTAGCCCAACAGCAACCCCCTCATTATTACTATCACCCTGAAATTCCTGATCAATATGCGCAAAACATCAACAGGCAACAAATTTACCAACCTCCGCAGCATTCAAACGCTCTCACCCACCAAGTCAATCAACAGCCTTCTCCTCAACTGACGTATTCCTCTCAAGAAGTTCCCCCGCATCACCAGCCCCGAAAAGAGATTCAACCTCAGTATATTCCTAGTTCTCAACCTCAATATCCCAAAGAAACTAAAGAGGATCAAAAAGAGAGCAAAAATAAGTTGCGATCGGAGACCGTGCACTCGTTACTTCAAGTCGATCCGAAATATTTCAAACCGGATCCAGTAAAGATCAAACAGCCATCATCGGCTCACGCAGAAGGCCCCGTGCATCGAGCCAGGAAAGAAGAAACTGTGGCTTCTCTCTTGAACGCAGAGCAGGAATTCTTTGAAAACGGTCTGCTTCGCGACAAGTTTAGGGTTCCTGTCAAACCAACGTATTACGATCCTAAGTGTTCGGAACCGGAACCATACGAATATCCTAGGCAGACGCCAGTGAATCAGAGAGATACGAGGCAGTTTGTTCCCCAAATGCAGTCCCAGCAGAAATATATTCCACAAACGTCTCCACAACAGCAGCCTTATCAAGACAGTTTTCCAGTTGACCAACAGTACAGAAGTCAACATCATCAACTCAGATCTGGGCAGCATGTAGTTCCTCGAAGTGCGCATTCTGAAGAGCAAAAATTGTACCAACCATCTGATACCTCAAATCGAAATCAACCTAACCAACAATACACTTATCAAGATATGCGGTGTCAACAACCACAGGGTTATAATTTACAATACCAAGAACAACAGCCTCTTGCTGCTAAAAACCAATACGACCTTCAACAGCAAGCCCACAATCACCAACAGCATGAACTTACGCAACAGACTGCACCAACACAAATGCCTTCAGAAAGACAATATCAAACGGACGTCCATAATGGTACGCAGTCTTTGTCTCAAGATAGGACAGAGATACAACAAAGACCAGCAAATCCTGCTGATACCACAGATGACTTGCAGCCTGTGAAACCTCAGGAAGATCATCCACAAGAATGCGTTGGCGATTCAATCCATGAAAACGCGGAGGTTCCTGTGAAGACAACTGGAAAGAAAGGTGAAAGCTCACCTCCTACAACAATCAGACAGAGTTCTTACATTGCGAATGACTTTATTCCACATCCTGATGGGTCGAACAAGGTGTTTGCTAACCCGAGGAGTAAATCTAGGTACAGTAAATTTTTGGAAAGAATATTAGCTTCGTATGCGAAAAAGATTCCGTCTAAATGAAAAAAAGATTCATTGCATCAATCAGTGTTGGTCAGAAGTGCTCTTGGAAGTCTTGGGCCAGGAGAATTATTAAAATTTTGGCGGAATCAACACTATTCAATGTATAAACTAAATATTTTCTTGAGTCTATAGGCAGGCCCGAAAGGGGTGAAACAGGATAACACTGTGTTTTCCAAATAAGAATGCCCAATTTTTATATCATATTCCCCTCCATGAAATTCTGATTTCGAAATGGGAATTTCATTGATATTCCGAATATGAAATGAAAATTGAGCATTCTCATTTGAAAAACAGGGTGGTATCGTATTTATTCACTTTCGCACCAGCCTGTAGAGCCAGAAATGAATCAAGATTATGTCAAAATTCGAGCTCAAAATTTCCAAGAGTTATCGACAGATCGAGCACTGTTGACTCACCCTATCCACAGGAGTTTGAGTAATGCCGTTTACCAACATCTAAATACAAATTTCCTTACAGCAAAGAAGAGATTTTATCCCGCAGGAAGGATATTAATCGACAATATGGTTTGAACGAAATTGATATGAGGACAAAAGGATACAAATCTGCCATTATCAAAAGACCAACGTGAGCTTTATTTAAAATTAAAAAGTAGAGAGATCGTTTGTATGATTCCCTTTTTTACTAAATCGACAAACAATGAGACTACGTTTGATCCTGAACACGGGCTTCGAACATGTTTTGCGGCAAGTTTTTCAACCCTAGGTTCCATAAACAGAAAGGATTCTCTGCGATTACGTTATTCGTCAATATTTATTTTCATTCCCTAAATATTTCTCGCATTTATAGGGATCTCCAAGAAATTGACACCTTAGAATATGGATATCCACCACAGGTGTCGAAAAAGTAAGATAATATCCTAATAATACCCCCTTTTCCTAATCCATTTCCCCCTAGGCGTCCACCCCCAAGAAATATACTAACCATGAGGGGTCGTTGAGGACTCGATTACTACAAAAATTCCTTGTAAAGATATCCCAAGAAAATGAAAATTTGTTGTATGGTATGAAACCAATTTTTAGCACGACTTCATTTCCAGATTTTTTCAATTGATTTTACATTTCATTGAGTTAATCTCCATTGGTTTTGTTTTTATCGTTATATCATTTTTTTCAGTTACTAATTTTTTGTTCCTTTATTTTCTTTCAACAGAGCCCAATAGAATTAAGTGTTTCAAACCCCAGGACTTTAGAAAATATATGAAATATTACAGTGTCACAATGCCATCAGTTGTCGCGGAGTCTGTGCACAGTTCGCAGAAATTAGAGCGTCCCAAATCGCTAGAAATACAGTCGGAGGTTTCGGTGCAAGAGCCCCAGGTACCACCGGAAATGCCAACGGTAGATGAGGATGACGGAATACAAGACGACATCGAGCCGGAGCTAGAAAAACTTAGAATAAACGAAGATGCAACCGCACCTTCCGCGAGCAGCGACAAAGAAAGTGGTAAAAAGACGCCTAGGCATTTGACCGAACAAGGCTATTTCGACCTGAAATTTTATCATAATAAATTATGGTGAATCTTGAATTGTTTAGAGAGGCGGGTATATTATTTATATATTTTTATTTTTAATTGTATCAATCCAGCATTACTTAATGTATTGTATATTCAAGAAAATTTTCATATTAATATCTAAAATATACTATTGAATGCAGAGATTGTTCTTTTTGGAATCCTTATATAGCTTCAGATATTTTATGTCCCTATCAATGATAAATCAAAAGGTAACAGAGCAGTTCGCAGCATAATTGAAAGAAATGTCTCAAAGCCAAGTCTGCTTGAATTCATCAATGATTGTAGTTAACTTAACAAAGAAACCATAAAATATGACTTTATTCGTACACATATATTACATAAGAGGAAGAGAAACAATCAAAAACAAGATTGATTATAATAACAGAATAATATTTTCAAATCAAAGGATAAAAGCAGATTGTTGGAAATTTCGAATGAAACTAGGATTATGATCACTCCAGAGGTAAGTAGACATTCCATTTGATTCGAACGAAATCAATTAAGGCAAATTTTAAACGTGATATTCTCCACCGTCCAGTTTCTCATCCGATATGAATGACATTAAAAATTTGGCTGTACTCTCATTAAGCCATAAAATATCCATAATACCGCCTTCTAAAAATCCCAACAAAATTCCTCCCAAAATATCGAGAAGGTAGTGCCTGTGCATCAAGAGTCTACTAGCACAAATAGCGAAAACCCAAGCCATCATCGGTGGTACGAAAATGAAAGGGACAGGCCACAATCGTGTGAAAAAATAAAACACAAAAACAGCCCTGCTACAGTGTCCTGACGGGAAACTGTATACATCGGGCCCCATTTGTCCCAAGGCATCATCTTTGTTTGCCAATGGCCTTCTTCTCCGGAAATATGCTTTACAAATGGCTACGATAATTATATCAAGAATTAGACCTGTGAAAAAAGCGAATTTCAGAATAAATGATTAAGGAGCGCATTTTTCGGACTTCAGTCAATAAAATGACAAAATCTGACTCAAGATAATTTTTGTTAAAACCTACCTAATATCATATTGACCTGCATTTGTATAAGCGTAGGATCATTGAATAACCATGTGAATGCTATCCAAAAAGATAGCCATGGTATTCCATGACATGATACCTAGAAAATTTCATCTATAACCAAATTATACAGAAATCATATGGGTTATAGGTACCTCTAGTGCTTTGTACTGAAGTCTCAATGAACGTAAAACTACAAACTTGTTAGCTGTGTCCACTATACCGTTGGTAATTTTTTTATCAATTTCTAATATGGATCTCAATAATGGGGGAACCCTGTCTTTTGTAGCCTTAAAAATAAAATTTTACAAGAGAACATTAAAAACAAATACAGAACTTACTTCAGTCATTGTTGAAGCAATGCTATATTTATAAGTAAAATATGAATATTAGATTCGATTTATCTTGTGTATATATTATCAATCAGTCCATGATAAGATTGTTCAAAAATTATAATAAAATAATATTGTTGACATTATCAAATTCTTTGACATTATGATGTAATTATTATAACCAATAAATCTGAAATGTCAAAAAGCATAGAACAAATTAGAGTGTTCTTTTCTTTGAAGTTGTGCATGAGCGGCTTCAGAGAAGAAGAATCATTCATTTGTTCTCTGGCTTTCTCTTCGAAAAAATGCGAAATGACAACCCAACTTGTAAATAATTTTCTTTCAACGACCTATGTTGTATCTGGATCTATCGTTTCTCTATTCATCATGAAAATCGCCGACCGTGAAAAAGGATGAGTCTAGTTCAAGGATTTTTGTGCATATCGAAGCAAGGGCGGTCCTACGGGGGGGTAAAGGGGGTAATTACCCCCCCAGAGCACTACAACCCATTCGATTTTTTAAATTTTATTTATGAAAAAACTAACAAAAAAAAAGTTTTAAAGTTTTTTCAATTGTTCATTCAATTATTACCCCCCCCAGGAAATCAGCCTAGGACCGCCCTTGTATCGAAGTCAGCGTTAATCAGGAGCATCCTAACCGTTGGAAGCCACTAATAAATATTGTTTTTTCTCTCTTTCTCTAGAGCAAATTACTTCAACATTGTCAATTTTTGTCAAAAATAAGCAATATACTGCGCATAGAAATGTGTGATCACCATTGAACGAAAAACTGATCTTTGCATAGAACTTATATCAGAGACAACCTGTGTCTTTGCTTGTATGCAGTTAGATCTATGACGATGTCTATCAAATTTGAAATGATGCCATATTTATGTGGAAGATCTACTGCAGCAGCAGGAGGCCAAACGACTGAAAGAATCTAAAGTCATACATTTATGCATCAATCTCAAGTTGCCTTACAGGATACCCCCAATTGTGATGTTTGAATGTGGTCAGTATTCATAGATCTCAAGGTGTCAAGTTTGGTGAAGCCATAGGTAATAATAATGGATTTCAAGTTGAACGTTGAACCCTTCCGAACTGAAGAGACTTCCGAATATTTTCACTGTCTCAATGCCACCAAACAGCAACAACATGAGACTGAAACAATAGGAAAACAAATATCAAAAGTCCAAACGAATCTTACGTCAGACTCCAAAATAACGGCGTCCCGAAATAGACGCGACCGTCGTTTTGACGACGCGACAATCTTCGAACTCGGGTTCAGTACATAGCTCAGCTTAAGCAACTTCGGTTGGCGGTTGACGTGCGCGTGCAAATCAAACGGAAAAGGAAACCGACTCCATATAGGTTGCATGTTGACTAGATCCAAATTTGACACCATGGAGTTTGAGCATGTGTTCACACTTGTGCAGATACGGAATAATGGATCGTCCTGAAAATCAAAACATTGACAGAGAATCAGGTAACGGCTTGCAGAATATCTTGACGCCTGTGTCTGCCCTCATGCTTTAAATACCGTCTAAGCAACATCAGCTTTTGAAGGCATGCCAAATTTTGGGACTGGTTTCGACAGATCCGATATTAAATCAGGTTTGGAGTTTGTTTGTGTGGAAGGTGTTTGTCAAATGTTGTGTTCGTTTGATGTCGATCCGCCTCTAATGTTTCTAAACTGCTTTGATACTTCGCATCTGCGTATCAAATTTTAGTTTCTGAAAGCCATAGGCAGTTATGGCTCAATGACAATATGATGGAAGCAAACGAATAAAGGCATTATCTAAACGAAAATGCAAGTCCCGAAGAAACTCTTAGATCTATTGCCGCAGAAGTGCAGAAGATTTGTTTTTTCGTCTTTGAGCTAGCTTGTCGAGATAGAGGCATTTGCAAGTGATTTCAAACAAGAAGAATTACTATAACATCAAAATTAATAACTAACCACACAACCAGCAATAAACAAACATCAATTATGGTCCCACAGCAGTTCAAATAATCTCCTGCTGCATGGACCCTTCTTGATCACCGTCTGCTCCACAATTTCCCTGGGAAAGGGAGAAGGAGTAAATGGATGCAAACCCCTGAACAAAGAATGTTACACTCTGGGTAGCTGTCACAGGGCACCATTCTGTCCGTTCACTAAGAGAACCTAACTCTAAAGCTGCTGAAACAGCTGATTACTGCGCCTTCATTGGACACATCAGACTCACAAGCTAGGTAGTGTTACTGACTCAAGATGCAGGTCCTGCATGGAGGATCACAAGAGGACAGATCTCTCCAGGAGGCAAACAGATTATTGGGGCTCTGAAAGACCATAACATGTAGAATAATCTTCTCAAAGGCACGCCTTGAATGTAGCAGGACACATGAAGATAATTGGAGAAACGTCTTTTGCACAGAAGACTCCCGTTACAAGAAATACTTATCTGGTGGACACCAAAGAGAGTGAGGAAGGTCCAGCTCAAAGCTGTTTCTCTCCTAGACATCAATTTTTTTGGGGTAGAGTAAAGGTATAAAGAGATATTTCTCAAGCCACACAGACAGTTTTCCCCTAAGAGGAGGTAGTCTTAATGATGACAGATAGATCAGAGAATGTTTGGACCAGTATGTCTATCATATTTGGCCTTGAGAGGGCTACATTTTCTTCTGATGCAGGATAATGTGTGTTCGATAAAATTGGTGGTGAAAGCATTGTCTTATATGACAGAGAAATGTGATACCAACTAGCCCATATCTTCAGTTTCCACTTGAGACATCAAAAAAAGTCTTTACCAATACCTGGATAACTTGGAAATCAAGAAAATGTCTTCATACTCCTTCAGGAGGCGTCATTCTCCACACCGCCAGAATACTGAAAGCGTTTTGGAGTAGATTTATGGGAATATTTCGATTTGAATTAAATTAAGATGTATAATTAAAAATAATAATGATAATTTCGATGCAATTCATCATTAGGTACTTAAAATAACTTAGCAAGTAGCCAGTATGTAACCATATTCTGTTTCATTGCTGCTAAAACCCCATTTTCTAATATGTATACTCCTATAACTACTCGGCTGCTAATTGTTATTCTGTCTCTTGAAATGGAGAACTTAAGGTCAAGTTAAAGGTAATGACAATGTAGCTGACAAGGAATTAGGAATCAGAAGATTTAGGTCATTGTATAGGTTACTGAATGTTATTCTGAATGAGCTGTACTTTATAAGATAAGAGTTCCATATCTCATTACCCACTTGATGTGGTTATAATAAGCCACCAGGAGGTATTTTCCCATGAAAATACCGTAAAATCAAGATAGAAGACTAAAATCCGTATTACACATACGGTGGGTTTCACAAAGCGTAATCACCGGTGATCCGAAATCAACGGCTTGATTCTCTGATTTTTGAACTGTCAAATCGGGTTGATTCTAGATCAAGCTCATATCACTAGATTGCGACCGCGACCTCCACCGCGCTCATCCTTGCATCTCCGGCATGTACGTACCCTTAGAGTTGAATGACGTCTAAGCATCTGGGAGGTCTACATCAGCTTTGTGTAAGAGAATACCTAAGCTGTAAAAATTACTGATGCAACTTTCAAAGTGCAAAAAGTAGTTGTGGCATGTAGCACAGCTAATAATTGTCTAGGTCAAGGTGTCTATTGACATTGGTGTATAAAGTGACTCGAATACCAAACTAATTAGTACAAAAGTAAAGTCATTCGCAGATATCGAGATAGGGTTTCAGAAAGGAGTGATGTGCTTAAATTCAGTTCACTCCAGTTTATAGGTTACCAAAGCAGACATCACGAATGTCTGATGGTGAAAATCAAAAGTTTAAGGTGACTGAATTCGAACTGAACAATACATTTTTTGCGAGGGTCTTGAACTGGCTGGGAGTTCCTATTAATATTGACCGCAATTCAGTTCCTAAGAATATTTAAATATAGGTCATCCGTTTGAAATTCACGCCAAAATTCGGAAACGTAAATAACAAGCTCCCGAATAAGAATTATCATTGTGAGCGACACACTGAAGTTACCATAATTGAAATAATTTTTTTTAAATTTGTTCTGGTATAACGGAGATCAGAACGATTGATTGTGTGTTCAAAGATTAAACTAATGCGATAAAGGGGGTACTAGAACAAGCAAAATGTCATTTTATTTTGGGAAAAAAACATATACATAAAGGGATAGGAAACCATACATACAGAGTGTAACAGCCAAATGGAATAAATTCGATAACGAATAAATGAGAAAATAAAATTATATAGGGTATTCCATGCGACCGTGGCCAATACCAACTTTCTTATTTCAAATGCAACCCCCTGTATATTATTTATTTTTTGGATTCTTCAGTAAATTCTAGACATAATTCATGTACAATGTCCTATACCTATCTTCAACTTTTTCGGAAATTATTGAGTGTTTTTAAATTTTTTACTAAAATTAACATTTTAAATGAAAATTATTTTATTTCACAAATTCGATACATTACACTCAATACTTATTTCCCATTTACCTCTTGATATGAAGAAAGTAAGCAAAAACCATTACTGAGAAGAATTTAAAAAAAACAAAAACAGATTTGTTTATTCTCATAGCCTTAGTAACACTTAATACTTCCGAAATAGTTAAAGATAGGTATAGGACATTGTGCATGAATTGTGTCTAGAATTCTCTGAAGAATCCAAAAAATAAATAATATACAGGGGGTTGCATTTTAAATAAGAAAGTTGGTATTGGCCACGGTCACATGGAACACCCAAAAATATGCGCAATTAAATTACAAATCGACGTATTCGAGCGTTTTTTCCAACACGCCCTCATTTATTCGTTATCGAATTTATTCCATTTGGCTGTTACACTCTGTATAACAATAGAAAGAGTTTTCCAATAACCCAGGTTTGTCCATTCCTCCTCATTCTTTGGAATTAGGCACACCACAAACGTCATTTAGCAAACACATCGTAATGATCTAGAGTCGGCTTGCCTAGCTTCAAGAATGACTAGGTATGAAGGTTTTGTAAAAAGTGATATCTTTTATACGAGAATGAAACAATTATTGCAAAATTTACGCTATTTTTATTCACAACACTGCAATAATATGCTTCTACTGACCTCTCTCTCCTATATCCAAGAAATCGCTAGTAAAACCAATAATTTTTTTTTCAGATAAGGTTCCACAGGTACCCATAAAAACATACAAGTGGGAGGACCTGAGGAGAGCCCGTCGAAAAGGAGGCTACCCTTGGACATACCTAGACAAAGAAGCACTGGATGAAACGGTACCTCTTGATAATTTCAAAATGGAAGGCCTGAAAAAAAGTAAGACTTCATCCGCATCGTCAGCATCAGATTCACTCGAGATCAAAGAAATAACGGAAGATGACGTCAAAGGACTGGAAGGTATAGACAGCTCCTACGTGGTGATAGAAAGTCCCATTCTTTTAGGCAGGCAGATCAGTGAACCAATGAAGGAACAAGAAGGCATTATCGAGTCAGCAGACAGTTCGGATGATATCAGCCAATATTTGGATAAAGAAGAAAGGGGACCAGAAGAACGATTGAGCACCGAAACACTTACTCTTCCTTCTCCAGATGCGAGCAAAGGGAATCAGATGGAACGAGCTAAATCTGAGGAACCCAAACGCAAGAGGAAACTGTCTGTCGAGAGCAATTACAGCAGGATAAGTCTGTCCAAACTGGGTATGATGAAACGCTTGAAAGAAGCCAAAGAGAAAATAAAACTTCCGAAGTTCGGTGGTAACACGAAGAAAGAAAAGGTAATCGAAGCTGCCACAGAAGCAGCACAACTGGAAAAAACTAAAATAAGACCGCCCTCGTCCAAAAATGAGAAACCAGTCTACATTCATATACCTTTAAAGCCTCCAGAAGGAGAAGAAGATGAATTTTCTTACTTAGAGTTCGGAGAAAAAAAACCTTCAGCAACTCCAGTTGTTCAAATAGAAGTAGCAGAAGAAGAGGATAAGGAAGAAACCAAAGAAAATATTTCTGAAGAAAATGAACAATCGAATCCAAGAGAAGAAGCACCTTCTCAAAATAATTTAGGGTTGAGTGCTCCGGATGACCAGGAAGACGACGTGAGTGCCATCATATTTCTAGAAGGAGAGGAGGGTTGTGACGCCAAGGGAGATTACGACATAATTGCTGTTGATATTGACGAAAACTCTAAGGAGATGAAAATGAGCGCCATAACTAACACTGAAGTACGGAGGCAGGTGCTGGAAAGTATCAAGAAGGTAGAATCTCAACCAGACATTTCCAAAAGTAGTGAATCTCCCAAGGTAAGTTTGAGTAGATCGTCCAGTAAAGCCAGCAAAGTTTCGAAAACGAGCATACGGAAAAGAAGGGCGAAATCTGTGGAACCCGAGAAGAAGAGAAGGGGATCCATAGACAGCAGTTATAGCAGAAAAAGTCTATCCAGAATTGGTTTGATGAAGAAACTCAAACAAATTCATATTCCCTTCCTGAAATCCCCATCTAAAAAATCGATCTCAGAAGCTCCATCAACCACGGTAGAACCTGAAGCCCAAAAAGAAACGCCTAAACAAGTACCCAGTAAAGAACAGAAACCACTCTACATCCATATACCTCTTAAACCTCCTGATGGAGAAACAGATGAGTTTTCGCACCTAGAATTCGGTGATGCTGCTCCTGCACCTCCACCTCAACCGAAAATAGAAAAAAACGAAACGATCGATTCTGTAGAAAGCGATTTGAGTCCTGTTGAGACTCCTCAAACGTCCAAAAGTCCACAATTTATAGTGCTAACACCACCATCGGATGACGAACTTTTGGACAGGCCCGACATACCAGAAACTCCTTCTTCCGAAACTGGAGGCTTTTTCCAAATCGGAGAGCTCCAGCAGCTTGCGAAAGACTCAGTAGACCAGATCCTAGAATCCTTGGAGGAGGAAACTGAGCAAAAAGATGAAGAAAACGTGGTCAATGTCCAACCACCAGTAGAGACCACAACGGAAGACGAAGTTCAAGAACTAGAAGAATCCCCTGACAAAGACAAGTTAACGATCGATGAGGAAGATGGTTTGAAGTCAATATCAACGAACGACGACACGAAGCCTAATCTGAAATCGAATCTTAAGGGAGAAAGTTCTCCGCTACCCAAAAAAAAAGTTTCTTTCAAAAGGAGGAAGTCAAGTCAAATTTCCAAGGACGATGGATACGAAGAGATCGAGTCACCTGCGTCTTCGGTAACTGTTGAGTCGTGTGTGGTCTCTGAAAATGTTGGTGATGTGTCTGAGTCCCGAGTAGTCGGTTCAGCGTCTTCACATGAGGGTGAATCTGATTTGAAATCCGACAAGGATGCGAAAACAACTTCGAAGTCGTCCGAGGAGGATTTCAACAGATGGTCGAAAATAAGGTAAGAATTTTTTAATTTTAATGCTTGATCGATTTCATTTCAGGTAACGAATAAGCTTAGAAAAAAAGGTCTCGAAAATTGCTCATTTTTACACCCTCAAGATCGTCTATAAAATTGACTCCGAAAAATACTTCGCGACATACTTTAATGTCAAAAAACATAACAAGAACATGTCTGTTTTAAACAGCTGCCATCTGTCATCTAAGGATCTACCAACTCAATAGAAAAAATAACCGGTCCCGATCGAAAAGGTTCATTTGAATCATAATTTCTTTTTATTTTCAATTATAGCTTATTTGTCTTGTTTGTTACCATTTTCAAGACTGATTCTTTTCAAAATAAGAAAAATGAAATGAATTCTGGAAGAGAAAAAATATGTACTTGCTTTCTTGTGATGAAATCACATTGAACTCGAACTAGAGTGATAGACATCAGATGTTCGATCTAAATTCGTTGAGAATGTTTATCCTAATCATAGTCATTAGAAACTCTAAGATCCTGGCGACAATCCAACTTTGAATTCATGCCTGACAAATGCAATTTGATTTAGGAAAGTGAGTTTAAAGATATTCGGCTAAAATGAAACAATCTTTATTTGTTGTATTTTCTTTATTTTCAATCACAACATTCGACAATTATATTTTTTATAAACATTGTTGTCTCTGGAAATTCAACTTTGAATTCATGCCTGACAAATGCAATTTGATTTAGGAAAGTGAGTTTAAAGATATTCGGCTAAAATGAAACAATCTTTATTTGTTGTATTTTCTTTATTTTCAATCACAACATTCGACAATTATATTTTTTATAAACATTGTTGTCTCTGGAAATTCAACTTTGAATTCATGCCTGACAAATGCAATTTGATTTAGGAAAGTGAGTTTAAAGATATTCGGCTAAAATGAAACAATCTTTATTTGTTGTATTTTCTTTATTTTCAATCACAACATTCGACAATTATATTTTTTATAAACATTGTTGTCTCTGGAAATTTTTGTGTGAGAAATCATTCAAATGTCTACCAATGCTTTGTTTGGAAATATGTTATTCGATTCGATTAAACCAACTTTCTGTGACTTTTTGCAATAAATCAGGAATAATTTCTCTACTGCGGTCTAAGTTTTATTTTCTGAAAAAACACATCCGAAACACCTTCTTGACGGGCGACGGCCAATAGACCACCTAGGCATCTTGTTGGAAAAATATACCTTAAATCAATTTCATCCAGTTTTGTCCATAAAAAATCTGTAAATATTGCGCCATGATTCTCACTGAATCTCGATTTGCATTTGAAACATACGAAATAAGTAACTTGCATTAGGGACCTTTAACTGTTTTTTCCGTCGACCATAGAATAAAAGCTCATTTTAACGCACTCGAAATCATCCATTAATGACCTATTTTAATGCATGATTTCTTATTTTAATGCATGATTGTAAATGCAACCGAACATAAAATATTCAGTCAAAGGAGCTTGGTTGGAAATAAACAACTTCTGTCACAGAAGGGTATATTGAAAACTCCATTTAAAATAAAATAGAGACAGCAGAAGAAATTTCAGGTGATAAAAGTTGCAAAGTAAATAATACTTCAACCTCCTCTTTCTCCACACGTTCCTTATCGGATATCATAGGTAATGATATGAATGTAAACTAAATGTAAACTATTCAGAATGTCACAACATGTTCAATATTCCCTCTATGAATTGTTCGAATTGTTCCATAGAGAACATAAATATTGATATATCGAAATCATAGAACTTATAGTACATGGAATGCTATTTCCAGATCAAAAAGTGGGTAAACATCTCAAGTTGGAGGAATCTCTAAATTTTCATGTTCCCATGGATACGACTTGTCACACCGATCAGAAACACAGAAATGTTTGCCGAAATGCCATGTGAATCGGATCTTGACGATTAAATTCATAGTATTTCTGTGTTTCTGTTCTGTATGACAAGTCGTATCCATGGGAACATGGAAATTTCAGTATTCCTCCAACTTTTTTTCGAGCTGAGCAGCAGTGCTAATGGCATTCCATGTACTATAAGTTCTATGATCGAAATTCACATTATGTCAAGTTTGTCTATTATGCAAAATAAAAATTTATTTTAATCCAGGATTTATATTCAATTTTTGATGAGGTCGACGGAAAAATTTTGTAATCAACTCGTTAATTAATTCAGCGATTAATGGTCTTAAACAAAAACATTAACGAGCTCGATCCGCTCACGCGTTAAAATATTTCGACCATTAATCGCTGTCATTAATAAACTAGTTGATTATTGGTGTGTTTACAAATCCTGATTTGCATCCAGAAGATCTGTCTAGTAGGAAGATTCGCATTCAAGAATCCACTGATAAAAAGTTTTTTGACAGCTGTCAATTTAAAAACTTAATAGATGTCAGAAATGTGTTGTTGTCATGTCATAGTGACAAAAAGCTCAAGATCGAGTCCAATGTCAAACAGCACGACACTCAAATGTAAACAAATATCCGCCATGTTTATGCAAAAACGTGTTCTATGACCCTATTGTCGCCACTGTCTTGTATAAAGCCACTGTACCATAGAATTATAAATATAGAATTTGAGCGTAGTGGCTTATAAGTATACAAAAGTGTGGCAATCGTTCCCCTTAAATCCAGGGTCAGTCATCGCTATACGCATGCCTAGGGAGAAGAGAAGGGACATGTAATTATGTATCCATGGATACCATATGTGGCTCAATACAAACAGAGACAAATAAAGAAACTGCATCCGCTGATCGCCACGATGCCCCTAATTTCCCACTCTCCGTTATCGCACATGCTCAATAGTCTCACTGACCCTAGGCAGAGCCCTCTAGATGCTTCACTTTTAATTTCAAGGATCAAATTATAGGTATAGAATTATGTGCACTGTACACCAGGTATTCTATGCATCTATGACTCATGTAACAGGTTGACATTAGCCATAGAGCAGGCATGGGCAACCTACGGCCCGCGGGCCACATGCGGCCCGCGAATAGAATTTTCTTGGCCCGCCAATAAATTTTTGCACACAGGATGTACCACGCACCCCCAAATTAGCTCTTCAAATATCAGAAGAAATATTATTCAAGTTTTCATTCCTAGCATGCGACCTCTAGCGGCTGCTTCGAATATTTCCGCGTGTATGCGATATCTAATGTTCGATGAAGAGATTGAGTTGCAAGCGGACGATGTTCTGAAAAATTTCTATCTTGAGTTATCTTTGCGAGACTTTTATGTGAGATGTGTTCCTCAAGACAAGTATCCAAATTTAGTCAATTTCATATGTCAATTTATGTCACTTTTCGGAAGTACTCATTGCTGTGAGGAATTTTTCTCAAGAATGAATATCACAAAACCAAAGAACCGATCAAGGATTATAATTTGGAAAATACCTTACGTGTAGCAACAACATCAGTCCCACCTAATATTGATGCTCTTGTGAAGAAAACGCAATCCCAGGTGTCTCATTAGTTAAAAACTAGTGACTGATGAGTTACGGAAATGTTTTTTTGTTGAATTATATCAGTTTGAGTTTTTTTTCATGTATTCTATTGTAAGGAACGTAAGGTTCATTTCAATTTTGTTGAATAAATTTTATAACCGTTAGAAATTTTATTTTGGCCCGTGGTCTATAAAAATTTTTTCTATTTGGCCCTCTCCAAAAAAAGGTTGCCCATGCCTGCCATAGAGTATGGTAGTGGTACAGTGGCTTTATACAAGACAGTGGCGACAATAGGGTCATAGAACACGTTTTTGCACAAACATGGCGGATATTTGTTTACAATTGAGTGTCGTGCTGTTTGACATTTGACTCGATCTTGAGCAACAACAATGAAAGTCCTCCATTAGTGGTCGAAAACAGTCCGACCAATCAAAACGTGAACGTCTATTGTCGCCACTGTCCTGTATAAAGCCACTGTAGGTAGTGGTAGTGCAGGAACGAGAAAATACTCTTTAGGTGATCATAGACAAAGGTACTGGAAAGAGACATTTATATAAGAGCCTTGGAGGATAGAAAAAGACTATTCCTACTCTACTAAACTCCTTGACTGGAACATAAATTGCCTCGTTTTTCTTCAGAAAGTAGTAAATTGTGCGAGACTCATTCCAGGACTTTATGTTCAGGTTACGACACTCGTTGTTATGAAATATAGTAACCTTGCAAGCAAGGATCCATTCATACCGAAGCGTCGTTCTGTAATCATTCAACTCCTCCAAGCCAGTATTTTCATCGAAAACTACCAGAACATGATAGCACTGGGAATAAACGAACATATCCCCGGCGATCCGAGTGTTGATTATGCAAAAATAGATCAGAGCGGACCGAAGGCAAATCAACCGACTTGTCACGATGTTGTTCGCCAAGCTCCAACAATAGACTAACACAGCGCTAAAATTAAAGAACACGGACCACTCAGTGGTTCGCGGATAACCGCATCGGCGTGTCGGAAACGCGAAAAACCGTCCAAGAATGTGACGGCGCGAACGGGGTTCTGCCTTTTCCCGAAGAATATTCGACCATGGAGCAGCACCGTCGCGGCTCGGACTCCCTGGCGAACGGTCGCGGAACCCTCCAGGCTGGTCTCAGGTCCGTGTCCGAAGGTGGCAAGAAGGCGGCGAGGGCGAGGAATACGACCAGAGAAGGTTCTGTGGGATCCGTGGTTTCCTTGGACGTCCGATGCGGCTGTCAGTACTTCCAGTGCGACTCTCTGCTGCCCGAAAAGAGTTTACAAGGGAAATCTTCGAGGCCGAACAGCAGGATCAGCCAAAACACGAGTCTGGGGACGAACTTGAATTTCAATGTGAATTCGGATAAATTTAAACGCTTCGAATCGGATATCGTCTTCAAAGGGAACCACGTTACCTTCCTCTTGGATGAGGCGGATTCTGTGAACGACGATATGCGGTAGGTTCTTGATTAACGTATGGACCTTCGTGAATGTGCCACTGCTGATATTCTAACGATGATTTACGAAGGCATAGTTACGGGGCATTTAAAAAAAAGCAATTGTGCTTTAGTTGCTCATTTTTTCAATAAAATATCAAAACTTAAAATGTTTGAGGCTGATTTTTTCGAAAACGGTGAGGTTTAGGCCATTTTTAAGAATAATCTACGAGAATTTCTATTCATCTGCGCTACTGAAAATGTTTGAGACATGCAAGGAGAGCATTCAAATAACTTTCAACAAGCAGGTTTGAGTCGCATCGATATATCTCCACCTTTTTTGGAATTATTGGAAATAAACGTTTTTTCAAACTTCAATGGGTGTTACATGGGTGATTTTAGTATGAAAATGTAGGTTTTCGAGGTCGCTGAATTCAATAAAGAATAATTCAGAGTCCTATCTAAAATAGTTCAGATTTTCACCTGTCAAATTGAATTTTTTCTAAAACTGGAAATTTCAAACTATCATAGCTCCCGTTCCTCTCATCGCCACCAAGAATTATTTATATGATGTTGATCAGCATAGCTCCAAGTATCTCTGTGCAGAATATAAGCGATTTTAAAAATTCGAATGATTGGCTGAAAAATGACCAAGGGGTATGACTCCCTAAAAACACTATAAAAGTCGATAGAAACAAATTCTGACGGGATCTAATTGTGTTATTCTATTGGTTAGTTGTTCGAACCGTTGGAATCTTTGATAAGTGCCTATTTGAGTCTTGAGAATGGTTAACATCAATACCTTGAATGGTCTGTGCTTGTGAACAAAACTTGAGAATGAAATATCGAATAACTAAAACAAAAATATTTCTTGCCTTATAAGGGTTACATGGGTGATTTTGGTATCAAAATGTAGGTTTTCGAGGTCGCTGAATTCAATAAAAAATATATCAAAGCCCTAACTATCACCGTTTAGATTTTCACCTGTCAAATGGTATTTTTCGAAAAATCGGAAATTTCGAACTGTCATAACTGCCGTCCCTCTCATCTCCGCCAATAGTTATTTATATTATGTTGATCAGCATAGTCCAAAGTATCTCTGTGCAGAATATGAGCGATTTGAAAAATTTCAAATTTTGGATGAAAAATGACTAAGGGGTAGGACCCCCTAAAAACACCATATTGGTCGATAAAAAATTTATTTGGGAAGGATCTAACCTTGTTATTAAATTTGTGAGTTGTACTTCTTATTCGAATCTTCAATAATAGCAATTTTGAGGATCGACAGCACCCTTGCCTTGAGTGATGTGAGCTCGTTAGCAGAACTCGAAAATGAAAAATCGAAAAATAAAAACAGGAAAAATTCATTACTTATGAGGGCTACATGGGTGATTTCGGTATCAAAATGAAGGTTTTCGAGGTCGCTGAATGAAAAAAAAATTATTCCAAAGCCCTTACTATCACCGTTTAGATTTTCACCTGTCAAATGGCATTTTTCGAAAAAACGGAAATTTCAAACTGTCATAACTTCCGTCCCTCTCATCGCCGCCAAGAATTATTCATATTATGTTGATCAGCATATCTCCAAGTATCTCTGTGCTAAATATGAGCGATTTAAAAAATATCAAATTTTGGGTGAAAAATGACAAAGGGGTAGGACCCCCTATAAACACCATATTTGTCAATAAAAAATATATTTGGGAAGGATCTAACCTTATTATTAAATTTGTAAGCTGTACTTCCTATTCGAATCTTCAATAATAGCAATTCTGCGGACCGACAGCACCCTTACCTAGAGTGGTGTGAGCTCGTGAACAGAACTCGAAAATGAAAAATCGAAAAATAAAAACAGGAAAAATTCATTACTCCTGAGGGCTACATGGTTGAATTTGGTACCAAAATGTAGGTTTTCGAGGTCGCTGAATTCAATAAAAAATATATCAAAGCCCTTAATAACACCGTTTATGTTTTCATCTGTCAAATGGCATTTTTCGAAAAATCGGAAATTTCAAACTGTCATAACTTCCGTCCCTCTCATCGCCGCCAAGAATTATTCATTTTATGTTGATCAGCATAGCTCCAAGTATCTCTGTGCTAAATATGGGCAATTTGAAAAATCTCGAATTTTGGGTGAAAAATGACTATGGTGTTTTTAGGGGGTCATACCTAAAAACACCATGTTTCTGTAGTGAAAAAAGTGAGGACCTATGTTTGCAGGAAATTTTTTGGTATTTTTTTTATTATTTCACAAAAAAAAATTATTCGAAAAAATTGGTTTTTGATCTATTTTTGTTGATGAATATTTCTGCAGAATTAAGAATGAGGAATAGGATACAAAAATTTTAATTTGGAGTATTCAAAATATGTACCATTTTGTGTAATTCGCAAGTTTACCAGTCCTAGCCATTTATTGAACATGGATTTCCCTAAAAATTTCAGATTTGTCAGGCAACTGAGATCACCACAAACAATTTCCAGAAATTGTTTTTGTAGAGGTCGAATGAATCATTTAGGAAAAATGTTGATTTTTATTATGGACAGTAACGCATCAGGAGGTTTTCTTATTTTATGGTAGATGAAATGAGGCACGGTATACCTAATTTGGGGCGAAAATTTTCAGAAGTCGAGATAGTACTTTTTCCAAAAATCGAGAAGCTTTTTCCATATTTCTCAACAAAATTCGGAACTCCAATGACCCTCCTATTCCTTTTTTCCAGTGATCATGAGTACGAACCGATCAATCCACCTCCGGAGGAGAAAACGGAAAGTGTCCCGGCCAAATCTCATGTTTCCGAAGTACTAAATCCGTCATCGATGCGAACGCATCAATATTCCGACGACAACCTTTCCGTCGCCAAGAACGAAGAGCCAAGAACCAGCCCGGGTAGGAGTTCGCCATCCAGGAGGTCCAGAAGCAGATCTGAGGAGAAAGATCCAAGCAAACCCAACAAATTTCAGACGGCCATCAGGGAAAGCGCCAGCAAGTTCAAAACTAAACTGCAGGGCATCAAAAAACCGACCATTTCTATGCCTTCGAGACCGAAGTTTCAAAAACCCAACTTCAAGAAACCCAGCATCAATCTCCCGAAGTTACCAGACCTATCTTCTACTTTTCGAAGAACTCCGAAAAAAGAAGAAGTCAAGTCTGGCGAATCGGCGGATGGGGAGGATTCCAGTAACAAGGGTATTTTCGATTTCTCCACCTATCCCAGGATTTTCAAGAAGAAGAAACGAGATCATGATTCCACTAGTCTGAAGGAGAATGAAGAAGAAATGGTAGAAA
This sequence comes from Adalia bipunctata, assembly GCA_910592335.1. Lineage (NCBI taxonomy): Eukaryota > Metazoa > Arthropoda > Insecta > Coleoptera > Coccinellidae > Adalia > Adalia bipunctata. The sequence goes on along the minus strand of OU342948.1, from coordinate 8,014,526 downwards.
AGAAGGCACGGCAGGTATACTATAATCCATACATTTCTAATATTTTAATTTTCCTGTTCAACCAATTTTCTGCTGAAAACCCAAAAAGTATAATTTATTCTTTCTTTTTGATGTAAAGCATCTGTTGTTTTCAGTTTTGGCTTTCTTTTATATTTCTTAATTTTATTTTTACCTCTATTTATGTTTGAAATGTTGCATTTGATTGAATTGTGATAAAGTTAAAGTTTCTGATTAGGAAATTATTTCACAATTTTCATTCAGAAATTCTTCTATAGAAAGTAAAACCTTTCAGATCAAAATCAAAGGAAACAAACGAATAAATCAAAATAATATTTTTTAAATGAGCTACGAGGATATATTGAAAAATTCTTAGCCTACTATAGAACCAAACAAAATTTCAATGTCAAAATATTTTATTACTCAACATATTCTCCTCTTAATTGAATACATTTATTACAGCGAACCTGCAACGTCTCTAGGCCTTTCAAAAAAAATGTTTCTTCTTGCTCTGCAAACCAGCCCTTCACAACTTTTATTACCTTCTCGTTGAAAGAAAATTTACGACCTTTTAAACTTTTTTTCAGTTGAGGAAAGATATGATAGTCGAACGGAGCAAAATCTGGTGAATAAGGGGGGTGTTCTAGTAATTCTAACCCTAAATCACGAATTTTTGCACGACAACATGAGATTTGTGTACTGGGGCGTTGTCCTGTAAAAACAAAACACCTTTGGATAGCTTTCCGCGTCTTTTCTCTTTAATTTTTTCCCGTAGAGTGGTTAGTAATGTCGAATAGTAATCTCCATTTATTGTTCTACGCTTATCCAAAAAATCAATCATGATTACTCCATGGCAATCCCAAAAAACTGAAGCAGATTTTTGAAAACGAAACTTCTTAGGTCTTGGAGAACCAGAGTGTCGCTATTCCATCGATTGTTGCTTTGTTTCTGGATCGTAGAAATGTACCCAAGTCTCATCCATAGTAACAATTCGGTTTAAGAAGTCTACATCGTTTTCAAATCGAGCACAGATCGAACGCGATGCTTCTACCCTTGCACGCTTTTGGTCAACATTCCAACATTTGGGGATCCATTTTGCAGAAATTTTTTTCATGTCCAAATTGACGTGAACTATATTATGATGAACGCGTTCGTATGAAATCTTCAGTGCTCCAGATATCCGTTTTAGCCCAATTCGACGGTCTGATAAAATCATGTCATGAACTGCATCGATATTTTCGGGGACTGACACAGAAACTGTCCTTCGCGATCGGTCATCATCTTCAATGAAAAATTTACCTCTTTTGAAGCTTGCAGTCCAATTTTTCACGGTCGTATACGAAGGACATTGATCACCAAGGGTATTAAGCATATCTTCGAAAATCTGCTTACCTCTTACATACAGGTACTTGATGATGGCTCGATACTCCAATTTTTCAATTTTTACAATTTCGGTGGACATCTTTTTCTTTAAATTTATTGCGTAACTCTGGTTTACTTTTTAGACGTCGAACTCTACACTGATACTTCTAATAAGTTATTGTTCGTTGATATGGTATCGCAATACATATTTTGTTTATGCATGGAACTGGTCTAGGCTAACTAGATATCAATACATCTTCGTATCACCTTTTCAACATTGGCTGTTGGGTATTGAATTAAAAATGCTCTGATATTAAATCAATAAATATTTTTAATAAAAAATAATTAAAAACAGGAATACCTTACCCATCAAAATATTGTACACAAATAATGTTTGACAGGTTAAGAAGAGTGGAGCCCCTGATATCATACGGATTCCTTTGCATTCAGAAGAATCAATGGAAAAAGAAAATGGAATTTACCCAGAGCCAGAAGAAATACTCGAAGTTGGACAAATAGAAACCAATGATTTTTCGTCTCCGCATCAATACCAGGAAGATATCGAGGTGGACGACGAGGATGTCCGAATGGAAGGCCATGAACAGCAAAGGTAAATAAAGAAAAAGTTTTGAAAAAATAGTCCGAAAAAAATTTTGCAAAAAAATGTTTCAAAGAATGCTTCGAACAATTGACGAAAACGAATGTTCTTGAGGAAGAGGTGGAAAGTTAAGGATATTCATGAAGAAATTTCAAAACAATTGTCTTAATTTCTTTGCCAACATTGTCCTTTGGGATATGAAGGACAATAGTCACGGCTCGTCTGAATCAATACTTTTTTCTAGAGTAATCCATTCAGAAGAGGAAAATAGCAGATGGGACCATGGAAATTTCTACAGATCTCAAAACGGAGCCGAAAAAATAAACGACAACGAAGAAGACGTGGTGAATGAGGAGGAAAAAGTTGAAGAATTCACGTTGGAAAGGAATGACTTCGAGGAAAAGCAGTCAGAAATGGTAACAGATCTAGATCTACCTGAAGAAACTCAAACTCCTTTCATTCCCATGAGAAACAAGTAAGTTCACCTATTTCCAGCCTTCCAATTGAGACACAACGACTTTTGACTAAAATCACAGGCTTGAGTGATCTCTTCAAGTTAACATGTTCATCCTGGTGAAGTATACGAAGGACCAATGTTTGGAAATTTGTAAAATTAAATTCCTTCATTATAACTTCTGCAAACTTCATGAAAACTGTATCACTGTTTCCATTTATAGAGATTTGACCTTTTTAATATAAATATTGATATAATGAGTCGAATTCTGTTAGAGGGAGACTGCAACAAAACGACAGCTTCGAAACTAACCACAGCAGGGACGTAGGTTCGTCCGTCAGTTCGTTGGGACAGCACAGACAGGGCGTTCTGGAAGAAATCGATTCCGACCAATTCTTCCTAAGGGAAAAAGGTATATCCCAAGACAACATCGATATGGGCAAATATCTGAGTACGGAAATACGAGAAGCGTTCAGATCGCCCGCCAACGCTTTGAGCGAAATTCATTACTACAACTTCGATGAATCCAGAGCTTCGAATCAGTCTCTTCCTGAAACCAAGAGAAAGCAGGTGAAGAAGCCGAAAAGGAGGAAAACGCCGCATTCGTCTCAAGAGCGCCTCAGGTAATCATACAGCGGAGGGAAAAGGAAACGGGAAAATTTCGTGAAAAAAAAACTCTAGAATAAATTTTAGCGGTGAAAACATCTGTTTTGTTGTCGTTTCGCCCTTTCAGAGCTGTCGAAAAAATGGCAGCTGTCGAAAAAATGACAACTGTCAAAAAAATTGACAACTGTCAAAAAATTTCGACAGCTATCAACTCTGTTATTCGTTGGATTCTAGAAGGCGAATGAAATAGATCTACGATCTACTTTCAAGATAGATGAACGAACGCTCAAAGGCTCCTGAATTACATCAGTGCTTTAGGCGTCCCATTTTTAGCATTATACACTGCGCAAAAAAATTTACGCACATTCTGAAAATCTCAATTTTAATGAAAGTTAACTCTACATTGACTTTATAACTTATTTTTTATGTTCTCTCCGGAAGGTTTTGAAAGAAACAAGACACATTAAATGGAAGAAAAATTCAGGATTTCACCGAATCTTATGTGAAAGAAGAGAAATGAACAATTTTCAAAATACTGAAATGCTGATAAGTGATTTAATACTTGGTATTTCCACCCCTTGCGTTAATTACAGCTCGGCAACGACGGTTCATACTCAAAATGAGTGATCTCAAAATGTTCTGATCTAATCCTTCCCAGATTTCTCCGAGTTGAATTCCTAAGTCATTAAGAGTAGCTGGATGATTTTCTGAACTTCTCAGCCTTCTATTGAGGTTGTCCCAAACCTGCTCAATCGGATTGAGATCTGGACTTCTTGCTGGCCATTCCATTCGAGAGACTTCAACCTCTTCAGGTACTCCTGAACGATGCGCGCACGATGGGGTCTGGCATTATCGTCCATAAAAATGAAATTTTCACCAATGTATGGGGCAAATGGCACTACATGCTCTTCAAGAATGTTCCTTTTATACTTATCAGCATTCATAGCTCCATTATCAACGACCACTAGGTCTGTGCGAGCAGTCAAGGATAGTCCACCCCATACCATAATCGATCCTCCCCCGAAACCAGTAGTATTCAGGAAATTGCACTGAGCATATCTTTCATGTGGACGTCTGTATACAAGGGAACGTCGATCACAATGGTAGAGGCAGAATCTAGACTCATCTGTGAAGAGAACTCTTTCCCAATCGGCCTCTTCCCAATGTATATGCTCTCTCGCAAAATCCAAACGCGCCCCTCGATGGGCTGGGGTACGAGCTGGGCCTCTTGCCGCGACACGAGGCCTTAAATCATATTCTCTGTGGCGATTTCTTATTGTCTGAGTGCTAATTTGCACCTCATGAGTTTGCTCAAGCTGATTTTGAAGGAGGCGAGCGGTTGCAAACCGTTGTCTCAACGATGAAACTCTCAAGTAACGTTCTTGAATGGCAGTTGTTACCCGTGGGCCGTGGTCTACCCTGTCCTGGTCTTCGGACATTCATACCTGTCTCCCTGAATCGCTGCAACATTCTGGACACACTTGTATGGGAAACTCCAAACCTTTCTGCAATTCTTGTGTATGTCCACCCTTCTTCTCGCAAAACTACCGCTTGGGCACATTCCTCTTGGGTCAAATTGCGTGTTTCGCGTTGCATAGCGATCGAGTGTAGAAAATCAAACGAAAGAAAAACTATTGATCACTAGAATTGATCGAGAACAACTGATTTTAGAATGGAGCCAATACATTCAAAATCTGATAATATCATCTTTCTTTATTCCTGCTGGGAGAAAACATCTGTATTGAAGAAAAACGTTGAAAATGGATAACATATGCATGCATAATTCTGATAAAAATAATTATCATTGAGAACACCTTCAGTTGTAGAATACATTTGAGATTTCCATAATGTGCGTTAATTTTTTTGCGCAGTGTATTTACTCAAATTATTTTTCACATTCAGATACGAACCAGAATCGGAAAACGAAGATTACAATTTCATGCCGCCCATCAGGCCCAAAAGAAAGAGCAGGAGAAAGAAACGAGCCGAACCAGAGTTCGAAACGATGCCGTATCGAGAAACCATTTCGATGGAACCTGCCCAGCGTAGCAATTACTCGCCCGACCTTGAAGACCACCCGCGTCACTACGAAAACGATCAGAACAGAAGAACGCAATATCCGCACGCGATAGGATCAGAACCGTATAATCAGCAAAGGCTGCACGTCATTGACCACCACGACGCCCATCGTAGGGCCTCAGAACCCACGCCAGCTGCTCCTGCTAGGAAGCACAAGAGCCTCAAGAGTTTGAACGCCTCGGAACACGAGAGTATATTCGAGGATTATGAGCGGAACGACGATGAGAACGCTGTACGTATTTTGAATTAACATCTCTATCTTCATCTCCCTTTCTATTTCTATTTTCATATCTACCTCTATTTATATCTCTATCTCAACCTCTTCGGAACCTATGCAGTATACTGCTCCACAAGAGTTGGGGATATCGTATTCAATCGTTTTTAAGTATGTGTTCTTCGAGAAAATCGCTGTAAAATCATTTAGAACTCAATAACAACTTGAATCGATCCAATCAAAATCAGTTTGAGACATTTCGTCATCTGGTCGCCTTTTTTCTGAAGTTTGGTTCTTTGCATATGCTTCATGAATGTTCTTATTTTGAAATGAAGTCAGTTTATCAACGGCTTCGATTTGAAACGAGTTTTCTGAAAATGCCAAGACGTAAATTAACAAACGCTGAGGCTAATAGGGCTATCGGAATGCTACAAGGTGGCCTAACTCAGGTTGTCGTAGCGGAACGGCTCCAAGTCAGCCAAAGTGTGATATCTCGACTTTGGAATAGGTTCAGGGAGACAGGTTCCGTGTTGGAAAGACCAAGGCTTGGTGGACGACGAAAAACAACACCTGCTCGGGATCGTTTCATCACCGTTTCGGCGAGAAGAAACCCTACATCTAAGTGTAGAATGCTACGGAATACTCTTCAAAATGCAGATGGGGTCCAAGTTTTCATCGAAACCATCAGACCACGTTTGAGAGAGGTGAATCTAGGTTCTAGACGTCCATTAGGAGGAGTTTCATTAACACGTGACCATAAGCGTCAAAGACTGGAATGGGCAAGGCAACATATCAATTGGAACGATCAATGGCGTAGTGTCCTTTTCACTGATGAATTCAGATATGGACGATTTTCAGATTCTCGAAGAATAAGGGTATCGACAATCCCACGCATACCCCGTAATCGTCGCTATGTCCAAGAAGTCCATCCATTCCGAGGGGGTAGTGTTATGGTATGGGCCGGGATAAGTTTCAACGGGCGCACAGATCTCAACATTTGTCCTGGGAATATGACCGCCCTTCACTATAGAGAGCATGTCATTGACAATGTTGTGCCAAATTTTCACGCTGCTATTGGTGAAACTTTTCAATTTCTAGACGATAACGCTAGACCGCACCGTGCAGCCATAGTTGAGAATGCGCGCGTTGAGCTTGGTATTCCACATTTACCAATACCTCCGCACTCACCAGATTTGAATTGCATAGAACATGCATGGGATATGCCTCAAAGAAGATTAGATAATCATCAACCTACCCCAGAATCCTTAAATGATCTGAGAGAGCTTCTGCCCCGTTTATGGAACCAAATTTCTCAAGAAATGTTCAACAACCTCGTGTGTATTATCGTGTGTTATTGATGCCCGTGGAGGCCATACATTATTGATAGTCTTAAAATGCTTGAATTCTCTGGGAATAAAATTTCGTTATTTTACTCGATTTTTCTTAACCACCCTGTATACGCTGCAGACCTACAGGCTAAAATTAATTTGCAACTTGAAATCATATTAATATGAATTTTCATCACAAAAATTTTATTTTAACTATATTTTTTTTGCAATTTAAGTCAATATCCCTAACTCATGTGGAGCAGTTTATAATATTTTTAATGGCTCTTTCTGGAAGACAGAAGCTAAGTAAACAAATTTATTCCAAAGCTCTCCTTAAATAAGTTTCATATTGTTTCTTCATATTCGTCATTCTTATCTTTGGAGAATAACATATTGATAACTTTCTCTCTCGATAGATGAGCAGGTACGAGGACAAAGGAGTGTTCAACTCATCCGACATGCACCAAAGGCATCCATCGAACCACTTCGAGAACACGAGTCCCCCAAAGCCACCCACAAGAAGCCGTTCCAAGACGATATCCAGGGCAACATCACAGGCGGACAGAGATTCGATTTTGGGCAGGATGGATTCGATCATGTTCGACGAAGAGTTCAGGGAACCAGCCATCGAAGAACCTTGCATCAAGGACTTGAGGGACGCGATGGGATACGCCATAGTCGACAAGAACCAGAACAAGAATTGGGAGCACAAGTTTTGCACCGTTCCGAGGTCGCAAGGGAGCAATCAGCCTCCAGAACGTCCACTCAGAAATTACAGCACTTTAGGACCAAGCAGACCCGTGCGAAAACCGAGCAGAAATATGACTGACGAAGAGAAGGAAAACATAGACATCAGCCAATACATCGAGATAGAAGATGAAAGGGACTTGCAGTCTGGTGAGGTTATTCAGAAGATCCAGAACAGGCCTCTACCTGCTCCTCCAAGACCGCCCAGAATAAAATCGAGGCCACTCACTGACATCACATCTAGATCCAACGTTGAAATGGACACAGTAGGTGGCGTATCTGAAGAGAAATACCAAATTGATGAAACAGAAGTAAGGAAGGTGCACCAATTATACGTTTAAAATAGAAATTCTTGTCTGTTAGGACAATTTTGATGAAACCTCCGTAACATCTTTGAAAACACCTCTAACTTTCAACTAAGGACTGAACGGGAATAAATTCGCTATCACAAAAACGCCTATATCTCTTGAACCAATTAAGAAAAAATCAAAATTTGATCATAGTAAGCTTTGTTATGAACTTCAGAAACATGTGGAACATTTACTTCATAGATATTCCAATTCTCTATCGCAAAATGTCAAGCGAGGTGAAAACACGAGAATTTATAGTGAAACTTTTTCAAAATAATCAAAAATGGAGCTTCGAAAGAATCGCAAAAGAGGCTCGCGTTACTCCGGAAACGGTATCAAGATTTTAAGCGCTTCATCGAAGATCTTACAATTAACCGCAAGGAAGGAACCCGGAGGAAAAAGGGGTTTCATAGCCCAAAAAAAGTGAAGAAAGCCATCAGCCTTTTTCAGAAGAATCCTAACCTTTCAGGACGGAAAGTGGCCCAAATAGTGGGTTGTTCGCAGTCAACCGTTCAGAAAATCAAGTCGAGTTGTGGGCTTAGAACATACAAAGTGCAGAAAGTGCCAGACAGGAACGCTGTGAAGAATCAAGAAGCGAAATCAAGAGCAAAGAAATTAAAAAAAGATTTCTTGACAAATTTTTCCTGTTGCGTGATGGACGACGAAACCTATGTCTTGGCTGATTTCTCGCAACTTCCTGGTCAGCAATTTTATACTACAGATTCTCCTGGAAATGTTGACGAACAATTTCGCGTGAAGAAACAAGCAAAGTTTCCTTAAAAATTCCTGGTTTGGCAAGCAATTTGCACTTGTGGGAAAAGGAGCAAATTTTTCGTTGGCCAAGGCTCTGTTGACTCGAAGATATACATCGAGGAAGGCTTGAAGAAGCGACTTTTACCATTTTTACGTGAGCACGATGTGTCAACAATCTTCTGGCCAGATTTAGCTTCATGCCACTACAGCAAGGCCACCAAGGAATAGTACGAAGCTAATGAGGTGGGTTTTGTCCCCAAAGAGGCCAATCCACTAAATTGCCCAGAACTCAGGCCAATCGAAAGAAATTGGGCCCTGGTAAAAAGAGAATTGAAGATCACTAAGAAATCAACGAAAACATTAGCGGAATACAAGCAAAAGTGGAAGACAGCATCCCAGAAAGTGACTGAGAACACTATAAGAAGCATGATGGGAAGAATTCCAGAAAAAATCCATGAATTTTGTGAAAATTAGTTTTGGTTTTTTTATTGTTAAAACAGTTTTCATTAGAATTAGAAGATGATTCGAAAATGAGTTTGATTTTCGAAATCGGTCTAGTGGTTCAAAAGATACAAGCGTTTTGTGATAGCGAATTTATTCTCGTTCAGTCCTTAATTCAGTGTTTTTTCTCCCAAAATCTTGATTATCTACTAGGAATGTCCTCGTTTCCTTCCCAATGTAACTCATACTTCCCACGTTTGCAGGTGTCAACCCAGACAGAACCACTACCGCCAGATTTTCAGTGTGAGGAAATGGTACAAGAAGAAACGGACAGAATAATGACGCCATCAGCTTTACGAAAGAACGATGCTAAAACTGTTGAGGATATTGAACCCGATTTAGCAGAAATCAGAGTCAAAAGAATCCTCATCACTCCAACGCAGCATTCGTACGAAGAAGAAACCATCACTCACAGTCAGCTCTTGGTGGAACCTTTGAACGGTGCTAGAATTCTACCAGATTCGGACATTTCTTGCGAGAAAACGATTCCAGTACCCAGCGATGAAGGAGAGACATCGGAGATACCCGAGGAATTCCATCAACTTTCAGATCCACACATGGTCCCAGCTTCTGAAATTACTTCAGCTCCAGAAAGCCATCTAGAGTTGTCGAAAGAAGATACAGAATTTACTTCCGACTCCACCATGTCTCCAGGGGAGAAACTTGATCAAACTGCCCAGAATGATAAGGCTGCAGACATTACTTTAGATAAACAGGAGGTAGGCAGCAGTGATCCGATATCAGATGAAGAAATACCTCCAAGACCTCGTAGAACATTGCCCCAAAGAACTGAAAATGTTGAAGTACTAAAAACCCAGAAGCTGCAAGTATCAGACTTGGACGTAGAAAGACTGACAGTTAACGAATTGGTAGCCAACAAAATCGTTGTATCGGAAATCGAAGGTGGGAATATAACAGCACACGAGATCAGTTCGAAATGCGGAAAACTTAAATTGAGTGACCTTGACCTTCAACCAGAGGTTGTCAAGAAACTATTGGAACAATTGAAGGAATCTTCAAGCCAACCACGGTCTCAAATCGATGAGCGGACAGCGGACGTAGGATCAACTGATGGAGACGGCGAGAAAAAAAAAACTTCGTCAGAATTTCGCGACCTTGAAGCTTGCTTAAGTCAAGAGTCAGCAGCTACGCCAGTTTTAATTCTAGACGAAAGTAATTCTAAGTCAACACTCGCTTCAGAAGACATTACATCAAATTCGCACAATCATCATTCCTCGCAAATCATAGAAGCTTCATCGCAAGAAAACGATTCAGAAGTTGGGGCTACAGAATTCTGTCCCAGATCAGAGCTCTACAAAAAAATTACTACTGATTCTAATGCTGCAGTAGATGCCATTTCGTCCATCATCTCGCCAATGAAACTAACGGTTGGTACCTCTGGAGGAGATGAAAACATCAACACAGATCATAGAGGGGTTTCTGACGGATTGGTAGATAAACAAACCATAGAATCAGAAGAAAACATATCGAACGTCGATGATACTATTCCAACAGATGGAGCTGAAACGGAAATAATTCCGAATATAGATAACAGTGTGAAAGAAAATGAATCAAATAGACCCCCTGTTAGACCTCCCAGATATCCAGACAAAAGACAAAGTGTCAGTGATTCCAGACTCACAGAAAATACAACAGAAGAACGATTAGAATCTGCACCAAAGGAAGATGAAACTTCAGAAACCCTTCGATTACTTGAACCGGATGTTGATGACGAGCCTCCCCCCAGACCTCCCCAACCCCAAGTGCCATACATCCCATCGCAACCTCCAACCAGTTTTTATGCGCTAAGAGCCCAGCAGTGCGTTGAAGATTTGTCAGAAGACATTCCTTTGGTTCCTAGGAGAAAAAGAAATCATCGTCCAACCACGATATCTAAATCAAGTTCATCCGATTCGAACAGTGTGCCGATAGCGAGAAGAAGAGTTCGATCACCTGAGCCTTCGATACCGCAGTTGACAGGACAGCTGATGGGGGCCTGTAGTGTAGTTGCTCGTAATAAAATTAAGAGACTGATTGATGAAGTGAATAGTAAAATTTCGAAGGATAACGAAGCAGACGCGAACAAGCAAAATGTTCAAGTTATCATGGTGGTTCTGTTGGTTTTAATTGCTGTTTTATTGTTGTTGGGTTATGGTGATGGCAAGACTGTTCATTTACATCACTGGGAATATTTCAATCCCCCTACTGATATATAAAATCCCCGAATTTTTTACGAGCATTGAGTTTGCTGAGACATAATTTGTTAGATTTTTGTTGTCCAATTAAACTGTTAAAAATTACTGTTAGGTTCCTCAAATAAAGTATTTTTGTTTGCCTTTTATTCCATACTCTAAATATTCTTGAATTTCCTACCCAAATATGCCATTCTGTAAATAAGGAAAGCAATTTTCGATGGAATTCGAAAATTGATTCGTATAGCAAGATGCATAGAACAATTCTGTATATTCATAATTCTGTGTTCATCATAGAATAGGTGATAATCATAGAGTAAAAACTCTTACTTTTTACTCTGAGGTGATTATCAATAGATGGATCATATCTTATTATTATACTCAAATCAACTACAAACCCCTTTCTGATGTGAGTCATGTTTAACACAACCATCAATTCAATTTCCCAGTGTTTCAGTTAATAAAAAAAAATTATCATAACGAATAAATACATACAATATAATCACATCAACTTCAATCAAACAATTCCATTTCATCATAGATGATCATTTCTCTATTGTCCCTATGATTTCCTTTTTGAGAATGACTTGAAGCTAAAAAAAATTCAATCAATCAACCATTAAGGGACAAAGTAACAAATCTTACCCAGAGTTGCCCATGCTGCAGATGATGGAGCATCTGTTGTTGGGCCAATCTGAGGTTGTCTTCTTGCCAAGGATACATTCAGTTGTATTTCAGAAACGATGCTGCCGTCCATCTGAAAAAAATTATTCAGAACATACTGAATTGATACAAATAGAAAACTTACCTCAGTGATGGCTCTTGATGCTGATTCAACCCTATCAAATGTAATGAAGCCTCGACTGAAATTAAGAAATCCACTTTAAATATAGAATAATATGCGATCTGAAAGGCTTGGATTCAGATAAAAAAATTAGAAATACTCCATTTGTCGACAATCACAGTATGAATCGAACTATTACACCAGCTTCGCTTCAAACAATCAACATGCATAGTTTGATTCATACTTCTGTGATTATTGACAAACATAATATGTTATTCTCTTCGATTCACTCTAGTTCTGAAAGTCAAAATATTGTTTATACATATCGACACCTACTTTTTTTCAATTTCCATGGAAATATTCACAATATTTCCAAAAGTAGAAAAATGTTTTTTTAAGAATTCTTCAGTGATTTTGTATCCTGTTACATATATTGTATTTCCTTGTCTGGGTTTGTCTGTCTTCTCCCTCAGTTTCTCTGTTAAACCCCTTTCTTCTCTATCTCTTGTGTTTGCAAAGGATTCATATAAATTCTTGATTCGGGGTGGTTTATTTTCTGGATTATCCGGACCTTCTTCCATTTGAACAGCTGAAAATGGCTGGTAGCCACTTACTCTGTCATTTAATAGTTTTCTTTCCAAACCTCTAGGTCTTTTGAAACCTTAAATATAAATATTCTAGTCAATAAACATTACAGATTACCAATTTTTGTGCTCACCTTGTTCTGGTTGTTTAGGTTGCTTTTGAATCGCTTGAATTGCACCAGATTTTAATAGTTTTTTGGCTACTTCCCTAGCATCTCTTGCTTCTGCAGGTCTCTTGAGAACAAGGGGCTTCTCAGGTTCAGGTTTGGGAGCTTTCAAAGCTTGGAGTGCTTTTTTCTAGAATTATCATTATTATTCATTAACTGTACCAAATAAATATTTTACTCACTTTTTTCTTCAATTTTTGGTATTTAGCTTGAAGCATATGCTCCTCTTCCGTGTAATTTGCTGGAAAATGTAAATAGACCATTTCGCATTCAAAATGAAAAATATTATATCTGTATCTGTTCCTGTTCTGTTTACTTTTATATTTTATTTTTATTATTTTGGAGTTGTCTCTGTTTTGGGTTAGATCCATAGAGTATTCTATATCTTTGGTTAGATCACAGAACACACAGAACAATGTTTGGGGTGTGCTCCGTAAATCAACCAATGTACCAAACAACCACAGAACATATAATAGAAATGAAACCTGCCCAACGGCAACTGGCAACGGCAGTGATGTTTCTGCCAAAGAATCTCAAACTCAATTATCTTCTTATTGTCTCTGTTCGTTTTCTGCTGTTTTTTGTTTTGAAATCTTGAGATCATTTCTCAAACAGAAATGAAATGTGTTTGGGCAGCTCAAAAACAAATAACAAACGATAAATATATCCCCATAAATATAACCTACCTCGATAAAAATAATCATCATCGATAAAATGCAGGAAACATACTTTCATATGTCTTGTCACTGGTTTACCGATTTTGAGTTTCAGTTTCCAAGCTTTCTGTCGATCCATCAGCACTTTACTCCCCAATTTCCCTCTCACCCAAACACGATATTTATCATCAGTTTGAGGGAAAGCATGGAAATTATTATTTGAACTTTTTTTCCCAGGAAGAACACTAAGAAACTGAACAATAGCGATTCGAACGACTCGTTACTATTAAAATGATAAAATATAAATATGTATTTTTAATATAACACAAAGCACAATGCAAGAACTATGTCAAGATTTTCAGTTACTCTGATCGTCACTAGATGGCGTAGCGCCCAGATATCTACTCTTTGACACAGACCTGTCAAAGAGGTAGTCTTTGGATCTGTGCTGTGCTCTAGACCACAGACAAACTTTGTTTACACATAACACATGGTGCGTGGATTTGATTCAGGTTTGAAGTTTGAAAATTTACTGATTTACCTGGATTTACTATCTTCTCTCATTCAACAAAACTAAAGTACAAGTTATGAAGTTGTAGACAAAAGTTTATTCCTTTTCATTTCACATTCCATATTGAATATAAAACGATGGATTGTTCTCAAAATGTAAGTATAAATGATATTTTTTTCACGAAAATGATTGAGCTTCATGAAGCTATTCAATTCAACCATTGATGTAGAATCCGTAGATGGAGGATAGGGAAAAATCATCGGTCCTCAGATATGGAAAGAGATGAAACGATTGTGACGTCATGATTATCATATGATTGACATCAATGTTGCCGCCCTTTCCATGAAATTAACCGCCTACCAGTCGACCCAGTCGACCAGCCTACCGCCTACCAGTCGAAATCGGCAGATTTGCGGATATTTCCATTGCAACGGCAACACTGATGTCTTCCAATAATGACCTTGCCTACCAAAGCCTACCAAAGCATATTCTCCTCTCGCTTTAATCTATGCCCCTCTCTTTCCATATCTGGGGACCGAACGCTCAATGCTGAAATAATCGGATACCCAGTCTATATATTCTAGGTCAATGAATTCAACACATAACGGCTCCAGGCGGAAACTTTATAATCAAAAATATTTTCATTCTTATATTTCAGGAAGGTCCTAGAGAAATCAGCTCTAAGATTCGACTGGTACACCAAGTACCAGTTAAGAAAAATATAAAATGTCGAGATCCACGGTTTCATTCCTTGTGCGGTGAATTCGACCATACTCAATTCAAAAATAACTATAAATTTATAAACGATATAAAAAAAGAAGAGAAGAAAATATTAGAGGAAAAATTAAAAATAACATTGGATCCAGAACTAAAAAAGAAATTAAAATATCTGATTCAGAGAATAGGAGATCAGATCAAAGTAGCAGAGGAAATAAGGGGAAAACCTAAGAGGGATAAATTAAAAAAAAAATGTAGGTGTATTTTTGTTTTTTTTCATTCCAACTAATACTTTTGTTTTTCAGCTGAAAACAAAGTAGATCAACTCATTGAGAAATACGTAAAACTGAAGGAGTCAAATAAGCTTGAAAAATATATAAAGAAACGTCGAAGGAAAGGATTAAATCATAATTCATAATGTTTATTATGAATAGGATACATTGTACAATAAAGGTTGAATTTGTCAAATCTATTATTTCTTGAGTATGCTATTGAAGAATATTGAACTATTGATTATTTCTTCCATTCAAAAAATTCTTTCAAAGAATATAGCTGATATTGAACAAGCATTTTTAATAAATTGTTCTTGGAAAGGAATGTCCTTGTTCTCAGTGTGTCTGACAACAAGTCTATATTAAAATCACTCGCCAGTATAACTCCCATGTCCTGGAGGTTCTGATGGATGAAGAACAATTCAGTGGGACCTCTGAACCGTTTCCTCCCTTCTATGACTGCCATTGTTGGGTGGAAAAAAATCAGGAAGCTGAATTCCCTCACCAAAGCCTCAGAACACCTTAACTATAGTAGTAAAGGTGTTCTGTGCCGAAACACCAGTAGGCCAACTTTCATCTGAAGAAAGGCCCACACTAAGACAGATTTTCTTTAAATTACAATTTCCCATTAAAAATTAGGAACATTTTCTACGCACAGTGTTCCGTAAAACATTTACAGTGAGCATGATGCATAACACTAGCATATTCTTCGCACAAGTCACACACACATTTTCAAATGAACTTTTGAGTATTCTGAAAGAAATATTCAACTACATATAAGAATTCGAACGAAAACTGAATTCATAGACAAAGATTATTTCCTTTGTCTGGCAATGAATCATCTCTGGAAGTCAGTGCGGCAATTTTAAAATCCCATCAGTTACATAAAACGTTAGTCACAAAATCAAGTCTGGTTCGCTCCATGATTTTGAAAGTGGATTCGTCAGTTGCGACGCGATTTTTGTGGGGTGAACATATACCGGGCGCGAGCGTTCACTCAGTTTCCTTACTCCTTTAGAGTGACTAAAAGTGATGTGTTAGTGCTTGTGAAGTGCTGTGTATGTGTTTTGTGTATAATCAAGGAATATATTTCATAGAAATCGTAAGTTCGACTTTAATGAGTCGATAAAGCATTATTTTATTATATTACTTATTTTCTCTTACTCCAAAAACTCAACACCTACGCTTTATTTTGAGATTCGCCTCTTCCATAACCTACCACTTTAACAAATATTTATATGGGGCCTTGAATATTACGAAAACATACCATTCATCTTTTTTTCGAAATTTGCAAATACCTCTATTCTATAATAAGGGACTTCAAAATCTCACAAAACTCAAATTTCTCTATCGAATTTTTCATATGCACGAAGTTTTGAAAATAAGCCCATTTCAATTTAAAAGGAAAAATGCACCGAAAGAATTTTTATTCCTGTATAACAAATCCTATTTTTACCTCAGAAATATATCTACGGTACTAAAATTCAAGTTAGTCTGATCTGAATTCCCGTATTTTCGTATTTATTACTTTATGAATATACTGTATTTGGTTAGCCCCATCTAATTGCAAAATTTCATCCCGATTGAATCCGTAGTTTTGAAATTATCATGAAATTTTGTATATCTTTCTGTTGAAAATATATCATTGATTTTGAAAAATGAAAATTTCTATTCAGATATAGGTATCTGAATAGAAATTTTCATTTTTATGTGATGATAATCCACTGGCGGATCCAGACAGTTTTGCATGGGGGGGTGGGAATGAATTGATAGAAATTTTCTACGAACATTATAGGAGTTAAAGACTTAAAATGAAATTTTTTTATTGAAAATATTAGGGATTAATTGAACTACTATAAAGGGATTATTGTCAATTTCGATCGAGGTTCAAAAGGGGGGGCATGGCTCCATCCCTATATCCGCCAGTGATCCACCCTATGACGAGTCGGTTTCAATTGTTCGGCTAGTCTGTTATATAATTTTGATTTGTCACACTGAATCACTGGTTTTCTGAAAGAATACAAGATTCATCGATGAATAATGAACGGTCAGTTGCTCTCGAAGCGCGATCGAATTAACATCTAATGAAAATAAATAAATTGAGTGAGCGCCTTACTGTCATGTGCATCGGGCTTTAGTGTAGTGCGTGTTGGGCTTTAATGAATATAAGTGATCTTAGTGATATGTGTTTGCCAAAAACGGATTAACTAATTAAAAAAACTGTAAGTTTGTCCTCAATTTTAACTTGAAAATAATTTTTCGGCAATATACCTATTCCAATTTCTTTTCACGATAATTTTTATTGGTTCCAAAATTGCATTTCCGAATTCAGAAATGCTTCGTAAAATTAGAAATCACGAATAATTTCAAGTGCAACAAATTGAAATACATACGTTTATTAATATTGAATATTGCAAAACATTTTACAATATAGAAAAATCCATCATTTCTTGTCAGATTTAATTTGCAATAATGCGTTTCTATTTTTCGGCATTTACTAATAATTTTTCTTTTGGAATTGAGTCTTTCTATGGATTGCTAAAGTTTTGCTAGTTGAAAGTGAACCAACCTGTATATATTTATATTTTAGGGCAGGCACGTAGCCACGATTTTCTTTCGGGGGGGGGGCCACAATACTTTCGGGGGGGGGCCCAAATAAGTAAACATTGCAAATTTTGTCAAATATACAGGCATTTTTTGATATTTGGGGGGGGGGGGGGGGGCCGGGTCCCCGGGCCCCCCCCTGGCTACGTGCCTGTTTTAGGGCAATTATTCGGTTCACGTTTGCTTTGAATAATTAGATTTTTCTATTGTTTCCTTATTCAGATAAAATGATTTTAGTGTTTTCAATTCTAAATAATATGGTGAAGCGAAATAGAAATTCGATCCACCCCACTGGCGGATCCAGGGGTGGCATGAATTTTTTCAGAGGGGCCATGAATTAATAGAGATTTTCTACCAACTTTAAGGCTCAATTTTGTTGTTGATAATATTAGGGAACGATTGAACTGCTATAAATGAATTTCTAGGTCCAAGGCGGGGCCATGGCTCCCTGTCTGTATCCGCCAGTGTGATAATCTTTATGAAAAAAAATAGTATATTTCAAATGATTCATTTTTCTATTTCAGATGTGCTGAAATTATTCACAAAAATTATCGGGCAGTCTATCACGGAGGGGTATGAAAACGAGTCGAAAACTATCGCGTTTATATTCCTTTGGTGGAATCGTGGAAGTAGCCGGGCACTCTATCTAGAAGGTGGTGTGGAAACGAGTGCATCAACTATCGCGGAATAATCCCTTGGTGGAATCGTTTCGAAGCCGTCTTTTTTTCAGATTTTTTTAGGTGGAAGAGAAGGTAGGTCCCAGAGAACCCTTGGCCTTTCAGGGCTGAGTTGGGATTTCCTGGATGCCATTCTCAACTTTAGCCATCGATGAACCAAGAGCGGACTATGAAGAGTTGAAAGCGTCAATGTGAGTTACCTTTAGGGTCTTTGGTGGTGGTTAATTTCAGGTATATTGTCATTAATGTCAGAAAGGTTCTGGCGAAGGAGAAATGTCTTGGAGAACACATGCGCCAATACATGCGGAAAAAGTATGCGCCAAAAAATAGTTTGCGGTAGCGTTTCTTTTTTTCAGAATTTTCAGATGGAAGAGAAGGTAGGTCCCAGAGAACCCTTGGCCTTTCAGGGCTGAGTTGGGATTTCCTGGATGCCATTCTCAACTTTAGCCATCGATGAACCAAGAGCGGACTATGAAGAGTTGAAAGCGTCAATGTGAGTTACCTTTAGGGTCTTTGGTGGTGGTTAATTTCAGGTATATGTCATCAATGTCAGGAAGGTACTGGCGAAGAGAACCCATGCGCCAAAATACATGCGGAAAAAGTATCCGCCAAAAAATAGTTAGCGGTAGCGTTTTTTTTTTTCAGATTTGTTTAGGTGGAAGTGTTTATATTCCCTTGGTGGAATCGTTTCAAAGCCGGGCAGTCTATGACGGGGTGGTATGAAAACGGGTCGAACACTATCGCGTTTATATTCCCTTGGTGGAATCGTTTCGAAGCCGGGCAGTCTATCACGGGGTGGTACGAAAACAGGTCGAAAACTATCGCGTTCATATTCCCTTGGTGGAATCGTTTCGAAGCCGGGCAGTCTATCACGGGGAGGTATAAAAACGGGTCGAACACTATCGCGTTCATATTCCCTTGGTGGAATCGTTTCGAAGCCGGGCAGTCTATCACGGGGTGGTACGAAAACAGGTCGAAAACTATCGCGTTCATATTCCCTTGGTGGAATCGTTTCGAAGCCGGGCAGTCTATCACGGGGAGGTATAAAAACGGGTCGAACACTATCGCGTTTATATTGCCTTGGTGGAATCGTTTCGAAGCCGGGCAGTCTATCACGGGGTGGTATGAAAACGGGTCGAAAACTATCGCGTTCATATTCCCTTGGTGGAATCGTTTCGAAGCCGGGCAGTCTATCACGGGGTGGTACGAAAACAGGTCGAAAACTATCGCGTTCATATTCCCTTGGTGGAATCGTTTCGAAGCCGGGCAGTCTATCACGGGGAGGTATAAAAACGGGTCGAACACTATCGCGTTCATATTCCCTTGGTGGAATCGTTTCGAAGCCGGGCAGTCTATCACGGGGTGGTATGAAAACGGGTCGAAAACTATCGCGTTCATATTCCCTTGGTGGAATCGTTTCGAAGCCGGGCAGTCTATCACGGGGAGGTATAAAAACGGGTCGAACACTATCGCGTTCATATTCCCTTGGTGGAATCGTTTCGAAGCCGGGCAGTCTATCACGGGGTGGTACGAAAACAGGTCGAAAACTATCGCGTTCATATTCCCTTGGTGGAATCGTTTCGAAGCCGGGCAGTCTATCACGGGGTGGTACGAAAACAGGTCGAAAACTATCGCGTTCATATTCCCTTGGTGGAATCGTTTCGAAGCCGGGCAGTCTATCACGGGGTGGTATGAAAACGGGTCGAAAACTATCGCGTTCATATTCCCTTGGTGGAATCGTTTCGAAGCCGGGCAGTCTATCACGGGGTGGTACGAAAACAGGTCGAAAACTATCGCGTTCATATTCCCTTGGTGGAATCGTTTCGAAGCCGGGCAGTCTATCACGGGGAGGTATAAAAACGGGTCGAACACTATCGCGTTCATATTCCCTTGGTGGAATCGTTTCGAAGCCGGGCAGTCTATCACGGGGTGGTATGAAAACGGGTCGAACACTATCGCGTTTATATTGCCTTGGTGGAATCGTTTCGAAGCCGGGCAGTCTATCACGGGGTGGTATGAAAACGGGTCGAAAACTATCGCGTTCATATTCCCTTGGTGGAATCGTTTCGAAGCCGGGCAGTCTATCACGGGGTGGTACGAAAACAGGTCGAAAACTATCGCGTTCATATTCCCTTGGTGGAATCGTTTCGAAGCCGGGCAGTCTATCACGGGGAGGTATAAAAACGGGTCGAACACTATCGCGTTCATATTCCCTTGGTGGAATCGTTTCGAAGCCGGGCAGTCTATCACGGGGTGGTATGAAAACGGGTCGAAAACTATCGCGTTCATATTCCCTTGGTGGAATCGTTTCGAAGCCGGGCAGTCTATCACGGGGAGGTATAAAAACGGGTCGAACACTATCGCGTTTATATTCCCTTGGTGGAATCGTTTCGAAGCCGGGCAGTCTATCACGGGGTGGTAAGAAAACGGGTCGAAAACTATCGCGTTTATATTCCCTTGGTGGAATCGTTTCGAAGCCGGGCAGTCTATCACGGGGTGGTATAAAAACGGGTCGAAAACTATCGCGTTTATATTCCCTTGGTGGAATCGTTTCGAAGCCGGGCAGTCTATCACGGGGTGGTATAAAAACGGGTCGAACACTATCGCGTTTATATTCCCTTGGTGGAATCGTTTCGAAGCCGGGAAGTCTATCACGGGGAGGTATAAAAACGGGTCGAACACTATCGCGTTTATATTCCCTTGGTGGAATCGTTTCGAAGCCGGGCAGTCTGTCACGGGGTGGTATAAAAACGGGTCGAACACTATCGCGTTTATATTCCCTTGGTGGAATCGTTTCGAAGCCGGGCAGTCTATCACGGGGTGGTATAAAAACGGGTCGAACACTATCGCGTTTATATTCCCTTGGTGGAATCGTTTCGAAGCCGGGCAGTCTATCACGGGGTGGTATAAAAACGGGTCGAACACTATCGCGTTTATATTCCCTTGGTGGAATCGTTTCGAAGCCGGGCAGTCTATCACGGGGAGGTATAAAAACGGGTCGAACACTATCGCGTTTATATTCCCTTGGTGGAATCGTTTCGAAGCCGGGCAGTCTATCACGGGGTGGTATGAAAACGGGTCGAAAACTATCGCGTTCATATTCCCTTGGTGGAATCGTTTCGAAGCCGGGCAGTCTATCACGGGGTGGTACGAAAACAGGTCGAAAACTATCGCGTTCATATTCCCTTGGTGGAATCGTTTCGAAGCCGGGCAGTCTATCACGGGGAGGTATAAAAACGGGTCGAACACTATCGCGTTTATATTCCCTTGGTGGAATCGTTTCGAAGCCGGGCAGTCTATCACGGGGAGGTATAAAAACGGGTCGAACACTATCGCGTTTATATTCCCTTGGTGGAATCGTTTCGAAGCCGGGCAGTCTATGACGGGGTGGTATGAAAACGGGTCGAACACTATCGCGTTTATATTCCCTTGGTGGAATCGTTTCGAAGCCGGGCAGTCTATCACGGGGTGGTATGAAAACGGGTCGAACACTATCGCGTTTATATTCCCTTGGTGGAATCGTTTCGAAGCCGGGCAGTCTATCACGGGGTGGTACGAAAACAGGTCGAAAACTATCGCGTTCATATTCCCTTGGTGGAATCGTTTCGAAGCCGGGCAGTCTATGACGGGGTGGTATGAAAACGGGTCGAACACTATCGCGTTTATATTCCCTTGGTGGAATCGTTTCGAAGCCGGGCAGTCTATCACGGGGTGGTATGAAAACGGGTCGAACACTATCGCGTTTATATTCCCTTGGTGGAATCGTTTCGAAGCCGGGCAGTCTATCACGGGGTGGTACGAAAACAGGTCGAAAACTATCGCGTTCATATTCCCTTGGTGGAATCGTTTCGAAGCCGGGCAGTCTATGACGGGGTGGTATGAAAACGGGTCGAACACTATCGCGTTTATATTCCCTTGGTGGAATCGTTTCGAAGCCGGGCAGTCTATCACGGGGTGGTACGAAAACAGGTCGAAAACTATCGCGTTCATATTCCCTTGGTGGAATCGTTTCGAAGCCGGGCAGTCTATCACGGGGTGGTATAAAAACGGGTCGAACACTATCGCGTTTATATTCCCTTGGTGGAATCGTTTCGAAGCCGGGCAGTCTATGACGGGGTGGTATGAAAACGGGTCGAACACTATCGCGTTTATATTCCCTTGGTGGAATCGTTTCGAAGCCGGGCAGTCTATCACGGGGTGGTACGAAAACAGGTCGAAAACTATCGCGTTCATATTCCCTTGGTGGAATCGTTTCGAAGCCGGGCAGTCTATCACGGGGTGGTATAAAAACGGGTCGAACACTATCGCGTTTATATTCCCTTGGTGGAATCGTTTCGAAGCCGGGCAGTCTATCACGGGGAGGTATGAAAACGGGTCGAACACTATCGCGTTTATATTCCCTTGGTGGAATCGTTTCGAAGCCGGGCAGTCTATCACGGGGAGGTATAAAAACGGGTCGAACACTATCGCGTTTATATTCCCTTGGTGGAATCGTTTCGAAGCCGGGCAGTCTATCACGGGGTGGTATAAAAACGGGTCGAACACTATCGCGTTTATATTCCCTTGGTGGAATCGTTTCGAAGCCGGGCAGTCTATCACGGGGTGGTACGAAAACAGGTCGAAAACTATCGCGTTCATATTCCCTTGGTGGAATCGTTTCGAAGCCGGGCAGTCTATCACGGGGTGGTATAAAAACGGGTCGAACACTATCGCGTTTATATTCCCTTGGTGGAATCGTTTCGAAGCCGGGCAGTCTATCACGGGGAGGTATGAAAACGGGTCGAACACTATCGCGTTTATATTCCCTTGGTGGAATCGTTTCGAAGCCGGGCAGTCTATCACGGGGAGGTATAAAAACGGGTCGAACACTATCGCGTTTATATTCCCTTGGTGGAATCGTTTCGAAGCCGGGCAGTCTATCACGGGGAGGTATAAAAACGGGTCGAACACTATCGCGTTTATATTCCCTTGGTGGAATCGTTTCGAAGCCGGGCAGTCTATCACGGGGAGGTATAAAAACGGGTCGAACACTATCGCGTTTATATTCCCTTGGTGGAATCGTTTCGAAGCCGGGCAGTCTATCACGGGGTGGTATAAAAACGGGTCGAACACTATCGCGTTTATATTCCCTTGGTGGAATCGTTTCGAAGCCGGGCAGTCTATCACGGGGTGGTACGAAAACAGGTCGAAAACTATCGCGTTCATATTCCCTTGGTGGAATCGTTTCGAAGCCGGGCAGTCTATCACGGGGTGGTATAAAAACGGGTCGAACACTATCGCGTTTATATTCCCTTGGTGGAATCGTTTCGAAGCCGGGCAGTCTATCACGGGGAGGTATGAAAACGGGTCGAACACTATCGCGTTTATATTCCCTTGGTGGAATCGTTTCGAAGCCGGGCAGTCTATCACGGGGAGGTATAAAAACGGGTCGAACACTATCGCGTTTATATTCCCTTGGTGGAATCGTTTCGAAGCCGGGCAGTCTATCACGGGGAGGTATAAAAACGGGTCGAACACTATCGCGTTTATATTCCCTTGGTGGAATCGTTTCGAAGCCGGGCAGTCTATCACGGGGTGGTATAAAAACGGGTAGAACACTATCGCGTTTATATTCCCTTGGTGGAATCGTTTCGAAGCCGGGCAGTCTATCACGGGATGGTATAAAAACGGGTCGAAAACTATCGCGTTTATATTCCCTTGGTGGAATCGTTTCGAAGCCGGGCAGTCTATCACGGGGTGGTACGAAAACAGGTCGAAAACTATCGCGTTCATATTCCCTTGGTGGAATCGTTTCGAAGCCGGGCAGTCTATCACGGGGAGGTATAAAAACGGGTCGAACACTATCGCGTTCATATTCCCTTGGTGGAATTCGTTCAACTGGATAATGCCGAAAAAAGTATGCGCCAAAAATGCGGAAACATGTAGAGCCAAATAACAGTAAATTAGAAATTAGCTATCGCGTTCATATTCCCTTGGTGGAATTCGATTGAGTAGCCGAGCACTCTACCTACAGGGTGGTGAGAAAACGAGTGCATAAACTATCGCGTTCATATTCCCTTGGTGGAATTCGTTCAAGTAGCCGAGCACTCTACCTACAGGGTGGTGAGAAAACGAGTGCATAAACTATCGCGTTCATATTCCCTTGGTGGAATTCGTTCAAGTAGCCGAGCACTCTACCTACAGGCTGGAGAGAAAACGAGTGCATAAACTATCGCGTTCATATTCCCTTGGTGGAATTCGTTCAACTGGATAATGCCGAAAAAAGTATGCGCCCAAGAAGCGGAAACAAGATTGCCCCAAAAATGCGGAAACATGTAGAGCCAAATAACAGTAAATTAGAAATTAGCTATCGCGTTCATATTCCCTTGGTGGAATTCGTTCAAGTAGCCCAGCACTCTACCTACAGGGTGGTGAGAAAACGAGTGCATAAACTATCGCGTTTATATTCCCTTGGTGGAATTCGTTCAAGTAGCCGAGCACTCTACCTACAGGGTGGTGAGAAAACGAGTGCATAAACTATCGCGTTCATATTCCCTTGGTGGAATTCGTTCAAGTAGCCGAGCACTCTACCTACAGGCTGGAGAGAAAACGAGTGCATAAACTATCGCGTTCATATTCCCTTGGTGGAATTCGTTCAAGTAGCCCAGCACTCTACCTACAGGGTGGTGAGAAAACGAGTGCATAAACTATCGCGTTTATATTCCCTTGGTGGAATTCGTTCAAGTAGCCGAGCACTCTACCTACAGGGTGGTGAGAAAACGAGTGCATAAACTATCGCGTTCATATTCCCTTGGTGGAATTCGTTCAAGTAGCCGAGCACTCTACCTACAGGATGGAGAGAAAACGAGTGCATAAACTATCGCGTTCATATTCCCTTGGTGGAATTCGTTCAAGTAGCCGAGCACTCTACCTACAGGGTGGTGAGAAAACGAGTGCATAAACTATCGCGTTCATATTTCCTTGGTGGAATTCGTTCAAGTAGCCGAGCACTCTACCTACAGGGTGATGAGAAAACGAGTGCATAAACTATCGCGTTCATATTCCCTTGGTGGAATTCGTTCAACTGAATAATGCCGAAAAAAGTATGCGCCCAAAAAGCGGAAACAAGATTGCGCCAAAAATGCGGAAACATGTAGAGCCAAATAACAGTGAATTAGAAATTAGCTATCGCGTTCATATTCCCTTGTTGGAATTCGTTCAAGTAGCCGAGCACTCTACCTACAGGGTGGTGAGAAAACGAGTGCATAAACTATCGCGTTTATATTCCCTTGGTGGAATTCGTTCAAGTAGCCCAGCACTCTACCTACAGGGTGGTGAGAAAACGAGTGCATAAAATATCGCGTTCATATTCCCTTGGTGGAATTCGTTCAACTGGATAATGCCGAAAAAAGTATGCGCCCAAAAAGCGGAAACAAGATTGCGCCAAAAATGCGGAAACATGTAGAGCCAAATAACAGTAAATTAGAAATTAGCTATCGCGTTCATATTCCCTTGGTGGAATTCGTTCAAGTAGCCGAGCACTTCACCTACAGGGTGGTGAGAAAACGAGTGCATAAACTATCGCGTTCATATATTCCCTTGGTGGAATTCGTTCAAGTAGCCGAGCACTCTACCTACAGGGTGGTGAGAAAACGAGTGCATAAACTATCGCGTTCGTATTCCCTTGGTGGAATTCGTTCAAGTAGCCGAGCACTCTACCTACAGGGTGGTGAGAAAACGAGTGCATAAACTATCGCGTTCATATTCCCTTGGTGGAATTCGTTCAACTGGATAATGCGGAAAAAAGTATGCGCCCAAAAAGCGGAAACAAGATTGCGCCTATAAAAATTCTATTCGTCGGAGATCGCCAAATCGAAAAATTACAAGGAAACGTGATATTTCTTTCTGGATCTCCGATTTTCTTTCGGCCACAAGGGGCTTTAATGGCATGGTTCCCCTAACCCCACATATGCTGTACGTATCCATTTGACCTTGAGAAGAATCGTAGGCTAGAACTAAATTGAAACTTTTCCTTTCCGCGATCCTCTAATATCTTGTTAATTTGTTGATTAACAGATTATTAGAAATAAATTTGGCGCATTTCGACATAAAGTGGAGTAGGCCTTCTGGGGATACCACTTAAAAAAAAAACGCGCCGAGCACTATACCTACAGGGTGGTGTGGAAACGAGTGCAGTAACTATCGCGTTTATATATTCCCTTGGTGGAATTCGTTCAAATAGCCGAGCACTCTACCTACAGGGTGGTGAGAAAACGAGTGCATAAACTATCGCGTTCGTATTCCCTTGGTGGAATTCGTTCAACTGGATAATGCCGAAAAAAGTATGCGCCCAAAGAGCGGAAACAAGATTGCGCCAAAAATGCGGAAACATGTAGAGCCAAATAACAGTAAATTAGAAATTAGCTATCGCGTTCATATTCCCTTGGTGGAATTCGTTCAAGTAGCCGAGCACTCTACCTACAGGGTGGTGAGAAAACGAGTGCATAAACTATCGCGTTTATATTCCCTTGGTGGAATTCGTTCAAGTAGCCGAGCACTCTACCTACAGGGTGGTGAGAAAACGAGTGCATAAACTATCGCGTTCATATATTCCCTTGGTGGAATTCGTTCAAGTAGCCGAGCACTCTACCTACAGGGTGGTGAGAAAACGAGTGCATAAACTATCGCGTTTATATTCCCTTGGTGGAATTCGTTCAAGTAGCCGAGCACTCTACCTACAGGGTGGTGAGAAAACGAGTGCATAAACTATCGCGTTCATATATTCCCTTGGTGGAATTCGTTCAAGTAGCCGAGCACTCTACCTACAGGGTGGTGAGAAAACGAGTGCATAAACTATCGCGTTCATATATTCCCTTGGTGGAATTCGTTCAAGTAGCCGAGCACTCTACCTACAGGGTGGTGAGAAAACGAGTGCATAAACTATCGCGTTCATATATTCCCTTGGTGGAATTCGTTCAAGTAGCCGAGCACTCTACCTACAGGGTGGTGACAAAACGAGTGCATAAACTATCGCGTTTATATTCCCTTGGTGGAATTCGTTCAAGTAGCCGAGCACTCTACCTACAGGGTGGTGAGAAAACGAGTGCATAAACTATCGCGTTCATATATTCCCTTGGTGGAATTCGTTCAAGTAGCCGAGCACTCTACCTACAGGGTGGTGAGAAAACGAGTGCATAAACTATCGCGTTTATATTCCCTTGGTGGAATTCGTTCAAGTAGCCGAGCACTCTACCTACAGGGTGGTGAGAAAACGAGTGCATAAACTATCGCGTTTATATTCCCTTGGTGGAATTCGTTCAAGTAGCCGAGCACTCTACCTACAGGGTGGTGAGAAAACGAGTGCATAAACTATCGCGTTCATATATTCCCTTGGTGGAATTCGTTCAAGTAGCCGAGCACTCTACCTACAGGGTGGTGAGAAAACGAGTGCATAAACTATCGCGTTTATATTCCCTTGGTGGAATTCGTTCAAGTAGCCGAGCACTCTACCTACAGGGTGGTGAGAAAACGAGTGCATAAACTATCGCGTTCATATATTCCCTTGGTGGAATTCGTTCAAGTAGCCGAGCACTCTACCTACAGGGTGGTGAGAAAACGAGTGCATAAACTATCGCGTTTATATTCCCTTGGTGGAATTCGTTCAAGTAGCCGAGCACTCTACCTACAGGGTGGTGAGAAAACGAGTGCATAAACTATCGCGTTCGTATTCCCTTGGTGGAATTCGTTCAACTGGATAATGCCGAAAAAAGTATGCGCCCAAAGAGCGGAAACAAGATAGCGCCAAAAATGCGGAAACATGTAGAGCCAAATAACAGTAAATTAGAAATTAGCTATCGCGTTCATATTCCCTTGGTGGAATTCGTTCAAGTAGCCGAGCACTCTACCTACAGGGTGGTGAGAAAACGAGTGCATAAACTATCGCGTTCATATATTCCCTTGGTGGAATTCGTTCAAGTAGCCGAGCACTCTACCTACAGGGTGGTGAGAAAACGAGTGCATAAACTATCGCGTTCGTATTCCCTTGGTGGAATTCGTTCAACTGGATAATGCCGAAAAAAGTATGCGCCCAAAGAGCGGAAACAAGATAGCGCCAAAAATGCGGAAACATGTAGAGCCAAATAACAGTAAATTAGAAATTAGCTATCGCGTTCATATTCCCTTGGTGGAATTCGTTCAAGTAGCCGAGCACTCTACCTACAGGGTGGTGAGAAAACGAGTGCATAAACTATCGCGTTTATATTCCCTTGGTGGAATTCGTTCAAGTAGCCGAGCACTCTACCTACAGGGTGGTGAGAAAACGAGTGCATAAACTATCGCGTTCATATATTCCCTTGGTGGAATTCGTTCAAGTAGCCGAGCACTCTACCTACAGGGTGGTGAGAAAACGAGTGCATAAACTATCGCGTTTATATTCCCTTGGTGGAATTCGTTCAAGTAGCCGAGCACTCTACCTACAGGGTGGTGAGAAAACGAGTGCATAAACTATCGCGTTCATATATTCCCTTGGTGGAATTCGTTCAAGTAGCCGAGCACTCTACCTACAGGGTGGTGAGAAAACGAGTGCATAAACTATCGCGTTCATATTCCCTTGGTGGAATTCGTTCAAGTAGCCGAGCACTCTACCTACAGGGTGGTGAGAAAACGAGTGCATAAACTATCGCGTTTATATTCCCTTGGTGGAATTCGTTCAAGTAGCCGAGCACTCTACCTACAGGGTGGTGAGAAAACGAGTGCATAAACTATCGCGTTCATATTCCCTTGGTGGAATTCGTTCAAGTAGCCGAGCACTCTACCTACAGGGTGGTGAGAAAACGAGTGCATAAACTATCGCGTTCATATATTCCCTTGGTGGAATTCGTTCAAGTAGCCGAGCACTCTACCTACAGGGTGGTGAGAAAACGAGTGCATAAACTATCGCGTTCATATTCCCTTGGTGGAATTCGTTCAAGTAGCCGAGCACTCTACCTACAGGGTGGTGAGAAAACGAGTGCATAAACTATCGCGTTCATATATTCCCTTGGTGGAATTCGTTCAAGTAGCCGAGCACTCTACCTACAGGGTGGTGAGAAAACGAGTGCATAAACTATCGCGTTCATATTCCCTTGGTGGAATTCGTTCAAGTAGCCGAGCACTCTACCTACAGGGTGGTGAGAAAACGAGTGCATAAACTATCGCGTTTATATTCCCTTGGTGGAATTCGTTCAAGTAGCCGAGCACTCTACCTACAGGGTGGTGAGAAAACGAGTGCATAAACTATCGCGTTCATATATTCCCTTGGTGGAATTCGTTCAAGTAGCCGAGCACTCTACCTACAGGGTGGTGAGAAAACGAGTGCATAAACTATCGCGTTCATATTCCCTTGGTGGAATTCGTTCAAGTAGCCGAGCACTCTACCTACAGGGTGGTGAGAAAACGAGTGCATAAACTATCGCGTTTATATTCCCTTGGTGGAATTCGTTCAAGTAGCCGAGCACTCTACCTACAGGGTGGTGAGAAAACGAGTGCATAAACTATCGCGTTCATATTCCCTTGGTGGAATTCGTTCAACTGGATAATGCGGAAAAAAGTATGCGCCCAAAAAGCGGAAACAAGATTGCGCCTATAAAAATTCTATTCGTCGGAGATCGCCAAATCGAAAAATTACAAGGAAACGTGATATTTCTTTCTGGATCTCCGATTTTCTTTCGGCCACAAGGGGCTTTAATGGCATGGTTCCCCTAACCCCACATATGCTGTACGTATCCATTTGACCTTGAGAAGAATCGTAGGCTAGAACTAAATTGAAACTTTTCCTTTCCGCGATCCTCTAATATCTTGTTAATTTGTTGATTAACAGATTATTAGAAATAAATTTGGCGCATTTCGACATAAAGTGGAGTAGGCCTTCTGGGGATACCACTTAAAAACAAAACGCGCCGAGCACTCTACCTACAGGGTGGTGTGGAAACGAGTGCAGTAACTATCGCGTTTATATATTCCCTTGGTGGAATTCGTTCAAATAGCCGAGCACTCTACCTACAGGGTGGTGAGAAAACGAGTGCATAAACTATCGCGTTCGTATTCCCTTGATGGAATTCGTTCAACTGAATAATGCCGAAAAAATTATGCGCCCAAAGAGCGGAAACAAGATTGCGCCAAAAATGCGGAAACATGTAGAGCCAAATAACAGTAAATTAGAAATTAGCTATCGCGTTCATATTCCCTTGGTGGAATTCGTTCAAGTAGCCGAGCACTCTACCTACAGGGTGGTGAGAAAACGAGTGCATAAACTATCGCGTTCATATTCCCTTGGTGGAATTCGTTCAACTGGATAATGCGGAAAAAAGTATGCGCCCAAAAAGCGGAAACAAGATTGCGCCTATAAAAATTCTATTCGTCGGAGATCGCCAAATCGAAAAATTACAAGGAAACGTGATATTTCTTTCTGGATCTCCGATTTTCTTTCGGCCACAAGGGGCTTTAATGGCATGGTTCCCCTAACCCCACATATGCTGTACGTATCCATTTGACCTTGAGAAGAATCGTAGGCTAGAACTAAATTGAAACTTTTCCTTTCCGCGATCCTCTAATATCTTGTTAATTTGTTGATTAACAGATTATTAGAAATAAATTTGGCGCATTTCGACATAAAGTGGAGTAGGCCTTCTGGGGATACCACTTAAAAACAAAACGCGCCGAGCACTCTACCTACAGGGTGGTGTGGAAACGAGTGCAGTAACTATCGCGTTTATATATTCCCTTGGTGGAATTCGTTCAAATAGCCGAGCACTCTACCTACAGGGTGGTGAGAAAACGAGTGCATAAACTATCGCGTTCGTATTCCCTTGGTGGAATTCGTTCAACTGGATAATGCCGAAAAAAGTATGCGCCCAAAGAGCGGAAACAAGATTGCGCCAAAAATGCGGAAACATGTAGAGCCAAATAACAGTAAATTAGAAATTAGCTATCGCGTTTATATTCCCTTGGTGGAATTCGTTAAAGTAGCCGAGCACTCTACCTACAGGGTGGTGAGAAAACGAGTGCATAAACTATCGCGTTCATATATTCCCTTGGTGGAATTCGTTCAAGTAGCCGAGTACTCTACCTACAGGGTGGTGAGAAAACGAGTGCATAAACTATCGCGTTTATATTCCCTTGGTGGAATTCGTTCAAGTAGCCGAGCACTCTACCTACAGGGTGGTGAGAAAACGAGTGCATAAACTATCGCGTTCATATTCCCTTGATGGAATTCGTTCAACTGAATAATGCCGAAAAAATTATGCGCCCAAAGAGCGGAAACAAGATTGCGCCAAAAATGCGGAAACATGTAGAGCCAAATAACAGTAAATTAGAAATTAGCTATCGCGTTCATATTCCCTTGGTGGAATTCGATTGAGTAGCCGAGCACTCTACCTACAGGGTGGTGAGAAAACGAGTGCATAAACTATCGCGTTCATATTCCCTTGGTGGAATTCGTTCAAGTAGCCGAGCACTCTACCTACAGGGTGGTGAGAAAACGAGTGCATAAACTATCGCGTTCGTATATTCCCTTGGTGGAATTCGTTCAAGTAGCCGAGCACTCTACCTACAGGGTGGTGAGAAAACGAGTGCCTAAACTATCGCGTTCGTATTCCCTTGGTGGAATTCGTTCAAGTAGCCGAGCACTCTACCTACAGGGTGGTGAGAAAACGAGTGCATAAACTATCGCGTTCATATTCCCTTGGTGGAATTCGTTCAACTGGATAATGCGGAAAAAAGTATGCGCCCAAAAAGCGGAAACAAGATTTCGCCTATAAAAATTCTATTCGTCGGAGATCGCCAAATCGAAAAATTACTAGGAAACGTGATATTTCTTTCTGGATCTCCGATTTTCTTTCGGCCACAAGGGGCTTTAATGGCATGGTTCCCCTAACCCCACATATGCTGTACGTATCCATTTGACCTTGAGAAGAATCGTAGGCTAGAACTAAATTGAAACTTTTCCTTTCCGCGATCCTCTAATATCTTGTTAATTTGTTGATTAACAGATTATTAGAAATAAATTTGGCGCATTTCGACATAAAGTGGAGTAGGCCTTCTGGGGATACCACTTAAAAACAAAACGCGCCGAGCACTCTACCTACAGGGTGGTGTGGAAATGAGTGCAGTAACTATCGCGTTTATATATTCCCTTGGTGGAATTCGTTCAAATAGCCGAGCACTCTACCTACAGGGTGGTGAGAAAACGAGTGCATAAACTATCGCTTTCGTATTCCCTTGGTGGAATTCGTTCAACTGGATAATGCCGAAAAAAGTATGCGCCCAAAGAGCGGAAACAAGATTGCGCCAAAAATGCGGAAACATGTAGAGCCAAATAACAGTAAATTAGAAATTAGCTATCGCGTTCATATTCCCTTGGTGGAATTCGTTAAAGTAGCCGAGCACTCTACCTACAGGGTGGTGAGAAAACGAGTGCATAAACTATCGCGTTCATATATTCCCTTGGTGGAATTCGTTCAAGTAGCCGAGCACTCTACCTACAGGGTGGTGAGAAAACGAGTGCATAAACTATCGCGTTCATATTCCCTTGGTGGAATTCGTTCAACTGGATAATGCGGAAAAAAGTATGCGCCCAAAAAGCGGAAACAAGATTTCGCCTATAAAAATTCTATTCGTCGGAGATCGCCAAATCGAAAAATTACTAGGAAACGTGATATTTCTTTCTGGATCTCCGATTTTCTTTCGGCCACAAGGGGCTTTAATGGCATGGTTCCCCTAACCCCACATATGCTGTACGTATCCATTTGACCTTGAGAAGAATCGTAGGCTAGAACTAAATTGAAACTTTTCCTTTCCGCGATCCTCTAATATCTTGTTAATTTGTTGATTAACAGATTATTAGAAATAAATTTGGCGCATTTCGACATAAAGTGGAGTAGGCCTTCTGGGGATACCACTTAAAAACAAAACGCGCCGAGCACTCTACCTACAGGGTGGTGTGGAAATGAGTGCAGTAACTATCGCGTTTATATATTCCCTTGGTGGAATTCGTTCAAATAGCCGAGCACTCTACCTACAGGGTGGTGAGAAAACGAGTGCATAAACTATCGCTTTCGTATTCCCTTGGTGGAATTCGTTCAACTGGATAATGCCGAAAAAAGTATGCGCCCAAAGAGCGGAAACAAGATTGCGCCAAA
The DNA here is from genome assembly GCA_910592335.1 of Adalia bipunctata. NCBI lineage: Eukaryota > Metazoa > Arthropoda > Insecta > Coleoptera > Coccinellidae > Adalia > Adalia bipunctata. The sequence continues at coordinate 7,981,218 of OU342948.1, read as the reverse complement.
AATGCGGAAACATGTAGAGCCAAATAACAGTAAATTAGAAATTAGCTATCGCGTTCATATTCCCTTGGTGGAATTCGTTCAAGTAGCCGAGCACTCTACCTACAGGGTGGTGAGAAAACGAGTGCATAAACTATCGCGTTTATATTCCCTTGGTGGAATTCGTTCAAGTAGCCGAGCACTCTACCTACAGGGTGGTGAGAAAACGAGTGCATAAACTATCGCGTTCATATTCCCTTGATGGAATTCGTTCAACTGAATAATGCCGAAAAAATTATGCGCCCAAAGAGCGGAAACAAGATTGCGCCAAAAATGCGGAAACATGTAGAGCCAAATAACAGTAAATTAGAAATTAGCTATCGCGTTTATATTCCCTTGGTGGAATTCGTTCAAGTAGCCGAGCACTCTACCTACAGGGTGGTGAGAAAACGAGTGCATAAACTATCGCGTTCATATTCCCTTGGTGGAATTCGTTCAACTGGATAATGCGGAAAAAAGTATGCGCCCAAAAAGCGGAAACAAGATTGCGCCTATAAAAATTCTATTCGTCGGAGATCGCCAAATCGAAAAATTACAAGGAAACGTGATATTTCTTTCTGGATCTCCGATTTTCTTTCGGCCACAAGGGGCTTTAATGGCATGGTTCCCCTAACCCCACATATGCTGTACGTATCCATTTGACCTTGAGAAGAATCGTAGGCTAGAACTAAATTGAAACTTTTCCTTTCCGCGATCCTCTAATATCTTGTTAATTTGTTGATTAACAGATTATTAGAAATAAATTTGGCGCATTTCGACATAAAGTGGAGTAGGCCTTCTGGGGATACCACTTAAAAACAAAACGCGCCGAGCACTCTACCTACAGGGTGGTGTGAAAACGAGTGCATATCTATCGCATTCATATATTCCCTTGGCGGAAGAGAATTCATCTAAAACAATCGATAAGCCCATATTCGAAACGTAGTCCCACATTTCAAGAAATACATCTTTTCAATGCTTTTGAATAAAGTATATTCCTTGGTTTTTCGACGAAGTAGTTCCAGAATAAATAAGACAAAACTGCAATTCAACTCATAATTTTAATTTCATCCAAACGTTTAGAAATAACTACATAAGTTGTCTTGAAGTTAATTATTGTTGATGATGTTCCAGATATATTTTGTCATGTTCGATACCAATCCTGACAATAATCTGAAAAGAATTTTTAGATAAGAATTGAAGAAGTTTGAAAATTAACAAAATGAAGTCAAAAAAAAAAAATTCAGAAGGAAGGCAGCATGGAAGTCTCATCAATAGGATCAGAATATCCCATGTTTTAACATCATTCAGTAAAACGCATTGATTTTCATCTGCATTACATAAACAAATTGCAGTTGGATTGATCCATCAGTTATATTTTTATATTCAAAGAATGATTCGGAAACAGTTTACAAAAACCCGTGAAATCGATTGAAAGCTTGAATTTTCATGTGTTCTACAGACCTAGGAAGATTTGACGCGAATTTAAGTTTCAACCAGAAAAATCTTTTTTTATAACAAATAAAAACAGAATAAAAATGTTTTCAAAAACTACATGTTCAACAAATATCAATAGTTTAGAATTGCGTCCAATGTTAATTACTCATTTTCCCATTAAAGAAATCATTGCACAGATTCATCATATTCATAGGTTGCAAAGAAAACAAACAAAAAATATTCGGTACTGTATATGTATTTGGAGTACTCAATACAATACCCTCGAAAAACCCTTTAAAGATAGGATAGTAGAATCAAGAACGAATAATTCAAATATTGAATTGACACTAATAGCTAAAATGGCTGAAAATCTTTAGGTATGGATTTTGAAATATAATTGGACAAATAACGGATGACGCCTAATTTGGTTTTAAAAATACAATAAACATACTTTGTCCATCAAGTCAACAGATGAATATCTGAAAGATCGGTCTTCCCACATCGTTTAGTAGCATTCATCTGAAACAGAAAGATATCCATTACACTGTGATCTTGCAGTATTTCATAAGTAATAACAAAGCAGTTATTTCAGTAGGAAGGCAGCATGGGTATTTCCTCAAAAAATTCAGAATAACAACCATGTTTTTTCATCACATAATAAAGAATTCCAATTGAAAAGTTCGGAACATTGAAGAGCGACATTTAGGACTACTTAGGACAGTTGAACCATATGGATAGCACTAGTTTCCCCTTGTTCACAATATCATTGAAGTGTACATCATCTAACGGTGAGTTTTCGTTTCATAGCAGTATATTGAAAGTTTGTCACTGATGAAATTGAAATAAAAATTCAGAAATGAAGAAAATACCAACTTATTCATGATGAAAATCATATATCTAATAGCGTCAATATGGATTATACCCCTGCTATTCACAGTCACAGAGTGAAGCCAAATTGTTGGTAAGAATTGAATTGTTAGCATGCGTGAACTGGAAATTCAAATCTCGCGGGACACGTTGAGGTTATGTATATTTCGAGTGTCAACAAATTAGATATTGCCGATGACAATATGCCACTGATTTCCGTTCAATTCTGGAAAATGAATAGGAGTTAATTGTGCAGTCTAACCATTACTCGCTGTCAGGTTTGTACATAGTAATCCTTGTCTCGTACATCTATTATTTCAACAGACAATAGTTATAATGTAGCAAGCGTGGTTTTTCCCTCTGTCAAAGTCCAGGGACTACAGAGCGACTAAGGAATACGCCTGCTTAGCCTCAAGGGCATATGCTCTTCGACACTGCAACAAATGGTCCATAGAAAGAGACCATTCATAGTCGCCAGCCGGAGGGTAAGCTCCTGCGCTGATCGTGTCGGTAAAATTTAAAAATGAAAAATTAATGTTCAAATGTTTCAATATGGAATTAGTGCGGTTAGAAAATGGAAAATTCAGCTTTCAATTACCTTTTCACCTCCTCGAGACTCCTGAGCTAAAGTCTTTGTATCTGGTCAAAATAGTTCTGAAACCAAAGAAGAATAATAAGCTCGAATAATTTCTTGTTCCACAAATATCTCTTCACAACAAGCTAGTGAGTATCCATATAATGGTGTAATACAAGTCATAATGTTGTTCATGAAATTGAGCTCATTTCTAATGGAATGTAGCAAGCGTGGTTTTTCCCTCTGTCAAAGTCCAGGGACTACAGAGCGACTAAGGAATACGCCTGCTTAGCCTCAAGGGCATATGCTTTTCGACACTGCAACAAATGGTCCATTGAAAGAGACCCTTCATAGTCGCCAGCCGGAGGGTAAGCTCCTGAACTGATCGTGTCGGTAAAACAACAAAATCTTCAACTGGATCTTCAAACTAAAATTAATTGTACACACAACACTATTTTCAAGCTTGACATTCATCTGCTGAATGCAAATGTCTCCCTAGACAGGATTCACATAAGACGAAGAATTTCGCCATCATGAGTTTTGATAGAGAATTCAATATTTCCCACATTACTGTTCAGAAATATCCACAAATCAAGAATGCTCCGAGGGCGAATGGGGAAATTACTTGATCAAGTTATACTTCATGAAGTATATCACAGTACAATTTTTTTTTAGAAATAGGTTCAAACTTGCTCACAGCCGTTGTAGCCAACCTACCTTAAAATAACAGAGCAAATGAGGGCCAATTCAAAAGAAAACCAACTGGCATATAATCCCTTAATTAAAAAAAGTATGTCTCTCTAGACAGGATTCACATATGACGAAGAATTTCGCCATCATGAGTTTTGATAGAGCATTTCAATATTTCCCACATTACTATTCAGAAATATCCACAAATCAAGGATGCTCCGAGGGCGAATGGGGAATAATCTAAACTAGACAAAGAATTATGCTCTCAAAGTACTTACCTTGTTGTTTTCTGAAGAGATTACGGAGACATCTGTTCCCTGTTGAAAAATATCATAATAAGTAACAGTAGAAAAAAAGTTTTATGAATTATCAAGATATGTAGATTTTCAGCATTACGTCCACTTAAAATTATTCATATTTTTCATAAGAAAAATCATCGAGAAGATTCATCATACAATTTTAAAGAAACAAAAATTAGATAAAGATGACCCGAAATAACAAAATTAATACACACCTAATGAATTATGATTTTGTTGAGAGCCAGATGGTTATGTACATATTTTCGAGTTGATCCTGGAAATGCAAAAAACTTCTCTTAGAAATTTTCGTAACGGTGAAAAATATAGGATTAATACAACATAAATCAGTTCTTCTTAGAGGTATTTCAAATAACACATCAGGTAATTCAGATTACAAATTCATCATAAAGAAACAATGTTTCATAGTCAATACATCCATTTATTTTGAAATTTGAACATACCTAATTCAATTTTGAGTCTGGTCGATGCAAAGATGTGAATAACCACAAGTTGACCCTGAAATGCAAAAAAGAAACGTCTCAGAAATTTTCCTAAACATGACAAATATGAATCTACTCAAACAGAAATCAGTTCTTCTTAGAGGTATTTAAATAATTACATCAAATGATTCAGAATATAGATTCTTCATAAAAAAACTTTTTGTTATAAGGCAACATCTCACATTTTCATTTCATATGTAGGGAAACTTGAGGATGGGATCCAGACTCTGTTTGTGTGGACACCGAAGGCATATTTCCCGAAATTGCTTTACCTCGTCATAAGCACTCATGTCCTACTGATAAGCAAGGTAGAATCATGCCAAAATGACAGGATATTTCATTACACAATATAAGACAAAGTTCCGTTAACTGGACAAACCAGATTATTCAAAATTTAACCCAGAAATAGGCCAATTAGAGCACTGACGTGATGTCAGAACCTTCAGAGCGCTCTTTCACCCCTATTGTAGGTATAAACGCATTCTCCAGTTCAAGAAATTCAACGAAACAAATTTTTCACAATGGTCAAAAATTGACCACTGAAAAAATTGACCAATGTCCAAAATTTGACAGCTGTCACAAAAAATTAGTCAATGATCCTGCTGGATCACTCAAAAATGACATATGTACTACCTAACAGAGAATGAAGGTCACGAAAATTTGCCCCTTGAAGATCAAAGTGCCGACGTTAAGTGACGCTTCTGTGTAGTTAAGTATTCTGTGTCATTAGGAACTAGGAATAGAAATGTTGAGATGTCCTTTTTGATAACTGGAGAAAACATCGCATGTAGCGATGTAGTCATTCTTCATCTAAATGCAAATTTTCATCAAGTCTCATCATAAATTAATAGAACCTTATCCATTTCCGGCTCGAAATGCGAAAAAAAAATGGACATCGAGACAAAATGACATAGACCTAGTTTGATGGGTACAAGCCATAGAACTTATAGTACATGGAATGCTATTACCAGATCAAAAAGTGGGTAAACATCTCAAGTTGGAGGAATACCGAACTTTCCATATTCCCATGGATACGACCTGTCACACCGATCAGAAACACAGAAATGTTTGCCGAAATGCCAAGTGAATCGGATCTTGACGATTAAATTCATAGTATTTCTGTGTTTCTGTTCTGTATGACAAGTCGTATCCATGGGAACATGGAAATTTCGGTATTCCTCCAACCTGAGATGTTTATCCATTATTTTAAGCTGAGCAGCAAGGCTAATAGCATTCCATGTACTATAAGTTCTATGGTACAAGCACTCAAAAATCTGTAACACTTTTATTGTTTATGTAGGGAAACTTGAGGATGGAATCCAGACTCTGTTTGTGTGGACACCGAAGGCATATTTCCCAAATTACTTTACCTCGTCATAAGCACTCATGTCCTACTGATAAGCAAGGTAGAATCATGCCAAAATGAGAGGAAAATACAATAATAACAGTATGAATCAAATACAAAAATACTCCAAAGAGTACATACCTTTTTTAAAAAGCACTGCATCCTTTCGATGTTTCATTTCTTAGAAAATTCTGCAATATAGAAAGGGGAACATTAAAAATCAATACATTTCACAGTAAGCCAACTTGAAGTTGTGAAATCATTCAGTAAAAAAAAATGGAATCATAGTTTTCATAATCCTTTTGGCTATAAGAAGCATCATGTTGAAAAAACACTGTTTTAGATGAGTTTTTTAATGCACAAAAAACAGATGATAGCTTACAACTTTATACATAATTCACACAGCATTGTATTATATTTTACAATACTTACAAATTTTCACATGGGACATTCTCTTCATTCGGCTATAGCTTCTTTCAGTTCACCTAAAAATTAAAATATAATATACTGCAAAATGAAACTATAATTCAAAACAATGTAAAAAATGCAAAATTATTCATCAGTAAGAAGTTGGAATCATAATTCTTCATAATCCTTTTGGCTATAGAAGCATCATTTTGAATAATAAAAGGTCGGAAAGATAACCTGAAGAACATGCAATGAAACAATTTTTTCATTACAACATTTCAGTTGGAATTCGAAATGGCAGAAACACTCACCACATAAAATCAGATAGTACTCAGCAGACTCCCTCCTGGACGTCATATTTCAAATTTCAACACAAACAAGTGTTGGTGAAACAACCTAGAAAGAATAAAATTTTGTTAATTCATTGGCAATAACAAAATTTTAGTTATTCATGTTTTTAAGTTGATCAGACCGCCCTAGAATAATATCAACATCAATATTCAGTTTCAACCATAAACTAAACTCATATCTAAATCATCATTTGAGGTTAATTACGTATAGAATTGTACACCAGTAAAATCAATTTGTAACACTTACTATTTCATCACACAAGACATTCTCCCATTTTTTCTTCAGGTTCCATTCAAATTACCTAAAAAATACAATATTTACTGTAAAATTGATAGCCATCATTCAAATTCCAAAATATACAACATATTTATCAGTAAGAAGTTGGAATCAAAATTCTTCATAATCCTTTTGGCTATAGAAGCATCATTTTTAATAATAAACTGTAGGAAATATAGTCTGAAGAACATGCACTGAAACCATTTTGTCACTGCAATATTTCAGTAGAAATTTGAAATGGCTGCAAAACTCACCACAAAAACCTGATGGTACTCAGCAGAATCCCTTCTGGACTTCATATTTCAACGGAAACAACAGTTGGTAAAACCTTTAAGGAATAAAATTGTATCAATTTATTGCAACAGACATATTTTCATTATTTCATGTTTTAATTTTGATCAGACCGCCCTAGAATATTATCAACATCAATATTCAGTTTCAACCATAAACTAAACTCATATCTAAATCATCACTTCAGATTCATTAAAAATAAATGTATTCATTATAAATTATAAAATAATTGCTCACCAATGTTTCAGGAAAATAGAGGGGCTGCAATGACAATTTATCATTATTGGGTTCCTGAAAACAGAATTCAACAAGTTAAAACTGATCTCACATTAATTAAACGATAAATTAATAAGTATAAATCAGTCCAAATTCTCAGCATGGCCTTCAGCGATCTTGGTGGAAATAAATGATCATCATGAAAAATGTCGTAACACTAATAGATATTTGGGTAGAAATTTTTCCAAATAATAGATATTCTACCAGAAATTGCCCCAGTAAATAAAAGGCTATCAGCAATCAGCACATTTTTGCCCTGCCACGTAGAATGGCAAACATTTAAAATGGCCGTTCGCACTGCTCGCAGTTGTTTGCTATTTAGTTATGATTTCAAGTTATTAATCCAAGACTAGCTTGAAAATGCCTAGTAATTTAAGAGTTCAAAGATCTAATCAAAACTGAATCTAGTACCTAAAACGCAAATCTAATTTAATGAAAAACGTTGTCAGTTAGCCCTATTTTACTTACAACTATGGATCTAGAAAATAATGTAACGAAGTGGAAACTATGTAAAACTCAATACCGAATTTGAGCAATAAGTTTATCAATGTGAAAAGCAAAGTAAACTGAATTAATAATATTCTGAAATCGAAATCAACTCATACCCACGTGGTTGATAACCAAAAACCGGAACTTCGTAGAATGAGACCGACTATAATTAAATATTGCATTTCATTTTGTTAGAAAACAATTACCAAACGATGAATAAATATAATCAAGACTAAACTTACCATTTAGAACCGAAGTATCGCAAGTAAATGATTTATTATTTAACAAGCTCAACAAGATGACGAGAAATGAAATGAATTTTAAGCGAAGAGGCGACCGGCATTTCAATTTCGATCACAGAATACCGAACACAGAAATTCAGTTCTTCTTTGAAAAATGGTACTAGCCATTCGCATGATTCAAAACAAAAAATTATGAAAAATTTTAGCCAAACACGAAATCGCTGTATATAAGGATTGTTATTAATACTGGCGTATTATTGCGGTTTCCTATTCGAATATTGAATCAAATTTTCAAAATCAACTGCAGTTGTGAATGTTGACAGCAAAGTCTTTGATGACAGTACTGTGTTGACAAGTACCTTTTGATTGGTAAACAAAAATAAATAATCCACAATTTTCAAAATAATGAGTAGATCAATTTCAAAGTAATCTTTTAATAATGGGTAGAAGATACTATTGCGATTATTGTGATAAAACTTTCATTGATGATGTAGGGGCTAGAAAGAAACATTTGCAAAGTTCCCATCATATTAAGCTCAGAAATTGGTACTATGAGGATTGTAGAGGTATTTAACAAACATTTGTATTCCACACATATTATGAAGAGTTAGAAAGTTCCTCTCAATATAAAGATCGTGATCTATGTTTCTTTCAGATCCAAGTATTAAATTGAAAGAAGAACTAACCAAAGCGCCTTGTAGACGATATGAACTGAATGGTACTTGTCAGTTTGCTGGAAATTGTAAATATAGGCACTACACCCAAGAAGAATTAGCAGAATTGGCTAACCAAGGTAAATAGGTCTCTTTGATAATCACTATTTCTCAAATGCAGAGTGACAGTTTGAGGAAACTAAGCTCGTATTATATTTCTCTCTCCCACTCCCCCAAGTAACCTTACTCCGTTATATAGACTAAGGAATTGATTTTTTTCCTCAGTTGAGTTGGAGAAAGCACACGTCCAAAATAAAAGAACACAATCCTTAAACATGCCACCTTTGGATTCTTGGATGGATAAATACAATGAGAAGCACGTGAATAAGGCAGATGCCAATATCATAAGGCCTTTTTGGTCGTATCCTGCAGCTCTGGAACGAAGAACTGACCTACCACCTTCCTTGAAAAAGTATCATGAAAGTGACTTTCTCACAGACGATATACAGGAATGGGGATGATGTTTCTTGTAAAAATTGCTTGCTATGTGAGATTTCATTGAAATGAAAATGTAAATACATGATGTTAACCTCGATAAAAAATTGTCAAAACTGTCAACAGTTGGGCCGTTTATTGTACATTTGCTTGTTAATGTAGAAATATATGGGTTATATTTAATTCTTGTATTATTTACACAAACCCTTGCTTCATCCGACCTACTTAATCGCTTAACAGAAAAACCAGTGAAATTTTTGTTTTGAAATTCCTGTGAAGAAAATGGATAGGTCGAGGAATAGTATTTTCTTTAACGAAGTTTAAAAATGAAAATCATTTTAATTTAATTTTTATATTGATGATGGAATAGCATAAAAGAAGACAATATATTAAAAAATTATTTAAAGATCTGTAATGATCTGAATCAATGAATAAAAACAAAATTACAATTGAAACAGATCAATCAATTATAGAAACACAGGATCTAGAATATTTATCTATTCATGTAAAATTTGGCAAGAATACATGATTCATTTGTGAAAAAATTCTACAAATACATCTTTAAAAATTATACATCATATAATTCATACTCCTAATTTTCTATAAAATCGCTTAGAAAATATATTCGTGTATAAATAAAACTCTCATAAAAAATTACAAACACTCGATGATGATCACAATTTAGGAAGACAAATTCACATGTATGGGTTGTGTTATACCGTCTGGATACAGTGTTTTCAGCATTATAGCAAGCCAATTGGCTCTAGCTTGCCCGTCTGGCCAAACAATTATATTTCCAAAGTACGGCTGACTCCTGCTTCTTTTAGGCACCTCTGATTTCAGGAAAAACGTTATTGTCCATTTTGATTGGGAATTCCTTTTCGGTTCATGACCCCAATACCAACAAATATCTTCTATATTCCACGAAGATAATTTTATATCACACTAAAAACAAAATTATCAATGGAACAGATATACTTCAATAAATTATAATTAATTCCGTTGTGAATGAATTTGAACATCAAGCTGTCCCTGTTAAATGAATTTCTTTTATCTACTGATAATATCTTACACTTTTGTCCTTGCAGCAGCACAACCGACCATTCGAAAACTCGAAAGTAAAGCTTTTCAAATGTTTGGATTTGGAATCTGCGTATTTCATTTCTCCGGCGATCAGTAGAGTTTTCGTATCAATGAAATCGGCATATTTTGCCAAATTACTGATCACGATGTAGTTGTCTTTGCGATCTGCCTCGTCCCAATAGCTCCAGTTCAGAACAATCTCTAAAATCTGAAAAGATCGTAGATATTGGCGGTCATCTAAAAAGTGCCAAATCCCTTACCCTCTCAGAATGATGAATTGGCCTCGATAAATGACCATTCAGAACGATTTCTTCCAGAATCATTTCGTATACTTGGAGGTTCACTTTTGAGCTCAATTCGTTGCAAACCTCAAGAGCTGTTTTGTTTGGTCCTATCTATAAAAAATTACTTCTTGCTTGAGGAAAGATATGAAAGATAGATTAAAAACGATATTTCAAGTTTTAGTCTCTCAGGATATTTGATGATATACAGGGTGCTCCATTGGAAAAAATGCACCCTCCATCACTTTTCAATTATTTATTTTTTGTCCATGCATGTTGAGAAACCGCAGTTAAATGTATTGCATTTTCAATAAGATCAAACTGTTCTACGCAAACAAAAACACTATCAAATCTTAAACGAATAGCAAAGCAGGCCACTTTTCAAGCGGCATTGCCCCTGTGCTGGAAAAGTTCAAGTTCAATAGAACAGAAGTGAAATCAAAATGTAGCTCCGCAATAATTATATCTGAAGAAGTTGCACTCATTCAATCCTAAATTCTTTCATAAATCACTTTCATTGCAAAGAAAAACCATCTTGTCGAAAACCTGTATAACTGAAAAAAAAAATCACTTACTGCCACATTGAAAGTTTGGCCTTCCTTATCCCCTAAATAGATCCACAAACGAAAATCTCCAGCATTCTTAGTTACAGCCCCTTGCGGCGATTTTATATGTTTCTCCAGTACTTGCAGCATCACTTTTTCTTGTTCCATTTCCGATGGATCTTCGGGGAATATGTGCTTGTATAGGGATATCAGATCTGCGACCACCATGACATCTTGCTGATGTGCTCCGGTTGGTGAAGGAGCTCCACTTTCATTCTTTTTGTGGAGAGAAACAATGTTATGAATATTCTCAGGAAAATGTAAACGAATCAACATACTTCGAAATGCATTAGTGTGGGTCCCCAGATAGCGGCAAGATTCACAACGTTCATGTAGTTTTTCGAACTCTGGGTACTTATGAAGTGGAGGTGTCCCAGTAATTTTTTCGCTGTATTGTACGAAATAGATTGCAAATTATCTAGAGCTGCTTTGTACATTCGTATCTGATCCTCCTGATTTTTCACCACTAAAACAATAATCGATGAAAAACTGTTCATTTCTCCATTCGAAGCCTTGATACTTCAACTCCTGGTATGCAATTGACGAACTCACATGAAACTTGATAGAAATACTGCCTCTGGGAGATTTCTAGTAAAGGTTCTGGTAAGTCCCTGAAAAATCTCTTCAAAGCTGTAGCGACATCATGTTCGCTGAACTTATCATGAGTTATTTGGACTGCCCAAGCGTTTTCTGCAAATTTCGCCAATAACTCGGAAACTAGAGATCCTACCCCCGATTGCCTATAAATTCCTTTTGACATACTTCCTGAAAAATGGGAAACCGCTTATTGAAAACCTATCCTATGCTCAACTTTGAGGTTTCGAAAGGAATGAAATGAACGCAATTTTCAATAATTTCTCACCATGTAAATATATAAAATTAATGCATTTCTCGACAATCACAGGTACATCGTTTTTAGTCAGTTGTTGCTCATTGAGACAAGCCCCATTGTTGTAAGAGGCAAGTCGAATCAAGTGGCACCAAATCTAGAATAGAAAACATAAATTTGCGGGTATGGGCTTTGTTTTGATATACACATTAATCGAGATATTGGTCTGAAATTTATTCTGGGTGCTCCAAATTGGACAAGAGGTTACATGGATACCAAACTTCCCAATCCAATGACCTGTCAAATATTTTTTGAGGTTATTACTGGTGGTCAAACGGTGGAAATTTAGCAAAGTTCATTCAGATATTAAAAACGTTTATTCGCTAGAAAAATTGTTTTATTGCCCACTGAGAGTTGCGTTAAATTGTAATAATTTTCAAGTGTTGCTTCTTCTTGAACGACGTTTTGACGTTGTTACTTTCAAATCTCAATTTCCGCATATAAATTGCAATCACTCACTTTTGTTTCTCTGGTGGTCCACATTCTCATGTACACAACAGAATTACAGGCATCCACCAACATATTTGGTCCTTTATTGTCGCTAGTGTGTGGATTACTTTCTGCATCTTCGTAACCTTGTAAGGCAATACACCTAGCTTTTCTCAAATCCAAATTTTTAACAGGATGCCCGTCTACGGCATACATTAAGTTTCTATTAGAGAGAATGAGCCACGCTCCCATCCACTTCCCAGTCACTCCTGCAAAAAATAATCTCCTCATTTAGCTCCTTTCCCACAATTTCATCATAATAATGACGATACCTTCTCTCACATAAGTCCACCCCATTCGAGTGTAATCTGAGGTGACCTTAGTTCCAAATCTAGTCGTGAGACTTTCCGCAATCGTCTGCATCCACAACCTTCGATCTGAAAGGTTTCTAGAACCGTACACATGACTCCCTCTTGTTTTTCCTGAAGCGTTTATCTTGAAGCAATGCAGTTCGTAATTGTCCGATCTGAAATCGAAAATCAGCAGGGTTCGAAGTTATAACTGATATTTGGAATCTTACTTCAGTTTGAGTTTTGGATGTTTGACAAATTCGACACTGAGAATTGTATCTATCGGGAAATGTTCTTTTATGTTTTCACAAGAATTATTAGAATAACAGACGAAAACGCCGTTTTCTAGCATACACCATCTTCCGCTGTATTCTCCGAATAAGTCTTCTACAGGTCCATTCTGCACTTTGTACAACATTCCCTTTTTGTAGGCAGAATTTTTCATGTGGACCATTGGTCTTTGAACAACGCCTGAAGAAACAAAATGGTATGGATGGTAAGTAAATGTCAAGTAATGATGATGTGGTAGAGTCAATTGAACATTGGAAAATTCGATTCGATGTTGGTACTACTGGCTGAAAATTTGCGATTCTGTCCCTCAAGATACAAAAGATTAGGTTACATTTCAGTATAAGTTCTCACTTTTCATAAAGAGCACGAAAATAAGAAACCAATCTTACTATTTATTCTGAAAACTTTTGAATGAGGATAAATCGTGAACATTCCACATGAACTCCATACCTGCATTGAAAATACGTTACTGACCTTCTTTACTCCTTCCTTTTATCATTTCCGAAGAAGCTATAACAACATCTTTGACATGTTTGAGCCAGCTTTTTCTTTCGTTGCCATTTTTCGAATGGTTTACAGCTGGAATGACTGCAACTGGATGGATTATTTCATCTTTCACATTATTTGATGCCGACTCTTCTTGGAGCGAATCGAACCGAACTGGAGGCGATGGAGGACTTGCAAACTCTTCAGCTTCTGAATCTGATATGCTCCAGGTGTCTATGGTTCTGTGTGCAGAAATCTCGCCGTATAAGTCTTCCTGGAGGATCTCCTCCAACATTTTATAATCTTCCAACTTCGCATCAGAAGCTGGAAAAAAATATTTTCTTTCGACTCCAATGGTAAAAATTTTAAAATGAAATAGTATTGATAATCCCAAAATTGTGCTCTGATATTCATACTAATTCAGAAGCCCATAGTAGGGCTGTATAACTTAGGGTTCAAATGGTTGTTAAAGTGCTATTTTTATCTTAATCAATTGAAAAATTATCAAAAATTGCTAAGCAAGCTCTGATATATGCCACATTCATTGAAATCTTCAAATTAATCACTTTCAGAGTGAATATTGGAGTTACTTGAATAGGACAGAAAAGAGTTAAATATTTCAGCACCAAAAAAATTAGCAAAGTGACATCCTTTAAAAAAATTAAATAGCACAAACTTTCGAAGATAACAATATTCAGATAGCGAATATACCAATTATCATTTTTTTGATAGTCATACTGCATATTGCTATCAAATATAATGAATGAGTCAGATGACTAATAATGAATAAGAATCCTTGACTCATTTGATTCTAACAGAAAGGATATGTTACTTGATGAATGCCTATAAGATATCAAATGAAATACAATCCCTGAAATAAAGTTAATAATATTATTCATTTGAAATAGATATCTAGCAAATGACGAAATATAGGATTAAGGTTTGATTTGATGAAAAACAAGTGAGGTGCTTATTTTTCTCATGATTCTAATTGAGTACATCACTATTCAACAAATGAGACAATTAAAATGTATAAAGTCAATTAAAGATAGGAAATATCCAATAAATTATAATTCCAAAATTTTGTTTGTGCAATTTTCAAAGCAGAATCAATGGAATGATTCAAACAAATAAAAATAGAGTAACAATGGGCTCCATTCATTGACCTTGAATCATAATCCTTCAAGGTCACCAAAACAGTTCCACAATTTAATTCAGAGAAGACTAGATTTTCTTAGTTTTACTCTTTCATAAACAATAAGACCCCTAGATATAAAACAGAAGTATAAAATAAAAAAGCTGAATAACAGAACGCTGCCTCTATATGTGCATACCTATATACAAAAATTTTATACCAAGAACAACTTCATGGTAATTTATTTATATTGATGAATAATGGATCTGACTTACCAGCATTGGCACAATCTGAATTCAATAACGGATCAAATTGAAATATCACACTTTGCGAAGGTCTGGGTAATACAAAATTTTCATATATTGAATTTCTCACATCAACACTGAAATTCGAATTTTTATCTGCATCTTCTTGGTGCTTTGAACCCTCTTCCAATTTAATCGGAGTAAGGGTTAATTTCTCTTCAATTTCTTGTCTCAAATTTCCAACAACTGAATCGTAAAACTTCCAAGAACTAGATCTACTTAGCTCACTATTACTTTCTATTGACAATGAAGTATCTTCGGTAGTAACAGAGGCACAGTCCTTGTATTCATCATTCCCACAGTTCTTTTTGAAGGGGTAAACTCTTTCATAAATGTCCTGGGTGCATGTTTCCACTGGAGGTACCGTTTTTCTCGGTACTGTTGAAATAGGTGAAGGAATAGCAGGTGGTTCGTTATAGAGTGAATCATCAGGTAGAGAAGGAGGTGGATAAGAAGGAGGTGCTAAATTGAATAAAGATTCTCCTAATACTTCCTCCGCTCTTTTTCTAGGAGGTTCCCAATTTGTATATTCTGGTGATTGCGGTGGTATTATAGGAGAATCAAACCTAATTGAATTGAAGATGTCCAAATTGTTATCTGCTTTTTCCTCCCTTGGTAAACTTTCTGTTTCACTTTCTTCTGGGTGACTTGAAATACTGAAAGTTCTTGTTAATCTTCTGACACTTTGTCTGGTACTTTCGAATTTGTTTTGCACTAAACCACCAAGATCACCTGCGATTTGCTTGGATGCATAGCTGAAGGATTTCACACGCCTTGCTGTTCGTGATAAAGATTTAATGTTATCGTCAGATGATTTCGATGAAGAAGATTCGTCCGATTTTTGGCTGGAAATCGGCATTATTTTCGTTCTTGGTGCAGGAATCGGTTTCTTCACTTCTGCACCTAAGCGCGGAGCTGGTACTGGTGTATTCATTGTTCATACATAATTGACTACGACTCACACATCATAGATAAGTCACATAAATTCCAGGAAAATTAATGAGAGGAAATCCGAAGATTAACAAAGCAGCAAATTCTCAAACATTATGCTTGAGAGAAATGTAAACACAAAGAAAATGGAGATTTTCCAATTGGGCGAGAAATGTAACAAACAATTCATAAACTTGAATTCACATTTCAGATTCTTTGTTTTGGTACATTATCAATAAGTCCAATGATGACTCATGCAACAGACGCTGCAACAATTCAATTATTTTTCAATCAGTTTGTTTATCTTTTCTTTTCTGGTTTATCCATAGACATAAAATAATGGACCTGTCCTGCAGTATGTTAGCCTGTGCTGTCGTGCAAGAGAGAACAGAACATTAGAAAGAGATAAATAAATTCCATCGTGTTTAAATTTTGGAAAACATTGGTTAATTAAATTTTTCTCTCGTTATCAATCAACTTCAGAATTATATATATTTTATTTATTTTAATTCAGCTAACGAACAAAAATATTGTGTTTTAGCGCGTTCCAAGACTTCCGCATTCTATACTCTGTGCCTGTAGTTCAAAAAACTCTTCAATCAGGTGTTTTTCAGAAGTAATGTCAAAATTGGCAGGTTACCAGATACATAAACAAAGAAAGATAGATGTAGAGTTAACAGTATTAATTTTCGATATTGATATCACTAATTAGTTTCTTGAGCAGCATTATGATAATCAAATAATTCAATAGTTTGTGTAGTCATTGGTGTGGGGTGTATCAAAATGAACAGAAATATGAATTCTCCCACCAAACTTACCGAATTTGCTCCACTCAAAACTGAAGAACAGCCACAAACAGTTGGAGAATTCATATCAAGGTTTTTCAAGCTGGGAAATCTGTTTGCAGCAGAAGAACGAAGTGAACGTAGCATCACACCTAGTAATGATGTTAGTTCTGAAGATTTGCCTTCTTGGGTCGATACCTCGGATACTGTATGTAATGAAATACCTTACAATGTAGATGTAACGGAAGGCAGAAGTTTGCCCAATGTACTTAAAAGAATAAGCAACCTTCTTGCTTTGAAGAGTAACAGTCTTCAAAATTACGGAGATACAGAGCTGAAACAATATTGGATGCCTGATTCTGTAAGTAAACAATGTTATGAGTGCTCAGAGAAATTTACAACATTTCGGAGGAAACATCATTGTAGAGTATGTGGCCAGATATTTTGTTCAAATTGCTGTAACCAACAAATACCTGGTAAAATTTTTGGATGTACAGGTGATTTGAGAGTTTGTACATATTGTTGTAAAATTGTACTCTCTTATTTATCTTCTGACATGGGTGCATATCTGACTACAGATTTGAAGGCTCTTCAAGAAAATTTGAGGTCTAAATTGTCTGCTTCCTCAGTTTCTCCTCCTAAGTTCCTTCAGGTAAACTCTTGCCAAAATATGAAATCGGAATCTCCAGATGGACCTAAAAAATCACAAAACGGGGGTTACCAAGAAGAGATGTTTGCATCGGGGGTATCTTCAAGTTCGTCTGTTCTTTCTAATGAGGAAAAATGCAGGGCTTATCAAAATTCGTCATCTTTGAGGAGTTTATTTGAAGAAATATCAAAACCAATGGGTGGAGTTGCATTAGGCTCCCATAGATACCACTTGAAGACTTATTCTGATTGCTTCTTGGGTTCTGAGTTAGTTGATTGGTTGATTTACCAACAAAAAGCTAGCAATAGAATCCAAGCAAATGCAATATGTCAGGCACTTTTAGAAGGGAGTTACATTGAATGTTTGTCTGAAACAACATCTTTCATTGATAGTTATGTACTCTATACATTAGGGAAATTAGCATCGCCTGATTGTCCCCCTCCATCTAACATTTATGATAAACCAACTCAAGATGAGCCTATGTGGGTGCAGCAGATTATACAAGAATCGAATAACATAGATTCAGATAATGACCAAGTCCCCCCAAACGATAGATCATTATTGAAACAATCTTCATCTTACATGTTGGATTTGAATGTAGAAGCTAACACTGTTTATCTATCCAAACCTCTATCGTCACCTCATACTTTATTACCAGCAGAAGTGAATGAACCTGACTATTGTGATTTTGGGGAAAAGCCTGAAGTTCGTACATCTGAACAAAGAGAATTTGTTCCTGAATCTGGTTGGCATAATGCTTCTTCACTCAGGGAAGAAAATGGGGAACGAATTGCCTATCAAATTTTAACAAATGCCTATGATCAGCATGAACAGACTTTAATGAAGCAAGTTTTAGCCACAAACAGTCTATCTTTGACATGGGCCAACATTCTTTTACCTCTAATTCACGATATTGTGAATATCACAAGACCTGATAAGAATCATGATGCAAGAGACTTGGATATAAGGCATTATGTTCAAATTAAAAAATTACCGGGAGGATTGAAAACAGATACAAAAGTTGTTGAAGGCATAGTGTTCACTAAAAATGTGGCACATAGTGGAATGCAGCAAGATTTTGAGAATCCTAAAATCTTACTACTGCAAGGCGCTATAGTGTACCAGAGAACAGAAGGTAGATTTATGTCTCTTGAACCTCTGTTGATGCAGGAAAACGAGTATTTGAGAAACATATGCGCACGTATAGTAGCATTACAACCTGATATAGTTATGGTTCAAAGGAATGTTTCAAGACTAGCTCAAGATTTTTTGAGGGAGAAAGGTATAACTTTGATCCATAATGTGAAGCAGAGTATATTAGATAGATTATCACATTGTATCCAAGCAGATTTAGTCGGTTCTTTGGATGCTCACATTGGGAGACCACGTTTAGGATCTTGTAAGAGATTTTATTTGAACAATTTCATAGTCGGTAAAGAAAATAGCAGTAAAACTCTCATGTTCATAGAAGGGTTACCTAATCCTCATTTAGGAAGTACCGTACTTCTCAGGGGTGCGTCCAAATCAGAACTTTCAAAGATCAAGAGACTATTTTCATTCATGATATTTTCAACATATAATTGGCGTCTTGAAAAATCTTTCCTTATGGATGAATTTGCTCAACCTCCCGACTATAAATGTGAGTTTTTTGATGAAAGTAAAGAAATATCTCCAACACAAAATCCCAAACAGAACACTGAGAAATTTTCAAATGAACTGAGCACTCGAAAAGAAGAGGAATCTCCTAGAAGTATCATACCAGAAACAGACGAAAAAATTCAAATTTCCACACAAATTAGCAATGAAGACAGAAACCTAACAGTCCAAAGTGTGAATGACTTTTCTGATCCCCTTCATTCTTCATATATTGAAAATGATTCAACCATGATTGAACAACAGGAAGCTCTGTCTGTATCTGAATTACCTTTCTCTAATAAATTCAGGAAAGCTTTGGATGATACGATACTATGTATATCCCCCTATGTGATATTTCCAATTCCATATCTGGAAACTGAATCAGGAAAAAAATGCCTACTCAGAAAATTCTTTCCCACTGAAATTTATCACAGTCAGCAGTTTGATACAAGCACAAAAGCAAGGCAGAAAGAAATTGGGACTGATGAACTGGGTGTGATCGAAAAGATAGAAATGAAACCACCTCATCCTTTCACAACTGCTAAATTCGTGACTAGTGTGGATACAAATGAAATCCAAAACTTACTTGCTCATTACAGAGCATGTGGGGGACGGTTCGAAAAGAAAGAAAGTGTTTTGAAATCTTTCAAAAAAGTGGAAGAGCCAGTGAAACAAGATCAGTATGAGAAAATTGATGTATTGGATCCGTTGAACCATCAGCGTCTGGCCGTCCTATTTTGCAGTTTTAGCAATAAATCTCAAAATGCTCCTGCATTTTGTATGAATCCAGGGGTAGTTTACATGGATTTTTACGGTAGGAACGACATTCCACTGGGTTGCTTCTTGGAAAAATACTGTTTCAGAGAAGCCTATACTTGCCCATCGAATACTTGTGGAACTTCAATGGTGAAACATGTTCGTAGATTTGTACACAATTTAGGATGTGTCAGTATATTTTTGAACAGTTTTGAAAGTGGATTTTCTGAGGAGAATATCGTAATGTGGTCATCATGTTTGAAATGTCAAAGTGTTTCCCCCGTTGTTCCTATGTCAACAGATACTTGGTCCTATTCTTTTGCTAAATATTTAGAACTTAAATTTCATGGATTGAAGTACAGTCGGAGAGGAAATACACCTTGTGAACACAGTTTACATCATGACCATTACCAATATTTCGGTTATAAAAATGATGTGGCTTCGTTCAGATATTCACCTATAGATATTTGGGAAATATCACTACCGCCACCTGTTATAAAATTAAATGTCGATATAGAACATCAACACCACCTCCTGATAGAAGAAATTAAAGAATTAGCTCAAAAAGGGCATGATGTTTTCACCTCCATATCAGAGAAAATTTCTGCTACTACCAATATTCCTGAAACTATAACTTTATTGAAGGAACTTTGGGCAAAAGACAAACAGTTGTTCAGACAGAAAATCGAAGAAGTTCAATTGAAATTAACTTCGCCAACTGTTGAAGAAAAAGATTTCAATACTGGCGAACTCAAAAAAGCCTATCGTAAACTCAGCGATCACATAGTTCTCGTGAAGAAATGTCTTGTTGAAATTGTCGATAATTGGAATGTCCAACTGTCCATTGAAGTCGACAAAAAAAAAGATAATGATAAAAAAAGAGATATACATGCTTCCTCAGAATCTGACAGTTTGAATAACGATGCTAA
This sequence comes from Adalia bipunctata, assembly GCA_910592335.1. Taxonomy (NCBI): domain Eukaryota; kingdom Metazoa; phylum Arthropoda; class Insecta; order Coleoptera; family Coccinellidae; genus Adalia; species Adalia bipunctata. The sequence continues at coordinate 7,960,472 of OU342948.1, read as the reverse complement.
CTCGCAGAAATCCGAATTAGACTTGAGTCAATCTTGGGGTACAGTCGGGGAACAATTAAAACATACAGGAATGTATTCAAATGGTGAAAATGAAGATCTCAATGTCTTTGCACCTAAGCAGAGGCCTCAATCAGATATTTCAGTTGCTAGTGGTGATGTGGAGGTCAAACGAGAATCAGATAAAAAGAGTGTGAAAATGTTATTATCACAATTATTACCATCTTTAGCGCCGTCTAATCTGATTACAAATCCTTTCTCTACAAATGACCATTACAATCTTCAGGCTGGAGTGTATGGTAACCTCACAGTTTCGGAAAATGATCTGAGTTCAATCGTGGCATATGCTTTGAATTCTCATGAACTAGTTAGACTAATGGAAGATTTGCGACAGCCTGTAGCATCTGCAGATGTTACATCAAGTCCAGGGAATAAAAGGAGATCGCAGAGTGAAAAAGAGGGGAGTGAAGATAAAAATGGTGGCTTGTTAGGTTTTCTCAGAAACAAAGACAGTAAAACGGATTTGCTAAACAGTGCCTCATCTACTGGTCAGTTAGAGAGTAATGCTGCAGGTCAGCAAATGGTCTCAGATGCAGATGGTGATGGTAAAAAGCATCATCTGGATGTTGTCTTCGAAGATACAACATGTAACTTCTTGTGTAGGATCTACTATGCCGAAAAATTCGCTGCACTTCGAAATACTGTGCTACCCGATGGGGAAGAAGTTTTTGTGAGATCATTGTCAAAGTCCTCACCTTGGGATGCCAGAGGCGGCAAATCAGGATCGGCTTTCACCAAAACAACAGACGACCGCTTCATTCTTAAGGAAATGTCGAAAAACGAAATCAATTTATTTTTAGAATCGGCAGGAAATTATTTTACATACATGCATAAGTGTTATACTTCCGATCAACCTACTCTGTTAGGAAAAATAGTCGGTATTTATCAAATAATCTTCAAAAACAATACCAACGGACACCAGATGAGAAAAAATTTGCTGGTAATGGAAAATTTGTTCTACAACAGAGTTGTATCGCAAAAGTTTGATCTGAAAGGTTCCATTCGGAATCGATTAGTAATACCCGACAATCAGGAGGGGGAAATTGTTTTGCTGGATGAAAATCTATTGAAGATGACCTGTGATTCCCCCCTGTACATTCTACCTCATTCTAAAGCTGTGCTGGCAGCAGCGATAGAAAATGACACGGATTTTCTAGCTTCCCAATCAGTTATGGATTATTCTTTGTTGGTTGGATTAGACTCTGAAAAGAAGGAACTAGTATTGGGAATTATTGGTGAGTATCTATTCAAATAAATTGCTCATTTGATAAGCACAAAATCATGTAATTGTATAATAGCTGTTGATTGTTCGGAAGAATATATTGAAGTTAGTGGATTTCCTTCCAAGGAGTCATTTAATCTTGAATTTTTTAGTCATCTTTGTAATCTAGGTTGAAAGTTAAAAGATGTATATAGATAAGAAAATGAAGAAGAATACCCTTAATATGACAAAAACTATTGAATTTGCCAATGTAATACTTTGATAAAACAATAATTTTTTCAGATTATATACGAACATTTACTTGGGACAAAAAATTAGAAACTATATTCAAGAAGTCTGGCATACTTGGCGGCCAAGGTAAACAACCAACCATTATTTCACCAATCGAATATCAGAAGAGATTTATTGAAGCTATGCATAAATACTTTCTGGAGGTACCTGATCACTGGGAGGGCTTAGGTGAAGATTTGTGTTGAAGCAGTATATGCTTTTTATGATAAACTTATTAATATTTTTACTTATAAAAAATAATATATTATTATATTTATTATATTCCTTTTGAATAATCATTTATTATTTATCCAATTTATCATTCAAAGAAAGTTTTCTATTTACTTATTTATCAATACATACTTTCAAGATTGCACAGCATTTGCTTCATAATTTTCAAGTTCAGCAATTCCTGCTTAAAATTGTTTCGTTTTCTTCACTGAACATCCTGTATGTACGAATTGACACATAACCCATTGACCTACATATTTTGACTTCTTTGAATGTCATGTCAAATTACAGTGGAATGTAACGAATTTTTTTCTGGTCCGCATCTTTGTTTTGATGCAAGTAAGATGTCCAACATAACACTAAAAATATGGTTTGCTATATGGACGGCCATTATTGCTGCAGTTTATTTCACATCTGAGCATGACTCTGAAAGTAAGAGTGCTTCTAAAAAAAAAATTGTGAACGAAGGAAAGGAACTGAAAGTATTACATCCATGCAAGAAAAAGATTGAAGATGATTACAAATTACTATTGACAGAATTGAAATTAGCTGAAAATTTCATGTCTGCAAATGACCAGGAAAAAGCTATATGCCATTTTGCAAACGCTATCGTGATGAGTTCTGATCCGCTCATGTTTGTAAATTCCCTTAGTCAGACACTTCCACAGGCGGCATTCAACAAACTAATGAACGTCCTGAATGACACTTGTGGTGATTTTACTAAGATATAATTTGAAGCAACTTGTACAAATGTAAACTTGAAAAAAAAGCAGTTTTGAGTAAAATGTCTGTAATAAAGATGAAAAGACAAGTATTTTGGCCTTTGGGTAATGTATCCGAGGATATGAAAGATATGAACACATACAGGATGTTTTCAAAGTTGAGTTTTTATTTTGGACAGGAGGTATAATTATCAAAATAAATAAATTCATCAGAAATCTACATAAAACTTACCAGATGACGAAGATATCAGCCCTTCAAATCCAATTCTGTGCCATGAAATAGAAAGTACGGTCCTGCTTCCGAAAGTGCAGGACCGAATCCGTATGGAATCCATATAATGATGATTTTTCAACTGCTTCATCTTAAAACTTTTTGTAGGTGATTTATGCAGATGAGTTCTTCTTTCTGTTGAAAAAAGACTCACCTTCAAAAACACCTGAATTATTGCGCTAAAGCGTTTTGGAGAGCTTGATGTTGTTACCTACCTTTATCAAAGTCTTTGCTTTCATTAGTACATTTTTCTTAGCTTGAAGACACATTACAAAGCAGAGAGCTTTCCGCCTGCAGCAGAACATTACAAGAAACACTGCGAATCGAAAGAACAAAAAACTCGAATAGTAAACGAATATAGACGAATATATAAAAAAAATTTGAGCTAGTCAAGACATAGAATTATGTGATTCTAAAAAAGATACTCTATGATAATTTGAACTTTGAAGGTTATGTCAAATGTCACTAAAGAGTTTTTGTTGATGATCAAAGAAAGATTAAATTTTCAATCCTGTAAATAGCATTAATTAGAAAGATAAATTTATATGAATCCTTACTTCATGTTCTTAATCATCCAAATCAGTAGATGCAATTAGAATAATTTCTTTCAGATACGTCCAACCGTGATTATCAACAAACAGATATTTATGGACAGTCAAGAGGAAATAGAGAATACCGAAACTGTGCAATATCAAAAAATCGAATTACCACAATGCGAGGTAGTAATTGACGAAGCAGATAATACTTTTGTGGATGACTCGCAAGTGTCGTCCGAAAATATGATCACTTATGTAGTCATTCCTTCAGATATACACACAGATCAAATAATAATCAAATACTGTGTGAGTATCAACATGTAAACCATTTGCCTTGGTTTCTGTATTTGAATTTTTCGTAAATATATTGTTTCACCGTATTTATCCATATTGTAGGAACCCGAGGAAGAAAGTGAAATAGTTATACCTGAAAATGATACTTCAGAAAATCAATGTGTTTTATGTGGAGAAGCGTTTAAGAACTGTTTTCTTTTGCAAGAACATTTTAGTACTGTTCATGTAGGAAGCAATCTCACATGCCAAATATGCAAATTACAGTGTGCTACTGACCTTCAGTTGATGCGGCACTACAATAAACATAAATATTCCTGCAATCTCTGTGAAGCCAGTTTCGCTAAGTACGAGGACCTATTTAATCATAAAAAAACACACTCCCAGACACTTCCCTATGCTTGTAATATATGTAATGAAGCTTACTCGTCAACTAGAGAGATAAGCTGGCACATTAGAGAGATGCACAACAATAAAAGGCCTCTCGGTAATGAAGAAGGCAATAAAAGCAAAAAATTTGCAAATGAAAGCCAAGTACAAATCAAAGAAGAATAGACTCCATTCAATTAGAATAACGGTTCAGTTTTTATTTTAACTAGTGCAAGAGTAATATATATTTGTTAAGAGATTAGCATTTTTACTTCAACTGATTTTATGTGATAGGAATGAGTAAATGTACTTTTCTTTGGTCTAATTAAAGAGTACCAATTTTTGCAGTTTCGTTTTATTTGTTGTGTTGTGTTTTCAGTGTCTCAATTCTTTTATCATTGTTTTGTATACTGCAAGTATCCTTTGTGTTATCTTGTATGAGAATTTTTTTGGGACTCCGTGGACTTTCATGCTTATTCAGTAAGCAAGAACAGCTATATTATTCCGAATTTTTGTATTTTGTTCTAGGTTCAATTAACAAAAACCCTGAAAATTTCAATACTTTGTATGTTCTTTCAAAAGTTATTGTGCTCACACAATATTCAATTTTTTTTTCAATTGAATGAAATCATTTTCAGTTCAAAATTCGGTTAATACAGAGGAAAAAATTGGGATCCTCTTTCTAGAAGCAAAAAAGTTTTTTTTTTGGATTCTCTTCTTTTCCTATGTTATAAATATTTTTTTGAAAGAGAGTGATTACTCCTAGGTTTCCTGTGGAGACCCCTCTGAAATTACAAGCTTTGAAGCTTGTAAAACTTGTGCCGAGTTCGGAGTAAGCAGTTGTGTTCTGTGTAGGCTTTGTTACTGTGTCCTTACGCCACCTTAGGCACAGCACTGTTAATTTTTGACCCAACAGTGAGAATGGTGGCCCCTACCGAGACTAGAAAATTTCTTTCCTAGCTCGGGATTGAACTTCGGACCTTTGGATCCGAATTCCACCGCTCTACCACTGAGCCAGGGGCAGTAATACATACCTTTTTCTCAAATCAAACAATATATGTGAGTTTAATGACATTGGAATCTCAAGGAATTTATACGAAAAACCTCGAAGTAACGGTTTAGTTATTAGATGAGGGATATACTGTTTCAAGGGTGTGCTAATAAAACACAAGATATTACTAAATATTATGTATAACTAAATAGAATTATGCATATTCTGAAGTTTCCACAGACCTGCTTTGCTTGAATAGAACTATTTTCAATTGTACTTCTGAATCTAATATTCTCTGAATATTTGTTAGGACAAAAAATATTTCAATATTTAAAGAAGTGGAACTTGGCACTCTTGATTATTATGCAATTGAGTGCACTAAGTCATATAGATTTTTTTTTTAAGTTATTCAACTCTTCCTAATCAGATCATAATTTGCTTGAAGGAACGATTGAGCCCTGAATAACTTACACTAGGTAACATCTGTTATAGATATACAATAAATCTATAAAAATATTTTAACATTGAATAGTGAATTACTAAACAAGAACGGATGTTTGAAGAAAATGATTAGGTACATATGTACATAACAATTTCTTCACTCTGTTCATAAAATCTAATGATATGGAAAATGTTTCCATTATCCTTTCGAGTTATTGATGATTTTATTATATAAGAAAATTTGAGAATATCTAATATTCAACTATTCAAATCTAAACTATTAGTTAGATTAAAATTCTTCTACAATATCTTTTTGTTTGAGTCACAGCAGAAACTTCTAAGAAATAATACTGAAATAGAAAATACAGCCCGATGTAGTGGAGTTTTTCCGGACTTTAGTGGTGCTGAAGTTGGCCTTTTCAATATAATTCAATTTCCCAAACAGAGAATACGTTTTTTTATCTTTGAACCCTGCTTTCAACCTGGAAGCGGCGCCTCTGCATAGAAGTCAGGTTCGTCGTCATCGACATCTGGCTGATCTCCGTCGAGCTGAAACGAGAAGTTCTTTGAGTAAAGCAGTGGCGGCTCGTCAGAGGATTCAAGGGGAGCGAAGCTTCCCCTCAAATCCTTATTTGCTCCAGTTGTCTTCTCCCTCAAAATATTTCAAAATGCATGTGAATTATATTTCTTTGAAGTAAACCGAGAATCGTCAAGACCACTGGCGGATACAGTCATCGCAATTGACAAAAATCCCTTTATAGTAGTTCAATCGATCCCTAATATTTTCAATAAAAAATTTCATTTCAAGTGTTTAACTCCTATAATGTTGGTAAAAAATGTCTATCAATTCATGACCCCCCTGAAAAACCGTCTTGATCCGCCAGTGCTATCCCCTCAGTATTTCTCAATCTGTTCAAGTGTTCTATGAGAAGAGAATGTTATATAGGAAAACATGAAGGTTCCTGTTGCTCTATGTCTCTTGCAGAAATCTGCGTGTACAGGGTGAACCAGGAAGTCCATACGAGAATAAGATCCAAATTTCTGATTAGTACCCTATATTTTTTATTATGCTTGAATTACAGGCCTACAGGGTGCTAGATTTTAGTGGAAAGACTTAATTATACAATTTGCCCTATTTCTCCCAATAATACAGATACAAGATGTTTGTTTGTTTTCGAGATACAGGGTGTACTAGGTGTGCTAGGGAGCAGTTGGACGAAAATTATAGAAGCAGGTGGATTGGACTTGAATAATTCAGATTTCTTTTTATAGTCACTGGATTTTTATGACATTTGATTTTTCTGGAGATTTCGATAGAATCGTTCACAATTTTTTTCTCGAAATCGGTAACAAATACGACAAAACTACACGAGACCACAGTAGCGTATATAGAAAATATTTTCGGGGGGGGCCCGAGATGCTTACACCATCAAATGATCCAATGGTTAGATGAATATTATTAGATTTCGGGGGGGGGGGGGGGGGGGGCCTGGCCCCACCCCCCTATATACGCCAGTGCGAGACCATAAAGTTTAGTATAACAAAGCTTCTTTTAACAATTTTTCGAACTAATAGTGGTTCACCAAAAAACAGTTCTGGAGGAAAACAAAAGGGACAGTATTCCAGAAAAATATAACCCTGTAGATCTGCAATCGATATTGTTACATGGTGAGGACTCTAAGTTTTAATTTGTGGTCCTAATTCCAGTTGAAGGGTGAAATGCAGATACTATGAGAAAAAAATTAGAAAATTTCAAACTCCCCTCTTTGTTTGTACCTCCAATTTAGGTATAGCCTGTATAAATTTTTTCTTGAAATTACATATGCAAGGCTGAAGTTTGACCACTGAAAGCTAACTCAATGTTCAACGTCCTGTATTTTTACGGTTTCTTTGAAGTTTCAAAAACAAAATCTGATAAGTCTTGAAAATAGTTGGACACCCTCTAAATTTAAGTTGGGGTATGCAAAGAGTACTTAGTAATACATATACTAACTGACAAAGCAACTGCAACACTCAGAAGGAGCTTTTTGAATTATTTTTGTTGAATCATAGATAGTATAGCGAGGCGAGGAGTAACTGATTAAGACTTATGTTAGTGATAATGAGGCCTTCATTATTAATTTCATTCAAGCAATTATCTCTGCACCTCAAATTTAGCTTTACAGTTAGCAGATTCAGATTGACCAGCAAATTTCAGACTCGCTGTATGAACATTATTGGGAAACCCTATATCAAGAAGGAATGCCAACCATATTCATGTCCATTTTATCAGGACTGATAAACGATCCACTTAAATTTCATGATAGTGAACTAGATATCACGAATTCTCCTTATCTTAAAAAATGGAATTCTTCCTGTTTCCAGTCGGAAGGAAGATAAAAATATTCACCTCGAACATACATCAACGTATTTGACTGTGTTGAGCGTAAATAATGCAGGAAGTTGATTGAACTTCGTGAATGTCGAAATTTCGATCAATCCACTTGAAGAATCCATCGCTACCTGACACTTCTCAGTTTCTATTTCAGCAGAAGGTTGCGACAGAGTTCAAAGTGATTGAAATTATATCAATCATTTCTCATTGCGAAAATATCGTTTCAATATTTCCCAACTGAACTTTATTGATATTGAAATTGAAGTGACGATAAATCAATTAAGAATAAGATAAAGTCAAGTGGAGAATCTTGTCCTTGGTTTTAAGGATGCAAACATTGCAAACGAATAATGAAAGTCATAAAATAAATTCTCAGCATTCCAGTATGAAAATTGTTGATGAAAAGTAAAGTAGACTATACGTGCTTCTATAGGGTTCTGAGTACTAGGAGAAATACTTTAATTACCAGGCAACTTATTCATAGACCCTTTGGAGCTCATGAATCGAAAGTGGAGTTAAAAATACGAGGGAAATAGTTGATGATGAAGTGGAATTCGAAAACATTCAGCGAATGTTTTCATTGCTTCCGACAACTACGTTAAACATGTAAACTTGTTGTGAAATCGGTGAAATTTAAAACTCTCCAGTCGAGATTTATCGATTTACTGTGTATCCCTCTCTGTTAGGCCCGTTGAACAATTCAATTAGGAACGCTCTTATGAAAGCACGGACACACAAGACTCCCTCTGTGTTCCCGTCCCCCTTTACATACCGACCGTAGAGCTTCGAACATGCATACAAGATTTTGTGTTCATTTACGTAATAGCTGGAAACGAACATGTGTTCCAATCTATTAAATAGAGGTGGTATGTGCAGGCTTTTATAGACCGATTGAACCAAACATTGATTACTCAATTAAATTGAAAGCGTTAATCAAACTAGTAGGTATGATATGTAAACCGATTTACACTATAGTGACTCTTAGTCAAGCCAGATTGAACCCAGACAAGTTGAAAAGGTCTTAGACAACACATGTGTTCGTCAGAGAGTTCTTGATGGATGAAGGGTGAACAAAACCATTGTAAGATGGATGTATGAGCTATTATTGACCACGAGAAAAGCTGGGATAAAGTTAAACCACATTGTGAGGTCAAAACACCTCCGTTAAAGCCAAATCAGTGGTTTTAATATCTCTCCTATCTCTATGGTCCATTGAGCCCAGCATAGGATGAACTACTCCACAGGCTAACCGAGTTTGACTTCGAATTTAAGAGCTATGATGATGATCTCGATCTGAGCTGCATTTGAGAATGTACACTACGTAAACAGAGTGTAAGGTAGTCATAGAAACCCATATAGTACGGTGCACTCGGTTAATGTATTTTTTATAGTGTACATTCTCAAAAGCAGCTTAGGTCATCATCATTCGAAGCCAAGCTCCGTTAGCCTGTGGAGTAGTTCATCTATTACAAGGCTCCATAGACCATAGACGGTTAATGTAGTGTGCATTCTTAAAATTTAGAGGTAAACTGGAGGATACTTTGTGCGATTTCGTACAGGAGGGCTTCAGAATTAATAATCGAGCAGATTTTTGACGACATAGGTCGCAGTTAATTCAAGATAATTGTATCCGGATTCCGGAAGTGGAATTGTCCTCTTTATCTGATTAGTGTGATAATTACGTGGATACTTCCTTCAGCACTGCATGTTTCTTGAGCTTTTACTGTGGAACGTTAGAACCGTGTTGGAAGTGTTGAAACGTATATAAAAAATTGTGGTCACGAATTAAGGCGACGTTTTGCGGAAAAGGAAATGCTTACCGAATATTCAAAGCGGCATCGAGCTAGGCCATCGACGACAATACGTGCCTAACTGTTTTCTTAATTTCCCGGTCTGAATTAGTCTTAATAAGCCAACGTAGAAATAAATTCTGACAGGAAAAAGGACAGGGACGTACTATAACTAAGGCTCTATAAAGGGGAGTATACCAGAACCGCCATTCTGGGTCCAACCATAGACTCGAAAATTACAGATCCCTTCGAATGAAATGAAATTTGTAATCGACAGAAATGAAATCTGTAATCGAATTAGCATATTTTCGGAATGAGAGATCTTGTGGTGACTTTTTTCGGCTTGCTCACATGAAAAACATTGGAAATAGGTTAGGTTCGTGGTGTTAGAATAATGCCGCGGCATCTAATAGTCAAATTAATAATAATTTATTGTTTATGTTGGTGTATCACCCCGGTATATGGCGTGAAAATGTTGCGAGTCCTGTAATTTTCGAGTCTATGGTTGGACCCAATAACCATAGAGCCAGGTCTATCCAGCATACCTATGTTTATAGTGCTCTACTATAACTATATATTTCAATCTGCTTGATAGTAAAGCCGGTGGATTTCTGGTAAATGACTACATTGACTACAATTGATACAAAAACGAGCATACCAACACAACACTACAACTAAGGCTCTATAAAGGGGAGTATACCAGAAACGGCTATGAAACGGCCATTTTGGGTCCAACCATAGACTCGAAAATTACAGATCCATTCGAATTAAATGAAATCTGTAATTCGAGTCTATGGTTGGACCCAATCAATCATAGAGCCAGGTCTCGCTAGCATACCTATCTTTCTAGTGCTCTACTACAACTTATCTTGAAATCTGTATTTCTTCCTCTTTTCGAGCAATTTTTCGTGCTACTACGATACCCACAGTATGAAGACATGCGTTCATTTTGGAATCGAAAGAAAAGCAATACAACTATTGAATTTTTGGACTCCTTTGTATTTTGAATGATTACTCAATTCCTATTTATTGATCAACTTCATCAATGGCCGAGGATATCATTTTTCAGCAACGGATATCGAATTCAAGACACAGATAAATATAGATCTATAACACTCAATCTTAATCGGTTGTGCCTTTACATATGTGTAATTGATACCAAGGCTGCCAGGCAAACAGAGAAAGTGCACAGATATCAGGTATTGTTATGCCTGACAAGTCGTTACTGAGGTTCTTGTAATCGATACCACCGCAGATTGATTTTTCCAACAAAAGGGACAGTACGAACAGTAAAAGAACGAAGATTTGAAGACAACTTTCTGCTTCAATGCTTTCACAAATACCGCAATTTTGAAGGGTTTCCCAATAGTCGATATTATATTATTAAAACTGCATATAGCAGTTTTAAACGGCAGACATGTCACTATCTGTCATTTTTAATTTGACAATTCATCAATACTCCGACAACGTTTGGCTGTTCCATGGTGCCAATATTCTCCGCTTTGGGGGAGTTCAAGCGGTGAAATTGGTGCAGAGAAGCAAGAAGAAGAACGTTTGGTTGTCACCCAAAAATGGTATAACGACATAGTGTGTATGCGCCTTTATAAAGTAGGTACTTTCTCGAAGCTACGTAGTATATCTTGAAGAATAGGCAGATCCCTCAGAAAATGTGTTATTTCCTGCATTAAAATTATCTCGAAAATTCCCCTTTCAAAGGCCTCTATCATAAGCAATAAAAGAACAGAACAATCGATATCAGAAAAACAGAAACTTTTAACGCTCTTATAACTCATAATTCCTAAAAGAACTTTACGATTGTTTCTATCATAAATACTCTGAATAAGGAGCAATCAAAATCGACGTTTCCAAGAATTTCCACGATAATTCGGAAGGAAACAATCGGAGAGAGTCACGCACAAAGTATTAACAATGACCGGCACAGTTTTATCGTTTAGGTTTTTCTGGATGACGTCCTTTCATAATCGCGGATCACTTAACTTCTGTAACAAATTATCGTGATGATAAAAGAAAAATGCACAAACATTTCTCGATGAATAGGAATGTAATTTTATTTAGGTACGCATTTTGTGGAGAAATATGAATAATCAGACAGGAAAATGACCACCTATAACCTTACATTTTCAAAATATACACGGTGAAATGTGTCAGAAATTCATGGCCAACCGGGATACATTATAAAAGAGAATGGAGAATATGAATAAACATACAAACCCTGTATAAGATCGATTTACTTACCGCTCTCAGCTCCCTAGCAGAGAAGAAATGGGTCAGTTGGGCCCTTAGCGGTACCATAAGAACCAGGAAGAACGGAAACGCCAAGGCCGCTTTCGTGGATTTAACAATCCATAGGAATATGAGACAAGCCAGTTGAACACCAGTGAATATGTGCATCTTGTGGGTTTTTACCTGCAAATAAAGAAGCTCATTTAATTCAAGTCTTCATTCATAATGGGAAAGTATTGTTAAAAATAAGAACAAACGAATGATAAGACAATATTTTATTGCAGTGGTAGGTTTTTTCCACTCATGAAGTCATGAACCATAGAATGAAGTCATAGAACTTACATATTATACTATGAGTTCTATGAATGAAGTGCGATGGACATAACCTATCGTTCTGTATTCTTCCGAAGAAAATTATTTTGGATTATTTCTTTCAATTAAATAATTATCTCGAAAGTCCGGAGAAATGATTCTCTTGTATTACAATCTTAGACAAGATTACAATTCTTCAATGCTCGCATATCGAAACTTCATTGAATGGATCTAATTCAAAATAGAAATGCAATAACAGGAATATTACGAAAAAGTTAATGAGGCCAGTCGATGTTCTTTCGCATTTCCGGTGTTTGTAATAATACCTGTTCACGAAGATCTGAGTATATTGACTCCCATTAAATAGATAATAATAATGCGGGTGTCAACCTACACATGACTATTTACGGTTCCTAGAAATGACTAGTTTCCATTCCTGTCAACAATAAAAACTTAAAACATAAGCAGCTACATATACAGGTATTCATTCGTATCGGAAATGCCCTCGAAGTCAAAATACTGAGTCCGGAATTTTAATAATCTTTCGTGTTTTATGTCGTTTTGTTTTATATCGAGAGTTCATAAAAATTCGAAATCTACTGCACTGATGAAGAAGAATTCGTGGCCAAATATCGGTATGTCCGTCCGGCCGTAAACACGATAACTTTCGAAAGAAAGACCTTGAGTCTTGAAAATTTGGAACGTAAATGGAAAAGTCGACTTATATTCGAGGAATTTCATTTTATTTTCGTAATAAAGTACATTGAAATGAACTTCATTTTGATATGAAACTACAATTTTGATCATAAAGGCAGGAAATGAAAGTCTGCTAGATACGATTGGTCAGGTCAAGGTTACCAATGTCAAAGATCTACTGTTCGCTCATAGAATGGGTAGAAAAGATGCATAATTTTTATACAACTCTATGGTCTATTAAAAAAATGTCCTCCCTTTCCATAACAGTTGAATTGTTCAAGTTTTGAAAATCGACAGTTATGTTTTAATGGAATTTTCCGGTGAGTGTATCTTTATATTCGTTCTAACGTTCTGGCTCATTTATAAAGATGTTGATTCTTCAATAATCTATTCCAATATTATTTCCCTAAAATATCAGAGTTTGTTCAAACCGGGTACCTTGGGTGTACAGATTGTGAGATAACGGCTAGAAAGTAGCAAGAATTTTATATCAATTGATTTTGCCTTTGATGAGTGAAAATCTTCGAATTGAACCAATTTTGTGATCATCAACATCTTCCATTCAATTCGATGAACACCATAACTTTAGCTCGAATTTAGGACCTACCATAAGGGTTTCTAGAATTGGCGTCGCTGTCGCAACGCAACCAGAAATCGATTGGTCTCTCGTCCCAGTTTCGAGAGGGAAATAATATATTTCCTGTTTCCAAGAAGTAAGAACGATTCGGAACCGAGAAGAGAACACCCTACGCCTACAGGGACTTGAGATTAGGTTAGAATCTATTTGTTAATGATAGTGTAGCGAATGCATTAGTCGGATTGTTTATACAAAACGAGTAAAACGACACTTCGCTTCACTTTCATCCATTTACCGTATTTACCAAAGAATATTACGCTTAACATTTCAGAAAACAACTAGCGTAACAATCTGATATTCCGAAATCGAATCTCCATTCGAATCGATTTACGTTACGATATTTGTGGTTAACTGTGCTTTCGACGTTGCCAGTCCATCGATTCCAAATCCTGTAATTGATTTTTCTAAAATCTTTAGTCAGATTATTGTTATTCGATTGGACAGGCTTCTGATCATGTTCATGACATGTTTGCTTCTCGAAGATTGTGAGGAATTCGTGGTCACCTCAATCCTGTTCGTCTATCGAAAGAAACAGCGGAGGTCAAACAGCGTTGAGCGGATTCATTACCTAAAAGGATCGACGCGCTAGCTACGAATTTTAATATGCGCGCAAAAATCTTAAACTCAAGTTGTATTTCTTTATATCGATGGTAAGGCAGGAATAGTGGCAAGAACCGGTTATTCATCGTAGCCCTAAAGAAAATATCCCTAATTTATTGAATCAAAGGACATTGTTGAAGAAAGGAGAGGAGATTATTTTGAGGAATGCTCCAGTATTCAGATAACTCCGAACCTTCTCAAGGTATAATTTGACCTGACGTTTCGCCCACGTTTGCGGTGGGCATCTTCAGAATACGATTATACCTTTACTGGCGAGCTGTTCCAATGACAATGGGATATTTATAGCCCCACCTGCTGATTAGGCGGTAACAGGTAAGATAATCATAAAAAAAGTTGTCAAGGGCGAGAAGAACTCGAGTTGTATGACAATTTCATCAGTTTACATAAATAAGCTCGATCATTTCCCTTAACCATGACCTGGCGCTCGAAAGTAGGGCATCCTATTCGACCCGATAAAAAATCGAAGACGGCAACGTCGCGTCTTGCTATCTCTATCTCTCCCTCCACAATCCACGAATAGCGCGGACAACTTCTGCCGGATCGAAGGACCGGCTGTGAATATGACAAGTTCACCATCTGGAATTGCCTCCAGCGAACGAAGTGAATCCGATGGAAAAACGTCGTACTTGCGTGGTTGAGTTCAGTTGAATATTGGCACTCTTATCTGGGTTTATCCACGAAAAGACAAACATTCATCCGTAATCTTTACGTTGATCAGGTAAGCGTGCTTGATTTTTAAACATAGAAGACGGTTCTTCAAAGGTGTTTTCTGTTTGCAGATTCAGATAGAGGGACGCTACGGGCGTGGCTTGTGCTCTGAATATTACTCATCGGAGCCGGTGCAACTGTCACTCTGTCAAGAAAAACGAAAGGAGAGACTTGTAAACAAAAGCTTTCGAACAATGAATTTGTGAATTATGTGTGAAGTGTAATAATACGAAACAATGAGTGCCAATAATGTGAATAGTGCCCCTACTACTCAACCAACTGCAACAATTAAATCTCGACCGAACATAATGCCGAGCAGTTATATGTATACTTCGAGTAGTGCTCTGCTAAATAGAAATACTGACCAAAAACCAACGCCACCCCCCACATTGCCGAAATATACTTCGAGTTTCAATGCCGGAAGCGGTTTAAATCGTGACCGAGACAAAGACAGTATTGGAGGCTCTTATCGCCTCTCCAGTCTCGATCGTTTAGCCATGAGACAGAAATTCATGGACCAGCAAAGTCCTACTTCAGGCTCCACTCCAAATGGTACAACCGCTAATGGCACCAATGGTAGTGAAGTGACAACTGCAAATTCTGCAATGCAGAGCAAAAGAGAAATGTTTTTCAACAATTCGTCAATAGACACAAACAAAGATTCAAACAGAATTACTAATAAAGTTCCTCCGGTGGAAAATAAACCACCCGAACCTCCTGTCAAGCCCTCGACCCCAGAATCAACCAAAGATGATAGTAGCAAAGAATCAACCCCTGAAATAGTGAAAGAGAAGCCAAAACCCAAGGAATTAGATGGATATGTAGGATTTGCGAATTTACCCAATCAAGTTTATCGAAAGGCTGTAAAGAAGGGCTTTGAATTCACATTGATGGTAGTTGGAGAATCCGGTTTAGGGAAATCAACCTTGATCAATTCCATGTTTCTCACTGATATTTATAATTCTACTGATTATCCTGGACCAACCCAAAGGCTCAAAAAAACTGTGGCTGTTGAAACCACAAGAGTTATGTTGAAAGAAAATGGTGTTAATTTATTATTAACAGTCGTTGACACACCTGGATTTGGTGACGCTGTGGATAATAGCAATTGCTGGGTTCCTATTATAGAATACATTGAATCCAAATATGAAGATTATTTAAACTGTGAAGCAAGAGTTACAAGAAAACAGAGCCCTGACATGAGGATACACTGTTGTTTATATTTCATACAACCATCTGGCCACGGTCTCAAATCCCTGGACATTGAATTCATGAAAAGATTATGTGATAAAATAAATATTATTCCTATCATCGCAAAAGCAGATACCTTGACTGCAGAAGAATGCCAGTTGTTCAAGAAACAAATTTTGAACGAGATCACCTTACACAAAATAAAGATATACGAATTTCCTGATTGCTGCGAAGATGAAGAAGAGCTCAAATTAAACAAATCCTTGAAAGCCAGAGTTCCTTTTGCAGTAGTTGGCTCCAATGCAGTTGTGGAAATTGATGGCAAAAAACTCAGGGGCCGAAAGTATCCATGGGGAATCGCAGAAGTGGAAAACCTCCAGCACTGTGATTTTCTTGCTCTGAGAAACATGGTGATCAGAACACATTTACAAGACTTGAAGGATGTTACAAATAATGTCCATTATGAAAACTATAGATGTAGAAAATTAGCTGGTTTAGGAGTTGACGGTAAAACTTCAAGGATTCTAAACAAAAACCCACTTGCTCAAATGGATGAAGAGAAACGTGAACATGACTTGAAGATGAAGAAGATGGAGGCTGAAATGGAACAAGTTTTCGAAATGAAAGTGAGAGAGAAAAAACAGAAGCTCAAAGATAGTGAAATTGAACTGACCCGAAGACATGAAGCCACCAAGAAGCAGCTAGAGCAACAAGCAAAAGAACTGGAGGAGAGGCGGAGACAGTTTGAAATGGAAAAAGATGCATGGGAGAAAGATAATCAAGTAACCATTGATGAGCTACGAAGGAGATCCTTGGAAGGAAGTAGGGAAACTGTCGATGGTAAGAAGAAGAAGAAAGGTCTCTTTTAGTATTCGATGAAATCATGGGTGAAGAAAATGTTGAGTGGACTCAGAAGGCTTTTCAGTCATTCCTTGGTTAAAAAAAGTTATGATTACGGATTATAGATCTTGTGGAATTAGTAACGATTCCTCTGAACTGCCATTTCGTGTGACTAGAGATTTCTAATTTCTCAATTTCTATTTAAATTGCTGATAAGTGTCAAATCATTTCCCCCAGAGGATTCGATTGATTGTGAGTATATCTATGATAAAGTATAGAAACTATTTATGAAGAGGAAACTTTTAATGATGAATATAAATATTTGTTTTTTAAATAGTCTGATGTCCTCTGTTCATGACATTTTGCTTGAGAGCAATGTGCCATTTATTTTTTATCTATATATCTCGAGTTTTAATTTTATATTATGTATGTAAAACTGTGAAAATAAAACTTTGAATAATTTTATCACAGTGTTTGATTTCCAAAATATCAAAATCTACACAGAAAAATAAAAAAAATCGATATGAATATTGCATATTACCATTGAGTTTAAATATACATAGAGACTCAATGATATTGCTCATTGGAGAATCTATATAATTATATATATTTCTCATAAAAGTGTTTACTAATCAATATAATTGATTGGAAATGAAATTCATAGAAAGCCAATAAACTTTGATATCTGATACATTGCATAAATGTTTTGGTTGAAATTTAAAGCATACTGCATATCATCTGGGAATGAAAAAAAATAATCAGTTCGAATAAATAAAATCTTTCCTATCAACATTAAATGGGAATTGCAATGTCCAATGAATAGGTAATAAACTTCATGGTTCAACATGAAACCGTAATTTTTTTTATATAGATCGATTCTAGATAAACTGAACAAACTTTACTTGTCTAAAGAAGATTATACAGAGTGAGTAAAAAGTAGCTTAGAAAATCCATATCCGCAGTATTTAATATTTTGTAAAAAAGTACTCTGAACTCTCTGACAGGTCAATTTATATTTTAAATCCCCAACTTTTCATGTATAAATGAGGAGTCATGCATTCTCCAGACAAGGATTCAAAAAACATAATTGTAATAATAACGACTTTTTTGACGGATCATATTTTAAAATTCGGAATAACTCGAAAACTCCAAGCATACTTTTAATTTTCAGAGTTTTGAAAAATCTACTTAATCATGTTCATAATATGAATTTTACTCCAAATTTTTGGCCCTTATTGTCTGAATATTGCTACTCTTCAGACTTAAAGACCTTTCTCCATGTTCTTTTCAGGTATTTCTATTTAGGTTAGGTCCTCGTGAGTACAAAACAAGAACTGAACGTTGGTCACACTCTTCGTTTTTCGTCGAGCATATTTTTAAATAATTCTGGTAACATGAGAACTTTCAGGCCAATAATGTGTGTTCACTTCCAGAACTTAAATTAGATTATTCGCTTCATTTGTCTTAACCTTCAGACGGGATTTGGGAATGGAAATAAGAAACATTGCTGCGTTGATAGGTACTTCTTAAGGCAGCAATTGATTTTTTCCAATTGCACAATGAGTGCCTCCGTACGAATTTTAAATGATTAATATTTTGATAATTCCGAGATTTGAGTGTATGAAATGTATACATAAAATCTTTCAGACCCTCCAATATTTGGCTACGAATTTGATCAAACGCACAAAAGCTTTCTAAAATTTCCATATATTTTTTTATGGAAAAAATTCGAAAAAGCTTCGCGTCAGTGCCATTTTAATCTTAGTATTTCATGTATTTTCAAACGAAATGTGTACATGGGCGTAGATAGGGTTGGGGCAAGCTGCAACCCATGACAACGAAACTTCCACGGAGAGCTGCAAAGGAATTTGCTGGTTACGAACATGAAATAACATCATCTTCAGATATACCTACAATGCAATTGCGAAAATGCGAAGGTTGATTGTTAATTAGCGTTATATGCAATCTACCAGATCCATCATCTTATTGAACCAATTGACCAATTAGTTGATGCACGCAGTAAACAAATTGAGAAATTATCATTCACAATTCATTCGTGGGCATAAAGATAGAAAATTTTAGGCATTGAATACATATTTAGGAAGAATTTCGTATAAATGATTTTAACCAACGATGGAATTGCCCAAACATAGGTTTTTCAAAAATGCATTCATTCAAACCCAAGAAAAATAATAGATAATGGTTCATTTTGAAATAAGAAATGTAAACGTTGTGCCAATTTTTCATTTGATTTTGTTCTTTACGTCAATTTATATACTCCAACAATTTTTGGTATGGAAGTCTTTTGGGGTTAGCTTAGTGATTGATCAAAATTCCAGAAGAATCAAACCGGTGAAAAAAAATTAAAAAAATAATATTCAGTTGGGGCCCACAAAATCTTATGCACTCCGCGAGACACATTATAATATTAGGTCAACCGTTTGTGCACAAAAGAAAGTTTCTCCATATATCCATCAAATGGTTTAAGAGTAACTTCCTACATCACATCACTATCTCTATTCTTCGAGAACGAGAACAATCATTGTTTCTTTCCCCAGCAGTCTTGCATGATTTATGAAGTGGAATAATGATTTAATGAGAGTAATCTGTTTCTCTGGAAAAGGTACGTAAATCGAAAAATGGAAATTTCTTCTGTATTTTAACAGTGGTTTGGTAAAATCCAAACGATTTTCTCCTCCATCGAATCGATTCTCATCAGGCAGTTTATTTGGACCCCTCGAGTGGAATCACTCATTGAGTGACTTTGAAGTTCAATATACATAATGAATCATTTATAACAGCCATTTTGCGGATCAATATCGTACTTGGAATGACTTGAGCTGTCTTGAGCTTGTGAACCAATTATAAAAAATAAACCAAAGCATTCTTGCTTCATAAAATGCACATGATCTTGATTGGTATTGAAAGGTCGCTATTCGAGGACGCTGAATTCAATTTAAAAGAATTGAAAGCCCAATAAGTGTACAGATTTTCATCTGTTAAATGGAATTTTTCAAAAATGGAACTGTCAGCGCTTCAGTTCCGCTAATAGCATTCACTCTTTATTTACATTTCCCTGATAAGCATAGTCCAAAGTATGTATCTCTGTGAAAAATATGAGAAATTTCGAAAATGAATTGTCCAAAATATAAAAAGCAAAAATTATTGTTCTATATGGGCCATAGGGTCGACTTTGGTATCAAAATGTAGGGTTTCGAGGTCGCTGAATCGAATGGAATATAATTCAGTGCCCTAACTATCACCGTGTAGATTTTCACCTGTCAAATGGCATTTTTCGAAAAATTGCAAATTTCAGACTATCATAGCTGCCATCCCTCTTGTCGTATCTATTTTTTGTTTATATGTCTAATGTAGATCAGCTGGATCAGCATATCCCTGAGTATCTCTGATTGAAATATGAGCGATTTGAAAAATCTCAAATTTTTGGTGAAAAATGCCAAAGGGTTAAGACACCCTAAAAACACCATATTTGTCAATAAAAAATATATTTGGGGAGGATCTAACGTTATTATTGAATTTGGAAGTTGTACTTCCTATTCGAATCTTCAATAATAGCAATTTGGCTGAGCGACAGCACCCTTACCTTGATTGGTGTGAGCTCGTAAACAGAACTCGAAACAGAAAAATCGAAAAATAAAAACAAGAAAATTTCATTACTTATGAGGGCTACATAGGTGATTTTGGTATCAAAATGTAGGTTTTCGAGGTCGTTCTATTCAATAAAAAATAATTCAAAGCCCTCACTATCACCGTTTAGATTTTGACCTGTCAAATGGCATTTTTCGAAAAATTGGAAATTTTAAACTGTCATAACTTCCGTCCGTCTCATCGCCGCCAAGAATTATTTATATAATGTTGATCAGCATAGCTCCAAGTATCTCTGTGCGAAATATGAGCGATTTGAAAAATCTCAAATTTTTGGTGAAAAATGCCAAAGGGGTAAGACCCCCTAAAAACACCATATTTGTCAATAAAAAATATATTTGGGGAGGATCTAACGTTATTATTGAATTTGGAAGTTGTACTTCCTATTCGAATCTTCAATAATAGCAATTTGGCTGAGCGACAGCACCCTTACCTTGATTGGTGTGAGCTCGTAAACAGAACTCGAAACAGAAAAATCGAAAAATAAAAACATGAAAATTTCATTACTTATGAGGGCTACATAGGTGATTTTGGTATCAAAATGTAGGTTTTCGAGGTCGTTCTATTCAATAAAAAATAATTCAAAGCCCTCACTATCACCGTTTAGATTTTGACCTGTCAAATGGCATTTTTCGAAAAATTGGAAATTTTAAACTGTCATAACTTCCGTCCGTCTCATCGCCGCCAAGAATTATTTATATAATGTTGATCAGCATAGCTCCAAGTATCTCTGTGCGAAATATGAGCGATTTGAAAAATCTCAAATTTTTGGTGAAAAATGCCAAAGGGGTAAGACCCCCTAAAAACACCATATTTGTCAATAAAAAATATATTTGGGGAGGATCTAACGTTATTATTGAATTTGGAAGTTGTACTTCCTATTCGAATCTTCAATAATAGCAATTTGGCTGAGCGACAGCACCCTTACCTTGATTGGTGTGAGCTCGTAAACAGAACTCGAAACAGAAAAATCGAAAAATAAAAACATGAAAATTTCATTACTTATGAGGGCTACATAGGTGATTTTGGTATCAAAATGTAGGTTTTCGAGGTCGTTCTATTCAATAAAAAATAATTCAAAGCCCTCACTATCACCGTTTAGATTTTGACCTGTCAAATGGCATTTTTCGAAAAATTGGAAATTTTAAACTGTCATAACTTCCGTCCGTCTCATCGCCGCCAAGAATTATTTATATAATTTTGATCAGCATAGCTCCAAGTAGGTATCTCTGTGCGAAATATGAGCGATTTGAAAAATCTCAAATTTTTGGTGAAAAATGCCAAAGGGGTAAGACCCCCTAAAAACACCATATTTGTCAATAAAAAATATATTTGGGGAGGATCTAACGTTATTATTGAATTTGGAAGTTGTACTTCCTATTCGAATCTTCAATAATAGCAATTTGGCGGAGCGACAGCACCCTTACCTTAATTGGTGTGAGCTCGTGAACAGAACTCGAAACAGAAAAATCGAAAAATAAAAACATGAAAATTTCATTACTTATGAGGGCTACATAGGTGATTTTGGTATCAAAATGTAGGTTTTCGAGGTCGTTCTATTCAATAAAAAATAATTCAAAGCCCTCACTATCACCGTTTAGATTTTGACCTGTCAAATGGCATTTTTCGAAAAATTGGAAATTTTAAACTGTCATAACTTCCGTCCGTCTCATCGCCGCCAAGAATTATTTATATAATTTTGATCAGCATAGCTCCAAGTAGGTATCTCTGTGCGAAATATGAGCGATTTGAAAAATCTCAAATTTTTGGTGAAAAATGCCAAAGGGGTAAGACCCCCTAAAAACACCATATTTGTCAATAAAAAATATATTTGGGGAGGATCTAACGTCATTATTGAATTTGGAAGTTGTACTTCCTATTCGAATCTTCAATAATAGCAATTTGGCGGAGCGACAGCACCCTTACCTTAATTGGTGTGAGCTCGTGAACAGAACTCGAAACAGAAAAATCGAAAAATAAAAACATGAAAATTTCATTACTTATGAGGGCTACATAGGTGATTTTGGTATCAAAATGTAGGTTTTCGAGGTCGTTCTATTCAATAAAAAATAATTCAAAGCCCTCACTATCACCGTTTAGATTTTGACCTGTCAAATGGCATTTTTCGAAAAATTGGAAATTTTAAACTGTCATAACTTCCGTCCGTCTCATCGCCGCCAAGAATTATTTATATAATTTTGATCAGCATAGCTCCAAGTAGGTATCTCTGTGCGAAATATGAGCGATTTGAAAAATCTCAAATTTTTGGTGAAAAATGCCAAAGGGGTAAGACCCCCTAAAAACACCATATTTGTCAATAAAAAATATATTTGGGGAGGATCTAACGTTATTATTGAATTTGGAAGTTGTACTTCCTATTCGAATCTTCAATAATAGCAATTTGGCGGAGCGACAGCACCCTTACCTTAATTGGTGTGAGCTCGTGAACAGAACTCGAAACAGAAAAATCGAAAAATAAAAACATGAAAATTTCATTACTTATGAGGGCTACATAGGTGATTTTGGTATCAAAATGTAGGTTTTCGAGGTCGTTCTATTCAATAAAAAATAATTCAAAGCCCTCACTATCACCGTTTAGATTTTGACCTGTCAAATGGCATTTTTCGAAAAATTGGAAATTTTAAACTGTCATAACTTCCGTCCGTCTCATCGCCGCCAAGAATTATTTATATAATGTTGATCAGCATAGCTCCAAGTATCTCTGTGCGAAATATGAGCGATTTGAAAAATCTCAAATTTTTGGTGAAAAATGCCAAAGGGGTAAGACCCCCTAAAAACACCATATTTGTCAATAAAAAATATATTTGGGGAGGATCTAACGTTATTATTGAATTTGGAAGTTGTACTTCCTATTCGAATCTTCAATAATAGCAATTTGGCTGAGCGACAGCACCCTTACCTTGATTGGTGTGAGCTCGTAAACAGAACTCGAAACAGAAAAATCGAAAAATAAAAACATGAAAATTTCATTACTTATGAGGGCTACATAGGTGATTTTGGTATCAAAATGTAGGTTTTCGAGGTCGTTCTATTCAATAAAAAATAATTCAAAGCCCTCACTATCACCGTTTAGATTTTGACCTGTCAAATGGCATTTTTCGAAAAATTGGAAATTTTAAACTGTCATAACTTCCGTCCGTCTCATCGCCGCCAAGAATTATTTATATAATGTTGATCAGCATAGCTCCAAGTATCTCTGTGCGAAATATGAGCGATTTGAAAAATCTCAAATTTTTGGTGAAAAATGCCAAAGGGGTAAGACCCCCTAAAAACACCATATTTGTCAATAAAAAATATATTTGGGGAGGATCTAACGTTATTATTGAATTCGGAAGTTGTACTTCCTATTCGAATCTTCAATAATAGCAATTTGGCGGAGCGACAGCACCCTTACCTTAATTGGTGTGAGCTCGTGAACAGAACTCGAAACAGAAAAATCGAAAAATAAAAACATGAAAATTTCATTACTTATGAGGGCTACATAGGTGATTTTGGTATCAAAATGTAGGTTTTCGAGGTCGTTCTATTCAATAAAAAATAATTCAAAGCCCTCACTATCACCGTTTAGATTTTGACCTGTCAAATGGCATTTTTCGAAAAATTGGAAATTTTAAACTGTCATAACTTCCGTCCGTCTCATCGCCGCCAAGAATTATTTATATAATTTTGATCAGCATAGCTCCAAGTAGGTATCTCTGTGCGAAATATGAGCGATTTGAAAAATCTCAAATTTTTGGTGAAAAATGCCAAAGGGGTAAGACCCCCTAAAAACACCATATTTGTCAATAAAAAAATATATTTGGGGAGGATCTAACGTTATTATTGAATTTGGAAGTTGTACTTCCTATTCGAATCTTCAATAATAGCAATTTGGCTGAGCGACAGCACCCTTACCTTGATTGGTGTGAGCTCGTAAACAGAACTCGAAACAGAAAAATCGAAAAATAAAAACATGAAAATTTCATTACTTATGAGGGCTACATAGGTGATTTTGGTATCAAAATGTAGGTTTTCGAGGTCGTTCTATTCAATAAAAAATAATTCAAAGCCCTCACTATCACCGTTTAGATTTTGACCTGTCAAATGGCATTTTTCGAAAAATTGGAAATTTCAAACTGTCATAACTTCCGTCCGTCTCATCGCCGCCAAGAATTATTTATATAATGTTGATCAGCATAGCTCCAAGTATCTCTGTGCGAAATATGAGCGATTTGAAAAATCTCAAATTTTTGGTGAAAAATGCCAAAGGGGTAAGACCCCCTAAAAACACCATATTTGTCAATAAAAAATATATTTGGGGAGGATCTAACGTTATTATTGAACTTGGAAGTTGTACTTCCTATTCGAATCTTCAATAATAGCAATTTGGCGGAGCGACAGCACCCTTACCTTAATTGGTGTGAGCTCGTGAACAGAACTCGAAACAGAAAAATCGAAAAATAAAAACATGAAAATTTCATTACTTATGAGGGCTACATAGGTGATTTTGGTATCAAAATGTAGGTTTTCGAGGTCGTTCTATTCAATAAAAAATAATTCAAAGCCCTCACTATCACCGTTTAGATTTTGACCAGTCAAATGGCATTTTTCGAAAAATTGGAAATTTTAAACTGTCATAACTTCCGTCCGTCTCATCGCCGCCAAGAATTATTTATACTATATCGATCAGCATAGCTCCAAGTATCTCTGTGCGAAATATGAGCGATTTGAAAAATCTCAAATTTTTGGTGAAAAATGCCAAAGGGGTAAGACCCCCTAAAAACACCATATTTGTCAATAAAAAATATATTTGAGGAGGATCTAACGTTATTATTGAATTTGGAAGTTGTACTTCCTATTCGAATCTTCAATAATAGCAATTTGGCGGAGCGACAGCACCCTTACCTTGATTGGTGTGAGCTCGTGAACAGAACTCGAAACAGAAAAATCGAAAAATAAAAACATGAAAATTTCATTACTTATGAGGGCTACATAGGTGATTTTGGTATCAAAATGTAGGTTTTCGAGGTCGTTCTATTCAATAAAAAATAATTCAAAGCCCTAACTATCACCGTTTAGATTTTCACCTGTCAAGTGGTATTTTCTGAAAAATTGGAAATTTCAAACTCTCATAGCTGCCGTCCCTTTTGTCGTATCCATTTTTTGTTAATATTTTGTTAATCGGCATGTCTCAGAGTATCTCTGATTAAAATATGAGCGATTTAAAAAAATCTCAAATTTTGAGTGAAAATTTAATGATCAAGGGGTAAGACCTCCTAAAAACTTCGGCGGTAAAATTTCGGAGTTTTTAATTGAAAAAATTGATCGAGCCATTCGAATCTTCAATGATAGACCCTTTGCGGATCGATAAAAAAAAATAATTCAGGGCCTTCCACTCATAATTCAGATCTCCACTTGCGAAATGGAATTGTCACAAAAATAGAAATTTCAAACTGAGTAATATTTTTGTGAACCATCTTTACCACAGTTCAAAACTGAGAAAACTTCGACTAAGCAAGCTCTAGAGTCTAGAGGCTCTTCGATCCATTACAATTTTTTTTTTTACTTTTGATTATATAAGCTGCAATGAAGAACTGTTCAGACAATATCCTGATCATTATATAATCTTTTGTCGGCCATGAATGCACCGAGATTTATTTCTGCTATGATTCAATTTCAATGCGTAGTTTGCTCCAAGGTTGAAACCCAGAAGTATGCATCAGCCTCATCTGCTTCAAACACCGGAAAATATCTCATCGACTAGAAATCATTACCTACTATTACGGCAGTAATGGATTTCAAGTAGGTAACTGCGATTCATGTCTTAAATCAGTTGGACGAATTTCGTCTATCCATTCTCCGAGAAATGAGTCACTCAAACGTGAAGATAATGGATTCAGAGGACGGGATCTTCACCATCTGTTCTAACCGGTTTGAAAGTTTATCGCAAATGTTCTTGAAAATGAGCGCGAATATACTGATGAGGTGTATCGAAAACGGTTTGATTTGAAGAATTTTTTATTTCTTTCGTGGTGATAACTACCTATAGCAGAATGAAAATTAGCGAATCGCGTTAAACAATAAATTAATATGTGATACCATTGTTTTTAGAGAGAAACAATCTTCCATTTCCTTTCAGATCCTTTTCAGATCAGAAAATTTGATGCAAAGGCAGAAAAAACCTATTTTTTATTTTGAATGAAGGCAATCCAATCTTTTAGATGTGGTCAAATATGTTTATGTTTTATGACCAATTAGGCAATCAAAAACCACGTGAATCTACTGAATCTTCCACCAATGTTAACCTCTAAACGTTAGTTACCGGTAAATGTGAGCAATTCTATTATTTATTTTATCCTGAAGAAACACAAACGAAGAAAATTTTGCACAATCATAAAATCACAACAGTACTGGTAGTACTTTGGTTTCTTATCTTCGATTTTGTTAAGTCTTGATGACTGATGACTAAATTTCTCTTCGTTTTCTGGTAATACGCATGATATGTGGATAATGCATCAAGTTACACACAGTAGGTGTTCCAAAGTATTTGAGAAATTCCTCTTAATTTGAACCACTGGCTCATCCGACTTTGCCACATTATAACGGCATTTTTCTCATCAAAATGCACTCAATTTTGATAATTTTATCTGGTTTGATATTCCTGATAGTAAAATTGTGTAAAAATTTCGAATAAATTTCTCCATAAAACAATTTTTCAAACAAATGAACGTTTTTAATTTCTAGATGAACATAGCTGAATATCCATTGTTTGACCACAAGCACTAACCTCAAAAAATATTTGACAGGTCGTTGAAGTGCCTAATAAGGCATTTAACTCTAAAGAGATTCTTTTTCTTCCGGAAGAGTTGCGATGAAAAATTCTGCTATTGTAGGATATAAAATCCGCGTTTGAAACATTGCATAACCAGAAATTAATGTACATACAGAAATAACTGAAAATGTATTTTCTCCCACTAAATCAAACACTGAATTCCTACAATTGGTGAAAAAAGTTACTTCAGATCTTAAGATATAGAAACTCACCTTTCTGACGTACGAAGCTTGAGGATGATGTTTAACAGGCATGAAGAATAACTTCATTCTATCGAAGAATTGAATACCATCAACGGAAGCAGCCCCCATATAAAGGAATACCCCAAACAACACAGCCATAGGTATCAATCTGAAAACGAAAATTCAATCAATCACGAATCGATAAAGATAAGTTTTTAACTTAGGTTTAAGGTTTATTGGGAAGGCAGTCAAAAAAACAAAGAGGACTCTTTTCTTCGAGCTCGAGCTTTCGGAATATGTTTATTCCTTCATCAGGAGCAGCTACAACAAAAATTTTATTCCGAAAGCTCGATCTCAAAGAAAAGAGTCCTTTATGTTTTTTGACTGCCTTCCCAATAAACCTTAAACCTAAGTAAAATCAAACAGTCGATATCGCACTAGTCTATGAGTTTTTAACTACAATTCACAGATCGAAATGGTTCGTGAGATCTTCCTTCTAAAAAAATTAACATACCTAAGAAGTGGAGCCATAAGTACAGATAGACCAATAAGTGTAGCAACAGCCAATGCGGAAATTCTTTGCTCCTTGACTTCGATCAAGTGCGGTTTTTCTCCGGGCGCGTGTGTCCTGGACATAACCGTCAGAGCGGAGACGTGTGTGATGGATCTGACTGTAGCTGCGCATACCCAGGGAAGCCCAAATGTGCCACTCAGAATATTGCACAGACAGATCAGTACAATGTCTAAGTGGAAACCGCTCCCTTTCTTCAATTTCCTCTCTTTCTTGTCGATTATCAGCCTGAAATAAAAGAAAAGGATTGAAATCTAGGTAACTCTCTATCTGGCTTACTGACTGGGCACTGCCATCTCAGGAAGCAACTAATCAGAAAGGGTCTAGAGGAAACCGACGAGAAAAAAGTCCGGATCTCCTGGTTACAGAATTCCTAGCCATTTCAAGCCATCGAAAAACTACCTTGGACTAGAGGATGTAACCCCCTTGAAGCCTCACTAGATACTGGAGTTCATTAGAACTTCGATATGGAAGAGGCAGTAAATGGTGTAACATCGAGGACAGGACAGAAGTAAGAGGAGGTACAATCTATAGTGATTTCAAAAAATGTAACCAGCTTCTCTGATGATTGCGATTTGTTGATTCTCGGTTAACCAAGAAGATCGTTTGTGTGGTTCAAGAAGAGCGTGGGGACAAAATTGAGCCATGAGGAACACCTGCTTTTAAATTGTATGTCGTATACTTACTCAGTAATGTGTGTCTCCATGAATAGAAGAATGTAAACCAGCATTGCAGGAATGATTGAAGCAAACATGACCCATACTGGCAGACCTTGTGGAGGTATGAACCATGCTCTCTTTTCCGGATTAGAAGGCGTTAGCCCTTCCGGCACCGAAAGTTTTTCAGTGAACGTTTGCGGCACGATGTAGTCGACAAAAACCATCGTGACGATTGCGATCGGTACTCCAAAGTCTCCTAGAGCCCTCCTTGCCTGGAAAACATCGGATATTGTTCAATATAATTTCCGAAATTAACCTGTTGAGTACTTACACTCCTTCCGAGAAACTGGCTGTTCCTGAACATCTTCAAGTAATAGGCAATTATGAAAGTTCCCAGAGATAAAACTGTACAAAATAGAGCTGTGTTCGGTTGGTTAATAGGCCCAAATCTATCAGCCATCGGCAGATGCCTGTACTGAATAATATTCACCATCTGTAAATTTCCATCGTCCGTTTCATTTCTAAAATCCTTGAATATGGACGAATCATTTGCTGCAACGGTGACCTCTTCGAACGCGTAGTAATTTGTCATCAGAGGATGTCTGCGAAAGATCAATATGAGCTTCGTAACGCTTTCCAAGATATAAAGCAGGACGATCAGCGCCGAGAATATGTCCTCTGTGAATCTCGTGAACAGTTTGACCAGCATACTCCCTTCGAGACACGCGACGAATAGTCCGATGAACGCGAGCCAAAAACCAATAAAAATACGAGTCTGCAGAAAGTCAATTCCGCTGCTGGTGCAGAATTGGTATAAACTTTCGTCGAAGAGTAGCAGTGGGCCGGTGGTGCCGACAATAACCAGCGGCTGGCCCGATAGGAGTGCGAATAGTATGCCGGATACGCTTGTGCACATCAGAGTCTCCGATGTGCCGATGCTGTTGTCTGTCTTGTTGCTGAGAAGACCGCCAAAGGCGACTGCGCCGGAGAGTGCGGCGAAGTACATGAATATAGATGCCGCCGCACATTGCGCGTTCAAGCCGTCTTTGATGTCGCTCAAGTAGTAAGGGTAGCGTCTTTTGAGGTCGTTTATTAGGCCTCCCCATGGTTTGCGAGTACGTTCCAGAGGGTTGTAAGGGGGTTTCTTTTCGTCGCCTTCTATAGTGCCCAGCAGAGGTTTGGTGAAACCTGTAATGATAAGAATAGGATGAAACTTAGGGGTCCAACTGAAACGGGTAAAAACAGGGGGACACAAGGAACCAAGTTTGAGAACTGTTGCTTCAACCAACATTATTGGGATGACTGATACCTTCTTTCATTATTAAATTCAAATTACCTTGAGCTTCTGCCGCTTTTTTCAGAGCATTCTCCTTTCTTTTCCTAATCTGCTCGCTCTTCGCTTTCAGTTCTTCAATGGGTAATAACCCTTTCCTCTCCCAGTTACCTGGAGGCAAAACTATGCTGTCGTCCAGGAACTCGTTGATCGCTGACAACAGGGCTTTACGATCGTACGCTCCGAAAGCGATGTTGAGGAACTGCTGGTTGGCCATGAGCGTTGAGATTGATCTACCAACCTGAGATATACAAAAAATGAATTAACTGCTATGAAGCTTTATCGATTGCTTTTAAAGGTGAATCTTTTTAACAGGAGATAGAACTCTTTAAAATATGCTGTTCAACATTATATAAAAGTTTCAAGCTGAAGAAGTTGAAAAAATTCATAAATTACTATCACACTATACTCTGTTTAAATCTAAGAAGGAGCAATCTTCAAATAATCTCTTCTCCACACAATTATTTCATCCCTATCTATCAGTAAACTATCACGACCACGTTTTTTGAACTTGAATTCCATTTTTTTCAATAATTTATAGAACGTTGTTCTTTTGAAATTGGCAAACTGTTATCATCATTCACGATTTCTAGAACTTTAGAAATCGTTGGGAATTCATTCCGGAAAAAAAAAACAGTGGACAATTCTTCTGATAAAGTTCATATCGAAATCGTCAACCGAATCGATTATTTTTAACGACTGGGCTCTCCTCTTAGGTGGCGTCAATGTTTTATTCTCTACATATTCTCTGAGAATTCTGAATACAGCTGAATCACCCACCCCTGAGGATTTTGAAACAATTCCTACTAAGTCTCTTTTCGATAAATCAGGATGTTCTTCCAATTCTTTTCGAAAAACGTTCAAAATTATCTCTTTCTCTTCAGCAGAGAAATGCGACCTTTTGGACCTTTTTCGTGTTGGTCCCCATATATCACCCTCAGATGCAGTATCCGTTTCCGAATTCGACATTGTTCTATAAACACTATATACACTTTGTCAAAAGATTTTTCAACACAATAAACTTTTCACAATAAAATCTATAAACACTTTCAACGGCTAGACCTTCACAGTAGCTCTAGGTATTTTAACTGGTCTTGTCAATTGAAAACTTCGATATTTATGCAAATCAAGATGGCTTTAATCCATTAAGGGAAAGAACCCAAATTTGGTGTTTCCTGGAATTACCTTGTCGGAATCTTGAGCAGCCGACAAAGAGTTTCGTACAAAATAATATGAAATTTTGGACCGAAACTAAATATATTTCGGATATTACAAGTAAATGACCATTATAAATTTGAACAAAGATCTTTTACGAGTCTTGTCAATTGAAAACTTCGATATTTATGCAAAGCAAGATGACTTATTTCACCCATTAGGGAAAAGGACCCAAATCTGGTGTTTCCCGGAATTACTTTGTCGGAATCTTACAAGATTCCGTCCCAAATCTTTAAAACTCTGGTGTTTCCTGGAATTACCTTGCCGCAATCTCGAGCATCCGAAAAATAAATTATTTAGTAGATAATAATATAAAAACAAAATAAAAAAATAGGGTACGTCGGATATAAAATGTTTATGACAGTTGCAAATCATAATAGAAATTTTGCACTCGAGTTTCTGAGGAAAAAAGTTCTGATGTGGGAATTGCTGATTCAAATTATTGAATCATTTCTATCCAGTACCATCCACAGTCCGAGTACGATCCTGGCAGTCTCTTAGGGCGTTGAAAGGGAGCGTCGTTATGATCGATTCACCAGTAGGAGCTTTATTGTGCGCAAACCAGACGATTTTGTTTGTTTACAAAGCTCCTTCTTATATTTGAACGGACTATAGGTGACAGAAAACGAAAACAATAATGAATTTATTACCAATAATTTTTACGAATATGCTGGTTGAATTTGCAATATCAATTGAATCATGCAATGTTGATTGACCTCTTCACTAATAACAGAGGAGGGAGGGGAAAATGAACATGTTGTGGACCTTTGGATCACTTAGCTTTGCTCCTGAATAATTACCTCACGATAATCCAAGTTGGCTCTTTTCGGCCCAAGAAGAATGAATATGAATCTACAGGGTAGATTGACCTCCACCAAACTTGGAATCACAACTCCTTCAGCAAGCCTAATGAAAGAAATGGCCGGTTGCTCTAAGAAGTCCACTTCACCAACCAGCACACTGCTAGCTTGAGCACCTGGAGGAATCTGAAAAAATGATTTAATTTTCAATATGCCTTTGTTTCTCTCGATATCAACAACTGTAATTGTACATGTTGAATATGTTTTGAATGAGGAGGACGAGATTTCGTTGTTATTGGTGTCATATTGTTAGTGCTTACCTTCTTCAATATGGATTCATTTTGGGCCTTCCTAACATCCTCCGAGCTAGCTGAATAGGTCTCTTCGCCGCGTATCTCTACAGCGATATGGCCTGTGTCTGGCAGCAACTTACTCTCGGCGTCCAAGTGTCCATTCTTGGATATATCGAAAGGCATACTGATCTTTCTGCGCTCCAGATCGTACAAATTCTAAAGGAAGACAGGAGGGAATTAGTTAATTCATGGATGGAGGGTAGAAACTGCCTCATTCATGGTTGCCGAATGGGAAAGCAGCTCAGAACAACATGAGGAACTGAAAACAAGGTTTTATATGAATTTTGAACAGGCTTTTGAGAAAACCCCTTGTAATCCTTGTGGTAATGCAAAATAAACAACGTTGGGGAGCAAATATTTAAATTTTGTCGGTTCATAGTTATGTACTTCATTATTTTTCTCTCTCCTGATTTTTTACTGAGAGTAAACAACAAGACTACAAGATTTGTATGACCTGGGAAGAGGATAACGTAGAGAGAGAATCAATTCGGATAATTGAGCTATCTTAATTCCATCCTGAAACTAGATGAACATAAATTTTGGATGAGGCAAGATTGGAATCAACCCTGAATGAGACATTTCCTATTAATCTAATACCACTAATGGAATACCAATTGATTAAGTTACAGTTAACATAAATAGTGAAATCGAGCATAAACATCCACAAATAGGTAGGAACAAAACGTGTAATTAATCACTCACAAATACAAATAGAAAAATATGTGCAAATATCACCTACATGCAGTATTTTTATTTACGTTCAAATACGGAGAAAGAAAAAAACTATATGAAGGCATTAATCATCTTCAGAGTGATTCGAATTTAAAAATTCTCGATCCTAAGTTTGAAAATTCCAGTTTTACTAGTAAACAAAATAGAAGTTATTTCACTAAAATCTTGAATTGGTGCATTGACAGCCTTCCCATTTTTTATACAGGGAAATAGAACAGTCCTGGACGGATACTTCCGTAATCATGAGATATTCCGAGATAGGTCAATTTATATTTGGAGGCATCTTTGCAACTTCTTGTATCATCCCCCTAAGCAGGGTAGTTACCTCCTCAAGAATCTTCTATGAATCATTTTGAAGGTTTTGCAATTCTTCATATGAAGATGCTGAAAAGTGGTTCAGATTCTGAAGGAATCTTAATATTGAGATGTTGAAATTTTTTGTCATTTGTTTCAGAAAAAATTGAACTATCTCGGAAATAATGAAAAAAAAAATTCGGCTGATAAGGCGCGAGTAACATTTCCTGTCATACCGTGTGTGTACAGTATTCCATTTAAGTACCCCTTATTTGAGGAAAATTTAATTGTAAAATATCAAAGCGTCAACATAATGCGGATAAATATATAATTATAATGAAAATCTGGGAAATGCGGTATCAATTAGGAGTAAACATGCTTCTATCTAGAGTCTAGTGTGAACCTAGGTACCGCAGATTTGAATTTCTGAAAGCCAAGTTTACTCAAGCTTCACTCTCTAGGGAAATTTCAATTAACTAAGTTTATCGAAGCTGCAATGCACAGGGGAGCCGTTCTACGAAATGGAAAGCATATTTCAACGTTAACATACTTGAATGAAAGCAAATGGATGACTATGATGCACAGCTCAGGAGATTTTCCGAAGCAATTGTATGTTCGAACAGAAAAATTATAGTTTTCAATCAACAAATTTATATCAATATAGAAAAACTATCGAAGAGAAGAAGGGGAAACAACAGTTCACCTGAAAGTTGGTGCTCTTCCAAATAGACAACAATCTTGTCCGTAACTGTCGCAGTTTTTGACAAAATTTGCATATCAAGCAATTTAAAAAAAATAATAATGATACTTCTCTAAGATATTCTGATGAATTTTATGCCAAAGGTTTGGCTATTCTTCTAGGTTTTCTCGCTTTTACTCAGTGGAGAATACAGCGATATAGTGCTCAAAAATTCTTTTGTAGTCTTTTCAATTTTCGACAATAAGGACTGAACGAGAATAAATTTGCTATCACAAGAACGCTTATATCTTTTGAACCACTTTCGAACCGATTTCGAAAATCAAACTCATTTTCGAATCATCCTCTAATTCTAATGAAAACTATTCTTACAATAAAAAAACCGAAGCTATTTTTTACAAAATTCATGGATTTTTTCTGGAATTCTTCCCATCATGCTTCTTATAGCGTTCTCAGTCACTTTCTGGGAAGCTGTCTTCCACTTTTGCTTGAATTCCGCTAATGTTTTCTTTGATTTCTTAGTCTTCTTCAATTCTCTTTTTACCAGGGCCCAATATCTTTCGATTGGCCTGAGTTCTGGGCAATTTGGTGGATTGGCCTCTATGGGGACAAAAACCACCTCATTAGCTTCGTACCATTCCTTGGTGGCCTTGCTGTAGTGGCATGAAGCTAAATCTGGCCAAAAGATTGTTGACACATCGTGCTCACGTAAAAATGGTAAAAGTCGCTTCTTCAAGCATTCCTCGGTGTATATCTTCGAGTCAACAGAGCCTTGGCCAACGAAAAATTTGCTCCTTTTCCCACAAGTGCAAATTGCTTGCCAAACCAGGAATTTTTAGGAAACTTTGCTTGTTTCTTCACGCTAAATTGTTCGTCAACATTTCCATGAGAATCTGCAGTATAAAATTCCTGACCAGGAAGTTGCGAGAAATCAGCCAAGACATAGGTTTCGTCGTCCATCACGCAACAGGAAAAATTTTTCAAGAAATCTTTTTTTTATTTCTTTGCTCTTGATTTCGCTTCTTGATTCTTCACAGCGTTCCTGTCTGGCACTTTCTACGCTTTGTATGTTCTAAGCCCACAACTCGACTTGATTTTCTGAACGGTTGAATCCGAACAACCCACTATTTGGGCAACTTTCCGGCCTGAAAGGTTAGGATTCTTCTGAAAAAGGCTGATGGCTTTCTTCACTTTTTTTGGGCTATGAAACCCCTTTTTCCTCCCGGTTCCTTCCTTGCGGTTAATTGTAAGATCTTCGTTGAAGCGCTTAACAACTCTTGATACCGTTTCCGGACTAACGCGAGCCTCTTTTGCGATTCTTTTGAAGCTCCATTTTTGTTTATTTCGAAAAATTTTCAATATAAATTCTCGTGTTTTCACTTCGCTTAACATTTTGCGACAGAAAATTGGAATATCTATAAAGTAAATGTTCCACATGTTTCTGAAGTTCATAACAAAGCTAACTATGATCAAATATTGATTTTTCTCAATTGGTTCAAGAGATATAGGCGTTTTTGTGAAAGCTTATTTACTCTCGTTCAGTCCTTATTTATGAGGTATTTGAAAAAACAAGAATGTGGTCATTTTTTACACTTCTCCTTGTTTCAACTATTCCACAAAACTGTTTTGGTAGGTCGTGGGTATAATACGAAGTACCTTTTGAAAGTTAGTAAAGGCTATTTGCGTCTTTATCTAAGTGTGAAAAGGGCCTCAATATGAACGGACTGTCAAGTGGCCGTTAACATTTTTATCTCCTGAGCTGGGCAACCGGTGGAACTTACAGCAAAGTATGAATCTGAGAATGAAACGATATTAGGAAGAGGGGAAAATCACTCGTGATGGATCATACGTGTGGACAAGTCGGGTTGCGCCGCGGCAATACGTTCGGGGGCGGACACACATGTCCTTGAGCCGCGCTGAGTGAGAACCGTGCCGATCTAGCCAGCATCATGGTATCGAAGCTGGCGCCGTCCTCCAACCATAGCGACTGCAACCAGGTTATTGTTTTGGGTAGCGCTCGATTCGGACATTGTATGCTTGCTCTTTGTTCAACGCCAAAATCGAGCCAAGTTTCGACCATAAAGAGAGGGGGAAAGGCGCTACAAGTATATTTTAAGAGACCTTGGAAGTGATACATCCAGAAGGAGTAATTCCTTGAACTTGATTTTTACCGACAGAAAGATGCGATAATATCAGTATCGATGTTATACGAGGATATATTGAAAAATTCTTAGCCTACTATAGAACCAAACAAAATTTCAATATCAAAATATTTTATTACTCAACATATTCTCCTCTTAATTGAATACATTTATTACAGCGAACCTGCAACGTCTCTATACCTTGCAAAAAAAATGTTTCTTCTTGCTCTGCAAACCAGTCCTCCACAACTTTTATTACCTCCTCGTTGGAAGAAAATTTACGACCTTTTAAACTTTTTTCAGTTGAGGAAAGAGATGATAGTCGGACGGAGCCAAATCTGGTGAATAAGGGGGGTGTTATAGTAATTCTAACCCTGAATCACGAATTTAAGCATGGCAACATGAGATTTGTGTACTGGGGCGTTGTCCTGTAAAAACATAACACCTTTGGATAGCTTTCCGCGTCTTTTCTCTTTAATTTTTTCCTGTAGAGTGGTCAGTAATGTCGAATAGTAATCTTCAGTTATTGTTCTACCTTTATCCAAAAAATCAATCATGATTACCCCATGGCAATCCCAAAAAACTGAAGCAAGAACTTTTCCTGCAGATTTTTGGACACGAAACTTCTTAGGTCTTGGGGAACCAGAGTGTCGCCATTCCATCGATTGTTGCTTTGTTTCTGGATCGTAGAAATGTACCCAAGTCTCATCCATAGTAACAATTCGGTTCAAGAAGTCTACATCGTTTTCAAATCGAGCACAGATCGAACGCGATGCTTCTACCCTTGCACGCTTTTGGTCAACATTCAAACATTTGGGGATCCATTTTGCACAAATTTTTCTCATGTCCAAATCGACATAGATCACGCGGCATTGGTGGTATCTGTTCAGACCGTAGGTAGTCTCCCGATGACCAGTAGCTGTTATACCCTCTGGAGTGAAGATACTGATAGCTAGGGTTTCCGCCTAGGAACAGAGGGTTGAATTGAATTTCACTACGAATTCTACATCAGTAAATACAACTTAATCGTTCCACAACTGGAGACATTTGGAGAAAATGATAATGCCCTCGTTCATTAGAACTAGCGCGTAAAATAAAGTTCAAGATATTCTTCCTTCTAGGCTAACATTTTGGTCGAACAAAGATCTCCATAACGACAGAGTCCGTGGCTTTGTTTTTATCCACAACCAAATCTGATAAGTTCAATCATACAATGCCCGAATCCATTATGTATACTCCATTCACTTCTATAAAGTATCCCGGTTTGCCATGACATTCTGACACATTTCAACGTGTATATTTCGAAAATATTAGGTTATAGTCATTTTCCCGTCAGATCCATATGCAACGTTGTCGTTTCTACATAGATATCGTAGTAATTAAGTATTTATCAAAATGTTTATTTATCTACTCCCATAGAATAATATATCCATTATTCAACTGATTTGGAGCTGTAACAGTATCTATATAAACCAATAGCATGAGTTATAATAACTCACGCCTATAACTCACTCTAATAAATATTTCGTATGAGAAGCTCTCACTCTAATACAAATAGGAAAAAAGAAATTGCTTACGAAATGAATAAAAAAAGTAGGATAGATCGGGAACTCTATTTCATACATCAAGGTAACGTTCTCGCTATTCATTTCTACATTTCCTCTGGTCTGAATATCCAAAAAATGCATTTGGAAAACGTGAATTTTTGATTTTTTTCTACGCGATTCGATTCTCGACGATCACAGAGATCGAAACCTGTGTCACATTGGCAACGTCTATGAAATTATTTTGACTTTCACGAGTGCCAACCTGCGTCAGTTTTAAGTGAAAAAACTTGATAAAACCAAATCTTGGCCAACCGGGATACTTTATAAAAGTGAATGGAGTTATAAGTTTTGAGATACTAGACTACTTGAAAAGTTTTGAGAAGGAGAATTTGAAGCATTCGCATAATGCCAGGAGCTTTTGAGCGCTTGAATACTTCATCCTTCATCTGAATCCAAAATTTCATCTCGATCGAATTCGTGGTTCAGAAATGATCAGGAAAATAAAATTTCCAACAGTCAGATTGACTGAACCTCTAGCCACAATTTCCGTTCGTTAAATCTGGCCATGGATTCGTATCAGCGAAATGAGTTAGCCCACGTGTAAGAAGTGAACCACTATATGGAAGTAATGGCTTTCAAAACTCTTCAAGTAGCTGCTGTTCCTCATTATCCTGTATGTAAATTCACACCAAGTGAAAACATGTAAAAAACGGTCACTAATGGAAGTAGGGAATGGAGTATTAAAAGAGTGATTGTGCTGGCAAAGCCACATTGAAAGTGTTCCATGTATGAGATGCAAAATGGCAATGAACATCGATTAGTGGAACAAAACATCCGACTTATCTGCTTAGATAAAACGCTTATAGTTCTAGGGGACAGCTTGATGTCTTGTACCACGAAGAAACAATTATTCTGCACCAAGAGATCGACAAGGAGTATTCAATCTGAGTATCTACTTTCTAAATTTAACTGTGAAAATAAATATGATGTTTGGACCTGAAATCATTGAAATGGATTAATATTTTGCACACCGGCAATTCTTATTTTGGATTCCAGTTCAGTACGAAACAACAAAACAGTTTTGTATGGTTACAATCGAAAAGTCATCTACACCTCGCAAAAAAATTAACGCACATTCTGAAAATCTCAATTTTAATGAAAGTTAACTCTACATTGACTTTATAACTTATTTTTTATGTTCTCTCGGGAAGGTTTTGAACGAAACAAGACACATTAAATGGAAGAAAAATTCAGGATTTCACCGAACCTTTTGTGAAAGAAGAGAAATGAACAATTTTCAAAATACTGAAATGCTGATAAGTGATTTAATACTTGGTATTTCCACCCCTTGCGTTAATTACAGCTCGGCAACGACGGTTCATACTCAAAATGAGTGATCTTAAAATGTTCTGATCTAATCCTTCCCAGATTTCTCCGAGTTGGATTCCTAAGTCATTAAGAGTAGCTGGATGATTTTCTGAACTTCTCAGCCTTCTATTGAGGTTGTCCCAAACCTGCTCAATCGGATTGAGATATGGACTTCTTGCTGGCCATTCCATTCGAGAGACTTCAACCTCTTCAAGGTACTCCTGAACGATGCGCGCACGATGGGGTCTGGCATTATCATCCATAAAAATGAAATTTTCGCCAATGTATGGGGCAAATGGCACTACATGCTCTTCAAGAATTTTGCTTATATACTTATCAGCATTCATAGCTCCATTATCAACGACCACTAGGTCTGTGCGAGCAGTCAAAGATATTCCACCCCATACCATAATCGATCCTCCCCCGAAACCAGTAGTATTCAGGAAATTGCACTGAGCATATCTTTCATGTGGACGTCTGTATACAAGGGAACGTCGATCACAATGGTAGAGGCAGAATCTAGACTCATCTGTGAAGAGAACACTTTCCCAATCGGCCTCTTCCCAATGGATATGCTCTCTCGCAAAATCCAAACGCGCCCTTCGATGGGCTGGGGTAAGAGCTGGGCCTCTTGCCGCGACACGAGGCCTTAAATCATATTCTCTGAGGCGATTTCTTATTGTCTCAGTGCTAATTTGCACCTCATGAGTTTGCTCAAGCTGATTTTGAAGGAGGAGAGCGGTTGCAAACCGTTGTCTCAACGAAGAAACTCTCAAGTAACGATCTTGAATGGCAGTTGTTACCCGTGGTCTACCCTGTCCTGGTCTTCGGACATTCATACCTGTCTCCCTGAATCGCTGCAACATTCTGGACACACTTGTATGGGAAACTCCAAACCTTTCTGCAATTCTTGTGTATGTCCCTTCTTCTCGCAAAACTACCGCTTGGGCACATTCCTCTTGGGTCAAATTGCGTGTTTCGCGTTGCATAGCGATCGAGTGTAGAAAATCAAACGAAAGAAAAACTATTGATCACTAGAATTGATCGAGAACAACTGATTTTAGAATGGAGCCAATACATTCAAAATATGATAATATCATCTTTTTTCATTCCTGCTGGGAAAAAAAATCTGTATTGAAGAAAAACGTTGAAAGTGGATAACATAATATGCATGCATAATTCTGATAAAAATAATTATCATTGAGAACACCTTCAGTTGTAGAATAAATTTGAGATTTCCATAATGTGCGTTAATTTAGTGAATTTTTCTTCCTTTGAAGTCGAATACGATTCGATGAAATCAGGAGCCCGGCTCTGTTTACAATATTAAAATTATTTATGAAATATTCATTATTTCGATGGAGTTATTCAAAGAAAAACCAATATCTGAGAATATTCCGAAGCAAGAATTCGTGAATCACCTAGTCTCACACCGTTCACCCCGTTCATTCCAGGGAGGAAATTAAGTTCCATCATTAGGGACCGAAAAATATCTCGATCTCATAAACACAGAATAGAATCTTATCACGAATCCGACGGTATATTCCCGTTACATGCCGTGCTCGTGGAGCAGAAGAATCGCAAATGAAAACGAACAGCAGACATGAAATCCCAACACCCGGAGGCTGTTAGACCAAGCGAAGCGAAATGGACTCACTTGAAGAGACGCGTAGCTGTGTTTTTTGGTGAACCTGAATGCTTTGTCGTTGTGTTCGTTCACGTGCCTGTGTCTCAAGAGGAGGGTCCTCATGAGCTTGGCCTTGTCTCCTTCCCGGATCAGGTCCTCCCTGTACAGGTCCTCGGTGACGCGATACGCTATAGCGGGGAGGTCTCGTTCTTCCATGTCCAGCAGCACCAAACCTGCAACGATTGATTTTTATGAAATATCGGGTATTTTTATAACGAATTTGAAGGACTTGAAGGACAGCGTTCGGTATTTGCTACTCCCAGAAAGCATACTTAATCTTGGAGATATGGATATCCAGTGGATGGTCATTCATATTCAATGGACATTCAGCTGATGGATATCTGATGAATATTGAGTGCTGTCTAGGTTATTTGTTGCCCAGCCATTAGGGGAAATACGTACAAAACGACATAGGCATCATAATAAATTAGGGTTTGGAGGTATCAAATGGTGAACTGCCTTCCATATCACACTACCTCTGAAAACTCACAAGCGCTACTCTTGTTCATTCGGTCATTATGAGTGAACAGAAATCAATCAGTTTTTTTAGAAGAAATGGCCAGTTTTCACCATTTTTTTCATTTATATTGCATTCATTTCAAACTTTACTTATTTGTCATTGTATTCACGAAGCTTTTTTGATGTTAAATATATAATAGTTTCATAACGCCATATGGAAGGGATGACATATACAGTGAACGGACATAATGACATAGGTATTTCAGCTGAATTAACCGTATCTACCAGACAACACCAAGACAATTCATCTAAGGATCCTTCAGCAAACAAAGAACCCGGAATTGTCTTAACATATTCATAACAAAATATTCATCTGCGGCTATTAAGGGCAATGCATCTTAACCTACTCTTGCTGATCCTATGAGGAGGTTCCTCTAATCTCTAAAGGACGATTTATAAGTGGACAAGGCAAACGTGAGCCGAAGACTCGATAAACGTACTTAGTTTCAACTTCTACACCTAATATGATTGCAATCAAATTAAAAAAAGATCCCCTAACCTCCTCCAAAGAAAAGGAGACAAGTCCTTAGGGCATTATTCAAAGAAGACAATGAACAAGAAAATGTATCTAGCAACTTTCGAGATGATGAAGACGACTGTCCATCTTTCTATTGTTATGACCTTTTTCCCGATTTAGATCGGGAAAAAACTTCTCCAGAATTAGCCCGGAGAAGACTGGTTACGCTGCATGCATTGCTTGTATTGGGCTCAAGCATCTTATGTTGATGTTCCTAGAAGAACCAAGCGTTTCATTTGTGAACTGTGTCAGTAGCTTTGTAACTATAAGTAGAAAACTACAGTTGCCTGTTGCCGGTATGTCATTTTGTCCATAGCATAAGGCCAAAATGAAATTTCGTTTATCCCAATTAATCTAAGAATATTTTATTTTTTGGTACTTTAATTTCATAAAGGTTGATTAGATTTTATAAAGAAAGGACCAAAGATCATAGGTGTTGAATATGACATTACTGTAATTCACTACTAACAAGTTATGCCTCTGAAATAAAACCCTATGTCATTTTGTACGTACTTCCCCTACTTGTGGAGGATATATTTTATTTCTTGGTCTATCTTGGGGTTAGCACAACACAAAAATTAATGCATTAATCAAGATACTAAAGTATGAAACAGACTTACCGTCTTCGAGACATTTCCTTAAATTGAGCAGAGAATGGAAACTGAGCGATGCAACATGGGGTTTTCCCCATCGATCTATGCCTTCTTCCACATCTTCTTCATACTTTATCCAACGGGCCTTCTCTTTCCATTCATTCTCTTCCACCGATGTATGTAGCTCGTCCAATTCGACAAAAAGCTGAAAAATTAAAGCGAATGAAGTGAATCACTCAGAATTCTAGAAAAATGCAGCATTTATTCACTTGTTCTACTGTATTTCGTTCTCAATCATCAAGGGTCTCTACAGATGTGTTTATTTCATGAGATGTACTGATTATCTCAGATATTTGACATTTCCTCCGATGGAACTACACATTGATAGATTGTATTACAGTTCACCGTGACCTTAAGGTCTATTGCACCTCTTACATAGTTGTCTTAGCTTTTACACCATTTATACATCGCCTTCCAGTTCCACAGTTCTTATGAGCTTCAG
This sequence comes from Adalia bipunctata, assembly GCA_910592335.1. Classification (NCBI taxonomy): domain Eukaryota; kingdom Metazoa; phylum Arthropoda; class Insecta; order Coleoptera; family Coccinellidae; genus Adalia; species Adalia bipunctata. The sequence goes on along the minus strand of OU342948.1, from coordinate 7,917,450 downwards.
TATCTGGAAGGACTTCAAGGAAGTTACATCGCTTTTAAAGCTTTCTTGTCTAAAGCATGTTCTGCGTTGGTTTGAAATGGCGAGGCATTCGGTAACTAAGTGGTCCGGAGTTTCTACTCACTCTCCACAGAATCGGTACACATCAGTTACCGCTAGACCTATTCATTAGGAACTCCCTAAGTGCTGATCTCATAAGTTCCGAAAGAACTTTTTGGAACGATCTAGAACTGGAAGATTCCACCCAAACTGAAGAGATCCTTTTGTTCTTGCCTTGTTTGGGCCATTCTTTACGTTCGTGTCTCAATAATCTTAGTGAATTTTGAACATAATTTTGGGCATAAAAAAGACGATTCTCGCAAATCTAACATTCCAGATTAAAACTCACCGCGTGAGGACTGTGATCGTATTTCCTATTGGGGATGATGTAATGCTCCCCGACATCGTTCTTGCCGACGTACACCATGGCATTGCTGGGTCTGGATATCTTCGGCCTTCTGAGTGCTTTCGAGTCGTCTGAGCGATGGCTGTCTAATTGATCCCTATCGGAGTCCTTCAGGGGTAGGTCCTCGGGCTGGGTTGAAACTCGCCGTCTCTCGTTGAAATTGACTTCGTTCTTGTCGTGATGGTGATGATGGTGGTGGTGGTGTCTTCTTCTCGAGGCTGTTACAGGGTCGCTCACTTCAGTGGGCAACGAGAATTTCCTGAATTTGGAATGGTGATGCAGGTACCTCCTAAAACGAGAATCAAATATGGAAATGATGCAGTCGTTTTGAAAGTATCCACTCTTAAATCATACTGATTTAGACAGGGTGATTGGTCAAGGGAATGACGAAATTGTTTTGGGGATAAGTGAGGTCATTTGTAACAGTTTTCATCCACACTCTACACTTATGTTTCGAATCTAGAAATATTGAAAATAGTGGAGCTTTATTCGACTTGTTGATTGATTATAGAAAAGTTAAAATTTTATTCGAATTGAGGTTTTTGACATGAGAATTACGCATTATGTGGTCAAAATGAAAGATACTTAGACCATGATAACTATCATGGCCTAAAAATTGCATTCCCTGTATGTGAAAACAGTCTCGATAACAATTTATTGAGTCCCCTTTCATTCCCTGATCATTTCAAGATGGTATTGCAATAAAACTTCGGTGATATCGATGAGTGTAGCTAAAAGCTTCCCCCCGAGTATTGCGTGACTTTTTCAAGCCCAGATTCATTGTAATTCAATATTCATGAAGTTGATCGAGTAAAAGCCTTGTCGATTTGTCGAATTCTTCGTTAACCAACCGAAGGTTCTGAATTATTTTTGTGATCACGGAATTTTTATACGCAAGAGTGTTGCGGAAAGCAGATTTCTCATAAGCCACACCCTCTATACGCGTTGTTTCATTCTCTATCTGGGATTAATCTTGGTTTCCTTCAGGAACGACCCACTTCTTCCCGATTCCTTTCTAAGCCTCCTGTTATTAATTGAAGCCGAATGGAATCGATGTGGGAGATGAGATCAGGCGGAAAGAAATCACATACTGTGTTTTGCGGATATATAACACCCATACCTCGAATGGTCTGAGCTTGTGAACAAAACTCTGAAATGAAATATCGAAAAAATAAGAATGAAAAAATCTTTTCTTATGAGGGCTACATGGGTGATTTTGGTATCAAAATGTAGGTTTTCGAGGTCGCTGAATTCAATAAAAAATAATTCAAAGCCCTAACTATCACCGTTTAGATTATCACCTGTCAAATGGCATTTTTCGAAAAATCGGAAATTTCAAACTGTCATAACTTCCGTCCCTCTCATCGCCGCCAAGAATTATTTATATTATGTTGATCAACATAGTTCCAAGTATCTCTGTGCAAAATATGAGCGATTTGAAAAATCTCAAATTTTGGGTGAAAAATTACAAAGGGGTAGGACCCCCTAAAAACGGCATATTTGTCAATAAAAAATATAATTGGGGAGGATCTAACCTTGTTATTGAATTTGTAAGTTGTACTTCCTATTCGAATCTTCAATAATAGCAATTTTCCGGATCGACAGCACCCTTGCCTTGATTGGTGTGAGATCGTAAACAGAACTCGAAAATAAAAAATCGAAAAATAAAAACAGGAAAAATTCATTACTTATGAGGGCTACATGGGTGATTTTGGTATCAAAATGTAGGTTTTCGAGGTCGCCCTATTCAATAAAAAATAATTCAAAGCCCTAACTATAACCGTTTAGATTTTCACCTGTCAAATGGCATTTTCCGAAAAATCGGAAATTTCAAACTGACATAACTTCCGTCCCTCTCATCGCCGCCAAGAATTATTAATATAATGTTGATCAGCATAGTTCCAAGTATCTCCGTGCAAAATATGAGCGATTTGAAAAATCTCAAATTTTGGGTGAAAAATGACTAAGGGGTAGGACCCCCTAAAAACACCATATTTGTCAATAAAAAATATATTTGGGGAGGATCTAACCTTATAATTGAATTCGTAAGTTGTACTTCCTATTCGAATCTTCAATAATAGCAATTTTCCGGATCGACAGCACCCTTGCCTTGATTGGTGTGAGATCGTAAACAGAACTCGAAAATGAAAAAATCGAAAAATAAAATCAGGAAAAATTCATTACTTATGAGGGCTTCATGGGTGATTTTGGTATCAAAATGTAGGTTTTCGAGGTCGCTCTATTCAATAAAAAAAAATTCAAAGCCCTAACTATAACCGTTTAGATTTTCACCTGTCAAATGGCATTTTTCGAAAAATCGGAAATTTCAAACTGTCATAACTTCCGTCGCTCTCATCGGCGCCAATAATTATTTATATTATGTTGATCAGCATAGCTCCAAGTATCTCTGTGCAAAATATGAGCGATTTGAAAAATCTCAAATTTTTGGTGAAAAAAGCCAAAGGGGTAAGACCCCCTAAAAACACCATATTTGTCAATAAAAAATATATTTGGGGAGGATCTAACCTTATTATTGAATTTGGAAGTTGTACTTCCTATTCGAATCTTCAATAATAGCAACTTGGCGGAGCGACAGCACCCTTCCCTTGATTGGTGTGAGCTCGTGAACAGAACTCGAAACAGAAAACTCGAAAAATAAAAACATGAAAATTCAAAGCCCCAACTATAACCGTTTAGATTTTCACCTGTCAAATGGCATTTTTCGAAAAATCGGAAATTTCAAACTCTCATAACTTCCGTCCCTCTCTTCTCATCCACTATTTATTTATATTGCATTGATCGGCATATCTCAAGGTATCTCTGTGCAGTCTGTGCAAAATATGAACGTTTTCAAAAATCTAAAATTTTGGATGAAAAATTATCAAGGGGTAAGACCCCTTGAAAATACCATATTTGTCAATAAAAATATATATCCGGAAGGTTCTAACGGCATGAATTAATGAAGAAGTTATTCGAGCCAAAATAGCTATTTTGAGAAGCGATAACACCCAAACCAAATATCGAAAAAATAAAGTTAAAAAGATTCTTCACTTATGAGGTCTATATGGCCGACTTTGGTATCAAAATGAAGGTTCTCGAGGTGGCTGAATTCAATAAAAAACATTCCAGAGCGCTAACTAGCATAATTAAGATTTTCACTTGAGAAATGGCATGTTTGGAAAAATTGGGAATTTCAAACTGTCGGAGCCACTATTTGTTTGTATTATATGATCGTTTAGACATGAAAATTGTTGGAAGTATGTGTTATCAACCCGAATAGATGGAGCAATAACACGGCCACCTCGTTCGCCGGTCCCCAATCCCTCAGATTTTAATTCGCGGGGACGCACGAAGCATCTCGCGCATTTCGACCTACCTTTTTTTCTTCTCCTTTTCTTTGCCATTAGGAATGTCACCGTTCTCCGATTGTCCCAAAAACTGAACCCTTTTCTCGACCGAATCGTTCACATTATAAGGTTCACTGAACACGCATTCGGACTCGGAACTGTTGGCCGCTGTATCCGACTCTTCGGGCAACGTGATGGAGCTAAGGGGCACCGTGGAGGAATCTTCTTCTTGCAGGCTCAGCGTCGCGTCGAAAGGCGACGTGGGCGTAGAGTCCCCGGGGATTCCCGGAGCTGATGTCGGGGCGTTCGCTGGCGGTGGATGCGATTGGCGACGTCTCATCGACTTAGGCGCGATCTTGAGCGGGACGTGCGTGTGGTGGTAGCTTTTCTCCCTGTGATCTGCAAATGAGAAGTAAATGTGGTGAAGACGTTTGAGGCGTTTTCCCATGTTCCGATTTCGGTTATTTTTGTTGGAATGTAGATGGGAATTTCGGGATTAATTCGATTTACAGGGACGTGCGCGTTGTCTGCGAATGAAAACGAAAAATAGTGAACCTGATAGGAAAGTGATTATTCGGTGAAATATCGTTTCTGTAGCTGCAGTACTAACGAATTTTTAATGAATAACGTTCTACACTCACCGACGAAACAATCGGGACAGCTTGAATTCTGATCGATCTCACTATTCGTTAACTTTTTCCACTTGGACCGATACCAATGATTTTTGGCATAATAGAGATAAAGGATTTGGTTCAAATGTATTCTATTCAGAGAACATTTTTTTGTCCAGGGAAAAGCATCTTTTTCTGACCTTTTTTTTTGGCAAAATCGCCCTACACAACCTGAATCACATAATATACAGGCTGTCCCAGAATTAGGTCACAATCTCACGAGACATCAGTGAACCACAATACTGTATAGTAAATTTTTGAGTTCTTATTCGTTATCATAGCACCGGCACCGATTATCCATTCAAAAAGTGCCTTTCATTTTTCCAAAGTTCCCGCCCTCAATTTTTCACCTAAAAGCTTGTTTTTTTTTAATTGAAGTTAAAGGATGTCTTGAGGACATCCCAATGGGCATTTCCAGTCATTTTCAGAAAAAATATATTTTGACATATTGGATTCTCACGTAATTCGTGATTTTTTTCAAATTTTTTCTTCATCAATTCCTACCCTTAAAAAAATATTGAAAACTCAAAAATAATCTACCGAATTCAAACGATCAGAAAAAGCGGAAAATCGTGTGACGTCAGTGGCTAGAGAGATTTTTGATTGGTTGTACTCGTCATGACGTGCTGCTGATATAAAGATGACAGCATTGCCAAATTACAAAAAAATAGCCTGAAAAAGCCCTTGCTTTCACTTTCCTAATAATATCATAATATAATGTTGATTTTGGATGTTTTTCTTTTATCATCATGACATTTTCATTTTTACTCCATAAAGCGTCATAATATCATTCAATTAACGACCTCCTAATTGATAAAGATAAAGAGGGTTCAAGTAAGCAGATAGGTGAGAAATTCAATTAAAAATAATTATCCCTAGTCTACACAGGTGAGAATTGGTATATAGGACGGTCTTCTAATTTAGGAAGCATAAATAATTATTTTCATTTTGAGAAGTGGAAATTAGTGGTAAGAATAATTATTGATTTGGCAACGGTGTATAGGGACCATCTGGTCGTCAGTCGTTGACTTAACCTAGGAGTATAGAATATAGAGTATAGAATACTCCGAGACTTGACTGTAAAAAACGCCATTCTATAGTACGCAGAGAAGACGGCGAAATGTCGAATAATGACAAATAAGAAGGTTATGTTTTTATTTGAAATTTGTAGGCTTGGTTGGAACATGAGTACCTATTTGTATTTTCAGAGAAAGTTTCGAAGCTTGTAGTTTCAGAGGGGTCTCCTCAGGAGACCAGGAGTAATCAGGATAAACAATATATCATATCATTATATCAACTTTAATGAAAATTAAGTTGTTATATGACGATGTTTCAAAAACATTATAGTGATCACATCAAATATAATACGATTACTGAATATATTTATGGAAAAATTCAGAGATTTTACAAAGACTTGACAACAGTGGCGTGTATCTCAGTTACTCTGGGCTTTGTCCCCTCCATCACAAACTTCAACCAATCATATTACAAATTGAGCCACTGACGTCACAGCAAAGGGACGTTTGAATTCACACGTGTTGAAATCACATTTTCAATATCGAATAATTAATCAGTTCTTCAAAATTCAGAGTGAATAAATGGTTACAAATGTGTTATAAAATGCCCCTCATTACGTCATGTGACGAAAAGTGCATATTTTGAGGTACTGGAAATCCCCATTTCTTGTCTTTGAAAAAATTGTTTTTTCGCATGAAAAAATTATTTTTTCGCATGAAAAAATCGGCTACGGCACCGATTCTCCATTCAAAAAGTGCCTTTCATTTTCCCAAGTTTACGCCCTCAATTTTTCACCTAAAAGCTAGATTTTTTTCAAATTGAAGTTAAAGGATGTCTTGAGGACACTCCAATTTCTTCTCTTTGAAAAAATTATTTTTTCGCATGAAAAAAATCGGGTTGAATTTGAGAGTCTATGAAAATTGACATCATAATCGTTTTTCGGCGGTTGTTCATCAATTTTTTTTAGAAAATTCATTAGAGTGCCCTCAACAAATCAATTTTCTATATTTCAAAAAAAATTCCATTTGGATAGGCGCTTAAATAATGCAAAAATGATGGAAATACTGAAAAGACTTCCAGAAAGTGTGAAATCGCAGAGAACTGTCTGAAATTTCAGGAAAATTAAAAAAAAATCAAGCTTTCAGGTGGAAAATTGAGGGCGTGAACTTGGGAAAAAGAAAGGCACTTTTCGAATGGACAATCGGTGCCGTCGGCCAGAGTATAACGCACCCTTAAGTGGAAAAATATGCAAGCATCCAATTCGATCAGAATCTGAGGTGTTCCTATTTTTAGTCGGTGAGTGTATTTGCGTAAACGACTGGGTACTCATTAAGCAACTAAGGAACTTCTTCTCCCTATGTACAAGGTGCTCAAATTAGCAAGTCGATAGTCAAAAACTCGTAATCTAGATGATCATTTCGACTTATCGAATAATTTCGAATACGAGATGTACGATTCTATTTTTTCGCTATCTCGATCTGGGTCTAATTATTCGTGATTTACGATGCTGTATTGTTTATGTAGTTGGAACAATTCCATAACTGCGGGACGATATTCGATTTTATAACTTGTTTGAGGTGAAAACCCCACGGTTAAAAAAAAGTGGCAATCAAGATAGGGAAATTAATCTCATTCGTATGAGTTTGCATCTTGATTTGTGTAATGGGTTTGAATCGATGCAATAGTTGGTCAATATGCAGCTGTAACATTGGAAAAAATTGGCCACTGAAAGTTTTGTCGTGAAGTCAAAGCTGTTGAGTGCTCGTTCAATCTACACATTTGCCGGTTCAAGAAAGCAATTGAAAATTTTGACAGCTGTCAAAAAAATTGACAGGAGTTGTCAAAGAAATCGTCTGTCTATTACCACAGAAATACAGGGTCCGGCAGAGATGTATGACGTTTTTTGGATGCGTATAACTCGGCCAAGGGGAAGCCTAACTTTTTCGAAATGGTTGATATGTGACCGCAAGGAGTTGCCATTTTTTCTTGTTCAGTCGCCATGGAGACGTGGTCGCTAGAGCAACGGGTGTTTGTATAGGAAAGTGTCATTGAAACCGATCGTTCTGTGGTAGCAACTCAACGTAGATTTCGAACACATTTTAATGTTGGAAGGCATGGACGTGTTCCTTCACGAAACACCATCCTAAAGTGGGTGCACAATCTCCGGACGAGAGGATCGTTGAGCCCTAGTGTACCTAGGGGCAGAGAAAGAACTGCTAGAACTCCGGAAAATGTCGGCCGTGTTAGAGCAGCTATCGAAGCAAGTCCGCGACGATCTGCTTTGCAGCATGCTCGTGCTCTACGGATGAGTGACAGATCAGTAAGAAGAATTTTACACTTTGACCTTCATTTCCACCCTTACAAAATTATGGTTGTTCAACAACTTCAACCAAATGATTATGCACGGAGGCTCCGATTCGCTGAAAGAATGCTGCAACCACTTAGATAACATCATCTTCCGTTCATGATTATTTTTTATCCTTTTTTTTTGATGTGGTATAAATGGCAAACTCTCATGTACATTTAAAAAAAATAAAATTTCATTTTCCTCAAAATCTCACTTAGTTATGATTTTTTCAAAAACGTCATACATCTCTGCCGGACCCTGTATTTGGATTTTTATCGCTAGATTCACGGATTCTTAATCAATCCGAGGTCGAATTTCTAGAAAATGTGATATGGCTCACTGAACTTTGAAAATTAAACTTAATATACATAAGACAGGGAGAACTATTCGATGAAATAATGGAGAGAGGAAGACCAGAGCTTGAAAGACCACACTCATCTTCAAACTCTCAATGAATTTGCATTTGATTCACATATATTCCAGTATTGCAATATTTGCCACCTAACAGAACAAAATGGCGCATGCGAAGGTCCAATATATCCTCTGATCTTGAAAAAGGACACCTGAAGAGTTTCCCCATAAGCACGATATACAGGGTGTCCCAAGTCGAGTGCCTATTAGACGTTTCTGGAGAACTGGACATATTTGAAATCTGAAAATTGTGATCATGATATTGTTCGAAATTCTCTACTGAGCTGAAATATTTTTGGAGCCTGTGCACTTCCGGTTATGCAAGGAGTGAAAATAAATATATTCAGCATTGAATACTCAATCATATTAGAATTTTGAACAATATCATAATGCCAATTTTCAGATGTCCAGTTCTCCAGAAACATCTAATGAGCACTCGAACTTGGGACACCCTGTATTGTAAGGTGCACAACTAAGTTCCAGCTGTATTTCCATGAAATTGAAACTTCATCGTGAAAAAATGGCATTGTATACATGCATATAAACCTTGGTGTATCGACTCCTACCTAGAAATCGTGACCAAAAATTGTAGATCCAAAACGGCATTCTAGATTGCCGATCGGGTCCTAGTTCCAGAATTATCCGCAGTATTTCATGGTCGTGGCGCTATTGCGGCAATGGAAAACGAGCGCGACCCCTTTCAGGAGAAATGGAAAGTAGGACCCCATCATAGATTTTCGATCGACAAGAAAGTCTTAGACTAAATCCAATCGATGCCAACACCAGGTATTCTATGCATCTATTAAACGTAGTATACTAGTGATACATACACTCCATTCCCTTTTATAAAGTATCCCAGTTTGCTATACGACGTTCTGACACATATCACCGTGTATATTTTGAAAATGTTAGGTTATACTAATTTTTCTGTCATATACATACTGTAACAGTATCTATAAACCAATAGCATAAGTTATAATAACTCACGCTTATAACTCACTCTAATAAATATTTCGTATGAGAAGCACTCACTCTAATACAAATAGGAAAAATGAAATTGCTTAAGAAATGAATAAAAAAGGTAGGATAGATCGGGAACTCTATTTCAGACATCAAGGTTACGTACTCGTCATTCATTTCTACATTTCTTCTGGTCTAAATATCCAAAAATTGCATTTGGAAAACGTGAATTTTTGACGTTTTCTACGCGATTCGATTCTCGACGACCACAGAGATCGAAACCTGTGTCACATTGGCAACGTCTTTCAAATTATTTTGACTTTCACGAGTGCCAACCTGCGTCAGTTTCAAGTAAAAAAACTTGATGAACCTAAATCTTGGCCAACTGGGATACTTTATAAAAGTGAATGGAGAATGGAGAATGTTGTGATTTGTTTCATAACTGAACATTGTTGAAGTATGCATTTTGCCGTGATGTATTGCCAAACTATACGCGACACAAATTGGAGCAAATAAGGCTTCCATTCTTCCATAACTTGTTTTGGGAAACCTTTCACAGCGGTACCAAATAATTACCCCGTTAACTGCCAATGAATTCGATCATTCGAAACTTCCCTCTTGGAAGTTGAATTACTTTGATTAATTCAATTTCCTCGAACTGGCTGCGAGCGGAATACCGAAATACGATTTCGGTAACGACCCGATTTAGCGAATCGGCACTGCGGCGAGGCTCTTTTATCGGAACTGACATTTTCATAAAATACACATTTCCATTTTCAAGGAATCATTTCTCTGCGATGCCTGTGAACCTGGTACTGACATCCGATATCGCATTTGAACTTATTTTCGGGTCCACAAGGAGTTATGAGGAGATGCTTGTGCATCAGAATCGATTTGGAATTGGGAGGTAGTCAGGAATATGACCTTGATGTATTCAGGTTGTTCCTAAATTGAATGTACGAACATAAAGGGGAGATTCCTTATGTAAGTTTAAGAAAAAAAGTCCCATAAACATGAGGTTGCAAACATTTCGATTTCGAGATACAGAGTGTTGAACTTTTAACTTTTTTCAAAATTTTTTTCTCATAGTATCTACACTTTACAAGATATTCAACTGAAATTTGGCATAGATATTACTTTTGATAGTTCTCACCACGTGACATGGCAATTTCGATAGCTGATCTACAGGATGATATTTTTTTTGGAACACTGTCACCTGTTTTCCTCCAGAACTTTTTGTTGGTGAGCAACTGTTAATTTGAATAAATGTAAAAACAAGGTTTGTTGTTATACTAAACTTTTCGGTCTCTTGTATTTTTGTCGTATCTGCTACCGATTCCGAGAAAAAAATTTTGAACGATTCTCTCGAAATCCTCAGAAGAACCAAAATTGTCTAGTTAGTATGAAGAGAAATCTGAACTATTCAAGTCTAGGGATCTGGAGAGCCATGACCGAAGTCCATTCCACCAGTTTTTATAACTTTCTTTCAAATACTCTCTAATAAACACCCTGTATCTCGAAAAGGAAACGTTTGCAACCCCATGTTCATGGAACTTTTCTTCTTAAACCCACTTAAAAAATCTCCCTTTTTCATTTGTACGTTCAATTTAGGAACACCCTGTATAGTTTTCCAACATCCTCCAACATGAAATTGAGCAGTAACTGTTAAATGATTCACTCCCAGTTTTTACAATTTATTTCCACTAAATTCAGTAAATATGCAAATATATACAGGGTGTCCTATTAAAATATAAGAAGTTTGGGTTATTGATACTTACGGTTGATTTCTTCGTCGACTTGTCTGGGCTGGCCAGAAGGCGTGGGCGAATCATGAAATTTGTGGATGTTGAAACCAGATGAAATTCCGACTCCATCCATGGCGAACACTTTGGCACATTCTTCGTCAAGCTTGACTTCTCCATCATTATTTCCAGTGTTGTTCTGAAAAAAAAGTTACGTTCAAGTTGCTCAGTTAGCCAAAAACTTTCTCAGGGGATGTAATAATTTACCAAAGTGTTGATTAAAACCCGGAGGTTCCGAGTTCAAACCCGAGGCAAGGAAAGGAATTTTCTCAAACGGTAGTGGCCACCATTCACTGTTGGATCAAAATTTAACAGTGCTGTGACCACTACGACCAAAAGTTCAATAAACCCTTGATTTCATTTTCAATTGTATTTCTAACGGTTTTACATCCTGAATTCAAAAGGGAGTATAATCTATATATATATAAAACAGAGTTGTTGGTTACACCATTTATAACTCGAGATCGGATGGACTGTTTGTTATGAAACATTTATGGATTCGTCTACAGCCTGGTTATTATAAAATACATTGAAACTGTGAAAAATTCGATGAAAAATCTGCTTATGTAGGAAATGCTTTTCCTCTGTTTGAATAAGGCCACTAGGTGTCGCTACGGTTAATGGATCGTAGCGTAGTCGTGAAGGTACTATATTTGATATTATCGCAACTAGATGACGATGTATACAATTATTGTGTAATTTGCATAGAACTTATAAAAACATGGAAGGTTACTACCAGATCAAAAAGCGGGTAAAGATCTCAAGTTGGTGGAAAAGTGAATTTTTACCAGAATGTCAAGTAAATCGGATTGTGACGATCAGCATCAATCGTGAGTTGTCCATTTTCATCTTTTCTCTATATTTCTTAAATATTTTTGATTTATGTTTGGTAATAAATATATTTGCGGAAATAACTGAATTCAAAATTGCCCATAATTAGTAATTGACATATTATTTTTGTATTTCTTTTTTGTGTGACAGCTAATATCCATGGAAAAGATTACGGTTGACAGATGACGTTTGACAGATGACATTTGACAGAACTTTTATTATGCCTAATTTTTATCACTTGCTTGAAAAAATGGCAATGGTATGTTTATACAACTTCAACGGTGGGTTTCACGAAGCATATCACCGGTGATCGGAGCTTGATCTAGAATCAACTCGATTTGACAGTTCAGAAATCTTACCAAGCCGTTGATCTCCGATCACTGGTGATTAAGATTTGTGAAATCCACCGTAAGTATAGGTATCATTTAGGCGAAACAAAGCTCGCCGGGCCAGCTAGTTTTCTTCAAATTCATTCGAGTGGTAGTCTTGAGGTTAACGAACGGCAATAGGGTGGTTCGAACCGTTTGCTGTCTTTACTCGGTGATAAACTACTTCAATTATGGCCGTTTTCTTTTTTTCTATCCCGTATTTTCCTTCGAATGAAAATGTACACAGATAAATTTCCACTTCGTTACGTATTTGTCCGACTCTCCTGCATGCGGTGGTATGCAAATTCAGTTCCAGGAATATTGAACGATGAAGAGAAACTATTTTCTCGGGAAGTTTTTGAAAGGAAAAGAGCGAACATGCTGGTCAGCACGTAGTATTGCCAGAATAAGATATGCAATATCTTTTATATGTTCCTCAGATGAAGCTGATCATATTCGTATTTGATTCCTTGATGTGTCGAAATGTTTCGCTATAAAGTTGAAACGTCGGACAGCATTCTAGACCGTGGCCACAGCCGTCTTCAAAAAGACGGCTCTAACGTGGCTGTGAACCTATCTGAAGCCTTTAGAATCAGTTCGAACTAACTTGTTATTTCAGTTTGTGTTTATGCCGTTGTCAGTTTTGAAATTTTCATATATCGGGTGTTTTTTTGAGTGATAGAACTTTAAATTGAAATAAAACACATTCAAATTAAGATTGAAGCCAAATTTCATATTATTTGAAAGATAATTTTATGATATTCATACTTTGAAAATGATTTCTGGCATATATCCACCGACCACCACGACTAGCTCTGAGGAACCGCATTCGACCAGACCAATTTGTGACCACTTTTTCGAGTAATTCAGGCCTTATTTCAGCAATGATTTGACATAACCCCAAAGAAAATAATCCATTGGAGTTATGTCGCATGATCTTGGAAGCCAATTAACTGGACCATTTCTCGAAATAATGTTACATAGCCACGAATGCCGTTTCAATTTGAAATTGATTATTCCCAATTTGAATATGTTAATTCCCAATTTGATTTTGATAGATCCCAATTTGAAGTTGAAAAGGTATAGAATCCAAAAATAGAGACAAATTCACCGCCGAGAAATGATAATTCAGCAAAATATACAGGGGAAAGCTTTAGGATCTCGCTCTAAGAATCTTTGTAGCTTCCGACGAATACTTCTCATACCTCAACTTTTTCAGTCATTTCAAAGCAACATTAAGGGTCACCGAATCCATCGTTCCACCCCACTTATCATCGAAAATAATGCGGATAAATTGAAGGAAACCGATGTTCAACCTCGACACGATTTTGGGATTAGTTTTTCTCCCGTTCGATCTCGTTTATGAGGAATTCTCGCAAAAACTGCCGTATCGATCCCCATATACGGAGATAATTGAATTATGCCAAGAGCACACCGAAGGAAATTCAGTGTAAAAAAGCTCGGAAACCTTGACAGAGAAGGAGGTAATTTTATATCGATACCTGAAACCTTTGGTGTCGATGCTATTTGAGGACAATCATAGGCGATTAATTGGTTCGAGTTGACCGTGTGCTGGGCGAACATTGATAGAGATGTGACAATAGGAACATGGAGAAGATATTTTCAGTACCAGGATCCAAGGAGGTCACGGAAATATTTTTTTCATCAACTCGATAATGAATGAGAAATCATCAATCGCTAGATTGATATAGGGGAAGTACGTGCAAAATGACATAGGGTTTTATTTCAGAGGCATAACTTGTTAGTGAATTACAGTAATGTCATATTCTACACCTATGATCCTTGATCCTTTCTTCATAAAATCTAATGAACCTTCATTAAATGAAAGTACCAAAAAATAAATAGATGAATTGGGATAAACGGAATTCATTTTGTCCGCATGCTATAGACAAAATGACATACCGGCATCAGGCAACTGTAGTTTTCTACTTATTGTTACACAACTAGTGACTAAGTTCACCAATGAAACGCTTGGTTCTTCTTGGATCATTAGCACATGATGCGTGAGCTCAATGCAACCAATGCATGCATCGTAACCAGTCTTTTCCAGAGCTAATCCAGGAGAAGACTGGTTTTCTCCCGATCTAAATCGGGAAAAAAGGTCATAACAATAGTCAGATGGACAGTCGTCTTCATCATCTCGAAAGTTGCTAGGAACATTTTCTTCTTCATTGTCTTCTTCAATAAATGCCCTAGGGACTTGTCTCTTTTTCTTTGGAGGAGGTATGGGCTAATTTTTTGATTTGTTGCAATCATATTAGGTGTAGAAGTTGAAACTAAGTACGTTTATCGAGTCTTCGGCTCACGTTTGCCTGCCGCCTGGTCCACTTATGAATCGTCCTTTAGGGATTGGAGGGACCTCCTCATAGGATCAGCAAGAGTAAATTAAGATGCATTGCCTTTATTAGCCGCAGATGAATATTTTGTTGTGAATATGTTAAGACAAGTCCTGGCTCTTTGTTTGCTGATGGAGCCTGGGATGAATGGTCTCGGTGTTGTCCGGTAGATTCGGTAAATTCAGCTGAAATACCTATGTCATTTTGTCCATAAAGCGTTATAAAACAAGAAATATATCGAAATGATACAAAAAGTATAGTAAACATTAAAAAAGGTTCGAGAATACATTTTCAAATAAGTAATGTTTTAAATGAAAGCAATATAAATGAAATTCTTTTGAAAATATTATGTGAATTCAGTTGGTAATTCCAAAGACCTGGCAAATGTTGAAGAAACTTTTGTCTCTGTTAATACTGGCAATATTTCACGTATATAAACATGGTTGGAAGATTCAGTAATGCCTTTTCCTTGTAAGGAAATCAAGAATCGAGTGTTGAAATTTTACTGAAAAATAATGGACAGAATAGTCCGTTACTTTGTGATAGTTCATCGAAAAAAGAATGAGAGTACCTCGAATACTCCGACAAAAAATGAGAGTACAAATTAGCATTGGCAACGTCTCTGACATTATTTTGTCATTTCTGATATTTCACGAGTGCCAACCTGCGTCAGTTCTAAGTGAAAAAACTTGATAAACCTAAATCTTAGCCAACCGGAATACTTTATAAAAGTGAATGGAGTATATTTCTTTTGGAAAACCTTTACCCTCAAAATTATTTCTAGAACATGGAAAACTTGATCGAATCTTGACAAAACGTGGTAGCCAAAGTCGAATATTTGTCGAGTTCTAAATTAAACGGCAGTGGCGGCGACTGGTACATGTCAACTTTCGTTTATAAAATGATAAGTTCATAAACGATTCTATCGATTCATGTCTAACCAAACTCCACTATTATTATACTCCTCAAGGACACGATGTTAACCATCCATCGGGAACTTATAGGTCAGGTTCGTACAATTTAAACGATTAGGTGCTACGGTCGAAATGTCATAATCAAATTATTTACGATCAATACGTATGAGTTGAATGAATTACTTAATCAGCATTGAATTTGATGGTGGCTCTTGGGACAGTTCGAGCTGTCCAAATTGGTTTCCACGTGGCAAAGAATTTTTGGAGAAGGATGTTTGACAAATAGTGGTCCTCATGCAAAAAGGGTCTTGAAATTCGACATCATTTTGTGAACACCCTGTAGATCTTTTTCTCTGAATTAGATTGAAGAACGTACAACATGGCTTCAATAACAATTCCTGAATATTTCAATTCAACCTTCTAACGTTAAAGGCGAGTAGCTATGACAATGTTTCTGATTATCCCGAATAGAGAATATTTTTTAAAAGCTCGCAGTTCCTATTGGGTTGATTTCAATCAAACACAGATTTCTGAATAATCGATTTATTCAATTTAATAATAAGGAGGTCTATCTATACTCGATGAAAAGAACCGAATAACTAATCAATTCTGTTCCCTTATTATTATTATTCATAATTCGAAATATGCCTATATGAAAGTATCAGGTTACATATGGGATGAGAATTAAATCTGTCACCATATCCTCTTCAGTATGGAGAAGACTTACACCAAATATCGAATAAATATTAAACCCAATTTATGATCATTCGTTCGGTGAGAAAATAGAGATTTGGTTTTGATGTATATAAACTGCTCCACAAGAGTTATAGGGATATCGTAGTCAATCGTTTTTAAAAGTATGTTATCTTCGAGAAAATCGCTGTAAAATCATTTAAAACTCAATAACAACTTGAATCTATCCAATAAAAATCAGTATGAGACATTTCGTCAATCTGGTCGCCTTTTTTCTGAAGTTTGGTTCTTTGCATATGCTTCATGAATGTTCTTATTTTGAAATGAAGTCAGTTTATCAACGACTTCGATTTGAAACGAGTTTTCTGAAAATGCCTAGACTTAAATTAACAAACGATGAAGCTAATAGGACTATCGGAATGCTACAGGGTGGCCTAACTCAGGTTGTTGTAGCGGAAAGGCTCCAAGTCAGCCAAAGTGTGATATATCTCGACTTTGGAATAGGTTCAGGGAGACAGGTTTCGTGTTGGAAAGACCAAGGCTTGGTGGGCGACGAAAAACAACACCTGCTCAGGATCGTTTCATCACCGTTTCGGCGAGAAGAAACCCTACATCTACGTGTAGAATGCTACGGAATACTCTTCGAAATGCAGATGGGGTCCAAGTTTCCATCGAAATCATCAGACGCCGTTTGAGAGAGGTGAATCTAGGTTCTAGACGTCCATTAAGAGGAGTTCCATTAACACGTGACCATAAGCGTCAAAGACTGGAATGGGCAAGGCAACATATCAATTGGAACGATCAATGGCGTAGTGTCCTTTTCACTGATGTATCCAGATATGGACGATTTTCAGATTCTCGAAGAATAAGGGTATTGACAATCCCACGCATACCCCGTAATCGTCGCTATGTCCAAGATGTCCATCCATTCCGAGAGGGTAGTGTTATGGTATGGGCCGGGATACGTTTCAACGGGCGCACAGATCTATACGATAACGCTAGACCGCACCGTGCAGCCATAGTTGAGAATGCGCGCGAGGAGCTTGGTATTCCACATTTACCAATACCTCCGCATTCGCCAGATTTTAATTGCACAGAACATGCATGGGATATGCTACAAAGAAGATTAGATAACCATCAACCTACCCCAGAATCCTTAAATGATCTGAGAGAGCTTCTGCTCCGTTTATGGAACCAAGTTCCTCAAAAAATGTTCAACAACCTCGTGTGTGGCATGCAAAAAAGATGTCAAGCTGTTATTGATGCCCGTGGAGGCCATACATTGTATTGATAGTCTTAAAATGCTTGAATTATCTGGGAATAAAATTTCGTTATTTTACTCGATTTTTCTTAACCACCCTGTATACGCTGCAGACCTACAAGCTTGAATTAATTTGCAACTTGGAATCATATTAATATGAATCTTCATCACAAAAATCTTATTTCAACTATATTTTTTTGCAATTTAAGTCAATATCCCTAACTCATGTGGAGCAGTTTATATCAACACTTTGTATCAGTGAAGTCCTGACCCCTGAGTGAATGCTTTTCCACGCGAATTTCCATCGTTTTCTTTCAGTTTCACCGAACAATTGGATGTGTAATTTCGATATAACTTATTATTAGGTAACTACTTCCTGCTCATTACTTGATGACAATACCTACTCCTCGAAATACTCGATTCTATCTGGCACTCAACTAATGGAAAGATATCGTTACGACACCTTCGTGGTATGCAAACAGAGCCCGATCAATAGGGTGGAAGGAAAAGCAAAACAATGTGGACAATGTTGTCTTCGGACAAAGAAAATTCCTGGAGCGACGATATTCTCAAGAATAGACTTAATATTATCTCTATCTGAGCAGGACGTCTCCAATTCTTCACAGCCCTAAAAGATTGCCAGGATTGTACTCAGAACGGACTGTAGATGGTATTGGATAGAAATGATTCAATAATTTGAGTCAGCAATTCCCACATTAGAACCTTTTTCATCAGAAACTCTAGTGCAAAATTTCTGTTATGATGTGCAACTGTCATAAACATTTTATATCCGACGTACCCTATTTTTTTATTTTGTGTTGGTTTTAAATTATTATCTACTAAATAATTTACTTTTCGGATGCTCGAGATTCCGACAAAGTAATTCTGGGAAACACCAGATTTGGGTCCTTCTCCTAAATGGGTGAAAGCCATCTTGATTTGCATAAATATCGAAGTTTTCAAGACTCGTAAATAATCTGTTGAAATTTATAATGGTCATTTACTTGTAACATCCGAAATATATTTAGTTTTGGTCCAAAATTTTATATTATTTTGTACGAAACTTTTTGTCGGCTGCTCAAGGTTCCGACAAGGTAATTCCGGGAAACACCAGATTTGGGCCCTTTCCCTTAAAGGGTTAAAGCCATCTTGATTTGCATAAATATCGAAGTTTTCAATTGACAAGACCAGTTAAAATACCTAGAGCTACTGTGAAGGTCTAGCTGTTCAAAGTGTTTATAGATTTTGTTGTGAAAAGTGTATTCTGTTGGAAAATCTTTTGACAAAGTGTATATAGTGTTTATAGAAGAATGTCGAATTCGGAAACGGATACTGCATCTGAGGGTGATATGTGGGGACCACCACGAAAAAGGTCCAAAAGGTCGCATTTCTCTGCTGAAGAGAAAGGGATAATTTTTAACATTTTTCGAAAAGAATTGGAAGAACATCCTAATTTATCGAAAAGAGACTTAGTAGGAATTGTTTCAAAATCCTCAGGGGTGAGTGATTCAGCTGTATTCAGAATTCTCAGAGAATATGAAGAGAATAAAACATTGACGCCACCTAAGAGAAGAGCCCAGTCGTTAAAAATAATTGATTCGGTTGACGATTTCGATATGAACCTTATCAGAAGAATTGTCCACGGTTTTTCTTTTCCGGAATGAAATCCCAACGATTTCTAATGTTCTAGAAATCGTGAATGATGACGACAGTTTGCAAAATTTCAAAAGAACGACGTTCTATAAATTATTGGAAAAAATGGAATTCAAGTTCAGTTGAAACTGAACGATTGTGTGAAATCTCCTCGATTCGACTCTGGACGGAAAGAAACTTTACGAAGGCCCTCATACCGATGCGCCAAACATATTATTGCTCTTTCTTACATTCGAACGGAGTATAGGCCGAGAGCCCAGCGTCGATTCAAGACCTCAAAGATAGAATTCGTGAGGCTATCGAGAACATAGGGCAGCCACTTTGCGATTTGATTATGGAAAATTTCATGAAAAGGATATGGTCCTGTAGTCGTGGTGGTCATTTGGCTGATGTTATTCTCCATTATCAACGGCATACCTTCCTCTTTTTAATGAAATAAACATCTGATCATTTATCGAAAAAATGGCATCTTTCATCGAATGTCAAAATAACACCTCTTATTGGAAAATTCTCTAGTTTTCATGAGAAGTGTGTGGGTAACGTGAGAATAGAATAATTCGGTCGTAAACTCGTTATTCAACGTAGAATGTTAAAGTTTTCAGGGAATCTTTGAAGTCCAAACACCTCGGTCAAATTCGTAAATGGGAAAAATCGTTCCAATGGTTTTGGAAAACTAATTTTCGAATTGCCAAATCAATTCTTCTGCAGTAGTAAACCTCAATTCCTTGTGTTCCAATTGAAGTCACTTATTTTTGGTATAACTGCGTAAAATTTTGGTCATGCAGTTGAATTGCTTGTTGAATTCTCTTCATCTTGAGGTATCACAAAGGAGGTCCCACCATACAAAGAAAAAATAGAGGGGAAAATAAATACTCTTTATGTATTGAAATTGTAAATCTGTTACCTGGGCCTTATTTTAGATCTCTCTACTTTCGTAGGCCGAGTTTTTCTCCGTGAGACTTTGCATCTTGGGGAATGGTTATAAAAATTAGGAACTTCTGTCCATTAAAAAAAAATAAGGGAGAACACAACGGGCACTTAATTTTTTCGATGAAAGGGTACGATGTATCACCTTCACCTACTCAGTTCTGCCTCGAATTATTGCATATTATTGAGCACCGGAAGCGAAAACATCTCAACGCGTGAGAGCTGCGGCGTCGGACAACTGAGCCAACGGAGAAGGAAGTTGTCGCATGGCAGAATCTGCCGAGGACTGACCTAGTGCCGGCAGATCCAGCGGGAACAACCCGTTCAGATGTTCGGAAGGGATGATGCCCGGAGTCTAGCGATGGAGTAGAGCATTAATCTTGAGAACGCATCCGTGAAAAATTGCTGTTTTGGAGATTCAAGAACACACAACGAAACTGCTGTTACAAAGAACCCTTGTTGCAAACTGACCAAAGCCTGGTACGCTTCAATTGCCTGAGATCATCTGCCACAACTTTGGCGACGAAGTGAGCAGGATATTTTCGATAACTTGGTGGAAAGTATACCGAAAAGATGCGAGTGTCCTTAAAAACTCTTCATATACATATTTCGTTTAGAAATTGGAGTTTCCTGAAGAGAAAATAAAAATTAGTTTAACACCCCCAACTTAGGCGATCAGTTCAATAAATTGTTCCACGACTATCGAATGAATTCTTCATAATCCATCTGTTTCATCGAGCACTATGACATCCATAAATCATTTGTTGAGCCATTATTCACTTGTGCTTTATGGTTTATCGAACTTTAATCTGTCAACAACAAAAAATCAATAGAAAACTCAAATTTTTCTGAGCGGAGAATGAGATGTCATTTCAATTTTAAACGTCGACAATCTGTTCGTCGAAATGAGAATTATTCCAAAAATAATTATTCAACAAATTCTTACAAATTGGGTGTTTTCCCATCCAACTGGAAAACCGCAAGAGTACAACCAGTACCTAAAAAAGGCAAAAAGACCCTACTTAGCAACTACAGACCTATCGCTCTGTTATCTATTATTTCAAAGGTCATGGAAAAAGCCATCAACTTCGAGCTCATGAATCATCTGGAACACTCAGGAATTATCAACGATAGACAATATGGTTTCCGTCATCAGAGATCCACTGGTGACTTGCTCGCTTACGTCTCACATAATATATGGCAGCTATCTACCGAGAAATATGGTGAAACCCTAGCCGTAGCACTGGATATCTCCAAGGCATTCGATCGAGTCTGGCATCAGGGACTCCTCGCCAAGCTTCCATCTTATGGCGTGCCCCCAAAGCTATGTTCTCTGCTAGCTAGTTTTCTCTCAAACAGATCTCTCCATGTAGTGGTCGATGGAGTTTCGTCTGACTCTCTACCCATAAATGCTGGTGTTCCGCAGGGATCAATTCTGGCTCCAACACTATTTCTAATTCACATCACGATTTGCTGGAAGCAACTTCGTGTCCAGTGCACAGCTTCGCGGATGATAGTACCCTCCATACCGCCTTTTCTTCTAGGGCTCCAATACCAGCCCGCCAAATCAAAAACGAACGAGGAAGAAATGTTAACAACATAAATATGGACTTGGCAACAATTCTTGAATGGGGATCTAATAACTTGGTAGAATTCAACGCAAACAAAACACAAGCATGTCTTTTCTCTAGACAAGCCGATCTTACTGTGCCCAGCATAAAATTGTCGGGAGTGACCATACCATTGAAGTCATCCATTTCGATGCTTGGCATTACTGTCGGCAGTAACCTTTCCTGGGAGAATCACGTGAGATCCATTGCTAAAAGTGCATCCCAAAAACTTGGTTTTCTGTTTCGTGCCATGAGCTATTTCACCTCAGGTCAGCTGCTTATGATCTATAAGGCACAGATTCGACCTGTCCTGGAATACTGTTCTCATATTTGGAGTGCTGCACCTAAACACACCCTAAAACTCTTGGATTCCGTACAAAAAAGGGCCATTCGTCTCGTCGGTGATGTATCGCTTATAAGCTCGCTCACTCCTCTGGAACACCGTGGAAAAGTGGGCGATCTGTCTCTATTTTATAGATATTTTCATGGGCGATGCTCTTCTGAATTATCAGCAATCGTTCCCCCTCTGACAGTCTCTTCCAGACTAACCCGTCAAGTTAAGTCTTCACACCCCTTCGTGGTGTGAGACCTGCAAAACATCTCTCTTCAAAGACTCGTTCATCCAACGAACAGCGAGGCTTTGGAACACTTTGCCTAGGGAGGTGTTCCCCGAGGCATATAACCTCCAGAAATTCAAGAAGAACACCAATTCCTACCTGCTTGCCCTTGGTTCTCACGATGTTCTCTGAACATTACAAGATATTCCTTTTCGTGAAAACCACAACATAAAAAAAAAGTCGTGGCTAAAGATGAATATTCATCTCGCATATAATGTCTATTATTCACTTGGATGAATAATATACTATATGGTCATCTATTCGCAAACTTTCTGGTTTCCGACTTCCCAGAAATAAAACAGTGTTTCTTCGTATGAAAGGATAATAACATCGCATAGCTAGTTTTTCACTTCTGCTGAGCTCCTTTCGATAGTTCCTTCACTCTGAAAGCTCAACATAGATATGAAAGTGAACTCAGTCGAAAAATACACCCAAACAAACTTGTTTGGTTTGATGTCATTCTTCATGGAAGGTTATGGGCCCAGGGGCCAGGTTTCCACAAATTTTTCCATCCCAGGACCGAATTCCAAGGATTTCAAGCGCCCCTCCACCTCTAGAACGATCCCGCTCCGCTGAATAGAAGACCAATCGATGATACGAAAAGGCGCAGGCTCCCTCCAAACCGTCATCCTCCCGTTCAAGGTCACTGCCAATCGTCCTCCTCTCAATCCGCTTCCGGAATTCAGCTGTTCCACTTACATTTGTTGCTGCATCAGCTGACTATTATTTCCGGTTTGCGGAAGTGCAAGGAAATGAAAGTGAATCATTTCGAACGGATTTTATTGTTTTAGTTCCAATGGGATTCTTGAGATTACTTGAGATTTCTTCTTCGCGTCGCAGTGATGCGTTAACGGTCAAGTATGCTCTGTCATTGTCAGATTGTCATGTAATTTGTAAGGTTATTCTTCTTCTTCTTTCTCAAACAGTCTACAGTCAGTATGCCCCTGACTGAAGATGTGTGAATATGGGCTCAGCCTCCATCAAAGGTTATTATATTGTGGGTAATGATGTTCTATGTTTGGATGTTTGCTATACCATCGATGTATTATAAAAATTATCTAAGCAACGTTGTCCTTTCTACATAGAGGTCGTAGTAAATACGTATCTATCAAAATGTTTATTGACTTTGGGAAAATAATGAATTTGAGAAGATATTGTGTGAATTCAATAATTCCAAAGACCTGGCGAATGTTGAAGAAACTTTTTTCTCTGTTAATACTGGAAATATTTCACGTTTATAAACATGGTTGAAAGATTCAGTTATGCTCTTTTCTAGTACGGAAGACAAGAATCGAGTGTTGAAATTGAAAAATAATGGACAGATTAATCCGTTATTTTGTGATAGTTCATTCGAAAAAAGAATAAAAGTACTCGAATAACCCGAAAGAAAAACTTCTAAACAAACAGACGGACCTATGGAATTCCCCACTTTTCAAAATTCTCAAAAAATGAGCCTACAGAAAACTACCTTAAAAGAACTAACTCCATTTACAAAGTTGAAAAGAAGTAAATAGAAATTAGCATTGGCAACGTCTCTGAAAATTCCTTTGACGATATTTCACGAGTGCCAACCTACGTCAGTTTTAAATAAAAAAACTTGATAAACATAAATCTTGGCCAACCGGGATAGGTACTTTATAAAAGTGGATGGAGTATATCTGGCAAGGTATAGTGCCCCCGCCAAGTCTAGTAAGGACCCTACCTTTTGTCGTATATTGGAAACTTCATAACTTCGGTCCGTCTGATTCTTAATAGCCCAAATTCTAAGGATAAGATGAGGTTATTAGGCTCATCAAATATACCAAGTTTTTCGGGATAGTGGAAGAAAACACACTTTTTTATTTAAAATTATTTTATTGGCTATCGATTTCGGTCATAAGCCATCAGGCCAGCTGAAAATTACATAAAATTAACAAATATGTACTTTTAAAATGTATACAGTTTTTATTATACCTCGAAATAAAACTGTATATAAACTGCTCCACATGAGTTAGGAATATTGACTTAACTTGCAAAAAAATATAGTTAAAATAAGATTTTTGTGATGAAAATTCATATAAATATGATTTCAAGTTGCAAATTAATTTTAGCCTGTAGGTCTGCAGCGTATACAGGGTGGTTAAGAAAAATCGAGTAAAATAACGAAATTTTATTCCCAGAGAATTCAAGCATTTTAAGACTATCAATACAATGTATGGCCTCCACGGGCATCAATAACAGCTTGACGTCTTCTTTGCATACTACACACGAGGTTGTTGAACATTTCTTAAGGAATTTGGTTCCATAAACGGGGAAGAAGCTCTCTCAGATCATTTAAGGATTGTGGGGTAGGTTGATGATTATCTAATCTTCTTTGGAGCATATCCCATGCATGTTCTATGAATCTATGCAATTCAAATCTGGTGTGTGCGGAGGTATTGGTAGGAATGTGGAATACCAAGCTCCTCGCGCGCATTGTCAACTATGGCTGCACGGTGCGGTCTAGCGTTATCGTCTAGAAATTGAACAGTTTCACCAATAACAGCGTGGAAATTTGGCACAACATTGTCAATGACATGCTCCCTATAGTGTAAGGCGGTCATATTCCCAGGACAAATGTGAAGATCTGTGCGCACGTTGAAACATATCTCGGCCCATACCATAACACTACCCCCTCGGAATGGATAAACTTCTTGGACATAGCGACGATTACGGGGTATGCGTGGGATTGTCCATACCCTTATTCTTCGAGAATCTGAAAATCGTCCATATCTGGATTCATCAGTGAAAAGGACACTACGCCATTGATCGTTCCAATTGATATGTTGCCTTGCCCATTCCAGTCTTTGACGCTTATGGTCACGTGTTAATGGAACTCCTCTTAATGGACGTCTAGAACCTAGATTCACCTCTCTCAAACGTCGTCTGATGGTTCCTATGGAAACTTCGACCCCATCTGCATTTTGAACAGTATTCCGTAGCATTCTTCACGTAGATGTAGGGTTTCTTCTCGCCGAAACGGTGATGAAACGATCCTGAGCAGGTGTTGTTATTCGTCGCCTACCAAGCCTTGGTCTTTCCAACACGGAACCAGTCTTCCTGAACCTATTCCAAAGTCGAGATATCACACTTTGGCTGACTTGCAGCCTTTCTTCAACAACAACTGAGTTAGGCCACCCTGTAGCATTCCGATAGCCCTATTAGCCTCAGCGTTTGTTAATTTACGTCTTGGCGTTTTCAGAAAACTCGTTTCAAATCGAAGCCGTTGATAAACTGACTTCATTTCAAAATAAGAACATTCATGAAGCATATGCAAAGAACCAAACTTCAGAAAAAAGGCGACCAGATTGACGAAATGTCTCATACTGATTTTTATTGGATCGATTCAAGTTGTTATTGAGTTTTAAATGATTTTACAGCGATTTTCTCGAAGATTACATACTTTCAAAAACGATTGAATACGATATCCGTAACTCTTGTGGAGCAGTATATTTTAAAATGTATATTTGTTAATTTTATGTTATTTTCAGCTGGCCTGATGATGGCTTATGGCCGAAATCGATAGCCAATAGAATAATTTTACATACAAAAAAATGTTTTTTCTTTTACTGTTCCGATTTACGTTCACACACTTATGGAAGAGTTTATACGTAAAAAAAATGAAAAAAAAAAAATAAAAAAACTACCAAGTTTCATTTGTCTAGCTCACATCCTTTAGATTTTATTCGATTTCATTACTGACTCAGTCATACACTCACTGATCATCTAGACTATTCTAGAGAAGTCGAAGATAGCGAAATTTTGACATGTGAGCTAGAAATTAAGAAATCTGAAATTCTCATCCTCCAACCCTCATAAAGGGTATGCCAATATGGATCATAGAGTGAAAAAGTGAAACCGAATCTTTGTTGAGAATTTTAATAACAGAAACAGAATGTACTCACCCCACTCTTGTCGTGTTGGGAGAACCCAAGAAAGGAGAGCTTCCTCAGGTTGTTCTTCAAAGCGTTATTCATTTTAACGATCTCTGATCAATGGAAAAACTATAAATGACAAATAACACGGACACGCTCTAAGTCACTCGAAAAACACAAACAAAAACTCAATAACACAAATAATAAAGTTCGGTCGATTTATGTGGCGACCGAAGCGAATTTTTTTCTGGGCGATCGACCAAGGCGGGTTATGGTGAAGATGACCTCCAACAACATGGGATATCCTAGATCTGACGTCTGGAAGACCCTGCGGACCTTCCTGAGCTCGCAACGGGCCCTGACAGTAGGCCCCGCCGTCTTGAGTTCTTGGGGTGTTCTTTATTTAGCTGCAAAAAAAACACGTTTTAGATTTATCGAAAAACGCTCATTGGGAGGAAGTTCAGATTTCCGAGGATTTGAGATCTTTTACCAAGGACTTTTCCAAAATATGCTAGGTTTATACAGGGTATCTCGAAAAACCTCGAAGAACCAAACAAAATTTCAATGTCAAAATATTTTATTACTCAACATATTCTCCTCTTAATTGAATGCATTTATTACAGCGAACCTGCAACGTCTCTAAACCTTTCAAAAAAAATGAGCCCTCCACAGCTTTTATCACCTCCTCGTTGGAAGAAAATTTACGACCTTTTAAACTTTTTTCAGTTGAGGAAAGGAATGATAGTCGGACGGAGCCAAATCTGGTGAAGGGGGGGGGGTGTTCTAATAATTCTAACCCTAAATCACGAATTTTTTGCTTGGCAACATGAGATTTGTGTACTGGGGCATTGTCCTGTAACAACAAAACATCTTTGGATAGCTTTCCGATTCTTTTCTCTTTAATTTTTTTCCGTAGAGTGGTCAGTAATGTCGAATAGTAATCTCCAGTTATTGTTCTACCCTTATCCAAAAAATCAATCATGATTACTCCATGGCAATCCCAAAAAACTGAAGCAAGAACTTTTCCAGCAGATTTTTTGACACGAAACTTCTTAGGTCTTGGAGAACCAGAGAGTCGCCATTCCATCGATTGTTGCTTTGTTTCTGGATCGTAGAAATGTACCCAAGTCTCACCCATAGTAACAATTCGGTTTGAGAAGTCTACATCGTTTTCAAATCGAGTACAGATCGAACGCGATGCTTCTACCCTTGCACACTTTTGGTTAACATTCAAACATTTGGGGATCCATTTTGCAGAAATTTTTCTCATGTCCAAATTGACGTGAACTATATGATGAACGCGTTCGTATGAAATATTCAGTGCTTCAGTTATCCGTTTTAGCCCAATTCGACGGTCTGATAAAATCATGTCATGAACTGCATCGATATTTTCGGGGACTGACACAGAAACTGGCCTTCCCGATCGGTCATCATCTTCAATGGAAAATTTACCTCTTTTGAAGCTTGCAGTCCAATTTTTCACGGTCGCATACGAAGGACATTGATCACCAAGGGTATTAAGCATATCTTCGTAAATCTGCTTACCTCTTAACCCTTTCAAATACAGGTACTTGATGATGGCTCGATACTACAATTTTTCGATTTTTACAATTTCGGTGGACATCTTTTTTTTTAATTTATTGCGTAACTCTGGTTTACTTTTTTACACTTCTAATAAGTTATTGTTCGTTGATATGGTATCACAATATTTTGTTTATGCATGGAACTGGTCTAGGCTAACCAGATATCAATACATCCTCGTAGATACAACAAATATATCGTTTTGTTCATCGAAATTCAAATTCTTCATCGAATAGATCCATCAGGAGCGATCAAACTAGGCGTTTCAGTCGTCGATATGAAGCGGTGAAGAATTTCTTTGTTATTTTTCATCCCATAAAAGAATTTCTCTATGTTTTGTTCAAATGGTGTTTAGTAGTTTTTTTTTGTAGTTTTCTCGTATTGCAAGTATCTTTTGTTGTCCTATCAATTTCTTTATTTTTGAGCTCTGAGAGCCCTCATCATTTTCTTAATTCGTTTTCTGTATGAAAGTTGTAACTTGTTCTTTTTCAGTCAGTTCATTTGAAGAATGTGAATGGATTTATAGTAAAGCACTGACGTGAGGACAGAAGCTTATGAGCACTTTGACAGCTGTCAAAAAATATGACAGTGGCTGTCAAAAAATCCTCAATTATCCCCGAACAATTGTTTCAGAAATATTAGGGTTTTTTCGATAATTTGCTGGAATTCAGGTAAAAGAAATTATTGAGTTGAAGAGTTTTGTATTTTATTCAAATTCCGGAACCAAGGCATACAAAAATCGTTCTAGTAAAATATGTGAAGAAGAAAAATGCAGACAGAAATTATAATTTACATACCACATGGTCACAAAACAATCCAGAGTACTACAGTTGGAAACGCCCGCACAAAAAATAACCCGAATTCGGATAGAACTGGATGCTGTTGTGCTGTTCACAAGCACGTATACTAATTTTTAAATTGTTTGTTTGGACATTGCAGCGATAATTTGTAACCGAAGTTTACTATTGGTCCCATCGATTCAACTCGAGTGGTACATTGATTGTTTTTAATATACAGTCCCATAAATTTGAATGAGAATGAGCTTATGAATGTGTTTTCAGACCGTTTGAATAGCTATAAAAATTGGTTCTCGGCAAATTTTTTCTCGCGTGATGAAAATGATGGAGATTTTTGCTTCAAAGAATTTTGTGGCCATTTTTCAATTTGATCAGGAGTAGACAAAAGTCTATATGTCCCTAGTGGACGGTCCTAACGGACGCAAATTTTCCTATTTTTTTTTAGTCTATCATTTGTTCGTATAATACAAGAAGTATGTGGACATTAATTCTTAATTCCCCTTTAACGCCCACTGAAAGGTTATTTCAGGATAATGTTTTATTTTATCTCTTGGGGGAAATACGATCACACTCCTATCTGCTTTTTATGGAGTATCTATCTGTTTATGGAGTATCTCTGTGGGAATTGTTTGTTTTGATGTAGTATCTGTGATACAAGGTTAAAAGGGTAGGTCAGGTGATGCAGTAGGCTGTACCTTTTGCAGATCTTGGTATTTGATATCGGATTCAGATGATTCTTTGTAACACACCTAGATGGCGTTAATTTGGAAGGATAAGATTTAGTTCAATCGAAATCGACATAAAAATAGACACTAGTTATAGATCTTGCAATTGTCCACAAAATTTGTCTCAACACATTTCATTTCCGTTTGAAATTCAACGATAAGTGAAAAAATATATTTTCATCGAAAAAACAGTGGTGGGTTTATAATAATTCTCATCGAGCTAATGGCATAAGTACTAGAAATGGCTTACATATAAATCGAAATTAAGAGAATATAACTCTGCTTTTTTTCAGTAAAAAAATATTTTTGATGCTATTGTTCAATTTCAAACAAAAAAAATTTCCAAATTTTTTTTTCTCTGCGACTCGTCGCTTCAGAGTAAAAAAATAATAACTGTTTTACTGATTAATGCCATTATATAAAACGAAATCAGTTGATTTTTTCGAAACATATTTTCCAAAATGAACGAATTTTTTAAGATCAACAGTGGCATACGGTATTGTTATATTTCATCTCGAACGCCCTGTATATTCTTCTCGGTACATTTTGGACCATAACTTATGGGACAACCTTTTTTTTTCATGCAGAATACCCCAGTACTTTGACAATACACATTTATACTGAGGCAGAATTTGTGGATGGTTAGTGATGGACTTAGATCTGAAAATTTTGGGATAGTTATCAATTATGTCAATCTGGCTTATTACCGAAAAGAATAACAGTACCGTGTTGCTGGATCGCATTATCTGTCACAAACAAAAAACAACGATAAATTATTTGAAACAAAGCTGAACCAATATTTCATTCGGAGAATCAGTTTTGTTGTTACTGCCGGTCCAATGACGATATCCTTGAAGTAGGTGTACAGAACAATGGAGCGTTATTCCATTGATTCAAATCATTATGCATTGCATGATTTCATCCCCGGTGAATTAGTAACAGAATAGAAGGATTGGCATTCGAAACTGAAACGATTCTACAACTATCTCGAAGTTTCAGAACGAAAATTGTCCACTTGGGGTTTACTATCGAAATTAAATTAGTAGATGTTCGATTTTAGTTGCTCTAGTGGGTGGTTTTCTCTGGAATTCAACCGTTTGTAACGAAGATATATTATTTGGACGGATCCAACCCTGCCTATGATTCATAGTACCTACTTGAGGCAAACAAATATCCTACAAATTTCTGTAAATGAATAGCTACGAGGATGTATTGATATCTAGTTAGCCTAGACCAGTTCCATGCATAACCAAAATATTCCGATACCATATCAACGAACAATAACTCATTAGTATTGTAAAAAAGTACACCAGAGTTACGCAATAAATTTAAAAAAATAGATGTCCACCGAAATTGTAAAAATCGAAAAATTGGAGTATCGACCCATCATCAAGTACCTGTATTTAAAAGGGTTGAGAGGTAAGCAGATTTACGAAGATATGCTTAATACCCTTGGTGATTAATGTCCTTCGCATGTGACCGTGAAAAATTGGACTGCAAGCTTCAAAAGAGGTAAATTTTCCAATGAAGATGATGACCGATCGGGAAGGCCAGTTTCTGTGTCAGTCCCCGAAAATATCGATGCAGTTCAGACCGTCAAATTGGGCTAAACCGGATATTTGAAGCACTGAAGATTTCATAAGAACTCGTTCATCATAAAGTTCACGTCAATTTGGACATGAGAAAAATATATGCAAAATGAATCCCCCAATGTTTGAATGTTGACCAAAAGCGTGCTAGGGTAGAAGCATCGCGTTCGATCTGTGCTCGATTTGAAAACGATGTAGACTTCTTAAACCGAATTGTTACTATGGGTGAGACTTGGGTACATTTCTACGATCCAGAAACAAAGCAACAATCGATGGAATGGCGACACTCTGGTTCTCCAAGACCTAAGAAGTTTCGTGTCCAAAAACCTGCTGGAAAAGTTCTTGCTTCAGTTTTTTGGGATTGCCATGAAGTAATCATGATTGATTTTTTGGATAAGGGTAGAAACAATAACTGGAGATTACTATTCGACATTACTGGCACTCTACGGGAAAAAATTGAAGAGAAAAGACGCGGAAAGCTATCCAAAGGTGTTTTGTTTTTACAGGACAACGCCCCAGTAGGTATACACAAATCTCATGTTGCCATGCAAAAAATTCGTGATTTAGGGTTAGAATTACTGGAACATCCCCCTTATTCACCAGATTTGGCTCCGTCCGACTATCATCTCTTTCCTCAACTGAAAAAAGTTTAAAAGGTCGTAAATTTTCTTCCAACGAGGAGATAATAAAAGCTGTGGAGAACTGGTTTGCAGAGCAAGAAGAAACATTTTTTTAAGGTCTAGTGACGTTGTAGGTTCGCTGTAATGAATGTATTCAATTAAGAGGAGAATATCTTGAGTAATAAAATATTTTTACATTGAAATTCTGTTTGGTTCTATAGTAGGTTAAGAATTTTTCAATATTTCCCCGTAACAAAATGGACCAGACTGTCCCGACAGATTTTGGTTCCTTTAGTAACTACTATGTACCGCCACTTTACGGCCAAAGATGCAAGCTTCAATTCGGTCAATAACGTTGTTCCTTTAGGTATATGTATTTATATTCAATGATAAAATAAATAGAAACAAATGTTTTGAAGTCTGAATTATTGCTTAAACGCTCGAAAAAATTAAATCCAAGTGGAATTTGGACCCCTTCTCCTGAGACACCCTGTATACTCTCGTTCGAGTGCAAAGTGCAACCTTTTTTGCTATTATTATCATATCTTACTCCGATTGTAAGAACAAATTAGGTGCGAACATTTACATCCTATTGTTCCTTTCTTATAATTTTCCGAAACATAAAACAACACGTATGCAAATACGGATTGCTCTACCAAGTTTCGTAATCTGAATGTTCGTGATTTAAATTTGATCTTATCGATCATTAAGTGATTGCCCTTTTTAGTATTCCTCGAACCGGCCCGTGGACAAGTCGTCTGGGAACTTCGTAATATCGATGGATATTAATCACCGGTTTGAGGTTATATGGAAAGGCAATATTCTCGAAAATTGTGTTTACCGCAAAGGTGAATGGAGTTTCGTAACAACAAACTCGATACGAATTATTTTATTGGATGGAGTTTCATTTTATTGAACATCCAAAAATTGCTATATTTACTGGAGGTTTTCGTCTGCATTTGTAAAAGGTGTTTCAAGAAAAGTGTAAAATTTCAATGAAACATTGTTTTATATAGCAAAGTATATCGAAATTTTTATAAATTTAGAAAATGCACATTTGGGAATTTTGTATGAAACAAAACATCTTGTATATGGCCGCCACGGCATGTGACACCGTCCTGCCGAAACCACATGTCGTCAAGATCCATATAGATTCCAAATGAGGCACAAGAAACTATATTATCATAGCACGATTACCTTCGCCCTTCACCGTTACTGCATTTTTTGACAATCAGGACGCGTTGTTCTTCCGTGTAATCCTCCCGGTTTACCAACTCCCATCTGTCAACTTTCGATCTGTAACGTCATAATCATGTGACATTATGACTGTCAATTATGGCGCGCAATTCAAATCTTGCGTTCTTTTTGAAATACCCTTTATACGAGGATATATTGATAAATTCTTAGTCTACTATTATAGATCCAAACAAAAAATTTCAATATCAAAATATTTTATTACTCAACATATTCTCCTCTTAATTGAATACATTTATTACAGCGAACCTGCAACGTCTCTAGAACTCTCAAAAAAAATGTTTCTTTTGCTCTGCAATCCACAGCTTTTATTAGCTCCTGGTTGGAAGAAAATTTACGACCTTTTAAACTTTTTTCAGTTGAGGAAAGAGATGATAGTCGTACGGAGCCAAATCTGGTGAATAAGGGGGGTGTTCTAGTTATTCTAACCCTAAATCACGAATTTTTTGCATGGCAAAATGAGATTTGTGTACTGGGGCGTTGTCCTGTAAAAACAAAACACCTTTGGATAGCTTTCCGCGTCTTTTTTCTTTAATTTTCCGTAGAGTGGTCAGTAATATCGAATAGTAATCACCAGTTATTAATTGTTCTACCCTTATCCAAAAAATCAACCATGATTACTCCATGGCAATCCCAAAAAACTGAAGTACTTTTCCAGCAGATTTTTGGACACGAAACTTCTTAGGTCTTGGAGAACCAGAGTGTCGCCATTCCATCGATTGTTGCTTTGTTTCTGGATCGTAGAAATGTACCCAAGTCTCATCCATAGTAACAATTCGGTTTAAGAAGTCAACATCGTTTTCAAATCGAGCACAGATTGAACGCGATGCTTCTACCCTTGCACGCTTTTGGTCAACATTCAAACATTTGGGGATCCATTTTGCAGACATTTTTCTCATGTCCAAATTGACGTGAACTATATGATGAACGCGTTTGTATGAAATCTTCAGTGCTTCAGATATCCGTTTTAGCCCAATTCGACGCCTGATAAAATCATGTCATGACCTGCACAGAAACTGGCCTTCCCGATCGGTCATCATCTTCAGTGGAAAATTTACCTCTTTTGAAGCCTGCAGTCCAATTTTTCACGGTCGCATGCGAAGGACATTAATCACCAAGGGTATTAAGCATATATCTTCGTAAATCTGCTTACCTCTTAACCCTTTGAAATACAGGTACTTGATGATGGCTAGATACTCCAATTTTTCGATTTTTAAAATTTCGGTGGACATCTTTTTTTTAATTTATTGCGTAACTCTGGTTTACTTTTTTGACCGCGAACACTACAGTACTACACTGACACTTCTAATAAGTAATTGTTCGTTGATATGGTATCGCAATATTTTGTTTATGTACGGAACTGGTCTAGGCTAACTAGATAGGTATCAATACATCCTCGTATGTATACTGCCAGAACGATTGGAAAGAATGGCTATTTGCTATGGACAACACTCAAAATAAATCATAATTTATAGGTTTTTCGCAATTAAAGCCCAGTTATTGGTAAAAAAAACTTTTATTATTATTTATTTTCACCCTTTTTACTCAAGACCTGTACTTACGCCGTACAGAAAATTGACTCGAGATCTCTTTTCTCAAAAATTGGATGCGGAATTGAAAATTGATCTTTATTTCAGGAAAAAGCAGGGGCGTAACATTTTTTTCTTTGAAAATATCCAGGACTGCCTGTACTGAAAATGCTGTATTAATATTCTTCTTTTTAGAACATTCTACTTTAATGACAAACAATGCCCCCAGTTTTCATCTGAATATGTACATCTAGCCGTTTGGCACCAATTAATAAATTAGACTTTTTCAAACTAAACTTGATCAAGTTTTTTCTAAACAAAGCATTATCCGGATTTAATTCATAGAGCAAACTACAATTATTTTTCGAGCCTTCATCGTTCAATAATAATCGAACCACCCTGTACGACAGGATGTAATTCGCAGAATTTGAATCGGCGTTTTTTATATTGCCCAATATTTTTATTCATTCCTCATACGATAACGCTCTAAGTAAAGTAACAAGTGCAGATAGAGAAATTCCAAGTAATTGTTGAATCAGCCGCCTTAGTCACATCCACATATCACAAACCGCGGCAACGGCGTACTTCGGTACCTACACAACTTTGTACCTACGGTTAGTAGGCGAAAAAACTGAAAACGCGCAGACAAAATGACGACACTCACCAACAAACGGACCCAATTCCAATAATCAATAATCGAAGTAGGTACACAAACTTCACACAAATGTCATTATTTTCGGCGTACCCAATCGCTAGGAATTCACATGATCGATTCGCGCAATTATTGTGCCGAATGCAAGCGCCGTTCGCTGTTGACGGATTGACCGCTAGCTCTATGATCGGATTGCAATAATTATCATCTTTCTCCTACTCGTACGGTTCACCTTGCTCTGCATATTTCGTGCCCGAAAATGATACCACGGCGTTTGCTTATCGTGGTTTGCCGGTAGGCGAATTTTTGGTCGGCGGTTCGCCGATGCGCAGTCCGGTACGAATTTGCTGGTCCAGGTCACCCTTGACTGTTGTGCAAAATTTAAATGTTTCGGTATCACTTGCGATCATTAGCACGTTGCTGAATTGCGGAATTCAGGGCGGCTTCATAGGTTTCAACACTCGAAATGATTGAGGATACAGGCTGATCCGATTCGTACTAGCAGGACGTCAATAGTTGGCAGAAAAACTTTATTCATATATAATACCACTAGAGATGAAATTTTTCCGGCAAAATTTCTCGATTGTAAAATGAGTTTGTTGCTTTCGGCAATTTCGACATGACTATTTCACGAGAAAATGTGTCTGAAGATGGTCACATTGGGCTTGTATTGCGCTATTTGACAAATAAGTATTCATCATAGATCAACTAAACGTTGTTTGTTTTCTTTATGGTATTCATTCCCGAAGCTATCTATGAATTTGAGAAACGTCAAAAATTTTGTCATAAGTAATATCATAAGTGCATCCAATTTTTCCGAAAAAAATCGAAAAAACACGTTGCCGAGTAATATTTTAACAAGAAGCATGAGTGCAGGTAGCAACAAAAATCCGAGTCGAAGACAAGGATTTTTGCACCTGCACTAATGCTTTTTGTTAATAAATATTACTTTGCACTGCGTTTTTTTCGATTTTTTTTCACAGGAAAAATTAGATGCACGAATGGTATTTGACAAGACTATTTCATGAGTAACAGATTATTCTGGATGCATTATGTATCATTAATTTTCGTTGACAACAACTGTCAAGTTTTGCCGCGGGTAAACCCGAAAAAACTGCTGACAGCTGCTGCCATACAGTTTTTCCATCTAGAAACCATTTGTGATTGAAAATCGCGCTTTTTTGATTGGTGGAAATTAAGACAAATGAAATAGTCGGTATAAAAGTTGAATTTTTTTTTTAAATATTCTATAGACTGTCTGAGTCTGTATAATTATTCGAATTTTGCTAAATTACACAAAATTTTACATAGCTAAAATGCGGTTTTTCAGCTTCAATGTGATGAATATCCTTGCGAATTTCATCTGAGAAGGCTCATTGATTTACAGACCTCCATCGTAAAATATATAGCTATAATCCTCATTATCAATTCAGTATTGTATTCTGAATGAAAGTTGTTTGTGTTCTAGATAAAGTAGTAGCTCTCTAAAGAGTTATATTACCAGTGTGGTCATTCTACTTTTGATTCAATCCATTCATAAAATCAATGCTTCTCGATGTTTATACAAGGTCATTCTTTCTTAACCTCACCCAAAATTATATCAAGAAATGCTCAAGATTTCCAGTGAGCTTTTAGATGAAATATTGTCTATTAGTCTATTCGATAAAAATTTTCAGGAACTGCCATGAAAAATACATATATTCACTGATGAAAATATTCATTAATTTATCAAATTTCCTAATAGGTTTCTAAAAAAATCAACATATGCCATCAAGTTGAAATATAGCATTGAGCTGTAAACTAACAATTTGTTAAATTAAAAATCTCCGAAACTGAATACCAATAGCGCTGAAATTTGTAATAGATAAAAAGAAAAACCCCAAATATCTAATCTTAAGTTACCGCTTTTGAATTTTAACTATTTTTAAGTGAGATATAACCCAAAAATCATGTTCTTCGAAATATGATAAACCCTTCGATAACCAATGCTTCCAGAAGAGAACTCTAATTATTTTTCATCAAATACTCAACAAGGAAAATAATATCAGAATGAAAGGGACAAAAAATAGTTTTGACGCATGAATAATGCTCAAATATTCTGTTTTTTCGCTCATAATATTCTCATATATTCACGTATGATGATAAAATGTTCTTCACATAAATGAAGGAAATAAAACAACAACAAAATAAATCAGTAAATATTGCTTCCTCAATGTGCTTAGTCCGCCTCTGCTCAGCGACTGGAATGCGAATCCCTAGTTCCACAGGTCAGGGCTTCAAAAATTCATCAGCTTCTACGTCCACTACAAACTACAATTATAAATATTATATTATGAGGGCCGAAATTAGTATGTTGTCAGTTTCGAGCAACATGATTTATGCCTTCATTATTATAGTGTGTATGACGCAGATAACGATCTTTTACATTGCCAATGAATTGTTCACGTTAATAAAGGGAAAATTTAATGCCAAGTTGAATTTTTTTTCATGGAGGCAATGACAATGTTTTCGCGAAACATTCTTAAATATGCGGAGAATTTAATATTCAAGTTGAATGGTTCAATCGTCTTCATAGAAAAGATAAGAGTTGAAATTTAGGAACGGTTCAATATCAAACAATTATCGATTAATGAATCATGTATAATAACTATAAAATACGACGTAACCATTCGAATAATAGGTGATTGGATTGCTCGAGATAATGAAGGCAATCGAGTAGCGGCGAAACAATAAATTATTGAGAATGGTCGTTAGTTTATAATGGTTATAGTTATTTTTACAATCGATTCAAAAACTACAAAAATACTTTGCAAATTCAAACACCTTGAATGATGTCGTGGAATTGATGCCTTGGTGACATTTTTCTTGTAACGTACTGAGTTTTTTCATGAATAAGATACAGGGTGATAAAGAAAATCAACACTTTTTGTCTATATTTTGATATACTTCTATATCCAGTAGTTATAAACGATAATGTTATGAAAATATTATTTTGCTCAGCTTCCAGTGGTGCACCCAAATTTAGTTTTCTGGGTAGGTAGTGAATTAGGAGTGATACAATCCTAAGATTTTATGATTTTATTAACGGTTTACATTCGTGATTTTTTTCATTGAAACTTATGTAACTGATTCAAATATACAGAGAATTTCAAGAAATGCCAAACAATTAGTGAAACATTGACTTCGCATGAAATTTCATTGGCTGACCATGGCAAATAAACAATTTCACCTTTTTCTTCTTTACCTGCGGTCCAAAAGCCAGAAGCTCTGAAAATAATGACCTAATAGGCTTACTCGATTTTGTCCGGTTCTGTGAATGGACGAACCTGTTAAATAAATCAATTCTACTTGAAACGCTTCAAAATTTGAAGATCTATCGCGATAATGAGGCAAAGAGCGTTGAGAAAGCAGGTATTACGGTCAAGATGTACAGTTTTACGGGGCTATTCACTAAGCAAAGTTGTTATGGATAGCAACTGTAAATCGTCGTTATCCCATGTAATAAGCATGGGATAACGACGATTTACAGTTGCTATCCATAACAACTTTGCTTAGTGAATAGCCCCGATTGTCCATTTGGAAAGACGGTTCTGCAGCTGTATGATTTCAAGCTTAGGTATTAAAGTTATGAATATAATTGATAATATTGAACTTAACTATATTATTAATCTAAGATTTCGCGTCAACAAATCGACTATAATCAGTTCAAAAATATATTTGTTTAGATTCATTTTCTATAAGCACTGTTCGATTATTCAGGGAATACCAAAATGGGTAGGTGCCTCTTTTATTAAATCAAAACTAATAGTTTCGAGACCTGTTTTGGTTGTGTATGACACGATCACTTGCAATCAGCCTGTAGATTTGAGTTTAATTGATTTCACCCTTGACACTGCCCGCATTCTCCCAATTTAATGATGAATATTCATTCTGAATTTTGAGGGATCTTGTCGAAATCCTGTCTTCACTGGTTTGTTTCATCCAGACATCGATTCAACCAGTTCATGATTTTTCAGTTGTCACTCAAAAAAGAGAGGCCCGTTATGAGAGGAACGTATGAAATATTCGAAGAAATTCTAAAATCGTATCGACAAAAATAGTTTAAATTCACAGTTGGTGTCAATCGATTGAATGGAATGTAACATATGTACTCACAAAAATTGAATTATTGGCACATGTATTCGATTCATAAGAATATTATGAATTGAATATGCTAATTTCCATTCAACTAACAAAAAAAAACCTTAGAAAAATAAAGGAAAGAATGGAAACTGTATTGTACTCACCGGGGATCAAGTTAACCTCACTTCACACAACACATATTCATAAAAACGATGAAAATAAAACACAGTCACTACTCGAAATACCTTGACAAAGTTCCTTAAAATAAGCGTTTTCGGCTCACAGCGAACGCACGTGCTGTTCATTCAGTTTTCCTGAGGAAATTTGGAAAGTAACTTGATGTTCAAGTCGGGTGAATTCAAAACCTAGAACCAGCCTGTAAACAAAGGTATTCACCAATCCCCGACCTTTTGTATGGAAGATGGAAGTAACCTAACTCTTGCATTCTTGTAAGTGGGG
This sequence comes from Adalia bipunctata, assembly GCA_910592335.1. Classification (NCBI taxonomy): domain Eukaryota; kingdom Metazoa; phylum Arthropoda; class Insecta; order Coleoptera; family Coccinellidae; genus Adalia; species Adalia bipunctata. Next base: position 7,878,001 of record OU342948.1, on the reverse strand, counting down.
TGCCATCTTCTAGACCGAGAATGGACTAGAGTTTTGAGAGGGTCGAACTCTGTATTTCGGTCGTTTTGACCATTCAAGCGTGAAGAGGCTTACCAAAGATATTCCACCAAAGATTTAAAGACTACTCTACTCTTTTAATCTTTGTATTCCACATTGTGGAATATCTTTGGGGCTTACTGCCTCGAAGCAATCAGAAAAGACGAAAAAAAAGGTGCACCCTATCATGATATATGATAATGATGCCTCCATTTCAATAATATCACACAACCGAGTGCCTACACTACCCAGTTAGATACATCCATGAAGAAACTAAACTATTGCTTCAGCATAAACAAAAAAGATTCTCTTTACTCTATACTTGCCCCTTCATAAGACATCAAAAGAAAAAAATCTACCTGAGATAAGATATAAATAGCAATCTATAAATGACATGAAAATTAATGCTGAATCAAAAAAATTAAACCTTATATCAACCTTTATTTGATCATAGTAATTATTGCACTTATTATTGTCCAATTTTTGTAATATCATTAATGCAAATGAAAGAGTGTAGGCTATCTTAAAAAAATAGTCTTCACTGGGTCTTGCTGTGAAACGGGTTAGATGATGATTATTATCATGTACACAAATCAAATGTTGAAAAGAATTTTTAACAAACAAATCTCATTTCATGATCATAGATTATTCCATTGTTTTCAACAACATTATCATTCTGCATAGTTTTTGCAGGTCCCAACTGGTCTTCTGAACAAACCAAGGGATAGTTTGACAGGTATACAACACAACAAAAGAATACCAAGTCACCCATCAGCTGTAAACAGGAAGGGTTTAGGTCAATTTCCGTGTATTGTGTTCGGAGTTGCACTACTGACAAAAAGTCTTTTTCGTATCTCACTTGAACGAATTCCAAAGGAAGGGTCGTTTAAAAATTTTATGGATATGATTCATGATATTCCTGAGCTCAAAAAATAGGTAATTTATCGAGAACTTCAATCTTACACCCATTATCCATTTGTTAGCCTACTACAATTTTATCTTCATGTGGTTAATAGTGTTAATACTGTGCAAAAAGTAATAAAAACAATCACCTAACGTTTGAATCTTTTGAACGACGATAACGATTTTAAATAAAATATCAAAAATCTCCGAAACCGTTCGGCCGATATTTAACCTATTGTCCTATTTAAGAACTTAATTCGGGTAGATAGCATAATAAGGAATCGAGAAATATTCAACATATTACATAACCATGTAATTTCAATAATATAATTTGAACGCGGATCTAATTTCTACCAATTTCAAAAAGATCCGTAAGACACACCTACCTTTCATATTCCAGATGTTTTTCGAATTTGCTCTTGCTTTTTTGCTAATTTTTCCATAAAAAAAACGACTTCAAATCTATGGGAGATGATCCCTCAACATAAGGGACCTGTAGCGTTTTTTGAACACCTGAATAACAGAAGGATCATCATTTAGAAGATCGTTTTTTAGCAGGTGAAGTATTTTTTTACTGCTTCTTTCTCGGCGTTTCTTCTTTGTTCTTGTTACAGATATAATTTCAAGATACTTGCATCCAGTTCGATGAAATCAAGTACAAGAAGCTTTGTAACATGGAAATCAGCATATTTTTTCAACAAATTCAGTATCACTACACATACACGGGGAGACAGAGTTTTTTCAGAGGTTTTTATCTGTCCTCGAGTATCATACGCAGAATTTTATGGTACCCCGTTTATATTCTCTCTGTTAACACTTAGAGCGGGAAACAGATTTCTTTTAAACAATCTGTTCCTTGTCGCCATTTCTTCACACATGCCTTATGCCATATATCGTTTGATTCAAGAAAAAAGTATGTATTACTCTCTTTCAAAAGAATATATATTTCAGATCGATTAAAATCGGAAAAACTAGAAAAATTCTGAAAAAGTTTATCCAATTGAATACGACTTTCGAAGATGCATTAAAAATAAATAAAAATTGGGAAATTATTGAATTTCCTCATTATCTGAAAATATTTTCTGGTATGTGGCGCCAAAAGGTTGAATAAAAAACGTATTAACTTGTCACTATTTATTAACTATATCAAATAAAGATCAAAAGATGTCGTAACATGAAAACAAAATGTAATTAAAATAAGTTCATTATTTTCAACTAGTATATAAATTAAGCAACATTAATAATTTTTAAATATTTATACAAAGCTTGTAAAGTCGAAAAATATATTTACATATTAAGAAAATAAGTTCGTCCCACAGCTGAAGCGAAAAATCCGCAGGTCAACATTTCCAAACAGCCACTAAGTATTTGAAATGTATATAAACTTCTTCAAAATATAATGTCATCATAATTGCTTTCACAGAGATCCACTATAATTCTAAATGATTTTGTAGTCTGGAACGAAACTTCAATGTGTTATATAAAACATAACTTTTTGAGCGCAATCTTCAGCATAGTAGTTATTAAATTGTATGATATCTGAAATTATTCGAGTATTGGTTAGTTCAGACTTTTCAATTAACAAATAATCTGTCGATCGGAGAAAACTCTCAGACGGGCGGCAAAGCCCACAGGGTGGCTGTTTTGTCCGCCGACGTCGACAGGAATGAAAATTCCGATGGGTGCCAACGGCTGCATATCACTTTGTCTTGGTGTTGGGCCACCACCACACTGGGGAGGGGTAATGTCAGATCTCCTGCAACAAAAAATTAAACATTCAACGATCAACTCCAAGTGCGGGTTTCCAGAAAGCTCCGAACGCACCCTCGAAGAGGAAAAGATCTCACCTTGAAGATCGGTAAGCACCAATTTGTTGTCGTATCCGCCGGTCAGGAGATAATACGCGGATGGAGAGAACCTGATGGACCTTATATCCGCCGAATGCGGTTTGAAGCACTGGATATTCCTCCCACCCCTTATGTCGTACAAGACGCACGAACTGTCTTCGTGTCCTGACACTAGAAGTCTTCCCGAAGGATCCACGCATAGACTGGCCACTGGAGAACCCTGCCTGGTTCCCGGAACGGTGCAAGGAGTGACCATGTTGACGCAGCCTCGCGTCCGGAGGTCCCAGAATCTCACCGTCTTGTCGTGCGACCCGCTCACGAACATGGCGCCACCCCAGGTGTATAGAGAGAGTATGTGTCCGGTGTGTCCACTTAGAGCCTGAAAATTTATTATAAATATGTTATTGGAGTATCCCTGTATCTTTCATTGTATGCAATACCTGGAACGGCGTTCCTGTCGCGCAATCCGTCACGTAAATCTTGCAGTCTCCGGCCCCTCCGCTTATCAGCAAGCTGGATTTGTTCGAGGTGTCCTCCAGGAAACACAGATCTCTGATGGTGCCGTCGTGCATCGACAATTCAATCTCGTCACCTTCCAGCTTCGAGGTGTCCCCGTTGAAACGCATCAGTTTCACCGTTTTGTCGTTCGAACCCGTCGCCATCAGATCGCCCATCGGTGACCAGGCCAGACAGTAAATGGACCCCTTGTGGTGTTTGGTGATCTTGAACAGTACGGTAGGCTGATAGGCCTCGTGCTCTTCCCTGCTGGTGGAAGAACAGAATGAGTATCAGTCAGGGTAGTGCTTCTCATAACATTCGACAAACAGGGTTTGCTAATTAAAATTTACTCCATTCACTTTCATAATGTATCCCGGTTGGCCATGATTTAGGTTTATCAAGTTGTTTTGGTAGTTTGGCAGTTTGGTACGTCAAATAATTCTCAGAGACGGTGCCAAAGCTGATTCTTTTTCTACTTTGTTTATGGAGTTCTTTTAAGGTTTAACTGTGACACAGGTTTTAGACCAAGAGCCAGTGAACAATTTTCATATGTCATTTCATAACTCACCAAAATTTACTTGTGTAATATTCAATATCTGCTCGGAAATAAAAACCATTTCTGCCAGCCCATAATGGCCGGAGTAGACTACCATAAGCGCTCAAAGAGGCCAGAAAATTAGGTTCACCTATGTCATAGTATCATTCACAAAACTTTCAGGAATTGTTATTGATAATATATTGAATCAATAAAAAATAATGACAGAACTTTTTCGTCCCTCCTACGTGTTGGCAGAACTCTTTGAAAATTCATGAGGAACAGCTGTAGGTACTTATGTCATTTCAGTACGCTTGAAATTTGCAGGAAATAAAGAAAATGTGTCTAGAAAGCGAATTATTATCATGACAGGAATTTTTTACATCACGAACCATTTGCCAGAACGAGAAATGTTGCCGCGCAAGTGCGAGCGAATTGAGCTTATTCATATTTGCAAGTCAGTCCGAGAGCGCATATTGAGCATTTACGAGACTCATCAAAAGTTGATATGAAATTATGTGGCGGAAGCTAAAATTCTTTTATGAAATTATAGATTTTGTTTTCAGTTTCATTTACCTGATCCGATCATAAGGGTATTCGCATGTACTCGTAATACTAAAGCTCACTGTGAAAGTCTTATACTTTCTTTTACTACTCTTATTCTACCCAACTTTTGGGGGTTTAAATGCCCGGATGGTTTATTTTTTACCCCTTTATGTTACTGAGATCTTACACTTCTTTGAATGTTTCGTAAGTCACACAGGTATACTCAAGACCTCCTCAATCCATTCGAAATATTCTTGAAGCTCAGTTCAGATTTCAGAATTCATCTAACAAAGTCAATGTTTATTAATAATCTGTTGGTGAAAATATATTTACTCATTTTTTGAGAACTAACCATCATAATACTGTTGAAAAATATTCTTCGAGTGAGAACTAATGCATTTATTGAAAATGTCAACCAAGATGATGACGATGAGGAAACAAATTTTGAGGATGCGTAGGAAGAGCATATTTTTTTGAATAGTTTATTACTAAATAAATTGTTGTAATGTTAGAAAAACACCTTCAATTCTTTTAATTGACAATAATACATGCCCAATATGCGCTCTCGGTCTGATTTGGAAATATGAATAAGCTCATTTCGCTCGCACTTGCTCGGCAACATTTCTAGTTCTGGCAGATGTTTCGTGATGTAAAAAATTTCTGTCATGATTATAATTCGCTTTCTAGACGCATTTTCTTCATTTCCTGTAAATTTCAAGCGTACTCAAATGAGATAAGTACCTACAGCTGTTCTTAATGAATTTTCAAAGAGTTCTGCCAACACTTAGGCGGGACGAAAAAGTTCTGTCATTATTTTTTATAGATTCAATATATTATCAATAACAATTCCTGAAAGTTTTGTGAATGATACTATGACATAGGTGAACCTAATTTTTTGGTCTCTTTGAGCGCTTATGGTAGTCTACTCCGGCCATTATGGGCTGGCAGAAATGGTTTTTATTTTCGAGCAGATATCGAATATTAAACAAGTAAATTTTGGTGAGTTATGAAATGACATATGAAAATTGGTCACTGGCTCTTCCTCTATTTCGTAGTACTACTAAATTTTCATCCTGGAACATTTCAAGTTGTGCAAAGAGGTATTTGAATGTCTTCTGTAGGCTTATTTCTTGAGAATTTTGAAAAATGGGGAATTCCTTATGTTCGTTTAGAAGTTTTTGTATCGGGTTATTGAAATATTTCCAGTATTAACAGAGAAAAAGGTTTCTTCAACATTCGCCAGGTCTTTGGAATTATTGAATTCACATAATATTTTCCCAAAGTAAAAAAACATTTAGATGAATACGTAATGACTACGATCTCTATGGAGAAAGGACAACGTTGCTTAGATATCTGACAGGACCTAACATTTTCAACATATACACGGAGAAAAGTGTCAGAATTTCAAGGCCAACCGGAGTACATTATGAAAGTGAATGAAGTATACTTCTCCCTTCATAACTCTACTTCAACAACACCCAGTACTAATGAATTTATCAAAAATAATTTCTACGGACAGCTCAATTTAGGCCAAAAACCAATCGGTTCTTCAACCAAGTCATCTGTTTTTACAAAAAAAAAGCGATAGTTGCGTTTTGAAGCTACAATTGTCATTCGATCATCTTAGAATATGGGCCATGTATTGAAAGTGTTCTCAACCCAATATAGTGAGGTCAAGTTTCGGAAATCCATTTGGTTTTTCGAGTACATGTCCTGTGAACCTTCTTAATTTCTCAGAATAGGCTTATAAAACTAAATATATGGTGCCACATTCATTGCAGGACATGTTTTAAATTGGGAAACCCATGCCACATCGAATGCCCAAGTCAAAAGGTGCTCTCATTGGTCTGTAGACATAAGAAATGGGTTGTTTTTCCCACTTTAGTCAAAAATGATAAATGAAAGCACTTTCGTGGCTTAACAAGGCGGTTTTCGAATCTAACACCCAATCAAGTGTTGATCTTCTACTCAGAGGAAATGAACCTCCCATTTTTTTTCTCCAGCTTGTCTTCAAACCCTATGTTACAGAGAGTCAGTCGTCAAGTCAGCACTCAGTTAGTTGATACTCAGTAAATAATATAAAAAATAAATTCATTAGTACTGGGTGTTCTTCTTTCAATGTCACTCAGAGCTATATTTTGATCGAATTAGAAAAATGAATAGAATGTCTTACCCAATGTCACCGATTTTCGGGTAGGCACATATCCTGAGAGTTTTTGAATTGGACCCAACGGCGTAAAGTTGGCCACTGGGGTGGAATTCGGCACATCTGACTGCTTGAACATCTTCGAGTGTTGTAATTGGCACAAAGCGCGGTCTGATACCGTTCTCGTCGTTCACTTGATCGTTCGTGCTCCGTTGTATAGGCTGCAACGGAAAATAAATAAATCATTTGAATAATTATACATCACAAGTACGCATTTTATTCTGTAAAACTATGTATGGTACAAATTGTTTTCGCTTTGGGCGAAAAACCAAATATCAGCATTGCAGTTCGCTGATAAATATTCAGACTGTTGTCAATAAAGATCAGTTATTATTATTATTATTCAGACTGGGATGAACCCTTCAATTTGAACTTATCCTCGATCCACTGTGTATCTCTTGATGCTTTATTCGCATTCTTACAGTGCAGCTATGAAGCTAAAGTATGTATGCCATTAATATTCGAGCAGATGACATCGAAAGAAAGTTTAGAGGTCCAAAAAATCAAATTCGTTTGCGTGTTACGAATCGAATGATTTCGAAGCAAGAAAGAGCTGATCTCTTTTTTCCACGAGCCTGGATTGGACCAGATGTCAGCACGGTGAAACGCTAATAAATTATTATGTAGTTACTTTATATTCCAGCAGCGAAACCATATTGTCATCAATTATTCCACGCTAGATAACTTCAGATGCCATTGGATAATGGAGAATGTCTTTCGATGTAACGTCTCGCAGATCCTGATCATGAACGGATGCCAGTAGCAGATATGTGATTTCAAATACCTACATCACGAGCATATGTCACGAAAAAAAAACACTAAGAATTTGTGCGAACTGAAGAATTTTGAATTCAGATTGTTCTAATTAGATTCAAGATAAATTTTGGACAAGAAGAGACCGAGTTAGTCAAATATGGGACATAATAATTAAAATAAACAGCAAACTCCATATCGGTCTAGTTTTAATTTGGTTGACACCCTTGGACTAAACATGAAAAGCATAAAAGAAACGTAGTGAATTGAAGTCTTGAGAAGTTATATCCGAAACTAAGCTAATTCTACCCAGCTATAAAAAATGATGAAAATATGAAAGCAAAAAATCTTTTCAACGGTTTATTCGGGAATTCCGTTTCATGTCAAATAATGAGCATCTCGGCTCGCTCGTAAGAAGCGCCGGCTACCGTTTCGGGTTATGACTATTGTTAATCAGTGCGTTAATTAATATGAAAATTATGGAAGGCGAATTGATGATGAATATCCGGTAATGAAGAAATTAGAGAAGATGCATCCACTAGAATGACTAGAACATTATCAGATCGACGTATATATGATTGCCCAGATAAGCAGGCAGAAATTAGAGTAATTTTCAGAGGGCAATGGCTTTTCTTCTGTTATGATCGGTCCACTTTGCTTGAAAAAATATTTAAATTGAGTTACTACGCCATCGCTTTTTATCGAATCAATTGAATTTATCTGATAGTCAGCTTCTATATAAATAATATTCCTTTTTAATTAGAAATTAATGAAACGAAAACTAATTTTCTATTTTCCTTTGCAAAATATTTTTTGAGAATGAAATAAAGGTTTCTTTTGACATCAAGAATCGTCACGACAAATGTACAAGTCAAAGACACGCTTATTGGATTAGGATACATGAATGCTTCAAAAATTATGATAGATTCATCCAAATGAAATTTGTCCACAAAATTGACTAGATATTCCGGGTACAGAAATGGAGAAAGTGAATTTAAATCATGATAGCGAGAATTAATATCCAATAAGCGGACGGAATAAAAAATATTGATGATTTTTATGTGCTCATTAATTCTCGAATAACTATTGATCTAGTGAACACGCTGGTCAATACTCAGAGATGGCATATTTGATAATATACGTCGTTCGATGAGAGTATTTAGTTATTTGCAAAGGAAAGTGTGCCATGAAGCCTGATATGGTAATTTGCAAAAACTTGACAGTTATAGCTAATCGGTCTCTTCTTTTATTTTGCGCATATAAACTCGAAAAGATTTAGCACCATTCCTCATAAAAGGTGTTTCAATGAGAGCGCAATGTTTGACAGTCATAATGTCACATGATTATGACCATGACGTGACAGATCGAAAGTTGACAGATAGGAGAAGTATACACGGTTAAACTACGCGTCCTGATTGTCAAAAATTGTTATCGAATTGATATGCCAGCAACGCCGAGGCACAAGATATTTTGTTCCATACCTATTTCCGAATGCATATTCTCTAAATAGTCTAAACTCTAAATGAATAAATATTTTAATACTTTGCTAAAGAAAATCATGTTTTATTGAATTCTTGCACCCTTTATATACGTGGAGTATAAGACCATGGAACTTTATCAGCAATTTAATTATTTATACACATTTTCAGTGGATATAATTTCAAGGTCAAGATGATGAATTGAATTATATTTAACGATTTTTAATAATCTTTTTTCCGAAAACTTTATTGTCCTAAATAAGAGCGCTCCTATTATTCATTTGCACCTTTCTATTTAATTAATATAGTCCATTCACATGCGAAACAACAAAACCAACAATTGATGCAACACAATGGCCGATCTTCCGTATATTTATCGACACATTCTTCCATTTCAATTAACCTTCTTCGCATAAATTCATCCGGCCAACGATCGTCTATACACATTGTGTTCCTAAGAAATCTCCGAGGGGCACTCATTAACTGCGAGCTGGGATTCATCATTATCCGTGTATAAACTGAACGCTTTATTCTTTTCCTGATTAGGTAATGGAATTGGTGGGCAATTATTGCTTATTTTGATGGACCACAAACGATAATTAGCGTTACGTGGGATTCATTTCGCGCTTAGGTAAGAAGAACATCTCCAGCACTTCCTAGATTCAAAGTCAATCTCCATGTTAATCTCGTTTTAGTCGTTTTATGGATCTTTCCGAAATTTCTCATCTTTTACGATCAGAAAATCATATTTGTTGGCAAATTAAATATTCGAAACGCGAATACGAAGGAGATGAATTAGATACTAATTATTCACAAGAATCTTCAACCTGATACATCTGATACAAAATTTGTTCTCAATAAGAATGTTGGCATTACATAACAAACTCAACTTTCATGTAATTCGGTTATCATCACTTTGAAATTCAAACAATAGGTATATTATAAAGGATTGCCGATTCTTCAGGGTATTTCTTTAATAGAGTTTCATTATTTCATGATTACAGTTTGATAGTGGTGTAAAAACATTTCACTTGTCTCACAATGTTCTAGTTGTTCATAACAATTTTAAGGCCAATTAGACTCCCTCTGTCTAAACACCATTTGCTGATGCGGTTGAAGAGAAAATTCATATTTGAGGACATAACCATGGTTTCAGGATGAACCCTTGTTCAGATATTTGTGAAGCACGCTTTTTACAAATAGAACGCTCCAGCAAATGCTGGTAGAATTTGACATCCAAATTTTGTTTTGGTGTCATATTCTTGTTGTTGTGTGAATTTGATTTTGTGTCAGATAATCGTCATTTGCGGGAAGTGTTGATTTTCGGCTCGTCAAATGATAAAGACGCAGACGGAAATGTTCTTGATTAAATTTTTTTTAATTAACTACGAGTACTATTTCCTGAGTGACATCAATGAGCACTCCTAGTGATAGAATAGAATAGAATAATTTATAAGTTCTTACAGATATCAGAGAGATATATAGGATAAGTCAAAAGGAAACAAATATCATACTAGAACAAAATACAAATACTAAATTAACTGATCAAACAAAAATTCTCTTGGCTCATAAAATCCCCTAGAACATATAAGAGCAGTTTGATCTCTTTCTTGAATTGTCTGTTATTCAACGATATGAACTTGACAGGTGAATGATTATAGAAAGAATTTCCTGCATGTTTCGGTGATGCCTCATATTTAGAGGTTGAGTGCATTGGAATCATTACATAGTATAAAACAAAGTCGCTTTCGCTGTCTGTCCCTATGTATGCTTAAATCTTCAAAACTACGCAAAGGATTTTGAAACGCTTTTTTCAATAGATAAAGTGATTCAAGAGGAAGGTTTATATGTATGATACATCCATAATATTGTAGAGAAACACTGTTGAATTTACAGGTTTCTAATGTGATGTCGTAAATAAACACATTTTTTGCGCTTACATTGCAAACGCTGACTGAACTCCAAGAGATAAAATAATGTACTCGGTATTGTCTCCTAAAACACGTCAACAAAAAAGTCCGTGTCCGTGATGGTATATGTCTATCTCTTAAGGATAATCCACAATAACCATTTTTTATCTTTTATAGTTTACGGGAAAAAATGGCTTAATCAGGAAGTTATTTTAAGCAAAACAGCATTAATCCTGATCCAATTAAGTACCTTGAATACATTGCCCATTCAATATAGATCAATATGGCTCTTTACAGCATGTAATTTGAATGAATATTTCCGAAGATATGACAAGGATTGCATTGCATACGTACGAATCCGGGGCGGGTCGTTAGTATAGGATAAAAAAAAAAAATATGATACTAGAACAAAATACAAATACTAAATTAACTAACAAACAAACTTTATCTGGGCTCATGAAAAACCGTAGAACATAAGAGCAGTTTGATCTCTTTCTTGAATTGTCTATCATTCAACGATTTGCACTTGTCAGGTAAATGATTATAGAACGAAACTAGTATGGGCAGTATGGCCCGTAGATTCGCCTTTTAAGTAGATACGCATTTAAGGCTGATCATTGATCAATATAGATGATAGATTAGTATTTACTTGTAGAAGAGGCCATTGGTATGAAGAAGAAGAAAAATCCTCTTTGACAGGTGTCAAGCTCTTCTATCATTCAACGATTTGCACTTGTCAGGTAAATGATTATAGAAAGAAATTGAAGCATATTTCGATGATGCTTTAGACTTTAGAGGTTGAGTGCATTGGAATTCTCAAAATATTTTTATGCGTAGTTCCATAGCAATGGAAATCTGAACATTTTTCAAATTAGTCAAGTGAGATCGCCCGTACAGCAGGCAATTTAGGATGTAAATACTCGGCAACGTATTTGATATTTTGATATCTCCTGAACACCTCCCTGCAAGAATCTTTAGGTCTCAGACCAAACATTAGGCGTATGATCTTCTTCTAGGTGATGAATATGAACGAATATACAAGCAATGGTACCAATGATAAGGAAAAACATTTGGTCGATACGTTTAACTCGCGGTCTCCAATCTCCAAATACTAAATCTCATGGTATACAACTCAAACGTTCTTTTCTAAGCTACCTGCAATCTACCAGCCCTCCTCGTATTCTGCGTATACTCCGTGTCCACCAGCAGGTTATCCATCGACCTCCGGTAAGGCGCCCTATCGTAGTTATCCCCGCCTCGTCGCCTAATCGCGCCGTACTGCTCGTCCCAATCCGTCACGATCTCCACGTCCCTGACGTCCTCCACCGACCTCGACCTCAGGTCCAGCCTCTCCCGAGAAGGCTCCACCGCTATCGAGTTCCTCTTCAGTTTCTTCGGGTCCATCATCAGCAGCCTGCCGTTCTGGGGGTGAACGCCGTTGGACGCCGGAGGCGGCGGCATCACGTTCTTGTAATAGGGCGGTATGAAGAAGGTCTCCTTGGGATGGACCTGGGGATGAGGGTGGTGCGCGTGGGAGGGCGAATGGTGATACTTGTAAGAGTTCGTCTCTCGCCACTGGTTCGTATCGCTGGGGCGGAAGTTGAAGGAGGAGGCCTGTCTGGAGTCGTGGTAGTATAGGGACGGTTTCGCGTGCCAGGATTTCCTGGTTAGCATGTCCACGCTCTGGTAATGCTGCGGTCGCGGCGGTTTGTGCTTCAGCATCATGTCGCCCATGACACGCGCGACGTAAAACCAACACGGCACTTGTGAAAATTCGGGTAGTACTCATCCGCGTCTTGGAATCACTCAACACAGTCGGAAGCGCGTCCGGTACCGCGATTGTCGGTCAATTTTTTCGTCGAGAGGCTCTTCATAGCGCGCGAAACCGATCGCTTGCAGGGGCCGACGGTATCTGGGCAGCGTCTTCGAGGTGGCGAACGCGGATCGGATTCGCGTGATAACCCACTTTTTACATGTCGACAATACGACGATTACCCCACCAGGTGGGTCGGCAGCAGCTTCGCGGACCGCTGGTGCATTTCTCCGCTCTTGTTAACGCCAAAATGGAATCTTGGAATTCGGAGAAATGGTCGATTTCGATTTCTTTCGATCCGGTGCCATACGGGGATTGGTAAACAAACAGAGACGCTGGAAATGCTTTCTCTGGTACTAAGCGAAATTGCTCTATGACGCAAATGTTTTGCGATTATTTCGGCTTCGTTCAATTTTAGCATAAATCATTTTTTTTCGTAAATGTTTCTTTGAAATGTGTAACGCAGTCTCGTCTGCAAGGCGTGTTCCAAACCATATATCGGTTCAAAATTCGAAAAATACAGACAGGGTTTCGGTTCTCGACAATTTCAAGTAGGGGAAGTACGTACAAAATGACATAGGGTTTTATTTCAGAGGCATAACTTGTTAGTAGTGAATTACAGTAATGTCATATTCTTCACCTATGATCTTTGGTCCTTTCTTCATAAAATCTAATCAACCTTTATGAAATAAAATTACCAAAAAATCAAACATTCTTAGATACATTGGGATAAACGAAATTCATTTTGTCCGCATGCTGTGGACAAGATGACATACCGGCAACAGGCAACTGTAGTTTTCTACTTATAGTTACGAAACTACTGACAAAGTTCACCAATTAAACGCTTGGTTCTTCTAGGAATATCAGCATAAGATGCGTGTGCTCAATGCAACCAATACATGCATCGTAACCAGTCTTTTCCAGGGCTAATCCTGGAGAAGACTGGTTTTTTCCCGATCTAAATCGAGAAAAAAGGTCATAACAATAGAAAGATGGAGAGTCGTCTTCATCATCTCGAAAGTTGCTTCTTCATTGTCTTCGTAAATAATGCCCTAGGGACTTGTCTCCTTTTCTTTAGAGGAGGTTTGGGCTCATTTTTTTATTTGAATGCAATCAAATTAGGTGTAGAAGTTGAAACCAAGTACGTTTTTCGAGTCTTCGGCTCACGTTTGCTTTGTCCACTTATGAATCGTCCTTTAGGGATTTGAGGGACCTCCTCATAGGATCATCAGCAAGAGTAGGTTAAGATGCATTGCCTTTATTAGCCGCAGATGAATATTTTGTTATGAATGTTAAGACAAGTCCTGGCTCTTTGTTTGCTGATGGAGCCTGGGATGAATGGTCTCGGTGTAGTCCGGTAGATACGGTTAATTCAGCTGAAATACCTATGTCATTTTGTCCCTCCAATGTATATGTCATTAAGTCCATAAAGCGTTATAAAACTAGAAATATATCCAATTAATACAAAAAGTACATATAACATAAAACAAGCTTCGTGAATACAATGACAAATATGTAAAGTTTGAAATGAATGGCGCAATGAAAAAAAAAACTCGTGACCTATTGATTTCTGATTCAAAACGACCGAATGAACTATAAAGCTTTCAGAGGTTAATAGAACCCAATCGGGTCGTCTGATATGGTAGGCAGTTCCGCATTTGGTACCTCCAAACTCAAGTTATGACACCTATGCCATTTTGTTTATATGTCATTTAACACTGAACCAATCGTCATATTATTATGTTTTATTTAGTAGATTTGGACCAAACTGCCCTCTAAACTGGTCCTATTTTATCGTTAATTTTTTGGGACACCTCATGTATCGTTGGACACTTCTGGAGTAAAATCGTATATCCCGCAGCTGTTACGTTTGTTTCAAACTTTCACCTTAAATACGATCTTCGAATCGGGACCAATTAATTCTAATATTCAAATTTGTTGAAGTATCAGAGGATCTTTGGATCGTTTAAGCATCCGTCGCATATGGCTGGTGTTTCACCAAACTTTCAATTCGATTCGTTCATTTCGGAACTGGATTTACCTGATTTAGATAAAGGCCAAATTTTGTATAATGGAAAATAAAACAACCGCTGAATAGGTTAATATGTCTGCGAAGAAAATTTTAAACATTTTGAATTATGATGATTTGAAATTATTGCAAAAAACGAGATTTTTCTTCCAAATTTAATACCCTGTGTTGCGGGAGTGGAAAGAGTTAGGACCTTTGTTTGCAGGCAAATTGTTTTTATTCCCATCAGTACTATCTACCCCTTTAGTTTGTTACATCAACTCTGGGGCACCCTGTACATTGAATTAAATTTCAGAACCCCTCATAAATTCTAAATTTGGTTTTAATACTTGTCATACTGCTTCCTTTGTTCAATTCTTTTCGAAGAATTCGCATCTGCGAATTCAAATTTCTATATCATTTGATATAGAAATTTGAAGGCAACATTTCGTGAATTCTTTAGGCTTTGCATATTTTTCATTTTGAAGAAAAACATAATGTGAAGTAGACGGACATTTATAGCGCAGGCAACTAATTTTACCGTTGTCAGATACGAATTTTGAGCAAGGTGCATATTTAATTCTGAACGGTTTGTCCCGATAAGGCCTTGTTATTGTATTTCCGTGACGCTAATAACGAGTGCACATCGTACTATCGCTTAAAAATATTTTAATTGATTCTCCGGTGAAAGGAGATCGAGCTTGTCTACATCTGGCAACGTATTGCTATCTGAAGAAGTCTCATTAAATTCACGGAGGTAGTAGATATAATTATTTTCCATAAATTCTCGCATACAGATTTCCCAAAATCTTATATATCGAAGGGCCATCTGGAGTTCTTCAGAGAATGTGTTTCATTTACATGCTAATGAAATGTAATCGGCACGGCAAAAAGTTCTGAAGTTTTCAGATTTCACGGTAAATTCGTTAAACATTACGATTTGATCGCCAAGTCATAAACAAATACTTTATTTTCATGGAATTCATTTAATTCGAGTTCCCTTCGTTTTCGCATAAATTCGTTTTTTTATGTCAGGATCGAAGATATTCTCATGATCTTGACCGATTGACTTTCTTTGCGGCCGATAGAGAAACTCTGATTGCATCCTGCCCGTAAAATAAACATCAACAATTGGGAAAGTACGAAGCTATCAACAGTTTGTGGTTTCGCAGTATAAATGAGAGTTATTTTTCTTTTGTCCCGTGAACATAGAAACAATTTGTTACATTGGAATAATTGAATGATTTCAAATAAGCAACATTGAATTGATTATAAACGTATCATTCTATTTTATACCTGTTTCCAATTAGTCGTGGAACTGATTCAATGGAATGCTATTGTCAGGTAAATGAGCGCATTTGAATCGTTCAAATACGAAATGTCAGTCAGAGTGAGACAGATATTGGCCAAAGAATGAATAAATGGTAAGGTACAAGTCATACTTTCAAAAGTCGATGTACTACTTGAAGAAGTTTTATAATTCGTCTATCGCATATATTTTCGAATTAAGGAGGAAGAATAGGTTGTAAATATTTATGCGATTATTATGTGATGAGAAGCTGATCCAATCACAATTACATCCATCAGAGTACAACGAAAGATTACTCGATATTGCAGTTATGCAATTAATTACTTCAATATTGACTGATTTGAAATTTCTTGTTACGTATTACTGCTATTACTTCTATGTAGTTGTAAGGAAGTAAGCCTTTGATCGAACTGAAATCTCGATTATACAAACACCAGTTTCTCGTATAAATTGAACGTAGTGTGCGATCGAAAACCTGGTGATAACAATGTCTCAGTTCTTTTTCGTTTTGAAGTTAAATATTTTTTTCTGAACATCAGTGGAATTATTCAATTTACAATCCAAAAAACATCATAGACAGGGTCTTTATGCAAAATACGGTGTAATGACGTTTGTGGAATGCCTGGTTCCAAACAACGACAAGGAATGGACAAACATGGGTTTTCTTCAACACTTTCCGCTACAGCAGCAATATTCTCGGCTGTTCTTGAGCGACGGGTTTTATTCTTCACATCACTAACTTGTCCCTACAGCTCAAATTTTTCCACCAATTCCTGTATTGCGGTTCTACAAGGTACTTCACGACTATACCCAAAAATTTTCGAGTTTTACGAACCGTCTCTGCCAAATTTTAACCATTTTTATAGTGAATTTTAATAATTTAAAATGCGTTGTTGAAGCGTGTATCATTCCATTTTTATTGATGTAGTAGTTTCTACTTGTCAAATGTCAAAAAATGACAGCTTCAAAAGTGACGTCTACCGAAACAGCGGGCTATTCAAAATAACACCTCTTATTGGAAAATCCTTTAAGGGTCTATATCCGTGAAAAAAAAGGGATTTATTTTTTCTGATTGATGAAGGGATGTGTATAAAGTGTATAAAGATGAAAATAATAAAAAAAATATTTTATAAGTATCAAATAAATGAAAAGGATATTCCCCATCATTTTTGGTTATTTGGTAACATTTCCACCATCAAAACGAACAAATATTTTTGTGTTTTTTCATTTCAGTATCGAAGTCCATCATATAGTTAATCAAACGTCTATCTCTTTCTTCTTTTAGAATTCACCGTTTTTTTGTGAATAATATTACAACAATGTGTTGTTTTCGCGAAATTTATTTCCTTTAATTTTTTTATTCGAAAAGATAAATATCCATTTTTATCAAGGTTTGTTTTAGCCGTCGCGTCGATTAGTGAAAATTAATTGTTTCTTACAATCACTGGTAAAGGAAAATATTATACAGCCAGTGTGAGATCTTCTTCAGTGTAGGATTTCTTGTTACAGGGTGGGCTTTTCAAAACGAAACAGACGAGATAACGGGCGGAATAAATTCAATTCGAAAAAATGCTCGGACACGTCGATTTTTGTTTCGAGGGGGACAACTTTTAAGGTCAAATTCACAACTATATCGCTTCAACCCTTAGTGTTAGAACACCAACCCCTAAATTTTTAATTGGAAAGATAGGGTGAGTGACACCTCATTTGAAAGGCCTTATCATCATAAATTCAGCGTAATAATGTTTTTCTCATTTAACGCATTCGTTTTCGAGATATTCAATTTTGAATTTCGTACAGTACCATTCATTCCGTTAACCATGCTATGTGAATTCATCAATTATTTGACTAATTATTCATTGTTAAAATTTTAACTTTGTATTTTGATATCTGGTGTATGGCAGTTATGGAGTTTCATCAAATCTACAGAATGAATGAATAATAATTTCGATTGATTCAGACAGCTTGCTTGACGACAATACCATATTTGTTTCAAATTCAAATGTCAATATCTCAAGAATCAATGAATCAAATGAAGAAGAAATCAATATCCTGAATTCAGGATAAACGGACCTTTCAAATGGAGTATCACTCACCATAACTTTCCTATTCAAAATTTAGGGGTTGTTGTTCTAACACTAAGGGTTGAAGCGATATAGTTGTGAATTTGACCTTAAAAGTTGTCCCCCTCGAAACAAAAATCGACGTGTCCGAGCATTTTTTCGAAATAAATTTATTCCGCCCGTTATCTCGTCTGTTTCGTTTTAAAAAGCCCACCCTGTATATTCCCTGCGCCCCACCATTTGTTCTTTTAAGCTGAATACAGAATAATCCAATAACTAAAAATTGATGCACTGCACTGCGATCTGGAGGTATACGTTTCTTATTTTAAAGGCTAAAGACTCTTGATATCAGAAATATTAGAGTTGCCTCCTTTTCTTTGGGGCATCCTTTATAATCTGATAACCGTATCATGATCATTCATTTCCTTGAGATAAGATTGTTGCACCACCCTTTTTTTCAGATGAACAAGCACCAACAGTGACAATGAACCGTTTCAAACCTGTGCAGATTCTAATAGGGTTTGTATGTTGGAGAAGAGACCATAGAGCTCTAGTTCTTGAGCATTTACCCCACTGAAATCATCACTTTCAAAAGGAAGATACTGAAGGGTAAAAACAGCACGTAGTGAGCGACAGAAGATCTTCATGGTCACAGCGCCAAAGAAGACCATTCGCAAACAATAATAATCATAATAATCGCCAGACATACCTCGTCGGTAATGAATTCTTCGCCCGTCATTTCTTCAGAAACTTTGTTTTCAGATTCAACCATTTCTCGATCTTCTACAACAGTTTCATTCTTCACAGAGTCAGTTTTATCATCTTCCACGGCAACATCTTCGCAGACTCCACCGTTCGACGCGTTCTCGGGTTCCTCTACAATGGGGTCCAGTTTGGCGTCCAGCTCCCTCTGTTCCTCCACTATACCCTCAAGCTCCTCCACTATACTTTCCGGCAAGATCTCGCCGTCATCCTCGACGCCGTCCACCAGGTCCTGGTGCGGCTTCGACGTCGCCGGTGCCCCCGTCTCGTCCAGCCGTTTTTTAGACGGGACGAAGGGGCACAGCGACCAGCACCACTCGCGAAACACCGGCACCCAACTCATAAAGTCTCATAACACTGGCGGAACGGCGAAAAGCGCCCGGGAAAAAAAAAGATTCCTACTTCTGGTTGCGACTGAGATAAACGGCACAGTTTCACTTTCACTGCATAGCACATTTCGAATCGAGAAATATAGTGGTTGTAATTATGCGCGCGGTAAATGGCACGGGCAGGTTCCATTCCTTATACACTAGCCTACAAAAATCAGGAATGCCGAAAATTCTGATCCTATTTTATGTTCCAAATAGAAAAAATTGGCTTCAATCTTAATTTAAATGTGTTTCATTTCAATCACACTAAAAAAACACCCAATACCTACTTAATACATAGGCTTATCATACTAATGCAAAAAGTATTCTGATACTTGACGAATCTGATTCAAAGACAAATTTTTTTTCTTATAATTTACATGGGTACCATCGGATAATCCTCAACACAGTGATTCACTTTATTCCGTTTTACGGTACCTATTCAGCTGTCCATAATTTTGGTCGGCGAGCGTAGATAAACGCCGGCCGATATCATTGTGCAGGTCTGCCAGTCCTCCAGACGAATGAGAGAACGATTAATAATTGCTATGAACGATTCGTTACAGTTTCTTTGAAATCAATAATTACGGATACGGCAGATCATAATTGATATCGCTAGTTGAGTTGAGCACAAAGTTAGCATACTGTACGGTCTTCGGTAAGCAGAGTGGAAACGCTTGAATATTCACGCAGGTCATCAGTATCATTGTGTAACAGATGTTCCAAGAAGATTATCCAGGAGGTCCAACATAAAACACTCGAGATGATTTGATTGATCGTTTCATTATGAACACTTTGATCATTTGATCAATAATTATCATGCACGTTTGTGTCCCTTTCCTTCAGATATTCAGAAAAATTTAGCAGTTATATTTCTCCGATATCAATATGCACAATATCTATGACCTGTCTTATGTAACGTTTAATTAATTGGACAGGTTCACTATTCGAATCGTTTTGCTACCGAGCAAGAATTCGAAATATCGTTTTTGCTGAACGTAATTCGCAATTTCTGTCCAACA
Organism: Adalia bipunctata; assembly: GCA_910592335.1. Classification (NCBI taxonomy): domain Eukaryota; kingdom Metazoa; phylum Arthropoda; class Insecta; order Coleoptera; family Coccinellidae; genus Adalia; species Adalia bipunctata. The sequence continues at coordinate 7,857,944 of OU342948.1, read as the reverse complement.
AAAACAATTTCCCACTCTCTGATCTTATGAAATATCGAATAGCGTTGGATTTTTGTCAATTAATCTATGAAAAAGTAAAAGCAATGTGTGCGTTAAATGTCAGCAATCAGTTGATAAATATCAAGATGGATTGACCGACAATAAATTGGAGTTATTCATGTAGGAAATCAGCGATTCATTCCGTGCAATAAAGGAATAATAATTGTGGAAAGGTGAATTGAGATGATGGAAGTATCGAAGTAAAAGAGAAACTAGTTTCTTCCCATATTATTTCAGGATCTCATAACTCAGAGTTTGGGGGAGGGGTTGAATATTAAAAAAAAAGACTGAACGATGCTAACAGCTAACGTCGATATTCTTCCTTTTTCTAAGTTTGATCTACACTAAAAAGGTAGGTACATAAATGCGGCAGTTATGATGTTTGGTTTCATTGGTTCTTGGTAGTTCTGGTGGTCTCAGAATAAAACCTTGAGGTTGGAAGCAAAAAATGTTAAAAAATATTTAGACACTTCTTTTCCTAATTCCAAACAACCTGGAGCTGTCGAATGTCTCACGAATGAACGCAACTTATAGGCAGACATTGATGTAAGATTGGCTGCCTAAGCACATTATCATCTCTGAAATGTGGGTCGCCTGCAGTTCATTCACTACACAACTTCTACATTCATCGGTGTATGATCAGTTGCCTATGTGTGCGAGGATGGATCGCAGCAACATTTCCTTTTCGTTGACCTTAATCATGGTATCGGCGTACCAATCAATGTACGTCGAAGAGATTTCAATCGTAATTCAATCAATAAAAGGAAAATGTCTCCGATTTAATTAACAGCCGATTGGAACCACTTTGACGTCCCGTAAAATTATTCCAACTTCTGTTTTCATGAGCGGGTGGTCATAAAGCGCGTTCATCGAACTCAGATTGAGATAAAGCAAGTAGTACTCAAGGTAAATATTTATAACATAAATGGAAAAGTGTCATTGTTCTAGTTGGTGACGCATCAACTGGCTTTAGGTACCGTGTGGGTATCGCAGAACTGTTTTGTAACCGTTGTCGCCATAAAGAGCATCTTGCGTTCGACAGAACGACGCCGAGGTGAAAATGGAAGAAAACTCATTTTTGAGCGTTATTTCTACACTCAAACCAAGGCTATGTCATGTCTGTATCTTTTTAATTTTAGGCCGATAGCGTCCTACGAATAATCTAGAAAAATCCCAAAATTTCAGCACATCAACAATCATAGACGACTTTTTCGGCAGCTGATGTCAATTTTCCGACAACTGTCAAATTTTTGATGGTTGAATCCATAGAACTTATAGTACATGGAAAGCTATTACCAGATCAAAAAGTGGGTAAACATCTAAGTTGGAGGAATCTCTAAATTTCCATGTTCCCATGGATACGTCCTGTCACACCGAACAGAAACACAGAAATGTATGCCGAAATGCCAAGTGAATCGGATCTTGACGATTAAATTCATAGTATTTCTGTGTTTCTATTCTGTATGACAAGTCGTAACCATGGCAACATGGAAATTTCAGTATTCCTCCAACTGGAGATGTTTATCCACTTTTTTAAACTGAGCAGCAAGGCTAATGGCATTCCATGTACTATAAGTTCTATGGTTGAATCACATGTATTACCTCATGATGGTATTCGAACAGCGACAATATAAATGACGAAATAACATCAATTAAGATATTCAAACTGCTCCAACTCATCTCAATATTATTTAATCTACAAGCGATCGATAAAAAGATACAATCCTGAGACGCGACCGAACCACTCACCGAAGGTAGTTGACTGTGATTCATTCAAACCGTATTTGGTCAAACAGAAATGGACTTCGATGGCCTTTACCTTATAGCGAGTGAGGTTCGTGTTATGATTTGTCATTGTCGAAACGCTCTCAAATAATATGTCCCAGATCACACAAAATACTTCAACTTCAATGTTGAAGGAACAAGAAAACAAAGAGGGTTTCCCAATAAGGACGATATATTGATGAAAATCAAGAAAGCTGTATTACAAACGGTAGAAATGTCACTAGCTATCAAAAATCATATACTTAAGCTGAATACAGACTATTCTGACGTGACGTGTTTACATGTGGGCCCACGTCAAAATTGTGCGTGATATAAAAATCCATAAAAATGCAGCACATCGTTCTGTGCGTTCACGTTCATATTAGGCCAATGTGAGCACTGCACGGTCCTGACGTGACGTGAAATCACGTCACGTCAGAATAGTCTGTATTCACCTTTAGTGACACTATATTTAGTAGATTGAACTACAATATTAAAAATATATTTTTGTTATTTGTGCAGCTTTTTTATATAGATGAAGATGGAATTTAGATTCCAGTCGCCACCTGATTTCTCAATCGATGAAGTTCAAGGTTATAAATTTTTAACGCCTATAATAAACGGTTTCTCATTATTTATGATGGAAAACTTTGAATTTTCCTCTGTATCCCGTCCTACCATTCTTGGCTACATAGGTAGGTATTTAATTTGTTGACGATACAGTTTTGCCTGCTTCGATCATTGTTTGCCTCATGATTGGAGCTACCTACCTGTTGATGTTTATTATGCTAATTATATAGGAAAAGTAAAACGTAAATTGTTCGTTTATAGTTATGATGATGAAGCTGACAGAAACGTCTAGAAGTTACTCAGATGGTGGTTCATCAACAACAGTGACATACGTTTCAGACGTTGATTACTTATTCATGTCATTACTTATTCGATACCTGTCGAATATATCGTGATGTACAACGCATTTATGTTGAGGGAGGAGTATATCACGAATCGAATGACCGTTAGATTCAATATCCTATTCATTATTCAACTATTTTCAACTTGGTCAGCAAAAAGTAATAATTTATTATTTTGCCTTTCACTCGTGACAGATATATTACCCGAAGAATTCCCTGTTTATTTATGTCTCCGTCTGAACACCACAATTAACGAAAAAAAAAACTTTCTCTGAAAACGCTGACAGATCATTCCACGGAGTAAATAGAAGAAAAGTAACATGAGCAATTGAAGGTAGTGCTACTTCTGAATCGTTCATCATATTTATTCAGCGTCAATGTCGTGAGAACAGCAATTTCTAAAATTGAATAGTTACAGTGTGTCCCAACCAAAACACGCCTCCTTTATATCTAGTTACTGGTTTCAAAGGTCTTTAATTCTGGTCTTGAACAATGTTATTGCTTTTATAAATTTTCATTTCAATATGACCCCTTCCTCACCTTTCTTTTGATTATCTCCCTGGTGAATTCCGGACAGCAAATCGAGGCACTACTCCCCCTCCTTCCCGGATCGAACGAATTCCTCCTGCCGTCCAAGGAATCCGTCGAAAAATTCCTAGAGTTCCTCCTGAGGGTGTTGGGCACCTGGAGGAGGTCTCTCTTCAGGGACTTCGTCGAGCCCAACGAGTCGCGTCGTTGGTGCCATCTGGTGCCGTTCGTATCTTTCCTCGATAAAGAACCCGTCGATGTGGTCAGATCGTCTTTTCTCAGCGTCGAAGAAAAGTGACTGGGATGTTCCATCTCGTGTTTGGCGGGTCCGTTGGGCAAGTGCAGGGAGTCTCGTCTTCATACAAATCGAGGAATTTGAAGGGAAAGGTTTCGAGATGATCGTTTGGTTCGTTTGAGTTGAATCCTGAATCTGAGCCTGATGCGGGAATTTAGAGGAAAATCCGATATGGACGATGCGAGTGGGATTTAAAGTTCAAGGTCATTTTGGCAAAAAGTCTGAGAATTTTTATTGGTGATAAGTGGTACAACATCTTGACCACTGAAAGAGTCAAGAATGCTCTTAAGGGTTTTCTGTTTTGTAGACGGCACAATATATGGTTGGCTATTTATTCTTCTACTGACAGATCCATGCGGCTAAACAATGTATCTGTGGACATTCGGTAGTCTCACGATGACCTGGAGCTGGGTTCTTGGTAGCTGCAGGTGCCCCTTGGTGTAGGCGGCATCCAGATGTTTTCTTCCAGGGGGATCTTTGAATACACAACACCCAACGCAGGATAGCTGCCTTGTACTGTCCTCTTCTAAGCTCACAGAGGATTCAGATCCAATGCATCATTCTGTCCCTCAATACCAAAGTGCACTGGTTCCGAAAAGAGTCTTGCTGTTGCGCTTGGCTGGTTGTTTTATGGTAAAAAGGAAGGGGCCCTTGCTATTGCAGTTAATGGCCTTCACCAAGACTTGACCCTTCATTTTAACCCTTTGAGGTTTCTTTTCAGACAATATTGAGCTCATATACAGAAAGTTTGGTCCCGTAAGAATTGCAGTGAAGATTCATATCCAACTGTTAATGAGAGCCGAATGATTTATGAACGTTTATGATTGTGCCTCCGTCCAGGAAGGTTTTCCAGAGTCAGATTCTTCTTATAACAAGGTGGAATGATTCCCAAGAGTCCAAATCAGCAAAACCTTGTCATTTTTGTTCATTCTCACATTTAGAAGCAGATCCCAAGTACCCACCAAGAACAGACTATGTCTTTATAGCCTATTGTGATGGTCGAGTGATATTTTCGTTTGGCATCCAAGGCAATATGAGAAAAATGTGGAAACACTCATTGGACCCTGACAGGTCTGATATTCTGAAGAAGGTCGTCAAGGAGTGGGTGCACACTGGCTGAGAAGAGCCTCCAAGCAAGACTTCCACTCACAGACATCCAAACGACACTTTCTGTAGATTCAGGACTCAAACCAAACGACCAACAAACAACAACCTCAAAACCACTCACCTGTTGTAGTAGGTCATGTAATGTCCCAGCACCGGCATGGAATCCCTCCTCGGTCCCATGCCCCCGAAGACGAGATCCCTCTTCTGATATCCGTTCCCGGCAGAATTCTTCCTGGACACCGGCTGGTGCGAGCTCTTCGTCGAGTTCTTCCTCGACAAGTTGGACTGGTGCAGATCGACCGAACCTCTTCGGCCGTTCTTCCGGTGCACGTCACATTTCGCGTCGCGCTCCTTCTCGACCTCGATGTGCACCTCGCCGGTCACGAGCTGCGACGGCGGCGAAGGGGGTCGCGGCTTCGACTCGAGTTTCACGTCGTCGAAGAGCGACTCGAGACGTTTGATGGCGGCCGCGTGATTTATGGCGACGCTCATTGGAGATGCCGCTTCGGAGGAATCGCTATCGAGATGATATGTTGGATTGTTTGCGAGTCGGGGAGGTTGCTGGATGCAACTGAAGCGATCGTAAATTGAGAGCGAATAGAAAAAATAGATATATCTCCAGGTGGTTTCGAAATCCAGTAGGATATCAATGCGTTTTTCGGAAGGCTATTTGGGTGGAAAACCCAGGTACGTAATTCTTAAGGTAGACGAATAAAAACGAATAATTATAATCGGAAATGGCTTTATTGTTTTCAAAATATTCTCCATCAAGAACAATACACTTTTACATGCGTTTAAACCAATTTTCGAAGCACTTTTTCGATGCCAATTATGGTCATGTGATTTGAAAGCACCAATCGCTTCTTCAGACGTCGAGAAACTGTAACATCTTCAACGTCATATTTTTCCTCATTATACACTGCGCAAAAAAATTAACGCACATTATGGAAATCTCAAATTTATTCTACAACTGAAGGTGTTCTCAATGATAATTATTTTTATCAGAATTATGCATGCATATGTTATCCACTTTCAACGTTTTTCTTCAATACAGATGTTTTCTCCCAGCAGGAATAAAAAAAGATGATATTATCAGATTTTGAATGTTTTGGCTCCATTCTAAAATCAGTTGTTCTCGATCAATTCTAGTGATCAATAGTTTTTCTTTCGTTTGATTTTCTACACTCGATCGCTATGCAACGCGAAACACGCAATTTGACCCAAGAGGAATGTGCCCAAGCGGTAGTTTTGCGAGAAGAAGGGTGGACATACACAAGAATTGCAGAAAGGTTTGGAGTTTCCCATACAAGTGTGTCCAGAATGTTGCAGCGATTCAGAGAGACAGGTATGAATGTCCGAAGACCAGGACAGGGAGACCACGGGTAACAACTGCCATTCAAGAACGTTACTTGAGAGTTTCTTCGTTGAGACAACGGTTTGCAACCGCTCGCCTCCTTCAAAATCAGCTTAAGCAATCTCATGAGGTGCAAATTAGCACTCACACAATAAGAAATCGCCTCAGAGAATATGATTTAAGGCCTCGTGTCGCGGCAAGAGGCCCACCTCTTACCCCAGCCCATCGAAGGGCGCGTTTGGATTTTGCGAGAGAGCATATCCATTGGGAAGAGGCCGATTGGGAAAGAGTTCTCTTCACAGATGAGTCTAGATTCTGCCTCTACCATTGTGATCGACGTTCTCTTGTATACAGACGTCCACATGGAAGATATGCTCAGTGCAATTTCCTGAATACTACTGGTTTCGGGGGAGGTTCGATTATGGTATGGGGTCGGGGTGGAATATCTTTGACTGCTCGCACAGACCTAGTGGTCGTTGATAATGGAGCTATGAATGCTGATAAGTACCTATATAAGGAACATTCTTGAAGAGCATGTAGTGCCATTTGCCCCATACATTGGTGAAAATTTCATTTTTATGGACGATAATGCCAGACCTCATCGTGCGCGCATCGTTCAGGAGTACCTTGAAGAGGTTGAAGTCTCTCGAATGGAATGGCCAGCAAGAAGTCCAGATCTCAATTGAGCAGACTTGGGACAACCTCAATAGAAGGCTGAGAAGTTCAGAAAATCATCCAGCTACTCTTAATGACTTAGGAATCCAACTCGGAGAAATCTGGGAAGGATTAGATCAGAACGATTTTTAAGATCACTCATTTTGAGTATGAACCGTCGTTGCCGAGCTGTAATTAACGCAAGGGGTGGAAATACCAAGTATTAAATCACTTATCAGCATTTCAGTATTTTGAAAATTGTTCATTTCTCTTCTTTCACATAAGATTCGGTGAAATCCTGAATTTTTCTTCCATTTAATGTGTCTTGTTTCGTTCAAAACCTTCCTAAGAGAACATAAAAAATAAGTTATAAAGTCAATGTAGAGTTAACTTTCATTAAAATTGAGATTTTCAGAATGTGCTTTAATTTTTTTGCGCAGTGTAGTTTGATCCTTGGACCATAGGAAGAGGAGACGCATCTTTCAATAATAAATAGTGAAGCCAATTTTCAAAATCATCAGAACTAACTCTGGGAAACTGTACTACTACGGAATCAAAATGTTTTAAAAATTGTTGCAACGTTGTGACGTTCTTTATATTTTCTAATAAATAAACACACAATCGAAAAGAAGAGTACTTTAGATTTAAATTCATTTACTCATTTTATGCGTGAATGTCAGAAATGAGTATTTATTTCTTCAAATATCGTGCATTCTTCACATTACATTTCGGAATCTGTGGTAAGTTTATTCATTAATTTCGTACCACTATTTTAATTTTGAGTTACTAGTGACGTTGTGAACAGTGTTGTCATCATGATATGGCGTATGAATGTGAGTTTTGCAATTATATATTTCTGAATATTATTAGCAAAATACGTTGAAAAAATGGGTATGTGTTTGGTTTGTGGTAAATTGGACTACATATTTGAATCCTGATTTGAGTTTACACAGATATGTTCTACTCTTATCATTCTAAAATTTCTAAGTAACAGTATCGTAGATTCTTGGACTTTTAGAATTTCACGTTTCAAATTCCCGTCTGATATTGGGAGAAGGAACATTTGATAATTAATACTGAATTTAGCTGACTCTGTTTACCTATCTCAGAATTCGTTCAAATGTTCGGTTCATTGTATAAATTCGTCAAAAAGAGTTGATTCACTTGCAATCTTATTTCCATTCTTCAATACCGATAACACTACGCCACTGGACCTTTCAAAGTCAGATTCTGCAATGTTGCCACGGCATTATAAAATGATATTGCTGTCCTTTATGCTATCTTCGTCCCACTCATTGAAAAGTGACTAAATTTTGGCTTCACCAATTCCCGAATTCACGAATGAGATGCTGTGTCTCCTCTTTTTATGGTCTAAAGTTTGATCACTAATTTTCCCTGTTGATGCATCACCTCTCCAAGTCCTGTTTATGTTGCACAAGATTGATGGGCTCTGTTGCGTAGTCATTGCGCACCTTGGTATATTTGAACTACCGTGCGGGTGAGTTCTCTTCATGTGGACCATGAGAAGCCTCCGACCCAAAAAAGGTCGAGGTCCGACGTTTTTTATGGCATGTTGCCTTCATCAGATCTTGTTTATTCGAAAATTGGACCAATATTATGTATTTTATTTCATTTTTACAACGTATTCCTTATTGGCAACCTGGTTGTCGTCATAATCCGAATGGCATCTCGAAAGTACCGAAACAATTTGTTATTACGACATCAGTTCATCGCCAAAAACGCGTTCAGGTGGGTCAGGTGGGTGCATCGTTTCATTTGCATTTTGTCACCTGAAATACGAAATCGACAGTTGATCCGACCTGTCGATCTTGATTCGTAGTCGCTATTGCTAAACTAGGAGCGGAACGGATGGGTGTTGGTGTTGTATTTATGGCCGAATAACAATTATTGTAATGCGATGTCATCGTGAATAACGATCGATGTTGAATAACAAACGGAGCGTGCGGGATTTATTCAAATCGGCGGAACATCAAGGTGATAATGGATTACCCGTATCCCCAATCAGCATATTTAAATCGCAACCGAAGTTGCATACGAAACATGGGTCTTGAATCTAAATCGATTTCATTTTTGATCGATGACTAATTTTTCGAACGTTGAGCAGAAAATGGTCTCAACCGACTAGGTTGGACTCGCCGACCACGAATCCGTGGTCAAATTCAATTCTGTCCGTCCGTCGATGAACTCTCGAATGGGCAAAATTTCTCTTAAATACGACCGTTCGAAAGTTTGTCTTCCTGATAATCTCAAAACTGCAGATTCGGTCTAGATGAAATTTTGCATTTGGATGGAGAACGACGTATTCAAGCTATACGTGCAAAATTATGTTCACATCGCTCGACCAAAGCCATTTGAAATGGAAGCGAATTATTGACGAAAAGTTCCTAATATTTGAATTATAAGAAATCTCGATTTTTAGTGATTTCAAACCTCCAATTCTTCGAGGAACTCCCTGTATATCAAGGGGCCTTTTTTTCCAAAGTAGATTCTATCTCAACTAGACAAAAGAGGGATTCTAATTTGAAAAAATCTAGTTTCGATATTAAATGTGATTGCTGAATTCAACATGGAAATTAAAACAGCCTGTATGGCGAAATAAACTTTTGATTGACGAAAAAGGAGCACCGTCTTGTCGTCTTATAGAAGCCAAACTACATATTCGAATTTTTCATTCAGAAATTGAACATATTGAAATTATTAAAACCTACCAATGTAAATTTTTTTCGGGAAAAATATTGCAGAAGAAACTATGCTATAAAGAAGAATTGAATTGAAAAAATTGGGTGCTACATTTGAGAAACAGAAGTTGATATATACTCCATTCACTTTTATAAAGTTGGCCATGAAATTCTGACACATTTCACCGTGTGTGTATATTTTAAAAATCCTAGGTTATAGTCATTTTCCTGTCAGATAGATAAGCAACGTAGTACTTCCTACATAAAGGTCGTAGTAATTACGTATTTATCGAAATGTTTATTTACTTTGGGAAAATAATGAATTGAAAATATTATGAGAATTCAATAATTCCAAAGACCTGGCGACTGTTGAAGAAACTTAATATTAGAAATATTTCACGTAAATAAATAGGGGTGGAAGATTCAGTCATGCTATTTTCTAGTACGGAAATCAAGAATCGATTGTTGAAATTTTTCTGAAAAATAATGGACAGAATAGTCCGTTACTTTGTGATAATTCATTCGAAAAAAAGAATAAAAGTACTCGTTTAACCCAACAGAAAAACTTCTAAACGAACAGACGGACCTATGGAATTCCCCACTTTTCAAAATTCTCCAGAAATAAGCCTACAGAAGACATTTAAATAACTTTTTACTCAACTTGAAATACTCCAGTATGAAAATGTAGTGGTACTACGAAACCTGTGTCACCTTAAAAGAACTAACTCCATTCACAAAGTTAAAAAGGAGTAATTAGCAAATAGCACTGGCAACATCTCTCAGAATTATTTGACATTTAACGAATGCCAACCTGCGTCAGTTTTAAGTGAAAAGAACTTGATAAACCTAAATCATAGCCAACCGGGAAACTTTATGAAAATGAATGGAGTATACATGAATTTCTAAGAATCTCAAAATTTCACCATCTCTTCCGCCAAATGTTTCTATGTCATTCCATGAAGTCACTTCGAAACCTCGAAAATTTTCTAACTACTGGTCTTTGTGAATTATCTTCATACAGTAATGAAACATCACAATTTAAAGAAGATGACTTTATCGTGATACTTCTTTTAGGATCCACCTGTGTTTGGGATTCAATGTACGGAATATTCTGACAGAACTACGCTCAAGACCTGCGATCGCTTCAGTTGAAAAAATAAACAAACCTTGTCAAAACACCCAGGTACGAAAACAACACTTATTTCACAGCGCCTACGAACAAAGGGTAAACTAAAATCACCACCAAAAATACGAAATCGTTCAAGCAACCGAGAGAATACGCGAGCTACCCGCAGATCGCGAAAACTGAGTACTTGTGGAGACCACCGTCATCAGCTGAGTGTGTCGTTCAAGATCCCATAACTTCTGGCGCATTCCTTCGAGAAGTGGCCGTGGAAAGATTTCGCAGGAATCGGTTTCACGCTTCTTCGTACGCGACAAGGTTTGCTTGTGTGCGGATGAAAATGCGCGCCATCGGCGAAACGGAAAATTGCCCATGGAACCGTTCACCACTGGAGGCCCAGGAGCTTCATTCGCGTTTGAGGCTTGATTGCAAAAAAAATATTTTTCGAAAGACTTCATATTTGTGGAAATTACTCGTTTTGAACGCTCGTTCCTGCTCATCGTAGGTAGATTCGGCGACTGACAAAGAAAACGATTCTGATGAAAATATTGGGAATGTTTTTCAATAATTCGCTTGAATAAGTCATTCTCTATGTAAATGAAAATTTACATCTTGATTGGAACCGTTAATTTGAAATGATCAAGAAAACAAAATTCCGAACTGCCATAATATCTTTTATTTTTTTATACAGGGTGAGTCTTTGACTTGTCCATATATTTTAGCTGTAGATTCCTCTCATCAAACGAAACACTTTTTTCCTATACCATTTTTCAAAATTCGGTTTGGTTTCGAAGATACAGGGTGTCGAAAATCCATGAAAAAACACTTTTCTGTTTATTTATATCTTCGGAACCGCTATTTCAAATGAACTGAATTTTGGTTCATTGGTTACTCTATTCATGGTGCATATTCCTCGATCGAAACACATTCAATATCTTTACTAGTATCAAAGTTACAGGGTAGTCGACTCATCAATACACGCTAAAACACCATGAAACCACTTTAAAAAGATAAACGGTTCATATTTTCGAAAGAATCAATCATTTAAGAAACTAAGAGTATTCCTATTTTTTTTCAATAAAAAGCGTCGTTTTCGAGTTATTTCCAATTTTACCCGGACAAATTTGACGAAAAAATCATTATTTTCAAGAATAATCTGAATGCGTCTCTGAATTAAATATCATCGAATATTAATCCTTCTCTGGTCTTTAAACGAGTTTACAATGTTGTCACAATATTTATTAACTTTGTCGAGAATTAAATTCAAACGATGGAAAACGTTGATGTAGAGATATTTTCATAATAAAATCCCACGAATGTGGGAGATTAAATTGAACACCAAGGAGGATTTAATACGCACAGTTTCTATTGAAAATTCATAGTTACCGGTTCATATTGAAGTTAAATGTCGATGAAATACAAAATTCGGATATGAATGACGAATCTCAATACAAACTACTTATTAAATTGAAATTAATGAAAAATAATACGATACCTGATAATCTGTGGCGATGTTTCTATTTAAACAATATCCTCTTGGAATTTTATGACCTCGCCACTGTTAAAATTATATTAATTCACTTCACATAATAATCACATTAGAACAATAATTGACTGAATGTATTCAGAACTTCACATAATGTTTACAGTTTATTCAGAGACTCAGAGACCAATCTGTCGGTTTTCGCTCTACGCATGCGTGGTGATAAATTTGGCGGCAAAGTCGATTTATGATGGAAACGGCAGAATTCATAGATATTTATACTATGTTTCGTAAAAAATCCTTAACCTCAATGAAAATATCAGCAAGCTGACATCTTTTGGAAATTTCTGTGCAAACATTCACAGAATCGATACAAATTAGATTAGGTTAGGTTGTTTAATAATAAATTCTGATGAACTGAATGAAAAGTCTTTCGTCATGAGATTGTTAGGGAATTTCTAAGAAAATATGAACAAGTTATTAGTTGCAGAAAAATCGAAGAAGGAACTTTTTTTGGTGGGATAAATGTGGCTTTTTAGTTGCAGATATAATCCGATGGAACTAACTGTTTTTGTTGAAATTATCGTGTTTGCAACATTTTTATTTCAATAAGGTTAGTACTTGAGTATTCCCTAAATGTATCAACTCAATTTCTATCGAGAAATATAAACATTGCATCAATTCCAGAGAATCATATCAGAGGCGTAGTCAGCCCAATTTTTTTTTAAATGGCTATATCTTTTTAACAGAGCTGAATTCGGAAAAATTGAAATGAAAAAAAGGTTTCTTTTGGCCTCATGAATCTACAGTTAAAATATATGTACAAGTCAAAGACTCACCCTGTATACCTATATTGTTTTTGTTGCCTTATATATTTTCAGATTGTGAATTCAGTCTGAGTTGTAAACTTGTAAACCTTTGCATGTAATAACCTTTGGTATATGGTGTATGTAAAGTGAAGATAAATAAATAAATAAATGTAGTCGAGTAACATTTAATTCAGCGAGTTAGTTAGCATGAATCAAATAAAATATGGGACACCTGTATCCATTTTGTGCAAGTATTTCAAATGAAATTCACATAAAAAAACATGTCCTTAATGGAAAACCCTTCATCACTATTTTCAGTGATTTTTTCGGAGGCGAGGAAGTGCCAATGAGCCATCAAATAGCAAGGGAAAATAAGAAATCTGACGACCTAACAGGACTAATACGAATCGTGGAGAATTCGATCAAGGGTTCCTTCACAGTTGGCAACGCGTAACATCGTTAATGTTCAAATAGCGAGAAATGATCAACCGAGTGTGAAAAAACGGTTCGAGCAATCACAATTTATTAAATTTCAGAGTTCAGAGGATGTTATGATGAGATCGGTTATGACGAAAGAAAACTATGTTTGATACAGGGTAAAGCAACACTTTGATTGCTATCTCAAGATCTATGTTCCATAAATGCTGGACAGGATATTCACAAAAGAATGTACATTGAACAGGTCCATTATCGGAAATTACTGCATTAGTTACACCAAAATAAACAGAGTTCAGGCATTTGATTTCGGATGGAAAACACAATATTTAATTTTCTCTGTCCATGTAACAAACTTTTCATAATTTACTTAGTGAATGCTGTCTATTCCTCGACAACCTTGACGGATAAGAACATGATTAAATCTTTGTAAAAGCGACAGGTATTAGCGGCATTGAATAATTACATCGTGACTCATTTGCAGGTATTTCGATCGATGTGTTTTATTCATCACACAGGGAATCCGATACACCGAAACGAGAACAAAGACCATTCAATCACAGGTGTCCAGACAATAAAACTATTTCTCTACAACGTATCCGTTTGGGTCATTTCAGTGCTACATCAACTATAAAAAGAATACAGGGAGGGTGTTCTATAAATATGTCTATTTAGGAAACAGGTAGCAATCTGTTTTTCTACAATGTTATCTAATTGTTCCAGCTCTCAAAAAAGAATATTTTCGGTCAAACACGATGATCAATTCTTTCGAACCATGTACCTACTTTTTTCAATGACAACATTCATCACTTTTTCGGTTTCTCCTAAAAAATAAGTAAAGATACTTCAAAAAATTAATTAATTCGGAAAAATTCAAGATTTTCTAGATCTTTCACATGGTTTTGAAGTATACAAAACAAAATGGAAATTTATGAAATTGTAAAGAATTTAAAATACAACGGAAATATGTGCCTGAACTCACAATGGGATTCAAATTTAACTTACCGCCCCATCTTCGAAAATTTATTATAAACTTTCTTATAACTACAAAAATTTCAAAAAGGAAAATCTAATTCTCCTAACATCGCCATCTACCAGTACTGGATGGAATATTCAACGTAGGTACTTCATTGCGTGTTTCTTTTTTACCATAGAAAATAACCTAAAATCTTTTATGCGAATTTAAATAATTTTGCAATTAGAATAATTCTATAATTTTGACAAGTAAGTACCAACAACAACCATATATGTAAAATATCATGGAAATAATTCTTCTAGAACTCCTGAAGATGCCGATGCATAGGCGAAACTAATTGAGTGACTTTTATTAATAAATTTTTCACATTGGCAGCAAGAGTCCGTCACCTCTCACTCAAATGCATCGGCATTTGCAATGCGGTATTATCAGAGAGTATAGTCCATGATTTTTTTAATATTGGCATATGGGAACTGAGGCTCAATTTGTTGCTGCATCAAGATGAAAACCCAATTTGATTTAATGTGATATGTACTTTATACCTTTATTTTTATCATCTTTCATTTTATTTTTTGTATGTATATTGTTTTTGTTGCTTTTCTTTATATCTTATATTTTAAGATTGTGAATTCAGTCTGAGTTGCAAACCTCTGCATGTTATTACCTTTGGTGTATGTAAAGTGAAGATAAATAAAATAAAATTTTCCAAATAAAAGAAACTTCCTTTGAAAAAAAAAATTCCAGTGAGTACCAAATAGCTATTTTGTTTTATTTTTATACAGAATAATCTGTTTGAAGGAAAACCATGTACAAGACATATTCAACAATCAAACGATTGTTTTCTCTTTGATGCAAAAATCAAGAGAACGTATTTTTAGCGACAGTTCATTGAAGACTACCACACTTGTCGAGTATTTTTTTCAAAGAAATATCGGTCAACAATAAAACCACGATTAGACGCTCGAACGCCTGCACAGGATATCCGACCGAAGAACTCGATATCAACACACTTAACAGATGATTGCTATCGGAGTCTTCGATTATGCGCGCTCTTTTACCAATAGACGATATCGGTTCATCACTCCAATAATTCCAAAATTGACAAAACATTCCAAGTCACATTTTCATTTAAAAAGTCTTGAACCATATATCTAATATGTAATTCCAATATTGGCAAGGTTTTAAGCTAGGCTTTGTTAAGAATCGAGATCTGCACATGTGTAGAAATATTAAGGTGGGCGTTCAATGTAGTGTGTTTTTATTTCAAGTTGCATTTGAAAATGGTTTCACTTTGAGAACTGAAATTTTGTGGGTGAAGTCAGAAAGGATTGGAGTTCTTAATGAGATAATTGAGATTTATTTCATTTCAACAGTTCATTTTTTTTCTTTCAAAAATAGAAGAAAGTAAGCCAACTCATGCTTCTGTTTTATTTCAAACGAAAGACCCATGAAAATAGTTCAACTTCCGATTAGAAGTGAATCTACAGATAATATCATTCAGAAAAACAACTTGAAATACGGAATTGCCAGAGAATGGCCAAATTCAAATTTTAGCGGGAAAAACTTCCTGCTTTACCCACATATTCACTAATTTCATAGTTCAGCAATTTTCGGATAGAGAGCGCCAATGTACATTTCATTCATAATTAGAGAGATAAACATAGAACTTATAGAGATAATGTAAGTTCTATGGAGATATTGCATAAAATGCACGGTGGCGCCTCTATCGGCTGAGTTTTCCTACCCGCTCTGAACGGCGACCTTAAGAATGAACATTACTTATTCATTCCCTGTCACTCTGACACGTTGTGTTATGTTGTGACACGGATATCCTCCTTTAATTCATGTGAATATTCTCGATTATAACCTTACAATTTCATATTTTTCAATCTTCTTTTAGACTATACATAACCTCTGCGATACCCTTTATTTTCGATTTGGCGCATGCGATCAACTCAATTCTTACCAAAGGTTCGGCTCCACTTCATTACTCTGAATAGCAGGCGTATGATTCATTCTGTAAGTATTAAAAATATAGTCTTGGCCCGTCTTTAAATGTCACCCAAACTTTGTTAAACATGATTGGCTGTCCAAGAAAGATGTAGATACAGAAACTACTGGAATGTAGTGAATATGACAAAAAACGTATTCCCATGAATAAATTGTGTTTTATGAAGCTGA
This sequence comes from Adalia bipunctata, assembly GCA_910592335.1. NCBI lineage: Eukaryota > Metazoa > Arthropoda > Insecta > Coleoptera > Coccinellidae > Adalia > Adalia bipunctata. The sequence continues at coordinate 7,841,586 of OU342948.1, read as the reverse complement.
ATTATACTCAGCTTTGTTGGAGATCGAGATCAATTCGAAATTATTCACACAAACAATCACAAATGCGAAATTCATTGTACGGTTTCAATTTATGATTAGATTTTGCACATTGTCAACAGTAAAACCACAGAATACCTATCTACACAGAAGCGTCAGTAAGCGTCGGCACTTTGATATTCATGGGGCAAATTTTCGTGACCTTGATTCTCTGTTAGGTAGTACATATGTCACTTTTGAGTGGTCCAGCGGGAAATTTAAATTTCAACTTGACATATGTACTACCTAGCATGGCACAAGCGTCATCAAATTAAGTTTTGGCGGGAAGGCGGAGTGACGCTTCTGTGTAGTTAGGTATTCTGTGGTAAAACACCTCTGCTAATGACGTGAGTGCAGCAAGTGTTTACATTTCGTCTAAATTTATACGTGAAATCAACATCTGTGCAATAATAAGATCGATCATCGATCGGAACCGGACATATTTCGTTCATATCCGATAATTTCCATCGAAGTGTCCCCAAACGATGTAAACGTCCAGGAGTCGCTTTTAAACGAACAAGAAATTGTTTCACTTTCTTCGGAATTACCTTTTCGGTTTCAGTTTCTATTCGCAGCGACTCATTCTGTACTCTCTCATCTCAATAATCACCACCTAATCACTTAACGAGAGTAATTTGCCTACACTTTCATTCACTGGTAGATGTGGGAAACCATCAGGCATCACCCACCGTGTTGTTTTGCTACCGAAGGCCATCAGATATAAAATTCAATATCAATCGTTAATGTTTCTCTAGGTTAAACCAAATCTGAATGAGATACATTCTATTTGCGAGCAATTCACCGTTGTTAATTATAATAATGCTTTGAAAAAACAATGCTGAAATGCATGAAGACATAATAATTCATTATTGAATCGAAAAACAGCCACCCAACTATTAAATTTGGATTGCTCCGATGTATACCAATGGTTTGTTTTATTCCTGAAGACCTAGACCTGCCAAACTACCAATCTTTTGACATTTCGCTAATGAATTGTTATTGACACAACGTCAACTTATTTTGAGGTTAATTCTATTTTATTCAGTTCCTGAAATTAATTTCGGAGTTCTTGGTATTATTTACCTACATTGTATGTGGCATTGTCCGGCCATAATGAATCTCATTTATGTTGAATAATTTTAAAATGTCTTTTTTTAACAATAAAAAAATTCTAAGATGAATTTCCGACAGGAGATTCTGAGATTCTGTACTTCTGTGAAACTGGGTACGAATATTACGACAAAAAGAATAGAAGAATAACTCACCTTTACAGAGTCATAAACTCCGTCTTGGAAATTTTTGGTGTCACCTTCTCCTTGAATCCTGAAATCCAAAAAAGATACATGAGAAAATATCATTGAATATTAGGAATCCTCATTTGATTAAATAATTTTGGGTAGTGCATCTTGTGGTCACCTTCAAAGAGGAATTATTGAGTGAATAACATTCCCACAATTTCATCTTAATTATCACTCTAAGATCAAAAAAGGCAGTCCTTGGAGGTACCTTCTCTAGATTTGTGTAAAGATCTTGTTGAAAATTATAAAGGGACCGTTATACTCTGGCCGATGGCACCGATTGTCCATTCCAAAAGTGCCTTTCATTTTTCCAAGTCACGCCCTCAATTTTCACCTGAAAGCTTGATTTTTTTTTAATTCTCCTGGAATTTCAGACAGTTCTCTGCGATTTCACACTTTCTGGAAGTCTTTTCAGTATTTCCATAATTTTTTGCATTATTTAAGCGCCTATCCAAATGAAATTTTTTTTAAATATAGAAAATTGATTTGTCGAGGGCACTCCAATGAATTTTCTAAAAAAAATTGATGAACAACTCTAAAATTCAAGCCGATTTTTTCATGCGCAAAAATATTTTTTTCAAAAAGAAAAATTTGGAGTGCCCTCAAGACATCCTTTAACTTCAATTAAAAGAAAAAATCAACCTTTTAGGTGAAAAATTGAGGGCGTAAACTTGGAAAAATGAAAGGCACTTTTTGAATGGAGAATCGGTGCCGTAGCCGATACTTTCATGCGAAAAAATAATTTTATCAAAGAGAAGAAATTGGAGTGCCCTCAAAACATCCTTTAACTTCAATTTAAAAAAATCAAGCCTTTAGGTGAAAAATTGAGGGCGTAAACTTGGAAAAAGGAATGGCACTTTTTGAATGGAGAATCGGTGCCGTAGCCGTCGGCCAGAGTGTAACGGCCCCTTGAGAAGCATGGGGGATGAGAGTAACTTATCTGAGGGTGCTTTTACTTTAACAATTCTTCGTTGTGTGTATCAAACAAAGTTTTATGAGAGTATATAGTAATAAGAATTCAAACTGATATTCATTCACATACCTTCCCGGAACATTTCCATTCGTATTATTTCTGGGCGCAGGCAGATTTCTGTTTGTTCCATTTATGAGTTTGCTATCTTGTTTGCTGAAATAAAGGAAAAATAATTCTGAGTAAAATGCAAGTATTTCTGTAAGAATCATAATATGTTGGGTCTTTCTACTCGAATTATAGTTTTGTTTATACTATTGTTTTCAAATAGTCTTAATTACATAACGATGTTTCTCTTTCTTGTCCAAAAGTCAAACCCAAAGCAATTTCTGTACTGAAAACACCAGCAACCACCTAAGAAATATTCATACCGTTTCCCATGAAGGTCGCAATTGCTCCTATCCACATATGTGACCACCCTCCTATGTCCACCTTGTTCTCGGTATTTGGCCTCAACTGGCGGGTGTAAAAAATGTCCATAAAACATTTCGCGATACCACTACCACATCGAACAATACATCAGATTTAAGCAGAATGCACCACGTGAAAAGTTCTGGTACATAATGAGTAATTTCCCGAGTCTGTTTTGATAATCGTCACGATTAGTTACGACGAAATGGTCCATTAATAGAATATATTCCGAGAGTTCACTTGGGGCGCAATTTTCGATGAATTAATAGCTTAATTGCTGAGATAATCGAATGATCAGGCAGTGTAGAAATGATACAACAGGGTGGAGTCCTAAATGAAACTGTTCGAACTCTATTGAGAATAGTCTCTTGCGAAGAAAAATCATTATTCCACAAGAGAAAGCTACAATGAAAAAATTATTTCTTCACCAAAGACTCCATAAGTTAGGTAGATTAGTTTTTGGATGACCACTTGATCTTAACAAGGACAAATATGCTGTTTAATATAATTCGGTACTTTTGGCATGAAAAATCACAGTACACACACAATTTCATAAGAAATATAACGAAAAACGCAAATTCCACCTACTCCGCACAAGTAGAAAAACAATACTGATTAGCATATTGTGATGTCTCATTAAGATATAAGACCGAGAAAACTTATTATTACGTTTCTAGAATAAAAAAATTAGAATTTCATGTTTATTGTCCATTTATCGTGATTATGGTCATTCAGGGACGTACAGAAGTATGTAGAGATTTTATCCTACGTATGCACTTCAAACAAAGACCAGCGATCAGCTGATCAGCAATTATGTACATCTGTAAATAATTGTTATTACCTGAATTATAATTATGGTGATGTTTGTTCTGAATCATGATATGGAATTAAGATTGAGAATGTACACAGTGATCCTTAAACAATGACTTTTCAGAGTCCAAGTTATCTCTTAGGTGACAAAAGATGAACATTATCAAAGATTTGCACAATTCCAATTAAAAAACATAAACCATGAGAATATAAATACAAAAAATGAGATGAATTGTTAGGTTATTGTCGTGGCAAGATATTCTGATAGATCTTATCATTTATCAAGTGGATTCTAGCATTCTGGTTTCTCACTTTATTGAATTTTTTGTGCGCAATTTTCGAAGTGATTTTTTTTCTTGGTTCAGAAATTCAAATAATAGTAGCATTACTTAGACTACCCAAGACCCCTGTTATCCATATATATAAAACAAAGTTGTTGGTTACACCATTTATAACTCGAGATCGGATGGACTGTTTGTTATGAAACTTCATTTATGGATTCGTCTACGGCCAGGTTATTATAAAATACATTAAAACTCTGAAAAATTCGATGAAAAATTTGTTTATGTAGGAAATGCTTTTCCTCTTCTTGAATAAGGCCACTAGGTGTCGCTACGGTTAATGGCTCTTATCTAGACACTGTAGCGTAGTCGTGAAGGTACTATATTCGATATTATCGTCACTAGATGGCGATGGTAATTACGATTTGTGAAATCCACCGTAAGTAGGTATTATTTAGGCGAAACAAAGTTCGCCAGGCCAGCTAGTATAATATACAATTGGATGCTTAATTAATATTATTTCGGTTCGAGACAACGACAGCAATCGTGTCCAAACAGTGTTCTTTCAACTCAACAACAGGATTATATATAAATACGGAAATACACAGTAAATCAACGCCGACGATTCGAATACCGCTGAATCCACCTCTGTCCACATTAATTGGATATCGACTAGAATAATTCCAGATTTAATTAGACATTTCATCACGAGATCATATTAAATCAATCAGAAACGTTTGACTAGATACATCTTGGGATGGCTTCGTCAAAAACTGACATGAGATGATTTAAAGAATAATTAGAACGGAAGAAACTGAAGATGGCACTCCTTTGAGTTAGGATTCTGGACACAATAAAGGAAAAGCCGTAAATTATGGTTATTAAGTGAGTGCGATCAGGTCTCAATATTGATATTAAACATCAGGATAATTAGATATATCCATTTGAAAAGATTGATCCACCAGATTTCTGCAGAAATTTGAAAAGATGGGATTTTTGCTATAGTTTTTCTTAATCTCTGGGCAAACTACATTTGTTTGGGCCTTATTCATATATCGAGAAGGTTGGTTTGCATATTATGAATATCACCGTCCCCATATAAAGAAGAACTAAATAGCTCCAAGTAATACTATCTCCAAAAAAACCACCTTCAAGCCACGAAATATCAAGACGATATCACAAATTATGGCCAGAAAACACACACCTACTGAATTTACAACTTATTTAGTTAATGTGTCAGCTTTAATTGAGGTTAGTGAAGATTTCTTGTACCTAATCCTTTGTAAACCTACCCTGTCACTTATATTATCCTTTATGTAAGCGACCTATATTGATTAAAATAATTTTTCTCTATTCCAGTATCGTAATGAGTTCTTTACAGTACTAAAAACAGTGCTGTAATGAATTCAATACAGCATTGTTTTCAGTTATATTTTTCGTTTCGTGGGTGGCAGCACTGACTTCCGATCCTATCAATTTTCAACACACGTCAATTTGGAAATGTCAATTTCGTAACAGTAACCAACTGCCAAGATACAATACAAAACTGACTAGGATGTATAATCTGAATTTTTCATTGAATTTTAACGAATTTTGACTGAAATAGAGAAAATATCGTCTAATACTCGTTGCAGAATGCAATTCCAACACTTCCCACGTTTCGCATTCGTATTGTAATAGGAGCCCATTCTGCAACTAGTTTTAGAATCTACTTTTATTTGTGGAGAGCCCCAGCGTTCTTTCAGTTGGCTCTTGGGATCCTCATTTGGTGAGAACCTCAGTATATCAAACAAAACCTTTCAATATTGGATGTTCAGAAAGAGATTCACCACCTTAGAAAATTAATTGAATAATGAGCTGGAGGATTGAGACGATAAGCTTCTATTTCCTGGATTTTGGATACAGGCACTGGAACATTTTGAACCAATGTTGTTATTTTTCCATCAGACCAATGAATAAACAATAACACAAACACAATAACAGCGTTGAAAAATGGTGAATGCGCGACGAAACAAGCCGAGTAGAGCCGAAATTATTTTCCTTCGTTTTTTGAGCTCATGAAAGGATAGGATCGAGTGCGATAGGGTTTTCCAATAAGAGGTATTATTTTGAATAGCCTGCTATTTCGGTAGATGTCCCTTCTGAAGTTGTCATTATTTGACATTTGTCAAGTAGAAACTACTCCATTAATAAAAATGGAACTACATATACACGTGCTTCAACAAAGCATTGGAATTATTAAAATTTACCGGGAGGAAAAAGGGGTTTCATAGCCCAAAAAAGGGAAGAAAGCCATCAGCCTTTTTCAGAAGAATCCCAACCTTTCAGGACGGAAAGTGGGTTGTTCGCAGTCAACCGTTCAGAAAATCAAGTCGAGTTGTGAACATACAAAGTGCAGAAAGTGGCAGACAGGAACGCTCTGAAGAATCAAGAAGCGAAATCAAGAGCAAAGAGATTAAAAAAAGATTTCTTGAAGAATTTTTCCCGTTGCGTGATGGACGACGAAACCTATGTCTTGGCTGATTTCTCGCAACTTCCTGGTCAGGAATTTTATAAGTACTGCAGATTCTCGTGGAAATGTTGACGAACAATTTCGCGTGAAGAAACAAGCAAAGTTTCCTAAAAAATTCCTGGTTTGGCAAGCAATTTGCACTTGTGGGAAAAGGAGCGAATTTTTCGTTGGCCAAGGCTCTGTTGACTCGAAGATATACATCGAGGAATGCTTGAAGAAGCGACTTTTACCATTTTTACGTGAGCACGATGTGTCAACAATCTTTTGGCCAGATTTAGCTTCATGCCACTTAGGCAAGCCCACCAAGGAATGGTACGAAGCTAATGAGGTGGTTTTGTCCCCAAAGAGGCCAATCCACCAAATTGCCCAGAACTCAGACCAATCGAAAGATATTGGGCCCTGGTAAAAAGAGAATTGAAGAAGACTAAGAAATCAACGAAAACATTAGCGGAATTCAAGCAAAAGTGGAAGACAGCATCCCAGAAAGTGACTGAGAACACTATAAGAAGCATGATGGGAAGAATTCCAGAAAAAATCCACGAATTTTGTGAAAAATAGCTTTGGTTTTTTATTGTAAAAACAGTTTTCATTAGAATTAGAAGATGATTCGAAAATGAGTTTGATTTTTGAAATCGGTCCAGCGGTTCAAAAGATATAAGCGTTTTTGTGATAGCGAATTTATTCTCGTTCAGTCCTTAATATCAGCTCAATATGCTGAAAAAGTGAAAGATTCCCCCATCGCTTCAATAAACCGAACCCACTCACCAATTATCCAAGTATTCGTTCCCGTTACTATTTATCTGCCTCCACAACTCCTCCCGCTCCCTCTCTCTGGCGTTCAGAGTGTCCTGCAACCTCTGCTTCTGCTTCTGATACTCCTTCAACAAGTCGCCTTGAAAATTCTGTTCGTACGGCGATTCGTTAACAATCTGCGCCGCGGCAGCCTGAACCGTCCCCGGGTTGAGTTGGCTCGCCTGCGGCCCCACCTGGTGCTTCTCGTTCAACGAGTCCCTCCTGCTCGACCTTATCGTAGAGGCCGGGGATTCCCTGCCTCTGTGTTCGGGAGTCGACACATTCGAGGCCCTCTGATCCGGACTCCTCGACCCGGTCCTCGGCTTTCCGGCCGTGTGCACCGTCGGCGTACTCGTCTGCTCCTGGATCGAAGGCAGCTGCTGGAATTCCGCGTAACTGTTACTCAGAAAAACCTCCCCTTCGTTCTCGAACAGTCTGTCCACCGAGGAATTCATCACTTTGTTGTTCTTCATGCCGGTTAAATGAAAACTGGCGAAGCTGCTTCTGGTCATGGGTCCGTTGGTGGCGATATCGCCGGTGCTCATCGCCATCGCTCTCGGATTGCCGTTATGGGTGGCCCCGCCGGTGCTGAGTCCGTACGGAAGGCCGTCGAGAACCGGCATCAGGGATCTCGTCATGATGTCCGCCGCCGACTTGGGTCTGGTGAAGGGCATGGCCGAATGCGGGAACGTTTTGGGTTTGATCGGGGTGATCAGCATGTGTTCGGCCCACGAGGTTTCCAGAGACGGCCTCTCCAACCTCTCGACGTCCACGTTCAGAGTCTTCTGTTCGAACGGAACGGAGAACGTTTCGTGGGGCACGCTCTGCAGCCAACTGAGAAGGCTCAGATCCGAATCGCTGAAACCCACCGAGCCGTCCAGCAGCTTCGAAAAGTTCATCTCTTGATTTTGTGAATCGGTCGAACCGGTCGCTTTGGCCTGGCAATAGTTCACGCAGGACTCGTACAGGATGCCCTTGATGACCAGCTGGATGAGCCTGTCGTTCTTGGCGGTGGTGTTTGCGTTCACGTCGGCGGATTTTCGATCGCCCGGTAGGAAATCGGAGACTAGGGGGTAGATCTCGCGAAAGCACTGAACTCGTGCGTTGCTCGGGTTCCAGTCTTTGTACTGGAGATGATCCGTCAGTCTGGGCAAGGTGAGGAGCAGGCAAAGGGTGGAATACTCCTCTTTGGATGGTGCGTATTTCTCTAGATCGTTCAGTACCTGGAAAAGAATCGCATGGTTAAATGAACTACTTACAATTATTGGCTATGCTTTAATCGTCTTGAAATCTAAGAGATTCAATAACTGTTGTTGAAAAAATAGTTGATAATTATTTAAACTTATAATTGACACTTCGTTGACGTAAGGGATATTGCAGAATTTTTCTTTTTCTTCCCTTTTTCTTGATTTCTCACTTAAGCCATTTTTCTTCGAACAACCATACAAACCAGGTTAACAAAAAGATAACCAGTCAATATTTCTCGAAGTGTATTCCAAACTATGACGTCATAGTTAACCGACCGCACAAACCAGCTTACGGAGGTAGTTCGAGCACAGAGGTATGTGGTTTGAGGAGAGTTATCTGGTTGCAGGTTAGGTTTTTGATGTTTATAGCCATTTTTCTTCGAACTTAACCACGCAAACCGGGTTAACTATACTATGACGTCATAGTTAACTTCGGTTTTCTTGTGGAGGTTGACAGATTTGTTTCTTGTTCGTTGATGTATTTGACAATTTGAATATTCTATGCTCCTAGGAAATTGTATAAACATACACATCAAAAACCTAACCTGCAACCAGATAACTCTCCTCAAACCACAGACCTCTGTGCTCAAACTACCGCCGTAAGCTGGTTTGTGCGGTCGGTCAACTATGACGTCATAGTTTGGAATACACTTCAAAAAATATTGACTGGTTATCTTTTTGTTAACCTGGTTTGTATGGTTTAGTTCGAAGAAAAATGGCTTTTGTTTACCATTTGTCTAAGATTGGTTCATGACGTTTCAGATATGTCAAAATCGACCAGCGCTTACAGCTGGAGCCATCTATTGACAAACAGGGCGAACTTAGTTGCGCACCTAATATATTTGTTGATTCAGGTTGTAGAAGGTGATTTTCCCAGAAAAATGATCAAGACAAGTTCAAATACGTTCTGTAGGCGAAATATAACCGCTGACAAAACTCACTTTAACAACCTCCTCAACCGCATTATCCACATTGTTCCCCTGGCCGTTCGCCTCGGATTTTATGCACAGCAATTCGATATATTTGTGTTTCAGTATCGCGTAAGTGAATTTCCTCATGTCGAAGGCCTGCAACGCCTCCAGAGGCTGGATGAACTCCAGGACGTCGTCCCATTGTCCGTCCAGGATCAGCTGCCGCAGGAACAGCACGTCGTCCGAGTAGTTGCCGTTGATGACGCCAGTCTCCCTCTCGAGACTGAGCTGGGAGATGTGGAGTTCGCGGTTGTGCAGGAATTCCAGAGACAGTCTCACCACATCCTCCTCCCTCAGAGTCAGCCTCGCCGAGGGCATGACGTAGCGGATCTTCAATCTGCAAAAAAAGTGTATCAGATGAAGAAATGGTGGTGATCTTTTCTCAAGAGGTTATGGGCCCAGTACGCTCAAAATTCTCATTGACATATTCACATTGGCGTTGCCATATCTCAAAACTTAAGTAGCCCTCCTAGTAGGAATAACCTTGCACAAGTATTATGTAATATTTATTTATACAGGGTCTTTCTAAATTCAGGAGGTGATTGCTCGAATGAAATTAAGATGGGTCTTTCCTATAACAAAATTTCCTCAGCTCACCCTTTTCCGAGATATCACCCTTAAAAGGTGGTGACTAAAATTGAATTTTTATTTTTTTCTCTTGAGATATTGGTTTTGGGAAAAAAATGTAGGAATAAAAAATTGTTCTATTATTATACTAAAACGGTAACTCTGTAGTCCGGCCCAGGGAATCTGTCGAAAAAGTGGGTCCGGAAGAATCTTAAAATCGCAGCGAAGCTGCGATACAGGAAAGAAGTTTTTACACGGTCGGAAAGAGAAATGATCGATTCGTACGTGGGCGAAATTTCGATGTAGAAGTATTTTAAAAAAATTCACGAAAATCGCGAAAAAATTCGGCAAAAAGGGCAATTTTAACTCGATAAAACTTTTTTCGCAGATATCCTGGCCGTGATGTAAATATACGACTCGAAAGAGGAAGAGTCAATGCAAAATAGCTTGCTATTCAAATTTTCCATAATTTCCCCATTTCTTCAGGAAAATTGATCAAAGTATGACATTTCTCCTATAAAATCGCCCGATCTGCAGAGATCACAGAGAACTATTTGACATTGTAGCTGTAAGAGTTTGGCCACAGCCTTCTATAGAGAAAGCCCGGAACACAATCTGACAACTGCGCTCAGATTCCGCGATCAGAGGCCTACCGATAAGGATAACTGCTTAAAAGGTAGATCTGCTGGCCCATACTAGTTTTAAATAAAATAAGGATTGTATGTTATAATTTTATTTCATGAAACATCTCGAAAAAAAGGTTTAGATATGCAATTAAGTAAGGGTTGCTGATTTCAACCCCGTATAATGTAACAGTATTGAAAAAATACCCGTGGTTAGTCCTTTGCGAGTGCACGAAAATTACAGGATTTCAAGTTTCTAGCTTTACTGAAATTTCAGTAAAAAAATATATCAAGTCTCCACCAATAAGCGTGATATCTCAGAAAGGTTTGTTATAGAAAACACCCATCTTAATTTCATACGAGCAATCACCTCCTGGATTTTTTCGCATGAATTTAGAAACACCCTGTATACCTCGGTATGAATCCTAAGACAGACAAACCTAGTTTCTCTCAGAAATAAAATCGTTACAATAAATGTCGTCAAAAATCCCACCTTATTCGTAATTTGTGTAATTTTTCAAATCGTTCCTAATAATATAAGTTATTACAACTTACATATTGAAACAAGAATTTTCATCCATTTCCACTCGCAAACACCCTGTATCCCTATTCGTCACATTATGCCTATGTATTTCGAATTGACTGACGATGAACACAGCAATCGAAGTCAATTGAACGCGTTTGAATTTTTTGTTTTGTGCACTTCAGTGTTAAGAATGAAGACAATCCTTCAAAGGACTGACCTATTGTTGAAGTCATATAAAGTACACTGGCTGTCACAATATTTGACTCTATCATTAGTCCAGGTGCGAAACATTCGATGAAATTTCAGATAGTCAATGGAGGATACAATTCTGGTCGGTAAAAGTGGATTCTAAATAAACAGAGTGTCCTAACGAAAATGATGTTAAAAGTTTTGTTGTTAAAGGGACATATTTTGATGAAGTTCACATCTCATGACAGCATCATACCCCATAAACAGTGGCAATTAAAAATAAAAAAAAACATCAAACAGAAGAATGAAACATAAAAAGCTTCGCGCATTATTTTGAGCAGTGTATCTATTAATAATTCCATAACAATAACGGAAGTACAAATGCAGGTAAGAATTTTCAATTGATTCTTGTGGCCCATATACGGATAGAATATTTATTAGCGATCTTCTTATAGACGTTGTATGAATACAGCAGGGCAATGATATCTGATTATGATTTTACTGATAACTCTTAGGTCTCCCGAGGAGACCCCTCAAAAACTACAAAATTCTGAGCTGAACATTGGAATCATCATTAAAATTAAAGATCTAACCTCGATCGAAAAACTGAGCGATGATGTCATTCTCACCCGGTATACATGCATCCTTTCACAGCATGTTATCTTTTTGATCTAAAAGGAGAGATCGTTTGAAAAAAAAAATATGTATGCCGCACAAAGTTGCCACATTCATTCCGTGGAAATTAATGCTTCAATATTTTATGAGACCTACTTGCATACAAGAATTCGTATATGCGCAAAGAATTGAATGGGATGCTATTCAATGATGTTATTCCAGGTTGAAACAAGACCTGAATTATCTAGCGTGTTTTTTGAAAGGCTTTTCAGTCGCATTTCAAACAAAACAACTATACTCTGTTCAAATGTAAGAAAGGGCAATAATAACATGTTTGGCGCATCGGTAGGAGGGCCTTCGTAAAGTTCCTTCCGTCCAGAGTCGAATCGAGGAGATTTCACACAATCGGTCAGTTTTAACTGAACTTGAATTCCATTTTTTTCAATAATTTATAGAACGTTGTTCTTTTGAAATTTAGCAAACTGTCGTCATCATTCACGATTTCTAGAACATTAGAAATCGTTCATTCCGGAAAAAAAAAACCGTGGACAATTCTTCTGATAAGGTTCATATCGAAATCGTTAACCGAATCGATTATTTTTAACGACTGGGCTCTCCTCTTAGGTGGCGTCAATGTTTTATTCTCTTCATATTCTCTGAGAATTCTGAATACAGCTGAATCACTCACCCCTGATAATTTTGAAACAATTCCTACTTAGTCTCTTTTCGATAAATCAGGACGTTCTTCCAATTCTTTTCGAAAAATGTTCAAAATTATCTCTTTCTCTTCAGCAGAGAAATGCGACCTTTTGGATCTTTTTCGTGGTGGTCCCCATATATCACATTCAGATGCAGTATCCGTTTCCGAATTCGACACTATATAAACTTTGTCAAAAGATTTTTCAACACAATACACTTTTCACAACAAAATCTATAAACGCTTCGAACAGCTAGACCTTCACAGTAGCTCTAGGTATTTTAACTGGTCTTGTCAATTGAAAACTTCGATATTTATGCAAATCAAGATGGCTCTAACCCATTAAGCAAAAGGACCCAAATCTGGTGTTTCCCGGAATTACCTTGTCGGAACCTTGAGCAGCCGACAAAGAGTTTCGTACAGAATAATATAAAATTTTGGACCGAAACTAAATATATTTCGGATATTACAAGTAAATGACCATTAAAAATTTGAACAGAGATCTTTTACGAGTCTTGTCAATTGAAAACTTCGATATTTATGCAAATCAAGATGGCTTCCACCCATTAGGGAAAAGGACCCAAATCTGCTGTTTCCCGGAATTACTTTGTTGGAATCCTGCAAGATTCCGACCCAAATCTCTAAAACTCTGGTGTTTCCTGGAATTACCTTGCCGCAATCTCGAGCATCCAAAAAAGAAATTATTTAGTAGATAATAATATAAAAACAAAACAAAATAAAAAAATAGGGTACGTCGGATATAAAATGTTTATGACAGTTGCAAATGATAACAGAAATTTTGCACTAGAGTTTCTGAGGAAAAAAGTTCTAATGTGGGAATTGCTGACTCAAATTATTGAATCATTTCTATCCAGTACCATCTACAGTCCGTTCCGAGTACGATCCTGGCAATCTTTTAGGGCGATAAAAGGGAGCGTGGTTATGACCGTTTGACGAATAGGAGCTTTATTGTGTGCAAAGCAGACGATTCTGTTTGTGTACAAAGCTCTTTCTTATATTTGAACAGACTATAGACTCCTATTGAATCACCAAGTATTTTAGTGAAAGTATGATCAAAATGTCGTTTGACTTAGAAGCATACTTCATTTCAACGAACTTCAATGAATAAAAAAGGGAGGTCAATAAGTAGAACTTCGGAACTATGCATCTCAAAAGTCCGTTGTCTCCTCAAATGAATCAGAAACATCTGCCAAACGGCCAATCATTCGGAATATTCAGAACGTGCAGAAACGAAGTCCAGAAGAATGAAGTTTTTCGCGATCGTCATCAAGACATGTGCCATATTAATGATCGGAGTTCTTGTCATCATTATAGTGTTAATCCATTTTTTTTCGTTACCATTAAGGAAAAACGTCTTTCTTCTACGAGAGTCCGTTGCATTCTTTGTTGCTCTCCACTTAACGGATAAAAATCCATACCGGGACGTTACGTCAACAGCGCGAAAGCGTGCTTGAATTTTCTTTTCACTTTGCTCCTCGATAAGGAAAAGTTATTTCCAGTTTCCATCTGATGAAAACAGGATCAGTCGTGGTCCATTGTCAGTATTTCATTATTTCTTTAATTAACGAACTGAAGATGACACTAAATAGCAAATTTCTACGAATTGATATAAAATTCATCGATCCTTCATTTTGGAATTTATTGACCAAGCTTCAACAAGGAGAAGAAAATCTACTTTGCAAATCAAAGACAGCCAAAAAAGCTTCATCAACTACAACGTCTAAAAGTGCTCAAACGTGAAGATATTCACATGAAACCTCGAATTCCACTTGAATACGGTCCTTAACTTTCTTACCTTGGTGTTGAATAACAACCTAATGATTTATAAGCCGAAAGAAACAGTATCTCTTCATGAAAATTGATAAAGACGATAGCTACCCTAAATCATAAAGAACACACGGTATAACGTTTGCTCTACTATACTATTTTACTGATTAATTCTCCTGAAACCATAATGAATGTGAAAGAGATATGTCATTATTATTATTAGAGTCGTAAAGGAAGGTGTGGCATATGGGAGAGGTCAAAAAATGAAGCAGAATAATTGTTGACTTTCCAGATGGATCTAACGACATGATTGAAAGGAATCACCATGAATTTTCTTCAAACTGACTGATCACAATAATTGTCCCAATACGAAGCATTCGTACCCAAGTACCTAAAGATTGAGATGGCCCTTTCAATATTTCAAACACACAGCAATGACATATAGCATGCCAATATATCGCAAAATTGTAAATACAATGTCAATCAAAGATAGAAAGGAAGGCAAACTTGTTACAAAGCAACTTTTCAGTTGGGGGTTACGAAGGTATTTTCACATCAAGTGTCAGAAGATTGCCATGCCTGAACGAAAACAGGAATATTGCCGAAACGAGCGGATCGAGTTTTGGAACCTGCATGAGTTGCTTTCATCCTTCTTTTTCGTAATCCTACCTCAAGAGAATACTTTCATGTAAACGTACATTTATTGAATAAAGGTCTATTTAATCAGCTTCACCTCCTTTTTTTTCGATTTACAGCCGATTTGAACATGAATCTATCAAGAAATAAACTGAACCCTTTTCCAGTGTTGCCTTCTGGACCATATTCCAAAGCTTGTCATAAAGACGACTCTATGATATTCGAAAGAAATCTACATAAATTACCTATTTCTATGGATATCCTTATTATATGTCACCGGTATGCAGAGAATCGTATGGGTAACAACAACCATAATTCACAAGAAGACGTATCATATTGAAGCGCTTTCACTTGTCACACACTTAAATTTCACAATACCCAAAAGAGCCGAAGATTTTTTTTCTATAATAACAGGGTATTCCGGCGATTCTTGGAAGCGGGCAGTTCAGTGTACGGTTAATCAAAGAGAACTCGTGTTCCGGGAGATGATAAGACACGAAGCTAGCCATCTATGATCGTCGTTACTTCTCTCGATGCACGCGATTGAAAGAAGTAAACACGAGAGAAATAAAACGAGTAGAAATCGACGATGGAGTCTCAATCGCATGGAAAAACTCGTAATCTAAAGACTTCCAACCAAAAATTCAAGTTTTGAACATAACGCTTGAAAAGTGGCCGAATTGGCGAATCCAAAGATCAAAGCGCCCTCTTTCGGTAAAAATTCCAAACTACGGAACCAGTAATGCGTCAAGATCTTCTATGTTCCGCGTGCTTTTGAGCTATAATATTTTGTTTCATATCCAGGTATTCTTGAGTGATATTTCGAAGTTTTTATAGTGTTCTGAACAGATAAATTAGTATTTAAATAAAAATTATTGAGAAGGTATTTATATCAGTGTTATTCATTTAAAATATTATTCACAAAGTTATCATGTTTTAGGTTACAAGGCGTGTTGTTTGAGTCCAATTTTCTGGTGCAGTTTTAACTGCTGAGGAAGGTTAATACGATAATTCTCAACAAGATGATTATGAAATTGATCAGCGTAATTCAAGGTACTGAGTTGTGCCTTCAACTTTCTGTAAGGCAGAAATTAAATAAGGTGAAGTACCTGAACGAAGGGATTCATGTTTTAATGCTAATGTTGTATATAATTTTAGGCAAGTGGATTGATTATAGAACACTGAGTTAGCTAAGTACTAGTACTGAAAGAAATTGTATTCAATTGTAACTGCAATTATTTCAATTGCTCTTCAAGGACAAATAAAAACTGGTCTGTACGTTTACATGAATTTCGTAAGAAAGATGCCTTAACACTATGTATCACTAATGCCTTTGCTATATTGGGAAAATTGGACTGAAGAATAGCATGGATAAACTATAGATGGAGAAAACTTGCTGGAAAGATTTTCGTTAAGTGTTTCTCGAACAACTGCGAACAATATTTTTAGTGAATATATTAAATATACAGCAAATATTTTGGAAGGTTGTATTCAGTGGCCAAGTTCTGAGGTTGAATTGATGAATTTACTGCTTAACATTTTGGGAATATTCAAGTAATACTTGATCATAAGGATATACCATACGTAGATCTTCATGTTTTTCATGTCGCATCAGAACTTATTCACATTCTGATCATAGTTTAGGCAGATGTAAATCTTTTTGTGTTGCTATTTTGTAGTTTATTCCTATAAAAATAAAGAACATTCAAAACAATAATTTATTTACATAATTTCCATCGAATACCTCGTGAATTGTCGATCCAATTAGAAGGGAAAAAAGCTAATTTGTATAACAAAATTTTATAAACTCGACTGTGCACTGTCAATAATACATTAATTCAATGAAATTATCAACAAAATCATCACGAGAACTAAGAAAATCACTTAAAATAATCTGTTTTACATATCAAAACAACGTAGCTTCAAAAGAGGTTACTGGAATTTCGCCATGTTTGTTTACAGTCAGCAGCGTCCTCATCGGTGGTTGAAATCGCCAATAGGCTATAGACCATAGAATATAGCACTGCTTATTTCATAAAATCATAGAAAGAACAATACATCTCGCTTGTGTCAGGGATCAAATCATTTTTCATCTATGTTCTCAGAAAGAAGACATCTCTGAAAATACGTTAACAAATATCAACTCTCCAGCTACATTTAAGATGTAACGTAACGATAGAAGCAGATGATGGCGGAACATCTCAAATATCTAAAATCTAGAGATCGACAATTTTGGTACGAGTTGCTATCATAGATCATAAGGTATCATAACTACTATTGTCTATGACCATAACCTAATGCATGCAGTCGAAAATTATCTGAAAACCTTCATGCAATTTGAACGACTCTTTGCAATATTAAGAAAGTTCAAGAGCGAAAAGTCGGCATCCTTTGCGCGCAGTTATAACTCATTCCACCAATATCGTAGATCTGTCATCAACAATGTCCCATTTCGAACGGGAAAAGAGAAGAAATAAAACAGAAGTTTCATCATTCCGACAAGAATACCTGATAGTACCATTTGCTTCACGCATTCTTCTCGGTCTTTTCTTATTTTTCAAACGGTTAGCGCCATATCATATACCCATCGTTGCGTTGCAAACAGTCTACACTCATTACCAATTCCCCATTGTAAATTCCTACCGAGAAATAGCTTTACGGTGAATCTACAACATAATATACCTCTCGTTTGAAAGAGACTCTGCTATAAAAATGTTTCATCTGCTAGATACAAGAAGGAAATTACTGAAATCCATTGGATTCATTATAGAAGAAGGGTATATGATATTCAATCCAGTTCTTGTATAGGTTTTTTAGTTTTCCACTACAAAAGTTTCTTCTCTGTGCCTTCTTTTTCTAATAATAGCGTGTGATATTAAAAATTGTTTTCTGCTTCTACTTTCATGCTTTCTTTTACTAAATGAAATCAAGAACAGTCAAGTAGTTTTATTAGTTATCAAACGAATTTTTGATGTGTTGAAGCATCATCTACCGCTCTTGCGTTCGAGAAAATTAATTGTTACCTGTTTCGACGGTAGGTCATGCACTCAAAATTCAAACTGAACCTATGATTTTCAGCGACTATCATTCGCTCACTAGAGGTTTCTTAAAAGCGTTTCATCCTCAAAGGAGCATATCGAAGGTGAAAATGTTGTCGAGATATGTGTCAGTGCGCAACCGAGGGCTCTCATCTCACTGAAGAGCCTCTCCAAAAGGCGATGACAATGTTCATGGAAAGATAGGGACAAGAAATCCCATTTCGTTCCATCATGAATTCTGAAATAGTTGCGAAATTAAAGGAAGAGGAAAAACTCTCAATCCTTTGTACTTTTCTATTGAAGCTGTTCTAAAGAAGGTTGTTGAAAATCAATTTGAAAAATAAAGCAGACAGCGCAGAAAATAAGGTCGTTTCTTCAAAACGATTTATAGCCTGGATATCTTTATTATGTACCCTATGCCTACTTCTAAACACGAACATTGAATTTAGTTAATTTTTCCTTCGCATCAAGAGGATATTGACCAGTACATGGAACCAAGGCGCAGTAATGCATTACATGAATTCCACCGTGAAAAATTAACACATTATTATCAATTTCCATTCGTGTTCTGGTCTTGGCGTTGAATTTATCCCGAATTAAATCAATATGAAGATGAATATTCATTTGCAGTTCAAATAACGCATTAACAGAAACTAGAACTAACACTAACTTCAAAAGATGGCGTTGATGAAAGTTTGAAAGAAAAAAATTTGTTTCTTTCATTCAACATCTCTGGTAATATTGGGGCGTAAAGATTGACAAACCTGGCTCCATCGGATCTTACATTTGAAGTTAGCTGGTTGCTACTCACGTCTCATCAATAACATATAATGAAGTATATTTCAGTTCATTTGAAACGATAAAAACACGGTCGAAAGCTATACATATTTCAAAACAATATTCCTTAAAAAAAAACACTGAAACCAAAGGAAAAATTTGTTGTGCTGTGAACAATTCACAAATATGATGAATTTTCAATAAATTCTATTTCTTGATTTTGAAGAACTTTTTTTGATAGTTATCCAATAGTAGGGGACAACGTAGACACATTCATTTCAAATTCTTCGACATTCATTAGAACTTCGGATACAGAAATTATGTAGAGCCCTAAAATAGTCTATTTGAAGACTTTTCATTCATTTTATTTATAGAGCTACCTTCTCATACGAATCTTCATGTTATGACGAATTGCGTAAATTATTTAACGAATTCGTAGTAAAATGATGATACAGAATAATGACATAGCAAGACCGAATTTAGTGGTTTACAAGTTTTACAACTATGCAAACATAACACATAACGTAAACATTACACATACATTCTCATTTTGGAAGAATTATTCCTGCTTATCCACACCTTAAAATAGGGCACTGAGAGACCCAGAGTCCTTCGCTTTCAGAATGAATTGAATTCGATTATTGAACTCACCTGCAATTAAAACTCCAGGTTTTGTTTTGCCGGAAGTGTTTTTGACCTTTTTTCTTCAAAAGAGATACATCTTCGAATCTACGGTTTCACGAATACATTATCCACATTTAGAATATCTGGACAGAACAACACTAAGCATTGAAATATGACACAAAAGTAAAATAACGTTAACTAATACAAAAACTGAGAATTTTGGATATTTTCACTATTTTTCGGGCACCAAGATTACAGATCTTGTCAATTTGATTTTGACAGATTCAACTTTGACAACAACGATTCAAGAAAATTTTCGTCTATGATTGTTAACAACTGTTTTCTGTGCTGTGCTGCGCAGTTTTTTTTGGAACGTATTCCTTACTTGTCAAAGTAGTGATTTAGAGGTTAACAGGTGTCCAACACAACACTAACCTTATTTATTAAATAAGGAAAAGCCGGAAAATTTATCCATAAATATTTGATCCAAATGTTAATATTCCACAGGAAATTTCTCTATAACAATGAGTTTTTTAGGTGATAGCATTGTTATTTTCGTATCCCAAGTATGACACAGAATTCTCATTTTATTCGAGTCAACACTAAAATTCATTATTTCAGGTATTTTTCTTCATAGGAGCATGGATTTTTTTCGTGAAACAGCTTTTCAAAGATTACGAAGTCAGACATGTAATGATCCAACTTTTATTTTGTATAACACTGACTCTCTCGTGCACCATGTTCGAACTTATCATATTTGAAATATTGGAGGTGCTTGACTCTAGGTACTCTTGATTTCACGGAGACAATATTGCACTGATGAAATTTTAGTTCTAGGTTTTTCTATTGGTATTTTATGTTATATTTCCTGCTCTTCATAGTTATAGTGGTTAACCCCTTATATCTATCATTCTGCTGCATTAGTAACGTCCCTTTTGGTAAATATAGATTATTTATAATGATGATTAGAAGAAAGTGATATATGAAAAATTTTCCATTTTTAAGTGAAATCTGAATACATCAAGCATGCTACAATCTTTGTATGGATAGCTTTTCTTGTAATATTCTGGAAGATAGGGGACCCTTTTCCAATATTGAGTACAAAGCAAGGTCTGCTATCTATTGAGCAACTTGTATCAAGAATTGGTGTTATTGGTGTGACTGTTATGGCTCTACTATCTGGATTTGGTGCAGTCAATTACCCATACACATCAATGAGGTATTTTATAAGGTAAGATTTGATTTTTCTGTTATACAGAAATTAGAGTTCCTTACAATATGAGAATTTTGTTTTCACAAGAAATTTTTCATTTCTAGAGAAGTAACCATAACTGATGTAACAAACATTGAGAAGAAACTCAGACAAGCTATGGACATGATTTTGGTGAAGAAAAAAAGGATAGCTATAGCGAAAAAACAAATGGCCAACAACTCATTAGATACAGTAAAACAAAGCATTTGGGGTATGATTGCTTCTGCTACATCGAGAAAGCAAGAAAGTAAGTACTATATTGCTTCATTTCATTTGAATTATACACAAACACAATTTCAGACATAACCCAGTTGAAGCTAGAAGTTGCTGGTTTAGAAGAACTGAGCAGGCAATTATTTCTAGAAGCACATGAAGCAAGAAATATGTTAGAAAGAATTGAATGGTCCAAGACTTGGAAAGGACTCTACTTCAACTTTTTAGGATATATTTTTTCAGTATACTGTTTATGGAAAATCTTCATTGTAAGTTCATTTTTCTCTGAAAGCAAGATTAATGTATCTTTATTTTTAGTGCACCGTCAACATTATCTTCGATAGAGTGGGTAAAAAAGATCCAGTTACAAGGGTGATAGAAATTGCAATTCACTGGATGGGTTTCAATTTTGACGTCAATTTCTGGTCCCAGCAAGTTTCTTTTTACCTTGTGGGGTGTATTGTTGTAACATCCATTCGAGGATTGCTTCTCACCCTTACTAAGGTAGGTGCACTAGGAGACCTTGTATTATCTGTCAATTCAAAGCCTAATAACCTCAAACCTTTCAGTTTAGGCATTCTTAAACTGCTTCAAGTTCAGTATCAAAAATTTACTCTATGGTTGAATCATCTCATTTTTGTTGATTTTCTATCAAAATATCTCCACCAAAACATATAAATGTGCGTCTTCTTTTGCAGTTTTTCAACAAAATATCTTCGAGTAAAAGTTCGACTATCATAGTACTTATTTTAGCCCAAATAATGGGCATGTACTTTGTATCGTCTGTACTACTGCTGCGGATGAATATGCCTCCTCAATACAGAAAAATTATAACTCAAGTTCTAGGAGATCTACAGTTCAATTTTTACCATCGTTGGTTTGATGTGATATTTTTAGTGAGTGCCTTAAGTAGCATTCTAACTTTATTTCTTGCACATAAACAACCAGTAAGAGATAACATGGAATGTGAGTAAATTGTGGTATAAAAATCTCGTTATGTATCTCCATAATTCAATGAAACTTTTTAGTGGACCTCTACCGTTAAGTTCATAAAATATATAAAATACGACTGTATACAAATATTTATATTGAATTTTATAAATTTCAGTGCCTCAGTATTGACAGAATTCTGTTATCTTTTCGTTTTGAATATATGTATTTTTACTATTGTATGATTTTTATTGTTTATATTTTAAAAACAAATTTGTTTGATTATGATTAAAGCACAAGCTTTTTAAAGTTTTATTTTATTACTTACCTATCATTTTATTTCCTCAACTTATTAAGTTGCCTTTCTCTGTCCCTTCATGTCCATTTTCTCATATGAATAACCTCATTTAGCTAGTTGGCGCACTTATAGACATTTTATGTGAATTAGTGTAGTTCAGGGAATACACATCTGTTGCATTGAAAAACGCTCATGATGTCAAAGCATGTCTAAAGCCGGTTCTCCATGTAGGTGTGATTCGACAGATGACGGAACCAATCGGATTGCAGCATATAATAAATATTGCAATCTGATTGGTTTTGATGCGACGCTTCTGTCAAATCAAACGTACGTGAGTCACCGAAAGCACTGATGTGTCAGGAGCTTTAAATTCGAAAATACAGAAATCTTGACGAATTGATATAACCCTCGTTTGAGTGGAACGAGCGCTCAAATACGAATTGGGTTTACGAAATAAGTAATCCCACTGGTCAATGTCATACAAATAAAACTTAATTTTTATAAAAGAATAAATTTTAATCGGTAATAATAATCTTTCACTTTGATATGAATTTTTGGTAAATTATTTAAATAGGTATATGTTGCTCCTAGGCTGATAAACACTAGCCAAAATTAAAAGGAAAACGATTACAACAAATTAAAAGATGTATATATAATATATCAATTATTATAGTCCGAAAGGTAGAGTTTTTCTAGAGAAATCCTCAGTAGTAGCTGGGTTATTAAATTAACCCATTGAAGAGATCGAATTGAGAATTGCATACTAATCAAATAGGGGGGACTATCCAAAAAAAATCCAGGGTGTTATAAAACGTTAGTTTAACGATGACAGCTTCACAAATCAAATCCTGAAGAAAAGCAAACACGAGATAATTTTGAGCAGAAGATCTCTACCTGCCGGAATATTATACACATAATTCATACCTGCATTAAGTACACCGGTTAAGGGGGGCAAAATACAGCAGTCGCTGAATAATTAATCACGCTTGGGCAATGGTCACACTTTTGAGTATATTATCATCGTGCGCTAACAATGGCCTCCTTTCTTCCTTTTTCAACTGCTTGCTACTCTTTCCTTTCCCCCTGTTAACAACGCCGTCAGGATCGTCCATCATTCGTAACATTAAAACTTGGTCGGAAGACTCGATCGGTGCCACAGATATATCCCGTACAGCTCTGAATTTACCGCAATTGTTCAAGTGTTCGTTTTCCAAACGGAAAAAGTTCCAGATGAATCTCCTGAATACTTCCAGCGGGGAAGTTATAGATGTCATCAGATCGGAGCCTATTATATTTGAATTTGTTAAGAAGAACGCTGGCATCCACAGAAAACGTAATACGAAATCCTCCACTATAGCAAAGTAGTAGAAATGCTGAAAAAACTCTCCATCAGATATACTTAAGATATTAATTTTCATTATTAAAATGGCAAACTCTGTGCAAGGTATCATATAGAATTAAATGAATTCTAGATTACTTACTACAGAAGAATACACAATTTCTTCTCTTAAGAATGGATTGTCCCCCTTTGAATTTGAAGAAAGCAATCCCCAATCCATTTTTATGTCCCAAATATATGCATATGTTGAACTTGTCATCTGCGCTACGAACCAGAACACGATGTAAGCATTTAGGTATCCATCATTCTTACCTAAAAAATTAAAAATAATTAATGGATTAAAAAGTAACCACTTGAAGCACTGACGGTAGTTAAGAAATCTAAATGATGAAAACTGTTGAAACTTTAATACAATTTTTCACTTACTAGCTTCTATAGACTTCAAGGTTGCAAACCCTACAACAAAAAAGGTTGTAGCATATTTTCCGGCATTAACCAAGTGTGGAAATTTTTCTCCGGAGTCATAGTAACGTCTAATACACTGGGCAAATCTAAACCAAGCTGGCAAACAATTTATGAGAGGGCGTATAAAAAAATTTTTCTCCATACATTCGGTGGTATCTAGAAATCATTATCACTCATTATTCCATCTAGTTCTAATGAACAAACTGTTACCTCCGGCTTCTAACCAGTTTCCATTGGTGTAATAGAAGCAGGTGAGGAATTGCAGATCTAGCAATGCGTTAACAAAGCTGTTCATTTGATCTGCGAGCCAGAAATCAGCGAAATTCACAGGGAAAAACGGTGCCGCAATAACTCTTCCCTAAAAACATCGAACATTTGAGCAAAAAAGTCGTCAATCAGAAATTAAGAAACAAGACAAATTTTTTTGAGAATGTGTGAGTGCAAGTTTGTGAAACCAATAATTGGCTATTATTCGTTTCAAACATACTGGGTGTTTAAATACTCGAAAATAGATCCATAGAGGAATCGAAAAGAATTAACTTTTTATTTCAACACCCTGTATTTTTGAAAACAAAGTTTTTATGAGCCTGCAATGATTCAGCTTTTTTTCTTCTTGAAATAGGTTTTTTATTGACAGTTGAAGTACTGCTTGTACAAAGTTTACCACAAGAATTTCAAACTGCAACCGAGATGATCTAAACATCACTTTTAAAAAAAACTATATTTCCGGTATCTCGAATACGCTAAATGAAAAAAATCCCCAAAAGTCACTCATACTATTGTTGTCCACTATAAGTTACTTACCGTTATCCTCAGTAACCAAAACCTAGCTTCGTGCCTGAATACTTTCAAAGGATTTATTAAAAACAATATCATGATCACTGTCAAAGCTAAAGGATTGACGTATGGAGGCATGCTAAGGCTAGCACTAAACAAGAAACTAAGAACACTCAGTGCCCATATGACCCCCAAAATGGCCGCAAGTTCCATCAGATGTTGCTCAGATAAGTGGTTTCTTGGATCTAATTCAAAAATAAGTACATGGTTCACGCCTGATGATCTCCATCCATAAATATTTATACCAATTAAAAATAAGAACTCTATAAACAAGAGTGGTCCTCTGTATAAACGGAATGCTATTTTCAGGTTATCACTAATACCAACATGGAAGGTTGCTGAAAGACAATATTTTATAGAATCATTGAGTATACATAAGACAAGAGCAACAACCCAGTTCATCAGAGTGAAGCCCAAATACCGATTGGAACAGTGGTCCTCATCAAGTAAAAATTATTTCGAAATACCTGCTAATACTACAGCTATCAAAAGTACAATGAATGATCCGGAAAAGAGTCCAACTTTGAAAGTAGTCCAAGGTGATTGTTGCTCTCCCAAAGGTGGTACTCTTAAGCGCTTCATGGCTTTTTGTCTGTCACCACCTTCCAGTTCATTGGTAACAGTAGCTTCAGTGTCAGATATAAGTTTATCGATATCTTTGTTTGTACAGATGTGAGAAGTTTCTACGTGTTCTTCCCGCCATTTGACACCTGCATCATTCATCAAAAGCTGAAATGATCAGAGATAGATTGATTCAAGGGTTGATTTGAGACAACGAATAAATCCTGGAATTGTCCTTCGGACAACATATTACCTTATCATGTTTCTTCAGAATCTTCCTGAAGCCCGTATGATTGAGTGTTTGATAGTTCTGTAACAGAATCAAACTCAAATAGAATTCGCTGAAGGCGAATTTGAGTTCTTGCAATTTCCTCGCAGATAGCGGTTTTGTCACTGTCGTCCTTCTCCTGTGGAGTATATCAGAGGAAGCCGCCTTCAATTCTGCTTGAAGGGTGGCGAATTTTCTGGTGGCCTCTGCCAGTTTTTCCGAATAAAATGTGTTGATTTTTTTCAATTCTTTATCACAGTATCGGAAGAATTGTTCATCAAAGGTTGCATAGTGCCTTGTTATAAATTCTGGCTCCACACTTTCTTGGGAGGGTGCACCTTCCACAGCCATATAAAGCAAGGATTTCATTTCCTGAAATATGAAAAATGGGACTTGACGAAAGGGCTATTATGTTCAGAAAATGATGTAGAGTAAAGGAGTCAACTTGAGTCATTCCTAAAATCTTTATCGGTTTTCGATATAATCAAAAACAGGTGCACTTGCAAGGCCTTTCTTTGTTTCAAAACTCGAGGAATTTACTTGATTGAGAAAATCCCCAAAACATTATGTTTTACATTTCAAGACAAGCACAGGGGAGTTCTGGATGAGGGCTCCTGAAACCATTAGAATAGGGGATAAAAGATGCCAGAAATAATGTGCACTCTAGAAAATTCTTGTGATTTAGTATGATTATTTCCGAATTCAAGATACAATCATAGTGAGATGCTTTTTATTAACATAGAGATGTTTTTCTTCGCAATGTTATGAAGATGTAAATGAAACATCAGATCGAGCATCATATTCTTTTCGTTAGATTCTAGAGAATAAAGTATTGAAAACCATAACATCTCTTATATGAATGATTAATTTTTTATTCATTTTGAAGAAATCCAAGGTGAAGATTGATTAAATCGATAAATACTCCATATAATATGTATTTAATCACTCCATCTTTTTATCTTAACAAGGCGACGATCAAATAATCCTTAGATTATCCTTTAGATAGCAATCTTATAAAGATTCCTCAGCGTGAAAAATTCTTCGATAAATAAAAAGAACGATTTATGATAAATTACGTGGGTAATTTTCCAATCACGATCCTATTGATATTTCCGGAGATGAGTAGAGGAATGTGCCTTGAAGACCACGAAGTTCTTCAATTAGAAATTAACAAATTACATTTAAAAGATTTGAGATTCGGGTTAAACTAAAATGTATAATATAATTCTAACTCCAGAAATATCCTAACCAAATTTGGTATTCAGCAAGACGTCCGCCAGCATATTCAGTGATGCTCCTAAGGCGCTAAAGCAGCTCAAAAAAATTGTTGTAATATTAATTTAACCAACAGATAGAAAAATTTGATTATTTTGAATAGTTAGTGTTCAGAATATGGACCAGTATGTTTCACACATATAAGTCACAGATTTACCAGGTCTGGCTAAATTCTGGATAAATACTTTTGGATTTTTCTAAAATATACACAATTGTCACGCCACTGAGGCAAATACGAAAACCTGCCAGAGGTTGAATTGAGCGTTCATGTTCAAATCCCGAAGTTCGATTTTGGACAAGTATGTATCAGAATACATGTCCATGTCCATATGAAAATTTTTTCTTGGTTGCGTTTTCCTGTCAACTATCGAAGTCCGGCTAGAACAATATGAATCACCCTGTATATACATTTTTCGTCTGATCAAAAGTTGAGAATATTCTGAATATGACCAAGAAACTGAGATCATTATATCTCCTAGTCCTCGCATCTCAACTTTAACAATTCATAGGTAAACTATATTTTTTTATATTTTTATATATCTCAATGGAAAAGTGATCTTCTGAAGATCAATTTTATTGAATATGTATGGGATAATATCAGTCTACTGAGAATGAAAGGATTAAAAGAACGAAACTGGCATGGAACCGAAATGATACGTAATCATTCCTACTTACTTCGTAATTTATGTATTGCTTCCTCCATTCTGGGGTAATGTGTGCACTGAGATGCTCAGCAAACTTCATCCTTTTTCAAAATAATTTTTACAAACAACGAATAACTAGTCAATGTACAGCAGTTGCATGAACTGATATACCAGTATCAGCTTGTTACCATAATTGAATTTTTTGCAATTAATGTGTATTTAATGAGATCGGTTCGTTTGATTCGAAACCGATTTTATTGCTATTTGTTTATTGTTATCTTTATAGATATTGAACCAAATATCTAAGCTATTTCAATATTTATTCACAATTTTATAGTATAATTAACACACAGAGAGAAACCAAGTACTATTTCACACATGGGGAACAGTTAAAAAAATAAAACTTGTTGATTATAACATAACTTAAATCACGTGTACTGGTGAAAATTGACTGGAATCAGCTGGCTGAAATTTTCCTTTGTAGCCTTTTTTCAAATCACTGACAGTAGCTCAAATGTTCCCTTTATTGTATCTATTCGACACATAAACTATCACACCTGACAGCTCTTTGATAAAACCACAGAACAAAATAGGCCACCACCGAATAACGGTAGACCAATTGGGCCAACGTCATCAATATAATAACCTCAAAAAGTCAAAACTTATTTTTTTTGGAATTCAGAATAAATAAACAGTTATATTTAATAAATCTAAAAAGAAGGCGAGATTCAAAAATCCATTAATTTTACTATTAGTTTTAAAAATGTGAGTGATCTTGTTATTGTGAAATTTAGATTCCTAAATTTATAGATGGTTTCCTTATTGTTTAGAAAAATGCAAATTTTAATTTGAAATAAAACGATTTGTAGTATTTTATTGGATTTTTATAGATCATTGAAACTCTAATTAAAGCATAGGGTATATTGTCGTTCTTTGTATTACATGGTTAATTGTCGGGTTATTTTCCAGGACTATTTATATGTACATGAAAAAAAATTAATCACTGTCCTACTTGCAAAAAATCAAAACTGTTCAGTTTATAGAATTATTTTCCATTCGACTGTAACATATTGATTTATTTTCATCGATATCAAAATAGTTTGCGATTCCATTCAAATAATTTGTTTTCTTGGATCAAAAAAGAATATTTTTAATGATCCTAGTTTTAGATAGTAGATAATTGACAAACGAAAATGAAGATTGTAACATGCCAGGCACCAGTTAATATAGCTGTGATAAAATATTGTAAGTTCTCTTTATCAATCAAATTAGTGAGATATTAAAGTTTTTTAATATTCAGGGGGTAAAAGAGATGAGGATCTAATACTTCCTCTGAATGACTCAATCAGTGCTTCTTTATGTTTAGACCATGTAAGTAATTAATATGCTGATAATTTCCTCAGCCAATAATAATAGAACTACATTATTTCAGATCAATAAATGGGAAAACTCAATACCATTGTATAATTTTCCCACTTTCATTGACTGCTATGGTTATACCCGTTAATTAATACCATTGTTTAAACAATGTTAATACTATCTTATTGCATGACCTTGAAAATTGACCTAAATGTTCAAACTAACACATTTGTTCATATATTTTTATGTTGGGTTTGCCAAAATTTGGCAAATTTTCAGATGTGTGCCAAAACAACTATAGCTGCATCACCTGAGTTCAAAGAAACTAAGTTCTGGTTGAATGGAGAATTGCAATCAACTGATAATAAAAGATTTCAGAATTGCTTGAACGAAAGTGAATACGAAATATTTCACTCTACTCACACTATTTTTCATACATATTTTTTTAGTGAAGAAAAAGGCAAACCCTGACTTGGAATGCTTGAAATGGCATCTGAGCATTTGCTCAGAAAACAACTTCCCAACAGCAGCAGGATTAGCATCTTCTGCTGCAGGATATGCATGCCTTGTTTATGCTTTAGCACAAATTTTTGAAGTGAAAACAAATATTTCATCAGTTGCTAGGATTGGTTCAGGAAGCGCTTGTAGGAGTGTATTCGGAGGTTGGGTATGATTTTATTAATTTTTTCCATCAAATTTTCAACTATCGGGATTATTTTTCTCATTGAAGGTTAGGTGGCACAAGGGAGAAACTCGTGAAGGTTCAGATTCAATGGCAGTACAAGTGGCTCCTGAATCTCATTGGCCAGAAATGAGAGTATTGATACTTGTAGTGGATGATCACAAAAAAACTTATAGTTCCACCTCGGGAATGAAGACAAGTGTGGAAACTTCAGAGTTTCTCCAGTATAGAGCAGCGAAAATTGTACCTCAAAGAACAGTAGACATGGTGGATGCTATTAAGAACAAAAATTTCCAAAAA
The DNA here is from genome assembly GCA_910592335.1 of Adalia bipunctata. Classification (NCBI taxonomy): domain Eukaryota; kingdom Metazoa; phylum Arthropoda; class Insecta; order Coleoptera; family Coccinellidae; genus Adalia; species Adalia bipunctata. The sequence goes on along the minus strand of OU342948.1, from coordinate 7,811,755 downwards.
TTCGCACAGTTAACAATGCAAGATTCGAACCAATTCCACAGCGTTTGCTTAGATACTTATCCACCATGTTTTTATTTGAATGATACTTCTAGGACTATAATAGAATTGATTCATTGTTATAACCAATTTAAAGGTGAAGCCAAGGTGAGGATGAAGCATAAAAAAAATTTCCCCCATTCATTTTTCAATTTATCAGGTGGCTTATACTTTTGATGCTGGTCCAAATGCTTGTTTGTATCTCTTAGAAGAAAACGTTGCAGAAGTGATAGAAATGATAAATTATGTATTTCCACCAAAAACAACGCCAATTTCCAGTTATTTCAAAGGTATTGAGATATCTATCACAACACCAGATGAAGTAAGTAAAATTTTGTTGAAAGATATTGCTTTTCTTTAAGTTTTCACTTGTTGCAGAAATTAACATCACATGTGAGCAAATTCCAACAACCTGACGGTAAATTGAAGTATATAATTTATACTAAAGTTGGTATGGGTCCTAGAATTCTGGAGAAATCTGAAGAACATCTTTTGACTGAATGCGGAACACCTATTTCTGGAGGGCACAAAAAATCAACATAAAAATTTAATCTTTGCCTAAGACTTAAAATAAGGGTTGGTGTAATGTTTTATTTATTGAAAATAGTTATTTTATACTTGGAGGATTTATTGGCGAATTAAAATGTTCAATAATATACTTTTACTACTTAATATTATTCATTGTATCCAATTACATATCTTCATTTGGATGGCTCAACATTTCCTGAAAAAAAATATCATGTGAGGAAAAGAGAATTTGTTTCCACTTCCTGGATGTTATAAAGGGAATAAAACGATTCTATGATGAAACCCTTGTTTCTCATAACAGTCTACACATCTCCGAATATTAATAGAACTAATGATTATCATGAAACTGGTTTCATATAAGTACACTCATGTCAATATACATAAGATTAAATCAACACCCAAGAAAAAAATCAAGATTAATCAAATTAGTAATCATGCGTAAAAATTCGGCAAAATCACTCCTGAAGACTCATACCTACAGACTTCAATGAATTTTATTCTCTTGCATCTGAGAAATAAATTTATTTATAAATTTTTGAATACAATGGTCACTACGGAGATTCAGATAAAATTGGCTTTTACTTACTTATTGGTTTTCCATCAGCCCATTTAGTTATCTTCACAGTAGAAGAATCCCTTTTTGCTGCATCTGCCCGAACATCGGCCTTTAGCGATTGTCTCAATATTCTAGCAGCAATGTTGGAATAGTTGATGTAGCTGCAACGAAATATTCCATATAATGATTTGAAATACTGGAATATAAATTATCACTCACCTAAGACCAGCAGCTCTCCAGGCACTCATTTTGGAAATTTATAGGAATGGTAATTTTCCAAAAAGAATGTTTAATCGTTACGTAAATTTTTGGAACCACAGATCTCTCGTAAGATGCGCGAGTCACCGATTCAGATAAATAACCCAATTTTCCAAAATGTCAATCCAACGTCGAAAGGTGGAACTACTCGTAGATGTCTGTGATGTCGACTTTTTTTTCCTTTTTTATTTAATTGTCAAGTGTCAAATATCCGTCCGAGAAACTTCAAATTCAAGGTTGAAAAGCAAGTCAAAAAGTATGGTTATAAAAAGTTAGGTCATAATTTTTGCCGAAAATAATGGGATTTCTTTCGAATATCAAATAAAAATTTATCTGATGAAAAGCTAGCCCCAACTTTGATATGGCAAACTCTATTTTATCGAGCAGTAAGCAACTGAAGAGAATATATCAAAAACTAAATGTGCATAACTATAGGGTAAAATTGTTTGCACCATAATACGAAATATGATATTGAATGAAATTAATTATTTTCAGCAACATTCAATTTTAAAATCAATATTAAATGAATGGAGATATTTTTGTGAAAAACCTCCTAAAGGGTTTGAAAAATACTTTAAACCAGGTGGAAACAAACCAGGTGTAAAAGAAAATAAAACTGAAAGTCCAGAGATAAAAGCCAAAGAGAAAGAGGGTAAAAGTGAAACACCAGTAAAACCTAAACCATCAACTTCCTCTACTAGTGGGCAACAAGGAAATAAGCCATATGAACAATGGGGATTTGGCTTATTCGGAGGAACGGGAAATAGGTATTTGATGAAACGAAATCTGTACTTCCAAATAATTATTATTTAATTATAGAGGAAGTGGTGGTAAACCATTTGGTGAGAATGAAAGAGATAAATGGTTTATGCTCGGAACTGGAGCAGCTTTAGCATTTCTGGCAGCCATAACCCTATGGGAAATGGGCTATAAAGAAATTGGGTGGAAAGAATTTGTGCAATCGTGAGTATTATAGGAAATGGCTAGTTTGAATAAACTTTATATGTTGAATGGAATACAATGTCTAGTTGAACTGATTTTCATTACATGATTTCTGGGACTTGTCTTACAGATATCTGGCTAAAGGAGTTGTTGAGAAACTGGAAGTTGTCAACAAAAAATGGGTCAGGGTCAAACTATTGCCTGGAAACAATGTGGATGGAGCAGTAAGTATTGCGGTTTGATAAATCTTCAAATATAGCCAGTTCATTCGAAAATTTTCAGAATGTCCTCTGGTTCAACATCGGCAGTGTTGATTCATTCGAAAGAAACCTTGAGAACGCCCAGATCGATATGAATTTTGAACCCCAAAACTTCGTCCCTGTCATCTATAAAACAGAAGTGGAAGCTGCCAGCTTCACTGGTGTCTTGCCCACAGTTCTTGTGATAGGATTCTTGATATACATGATGAGACGGTCAGCGGAAATGATGGGAGGTAGACGAGGCAAACGAGGTGGAGGACTTTTTGGAGGCGTCATGGAAAGTACAGCAAAAATGATAAATCCAAGCGAAGTTGGAGTTAAATTCAAGTGAGTTATTTGTTTTCAGTGTTCAGGTATTCAATATTTGACATGTTCAACATTTTATTTGAGTTCAGGTTGGATATTTCAATCGTGAAAGTGTCTTTGGATGCTTTCAAATCGTATTATACCTTCCTGAATATTGCCAGATTGTTTAATTGGTTCATTGAATATTTTTCTCAGGGATGTGGCTGGATGTGAAGAAGCAAAAATCGAAATTATGGAATTTGTTAATTTCTTGAAGAATCCTCAGCAATATATCGACCTAGGAGCTAAAATACCCAAAGGAGCAATGCTTACAGGTTAGGAGGAAGGGTCATATATTTTTTCTTCGAAATGAAGTATCTTTGCTCAAAATACCAGTGTTAAAGTTAACTACTTTATTTGAAGAATGACAATTTTCAGGTCCTCCTGGAACGGGTAAAACCTTGCTAGCTAAAGCTACCGCAGGAGAAGCTCATGTGCCATTCCTCTCTGTATCGGGTTCAGAATTTTTAGAGATGTTTGTGGGTGTCGGTCCTTCAAGAGTGAGGGATTTGTTCTCAATGGCGAGAAAGAACGCCCCTTGCATCCTGTTCATAGACGAAATCGACGCAGTTGGTCGTAAGCGGGGAGGTAGGAATTTTGGAGGACACTCTGAGCAAGAGAACACATTAAATCAGCTTTTAGTGGAAATGGACGGTTTCAACACCACCACAAACGTTGTAGTCCTCGCTGCTACAAATCGTGTCGACATTCTGGATAAGGCTCTGATGAGACCTGGTCGTTTCGACAGACAAATATTCGTTCCAGCCCCTGATATAAAGGGAAGGGCCAGTATTTTCAAGGTTCATTTAGAGCCTTTGAAAACTAGTTTGAATAAAAATGATCTCTCCAGAAAAATGGCTGCGCTTACGCCAGGATTTACAGGAGCTGATATAGCTAATGTATGTAATGAAGCTGCTTTAATTGCTGCCAGAGATTTGAATGAAACGATAGGAATGAAGAACTTCGAGCAGGCAATCGAGAGAGTCGTGGCTGGCATGGAGAAGAAAACTAATGTTTTGTCACCGGAGGAAAAGAAAACGGTTGCTTACCATGAAGCAGGACACGCAGTCGCAGGATGGTTTTTGGAATACGCCGATCCTCTGTTGAAAGTTTCCATCATACCACGTGGAAAAGGTTTAGGTTACGCCCAGTATTTACCTAAAGATCAATACTTGTACACCAAAGAACAACTTTTTGATAGAATGTGTATGACTTTAGGAGGAAGAGTTTCCGAAGAAATTTTCTTCCAGAGAATCACGACAGGAGCTCAGGACGATTTGCAGAAAGTTACTCAAAGTGCCTACGCGCAAATAGTACATTATGGAATGAACGAGAAGGTGGGAAATGTCAGCTTTGAAATGCCGAGAGAAGGAGACATGCAGTTTGAAAAACCTTATTCAGAAAACACAGCCCAACTTATCGACGCCGAGGTCAGACAGTTGATTACCAGTGCACACAAAAGAACAACAGAATTACTAACCAAACACAAAGATTTAGTGGCCAAAGTTGCCGAAAGATTGCTTCAACGTGAGGTAATAAGTAGAGACGATATGATTGAGTTATTGGGCAAGAGACCCTTCCCAGAAAAGTCGACTTACGAAGAATTTGTGGAAGGCACAGGATCATTTGAAGAGGACACCAGTTTGCCAGAAGGACTCAAAGACTGGAACAAATCGAAAGAAAAGAAAGACGGTCCAGCTGTGAGTGCCGAAGTTTGAATATTTTTTGTAACATAAGATATAAATAGAGAATTGGTTCTGGACAGTTACTTTAGATTCAAATTTATATCAGTTTTGTTTTGGTTTGATTGCAGATATTTGAAAATAAAGAATGTTTTTTATAATCTTGTTGATTATCATTACATTCTCCTATGTGGCCATGATTAGGAACAACAGGTTGTTTAAAAATCAATATTTGACAACACAATATATAAACTGAATTTCAACATAGTTATTCAATGAAAATGCAATTAATTTTGATCATATCCATTGGTTTGATATTCCTGAGTGTCAAATAGATTGCGAATATCGAAGAAAATGTTTCTATAAAACAATTTTTCAAGCAAATGAACGATTTTAACATCTACATGAAAAAAGCTAGATTCCCAATGTTTGACCACCACCACTAACCTCAAAAAATATTTGACAGATAGTTGGATGGCCAAACTGAATGTCAACTTTAGTCGGAATATTGGGATTTTCTTACGCCAGATTTTTGCCCATTCGAAACTTATCGTTTAAGACCATTCCCGGCTCAAAATATTCTTTAAGTAGAAAAAGCGCTCAAAAATCTACAAAGTTTCACTCAAAATTCTGAAATGCAATACAAATATGGGGTGGTAATCAAAAAATTCATTTATTCAAAATCTTCTGGTACACCTGTGTGCAGCAGAATCAATATGAAACATTTGTCTCTAATGTGGACATTTGAACTAATAATAGCGCTAGCTTCACTTCACTGACCTGCCTATATGAAGAAGGTTGTTTGTCTTGTTTAGTATTTGGTAAGTAAGCGACATCCAAAAAGAATCAGTGCTAAAGCTAGACGATTTTCTAGCATTGGCGAAATTATGCTTATCCAATGGTCACCAAACGCACCGTGAAGTAAAAAGCTCGTTCATTTACCTTGTAGGAAGACTCGAATTTGACAGTTCAATTAACCAAAAGAGAAAATTTGACAACTGTCAAAAACGGACAGCAAATAAAGCACCTGTTTTATTGTTTATACTTTGAAACCATCAGGAAAGCAAAACTTCGATTTCGACCGCGACATTCGAGAAATTTCCAAGCCATAGTACTGAAATTGTAGTATTTCTGCCCGAAAACTCGACAAATCTTACAGAAGAACCAACATACTTCCCTGATATGACACCTGCCGATTTTTTCTCTCTCTATAACTAAAATTATTTATTCTCTACATTTTACAATAATTTGGATGAATAACATTAGTAATTTTCTGGAAACTGCGCCAAAATTATAAAAATCGCTCACCAATAAATACTTCGGCTCGATTCCACAGCTAGATCTGCCCTGCTCCATTTTATTTTCAGTTTTTGAAATTCACTTACACTATTTGTTGAACTCTCCCACATATTTGAAAAGTGTACACCAATAAATAAAAGAATCATCAACAAGCAGGCTCTCCTTTTGTTTAACGTAATGTTTATTTTGTAGGTACTGTTATTCCATATAAATACATGTAACAATTTATACATTTCAATAGTCATTCATTCATATAACTCGCTAACTTTATTCAGATTCATAATGGTCGTAACAAATATAAATGCTACTCGAAAAGAAAATGCGTATCGACTCTGAAGTAATATCACCTGAACAGTTTGGTTGAACCAATCTTCATCAATCAACAAAACTTTTTTTTCATTTTTCTATTTTTCAAAAAATTATTAGTATTCGAAAAAGACATACCATATAAATAAAATTTCATTTTATTTCATGTTCGATGTATATTATTATTTACAAAATTTGATACAATACGCAATTGTCTTGTAAAATGATTAACAAAATAGTAGAGAGATAGAAAGACAACTAGACAGTTGACTAAACCCTGCAAGCATTAATAAGGGTCCTAATGCTTTTTTAACAATATTAAAAAAATATCATACTGAAATGTGTATATTATAATACTTCATGTGAAACTATAACAAGCAATTTAAATTAGAAATATATACCTAAGCTATGTTTCAGATAATATAACAATTGGTGAACACTGAAAACAAAGACACTGCAGTCTGATATAGGGTTATGTACAAAAAGATTTCGTATTAAAAAAATCGTTATTTAGCGATTTATATTAATGAAGGACATCGACTAAAAGCAAATTATTTATATTGCACTTGTGGCGAATTTGATATTAATTTCATTCTATAGAAAAATATATAAATACATATTTTTGCCCCTTGAATTCAATTCGATTCCTCCGAGGACCAGTGTAAAGTTAACAGAGTAGTTTTTATTATAACAGCCGTGTTTTCTCGCAATTTGAAGACATTCTCAAAAACCTATATGGTCAGATTATTAACTTTCAGCTCTTTCCGAATTAATTTCTACCTCCTGGAATGAAAAAACATGGTTAGTTCTGTTCAAAATTGAAGACTTTCAGTTTCAGAAAACCGGATATGATTATTTCAATTTACCGACATCAAAAACATTCTTCGTTTGGGTACCCAAAACCAGTCTGAAAGTCCATCACGTCAAGATTTTGAATTTGAACAGTTTCAAAACTTTCTTATAATTACCTCTTCATTCTCAAGCGTACTTGTATCTGGTAAGGTAGAGGAAGAACCTGAGGTATCATGAATGGCCAGTTGTTCGTGAAATCTTTCCCTCATTTTATACAATTCGTTTCTCAGTAGACTATTCTCATCCTCCAACTGTTTCTGTTTATCCTGTAATATACATAAAACGAATTATGAATTTTTTTAGCGATTTGGATGATTTCAAGGAGGAATAAGATATTGAGCTTCCTCACCAAAACTTCCGTTAAATGTTTATTGAGTCTATCGACTACGTCCTGGATTTGCGACGTAGGAATCGAAGGGGGGTTGCTTTTGGTCATTTTTTGTGAGGCACATGACACAGTATTCCCGCCTGTGGCTTGTATGATGTCGCTTTCATTCGACAAATTCATTGTATCAAGGATTATCTGAAAATTAAAGTGATCATCTTATCAATTGTTCTACCCAGTGTGATTCACCTAACCGACATCAGTATTTGACATTCCATACCTTCTGTAACCTTTCTGTTTGGTATATGGATGCTACCGTGGGATTGATGCCGTCCGTCGTTGAATCTTCTTCACTAACCATATCGGCAATCGTGTGAAATTCTTGTTGTGGTATCCCCAACAAATCGGCAATAAGATCTTCTCTTTCTTTCATGTTACGTCTGACTTCTTCATTTTTACGTCTTATTTGTTCTGAAGTGAATCATTGGATTAAAAATGGTTTTCGAAGGAACTCAGCGTCTTAATAATGAAATGGCAGTATTGAAATGTTGGATGAGTTACGAAAAAAGGTCAGCTAAGCAAAATCAAGTATAATTCTATGAGGAAGTAAAAGAATAAGAGTTTTCCATCTGTACCTATAGGTGTAAGTCTGGATTCCGCTATGTGCACTGGTAAAACAGCAACGTGAACTTGTGAAGGCTGGATAAGTGGCCATTCTTCTGCTGTCACTGTGCATGGTACACCAGTGTTAACATCACCTTCACCTAAACCGAAAGATAAATTCGTTTCAAGAAACCCCAATAACATCTAGATAGATACTTGGGAAACAACAACTAAAAATAGTCCAATGTGCTTTCTTTGATTTCAATACCTATATCCTTTTCCGGACGATTTTCTTGTTCCTCCGAAGTAGCTTCACTCTCTAATTCTGGACCACCGGTCGCATCAACCGCCGGTGTCCTGAAAGGCTCTTCATTTTCCACGTGATCAATCTCTTCAGCTCTTTCCGATACATCCTGAGGTTGAGGGAATTCTTCAACACTTTCCTCGTCGTCATTATCAGGCGTAGATTCGTTGCGTCTCGTTTTTCCTTCTTTCTTATTGTATGCATCTGTGACGTCTGAGAAGTGCTTGAACCATCTGGAAGGGTTACACTTGTTATACACCCTGTATGATTCTGGTCGTAATGAACCATTTCACAAAAAAATCGCCATTATGTGACTTTCAAGATGAAAAAGTAGAATTGGATTCAATGAAATGAGAAGTACAGATCTGTAACCAATGCTTCACTTTTGTCTTTTGAGATTCTTAAGGGGACTGCCACCCCGCCAAGAGACACTGTCGTACGCCTATAGATTACGGAATACTGGGTGATTCCGGTTAAGTTTAGTTGGAAATCCGTGGATTCTTGTGAATAATTGATTATTTTTTTATGTACGATATCGGTCATCAATCAGAACGAAAACGATCGTTTAATGCGCCCCCATTTTACGACCTAGGAAATCTGCAGAGAAAAATAAATTTTCCAGGTTTTAATATCAAGAACTGACCGCCGAATTGATTCAAGTTAGTCGGTATTTAAGTACCTGAACAAACATCCGTTTCTTCTGGAAATAGATCAACGGTTAGAAATTGAGGATTTAACGATGTTCAAACGATATTAGTGATATTGTAAATTGGAAATTTATGCGGAGATGTAATATTAATGTAAATGATTCGGTGCGATTTTACGATCTATCGATGTAATCGTGAAAAAATAATCGCAAAATCTCGGTATTAGCAAGTCAACTACACTCAACCAAACATATAGGAAATCAACACTGTTGATGCAATGGATAATTCCTCATTTTCCAAATTGTTATCAATCCAGGAGGCACAAGCTACGAGGATGTATTGATATCTAGTTAGCCTAGACCATTTCCATGCATAAACAAAATATTGCGATACCATATCAACGAACAATAACTTATTAGAAGTGTCAGTGTAGATTTCGACGTCAAAAAAGTAAACCAGAGTTAAGCAATAAATTTAAAAAAAGGATGTCCACCGAAATTGTAAATATCGAAAAATTGGAGTATCGAGCTATCATCAAGTACCTTTATTTAAAAGGGTTAAGAATCAAGCAGATTTACGAAGATATGCTTAATACCCTTGGTGATCAATGTCCTTCGTATGCGACCGTGAAAAATTGGACTGCAAGCTTCAAAAGAGGTAATTTTTCATTGAAGATGATGACCGATCAGGAAGGCTAGTTTCTGTGTCAGTCCCCGAAAATATCGATGCAGTTCATGACATGATTTTATCAGACCGTCAAATTGGGCTGAAACGGATATCTGAAGCACTGAAGATTTCATACGAACGATTTCATCATATAGTTCACGTCAATTTGGACATGAGAAAAATTTCAGCAAAATGGATCCCCAAATGTTTGAATGTTGACCAAAAGCGTGCAAGGGTAGAAGCATCGCGTTCGATCTGTGCTCGATTTGAAAACGATGTAGACTTCTTAAAACGAATTGTTACCATGGGTGAGACTTGGGTACATTTCTACGATCCAGAAACAAAGCAACAATCTATGGAATGGCGACACTCTGGTTCTTCAAGACCTAAGAAGTTTCGTGTCAAAAAATCTGCTGGAAAAGTTCTTGCTTCAGTTTTTTGGGATTGCCATGGAGTAATCATGATTGATTTTTTGGATAAGGGTAGAACAATAACTGGAGATTACTATTCAACATTACTGACCACTCTACGGGAAAAAATTGAAGAGAAAAGACGCGGAAAGCTACCCAAAGGCGTTTTGTTTTCACAGGACAAAGCCCCAGTATACAAATCTCATGTTGCCATGCAAAAAATTCGTGATTTAGGGTTAGAATAACTAGAACTACCCCCTTATTCACCAGATTTGGCTCCGTCCGACTATTATCTCTTTCCTCAACTGAAACAAGCTATAATAAAAAAATCATTTTTTTAAACAAGCTTTTATAATAACAACACTCATTCGCCATTTTGAAGCCGCCATCTTGAATTCCTCAATTTTGAAAAATCGTAATTTCCTACCCAGAAAACCCCCAGATACCAATTTTGAACAGAATCTGATCATAATTACAAAACTCGTCCGCCATATTGTAGCCGCCATCTTGAATTTTTCAATTTTGACGGAAGAATCATCATTGTCGAACCCAAAAACCCCCAGATACTAATTTTGAATGGAATCGGATGATAATTACAAAACTCATCCGCCATTTTGAAGCCGCCATTTTGTTTTTTTCTATAAAAAATATTTCATGATGCATTGTCACCAGAACTATGTACACCTGCCAAATTTCAAATCAATCGGACGATTAGAAGTGTGTCATATTCAACTTGCAAGATTTGATTACAGACAGACACCGGGACAGGTGAAACTAAATAAAAGCTTGTAAAAAAGTTTAAAAGGTAAATTTTCTTCCACCGAGGAGGTCATAAAAGCTGTGGAGGACTGGTTTACAGAGCAAGAAGAAACATTTTTTTTTGAAAGGTCTAGAGACGTTGCAGGTTCGCAGTAATAAATGTATCCAATTAAGAGGAGAATATGTTGAGTAATAAAATATTTTGACATTGAAATTTTGTTTGGTTCTATAGTAGGCTAAGAATTTTTCAATATATCCTCGTAAGTTCTCGAAAGCGAACAAAATCGAACACAGTGAACGACCAAGCTAATTTTCGTTCACTACAAATTTTCACACTTCCCGATTCTGCCACAGAACGGGCGTAAACAGGAAATTCGGTACGTAACAGATCGCACAATATTTTCGAATTTCGACAGATTAGTGCAATCCACATATATAACGCTGGAACTTTTGCGCTATAATTAATGGATTTTCCTAACAACTCCTCGTTCTGGGCACGCTACCGGTGCGAATTTGTAACTGTATCACCCACTTGGATCCATCCTTCGGTTACCGGTTCATAATTCAACCTGTATATCAACAACCAAGCCGAATCCTTAGGCCACCGATTAGGCCGGTGTGAAATGAGTCAGTCTTGTGGAAGGTAATTCGATAACAATGAAAAAATGTTGAGTATTTGGCCCGATGCCTAGATGTCACTCTTCGCGAGAATTCCTGGAATATATGTGATTGTTTGCATGATTCTCGATGGAGTTGATCAAGGTTCTGTTATTCGAGCTACACGAGATAACGATCAAAATAATGATGTTTATTTGGATTACCAAAATTCGATTCATTCATTAGCCAAGCTAGAATTGATTTACTTAACTGATTGAAACGTAATAAATGTATTTTGTGTGTATTTTGAAAATAATAAGTTATAGTCATTTTCCTGTTAGATAACTGCCCAACATAGAGGTCGTAGTAACAACGTATTTATCAAAATGTTTATTTACTTTGAGTCAATAATGAATTTGACAAAATACACTGCGCAAATTAACGCACATTATGGAAATCTCAAATTCCTCCTACAACTGAAGGTGTTCTCAATGATAATTATTATTATCAGAATTATGCATGCATATGTTATCCACTTTCAACGTTTTTTTTCAATACAGATGTTTTCTCCCAGCAGGAATAAAAAAAGATGATATTATCAGATTTTGAATGTATTGGCTCCATTCTAAAATCAGTTGTTCTCGATCAATTCTAGTGATCAATAGTTTTTCTTTCGTTTGATTTTTTACACTCGATCACTATGCAACGCGAAACACGCAATTAGACCCAAGAGGAATGTGCCCAAGCGGTAGTTTTGCGAGAAGAAGGGTGGACATACACAAGAATAGCAGAAAGGTTTGGAGTTTCCCATACAAAGTGTGTCCAGAATGTTGCAGCGATTCAGGGAGACAGGTATGAATGTCCGAAGACCAGGACAGGGTAGACCACGGGTAACAACTGCCATTCAAGAACGTTACTTGAGAGTTTCTTCGTTGAGACAACGGTTTGCAACCGCTCGCCTCTTTCAAAATCAGCTTGAGCAAACTCATGAGGTGCAAATTAGCACTCAGACAATAAGAAATCACCTCAGAGAATATGATTTAAGGCCTCGTGTCGCGGCAAGAGGCCCAGCTCTTACCCCAGCCCATCGAAGGGCGCGTTTGGATTTTGCGAGAGAGCATATCCATTGGAAAGAAGCCGATTGGGAAAGAGTTCTCTTCACAGATGAGTCTAGATTCTGCCTCCACCATTGTGATCGACGTTCCCTTGTATACAGACGTCCACATGATAGATATGCCCAGTGCAATTTCCTGAATACCACTGGTTTCGGGGGAGGATCGATTATGGAATGGGGTGGAATATCTTTGACTGCTCGCACAGACCTAGTGGTCGTTGATAATGGAGCCATGAATGCTGATAAGTATATAAGGAATATTCTTAAAGAGCATGTAGTGCCATTTGCCCCATACATTGGTGAAAATTTCATTTTTATGGACGATGATGCCAGACCCCATCGTGCGCGCATCGTTCAGGAGTACCTTGAAGAGGTTGAAGTCTCTCGAATGGAATGGCCAGCAAGAAGTCCAGATCTCAATGCGATTGAACAGGTTTGGGACAACCTCAATAGAAGGCTGAGAAGTTCAGAAAATCATCCAGGTACTCTCAATGACTTAGGAATCCAACTCGGAGAAATGTGGGAAGGATTAGATCAGAACATTTTAAGATCACTCATTTTGAGTATGAACCGTCGTTGCCGAGCTGTAATTAACGCAAGGGGTGGAAATACCAAGTATTGAATCACTTATCAGCATTTCAGTATTTTGAAAATTGTTCATTTCTCTTCTTTCACATAAGATTCGGTGAAATCCTGAATTTTGCTTCCATTTAATGTGTCTTGTTTCGTTCAAAACCTTCCCGAGAGAACATAAAAAATAAGTTATAAAGTCAATGTAGAGTTAACTTTCATTAAAATTGAGATTTTCAGAATGTGCGTTAATTTTCTTGCGCTGTGTATTATGTGAACTCAATAATTCCAAAGACCTGGAGAATGCTGAAGACTTTTTTCTCTCTGTTAATACTGGAAATATTTGACGAATATAAACATGGTTGGAAGATTCAGATACGCTATTTTTTTGTACGGAAATCAAGAATCAAGTGTTGAAATTTTACGGAAAAATAATGGACAGAATAGTCCGTTACTTTGTGATAGTTCATTCGAAAAATAATTAAAGTACTCGAATAACCCGACAGAGAAAACTTCTAAACGAACAGACGGACTTATGGAATTCCCCACTTTTCAAAATTCTCAAAAAATAAGCCTACAGAAGACATTTAAATACCTTTTTGCACAACTTGAAATAATCCAGTATGAAAATGTAGTCGCACTACGAAACCTGTGTCACAGTTAAACCTTAAGAACTAACTGCATTCACAAAGTTGAAAAAGAATAAATAGAAATTAGCATTGGCAACGTCTCTGAGAATTATTTGACATTTCACGAGCACCAACCTGCGTCAGTTTTAAGTAAAAATCTTGATAAACCTGAATCTTGACCAACGGGTGAATGGAGCATACACTTTTAACTTTCAACCCACATAAAGAAATCGATAATTCGAGATAGAAACTCCATTGTTTTTGGATTTACTGTCGTTCTATTCGAGATGGAAGGTAGAAAGTGTGTCATTTGTGGACGAAATGACAATTTGGGTTGAATGTGATAAACACGGATCTGTGTAACATTTATTTGCATTTTTGTCGTATCCATAAGAGTCGAAAACGTTTGCGCAATTTTAAACTTGTGAATTCAAAAAAGTCGCATTGAATAAGAACCATTTCAACTCTTCGCCGACAATTTCAGTCTATTTAAACCATCATCAGGGCTCTACAACGAACAAATAGAAAACACGAAGATTTTGAATACTTCAACATCCTCGATCTCATCAACGGAGGCAGAAAAACATTTGGGCAGAGATCCCTTGCTTAAATTTTGTGACGTTACCAAGAACATCGATTAACAATGAAGACAACAATTACTAATCACACATTTCCAAGAAACACCGACTTAAAAGTCCGAAGATTCAAAACACCTGGTCCGATAAAAAGTACCAAAAACGTCCAAAATTACCTCGATATTAAACTTGTCCTCCTCCTGTCCGGTATCACCCCTACACTAGACCTTCGCGCACTCACCATCCCCAATTCCGCGGTCGTCGACAGCGACTTTCTCCTCGAAACCTGATTTTCGCGACTCATATCGATCAAATTCCGCCCGAAAATGCGGAAAAAATTCGATCGGAAAGCGAGATCTGGAGCGGAAGACTGAGCCGTATGCCGCGTCCAGGTTATTTTTCTAAATTTCCGAGTCGCCGTGATGCAGCGGGCACCGAAGTGACCATCCGCAATCCCGGTAGACTCACTATTCGGGACTTTTACGCGCTGCCGGCCAAAAGGTTCGGGATTCGCACCTATTTAATGCCATTTCTTATCGCCTCTGAAGATTCTCGGAGGTAATGGAAGAAATTCGTTCACGTTTCGAGTTTAAGCCATAAAATACCGATTATTTAAGACCGTATCATGATTAAATAATGCAATAATAAATGATTTATGGACCGGCGCAAATTTCAAGAGCGAAACCGCTCTCGAGAATGAGATTTTGATAGGCGCACTTTAAAAATGCGAATTCGTATGAAAATTAAACAGGCCCGGGTTGCACAAAAGTTTTAATCGCGGTTAAGGAGCTAACCGATGGAATTGAACCACAGAAAACTATTATTAACCGAGATTAAAACTGTTGGTGAAGAAACAATGTCAATTCCGAATTTTCCTTCAATTTCTATAGATTTATAATGCGGAAAAAGAAATCCCAGACTATTTCGGTCGTATTAAAGTATGATGAGACTCTCCCAAATACAGAATGGTCCATTTTAAACTTGCATGACTTTTAAAAGTTGATAAGAGGACTCACTTTGAGACAAAAATGGAAATGTAGTGTATGCGTATATGGTTGATATTAAATTTTCGTTTCACACTTCACACTCAAGGGGCCGTTATACTCTGGCCGACGGCTACGGCACCGATTCTCCATTCAAAAAGTGCCTTTCATTTTTCCGAGTTCACGCCCTCAATTTTTCAACTAAAAGCTTGATTTTTTCTTTAAATGGAAGTTTAAGGATGTCTTGAGGGCACTCCAATTTCTTCTCTTTGATAAAATTATTTTTTCGCATGAAAAAATCGGCTACGGCACCGATTCTCCATTCGAAGAGTGCCTTTCATTTTTCCAAGTTTACGCCCTCAATTTTTCACCTAAAAGCTTGATTTTTCTTTAAATTAAAGTTCAAGGATGTTTTGAGGGCACTCCAGGCTCTTCTCTTTGAAAAAATTTTTTCGCATGAAAAAATCGGGTTGAATTTGAGAGTACGAAAATTGACTTCATAATCGTTTTTCGGCGGTTGTTCATCAATTTTTTTCCAAAAAATTCATTGGAGTACCCTCGACAAATCAATTTTCTATATTTGAAAAAAAAATCCGTTCGGATAGGCGATTAAATAATCCAAAAAATGATGGAAATACTGAAAAGACTTCCAGAAAGTGTGAAATCGCAGAGAACTGTCTGAAATTCCAGTAGAATTAAAAAAAAAATCAAGCTTTCAGGTGGAACTTGGAAAAATAAATGGAGAATCGGTGCTGTCGGCTAGAGTATAACGGCCCCTTAATTCTGATCAAATTCCCACAAATAACACTTGTGGTTTACCAAAATTAGAAGCGACCAGCTAAAGCCCAAAGATTTTACCACAGTGTAGAGATCCAAGCTTAAAATAACCAACCTGGTTTTTAACATGAAGGGTTGAATTCTCAAAGATTTGGAGAAAATTACAGTGAACAGCTACAAATTAAGAAGCTGACTCACAGCGAAAAAGTATACAGTAATCCTAGAAATATGGGCTAAATCAACATAATTCATCTCACACCATCATTGAAATGGGATTGTCAACAAAACTTGTTTCAGTTTCATAAAAAAGTGCCCTATTTCAAAAAACTTATAATATCCATTTCCCCTAAAGCTTCAAATTGATTTCAAACGATTTAAATGTAATTTATCGATTTTTCTTTGTGCATAATCCTGTTTTCGAATAAAAGGTAGTGATCTAAATGTTTCGGAGATAGAGGAAAATATGAGTTTAACTGCCTGAAACACAAAGAGAACTTGTCGATAGAAAATGTTTAAACTCACACATCTCTTTTGGCATCATCTTCAGCTCTCAGGTCGTACATTTGGCTATTATTCGTGGAAGTATTAACAAGAAACAAGGCATTTTTACCTGAAAAAGAAACAACAATAAGTTATTATCAATAATTAGACATCTACATTCATTTCTCAATAAAAGGTTAGTATTTTATAAGCAATCGAAGAAATTCTCCCTCAATCATCTTAATTCTTACTTACACACAGCGTTTATCCGCACCAACAACGTAGACATCTTGATTATGGGAGACAACGGATTCGTCTGGCCTGACGCGCCGGTATGGAAGTTTTTCAAGACGTATTTGTCGCTCTCCTTGTGCAAGATGACGACCACCTCTTCCATCAGTAAGACGTGCACCAATACCGAACTCTTATTCGGCCTTCGTAGATGCATAGGACCCTCTCTAACCAGCTTGTACTTGGTTAGATCGAGAGGTCGAAATTCTTGACTAATCGGATCATTGGACCTGGAGAAAAAGAAGGAATTGAGCACAGAATTCTACACGAGATAAAAGGACTGAACGCAAAATGTCAAGCGAAGTGAAAACACGAGAATTTATAGTGAAACTTTTTCAAAATAATCAAAATGGAGCTTCAAAAGAATCGCAAAAGAGGCTCGTGTTCGTCCGGTAACGGTATCAAGAGTTGTTAAGCGCTTCAACTAAGATCTTACAATTAACCGCAAAGAAGGAACCGGGAGGAAAAAAGGGTTTCATAGCCCAAAAAAAGTGAAGAAAGCCATCAGCCTTTTTCAGAAGAATCCTAACCTTTCAGGACGGAAAGTGGACCAAATAGTGGGTTGTTCGCAGTCAACTGTCAGAAAATCAAGTCGAGTTGTGTGCTTAGAACATACTAGTATGGGCCAGCAGATCTTTATTTTAAGTAGTTATCCTTATCGTAAATTTCGGGGGATTTTATTGTCGAAATGTCAAAGTTTGATCAATTTTCCTGAAGAAATGGGAAAAATTATGGGAAATATGAATACCAAGCTATTCTGCATTGACTTTACCTCTTTCGATCCGTATATTTTCATCACGGCCAAGATGTCTGTGAAAAAAGTTTTATCGAGTTTAAAATGAGCCTTTTTTTCGGTTTTTTTCGCCATTTTCGCGAATTTTTAAAAAAATACTTCTACTTCGTCTAGAGAATCAAAATTTCACCCACGTATGAATCGATTATTCATCTTTCCGACCGACTAAAAATTTCATTACTGTATCGCAGCTTCGCTGCGATCTTAAGATTCTTCTGGACCCACTTTTTCGACAGATTCCCCGGGCCGGACCACAGAGTTACCGTTTTAGTATAATATAGAACAAAGTGCAGAAAGTGCCAGAGAGGAACGCTGTGAAGAATCAAGAAGCGAAATCAAGAGCAAAGAAATTAAAAAAAGATTTCTTGCAAAATTTTTCCTGTTGCGTGATGGACGACGAAACCTATGTCTTGGCTTATTTCTCGCAACTTCCTGGACAGGAATTTTATACTGCAGATTCTCGTGGAAATATTGACGAACAATTTAGCGTGAAGAAACAAGTAAGTTTCCTAAAAAATTCCTGGTTTGGCAAGCAATTTGCACTTGTGGGAAAATGAGCAAATTTTTCGTTGGCCAAGGCTCTGTTGACTCGAAGATATACATAGAGGAATGCTTGAAGAAGCGACTTTTAACATTTTTACGTGAGCACGATGTGTCAACAATCTTTTGGCCAGATTTAGCTTCATGCCACTACAGCAAGGCCACCAAGGAATGGTACGAAGCTAATGAGCTGGTTTTTGTCCCCAAAGAGGCCAATCCACCAAATTGCCCAGAACTCAGGCCAATCGAAAGATATTGGGCCTTGGTAAAAAGAGAATTGAAGAAGACTAAGAAATCAACGAAAACAGCGGAATTCAAGCAAAAGTGGAAGACAGCATCCCAGAAAGTGACTGACAACACTATAAGAAGCATGATGGGAAGAATTCCAGAAAAAATCCATGAATTTTGTAAAAAATAGTTTTGGTTTTTTTATTGTAAAAACAGTTTTCATTAGAATTAGAAGATGATTCGAAAATGAGTTTGATTTTCGAAATCGGTCCAGTGGTTCAAAAGATATAAGCGCGATAGCGAATTTATTCTCGTTCAGTCCTTACAAAACATCAGAATGATTTATTCACCTTTCAAAATTGCTCTGGTCCAAATGCCTTTGAATTTCTTCTAACCGAGCTTGGTTCAAAGCCATTTTAGCAGCTTCGTTCACATGATTCACTATTTCCTTAGATAACTGATACGCTCTATTCAGTTTATTCAGCTCTTCTTCATTACCGTTGCCCTCCTGTACAGCCCCTATCAACCGTTCCAACAGCAAAGGTAATTTTGATAACCTAAAAACAAAAAACCAATAGTAAACGTACTCATTTTATATAGACCGAAGTATACCTTTGCATTTCTACGGGTAGAATGGCTTGGAACTGTAACCTCCTGCACTGTCTCTTTTTCTCTCCCTCAGAAAGTATACTTTCGAATTTGGAATCCCGTTTTCTCCTCTCCTTTATGAGCTCAAGCGCCAACTGCTGCCTTTCGCAAAACTTAGCGGCTGCCTCTTTGAATGCTTCTCCGGTGGTACCGCTGAACATGTTCAGCAAAAGGTCACCTAAATTTCTCACTATCGGATCCTCTCTTCTCTTCTGGGTCATTTCGTAGTTGAACTGCCGATGGATCTGGAGCAGTTCTCTGATGTTCGGGAAGATGAGGGAAAGCTCGTCTGGCTTCAAAACTTGGGATTTCTGGAGCGGTTTGTAGAATATTTTGTGGAGTACATTCAGACTCCGCATATGGGATTTTTCCGTGTAGAATAGTTCTGGAAACAATGGAAATAGTGGATAGTCTCAAAAGATTAACACTTCTAGGACAACTCACCATTTATCACATCTTGTCTCTTCTTCTCGTGCGATGGCAGATTGTTCAACTGTTCAGTACTGATCAGGTCCTGCCAGTTGATGTGATCTGAATCGGCGTCCATATCACTGTCGCCGTCCGATCTGTTACCGCGTAATGAACCATTCGGGTTGCTAGGACTTTCCGATAATCGGCCACTGTAACAGAACGATATCTTCTATAAGTATCACTAATAAACAATCCTGTATCCAGTGTTCTATAAAAATGGTTCAAAAGTGTCTTTACTCACTTGAATGATATGCTGGAGTTAGAATTGGAAGAACTGCCGGAATCTGTAGCGTTCGACAACGCGTTTTGTTCGATGTCTCGGCTATTGCTGAAAGAATATGACTGTAAAGTATGGGTTGAATATTAGAAAAAATAGTGAAGGGAAAAGAGGAATATTTCAATCAAACTTTAGATACCGGCAACGCCTCTATGTAATGCTAAGGCGATAAGAAAAGAACACAAAGTTGGGCAGTAGAAGTGGTCTTCTATACATAATTAGAGCAAGATATAAGGACTGAACGAGAATACATTCGCTATCACAAAAACGCCTATATCTCTTGAACTAATTCAGAAAAAATCAAAATTTGATAATAGTTAGCTTTGTTATGAACGTCAGAAACATGTGGAACTTTTACTTCATAGATATTCCAATTCTCTGTCGCAAAATGTCAAGCGAAGTGAAAACACGAGAATTTATAGTGAAACTTTTTCAAAATAATCAAAAATGGAGCTTCAAAAGAATCGCAAAAGAGGCTCGCGTTCGTCCGGAAACGGTATCAAGAGTTGTTGAGCGCTTCAACGAAGATCTTACAATTAACCGCAAGGAAGGAACCTGGAGGAAAAAGGGGTTTCATAGCCCAAAAAAAGTGAAGAAAGCCATCAGCCTTTTTCAGAAGAATCCTAACCTTTCAGGACGGAAAGTGGCCCAAATAGTGGGTTGTTCGCAGTTAACCGTTCAGAAAATCAAGTCGAGTTGTGGGCTTAGAAGTTAGAACATACAAAGTGCAGAAAGTGCCAGACAGGAACGCTGTGAAGAATCAAGAAGCGAAATCAAGAACAAAGAAATTAAAAAAAGATTTCTTGAAAAATTTTTCCTGTAGCGTGATGGACGACGAAACCTATGTCTTGGCTGATTTCTCGCAACTTCCTGGTCAGGAATTTTATACTGCAGATTCTCGTGGAAATGTTGACGAACAATTTCGCGTGAAGAAACAAGCAAAGTTTCCTAAAAAATTCCTGGTTTGGCAAGCAATTTGCACTTGTGGGAAAAGGAGCAAATTTTTCGTTGGCCAAGGCTCTGTTGACTCGAAGATATACATCGAGGAATGTTTGAAGAAGCGACTTTTACCATTTTTACGTGAGCACGGTGTGTCAACACTCTTTTGGCCAGATTTAGCTTCATGCCACTACAGCAAGGCCACCAAGGAATTGTTCGAAGCTAATGAGGTGGTTTTTGTCCCCGAAGAGTCCAATCCACCAAATTGCCCAGAACTCAGGCCAATCGAAAGATATTGGGCCCTGGTAAAAAGAGAATTGAAGAAGACTAAGAAATCAACGGAAACATTAGCGGAATTCAAGCAAAAGTGGAAGACAGCATCCCAGAAAGTGACTGAGAACACTATAAGAAGCATGATGGGAAGAATTCCAGAAAAAATTCATGAATTTTGTAAAAAATAGTTTTGGTTTTTTTATTGTAAAAACAGTTTTCATTAGAATTAGAAGATGATTCGAAAATTAGTTTGATTTTCGAAATCGGTCCAGTGGTTCAAAAGATATAAGCGTTTTTGTTCAGTCCTTAGTTTGTATATTCGTATCAGTCTTTCATTATTGAAATTACGAATCCTTTCTCACCGTAAAATACAGAATGATACATACGAGTTTGGATGCGTGTGAGTGCAAGACTTGTTCTCAAACAATTTAGAGACCTTTACCCAGAACTCGTAAAAATCGTATCTACATTATAGTTGCAGGTTAATAAAAACGTCACCGATAGGAAAATTGAACGATAAAACGTTCCGACCGTAATAATAAATTATCCACGTTGAAATTGTTCCGATGATTTTAATAGTCCCATACACACAGGTGGGACAAGGATTATCAGGGATATCAATAGGACCGTAATTGCACGCCTACTAACCTTGTGTTTTGTGAAGGATCACTTATATTTCTCCTCTGTTTTCGTTGCTGGAAAGAAATTCATTTCGTTAGTAACCAGATTGAAAAAGAGATATTTTTAGAAGTGATGTGGCAAAATTTTTAATATTTGTAGTGAGTAGATCCACATTTCTCTTAGCAGAAATAAAGAAGAGAATAAAGAGATTCTGCACAATGAAATCTGGATTTGGTGGATGATCAATAAAAGTATTGGGGTGATATCTCTCACACTGGAGACATTTTACATGAATTTATTTGTTCCCTTTTATTGGGACACTCTATATATGGACTATATAAAAAATAATTATATCAACGTATACAAAGTTAAATCCTTTCAATATCAGGTACTCCACATTGTGCGGTAATTCCTTGGTACATTGTATTTTATTTAGATTTCAGGAAAAAAGGCACTGAAGGTATGAATGAACAGGAAGCACACCAATTCTTGGAATGTTTCCTAGGAGGCGTGAACAACTCACCTTTTCTGATTGTTCCTTCACACTTTCAGACCTATTTATGTTGGTTGTATTTCTCTTCTTGTTTCCGCTAGACGGAAGACTGACAGAACTGGAAATAAAAGCCAGGGTCACTTAAATCACTTCAATTCATTGGAATGGTACACACAAAACTGTAATATATCTTTGTAACTCATCATTTATATTGAATGAAAATGTCTCACGTTTTTTTCCGATATGTAAAACAGGAAATGTTTAAAATTCTGAGATTTATTTCTCAACAAGCAGAAGCAATAGATTGAGAATGTTTATTGGTATAGGGCAGGCTATAGGGAGTACAAAAGAATAGTTGAGTCAGGTTATGGTATGTGAAGAAAAGACTGCTTAATTCAAAATGATGAGACGAACTCAGTCTTGAAACAAACAAAAATAGAAGACAAATCTGAACAGAATAGTTTTTAAAATAATCAATAACCATTTATAGTACACTTCTCCCCTGGCCTTAAACTTGATCGTTCAAATGATTATGTGACAACATTAATTGCGAATCAGCTGATTACACGACCCCATGTGCAAATTGCAACGTTATAAGCGACAGGTGTAAAAACATAAGAACAATTAAACACAAATACCTCTGCTTTCTGAATATCGACATTTTAGGTATTTCAAAATCCAATTAGAATCACCACAGAACACTACCACATAATCACTTTGAAACATCGCACAATCGGTTCTGATGGATATTTCGCTTTATCTCAATCATTATCTGATTTGTGGTCTTCCGAAAATTCTCTCGAACGTACAGCTGATAAATACTTGAATATCTTTAGATAATAATAATAACGATTGCAAATTTCTTCGATAAAGCCTCGTAAATCTCTCGTGCCGCTTTGGCGTGTGTGCAAACTGCAAAGTGGTAAGTTGCAGTTGTACCCTTGGAACCTCAAGTGTTTACAGCGGGGTTGCCAAAGCTGAAACTCCTTAATTCGGTAGTTACCTGCGTCAAAAATCACAGGTAGCATTCAGGAGGTTTGCATTCACCCATTGGAATTAGCAGCTGATTCGAGACGAATGAAGAACGATCTGAATCAATTTCAGTTTGTTTGAATATTAGGCTAATGTCGGCAATAGAAGCCCGAGGATTCTTTAATGTGTTCATGAGCCGACTTTGAAATATGCATTCCGATTTCAATTGAGGCAACGGTGCAATCAATTGGGTGACATTTCATTGAATTATTGCACTTGACGTCAGATGATAAGAATGGGGGGCAGGTGAGATTTATGGCTCATCTTTGATAACATGAAATAAACAAGAAGATACATCAGTATCGATAGGCTATCTACCAACCCAGAATACACAAATAAGTATTTAAGTACCAGTCAGTAGTACCACCCCATATTTGATAGTTGAAGGAAAATGAAAAAGCTTCAAACTTTCCTTCGACTTCAGAGGAAGGAATAATTTCTGAAAATCGAATTTTGGGAAACAGAATGACCATATTCCAAGAATCTTTTTAATCTTCCATAATTCATTGAGAAAAGGAAATTTTATCGCATATGTTTTGGGGGTGAAACTTATCTGCGAGAGCTGACTAGTTTTGCTACTATGCATCTAAATGCTGATCAATGGTGTGGATAAGAAAGACCTGCAACTATGCGCACACCATATCGAAGTATTAAAGCCATTGGACTTCAATCATACCATCCAAGATTAGTGATTCCCCTGACTGTAGACTTCTGTCGTCAGCGTTTGAACTGGTGCAGAGAACGGCAGCATTGGCAGGTAGAAAGTTATAATGTCATATTCATTGAGGAACTACTATAAATAAAATGCTATTTTTCCAATATTCCGAAAACAACAAATCCTATCTGATATTAAGCTTTGCAATAACGACTGAAATCCATCACGGAATGTTTAAATGAAATCCATTAGATTTTCATTGACCCGGTACTCAGCAGCAGTGGAACCATCACATTTGAAGGCGTTAGAATGTTAGATGGACCAAATTCTTCAAATTAACCGACAAACGAGTAGCTGCGACATCGCTGCCTTTCAGACTGCTACCCAGATGGTAAGTTTCGTCTCTCGTGTTCCGGTCTGCCCAAAATAGAATGATACTAGCAACCCAGGGACGTACCGTCAGATTACTATGGACTCCGACAAAACGGCAATTGATAATTTGTAATCTGCAATGATCTGACAGAAATCTTCTGGACTATTGAAAGCTTTGCCACTGATTGTCTTTATTTCGAGAATATATCCTAACATGGATTTGATAAGAACCCTTTCACATCAAATACGAGGATGTATTGATATCTAGTTAGCCTAGACCAGTTCCATGCATAAACAAAATATTGCGATACCATATCAACGAACAATAACTTATTAGAAGTGTCAGTGTAGAGTTCGACGTCAAAAAAGTAAACCAGAGTTACGCAATAAATTAAAAAAAAAGATGTCCACCGAAATTGTAAAAATCGAAAAATTGGAGTATCGAGCCATGATCAAGTAGCAGTATTTAAAAGGGTTAAGAGGTAAGCAGATTTACGAAGATATGCTTAATACCCTTGGTGATCAATGACTTTCGTATGCGACCGTGAAAAATTGGACTGCAAGCTTCAAAAGAGGTAAATTTTCCATTGAAGATGATGACCGATCGGGAAGGCCAGTTTCTGTGTCAGTCCCCGAAAATATCGATGCAGTTCATGACATGATTTTATCAGACCGTCGAATTGGGCTGAAACGGATATCTGAAGCACTGAAGATTTCATACGAACGCGTTCATCATATAGTTCACGTCAATTTGGACATGAGAAAAATTTCTGCAAAATGGATCCCCAAATGTTTGAATGTTGACCAAAAGCGTGCAAGGGTAGAAGCATCGCGTTCGATCTGTGCTCGATTTGAATACGATGTAGACTCCTTAAACCGAATCGTTACTATGGGTACATTTCTACGATCCAGAAACAAGGGAACAATCGATGGATTGGCGACACTCTGGTTCTCCAAGACCTAAGAAGTTTCGTGTCCAAAAATCTGCTGGAAAAGTTCTTACTTCGGTATTTTGGGATTGCCATGGAGTAATCATGATTGATTTTTTGGATAAGGGTAGAACAATAACTGGGTATTACTATTCGACATTATTGATCACTCTACGGGAAAAAATTAAATAGAAAAGACGCGTAAAGCTATCCAAAGGTGTTTTGTTTTTACAGGACAACGCCCCAGTACACAAATCTTATGTTGCCATGCAAAAAATTAGTGATTTAGGGTTAGAATTACTAGAACACCCCCCTTATTCACCAGATTTGGCTCCGTAATAAATCGAACCTGATATGGAATTTAAATTACAAATAGTCGTCCAAAAACACTTTTGGTACGTTTCAAACATCCTGAACTCGAAATGGACAAAATGCGTTTGGGTCCTGAGCACGGGCCTGCTCTCAGTTCCGAGAACTTCCTTTGTTTCGTCTCATTGAGTACCTCGCCTACCTGGAAAATCTCTGTATGATAATAACAAAACTCGTGTTCCGAGGCGAAAGTGTGAGAGACGAAAAAACTGTGAACTTGCACTCGGTTGAGAAATGAATTGTTGTCAAGTGCCAGTAGAACTCATGTGGAGGACTACCGTATCTTTTTTCTGTAGGCATTTCGTTATAATTTTCTTGGATGGACATGTAGGGTGAATAGTAGTAGATGGAGCTCGTTAAAACAAAGAAAACTGAAGATCTTCGACAGCGCATCCACCATTATTATTTTCTCGATAGTTTTCACAAAAGTGATCGTTTGCCAAACTGTCGAAAAGCTAGAACAGGAACATTTTTCGGTCGCTGCTCGAGTGTATCAACCCTTACCGAAGCAGGGTGGATTGATAATGTCCCGGGGTTAATACCCGCTCCTCACCTCCAGACAGGTTTCTATGACTACACTATTGAAACTGGCGTTTTAAAATTACCCCGGGTTTCTATTTATTTATTATGCACCTCGTCGTTTTCGGTATGTTCCCCCTAATGTCCCATGAAATGTAAACGACCTTTACAATTTTAGATGTCCTAGCGATAGAGGCTTTAATTTTAGGCGGCCCCTATGCAGTTTGGTAATTGTCGATAGCTCGTTATTCCAGTAATTGTAAGATAAGGGCATATTTTCCACAAAAGGATACCTAGAAAGGAACCTCGAAATTCATTCTTAGCGTAATAAGGACAGAACGAGAATAAATTCGCTATCACAAAAACGCTTATATCTTTTGAACCACTGGACCGATTTCGAAAATCAAACTCATTTTCGAATCATCCTCTAATTCTAATGAAAACTGTTTTTACAATAAAAAACCAAAACTATTTTTTACAAAATTCATGGATTTTTTCTGGAATTCTTCCCATCATGCTTCTTATAGTGTTCTCAGTCACTTTCTGGGATGCTGTCTTCCAATTTTGCTTGAATTCCGCTAATGTTTTCGTTGATTTCTTAGTCTTCTTCAATTCTCTTTTTACCAGGGCCCAATATCTTTCGATTGGCCTGAGTTCTGGGCAATTTGGTAGATTGGCCTCTTTGGGGACAAAAACCACCTCATTAGCTTCGTACCATTCCTTGGTGGCCTTGCTGTAGTGGTATGGAGCTAAATCTGACCAAAAGATTGTTGACACATCATGCTCACGTAAAAATGGTAAAAGTCGCTTCTTCAAGCATTCCTCGATGTATATCGAGTCAACAGGAACAGAGCCTTGGCCAACGAAAAATTTGCTCCTTTTTCCACAAGTGCAAATTGCTTGCCAAACCAGGAATTTTTTAGGAAACTTTGCTTGTTTCTTCACGCGAAATTGTTCGTCAACATTTCCACGAGAATCTGCAGTATAAAATTCCTGACCAGGAAGTTGCGAGAAATCAGCCAAGACATAGGTTTCGTCGTCGATCACGCAACAGGAAAACTTTTTCAAGAAATCTTTTTTTAATTTCTTTGCTCTTGATTTCGCTTCTTGATTCTTCACAGCGTTCCTGTCTGGCACTTTCTGCACTTTGTATGATTGTTCTAAGCCCACAATTCGACTTGATTTTCTGAACGGTTGACTGCGAACAACCTACTATTTGGGCCACTTTCCGTCCTGAAAGGTTAGGATTCTTTTGAAAAAGGCTGATGGCTTTCTTCACTTTTTTTGGGCTATGAAACCCCTTTTTCCTCCCGGTTCCTTCCTTGCGGTTAATTGTAAGATCTGCGTTGAAGTGCTTAACAACTCTTGATACCGTTTCCGGACGAACGCGAGCCTCTTTTGCGATTCTTTTGAAGCTCCATTTTTGATTATTTTGAAAAAGTTTCACTATAAATTCTCGTGTTTTCACTTCGCTTGACATTTTGCGACAGAGAATTGGAAAAACTATGAAGTAAATGTTCCACATGTTTCTGACGTTCATAACAAAGCTATGATCAAATTTTGATTTTTTTTCAATTGGTTCAAGAGATATAGGCGTTTTTGTGATAGCGAATTTATTCTCGTTCAGTCCTTATATGGATTTTTATTATTAATAAAGGAGGAACTTCCGTTTTTAATGAAACACACCAGTAATTTGCGTTAATGGAAGGAAAATCGCGTAGCTTATGTAATATTTCGAAAGATCTTCTGTTACACTCTGGATTCGACTTCTACATTTATTTCAAACCTTTTGGAGCTTTGTGATTGGTTGCTTTCGACGATTATACTACGAGTTTTCATTTAAAATTGGTAGAATTTCATATACACAAAAATTTCTCACCTTTCATTTGGACTATCGTCATTCTTGTCCTGTAAAGAGTCGGACAAAGCTCCTGTCGTCCCATCGTGGTTCTTTCCAGCACCGCTTTCCTCTCGAACAGAATCGGGCCTACGATCGGATCCACTCCTCGATACCGGCTGACTAGGTTTAGACTCTCCTGTAATCAAACAAATTATAAAATTATAATTATTTCAAAGATTTTCTAAGTAGTGTTATCTCCACATCAATTTACATTTATTTCTCTTACTACAGCTGTTTGTGGAGATCTTCAGCTATTATTCTTCCTCAGAATGTCGAGTATCGATTCAGAACAAGAGAAGCTGATACTGAAGGAATTGGAAACTTCCACTCAACATACAGACCCCGCTAGTGAACGAATCTAAAATCCGATACGATTCCGTTTCAAGCAGATAAGCGCAAAACCATCCCATCAAACGTAGCAGTAATTTATTGAATCACATGAATGTGAAACATCTTAATGCTTGTCTGTTTCTTCAATTGTCCGTTACTACACAAGTCGTAGATACAAGAGGACCCATTAATTATAATTATACGATTGGGTAATGTTCCGATAAATACTGAAATATGTCGGAACACAAAGAGAATAGTTACATTAATTAAGTTCATTTCTCTTCCTCAATAACTACACATCTTATTTTATGATTTGTGGCGATTATTTTTAATTCTGGATTGTTGTGAGTTTCTGATTATCTATGCTCAATCAGCGTCGATAACAAGAATTTTTCTGACTCAATGTGTGAGTGGTAAGCTCCGATCTTTATGAATCATTCTTCAACCAGAATCAGTTGGACAAACCACCAACAACGTCACAACAGAGTTATATTTAAATATTCGACGTAAAAGTTATGTGTGCGAGTGGTGAGTATAATGCACATTGAAACTGTCTTATCAGAAGTGTCAGTTTTATGTCGCAAATGCACATTACTTCATGAAAATTCTTATCTACCTAGAGGTTCGAATCTACCATGCAAAATTTGTCGACAGCACTTTAAATTCTTGAGATTCCCCAGGTTTGTCAATTTTCCTAACTGCAGTCAGAAAACTTAAAAGAATCAGGAAGATATAATTGGGATATTCTGAAGGGAAAACACGAATTAATTCAATATCCTTAACTTTTGACGAGTAGCGTTTTTGTGAACCAGCACAACTCGTCATTAGTTAGCCCTGGGTCTTTTTAAGAGTCCTGAAATGCCAGCACGAGTTCAAGATCAGATGTCAGATTTCATGAATATGTGAATCTTCATCAAATGCTGCTTCTAAGGACTGAACGAGAATAAATTCGCTATCACAAAAACGCCTATATCTCTTGAACCAATTGAGAAAAAATCAAAATTTGATCATAGTTAGCTTTGTTATGAACGTCAGAAACATGTGGAACATTTACTTCATGGATATTCCAATTCTCTGTCGCAAAATGTCAAGCGAAGTGAAAACACCAGAATTTATAGTGAGACTTTTTCAAAATAATCAAAAATGGAGCTTCAAAAGAATCGCAAAAGTGGCTCGCGTTCGTCCGGAAACGGTATCAAGAGTTGTTAAGCGCTTCAACGAAGATCTTACAATTAACCGCAAGGAGGGAACCGAGAGGAAAAAGGGGTTTCATAGCCCAAAAAAAGTGAAGAAAGCCATCAGCCTTTTTCAGAAGAATCCTAACCATTCAGGACGGAAAGTGGCCCAAATAGTGGGTTGTTCGCAGTCAACCGTTCAGAAAATCAAGTCGAGTTGTGGGCTTAGAACATACAAAGTGCAGAAAGTGCCAGACAGGAACGCTGTGAAGAATCAAGAAGCGAAATCAAGAGCAAAGAAATTAAAAAAAGATTTCTTGAAAAATTTTTCCTGTTGCGTGATGGACGACGAAACCTATGTATTGGCTGATTTCTCGCAACTTCCTGGTCAGGAATTTTATACTGCAGATTCTCGTGGAAATGTTGACGAACAATTTCGCGTGAAGAAACAAGCAAAGTTTCCTAAAAAATTCCTGGTTTGGCAAGCAATTTGCACTTGTAGGAAAAGGAGCAAATTTTTCGTTGGCCAAGGCTTTGTTGACTCGAAGATATACATCGAGGAATGCTTGAAAAAGCGACTTTTTATGTGAGCACGATGTGTCAACAATCTTTTGGCCAGATTTAGCTTCATGCCACTACAGCAAGGCCACCAAGGAATGGTACGAAGCTAATGAGGTGGTTTTCGTCCCCAAAGAGGCCAATCCACCAAATTGCCCAGAACTCAGGCCAATCGAAAGATATTGGGCCCTGGTAAAAAGAGAATTGAAGAAGAACAAGAAATCAACGGAAACATTGGCGGAATTCAAGCAAAAGTGGAAGACAGCATCCCAGAAAGTGACTGAGAACACCATAAGAAGCATGATGGGAAGAATTCCAGAAAAAATCCATGAATTTTGTAAAAAATAGTTTTGGTTTTTTTATTGTAAAAACCGTTTTCATTAGAATTAGAAGACGATTCGAAAATGAGTTTGATTTTCGGAATCGGTCCAGTGGTTCAAAAGATATAAGCGTTTTTGTGATAGCGAATTTATTCTCGTTCAGTCCTCTAGGCATTAAAAGCAAGGCGTTGGACCTTATCGCAATGATGATTTCCAACCTTCGATAGAAGAGGAACTTAAAGAAGAAGAAGACCTTAGTATTCGAATGATTGGGCCAGCTGTTTGTAATTTCATAATAATAAAAAATAGGTCCACGAAACCTGAGGTCAGGTAATCATATGATCCCATTGATTATCAACGTTTTTAAAAAACTGTTTCACAGCGCGTTAGGTTAGATCAAGCGAAACCATTAGCGTTGAAAGAAAAAATGAGATTGATCGACCAAAAAAAGCCGCCATACTTGATTAAACCCTTTGAAGATGTAATGGAAATTCTCGCAACCTCAATGCCATGATCATTCGACTCTTAATTTTGTTCTCGTAACCAAACCACAGCTTCATCCGCACCCCAAGTGATGTTTCCGACACAACTTGATGTCTCTCTGCCTGCGCCCTATTTATAGATCAAAGAAATATAAATATGTGCGACTCTGTGGGGTCTGTAATGAACCTATTCGATTTACCAGTTTACAGAGAACGCTCAATATACAGATACAAAGTTCAAGGTAAATATAAAACTGGGTTGGATTACGTTCTGACGTATGTAAAGCACATGCCTCGCATTATAGATTCCGATAAAGAATATTCAGACCATTAAACACCACATATTCTCGGTGGAAATGAAGACTATATCTTTATTATTGAAAATAGAGCAAATGGCACTAGTATGGGCCAGCAGATCTACCTTTTAAACAGTTATCCTTATCGGTAGGAATCCGGTCGCGGAATCTGAGCACAGTTGTCAGATTGTATTCCGGGCTTTCTCTATAGAAGGCTGTGGCCAAAGTCTGACAGCTTACAGCTACAATGTCAAATAGTTCTCTGTGATCTCTGCAGATCGGGCGATTTTATAGAAATGTCAAACTTTGATCAATTTTCCTGAAGAAATGGGGAAATTATGGAAAATACGAATACCAAGCTATTTTGCGTTGACTCTTCCTCTTTCGATCCGTATATTTACATCACGGCCAGGATATCTGCGAAAAAAGTGTTATCGAGTTTAAAATTGCCCTTTTTGCCGAATTTTTTCGCGATTTTCGCGAATTTTTTTAAAATACTTCTACATCGCCTAGAAGATCGAAATTTCGCCCACGTACGAATCGATCATTCCTCTTTCCGACCGTGTAAAAATTTCTTTGCTGTATCGCAGCTTCGCAGCGATTTTAAGATTCTTTTGCACCCACTTTTTCGACAGATTCCCCGGGCTGGACCACAGAGTTACCGTTTTAGTATAATATAGAAATATAGAACAAACGAAAACATAGACATGGACTGTGCTTCAAACCCTCAAAATCGACTGTTTTCCAGAGAGAGACAAAGCAATATTTCTGCCATAACATGCCATATACCTTTGTGAAACCTCATTGGATTCACAGAAGCCTGTCAAATATTTTTTTGAGGTTAGTGCTGGTGGTCAAACAATGGGAATTCAGATCTGAACATGACATTTTTACCTATCGTTTCGTGAATCCAAGATGGCGGCAATCTCCGAGAAGTGTCCCCTACGTGCGTCTGAGAACTACTGAGCCTCTTCGAAAACAACAACGAATCGTGTATGGCGTTTCCAAAACCGACAAACTCAAATTCGTTCTTCGCCTCTTGGCAGTTCCTCTTCTTCACCTGCTCCATTATCTTGTTCCTCCTGGTGCGCAGCAGATTGAGGTTGATGGCACTGCTCGACTTGGCCTTCTCCAGCGTCGGCTTCACGAACAACGAGTCCATTTCTTTGGCACTGTCCACCTGCTCGCAGTGCCTCCTCAACGGCCATATTCCTTCCAGGTTTGAGGTTTGCCGTAGCAGCCTGAAGTCGAAGTTGCTGCTCGATTTCCTCAGTTCCAACTCGCATTCCTCAGGGATGTCGGTGTCTTTGCACTTTTTCGATTTGGTCTTCTTGTCGCTGGTTGGAGTTTCGCTCTTGGCACTTTTGTAAATCTTGGATTTCACCCGTTTCAGATACGAATTCTGGGCTTCTTTCGGGCAATTCTTGCCGTCGGTGCTCTTGGCCATCTCGTTCTTGTCCGTTCTTTTAAGGTTTAGTTCGGAGTTTTGGCGAAGTAACACTTTATCCGGGAGTAACTTGAAGTCCTCTACACTGCCACTGAACGCGCTGGAAGTTTTGAACAAGTCGCTGAATCGCCTGTTTTTCCTGGTTTTATCGCAATGTGGTATTGCACCATCGACGGTATCGCAAGGCTTCTTTGCGTCTCTACCGTTTTCTACGATGAAACTGTCGCTGAACCGCTTGTTAACGTCATCTTTGACGTTTTTCGACGACAGGTCCCCAGAAGGCGCTACGTTCCTCAAAACGACACTCTCCGTACACTTGCTTACGGATTTAGTCTCCGATTTGTTCTTGTTATTGTTTTGCGCAACTTTCACTTTCGATTTCGAACTGTTTTTGTTGGGATCTTCCTGCAACGTTTTGCAGGAGGAGCTTTTGCGGTTCTTCTTCGATTTCTGCTTGGTTTTTTCCGCGTTGGCCTCCGTATTATCGGCGCAGATGTTCAGCTTGTTATTCGGCTCGGTCGGGACAGGGGCGACGCCGTTATTGGCTGCGGATGATTTCGAAACCCTTTGTTTCCGGTTCGTTATCTTGTTCTTGAACGATGATGTCACATTTTTATTAGACATATCCGCTTGTTTGGACCACATTGTACGATCGCGCGAATACACACTCGATGCAAATGAGGATTTATTGATTATTCATCTGGTACATTGTCCGCTGATTGCGTGAGCTGGATTGTTTATAATCTTGCGCTGCGAGAGACCGAGAACTCGTTTTGGCACAGGTGAAAAATGTTATTGCACTGGATGGTCGACTTATTTCACTTGAAAGTCCTGCAAGCATAAGAGGTTGGATAGTGTATTATCGACCTGCAGATGTTCGGCAAAGGCAAAGGCGCAGTTTATGTCCCATTGCTCTATATGCTAACTGACAAAAAATCTGCAACACCCAGAAGGAGCTGTTTAAATTTTTTTGGTGAAACATAAATACACTGCGCAAAAAAATTAACGCACATTCTGAAAATCTCAATTTTAATGGAAGTTAACTCTACATTGACTTATAACTTATTTTTTATGTTCTCTCGGGAAGGTTTTGAACGAAACAAGACACATTGAATGGAAGAAAAATTCAGGATTTCACCGAATCTTATGTGGAAGGAGAGAAATGAACAATTTTCAAAATACTGAAATGCTGATAAATGATTTAATACTTGGTATTTCCACCCCTTGCGTTAATTACAGCTCGGCAACGACGGTTCATACTCTTGAAATGTTCTGATCTAATACTTTCCAGATTTCTCCGAGTTGGATTCCTATGTCATTAAGAGTAGCTGGATGATTTTCTGAACTTCTCGGACTTCAATTGAGGTTGTCCCAAACCTGCTCAATCGGATTGAGATCTGGACTTCTTGCTGGCCATTCCATTCGAGAGACTTCAACCTCTTCAAGGTACTCCTGATCGATGCGCGCACGATGGGGTCTGGCATTATCGTCCATTAAAATGAAATTTTTACCAATGTATGGGGCAAATGGCACTACATGCTCTTCAAGAATGTTCCTTATATACTTATCAGCATTCATAGCTCCATTATCAACGACCACTAGGTCTGTGCGAGCAGTCAAAGATATTCCACCCCATACCATAATCGATCCTACCCCGAAACCAGTAGTATACAGGAAATTGCACTGAGCATATCTTTCATGTGGACGTCTGTATATACAAGGGAACGTCGATGACAATGGTAGAGGCAGAATCTCGACTCATCTGTGAAGAGAACTCTTTCCCAAACGGCCTCTTCCCAATGGATATGCTCTCTCGCAAAATCCAAACGCGCCCTTCGATGGGCTGGGGTAAGAGCTGGGCCTCTTGCCGCGACAAGAGGCCTTAAATCATATTCTCTGAGGCGATTTCTTATTGTCTGAGTGCTAATTTGCACCTCATGAGTTTGCTCAAGCTGATTTTGAAGGAGGCGAGCGGTTGCAAACCGTTGTCTCAACGAAGAAACTCTTAAGTAACGTTCTTGAATGGCAGTTGTTACCCGTGGTCTACCCTGTCCTGGTCTTCGGACATTCATACCTGTCTCCCTGAATTGCTGCAACATTCTGGACACACTTGTATGGAAAACTCCAAACCTTTCTGCAATTCTTGTGTATGTCCACCCTTCTTCTCGCAAAACTACCGCTTGGGCACATTCCTCTTGGGTCAAATTGCGTGTTTCGCGTTGCATAGCGATCGAGTGTAGAAAATCAAATGGTAGAAAAACTATTGATCATTAGAATTGATCGAGAACAACTGATTTTAGAATGGAGCCAATACATTCAAAATCTGATAATATCATCTTTTTTTATTCCTGCTGGGAGAAAACATCTGTATTGAAGAAAAACGTTGAAAGTGGATAACATATGCATGCATAATTCTGATAAAAATAATTATCATGGAGAACACTTTCAGTTGTAGAATAAATTTGAGATTTCCATTATGTGCGTTGATTTTTTTGCGCAGTGTATCTATGTTTCACAAAAAAAATTTAAATTTAAACAGCTCCTTCTGGGTGTTGCAGTTCTTTTTTTCAGTTAGTATAACTTGTAATAGTTATGCGAAGACTTTCTGAATCATGAATTGGCAATATACTTTATGCTGAATGAAAGTCCCTCGGTTTTCGACAAATTCGACGATATCGAAATTTAAAAAAAATTACACTCTTTGCCACTATTTCTGGTGGCTTTTTTTCAATCTGTCTTTCGGATAATATTTCTGGATACCTGCTATATCTAATGTACACTTTGATTTTTGGGGCGCAAGCATATTTTCTATTTAAAAAAAAATGTAAAAAAATGTCGGCAGGAAAATACTAATCTCATATGCGCCAGATATATCGAGAGCAATCAATTGTTTCACGGTTCTCTGTAATACTCTGTGCAAAGTTCAAATTAATTTGGGATCGTATTAACTTTTACCATCAGTCTTTTCTTCAACTCATCGGTGTGATAGTGAAACTGGACGGAACGCTTAAGGGTGGTTTTCCACTTCGAAAATCCTTCAGAATGACCTCCAGCTCAACCGAATTGAATTAAATCAATTTGCAATCCTGCAGACGACAGGTTTAACATTCGGTCCCCGTTCTGAAGCGACAGAATGAGATATCGTGTACTCGAAAACCCATGATGAGGAACACCATTGATGTTCATGCATTTCTATTCATCATGTTCAACAAGGCATATGGATGCTTTTATTGCCGGGCAAGACAATGAACATCCACTGGTCTAAGAGGCCTTGAACCCTGTTTTGAAAGAGATGAACTAAAATTTTAAAACCTGATTCGGATTTGAATGAGAGCAATATTTTCAAACCGTTTATAAATCTTTTCTTCTTTAGAAACAATACAGACATATCCTTCCACGAGGACTAATAAACTAATGAAGACCCAAATTTAAAATATTATTTTTGGTAACGAATGAGAAATCCTAAAAAACTTCCATATTTTACCATTGATAAGATTACATCACATTATTAATTTCAAGGCAACACGTATTGTAGCGATTTTTTTGTGATGGTGAATTATGCGAGAATTACTGAACACACTATTCACAGACCGAATCTAAATTGAATACGATATCATTAAGTAAAAAACGAACATGAATATGGAACGCATACATCATTCCAGCTAGCTCCAACAACCTACACAAATGTTGGAACAGTTGGCTAGGCTAGCGCATTTGAAGTCTTCTGGTAGGAGGTACTACATCAACAAATTGGGTCACACCACACCATTGTGACTTGCTTGAGCTGTTTTACTATCAATAACTACTAGTTGCAACTACGAGCGAAATATGTCACATCATAATGACTTCCTCTTTACCGAACAGAATCAATAGGTATATAAAGTTCTTTGATATTCAATCGGAAGTACAGGGTGAGTAAGCAGTGCTCGATCGGTTGATAACTATTCAAAATTTTAGGCTAGGAAACAATTTTGACGGACTTTTTCAACGCATGAGCTAAAATTATTTTAAACACATTGAACTGGTTCTAATGTGGTGATAAACGATCTCACCCCGTATGTGCTTCCTATAAAATGCACCTGGAATCCATGGTTTCATTTTAAATAAGAAAGTAGGCATATATTTCCGTTATAAGAGGAAGTGCCATTTCACTCTAAATTGCTACAACTTATCCAGGTTTTAATTAGTAAGCAATTGTTGTAGAAATCAGTAGCTAATAGAAAAACAATTATTGCTGCCAAAAGTGTATAAACTACTAAATAGAATGTCGTATGTTCATAATAAATTTCCACTTTCCGATCTGCATATTATTTAGTCAACTCGACAAGTTAACTTACGTAAATTATGGAGGAAAATAAACAATAGTAGCCACGAAAATAAGCGATTTTGGAATCGTTAATTATTATCAATGAGGAATAAATTCATTAGTTGGTGAATGAAGACTGACCATCCTTAAGGGACACACTGTATATTATGAGCTATTACTGAACCTGACCAACTTTTAATAATATCAGTTTTAACATTCGAATGTTCTCTATTCGACACAGGCCACTAGCAGGAAAATTAACTGCTTGTTCAAGGTTTTCACCGATTGGCTTATTGTTATAGGCCATTAATAATTCTGAACATGAAATATGCATTTTCGTATGCTCGGTAAAGTGATATGTA
The DNA here is from genome assembly GCA_910592335.1 of Adalia bipunctata. Taxonomy (NCBI): domain Eukaryota; kingdom Metazoa; phylum Arthropoda; class Insecta; order Coleoptera; family Coccinellidae; genus Adalia; species Adalia bipunctata. The sequence continues at coordinate 7,774,626 of OU342948.1, read as the reverse complement.
TCTAAATTTATAAGGATAAACGAAGGAAATTTTAAATGAAGATTTATCTCCAACTCCACTCAATGGGGACCGAGATGGAGACTATACAGATGACCCAAATATAACACGCCATACATACATATTTTCCTTCCTGTCGATCACAAGGAGATCAATTATTGCATGAACGATCTGCGTTTCATAACAAACATTCATAATATGATTATAGTTTTTCTTTCTATATCGTTCTTAATTAATCACTCGAAACGCTAGTCGTTGCAGGTATTATCACAGTCATTATTTCAAAGCCTGTTTGAAAATCAAGTCAAGAAACAAAAATGTTCGAGATAATATGTATTTTTCCGATTACATTTCTATAAAGGCACGTGTAGATGTCACTTATAGAAATCGATCGAAGCATCAAGCTCTAGGAGTTGGGTTGAAATCTTAGAAAATGTATAGAAAAACATGTAATATTTCTTAGAACTTTTTATCTTTACCATTGTTGTTTCTTTGACTTTTGACACATTCATGATTACAATGGCCTACCAAGCAAAAATGATGTGCATAATTCATAGAACTTATAGTTACACTAAGTTCTATGGCATAATTCCATAAATTTCAAGGGTTTTGAAAAACTTTATGGTTTGGGGAATATTCACAGAATATTTGTTCCAATTCTATGACTTTAGTAGACCGTCAAATATCCAAAAGATTACATTCTTTACAAATTGAGTAAGAATTTTCCTTGCCAACATGATGAAATGTAAGTGAAGTGAAGTTTATCGTTCCCAAAAAAAGTAACTCTTTATGAGACTGTTTTAACTTTATTCGAAGATTTTTTGATGTCCTACGCCATAAACTGGTTTCATAAAGGTGAATTTCACTTCTGAAACTCTATGTCACATTGTATTAACTTCATGAAAATATCACGAATCGAACTCAGTCCAATCAACAATGGCCAACATGCACACCGAGCAGGCCGAAAACACCTACTTAGGGGGAACTTTACAAACAGAAATTCAACTGCCTTTGCCGAACACCTGCGTCGAGGTATCCACCTGACGCAACATCAAACCCGTAAACAAAAGAAGTCTGAAACTCGAAAATGCCGATTCTGTGCACTCACAACAAAACAGAACCACCGACTGACCGCCACAAAAAAAAACACAGAGTTCATAAAAACACTCCGTACATAACCTCAAATCCGTGCAACGCCCAACACTCTTATCCAACGCTTCAAGTCTCACTGCCGGAGTGAATAACTTGCGGTGGAATTCCACAAAGGTGACTCACTTCAGCGCGAATTACCGAACCCGATGCCCGGAACGGCGGATGCGACCGCCGTAGATTGAAGAAAATCCGGTGAATATCTCCCCCGTGGGGCGGCGTATTTTCGAATGCACGCCAAACGTCAGCCGCGACCACAGAAACGCACGAATGTAAATAGAACGCGCAAGTTGAATGGTTCGATTTGATTACAAGGAAAACGAACGCCCGTTGTAATAATATGTAATTTCTTGATCACTGTTTTAGCTACTGGGACCGTGTGTAGAAAAAGAGACAGCCGTGCAATGCGCGGCGGGGGCACCAAGTGTTGTGAACTCGGCGAAGAGACGTGGGCGGTGTTGCCGGCAGTAACGTTCAATTTCTTATCAGAACCGCTCCGCGCTCTAGTTATTCCGGGAAACGTTTTGATTTTTCTCGATGGTCTTATCGAGTTCGATTATATATGCATAGAAACCCTGGTGTAACGACTCCTAACTAAAAATCGTGACCAAAAATTGTAGATCAAAAACGGGTCCTACTTCGGGAATAATCCGCAATATTTCAAGGTTGTGGCGCTACTGCGGCAATGGAAAATAGCGCGACCCCTTTCGGGAGATATGAAAAGTAGGAAACCAGATTTTCGATCGACAAGAAAGTCTTAGACAAAATCTAATCAGTGCCGACACCAGGTATTCTATGCAACTATGTTCGATTGTTTATGTCAGTCATAGAGATGGAGTCCAACCAGAGAACTTGCAATACCTAACGAGTGTTCAAAAGAATTTGGGGACAAGATGCCTGCACTAATTAGAACTCATATTCTGTGCTTCAAAGCTCTGTAAACTTGTACTACATATTAGGTATTTTTCCATATTCCCTATAAATTCTCACATTTAGGAACGATTTTGTGAGAAATGTAATAATACTCAACAAAAAAAATCTTTTTCTAGCCTGCGGAAGGCATTCCAATCGAATCATACCAGAAATGGAAGAAAATTGAAGGAGTGAGAATATTCTGCAGTTGAATGGCTTGGGGCATTCAGACTTGAATAAACAAATGTTTCTATTCGGTCAGGAAGACGATCCACGAAGTTTTTGACAGCTGTCAAAAAAATTGACAGCAGCTGTCAAAGAAATCGTCCGTGATCCATTCACAAACAATCCTGTTTGTACAGCAGATGGAATTCTGACTCCAATATTATAATACAGCATGAGGACATAATAATTTATTGTAGAATAGAAAAAACACAATTATTGAATTTTTCTTCTATCCTATCAGTGGAAATGTTGATTACTTTAATGTAAACGAATGGTTTCTTTTGCCTACCGATATCATAAACAAAAAGGTAGCTTCCTGTGAGTTGTTTTCTAACTGTCTTGGTTGGTTATTTATTCACATATTCGTTTCTATCTAATTGAGAAGTTTCAGCCCGACGAATGAATTTTTTTGCAAATTAGCGAACAAACTGGTCTTCATAAGGCAAGAGATCAGAAGACATGAGTGGGCAATTTAGAAATAAGAATTATTTATTTCACTTGAATTCGCGAAAGTTTCAGTTATTTTTATCCAAATAGATTCATTAAATAGAACAAGACAAGCTTTCTTTCGGACACATGAGTAGCTCATGTTTCTGCAACATAATATGTATATGAGAAAGGTAGAGTTCAGTATGAAAAATCCGTTACGTGTTACTCTGGTGAAATATCCTATTACAACCCCACCAATTTTTCGTTTCAATGAGAAAATGAACTAGATAAATTCCCAACGGAGAACAATAAGTCCGACATCCCTCTCTTCCCGGTTAAACGTAAAAATATTGGTTGAAATGGATCGGTCATGTTATCTGCGTGAGTTTCCGTACATTCGAAGAAAATACCGTTAAAACTGGCAACCTCGTGAAAGCTTGATATCCCCCTGAAAATTATTAGGCAACGATGTCTTAACTGGACTCGATTAGTTGATAACCGGGTGAAGGGAGTGGTATCGAGTTTCTTTCAGGCACAGAAAACTATACTAAAATCAAGCCTCCCCTACTTCCCCTCGAGCTAAGAATCAGCTGTTCCAACAATGCGCTTACATCGAATTAATGTAAAAATTATATAGAGAGAGAGCGGTAATGAGAAATTAATTTTCTTCATATTTTGTTGCCACAATTATACGTACACCATAAACTGGACATCTATGAGTAAACAAAACGTAACAGCCACCTATTAGGTAGATAAGAGTGATGTCACTAAGTACATAGAGTTCAAGAAATTCTTCTTTCTTAATAAAACACTTCAAATATGACTGAATATACGAATTTCGTCATTGGTTTACACCTGAATGATTTCATATTCGGCATTCTTTCGATATGTGCGAAATGATTATTTGAACTTTTTAATCTAGACAAATATTTATAATAGATACCTACGGATGAAGGACTAAGCATTTTCCAGATAACGTATAGATGGATCATCTTGCTCTAGCAGATTCAATAAATTCACACAGTCAAAAATCGTCCATATATAATTTTTCCAGGCAATTTTCTTCAGTTTCTGAGAAACATTCAACTGGCCTTCTAGTTATCAAAAACATATTTCTGTTTATGTTTATAGTCTGAAAACCTACAGCCAGGAAAATCCCATAGCTTCAATAATTCACCCCAAATCACCACTAATCGCTATTCTCACGTTAAGTGATCTCGTCAAGACCAGGTTGTTTGTTGTGAATTTATAATTTAAACATTCGCCCAATGTATATTTATTTCTTTTGTATAACGCACACATCTGTATATGTTGGGAGAAATGTTTTAGTTGCGCTCAAGATAAAAATACCGAATGAGATTATTTTATCGAAAGGGGGCAATAGGTAATCTACCAATTAATACTTTCCCGATGAATCACAGAGCGGTAGGTTGGATAAAATTATTTTTTCCTTAAATTAGACATTTCTTGATCCAGGAGGAGGATAAGAGGAATCGTTAGATCTCAATAACGTGCTAAATATAAGGTTGAGAATTTTATACAAATTTAAAGTAACAGATAATAATACTGTAAACGTTCAATAAAGATATGGGATATTTTAAGTTTTCCTAATTTCTTTATTTAAATTCAACTATTTCGAAACTTTCAAGAAGAATAACCAGATCCTTTGGTCGACTGATAGAAAGAGGACATCTGGTAAGATTGAAACAAACTCACTGTGTGATTCCAATGTCCGCAGTTTTCAGATACATACAATTTTTTCAGATAATTTTTAAATCAAGCAATAAGTTCACATGAAGGGCCGATGCATTGGCAACGATAGTGGCCAACCTTAATGTCAGAACGGAAAATCTGACAACCGAGACCTTCAGTCTGTCAAAAAATACCTGCTCTTTCAAGAACCACCGCCTGACCGGCGCACAATCTTTTTGAATCAATAATAAATATGTTGTCGACCACAGTTGATGTTTAAGGCCAATCCAGGCGTAAGTTATAATCGATACATATAAGGTCGTTCGAAAATCGACACCAATAGATACAGTTCTTCCAACTAATCGTAGGTATTATGGCATACAAGATCAGTTCGACAGAATGAATTAATTAAACTGGCGCCATATCAAACTACATATATCAATGTCTTGAGCAAAAAAAAACATTCTTGCGAACTGTGTGTACGATTTCAAATCTCAGGATAATCTCAAGTTATGGTCGAAGATAATGATTTGACATACTCAAACCTGTTTCTGGTTGAACCACTTTGTAAATTTTCGAGAAAGTACTCACCTGAAACAAAAAGAAATGCATCATTAAAAAAGGGTATAAGAAATTTTTAACGAAATAAAAAGATAATTCAGTGATTAAAACTCAAGAATTTATTCCTCTTCAACTATTGTAAAGATCAAGATGAGTTAGTTCAGAAAGAATTCAAAACGACAATTATTCGTAAATGTGGAAAACTTTGATGTGCAGTATGAGAATGAGTGATACGAAAAGTTTGCAGTCTCATTCAATGCAGAATTGAATGTTCTTAAACTTTGACGATGACCATGTTTTGGATTTTGCTTGCAATTAAACGTTTTGTAGCCTGTATTTCCGATTCAAAGTCTGAACCTTCTGGCCTACAAATAATGTAAAAATTTTTGAGCATTTGAGGAGTAGCAGCACGGTATATCCGACAAATTGTAAGTTTCTTGTCCAAGCATTCGATACGGTTTAAAATTAAACGTTGAGGTAAGCCGCAGATAGTCTGTTCCATTTTTAGATAACCGTATTGCCATGTCGTCATCCTACATATTCTGTGAGGGGTATTCTTGTAACTGCACAATTTTCCTCGAACATGCGACACAATAATAACCAGACATTTCCACGATTACAAGGAAGAATTCGTAGCATTCGGCCATTTATAATCGTGACGCGTAAAACCGAAAGTTAGACGATTTTCGGTTGAACAGATGACACATTCGGTGGTCTAACTGTTAAAACTATTACACCTACGGAAACCGATGAAGTAAGTATATCCCCGATATCATTTTCATATGGCACTAATAAAAATAGAAGCGTGTTCCACTTCTCGATACGAAACGACCTTCAAAATTAATCCTTTCCTTATCTACAACATGAATTTGGTTTACTTGACCCTTAGTTCATATTTCCCCATCGTGAATTTGTCTTTCGTGTACTCAACAATTTGCAAGACATGTCTTTTCAACAAGATGGGGCGACAACACAGTTTGCCACTGCCAGTCGTCAATATCCATAAACCACTGGTTATGAAAACGCAACTTTATTGTGAAAAAATGGTTACATGTGACGTTGAGTCTGAGGCTAGCCTCTCGAATCTAGATATTCGTCGCGAAGGGCAAACTTTAATTATTCTGCACTCTTTAGATTAATCGGGAACATCATCTTCTAATTGTAATGAAAACTGTTTTTATAATAAAAAAACCAAAACTATTTTTTACAAAATTCATGGATTTTTTCTGGAATTCTTCCCATCATGCTTCTTATAGTGTTCTCAGTCACTTTCTGGGATGCTGTCTTCCACTTTTGCTTGAATTCCGCAGATGTTTTCGTTGATTTCTTAGTCTTCTTCAATTCTCTTTTTACCAGGGCCCAATATCTTTCGATTGGCCTGAGTTCTGGGCAATTTGGTGGATTGGCCTCTTTGGGGAACAAAAACCATCTCATTAGCTTCGTACCATTCCTTGGTGGCCTTGCTGTAGTGGCATGAAGCTAAATCTGGCCAGAATATTGTTGACACATCGTGCTCACTTAAAAATGGTAAAAGTCGCTTCTTCAAGCATTCCTCGATGTATATCTTCGAGTCAACAGAGCCTTGGCCAACGAAAAATTTGCACCTTTTCCTACAAGTGCACATTGCTTGACAAACCAGGAATTTTTTAGGAAACTTTGCATGTTTCTTCACGCGAAACTGTTCGTCAACATTTCCACGAGAATCTGCAGTATAAAATGAAAGTTGTGAGAAATCAGCCAAGAAAAATTTTTCAAGAAATCTTTTTTCAATTTCTTTGATCTTGATTTCGCTTTTTGATTCTTCACAGCGTTCCTGTCTCTGCACTTTGTATGTTCTAAGCCCACAACTCGACTTGATTTTCTGAACGGTTGACTGCGAACAATCCACTATTTGGGCCACTTTCCGTCCTGAAAGGTTAGGATTCTTCTGAAAAAGGCTGATGGCTTTCTTCACTTTTTTGGGCTATGAAACCCCTTTTTCCACCCGGTTCCTTCCTAGCGGTCAATTGTTAGATCTTCGTTGAAGCGCTTAACAACTCTTGATACCGTTTCCGGACGAACGCGAGCCTCTTTTGCGATTCTTTTGAAGCTCTATTTTTGTTTATTTTGAAAAAGTTTCACTATAAATTCTCGTGTTTTCACTTCGCTTGACATTTTGCGACAGAGAATTGGATTTTTTTTTTATGTTGTGATTTTCACGAAAAGTTCCACATGTTTCTGACGTTCATAACAAAGCTAACTATGATCAAATTTTGATTTGTTCTCAATTGGTTCAAGAGATATAGGCGTTTTTGTGATAGCGAATTTATTCTCGTTCAGTCCTTATTTCCATGATATCTCAGTTCGTATGCAATTTTTTTTTTAATTAAAGCTTAATCATGTCTCTAGAATGTTTTTCTTCCTATATTAGGAAAAAAACCTGGTGAGCTGTAATTTCATGAAAATCTGGACAAACGATTTTATTTCCATGATATCTCTGTCAATTCTCGGGATAAATGTATGAAATTTTCAGTATACATGCGGAATAATATTTTGCAGAATGTGTATTATTCGCTTTTCCGTTTTTTGTGCGTATATTAGGGAAAAAACCTGGTTGAAAATATGACCAATAAAGTTTCTACTTTATAATTCATTTAAACATTGAGGGGGCAATAAACGAAAAACTGTTCAATACACATTCTGGAAAATATTATTTCGCATGTAAACTGAAAATTTCATACATTCATCCCGAGAATTGACAGAGATATCATGGAAATAAAATCGTTTGTCCAGATTTTCATGAAATTACAGCTCACCCGGTTTTTTTCCGAATATACGAAGAAAAACAGAAAAGCGAGTAATATACATTCTAGAGAAATGATTAAGCTTTAATTTAAAGAAAAAATTGTTGGTCTACGCCGCATACGAACTGAGAAATCATGGAAATAAAAAGCTCAATTTTTGAAGGGAGCTCGCGAGCTCGGACGTGTATCAGGTCCCTTTAAACTGTCACGAGCCGCCACTGTGATGCAATACCATCCCCGACATCGGGGGGTCTTTATTTGGATTTGGGCGAAACCAACCCCATTATTCATCAGTTCCTGATTTCCTCGACCTTGGGGCGCGATGAGGATGTACCTACGTCACCTACGAAAATAGCTATCTTCCCCAACCTCAGGTTCCGCCCGTCGCACCGTCGAATCCAACCTGTTTTCCCGAGGTAATCTAATTTAACCGTCCAGGAGTTTCCATTTGTTCGACTTGATATCGATTCGACGAGGGTTTCCTGTTGGAGACAGAAGAATACGAAAGTCAGACGGTGGACGAGAAAAAAAATGAAAAATTACATTTGTCTCTACTATGGATGACACTTGGGTACATTTCAACGATCCAGAAACAAAGCAACAATCGATGGAATGGCGACACTCTGGTTCTCCAAGACCTAAGAAGTTTCGTGTCCAAAAATCTGCTGGAAAAGTTCCTGCTTCAGTTTTTTGGGATTGCCATGGAGAAATCATAATTGATTTTTTGGATAAGGGTAGAACAATAACTGGAGATTACTATTCGACATAACTGACCACTCTACGGGAAAAAATTAAAGAGAAAAGATGCGGAAAGCTATCCAAAGGTGTTTTGTTTTTACAGGTCAACGCCCCAGTACACAAATCTCATGTTGCCATGCAAAAAATTCATGATTTAGGGTTAGAATTACAAGAACACCCCCTTATCCACCAGATTTGGCTCCGTCCGACTATCATTTCTTTCCTCAACTGGAAAAAAGTTTAAAAGGTCGTAAATTTTCTTCCAACGAGGAGGTAATAAAAGCTGTGGAGGACTGGTTTGCAGAGCAAGAAGAAACATTTTTTTTGAAAGGTCTAGAGACGTTTCAGGTTCGCTGTAATAAATGAATTCAATTAAGAGGAGAATATGTTGAGTAATGAAATATTTTGACATTGAAATTTTGTTTGGTTCTATAGTAGGCTAAGAATTTTCCAATATATCCTCGTAACACCTCTTATTGGAAAATCCTTCACAACTTTTTCCCATTATTCTGTAGAGCTCGAATACTGCTTATATTTTGAGGCTATCCACGAATCAAACCATTTTTTGATATCTTCATATGAGTGGAACTGCTGATAAGCCAGACCATTTTTCAAATTAAATCATCCCAAATGCATGAAGTCGCTTAGAAATGGCTTGGCGAGTAACTCCTGATACTGAAAAAAGCTCTTCTTACGTTTGGCACGAATCCTCATCGAGCAACCTCCAATTCAGCGTCTTCCAAGGTTTTTTGTCTTTCTTCAAGTGACAGTCGTCAACACCGAAATCACCGTCTTTGAAGCGATGGAACCAATCACGGCACGTTGTTTCACTTAGAGCAGCAGTAACTAATTCCGTAGGAATAATGTTGAATCGAAAATATGTTCTTCTTTCAACCGAAACGCGGCAGCCTCAAAAAACACGAATAAATCAGATGAAAGTGTATTCGATCCGTTCGGCAGATATGTCTATTTCCATGTCATTATGAACTATTTCGTCATTACGAAATACGCTCAATTTCACCGGTCGTTTATTTATCGGCGATCGTTCTAATAATAGATACGAGATGAAGGAGAACCTCAAATTGGCAGTATGTCTGTTATTGTTTAGATTCGTTTCAATTAACTTCATTATTTTGAAAGAATGATGGACATATCAGCTGAGAATTGCGATTTCGAACTACGCGGTCCAAATGTTCTGGCAAGTTCCAGTTCCGATAAATTCGCACGGAGAAAATTGACATATGATAAAAACTGCTAGACAGTTAGGCATCTTAAAAAAAGAGCTACCCACGTCGTGCAAAGTTATACTCAGGAGGAATAATGAATGAGAATTCGATTCACAAAAAACCTCGCTGATTTTCAAGGAAAATCCTGCACGAATAACCTGTTGTGAGCCCATATACAGTCAAAACAAACTCCTGATAATGGCGATTATCATCTTCAGTTCCTGTTTGATATGGTTATTTGACATAATTCCATTTCCTCAATTTACATTGGCTCCTTCAATCGCATAACACTACAGAAACTTAACTCTGCCCTTAAAACCGTTTGGTTCATGGTTTCGAAGATAAATTCCCAAATTTTTGAGTTACCTAATGAGGAAAAGTACCATCATGCGATGGTACTTCCCAACTTTGAACTGATATAACGGTGCTTGGGTGGCAACTAGTCGAAGAGATAATTATGCTAATACCAATATGGATCATACGCCTGCTACCCAGCGCCATAAAGTGAGCCGAATCTTGGTTAAGGAGTTGTACTTTGACACGATGTTATGTAAAAAGGAATAATGGGAAAAGGAATACACTACCCAAAATTTCAAAGTAAATAAACTGCTCCACAAGAGTTAGGAATATCGTATTCAATCGTTTTTAAAAGTATGTAATCTTCGAGAAAATCGCTGTAAAATCATTTAAAACTCAATAACAACTTGAATCGATCCAATAAAAATCAGTATGAGACATTTCGTCAATCTGATTGCCTTTTTTCTGAAGTTTGGTTCTTTGCATATGCTTCATGAATGTTCTTATTTTGAAATGAAGTCAGTTTATCAACGGCTTCGATTTGAAACGAGTTTTCTGAAAATGCCAAGACGTAAATTAACAAACGCTGAGGCTAATAGGGCTATCGGAATGCTACAGGGTGGCCTAACTCAGGTTGTTGTAGCGGAAAGGCTCCAAGTCAGCCAAAGTGTGATATCTCGACTTTGGAATAGGTTCAGGGAGACGGGTTCCGTGTTGGAAAGACCAAGGCTTGGTGGGCGACGAAAAACAACACCTGCTCAGGATCGTTTCATCACCGTTTCGGCGAGAAGAAACCCTACATCTACGTGTAGAACGCTACGGAATACTCTTCAAAATGAAGATGGGGTCCAAGTTTCCATCAAAACCATCAGACGACGTTTGAGAGAGGTGAATCTAGGTTCTAGACGTCCATTAAGAGAAGTTCCATTAACACGTGACCATAAGCGTCAAAGACTGGAATGGGCAAGGCAATATATCAATTGGAACGATCAATGGCGTAGTGTCCTTTTCACTGATGAATCCAAATAGGACGATTTTTAGATTCTCGAAGAATAAGGGTATGGATAATCCCACGCATACCCCGTAACCGTCGCTATGTCCATCCATTCCGAGGGGGTAGTGTTATGATATGGGCCGGGATATGTTTCAAAGGGCGCACAGATCTACACATTTGTCCTGGGAATATGACCGCCTTACACTAGAGGGAGCATGTCATTGACAATGCTGTGCCAAAATTTCACGCTGCTATTGGTGAAACTTTTCAATTTCTAGACGATAACGCTAGACCGCACCGTGCAGCCATAGTTGAGAATGCGCGCGAGGAGCTTGGTATTCCACATTTACCAATACCTCCGCACTCACCAGATTTGAATTGCATAGAACATGCATGGGATATGGCTCCAAAGAAGAATAGATAATCATCAACCTACCCCAGAATCCTTAAATGATCTGAGAGAGCTTCTGCTCCGTTTATGGAACCAAATTCCTCAAGAAATGTTCAACAACCTCGTGTGTAGTATGCAAAGAAGATGTCAAGCTGTTATTGATGCCCGTGGAGGCCATGCATTGTATTGATAGTCTTAAAATGCTTGAATTCTATGGGAATAAAATTTCGTTATTTTACTCGATTTTTCTTAACCACCCTGTATACGCTGCAGACCTACAGGCTTAAATTAATGCGCAACTTGAAATCATAGTAATATGAATTTTCATCACAAAAATCTTATTTTAACTATATTTTTTGCAATTTGAGTCAATATCCCTAACTCATGTGGAGCAGTTTAACATCAAATGATTCTAAACCCACATAGGGGCTAGTCAAGGAGTAAACGGGGCAAGAACCAAGGCTCATCACCTGACCAATACCTCAAATTCAGAAGACTGTCTTGCAATCGTACCAAGAAACTAGAATGTTTATTTCGAAATTCGATAAAACTACACACCTAAATCTATACGATGAACGACTAAAGAGGGCGAAGCAAAATACTTGACTGGCATATTCCTAAATAGATAACCTTTATCGCATAGGGCGAAGAACATTTCAATGTAAAATAATGGAAGCGGCCCATCTATTGATCATTTCACTCCCTCGTCTTCGGTGATATTGGGTAATCTGAAAAATCCTCCTCAACAGATGGAATTTCCAATCAACCTACTCAGTGCGATTTCAAGTAGAAATATTTTCGGTTGATCAGATTTCTTCATGATCCACTGTGAATATAGACTCATAGACCGAAAAATGTAAATCAGTAAGTGTTGAACTTTCTATCATAAAATATTTCAACGATTTCACATCAGGATAATGATACACCTAGTACATCCCACTAAATAATTCGCATATACGGAACAACAGTAAATAATTGATGACGCACATGTCCTAGTGTCCCGATTTAGCAAAGCATGACTTATTCCCGTTCTTTAGGACCAAAAACGAATCGCGTGGTATCCGTTTTTCCTGTCCGGAATGAGCAGTTAATGCATTCAAGTCTCGCAATTCAAGTTTGCCAATTCAACGAAAGAAGGAATACCCCAAGGATTGGTTCGTGAAGAAAAAAATAGGAAATTCTTGTAGAATTGTTTATTTCTAAATACTCAAGAAGGTCCATTTTTCTCCCTTTATCACAAACATGAAGGACTTCAAGGTCATTTGTATCTATAGGGTGGTTGTAAGTACCTATATGTTCAAGGATTGAACATATAGGTACTTACAACCACCCTATAGATACAAATGACCTTTGTCCTTCATGTTTGTGATAAAGGGAGAAAAATGGACCTTCTTGAGTATTTAGAAATAAACAGAATCAATAAATCCACAGAAGTAAACACCTTAAACAGCCAATTAGAGATGTCGCGATCTCCTTTATTGAATTTATTTTGAACATACGATACTAACCATATTGCAGACAATTGTTTATATATTCTCAGTCTGGTACTTGATGATGGTGTGATTACCGAAACCGGTCGTACAAGAAAAATAAATAAATATAGTGGAAACTGATAAAATAGAGTTTCATTAATGTGTTAAAATGGTTTTCCACAAAATAAAATCAACAACTATTAATTTTTATCTAAGATTACACACTGAGAATTAATTTCAACAGTATCTTGAGTAACACTCCTTATAATTTTGGATAAGATTAAGAACTAGTAGAGCCCCTAGATCTACCTATTAAGTTATCCTTATCGGTAGAACTGCGAATCGGGTAATTTTTAAGGCGAAATGTCAAAGTTTGATCGATTTTCCTGATGAAATGGAAAAATTATGGAAAATATCAATACAAAGCCATTTTGCATTGATCTTTCCTCTTTCAATCCGTATATTTACATCACTGCCAGGATATCTGTGAAAAAAGTTTCATCGAGTTTAAAATTGCCCTTTTCGCCGGATTTTTTCGCGATTTTTGCGAATTTTTTAAAAATACTTCCACATCGCCTAGAGAATCGAAATTCCAGCCACGTATGAAACGGTTATTCCTCTTTTCGACCGTATAATATATAATTTCTTTACTGTATCGCAGCTTCGCTGCGTTTATAAGATTCTCAGATTCCCTCGGGCTGGTCCACCGAGTTACCATTTTAGTGTAGCATAGAATCATATTTCGATAAAAACAATATGGGTTCCTTCTTGAAATGAGGGAATTTTTGAGGAAAAGTAAATTCGAAATTGGGCATGTTTTCGTGAAAACCCTGTGAAATTTTGTCGTCAAAATCAGTGTGCAAAACGTACAACATGGCTTCAAAAACAGTTCATGAAAATTACATTCGTATAACGTTAAATGGTGAGCTGTTATTACAATCTTTCTGACCATCTCAAATGGAGAATATTTGTATGAAAGCTCAGATATTTATTCATTTACAAGAAGGAATACAAATAGATGGATGAGAGCAACTCAAAAGATTAAACTCAATTAAAGTAGAAACTACATAATTGGCAAACAAGAAAAATGTTCTCATTTTATAATACAGGATTATACTTCACCTAAACAAAACATCTCATTCCAAAACTAAACGCCTCAACTTATTTTTGAGTACACTCCTAGTATGATGGAAAATATCAATTTCATTCATGAGCTCATTATTGATTCGAAGAATTTTACATAGAGGTTAATTGAAAGATCTGTGAAGTCACATTAAAATTCGAAGTTTAATCCAAAAATGTAAAAATTTTTGGACATGACGTTTGAAAAAACGATGTGGATATATCCGGAAATGACAAAAATCTGAAAATATATTAGATTTTCTCGGCATCTAAGATTACACATTGAAAATTAATTTCATATACTATTTTGAGTGACACTCTATACAATTTTTTATGAGGTTAAGGAAGAATGACTCTGTATTTCGTTTACGATGTTACACACTGTTTAATCTGAACGAGTGATGGAATTCCCAAGCCTTTTGCAAAAAACTTTATATTATTGAAAACATACTTCAATAGTAACGAAGATTCTCCACAGATTTGATTGTTTTCAAGACAAATTGACGAATCCTGGCACAAAAAAATCACAAAAATTCATAGTTGATAAAAAAACAAAACATAAAATGAATTTTTTTGCAATTCAGCTCCAAAATAAAATAGAAACGAACATACAGTCAATTATAACCTAATCTCACATAATCCTTTCGATACTTCCTTGAACGATAACTACAATCCAGGTTACATGACATAACTTCAAGGATAAAAACAAACCGACCAGGAAATACATTCAAGATTCACAAAAAACGACGCGAAACCAACACCAGATGTGAAAAAAAACTGACCTTTCCGTCAACTTATCGACAACACGTGTACCCCAAAAAAATCAATCAATCCGCGATTTACCTGAAGATCCCCAGTTGGGCAACTTGAGCAACTTCTTGAAGCTGGACGACCTCTTCAGACTACCCGACCTTGTGGTATAATCCTGGTCCATCCTCCTTCGTCCGAGGATGCCGTGCACATTATCGTCGACGAAACCGGGAAACGTCGATACTGGTGTGTACCTAGAACGGTGCCAAGTCGCGACACACGAAATCGGCGAGCTCGCGTAGCTATCGGAAACCGCGATAGCCCGATACTGACAACGTTCCGCCGGTGGCAACCGGAGGCGTCCCGGCGCAGGATCGGGAGACGCGCTTCCCGTTCTCTCCCGTCGAAAAAAAGTCCGGCCGAAGGGCAAGAGACACCGAAGGCGCCCCAGACACAAAGGGATTTCCGTTCCGTCAGGGGCTAACGGCTGAGATTGATCGTCCGTGACTGACGTCTTCGGTTATTTCCGGGAAAAATGGCTGTTTCCCTTTTTTGTACGCCGAACCTTCGTCACCGCGATTTTAAACTCGAGAATTTTAGGATGTAAGGACTGAACGAGAATAAATTCGCTATCACAAAAACGCTTATATCGTTTGAACCACTGGACCGATTTCGAAAATCAAACTCATTTTCGAATCATCTTCTAATTCTAATGAAAACTGTTTTTACAATAAAAAAACCAAAACTATTTTTTACAAAATTCATGGATTTTTTCTGGAATTCTTCCCATCATGCTTCTTATAGTGTTCTCAGTCACTTTCTGGGATGCTGTCTTCCACTTTTGCTTGAATTCCGCTAATGTTTTCGTTGATTTCTTAGTCTTCTTCAATTCTTTTTTTACCAGGGTCCAATATCTTCCGATTGGCCTGAGTTCTGGGTAATTTGGTGGATTGGCCTCTTTGGGGGCAAAAACCACCTCATTAGCTTCGTACCATTCCTTGGTGGCCTTGCTGTAGTGGCATGAAGCTAAATCTGGCCAAAAGATTGTTGACACATCGTGCTCACGTAAAAATTGTAAAAGTCGCTTCTTCAAGCATTCCTCGATGTATATCTTCGAATCAACAGAGCCTTGGCCAACGAAAAATTTACTCCTTTTCCCACAAGTGCAAATGGCTTGCCAAACCAGGAATTTTTTAGGAAACTTTGCTTGTTTCTTCACGCGAAATTGTTCGTCAACATTTCCACGAGAATCTGCAGTATAAAATTCCTGACCAGGAAGTCTCGAGAAATCAGCCAAGACATAGGTTTCGTCGTCCATCACGCAACAGGAAAAATGTTTCAAGAAATCTTTCTTTAATTTCTTTGCTCTTGATTTCGCTTCTTGATTCTTCACAGCGTTCCTGTCTTGCACTTTCTGCACTTTGTATGTTCTAAGCCCACAACTCGACTTGATTTTCTGAACGGTTGACTGCGAACAACCCATTATTTGGGCCATTTTCCGTCCTAAAAGGTTAGGATTCTTCTGAAAAAGACTGATGGCTTTCTTCACTTTTTTGGGCTATGAAACCCCTTTTTCCTCCCGGTTCCTTCCTTGCGGTTAATTGTAAGATCTTCGTCGAAGCGCTTAACAACTCTTGATACCGTTTCCGGACGAACGCGAGCCTCTTTTTCGATTCTTTTGAAGCTCCATTTTTGATTATTTTGAAAAAGTTTCACTATAAATTCTCGTGTTTTCACTTCGCTTGACATTTTGCGATAGAGAATTGGAATATCTATATGAAGTAAATGTTCCACATGTTTCTGACGTTCATAACAAAGCTAACTATGATCAAATTTTGATTTTTTTCTCAATTGGTTCAAGAGATATAGGCGTTTTTGTGATAGCGAATTCATTCTCGTTCAGCCCTTAGAGCTTAAAAATCCCATCTAGCACTGAATCATTCTAAACTAAACACAACCAAACTTATACAGGGTGTAACGATGATTAAGGCCACTACTGTTGGAAAAAGACATCATTTTCCAGGCGGCTTTCATAACTTCGAAGTTTTTCCACTATTCAAGGGTATATCAAATTTTCCGGAAGAAAAAGTGGACCAAGATATGATTGTCCAAGATTCCAGCCACAATATTCTGTTTGTCTAGACGTCAACACAGTACCTACAGTGCGTCCCATTTCGGTTGGGACTGCACTGTATCTCTGCTATTATGAACGATAAAGACATGAGGATTTCGCGACCCTGTATTTCTTTTTCGAAAAACTTTTGAAGCCACAAATAGAAATATTCCAACTACTTTTATTCCTGAAATACAAAGCGAAAACGAAAATGTTCACAGGCCCTGTATAGGATAGAAAAAAAATGAAAACTGCTTATAATATATATTTTTGCATGAAAGTCAGTGGCGTGTTTAAAAGTTATTTTTAGAGCACCGTTTTGTCCGTTTTCAAGATTGGGCACAAACTTGATATTTCTCAAATGGGACACTCTGAATATTTCAACGATAATTTTTTCCAATTTTTTTTCTGAATATGTACTTATATGTATCAAAACCTAATCGTCATCAAATTTTAGCTTCAAAAATCAGAAAAATCCATATTTATGTTTGTTTATTTGAATGTATAAAAGTTGCACATGTTTGAAAAAATGTTTTGTTCATTGCATTCATGGAAACTAAGTCACAAATAGAGTCAATACAAGTCAATAATGATGTCTAAAGATGAAAACATGGAATTTCAAAATTTTGAAAAGTATGATTTTATCAAATGTTTGAACCTTTCTAACGAAAATGTCGAAGCAGCAATGCAATTATTTTCGAACATGACGTTTTAAAAAAGAATAATTAGAATGCATGTGTGAAAGAATTCATGGCCTACTATTGGAAAAACAAACATAAATATGGATTTTCCTGTTTTTTTTTAGCTAAAATTCATTAAAGATTCATCAATGTATTCAGAAAAAAAATTGCGAAAATTTGACATTAAAATATACAGTGTTCCATTTAAAAATTACCAAGTTTGTGCCCAATCTCAAAAACAGTGCTCCAAAAAAAATTTCAAATACTTTGATTGAAAAATATCTATTATAAGCAGTTTTCATTTTTTTCTATCGTATACAGGGCCTGAGAAATAATAACATCTCAAAAAGTGAATATTTTCGTTTTCGCCCTGTATTTCAGGAACAAAAGTAGTTGGAATATTTCTGTTTGTGGCTTTGAAAGTTTTACAAAAAAGTTATACAGGGTAGCGAAAACCGCATGTGTCTATCTTCAATAATAGCTGAGAACCAGTACAGGATTCGCTCCACTATCGACAGTTCTGACGATTTACGTTCCCATTTAAGGGGCCGTTATACTCTGGCCGACGGCTACGGCACCGATTCTCCATTCAAAAAGAGCCTTTCATTTTTCCAAGTTTACACCCTCAATTTTCACCTAAAATCTTGATTTTTCCTTCAAATTGAAGTTGAGGGATGCCTTGTGGGCACTCCAATTTCTTCTCTTTGATAAAATTATTTTTTCGCATGAAAAAATCGTCTACCTTACCGATTCTCCATTCAAAAAGTGCCTCTCATTTTTCCAAGTTAACGCCCTCAATTTTTCACCTAATAGTTTGATTTTTTCTCCAAATTGAAGTTAGAGGATGTCTTGAGGCCACTCCAATTTCTTCTCTTTGAAAAAATTATTTGTTCGCATGAAAAAATTGGGTTGAATTTGAGAGTCTATGAAAATTGACTTCATAATCGTTTTTCGGCGGTTATTCATCAATCTTTTTTTTTTGAAAATTCATTGGAGTGCCCTCGACAAATCAATTTTCTATATTTAAAAAAAATCCATTAGGATAGGAGCTTAAATGATGCAAAAAATGATGGAAATACTGAAAAGGCTTCCAGAAAGTTAGAAATCGCAGAGAACTGTCTGAAATTCCAGGAGAATTCAAAAAAATCAAGCTTCCAGGTGGAAAATTGAGGGCTTGAACTTGGAAAAATGAAAGGCACTTTTGGAATGGAGAATCGGTGCCGTCGGCCAGAGTATAACGGCTACTTAAGAAGTTCTTCCGAAAAGCAAATGTTGTACAGAAG
Organism: Adalia bipunctata; assembly: GCA_910592335.1. NCBI lineage: Eukaryota > Metazoa > Arthropoda > Insecta > Coleoptera > Coccinellidae > Adalia > Adalia bipunctata. The sequence continues at coordinate 7,755,812 of OU342948.1, read as the reverse complement.
CTGTGGGTCATTATTCAGACGGTCTGACATTTCCTCACAAAATTCAAGCCCTCTGACAGAATCTTCAATCATTCTTTTAAGGGCGGTAATTACATTTGTGGATAATTCTGGATACAGATGATATGCTGACTCCACAAGCTTTAGATTATTTTCTTATGGACTGGGTGTAGACATATGAGTAGTACAAATCCATTAATTCCGCTTGTACACTTATTAAATCAGAATTCACAAAAAATTCCCTGAAGTGAATAAAAAATAAAAGACGAAGTTTTTCATTATCGAATTTTGATCCAAGATCACAATATGGAAATGTGCATCAGAATCTCAGAAGAAATATCATTGGTCGCTCCTTTTCATTGGGACATCCTTAATTTAATAGTGTTCCTTAATTGGAGAAACAAATGAGAGCAGTGATTATTTGTATGATATCGAGAATAAAAGCTTCCTAAACATAGGCTCCTCCAGAATTTTTTCCTGGTAGTTTGATAATATGAAAAAAATATTGGTTTTGTTTGCAAACTTTTTAATCTTCTGCATTTTTTTATATCTGCTACCGTTTTCCAGCGAATAATATTTAAAAACTCTCTCAGAGTAGTCAGGAAATCAGAATTTTGAACATTTTTCAATATGTATGTACTGGCAATGAGGATTTCGAACAAGAGAACCATTCTTATGGAATAATTTCAGCCACATTGGAATTATTGCAAAAAGACTATGCAGTTATTTTTTCTAAATTTAACACCCATTGCAACAAGCATATAGTCAAAGTGCAATGTTTACCCTATCGTAAAAAAAAATTTTTAAATGTTTCAAGAAGAAAATGAGGAATATCTCATTGGTTTGAAATTCCATGCACTACTGCTCCTGGTCCTCAATATTGCACCACTATAATTCAATAATTGTTGTGAAAAAAAAAGAACTTACCAACATCATTGCTTTCAGACTCTTTCTCCTCAGCTTGTCTTCTATCTCTTTCCACTGAAAAAAAAATGATGTATAACTTTTTTGAAACTTTTCGATGAATTCGTTTGTAAGGAACCACTTCATATTCACTTCCCACAAAACTTACTGTGTATAAAATTGTTCGTCGCACTTGCTTTTCTCCTATGATCAGGCTCGTGCGGTCTTATTCTGAGAATTTTCCCCAGCCCTCGATCCTTCTTATTCACAGGTCCTGGGCACGAATCGTCGTAAAGTTTGACGCACTGTCGATGTAGATTTATACTGCAATCGTTGCACCTGTATCCCTGAGGACCGATTCCGTACAATATTTGATGGCAGTTGTTGCATGTTATAACTGTGTAATATTGTTGAGCTATGAACTGGTGTCCTTGAATGTTGAGTTTTCGGGAGTAGCGACCGGCTAGAACGAAATAATCAATAAGTGATGGTGATTCTATCAAAATTGAATGGGTTAACAACATTATATTGAATTACATATCGTTACACAAAGGATTAAGGCGTAACAAAACTACTGCGACAAAATCGAAAATAGGGAAAGTAGAATGAAGTATAAACTCACGTAAAAACTTATTCTTGAAGGATTTCTCCTTATTCACAAAGACAGGACACCTCTCGACCATCGGAAGGGTCAACCTCAAACCAAATATCCTCTGCAAAACGGTAGTTAAGGCAGCCGCTGTGTAAAAATTCTTCGGATCATAATTTTCTTTGTCTATTTCCGCCAGATAGGGCTCCAGCCTCTTTGTAAACAGTGATGTGTACAATTTCAATTCTTTCGACTTGTCATGGTATACTTCGGCCAGTTCTGTATCGTTAGGCCCGAAGAATTCACCCATCCCTGCACTTCTCGCTCGTTTTAAACCGTCCAAATTTTTGCCCAATTCTTCCTTGGCTCTGGCTCTTGCTTTCCAGAATATTTTTCGGAGGATTTCCTCTTTATCGTATTCCATCAACAGGACATCATCAATTTCCCGTGCAATATTCTCATCGACATTTCCAAGTCGAAGGGGCTAGAAAAATATTCATATGAATGGAAATTGTTACACAGTGTTTACAAGGTTCAAACCTCAGAAAAACAAGTTATGGGGTATCTGAATCCAAACCAATAAATATATGAGGCAATAGTAAAAAAAAACAAAGAATATCAGAAACAGAAAGCTTTAGCCAGTTTATAAGTTTGGAATCAGACTCCCCATTCGTCTGACTCTCTGTAATAAGATGCATGACTTACAGCTCCGGGGACGAGAAAGGTAGAGTGTATTTCATAGGCCCACTTTTTCATTTCCTTAGCATTACCTTCTTTGTATAAGTCTGTTAATAAATAGAATAGCAAACTGTTAGGATCTGCATTTGACAAAACATAGCTTGTAAACACAGCTAGATGGGGCGTGTTCTCCCAGAGACGTGAAAGAGATTTATAAGGAGTGAGTTCATCCGGTAGATTCTGAAAAAATATTAGAAATCAAAAGTTGAGCAATGAGATATACAAAAAATATTGGGTTCTTGCAAATTTCAAACTATTCACTACCAAATTTATACAAAAATCACCCAGAATTCTGGAAAAACATTTATTAAAATGTATTAATTTTTGTATTACTTTTCATTGTGATTCTTCAGAAGGATTTCAAACAACTTAAAACACTCACCTGTTCTACATCGGAAATATCATCGTCATCCATACTGATGATAGGCAGTGGCGTAACCTTGGGAGTAGCAGCACGGATGGGAGAGTCCAACAACGATCTATTCCCCCTTTGGTTTGAATCTGTTTCCGTAGAGGTATCCATACCACTCTACAATTAATTATGAAGAAATCAAATTTGAATTGGTTTCAACATAGAGATGTGATATTATCTGCATATTTCGGTTATAAATAACCAATGAGTACTCAGTTGGGCACTTAACTTGAATTATATCAATATAATCAGAATGTTTAAGTTGAATGATTCAGTAGGAAAGTTAGACAATAAGTTGCTTTTTATCCAACATGAAGAATAAAATAAACTTTAACGGTTTAATCAAGTTTCCCACCTCTGCAAAATTTCTCCCATCATTATCCTCCGGTGCATGCTTCCTATCCATCCTCGGAGAAGGGTAGGGAGGAGGTGGTGTACCTGGAGGACCTTCTGGGCCGTCCCACGTCTCTGGTCTACTTATGTCAACCATACTTTCAGAATTTATGAGTCTAGCGGATGCTTCACTAGGAGGACTAAGATTAAGAAGAGACTCTGGACTAGATTTCGTACGTTGGTGCATGCTGTTACCTACAACCTACAAAAACATGGAAATCTTCAGTTGTTGACTTTTTCCCAATCATTTTTGAGAAAAAATATATTGGTATGAAGCGAAACATGAAAAAATGGTTCACTCAAAGCGCTCGTTTCAGAAAACAATCGAAAATTTTATTTTTGACGGCTGTCAAAGTGAATTTGACTGCAGATGTCAAAATGAATTCGACAGATGTCAAAGAAATCGACGATGAACATTTGTTACAGAAATATGAGCTTTGTTTTCACATAATTCGCTAGAATTTTATGTGGTTCTTATTAGGCGACCCGGGCATTTGGCATGTAGTTTGAACACGTGGTTCTTCATCTAAGTACAGAATTTCTCTGGTGAAATTTCGCCCATGAACGAACTTCACAGCAGTATTCGTGATCAGAACTTTCCATGCAAAGTTCAAGAAACTATGTTGTTTAGTTCTAGTCAAAGATATTCTACAACTATTGTAGAATATCTTTGGTTCTAGTGTCAACGGACGGCCGGCTGCACTGAATTAAATTTGTCCACTGATTCTTGATCGAACCTAGTCCATTGAGGCCATTCTCGGTTCATTAAAGTGAACAGCACCCGAGTCATCCATAACTTCATGCGAATACCTTCGATCATAACCTAACAATGCATGTGTTCATGTGATATCATTCAATCGCTTTAATCCGTTTTCTTCAAGCTCTGTATATCGTTGTTGACACCTATTCGTATTTTAGAATTGAAACTGAAAATATTCAATGGACATATTTTCATCCTTGATATCCTTGTTGATTTTTGACTTTCCAGTTGGCGCATGCGTACAATTCAATTCTTACCAAAGATTCGGCTTCACTTTGTGACTGTGAATAGCAGAAGTGAATAAAACACAAGAGCTCTCTTGGAGAGAAGAAATAGACTGCTGTACCAAGTCTTATCACCACGAGAATTAAAGAAAAATGTATGCATGAAAGAAACGAAATACCACACAGTAAATACAGAATGAATGGTTCTCACGGTGGGTCTTTTTTGAACAGTTGTGTTTGTTGGTTTTCTGTATCCTCTTGAAGATAAATAGTTTTTTTCTTTCACGTAACCAGTTCACTGTACGTAGACTAGTGTTTATTCGAAATGTTCAGGGGCTTCAGGCAGGCACGTGCCAAATCGCGTCCATGCGAACCACTGCTCCGAGCGTGTAAAAAGAACAAGAATTGGTAGTTTAAGGGGCCGTTATACTCTGGCCGACAGCTACGGCACCGATTCTCCATTCAAAAAGTGCCTTTCATTTTTCCAAGTTTACGCCCTCAATTTTTCACCTAATAGCTTGATTTTTTTCTTTAAATTGAAGTTAAAGGATGTCTTGAGGGAACTCCAATTTCTTCTTTTGATAAAATTATTTTTTCGCATGAAAAAATCGGCTACGGCACCAATTCTCCATTCAAAATGTGCCTTTCATTTATCCAAGCTTACACCCTCAATTTTCACCTAATAGCTTGATTTTTTCTTTAAATTGAAGTTAAAGGATGTCTTGAGGGCACTCCAATTTCTTCTCTTCGATAAAATTATTTTTTCGCATGAAAAAATCGTCTACGGCACCGATTCTCCGTTCAAAAAGTATCTTTCATTTTTCCAAGTTTACGCCCTCAATTTTTCAACTAAAAGCTTGATTTTTTCTTCAAATGGAAAAAAAGGATGTCTTGAGGGCACTCCAATTTCTTTTCTATAAAAGAATTATTTTTTCGTATGAAAAAACCGGGTTGAATTTGAGAATATATGAAAATTGACCTCATAATCGTTTTTCGGCGGTTATTCATTCAATTTTTTTTTTAATTCATTGGAGCGCCCTCGACAAATCAATTTTCTATATTTAAAAAAAAATCGATTTGGATAGGCGCTCAATTAATGCAAAAAATTATGGAAATACTGAAAAGACTTCCAGAAAGTGTGAAATCGCAGAGAACAGTCTGAAATTCCAGGAGAATTAAAAAAAAATTAAGCTTTCAAGGTGGAAACACGAAAGGCACTTTTTGAATGGAGAATCAGTTCTGTCGGCCAGAGTATAACGGCCCCTTAAAGGCGCTGTGAGACTGGTTACTTGGCCAAGTATGCGAAAAAAGTTCAATTGCTGGGCAGAACAGGTTAAGTATTGTCGGGTTTTTGGTGACCATCGACTCGAGAACATAGAGTTCCCGGTCTTCTTCTCAACCGATGAAGTCCATCCGCTGTATGAACTTTGTGGTATTATAACTACAAAAAATATATGAATTTTGAACAAGCCATATTGATATTATTAGATATAAGTCATCGAAATTAGATATATGTCTATAATACATGGAATCAGTGATCGAAATGCCACGTTGCCGGCTGAATCACTTTGCGGCTTTGGAGTAAAGAAGGCGCGGACCTTAGTGTAACATTGAATGAATCCCAGGCGATGAAATGAGTGCAGATATTCAATTAAACAGTGCAAAGAGAAGAAACAAACATTGTTAGTAATAGTGTCGGCTTTTGTATGTTTGTGTGTGTTTGGTTACTTACATCATTGTTAACCAGAGTCGCGCAAGTAGCCACAAGGGGATAGGACATTTGCTTGTTTATGGAATTGGCGGGATCGTCGGTGGGACCTTGGTCCGCGAAAGGAGCGGAGCACCTTCTTGGCGGCAAGGGCGGAGGAGGTCCATCGGGAGGCGGGTAATAGATGGGATTATCGACTTCGACGTCGTTCTTGTTTAGAACCTTGTTAGGATGTGAGGGTAAAGGAAAAGTGTTACTGCGTTTGTTAATTGCACTGTTGCCAAATACTCTGTTGTTCCTCTTCGGCAATGGCGGAGGCTCCGAGTTACCGTTCGACAAATCCCCAGTTTTGGGAGAAATAGGAGAGGAGGTAGAGTCACAGTGTGGCAGCTGCAAGAGACAGACAGTAAGCGAGGTTAGTAAAGGGCGACGCCCCGTATAGAGATAAATCTGACACCAAATTTGAAAATGAAATTATGATTGAATTTGCAAAGATTAATTAGCCCTTACTACTCCGTATGTTATAATACATGTGGTTACTACTATTTACAACATCAAAATGTTTTATGTACAGTGGAGTATGTTTCATGTAGACACAACCAAACTCATAAAATGGGATCACCCCGTATTTTACAGTTTTTATTCCCGAAATTTTTTCCAGAGAAAGGACAAAATTTTTGCAGCATGCTGAAATATACTTTCTTTATTTGATCTAGTGGGAGATTCCATACAGATTCAGTTGAGCGTATTTTCCATTGAACAACGACTGATTATTTAGGGTAAAGCGCTATACAGGGTGCGTCAGCAAGGCGTACGGCTAAAATAGCGCCTAAACAGTTTTGTGTGGAAAAAACTTATATGGCATGGTTATAAGGTTGACAAAAATCTACAAACTGAAAATAATTCCACATTATACAGCGTCAAAAAAAAGTTATGTAAAAATAGGTAGTTTTTCAAATGGGATACCCTGTATTTTACGGCATAATCTTTCGAGGACAACCAGAGCTTTACACTTTCATCTACTCCCATAGAATAATATATCCATTATTCAACTGGATTTGATCTGTAATAACCTCTATAAACCAAGAGTGTGAGGTAATAATAACTCACGCCTATAACTCACTCTAATACAAATAGGAAAAATGTAGCTTACGAAATGAATAAAAAAGTCGGGTCGATGGGGAACTCTATTTCAGACATCAAGGTAACGTTCTCGCCATCCATTTCTACATTTCCTCTGGTCTGAATATCCAAAAATTGCATTTGGAAAACGTGAATTTTCGACGTGTTCTACGGGATTCGATATCGATTCGATTTTCGACCACAGAAATCGCTTTTGACAACTGTTGTCTATTTTCGAAATGCAGATTAATTCGAATTTTACTGAAGGAATCGAAGATAAAGTATAATGTTCAATTCGCGGTAATGGTCGTAACACACTGACACTTGATGAATTACACCCCTCGCCTGACGGCTCGGGCTGCAAAATTCATCTGCTTGTGTTATGACTTACATTACCGTTCATAGAACAATATACTATTACACTTTTTTTTCTCGGCGTTGCCACATAATTCGTATTTTAAGAATATTTTTAGTGTTCTAAGAGGTTCATCAAAATTCTTATAGCGACAAACGAAATTTTTACAGTAGTTAGCTTAAGATATCAGCTTCATTATTCGGTATACATCTGAAGTTCTTTTTATGCAGAGTGTCTAATATAAATTTACCAATTTACTCAGACTAAATATGCGATAACTCGATTTTTTCAAATGGGACACCCTGTATTTTCTCTTCCATGATATTTTTCAAATGTCTACATTTTCAACGAAGTTTGTCCCATACTTAAATGTGGAATATCTCAAAAACAAAGTTAGTTGGGTATAGGGCATACTCTGTAAGAAATTAAGACATTTGAAAAACAAATTTCATAAAGGAGAAAAATACAGGGTGTTCCATTTGAAAAAATCGAGTAATCGCATATTTAATTTGAGTAAATTGATAAATTTATATTAGACACTCTGTATGAAAAACTTCGGACGTTCACCGATATGAAGCTGATACCAGCTAAAGACTGTAAAAATTTCTTTTATCTCGATTGAAAACCTCGGTTGCTATAAGAATTTTGATGAACCCCTTAAAACACTAAAAATATCCTGAAAATACGAATTAGGGACATCGCCAAAATGAAATTTGAAAAATGAGGTGAAAGTGTAAAGTTCTTGTTGTTCTGGAAAGACTTATGCAATGAAATACAGGGTGTTCCATTTGAAAAAACTACATATTTTTCAGTAACTTTTTTTGGCGTACTCTGTTCATGTGAAATTATTTTTAGTTTGTAGATTGACGAATCCTTGAAAACACCCTGTATACTATAGGCAGAAACAAAAAAATTGTCAAATTTCGATATAACTCAGAAGGAAATGATCTAGTATTTGTTCTTTCTCTTAGGTTCTTTATGAGATGTCTAAAATATGTTTTTAGACATCTATTCTTTAATACAAGGACAAGCATACAGAATTGGCATAGAGTATAGAACCAAATAAAGCATCTTATGTGAACGAAATCGAATAACAACATTAATCGAAATCTGAAAAAATTTACAGGCTATCCTATTTCAACTGATTAAACTACATTATTGACAAAAATCATAACATATAATTTGGCAATGCAGTTTCAAAAAAATCGTCTTTTTTCACATGAAAATAATTGATACTTGTATTAAAGAATCACAGAAAACACTCCCAAAAATGTAGTAGGTCTATTAGCCTTTGCACAACACCAAAAGAAGCGAATGATTGAAGAAGAACGCCAGAATATAATTGCGTATCGTATAGGTATACGTAAAATAATCTGGCAGCATATAAATAAAGATCGCGAAAATGCCCCAAGTTATAAAGGGGTTAGGGGCGACAGTCTCCTCTCCTTTTCTCACCAAAAATTCAATTTATGATACAGAGTATTTAAACACAAAGAATAAATTATTATAAATAGCAATGTGAATTGCGAACTAGTTGCCTGCATTGTTCATTCAATGGAACAAAAGGTCCAAGCATCGACTAAAATTAAACTGGTTGCGACATCTATCTTCAAATGTTAAAAGTAATCCCTACTTTGGTGATTGAAAGAATAAAGCTATAAACTTCCAACCCAAGAATTCCCAGTCAACCGCTGAACCATGACTCTTCATCATTAAAACTTATAGTAAATAAAAAATATCACACAAATAAATTATAAATTAAGAAAAATATACAAAGTCCACAATCTAAACGGTATGAATTACACGTTATATTCGAGCTTCGAAATGCATTGGCTTCGAATCCATTATTTGATTTCAAATTTGTGGATAAACGCTCTCAAATGAATTAACTGACGTTCAGCAAATTCAAGAATTTTTCATTACTAATCTGAATGCTGTTAGGAATGTGATAAAGTCAAGTTTAGGGAACGAACAGACAAAAATATTTAAACTTATGAAAATGTATTAAATTGCTGTAAATGAATATAGACAACGCTACCAAAAATAAGACCACACTGCTACAAACAACCCAAAGACAAGGCAGGTAGGTACTATTTATATGATGATCACTAAGAAAGACTTTGCAAGAAGTGTTCATGAAGGACGATATATCACAGAAACATGCATAAAATCAGGTTTCACTTGGTAGTCTCAGTCAAGTCGCTAGGAGATAATTTCAATTAAAAACAAAAAATGTTTCGTTTGGAAAATAGAACATTATATCCGTAAAATTTAAAAAAAAATTCGTATTGTGAAGAAATGTTTGAAAGTTTAATATGTTTGTATGTGTGAACTAATTATTGAAAAAAAAAATAAGAAGTTCTTTATGGGTACAATGAAAGTTAAAGTGATAATTTCTGGCGTTCTTCTTTCTTTAGAGTATGGTAGAGAAGTGAGGATGTGTACAGTGTGTATAAGAAAAAATCGTATCTCACCTCAGTTTGATTCCTTTGCAGCATTGCCTGTAAAGTTTGCAGATTTTTTTCCGTTTTCGTGAGCTCCACGAACTTTTTCTCATCGGGAGATGTGGCCAACTGGCTCCTGAGGAGATCGATGTACCTCTGTTCTTTTTCGATCATAAGTCTGTAGTGCTGTTCCTTCTCGGCTTGCAACTGCATTTGTATCACATTCTGTGATTTTAAAAAAAATCTTGAGTTGAGATATAACGTCGGCTTTTTCCTGTCCATTATCCCAAGAAACACGAGGTTTCTTGTGATAACATTCGAGCAATTGCCCCAGTGCATTTTGTTCAAGTTATCCGCGGAACGTTAAGGGTACGGTCCTTACTTTCGTGGACCCTTTTGATAGGTTCAATAGAAAACCTCATTCACAGAGATCCTGTACATGGTTTCTTTATGTACTAAGTTAGGAAAAAGTTAAAATGAAAAGTTGTGCGCCAGAAAAATACAAGTTTCCATTCGAGCGAAAAGATATGAACTTACATTTACTGGTTGTGGGTTTGTTATGGTAGTAGAAGCGTGTGCTGCAGATGCCCGTCCATGTGTACCAGACAAGGGACTCATCAACGATCTACTTGACCTCTGTTGAACAGCGAGAACAACTTGGGCAGAAGCTAAAAAAATTCTTCATTCAAGTGCATATAAGAGCACCTCGCAATGATCGGCTTTGTTATAACACAAATACACTTAAAAAACTTATACTCGTACAGATTGAATACATTCAAAACGCAACACTTTTCGAAATAAAGGTTTATTCAAAGCGAGAAGGTTTTTCACTTAAATCTGGAAACAGTTTGAACCAACTTAAAACAATACTTAAACGGTAAATCTGTGGTCCGGCCCGGGGAATCTGTCGAAAAAGTTGGTCCAGAAGAATCTTAAAATCGCAGCGAAGCTGCGATACAGGAGAGAAATTTTTACACGGTCGGAAAGAGGAATGATCGATTCCTATGTGGGCGAAATTTCGATCCTCTAGGGCTAGGCGATGTAGAAGTATTTTAAAAAAATTCGCGAAAATTGCGAAAAAAATCGGCAAAAAGGGCAATTTTAAACTCGATAAAACTTTTTTCGCAGATACCCTCGTCGTGATGTAAATATACGGATCGAAAGAGGAAGCGTCAACGCAAAATAGCTTGGTATTCATATTTTCCATAATTTCCCCATTTCTTCAGGAAAACTGATCGAAGTTTGACATTTCTCCTATAAAATCGCCCGATCTGCAGAGATCACAGAGAACTATTTGACGTTGTAGCTGTAAGCTGTCAGAGTTTGGCCACAGCCTTCTATAGAGAAAGCCCGGAACACAATCTGACAACTGCGCTCAGATTCCGCGACCGGAGGCCTACCGATAAGGATAACTGTTTAAAAGGTAGATCTGCTGGCCCATACTAGTATTTCAATATACTCGTTTCATTATTAGAAGCTTTTATTTAGTTTCACCTGTCCCAGTGTCTGACTGTCTGTAATCCAATCTTGTAATTCAAATATGACACGCTTCTAATGGTCCGATTGATTTGAAATTTGGCAGGTGACCATGCATCATAAAATATCCGTTATAGAAAAAAACAAAATGGCGGATGAGATTCGTAATTATGATCCGATTCCATTCATTAGTATGTGGGGGTTTTTGGGTTCAACAATGATGATTCCTCTGTCAAAATTGGAAAATTCAAGATGGCGGCTACAATATGGCGGTTTTGTGATTAATGATAATATAACTTCATTGTTTTTAATTATGATGCGATTCTATTCAAAATTGGTATCTGGGTGTTTTCTGTGTCGGAAATCACGGTTCTTCAAAATTGAGGAATTCAAGATGGCGGCTTCAAAATGGCGAATGAGTGTTGTATTATAAAAGCTTATTAATCAACTCACATTTGATCAAGTCCACGACATCTGTATGCGTATAGGTGACAACGGTTACTCCATTTACCTGTTGAATTAATTCAAATGAATAAAATAATACAGTTCGATCGAGATCAAAGATTGCGCACCTTCAGAATTTTATCACCCGCATGCAAACCCGCCTTTTCGGCTGGACCACCTGAAAGAGGAAAATAAGTCGTCATAGAAACACAGGCTGTTTGTTGAAAAGAGCGTTTATTGTGAGCTGATAGTAATAACTAAGAATTCAGGAGAAATAAAATCGATATAATAAATTAACAGTAAACATGAATTCTTGGTTTCAAACTCGAATATTCTGCTTTTCCTTTTAAAAGAAAATGAGATGGACATGTAGTTTCCATGTTGCATGAAAGGATTTTGGTGTCCTTAAAATCCTTAAAGATTATTAAAACCGGCAACACTGTGAGATTCCTTCCAAGATCAGCTGATGTGATTGAATAGAAACAGGCGGTTCATTCAAACTTTTGATGAATTTCTCAAAAAATTAAAATCCTTTCTTGCTCATTAAATAGGTCGACCTTTGGAGGTGTGAATTCGAACCATGCTAAGTTGTCGCGAAACGCAAAATTCAAAATTACAGTTTTCTCTTCGTCATTTTCGCCTACCTTCTTTGACACTCTGCACATAGACAGGATTGTCACCAGAAACTTTCATGCCATAACCCTTTTCATCTCGGTGAACTACAAGTTGGACAATGTGGGCATCGACAATAGAAACTGGTCTGGTATTCATTGGTGAGTGCGTCCCCGTTCTTCTTGGGGAACCATTTGCAGTGTTCGGAGATGACCTGAAATAAAGAAACCTTCATGTCACAGTCACCCTCCCCAAATTTTGCGGTGCAAGTCGTGGTACGTTATTGTATTTTTCGGGACCCAGTAATATATAGGTTTTCACGTGGGTTTTCGTGAAAATGAAAAAAAAAATTGTTCCAATGTGATGAGCGTTGGAAAAATTTCGGGTAAAGACGGCTGTGGACTAATTAGAGTTGATATTCTTTGTTTGAAAGTACAACACCAATATGTTGTTAGTTTTTCTATGATCGTGCAAAAACAAAATTATCTTTTGCACAGATAGGTTAAGGAATCACAGAGAAAACATTTTTCTATGATTGTGCAAAAGTTACTCTTCGAATATAATTAAGAGATGAAAATTTGTTCTTGTAACGAGGGTGTCCGGATGAATATGGTAACTATTATAAGTACTCAAGTTCAGGTACCATCACATATTCCTCGAAACGTCAGTGTTCGATATTCAAAACAAACAATTTCGATCAATTTTAATCTTATTACTAACGAAAGCATACATTCATACTCTATGGTTTGCGTCGGAAATCGACAATTTCCGTAATTAATTGCAAAAATTGACCGTCTGAAATTGTTCATTTATCAGATATGCAAAAAGTATCATAATTTTTGATTCGTGGTGCGAAAAGATTGACTTCATGTGAAGACTGAAGAGGATATACCAGCCATCATGAATGTATTCATATGTATAGGCGTAACCAAGGAAGCGGTACGCCCCCTAGCGTTAACGAATGAACTATCGCAAGGACACTACAAAAGTTTTGTTTACAGTTTGAATTACACGTGTTAGGTTATTCGGATTTCGGTTATTGTTTCATTTTTGATCTGAGATCATGAATAACAGACCAAAAATGACAGTGATTTTTCACTTGAATATATACATTTTTGTAAACATGTATTTGTTGTGTTCAGAGAGTAGTTCTGATTCTCGCCGATGTGGCGCTACGATCTTAATTTCAGACGCCTATACATATGATATCGAATACGTTTATCAGCTTATCGGTTCTCAGAACAGCAACAATTCACAGCTTCATTGGCAGATATTCATTTGCATATTATAACAAAGTAGTTATCTCTTGGTTTAATAATGCGGATATTATTCGAAGGAAAGTAAAAACCTCTTCTGCAACTAAAACAAAAGTACCTAGGAGCATAGAATATTCTATGCTCCTAGCAAGTACTTCAAAATTCAATTTATGATTGGTCACCAAATAATATAGAATCAAACTAGACAAATATCAGGTAAACCAAAAGGTCACATCTTGTGAGGTCCTTCTGTCAAGTCAAATATTTTAAATATTTGTTTGTATGTGTTTAACACAGATTCAGCTTTTAGTGATTTCAATTGTTTGGAAGTCGTGAAAAAGCACCTGATTTCATGACCATTAATGCTCTTTCAGTCTCTGCTCTACTGCTCTGTTAATGTTCTAAGCTATTTTTTTGATTTGATTCAATTAAAATATTATCTCAAATTGAAATGGATTTTGGTATTATGGAAGTGATGAGTCAGAGAAATGAAGAAAATTCGAAAACAAAAAAGTGGATGAATTTATGTATGAGAAGACTGTTGTTTGTATGACTTAAAGGAAATGAAATGTCAAATTATGAAAACCAAAACAAATGAGAAGATCCAATAGAAGGATCGTTATGTGGTACATTTATTGAAGAATTTGCGCCAAAATACAACTCATATTACATATCTCATTCATTGGCATTGATAAATATAAAAATAACAACGAATGCTGGCTGCAGTGAGACATCTTTAGTTGATTTATAGATGGTTAATCTATTTAATTTACAATTCATAGAACTGCCTGGTGGAATCTTGAACTTTATAATTTTCAACAGTACTTTCTGATCGTAGAAGCAAGTCAACACACGTCTACGCATTTCCCACGCAACAGGTGAAAAGCAAAACAATGACGTAAGTCGAGAGCTGCCATGGGAGCAGTGGAATTAATTTATGTAGGGTTACAACCCCTGGCCTACCTTTCTGCTAATATTAAAGGTGTATTGTTATCCATACTTCCAAACTAAGAAGCACTATCAAAACATTGAACCTACACATCTAAATGTCAACAAATAACATGAAAATTCACGGGAGTTTTCATCTGTATTGTACATCATATTAGTTCTTGCACCTCCGACCCTGAGACACTAATATCACCTAAGCCACACAAAATTCACATCTGTAAAGCTCGCATACCACAGGATTGGGATATGGTATTATTGTAAGGTAATGGAACGGTCAAATGTTAAATTTTCCTTGAAAATTTCACACATTACACCAACAAGTGTCAGCCATTTTGCTATAAACATTAAATTCTGACAATTGTGTCTGTCTTTGGATGGCTTCTGCGCGCAAGGCATATCAACTTCGTTGCCGGATTTCCCCATATTTCTTGGGCTAGTCAGCGCGCAGCGGCGTAGATACCGCATACATATTTTATTTTTAATTGTACCTATAGTTTGTCGTTTTTATTAATCCAGAGATGTTAACCCAGTTTACTAGTTGTTGGTTTTTTAACCTAAAAAATTCGGTAAAATCCATAACATCGCTTCATGGAGCAAATGCGAAACCGATAAAATCACATGCCCCAGTGGCGTATCAAGAAATGTATCTGTGGCGTAAATTGATATTGTGCAAAGATTAAAGAGTTCTCTTCAATCTTTGGTATTATGGGTCCTTTAATCATCGGTTTCAGGAGAGGGTTCTGATGAGTCCTAACTCCTATGAGCGAAGCTGAAACGAAACGTTAACCCTTTCTTGTTTCACAATTTATTGCAATACGCTATAAGTTAATTTAGAATAATGAGGGCGATCTTTGGAAGGATTAATGAAAGAACCGATCGATATTTTCTTATTTTGTTTCCATATTCGTGTAAAATGAAAAGATTTGACACTCAGAAATTAACAGGAATCAATTTTTATAATGAAATATGTAGGTACCTATTTGAAGGACAATGAGTCATCTTTCTAGTTGAATCTTTACTCCGAAAACAGAAGCCTCAAATTCGATTTCTTCCCGAAAATAATTCAAAGAACAGAATTCACATGTATATGTTTGTCTGATTTATGGTGAAACACCCCGTATACCTGTAGTATTTTTCCAGGAAAAGTAATGAAACTCTTATGGACACAAAATTTCATTCAATAATTAGTTTATTTGGTACAATCTATACAATAGTTTTCATCAATAAATAAATAGATTCAAAATGAAACTCAACGAGAAATTTCTCTCAAACGAACATATCACAAAACAAACATCTTTCCTTAAGCGTTTAATACCGTCTAGAAATCTTCAAACAAATTCTTACTAGTAGGTTTTATTGTCTACATTTCGAGATTAACAACGAAAGGTTTCATGATTTTGGAAACTTACAATTTAGCGATATGTATTCAATTATATCAGGAAAGGTTCACCACAATTCAAATGGGTCAGTCTAAGTAAGTAGGTACACTGCAACACATAAGCATGCATTCGGAACCATTTTCTTATCTGCAATTATCGAGATACAGAATTGCATTTCCTCACAATCCAAAGCAAACTTATGTGTGTCAATTTATAGTATTGTTTATATTTATATAGCTATTATAATGTGGAATTGGATGAAGATAAGTTCCGGAATACATCCATCGAACATTGAAAATCGAAAAAAAAAAACAGAACATCATCTGAACCCGAAAAAATATAATGTAATTACGACAATACATCTATTTAGTTATTATTCTCCTGTAAATATTCTTGTTATGTTTTTTCACCTATTAATCTTATTGAGTTTTTTTTTATAGCAAACGGAGGGTTTATGAAGAGTAGGTATGTGATGTAATACGAAAATCGCTTCTATCTTCATCCACGATATATTACTATCACCTATAAAAATAATGAAATGTTATAGTATCTATTATTCCAAAGTTTGATCATCATACGTGAATAATGAAAGTGTCGATTAAAACAGAATTTCTACGAAAAATAGAGTTCAGTAACATTTATAAACAACGAAGTAACCTTCAGAATACAAACCACACAACGACAATATCATTAAATATATATCTATTCAAGAACAAAACAAAAAAATCAACAGAAATCAACATTGTGAAAATGAAAATTCAACTATGCATTGAATCAATGAGTGCTATATCATGACTTATTTACAGAATGGATGCTTCGTACTAATTTCAAATAGAGGAACATTTTTATCGATGCATTCCTGTGTAGTAGGTGGGACGTCATCTGCCCACGAATGAAGGAAACCTGAAATTAAAGAAGAGAATACATGAAAATCAACACACCAATATAGAAAACGTATAATTATTGTCTGCAATTAATAATGCATTTTTTATATGAGGTATGCCAGAATGAGTCTAAAATACCTCAAAGTAGAGCTAGTATAGTATAGTAGTAGTAGAGCGTTCTGAATGAAATAAATAAGTTAATACTTTCAATATCAAAAAAACTACGAATTTCTGGAATTCCCGAATTTTTTGTTAAACGTGGCAACGTCGATTTTCAGGAAATTGTCATTAATCTTCTATGATTTCAAGCAAATCTCGTTCAAACAGCCTCAGAAAAAAAATAGCTGATCTACATTTTCGTGGCAAATTTCAGCTAGGTACCTCTACCATGCGACAAAACATCGGTAGAGGCCCATAACATATAACAAGGATATATCCTTTACGGAATCTCACCTTGTGAATGGGGCTCCAGATGCTCTCTCAAATCCATGATGGGGCTGTTGGTATACTGTGCTCCTCCTATGATTTGGAGGCATAGGCCGGTGTTATTCGGACGATGCAGTCATCGAAGGAGTCAGATTCCAAGCGTTATTGTGGCATTTATCCCTGTAATTGTTAGTTCGAGTTGTAAATATAGTTTTGCGAGGAAAATTCAACACCCCTCAATGCAAGAATCGCTATTTAAGTTTTGAGATATGGCAACACTGATGGGGCATGTGGATATGTCAAGTCTGCCATTATCATCTCTCATTCTGAAGTTTGACATTTATAGCTTTAAAAAAAGCTCGCTGCGGTTGGTGCAAAGAAATGTTGAAGAAATTCAATTGCGGTGCTTTAAATGATTTTTTTATATAAGATCATGACGCCGACTCATGGGCGTATTTACGGGGGGGGGTACTGGGGGTAATTACCCCCCCCAGATGAAAATTTGCAATACCCCTCCTAGAAGATCATTTGCAACACTAAATCTTCGAATTAAATTGAAAATATAAAATATATCAAACATTGAACAAAAACTAATAAAAAAGGTTTTTTCATGTTATTCGATATGTGTGTCTGATATTTCAGCGTTAACCGTCAATTTGAGCAAGATATTGCAAACCAAGTCAACTGATAAACACTATGCCAATAAACTTACAATAAATGTGATTACAGTTTTAAAGGAAAGACGTCAAAACTCCGAACTTCATTTCAGTAACGTGTTCGCTTTGGTATCCAATATTCATACAAAATTAAATATAGAAATTACAAAACCAAGAGTAACCCCGAGACAATCGCATCGCTCAAATATACTTACAGAAAATGATGAATCTTTTTTCCGAATTAATTTATATATTCCTATGTTGGATTATGTATTACAAGATCTGCAATATCGATTAAACGAAGAATCTCTGAACGCCTATGAGTTTAATATATTTTTCTTCTCAATTTTCAATAAGAAATCGGACACAGAAATTGACCTTTCACTCGGAATAGTCGCGGAGTATTTGAACAACCTAGAGAATTGCAAGAATAAGGATTTGATGCTTTTGAGATTGAAAGCAGAATTTACTATGTAGCAAATCATGGCAGAGAACAAAACAGATGGTATGGCGTTATATTCGTCCTGCGATGAAAGTATCTTTCCACTGGTGAAAAGAATTTCTCCAAGTTTTGGTCACTCTACCCGTTAGTGTAGCCTCTGCTGAAAGAAGTTTTTCCTCACTGCGGCGCATTAAAACCTGGCTTCGGTCAACAATGGGCCAGGATAGGTTAGTTTGGCTGTTATTGTTATTCATTCCAAAAAAGGTGGACAATATTATTAATAGATTTGCTAGTGGATATTTTCTGAGTTAATATCCACTTTAGGGCAAGGGTGTGATGCATACACTAACATTATTTTTTAACGTAGATTCAATATCTGCCATAAAAAAATGGGGTTCTAATTTGAAAAAATTGATTTTTCACGATTTTGTCATCCCTAACTTTGAAAGCGATTTTTTCACCCCCTGTATCATGAATCGCGATTTCGATTTTTAAAGTGGATACATCAATCTTACATCTTGAAAAATCCCAAAAATGAAAATTTTCCATCCAAAAACCTCGAAGTTATTCTTGTTTCAGCGGAGCTCTATTTTCGATTTTTTTTTCGAATTTTCCCGCTCAGAGAGAATTTTCCAACCAAAACTGAAAAATGTTACATCAAAATATCTTGAAATTTTCTAAGGAATCTATTTCTGCAATAAAAAAATGGTGTTCTAATTTGAAAAACGGAAGTTGACGTCATTTCCGGAAAAACCGGAGGTGCTCATGCCTTGAAAATATTTTAGATTTCATCAGCATCGTGAAATACTTATAAGTGCTGAATTTCATGAAAATACGTTCAGTAGTTTCCCGTATAAATATGGGTGAGGTTCCTCGTGAAAGACCCTGTATATCATATCTTCCGTTTTATGATGAATATTGTATTTACATGTCCACGCAATTATTTTATATTTTTTTGAACAAAAAATTTATGAATAAGATACATCAATCAACCCCCCCCCAGTCAGGTCACTCGCTAAAACTTACCACTACCCCCCCCAGACTCGCTCTCTGGATACGCCCCTGCCGACTCATCATGGATCCATGATTAGTCGTACAACAATCGACTGTGTTAGTCTTTCAAGACGACCTAAATCCAAAGTTCAGGGTATTAAATCTGGAACGAACGCTAGAAATGATCGAAAAATTCAATTTCTCATGTCATTCGTCAATGGCGCTGCAAATTGGTGGATGAGCCGGTTAGTAAAATAGACATTTTTATTTATTCCGTTAGGAGCTTCAGCCTGGATCGGCAAAATGAAGCGGACGTATATTGTAGCAGAATGTTTTCTGCGTATTGGATGTATTCCCATTTTTCGTTCTTGATTTGGATAGAAATATAATGGTTTTTATCTTAGACTTTTTCTATGGTCTAAGGTTTCTATGTTTTTATGATAGATGCATCTATTTTTTATGTATCTATCCAGACTCATGACAGGAGATGCTGTGATCATAGATGCATAGAATAATTCTATGCATCTATCTGTGATCCATTTCTTTATTCCGCATTGATTCAATTTCTCATCAAAAAACGATTCCAAAAAATGTACTAGATACAAAGAAACGAAGAAACGAAGCGTTATTGATCAAGCCAATATGACTCTTATGTGCCCTTGGAATATGGAGCAAATTTCCTTTCGTTGAATGAACTAAATAAAGTTAGCCCAATAGTTCATTAGCACATAGATGCATAGAATACTACGTTTCTATGCATCTATCACTAAACAATAACGTTTCTTTCAATAGAGTGATGGAAACCGTTTCCAGGACTAATAAAAACCACTTACGTGCCAAACAGCGGATGCCACAGATGCTTGTGGGCCTCCTGCATCTCCTCAATGCTAGCGGTCGTGCTCCCGACCTCCCCAACGTCCTCGAAGCTCGAATGCTTCAGATGGCTCAGCGAATCGATCAGTTTCTGCTGCTTCAAGGCTTCCGAGTTGCCCCCAACCGTCGAGCTGGCACCTGACAGATCGATAGGCTGACCGGTAGAATGGCCCGTTTTTCCGTTTCCATCGGCACCCTTGTCCCTCGAATGATGAAAGTTGTGAGTCTGCGGGGACTTGACGCTGTTCATGAGTTTGTGGGCCGGCTTCATCCTTATCATGCTCTGACCGTACGATTTTCCTTGCTGGGAATGCTTGTGGGTGTTTGTCGTTTTTTGGTTTTGGGAAATCGGGCCTTTGTGGACGTTGGAGCTGCCCTGATTTGGCATCCTCGACTTGGATACGTGACAAGCTTGCGTGTGGTTCATGTACGGGTTGGAGGAAGGTTGAAGGAATTGGTTATGCATACCGTATTTGTTTTCCATCGAATACTTCTGGTTGTGCATATATTTCCTGTTCATATCGTCGTAGTTCATTCGTCCCATGAAATCTTTGAAGGAGTTTCCACTTTCAAAACCATTAGCAGGATTTTTCTGCCCTAATAACCCAGCCTGAAGAAGTGAACTCTGCCACAGGTTCATTTCGAAAGGATTGTTGTATTGGGGTATGCGAAAATTGCCAGATACAGGTGGAAACCCATTATTGGACATGAGGTGAGGTAAATTTGGAGGCAGACTAGGCATCGTTCTACCCATGTTGGAATTGGCTAACGCCATCATAAGATCAGAGTTTCTACCAAACTGTAACGCTTCAAATTGGTTCATGTAGGGCATCCAGAATAGGTGATTCAAAGCAGCGTTGCTTGCTATATCGGTGTCACTGAAATCTTTACTTTTCGGAATATTGGTTTTGAAGATTTCTTCTAGTTGGTTCTTTTCTTTCCTTCCTGGATCTTCGTTCTTCATTGGTTTCGCTTCTGATGGTTTATCGTTAGACTTTTGGACCTTCACTTCAGTTGGAGTCTGCTGTTTTACTATTTCTTCGAGCTGTTGAATGGTTATGACCAAGATGTCGGGATCTTGTAGGAGATGGGGGAATTCAAGCGCTTCCGGTAGTCTCAACTCAGGCCTTCTCTTCAAGAGCTCCGGTATTTCGATCCCAGGGTTAGCTATGATTTTCCTCAAACTTTTCTTGGGGACCAACATTGGATCAGGAATATTCAGCGTTTCATCCAACAGTACCTTATGAAGTTGCTCTATGGGACTCATATCTGATTCCGTGTTTTCAATCTGGTCCGGTTTTTGGATAGATTGGGACACATCTTCGTTTTTCTTGTAGTCAACATTACCTCTAGTATCTGTTATAGTTTTTTGTTTTTTCACCGGAGGTTCGTCTTCAATCGTTCGATTATTGACTTCTTCGGAGCAGGTCACGGTTGGACTCGCCGATTTTCTACCTTTCCCCAAGTCCAAAGGTTTCTTTTGGCTCTCATTCGAATCGTTTGGTGCGTTCTTGGAGCTTTGGGTGTTGCTTTCAGGAGTTGTTGGTTTGTCGTTGGTGGTGGAGGTTGTGTTGGTGGTGATCCCGGGGGAAACAATGCCGGGTGATGGGAGAACAGCCGGTAGACCACTAGGCTGAGGGGATTGCAACGCTTCGGAGCTTTGAGAAGGTGGTCTATAAGTTGGGGTTCCTTGCGTTTGTTTGTTTGGTTTTGGTATGCTCAAGTCTGTGGGTTGTTCGAAATAATCGTTCCTTGGTGGTATTTCGATCGTTAAATCTCTCATGGGTCTCAAGGATAGATCCGTTGGTTCCTCTTGTTTAGGCTCTTCGGAAATGGTTTCTAAATCTTTGTCACATTCGTCCACTTCTGGAACTTCCAAACATTCTTCGTTACTCTTAGGACTATTTACAGTTAAGTTATCACATTCATCGTCGTTCACTTCAAGTCTTTTCGTTTCCGATGGTTCCTTATCACATTCTCCCTCAGGACTTCTGAGGGACTGTTCCAACCGGCTCAGGATATCGTTCATCGCCAAGTTATTCTCTTCGTCTTCAGTGTAATCGCAGTCTTCCTTTTGGGACGTTGCACCCTTGTCGTCTATGAAAGCATCTTCGTGGGTGCAAGACTCGATAAAGTTCTGAAGTTGCTCCATGTCTTCCATCAGTTTTTGTTCGTCGTGGATCTCTAGGGTATCCATGGGATCAGCGTCGTCGATCTTGTCGTCTTGGTGATGGGTTGATTCTTCCCACTGTCCCGATTGAAGTTGCTCGTTGAATTCCAGCTCCGCCACAGCTAATAAATTGTCGAGGGGGCTGTTGTCACTGATTTTGTCGCACTTGAAACCGATCTGCGCAGTCTCGTGCACTACACTGTTTACATTATGCACGATAGGGCAAGATTGTGGTGAAGAACAAGAATCTTTTCTTTGGACGTGAATCGTATGGGACGGCAGCAGAGTTTCGACGTTCACAGGGGAATCCCAGTCGGAACTGAAGTCCCTAGGGGTGTCCGGTTTGTCGTCAGTAGCCTCGTGTTCGTAATTGAGGTCTTCGACCTGCACAGCGGCAGATTTCTGCTTGATCTTGTTCCTCTTGGACTTCTTGCTGCGGTGATGGTGGAAGTGTTGGTGCTTCCTATCGCCGTCATCCTTTTGGGTGGGGACCAGAGTCTCGGTCCTGGGGGTGGCGCGCCAGCCCTGCGGCGTCTTCGTAAGGAGGATGCGGTTCCTCTTGTCGTAATCCTCGCATTTCACTTCCACGATTCGCGTGTCTTCCTGTCTGACCCAGACGAAGATCGGATTGACCCTCGGGTTGACGGGCTGATCGGGATCGGGCGGTTTTTTCGACGACTCGGTTTTCGATTTCGCACGGCGATGGCGGTCGCGTTGCCTGTTTGATTTACGGTGACGCTCAGGTCGTATTTTCCGGGACTGTGGGGCGGCGCACGTGTCACGTGATCGCGAGTTATCGATCAGGACGTCCGGAGATTCGCGCGTCGGCCGCGGGGAGCGCTGGCCGTCGATAACCTTACGGTTTATGCAAGGGACACAATCTCGATGATTTTCGTCATCTACGTCTACGTTGTTGTTGCTGAGGGGACTTTTCCTTAGCACTGCTATGGGGATGAGGGCCGGCAAAGGCGGCAGAGAGCTCATTTCACTCAACCCCTCTCGCACATCTTGCGTCTGACCCGAATTAACTCACATCGAATTGTCCGATTCCGGCACATTCACTCGGCGCCCATAGAAAATCACCTAGAGCACGATATTCGCGATTACGTCACCGTATTCGCCACACCAGATCATTATAACAGATTCACATCTGACACGGTAGACGTACACTGACAGATACAGGGACATGCTCCATGAGAATTTCGCCCGAATGAAGCCGAAGACTCGACGAAGTTTCACGAGGTCCTGTAGGTCCTTAATAGGTCATAGAATTATTTTGTTTGTGGACGAAGACGGGCGTTGCCTCTCGACGGATACGCCCACCGACGCGCGTTGACCAACAGGGTGTCCCTTTTTACATAACAAATAGGGGTAGCACCTGGTAGACTTGATTGATACCGTTTCCTTCAGAAATGGACCTGAATTCGATTTGGCAATAATGAAACTTGTTTTTGGACGACCCTATAGATAATATGGACCCTGATGCTGGTAGCAACAAAGAAGATTTTCCCTACGCAAAATCAGGGAGATAGTTCTCACGAATCAATGAATGCTTCTTCATTGAAATCACTTTCAGGTTTTCGCAGAAATACATGTTACTTTGTTTCAAATGTAACAACCTGTTTTTATCGTGCCATTTGAATCCATCAACCCAACCAGGGTTCACACCTCATAACTTCAGACTAAATGATACTTTCGTGGTCTCATTCTTGGGATAAGATGAGGTCAATAGGGTCATGAAAACTACAAAGTTTTATTTATCTAGCTCACAGACTTCAGGTTTCATTAATACATGAAATAAACTGCTCCACATGTGTTAGGGATATTGACTTTTTGTGATGAAAATTCATATTAATATGATTTCAAGTTGCAAATTAATTTTAGCCTGTAGGTCTGCAGCGTATACAGAAAAATAAGAGTATTAAGAAAAATAGAGTAAAAACGAAATTTTATTCCCAGAGAATTCAAGCATTTTAAGACTATCGATACAATGTATGGCCTCCACGGGCGTCAATAACAGCTTGACATCTTTGCATACTACACACGAGGTTATAGAACATTTCTTGAGGAATTTGGTTCCATAAACGGGGCAGAAGGTCTCTCAGATCATTTAAAAATTCTGGGGTAGGTTGATGATTATCTAATCTTCTTTGGAGCATATCCCATGCATGTACTATGCAATTCAAATCTGGTGAGTGCGGAGGTATTGGTAAATGTGGAATACCAAGCTCCTCGCGCGCATTCTCAACTATGGCTGCACGGTGCGGTCTAGCGTTATCGTCTAGAAATTGTTTCACCAATTTTTTCAGCGTGAAAATTTGGCACAACATTGTGAATGACATGCTCTTTATAGTGTAAGGCGGTAATATTCCCTGGACAAATGTGTAGATCTGTGCGCCCGTTTAAACATATTCCGGCCCATACCATAACACTACCCCCTCGGAATGGATGGACTTCTAGGACATAGCGACGATTACGGGGTATGCGTGGGATTGTCCATACCCTTATTCTTCGAGAATCTGAAAATCGTCCATATCTGGATTCATCAGTGAAAAGAACACTACGCCATTGATCGTTCCAATTGATATGATGCCTTGCCCATTCCAGTCTTTGACGCTTATGGTCACGTGTTAATGGAACTCCTCTTAATGGACGTCTAGAACCTAGATTCACCTCTCTCAACCGTCGTCTGATGGTTTCAATGGAAACTTGGACCCCATCTGCATTTTGAAGAGTATTCCGTAGCATTCTACACGTAGATGTAGGGTTTCTTCTCGCCGAAACGGTGATGAAACGATCCTGAGCAGGTGTTGTTTTTCGTCGCCCACCAAGCCTTGGTCTTTCCAACACGGAACCTGTCTCCCTGAACCTATTCCAAAGTCGAGATATCACACTTTGGCTGACTTGGAGCCTTTCCGCTACAACAACCCGAGTTAGGCCACCCTGTAGCATTCCGATAGCCCTATTAGCCTCAGCGTTTGTTAATTTAAGTCTTGTCAATTTCAGAAAACTCGTTTCAAATCGAAGCCGTTGATAAACTGACTTCATTTCAAAATAAGAACATTCATGATGCATATGCAAAGAACCAAACTTCAGAAAAAAGGCGACCAGTTTGACGAAATGTCGCATACTGATCTTTATTGGATCGATTCAAGTTGTTATTGAGATTACATACTTTTGAAAACGATTGAATACGATATCCCTAACTCTTGTGGAGCAGTGGTAGAACTCATCGAAATAAGTCATTTCACCAAATTTTTTTTTTCATGAATTATGCCCCTGTTTCGAGAAAATGAATTGAAAATTAATTGAACATTTCATATAAGAAATTTCCGGCAAAATGACTTATTTTGATGAGTTCTATGTTCTATCATCTGTCATTCCCGTCAAAAGCAAAGCCTCACCTTAAAATACACTCTGTATAAACGATATTAAGCCGATAATAATCATGTACCTATCTATTTATTGAGGAATAAATATTAAAAAAATTAAATCCCAACTTTTTGGAATTTTATTATTGATTAAGTCCATAGTGTCCTTGGTCAAATGTGGAGTAACACCGTCTCGTTTTGTTGACAAAACATTCCTTCTTCCTTCTTTCAAATTTCAAAATTGGTATCAAGGAGTTTTGGAGTTCGCTAATATGACTCCATCATCAAAATTGCGACAAATAGATTATGATTTCTTTGTTATCTAACAATCCTGAAATCAAGATGTAGTAAGAATTCCAGCATAATGGACCGATTCTATTGAAAATGAGAATCTGAGAGTTTTTGAGATCAGGGATAATGCGTCTGATCGAAGATCATGATTAGCTCGTCAAAACCAGTAAATTCAAGATGGCGGCTCCAAAATGACGAACGGGTTTTGTGATTATAGTTCGATTTCATTCAAAATTAGCGAGCGAGGGTTTATGGGGTGAAATGGAACGATATCTTCGTCAAATACTAAAATCAGGATAAAAGATTCAAGATGGTGGCTCCAAGATGGCGGACGAATTTCGCGATGTGGCGCGAGCTTATGATTTCGATCTAAGATCATGATAATTTTATCGAAATTAATGCATTCAAAAACAGCAGCTGCAAAATGGCGGCTCCAAAATGGCGGACGGGTATTGTGATTATAGTCCGCATTGATTCAAAACTGGTGAAGATAATGATAATTTCGTCAAAATTCATACATTCGAAATAGGGGCTGCAAAATGGCGGCTTCGAAATGGCAATTCCAAAATGGCGGACGTGATTATTGTCCCATTTTGTTCAAGATTAGTGACGGTTATCGGAGTTGGGGACAACGATTTCTTCTTCGAAATTCGTAGAATCAAGATTGAAATTCAAGATGGCGGCTCCAATATGGCGGACGAATTTTGCGATGCATGGAGCTTATGATTTTGATCGAAGACCTCGATAATTTTGTTAGAATTCATACATTCAAAACAGAAGTCGCAAAATGGCAGCTTCAAATGGCCATTCCAAAATGGCGGACGTGAATATAGACCGATTTTGTTCAAAATTAGTGAGTTAGATTTTCGGAGTTGGGGACAACGATTTTTTCGTTGAAATTCCTTGAATCAAGATTGAAATTCAAGATGGCGGCTCCAATTTGGCGGACGAATTTTGCGATGTTCATGGAGCTCATATTTTGATCGAAGACCTTGATAATTTTGTTAAAATTCATACATTCAAAACAGCAGTGGCAAAATGGCGGCTTCGAAATGGCAATTTCAAAATGGCGGACGTGATTATAGTCCGATTTTGTTCAACATTAGTGAGTTAGGTTTTCGGAGTTGGGGACAACGATTTCTTCGTCGAAATTGCCAAAATCAAGATCGAAGATTCAAGATGGCGGCTCCAGAATGTCGGACGAAATTTGCGATGTGAGCCGAGCTTATAATGTTGATCGAAGATCCTGATAATTTCGTCAAAATTCATACATTCGAAATAGGGGCTGCAAAATGGCGGCTTCAAAATGGCAATTCCAAAATGGCGGACGTGATTATTGTCCCATTCTGTTCAAAATTAGTGAGTGAGGGTTATCGGAGTTGGGGACAACGATTTCATCTTCGGAATTCTCAGAATCAAGATTGAAATTCAAGATGGCGGCTGCAATATGACGGACGAATTTTGTGATGTTCATGGAGCTTATGATTTTGATTGATCGAAGACCTTGATAATTTTGTTGAAATTCGTACATTTGAAACAGCAGTTGCAAAATGGCGGCTTCAAGATGGCGGACGTTTTTCGTGATAACAGGCATATTTCATTCAGAATAGGTGAGTGGAGTTTTGAGGCTAAGAGCTTATGATTTCTTTGTCAAAATTCGTAATATCAAGATGGTGGCTTCAAGATGGCGGACGAAATCCAGGATAATGGGCTGGTTCTATTGAAAATTAGAACGGAGATTGTGATTTTGTTCGAAGATCATGATAATTTTGTCAAAATGCATACATATTAAAAACAGGGGTTGCAAAAAGACGGATACAAAATGGCGGATCAATTGTCCTGAGCAGATTTTGTGTGTTTTTTCAAAATTGACATAGCGTCTAAAAGCTCAAATAACCCTGGAAACATTGGAAATATCAGTCAAGTCATATTATCAAAGTCATATTGAAATTCGATGAGGAATCCAAAAATGTGCTAATTTACTGAGCACGCCATCATGAGTAGTTCTCCGTATAATTTCGGGAGAGTCAAAATAGGAAATTTACGTCCGTTAGGACCGTCCACTAGGGACATGAAATAAATGAGAGAAATGGACTAGCAAAGATCTAATTCAAGAAGGAAATCGCCGGAACGTGCCGCTACCGCAGAAGAAAAATGACAGACCGGTTTCTGGCTTGTTAGCCGTCATCAGTGCCACATATCCCCGCTTAGAATTAGATCTTTGCTAGTCCATTTCTCTCAATATTGGAAGAAGTTCGGGAAGGCTGTATATCACTATGAATCTTCTTTCAGATAATTTCGAAGGAATGCGGCTCAATATGCAAAGACCACAAGCCGGATGCAGATCTGCTAGACCGGCCGGCCTATCCCCAGCATCCACGTATGCATGACGCATAATTCGAACCCTCTTCTTCCCGTTCGTTCGGAGCTCGGACTCGCAGCGTCGTGAATTAATTGCACAAAATCGATTCAAGGCAGCGGCGGGTAAACAGACGCTCTCCGTGACGTCACCGGTGCTCATTTTCACAAAGGGGGAGAGGCGCGGTAGCCTTGGACCGACGCTTGAGGCCAGTCGACTTTTCCTTGTCAACGCGAGCGCTCGCACGTTTTTGGTCCGCCGCGTTCGGATCTCTTCTGCAAAAAAGCGAAAGTGACGTCTGTTTTACGGTCAATTGGTCATCGGGTGTTGTGATGTGGACGGTACATTGTTCGGTCGTGAAAATATCTCCGATTGGTGACTGTCGCCAGGGTACAAGGTTGAAATTCCGCCGGTCTGCCTGAGTGCGGCCGGATTATCACAGGAAACGAACAGTTGGTATCGGGAATTGTTCAGCCAGAAACCTTATCTATTTCTTATTCAATCGTTAATTCGCTTTCAATTATTACTCGTCAAGTTTGGCTGTGTTTTTCGGAGTTTCCCAGGAAGTAAAAATTAAATTGAGATTGGATCAACAACTCGATTCAGTTTGCGGAAATTAGTGAACCAAAAAGTCCCCATAGATTCAGATGTCTTCATTTCATTCCTGTTGTATTTAAAGACCATTTTATCGATCGGAATGGACCATGGACCTGCATATTCAATTTTAGATATTGCACAAGCATCGATGTTGCTCCTCATTGTTATTCAGGGATATTATAGTTTTACATCATATATACAGGGTGTCTCAGAGTATATAGATACCTAGTACTAAAGGAAATGAGAAAGAAAATACTCAAATGACCTTTAACCTATTGAATTTTTGTTGAGTAATTGTCGAGAATTTCTCGCCAAAGAAAAAAGTTGTTCCAACCATATATTTGGGGGAGGATCTAACCTTGTTATTCAATTTATAAGTTGTACTTCCAATTCGAATCTTCAATAATAGCAATTTTGCGGACCGACTGCGCCCTTGCCTTGATTTGTGTGAGCCCGTGAACAGAACTCGAAAATGAAAAACCGAAAAATGAAAACACGAATAATTCATTACTTATGAGGGCTACATGGGTGGTTTTGGTATCGAAATGTAGGTTTTCGAGGTCGTTCTATCCAATAAAAAATAATTCAAAGCCCTAACTATCACCGTTTAGATTTTCAACTGTCAAATGGCATTTTTACGAAAAATCGGAAATTTCAAACTGTCATCCTCCGTCCCTCTCATCGCCGCCAAGAACTATTTATATTATATTGATCAGCATAGCTCCTAGTATCTCTGTGCGAAATATGAGCGATTTGAAAAATCTCAAATTTTGGGTGAAAAATGTCGAAGGAGTAAGACCCCCTAAAAATACCATATTTGTCGATAAAAATAATATTTGGGGAGGATCTTACCTTGTTATTGAATTCGTAAGTTGTACTTTCTATTCGATTCTTCAATAATAGCAATTTCGCGGATCGAGAGCACCCTTGCCTTGAATGGTGTGAGCTCGTGAACAGAACTCGAAAATGAAAAATCGAAAAATAAAAACCGGAAAAATTCAATACTTATGAAGGCTACATTGGTGATTTTATTATCAAAATGTAGGTTTTCGAGGTCGCTGAATTCAATAAAAAATAATTCAAAGCCCTAACTATCACCGTTCAGATTTTCACCTATCAAATGGCATTTTTCGAAAAATCGAAAATTTCACACTGTCATAATTTCCGTCCCTCTCATCGCCGCCAAGAATTATTTATATTATGTTGATAAGCATAGCTCCAAGTATCTCTGTGCAAAATATGAGCGATTTGAAAAATTCCTAGTTTTGGGTGAAAAATGAGAAAGGGGTAGGACCCCCTAAAAACACCATATTTGTCGATAAAAATAATATTTAGGTAGGATCTAACCTTGTTATTAAATTCGTAAGTTGTACTTCCGATTCGAATCTTCAATAATAGCAATTTTGCGAATCGACAGCACCCTTGCCTTGAGTGGTGTGAGCTCGTTAGCAGAACTCGAAAATGAAAAACCGAAAAATGAAAACACGAATAATTCATTACTTATGAGGGCTACATGGGTGATTTTGGTATCAAAATGTAGGTTTTTGAGGTCGCTGAACTCAATAAAAAATAATTCAAAGCTCTAACTATCACCGTTTGGATTTTCACCTGTCAAATGGCACTTTTCGAAAAATCGGAAATTTCAAACTGTCATAACTTCTGTCTCTCTCATCGCCGCCAAGAATTATTCATATTATGTTGATCAGCATAGTTCCAAGTATCTCTGTGCAAAATATGAGCGATTTGAAAAATCTCAAATTTTGGGTGAAAAATGTCAAAGGGGTAAGACCCCCCAAAAATACCATATTTGTCGATAAAAATAATATTTGGGGAGGATCTAACCTTGTTATTGAATTCGTAAGTTGTACTTTCTATTCGATTCTTCAATAATAGCAATTTTGCGGAACGACAGCACCCTTGCCTTGAGTGGTGTGAGCTCGTGAACAGAACTAGAAAACGAAAAATCAAAAAATAAAAACAGGAATAATTCACTACTTATAAGGGCCACATGGGTGGTTTTGGTATCAAAATGTAGGTTTTCGAGGTCGCTCTATTCGATAAAACATAATTCAAAGCCCTAACTATCACCGTTTGAATTTTTACCTGTCAAATGGCATTTTTTCGAAAAATCGGAAATTTCAAACTGTCATAACTTCCGTCCCTCTCTTCGCCGCCAAGAATTATTTATATTATATCGATCAGCATAGCTCCAAGTATGTCTGTGCAAAATATGAGCGATTTGAAAAATCTCAAATTTTTGGTGAAAAATGCCAAAGGGGTATGACCCACTAAAAACACCATATTTGTCAATAAAAAATATATTTGGGGAAGATCTTACGTTGTTATTGAATTTGGAAGTTGTACTTCCTATTCGAATCTTCAATAATAGCAATTTGGCGGAGCGACAGCACCCTTACCTTGAGTGGTGTGAGCTCGTGAACAGAACTCGAAAACGAAAAATCAAAAAATAAAAACAGGAATAATTCACTACTTATAAGGGCCACATGGGTGGTTTTGGTATCAAAATGTAGGTTTTCGAGGTCGCTCTATTCGATAAAACATAATTCAAAGCCCTAACTATCACCGTTTGAATTTTTACCTGTCAAATGGCATTTTTTCGAAAAATCGGAAATTTCAAACTGTCATAACTTCCGTCCCTCTCTTCGCCGCCAAGAATTATTTATATTATATCGATCAGCATAGCTCCAAGTATGTCTGTGCAAAATATGAGCGATTTGAAAAATCTCAAATTTTTGGTGAAAAATGCCAAAGGGGTATGACCCACTAAAAACACCATATTTGTCAATAAAAAATATATTTGGGGAAGATCTTACGTTGTTATTGAATTTGTAAATTGTACTTCCAATTCGAATCTTCAATAATAGCAATTTTGCGGACCGACTGCGCCCTTGCCTTGATTTGTGTGAGCCCGTGAACAGAACTCGAAAATGAAAAACCGAAAAATGAAAACACGAATAATTCATTACTTATGAGGGCTACATGGGTGGTTTTGGTATCAAATTGTAGGTTTTCGATGTCGTTCTATCCAATAAAAAATAATTCAAAGCCCTAACTATCACCGTTTAGATTTTCAACTGTCAAATGGCATTTTTACGAAAAATCGGAAATTTCAAACTGTCATAACCTCCGTCCCTCTCATCGCCGCAAAGAACTATTTATATTATGTTGATCAGCATTGCTCCAAGTATCGCTGTGCGAAATACTCGTATGAGCGATTTGAAAAATTTTAAATTTTGGGTGAAAAATGCCAAAGGGGTATGACCTCATAAAAACACCATATTTGTCAATAAAAAATATATTTGGGGAGGATCTAACATTGTTATTGAATTTGTAAATTGTACTTCCAATTCGAATCTTCAATAATAGCAATTTGGCGGAGCGACTGCGCCCTTGCCTTGATTTGTGTGAGCTCGTGAACAGAACTCGAAAATGAAAAACCGAAAAATGAAAACACGA
This sequence comes from Adalia bipunctata, assembly GCA_910592335.1. NCBI lineage: Eukaryota > Metazoa > Arthropoda > Insecta > Coleoptera > Coccinellidae > Adalia > Adalia bipunctata. The sequence goes on along the minus strand of OU342948.1, from coordinate 7,723,513 downwards.
ATAATTCATTACTTATGAGGGCTACATGGGTGGTTTTGGTATCAAAATGTAGGTTTTCGAGGTCGTTCTATCCATTAAAAAATAATTCAAAGCCCTAACTATCACCGTTTAGATTTTCAACTGTCAAATGGCATTTTTACGAAAAATCGGAAATTTCAAACTGTCATAACCTCCGTCCCTCTCATCGCCGCCAAGAACTATTTATATTATGTTGATCAGCATAGCTCCAAGTATATCTGTGCGAAATATGAGCGATTTGAAAAATCTTAAATTTTGGGTGAAAAATGCCAAAGGGGTATGACCCACTAAAAACACCATATTTGTCAATAAAAAATATATTTGGGGAAGATCTAACGTTGTTATTGAATTTGGAAGTTGTACTTCCAATTCGAATCTTCAATAATAGCAATATTGCGGACCGACTGCGCCCTTGCCTTGATTTGTGTGAGCCCGTGAACAGAACTCGAAAATGAAAAACCGAAAAATGAAAACACGAATAATTCATTACTTATGAGGGCTACATGGGTGATTTTGGTATCAAAATGTAGGTTTTCGAGGTCGTTCTATCCAATAAAAAATAATTCAAAGCCCTAACTATCACCGTTTAGATTTTCAACTGTCAAATGGCATTTTTACGAAAAATCGGAAATTTCAAACTGTCATAACCTCCGTCCCTCTCACCGCCGCCAAGAATTATTTATATTATATCGATCAGTATAGCTCCAAGTATCTCTGTGCTAAATATGAGCGATTTGAAAAATCCCAAATTTTGGGTGAAAAACTCGGTGAAAATGAAAAATGACAAAGGGGTGTTGTATGACTCCCTGAAAACACCATATTTGTCAATAAAAAAGAATATTCGGAAGGATTCAACGGCTTAGTTTAAAGGGAAAAATGTTCCAACCATTCGAATCTTCCATAAATGCTCTTCTGTGGATCGATAACACCCATAACACGAATGGTCTGAGCTTGAGAACAGAAGTCGGAAATGAAAAATCGAAAAAAATAAAACGAAAATATTCTTTACTTATGATAGCTTCATGGCCGACTTTGGTAGGTTTGTAGGTTTTCGAGGTCGCTGAATTCAATAAAAAATAGTCTAGAGCCCTAACTAGCATGGTTTTAGATTTTCACCTGTCTAAAACACCATGTTTGTCAATAGAAAAGAATAATATTCGGAAGGATCAGAAGACGTTATTGAAACTAGAAGAATTCCGAGGAATTCACGTATAGAGGATACTCTGAGGGATACTCAGATGAAAATCAAATGACCATTCATAAGTGCCTTCTCCTCTCCATTAGTTTTATATAAAGGGTTTTTCGGTTTTCCCCGAAAATCGATTTCGAAATTCTGGCTAACAATTCAGATTCAAGATTTTTTTTCCAATTTCAACCTGAAATGAAGCTATAGATAAGGTTTTTGCCCGAGCTCCAACTCAAATTAATGATATCCTTCAGTGAAGAATGCCTCAATGTGCCATAGCAACGTGCAAGAACACTCATAGACGTACGAAAGGGGGTAACGTTCGATATCATCGATTTCCTGGAGACGATGACGTTCGAATGCGATGGTTAGACGTGTGTGGTAAGACTGTATCGAACAGTGCGACAGCTCGTGTGTGCTCCCATCATTTCAGTCAAGCTTGTTACGAAAGAGACGTCCCCCATGAACTTTTAGGTCTGCCCTCCCGGTGCAGATTGAAAAAAGGGGCTATTCCTGATATAAACCTTCCCGGTAGGCCTTCCAAGGAGGATATACTGCTAGCTGTTGGCCTGATTCCCTCGCAATCGTCGCAGAAGACGCTGGGTGGCCTACCATTGGAGTAAGTTCGAAAAAAAGCATGCATTTTGGAGTTAACGTGTCCACTGAAACTTTTCCACATGCGGTGGAGGTGGTGAAGTAACTGCCAAGAGTTGTAGTGGACTAAGTGACATATAGAAAAAAAGACCACCCAGTAATTATGAATTATTAATGTATACTGAATGACAAAGAAACTGCAACACACAGGAGGAGCTGTTTAAATTTTATTCTTTTTTTTTGGTAAAACATAGATAGTATAGCAAGGAGTAAATGATTAAATTGGGAGAAAAAAATCGAGAAGGTTTTTTCATAAGTAATATCATAAGTGCATCCAATTTTTCCGAAAAAAAAATCGAAAAAACACGTTGCTAAGTAATATTTTAACAAGAAGCATGAGTGCTGGTGGCAACAAAAATCCGAGTCGAAGACGAGGATTTTTGCACCTGCACGAATGCTTTTTGTTAAAAAAAATATTACTTTGCACTGTGTTTTTTCGATTTTTTTCACAGGAAAAATGAGATGCACGAATGGTATTTGACAAGACTATTTCATGAGTAACAGATTATTCTGGATGCATCTGTGTATGTATTATTAATTTTCGTTGACAACAACTGTCTAGTTTTACCGCGGGTAAACCCGAAAAAACTGCTGACAGCTGCTGTCATACATTTTTTCCATCTAGAAACCATTTGTGATTCAAAGTTGCGCGTTTCGGATTGGTGGAAATTAAGACGAGGGAAATGGTCATGTAAACATTTTTTGTTACTTGAATAGTCGTTTTTTGCAAATTTTTTAAATTTTACAACAAACCAGCTGTTCGATGAGATCCAAAGTCGATGTTTACGAGGATGTATTGATATCTAGATAGCCTAGACCAGTTCCATGCATAAACAAAACATTGCGATACCATATCAACGAACAATAACTTATTAGAAGTGTCAGTGTAGAGTTCGACGTCAAAAAAGTAAACCAGAGCTACGCAATAATTAAAAAAAAAAGATGTCCACTGAAATTGTTAAAATCGAAAAATTGGAGTATCGAGCCATCATCAATAAGTACCTGTATTTAAAAGGGTTAAGAGGTAAGCAGATTTACGAAGATATGCTTAATCCCCTTGGTGATCAATGTCCTTCGTATGCGACCGTGAAAAATTGGACTGCAAGCTTCAAAAGAGGTAAATTTTCCATTGAAGATGAAGACCGATCGGGAAGGCCAGCTTCTGTGTCAGTCCCCGAAAATATCGATGCAGTGCAGTTCATGACATGATTTTATCAGACCGTCGAATTGGGCTAAACCGGATATCTGAAGCACTGAAGATTTCATACGAACGCGTTCATCATATAGTTCACGCCAATTTGGACATGAGAAAAATTTCTGCAAAATGGATCCCCAAATATTTGAATGTTGACCAAGAGCGTGCAAGGGTAGAAGCATCGCGTTCGATATGTGCTCGATTTGAAAACGATGTAGACTTCTTAAACCGAATTGTTACTATGGATGAGACTTGGGTACATTTCTACGATCCAGAAACAAAGCAACAATCGATGGAATGGTGACACTCTGGTTCTCCAAGACCTAAGAAGTTTCGTGTCCAAAAATCTGCTGGAAAAGTTCTTGCTTCAGTATTTTGGGATTGCCATGGAGTAATCATGATTGATTTTTTGGATAAGGGTAGAACAATAACTGGAGATTACTATTCGACATTACTGACCACTCTACGGAAAAAAATTAAAGAGAAAAGACGCGGAAAGCTATCCAAAGGTGTTTTGTTTTCACAGCACAACGCCCCAGTACACAAATCTCATGTTGCCATGCAAAAAAATTCGTGATTTAGGGTTAGAATTACTAGAACGCCCCCCTTATTCACCAGATTTGGCTCCGTCCGACTATCATCTCTTTCCTCAACTGGAAAAAGTTTAAAAGGTCGTAAATTTTCTTCCAACGAGGAGGTAATAAAAGCTTTGGAGGACTGGTTTGCAGAGCAAGAAGAAACATTTTTTTTGAAAAGTCTAGAGACGTTGCAGATTCGCTGTAATAAATGCATTCAATTAAAAGGAGAATATGTTGAGTAATAAAATATTTTGACATTGAAATTTTGTTTGATTCTATAGTAGGCTAAGAATTTTTCAATATATCCTCGTAGTTGTTGTTAAAATGCCTATAAAGTACGCGGAATTTGTCGCCAGCTAAGTGAATTTGAAAGAGGTAGAATTATTGGTCTACGGGAGGCGGGGTTGTCATTTCGAAAAGTCGCTAACCGTCCGAACAGAAATCCAACTACTGTTACGAGATGTTGTCAAGCGTGGTTTGATAATGCCCAAAATCGGAGAAGAGTAGGCACCGGACGTCGAAGGGGCACAAATGAAGTTCAAGATCGACGTCTAAGACTTATGGCCATTAGAGACCGATTTGCGACAACTCGATCTTTGGCTGAGGAGTGGTTAGGAGAACAAGGCCATCCTGTAATTGTCCGAACGGTTCACCGCCAAATAAGATCTTTTGGACTGCAGCATTATCGACCCCATCTTGTGTTACCTCTGACGGTTGAGCATCGCCGGCAACGATTACAGTGGTGCAGAGAACGACAACATTGGAATGTGGAATGGCATCAGGTCGTCTTTTCTGATGAATATCGATTCTCCTTGGTAGCACATGATGGCCGTAGAAGGGTTAGACGACGTCGGGGAGAAAGACGTGAACCTCAGTTGGATCTTGAGCGTCATGTACAGGGTGGGCAAAATTGGCGCTACATGAACTAAAACTTTTTAACCCGAGGAGATAGAGAAAAATGTATGGCACCTTATAGTTCTCTTTTTTCGAGAAACTGATAATGCCATCAACTGCATTCCTCTATCTTCTTTTGTTTCCGAGTTATAGGCCAAAATTGAAATTTGGGCGATTTCAACTTTGGTCATTATCTCCGTTTCTGTTCATGCTAGGCTGCTGAAATAAAAACATTATACAGGCACTTTTCTGATAGCAATCCAGTGGCGCACTCTGATTTTTTATAAAAGGTTCATTTGCTGAGTTATAACATAAAGTTGTGGGTTTTCTTATGGAAACAGTAGATTTAAATTACTTAGAAAGAATCGCCATTTTTTTTCCGTTTCAGAAATGTATCATATGTTGTACATCGCCCTCAGATCCGTTAAGATATTATGGAAAATATGGTTTGTATATGGAATTCGAATTATTGAGTAGGCTGAATCATAGAATTATGTGTCTCTACGCATGGTGTAATTATAAATTCACGTTTGAATACTTGATGGTGCGATCTCTGTTTGAAACAACTGTCAGTTATTAAAATTTGAAGTCATCGTTGGCGGCATTATGGCGATAGTCCAAAATTACGAAAAATATGATATGTTGAAATGTTTCATTTTAGCGAACGAGAAAAGTGGGGCAGCAAGTGATTCAATTGTGAAATAATAATTACACCATGCGCATAGACAAATAATTCTATGATTCAGCCTACTCAATTATTCGAATTCCATATACAAACCATATTTTCAATAATATGTTAACGAATCTGAGGGCGATGTATAACATATGATACAATTCTGAAACGGAAAAAAATGGCGATTCTTTCGAAGTCATTTCAAACTACTGTTTCCATAAGAAAAAACACAACTTTATGTTATAACTCAGCAAATGAACCTTTTATAAAAAATCAGAGTGCGCCACTGGATTGCTATCAGAAAAGTGCCTGTATAATGTTTTTATTTCAACATCCTAGCATAAACAGAAACGGAGAGATAATGACCTGTTGCACATGCAAGTAGGTCACTTTTAGTCTTTATTCGAGGTATGATGACAGCGCTGCGTTATCTTGAAGAAATAGTGGAGCCATATGTTCTCCCTTACCTCAACCGGCTCGTGAATCCAATATTTCAGCAAGATAATGCTCGACCTCATGTTGCCAGGGTTTGTTTGAACTTTTTTGAAGATACCCATGTGAATCTTTCGCCAATGCCTCCCAGATTTCCCGATCTTTAGCCCATAGAGCATGTTTGGGACATCGTGGGTAGGAGGCTTGGAAATTTTCCCCAGCCCCCACGGACTTTGGCGGCTCTGAGATATGAAGTACAGGTAGCTTGGTATAGTATTCCTCAAGAAGAAATAGACCATCTTATTGCATCAATGCCAAGACGTGTTAGGGAGTGTATAGATAACCGCGTTGGACAAACACATTATCAAAAAACTTATTCAACAAAATTGTAAAACCTTCGTTCTTTTCTCCAAATTTCAATCATCTACTCCTTGCTATACTATCTATGTTTCACCAAATTTTAAAATTTAAACAGTTCCTTCTGGGTGTTGCAGTTCCTTTGTCAATTTCAGTTAGTATATTTTCCTCATTTCTAATAGCGCATAGCAAGAAACTGTGTATTCACGGATAAACCAAGACTAAGCGGGCATGAGTTTCAGATACAGATATAGTTCATTTGGCTACGAAGGTCACTGACCGAGTCGAGCATTTCGACCTACTTAACTCGTCTCCTCACTAACTTAGTAGGTGCTCCATACTTCCATAGTTCACGTGTTAATTCCAAGGGAATATCAGTTCCCAATCGCGCATTACTCCGTCGATTCGGTGCACTTAATCTATTTATTGTTTGCTCTGTCGGTTCACAGAACTGCTTCGTCCGCATCAGATAAATGAAAATTTTCGATAAAACAAAACCGATTTTCGTACACGGTGGGAGTTGTGTGTGACTTTGGCTCCGACAAAATGTGATTCACTATCGCATTTCCATACAATTCGTCCATAGTTCAGCCTGCGGTTGCAGAAACAAGTGATTATAGGTAGGAAAAAATGAAGAACCAAAACAGTCCTTGTTGTTGCACAATTGCCATGAAATCCTCGGACTTTGTTGTGATCCCTGTAGACGACACACCGTGACACCGAAATTATACGCAATGCTCTTGTTGAAGAACCTTGAAATGCTTCAGTGTGCTTTTATCGTAACAGTTCTCGTTATACAGTTTGTTTGTGGATGTTGAGTAATGTTTGCGCGTTGGGTTGGGTGCTTAGGTTTTGAAACGGATTGCTCAGTATCAAATGGAACATGCGTGCTGTGTTTACTCATTGAGTAAAGAGTGGTCTCACCACATGACATGAATGAAGCACTCAAGAAGTGTCGTAGACCCTTTATTCTTTATTATTTAAGGTCTATGACTCTATGATTTCTTCCTTATGAACCTGCATCGAAGATCTGATGACAGCAAATAGGAGCCTGCCATAGAACATACATTATATATGTTACAGTGGCTTTATACAAGCCACTGTAATATATGTTACAATAAGTTCTATGGATCCTGCACATGGATGCATAGAAAACCTGGTGTTGGCACTGATTAGATTTTGATATAAGACTTTCTTGTCGATGAAAAACCGATTATTTGTCCTGCATTTCATTAAATAGTCTCGAAAGAGGTCGCGCCGAGGGTCGCGCTATTCTTCCATAACCGCAATCTTATATGACATTCAAAATTAATACATGTTTTGATCTTAGACCATAGAAAGACAAAGGTTTCGATGGAATTTTTGACATGTACTTCCTAAGCATCATAAAAACATCTGTTATCTCTCTAGAAACAAAACATAACCTATTTCACACAAAAAATAGCGCCACGATCGTGAAATATTGCGGATCATCTCGGAACTAGAACGGATAATACAAGAGTGCCGATTCGATTTACAGTTTTTGGTCACGATTTTTAGTAAGGTTTCTATGCGTCTCTACCCACACCCCGCGTCCATCATATTCATAATCTACGCCCTACGACAATCATCTCACACCAAGAGGCATATTAATGCTAAAATGAGAGAAGAGTTCCAATGGAAATAACCATACAGGCAACCAGCGATGGGTATTTTCTTGATAGAGAAAATTGGAAAACTTATATTCCATTCACTTTTATAATGCATCCCGGTTGGACATGACATTCTGACACAGTTCACCTTGTATATTTTGAAAATGTTAGGCTATACTTAGTCATTTTCCTGTCAGATAAATAAGCAACGTTGTCCTTTCTACATAGAGGTCGAAGTAATTACGTATTTATCAAAATGGTTATTTACTTCGGGAAAATAATGAATTTGAGAAAATATTATGTGAATTCCAAAGACCGGCGAATGTTGAAGAAACTTTTTTTTCTATTAATACTCGAAATATTTCACGTATATAAACATGGTTGGAAGACTTAGTGATGCTATTTTCTTGTGCGGAAATCAAGAATCGAGTGTTGAAATTTTACTGAAAAATAATGTACAGAATAGTCCGTTACTTTGTGATAGTTCATTCGAAAAAAGAATAAAAGTACTCGAATAACCCAACAGAAAAACTCCTAAACGCACAGACAGACCTATGGAATTCCCCACTTTTCAAAATTCTCAAGAAATAAGCCTACAGAAGACATTTGAATACCTTTTTGCACAACTTGAAATACTTCAGTATGAAAATGTAGTCGTTTATTTCTTAGTTTTTATAAATCAATATAGTACAACGAAACCATTTACCAAGTTAAAAACGAATTAAAAGAAATTAGCATTGGCAACGTCTCTGAGAATTATTTTGACAATGCCGATATTTCACGGGTGTCAACCTGTGTCAGTTTCAAGTAAAAAAACTTGATAAACCTAAATCTTGGCCAACCGGGATACTTTATAAAAGTGAATGGAGTACATGTGAAGATCCTATATACTGCTCCACAAGAGTTAGGGATATCGTATTCAATCGTTTTTAAAAGTATGTAATCTTCGAGAAAATCGCTGTAAAATCATTCAAAACTCAATAACAACTTGAATCGATCCAATAAAAATCAGTATGAGACATTTCGTCAATCTGGTCGCCTTTTTTCTGAAGTTTGGTTCTTTGCATATGCTTCATGAATGTTCTTATTTTGAAATGAAGTCAGCTTCGATTTGAAACGAGTTTTCTGAAAATGCCAAGACGTAAATTAACAAACGTTGAGGCTAATAGGGCTATCGGAATGCTACAGGGTGGCCTAACTCAGGTTATTGTAGCGGAAAGGCTCCAAGTCAGCCAAAGTGTGATATCTCGACTTTGGAATAGGTTCAGGGAGACAGGTTCCGTGTTGGAAAGACCAAGGCTTGGTGGACGACGAAAAACAACACCTGCTCAGGATCGTTTCATCACCGTTTCGGCGAGAAGAAACCCTACATCTACGTGTAGAATGCTACGGAATACTCTTCAGAATGCAGATGGGGTCCGATAAGTTTCCATCGAAACCATCAGACGACGTTTGAGAGAGATGAATCTAGGTTCTATAGTCTGTTCAAATATAAGAGAATGTAAACAAACAAACTAAAGCCATTTTTTCGCGTCAATCACGGTTTAAAACTATTTCAAAAACATTTCATTTTCAATCAGCTGATTCCAAACTTCAAACTCCAGTTCGAACTATTCCACTACCTGCTTTCAAACCGCTGCAAATTATTTCGAACCATTTGGTGCGTGACGTCACCAGTTCGACGCTTAAACACGAATATTTCAAAACGGACGAAATAATTTTAAAATATTGTCACGCGAAAATATGGCTCAAATCGGTTTGTTTTGCGCATTACTAACATCTTATTCGTCAACGGTCTTCTCTACAATTCTTTTCACGCCCCCAAAAGACTGCCAGGATCGTACTTGAAGCTTAGAACGAAATGTCGATAGTAGGTACAGGATCTGAAGGTGATATATTGGGTGTATTAGTGTGAACTATCCTCGATCCGACCCTGAAGCCCTGAAAGCAAGTCTCTACCTGAAGGAAGCCCAGCCTTCATCTGCGCGACTTTGTTTATGTCGTAGTCGCTTATATTTGAACAGAGAATAGACGACCATATATGCTAAGTCTGAATATTCTGCTCGGCGCACACTTCTTGCTCTCAGCCGGTCTTTTATTAAGCTCTCTTCGCTCATTTCACTCTGCATCGTGATCTTTTATTATCAGAGCGAGCAAGAAGATCAGATATATTCGCTCCCGCTCAGAAGCGAGAGCTCTTCCAAATGTCATTTATTCCTAACCAAAGACGCAAAGAGCACGGATATCGGTGCGCAAAGAGTAGATTTGGGGCTTTTGCCCTATGAGCGTTCTTTTATTATTTTCGCTCTACAACAAATGTGATGACGTCACAAATACTCTTGCTCGCTCCGCAGATCATATTTTCAGACTTAGCATAAGAAGAGTTCCATTAACACGTGACCATAAGCGTCAAAGACTGGAATGGGCAAGGCAACATATCAACTGGAACGATCAATGGCGTAGTGTCCTTTTCACTGATGAATCCAGATATGGACGATTTTCAGATTCTCGAAGAATAAGGGTATGGACAATCCCACGCATACCCCGTAATCGTCGCTATGTCGAAGAAGTCCATCCATTCCGAGGGGGTAGTGTTATGGTATGGGCCGGGATATGTTTCAACGGGCGCACAGATCTACACATTTGTCCTGGGAATATGACCGCCTTACGCTATAGGGAGCATGTCATTGACAATGTTGTGCCAAATTTTCACACTGCTATTGGTGAAACTTTTCAATTTCTAGACGATAACGCTAGACCGCACCGTGCAGCCATAGTTGAGAATGCGCGCGAGGAGCTGGGTATTCCACATTTACCAATACCTCCACACTCACCAGATTTGAATTGCATTGAACATGCATGGGATATGCTCCAAAGTAAATTAGATAATCATCAACCTACCCCAGAATCTTTAAATGATCTGAGAGAGCTTCTGCCCCGCTTATGGAACCAAATTCCTCAAGAAATGTTCAACAACCTCGTGTGTAGTATGCAAAGAAGATGTCAAGCTGTTATTGATGCCCGTGGAGGCCATACATTGTATTGATAGTCTTGAAATGATTGAATTCTCTGGGAATAAAATTTCGTTATTTTACTCGATTTTTCTTAACCACCCTGTATACGCTGCAGACCTACAGGCTAAAATTAATTTGCAACTTGAAATCATATTAATATGAATTTTCATCACAAAAATCTTATTTTAACTATATTTTTTTGCAATTTAAGTCAATATCCTTAACTCATGTGGAGCAGTTTATGTATCTCCGATATCGTGCTATAAATGAAGCCAGAACAATAATAAAACCCTTCGTAGCAATCATTTCCGATTCGAAGTTTGAGCCCTCAGGTCTATAACGAGTTTCATTGTTTTAGCCCTCAGAAGATGCGAATAATGGAAGACGTAGGAGAAGGATGTATGGTTCAGCCATCATCACCAGGCCACGCCGAGTTACACCCTGAAATCGAAACCAACGAAGAAAACGGGATGCCCACTGAAGAAAACAATGCCGAAGAAACAACCCCAGAATGCGATAAGCAAGAAGACGAACCTGCCGATGAAGATAACGAAAGAAAACAAGCTTCTTCAGTCGAAGACAACAACACAGACACTGACCACTTGGACCCAACGGACAACAAACGTAAACAAGTCGAGGAGGAATCGTCAGCGAAGAGGTTCAAACTGGATATAAACGAGAGCTTCCATCATCGGAACAAAATGTTTGGCGACTACATGGAGCTGATGGACTGTGACGAATCGAACTCAGATCAGCTTCAAATACAATCGGAACAGCTACAGAACGAAATAAAAACGCTGGGAGAACTAGCGCGAGAGAAAGAAATGGAATGGAACAGCATCATTCACTTGAAAAAATTCAAAGAAGAATTACTGATGAGGATAGAGCGCAAAAAACAAACGTCGTATATGAGCGGGAACAAAAACGACTACGACGACAATACGGACGAAAGCCTAGCTAAAACAGGTCAATGCCCAGTCACCATCAACATTTCAAAATCCCCACAATCTGAAAGAACAAGCCGGTTCCTTACCAAATCACGAAATTCAGAACTGAACGGATCCTTAGATCCGAGGCAAAATATGAAGAACAGGCCTACCCTCGACGTCCAGTCCATTATCGCAGACTATCGACTTAGACATCCTGAAAATGTTCCTAGAAGAGGAAAAAGGATCAGAAACAACCATAACGGCAGAAATAGGAACTCGAATATTTTAAATTTCTCCTCTGTGTCACTTGGTTCTGGCTCCCAGATGAAACACAACAACCTGCAAGACATAAGCAACGAACTTAACCTCATTCTCAGTACCATGGACTCGGTGAGTAAAAATCATCCATTTTCGTCAACTGTTCGAAAAATACTGTGCACCAAGTCTATAAACAAATATACTCCATTCACAATTATAAAATCACAACTCTGGCCTTGAAAATTTGACACATTCCACTCTGTATCGACGTTATGACGTTTTTCAAAATATTTTTATGTTAGAAGTCAACACTATGTTGCCCTTTCTACATTCTTAGCGTATTTCTCAGAATGTCAATGAATTGGAAAAGATGTGATGGACGAAAATAATTAACGGTTATATGAATTGATAGAAAGGATTCCTTTTCTAGTTATTTGCATGAAAAGTACAAGAGATCACTGTTGAAATATATTATTTTTTGCCATGGAAAAAAATTGCATTGCTTTCACATAATTTTCATATGCATTCAGCATGCTTGTGAAGATTTAATGTTTATTATCCTCTTGCACTCAAAGTTCAAGACTTGACGACATTTCATTTATTTGATCTTATGAACAAGGAGTAAAATATTCTGACTGTATAGTAATTTATTAGTTCAAAAAATATTCATACATTACTACCACAGTAGGTTTGTACAAATAAAATGGAATAGGTCAAACATATGCTTCACATTTATCATTCACCTGTTCTAAAATAAGACACAAACTCCTGGAATATGGAAAAACCGATGTATTCTGGTTCAATATAGCATATTTCTACTTTCGGCAAAGGAATGATAGGAATGAAAGCTCCAGTGACACATTTCAATTCATCGGAATCTGAATTCACCTACCGTTGAATGCAATATAGTCATAGTTCTTCTGTTTTTTTAGCTTTTTCGACGTGTTTTTTTTTTCTGAAACGTGAAAATGATCAACATTTAGTCATTTAATCATTTAGAGACCGATGATGGCCATCCAGAACCCGTTTACTTACGAAAATCGTGCAATTTCATTCTGCAAGTTCTTTCCTCATAATTCCTCGAAAATCCTACCTGAACCATATTTTCCGGTCGCTTTCGTTAGAAGATCGTATAAGGAAGCCTTTTTTGTCCATTTACACATTCCAAATAAATTTTGAGCACCAAAAACGATACCGAAACTAACCAAACTTCTGGGGGACCGGAAGTTGGTTTGAAATTTTTTTTTTTTTTAATGTTGTGATTTTCACGAAAAGGAATATCCTGTAATGTTCAGAGAACATCGTGAGAACCAAGGGCAAGCAGGTAGGAATTGGTGTTCTTCTTGAATTTCTGGAGGTTATATGCCTCGGGGAACACCTCCCTAGGCAATGTGCTCCAAAGCCTCGCTGTTCGTTGGATGAACGAGTCTTTGAAGAGAGATGTTCTGCAGGTCTCCAAAGTTACCACGAAGGGATGTGAAGACTTAACTTGACGGGTTAGTCTGGAAGAGACTGCCAGAGGGGGAACGATTGCTGATAATTCAGAAGAGCATCGCCCATGGAAATATCTATAAAATAGAGACAGATCGCCCACTTTTCTACGGTGTTCCAGAGAAGTGAGCGAGCTTGTAAGCGATGCAGAAATCTTTCTAAACGGCCAGATACCTAAAAAAAACTTCGTTATCAAGTGTAAAAAGGTCGATTAGTACTTACTTTCGCTTTATTTATGCTTATAAATCGATTTTTGGTCCAATTCAAATTTGCCGTTCGTACTCACGCCAAAAGTCGTGAAAGGAAAAAATGACACTTGCACGAAATTTCTCATATCGACGGGAAACTTCTTCTGGACGACGAAGAACGGAAAAATAGGCGATTTCCTATCGATATTTTGCACGAAAACCGCCGATCGATTCGAACCAACAAAATGTGGCATACCTTTGATACTTTTACTTTGATGTAAACGAAGAAACTGGCAACGTCGTTTTGTCATTAACGATATTTTCTGTACGCGCACAGACTTTTCATCAGGTGCACCAACTCCTGAAAACAAAACCATGACCTCCTATGTGATTAAATAAAAGTGAATGGAGTATATATATTTAATTACAGAGTGAATCGTCCAGACCTACTCAAGAAACTAGTCAGAGGCTTCAGGATTCAACATCGTTCAAAAATATGCTTCTTCAACTTGCAAAACTTTCACAGACTGAAGAGAATGAGCTACTGCGAAATGCAATCAAACCGCCACCACCGTATCCTGAAGTAACAGTTCATCCAGTTGCTCCAAATACCCCTCTCCAGAATTCCCTTTTACATGGGATTTTAACTAAGGTAAAACGCCAAAATTTTATTCGAAACCTTCAAATTCTTCATTTAGAGGCTCATTGACCTGAGTCAATCTGAATCAACTTTACATTTATATTTTCCAGAATCCATCCAGAGCAAATTACAAAAAAGCGTTCAGTCCTACCCTGGCTAGGTTACTGACAGCTCCTGACCAATCCGGAAATGATACCAGATCGACCAACAATTCCAACCATCCATCACATATTTCCATCTCGGAAATGCTTTCATCAGCCAAGGTAACACTAATTCTAGACACCCCGTATACTGTATCTGATATATTGCAATCGTAATTTCATTCTATTCGTAGGAGGAGGACAGTAACGACAGATTAGTAATAGATGAAGGCAAACGGGATGAGAAGAGAGAATCAGATAACAACTCTGAAGCAGATGATGTGCCCCAGTGTCAAGGCTGTAACCAGAAAATAGCCCAATTCGTTTGTGCTGGATGTGGAAATCAGTGGTATTGCAGCAGAGATTGCCAGGTTAGCATTATTATTTGAGAAAATAAACGTTAAATGTGGTATTAGTAATTTCTACCCAATTTTCATAAATTTGATGAATACAATATATAATGAGCTGAATAATTTTCATCTTTCAGGTTTCATCGTGGGACGAGCATTCTGAAATATGTTGCGGTTGAAAGCAGTTAATTCCTATGAAAAAGCTCATCAACCATTTTCAGTGAACCAAAGAAACCTAATTCTGATGATTTTAACCCTATACTGACTATCCGAACTGAAATGAGATCATTTATTTATATTCAATAATATATTCATGAAAAAATATTCGAGCTGCAATATATTATGTAGATATTTATCAGATGGGTTAATCAAATTAGTAAATTATTAGTTTTTTATATACCAAAAGAAGTGTGTATAAAAAAAATATAACCTCAAATGGAAATTAAGTATGCATTTTGAGTTTAATTGCATCTTGAGTATGTATCTTAATTTTGTTTTGCATTTTATAAATTCATGCGATTTATTTAGAAAGTAAATCCAGAAGAAAGAAAATTAGGAAACATTTCTGTAAAAAATTACTCGATTTTGATGACAGCCAAGTGAAATAGTGAATGTTATGAGTGATTGGTTGGTATATCTGTGAGTGATTCAAGGAAAATGTAAATTAAACATTATAAAGAATAAATTCCAAGGAAAGGCCATGCAAGTAAATATTGTTTTTCATTCTATACCTACCTGTTTATATTCTGTTGAAAGTTTAGCGAATTTTGAATCGGCTTTACAACTACATAACCTATAAACTGGAAATGTCCCTAAATAGAATCATAGAACTTCTATGAATTTTTTACAAGGAGGTTGGAAAAAATGGGGATTCTCTGTCAACATGTTTTCCTTTGGTTTCTTAAATGCGAATTGCGAATCTACCTACAAGGTGTACAAGGGGAAGCTGAAAAGTTGCAAACTTCACCTAAGTGCTCTAAGTGAAATTAGTCCTAGCAATAGAGTTCGATGTGATTTTGGCTTGAACTTACAGTGTTTTTATTTGAAGAGAAGCATTTGGTTTTATTTCAAGAGAAAATACGTTAGATAATAGTATATTGTTCTATGAGCGGTAATAAGTCATAACACACGCAGATGAATTTTGCAGCCCGAGCCGTCAGGCGAGGGGTGTGATTCATCAAGTGTGTTATGACCATTACCGCGAATTGAACACTATACTTTATCTTCGACTTCTTCAGTAAAATTCGAATTAATCTGCATTTTCAAAATTGACAACAGTTGTCAAATGCGATTTCTGTGGTCGAAAATCGAATCGATATCGAATCCCGTAGAAAACGTCAAAAATTCACGTTTTCCAAATGCAATTTTTGGATATTCAGACCTAAGAAAATGTAGAAATGGATGGCGAGAACGTTACCTTGATGTCTGAAATAGAGTTCCCCATTGATCCGACTTTTTTATTCATTTCGTAAGCTACATTTTTATTTTTTCCTATTTATATTAGAGTGAGTTATAGGCGTGAGTTATTATTACCTCATACTATTGCTTTATAGAGACTATTACAGATCAAATTCAGTTGAATAATGGATATACTATTCTATGGGAGTAGATAAATAAATTTTTACACTGTTAGGTGTAGGTACTTAATAAAAACCAGGTGAGTGTAACTGAGAACTTTATTCTATCCGAAAACAATATATAAGTTTACTATAATAATAATGATAATATGGACAATTGGACGATGTTTCTGTAAGCAAATACATTTGATAAAAACATATCTCTATAATCTACAAATAGCCAAATAGCATCAATACGAAAATAATAAAAATTAACAATTTTTGTCTTCCACGGCAACAATAGTTAGTGTTAAGCTTTTTCGATATAAATGTTACGTATGAAACAAGATCAATAAAAAAATCTTAAAAATCAATCTAGAAGTTTCTATAATATGATATTAATTGATGAGAAGTTCACCTCAATATTTGAAAATAAGGAATTCACGTTTATTGCGGCAACTAAAATTTAGATGCACTAGATGCAGACAAAGTCATTTATAACCAAAAAAGTTCTTATTCTTATTGTCGTGCATCCATAGGTTGTTCTGATTCTGAAGCCAATTGAGTAATTTCCAGGCCTTGAACTCGCATTAATAATACAACGAATGAAGCACACTTGTCGAAAAGTAGAACTAATCGTGGGAAAACAAATACACAAATAGCTACAATATAGGAGTGATATAACCTATTCTAATCCCTCTCAAAAGTCAGAATAAGAAGAAAAAGTAATTGGCTTGTAAACGTTCTCGTTCCTTGTCCAACCTCTTGGTGCTGTGTTATAGTTGTGCAAAGAAGAGAAGTCGATCTTTTTGATAGGTTCTGGTGCTGCTACGCTTCTGATAGCTGCGTTGCTGTTAGAATATGGATATGAAGCAACAGTTTCTTGGGGCACGTACTGGGGAGAATAGCTTTTTGAAATGGGGATGTTGTGGTCACTGATCCTTGATTCAGTGAATACAGCAGGAGGATTGATTTGAGGTTTATAAACCTGCCTTGGTAGCGAATCTGTGGAAGAACAACGTAATCATTAATTTAGAGGCGTTAAACAAGGTGGGAAAAGGTCAAAATAGTTTTACAGACTAGCCCAGTGTAGAAAAATCCATGCACAATTCAATACTCCATTCACTTTTATAATGTATGGCGGTTGGCCATGACATTCTGACACATTTCAACGTGTATATTTTGAAAATGTTAGGTTATAGTCATTTTCCTATCAGATGAATTGGCAACGTTGTTCTTTCTACATAGAAGTCGTAGTAATCACGGATTTATCGAAATGTTTATTTACTTTGGGAAAATAATGAATTTGACAAAATATTATGTGAATTCAATAATTCACCTGGCGAATGTTGAAGAAACTTTTTTCTCTGTTGATACTGGAAATATTTCACGTGTATAAACATGGTTGGAAGATTCAGTTATGCTATTTCTTGTACGGAAATCAAGAATCGAGTGTTGCAATTTTTCTGAAAAAATGATAGTTTATTCGAAAAAAAAATATAGTGTGATATAGATACTATAATTAATGGGACCGAAATCAAATCTGTGTTAGAATAAAGATATTTAGAATATTCATCGAGAGCATTACTTTACAATAGTTCCATAGAATCTCAATGGAGATATTTAATTCCATGTTGGGGAAATGCTCCAAAATATCTATCAGAAAAAATTCAAAGAGTACAGAACAAATCTTTCAAGTTTATTTATAATTTGGACTTCTTAAAACCAACAGTTCAACTATATTCTGGTACGTCAACATTAAATATAGATAAACTGAAAAAACTAGAACAGACAAAGCTAGTTTACAAAATAAAGAATAATTTATTCCTTTATCCGTAGTCAAAGAAAAGCATGAACACAATATTAGAAGTACAAATGCTTTTATGAGAAAATATACATTCCATGTGCATGGAAATAGCGTGCAATAGAAATGTAAAAAAAATGTGCCATGACCTCAAAGAGTTTCTTAAACTTCGGTATGTAATGTGTTTGTATATGAAGAACTCAAGTTTTGTTTTTTGTTTGTATTTTTGTTTATTTTTTTGATTTAACAAGGCTGATATAGATTATTGTTGAGAATAATCGTTGTTTATGAGAGAAAACAATGTAGGCTCTCATACCAGCTTTTTTGCTGATTAAGGGTCAGGTATAAATAAATAAGTAAAGAAAAAGTTCTCGAATAACCCAACAGAAAAACTTCTAAACCAACAGACGGACCTATGGAGTGCAACCTGTGTCAGTTTTAAGTAAAAAAACTTCATAAACCTAAATCATGGCAAACCAGGATACTTTATAAAAGTGAATGTATACTCATACTCAGAGTGTTGGACGACGTCAGTGTGAAAACGAGTAGTTTTGTAACTTTGGTCGTGCAGGGGGCTTCATACAAGAAGGATCGAGTATTAAGGGGCCGTTATACTCTGGCTGACGGCACCGATTCTCCATTCAAAAGTGCCTTTCATTTTTACAAGTTCACACCCTCAATTTTTCACCTAAAAGCTTGATTTTTTTTAAATTGAAGTTGAAGAATGTCTTGAGGGCACTCCGATTTCTTCTCTTTGATAAAATTATTTTTTCGCATGAAAAAATCGGCTACGGCAACGATTCTCCATTCAAAAAGTGCCTTTCATTTTTCCAAGTTTACGCCCTCAATTTTTCACCTGAAAGCTTGATTTTTTCTTTAAATTGAAGTTAAAGGATGTCTTGAGGGCTTTCCAATTTTTGCTCTTTGAAAAAATTTTTTTTCACATGAAAAAATCGGGTTGAATTGGAGAGTCTATGAACTTTGACTTCATAATCGTTTTTCGGCGGTTGTTCATCAATTTTTTTTTAGAAAATTCATTGGGGTGCCCTCGACAAATCAATTTTCTATATTTAAAAAAAACTCTATTTGGATAGGCGCTTAATTAATGCAAAAAATGATGGAAATACCGAAAAGACTTCCAGAAAGTGTGAAATCGCAGAGAACTGTCTGAAATTCCAGGAGAATTAATCAAGCTTTCAGCTAGAAAATTGAGGGCGGGAACTGACAAAAAGAGTGTAGTGGATTATACCAGCTTTAGACACAGACACAACAATGATAAGTAAATCTTGAAATTCCATTTTGCTCCCATGTTAGTAGCTTTTAGAAAATGCGTTAATAAGTCATGCGCACAAGTCACACAAGCTTGCCTTGCGAAAGCTCCCTATAGGGTGAGAAAGCTGATGAGTACGTTTTAGTATCAGCCAAATAAGAGCAGTCAAGTTCTCTCTGGGGGTCTACGTCGTACTGGTCGTACTCGCGGAAAAAACTGTTCTCCGAGTGCTGAAATATCTCCTGCTTGTTCATTTCCTCACTTTTGTAAACTAGCGTTCCATTATTTTGACTTCCGGATTCTTGGTGAAGATTTTGAACTCTTGAGTTTTGAGCTGCACGACTGGCATACATTTGTCTCTCTTCTAGGTTGTGAATCGCGTGTGTGGAAGATAAAGATTGGGATAATCTTGCTTTGTCTGTTACAGAGAGCGGATAATTTTGTTCTTTGATTTTGAGGGGAGGCATAGAGTGCTGCTCGAAGTTTTCTATGATTGATCTTACAGGAACTTTACGATATTCTTCAAAATCATCTTCATGCCCATAGGTATAGTCTTGAGATTTTGAAGCATTCACCTTCTTTAATTGATGCTGATCGACTTCACTATAACATTTCTGGAGAACATTCTCAGTAGGTATCGCTGAAACCTTCGAAATCTCTTTATCGATGATTGCCTGTATATCAGACTGCTGGAGGTCCTCTCCAATGGTCTGAAGGTCAATACTCAACGCTCTTTCCCTCTGATAATAAATCTTCTCGATTTCTTCCGATTCACTTGGTCTAACTATTTCGATTGTAGAATTCTGATCGTTTTTGAATCTGCTGGATATTTTCGACAGGCCATTATCACTGACAACCATTTTTTCCTGTCTTCCATCAACTTGATTCGTCGCTCCGATCTTCACAACTCCGTTCTGGTTCCGATCCGAAGAAACTGAGGAATTTTGATTGTAACCAGAATCTGTAACGTAAACGCCTTGTTCGATTCTTGGCGTGGATGCTTTTTGGGTACATTGGAAGATTTCTCTGTTTTTCTTGGTTTTCATCAGTTTTTCCTTGCCGGTAAATGCCTTCAAGAACTCCTTATTTATATCCAGTTGACCGAATAGAGGTCGTGCGCCGATAACAGCCTGTGGAGCTTTCTTACAGATAGGCTTGGATATTCTATAACTTTCTTCGGTGGAAGTTTCCTCAACTCTCTTCGTGGATGCCTTGTTTTGGTTCTGGAAGTCTAATTTTGAATTTTTCTCACATTTATTCACATCCCTTCCATGCCCTTCAATACTTTCTTTTTGTTCAACACTTTTCTCCACAATCTGATCCAATGAACTTTC
The DNA here is from genome assembly GCA_910592335.1 of Adalia bipunctata. NCBI lineage: Eukaryota > Metazoa > Arthropoda > Insecta > Coleoptera > Coccinellidae > Adalia > Adalia bipunctata. The sequence goes on along the minus strand of OU342948.1, from coordinate 7,702,921 downwards.
TCTTTCTCCTCCAACAGATCGCGAAATACCCACATCTTCTTTGGTTTCATCAATACCAGATTTATTATTCGAATTTATGTTTTGATTTACATTGATTCCTTCACCAGTCATATTCACATCTTTGCTTACATTGGAAGAGTGCTTTTGCCCATATTCGAATAAATCTTCTGTGGAAGATTTCGAATTTTCCGTAAATACTCTTGAATCTCCTGTGTAAACTGTATTATCTTCTGGATAAGCTCTAGAATATTCTGGATACCCTCTCGAATCATCTGTGTAAAGTCTCGTTTTTTCTGTGTCATCTTTCGCACTTTCTGTGTAATCTCTGGAATCTTTTGTGTCATCTGTCGAATCTTTGGTGTAAACTCTCGAGTCTTCTGTGTAAAGGCTCGGATCTTGTGTGTGAGTTCTCGCATCTTCTGTGGAGAGTTTCCAATCTTCTGTGTAAGCCTTCGGATCTTCTATGTAACTCTTCGAAACTTCTGTGTAATCCGTCAAATCTTCTGTGTGAGCTTTTTGTTCCACAGACTGACTATCTTGACTCCATTCCTCTTCCTCTTTATCATAATTGTGACTAACTGGTGTATAGGCATGAACTTTCTCCATAAGCCTCACATTCCGTACATTTGGTCCTGATAGAGGATAATTTGCATATCTGTAAGCGTCTTCGATTTCTTGCAACTCGGAAAAACAAGTCTTTTGACCTTGAATGACCTTTCTTTTCTCCTTATTCCCAGACATGACCATTTCTCTTACATGATCTTCGTGAATTGGATTCTTTGTTTCCTCTACCGTGTACTGAATGAGGGGTTGAATCGATACAGTTAAATTTTCTGCGGGTTCTTCTGGTAAAGAATGCGACTCTGGTATGAAAATTGGTAATGGAGATTTGGCTCTATCAGCTACGAAGTGACCTTCGCTTTCGAAATTCGCCGATTGGAAGGTTAGTAAATTGGATGTGGACCTTGTGAAACTGTTTTCGACAACTTTAGAGTCGCCACTGTTGAAGGCGTAACCAAATTCAGGTTTCGTGGCATTATTAGTGGTTTTGAGGCTGGGTTGCCAAATATTGAGTTTGTCGCTGGAAACTGCAGGCTTACAAGGCCAATAAGGTATAGATCGTTCATTAGGATTGGTATTTTCCTTCGGTTCCAGAACGGTACTGTTCTGAGCAACGTCAGGAATATTTGAGTATGATGCATAGGGGGAGAACGTGCATTGTTGCATTTGATTTTGGTCCATATTCCTTAAAGTTTTGGTATCCTCTCCAGATATTTGTCCAGTTTCTGGAAAAGACGACCGATCTGGTGTTGTGGTTTCGATAGGGTTATACCTCGAAGATTCATCAGAAGTGAATTCATTCAAACTCTCTGAGATTGACTGATCGTTTTGAGATGGGACCAACTTTGAATTATTGGTAACTTCGATTCCTTTGTCTTGTTCTTGATATGACTGTTGGTTATATGATTCGCTGGGGGTACCTATGTGGGAAGAATCGTCAAAATAAGTTACCAAAATATATTATCAGTAGATACTCGGTTAAACATAGAAACCCATAAAATTATCCGAAGGTTTTCGTGTGTTCGAATTTCTATGTTTCAGTATGACATCTGGATGCAAGAGGTAGAGATTGAGTTATATATTTCTGTAAATCATTAGGGAAAAATGTAGATGTATGAATTTTCTGCTGCAATATTCAACTTCAAGAATTAAGGATGTTAAATTCGTAGTGATACGTTTTTAAATAACAACTCGAATAATCACAATTTGTGTTACAAGTGAACTAAACTATTTGACAGATCAACTCGGCAGTCGGCATCATAGAACTTATAGTAATATAAGTTCTATGGTCGGCATTCATGGTGAATTAATATCACGTAATTCTATGATTAATATGACGGCTGTAAATTTCAAGATTCGTTCCATCTCTATGGTGTATACATATATCATTATTGGTTCTTGCGATGCCCAAAAGAGGTCTTTTTTCAGGGTTCAAAAAGAGTTATTTGCGCGGAATATTATAAATGAAGAAAGCAAACAGCCCACAAGCATATTCAGATCAATCAGCTAGCTGAACAATTTGGAGGTCGTTCGTAGGAAGCCAATCAAGTGGCAGTACTTGATCGTTTAAAATTTTAGCGTTTTGAGCGAATATGAAATTAAAAATGTTTCGAATAGTCTTACTTCTCGTATTCCAGGCGGCAGGGAGTGTTGGTTTGTAAACGTCAACGTTAGAAATTCCCCGTTTTAAGTTATCCACAACTCTGTTGATGCTCGAACTGTTGTATGCAGGGTTGTGTGCGAAAACCTTGTTTTGGTTGGTGTGACCATTATAAGTTACCCCTTTACTTGACGCCAGGTTGCCAGTTCGCAGAGCGGATTCGTAAGATTCTACAGCGGGAGCCACAAAATTTCCTGAAATTTTTTATCGGTTAACAATCCGTTGAAATTTGATGAAAATTGGTCTGAGAATAGATTGGGTGTTCACCTTTTGAAAGTCCTAATGACGGATAACTCTCGAAGGCAGCCTCCACTGATCCAGTTTCCAAAGCAGCTTCCCAAGGTGACTTGATCAACTTTACTTTCGGTACCAGCGTATCCTAGAAAAAATTTAAATTGGAAGGCTAAGTTTAGAAACTAAAACTGGACAGCAAACCTGATTTCCGTTCAAATTGTTGTAAGATCCTGGTGAATAGTTTGGACTATAAAATGGCGACGAAGGCTGATTCGTAACAGGCGTTTCAATTAAATTTGAGTCGTTCACACGCTTAGGTTCAGTTTTTTCTTCAACAACCCACTTTTCTGACCTCTTTCGGCGTTTTGCGAATAGTTCAGCACCTGAAATACACGAAGGGTGTTGAAAAATCGAAATCGGAGTGAAGTAGGCTGTGAACTATTTTAACTCGACTGCGCCAGGCCGCCAGGAGTTTGTCCATGAGGGTAATTTTTTTCCAGTGTATGTATGTCTATTTTTTTTTTCACGGTCTACAGCCCGAAGGGCAATTCGTTTGAATTGTGGCAGTGTGGCAGAATAGGATTGGATTTTTTTTAAGAAACTTCATTCCGTGGAAAAATACAGGGTGTCCCAAGTTCGAGTTCTCATTAGACGTTTCTGGAGAACTGAACATATTTGAAATCAGAAAATTAGAATTGTGATATTGTTCGAAATTCTCTACAGACCCAAAATATTTATGGAGCCTGAGCACTTCCGGTTATTAAGGAAAATAAATTTGTTCAAAAAATTTTTTTCGAATTTTTCGTTTCTGATATAATTGAGTACCTATTCAATGCTGAATACATGTCTGTTGAAACCATTGTATTCATTCAAATATTTTTCAAAATATCGAAAAAAACATTAAAACAAGTAAAATATTCATAGTCTGTATTATGGTCATTTTTCTTATTCTGAACATCCCGAGTGGAAACCATTCTCACACCGTCGAAGTAGAAGAATTTGGAAAGATCATGCATCTTTCGAATTTCATGAAAATTATTACAGGGTGTTTTAAATTTTGTGTCAAAAACTACGAGCGAAAATTGGCCATAACTTTTGTTTTTCAAATTACGACCCTATTTTTTATGATTGCGTTGGATTCTGCGAAGAAAAATAGTGATAGCACTCTTAGATGCTCTTGCTCCTTAATTCAGTAGTTTCTGAGTTATTTGAGATTTTCTGAATTTATGTTGTACGTAGAGTCAAATTCATCGAATCGAAAAAAAATATTTTGAACAAATTTATTTTCACTCCTTGTATAAACGAAAGTGCTCAGGCTCCAAAAATACAATATTCCCATATTCCAAATTTTCGGATTTCAAATATGTCCAGTTCTCTAGAAACGTCTAATTGGCACTCGAACTTGGGACACTCTGTATAACGATCTGAAGGAGCATTTTTTCCTGAAGTCCCCACCATCTTTCGTAGGGACACGTGGCCTATAAAGTTTAAGAATCTCAACTCCAAAAACGGATTGTTATCCAGAAATTCGACAAAATGAAAGTTTCGAAAAATTCACTCAAAATCTAGATCGACAACAAAAATTAGACCCGAAATGGTGGATCTCATCAATATATATATCGTTTCAGAGATATAGGGTGATTCTTGGAAAATTGTCATTTATTTAATGTGTAACTTACCTTTTCCTTTCGGAGAATTCAGATCTTTTACAATGGACAGGCAAATATCTGGAGATAGAGCAGATTCGAATTTATATCCTTGTTTTCCTAACGAAAATATGTCCTGAACTTGTCCATGTGGGTTCATAACAAGTTTCAGCGGGTTTTTGTCGGCAGAACTGTTTCTGTTGTTGTTTTCAAATCCATTAGTTCCTTCACCTGCAATGAAATTTGTGCACGAGAAGTTTTATTGGAAAATTTCAATGATGGAATTCTTCAAAGAGTATTTAGCTGCTCAAAAAATTATAGATCATCCCTTAATTTCTGAATTGTTCATCGTAAATGATTGTTCTGTAGTCTTCATAAGTTTGATCCGTTTTCAATGTATGATATGAGATGGTATCCAATTTAGCATTTCAGAATAATCTTGCAAACGCTGTAAACAGCATGCCTTAATAAGAATGATTTCTTCTCGACTTATTTGAACAAACTGAACCACTTTTCTCACCTCGATTCTTCTATTGGCTCATTACGTAATAATTTTGATATCGAAGCAGAAAAAATATTATAAAATCCACATACCCAAAGAAGAAGATAGACACTGAGGAACTCGTGAGAATACTTAAGTATTTAACAATTAAGATTAATTAACAGGTAGAAAATTGCACTCGTATCTTCTCAGACGTAACATCCTCATTTCAATTACACTTATATACTCCTATAACAATGCTAATCTAAATTAAGAGAGGCACATTGCCAATTGATGTGATTGGTTTTCAATCTGTAATTGGTACAATCGATCTATGTCGTTTTTCCTGCATAAAAATGCAAGTGAAACCCTATCTATTATAGTAATGTTCCCTTTCATAACATCAAGAGTAAAGTTATAAATGGAACAGTGAAAAATTCGAGAAACGCACAGGACCTTTTTAAGGCTCGTATATTTTTAGTTCGGCCTATTCCAATGATTTTGAGTTCCTCACAGGGTTGAATAAAGAAAAATATATTTCGTACATGAACGTGAAAGAAATTTCAAAAAATCTTGATGCCTTGACATGAACGGTCAGAACTTTGAACATTTCCTCTGGATCAATTTTCCTACCTATTTATTCCTCAGATCTCAATAACCATCATTAAAATGATTTTTGCGTTTTTTTACGATGAACCATAATTTTTATGATTAAAGGCAGTAGACTTAGAAACGTATAATATCTTGAATATCTCAAAAATGGTTAATTTTGCGCATATGATTGATAAGACAGTATATATGTATGTTGAATAGAAGCATAATTCGATAAAAAATATGAGTTTCCATTTGAAATGACGAAGTGTTAGATGAAAACTCGAATCGAAGTTTGGTATGTTTTTGTGTCATTGCATGGATGTTGGCGGGGCTCAATTCGGCAAGTTGGCTTTCATGTTTTCTTTCAATGTGGCAATATCCTTACCTTTTCCTTCGTGTACCCATTTGACGGACCTCTTCTTCCTATTCACATACATAGATTGTCCTTTGCTCGTTTGGTTGCTGATATCACTCAGAGAACTCGATATTCTTTTAGCCAGCTCCACTTGCTCTTCCATTGTGGGATGTAGGCCTTTTGCGTAGAAGGCGGAATTTGCGAACATTTTTTCTGCGAAAATAATAATGATATTAGTCTTCGATCGTGTCAGAGAAAAATTAAAAGCTCAAAGGAAATACATTTTTCCATAGAATCAAATTAGGAAAAATATTAAAGTTTCTTCGGAATAATCGAAAGTAAAAACTCACTTTTAGGAGCCATTTCAAGTTCATTCTCTTGTGCTGGTGTAAGTATCTTGTCCACGTTGATTGAATTAGAAGAATTCTCGTCCTGAAAAGTTTTTAGTAACACTGTATACAGGGCCAGTCATTTTCAAAGTGATAAAAGTGAGTAAAGTATTTGGTAGTGTTGCTGAAATAATATTATTCTCGACAATACAGGGTGTCAACGAAAAGGATCCGAATTTGACAAAAGCCTCAGTTACTCACCAGTCCAACTTTGAACACTCTCTTGGTCAAGCTTGTCAGAAATTCTCTCTTAGCTGGATCTTTAAAGTCTGAAGGTTTGAATCCACGTTGCGTGTCAATAACGCAGGAATCAGTTTTTGAACGTTTCAAACTGTAGTGACTTTCGTGTCGTTGAAAATCACTCGTTATTATAGAGATTGGTCTCATAACTCGAAAGCTGTCGAATTTCGGTATTAGTGAGTGGTTTTTGGCATTTTTAAAATTTGCCCATTCAGAAATTAGAGGTTACGAATCTGTTGTTCTTCAGACATTTTTCGAAGGACACGGTATTATTGGTATTAAGAAGATTATTGAATATCATTTTATCAACTGTAAAAAATATCTTCATTCGCATAGAAGGTAATTTAAGTTTTCTTTCTGGTAGAAATTGGAATGAAAAATGTACAATTTCAGCACACAGTTGATTCAAAACTTTTTATTGCTGTCTGTTATTGAGTATCATGCTTTTTGAAAAATATATCTTCTACAATACTGAAACCATTGTTTTAATACAAACAATTCGAGGACCAAATGTTATTCCTAAACCTTGCAAAAGTTTCATCCTCCTTTCGATGTCCTTCTATATATGGAAGAAAGTAGTTCAATCAGAACATTTAATTTGAGTGATTTCCTAGTATTTTTGTACAAAATAAAATGAGTCGATCAGAAGAGAAAATTCTTTTCCTTGTCAAACCATTGTCCTGAGAAATTCTAGTGGTAAAATGATATTTATGAAGAACCTAAGCATAATGTGAAAGGTTTACCTTATGAGGGATTGAACAATTTCGAATTTCAGTAAGTGAAAATATCTTTGTAGACGTTTATTAAGAGTAGAGAGAGGAGACAATATCAACAAGATGTATACAGGTTGAACATGAATAGTTGAGATGAAATTTAGAGGTTGATTTCTTGTCAAAAAATTGGTTGGGTATTTCATATAAATTTTTTTTTGAGCTCCCCTGTTTAGTTACAACCCCCAAAATATGGTGCCCCTAAATTAGATTTCATTTTCTTTCTCCAAAACCAAAAAACTGACAAGAATAAAATTAAGCAGACATTTTGGTGGAGATTGCAAACCGTGAACTTAAGCAAGAAATTCAAGAGAACTTTTTTGTTAAGAATGAATCAAGCTATCCAAAATTAATTTTTTATTGTAAAATATGAATACAGAAAAAAGTTTCTTACGAAATAAAGTTTAGGGATGTCTTTTTCTAACCTTAGGTCATAGAGGAACACCACCAATAATTTTATTGAGTGTCTTCTCGATCGCATAAAATGTTTAATTATTCCTGTCAGTTTTTGGTTTTAAAAGAAAAAAATAAAAACTGTTTTTCAAGCGCCCTCATTGAGGAGCCTGTAACTAAGCGAGGGCGGCTCAAAAAAAAAAGTTTATATGGAATACCCACCCTATTTTTTGACAAGGAATCACCCCCTAATTTTTTTGCAACTATTCATATACACGCTATATAAATGTGGTACTAATGCTGTGTACGAGCATTGTTAAAATTCCAGTTGAATATCATGAGAAAGTAAGATCAATCATGAAGATTATTGTGTGGAAAAACAGATTTTGAATTGGATGGAATGACATGTCCAGAGCTTTGAAAATTTGGGAACTACACGTCAAATTTCAATTAAAGGATCTTCAAAAGTTCCGTGAAAAAATATGTTCGAAACATCATTCTATTAAAAAAAAATCTCTGAACTCACGATCATTTTTGTACAGATACTTTCTAGAAATAAAACGAACTGGGGCGTCCTTGATACCCTGCTGCCAAACGAATGAAGGACGATAACAATTGAGCGCCAACCTCAAATAGTGATCCTTATTAGTGAAATCAACGTAAAACTTTCGTTGGGCGATAAAAAATGCTACTAAACCACTCACAATATTAATTTATGCTTACGGATCGAAAACTGAACTCTATAGATAAATATTACAAAAGAACAACATGCGAATGTCTGATCTTATTGGCAAAGACGACGAGAACATTTCGTTTTGGACGCGTGCCAGGATCGTACGTACACAATTCAATTACGCCATTTGATTCACGGTCGAAGAGAACGAATTTGAAATGAAATTCATATCATCCTTCGTTTCTTCGCTCGTGCCACCCACTATTATTGGTTTTCGTTAATGACAACGAAAGCCGATCGAGATTCGATAAATTTTATGAATCGTGGACAATAAAAGGCCCTTTGTGGGGCGCTGGTCCTTTTCAATTATTTGTGGGGGCGATGTTTCTGTTTCTACATATTATATTTAGATCTTATAAAAAAAGTTCAAATGCACTAAAAAGAGAATAATAATTTATATACATGTTCTTTTCGCACAAAGATTTTTTGTACAGAGTGAGCAAAATTGGGCATTTTTGAATGGAATGTGCATATTAATGAGTGATATGCAGTGCGTTTCACTTGAAGTGGCGACAATTCAGTATTTCGAACGATTTTCAGAGACATTTTCCAGTATTAAAGAATTTTCCAGTAAGAAGTGTTATTTCGAATAGCCCGTTATTTCGGTAGATGTCACTTTTGAAGCTGTCATTTTTGACATTTGAAAAGTAGAAATTTCGCCATTAATAAAAATGGAACGATACACGCTTCAACAACGCATTGAAATTATTTAAATTCACTATAAAAATGGTGAAAAGTTGCAGAGACTCAAAATGAAATTTTATTCATTGAAAATATTAGGGATCAATTGAACTACTATAAAGGGATTATTGTCAATTTCGAGGTCCAAGGGAAAGGGGCATGGCACCCGCCAGTGGTATGAACCAAACTCGAAAATGAAAAATCGCAAACATAAAACTAAAAAAATCTGGTTAAAGAAGGATAATATGGTCAAGTTTGGTATCGAATTATAGGTTTTCGAGGATGCTGAATTTAATAATAGATATTTCAAGGCGCTATCTAGAATAGTTTAGATTTTGACCTGCGAAATGGCATTTTTTCAAAAAATCGAAATTTCAAATCGTCACAGCTCCCGTTCCTGTGGTCGGATCCACTTTTTGTTTGTATATTGTTAATCAGCATTGTCCCAAGAATATCTAGGCCTAATCAAATCGATTTCGAATATGTCAAATTTTTGGGTTAAAAATACTTGTGGGGTAAGACCCCCAAAAACACCATATTCGTCATCACCAAGAAATCCCTGGGAAATCTAGTGTTGAAATTCGATCGTAAATGTCTACAAGCCATTAAAATCTACCAGAATACCCATTTTGCTGATCCACAGCTCCTAAACTCTGCATGCTCTAAGCGTGTGAACAAAACTCGTAAATGAAAAATGGAAAACAAACAACTAAAAAAATCTGGTCATAGAAGGGACAAGTTTGGTATGAAAATATAGGTTTTAGAGGTCGCTGAATTCAATAAAAAATATTCCAAGGGGCTATCTAGAATAGTTTAGGTTTTGACCTGCCAAATGGCATTTTTATCAAAAAATCGAAATTTCACATCGTCATAGCTCCCGCTCCTGTGACCGTATCCACTTTTTGTTTGTATATCGTTAATCAGCATTGTCCCAAGTATCTCTAGGCATAATATAATCGATTTCGAAAATGTCAACTTTTTGGGTGAAATATACGTAAAAATTCCCCCCAAAAACACCATATTCGTTATCACCAAGAAATCCCTGGGAAATCTAATGTTGATATTCGATCGTAAATGTCTACAACCCATTCGAATCTACCAGAATACCCTTTTTGCTGAACTATGACACCTAAACTCTGCATGCTCTGAGCTCGTGAACAAAACTCGAAAATGAAATATCGAAAAAATTAAAACGAAATAATTCATTACTTATGAGGGCTACATGGACGATTTTGGTATCAAAATTTAGGTTTTCGAGGTCGCTCTATTCAATAAAAGACTTTACAGAGCCCTAACTAGCATAGTTTAGATTTTCACCTGTCAAATGGCATTTTTTTTCGAAAAATCGGAATTTCAAACTGCCATAGCTCCCGCTCCATTTGCCGTATTCACTTTTGGTTTGTATATTGTTAATCAGCATTGTCCCAAGTATCTCTAGAAATAATAAAATCGATTTCGAAAATCCCAACTTTTTGGGTGAAAAATACGTAAGGGGTAAGACCCCCCAAAAACACCATATTCGTCATCACCAAGAAATCCCTGGGAAATCTAGTGTTGATATTCGATCGTAAATGTCTACAACCCATTCGAATCTACCAGAATACCCTTTTTGCTGAACTATGACACCTAAACTCTGCATGCTCTGAGCTCGTGAACAAAACTCGAAAATGAAATATCGAAAAAATTAAAACGGAATAATTCATTACTTATTACGGCTACATGGAGGATTTTGGTATCAAAATGTAGGTTTTCGAGGTCGCTCTATTCAATAAAAGAGTTTCCAGAGCCCTAACCAGCATAGTTTAGATTTCCACCTGTCAAATGGCATTTTCTCAAAAAATCGAAATTTCAAACCGCCATAGCTTCCGTTCCATTGGTCTTATTCACTTTTGGTTTGTAAACTGGTTATCAGCAATGTCCCAAGTATCTTTAGGAATAATAAAATCGATTTCGAAAATCCCAACTTTTTAGGTGAAAAATACGTAAGGGATAAGACCCCCCAAAAACACCATATTCGTCATCACCAAGGAATCCCTGGCGAATCTAAAGTTATTATTCGATCGTTAAGGTCTACATCTCATTCGAATCTTTCAGAATACCCATTTTGACGATCCATAACACCAAAACTCTGCATGCTCTAAGCGTGTGAACAAAACTCGAAAATGAAAAATAGAAAATATAAAACTGAAAAAATCTTGTTGAAAAAGGACATTATGGTCAAGTTTGGTATCGAAATTCAGGTTTTCGAGGTCGCTGAATTCAATAAAAAATATTCCAAGGCGCTATCTAGAATAGTTTAGATTTTGACCTGCGAAATGGCATTTTTGCAAAAAATCAAATCGGATCCAGACAGTTTTTTTATTGAAAATATTATCAAATATTATTGTCAAGGGGGCCATGTCCCCCAAAAGCTTGATTTTTCTCCTAGAAACTGCCTCTATCGCCTTCACAATGTGACACCCTGTATAAACAATGCCTACCCTTACAAATAATTCTTACCTGATACTTCCATTTATCTGGATAATTCTTCCCAGAGTCCTTCAATTCCATCTCTTTCTCTGTATAGTAATCCAAATCTGAGATTATTTCACGTAGACTGTTCTCTATTTTCTTATTCTTGAATTCACCATCATCAGGAAGTTTCTCATAAGATCCATTGTTGATGCTATCGCTCGTATTAACCAAAAACTCGCTCAACTCTAGCGGTGTCAATATTTCTACAGGTTTATAGTAATCTGGTAGCTTATACGTCTCAGCAAGATTTGTTCCTTCATCTTTATATTCTTCTTGAGGAGATTTTATCTTCACCTCAGTTTGTTCGTTTTTTTCTTCACGGTTTTGCGTGTCTGATACTACTGGAAAGTTGAGATTTTCGGGAGAAATTGTGGTTCCGAAAGGTTCCATCGGAGTGAATGGTTTCAAGAAAGACGAATTTTGCGTGTTTTCAAAATTCGGAGTCTTGTCCATAGTATTTTGCTGCGGAATGTTATATTTTAAATAAATTATTTCGGATCCAGGTTTTACGTTATGAATTTTTACACTGCGCAAAAAAATTAACGCACATAATGGAAATCTCAAATTTATTCTATAACTGAAGGTGTTCTCAATGATAATTATTTTTATCAGAATTATGCATGCATATGTTATCCACTCTCAACGTTTTTCTTCAATATAGATGTTTTCTCCCAGCAGGAATAATAAAAGATGATATTATCAGATTTTGAATGTATTGGCTCCATTCTGAAATCAGTTGTTCTCGATCAATTCTAGTGATCAATAGTTTTTCTTTCGTTTGATTTTCTACACTCGATCGCTATGCAACGCGAAACACGCAATTTGACCCTAGAGGAATGTGCCCAAGCGGTAGTTTTGCGAGAAGAAGGGTGGACATACACAAGAATTGCAGAAAGGTTTGGAGTTTCCCATATAAGTGTGTCCAGAATGTTGCAGCGATTCAGGGTGACAGGTATGAATGTCCGAAGACAACGGGTAACAACTGCCATTCAAGAACGTTACTTAAGAGTTTCTTCGTTGGGACAACGGTTTGCAACCGCTCGCCTCCTTCAAAATCAGCTTGAGCAAACTCATGAGGTGCAAATTAGCACTCAGACAATAAGAAATCGCCTCAGAGAATATGATTTAAGGCCTCGTGTCGCGGCAAGAGGCCCAGCTCTTACCCCAGCCCATCGAAGGGCGCGTTTGGATTTTGCGAGAGAGCATATCCATTGGAAAGAAGCCGATTGGGAAAGAGTTCTCTTCACAGATGAGTCTAGATTCTGCCTCCACCATTGTGATCGAAGTTCCCTTGCATACAGACGTCAACATGAAAGTTATGCTCAGTGCAATTTCCTGAATACTACTGGTTTCGGGGGAGGATCGATTATGGTATGGGGTGGAATATCTTTGACTGCTCGCACAGACCTAGTGGTCGTTGATAATGGAGCTAGGAATGCTGATAAGTATATAAGGCACATTCTTAAAGAGCATGTAGTGCCATTTGCCCCATACATTGGTGAAAATTTCATTTTTATGGACGATAATGCCAGACCCCATCGTGCGCGCATCGTTCAGGAGTACCTTGAAGAGGTTGAAGTCTCTCGAATGGAATGGCCAGCAAGAAGTCCAGATCTCAATCCGATTGAGCAGGTTTGGGACAACCTCAATAGAAGGCTGAGAAGTTCAGAAAATCATCAAGCTACTCTTAATGACTTAGGAATCCAACTCGGAGAAATCTGGGAAGGATTAGATCAGAACATTTTAAGATCACTCATTTTGAGTATGAACCGTCGTTGCCGAGCTGTAATTAACGCAAGGGGTGGAAATACCAAGTATTAAATCACTTATCAGCATTTCAGTATTTTGAAAATTGTTCATTTCTCTTCTTTCACATAAGATTCGGTGAAATCCTGAATTTTTCTTCCATTTAATGTGTCTTGTTTCGTTCAAAACCTTCCCGAGAGAACATAAAAAATAAGTTATAAAGTCAGTGTAGAGTTAACTTTCATTAAAATTGAGATTTTCAGAATGTGCGTCAATTTTTTTGCGCAGTGTATTTTCGAATTTTGGATAATACATTTTCAGATCAAGAATCAAAGATTGGGATCTGTATTAGATTATTGGTTTGTTTCTGAATGTGGATTAAGTATTGAAGTATTTTCCGAGTGGATATTTTCCTCTTTATTTCTCATTTCTTCCAAATACAAATTGGTGAAGGAACTGGGTTCTATAGCTCCTATTTTCTTTGTTGTTTTCAAAATCTTGAATCTCTGACAGCTTTTGCTGTGCAATCGAGATAAAAGAGCTTTTCTTATTGATTGTTCGTTATCAGTTTGAAAATTCTCAATACCATTATTTCCATTTGTCGTACTTAATGGTATAATCTTCCAGATTAACACAAGGAGTAATCGAGTTGTAAATTTACGCCAAAGCTTCAAAATGTTTTATGTGAAAGCCATATAGAACTGATTGGAATACAAAAAACATGTTGAAGCTTGAGACGTAACTGTAGGACTGTGTAGTCGAAATGAAAACATCAATTTTTCAAAATATCATTTATTTATAAATATCATTTTTCTACTCAACTGAAAGTTATCTTTAACATTCCTTCAATTCATCAGCAGTTCTATATAACTCCACATAAAATTTGATATACAACAGCTGCCAAGAAAGTGAACTAGAGGACTAGAAAAACAGAAGAGAAGAAGCTGGACAATGATTTCCTCCACACTAAGATACTCAAGGTGTTGGTAGTTTTTTGATAGTTTTGAGTAGTTCCAGATGCTTCATTACTGGCTTCGATTGATTATGTGTCTGATTTTATTGAAAGTGATTCAAAAGTGTTCTGATTCTGAATATGTTTGTTTGAATTAATGAAAAAAATTATCAGTGAAATTTAAATTTCCATAAAAAATTCTCTTCGTTTTTTCTAAACGTCCTATGAAAGATTAACAAATTTGAATGTTCAATGTGAAAAAGAAATAAATTCACTAACTGTGTAAAACTTAAAAGCTGCAATAAAAATTTTAATTGAGGTTTGGAATATTGTGGATTTACTTCAACGCCAGCATCGTGCCATCACTGCCAAATTCATATTCTTCGGTTTCTTCCATCGAGAAACTTTCGGATGAGCTAAAGGATGAGGTAGTTACCTGACGTCCATCGGTTGAAACTTCGTGTTTAACACTTTGAGAAACTTGTTTGTTGCTCTCTGACTTCTCAGTACGATGGTCTTCTACTATGCTCTCCTTGTTGTGCTCTTCAAAGTCTGCCTTCTTCTCCAGCGACTTGGTATGACCAGTGTCTTTGTGTATCTACGGGATGAAAATATAAAAAAATTTACTGTGGATATTGACATCAACATTCAACAGTTAAGATGATAAACCATACAGGGTGTTCCTAAATTGAACGTACAAACGAAAAAGTGGGATTCCTTAAGTAAGTTTAAGAAAAAAAGTCCCATAAACATGGGGCCGCAGACGTTTCGTTTTCGAGATACAGAGTGTTGAAATTTCAAATTTTTTTCTCATAGTATCTACACTTTACAAGATATTCAACTGAAATTTGGCATAGATATTACATTTGAGAGTTCTCACCACGTGACATGGCAAATTCGATAGCAGATCTACAGGTACTGGAACACTGTCACCTGTTTTCCTCCAGAACTTTTTTTTGGTGAGCAACTGTTAATTAGAAAAAATGTAAAAAGAAGCTTTGTTGTTATGCTAAACTTTTCGGTATCTTGTAGTTTTGTCGTATCTGCTACTGATTTCGAGAAAAAAAATTCGGAACGATTCTCTCGAAAACCTCGGAAAAATCCAAATTAGCATGAAATTCAGTTAGTAAGCGATGGTGAATGAATTCAGTGTCAGTTTTGACTCATCAAATCATTGAACTATGCCAAATTTCAGTTGAATATCTTGTAAAGTGTAAATACTATGAGAAAAAAATCTGAAAATAATCTTATTGTAAAATCCTTTAGTACGTAATCAATAGTTGAAATTCAACATGAAAAGCATTTCCGGGTCCAATGTGGGCACTGACGCCGTTCGATGGAATAGATTTAAATCGAGTCCAATAATAACATTGGACTCGCAAATTTATAATAATGGCATAATTCGTTAGTCTTTTTCTATTGCTCGATTTGTGATGATGTTTTTTCCCAAACTTACCTCAGTAAGGGTGGTTTCTTCTGTGCTTTCTGATTCCACTTGCCTATTGCCTGCATCAACAATAGCGATCTGTTTGTCTTTGCTGGCCATTGCTCTGTAGCTTCCAAATAATATGAATCTTCAAAATTTTCTGTTTCGTTAGAAGATCTGAAAAGGTTGATTCATTTGAGAATATCATCATCATATCTTCATCATATCATTTGTACTTCTGTTCTTTAGGTTTCAGTTCTTATATCTTATACAGGGTGTTCGAACCAAAACACGACAACCTTTATAATAATTTAGTTGATTTTTGAAAATCTTGAGGCCTTTCAATTCTTTGGAAAAGAAAAAAAATTGAGAATCTTTTTGACAGCTGTCATAAAAAATGACAGCAGCTGTAAAAAAAAATGACAGCAGCTGTCAAAAAAATAATACCTGACCTGACAGAAATATAAGGATTTTTTCGCTTGTCTTCTATATGCAATCTGGACGAAATTCTACAAGTAAAACCAATAAAATGGCACATTGACGAACTTGACAGCGGTAGAGTGGGTCCAACCTAGCTGTGTATACCATGTTGAATTACTATAGTAAATAGAGTGAGCCTTAGGACTTAAAATGATAAATTTGGGTTAATGCTTGTCTTTCTATCACGAAACTGATTCCCCTTGTTTTTTTACTGTGATGCTTTCTAGACTGAGATATATTTACCCATTTATTGTATTTCTATTTTGAGATCGAGATGTTCCACATCATTATTCACTGGACAACAATTACGAAATTAACTAGAATTGGCTACTGAACCCAGAACTCCACTCTATCGAATAATGAAAATCTGAAATTCTTCCTTTCATTAATTCTGCAATGATTAAAGAATATCTCTGAGTATTTTCACTAATCAGTTGCTTAAGAATCATAGCTTGACATTTCTGCGGAAATTAAAATATTCTAGAGGGTTTACGGACAAATCTAAAAATTGGATTATGCTAGAATTGCTAGATATATCAAAGGCTAGGTATTTAATACGCTTTGTATGCCTCTCCTCATATTACTTGTTTTGAAGAGACACTGCAAATCTTTTCAAGAGGAGATACAGAGCATTTCATTCATTTGGTTGAACATATTCAAATGGAATGTAGGTAGGTATATGAAAATAATTTCCAGGAGGCTCGAAAATATTTTTTATATTTAAAAAAAAATCCTTACAGGCAATTAAATGGAATTTTTAATTGGCTATTCTGTTTGAAGCCTGTGTAAGCAATTCCAAGGGTTTAGTTTTCATTTCCGGAAGCGTGAGAAAAATTGATAGCCAGCCAATAAGTTAGTCGACATTCTCCATATATTAAGCCAAAATATATTTCCTCTTGAAATTTTGGGAAATGTGGAAATACCGAGCAGACAGCATGGCATTCAGAAAAAATATGCGACAAATACAAAATTAAAATATTACTCACGAAATATTTGGTGGCTTGCTCAGTGAAAACGAAAACGAACAGACTGCAAATAGGAATTCTAATTCTAATAAAAACAAGCGCGTTCTGAGAAACTGCGCCTGTCAGTTTTAGCTGCTGGATTTCTTGACCCACTACTTCACACTCTCCCGAACGGAAAATTTATTTTTACCCGCATATCAAGTGTTGCAAAGAAATCGGAAGAAGGAAAGAACAGAAATTATTTGGGGATTATCGCTGGGCTTTCTTTCCGAAATTTCTCGGTTTATAAGCGTATAGCATCCTTCAAAGATGGCTGCAGTTGCCATGCCAAGATTGAATATTGCTCTGCACATGGTGTCCCAACAAAAACTTACACCCCCATACGCCCACACAAACGAAACTACTAAGGAGCCTTCATGCATAACTTTTCATAAGTCCTACAACCGGGGCTATTCACTAAGCAAAGTTGCTATCCATAAGAACTTTGCTTAGTGAATAGCCCCGAACGTCTGAAAAAGTTTTCTTCCAGTTGTTCGAACGCCTGTAGATTGCTTTTGATCAATTCTTCTGCCTATCTAAATTTAGTTGCAATAACCATTTGAAAAAAATCGATAAGGGCCTAGTCAGGACAACGCTATATACGAGGATATATTGAGAAATTCTTAGCCTAGCTACTATATGTAGAACCAAACTAATATGGGCCAGCAGATCTACCTTTTAAGTAGTTATCCTCATCGAGTCATCGGTAGAACTCTGGTGATTTTATAGGCGAAATGTCAAAGTTTGATCAAGTTTCCTGAAGAAATGGGGAAATTATGGAGAATATGAATACCGAGCTATTTTGCATTGACTTTTCCTCTTTCGATCCGTATATTTACATCACGGTCAGGATATCTGTGAAAAAAGTTTTATCGAGTTTAAAATGGCGAATTTTTTTTAAATACCTCTACTCCGCCTAGAGAATCGAAATTTCACCCACGTAAGAATCGATTATTCCTCTTTCCGACCGTATAAAAATTTCCCCACCGTATCGCAGCTTCGCTGCGATTTTAAGATTCTTCTGGACCTTAGACAAAGGTCTGAGTTCTGGACCCACTTTTGGACAGATTCTCTCGGACCGATCTACCCAGTTACCGTTTTAGTATAATATAGAACAAAATTTCTATGTCAAAATATTTTATTACTCAACATATTCTCCTCTTAATTGAATGCATTTATTACAGCGAACCTGCAACGTCTCTAGACCTTTCAAAAAAAATATTTCTTATTGCTCTGCAAAGCAGTCCTCCACAGCTTTCATTACCTTCTCGTTGGAAGAAAGTTTACGACCTTTGAAACTTTTTTTCAGTTGAGGAAAGAGATAATAGTCGGACGGAGCCAAATCTGGTGAATAAGGGGGGTGTTCTTGTAATTCTAACGCTAAATCACGAATTTTTTGCATGGCAACATGAGATTTGTGTACTGGGGCCTTGTCCTGTAAAAACAAAACACCTTTGGATAGCTTTCCGCGTCTTTTATCTTTAATTTTTTCCCGTAGAGTGGTCAGTAATGTCGAATAGAAATCTCCAGTTATTGTTCTACCATTATCCAATAAATCAATCATGATTACTCCATGGAAATCCCAAAAAACTGAAGCAAGAACTTTTCGAGCAGATTTTTGGACACGAAACTTCTTAGGTCATGGAGAACCAGAGTGTCGCCATTCCATCGCGATTGTTGCTTTGTTTCTGGATCGTAGAAAATAGAAATGTACCCAAGTCTCATCCATAGCAGAACATTTGGGGATCCATTTTGCAGAAATTGTTCTCATGTCCAAATTGACGTGAACTACATGATGAACGCGTTTGTTCGAAATCTTCAGTGCTTCAGATATCCGTTTTAGCCCAATTCGACGGTCTGATAAAATCATGTCATGAACTGCATCAATATTTTCGGGGACTGACACAGAAACTGGCCTTCCCGATCGGTCATCATCTTCAATGGAAAATTTACCTCTTTTGGAGCTTGCAGTCCAATTTTTCACGGTCGCATACGAAGGACATTGATCACCAAGGGTATTAAGCATATCTTCGTAAATCTGCTTACCCCTAAACCCTTTTAAATACAGGTACTTGATGATGGCTCGATACTCCAATTTTTCGATTTTTACAATTTCGGTGGACATCTTTTTTTTTATTTATTGTTTAACTCTAGTTTACTTTTTTGACGTCGAACTCTACACTGACACTTGTAATATGTTATTGTTCGTTGATATGGTATCGCAATTTGTTTATGCATGGAACTGGTCTAGGCTAACTAGATATCAATGCATACTCGTATAGGACCTCCCCGACCAATTATGACTACTTTGGAATTCTTTCATTCAAATAATGCTCAATGATTCTCGTAAATACAATGCAGAACTTTTCCAATCGTACTCTCTGGGACGCCCTGTATAACATATCAGGTAAGAACAAGAAATTTTCTAAGTAAAAATATTTTTATTCCTCAAACAATAACAATGTGTTTTATTTTTGTTGTTGTCGGTATATTGCTCCAAATGAATACTTTTAATGCTTTCAAAAAATTATCATATTCAACAAGGTCAATTCTGCTGTTGAATTTCATCAGAAAGGTCAATTTTGTTTTGCTTGCGGGTCGTTCCTCTTGATCCAGCAGAGAATGTTGATCCATGCAAAACTACAAGTACCAACGTAAAGTACTCTGAATTTTGGAGGAACCATCAAAAAGTTCAGAGTTTGAACGGGAAGCCAAAACATACAACTATTTTTGAATGTCACTAAGAGTTTTTGCTCACATTCTTCAAATATATTCTTCTTATTCTCCATGAAACTCATAGCTGAAACAGAAAAAAGCCTAGGTCAAATTTTCCCACTTATCAATCAGTCTATTTGCTACTTATTTAAGAATAGTTTGGCTAAATAAATTACAATTAAAGCCTAAAGGAGTACAAATGTGAGAGAGCCTCAAAATGGAGGTAATCACATTTCGAAGCAATCAGAGATGGTGCCAAGAAAAAACTTCAATCGATGTTCAAAATTCATATTTTTTATTTTTAATACCACAAAGTTTATTCTGCGGATGGACTTCGTCGATAACGAAGAAGACCGAGAACTCTATGTTCTCGATTCTATGGTCTTGAGTTTGAATCAGTTTAAATATGTTTAAATTTTAGAATCGTCAATATACTCACCAACGAAAAATATTATTAGAAGCTGTGGTGTCATTATAAATTGGTCGATAAGAACTTTTTTAGTGACTGCTCTGATAGATGTTCCAACAACAAATTTATCAAGCCATCTATACCTGAAAGCGGATTTACACTCAGTCAAAAAAAATACTGCGGGAAATGATCATTCAAAATGCAACTTAAATGGATTATCTAAAATCCGTGCGCATGTGTGGAATGGTGCATTCAAAGGCGGTCGAGATGTGGTGCCATCAACTTCTTTTCCGCAAATTAGAACACAAATCAATTCGTACCTACACTACTATAAGCGACTACCTTCTGAATTATTCGGATGAATAATTGAATAATACCTACTTATTTTGTTGAATTCGTGGTACTTTTTGTTCACTAATAAGTATCAATATGGTTTCAAATCAGCTGATTATATTTCTTACATAGATGCATATAGAAACTATACCGAAGAAAAACGCATGTTTTGTTGCCAAGCACAATAAAAGAAGAAGAAGAAAAACGCATTTTCTGTGGTTTTGCCGTAGCCCCAAGGCCAAAACTAAAGATGAATACTTTGTGAATTCCTTCTATGGTCTCTACTTACCAGACTGTCAATAGAGGTCCAGCAATTGCAGTACCATAAATTGAATATCTTCCGATCACTTTCATATCGTATGTTTCAGTTGGGGATTTCTTCAAATAAAAAAAGAACAAAATAAAGGAAATTTGACCAAGTACATTCCAAGGCAGCATTGAAACAATAACAAAATAAACATTCTTACCAATAACTTCTTTTGAACAGTCTGTTGTGAAAATTCAGCTCCGACACATAAAGTTCCATAAATTACAGAATTCGACAATACTGGATAGTTATGGAAGATTTTCTTCACTGTTTTCAATAGTTTTTCCATGTTGAAATGAACTATTAATTAATGCTTTAAATATGCTGTGATTTCTATGTCCCCAGTTTTTATTTCAATTGTAAATAAACTCCGATCAACCATTTATTAATAACAATATTTAGATACCAGTTAGAGGTGCATGATATGAAAACCGGATAGCCCCCATAAACTTATTTCTTCATATAATGCGCATGACATCAATTGAGTGCTATTTGTTACTGAACAATCACCGTCAATTAAAATGAATATTCAGAATATTCCTACTGAATAGAGTTCTCCTCAATGTGTTCAGTCCATATTTGAATAAAACAGAAATCCATTTATGCAAATTGGATAATAAGCTCATTCAATAGTCTCAAAGTCAAAGGTGTTTTCATTTGAAAAATTTCTATGCCTCACTACCTCTTGTATGAAAAGAATGGCTATTCAAGCGATTAAACTAAGGCATTTCTTATCTCAAATTTCATGGAAGATATCAGGAATTTATCAATCCAATTGTGTGAAGATAAGGATGTGCAGCTCAAAACTAGATTGATTTGAATTGAGAGAATGAGGAGATTCAACTTATAGCAAAAGGATGTCGATTGCTTTTGACTCGAAATGAAATAATCTTTTCCGCATATCCAATTGCTGCTGATGCCTTATTGAATTGGTCTAATCATCAGCAATTGGCTCAACCGCTCAAAATCAAAAACGCCTGTAGTTTCGATCAGAAATGTTTTAACTAAAATATTATAGGTTGATGTTCAGTTCAGCGCTACTTTCATTATTCCTACCTTGAGTCTTGAGTACTCTTTATTCACAAAATAAGAGGTCTATGACGAAATTTATTCTGTGCTGTGGATCAAACGAACTAATATAACCTCAATCTTGAGTCTCAGATCAAGATGTAGGATAAATACAAGATGAATTTTAAGATAACTGAACTTTGTCTCATGCGAAAAAATCAATTATATGAAAATCTTGAATGATATTTTGCGAAAAAAAAGTTGACAATTCACCATTTGATCATATCAGTGCAAGGATTACATACCAAATATCACTATGGTTAGAACTGAGTTCTCTTATTTACAATTTATTTCGGATTCTTTGAGTATAATAACAATTTTAACATGTTTCATTTTAAAAATTCCTCAAATAATTCGTATCCTCAAAATGAAGAATGCAACTGGTGTAAGTCTCATAGGTCTTTTAATGGAGTTATCAAGGTAATTATTACAATTTAGTGACCACAAGTTATTTTTGTAACTACCTCACTAATTCACTAACAGTTCTCAGAAAAGATATTTCTTATGTTCATTGAGATAATACATCTATCATAATCTAAATTATAAATTACTCAGTAACCGAAAAATATATATATTATATAACTATGCATTAATTATGTGCATTTCTGTATTAATGATTTGAACGTAGTCAATTAAAACATTGGAAACAATGGTTCTAATCCTGAAATTATACTAACTTCTCAATTTTTACTATAGAGTGGATATAAATATTCAAATTCTGATATTTAAATAATTTTACAGCTATACAATTATGATGTCATATAACTTTAGAAATGGATATGCCTTATTATCATATATGGAATATCCAATAATTTTGATACAGGAGTTGATATTAATTCTCTGCGTTATGAATTACAAAAATTGTTTAAATATTTATGGCTTATTTGGCTCTATGTGTTATTTTGTTTTTGCAATTAGTTTATTATTGGTTATTCCAAAAGGAGTTCTTACTTATCTAGTGGTAAGAGCATTAGACATCAATTTGGTGAATTTATCAAAGATAGTAATATTTTAGCCACTTTGTACACCAGTTGGAGCATCGTCAAAAGTGATCCAACTGATAGAAATACTCAGAATGAAGAATTCAGAATCAGTCAGTCTTCTTACTTGGTTCATATCAGCATTCACTAACTTTAGTAAGTATTTCAATTATTTCACCTGGTTTTTATCATCCATTGGGAAACTCTGTTCAATACAGTTATAGTATATAGGTAGTTGCTTAATACTTGTTGAAGCATGCACCATTTGTTTCCACCAAATTTTTCACACCTGTCGATATCAACAAAATATCAGGGCCTCATAAATTTCAACAGAAAAAGAGGAGGAACTGTTATTCATTATTGCTAATTATAACATTATTGTTTTTAGCAAGGATATTCACAATTTTTGTGGAATCGGCTGATGCTGCTCTCTTATTGAATTTCTCCATCAATGTATTTCTTAGCTCTTCAGTTATGGTAGCAGCATATTACTACAAGCCTTCCAAAGTAAAGAAGGAACATTAATCTGGAATTTGGCAAATTAAAGATTAACCAATGTTTTTTTTTAATGAGTAACCATAAACGCAAGGCCCTGACCTGTGCCTAGTATTTGTGGGCTGCCATTTAAAGATTGAATAACTTTATTATTTATTTAGGGCCTTCAATTTAAAACTTTCAGTGGCCTGTTTTACATAAATTTATTTCAATAGGTATATCGCACTTGATAACCTATTGGATAGAAATCTATAATTTTTTTAATTCTCTACTTTGCAATGTGCTGATTTGTTTAGTTTGTCTTTATTAATTGAACAAAATGTATAAATTTTAGTATATGAACAAAAAACTGAATAAATCTCGTGAAGTGAAAAGATGGTTGCTTTAATATGATTTTATCCACTAATTTTTATCATTTCAATAAATAGAGGTCTCCAACGATAAATTGAAAAAAAAAATTTTGAATACTACCTTCTCTATTACCATTGTTTGAACAATGGTACTGAACTGATTTTTTTCATGTAACTGGTCAGACAAATGCTTTTCAGATCTTCAGTAAAAACTTCATGCATGAGAAGAAGTTATAAAGAATTCCTTTATTTTCTCCGTTATAGAGCCTCTAGTCCTCTATTCAAAAGCACAAGAAAGTCTCCTGAAGCAAAGAGGAACTCTTTGCCTGAAATCCTTATAAAAGACCAAGGCCTTTGAGCATAAGATCAAGATAAAAGAATCGGCCCATAGATTAACATCAATATCTATGGTTAATTCCAAAAAAAAATCAAATTAATTAAATTCTATGCGCAGTATTGATTTATTGATCCTTCGAGGGAGGTTGGAGTTGGAGACAGAATTTTCGAAAGAATTCGGAATGCTTCTAATGTTGTGAAAAGAGTAATGAATTAATGTTTGGCTATAAAACAAACCGAAAAAAATATACAAAGTAGATCTACATTCACTGAGACCAAACGTTCTCGAAATTGAAATTATGAGTTCCAATGTTGAAAGGTATGTTAATAATTTAAATTTTTGAATTTTCTCTTATTGATTTCCAGAATGTCCCTTAATTTGTTACTGAATATTATAGGGTAAAGGAAGAAATTGAAGCCCTTGAAGCGATCTTTATGGATGATATTTCCATAAATTATGATGAGAAGTGAGTATAGGTTTGTTCTCAAATGCAAGACCTCTAGACTCTACTTTTACTTATTTCAGAGGAACTCCAGAAGGAATTAAAATGACAATATTTCCTTCTACAGCTAATGATACTGAAAAACAATATGTTTGTGTAACATTAGAAGTAACTCTACCAGAATTATATCCTGACTGTGAACCAAAAATTGTACTAAATAATCCTAGAGGACTTGACGATTCAGTTTTTGACCATATACACAGTGCACTGAAAGAAAAATGCTCAGAATATGCAGGCCAACCTGTTATTTATGAGCTTATAGAGGTAACTTGAATGCTTTCCTATTTATTCCTCTTTTGTCAGTTGTTCGTCTGGGTAAATGAGCATTAGATAATTGATGTTTTTAGTTTAGACAGGCTTTATAGAAGCTCTAATCCTTAATCCATCAAATAGATGTGGTGAGAAGCCTATAAGTGTGTAGTGATAGTAATGATTTAGCAGAAAGTGGTTGTAGTTACCTTCCTCGTTTTATGAAGTTATTCCATCAGAAATTTCTCTTCTAGTTGGTTAGGGAGAATTTGACCAAGAGTAACGTACCTACATGTCAGTGTGCTGTGTGTTTATATGGTTTTTGTGATGGTGATGATTTCACAAAAACGCAGTGCTATCATTACTTCCATTCATTCTGTCTTGCTAAGCATTTGTCAGTAACAGAAAAGCATTTCAAAGAGGAACAAGATAAATTACCTGCTTGGCAAAGGAGTACTAAGAGATTTCAGGTAAATATTTCGTTATAATTTTGAAGTGCCGATTAAAAATTTCTGTGTACTTTTGGAAACTTCTGTGGAGCAAATGGTGAAGGATAAGTAATTCTGAATTTTTCAAAATTCGGTTTTTGGGTTCTTATCTCACTCCTTATTCTAGGCTGTCTGCCCAGTATGTCGTGAAGCAATAAACTGTGATTTCAATGATCTTAAGAATGCGATTGCTCCAAAACAGTTAGAGGATGCTCAAAATTTTTCTGTTAGCAATGACTTGAGGAGACTTCAAGCGAAAATGCAAGAACTTT
This sequence comes from Adalia bipunctata, assembly GCA_910592335.1. NCBI lineage: Eukaryota > Metazoa > Arthropoda > Insecta > Coleoptera > Coccinellidae > Adalia > Adalia bipunctata. Next base: position 7,677,557 of record OU342948.1, on the reverse strand, counting down.
TCTCTTATCAAAAGAGTAAGGGTGGAATAATTGATATCGAAGAAGAAGAGAACAAACTTCTTCTCATAACTAATTCTTCCGAAGAATCTCCACAGGACGAGGTAATGATTCAATGCTAATTTGAACTTTGGAAAAATCTTCAGGTGTAAAGAATTTTCTTTCAATATTCTCGATTGAGGTAAGTAAGTTTAATATCTTTTCAGGATCCTGGACCAAGTTGTGGACATGTGGATACAAACCCATTCAAAACTAATCCAGTTGATCGGAAAACAAAAAGGAATACATCTTCTAGGTGACCCAAAGAAATGACTAAATTTTTAACTACATTTTTATATATTTATTTGTAACATACTAGAGATTAGATGTGCTGAAGGATTAAAAGAAATTTGAGTTTACTGAGTTATTTATTCACACAATGAGTCTTAACGAGAACATTGATTCCTCGCAACTGCCATATTTAACATCTGTGTTTCGAGCTCTAATTTTCGGAATTGGCTGATCTAAATTTTACAAAATTTAAACAGATGGAGAAAGGAGTTTTCAGAGAATGTTTTAAAGTACAATACGTTCCCACACCGAGTTATGTTCAACCTCCATATTGAAAATGGTGGAAATCTTTTTACTCGTTATGAGTTTTATTTTGGGAAATTTTATGCACGATATTTTATTTCTATTATTCATTTCGAATCACATTAATATTGAAGAAGTTTATAGCGAAAAATTTCAATATTTTGCTTACTTATTCAGGTGCATATTTTAGACGACAATGAAAATAATTATTCGAGAATTTACATCTTTTAGATTTTTAGAAGATCCAGAGATATTACTGTATTATGACTTATGAGCAACATCTTTATGTTACATGATTGTGATTAGTTGTGCTGAAGGAATAAAACAAATTTGTGTTTACTGACAAATTTATTCCACAGTGAGTAAAGTCAACGAAAATATTTAATCCCTACAACTGCCATAAATTTTTCGATAAAGAGTTCAGAGTCCAGCACAGCTATATGTGCTGCTCTACCAATCAATGCGTTCGCAGTATTCGGTAAGGCATGGTGGATATCGTATCGGAGTAGATTCACTTCCTTCTTCGAAATGATCGGTGACATTATGTTGTGCACCATTTCTCGAAATATAGCACCCTGTTGAGTTGTGTCTTTCATGGCTTCCTTACACAGTTCGATTCTGGCTGAATGAAGAGGGACATACCTGGAAAAAAATTGAATGGTACATACTCAAAATGCCACCCCCATACAGTAAGCGGTTTTCATTTTAAAAATCATACAAAACTTTTTGTGACTAGTGAATTTGTCAGTACCAATAATTCCAGCATTGACTCATTGTTGAAATTTATTTATGTTACTGTGTGTAAAAAAAAGGAATATTCAATTTGTGAATGTGGGGACTCACCTGTCCTGACTAGATCCACACAATAAAATGTTTTTGAAATGGTGAATTGTACTTTTTTGACTCAATGTATACAAAAACGATCGTCTCCAGTCAGTCGTATCCTTGAGGCATAACTGTAAGAGTGAACCGGACTTTTTCCATTTCTGCATAAACCACATACCTAAACATGAAAAAGTATTAAAAAAATAACATAGGTCGCAGTTGTCGTCAAGAATTGCAATAATGTGTTCAATATTTTTGAACTTGAATGGGAATACCACATCAATGATGCAAATTCTATAGCTAGCGTTCTTTTACACTCACCCATATTGACCAGTCCGCTAGAATTGTAAAGGGTTCCCAAATGTGGACCAGATAATGATAAGAAAGTGTGCAGTCTTGGGAGTAAAAACTTCAGTTGTGGTCTTGTCAACGCCGATCTTATGATTATGTTTCCAAGAGAATGTCCGACAAAACTCACCCTAGTTGGACGAATGCTATTCGAATCTATGTAGTTTAAAATTTCGTTGACCAAACTGAAACAATCAGAGTACATTGCTATGAATCACAATATCGCTATTGCTACCAACAGTTCTCTTATTTGATGAAATATACTGCTTCACAAGAGTTAGGGACATCGTATCCAATTAATCGTTTTTAAAAGTATGTAATCTTCGAGAAAATCGCTGTAAAATCATTTAAAACTCAATAACAACTTGAATCGATCCAATAAAAATCAGTATGAGACATTTCGTCAATCTGGTCGCTCTTTTTCTGAAGTTTGGTTCTTTGCATATGCTTCATGAATGTTCTTATTTTGAAATGAAGTCAGCTTCGATTTGAAACGAGTTTTCTGAAAATGCCAAGACGTAAATTAACAAACGTTGAGGCTAATAGGGCTATCGGAATGCTACAGGGTGGCCTAACTCAGGTTGTTGTAGCGGAAAGGCTCCAAGTCAGCCAAAGTGTGATATCTCGACTTTGGAATAGGTTCAGGGAGACAGGTTCCGTGTTGGAAAGACCAAGGCTTGGTGAGCGACGAAAAACAACACCTGCTCAGGATCGTTTCATCACCGTTTCGTCGAGAAGAAACCCTACATCTACGTGTAGAATGCTACGGAATACTCTTCGAAATGCAGATGGTGTCCAACTTTCCATCGAAACCATCAGACGACGTTTGAGAGAGGTGAATCTAGGTTCTAGACGTCCATTAAGAGCTAGGAGTTCAAGACTGGAATGGGCAAGGCAACATATCATTTGAAACGATCAATGGCGTAGTGTCCTTTTCACTGATGAATCCAGATATGGACGATTTTCAGATTCTCGAAGAATAAGGGTATGGACAATCCCACGCATACCCCGTAATCGTCGCTATGTCCAAGAAGTCCATCCATTCCTAGGGGGTAGTTTTATGGTATGGGCCGGGATATGTTTCAACGGGCGCACAGATCTACACATTTGTCCTGGGAATATGACCGCCTTACACTATAGGGAGCATGTCATTGACAATATTGTGCGAAATTTTCACGCTGCTATTGGTGAAACTTTTCAATTTCTAGACGATAACGCTAGACCGCACCGTGCAGCCATGGTTGAGAATGCGCGCGAGGAGCATGGTATTCCACATTTACCAATACCTCCGCACTCACCAGATTTGAATTGCATAGAACATGCATGGGATATGCTCCAAAGAAGATTAGATAATCATCAACCTACCCCAGAATCCTTAAATGATCTGAGAGAGCTTCTGCCCCGTTTATGGAACCAAATTCCTCAAGAAATGTTCAACAACCTCGTGTGTAGTATGCAAAGAAGATGTCAAGCTGTTATTGATGCCTGTGGAGGCCATACATTGTATTGATATGATAGTCTTAAAATGCTTGAATTCTCTGGGAATAAAATTTCGTTGTTTTACTCGAGTTTTCTGAACCTCCCTGTATACGCTGTAGACCTACAGGCAAAAATTAATTTGCAACTTGAACTCATATTAATATGAATTTTCATCTCAAAAATCTTATTTTAACTATATTTTTTTGCAATTTAAGTCAATATCCCTAACTCATGTGGAGCAGTCTAAAAGGGACGCAAGTATCAATAAAAAATCCAACGGTTTGTAATCTGGCGACTGAGGTGGCTACAAAATCGACACAAGACAATCTTACTCACCGATCAGTCATGGTGTCAAAATCGCTGAAAGTATCCCCTTGATTCCTTTCAGACATCAGAAAATCGAGATATGCACCCGGTAATCCTAATTCTAGATACGTCTTCACTAATCTAAGATCGGCCGAATTTCCGTCTAGGCCGTGAACACAGACGATCAAATGCATTCCTTCAGGCGAGAATATTCTGAATTCGTCGCTCACGTGGAAGTACGGCACAGTGGACGCGAACATGTTCAAATCCGAGTACAGTATTCCGGGAAAATTTAATTGACTTCTGAACTCGCATTTGGCCTTCCTGAATGCATTCTCGTTTTCTACGTTGGTGCCTTTGTAGAAACTGATTTCTGGAAAAGAAAAATTGGATTGGCTACAGGCTGCACACTCCCCTAAGCAGGACAATTTTATTTGAAGGACATTTTTTGTTTGCTATTCGAGGATGTAAGGACTGAACGAGAATAAATTCGCTATCACAAAAACGCCTATATCTCTTGAACCAATTGCGAAAAAATCAAAATTTGATCATAGTTTTGTTATGAACTTCAGAAACATGTGGAACATTTACTTCATAGATATTCCAACTCTCTGTTGCAAAATGTCAAGCGATGTGAAAACACGAGAATTTATAGTGAAACTTTTTCAAAATAATCAAAAATGGAGCTTCGAAAGAATCGCAAAAGAGGCTCGCGTTCGTCCGGAAACGGTATCAAGAGTTGTAAAGCGCTTTAACGAAGATCTTACAATTAACCGCAAGGAAGGAACCGGGAGGAAAAAGGGGTTTCACAGCCCATAAAAAGTGAAGAAAGCCATCAGCCTTTTTCAGAAGAATCCTAACCTTTCAGGACGGAAAGTGGCCCAAATAGTGGGTTGTTCGCAGTCAACCGTTCAGAAAATCAAGTCGAGTTGTGGGCTTAGAACATAAAAAGTGCAGAAAGTGCCAGACAGGAACGCTGTGAAGAATCAAGAAGCGAAATCAAGAGCAAAGAAATTAAAAAAAGATTTCTTGAAAAAATTTTCCTGTTGCGTGATGGACGACGAAACCTATGTCTTTGCTGATTTCTCGCAACTTCCTGGTCAGGAATTTTATACTGCAGATTCTCGTGGAAATGTTGACTAACAATTTCGCGTGAAGAAACATCGAGGAATGCTTGAAGAAGCGACTTTTACCATTTTTACGTGAGCACGATGTGTCAACAATCTTTTGGCCAGATTTAGCTTCATGCCACTACAGCAAGGCCACCAAGGAATGGTACGAAGCTAATGAGGTGGTTTTTGTCCCCAAAGAGGCCAATCCACCAAATTGCCCAGAACTTAGGCCAATCGAAAGATATTGGGCCCTGGTAAAAAGAGAATTGAAGAAGACTATTCTCGTGGAAATGTTGACGAACAATTTCGCGTGAAGAAACAAGCAAAGTTTCCTAAAAAATTCCTGGTTTGGCACTTGTGGGAAAAGGAGGAAATTTTTCGTTGGCCAAAAGGCTCTGTTGACTCGAAGATATACATCGAGGAATGCTTGAAGAAGCGACTTTTACCATTTTTACGTGAGCACGATGTGTCAACAATCTTTTGGCCAGATTTGTCTCTCGAAGAGGTGATCACAATTGGCCACCGAGATCTTGTGATTTAACACCTTGCGACCATTCTTCCTTTGGGCCATGTGAAAGAGAAGGTCTACGCCAAGAGCCCAGCGTCGATTGATGTTATTTTCTATTATTAACGGCTAATCTTCCTCTTCATATTGAAATAAACATCCTATCATTCATCTTGAAAAATGGCATTTTTCTTTGAATGTAAAAATAACACCTCTTATTGGAAAACCCTTTACTTATCGCTTACCTTCAGTCTGTATGCTCTTCTTATAAATATACGGGTTTGGTTTCCTTTCAAAAAGGGAAGGAATCAAATGATATACAGGGTTGTCCACCCCAGCCAGTTCATCCTCATTGTTGGTGCCATTAGCGATCGAACTACTGGGCGACTCCAGGTCCCTGAATTGTTTTGGAGGTAGCAAAGCAATACCGTCGTAGATATTGCTTTGATTTATATCACAGCCTTAAAACAGAAATATTATAATCATTATTATATACCTTGAGAAGTTTCGGTTTGTGAATAATTCTACAACACTAAAAAACCTCAAAAGTTGTGAAAAATACGTTCACAACTGTTTGGTACTCACCTTTATTTGGGGTAATTTCTGAAAATAATTCTAAGGGTTTATTGGGCACACTTTTGAATGTCTTTCCATCACTAGTGTCCAAACTTTGTTTTTTTAAATTCGTCGATTGAAAATCACCTTCTTCCACTCGATACACACAGGCGTCGTTATTTTTCGTACATATATCCAAACTAGAGGAACTACTTCTTGAACTAAGCCAACCACTTTGCTCACTAGAAGTCGAACTCAGGTACCTAACGTTGGAGTATGATAATCTATTGTTTAGTTTCGGGAATAAATAAGGCAGTGATTCTGAGTGTACGATCGGAGATGGCACTGAATCCTTATCCAAGTCCGACGTACTTCGTGACTTCTTGATTGCCCCTAAAATTGAAATTATAATAATGATAATAAATTTCGAACAAATTTTGTTGAAGCATGCAGCACTTCGAAGCAAATGGTCGTCTTTTCCAAATATGTAACTGGAAATGTAGCCACAGATGTGTTAGAGCAACTTATTAGAACGGTCAATTCTGACGCACCAGCATTTGTCTGCCAAAAGTGTTCAAAAAATCAGGAGAATTAACCGGAGAAGACGAGTTATTCTCCAAAACAGGTTCGGCTCCTTAGAAAAGTAGGCATACCTTCAAAAACACCCTGTATAATTATGTGATGAAATTGTGATATTGTAGGAAAAAAGAAAAAGAGAACAACACACGAAGAATATGTTATGGATGAGTAAAAGTTAATGTATTTTGTTATTCTAAGAATTAAAAGTCTCAAGATACAAGCACTCACCATTCTTCTCGGGCAATCTTGAGTCCCAACCATTAATTTTCTTGAAACAAGGCATGCTTTCTACTGAACTGCTAGAACTAAGGTTGGCTCCGCTTTTCGATTTACTCTTGTGCTTCCTATATTTAATTTCCCTTTGCCGATGCGGATTATTTGACGAAGTGCTAGATGATATTCTTTTACTGGAAGAACTTCTGATAATAGTGATATCGTTGGTTTCATCAACCATGGGGTTTTCTTTCTTCACTTCGCCCACAAACTTGTCGGACGAAAAATACTGCACGGAATTAGAACGAGGTAGACTTTGTATATTTGTATTTGATGTTTCGCTCAACGATTTGATAAGTTTTTGGAAGGACTTTTTATCTTTGTGTTCAGCCAACGTTTTGATTAATTCGGTTCTTCCTTTTTTGTTTTCATTATTTCTAGATTCTCTCTCCAACATGTTAACAGAGTTCTGCAGGGATGTACTGTGTCCGATTCTCTCATATAACTTTGTTTCATTTCTGGAGTTTGAACACCTACACGTTTTCTCTCTATTCAAACTTCTAACAGAGTATACTCTTTCTTTCGTTGTATTCTGTTCACCACTTTTTTCATGATTTATTCGATGAAAAAGCGTTTCGTCTGCCTGGTTAGGTGTTTGGGGTGAAATTGAATCGTTTAAAGAGTGGTGAGAATAATTCTTTTTCTCCACCCGTAAGTGGTCCAGGGATTTGCTATGTCTGGTAGGGATTCTTGTTCCCTGCGTGTTGAGAGCGAAACTACAGGAATCTGTCACCAATAATCTCTTCTTCGAGTATTTTTTGTCTTTTCTGGAGGAAGGTTCATGCGAACAAACTTTTGGTGGAACTGAAAAGGAAAAAATAGTTAGAAAGTTATCGATCTAAGATGCATTCAACAAACTTTTTTCAAAAGCTGCTTGTGGTTCGAATCGACGAGGGGTTTGCTGCAATTCTTCTGTGAAATCTTGATATTGATCTTCGAATATTATAGGCATGGTTGAACTGTCACCATCTAAGGCTGTACACTGAACAGGAAGAGACGGTAGGGTCTGCATGTATTTCGATCTATAAACGAGAGTACACTCTTTTCATATACACTGCGCAAAAAAATTAACGCACATTATAGAAATCTCAAATTTATTCTACAACTGAAGGTGTTCTCAATGATAATTATTTTTATCAGAATTATGCATGCATATGTTATCCACTTTCAACGTTTTTCTTCAATACAGATGTTTTCTCTCAGCAGGAATAAAAAAAGATGATATTATCAGATTTTGAATGTATTGGCTCCATTCTGAAATCAGTTATTCTCGATCAATTCTAGTGATCAATAGTTTTTTTCGTTTGATTTTCTACACTCGATCGCTATGCAACGCGAAACACGCAATTTGACCCAAGAGGAATGTGCCCAAGCGGTAGTTTTGCGAGAAGAAGGGTGGACATACACAAGAATTGCAGAAAGGTTTGGAGTTTCCCATACAAGTGTGTCCAGAATGTTGCAGCGATTCAGGGAGACAGGTATGAATGTCCGAAGACCAGGACAGGGTAGACCACGGGTAACAACTGCTATTCAAGAGCGTTACTTGAGAGTTTCTTCGTTGGGACAACGGTTTGCAACCGCTCGCCTCCTTCAAAATCAGCTTGAGCAAACTCATGAGGGGCAAATTAGCACTCAGACAATAAGAAATCGCCTCAGAGAATATGATTTAAGGCCTCGTGTCGCTGCAAGAGGCCCAGCTCTTACCCCAGCCCATCGAAGGGCGCGTTTGGATTTTGCGAGAGAGCATATCCATTGGGAAGAGGCCGATTGGGAAAGAGTTCTCTTCACAGATGAGTCAAGATTCTGCCTCTACCATTGTGATCGACGTTCCCTTTTGTATACAGACGTCCACATGAAAGATATGCTCAGTGCAATTTCCTGAATACTACGGGTTTCGGGGGAGGATCGATTATGGTATGGGGTGGAATATCTTTGACTGCTCGCACAGACCTAGTGATTGTTGATAATGGAGCTATGAATGTTGATAACCATATAAGGAACATTCTTGAAGAGCATGTAGTGCCATTTCCCAACTAGCAAAACTAATTCCATAAAGGCTGTGAGAAATGCTATACAGCATATCTTATAGAACCGTGAAAATCTTATTATGTGGCTATAAACCACTATACAATGTCTTTACAACCAAAAAGGGCCCCAGTTTATACAACAGATCAGTTCTTTTAGGACAATTCTTTAGTAACCTATACAACCGTTATAAGATAATCACTATAAAACTGTCCTATAAGAATGTCTTCGAAATTACTTATACAATGCATTTACAAAACCATTTGGGAACTGCTATAAAACTTTTGAATAGCAGTATTCAACGAACATTTATAGAACTACTAAGAAAGTATTTTATAATGCAGAAAGAATCGCTAATAAAATAATTTTGTTCTCTACTGTTGAAATTCGGAATAGAATTGTCATAAGAATATTTTATTAGGTCAACGTTTGCGTTGTGTCATGACAGAGACAATATCATAATGCCACAGGCATTATATGGCGGTGGGTAATGGAGGTATTGTATCTGTTGTTAATCATATTGAACATATTAAGGATCTTTATCGCCACTCCAGGGGCTAAATTTATTTGCGCAGCTAACTTTTCTGATAATATATGCATATATTGTTGATAAAAATGAAAGCGCCTCAGTTTAGTATACATTTATTGGTAATATTAAAAGATAAAAATTAACAAATCATGTTTCATTTGTTTAATTGTCAACTAAGACCGAAACATATATATTGTGGCTGTTGTTAAAGCAGGGAAAAATCTCTACATTTCTCTGAAAAATCAATTTTTATTTCCCCTTTTACGTTTATGTGTGATTTTTTCACAATGGCGGCGGTTTCTGAATAGCCGACCGTTTAATAAAATGGCGTATATTATACAACACACTCAAGAGACCTTATACAATGATTCTTTTCCCTTCTGAGCTCTATACGATATTAAAGTTTTATTATGTTGTTTATCACAGCGCCATATTGCTTTTGATAGTCCCAAGAGTCATTGCTATGTTTTGATTCTTGACCACCTTCGAATGTTGCCAGATTTTATACTACAAACCACGACTATGTATGATGAATGATTCAACACATTGATGCGTGCAAAAATATTTTTTCAGTTATTATTAAAAAAATGTTGTCCTAGTAAGAGATGACTTTTTCAATTGAATTGCAAAATATTTTGAACTTTAAGATGCATCATAATAAAATAAATAGTCCACTTCCTATTTATTGCACCTAATATTATGAATGTTGCCTGTTGGTAAAATATAACTACTAACTGCCAAAGCCAGCAACACTGTACGTGAGATATCCGCGTTTTCCTATAGCGTGTTGGCAAAATACATAATAGAACAGAATTATCGCTTACTGGCTTGTGGTACGACAGTAAAGAATCATTCAGTTATATTGAGTTTCGAACTTCTGTATACAGATTATTTGGAAAGGCATCTCACAATTTTCTTAAAGTCTTGATACTTTTTTAATGCCATAAGCACACCATTTTGTGGAGTAATTTCTAAAATTCATATCTCTCCACCCTGATGTTAGACATCTTTTCATTACACCTAGATCAATGAAATGTAAGGAATACCTAACAGGAAAATCTTCTCCCATATATCTATTTGCAATTCCTCTAGTGCAGTTTCAGTTTCATGATGTTTTCCATTTTTTTCTATTTCGGAAGCCCTCATCTGTTCGCAAATCGCAGCCGGTCCATGTTTATATTTAAAGAAATAGATTTTATACGAGGATATTTTTCCACGCGCACTCTGTGTCTGAAGTATTCCATGGTACATCTTTTTAACTGATCTTTTAATGACCACCAGATTTTAAAGTTATTTTATAACGCATGACTTGAGATAAATTCATTCCTGGGAACTACATTTTTATTCTAAAGGGTGTTTTTTTTAGAGGTATAGAACTTTAAATTGCAATAAAACAACGATGGATTATTCGATTGACATGAATTTTATTTATTCGAAAGATAATCTTGTGGCAATACATTTTAAATGTGATTTCTGGCATATGACCGCCACATCTGGCTCGGATGTAGTCCAATCTGGACGTCCAATTTCGATGACTTTTTCCAACATTTGTGGCCGTATATCGGCAATAACACGGCGAATGTTGTCTTCCAAATGGTCAAGCGTTTGTGGCTTATCCGCATAGACCAATGACATACATACATAGACCCACAGAAAGTAGTCTAGCGGTGTTAAGTCACAAGATTTGAAGGCCAATTCACAGGTCCAAAACGTGAAATTAGGCGGTCACCAAACGTGTGTTTCAATAAATCGATTGTGGCACGAGCTGTGTGACATGTTGCGCCGTCTTGTTGGAACCACAGCTCCTGGACATCATGGTTGTTCAATTCAGGAATGGAAAACTTATTAATCATGGCTCTATACCGATCACCATTGACTGTAACGTTCTGGTCATAATCGTTTTTGAAGAAGTACGGACCAATGATTACACCAGCCCATAAAGCGTCTCTGATGGGGATGCGAGCTATCAATAAGAGTAAACGTGGTGCGAAAACGTTCCATGGTTAATCGAATTAACTGCTCTGATGGACGATTTTGTCGACGATAAAATGGACGTAGTGCGCGATAAGTATTCCGCACAGAACCATTATTTTCGAAATAAAATTGCACTACTTGCAAGCGTTGTTCAGGCGTGAGTCTATTCATGATGAATTGCCAAACCAAACTAAGAATAAATCACTTGACAGCTGTTAAATCGGTCGCCATCTTGAACAGTAATTCCAACTTAGAGTTCTATACCTCGAAAAAAAACACCCGTTATAAGCTCTTCGAGAGAATTCTCTAGTAGTTATCAGATGATTATGAAATCTATTAAGATTTATTGTGTAATGTTCTACTTCAGCGTAAAGCAACAATCTTATTACTTTTCTTATGGAACTCTAATAAAACTATCTATACGATTCTTTTACAACGAACTTTCAACGCCGCTATTATAAGTAACACAATAGCTATGCAACCGTATTATAATCTGTATAAGACTGCTTTGAAATTATTTTGTAAGAATTTTATGGAACTCTAATACAACTATCTATACAGATTCTTTTACAACCAGCTTTTAACGCCGCTATTATAAGTAACAAAATAGCTATGCAACCGTATTATAATCTGTATAAGACTGCTTTAAAATTATTTTATAAGAATTTTATAGGACGTTATGCAAACGTTATATATAGGATTAGATCAGAACATTTCAAGATCACTCATTTGAGTATAAACCGTCGTTGCCGAGCTGTAATTAACGCAAGGGGTGGAAATACCAAGTATTAAATCACTTATCAGCATTTCAGTATTTTGAAAATTGTTCATTTCTCTTCTTTCACATAAGATTCGGTGAAATCCTTCCCGAGGGAACATAAAAAATAAGTTATAAAGTCAATGTACGGTTAACTTTCATTAAAATTGAGATTTTCAGAATGTGCGTTATGTTTTTTGCGCAGTGTAGTTTACTTGTAATTTCTAGCTGAATCGCTCTGCCCTGTATAGTATATAGAGATTATCTCACCTTCTCCCTATTTCGGCGATCACAAGGTACTTCTGGTAATTCGTATCAAAACTGCCGAAAGCTGATCTCCTGGGATTATAAACCAGGAAGAAAAACTCGGAAAATCTCCTAACGCGCATGCTGTGATGCTTTTTACTCAACTTCTGCTGAATGGCGGCCTTGCAAGAATAATGTAGTAAAAAATAATTCCACAATTTTATATTTTCGGCACATAATTCGGTCAAGGGAGAGCTATCCCTGAAAGGAACGTTTCTTTTGGGGGTCTGAAAAAGAAAACAATTAGAAAGCGTTCGACGAGTCCAGAGTGACTTTTACCTTCTTTAGATTATACATATCGTACATCGAATTTGGTTTTTCAGTTGTGGCTTCTTCCCTCTGAACCAACAATATTCTATACTCTTTTATAGTGGCTTTCAGATTATTGCTTGCGTCTATCAGAAGGTTATAAGCCTCCAACTGTATTTGTGAATAATCATTTACTCTCGTATAAACCTTATTACTACTCAAAGGAGGGACGGGATCAGTTAGTAAAGAGCATGGCAGTGGACGTGGTCTTGCCCAAGACTTAGTCGATTTAGGTGCGCTTGAAATTAGTAAATCTGGGTAACAAGGTGCTCGAGAAGTGTTTTGATTAACTTACCAGCTCTTCATGTATCTCAGAATGCCTTTCCTGAAATAAAAAAAAGTTTAGTACCATTGGTTATTCCTTGACGAAAATTATCATTTATGCGAAATGATCTTGGACTAATGAAGAAGAATGTGTATTACGATCTGGGAAAATAACCCCAACCTTGACACCTAAGGCCTTAACAACATTAAGATCTATAGGCTTTCGCATAGCTTTCAAAGACATTTACCAATGCCATGCGATCAGTCCCTACATGTCTAATTACTTCAAATGGAAATGGGTGTGAGATTTCAGTCCCATCAATTGTACATAATTGTTAAATATCTCCGTCATTTCTGAATTTTGTGTGTGAAACGCTTTATATTGTGACCAAGACAAGCGTGACACTTTTTGCTTTGCATTTGATGACTTCCATGTGTAAGCTTTCGAGTCCGGATTCCTGAATATGAAACCTTTATCTTTTAGTTGAAAGGAAGTGCAACATGAGATTTAACAGTTTTACGATTTCGTAGAGATAAATGGACCAATTAAGGCTCAAGTGTTTTCTTTGTAGCTTTTCATACCTAGGTGACCTCGGGCCACCAGGGTAGGATAATTTATGATGCTTAAAGATGCACTTGGCACTCATTTAATTGGCTTAAGGGGACCTTATACTCTGGCCGACGGCATCGATTTTCCATTCAAAAAGTGCCTTTCATTTTTTCAAGTTCACACCCTCAATTTTCCACCTGAAAGCTTGATTTTTTTTTAATTTTCCTGGAATTTCAGACAGTTCTTTGCGATTCACACTTTCTGGAAGCCCTTTCAGTATTTCCATAATTTTTTGCAATATTTGAGCGCCTGTCCAAATGGAATTTCCTTTGAAATATAGAAAATTGATTTGTCGAGGGCACTCCAATGAATTTTCTATAAAAAAAAATGATGAACAACCGTCGAAAAACGATTATGAAGTCAATTTTCATTCAACCCGATTTTTTCATGCGAAAAAATAATCTTTTCAGAGAGACAAAATTGGAGTGCCCTCAAGACATCTTTCAACTTCAATTAAAAAAAAATCAAGCTTTCATGTGAAAATTGAGGGCGTGAACTTGGAAAAATGAAAGGCATCTTTTGAACGGAGAATCGGTGCCGTAGCCGATTTTTTTTATGTGAAAAAATAATTTTTTCGAAGAAAAGAAATTGGAGTGCCCTCAAGACATCTTTCAACTACAATTTAAAAAAAAATCAAGTTTTTAGGTGAAAAATTGAGGGCGTGAACTCGGAAAAATGCAAGGCACTTTTTGAATGGAGAATAGGTGCCGTAGCCGATTTTTTCATGCGAAAATATAATTTTTTCAAAGAAAAGAAATTGGAGTGCCCTCAAGACATCTTCCAACTTCAATTTAAAAAAAAATCAAGCTGTTAGGTGAAAAATTGAGGGCGTGAACTTGGAAAAATGAAAAGCACCTTTTGAATGGAGAATCAGTGCCGTAGACGATTTTTTCATGCGAAAAAATAATTTTATCAAAGAGCAGAAATTGGAGTGCCCTCAAGACATTCTTCAACTTCAATTTAAAAAAAAATCAAGCTTTTAGGTGAAGAATTGAACTTGGAAAAAAGGCACTTTTGAATGGAGAATCGGTGCCGTAGCCGTCGGCCAGAGTATATCGTCCCCTTGAGTCGTACAAGAAGTAACACCTCTTTTCTCAAATGCAAATCGAGGGCGGAACCAAGAATTATCGTTAAGGGCGGAGTGGTCAGTTGAGTTGAGAACTGCAGGAATACGATAGACGTAAAATATAGGTTTGGCAGCCAAAGCTGAGGTCATATTCCTGGATGACCGAAAACAAACCTACATGGGTATGTATGTACTTACTTCAGTGATGGTTGGTGTAAGGCCGTCAACGTCGCATGAATGGTCAAAGATATCGCAGATAGGTGAAAATAGTCGAACAACACCGGTAGGTGGTAATGTAGGCCGTCGATGGGTGAAAAGTTCAGTTGCAGTAAACGCGAAGAGACCAAAACCATGGCGACTGGGGACGACTCGCTGAACCATAATTCGACCGCCAGAGAGAATTCCACCTTCTCCAGCGATTCCTTCAGGTGATTCCCGTCGACCAGGATGTGGCATCTGAACATGACGACATCCTTCAGGGTAACTTCTTCGTTTCTGTATAAAATTTGGAACGGTCTGCTCGCTCCATAACTCCCAACGATAACGCCAGAACCAAGGCTTGTGGCGGTTTCTGGTGTCAATATTTCAATTTCAGTTGTAAATTTCGATGTCACGCGAAGTGAACTTCGCACCTGGTACATCCTGAGGGAAATAGAAGATCCTGTATTGTTATAAACGGGATTTCAATCTTATATCGCTCGAAATCATTCTATATTATACTAAAACGGTAACTCTGTGGTCCGGCCCGGGGGAATCTGTCCAAAAGTGTGTCCAGAAGAATCTTGAAATCGCAGCGAAGCTGCGATACAGTAAAGAAATTTTTATACGGTCGAAAAGAGGAATAATCGATTTATACGTGGGTGAAATTTCGATTCTCTCAAAAATTCGAATCTCGCCAATCGATACGAAATTTTCACCATTCATTAATTCGATCACCCGAGTTCTACGATGAGTATAACTACAAAAGGTAGATCTGCTGGCCCATACTAGTTCACTACTAATCAATTCGTAACTTTTCAAACGAATGTTTAGGCATGAAACGCGATTCCATCTCATTTCTGACCTAAAATTCAACCAATTTGGCTCAAAATCGTCCTGAATATCTAATCATCGAATTCTTTAATAATTAAATATTCTACATTTCCAAAGTCCTTTGTTTTCTAACTGTTCGCTGTGTTATAGTATTCAAAATTATGATGAAAACTATTGAATGTTACTGCCAGGCACGTAGCGAGGGGGGGAGCCCGGGGGCCCGGGCCCCCCCCGAAATATCGAAAAAATCAGAAAATGCCTGTATATTTGACAAAATTTGCAATGTTTACTTATTGTGGGCCCCCCCCGAAAGTTGTGGGCCCCCCCCGAAAGAAAATCCTGGCTACGTGCCTGGTTACTGCATATGTGGTGCAGTGAATTAACGAATAACCAATAATGATATACAGAGTGGTTCACAATGTACCTACTAGCAAGAAAATTCCATATCAACATGGGCTAGTGAACGCTTCGTTTCAAAGATAAAAGAGGTTGTTCATTATTTCCATTATCACATTCTCTGGAGGTATTTATCCAAATTTGGTGTACACTGTGACTCATTTTGGTTGAGACTGCTCTGTATCTCAGCTATTACGGAAGATAGAAACATGCGGGAGATGTTATTCCTCAGGCTCTGTATCATATAGGAAAAAATGAAAACTGTGCATAATAGATATTCTCACATAAAAGTAAATGGCGTATTTAAAAAAAGCACAGTTTTCAAGATACGGCACAAACTCGATATTTTTTAAATGGGACACCCTGTATATTTCAACGTCAAGTTTTCGCAATTTTTTTCTGAATACATTGATGTATCACAACCTAATCTTTAATGAATTTCAGCTTCAAAAATCAGAAAAATCCATATTTGTGTTTGTTTATTTGAATGTATAAAAGTTGCTCATGTTTGAAAAAATGTTTTGTTTATTGTATTTATGAAAACTAAGTCACAGAGTCAATACAAATCAATAATGATGACTGACAGTGAAAACTTGGAAAGCTTTGATGATTGAAAAAGTATGATATACAAAATCGAATATCAAATGTTTAAACCTTTCTAACGAAAATGTCGAAGCAGAGCTGCAATTATATTTAAACATGAGGATTTGAAAAAGTATGAATTAAATGCATGTGTGAAAGAATCCATGGCCTACTATTGCAGAAAAAACATAAATATGGATTTTTCTGATTTTTGAAGCTAAAATTTATTGAAGATTAGGTTGTGATACATCAGGGTATTAAAAAAAAATTTGACATTGAAATATACAGAGTGTTCCATTTAAAAAATACTAAGTTTGTGCCCAATCTCAAAAACAGTGCTCTAAGATAAATTTTTGAATAAGCCACTGACTTTTATGTAAAAATATCTATTATAAGCAGTTTGAATTTTTTTTCTATCCTATACAGGGCCTGAGAAATATTAACATCTCAAAAAGTGAACATTTTACAAGATGTATAAGGGAGCGCTAAAACCTCTTGACTTCGGAGTTTTTTTGACCAAAATTTTGATCTATCTATTGAAAAAATACAAATTGGTTATACAAATAAAGCAGATAAGAAAAGATTTCAACATTCGCTTTTTCTAGAAAATGAATTGCTCATTCAAGAATAATTGAAATTAAGATTTTAGACAGGGCCGTATACATCAGTTATTCTTCAAATTTTATGGTATTTTTGAAATGAAGCGTTTATGGGCCTTGATGGAAATTTTTTTCAGCTGTTACAATAGGATTTTCCTTTATTTTCGAAATATCTTATTCAATCCAAAAAAAAGGTGTGATATTTGTTTCGAGAATCTTAATTTTTGAAAAGAAGTTGAGTGTTTTTTATTTCCATAGGTTGGAAAATTATGAAATGTCTTATAAGGTGTCGCAATGATTCTAAATCAATAAATATTTCAATTCTTTGATACAGAAAACCATGTTTCAGTAAACACTGAAATCTTTGGTTCTTCAAACACTAGAACTGAACTAGCTAATTTTTCGCACCTTATTCGAATTCATTGGACGAGCCAGTGGTGGAGACTCCGAAAGGTATCGAAAGGGTTTTTTCCCCTAACTTTCACGCCACTGTAAAATTCGACATTGTGACAGCATATTCTGAAGCGCCAATGAATTCTACAATTTCTCTTGGTTCATTGTTGTGAACGACTTCTGATAAAAATAGCTTTTCATGAACAAAACCGAACATTTTCCTAAAGTCCTGAACATCTTTTGTTATTTGAATAAATTTAATTCTATAACAGTATGTGAACTCAAGAATATATTGTTATCAATTCGGAGATAAAATTCATGATACTACTAAAACTTACCCCCTTTGAAATAAATCAACATTGTAAAATTTATGAAGTTCCACAGAGAATTCAATCGTCGATTGAAGTTCACACATAATATTTCTTCAGTTAGGGTCGTAGGTAGTTGCCTACATCTCTAAAATAGAACAACAAGTTTAAATCAATCAAACTGAAATTGAAACCAATTGAGACATACTCGATGTCTCAATTCTAGTTTGATATGTTGGATGAATTCATGTTACAATTCAATCGTGAAATTCATATGAGAATTAAATTATTTTAATAGGTAAAAAGAATTCCCTGCATACAAGAGTCCATAAAACTGCATAACAATAAGTTTTAAATTTGTCTGCCTATAATATTAAAAAAAAAAATTGAAAAAATATTCCGAATGTAAAATTTTCAATTATTTTAAATCAGGTGAGTTACTATACCTACGATTAGGTACATATACTAAACATTACAAAACGTCTTGAGTTCATTGTACTTCAGTAATTCAAGCAGAAGCCTCTCGTATTTTTTTCGTTGGCCCTATTTTGAGTTGTTTTTCAGGAAATTTTTGCTCTACAAAGTTGCATGAATGAAAACCATTCGTTTCAAGTGAGCCGTAAGCTATCGGCATGACGAGTTCCCCCCTAATATCCACCCTGATTAAAAAAAGGGAAACTGAAGCTTTAGCACTCTATCTAAAAATATACTGACCTTTTCGCATTCGATTCGAGCGACGAGTGAAATTCAATAACAGTCGTTGATATTACACAAAAATACACGCACAGACGTCCTCATTTTTTCGCTTCGTAAAAATATATGTTCTCGTTTAACTTATTCGAAAGGATTGAGGCACTAGTCTGTAAACTATACTAATTTCTTATTAAAAGAATATTATTTTAGTGAAGGAACTGAGGTGGGAAACTGCCAGGAAACCAATATTTCACTCTGTCCTATTTCAGCATTGGTAGCTCGGGCTGCCGCAACTAGCGGTCTTGGCCGAAATTATGCGTAAGAATTTCGCATATTAATTCACGAAAATTCTTCTCAAATTTTTGTGTATATGACAGTTGCGGATAGTTTTGACCGGGAACGAAAGGGTCTGCAACCTTAAACCTTCCTGAAGTTGAATATTGGCACCTGTTCTTTGCTCAAT
Organism: Adalia bipunctata; assembly: GCA_910592335.1. Lineage (NCBI taxonomy): Eukaryota > Metazoa > Arthropoda > Insecta > Coleoptera > Coccinellidae > Adalia > Adalia bipunctata. The sequence goes on along the minus strand of OU342948.1, from coordinate 7,658,699 downwards.
AAATATTATTTCATGCTCAAAAGACTAGCTGATTTTTTTATTTATAACTCAACTTAGAACCAGCAGAATTGCCTTGGCAGTGAATCCACATATTAAGTGTATATCTGTCTGGAAGAGATCCATTGATTCCTGAACTAGAAGCTCTACCTTTCGAAAGAACATTAAATTAAAAATAAAGACCACAAAATTTATTTTCTTTCCGATTTTTCTACAAATGAATTATAGAAACAGCAAAGAAAGATGAGTGAACCGTGCTATTTATAATTTTTCACGCACGAAATCCCTTTTCTTTCTCCTTTCAAATCAAAATCATGAGAAGAAATACTCCTTCTTTAGTGAGTGGCACATACAGGAATATGAATTTTCATCCCCAATGCAGCCTGGTAGGGGCTAGGCCACATTGTATTGGGGGCATCTGCGCATAGGGTGAGCTTCAAGGAAAACCCTCAAATATGTATATTCAATTATACAGGGATCATCATGGCCATAATTCTTTACGCTTGAGTAGCAGCTCCAAAACAAAACTAGCTGTTAGGAAGAGACCATCGAAAAAGATGTTTCAGGAAATTCTTGAAATCGCTGCGACTTAGTGAAGAAAATGAAGAAATGTTTATGTGATCGGAAAGAGGAAGAATCGATTTATACTGGGTGAAAATTTCGTTGATCTAGGGCCCTAGGCGATCGGGAAGCATTTTGAAAAAATTCACGAAAATCGCGATAAACTGGCATAAAGTTCAATTTTGGAGGAGATATAACTTATTTTTCAGTTCTTCTGGCGTTGATATGACCAGAGCAATGAAGCTTTATATAGACATCGCCACAATGCTCCTGTTCCTTCAGGAAAATTTGACATATCTGCTCCAGCACCAAGGTAGCAAAATTTAATGCTGTCGATACCTTTCACTTAAGTCCAGATCTCAAAAATTCTTACCTTTCAAGTGGCAAATAACATTTCATTCCAAAAGCACAAGAAAAAACAGCCTTCTGTCTTAAGGGGACGTTATACTCTGGCCGACGGCACCGATTCTCCATTCAAAAAGTGCCTTTCATTTTTCCAAGTTCACGCCCTCAATTTTCCACCTAGAAGCTTGTTTTTTTTTAATTGAAGTTGAAGGATGTCTTGAGGGCTCTCCAATTTCTTATCTTTGAAAAAATTATTTTTTTGCATGAAAAAATCGGGTTGAATTTGAGAGTCTATGAAAATTGACGTCATAATCGTTTATCGGCGGTTTTCATCAATTTTTTTAGAAAATTCATTGGAGTGCCCTCGATAAATCAATTTTCTATATTTAAAAAAAAATTCCATTTGAATGGGCGCTTGAATAATGCAAAACATGATGGAAATACTGAAGACTTCTAGAAAGTGTGAAATCGTAGAGAATTGTCTGAAATTCCAGGAGAAAAATCAAACTTTTGGGTGAAAAATTGAGGGCGTGAACTTGAAAAAAAGAAAGGCACTTTTGAATGGAGAATCGGTGCCGTCGACGGTATAACGTCCCCTTAATATTCAGAGATCGATAGGCAATTTTTAAATAAACTCCTACGTCTCGTAAGCAATTACTAGTGCAGCCCATTGTCATAGGCGTTTTCTAAGTCTGCACCAAAACTAGCTGTTCTCGCTCTTACTTCGCGAGGAACCCTCTTCACGCCTTTTGAGTACTCTTCACAATTACATCCGTTATTTCACTGAAACCTTCGTTCTTGCACTCTTATTTCACGTCCTTATTTTGCCCCATTCACCTCCCGATCACTTTGGTACCATTTAAAATTTTAATGCAATTTATTGCAGTTTTTTCAAACTTAGTTTATATCTAATAAGTACGGATTTTAGTTTGGATATCCTGTATTTTCATACAGAATGCAATCGAATAAAGTAAACGCTGTTCATTTTCCATAAACTTTTATTACAAAAATAAAAATGTTACTCCTAGTACATAAATATACTCTTCTAAAGAATATCATTCAAGTATATACAAAAGGCACAGGCGAATAAGTGCAAGCACAAGCATTCCAGGACTGTTCAAGCTCAAATTCATGAACCGTATCCATTCCTGTATCTTGGTTTGTATCTGTTATTCTGGTTATTCTCGTAGTTATATCCATTATCCTGCGATCCTGAGTAGTCGTTGTTGATATTGTAGGCATCGTTGTTGATGCCTGCCTGAGCTGGATAAGGACCTTGCTGCTGATTGTAGCCATTTTGGTAGTTGTAGCCTTGGTTGTTGTATTGTTCGGGATATCTAGCTTCTCCTTCGTATCTGGGATTGCAGTGAAACAGTTATACAGTCACAGTGTGTATGGGTTGTCATTGTTACAAACTGGCATAGGAGCCAGGAATAGACAGACATAGGTAGTCAAAAAAAAGTTGTTAAAGCGCTCTGCTTGAGGTCCAAAAGATCTCGAACAAGAGAAGCGTGTGTAGAATTCGAATATAAAATAAATGGGATAATTCCTACCTCACATCAGCATGGAATCCGCTTTGCCAATCAGCCCAATATGTCACAATTTGGGTTCTTCCATCAGGCAGAGCCACCCTGTATTCACCACGTACTTGATTCCCATCGCTTACTTCTTGACGGTTGTAGTCGTTTCCAGAATAATCGTCTTTAACTTGGTATCCAAATTCGTAGGCTTTTGGCTGAAAAAAAAATAATGTGGTTAACAAGAAGAATACGCGAATGACTGTTATTCTGTGAATTATCTTCAGCATCTATGATGAAACATAGATAATCAAAAATTCTCTCATCTGTGATACAAGAAATTGAAATTTTGAAAAACATGCAAGTGGCCTTTAATGTTATAGCCCGTAGGGCCCTCTGGTCTTCTTTTCTTTTCAAAAAGTTTACTTGATCTCTCTCTGTTCTACAATATCTTGGTGGCTCATTCTTCGAATGTATAAATGAGAAATAGGCTTCGAATCCGATTGATATGTGCATAGAATTCTATGAATATTGTATTAACCACTATTTGATATCTGGAATTCGATTATGTCAATATTTTATCGCTGAAAAACCAACTTGTTTTTCATAGATGCATGTTTTATCGCTGTGAAACAATATTATTCTTATTATTTTTGGCTTAGATGTAGGCACTCCGATAAATTCTAATCGTAAATGTTACTTCATTTTTCTGTTTATCTCTTTATCAGATATCTATCAGGGAAGTTGTTGAACATAATAATAGTTCTTCTCCTGTTTTGTAATGAACGGTTTCACCGATCATTTACTTACGTCGCGTTTAAAGAAATCTTACGGGGTGGGGTAATGTGCATATGAATATAATCATATCCGTTCAATCAGGCGAATTGCGTAAAGTGTTTCACGGTCTAAAAATTGTCAAGAGCTGCAATTACATTCGATTGCGTTGTCTTCATGCAAATGTTTGGGAAACTGATCAAATGACAAACATTCTTTTTCGTCATCAAAATTATCCAAGGACCAAATATTTGTCATCTAATGAGATGCGAATTTTGAATTCCTGAAGCACATTTAGGAACCAGAATTCGATAATAAAAATTTTCTACGAGTTTAAACGGAAAATACTCACCTTGCCATAATCGTGTTGATCATTGTGATCGTTGGCATCGTAGTTCGGTGTACCATAACTGGTATGGTACAGAATGCAATCGAATAAAGTAAACGCTGTTCATTTTCCATAAACTTTTATTACAAAAATAAAAATGTTACTCCTAGTACATAAATATACTCTTCTAAAGAATATCATTCAAGTATATACAAAAGGCACAGGCGAATAAGTGCAAGCACAAGCATTCCAGGACTGTTCAAGCTCAAATTCATGAACCGTATCCATTCCTGTATCTTGGTTTGTATCTGTTATTCTGGTTATTCTCGTAGTTATATCCATTATCCTGCGATCCTGAGTAGTCGTTGTTGATATTGTAGGCATCGTTGTTGATGCCTGCCTGAGCTGGATAAGGACCTTGCTGCTGATTGTAGCCATTTTGGTAGTTGTAGCCTTGGTTGTTGTATTGTTCGGGATATCTAGCTTCTCCTTCGTATCTGGGATTGCAGTGAAACAGTTATACAGTCACAGTGTGTATGGGTTGTCATTGTTACAAACTGGCATAGGAGCCAGGAATAGACAGACATAGGTAGTCAAAAAAAAGTTGTTAAAGCGCTCTGCTTGAGGTCCAAAAGATCTCGAACAAGAGAAGCGTGTGTAGAATTCGAATATAAAATAAATGGGATAATTCCTACCTCACATCAGCATGGAATCCGCTTTGCCAATCAGCCCAATATGTCACAATTTGGGTTCTTCCATCAGGCAGAGCCACCCTGTATTCACCACGTACTTGATTCCCATCGCTTACTTCTTGACGGTTGTAGTCGTTTCCAGAATAATCGTCTTTAACTTGGTATCCAAATTCGTAGGCTTTTGGCTGAAAAAAAAATAATGTGGTTAACAAGAAGAATACGCGAATGACTGTTATTCTGTGAATTATCTTCAGCATCTATGATGAAACATAGATAATCAAAAATTCTCTCATCTGTGATACAAGAAATTGAAATTTTGAAAAACATGCAAGTGGCCTTTAATGTTATAGCCCGTAGGGCCCTCTGGTCTTCTTTTCTTTTCAAAAAGTTTACTTGATCTCTCTCTGTTCTACAATATCTTGGTGGCTCATTCTTCGAATGTATAAATGAGAAATAGGCTTCGAATCCGATTGATATGTGCATAGAATTCTATGAATATTGTATTAACCACTATTTGATATCTGGAATTCGATTATGTCAATATTTTATCGCTGAAAAACCAACTTGTTTTTCATAGATGCATGTTTTATCGCTGTGAAACAATATTATTCTTATTATTTTTGGCTTAGATGTAGGCACTCCGATAAATTCTAATCGTAAATGTTACTTCATTTTTCTGTTTATCTCTTTATCAGATATCTATCAGGGAAGTTGTTGAACATAATAATAGTTCTTCTCCTGTTTTGTAATGAACGGTTTCACCGATCATTTACTTACGTCGCGTTTAAAGAAATCTTACGGGGTGGGGTAATGTGCATATGAATATAATCATATCCGTTCAATCAGGCGAATTGCGTAAAGTGTTTCACGGTCTAAAAATTGTCAAGAGCTGCAATTACATTCGATTGCGTTGTCTTCATGCAAATGTTTGGGAAACTGATCAAATGACAAACATTCTTTTTCGTCATCAAAATTATCCAAGGACCAAATATTTGTCATCTAATGAGATGCGAATTTTGAATTCCTGAAGCACATTTAGGAACCAGAATTCGATAATAAAAATTTTCTACGAGTTTAAACGGAAAATACTCACCTTGCCATAATCGTGTTGATCATTGTGATCGTTGGCATCGTAGTTCGGTGTACCATAACTGTTCAAAGGTGCATTCGCTTGCGCGGTCTGATCATTTGATATACCGCATAGCCCATTGGAAATAAGGGCTAAAAAGATGATAGGGGAAATCTGAAAGCAAATGGAAAGTATAGTTGAAAGATTTTAGTCGATCTCTACGAGAATGTATCAAATACTAGTTAATTTATTTGTGATATAATTAGAGAAAATACTTTTCTTTTCAATGGCCATTTACACACAAAAACTTTAATTTAATTATTAAAATTAAAACGAAGCGTTTATGGATCTATACAGGGTGTAACTGAATAAGTGTAAAACATTTAAGGAGGTGATTCCTCATCGAAAAAAAGATAGGATCTTTCATATAAAGAAACTTCATTGGAGCATCCCTTGTTAAGATACAGCCCCTTAAAGGGGGTACATAAAATTTGTATAACAATTTTTTTCACAAGCACTGAAAAAGTTACAATATTGAAATTAACCTGACGTTTTGTACTACCCTTTAATCGTTTAATGCAGGTACTAACTACAAAATAACAATAAATCCAGTTCGCATTTATGACGATGTATCTCTGTAGTTGTTCGTAAAATAATGTTTTGCTGCTTACTGGTTTATTTTGGGCAAAAAACCCAAGAGACATTTTTTGTTTAGAATGAAACAGGCTATCGGAAATAAATTTTTAAATGGTAAACAAATAATAAGACAAAAAGTTACATTGGAAATAAATTTTAGGGGTTGCGTTTTTCACCCCTTACAACCATGGGGTAAACCAAATAAATTACTGGCTAAGTGTCTTTTTGGTAGTACAAAACGTCAGGTTAATTTCAATATTGTAACTTTTTCAGTGCTTGTGAAAAAAATTGTTATACAAATTTTATGTACCCCCTTTAAGGGGCTGTATCTTAACAAGGGATGCTCCAATGAAGTTTCTTTATATGAAAGATCCTATCTTTTTTTCGATGAGGAATCACCTCCTTAAATGTTTTACACTTATTCAGTTACACCCTGTATTGTGAAATTTTCTTCTCAAGGATCAGTGACGATTTCTTTGACAGCTCCTGTCAATTTTGTTTGACAGCTGTCAAAATTTTTTCAATTGATTTCTTGAACTGACAAATGCGATACATCTAAAACTACAGCTCATTTCTTTTTTAAACTCGAAACGAAGCGTTAATGGACGTATGTTGTGAAATTCTCGAGTCATTGACAATTTCTTTGACAGCTACTGTCATTTTTTTCACTGTTCAAATTTTTTCAATTGATTTCTCAAACTAGAAAATGCGCAAATATCAAAAAAGTAGATAAACGAGCGCCCAAGGGGACGTTATTTTCTGGCCGACGGCACCGATTCTCCATTCAAAAAGTGCCTTTCATTTTTTCAAGTTTACGCCCTCAATTTTCCTCCTGGAAGCTTGATTTTTTTTAATTCTCCTGGAATTTCAGACAGTTCTCTGAGATTTCACACTTTCTAGAAGTCTTTCAGCATTTCCATCATTTTCTGCATTATTCAAGCGCCTATCCAAATTAATTTTTTTTTAAATATAGAAAATTGATTTGTCGAGGACACTCCAATGAATTTCATAAAAAAATGTATGAACAACCGCCGAAGAACGATTATGAAGTCAATTTTCATAAACTCTCAAATTCAACCCGATTTTTTCACGCGAAAAAACATAATTTTATCAAAGAGAAGAAATTGAAGTGCCCTCAAGACATCCTTTAACTTCAATTAAAAAAAAATCAAGCTTTTAGGTGAAAAATTGAGGGCGTGAACTTGGGAAAATGAAAGGCGCTTTTTGAATGGAGAATCGGTGCCGTAGCCGATTTTTTCATGCGAAAAAATAATTTCATCAAAGAGAAGAAATTGCAGTGCTCTCAAGACATCCTTCAATTTCAATTTGAAAAAATAATCAAGCTGTTAGGTGGAAAATTGAGGGCGTGAACTTGGAAAAATGAAAGGCACTTTTTGAATGGAGAATCTGTGCCATAGCCGTCAGCCAGAGTATATCGGCCCCTTAATTTCTTCTCAAAACATGAAACGAAGCCTATTTTGTAAAATTTTCCTCTCAAAAGGAGTTTTTTTCACTGTTTAGTGGATCACTATCTGTAAAAAGGTATCTGGCAATATCATTCCGAACTCAAATCATTGCAGAATAAGGGATGATTCCAGTTGCGAACTAATGACACAACCCTCCTCATCACACGAGATTGAATTAAAACACAAGGGACACTTCGCAAAATAACTTTCCGAAAAGTTGCACCCTTTCACTTTCTCCCCCTGAATATAATGAAGATTCTTCACCTTCGAAACAATTTTACGATCCATCGTTAGACACACAAACAAAAAACACCCAACTCTTGTAAGATGAACAACAATACTGGAATGAAAAAATGAACTCCTTGTTATATATCGTTCCGTTCTTTTGCAATCCATTGTGTTTATCTATATGAACTAATACTTTTACTCTTCTTTACTCCCACGAAACCAATTCGGTTAAATCCTCCTGTGAATGAAGAGACACGGTATACTTCCTTATTCTTAAACGATGACACGATTCGGTTCAACACTGGAATCACTGTAATTAATCCTGTAATTAGTTTCTATCAATGCAAAATCGAATGATATCACTTTTAATTTTCCATTATGTACAAATGCGATTCTCATCTAAGTTCGGGGTTTCGCAAGCTCCTGAATATTTTCAGTCGGTGAATTCAGAGCTAGAGGTATACATAGTGATTCACATTGAAAAGGCAGCAAGATTTTAACGACGACATTTTTTAACAGTGTCCCCTGTTTTCCGTCAGAACTTTTTTTCGGTGAGCCACTGTTAGATTGAAAAATTGTAAAAAGAAGCTTTGTTGTTATAGTAAACTTTATCGTCTCTTGTAGTTTAGTCGTTTCTACTACCGATTTCGAGAAAAAAAATACAGAAAAATCAAAATTGTCATAAAATTCAATTAGTATAAAAAAATTAGTATTTAAGTCTAGGGATCTGGCCGATCATGACCGACCTGACCTGACCGACCGAAGAAAATATATGCTTGACTTTGGTATCAATAAGTAGGTTTTCGAGGTCGCTGAATTTGATATTCCAGAGCCCTTACTTTACTCTGTTCAAATGTAAGAAAGAGCAATAATAACATGTTTGGCGCATCGGTAGGAGGGCCTTCGTAAAGTTTCTTTCCATCCAGAGTCGAATCGAGGAGATTTCACTCAATCGTTCAGTTTTAACTGAACTTGAATTCCATTTTTTTAAATAATTCATAGAACGTTGTTCTTTTGAAATTTGGCAAACTGTCGTCATCATTCACGATTTCTAGAACTTTTGAAATCGTTGGGATTTCATTCCGGAAAAAAAACCGTGGGCAATTCTTCTGATAAGGTTCATATCGAAATCGTCAACCGAATCGATTATTTTTAACGACTGGGCTCTCCTCTTAGGTGGCGTCAATGTTTTATTCTCTTCATATTCTCTGAGAATTCTGAATACAGCTGAATCAAATCACTCACCCCTGAGGATTTTGAAACAATTCCTACTAAGTCTCTTTTCGATAAATCAGGATGTTCTTTCAATTCTTTTCGAAAAATGTTCAAAATTATCTCTTTCTCTTCAGCAGAGAAATGCGACCTTTTGGACCTTTTTCGTGGTGGTCCCCACATATCACCCTCAGATGCAGTATCCGTTTCCGAATTCAACATTGTTCTATAAACACTATATACACTTTGTCAAAAGATTTTCCAACACAATACACTTTTCACAACGAAATCTATATAAACACTTTGAACAGCTAGACCTTCACAGTAGCTCTAGGTATTTTATCTGGTCTTGGTCAATTGAAAACTTCGATATTTATGCGAATCAAGATGGCTTTAACCCATTAAGAAAAAGGACCTAAATCTGGTGTTTCCCGGAATTACCTTGTCGGAACCTTGACCAGCCGACAAAGAGTTTCGTACAAAATAATATAAAATTTTGGACCGAAACTAAATATATTTCGGATATTACAAGTAAATGACCATTATAAATTTGAACAGAGATCTTTTACGAGTCTTGTCGATTGAAAACTTCGATATTTATGCAAATCAAGATGGCTTCCACCCATTAGGGAAAAGGACCCAAATCTGGTGTTTCCCGGAATTACTTTGTCGGAATCCTGCAAGATTCCGACCCAAATCTCTAAAACTCTGGTGTTTCCTGGAATTACCTTGCCGCAATCTCGAAAATCCAGAAAAGAAATTATTTAGGAGATAATAATATAAAAACAAAACAAAATAAAAAATAAGGTACGTCGGATATAAAATGTTTATGACAGTTGCAAATCATAACAGAAATTTTGAGTTTCTGAGGAAAAAAGTTCTAAGGTGGGAATTGCTGACTCAAATTATTGAATCATTTCAATCCAGTACCATCTACAGTCCGTTCCGAGTACGATCCTGGCAATCTTTTAGGGCGTTAAAAGGGAGCGTGGTTATGACCGTTTGACGAATAGGATCTTTATTGTGCGCAAACCAGACGATTCTGTTTGTTTACAAAGCTCCTTCTCATATTTGAACGGACTCTAGCATAGTTTAGATTTTTCACCTGTGAAATTGATTTTTTTTCAAAATTGAAAATTTCAAACTGTCAGAGCTTCCGTCGCACTTGTCGAATTAACTATTTGTTTGATAATTCTCGAAGGGATTAACCTTGAAACTTGAGGTTTTCGGGGTAGATTCGACTCAGGAATTCCTCAGTTTTTTTTGGGTTCTTGATTGCGAATCTACCTTCAAAGTTGATCTACTGTCATCAACCTTGCAACTTTGATGACCGAGTGCTAAAAAGCTGCTAACTTCATGTCAGTGCTTCAGGTGACTAATTTTTTTTATCAGATGGAATTAATGCTTGCCGTTACCCATAACTACCCATCAAAATGAAGGAAAATCGCTATTCGTAGGATTATTCAACATCATGAGCCAACTTCTTGTCTACTATATTCCATATCATCTCAATCCTAATTAAAGATGAACGATAATATTTTCGAATTTTATCTGATGATTCTCTGAATAGTGAATAGAACGTTTCGTAGCAAGATCTCAAAAGATCGTGTTCAAGGAGCATGTCGCCTGCCCAGGTAACTACTAAGTTCCCAATTCATTCATGAGGTGATATAATCCAGCATGATAATGAGAATAAAATTATACTTTTGCGAGTTTAAATTCGTGTACTGTGGATATTGAAATTGATGGTCGTTAGTTCCCTCAATTTGAGACTTCGATCATTGAATATTCAAATGATGACTGTGTTACTGATAATGCTCCTATATAATGTATACCGCCAGACGGCAGTGCAGTGCATTAATTTTTATTTATTGGATTATTCAGCTAAATAGAACAAATGTTGGGGCTCAGGGAATATAACAAGAAATCCTACCCTGAACTAGATCTCACACAGGCTGTATAATACTCTCTCTTTCCTTCACCAGTCACCTGGGAGGAGATACCTGCGGGGCGTGTCATTTAAAGAAATTCAATTCCGTGTTAGAATCCACAATTGTAAGAAACAATAATTAATTTTTAATAATCGACGGCTTAAACAAACCCTAATAAATTGTCGTTGATAAAAACGGATATTTATCATTTCGAATAGAAAAAATCAAGGAAATAAGTTTCGCGAAAACAACACATTGTTGTAATTGCATTAACAAAAAAAACGGTAAATTCTGAAGGAAAAATGAGATAGACGTTTGATTAACTAAATGATAGACTTCAATACTGAAATGAAAAAACACAAAAATATTTGTTCGTTTTGATGGTGGAAATGTTACAAAATAACCAAAAATGATGGGGAATATCCTTTTCATTCATTCAATACTTATAAAATATTTTTTTATTATTTTTATCTTTATACACTCACATCCCTTCATCAATCAGAAAAAAATAAATCCTTTCTGACTCCCTTTTTTTCAGGGACGTAGACCCTTAATGAAGGTCCAAATAAAATATATTAGTAAATACCTCATTCCCTATTACTGAACAGAACACCCTGTATTAGTCGAAATATGTGACGGGACATCGAAAGATAGTTTTAACCTCTTGCAAATCTGAGGTGAGCAATCAAGTCGAGATTGGTTGCTCCATTTGCGTTACATTGAATCAAAGCTTGTAGATAAATCATCGGTACATTTTAGACCCATTCAGTCGTTCTATATTTCGCACGATTTTGGAGCAGAAACATGACTCTGCGAGAAGCGTAACGCTATTATATAAACTAATTATGGGAGATCGTGAATAATAACGTCCAATGTTGTACAGTCAACCGACCATTTAAGAATGAATGCGTCCAAAGAAAATCAGATTACATACCGTTTCGAACGAATTGGGAAATCGAAAATTTGACATAATTTACATTAACGGTTCAGAAGGAGACCGCAATTCAGTTTGTTGCTCAATGGACCATTGTTCAAACACGATAACTTATAAATTTTCAATACTTATCGTAGTCGACGTTAGGTATATGCCTGAAAGTATAAAGTACTTCATACTTAAAATTGAATTTTCAAAATTTGGTCGTTATTGAACAGCTACAAGAATGTATGAAATGATAAATTATTCATTAAGTATCTCAAAAACCGTGGAAAAAGTTTTTTGTGAAACAATGTTAAGGGGTGGCTTTTTCTATCACTTGCCCTTGCTATCATAGCGGAACAACACCTAAACATTTTTTGAGGGCCTTCTTGCTGGCATGAAATGTTAAAAATTAAATTTTTGCCGGTTTTTTTGGTTTCAAAGAAAAGATTCAAAAACCTAAGCGTAAGAGACATGCATACATAAAACTGTGGTAATAAATTGATCATTACTGGGTGTTTTCTTCCTTGTCACTTATTTTTTTGCAGAATGACGAAATGAATCAATTATAAAGTGTATGTTTCAACACGCTCAAGTATCCAGAAATTTTCATGGGCTTGACCCACACATGGAAATAATTGAGATGTGTTTTGATGTTCGTGACAAAAAGTAATGAAAACAAGACCAGACTTCGATGTTAAGTCGGTAAAGGTTATAATTACAGGACAGGAATTTTACTCCTCACGTTTCGAAGCTTCTACAACTTATAAAAAGATTATTGTTGCGAATACCGATGGGTGATTAATCAGGCTTCTATACAGATTCAAAATGTTTCAACATCCTTTCTGCGTTCTCCCATAGTGCGTTGAGAATTGTTTCAGAATAATATAAAACTTCGCGTTGCTTAAAAACTGTTGCGAAATTGCCAATTAATTTACACGAACTGTATTATTCACTGCATTTACTCAAGCTGTGGAGGCAGTGTTCAGAATTCCCATCATGTGTTGAATTCAATGATGTACCCATTAATTCTCCAAAGATGTAGAGCATTTACTTTTATTCTCATAAGAAAAGTTTGTAAATACATATTAGTATCAATTCGTTTCGAAACAGTGTATTTGTCTCACTATTTTGAGATTGAGTTTCATAACAAAGTCTTTTAATTATTATTGTATGCACGCATACAGGATGTTCAAATAAAAAGGACACACTCAAATTTTCTCATTATATGATTTACGAAATTCCATGTGATCCACTCATTTATGTACGCGATATTCAAGTCTTGAAATCGCTACCTATGAAGAGCGCTGCGTTCCCAAAAATTTTAATATTGAAGAGGGCTCGAGTGACACCTCATTTTGAAAATCTTTGAATTTTTTGTTAAAAAAACGTTTTTTCAGTTGGGTTTCAGTCTCATTTCATTATGTACAAAACCAAAAAATTGTTCAAATCAATAATTCGAATAATTCTTTATCGTGAGACTTATTCTACACTCTTTTGTTCAGTTTCATGGATTCTAGATGTCCCATATAGGAAACACAATAGGCGTCAGATAAGGTGACCGTGTTGACCATGTTACAGGACCTCATGACTACCAACAGAATATTGTTGAAATTCAGATGACAAAATTTCATCTTCAATGGATAACTTGACCTAAAGAACGCGAATCTACCTACGTGACTCATTTTGTAATGATCAATTGTTTCTATCGTGGATAAATAAAATATAGTCGTCAACTTGAATATTCGATTATACATTGCGTATGTACGTTTCATTTTCTGGGTTTAGTGTAGGTGGGCCTTTACCTTAATCGAGTAAAATAATACTTCATAGTTTCTGAATAAAACCTTTCTTGTCTGAAGTATCGAATGAGTTAAAAAACCACATAATAGAAAACATTTATTTGATATTTTGACAGATTCTAACATCTCATAACGATGTTTGTTCTTATGCTTTTAGCGGTATTGTCATTACCATGTTGCCATTTATTCATCTATTATTTTAATTATACTGGCAGTACATAGTACATTACAACTTTTCAGAAAAATTTAAGATTTGTACATTAAACAAGATTTTATCGAAACTAACCTCAAATCAGTTCTCTCATCAAATTAAGAATGGAAATACCGAAAGTAAAGGAATATCTAAAACATAAAAGTTGGCAAAATTACAACAAATCAAAGTACATATTATTGATTCAGAGTCCACTTTTCAATCATATTTGGCTGCCATAACTTACAATATTTATTAGTAATCAATCTCTTATAGCTGCCAGAATTTTATTCAAAATGTTTTGAAATTTTTTCTTCATCGTTTTCGTCAGCTATGCATGATTTTACTTCCAGATTGTTGCTTAAGTGAATAAAAACATTTTTGTTGGAAAATTGAAAGAATTTATTTTTTGATAAGTTCTTATTATAAAACACCCTAACAAATTTTCACCTACCGATAGATACACATATAAACAGGTGGTCCAAATGGCCCATTCAGCTGGACTGTTTTGTGGGTCAGCCTGTATAGTCGACAATTTAAATCTAGCTTTCATCGTTCCTTTGGCAAGACAAATTTTCCACTTTTTCAAAACTCTGGACTCATAATCTGCGGTAATTTCGAGAATAGTGAAACTGATTGAGAGAAATGGTTTTCGATAGTTTGTATTAAGGGAACACAATCGAAAATATAAGCTTAACTACAAATAAATGCATTCTGTTCATTTGATAATAAATAAAAGGAGATTTCACATAACCTACAATTCTTAGAGGTCAACATAATGCAGTCTTTTCTTTAATTTTGTACGAAAATGTACAAAAGCTGAATAGTGTTCACAACCAGTTGTTGAGCACTCTATCCACTGACACCCACGAACAATAAATTAATTTTACGATATTAAAGCTTTCAAAATGAAAACATCTTGTATTGATGCAAACGAATAATCTTTCTAATACTATGAAATGCTTACATTAAATCACAGATGTCTTAAAGTCTATATTTATGGAATTATTATTCAACATGAAATAAAAGAATTCGTATAAAAATAGTTACACATATGAAAGAGAATTCAGAATATTCTATTAGACGAATTTATGTAATATTTTCAAAGAATTCAAATACTTTTACAACTCGAAATAATCCAAATTTTGCATTTGATAGAAATTTAGGAACAGAAATGAAATAGAATCTCTTAATAATTTTCAACATAGTTATAGATGTAACAATAACATATCTCTATTTGAAAAACAACAATTCTTCATTTTTCATTCCCATTAAGCTTTGTGATATGAGTAACATTGAACGTAAACTATATAGTAGAAGTAGATGGAGAAAGACATTGCTTAAATACAGCCATATCATAAAAATGAATATACCAAATTTGAGAAAACGTGAAATAGATTGATAAGAGGAAATGGAGATATGTAAACCCATCGTAGGGATGCGATTATTACTTCCTTTACCAACTTCGTTAAATACTGAAAATAAGCATGAAAGGCAAGACTTGACTTGATTGATTACTCTCAATACGATTGTCAGATTATGATCAGTAATTTTTTCCAAATCAATTTGTGTATTACGTTTGAGGTTCGTTGGAACAATGATGTCCCTTTCCAAGAAATCAACTTGAATTTCAACTCCCAATAACTTTCATTAAATTGATAGTTTTAGTTTCCATTATCTAGAATGAACTGAATTTCTTGTTGCAAATCCTTTACAATAATTAAAGATACTTCATAATACTATTTACACAATGATAAAAGTCAAACTCCTTTGGTATAGACGTGGCATCTCAACAATTCTTTCATTTTATTTCCCGATGAAGGAAATGCTTCACCAAGACATAGAAGGAATGATAAATATGAAGAACTTGACGTTTCCGTTCTCATGACATGCAGGGTAAATTGTAATAAGACTAATATCGCAAAATATAATGATCTTTCGATCACATACTATGTCTTGCACCGCAAACACCCAATTTCATTCCGCACCAATGGCACATCTTCAGGGGTGGATAGCACCACAGACACGGCACGAAAATTGATAAGAAAGTTAAACAGATCCACCTCCTCACGCACGAATCGTCATTGGTGCAGTCACAAGCACAAGGTTGAGGAGCGAACTCCCCTTCAGCGTCAGAAGCACAATGGTAACACACACAGTGCACGCAACCCATGCAAGTCAATTTGTTGATGGTGGACTTCCAACAATCCGGTCCATATTCGCATGAACCCCTCGTATTACCGTCTTCGAAAAAGAGTTCGTTACAGTATTTGCACGTCATTTGGGCTCTGCCCTTCGCGGGTTTTTTCGGGGGAAGCATGGGAAGCGGCTGCATCAGTTCGGTGTTGCGCTTCTTGAAATCGTCCTCGAAGTCCCTGGGCCTCGGGTCTTCCAAGATGGGGTAGTTGTAGTCGTGGACTGCCAGCTGGACATATGAATAATTGTCTCCTGGAAAATATTCACTCTCCAATACGAATTTATCCTTTTTTACCCAACATGATTAATCGCATTTAAACAAATAAAAACAGAACAATTCCTCTCCAAACTGATCATTTTAAAATGAATGCATACCTTTGTCGCCTTTCATTGGTTCGAAAATAGGTTGTCTAGGCTCTGGCGGTTGAGGTTTATCCTTAACATTGAGATACGTAATTTTATGTAGATAATCGATGCCTTTTGTACTAGAATCGCTCGAGCTTCTCGAATCCTTTGGTTCTTGCGGCAGGTTCAATGTCTACAAGGAAAGGAATGGTACATTTTATCAACTTTTTCCAAATATTTTTATGAAATATCGCATCCATCAACGAAGGCTGATGAAAATCAATATTGTATTTATTATTATTCTTCATCATCGGTCTCCCGGTCTCAGCTCGAGCTGGTATTCCTTCTATGAACCAGTGAAAAAACATTTCAGTTCCTCCCACTAGTTCAGGAATTTCCGCACGATGTGACAGGTTTGCAAAGCTACAGCCTGTTGTGCATATCCCGCGATCCTCTGGGATATTTCGATCTTTTGAAGATTTTTCTTGAATGATTTGGACATGACTCCCTCAGCCGAAATCACCAATGGTATAATAGTGACTTTCGACAAAAAAATGTGGAACGCTTCACGATTTTGCATGTCATCCTTGCGCAGGGGCCATGCTAATCTTCTCTGTATCGTTCCAATTTTAGTATATGTACCGCCGAAGCGAGTACTATTATTATTATTATTATTATTATTATTATTACAACACTTACCATGAAAACTTCATCATCTCCTACATCTTTAGGAAATTTCGAGAAAGGTGGAGGAGAAGAACCAGTAAAACCTGAAATTGATATTAAGAAATATGTTAATCAATAGAGTAACACATGCTTTTCTTGTTTGATGAAGTTTGAATGAAAAGAAAAAGAGAATTGAAATAAAAATAATTGGAGTGATGAAGCTTTCCAAAAATACTCACCGTGTAGGAATCCCGTAGGAGGAAGCAATGAAAAAGATTAAAATAGAGCAGGTAAGAACAATTACTAACGCTAAAATCCTACCAAACCTTAGAATTAAACTGCTTCACATGAGTTAGAGATATTGACTTAAATTGCAAAAATATATAGTTCAAATAAGATTTTTGTGATGAAAATTCATATTACATAATATGATTTCAAGTTGCAAATTAATTTTAGCCTGTAGGTCTGCAGCATATACAGGGTGGTTAAGAAAAATCGAGTAAAATAACGAAATTTTATTCCCAGAGAATTCAAGCATTTTAAGACTATCAATACAATGTATGGCCTCCACGGGAATCAATAACAGCTTGACATCTTCTTTGCATACTACACACGAGGTTGTTGAACATTTCTTGAGGAATTTGGTTCCATAAACGGGGCAGAAGCTCTCTCAGATCATTTAACGATTCTGGGGTAGGTTGATGATTATCTAATCTTCTTTGGAGCATATTCCATGCATGTTATATGTAATTCAAATCTGGTGAGTGCGGTATTGGTAAATGTGGAATACCAAGCTCCTCGCGCGCATTCTCAACTATGGCTACACGGTGCGCTCTAGTGTAATCGTCTAGAAATTGAAAAGTTTCACCAATAGCAGTGTGAAAATTTGGCACAACATTGTCAATGACATGCTCCCCATAGTGTAAGGCGGTCATATTCCCAGGACAAATGTGTAGATCTCTGCGCCTGTTGAAACATATCCCAGCCCATACCATAACACTACCCCCTCGGAATGGATGGACTTCTTGGACATAGCGACGATTACGGGGTATGCATGGGATTGTCCATACCCTTATTCTTCGAGAATCTGAAAATCGTCCATATCTGGATTCATCAGTGAAAAGGACACTACGCCATTGATCGTTGCAATGGATATGTTGCCTTGCCCATTCCAGTCTTTGACGCTTATGGTCGCGTGTTAATGGAACTCCTCTTAATGGACGTCTAGAACCTAGATTCACCTCTCTCAAACGTCGTCGGGTGGTTTCGATGGAAACTTGGTCCCCATCTGCATTTTGAAAAGTATTCCGTAGCATTCTACACGTAGATGTAGGGTTTCTTCTCGCCGAAACGGTGATGAAACGATCCTGAGCAGGTGTTGTTTTTCGTCGCCCACCGAGCCTTGGTCTTTCCAACACGGAACCTGTCTCCCTGAACCTATTCCAAAGTCGGGATATCACACTTTGGCTGACTTGGAGCCTTTCCGCTACATCAACCTGAGTTAGGCCACCCTGTAGCATTAAGATAGCCCTATTAGCCTCAGCGTTTGTTAATTTACGTCTTGGCATTTTCGGAAAACTCGTTTCAAATCGAAGCCGTTGATAAACTGACTTCATTTCAAAATAAGAACATTCATGAAGCATATGCAAAGAACCAAACTTCAGAAAACAGGCGACCAGATTGACGAAATGTCTCATACTGATTTTTATTGGATCGATTCAAGTTGTTATTGAGTTTTAAATGATTTTACATCGATTTTCTCGAAGATAACATACTTTTAAAAACGATTGAATACGATATCCCTAACTCTTGTGGAGCAGTTTATGTCATGCATCTGATATTTCACGACTAGGAATTTGTTAAAATCGAATCAATGTAAGAATCATTCAGTTCATGTTTCTCGAAACTGAACACTTCCATTTTTTCTGTGAGGCACACATGAATTGAGGATGTAGTTTCATCGGAACAGTTTTTACATTATGAAAAAAAGAGTTATGAATTGCATCGCTACAGGAATGATCCTACAGAGTCAAACAATGATCGGGAATCTTTCAATGAAACACAAATTTCGATCTGAGACATATCAGGAGAATATGAAATCCGACATTTTCTAAAATCGCGAAATAATTTCGAGATGAAACGACCAAATAGAGCACTGAAAACAGCCCCAACTCCGAGTGATGTAGAAGACAGTTATGCCAACTTAGCGACAAAAATACCGAAGATTCCTCTAAAGGGGATTTTCAAATGATCAATTCCCCGGTACTTTCAAACAATATGTATAAAGTATTGCATCTCGAATACCCATAACAGGCAGTCCAAACTAGTCGGATCGAACCTTGCACTTGGTTCTTCTGAGATCCATGCAAAGCCAGTCTGCTACGGGTATTGAGCGTACAAGAAATCCGCTTACCGTCCAGCAATTCTTCCACAGCCGTCCTCACTCCCTTGTCAAATGCTCTAGCATCAGCAGCCGTTTGAAAAGTGAGTCCGAATTTTTTATCTCCAGTCTTCCAATGATGAAAGGTTGGCATGACTTTGTTGTATTCGAAATCCTTCTTGATGGTACAACTCAATACAACCTGAGGGAATACCAATAATATGCAGAACTGATCAACAATACGAATCTTTTATATTTTTGCAATACACAGAGTGTCACAACTGAAACAATTCAGCCTAGATAAATCACAATCGGGATCTAAAAAGTGCTTCGAAAATAGGTTTAAACACTTGCAAATTGTATTTGATGTTGATGCAGAATGTTTCAAAATAAAATAAAGCCATTTCCGATTAAAAATACATATTCTTTTTCATTATTATTGGTTGATGAACATTATTAATATTATTTATCTATCTCGAAACCTAATTTTTCTCTTACATTCTGATCGCTTATTCTCTTTCCGAATATAAGGTACTCGTGTTTCTGTTTAGAAGCAGCAGGCGCATCCTGCTCGCCAGTGGTGGCGGGACAGGGCCGAGGTCTCTTCCGTACCGACACATTGCTGAGCCCCCCTCCTCCAAGGGGTACCCAACCGCCGGAACTGTCGTCTCTGGACATCACCTGAGCCCGTACGCGCACCAGATAATTCCCACTGAAAAAATTAATCAGATTAGTATTTTATGGATATTTCTCGCTATGAAAGGGGTTTGAAAAATGTTTACATGTCTCAGATGACTCGATAATTCCAGTCTAGTAGAATTGGTGTGGAATAGGTTCATGGGAACCGAAGAATTCGCCATTTTGCAACGAAAAAAAAAAAAAAATCGAACCTATGTTTATGAAATAATTCTCCCACACAATAAGGCCTAATTTGATGGGAAATTGTGAGGTTTTTCTAAATGGTAAACGTACAGATTTAAAAAAAAAATTTTTCATTTTTCGAAGTATTAGGTACTGAGTTTTTTCCAACTAAATATATATTATCTATTTTTATTATTGTCCCATGATAATTCCTCTGACCTAAAGTCCTTAGGAGAGTGTGGTTGTAGAACTAATGTTCAAAGCCAAACGGACGAAAAAGAGTCCTAAAGTATCAATATCTTCTGAACTCACCTAGCAATAGTCTGAATTTTCATGTTACACATTTGCGCGAATTAATTCTCTGGACTTTCTGAAGAGTACAATCAAATTCTTGGACCACAACGAGGTCCGTCTCTTCTGAAAGCTGAAAGAGCACCAAGACCGTTCTGGAGTCGGTTAAACCTCCTAGAGAGATCTTCCCCTCCAATGACGTCACTACGCCTCCCCTGTCGGGGAGTGTGCGATCGTTACCCCTTACGAGGGGACACGTGGTGCAGCTTATATAGGTAATTGGGGAAAAGTTCATTGTCCGGATAAGGAAAACCCAGTTGAGTTCTAAAATGCATCCCAAAGATCCGATTAAAAAATGATATTTTTCCACGACTATTGTGTTTTATACATCTGTTTCCTAAAGCATCATGACATCTATAAATCGCTAGAGAGCCACAAGATCCACATTCGAATTTTATCCGACAAGATTAGTTGAAAAAGTTGTCTCTTATATTCATTTTAAGAAAACACCTACAATGAACAGAAACTTTCATCTCATTCCTACATTCTTCAATATGCACTTCAAGGTTACATTGACCCCTTTTTCATCATAGATGTTTACCATAGTTTCAGCCTTATGGTGGCCATCCTCAGAGCAACATAACTCTACCCCGACATGAATCTGATCGGAACTTGGGCCCTCTTAAAACAATAATAGAAGTCGTCATGAATATGAATATGAATATCCCATGGTGCCTTCCAGTAAAGAAACAACATGAGAGTTCTCTGAACGAAGATGAAATAAAAATAATAACTACGAAGACCAAGCAGAATGTAAATAATCGCCTCAATAAGTCTAATTTGGACAGTTTTGTGACCGTTTCTAGTGAATTTTGATTTTACTGTTGGCAGAACTTCCAAAGAAGCTAAAGTCATAGAAGATAATGCTTATCCGGATTCACCCTGTAACAGATCCCCCTGCGTCAAGACCAACTGGACAAAAACCTTTCGATCGATCGCGTCTCTCTGTTCGGACAAGGTACAGGTGAAGAAAATAGAACAGAAAATTATTTATAGCCGAATTATTACAATGAAATCAATCAATCTCGTTCACAGAGAATTCTCGACCGACCTGAATAGCGAAGCGGGGAAATGTATGACGTCAACGTGGAAAACCGGTGGGGGCTGAAGCATGTGCCTCTGTGGTCGGAGTGGGAGAATGATTTTTGCTGACCCAAATATCGGCGAATGGGATTGCTGCGTTGTCAAGTTTCTTAGCGAATATCAGTATGCGGAACCATTCAGTAAAATCTACATGAATGGAGATTCGGTTTGGATACTTGAAGAACATTTCCCCTGTTTTTATTCAGTAGGAACACAGAATATTATATCACGGGATCAATATATGAACCGGTTAAGTTTTACTTTTTATTTCAATATGATCTTACTATTACAAGGAAATGCTTTGACTGACTGAACATTTATTTGTGTAACAAGTGCATATTTGTTGCACGGATTCATGCTGAGTGTAACAAATATGCTTTTTGAACATGTTGCGCACAATACGGACTCGGCATTTTTAACAGCACCACAGAAAAATATCTGAATTTCAAACTGACAACTTGCGAAATTAATTACGGAAAACTGTCAAGTGCAAACCATAGAGAAGTTTTATTGTTGAGTTTTCGAATTTCGATATTATTAATTTTCCTTTGTAACGGGGTTATTGAGTGTTTTTGAGTATTTTTCTGACAAATCGTAAAACAATTTAGTCCTTACGTAATATTATGGACTGATATTATCTCTTTTTTTCATCTGAAATGAATGGGTAAACAATTCAATTGGCGGAATAGAAATAATTTCATTTTTTCTATGGATTTTTCATGACGATTAATCAGATCGTGAGATGTCAACATTCATCTTGTCATTCTTGACTTCGAAGAAAGCCATCTTTATACCATTGTGGGTTGAAATATTCATCTCTTTTTTCTGCTCTGCGATAGCAGTCCATGTTCTATGGGTAGAATTAATCAAAATATAACATTTCCCGGATAATTGCATGTTCAAAATTGAAAAATATGGCCATTATTTTTGGTTGCCTGTCAAAATACGAAAGACCAGTCATCACTTTAGTTGTGGGTCAACTGATTTATCCATCGTGAGATAATGTTTAACATTCTTCTCCCGATTCTACGTTTCATGTTTTCTAATATTGAAAAATCACACGATATAGGCTCGATTTTTTTCAAATCCGAAATCTCAAAATTACATTATAGGGCAATAGGCGATAGAATTTCCTTCGATGCCCGAAATCAACAGGAGGCACGGCAACTAGGCAATCTGTCCCGAATATCCAGTGTCCCATCATAAGTTCGACAAACCCAACGTAACTAAACTAATATGGGATTGACGTCACGAAATGGGTTCCAACGGTGGTGCACTTGGTTCCGGACAGGCTTTGACCTAGTTTTCGGCATGAATGGTGCAGCTGAACGAGAGCTGTACGAATGTAGGTCGACTTTCTAGGAAAAATATTCGCTGGAATCGGGAGCGAATATTCGGTCTGGTCTTGATGATTATCGGAACATAGAATCATGTGCAGAAATGAATTCTTACCATACACCAGCTTCAATTTTCGGCCGAAAAACTAGTTTTACTTCACGACAATGTGGATTTGACAGATGTTCGATGCATCTTGCTGTAACGTATTTGCAGTTCTGTGATCTATTATGAATTCTATGGTCTTCTGCTGTGTCTTTTGTACCATTTTCAGTATAGAAACAAAGCTTGTTAACAATTAATCAAGAACCTACCAAGAACGAAACAAGAAAACCACAAATATCCAAGAAAAATTTAATTCAACCATCAAAATACTCAAATTTGAAATTTAAGAAAACGGTATTAGGTATTTCTAATCAAATATAACAAGGCTCCGGAAAAAGATGTCTAGAAACATCTCAGTTTCGAAATAGATTAATGGCACTCGTTTTTGACGTAATTTGGACCGTATTTCGGCAGAAAATAAGCCAAAGAGTGCCTACACCAGGTAGTCTATGCATCTTGGATATGGTATGTATATTTCTATGCATCAATGTTTACGTTCTTCAAACTTGGGATACAATGGATACTATGCGCTAATTCAATTACAGAAAATTAACGCAAATTTCTCCACAGCATATACCAGACCAAGAATTTTTTTGAACGCTCGTTACATTACGTGGTCCATTTATAATTTTGGATCTATGACAAGCATTCATTTCGAACATAAATATCACATGGTCTATGACAAACATTCATTTCGAACATAGATAAACTTCGAAATAAGCCCAAAAACGACAAGTAAGGGGGGGAATGACGTCACAAGCTATAGACTATAGATACCACCTCATCTCCTCGACCCGTTGGACGATAAGGGAGATAACAGGGTGAGGAGGGCTCGAGTTGGAAGGAGTGGGGAGTGAAACCGAGCTTTCCTCGGCGGTGGGGGCGATGGTGGGGGATGTAACAAAGCTGTTTATATGGTGGGGATACATGAACGGTATACAAGTCATCTCTGATGCTGTCACTTGCAATCCTGCGACCTAGTTATAATGGTGAATGGGTCAGAACAGAGGGTAACAACCCCAGGAAAAAGCTGAAATTGGGTCATCACACTAGTCCCGCATGAACTGAGCACTGCAAAATAAATATTGCATCTATTTTTAGACCGACCAATCCATACCCTGCGGGAAGGGAAGGTGCGGAAGTAGGCAGCGATGAATGGGCCAGCTTCGGAAAGGAAGTGTTTGCTGAAAGACGTGAAGGAGTCTTAAAAAGTAACTATTAATAGCTGCCAGGCTCCGTCGTTTTCGTTTATTGAATGAAGGCGTCCATGCGGCCGTATGAGGCCAAAGCCGTCTTTATACAAGCCATGAACTAATTTGACAAGGCGACAATTGGAATGTGGCAACGCCGTGTTTCATTTCCCAAGTGTGAAACTTTCGTAAACATTAATGACGCCTTATTAATTCTGCATTCTCATTCCCAGCATTTATAGACGCATAAATAATGCCAAAAGTTCATGTAGGAATTGGTTAGAATATAGGTTTCATTTCTCATTGTGGGTTGTCAAGAAATGCTGTATTCGAACTGATCCTGATGAAAGGACTAGAAGAATTTTACAGTTTCCTGTAAGATAACTAGACCCTATCTTCGCCAGCGTTGCCTTGTGTTAGATTTCATGGCTTCTCAGAGAGAAGGCAGTGTTTTGAATGAAGGGGAGTGCGGAAGCAGGCTGCTATGAATGAGCCGGAGGTTTGGAAAGGAAGTGTTTGCCGAAAGACGTGAAGGAGTCTAGATAAATATCTATTATTAACTGCGTGGCTTGCATAGACACTCGGTCGTTTCGTTCAATGAATGAAGGCATCCGAGCGCTCGTATAAGGCCGAGGAATCGACCGGTTTGCGAGGACTATCGGTTCTTTCATAGGCCAGATGCAACGGTGAATAAATCGACAGGATATGAATGAAATCTACCACGATGAATATTGCGGATACAGAGATCCAGCTTGTTTCCTGGCGGTGCGTACGGTCAAAATGGGAACTTTCGCATTTCAAAGACATCAACAATTTTTCTTTTTTTCTTTCATGAGTCTTGAGGAGAAACAGGTCTATGATAGCTGATTAGCATAAACAGCTCATTAGTCTACCTTTAGCGAAACAGCCCTACGTGTTAATCGTAATGCAATGACGGTAATGCGGGTGTGTCATGCGTGGACGGATGAGGGTAGAGGAACACAGAAGATAAACTGGTGAACCAAAACGTCAAGATCTATGCGCTTGTCATAGATGCATAGAAATACCTGGTGTAACGATTCCTTACTAAAAATCGTGACCAAAATTTGTAGATCAAAACGGCCCTCTAGATTTGAGTTCTCGTTTTACTTCCGGAATAATCCGCAATATTTTATCGGTCGTGGCGCTACTGCGGCAATAGAAAATAGCGCGACCCCTTTCGGGAGAAATGAAAGGTAGTTCAAGAACTCAGATTTTCGATCGACAAGAAAGACTTAAACAAAATCTAATCAGTGCCAACACTAGGTATTCTATGAATCTATCGCTTGTCATACAATACCGTTTTGCTACTAATCTTCAATTGTTGGTCAATAGTTTAGAGAAGAAATTAGACCAAGCTATACGCATTACGCAAACACGGTTGTATTCGAGCATTTGGACTCTTTTCAAGCCGTCCACTTATAGTGCTTTCTGTGGACTGTGGACCAATGTGGTTAGCGTTTGTAGTGGTGTAGAGAACGGCAACATTGGGAAGTCATATGGCATGATGTTGTCTTTAGCGACGAATAGTAATTGTGATATTGGGTTTGCTGTTGAGAGGCATGTGAACAGGGCTTTTCGAGCGATGATTTTAGGAGCTACAACCTATGGTAGCCGACCATCACTTCACTTCATTCACTTCAATCCATTTTTCGATGCCTAAACGAGTACCTACAGAAATGTACTCAGCTGCTAGATCGACAACAGCATTATTTATTTCCTTCCATCATTCTCGATCATGACCTAAAAATATAATGTGATGTTTTTTAATCTCTCTAATACGTTTTTTCCTGTCTTCCATATCGTTGTCAATTCCTTATCGTAATTTGGACTGAAAATATTTCTTGTATTTTATTTTCTCCTCGTCTGCCGGAATCCAAATAACCTCTAAGATTTCTGCTGTTTGAGTTTCCAGTTGACGCATGCGTACAACTCGAATCCTACCTAAGATTTGGCTTCACATTTAAAGGCAACATCAGTGCCGGCGACAGTGGGATGGGGGCAAATTTCCAGAGATCATAATATGAAAAACTGAAGTTTAAAAATATTCTTGGTGCACTGTAGTCATTTACCTCTTCTTGGGGGCCCAGACCATTCATAATTCATGAAAATTCGTGACCTAGCGGGCTGAATCTTTTTTTGTTGGCTTTCTTTATATTTGGTGGTGGATCTTCCACTGTTCTTTTGAACACGTACTTCAAAAAGAATATATTATTGAACCTTTCGTGTACATTATGCCCATGAAAAAAAATGTGTCAACTAAAGATAAATTTGAGACCCTCTTGTCTCCATTGGTGCTCTCTTTCAATGTAGTGCGCAGTTTAGAAAGAATAAGTATACAAGATTATGATCTTCAACATAAAGCGGATTAATTTCCGATCAGCATTACCCTCTCACAAAATTGATTATAAATTTCTCCAAAAGAGTACATCTTCATGGAGAAATAACGACTTGTTTCTTAGAATTAGAAACCAAAAATAAGGTTTTAACATAGATGCATAGAAATACCTGGTGAAACGACTCCTTACTAAAAATCGTGACCAAAATTTGTAGATCAAAACGACACTCTCGATTTGAGTTTTCGTTTCACTTCCGGAATAATCCGCAATATTTTATCGGTCGTGGCGCTACTGCGGCAACGGAAAATAGCGCGACCTCTTTCGGGAGAAATGAAAAGTAGTTCAAAAACTCAGATTTTCGATCGACCAGAAAGTCTTAAACAGAATCTAATCAGTGCCAACACCAGGTATTTCTATGCATCTATGTTTTAAACTTGAAACTGAATTCTATGATGAATGCTGTGAAGTAAACAAGGCACTTTTGTGGATTCATTGCTGTTGAGTAACAGAAACTATTCGAATTGCCTTGAGTAAAAGGACCCAAAAATTTGAATAATAATTCAAAGAACTTAAGTTGGACATGATACAACTATTTCAATATATTCTGGAAAAAATGTGTGATGAAAAAATATTACTTAATTTCAACATTTCTTCCATGTACCAGGAAACTCCTGTTTCAGGGGAGATGAGTATACTTCCTGATAGTGAGGATATAAACTGATAAAATGAGAAATATAATCCCTTAAATCTTATCATCAACAATATTTTAAGGAAGTAGTGGAACAAATGCACACACTGAAGTTATCTTTCAGAAGATAACAAAGATTTATCTACTGAATAATTCCAGATCACCATATTCTAACTTTTCAATTTCCCACAACCCTCAGTTGACCTTTTCCTCAATTTCAGATATTATATTTTTGTCAAATCTGAAGGAAGTTTTTTCTCTTCAATAAAATAAATTTGTTGCAGACAAAAATGTCAAGCTGGGCTGATTTGTAGCTATTTTTAAGAAATGTTTCCAAAGTCATGAGCTGCCCTAGTTTTTCAATAAACTACAATGAAAATGCTTTTACCAATTGTACGGAATACAACATTCTTTCTCACATGTGAATAAATAAATGTCTGATCATAAGAACCTACTGTGATTGGCTCAACTAATTGAAAAATCAAACCAAATGTTAATGTTCATTCCTTATTCAATAAGCCAAATAGGGAGAGTATTCATAAATAAAAAATTTATTTGGGAATAAGAAGCATTCAACTCAATTCCCACTTATCCTATTTTTCAGTTGATAGGTACATTTTTTCTCAAATGCATAAACTGATAATAGAAAAGTCTTTTCCTTTTCCTCATGAGCACTCAATAAGTTGTTATTTCAATGTTTTGTATTTTTCCTTTGAGATCAATGTATTAAAACATCTTATGCATGCACATGTAATTCCCATAAATTTCATTCTGGGTATAGACAAATTGATAAATTAATCACATAAATGATCCTGAAAACTCCCAGGTGATAACAATGCTCATGTCAAAAGCATCTACCTGTACATAAACATTGGATAATATTATAAATGAGTGTAATGTGTAATAACATAAAAATTGTGTAAGACTGACACTATATTGGCTGTGGAAATGAATTGTTTATACATGTTCAGGATAATGTTCAAGAAAACATTCAGTTGAGGACTTTTATGATAAGAATAATTAATGAGTTTGCAGGGTTAATCCACATACTCCAATTACTGCAGTTTTCCGAACCGCATTACGTTTTTCATTATATATTCTGTAGGTGCATTGGCACCGATAAAACTGATTACCAAAAGGTCTACGTATCCTATTCCGCTCATAGTAGCACATCAATGAATGAAACCATTGATTACTTCAACAATGAATGATAAAGTGTAATGTTATGACATCACTACAAAATATATTCTGTTCGAGGGCGGAAACAATTCTAAATAGACTAATTATTCCAGTTAACGTGTAATTAGGCAGAAATTCTTCCAAATGTGACAATACAGAATGATGGCTGACAAAACATCCCTAAAACAGGGTGGTTACTTGAACATCGAAAATGTACTTACTCCTCACACGGGTCGATCATGATTTGTTTTATTGAATATCCTAAGACTGCGGATCAATTTGTTGTTTGACAACCACATTTTTACACAACATCAAACCAACCTTTACAACTCAGAGACAATCATTGAACTATTTTACAGTTGATTGTGACATTTCTGTTGATACGCGCATGTCCACACAGTTGCGCCTATACCTCTATATTAGATTTGAATTGTACCGCCAAAATTATTGATTAATTTTTATTCTTTCACAAAAGGAAAATCAAAATCCTTGCTATAGATAATATCTGAAGATTGTTAGTCCGTTACTTCTGAAAAGTGGACCCTATGCAAACGCTAACAGCGGGATACAACACGAAAGATTTAATCGACTGATTCGACAATTTTCCTGTATAGATAGGGCAAAAAGAGGCGTGTCAGCATTGTATTACTTCATCAATTTTCCGAAAGTTTTACACACGTGCATAAAAAGCTTCATCATGGGTGTCTTGAAATATCAAAAGTTCAAATCTAGTTATGATTTTTTAATAGTTCGCGGAATATTTTTTTTTATTCATCCTTATTCTTACCTCAGTTCAGCGATGTTATTTCAATACTTGGTTAATCGGAAAATTCGAAAGAAGTCGCACTGAATTAGTGCTGATTAGGTTCATGGGTAAAGAAGGCTGCTGATGTTGCCCCTTTTTTAGAAAAAGAAAAAGGCGTTGTGCAGAGAAAATTTAAAAAGCTTCAAAATTGAGTGATGACACTAAATACATTTGTCAGATGAACAAGGTTCTGTAATTTGGACAAAGAGGCAATCTTTGAAATTACTCGTATTACTAAAAAATGAATAGGTAGAAATATTTTCAACTTTTGAATGTTTGACAAATCTAATTTTTTTCTAGGAACAATATAGGATTTTTCGTGGATAAAGTATCGGAGGATTCGTTTTATCAAAATCTTTTGCTTGGCCTTCCGAATGTGTTAGATAAATTACCCAACATACACGACAAGAAACTCAAGCGGTTCCCTCCAGCAACTAAATTACAAGTTAAAAATTGGGAAAATTTGAATGGAGTCAGTTTGCCAATTGACCTCCATGACTTTTACTTATCTTGTAATGGAATCTCTTATACCTATACCTTTTCCTATGAACCAACTAATAGAGAAGACCATAAAATCAATAAATTACATGCAAAAATCGAAATAAATCCCATTGAAACTGTTGAAGTGGTGGAGGGATATGAACTTAAATCACCTGCAAGAATTTCTCATGATGGATACTTTTATAAATTAGAGCTGAGCTCAGAGAGTAGAGTTTTCGCGCTATCCAACAACGGAAATTTCAGGGTGGTGCTTGTGTATGTCGATAAAAAAATCCCACCATCGATATGGATCTACAAAAATAGGATATTCTACTTTATAGCCAACGATGTTACAACCTATCTCAGAATGGCTGTGGCTCATTTGGGCGCTCCTGGATGGCAGTATATTTTTTCCCCGCTGGCCTTACCTGGACGGAGTAGGGAGATGTTGAACGTAATAGCTCCTGGTACTCTTAACCGGAATCTCAACTTCACACCAGACAACAATGTTGCAGAATACAACATAATCAATCCAAACCTATTTAGCATTGCTGATGAAGACCTGAATGAATCCAAAAAATGCAATGAAGTTTCGCTGAACAAAAAGTTCAGTGCGAATACTATAGGTCAAAAATCGAGTAGTGCGACGATAGCTAGAAAATCCAGTACGACAACGATTGGTGGGAAGGCAAGTTCAGTTGTATCATCAAATTCGGAAAAATTGAAGAGGAAGACGCTTTCGAAGCGCCGCCCATTCACTCCAAGATTTTAGAAGGATTATTTACAATCAACAGAGTTTTATACCGAAACAATGTTATTATAGAATTGTGAACCATGTGTCTCCAGTTTGAGGTATAGCTGACAATATTTTTCGCATAATTTAGTTTATTGAAAATGTTATCGATTTTAAGCAGCATGTGTTACAGTGTTATAGCAAAAATTTGGACATATTTATACTGAAATACAGAAATAGCGAACACCCATCGAAAACATTGCAAGTTACTTTCGAGGTTATTTTATTTTGTTGAACGTGTCAAAAAATATACAGGGTGATGCGCAATGAATGAATAAATCCGGATATTTCGTTCATTGGCTATTTCTTTGACAGTTGCTGTCAATTTTTCACCACTCAAAAATTTTTCTTAATTGATTTCTTGAACTGGAAAATGCGAATCTACCTAAAAGCTGAATCATGGAGCGCCTCAAAGTTCTTCAATTCTCGTCAGTGCATTTTTCTTAGAGACTTCTTGTGGATTTCACATTTAAAGACTCAGGATTTTCGTTATATACTGCTCCACAAGAGTTAGGGATATCGTATTCAATCGTTTTTAAAAGTATGTAATCTTCGATAAAATCGCTGTAAAATCATTTAAAACTCAATAACAACTTGAATCGATCCAATAAAAATCAGTATGAGACATTTCGTCAATCTGGTCGCCTTTTTTCTGAAGTTTGGATCTTTGCATATGCTTCATGAATGTTCTTATTTTGAAATGAAGTCAGTTTATCAACGGCTTCGATTTGAAACAAATTTTCTGAAAATTCCAAGACGTAAATTAATAAACGCTGAGGCTAATAGGGCTATCGGAATGCTACAGGGTGGCCTAACTCAGGTTGTTGTAGCGGAAAGGCTCAAAGTCAGCCAAAGTGTGATAACTCTACTTTGGAATAAGTTCAGGGAGACAGGTTCCGTGTTGGAAAGACCAAGGCTTGGAGGGCGACGAAAAACAACACCTGCTCAGGATCGTTTCATCACTGTTTCGGCGAGAAGAAACCCTACATCTACGTGTAGATTGTTACGGAACACTCTTCAAAATGCAGATGGGTCCAAGTTTCCATCGAAACCATTAGACGACGTTTGAGAAAGGTGAATTTAGGTTCTAGACGTCCATTAGCACGTGACCATAAGCGTCAAAGACTGGAATGGGCGAGGCAACATATCAATTGGAAGTTGGAACGAGCAATGGCGTAGTGTCCTTTTCACTGATGAATCCAGATATGGACGATTTTCAGATTCTCGAAGAATAAGGGTATAGACAATCCCACGCATACCCCGTAAACGTCGCTATGTCCAAGAAGTCCATCCATTCCGAGGGGGTAGTTTTATGGTATGGGCCGGGATATGTTTCAACGGGTGCACAGATATACACATTTGTCCTGGGAATATGTCCGCCTTACACTATAGGGAGCATGTCATTGACAATGTTGTGCCAATGTTGCGCACCGTGCAGCCATAGTTGAGAATGCGCGCGAGGAGCTTGGTATTCCACATACATTTACCAATACCTCCGCACTCACCAGATTTGAATTGCATAGAACATGCATAGGATATGCTCCAAAGAAGATTAGATAATCATCAACCTACCCCAGAAACCTTAAATGATCTGAGACAGCTTCTGCCCCGTTTATGGAACCAAATTCCTCAAGAAATGTTCAACAACCCCGTGTGTAGTATGCAAAGAATATGTCAAGCTGTTATTGATGCCCGTGGAGGCCATACATTGTATTGATAGTCTTAAAATGCTTGAATTCTCTGGGAATAAAATTTCGTTATCTTACTCGATTTTTCTTAACCACCCTGTATACGCTGCAGACCTACAGGCTAAAATAAATTTGCAACTTGAAATCATAATAATATGAATTTTCAACACAAAAAAATCGTATTTTAACTATATTTTTTTGCAATTTAAGTCAATATCCCTAACTCATGTGGAGCAGTTTATTTGATGATACCAAAGCACAAGCAACAAAGTCTTCAAGGGAATCATAAGAAATACCCGTAGCCCCAGAACACTACTGCTTCTCCGAACTCGTACAAGTTACAAGCTTCGAAGCTTGTAGTTTCTGAGGGGTCCCTCAGGAGACCTAGGAGTAATCAGTATAATCAATATCAATTATGCTCTGAATAATCGTTTTCACATAACTTTATTTAAAAATTTTTCAAGAAAACAAAATAATAATATGAAATCATAAAATAACGAACAGAGAGGAATTACGCAAAGTGTACTAAGAAACATTCTCAAAACACTAATTCTACTTCACATAATTATTAGATAACTCTTCTCCTACTATTCATGGCCAAATTAAAAGATTTTCATGTTTCCTCTCCTACAAACCTATTCACATTCACCTGACAATTCAACGTACATAAACACATATTCCTCAGTATACTGGTCTATTTGTCAGTTCCAAAAAGAAACTGAACACTGCTAAATTCCACCAAAAATTCATACTGTATGATTCACTTAAAACTTTAACTCTTTACGAAACATCAATTAATGGAAAAATCACAAGAAAGCATTAAATTTATCTATACAATAATACTTCGTTGTAATGTGGTTCAGTGTTTTGGTTTAACCAAATTGAAAGACTTTGTTGAAACTAAAGCATCAGTGCGAGCCGTCAAGGGACTCTCCGTACTTTGAACTGAAGAAGTAGAACCTAAATATTCATCGGGATAGAGATTTTTATCTTTACACACCAGAGCTGGCCCTGTCCTCAACCACTTCTCCATAAATTCCTCCTGATTTTTGGAAATCAAAGTCGATTGTTCAGAAGCCTCATTTTTTCTGTTATTAATGAAGTCTTCCGCTCTGTCACAATGCAATAATTTAGGTTCAGTATTCCCAGTACTAATAGTATCTACCACTAAATCGCTTAATGAAGATTTGGGGTTCAATAAGTCTGTTCCTTCTTCCACTGAATCACAATGTTGTAAACTGTCTATTTTTTTCTTATTACTAGTGTTATTTGAACTTATATCACAGTTGATTTGATTATTTGCAAGATTCCTGGAACTTTCTACGTCGCTTCCTTCTTTCACAGTCGGTGGCTGGCTTAGCCCTAGCAGAAAAATTAACTGTTATTTTTCTGAAGGTTGTAGTAGATTGGTGAAAAAGGCAATTATTTTTCTGCAAACTGTTGAAATTGTGCCATTTTTCCTATCTTAATTTTTATAAAAAGGAACATGCACTACAGAGAAAAAACCTAACTGCTTTTTACAAAGGTTCCATTTCAGCACAAGCAATCATCTAGCATTTTTGTTTCTCTGCTTGATTGGATAGTATAAGTCACATTACTTATAATTATAATTTCAACAAATACTCACCACAAGAACTCGTGAAGGATTCTTTGCTTATTTGTTTATTCAACAATAATTCCGATAGAGTTAAATAATCCCCTTTAACTATATTGGTTTTCCTTTTATCCTCTTTATCCAATTTGTTATTATCATTACCAGATTCAGGAGAAATAGGACTTTCTATTTTTCTATCATTTTTCGAACTCCATTCGGTGAAAGAACAAAGGGGTGGCAGTCTTCGGATTGCAGATAGTATATTTTGGGGGTTGGTATCATCACTCTTTGTTAAATCAGGAAGTGAAATCATAAACCTCTCCTGCTTAGATTCTTTGTATCCTTGCAGGAAATTCAGTAAATTTGGTAGAGTGAGTTTTAAGTCTTGTGTATTCATATTGTACAACCATCTTAGTTGAGCAATATTTTTATTCAGTAAGTACACCCCGTATGTGAACTGCATTCGATCCTTTCCCTTAGTGAAAAGAGGAAACCTGAAATACAGGTCATCATAATCACGACAAGCAAGATTACAAAACAGATAATATCTGAATTTTCGAGTTGAAAGAAATATGAAGAGAGAAATCCAATCACATTATTTGTAGTATTCTAGCATCTGAAATCATTAATATCCAACAATTATTGCATTAAAAATAAACGTTTGAGCGATCATTAACGAAAATTCAACATGAAAAGAATCAAAATAGAAAGCATTTAGGCAATTCAACAACCTGTCAAATATTT
Source organism: Adalia bipunctata (assembly GCA_910592335.1). NCBI lineage: Eukaryota > Metazoa > Arthropoda > Insecta > Coleoptera > Coccinellidae > Adalia > Adalia bipunctata. The sequence continues at coordinate 7,624,195 of OU342948.1, read as the reverse complement.
TTTGAGGTTAGTGCTGGTGGTCAAACAATATAAATTGTATATAATTTTTTGTTTCACTCCCAATTCCGCAGATAAACAAACGTATTGGCCATACTCACTCCTTCTCTGGTAAATCAGGCGAAGTCTCATCTATCACAGTTGATCGAGATCCCATATGAGTCATCGGATACCTGAGAGGCACTTGCAAATATTTTGAACACATTATAAGAGAATGGGTTACGTATCCTAGGGCTACCGCCACACCATCATCCGAGATATCTATCGAATATATGAAGATTTTTACGACTCATGATCGTCGAGCACAAAATACTAACCTGATAAAAGATCTGAGTTCGGCAGATATATGCCATTGATTGTATATTTTTTGTCTAGATTTTCTTGTATTGGATATATCCATAGCAGCTGCTGAAGAAGCTGACGCTTTCGTTGAGCCAACTGAGATTTTTTGTGAATTAATAGTTCTTGATGTTGCTTTACTAATTTATTGTATTCCTTCAATTTCTCTTTTTCCTTACTCAAATTTCGAAATTTTTCCATCAATTCAGACTCTGAAATTTGCAAATATATTTATAAAACTACCTGGATATTATGAAGAATGGACACATGAATCAATTCTTGATTAAAATTAGAAAGCATACCTTTTTCGGTATTACTTTCCATCAAATCACTGTAAGTTTTTCTGAATTGCTTAAGACTAGCCCACTTCCTATCCAGACATTGTCCAGCCAATTTAGTTTTGAACTTGGCGCTTTCAATTTCTAATTTCAACCTGAACATTTCTTGCAACTGTAATGGAGTTGGTTTTTCCTAAGAAGAAGTTCATAAATCATTGTGTGCGTGTGTATTAACTCTTTGAAGCACATAAAATATCCATTGAAATACTCCCCAGAAGCACAGCCATATTTTTTTGGCTAATTTTCTCTTTTTTTCCTTAATTTAGTTCAGGGGGGTATATAATAAAACAAAGTTACTGCTTGTCCGTTTCAGAATGAACTGACGCGAAATTTGCCTCTGTTGATAGAAACTATATGCCATAACGTCTGTGAATAAAGCGTGGTTCATGAAATAAACCACCATGCAAATCTCGAAAAGACCATTCAATAGGTGGTTTATTTTATCGACCACCATGCATGATGGGTCTAGAAATATGTGGTATTTACCGATTACCACCATGCTCGAAAGAGTTAAGAGACAACTTACATCTAGCATTCTATTGAGATGATCCATCGTAAGTAACTGAGATGTAGTTTTTGTTTTAATCAATGGCACTTCATGATTGGGTTTTTGCAATGAAACGTCTAATTGCGTAATATGCTCTTTCAGATGTTGGGCTTCAATTGTTTTATTTTTAATTGTTACCTCTATATAATGCAGTTTTCTCAACTTTTCAACATTATAGCTTCTCCTCACATCGCTTAAGGTATATAAAGAAGTTGCACTTTTAAAAATGGCTCTGCTAATTGGAAATTTTTTTATATTTATATGTTGCATGAAGGAATCCGGAAATTGCTGAATATCATTTCTGATACAATTAGCACTAGTGAAGAAACCTCCAAACATACAAAATATCACAGTATTATGATTGAACAAACAAGGTTGCACATCAACTATTTTGTTCCCAAGGTACACCATTCCAGAGAGATGAAGACCCCAGACAAGTATCATTTTATCACTATCACTTTTATTCTTCTCATGTTGCCATATACGTAGAACAACAGCTGAAAAAAGTGTTACTGAAAGATCCAAGAATTCATATACTGAATGAAGTTAAAATGGCATTTGCTCCGAGAGTAACTGTTTTCAAAGAATGTTTAGTTATAAACTTTTCGTACCTCTTACTGCTGGATAATGGTTCATGATCAGATCTTGCCATTTTGGATGGGGTCCACAAGTTTTTTCACTGGTATAGAATGGGGCGCTCATAGTGGTTAAATGTAAGGTGAAATAGAAATTGAGATGCTTGTTCCTTTCGCATTTCAAATTTAAGCACCATACATGATTTAGATGCCTTAAGCGTAACTGCAAAAATATAGCTAATATCGAGAGTTTCAAATAAAAAAGATGTTTATCCATCTACCTGTTGAGTAATTAAGGGGCTCCATTGTCGTCCCCTTTGTGCTTCTATAATTATATCGTTCGATGAAAAATTCATGTCATCTACAAAAGAAAGAGAAATGAAATTAAACTACAACTACACTTTTATCTTCCCCTGTAAACATAAAATGCATTAGCAATAGCTGCTTACTTTATTGAATTGTTTCACATTCTTCATAAAAGCTGATGTTATGAAATTCTATCCTTTTTGAAAGGAAATATAATATCTCTGCGAACTAATGCAGGAAAATATTATCCTCTGATGCTGATATATGTTGAGTTGAGTCAATCTTTGACACATCTTTGGTTATTTTATTTTTGACAAGTAATCAAACCACAGATGATTGGGAATTGTGTAGGCAACCCTCAATATGACAAACTTGTATTAAGGGTTGCCGAGGTTTCTATCAGAATACTACTCTTCGGTACTACTCTATGGTTCAGTTACATTCTATGACTAATGAGAAAGTTTCTATGGTTTATTCTCGGAATTTTTTTTCAACTGAGATACAGTCATAGACTACCTAGATACAGTTTCGAGAATTATTCATAAAGAATGATTTCCGGGTAGAATGATACCAAGAAAATGAGGAATGAATTATTTATTCTCAATAAAATCCACAACATTTTTTGCTAATCTTTTGAAAGATTCAGATACTGGGTGATCTGGACTTCTTATCACAATGGGGGTCCCTCTATCATTGCCTTGGGAAATATGATGTTCTAATGGTATTCTTTCTAAAATTTGGCAATTTATTTCATGAGCTAAATCCTTAGTTTTATTTCCAAAAAGTGATATTTCTGTAGAACAATTAGGACAGGTGGTGCTACACATATTTTCCAAGATTCCAATTATTGGTACTGATAATTTTTTAAGCATTTTTGCTCCCCTCTCTGTAACTTGCAATGCAGCCACTTGTGGAGTTGTCACAAGAATTACACCTGAGAGAAAGAAAATCATTTAATTAATGTCTTTATTTTGTATTCCTAGAAGTAACACACTCCTACCGGTTATTGGAAGATTCTGAATTAGAGATAAATGTGTATCCCCTGTTCCAGGTGGTGTATCAACAATGAGGTAGTCAGTATCTTTCCAGTTCACTCCTCTCATTAGTTTCTGGAGGGCTTGCATAACCATTAAACCTCTCCAGATAATTGGAGCACCTGGTTCAATTAAAAATCCCATTGACATACTGGAAACAAAATACTGTAATACCATGGTATAATTGAGTTGGAAATATAATGCCAACCATTTAATTCCATAATTTTGCAATGGTTCAATCATTTTCTTATCATTTACTTCAGGAACTTCTGAGAGATTCATCATCAAAGGAATAGACGGACCAAAAACATCACTGTCTAACAAACCAACATTTTTCGTAGGTTCTATATGTTTAAGGGCTAACGCTAGATTAACTTGAAAGAAAATCTGAGATCAGGTCACTTTTGTTTTCATCCTCGAAAGTAATCACCTGATATTGTACTTTTTCCAACACCCCCTTTTCCAGATGATACAAGAATTATGTTTTTAACACCTTCGATAGGTGTTTGTTTGGGTAAACCTCGTGACATTATTTTAGCTTTATGATCTTCAGATTGGGATTGGGAATGCATTCTTTTAGATATGCACTCATGTTTCTATAAAAAGTTGAATTTTATCAAAAGCATGACTGTTACCTATAAATATTACCATTGGTTTTGGTAAAACGCAATAAATATTTCTCACTCTTATAATTTTCGACAACATAGTGAATATTTCCCAATAATTTTGTATTAATGTAAATTTGTAAATAAATATTATCAGTACATTTCAGGTTATTTTTTCAAATGATTCTTCACGGTTCACGGATGTGGGATCGGATCACGGATACTCTAACATTAGAGTATCCGTGGGATCGGATACAAATAACTCGTTTGATAAATACTCATCCGCGCTTTTCATCCGAATCAAAGATTCTCTAATTTTCGATTCGAATAGTAGAATCGGATCACTTGCACCACAGATATGATGAACCCTACCGAACCTTCCTTCGCGCAAGTTCTACCAGAGACTCTTCCTCTTTGGTTCTACTCGTTCTTTTTTTTATTAGGGTTCGATTCTACACCATTTTTCTATTAAGTAATTGAATAGAGATTCTGAGTTAAAGAGAAAAAATAAAATTAAAGTTGAAATAAGTTTTTGCTCAAGACTTTTTCATCAAATGCACTGAAGGGAAACATTATTATTTTTCTAACAAGTGCCGAAAGTGCAAATTCGTAACTAGTTCAGCCACTCAATTGAATCTGTCCAACGCTGCTTGGTGATGGCACGAAGATAACAATTTTTGGGCTCATTCATTACGCATTTCTTTCTATGGGCAAGAATTGTTATCATTTTACCCAAAGGTCTATATAAATGTCCAGTTTTGAGCTGAAAATGATCTGAATGGGGAAATTGTTGCGGAAATATTCAACAATTATTTTAAATTTTTGTAGAAACACGATCTTCACGAACTTTTGTGTTATGATCTCGGTTATGATACAGCTGCTTTTACCAAATTCCAATGCCATCAGATTTGGAAATTTTGAAATATTGGGAAATAAAATTTCAAAAATTAATATACTAACTGACAAAGAAACTGCAACACGTAGAGGGAGCTGCTTAAATTTTAATTTTTTTCGGTAAAACATAGATAGTATAGCGAGGAGTAAATGATTAAATTAGGGGAAAAACCGTGAAGGGATGAAGGTTTTTTCATGTAAGCATTTTTTGTTACTTAAATATTTTAGACGTTTCTTGCAAATTTTTTCAATTTTACAACGAGGAGATCCAAAGTCGATGTTTAAGTGTTGTTAATGCCTAGAGCACGTGTACGCGGAATTTATCGCCAGAGCTATAAGTGAATTTGAAAGAGGTCTAACTATTGGTATACGGGAGGCGGGGTTGTCTCTTCACATGATAAAGCCGATGAGGCTATCTTCTAGTACGAGAATAAAAGTAGTACTGGCCATGCCTGGTGAAATTCGTGAACGGCCTAAAGAGCCCCATACACGGCGATGAAACTCGGACATGGCGATGTTGACAAAAACCGAGATATACAGTGTGTTTCAAATTCAAGCGAAATAATTCAGGAGGTGATTGCTCGCATGAAATTGAGATGGGTGTTTCCCATAACAAAACATCCTAAGCTCACCCTTTTTCGAGATATTACCCTCAAAAGGTGGTGACTAAAATTGGGTTTTTCTCTTCAGCTATTGGTTTTCGAAAAAAATTTTGGGAATAAAAAATTGTTTCGAATAAAACAAGGATTTCAAGTTATAATTTTATTACATGAAACTTCATCTTGAAAAAAAGGTTTTGATAGGAAATGAAGTAAGGGTTGCTAATTTCAACCCTGTATAATGCAGCAGGAATATTGAAAAAATACCCGTGATTAGTCCTTTGCGAGTGCACGAAAATTATATCTACAGAATTTCAAGATTCTAGTTTTACTGAAATTTTAGAAAAAAATTAATTTAGTTATCACTTTTTGGGGGTGATATATAGGAAAGGGGTGGGCTGAGGAAATTTTGTTATAGGAAAGACTCATCTTGATTTCATACGAGCAATCACCTCCTGAAATTTTTCGCATGAATTTAGAAACATCCTGTATTTGCCAAAAACGACTGTGTCGCTACCGATGAAAAACGACGAGTCCCAAAAGTTTTATTGATCTTATCGAAATTTTCTCCGCTAGCTGGCTAAAGGCGGGCCTGATAACCCGGCCCGACAGTGTGGATGGGGCCTTAGTGTCTAATTCGCAGGCGATAGACGCTGAGCCTGTTATTATTCTTTCGGCGGCCGCTTTATCCAGACTTTGGTTCCGATCGTCTTCTCTTCAGTAAAGCGTAATCAGGGGACCATTGTCTCCGGGTGTAATTAGTGCGAGGTCCAGATTCACAGACGTTCGAATGATCTGGTAGACCGAGGTACTGCCGAAAATGCATGCACCTCGCGTGGTGCCGTTGGTCGCGGTCCTGCTCGCGCTGGTCGCGAACCGATCGGTTTTTGTGAAAAGTGAAATTTTGACGCCGCCTTATTTCAATCTGGCGGAGGGCAGGAAGATCACCGCCACCGCTACCTGCGGCGAGGACACGGAAGGCCCGGAGCTTTACTGCAAGCTCGTGGGTACCAAGTCGGACAGCGATGTCGATGTCAACGTTATTCAAGGACAGGTAATTGACGAAAATGTTCGGATCCATTCCAAGAATTGATTTCGCAAGCGATAACATGTGTCGAAAAATCGAAATATTGCTTAATAAGAACGATAACGAATTTTTGTTACGACCGGTGATTTGTCCCAAAAAGTAATTGGGAATCCTAGAAATAGATTCGTTTTCAAAATAAGTAAATCTAAAGAATTCAATGCAAGCTCATTTCATGATTTGTAGGTATATACTGAAATCATAAATTAAATAGCGAGTTTGACAATCTTTTTCTTGAAAATATATGATGAGTTGTTCGCTTTGAAATTGTGTACAGGATGTCGCAAATAGTAGAGATAGATTGATGCAGTTTTCGCGAAACTGTCTAACTGTCCTAGAGTTTGATGAAAGCAAAGATACTGCAATTGCAAACATATTTGAGCTATCTCTGTGCTCTGTCATAATTTTTGTGCTACAGGATGATTTCCATATCACCCTATGCCTCGACAATTTATTGTAGAATAGTAGAAATACGAGGATATATTGAAAAATCCTTAGCCTACTATAGAACCAAACAAAATTTCAATGTCAAAATATTTTATTACTCAACATATTCTCCTCTTAATTGAATTCATTCATTACAGCGAACTTGCAACGTCTCTAGACCTTTAAAAAAATGGTTCTTCTTGCTCTGCAAACCAGTCCTCCACAGCTTTCATTACCTCCTCGTTGGAAGAAAATTTACGACCTTTTAAACTTTTTTCAGTTGAGGAAAGAGACGATAGTCTGACGGAGCCAAATCTGCTGAATAAGTGGTGTGTTTTAGTAATTCTAACCCTAAATCACGAATTTTTTGCATGGCAACATGAGATTTGTGTACTGGGGCGTTGTCCTGTAAAAACAAAACACCTTTGGATAGCTTTCCGCGTCTTTTCTCTTTAATTTTTTTCCGTAGAGTGGTCAGTAATGTCGAATAGTAATCTCCAGTTATTGTTCTACCCTTATCCAAAAAATCAATCATGATTACTCAATGGCAATCCCACAAAACTGAAGCAAGAACTTTTCCAGCAGATTTTTGGAAACGAAACTTCTTAGGTCTTGGAGAACCAGAGTGTCACCATTCCATCGATTGTTGCTTAGTTTCTGGATCGTAAAAATGTACCCAAGTCTCATCCATAGTAACAATTCGGTTTAAGAAGTCTACATCGTTTTCAAATCGAGCACAGTTCGAACGCGATGCTTCTACCCTTGCACGCTTTTGATCAACATTCAAACATTTGGGGATCCATTTTGCAGAATTTTTTCTCATGTCCAAATTGACGTGAACTATATGATGAACGCTTTCTTCAGTGCTTCAGATATCCGTTTTAGCCCAATTCGACGGTCTGATAAAATGATGTCATGAACTGCATCGATATTTTCGGGGACTGACACAGAAACTGGCCTTCCCGATCGGTCATCACCTTCAATAGAAAATTTACCTCTTTTGAAGCTTGCAGTCCAATTTTTCACGGTCGCATACGAAGGACATTGATCACCAAGGGTATTAAGCATATCTTCGTAAATCTGCTTACCTCTTAACCCTTTTAAATACAGGTACTTGATGATGGCTCCATACTCCAATTTTTCGATTTTTACAATTTCGGTGGACATCTTTTTTTTTTTAATTATTGCGTAACTGTGGTTTACTTTTTAGACGTCGAACTCTACACTGACACTTCTAATAAGTTATTGTTCGTTGATATGGTATCGCAATATTTTGTTTATGCATGGAAATGGTCTAGGCTAACTAGATATCAATACATCCTCGTAGAAAGGGATGCTCATATGTTTTGAGTTGAATCCAATGGCGTTCTGATTTTTTCCGGGAAACACATTATATGAGATACTAGAGTAGAGCCCCTAGATCTACCTAGTTATCCTTATCGGTAGATCGAATTATTTTATATGTCAAAGTTTGATCGATTTTTTTGAATAAATTGCATTGAATTTTCCTCTTTCCATCCGTATATTTACATCATGGCCAGGATATCTGTGAAAAAAGTTTTATCCAGTTTAAAATTTCCCTTTTTGGCGGATTTTTTTTGCAATTTTCGAGAATTTTTTAGAAATACTTCTACATCGCCCACGTATGAATCTATAATTCCTCTTTTCGACCGTATAAAAATTTCCTCACTGTATCGCAGCTTCGCTGCGATTTTAAGATTCTTCTGCGCCCACAAAAAGGTGACAATAAGGGATGACTTCATCAGAAATCATTCCCAAGAAGAAAGCATTTTTTCCTCACATACCATGCGAACAAAATTGACTTTTTGAAAGACGTTTCATCGAAACACTCTATAAACAAACACAAAAACTAAGACAAGTTCTAAGGAGTGACAAAGACCAAATTGACCCACTCTGCCTCATCTGGCGTTCAAAGAAAACTTTGCCACTGCGAGAAAGTTCACATTGGGACTACTAAAACGACCGTTGTTGCCGACTGTATCAAACACAGTCTGGGGACATGCTTTGAGGAGTGGACATAACATTTTGTTAGCTAAAACTCAAAGCATTTCCAACATCAAAAGTTATCATTCTAGGAGATGAGCAAAAATACAACATGAACAGAAAAGAGGTTACTCCCATTGTTCATAGTGCGTGGTTTCCTGCGATCTGCAATTATAGATCTAAACCAGTCCAAAGTGAACATTTCTCTCTGAAAATCAGTCGACCAATCATGAAAAGGATTGTCGTCGCTTAAAGTGAAACACACCGTAAATGATTCCTGATTTTTCATCAGATATACGGATTAGTACAGAACTCTGAACAATGTTTTATAGATTCCGTTATATGCACAAAATGGTGAAGGTGTGAGTTCCACTGCTGATTCACCTTTCACGATTTTATGGAGAAAAATAATCGACCAGTTATTTATTACAAAAATTCATGTAGATAACATAAAATCCGCTGTTATCATTACATAGTATAAAACTATAAAACAAAGTCGCTTTTGCTGTCTGTCCCTATATGTAGGTATGCTTAAATCTTCAAAACTACGCAACGGATTTTGAAACGCTTTTTTTAATAGGTAGAGTGATTCAAGAGGAAGGTTTATATGTAGGGGTTTTGCAAAAACCAATTGTGGTACTATATGTACTTATATATAGGGTGACGTTTTTGAATCACGATATTCTGCACAAGCATAAGGAAGAACTATAGGCACACGGTCATGTGCTTCGACATATCTGACATTGTAATACCTAATATCATGTATCGAACAAGAGCTCCACTGATCCTATGACTTCACTAAAAGTGTAGGTACGAGATATTTATGTCAATATTTATAATGAGTCATAAGATTCGTCAAGTTATTATAGAAACAGGAACTTCACATTTCATCTCCTATTTCTGGTTCATTTTACGGATATTATGAATTTAGTACTCTTCCTGTTATAGGTACATAATAATATATTTTCTAAAAATACTCCATTCTTTTTTGCGATGTTTCTGTTCAAGAATCAAGATATCTAAAGAGAAAATTTCTCTTTCTCTAGTTACAAATACTTTGTGAAATATACAGGGTGTTCCTAAATTGAACGTATACAAACGAAAAGGGGAGATTCTTAAGTAAGTTTAAGAAAAAAGTCCCATAAGCAAACGTTTCGTTTTCGAGATACAGAGTTGAACTTTTTTTTTCTCATAGTATCTACACTTTACAAGGCATTCAACTGAAATTTGGCATAGATATTACATTTGAGAGTTCTCACCACGTGACATGGCAATTTCGATAACAGATCTACTGGGTGATATTTTATCTGGAACACTGTCAACTGTCACCTGTTTTCCTCCAGAACTTTTTTTTGGTGAGCAACTGTTAATTTGAAAAAATGTAAAAAGAAGCTTTGTTGTTATACTGAACTTTTCGGTCTCTTGTAGTTTTGTCGTATCTGCTACCGCTTTCGAGAAAAAAATTTCGAAAGATTCTTTCGAAATACACAGAAGAATCAAAATTGTCATAAAGATTAGTTAGTATGAAAAGAAATCTGAACTATTCAAGTCTGGGGATCTGGCGGGCCATGACTGATGTCCAATCCACCTGCTTTCACAACTTTCTTTCAAATACTCCCTTATAAACCTAGTACACCCTTTACCTCGAAAACGAAAAGTTTATAGGACTTTTTTTCTTAAATTTACTTAAGGAATCTCCCCTTTTCGTTTGTACGTTCAATTTAGGAACACCCTGCACCTAAATTATATAGTGTATCCCAATGAAAAGGAAAACCACCGATATTTCTTATTTGATTAGCGAAATTCAGTAAGTTGCGTACAGAAATAGGTGTGTAACAATTCATATGATGAGGTTTCATGATTGTTTCGTATCATTTTTGTGAATATCTACAAAACTATCTGTGTTTTTTTTTCTTTTCAGTTTTGTGATGTGTGTGATCCTACAAAACCGGACAAAATGCATCCATCCGAATATGCTGTAGACGGCATGGAAACTTGGTGGCAAAGTCCCCCTTTATCCAGGGGGATGAAATACAACCGGGTCAATTTGACCATCGATCTTGGACAGGTAAGCTGAGACCTACTGATATTATGACACCAAAAGTTTAATTGTAAAATTACACCCTTGACACACGGTCCAACTCTATCTGCCCTTGTTTTTCTATCTCTGAATGTAGTTTCAGTATTGAAAATAATCTTCATCGATGATTTAATTTCCCTGAATCTGTAATATAATAACGAGTGCATATACATAATGCTTTTCGAGTACCTACATAGTGTCCAAAAATAAAAACGAACTCAATATTCGTTCATAATCAATAAAGAATATTTTTTACTTCAAACATCTTCATTCTACACATCTCAAAGAATTCACTGTCAGTTGCCGTAACATTAGTCTTTATCTGCTGAAGTTTGAACTGTGATATCTACCAAATTTATTGCCCTTCAGTTTTGAGTTCACTGACATCCCAGGCTAGAATTAGAAATAGCAATACTTTAACAGTAGTGTCGAACAGAAGGAAAGAATTGAAAACTAGAATATTAAGGGCCCGAGAATTCTCCATTTCAGATATTGAATTTGTGGCCGGAGCTTTAGCTAGATCTCTGTACGAACTTTTAAACTCTCAACAATCATCCATATATTTCGGTCTTTTCCACTAACATCCTGTATATTATTGTGATATGGAATGAAAGATGTGTTTCCATACTGGTCTGATCTGCTATTTTATTTCTAATATTCATGTCAGTTTCGGAGAATTTAAAGTTGAAGGTATAAAATACAGTTCCTTTTTCGACTTCTTGACTCTCTTTGCCTTCAGTTCCCTCTCTAAATTTGGGATCAACATCTGGTACCCAGATGCAGCTCTTAAGTTCCCTACAGTTTTATGTAACGACCATTTCTGACAATGACTTCATTCGACTTATTCTTGGTATTCATTCTGCTTTCAGATTTGTTATTAAATCTGTAAGAATGCTTCGCGACCAATAATCGAGAATAATTTAGAATGAATCAAACAGCAAAATGAGGAAGGCACTAGATTATTATAATTATAATAATCTTCCATGAATATTCGATCCGTTAGCGCCCGTAGGAGGTGGCCATAGCTGGGATGTCAGAATATGTTGAAATGTGCTTTTATATGATAGTTTTGAATGCAACTCCTCTTGGAATATATTAAATCGACTTTCATAGCCCACTCTGGGATTTCCAAAATTTGTTAAATTTCATGCATTATTTTTTCGATCCATTTACTTTAACAATGATACCCATGGTTCGAAGGAACAAACAAGTGCCGAAATCGAATTGATGAAGGGTTATCTGTTACTCCATTCATTGATTGACGAATCGTGGTGAGTGTGAAGACCTCTGGAATACTAATATTGATAAGAGCTTCCTCTGATAACAGATTCGTTGGCCTCAAGGAAGCGAACACCCACATAGTCTATGTATTCATCTGTATCAAAGTTATGTCAGTTTTGTTGTCTGTATTACATTCCATAAACCCCTTGGTCATGAATGGAACACTCATATACAGGGTCCTTCACGAGGAACCTCACCCATATTTATACGGGAAACTAATGAACGTATTTTCATGAAATTCAGCACTTATAAGTATTTCACGATGCTGATGAAATCTAAAATATTTTCAAGGCATGAGCACCTCCGGTTTTTCCGAAAATGACGTCAACTTCCGTTTTTCAAATTAGAACACCATTTTTTTATTGCAGAAATAGATTCCTTAGAAAATTTCAAGTTATTTTGATGTAACATTTTTCAGTTTTGGTTGGAAAATTCTCTCTGAGCGGGAAAATTCGAAAAAAAAAATCGAAAATAGAGCTCCGCTGAAACAAGAATAACTTCGAGGTTTTTGGATGGAAAATTTTCATTTTTGGGATTTTTCAAGATGTAAGATTGATGTATCCACTTTAAAAAACGAAATCGCGATTCATGATACAGGGGGTGAAAAAATTGCTTTCAAAGTTAGGGATGACAAAATCGTGAAAAATCAATTTTTTCAAATTAGAACCCCATTTTTTTATGGCAGATATTGAATCTACGTTAAAAAATAATGTGGGTGTATGCATCACACCCTTGCCCTAAAGTGGATATTAACTCAGAAAAATGTTACATCAAAATAACTTGAAATTTTCTAAGGAATCTATTTCTGCAATAAAAAAATGGTGTTCTAATTTGAAAAACGGAAGTTGACGTCATTTCCGGAAAAACCGGAGGTGCTCATGCCTTGAAAATATTTTAGATTTCATCAGCATCGTGAAATACTTATAAGTGCTGAATTTCATGAAAATACGTTCAGTAGTTTCCCGTATAAATATGAAATGTGAAAGACCCTGTATACAGGGTGTGACGCATTGAATGGACAAAACGGAATTTCAAACATTTGAATATCATAATATTCTTCTTTCTATCATGGTAGAATATAATGTTGTAATACAAATTTGGTTCGAAAGTCTCCAGAGGTAGAGTTTCATGAAATTTATTTACTGGAATGCTTCAAATTTCGATGAAAAGAAGAGTATTCACTATTGTCCCATTATCAACACTCGCATAACTTCAGAATGAAATCATTTCCTATCAAAATCTTTATTTATTGAAGAATATAATACTAATTGAGCACATACACTTTCATTTCCCTAATATCTGTGATAAAATTTAGTTTATTCAAATTCTGATAATACGCATCCTCTGATAAGATCACAATTCATGAAATGGAAACTCCCACACTGACTACATCCCTGTATTTCGATGAAACTCGGGCAGAGGCGTATCTGATGTTCTCCAGCAAATGAAAAATCACCTTTTTTTTAATTTTGTCAGAAGATGTTGAATATTATTCTGAAGAATATATAGAGATACTTATGCCAAAAAGGTGAAGTGGAACATTTTTTTCTTCAAAGTGCATTTTGTGCGCGTGTCCACCAAAAAAAACGTTACATATGAAAAGTTTTTTGTTTTTATTGAGATCTTTTGAAGCGGTGAAACATGCACCCTCTCTTTAATTCTTTACCAGAATTTTTTGAACAAACAAAATTTCTCAATTTAAAAATAAATGCTGACGAGAACTATTCAATGCGAATCTTATTAACTCTTATGTTTTGACCGTAAAAGCAATAGTTTCCTTATGAAAAAATTAAACACAGCATTCTGCTGGAATGAATGAACGGTTTTTCTCCAAAAGGAAATGGAAAAATCTGATAGGCGGCTGTTACGATTTGTTTAAACCTAGGAAGCCTTTTTTTCCCCATTTTTGAAAGCGAGTAATTTCATAAAGAGAGGCCTGAGAGCAACCCCTTTAATTTTCCACAAGGAATTTTCGTGTCGACTTGTGAACACCCAGTATAAGTCTAATTTTTTATTGCAGGAATTCCATGTGGCCTACGTCTACATCCGTATGGGAAATTCACCCAGACCCGGCTTGTGGGTTCTCGAAAAATCCGCAGATTATGGAAAATCATACACGCCATGGCAGTATTTCTCTGACTCTCTCACAGATTGCGAGACGCATTTTGGATCTGACAGCTTGCAACCCATAACCAGAGACGATTCCGTGGTTTGCACCACCGAATACTCCAACATTCTTCCACTGGAAGGTGGCGAAGTGAGTGTTCATTTTATTTAGTTTTTCTTGAATAAAATATGAAAAGACGGACAGACGGTATATCTAGCTTAAGACGTCGTTGCCAGAATAATTACTTCGCGATTGGTTATTAAGAAGGCTCTCAGGTCGCCATCGCCAGTCATAATGACGTTAGATTTAAGTGATTTTCAGTCACTCCCTTCTGACACTCGCATAACTTCTATGATTGTCACCAATGGACGTCTTGAGACATGATTTGGATGAATAGACATAGAAAACAGAGATTCGATTTCTATGTTTAGGTAGACGTCATCTTGGGGTAGACTTGCTAATATAATGTAAAATATTAACTTTAAACAGTGCTCCTCAAATATTTTCTTCTATTTTCGCACAATTGAATATTTTCCGATTGTTTTCCACATGATTTTTAAAATTTTTTGATGAGAATTATAAAATCTGATGATTTGTTTATGACCATGCATACTGAAGGTATAATAAGACTTCAGTTTTAGACGTTAATATCCTATCTGACGTAAAAATTAAGTCAAAAAGATATAGTCACGAGATAAAGACGTAAGCCAAGCATAGTTTAGACGTCACATCTGACGTACAATATGAGTCAGAAAATGTGATATAGACGACTATATTGACGTGATAAAGACGCAAACTTAGTATAATAAGTAGTATACTCCATTCACCTTTATAAAGTAACCATGATATTCTGACACATTTCACGTGTATAATTTGAAAATGTCAGGTTATAGTCATTTTCCTGTCAGATAAATAAGCAACGTTGTCCTTTTTACATAGAGGTCGCAGTTATTACGTATTCATCAAAATGTCTAGGTTTGGGAAAATAATGGATTTGAGAAAATATTATGTGAATTCAATAATTCCAAAGACCTGGCGAATGTTGAAGAAACTTTTTTTTCTGTTAATACTGGAAATATCTCACGTATTTAAACATGGTTGGAAGATTCAGTTATGCTATTTTCTTATAAGGAAATCAAGAATCGAGTGTTAAAATTTCAGTGGAAAATAATGAATAGAATAGTCCGTTACTTTGTGATAGTTCATTCGAAAAAAGAATAAAAGTACTCGAATAACCCGACAGAAAAACTTCTAAAAGAACAGACGGAATTCCCCATTTTTCAAAATTCTCAAGAATTAAGCCTACAGAAGACATTTAAATACCTTTTTGCACAACTTGAAATACTCCAGTATGAAAATGTAGTATAGTACTAAGTACTGTGTCACAGTTAATCCTCAAAAGAACCAACTCCATTTACAATTGGGAATCTATGTGAATGATACAATTAATTGGAAAGAATTAGCATTGGCAACGTCTCTCAGAATTATTTCGACATTGCCGATATTTTACGAGTGCCAACCTGCGTCAGATTTAGGTAAAAAAACTTGATAAACTTGAATCTTGGCCAACCGGGATACTTTATAAAAGTGAATGGAGTATACTGTCGTAAAGTTCACTTTATTTAGAAGTGCTCGGTTTCTGAAAATCGAAGGAATTTTCTGGGTACACAGAATATCCCGTAGATATCCTATAGAATGGTCTCAGTTACAATTTTCAAAATAATACATTTTTGTTCCAATTATGACTTTAACACGTTGAGTGCCATGTGAGACCACATAGGTATCACACTTTTTTGGGAGCGGCGAGCCGCGTGAGACCACTCAGGGCCTTTATTCTTGAAAACCAGGGAGTAGAACGATCGAGAGAACGGTGACGTGGCCCTACTAATCAGTAGGGCCACGTCGCCGTTCTCTCGACTGTTCTACTCCCTGGTTTTCAAGAATAAAGGCCCTGGTCTCACGACCAACGACGCATATTATTATCTAAATCGCGTATTTCTCCAGTGGTCTCACGTTTACAGGGTGGAAACTGGAAAGTGATGTATAGAGTAGACGAGTAGAGCATGGCCTGCTAGTCCTGCTACGACAAATTTTGTATTTGGCCTGCATTATGTTATTATTAGGAGGGTTTGAGTTTTTTTATGTAGTGACTAGTGAATATTCTGTTAGCAGTATCTCTATCAGTTGTGGCGAAAATTTTTTGGTGGCAATCAACACATCGCCGTATCTATATTTTGTGCATTTGTTCTCATTTTTTTCACATTCTGGCAGAGGTGTATCCATTTCGAAATCAGCCGTATCTTCATCTGGATGTTGTTCATCTGCTGAATCATCACCAACAATCGGACTCAAAAGTACATAAAAAAATTTGAAAATTCATGTTCCATATATTAATTTCATTCAATTGAACACCAGAGAAGATGAATATGCAAAAAAAAAAATCGTGGCCACTGGGTCAGTTTTTTCAGAAGTTATGGTGGCACTCAACGTGTTAAAAATAGATTAAGTAACACAGGCCGCCCAAATTTTCTATTCAAAAATAATAAGATTGCGTAGAAACAGGGATAACATGCTGATTAACTCATTCAGGATCAATTAGTCAAGACAACATTCACCTATGACTGAAGTAAATGACTATTTCAAACTCTACCTACTCTGAAGTTTTTTATATACAAATTTAGCTTCTAAGATTCCATTCCATTTTAACACCAGTCTATTCGATGCATCGCCCTGTGAGGTATACCCGAGTATCAATGAAATAAGAGAATAGATTGTGAACATGAAGAATAACGTTAACACATACATACTTACTGTTAACGTAGGTAAATTGTTAAGCATGGCGTTAGACATGTCTAGTAATTGAATTATGAGGAATTATCAAGTATCAAATTCGTGAAAACGCTTGGTTGACATTAAAAAACTATAAAAGGTCTAAAGAAGTCCACTGTTGAGACGAAATGTATGACGAAAATATTCTTGATAGCCAAAACCATGATACAACACTTTTCTTGGTATTGGTACCTACTATACTCTACACTACATCCTGGTATGCATTATTTCAAAATTTGCCCTCTCTATAGCCTTTTGAAATATGACATAGAACCGCAAAAACAGCGAAAAAATATTCAATATCTTCCAAGGAAAAAGTGCATCTAAAATTCGAATTTTCCAGAACGCCCTGTATAAATTCGAAATCAATATTAGATTGTCAATGGATTGAGAATCTCAATTTGAGATTAATGCAGTTGATCAATCTACACAAAATCATCTGTATGTTCAATATAGAGTGTTCACAATAAAAGTGGAAATATACTCTTTTCCAATGCATAACGATAAAAACTATGCATCTATGTCTTGGCAACAATCGATAAAGGTATACGCTTCTTCAGTTGCTCAGCAACTACATCAAACTGGTTATTATTCCATTGAAATAAAACAGAAAATGGAACAATAATAACTCTCGATGATAATTTCGAATACTCATTTGTGACGAGCCAAAAATCATCAGATATGTTGATCATTTGAATCGTAGGATGATATTCTACCTTCTCCAGCTGTTATAGATTCGTTTAAATGCAGGAAAAAATAGCTAGGTCAACACACCAAGGTTGAAATATATTCAACTGGCGAATTCATTTTAATTTTCTCATAACTCCTTTCCGCTAATAATTCCTTGCAGATTCCAATATCCCTACTAAACAACAGACCATCGTCGAAAAATTACTTCAACTCCAGTGTACTGCAAGAATGGACTAGAGCCACCAACGTACGACTCCGTCTTTTAAGAACAAAAAATTTTCTCGGCCATCTCATGTCTGTAGCCAGACAAGATCCCACAGTTACCAGAAGGGTAAGAAATTGGAAAACACCCCAGCAATAGTCCGCATAAATAAATATTCTATCCGTTGCAGTATTTCTATTCGATCAAAGATATAAGTATTGGAGGAAGATGCATGTGTAATGGACACGCAGACACTTGCGACATACAAGATCCTGAGAATCCATCCATCTTGCTGTGCAGATGCCAGCACAACACGTGCGGCGCCAAATGTAACACTTGCTGTCCGGGTTTCGTACAAAAGGCCTGGCGACAGTCTAAAGTTAACGAACCGTTCATTTGCGAGCGTAAGTGCATTATCCAATGTTTCAAAAACATGTTAACTCTATCTATAGTCAACATTGATCAATAGCCGAAGAGTGGGTTCAACAATCATTTCAACTGCTACACCGAAAAGAGAAATCAATGTTCAATTTGTATCCACTCAACTATCTGCAGATATAAAATTGGCTTGGAGAAGCACTGTATTATAAAATACGCGTTTCGAAACCGTTGACAAAAAGTAGGGAGAAAACTGAACTAACGGATAAAAAAATTATTGTCATATGGACATGTAGTCACTCCTCAGAAATTTTTTTAAAAATCAGAACTTTTCACTAGCAGTTAAAAACACTCTTGTGTAGATTTTGAACCCATGGAGATCAATGGTCCTAAGGACTGAACGAGAATAAATTCGCTATCACAAAAAGGCTCATATCTTTTGAACCACTGGACCGATTTCGAAAATCAAACTCATTTTCGAATCATCTTCTAATTCTAATGAAAACGGTTTTTACAATAAAAAATCAAAACTATTTTTTACAAAATTCATGGATTTTTCTGGAATTCTTCCCATCATGCTTCTTGTGGTGTTCTCAGTCAATTTCTGGGATGCTGTCTTCCACTTTTGCTTGAATTCCGCTAATGTTTTTGTTGATTCCTTCGTCTTCTTCAATTCTCTTTCTACCAGGGCCCAAATATCTTTCGATTGGCCTGAGTTCTGGGCAATTTGGTGGATTGGCCTCTTTGGGGACAAAAACCACCTCATTAGCCTCGTACCATTTCTTGGTGGCCTTGCTGTAGTGGCATGAAGCTAAATCTGGCCAAAAGATTGTTGACACATTGTGCTCACGTAAAAATGGTAAAAGTCGCTTCTTCAAGCCTTACTCGATGTATATCTTCGAGTCAACAGAGCCTTGGCCAACAAAAAATTTGCCTCTTTCCCACAAGTGCAAATTGCTTGCCAAACCAGGAATTTTTTAGGAAACTTTGCTTGTTTCTTCACGCGAAATTGTTCGTCAACATTTCCACGAGAATCTGCAGTATAAAATTTCTGACCAGGAAGTTGCGAGAAATCAGCCAAGACATAGGTTTCGTCGTCCATCACGCAACAGGAAAAATTTTTCAAGAAATCTTTTTTTAATTTCTTTGCTCTTGATTTCGCGTCTTGATTCTCCACAGCGTTCCTGTCTGGCACTTTCTGCACTTTGTATGTTCTAAGCCCACACAACTCGACTTGATTTTCTGAACGGTTGACTGCGAACAATCCACTATTCGGGCCACTTTCAGTCCTGAAAGGTTAGGATTCTTCTGAAAAAGGCTGATGGCTTTCATCACTTTTTTTGGGCTATGAAACCCCTTTTTCCTCCCGGTTCCTTCCTTGCGGTTAATCTTCGTTGAAGCGCTCAACAACTCTTGATACCGTTTCCGGACGAACGCGAGCCTCTTTTGCGATTCTTTTGAAGCTCCATTTTTGATTATTTTGAAAAAGTTTCACTATAAATTCTCGTGTTTTCACTTCGCTTGACATTTTGCAACAGAGAATTGGAATATCTATGAAGTAAATGTTCCACATGTTTCTGACGTTCATAACAAAGCTAACTATGGTCAAATTTTGATTTTTTCTCAATTGGTTCAAGAGATATAGGCGTTTTCGTGATAGCGAATTTATCCTCGATCAATCCTTAAGCAGACCAATTATAGTTCCTTACCTCAAGAACGCTTCTAGCCTGCAACTGCTTCCAACACTCCAACCAATGCCTCTACGATGCCGAAGTGGACAAGAAACACCAATCTCTGGATATATACGGAATTTACGAAGGAGGTGGCGTCTGCCAAAATTGCCAGCACAACACCATGGGCATAAACTGCAACAAATGCTTACCGAAATATTACAGACCCTTCAACAAGCACTGGAACGAAACCGACGTCTGCCAAAGTAAGCGATGAAAGAAAAAAAAGTACTTCCCATAAAATATGGATTAACTTTCAGGATGCGACTGTGACAACTTTTATTCCACCGGAAACTGTTCTGAAGGAACTGGAAAGTGCGAGTGCAGAAAAGAATACAATCCCCCCGATTGCGATTCTTGCAGCTTCGGGTATTTCGGTTATCCAAAATGTAAACCTTGCGAGTGCTTCCTAAACGGCACTGTCGATCTGCAGTGTGCGGCTGAAAACGGAAAATGCACCTGCCTTTCGAACTTCGGTGGCGAATACTGCAAAGAGTGTGCTCCAGGATACCACAACTTCCCAGAGTGCAAACGTAAGCCCATCACTCTAAAATTTCCATTCAATCAACGGTCATTTTTTTGCAGCCTGTGACTGCAATGCCCAAGGATCAGTGTCTTCAGTTTGCGATATGAGCTCCGGGAATTGCACATGCAGGAATAACTTTGCTGGAGAAAATTGCGATACATGTCAAGATGGCTACTATAACTTTCCCAGCTGTACTTGTAAGCTATCTTTGATAATACATGAAAATCTTCAGACTACAAGTTACTACTGTTTACAGATTGTAACTGCGATTTGAAGGGAACCGAGGAAGGAATTTGCAACAAAAATACAGGACAATGTATCTGCAAAGAGGAATTCACAGGAGAAAGATGTGATAAATGTAAATCTGGATATTACGGATATCCAAATTGCCAGCCGTGTAATTGTGGCAAGATAGGATCTCTTGGAAAAACATGCAGCGAAGGGGGCAAATGCTCATGTTTAGTGAATTATGCTGGTCGAACATGCGAGCAATGCAGTCCTGGATATTATAATTACTCTACATGTATCTGTGAGTAATTCTTTTTGGTATTAATCTAATTTTGTATACATATGAATGATTTTGAAGCTTCTTTCATCGATTGTAATGTTTGAATAGTGGAAGTAAATTTTTTTCAGCATGTGAATGTGATTCAAGAGGATCAAATGGAGTTTCTTGTGATAACGATGGAAAATGTGAATGTCATTATAACTTTGATGGAACACGATGTGATAAGTGCAAAGAAGGATTTTACAATTTCCCAGACTGTGAAGGTGAGTTTTTCAACCAATTAATGCATTCAAATTAAATTTTGAAAATTGTTATCCAAAAAAGAATTCAATTATGTAGAAACGTTCACCATTTTCTGCCTACAAATGAGGTCAAGAATAACATAATGTGAAATAATATACTCTCTTATAATCAATTCATCTTTATTCTGCATTTCATGTAGTTCTCTATACAATCAAATAAAGAGTATAAATGGATGTCTTTGGGTGTGCCAGTATGCTTCCGAGTTATAATTTTCACAAAAACCAAGTTATGATTTTTCCTCATCATCAATTTTCTTGTCTACATCACCATCATTTTGTACACCTTCCTTTGCGGTATCTTTATCTTCTTTCTTCCTAGTCTTCATTTTCTCCATTATCTTAGCTTCCCTTTCCTTCTTCCTAGCTTCCTTAGCCAACTTCTTCTGTTCTTTCTCTTTCTTTTCAAGTAACTCTTTGAACTTATCATCTTTAGGATCAACTTTGTAACCGAAATGTTTTCTCACTTCTTCGATCAATCTCTCCCTCTTCAATCTGGATTCATTGGCTTCCGCTTCTTTTTTAGCTATTCTCATCTCCAGATCTCTTTTCCAGCCGTCCAATTTCGATAACTTAACCAGCATATCTTGCTGACGTTTTCGTGTTTCTTCCTCTTTAGCGGTTCTATTGTCCCTGGCAGTTTGAATCATTTCTGGAATTGTGTGTGGGTAGGCAACTTTTTCATATTCAATTTTATCTTCCAGTTCTTTCTCAGTAGGCCAGCATATCCCAGGTTCAACGCCACTGGCGAAACCATATCGACCAAACATTTTCCTTTTGTAATACACGGTATCGTGAAACCATTGCTTGGACTCGGGATAAGGATTTTGATCTAATACGATATTCCTGTGGGAAACATTCAGTCGGGATTTATTCCTCCTCGCCTGAATTCGTTCTTCCTTCAAATGTGCTTCTTCGTCGAAGATATCAACCGTCGCGCTTTCCTCTTCCAATTTTTCAATGTTCAACGAAGCTTTGGAGCTCAAATGTTTAGTAAATAATCGAACCGACGTAATGGATTTTCTCAAACATTCGCTCCGCAACATTTTGACGAGATTACTGATTTTCTGAGGTTAGGTCAAAGACTATAAAGACTTTTCACTGTCCTATCTGAGCCGAATCCGTCGCTTTGACCTTGGGTTGCCGAGAAATGAAGAGGGAGTTGAACTTTGGTAGTGGGAGAAAAATCCGAGAAAGCGCGAAATTCAAAACAGTACCTCGAAGATAATATCATGTGTTCTTAGTTCATATATATCTAAAAATATCCTCAATGAGTACTTCAATTCAATTGATTTTGCAAAAAATCCATAGAAATCTTGGCAATCAACAAGGAGCACTCCAAAAATTTCGATATGTTTCACTTGGTAATGGCAAATCTTCTAAGATATTGAATATACCGAATAGAGAGTACAATAAGAAGATTATTTCAATGTTTTTATGTAATTAAATCAACATTGAATACTTCCATACTCTGTGATATGTTATTCATTTCCAGAAAAACTTTATTATTAGTTAATTCGTCAAAATACGATAAAATTGACGTTTCTGTTATTAAATTCATGGAGGTTATGCCCCCACCCTGATTGAATTCAATTCCGACTATACACGAAGGATCGGTGGTCGTGCTTCTTCGGGTTTGCTATCTGCGATCTGATTGGGGGCGTCCTTTACGAAGGAGTTAATCTAAAAGACGCGCTGAGCTCTTCGGCAAATTTAGTACGAGGTCAATAGCACGTGCACGAGGGTGTAGGAACTAAATTATTAGAGTGCCGCGTCTTGTTAGTCTTTGGTTAGGTCACCGACTAGCATTTGACGTTTGAGATGATAATCGCAGAATTCGATTCGGATCGTTCGGGAATCGGTTCCTACTCGGAGGATGAACCATAGAGCGGTTGTGTACCCGTTTGAACCGAGTACCGGTTCGAGCAACATGAATACGAATGAAATGAAACGAGGCAATATGAATATCGGATGAATCATTTGGATAAGACTGTGTTATTAATAAACTGAGATATTCCCATGGATAATTTAAATCTTTTCCGAGTTTGTAAGAATGTTTTAATAAAGGGATGATAAGTAATCTGTAATTCTGCATTTGCAAATGCGGTCCCAAGAAGAATTCACTTTTATTAAAATTTTCGGTTTCAAAAACCCGAATGGTGATCGAGTTTCAATGCTAGGAACAAGATTTTTTGAATATTTGTCTCTATTTATCGAAGAGTAAATACCGGAAAAAATTATGTCTCAGGGATCTGAAGAGGCCGGTAATCTGACATTTCTCAGTGGATCTCGATTGGCCTCAGATTCACATCTGCAAAACAAAGCCTCCTATACATTTACCAGACTATAGCCTGGTATCTAACTGGTTATGAGCCCAGATATCACGACTTGACTTTTACAAGCCAAAGCAACAATTCTCGAGAGTTGCAAACAACCTTAATGTTCAAATGCTCTTTTTCAGACTGTAACTGTCATCCTGCCGGTGTGGTCGAAGGCTTCGCAGGTTGTGGTTCCGTACCAGCAGGAGAGCTGTGCCAATGCAAAGATCGGGTGGAAGGTCGCATTTGCAACAAATGCAAGCCGTTGTATTGGAACCTAAATCCGAACAATCCAGCCGGTTGTGAAGAGTGCAACTGCAACCCTTCTGGTGTGCTTGGCGGGATACAAGTTTGCGATAGCAACGACGGCCAGTGCGTATGTAAACCTTCCGTCATTTCGAGGAACTGCGACGAATGTGCTGATGGTAACTACCGTCTGGAAGAGGATAATCTGTTTGGTTGCGAAGGTGAGTGCGTTTATTGAACACTTCAGCTTGGGATAGGTACTGATTATTGTGGTTTTTGAGCAATCTTGGATCTGTTTCTGTTTCTCTAGATTGTGGTTGCGATGTTGGAGGCTCCATAAATAATATTTGCGATAAACAGAGCGGTCAGTGCGTCTGCCAATCGAGGGTCACTGGAAGAACTTGTAAAGAGCCACTGTCGAATCATTATTTCCCAACACTTTATCAGTATCAATATGAAGTTGAAGACGGACAAACGCCTACCAATACCTCTGCTCGATATTCTTACGATGAGGATATTTTTCCTGGATATTCCTGGAAAGGTTACGCTGTTTTCTCTCCGTTACAGGTAAATATTTTTGAATTGTGGAATAATTCGAAGAAAAAAAATCTTGTGAACAAAATGTTATTTTATATGCTGCGATTAAAGGATTGATTGTGAGGTATTTATGAATATTCATTTTAGTCCACTTGAACATTATAGAAGTCTTTAATTTTGATTTGATTATTTGTGTATAATTCACACTGCCCAAGCCTTTTTGTTACTTTCCACAATAACGAATTCCTTTTATGATGTTCACTCTAATTATTCCTCAGAAAAACTCCGTTCAGTCTAGTAAAGGCCGTATCAGGCTGGCAAATTTTACTCCGGATCTGGCACCCAATCTGGGAAATAACAGTCAGGTCCGGTATACAGGGTGGCCAAGAGATTGACGTCAAAAAGGAAAAAACAGGTTCCTCGAATCACCCCCATGTTATGCGATTCATCACGGTTTTCGAGTTATGAATTTTTTTTATGAACTTTGAGAATTTTCGACTTGACCATCTTGAAAAGGATATAAAAAAAGTACAAGACTTCTCTGTGAAATTCTTTTGTAACTTAATGATCTGAATTTTCGAATCAAAATTAAAAATGTAAAAAGGCTAATTCACGGTTTCTTAGTATGCTTGAAAACTGCGCTCAACAGTCAGCTTTTAGAATCATTGATGAAAAATGGTACTTAACACTCTACTTTTGCGAGATTGCCTTCAAAGTCATCGAGGTGTATCGTTCCATTTTTATCAATGACGTAGTTTCTACTTGTCAAATGTCAAAAAATGACAGCTTCAAAAGTGACATCTACCGAAATAGCGGGATATTCAAAATAACACCTCTTATTGGAAAATCCTTGATAGTATATAGTGAAATAATTATAAAAACTTACCTCTATTTGGATTTTTACCTCAATTTTTATCTATTTTTTCAGAATGAAATCCTCCAGAATATCTACATATCCAAATCTTCCCTATACCTCATGATTTTGAGATACGTCAACAGAAATCCAGAAACCATAATTGGCACAATTAGAATTATTCCCGATAGTTATTACGAGAGCGAACAGAAGCAACAGGTTCAATTCAAAGCAAGCAACGAACCGACTTTCGTCACAGTTTCTGGAACCACCGGGTCAACCCCGACGCCATTCGTCATAAATCCTGGTACATGGACGGTCAGCATCAAAGTACCAAAAGGACTATTTTTGGTAAGTACCCAAACCAGCAATTCTAACGTTGGAGATGGTCCGCAGACAAAGGAATTTAATTTGCGATGAATTTTCCAGGATTATTTCGTCCTCCTGCCAGAGGATTATTACCTAGCTTCAATTCTGCACCAAAAAATAGAAGAACCCTGCAAGATCAACGATACCAACAGTCTCTGCAGAGAATACAGTTACCCAAATCTTACCCAATTCGATACCGTTGCCTGTGGATCTGGAACTGCAGTCTTTGGAAGTACACAGCGTCCATTATCTGAATTCTACGGAGATCTTACGGTAAATCCCTAAAATACACTGCGCAAAAAAACTAACGCACATTATGGAAATCTCAAATTTATTCTACACCTGAAGGTGTTCTCAATGATAATTATTTTTATCACAATTATGGATGCATATTATGTTATCCACTTTCAACGTTTTTCTTCAATACAGATGTTTTCTCCTAGCAGGAATAAAAAAAGATGATATTATCAGATTTTGAATGTATTGGCTCCATTCTGAAATCAGTTGTTCTCGATCAATTCTAGTGATCAATAGTTTTTCTTTCGTTTGATTTTCTACACTCGATCGCTATGCAACGCGAAACACGCAATTTGATCCAAGAGGAATGTGCCCAAGTGGTAGTTTTGCGAGAAGAAGGGTTGGCATACACAAGAATTGCAGAAAGGTTTGGAGTTTCCCATACAAGTGCGTCCAGAATGTTGCAGCGATTCAGGGAGACAGGTATGAATGTCCGAAGACCAGGACAGGGTAGACCACGGGTAACAACTTCCATTCAAGAACGTTACTTGAGAGTTTCTTCGTTGAGACAACGGTTTGCAACCGCTCGCCTCCTTCAAAATCAGCTTGAGCAAACTCATGAGGTGCAAATTAGCACTCAGACAATAATTTAATAAGGCCTCGTGTCGCGGCAAAAGGCCCAGCTCTTACCCCAGCCCATCGAAGGGCGCGTTTGGATTTTGCGAGAGAGCATATCCATTGGGAAGTGGCCGATTGGGAAAGAGTTCTCTTCACAGATGAGTCTAGATTGCCTCTACCATTGTGATCGACGTTCCCTTGTATACAGACGTCCACATGAAAGATATGCTCAGTGAAATTTCCTGAATACTACTGGTTTCGGGGGAGGATCGATTATGGTATGGGGTGGAATATCTTTGACTGCTCGCACAGACCGAGTGGTCGTTGATAATGGAGCTATTAATGCTGATAAGTATATAAGGAACATTCTCGAAGAGCATGTAGCTCCATTTGCCCCATACATTGGTGAAAATTTCATTTTTATGGACGATAATGCCAGACCGCATCGTTCAGGAGTACCTTAAAGAGGTTGAAGTCTCTCGAATGGAATGGCCAGCAAGAAGTCCAGATCTCAATCCGATTGAGCAGGTTTGGGACAACCTCAATAGAAGGCTGAGAAGTTCAGAAAATCATCCAGCTACTCTTAATGACTTAGGAATCCAACTCGGAGAAATCTGGGAAGGATTAGATCAGAACATTTTAAGATCACTCATTTTGAGTATGAACCGTCGTTGCCGAGCTGTAATTAACGCAAGGGGTGGAAATACCAAGTATTAAATCACTTATCAGCATTTCAGTATTTTGAAAATTGTTCATTTCTCTTCGTTCACATGAGATTCGGTGAAATCCTGAATTTTTCTTCCATTTAATGTGTCTTGTTTCGTTCAAAACCTTCCCGAGAGAACATAAAAAATAAGTTATAAAGTCAATGTAGAGTTAACTTTCATTGAAATTGAGATTTTTAGAATGTGCGTTAATTTTTTGCGCAGTGTACTATTGTTCAATAAACAACTGAACCATCTTCTTTTAGCATCTGCCAATGGTCCATGTCAAGAGCAAGATACCCTTGATTAACGCTGCTCAGAGGGCCATCACGCTGGATGTCACCGTTTCAAAACCTGGAGCATATATTTTGATCGTTAACTACGTGACTCCTTTGAATTCGGAGAAAACACATAAATTGGACGTTAACGTTACTAACAATGTTGCAACGGCTGGAGGGCATGTTGTCTTGTATTCCTGCACGTATAATTTCTTGTGCAGACAAGCATTCATCAATGAGGAAGGGGGCATTGGTATCTTCTACGCCGATGACGATAGATTAACCGTTGACATAGAGGTTTGTCTACATTAAATTAATACTGATTTTTTTCTTCATCTAACATTGAATTTCCTTGTAGGGTCACGACGCGAATGTTGCCCTTCATTCAATCACTGCGATACCGAAAGAAGAATGGTCGCTGGACTACATCACGCCGAAACCAAAGTGCATCAACAAAGATGGCCTTTGCGTTCAGTCAACCTTCCGAACTCCCCAGGAAACTAAAAAGATTTCGTTTGAACAGACCGAGAACGAAACGCCGAAGAATCAATCTTCGTTGTATTTCAACCAAACATACGTTTTCTTGGATAAGGACAATCAGTTTATCGATTTGAGGGGCAAGACATCTGGACCGGGATATTATACGATGATTCTTCATTATTATCAACCTTTTCATTCAGGTTAGTACCTACATTCGTGTTTATCTTCCTACACAGTTGGTCCGGACTAAAGACTGAACGAGAACAAATTCGCTATCACAAAACGCTTTTATCTTTTGAACCACTGGACCGATTTCGAAAATCAAACTCATTTTCGAATCATCTTCTAATTCTAATGAAAACTGTTTTTACAATAAAAAAACCAAAACTATTTTTTACAAAATTCATGGATTTTTTCTGGAATTCTTTCCATCATGCTTCTTATAGTGTTCTCAGTCACTTTCTGGGATGCTGTCTTCCACTTTTGCTTGAATTCCGCTTATGTTTTCGTTGATTTCTTAGTCTTCTTCAATTCTCTTTTTACCAGGGCCCAATATCTTTCGATTGGCCTGAGTTCTGGGCAATTTGGTGGATTGGCCTCTTTGAGGATAAAAACCACCTCATTAGCTTCGTACCATTCCTTGGTGGCCATGCTGTAGTGGCATGAAGCTAAATCTGGCCAAAAGATTGTTGACACATCATGCTCACGTAAAAATGTTAAAAGTCGCTTCTTCAAGCATTCCTCTATGTATATATCTTCGAGTCAACAGAGCCTTGGCCAACGAAAAATTTACTCCTTTTCCCACAAGTGGAAATTGCTTGCCAAACCAGGAATTTTTTAGGAAACTTTGCTTGTTTCTTCACGCGAAATTGTTCGTCAACATTTCCACGAGAATCTGCAGTATCAAATTCCTGACCAGGAAGTTGCGAGAAATCAGCCAAGACATAGGTTTCGTCGTCCATCACGCAACAGGAAAAATTTTTCAAGAAATCTTTTTTTAATTTCTTTGCTCTTGATTTCGCTTCTTGATTCTTCACAGCGTTCCTGTTTGGCACTTTCTGCACTTTGTATGTTCTAAGCCCACAACTCGACTTGATTTTCTGAACGGTTGATGGCTTTCTTCACTTTTTTTGGGCTATGAAACCCCTTTTTCCTCCCGGTTCCTTCCTTGCGGTTAATTGTAAGATCTTCGTTAAAGCGCTGAACAACTCTTGATACCGTTTCCGGACGAACGCGAGCCTCTTTTGCGATTCTTTTGAAGCTCCATTTTTAATTATTTTGAAAAAGTTTCACTATAAATTCTCGTGTTTTCACTCCGCTTGACATTTTGCGATAGAAAATTGGAATATCTGAAGTAGTTCCACATATGTTTCTGACGTTCATAACAAAGCTAACTATGATCAAATTTTGATTTTTTCTCAATTGGTTCAAGAGATATAGGCGTTTTTGTGATAGCGAATTTATTCTCGTTCAGTCCATTCGGGAATCCAAAGAAAAGAGAAGACCAATTATCTTGCCATTCACTGACCCAGAATATTTGAGTGGAATGGAAAAAGGCACAAACAAGAAAGAGTTTCAGAAGAAGGAACTGACTAGTGCAAGCCAAAGTGAAAAATTCCTCCGGATAAGAAAGCTGTACAAGTGAGGATGTAACTTTCTTCAAAATTTATTCTTTTTTTTCAGAATTCAAGCTGAATGTGATCATCCAAAATGGTCAGTTCTATGAAGCGGAAGTGCCAATCAAGCACTGTCCCTCACTATCAGGTTGTCGTGCTGTTGTGAACGAAGTCAGCGGAAATATCAAGTTTAATCTGATCGAAAACTTCATGATTACTTTTAAGGTGGGTAAACCATAATTTCAGGCTTTTTGAAATCATATTAGTACTTAGTACACCATAAATGTCAAGCTCAGCTGTAGAATAGTTTAAACAGCTGTTTTGATCTCTTCAAATGGTTTGAATGCTGATTCTTTTCATCCAGGATCCAGGCAATAAAGGAGTATATCTCTTATATCTGTTGGTCGTCCCCTCCGACTTCCACACCTCGCAAAACCTAGAGGAGGAAGATTTCGACCAGACGGGCGAATTCATCAGGGAATGCGCCAAAGATAATTTCAACATCGAGACTACTCAAAAAGGTAAAATCGAAGAAGTCTCTGGAGTCTGGACCACCACTAAAGTAGTAAATGGTTTTTTCAGGATTCTGCAGGGACTCGGTCTTCTCCATAACAGCGGGCCACAACGGCGGCGCCAGGCCTTGCCAGTGCAACTTCGACGGCTCTACCAGTTTCACGTGCGATAAGTTCGGCGGGCAGTGCCCTTGCAAGGAGAACGTGATAGGCCGAAAGTGCGAAGCCTGCAGAACCGGATACTACGGATTTCCGGATTGCAAACCCTGCAACTGCCCGTCGACAGCCTACTGCGATCCCAGCGACGGAAGATGCATATGTCCGCCGAGAGTCACTGGTGAAAGATGCGACCAATGTTTGCCCCTAACTTACGGCTACGATCCCATCATTGGTTGCGAGGAATGCAGCTGTAACCCTCTCGGTGTGGAAAGGACCCTTCAGTGCGACATCATGAACGGAAGCTGCCCGTGAGTACCTACATTTAAGGACTGAACGAGAATAAATTCGCTATCACAAAAACGCTTATATCTTTCGAACCACTGGACCGATTTCGAAAATCAAACTCATTTTCGAATCATCTTCTAATTCTTATGACAAATGTTTTTACAATAAAAAAACCAAAACTATTTTTTACAAAATTCATGGATTTTTCCTGGAATTCTTCCCATCATGCTTCTTATAGTGTTCTCAGTCACTTTCTGGGATGCTGTCTTCCACTTTTGCTTGAATTCCGCTAATGTTTTCGTTGATTTCTTAGTCTTCTTCAATTCTCTTTTTACCAGGGCCCAATATCTTTCGATTGGCCTGAGTTCTGGGCAATTTGGTGGATTGGCCTCTTTGAGGACAGAAACCACCTCATTAGCTTCGTATCATTCCTTGGTGGCCTTGCTGTAGTGGCTTGAAGCTAAATCTGGCCAAAAGAATGTTGACACATCGTGCTCACGTAAAAATGGTAGAAGTCGCTTCATCAAGCATTCCTCGATGTATCTTCGAGTCAACAGAGCCTTGGCCAACGAAAAATTTGCTCCTTTTCCCACAAGTGCAAATTGATTGCCAAACCAGGAATCTTTTGGGAAACTTTGCTTGTTTCTTCACGCGAAATTGTTCGTCAACATTCCCACGAGAATCTGCAGTATAAAATTCCTGACCAGGAAGTTGCGAGAAATCAGCCAAGACATAGGTTTCGTGGTCCATCACGCAACAGGAAAAAGTTTTCAAGAAATCTATTTTTAATTTCTTTGCTCTTGATTTCGCTTCTTGATTCTTCACAGCGTTCCTGTCTGGCACATTCTGCACTTTGTATGTTCTAAGCCCGCAGCTCGACTTGATTTTCTGAACGGTTGACTGCGAACAACCCACTATTTGGGCCACTTTCCGTCCTGAAAGGTTAGGATTCTTCTGAAAAAGGCTGATGGCTTTCTTCACTTTTTTGGGCTGTGAAACCCCTTTTTCCTCCCGGTTCCTTCCTTGCGGTTAATTGTAAGATCTTCGTTGAAGCGCTTAACAACTCTTGATACCGTTTCCGGACGAACGCGAGCCTCTTTTGCGATTTTTTTGAAGCTCCATTTTTGATTCTTTTGAAAAAGTTTCACTATTAATTCTCGTGTTTTCACTTCGCTTGACATTTTGCGACAGAGAATTGGAATATCTATGAAGTAAATGTTCCACATGTTTCTGACGTTCATAACAAAGCTAACTATGATCAAATTTTGATTTTTTCTCTATTGGTTCAAGAGATATAGGCGTTTTTGTGATAGCGAATTCATTCTCATTCAGTCCCTAACAACTTGCGAAGTTGTGCCCTTTTATAGTTCAGGTGAATATTTTGATTTCAATTTTGCCGGAGTTTGGCCCTCTAGTTAGTTGCTAGTTTATTTTTATACGTAGTGATAATGTTTTTTTTCTCAATGTTTTTTTTATGACGAGTGTAAACATTTGTAAAATGTAGTTGGCACAATAAAGTATCTATCTATCTATTTCGAGGCTCTACAAATCAATCTTTCCAGGTGCAAGTCGAGTATCGACGGAAGAAGGTGCGACAGCTGCGTCCCAGGACATTACTCCTTCCCGTACTGCGAATCCTGCGAATGCAACACTGACGGAACGACGGAAGCCATATGCGACCAGGAAACGGCCGAATGTTTCTGCAAGAAGAACGTGATAGGCCCGACGTGCGAACTGTGCCGCGAAGGAACCTTCAATCTGGAGGCCAGCAACGAATTCGGCTGCACCGAATGCTTCTGCTTCGGCAAGACGACGCGATGCGAGAGCTCCGGACTCGTCATGGTCCCGCTGATGGAGATGACCGGTTGGAACTTGTTCGATTTGGGCCTGACGGCGAAGCTGGAGAGGTCCCGGTTCGATTGGAACCTGCAGGCGTCCGAGGGAAGCATCGGGGTGGATTTCACCCAGCACGATCTCACCAATGATTCCATTTACCTGGGGGCTCCTTCTGAATACCTGGGGAAACGGCTGCATTCTTATGGAGGGTTCCTGAATTACACCATTTTCTACACGATCGATCAGCAAGGTTGGTATTTTGTTTATGGAGCTTTGAGAAAGGAGACACGACCTTTCGAAGGCTGCTTTTTCGATTCTTAAGAGTCTTTAGGCTTCGAAATAAGAAACGTATACCGCCAGATGGCAGTGCAGTGCATTAATTTTTATTTATTGGGTTATTCAGCTTAATAGAACAAATGTTGGGGCGCAGGGAATATAACAAGAAATCCTACCCTGAACTAGATCTCACACTGGCTGTATAATACTCTCTCTTTCCTTCACCAGAAAGATACCTGCGGGGCGTGTCATTTAAAAGATATTCAATTCCGTCCTAGAATCCACAACTGTAAGAAACAATTAATTTTCACTAATCGACGTCTAAAACAAACCTTAATAGATTGTCTTTGATAAAAATGGATATTTATAATTTCGAATAGAAAAATTCAAGGAAATGAATTTCGCGAAAACAACACATTGTTGTAATATTATTCACAAAAAAACGGTAAATTCTAAAAGAAAAATGAGATAGACGTTTGATTATCTAAATGATGGACTTCGATACTGGAATGAAAAAACACGAAAATATTTGTTCGTTTTGATGGTAGAAATGTTACAAAATAACCAAAAATTATGGGGAATATCCTTTTCATTCATTTGATACCTATAAATAGTTTTTTAATCCACTAGTTTATTAATGACAGCGATTAATGGTCGAAATTTTTAATGTTTGAGACCATTAATCGCTGAATTAATAAACGAGTCGATTACAAGATTTTTCCGTCGACCTCATCACGAATTGAATATCATTTTACATGCTCATTTTAACGCACTCGAAATAATCCATTGATGACCTTTTTTAATGCATGATTGTCATGGCAACCGAACATAAAATATTCAGTCAGAGCAATATCGAGCTTGGTTGGAAATCAACTCGCAGAAGGGTATATTGACAACTCCATTCAAAATGAAATAGACTGCAGAAGAAATTTCAGGTGATACAAGTTGCAAAGTAGATAATATTTCAACCTCCACTTTCTCCACACGTTACTTATGGGATATCATAGGTAATGATATAAATGCAAACTAAATGTAAACTATTCAGAATGTCACAACATGCCCAATATTCCGTCTATGAATTTTTCGAATTGTTCCATAGGGAGCATAAATTAATATAGATATATCGAAATGAACATATAGAAATTTACATTATGTCAAATTTGTCTATTATGCAAACTGAAAATCCATTCCTATCGAGAATTCATATTCAATTCGTGATAAGGTCGACGGAAAAATCTTGTAATCAACTCGTTTATTAATCTAGCGATTAATGGTCTCAAACATTAACGCGCTCGCTCCGTTCACGCGTTAAAATATTTCAACCATTAATCGCTGTCATCAATAAACTAGTTGATTAAATAACTATTATCTTCATACACTCATACTTCATCAATCAGAAAAAATAAATCGTTTCTGAGTCCCTTTTTTTCAGGGATGTAGACCCTTAATGATTCGGTCCGTCTACATTCACACCATTCATCCAAAGAGGTTCAGTTTCATACATAACCTCATCAAGGCTGAACTAGGGACAGTCTTGTAATCAGCAGTAGCCCTAGCACAATCATTGTTCTGATTCTGAAAATAAATTTTCAACATTTCCTTTCTCTCCTTCAACTTGTAAACTATTTTCTCTATTTCTGTATCGTAATGAGTTCATTACAGTACTAAAAACAGTGCTGTAATGAACTCATTAAAGCATTGTTTTCAATTATATTTTTCGTTTTTTGGTTGTCAGCACTGGCTTCCGATCCTATCAATTTTCAACAAACGTCAATTTGGAAATGCCAAAATACAATACAAAAGTCACTAGGATGTATAATCTGAATTTTTCATTGAATTTCAACGAAATTTGACTGAAATAGAGAAAATATCGTCTTATACACGTTGCAGAATGCAATTCCAACACTCATTTCGCATTCCTATTGGAATAGGAGCCCATTCTGCAACTAGTTTTAGAATATACTATTATAATTTTTAAGAACGCACCTCTAATAATTGTGCAATACAAAATACTGAAACGAAATTTTCTGAAAGCAATAATCCCTTTGCGTATGGCCTGGCAGTGCAGATTCTGATGACCATGAAGAGAAAAAGCCATTTAACACTTTTTAATCACCTCATTCTTTGTTTTGTTTTTCCTTCAATAAAAATTATACGATCAATTAGAACATCTCTGTTTCGCATTTAGTTTTATCGGTACCATAATTCCATAAAAAACATCTTGTAACTTTGTGAATATTCACTTATAAGATCACAAACTGCAGGTTCATACAAATTTGCTACAAAACTACCCACTTTTCCTATTCGAATTCCTGATAGGGTTGCAACCCTCTCTAGGGGGTTGCTAGTAGAAACAAGCTTTGTATCCCAGATCATGACCCACTGTCATCAAAAATCGACCTGTCTCAGTGTTTTCACAAATTCTGATTCGTGGATGAGTTATTGAGGGTGGACACTTTTGAATGTATGCATCTCAAATCTGGTTTCATTTCCTAGGATCTGCGGTCAGTGGACCAGACTTGATTCTGGAAGGTAACAACACGTATTTGACGTATACGAGCTTAGAACAGCCACCACAAGCCCAAGAATTTTTCTTCAGCGTTCAGCTGGTAGAGAGCAATTTCAACTTGCCAGTGGGAGTTGCTGCAAAACGCGAGCACATCATGGAAGTATTGCGGGATTTGAAGGGAATCTATTTGAGGGCTAAATATTGGACTGCCAGCGTGACTTCAAGGTACCTAAATGATGTGAATGTGAACGAGGAACTTTTAACAAATATACGAAAATTTTTAGAGTCAGCAGGATTTCTCTGGAAGAAGCAATTTCTCACCAGTACTTCAACGACCATGGCAGAGTTGATGTACAATACGCGAACACCGTCGAAGTATGCCAGTGTCCTCCGAACTATCAGGGTCTTTCTTGCGAAGAATGCGCTCCAGGGTACTACAGAATACCATTAGGACCTCACGGTGGATACTGCGTACCATGCCAATGTAACGGACATGCCGAAGAATGCGATGTCAACACTGGAGTCTGCCTGGTAAGTCTTGATTAATTTCCTTCACCACTGTTTCTATTTGGTGCCATCTTTTCAGAACTGTACTCACCACACGGTAGGAGACCACTGCGATAAGTGCGAAGTGGGTTATCATGGCAACGCTAAGGGTGGAACTCCAACAGATTGTCTGATTTGCGCATGTCCCTTGCCTGTGGCCAGCAACAAGTGAGTTCATCATATTCCATAACTGGATAAGTTTGACCACTAATTTGTTTACAGCTTTGCCACAGCCTGTGATGTGAGTTCGGATGGGGAGAAAATAAGCTGCGAGTGCGTTGACGGTTACATTGGTGCCAAGTGTGATGCTTGTGCGTCTGGTTTCTATGGAAAACCTGGAATCTTAGGTGAGGGCAGAGTCTAGATTATGCTACTTCAGCGTAGAAGCTTCTGATGACCTCATTGTGACGATATTGAAAATTCTGGCAATTTCAGGTGATTACTGCAAGCCTTGCCAGTGTTCTGGCAACATCAACTCCAGCGATCCCTCTTCTTGTGACACTGTCAGCGGAGAGTGTCTGAAATGCCTCAATAACACATCTGGACAAGCTTGTTCCCTATGCGCTCCAGGATACTTCGGTGACGCCGTCAAACTGAAGGATTGCCAGTGTAAGTTAGCAAAAATAAACATGGATGTATTGATATCTAGTTAGCCTAGACCAGTTCCATGCATAAACAAAATATTGCGATACCATATCAACGAACAATAACTTATTAGAAGTGTCAGTGTAGAGTTCGACGTCAAAAAGTAAACCAGAGTTACGCAATAAATTAAAAAAAAGATGTCCACTGAAATTGTAAAAATCGAAAAATTGGAGTATCGAGCCATCATCAAGTACCTGTATTTAAAAGGATTAAGAGGTAAGCAGATTTACGAAGATATGCTTAATACCCTTGGTGATCAATGTCCTTCGTATGCGACCGTGAAAAATTGGACTGCAAGCTTCAAAAGAGGTAAATTTTCCATTGAAGATGATGACCGATCGGGAAGGCCAGTTTCTGTGTCAGTCCCCGAAAATATCGATGCAGTTCATGACTTTATTTTATCAGACCGTCGAATTGGGCTGAAACGGATATCTAAAGCACTGAAGATTTCATACGAACGCGTTCATCATATAGATCACGTCAATTTGGACATGAGAAAAATTTCTGCAAAATGGATGCCCAAATGTTTGAATGTTGGCCAAAAGCGTTCAAGGGTAAAAGCATCGCGTTCGATCTGTGCTCGATTTGAAAACGATGTAGACTTCTTAAACCGAATTGTTACTATGGATGAGACTTGGTTACATTTCTACGATCCAAAAACAAAGCATCAATCGATGGAATGGCGACACTCTGGTTCTCCAAGACCTAAGAAGTTTCGTGTCCAAAAATCTGCTGGAAAAGTTCTTGCTTCAGTTTTTTGGGATTGCCATGGAGTAATCATGATTGATTTTTTGGATAAGGGTAGAACAATAACTGGAGATTACTATTCGACATTACTGACCACTCTACGGAAAAAATTAAAGAGAAAAGACGCGGAAAGCTATCCAAAGGTGTTTTGTTTTTACAGGACAACGCCCCAGTACACAAATCCCATTGCCATGCAAAAAAATCTTGATTTAGAGTTAGAATTACTAGAACACCCCCCCTTATTCACCAGATTTGGTTCCGTCCGACTATCATCTCTTTCCTCAACTGAAAAAAAGTTTAAAAGGTCGTAAATTTTCTTCCAACGAGGAGGTAATGAAAGCTGTGGAGGACTGGTTTGCAGAGCAAGAAGAAACATTTTTTTTTGAGGTCTAGAAACGTTATTGCAGGTTCGCTGTTATAAATGTATTCAATTAAGAGGATAATATGTTGAGTAATAAAATATTTTGACATTGAAATTTTGTTCGGTTCTATAGTAGGCTGAGATTTTTTCAATATATCCTCGTATTTTAACAGCCACATTTTTCCAGCTTGCATATGCGACAAACTTGGAACCGACCACTGCAACAGTTACACAGGAGAGTGCGTCTGTAAACCTAACGTAGAAGGAGAGAAATGCGATAGGTGTAAATACGAACATTTCGGATTCCAATCAGGCAAAGGATGTCAGGCTTGTCTGTGTGCCGAGGCTTCTAACAGCACGCAGTGCGACGATGTGACCGGCCAATGCCAATGCAAAACTGGAGTGACAGGAAGGACATGCGATAGATGTGCACCAGGCCACTGGAACTACACCGCCAATGGATGCAGCTGTGAGTCGAATTTACCACATGGTGGTAAGCAGTTTGTGCTGAATCTTTGGTTCTTTGGTTGTTCACAGCGTGTGGATGCAAAAGCGATTACTCTGTTGGATTCGGATGCAACACCTTGACGGGACAATGCGAGTGTTTGCCGGGTGTGATGGGCGAAAAATGCGACCAATGCCCGTACCGATGGTCCTTCGTGCCTGAATATGGATGCCACGAATGTGATTCCTGCACTCATGCTCTCTTGAATACAACTGATGATTTGGCGCTTTTGATTGACAATGTTATCGGGGAATTTAATGTGAGTTTCAGGTTTAATATGATATTCTATTTAATTTTCACGTAAGGCTACTTGACCCTGAAATCGAACTCCAAGGTCAGATTGAGTTTCTGCATTCAGTACCCCCCTGAAAACTGAGAAACTTTCATCTGAAACATTTGTTGATACAGGCTCTTCCCAATGAGTTATTTCAGTGGATCCTTCAAAATGGGTCACCCTGCATTTGGAAGCTCTAGGATTCATATTTTTCCGCATAATGCATTGTCGTTTTTCAGTCAACTCAACAAGGGGTCTACACTTATACGAAATTGGAAAATATGAGGGAGTTACTGAACGAACTGAAACCCAAATTCGACGAAGTTGATCCGAGTCAAATCAACTTGAACAGTTCGCTGATCACTCTGGAGAGTCTAGAAGCCCTGGCGAAAAACCTGAATAGAAAGGTTTGTATAAAAAAACCTTGCTTTTATGAAATTAATGATCATTGTGTCTTTTCCAGGCTAATTTCTCTTTAGATAACAGCGATTCTCTAAAGAAAGATGCTGACGAACTAAAAGTTAAATCGGAGAAACTACAAGAGGATTTGTTCGAAACTGAAAAATTGGCGCAGTCTTCAGTGTCCACAATCAATAATATTGTGATCGAGCTGAACGAAGGAAGTGGTAAGAAGGACATAATAGTTGAAGCAAAAATCATTAAAGAGTGAACGAGAATAAATTCGCTATCACAAAAACGCCTATATCTCTTGAACCAATTGAGAAAAAATCAAAATTTGATCATAGTTAGCTTTGTTATGAACGTCAGAAACATGTGGAACATTTACTTCATAGATATTCCAATTATCTGTCGCAAAATCTCAAGCGAAGTGAAAACACGAGAATTTATAGTGAAACTTTTTCAAAATAATCAAAAATGGAGCTTCAAAAGAATCGCAAAAGAGGCTCGCCAACAAAGATCTTACAATTAACCGCAAGGAAGGAACCGGGAGGAAAAAGGGGTTTCATAGCCCAAAAAAACTGAAGAAAGCCATCAGCCTTTTTCAGAAGAATCCTAACCTTTCAGGACGGAAAGTGGCCCAAATAGTGGGTTGTTCGCAGTCAACCGTTCAGAAAATCAAGTCGAGTTGTGGGCTTAGAACATACAAAGTGCAGAAAGTGCCAGACAGGAACGCTGTGAAGAATCAAGAAGCGAAATCAAGAACAAAGAAATTAAAAAAAGATTTCTTGAAAAATTTTCCTGTTGCGTGATGGACGACGAAACCTATGTCTTGGCTGATTTCTCGCAACTTCCTGGTCAGGAATTTTATACTGCAGATTCTCGTGGAAATGTTGACGAACAATTTCGCGTGAAGAAACAAGCAAAGTTTCCCAAAAAATTCCTTGTTTGGCAAGCAATTTGCACTTGTGGGAAAAGGAGCAAATTTTTCGTTGGCCAAGGCTCTGTTGACTCGAAGATATACATCGAGGAATTCTTGAAGAAGCGAATTTCACCATTTTTACGTGAGCACGATGTGTCGACAGTCTTTTGGCCAGATTTAGCTTCATGCCACTACAGCAAGGTCACCAAGGAATGGTACGAAGCTAATGAGGTGGTTTTTGTCCACAAAGAGGCCAATCCACCAAATTGCCCAGAACTCAGGCCAATCGAAAGATATTGGGCCCTGGTAAAAAGAGAATTGAAGAAGACTAAGAAATCAACGAGAACATTAGCGGAATTCAAGCAAAAGTGGAAGACAGCATCCCAGAAAGTGACTGAGAACACTCTAAGAAGCATGATGGGAGGAATTCCAGAAAAAATCCATGAATTTTGTAAAAAATAGTTTTGGTTTTTTTATTGTAAAAACCGTTTTCATTACAATTAGAAGATGATTCGAAAATGAGTTTGATTTTCGAAATCGGTCCAGTGGTTCAAAAGATATAAGCGTTTTTGTGATAGCGAATTTCTTCTCGTTCAGTCCTTACACATTCCAATCTGTACAAAACTCCGAAACTTTAACCTATTTCTGTTTAGGCCGAAACATCGAAGCAGTTGTTGGTCAAGGAGAAGAAATTTTGAAAACCATCAAGGAGTACGATTTAACACCCAGAGAAGAAAACGCCATCGCTCAACTCGAGAAGGCAGATAAACTTTTCCAGAATGTTTCTAGTTTCAAGCTACCAGGAGATAACATAACTAGTAAAGTTGAACTAGTCGAGGAAAGCCTGAAAAACTTCACCGCTAAACTGGACGATCTACATAATAACACTCAATATTCCCTGGATAAGGCCACAGAAGCTGAAAACTTACTGAGGAAAACGGGGTGAGTGAAACGATCAAAGTACGAGGATGTATTGATATCTAGTTAGCCTAGACCAGTGTTCCATGCATAAACAAAATATTGCGATACCATATCAACGAACAATAACTTATTAGAAGTGTCAGTGTAGAGTTCCACGTCAAAAAAGTAAACCAGAGTTACGCAATTAAAAAAAAAGTGATTTTCACCGAAATTGTAAAAATCGAAAAATTGGAGATATGCTTAATACCCTTGGTGATCAATGTCCTTCGTGTGAGACCGTGAAAAATTGTACTG
This sequence comes from Adalia bipunctata, assembly GCA_910592335.1. Classification (NCBI taxonomy): domain Eukaryota; kingdom Metazoa; phylum Arthropoda; class Insecta; order Coleoptera; family Coccinellidae; genus Adalia; species Adalia bipunctata. Next base: position 7,583,370 of record OU342948.1, on the reverse strand, counting down.
CAAGCTTCAAAAGAGGTAAATTTTCCCTTGAAGATGATGACCGATCGGGAAGGCCAGTTTCTGTGTCCGTCCCCGAAAATTTCGATGCATTTCATGACATGATTTTATCAGACCGTCGAATTGGGCTAAAACGGATATCTGAAGCACTGAAGATTTCATACGAACGCGTTCATCATATAGGTAGTTCACGTCAATTTGGACATGCGAAAAATTTCTGCAAAATGGATCCCCAAATGTTTGAATGTTGACCAAAAGCGTGCAAGGGTAGAAGCATCGCGTTCGATCTGTGCTCGATTTGAAAACGATGTAGACTTCTTAAACCGAATTGTTACTATGGATGGCACATTGCTGAGATCCAGAAACAAAGCAACAATAGATGGAATGGCGACACTCTGGTTCTCAAAGACCTAAGAAGTTTCGTGTCCAAAAATCTGCTGGAAAAGTTCTTGCTTCAGTTTTTTGGGATTGCCATGGATTAATCATGATTGATTTTTTGGATAAGGGTAGAACAATAACTGGAGATTACTATTCGACATTACTGACCACTCTACGGGAAAAAAATTGAAGAGAAAAGACGCGAAAAGCTATCCAAAGGTGTTTTGTTTTTACAGGACAATGCCCCAGTACACAAATCTCATGTGGCAATGCAAAAAATTCGTGATTTAGGGTTAGAATTACTAGAACACCCCCCTTATTCACCAGATTTGGCTCCGTCCGACTATCATCTCTTTCCTCAACTGAAAAAAAGTTTGAAAGGTCGTAAATTTTCTTCCAACGAGGAGGTAATAAAATCTGTGGCGGACTGGTTTGCAGAGCAAGAAGAAACATTTTTTTGAATGGTCTAGACACGTTGCAGGTTCGCTGTAATAAATGTATTCAATTAAGAAGAGAATATGTTGAGTAATAAAATATTTTGACATTGAAATTTTGTTTGGTTCTATAGTAGGCTAAGAAATTTTCAATATATCCTCGTAACTCGAAATTTTTGAATCTACGTGAATTACGTTTCCAGCATCGAGAGTTTGAATAAGAAATTCGAAAACATCAAGAACGAAACTGACACCATGACCAGGAATTTGGGAGAAGCCGAACTTCTCAATCGAAACTCATCGCATATGCTCAGCGAAGCTAAAACTCCAATGAACGCCTTGGAGTACGTTCCGGAACAAATAGAAGAACTCTTAGAGATTCTGAACGGAACCTTGAGGCGAAGCGAAAGAGGCATTGACGACATCGGAACGCTGTTACCTCAAGTCGAAAAACACGCGAACGATACCACTGACAGGCTTCAAGAACTTGAAAGTTTCCTAACAGAAACCCAGTATATATCCGAAGAAGCTGTGAAGGCTGCCAACGCTTACAAAGATATCTTGGAGAATGTTAAGAACGCGAGGGAAGCAGCGCAAACGGCCGATGAAGAAGCTGTGATTGTCGTGAATTCACTCAATGGAATCGACGACGTTATGTTTGACGCCGAACAAAATTCGTCCAGCGCTTTGAGCAGAGCTTTCGAACTGAAGAGTTCCAACAACGAAGATCTGCGACCCCTTTTGAAGGCTGCCGAAGAAAAATACAAACCAGTACGTGTTTTGAATGAAGAGAACAAAAATAAACTGGACGACTTGGAGAGGAAGCTGCAGATCGCTCCCAAAAACGAATACGACGAGGTCTACAAGAATTCCACCAGGGATGCTGAGCTCGCCTCAGCTCGGCTGAAGGAAGGTCACCTGGATACTGATAAATACTTCGAAGAGGTGAGTGGATTCTATAGTGGTCAATGTTAAGTTTATTAGCAATTTTTCGATAAACAATTGTTTCAGTTGGAAGAGAATAGAAGGCAGGCCCAAGCTCTCCCAAAAGAACTGGATCAGACCACGAGGAATATACAGCAAACAGAGAAACAGCTAACTTCCATCAACGAGAAACTTCCCGTCTTGATCGATACCATCAGCAATCTACCCAGCAGGCAGGAGAAACTCAAGCAGTTTTCGGAGAATTTGAAGCAAAACATCGACAAGCTTAACCAGCAAATAGCTTTGGCAAGAGATTTAGCCAACAGAATTAGCGTTGGTGTTACCTTCTATCCAAATACTACTTTAGAACTGAGAAATCCACCAAACGTGGAGAGCTTGTCGACGTCGATGGAAATGTCCGGCTATTTCAAAACAGATAAGAAGGACGGTTTGATCTACTACTTGGGAAATCCAGTCGGTACTAATCTGCGAAGAACTTCAACGGTAAGTTTTAATTATTCCAAAGACCTAGCAACCCAAAATTCGAATTATTCTATTCCAGGATGATTACATGGCACTTGTCGTTCAAAATGGATACCCCGTGTTGAAACTTGACTTCGGCAATGGCAACGAACAAGTCATCAGTCCTAAATATGTAGCTGATAACAACTGGTATCAATTCAAGATCATCAGGTGAGTTATCCTCTATACGTTCACTCTTTTCGATACGGTCGACTCCCTTCTGTTTCGATTAAGAAGCTCTTGACCTTTTCCAGAACTGGAAACAACGCAAAACTGATCATTCGTGAACAACTACCTGACGGGAAGGAAGAGGAGACGACGAAAGAAGCGATACTAGAGGGTCCTTTCTCAATCTTCAACCTAGATCGAAACAAATCGAAACTTTTCGTGGGAGGCATTCCCGTCAACTATAACATTCAGGAAGCCATAGACGTCAATTCTTTCGACGGAGAGGTGGAAGATTTGGTCATAGGTGATACTCCGATATCCTTGTGGAACTTCAACAACGGATATGAAAATAACCACGGTTGCATAAGACGGTAAGCTGATTCGTGTGCTGAACAATCTTCTCGTGAGGCCTAGCATGGGTTGAACCCAAGCTATGAGTTCCTTGTAGCATTCTTTAACATGGTGACCTGGAGATTATTACTCCTCCATTAGAAAACCTGTACTCAGTTTTCGCTAGAACCCTTAGGTCGTTCTTGAAGCGGCAGTACCTTCTCAAGAAGCCAGTGAAAAGGTGGTGTAGCATATTTTCACTCAGATCCAGATATTTTTCAGATCTTGTGGTACTCACGTCCGAAGGAACCTTTTAGAATGGATCCAGCCTTGAAAGATTCACCAGAGTCTCCTTTGGCATCGTCCTTCTGAAACTCTTTGTTGTAGTTGCATTCTTCCATACATCAGAAAGATTCTGGGCCAATAAATTCATTCGTGGTTCTTAGCAAGTGTTTTGACCTCATCGTTTCCTTTAGTTCTTGGTGTATTGACAAATTCTGTGCTGAAAAATCTTCTCGTGAGGCCTAGCATGGGTTGAACCTAGGCCATGAGTTCCTTGTAGCATTCTTTAACCTGGTGACCTGAAGATTATTACTGCTCCATTTGAAAACCTGCACTCAGTTTTCGCTAGAACCCTTAGGTCGTTCATGAAGCGGCAGTACCTTCTCAAGAAGCCAGTGAGGAGGTAGTGCAGCATATTTTCACTCAGATCCAGATACTTTTCAGATCTTGTGGTACTCAAGTTCCGAAGGAACCTTTTAGAATGGATCCAGCCTTAAAAGATTCACCAGAGTCTCTTTTGGCATCGTCCTCCTTCTGAAACTCTTTCTTGTAGTTGCATTCTTCCATACCTCAGAAAGATTCCTGGCCAATAAAGTTCATTCGTGGTTCTTTTCTAGCAAGTGTATTGGCCTCGTTTTCTTCCATCCCCAAGACTAAAAATACTCTGTTATTCTTGCCCAGTTGAAACCATTTCATTCTAGTCCAGTTGGACCCATTCTTTGCAAATGTTTGTTAAACAGATGGCCAGTTAAAGCACCAGTCACCAGAGACGATTGCTTCCTCTCGAGAATCTAGAGCGAATTTTTATTTCAGGGACAAACTATTAGATCTGCAACCGGCTACCGGATTCAGGTTCAATGGAAATGGATACGCAGTCTTCAATGCCAGATCTTACAACCTCCGACTTCGATCTGACATCCAGCTTAAGTTCAAGACATTCGCACCTGACGGTCTGCTCTTCCTGGCCGAGAAAGACAACACGTTCCTCTCACTCGAACTCAGAAACGGAAAGATATTATACCAGGTGAGAACTTTTTCTTTGCTTCATTGCTGAAACTTTTCGATCATCTAGTCTAGCATTGGACAAAGCTAAAGATGTGTATTATTGAAAATATTCTTCTGCAGTACAACTTGGGTCATACGACGAAGTTATGGCATTCTTCGAAAACGTACAACGACGGCCAGTGGCACACAGTGAGCGCAACCAGGGAGGGACCTAGGGGACAGCTGACAGTTGACAACGAAAACGTACCGGACCGCACCAGGACGATAGAGGGTAAAGTCATGCAACCGGTCGAGGTTATTTCTTTCGGTGGTTACCCCGGCAAACATAATCATGCAGACGTCACCAACATCAAATTCGATGGATGCATCGATAATGCGGTGGTGATGGGCAATTCTATTGACTTCAAGCAGAACGTCAAGGCCTTCGATGTTACCGGAGGATGCCCAGAAAAGGTAAATCTATAAATCTTCGGAATTTCTGATTCAACTTTCACGAGACTTAGGGGGGCCATGAATTTTTTCAGGGGGGCCATGAATTGATAGAAATGTTTTACCAACATTATAGGAGTTGAAGACTTGAAAAGACATTTTTTTATTGAAAATACTAGCTGGCCCGGAGAACTTTGTTTCGCCTAAATGATACTAACGGTGGATTCCACAAATCGTGATAACCAGTAATCAACGTCTTGGTTCTCTGATTTTTGAACTGTAAAATCGAGTTCATTCTAGATCAAGCTCCGATCACCGGTCAACCGGTGATAATGCTTTGTGAAACCCACCGATGCTATTTTTTCAAGCAGGAGAAATAAGGCGAAATTTAAGTTCAAAATATACAAAATTTTGATGGCATTGTTATTTACATGAAAAGAATTCTCGATACCCAATAATCGTTGAACATAATATTTATTACCCAAATTCAAAAACATGTCAGAAATGAAGAGAAAAGATTAGAATGGACAACTCGCGATTGATGCAGATCGTCAAAATCCGATCTACTTGACATTTTGGTGAAAATTCATTGTTCCACCAACTTGAAATGTTTGCCCGCTTTTTGATCTGGTAATAGCCTTCCATGTTATAATAAGTTCCATGCAAATTATATAGTAATTTCAAACATCGCCATCTAATGGCGATAATATCAAATATATTACTTTCACGACTACGCTAACTGGCTGTCTAGAAAAGAGCCATTAACCGTAGCGACACCTAGTGGCCTTATTCAAAAGAAAGGAAAGCATTTCCTTCATGAGCATATTTTTCATCGAAGTTTTCAGAGTTTTTGTGTTTTTTATAATAACCAGGCCGCAGACGAATCCATAAATGAAGTTTCATAACAAACAGTACATCCAATCTCCAGTTATAAATGGTGTAACCAACAACTTTGTTTTATATATAAAGATTAGGCATCAATTGAACTAATATAAAGGGATTTTTGTCGATTTCGATGTTTATTTTCATATTAATACATGATATCTTCTAATTTTCCAGGTGTCCAGACTGGTTTCGTTCTCCAAGAAGAATCCGGGTTACGTCCGGAACACCGATCTTTCAGTATCGAACCTCTTCAAGATGAACATAAACTTCAAGACGTCCGAAAGCGACGGACTCATCTTCTACGGCACCAACAGGGAACAGATGGACGGAATATCTCTTTCCATGAAGGACGGCCACCTGATACTGATCAGTCAGAAGACCGAGCACGTTTCCAAAGATCTCTTCAACGACAGCAACTGGCACGTCATATCCATCATGCATACGAACCAGGAACTGAGGATAGTCTTCGACGATTACGACTTTATTTCGTAAGTTTGCCTTCGTCGCCTATAATAGGCACTTTGTCTCAGTTGAAAATTATAAGATTAATCGACTTACCTTAAGGAAGATTAATCCTAATTTTCCGAGCTTGTCCGAAGATATAATTATCACATTGTAGTTTCTTGAAACTTGCTCGTTGTCAGCACGAAGTTTAAAAATCCAATAAAAAGTCAGGATATCTGTTCACCGCTTCTTATCTCCCTGAACCATATGTATCTCATTCTTGGAGTGCGAGTGGAGAAACAAAAACAAAAATTTGACCGCATTTGGGTTGTATAGGGTGGGTAGGGTAATTATATCTTCGGACAAGCTCGGAAAATTAGGATTAATCTTCCTTAAGGTAAGTCGATTAATCTTATAATTTTCCTTCGCTTGTCCTTGATATAATTATCACATTGTAGATGTTCAGAGTACCTAGTGGTCAAATTTTGTAATTCTGGCCACAATTATTCGCCGAAAATGTATATAAAAGAGTTAGGTAGACTATACCAAGTTTTATTAATGATAATCGAGATAATCTATAATGATCTAGATTATATTTACAAATCATATTTCAACTGATATATAACAACAATAATAGTGTTTATTCCATAATTAATATACAGTTCCATTGAAGTACAATTCAACTCAAATGCCAAACAGAGAACAAAATATTATAAGTATATAAGCTATCAAGTATCTGGTAATAGTAGTGGTAACGACAAACTCAAGACTCAAGGACCTACTCAGCATTTTACTATAGCCTTAGCGAATGTGTCACTTGAATCTTTTACTGGTCTATTATAAAATTTGAAGAATGTGTGGGAGGATGATGTCCATCCCGCCGTATTTCTGATTTGCTCTATGCTTACGCCTGCTCTAAACGCAGCGGAAGTTGATGCGTGGCGAGTACTATGGGCTGAGAACATTGAAATATCTATACCACCTATGTGTAGTGTTTTCTTTATCCAACGACTGATTGTCTGCGAAGAGGCCGCGTGAATTGGTTTTTTATGGGTGAGAATCAGATTCTGTTGTCCTTTTCGTTGGGATGATGATTTTTCAATATAAAATTCAATTGTGGATGCCACACACAGCTCCGGTTTTTTCTTAAAATATGGAAAAATTAGTAAGGGTTGACATCTTCCACGTGCGGATGTTTTTACTCTATCAGGAATTCTAATTTCAATTTTTCCACTTAACACTTTGATATTTTCGATCTTAATTAACGCCAATGTTTGTACCCTACTTGCAGACGTGAGAGCCATGAGAGTTACGAGCTTATAAGTGAGATTCTCCATGCTCAGAGTTTCTAAAGGATGCCATTTTCCCAATTGTTCCAAAATAGGATCCGGATCCCAAGTGGATGCATACTTAGGTTTTGGTGGGCGAATGTTGGACATTCCTTTCAAAAATCTTATTATAACTTTTTCGTCTACAGAACTCATAGGACTAAAAATTAAATTCAAGGCCGATCTGTATGAGTTGATGACAGAGAAGGAATGTCCATTATTCAATACCTCTGTTAAGAAATTCAAATAACGTTCTAGGTTGTAGACTAGTGGATCCTGATTATTCATTATTGAAAACTGCCAATATTTTTTAAAACAAGCTGTATATTGTTTCAGGGTTCCTTTGGAAATTGATGCTGTTATGACTTCAATTGCGGCCTCTGGTACACCTTTTTTCAATAGAGACCGCCGTACAATCTCCCTGCCACCAGGGAAATTTCTCTGTGGAGCGGATGACTCTCCCTAAAAGGAGAAATAAGTAAATATTCATCAGGTTTGAATACTATGGGGCTTTTTGTCAGGATTCTATTGAAAACTGGGTACCATGGCTGTGATGGCCAGTTAGGAACAACAACTATTCCTAAGGCTTTTTCCAGTATCATTTTCTCCAATATTTTTGTTATAATAGAAAAGGGGGGAAAAGCATAAAAATAAAATTTTGACCAATTTACTGTAAACGCATCAATATAAAGAGACTCTGGGTCTGGAAACCATGAAATAAATTTGTCACATTTTTTGTTGATTCTAGTTGCAAACAAATCTATCTCGGGTATTCCAAATGTTTCTGTAATTTGCTTAAAGGCTCTGTTATTCAGTTCATATTCTATGTCAATGGACAGTGATCTAGATTCCACATCTGCCTCTACGTTATCAGATGAGGCAATGTAACTGGCAAATACTGAAATATTTCTTTTTTCACACCACTGCCATAGTTCTGTAGTAGCTTCGTTTAACTTTGGATATTTAATGCTACCACCTTTGTTTATACAGGAAATAGCTGTTTGATTGTCTACTCGTAATAGAATATGAATATTTTCTTTATTCTTCGCTAGCGACTTTAAAGCGTACTGAGCAGCTTTTATTTCCAAAAAGTTTATGTGCATTTTTTGTTCCTTTTCATTCCAAAACCCATGACATCTACACCCTTCACAAAATCCGCCCCAACCTGTTAATGAGGCATCCGAGCTTATCTCAAGGAAAAACTTTTTAGGTTTTATATCTTGTCCTAGTCCTATGTTAACGAACCACCATTCTAATTCATTTGACAATGATTTTGGAACAGTCATCCGTCTATTGTAATCATTATGGTTACCCTTAAGTGCAATATATTTCTCTCTTTCAAAAGGTTTTAAATGAGTGAAGCCGTATTTCGTAGCAGGACAAGAAGATACTAATTTACCAATTAATACTGAAAATTCTCTTATTGAACACCTTTTTCTCATTTTGAAAGAATGTATTAGTTCCTTAATGGCTTTGATTTTCTCTAGTGGAAGTGAAATTGTCATATCAATTGTATTATAATTGAAGCCTAAGAATTTCAATCTTTGTGTGGGATAGAGGGTGCTTTTCTGTAGATTTATAATGAAGCCTAAACTATTTAGTTCATTCAAGATTAGTGCAGTATTTTTTTTACATTCCAGCTCGGTACTTCCTATTATAAGAATATCATCTAAATAAAAAACAGTAATTATTCCCTTGAGTCTCAGTTTCTTTGCTACAGGTCTCAAAAGTTTGGTAAATATAAAAGGTGCCACATTGAGACCAAATGGTAAGCAATTGAATTGATAAATTGAATTTTCGAAACTAAATCTCAAATATTTTTTATATTTGGATCTAACTGGCACCAAAAAATATGCATCTTTCAGATCAATATTTGAGAGGTAACTACCCTGACTTAAAAGCTTCAATACAGTTCTATAGTCCTCTAATTTAAAATGGGGTGCCTCAATATAAGTGTTGAGTTTTTTTAAATTTAATATGAATCTATTAGATCCATCTGGTTTCTTTACAAGAAAGTATGAGGACAGAAATTGATCTCTACAAGGCTTACATTTTTCAACTGCGCCTATTTTTATTAATTCCTCAATAGATTTTTTATATTCTTCCAACATATTTTCTGGTATTTCAACAGAGGGTACAGAATATTGTATGGGCTTAGAATTAAAGGGAATACTTATTCCTTCAACCCAATTCAAGACCACTCGGTCATGCGTGATGGTTTTCCAATAATTATAAAATTTGTTTAGACGGCCAGCATAGTGTCTTACCGTTTGCTCTGAATCTATTGTTGTCTGTTGTGTTTCCTCTCCTTCGTGAATGTCCTGTATCGAGTAAGCGGTTTCTTCTCCTCCCTCCTTTTGTTTTTCATTCTGCCTTTGTATTTGGGACGCTGGTAGTTTAAATGTCTTGAATGATGAGTTCCAGAAGGGCCTGGTAGATTAGTCGGTTGCCAAGTAGTTTTCTTGAATTCGGAACTTGCTTTTTTCATAGCTTGTTCATTTTTTACGGCCTCTGCGAAATTTTTTGTGAATAGAAATTCCTCTATATTCATGGTTTTGGCCACTTTTCGGCAGTCCTGGTTCAAATAGGGAATAATTTTATATTTTCGGTGAGCTGAAATGGCGTAATGGATGTTGCAGAATAACTGACAGGCATCAGCTAGAGTTTTGACATTTTCAGTTTGCTCCTCAACAGAAATCATCGTTTCTATGACTGTACCTACAGCCGTCAGTCCATGAGCTAATTGTTTTTGTAAGGCTATCAGAAAATGATCATATTCATTAACTGACTTAGGTAGACATGGCAGAATCTCCTTGTTGACCAGAGGGGGGATTAACATTTTACAGTTCACGGGAAGTTTATATTTTGCCATTAATTCTTCACGTTGGGTTTTGTCGAATCCTTTTTGAAGATATGTATTCCAGCGCACTACTATTTCTTCATGAAAAGATTTTCCCATTTCATCCTCATCATTGGGTTTTGAACCCAGTACACTAAAATCTTGTGTTTGTGCCTCAATTTCCATATCGTCCTTCTGTTTATATGACTCGTTGTCTGATGATTCTGCAATTAAATCAATTTTAGGCTTTATATATATGTATCACTCGTGAGTCTGTATTCTACAGGATTTCCATGTTTCAATTATTCGATATGTTGTAAGTGATCCTCCACCCGGAGGCCAACTCACGTTAATTGATCAGCGATCCTTCACACGAAGGTCGACTTGTTATTGTTTGTGAAGAAATCACTCGATTTCCTTTCAAACACCAACTCGTAAGTACATATCCATTCAACTTCCATTCTAAAGCCGCCTATCTTATAATAAATATTTCAATATATTGTATATATTTCATGTGATATGCTGTGATCCTTCGATCGAAGGCCAACATTCGTTCATGAAGAAATCACTCGATTTCATTTTCAAATACAATGTCAAAATAACGCTCGTTATTATTGACAGATGGACAGTTACTGTGATAAATAATTACTTAATCTCCAATCAGAGAATGGTTCTTAAATCTTATCATCGAGAATTCTGTTTATTCCACATTATTATTATTATTTTTTTTTTTTTTTTTGTTGCTATTAGGTAAAACCTACCTGAATCTGTAGATTCCTCGCTGGAATATGTGTGGTTCGATTCGCTCGATTCACTCGATTGAATTTTCCTGATTTGTTCTTCCATTTGTTTCAATTTCTTCTTCAGTTTCCTCATTTGGGCGTCCTTTTTTCGATGAGATGAACGAGCTCTTTTTGGCATTTTGACTTTCAATCCACAATCCACAACCTAATATTCACTTCTTTATTTTATTTTTCTTCGATGTTAACCGACACGAGCACGAAACAAGAATGAGATACATATGGTTCAGGGAGATAAGAAGCGGTGAACAGATATCCTGACTTTTTATTGGATTTTTAAACTTCGTGCTGACAACGAGCAAGTTTCAAGAAACTACAATGTGATAATTATATCAAGGACAAGCGAAGGAAAATTATTTCAGGCCTGATTTCGCCCCGACACCGTTGCATATCCTTTACGGCGATCTGTTCATCGGTGGTGTGCCGATGTCGTACACCGTTCAGAAGGGAATGGTGAAATCGACAGAACCGTTCGTTGGTTGCATAGCTGACGTGACAGTGAACGGAAATGTGATCAATTTCGCTAATAGCAAGGATAAGAAGAACGAGATACTCGGTAAATGCGTCCTGGACATCGTCCATTGGGAAGAGAATCCCGATGTTCATAATGGTGAGGAATGAAATTTGATGTTTTACTCTTTACATATACAAAATTAGATGATTCTGGGTTTGATAGTAATATTATTCCTACAACTTGTCTCGGCATCTTAAGAGGTTTTGCAAAGTGTATTTATAGCCGTAGGTCCACCGCCGACGTGACCGGTAGGTTCATTCTAGTATTGTAGATGGCAGGTGTCCATGCCCTATGAACAATGAGAGTCCATTCTTTCCTGTTTAAGTTGTTTTTGTGCTTATAGACTTGGCCTCCATAATTTATCCTTAGATAATACATTTTTATGTTTGGAATTTCTTCTGTTTCAATCAAAATCCCCGACAGAATCTGGGTGTTCTAAGGACTGAACGAGAACAAATTCGCTATCACAAAAACGCTTATAACCTTTGAACCACTGGACCGATTTCGAAAATCAAACTCATTTTCGAATCATCTTCTAATTCTAATGGAAACAGTTTTTACAATAAAAAAACCAAAACTATTTTTTACAAATTTCATGGATTTTTTCTGGAATTCTTCCCATCGTGCTTCTTATAGTGTTCTCAGTCACTTTCTGGGATGCTGTCTTCCACTTTTGCTTGAATTCCGCACTTTTCGTTGATTTCTTAGTCTTCTTCAATTTTCTTTTTACCAGGGCCCAATATCTTTCGATTGGCCTGAGTTCTGGGCAATTTGGTGGATTGGCGTCTTTGGGGACAAAAACCACCTCATTAGCTACGTACCATTCCTTGCTGTAGTGGCATGAAGCTGAATCTGGCCAGAAGATTGTTGACACATCGTGATCACGTAAAAATGGTAAAAGTCGCTTCTTCAAAAATTCCTCGATGTATATCTTCGAGTCAACATAGCCTTGGCCAACGAAAAATTTGCTCCTTTTCCCACAAGTGCAAATTGCTTGCCAAACCAGGAATTTTTTAGGAAACTTTGCTTGTTTCTTCACGCGAAATTGTTCGTCAACATTTCCACGAGAATCTGCAGTATAAAATTCCTGACCAGGGAAGTTGCGAGAAATCAGCCAAGACATAGGTTTCGTCGTCCATCACGCAACAGGAAAAATTTTTCAGGGTTTTTTTTTTATTTATTTGATCTTGATTTCGCTTCTCGATTCTTCACAGCGTATCTGTCTGGCACTTTCTGCACTTTGTATGTTCTAAGCCCACAACTCGACTTGATTTTCTGAACGGTTGACTGCGAACAACCCACTCTTTGGGCCACTTTCCGTCCTGAAAGGTTAGGATTCTTCTGAAAAAGGCTGATGGCTTTCTTCACTTTTTTGGGCTATGAAACCCCTTTCTCCTCCCGGTTCCTTTCTTGCGGTTAATTGAAAGATCTTCGTTGAAGCGCTCAACAACTCTTGATACCGTTTCCGGACGAACGCGAGCCTCTTTTGCGATTCTTTTGAAGCTCCATTTTTGATTATTTTGAAAAAGTTTCACCATAAATTCTCGTGTTTTCACTTCGCTTGACATTTTGCTACAGAGAATTGGAATATCTATGAAGTAAATTCTCCACATGTTTCTGACGTTCATAACAAAGCTAACTATGATCAAATTTTGATTTTTTTTCAATTGGTTCAAGAGATAAAGGCGTTTTTGTGTTAGCGAATTAATTCTCGTTCAGTCCTTAGTAAACAGATTTTTATAGCTTCTTCCCAAAATGTTCATTATCCCTTATTTTTTAGTTCCAATTCTACCTCCACTCGAAGGTCTGGACGCAGAAACAACTACCATAACAGAACGTCCTATTGATAGTTATCATCCTCAAAGTGAGTAACTCAAAAGTTGTTTCATTTTTGAAAATTGTGAATTCCATCATTAATTTTTTCATAATTTGAAATACCATATTTACAAATTATTTTGAGTAATTTTTGTCGTTTTTCCATTGAATAAAATCAAGAAGAAGAGGAAAAGTTTATTCACGGCCATCGACCTGAGGTCCTTCAGCCTAAATAAAATCAATTGTTCAAATTTGCGCGAAAATCAAACACGAAAATTGAATAATGGCCAACTATGCTTCAGGTACTACAATCAGAGGAGACGGTGGGTACGAAGAACCCGTAGAACCCATGGAACCTGAGATTATCGACACTACCACTCAACCAACAACAACTACAACATTGGCGACGACAACTACCACTGCTAGAACCACTACAACGACAACCACCACCACGACATCTGCCCCAATTCAAACCATAGAACCGGAAAAAGAAGAAACGTCAAATCCACGTGAGATCGGCATTCTTCGACCTAAAACGACACCCGCCCCCAAGACAGGTTGCGCTCTACAGCTCAATCCAAAGGCAGACGACAGCAGTCTGGATCCGAACTCATTCAGATTCGGTATGATCTTTGATATATTTGGATTATATATCTATGAAAATGTGCGGTTATGGCTACCTAGGAGCATAGAATATGCTATATGGTCCTAGTGGCTACTCTACAGATATATTTGAAACAACAACGTATCTATCATAGAGAATTAACGGAATACTTTGACAGCTAAGTTTAAATTGTCACTTACCCATTCGTGTACTTTTCAGGAACCCAAAAAGATGGCAGACTGGAATACAACACACCAAGAGGACGATTCAAGAAGTCTTCCGACTATCATCTGGAGTTCAAAACAGGAGAAACCAATGGAATCATTTTCTACATATCAGATAGATCCTCTAATCATGATTCTTATATGTCACTTTTCCTGCAAGACGGATATGTAAGTTGAATATTACACAAATTTTGCCACCATGACTTTTTCTTACCCCTGCTTTCATCTGTTTCAGCTGGTATTCACCTACACGAATGGATCTGGACCAGCAGTAATAAGGTCTCCTGAAAGATGTAATGATGATAACTGGCATTTGGTTGAATTCAGCCGGAATGGTCCGGATGGAAAATTAGTGGTGGATAGGAAATACAAGACAACTGATAAATCTTTGGCTGAAAAACTGGAACTGTCACTGCCGTTCTATTTAGGTGGACTTGAACCAACAGATTACAACGCAGTATATGGAAATTTGGTGAGTGAATAACACTTAGATAATGAAACAAAAAATATACTCACGAATGATCATTTTCCATTTCAGAACACAACAGCCCAGTTCAAGGGTTGCATCAGGAACTTCCATATGAACGGAAAACTCATGACGAATCCGAAGAAACACGGAATCGTACCCTGCTCCGACAACGTAGAATTCGGAACGTTCTTCTATGGTACGAAGGCAAGTTACGTCAGGTTGAAGGAGAAATTCCACGTCGGTCAGAGCTTCAACGTCAAGTTAGACATCAAGCCGAGACTTGACACAGGTATTCTGATGTCAGTGCACGGTAAAAAGGACTATTTCATACTCGAGATGGTTAATGGTTCCATGAAAGTCACAGCTGAGAATGGTCTTGGCCCTATCACCGCCATTTTCGAACCCAAAACGCCTTACTATTTCTGTGATGGTAACTGGCATAACATTCAAGGTTAGTGGTTGATCATAGAAATTCTAGTAGGGGTTGATAGAGATGGGTCGTTACTTGTGGAAGTATAAGAACCATAGACGGTGAACTAGCCTAAAATCTTCTCGTTTTACTTGTTGATAACATGTTTTTGTTCTTTCCAGCTGTGAAATCCAAAAATGTTGTCACATTATCGGTCGATAACGTTTTCACTAGTCCGAAACTTGGAGATCATAGGGCTATATCTACGAGCACTGGAGGAACCTTGTTCCTGGGTGGTCACAGATTCCTCAGCAACGTGAAGAAGCTTAGGGGTTTGTCGTCGAACCAAGCTTATGTTGGGTGTATAAAGAACGTGTACTTAAATGACGATTTTGTTTCATTGTCCCCTTCAATGGCGCACGGAAATGTAATAGTTGGATCTTGTAGAACCAACTAATGAGTGAAATAAAAGTTGATGTATGAATGTTGAAATAAATAAATAAGTTTTTTTCTTATAATTTCTTTTTTTTTTTCATCAAGACTACCTAGGGTAGTGAATAATATAAATAAACAAGTTTTCGATTCGTATATACATGCAGTTACTTTCATTGAACTTAATCGAGGTAAGTACATATTAGAACTTATTTGAGTTTATATTTCAGGAAAATATCAAATTGTTCATTGTCTAAAAATGAATTCAAAGAGTTCAATCTAGGATAAAATCACCATCAACTAGGATCGAGTTTTATCAAATCGAAATTCTCGTCCAAATCAACAAAATATGTCGGTACTGGACCTTTCACTCCTTTGACATTGACGTTACCTCTCAACGTGCACTTATATCCCCTGCTGGTGATAATATTCGCCGTACGTTCCAGTACTTGGATTTTATTTGGTTCCCCAGTTGTATCCATTCTGGATGCCATATTTACCGGATCTCCCCAAATATCGTACAGTGGTTTTTTGGATCCTAGAAAGGACAAAATGGAAAAAGGCAATAAGACTTCCATCTATAATCCGAGGGTATAGAATTGAGTTTCCTCCATAGATCTTATGATACTATCAGGTCTATGGTATCCTCACAGAAATCCCTGAATTTCTGATATGAAGATGCATAGAATAGGTATTCTATGCATAGAATTCTATGCATCTTGTTAGATATCAAAAGTTCATGACAGATCCATAGAATACTCTATGCATCTTGTTCGTGACCTATAGAAGGGAACTGAATTGTGATCGGAGCGCGTCCGAAGTAATCTCTCTTGTTTCTATGGGCATTGATAAAGCTACCTACCCACGACTCCGGCCACAATCGGCCCATTAGAAATCCCAACCCTAAGTTTCATGTCCTGGAAATGATGTCGGTTGAGTTTGTTCAGTTGACTTATCATGGCTGACGCGAATTTTAGTAAAGCTTCGACTTGGATGGACGGATCAGTTCGATCTATATCTCCATACCCTGGGGATATCCCGCAAGCTGCCATGTAGGTCCATTTGGCGACCTTAATCTTTTCGATGGGATGTCCGAATACATTTTTCAGTATCAGCTGCAATATGAAATTGAAAAAAATCTATTGTCATTCTGTGAATGGGACTATAATTACTTTATAATTGATACTTCAAATTATCTACAAAGGCACCGCCGATGACTGTGATGATTTAAATCAGCTATTGTTGTTGATTAATTATTCATTTCAAATGGAGTTTATTTCACAATTTGTTGTGATTTTTTTATCAATAATGAAATTTTAGAGTTTTTCAACCAATGTTTGAAAATCACGTCAAATTCCTTCTAACATCTGACGAGGACAAAGAGGCAGGGGTGGATTTACTTTGAATAGAGTAATTTTCAGGAAAAGGGGAGTTCCGACAGTTGCATCAAGGGAAGAAGCACGACGTGTGCATCGCGAGCGTAGGAAAAAGGGAAAATGCGGTAAATCGTAGAAAGTACCTACGTTAATAAGCAGTAGAGTTTGGTCGGTTCTCAAGAAATATGTAATTTAAATTCAATTCAGAAGTGAATCAATTCTATCATGTGATTAACGGCAAGTTTTTTTTTGTCAGTGTTTGATGGCAAGGGAAATTTTTTTATAACTGAATGGGAATTTTGTTTGTTTGATTTAGGAACATAACAAAAGGTACTAATTACAGAGAAGAAAGATAACAAATGTGCAACGAATGGACGTAATAATTAACCTATTAATGTTTATATGCATGAGATAACAAAATATTACTCACCTTATCGAAATCACCGATAATTTCCGTCATAATAGTTAGCAGGATATCATCGCCGATATCCTCAATCTGATATCCAATAACAGAGGCGAACATAACGGCAGCATTGGCGTACTCCTCGTAATAAAGCGCCGCCGGTGGTTTTTCGATATTCAAATACATGGTGGCCAAATGTTCCGGCAGAACGTTGTTGAGCAACATCTTGTTTATGATGTACCGCGACTGGGTCTTCGACTGCTCCTCCCTCAGCTTCTCGTTCCACAGATAATCCAATCTGTTCATGTATTCCGTCTGTCTGTCGATGATGTGCAGGGTGAAGGTGAGGAAGATCACGCTGGCTATATGGGAGATTTTGGGGCTCATGTTGTAGTTGTAGGTTTCGCTGTATGGTTTCAGGATGTCATCAGTGAAGTACCACACGCAGCCCGAGTACAAGGACGTGATAATAAGAGCGTACGCGAACTTAACCCACATGAACATCCGAAGAAAGAGAAAACTCATGATGACGGCAAGAGCGCAAGTTTGGGTCATATGCCAAGGTACTATGCATATCCCAGTGTATTCCTCAGTTCCTGACATCAGATTGAGGAAACTCTTCAGTCTTGGCTGCGTCTGGTGTTCACGAGCTTCTTGCTGTACCGTATCGTACCGATCTTGACAATTGATCAACTCGGAAAACACACAAAGCGTAAACATACAACAAACGATACTGTAAATAACAAGTCTGGCCCAAATCGAACTCATCAAAGTCTTCGATATAGACCCAAACTTCCTCAATACCCTCACTGAACTACGTTTGAACAAATGATGCACCCACATCAACGGAAGGAAGACGAATAAGAGAATCGAAAGAGTTGAATAAATCCACCAAGACTTCCAGTTCCATTCTGTAAGCGTCAAGTTTTGAATGATAAACAGAAATATGACGAGAAACACTTCGCTCAACAGATAGTACTTGAACAGTGGGTCCTGCATCCTTATGAACCCTAATTCATGGTCCAATTTGGTGAAGAAGAGGGTAGCTGGGTTGATCTCTTTGAATTTGAACCATTGCTGGTATTTCGTGAGACAGAGGGTCTCGATAGCCTTGCTCATTTCGAAGTAGGTTTCTTTCATTATTTCTTGGTATCTTTTTATGTTGCCGTTCATGAAAGCTGTTCTTCTTTGGGAGTCTCTAGACTCGCTCTTATCGCTTATTCTGTTCAGCATATTGTCTGCTGTTCTTCTTGGTGAAGTATCTGTTTCTGCGTCGCTTTGAACTTCATCCTCCAAGTAACTTTCTTCGATTATATTGTAATATTGCTTTATTCTTCCTCTTGTTGCACCTTCCTCTAAATTTTCGTTGTTGTTGTTCAAATTCATACTTATTTTGTTGGAAGCTTTCGAGTTGCTTACTCTCTTATTTGTTTTATTACTGGTTCTCTTCTTTCTGTACATATTCTCCAATTTTCTTTCGAGGGAACTCTTTTGTTCCTCAGGGGATATCAAATACGTTTTTATGCCTAAGTTTTTGAACTTTGGAACTGTATCTCCTTTGGTTGTAGGTTCGATAAGGTAACGTTTTTTGAGCAGATCTTTCGTCTGCTGAGTTAGGTGTATTTTACCAGCTTCCCCTTCTGTTTCCATTTGGTTGGCCAGACTGACATCTTTGGACCAGATGTCGAAGTGGATTTTTTGGTATCCTATTATCCCACTTATGATTTTACCTAAAATTGTA
The DNA here is from genome assembly GCA_910592335.1 of Adalia bipunctata. Lineage (NCBI taxonomy): Eukaryota > Metazoa > Arthropoda > Insecta > Coleoptera > Coccinellidae > Adalia > Adalia bipunctata. Next base: position 7,564,618 of record OU342948.1, on the reverse strand, counting down.
TTAGAATATTCAATATTATCATGAAGTTTAAACTGTCCAAGTGCTTCTACATGAACTAAACTTAAATAGGGTGAGTCTTTGACTTGTACATATATTCTAACTGTAGATTCCTCTCATCAAACGAAACACTTTTTTCCTATACCATTTTTCAAAATTCGGTTTGGTTTGGGAGATACAGGGTGTCGAAAATCCATGAAAAAAACACTTTTCTGTTTATATCTTCGGAACCGTTATTTCGAATGAACTGAATTCTGGTTGAGTTTTTACTCTATTCATGGTGCATATTCCTCAATCGAAACCTATTCAATATCTCTACTAGTATAAAAGTTACAGGGTAGTCGACTCATCAATACACGCTAAAACACCATAAAACCACTTTAAAAAGATAAACGGTTCATATTTTCGAAAGAATCAATCATTTAAGAAACTAAAAGTATTCCTATTTCTTTCAATAAAACGCGACGTTTTCGAGTTATTTCCAATTTTACCCGGAGAAATTTTACGAAAAAATCATTAATTTCAAGAATAATCTGAATGCGTCTCTGAATTAAATATCATCGAATATTATTCCTTCTCTGGTCTTTAAACGAGTTTACAATAATTGTCACAATATTCATCAACTTTGTCGAGACTGAAATAAAAACGATGGAAAACGTCGTAGAGATATTTTAATAATAAAATCCCACAAATGCGGGAGATAAAATTGAACACCAAGGAGGATTTAATACGAACAGTTTCTATTGAAAATTCATAGTTACCGGTCCATATTGAAGTTAAATGTCGATGAAATACAAAACTCGCATATGAATGATGAATCTCGATACAAAGTACTTTATTGAATTGAAATGAATGAAAAATAATACGATACCTGATAATCTGTGGCGATGATTCTATCTAAACAATATCCCTTTGAATTTTATAAACTCGACACGTCGACACGGTTAAAATTATATTAATTCACTTCACATAATAATCACATTAGAACAATAATTCACTGAATGTATTCAGAACTTCACATTATGTTTACAGTTTGTTCAGAGACTCTGGTTTGTTATTGTTTATAGTTGGCCTCCAGATTCGTGCGCTCTACGCATGCGTGGTGAAATTTTGCGGCAAAGTCGATGTTTGATGGAAACGGCAGAATTCATAGATATTTATAACACGGTACACGAGTGTATCGTGATTTATACTATGTTTCGTGAAGAATCTTTACCCTCGATGAAAATATCAGCAAGCTGACAACATCTTCTTGAAATTTCGGTGCAAACATTCACAGAATCGATACAAATTAGATTAGGTTAGTTTGTTTAATAATGAATCTGAATGAAAAGTCTTTTTTCATGATATTGTTTGGGACTTTCGTGGAAAATATGAACAAGTTATTAGTGTTTACAAACTAATCTGCAGAAAAATCGAAGAAGGAACTCATTTTGGTGGGATAAATGTGGCTTTTTAGTAGCGGATATAATCCGATGAAACTAACTGTTTTTGTTGAAATTATCGTGTTTGCAACATTTTTATTCCAATAAGGTTAGTACTTGAGTATTCCCTAAATGTATAAACTCAATTTCAATCGAGAAATATGAACTTTGCATCAATTCCAGAAGATCATTTCAGAGACGTAGTCAGCCCAATTTTTTTTCAAATGGCTATATCTTTTTAACAGAGCCGAATTCGGAAAAATGGAAAATGAGAAAAAGGTTTCTTTTGACCTCAAGAATCTTCAGTTAAAATATATGTACAAGCCAAAGACTCACCCTGTATATATGTCCTTTTTTTTCGGTACTTACCGGTATGAATCCCAATGCGCATATTGATGTTTATCCTCCTTTTAGTCCTGACTTCGTTTATGATCCTGATCATTTCCAAACCCAAATCGACACAAGCTTCGGCGTGATTCTCAGGAGGTTTTGGAGGTAGACCCGCTACACAATAGTAGCAATCCCCCAAAAACTTGATTCTAAGGACACCAAGTCTATCCGATACATCGTCGAAACTCCCAAACAGTTCGTTCAGAGTTTCTAACAGTTCGGTGGGGTTCAACTTGACCGTCAGTTCTGTATAATTGACCACGTCGGCAAAGAGTATTGTAACGTTCTCGAAAGTCTGAGTGAACGATGTTTTGTACTCGAAAGGTGTGACATTCGATTTGAAGTTCTCCAGCCTGTCCCAATAATGGAAAATGTTGTTCCTCACTTTTTCTATTACGTAACTGGGGATCAACGTTAGCATGAGCAGCTCTTCTTGTTCTTTCTGGAACTGTTTAAACGAATGAAAAAAATTGTTCTGTTTGTGAAAATGATGAAAACATGGAAGAACAATAGCTGTAGGTATGAAGCAATAATTCAAGCCAGCAGATCTTACTTCTGCTCTCAAATTTGTCATGTCAGACAAGGAAATTGTCAATGTTCGAACATTTTCAGAAATTTTTGAAATTTCCGTAATTTTCTTGTAATACCAAGCAGAATTTGTTCGAAAATACCCCATAACTCATGAGAAAAATATGAAAAAGGGCTGACGTGAAGTGAGGAGCTTTTGAGCGCTTGTTCATCAACCTTGTAGGTAGATTCACCTTGTAGATATACTCCATTCACTCTTATAATGTATCCCGGTTGGCTGATTTAGATTTATCCAGTTTTTTTACTCAACACTGACGCAGTTTGGTACTCGTGAAATGTCAAATAACTTCCAGAGACGTTGCCAATGCTAATTTCTGTTTACTCTTTTTGAACCTTGTAAATGGAGTTAGTTCTTGTAAGGTTTAATTGTGACACAGGTTTCATAGTACTACTACTACATTTTCATACTGGAGTATTTCAAGTTGCATTATTTCAAATGAATGAATTTTGGTTAGTTGGTTACTCTATTCATGGTGTATAGTCCCCAATCGTAACTTATTCAATATCTCTCCTAGTATAAAAGTTACAGGGTAGTCGACTCATCAATACACGCAAAAACACCTTAAAACCACTTTGAAAAGATAAACGGTTCATATTTTCGAAAGAATCAATCATTCAAGAAACTAAAGTATTCCTATTTTTTTTTCAATAAAACGCGTCGTTTTCGAGTTATTTCCAATTTTACCCAGAAAAATTTGACGAAAAAATCATAAATTTCAAGAATAATCTGAATGCGTCTCTGAATTAAATATCATCGAATATTATTCCTTCTCTGGTCTTAAAACGAGTTTACAATTTTGTCACAATATTTATCAACTTTGTCGAGACTTAAATACAAACGATGGAAAACGTTGATGTAGAGATATTTCAATAATAAAATCCCACAAATGTGTGAGATAAAATTGAACACCAAGGAGGATTTAATGCGCACAGTTTCTATTGAAAATTCATAGTTACCGGTCCATATTGAAGTTAAATGTCGATGAAATACAAAATTCGGATAAGAATGATGAATCTCGATACATACTACTTATTGAATTGAAATTAATGAAAAATAATAAGATACCTGATAATCTGTGGCGATGTTTCTATCTAAACAATAAAAGCCACATGAAACCGAATGCCGGATGAAACTAACTGTTTTTGTTGAAATTATCGTGTTTGCAACATTTTTATTCCAATAAGGTTGGTACTTGACTCTTGAGTATTCCCTAAATGTATAAACTCAATTTCAATCGAGAAATATGAACTTTGAATCAATTCCAGAGAATTATATCAGAGACGTAATTACCCCAATTTTTCTTCAAATGGCTATATCTTTTTAACAGAGTCGAATTCGAAAATATGGAAAATGAAAAGAAGGTTTCTTTTGGCCTCACGAATCTACAGTTTAAATATATGTACAAGTCAAAGACTCACCCTGTATACGTGAAATATTTCCAGTATTAACAGAGAAAAAAGTTTCTTCAACATTCACCAGGTCTTTGGCATTATTGAAGTCTCATAATATTTTCTCAAATTCATTATTTTGCCAAAGTAAATGAACGTTTTGATAAATACGTAATAACTACGACTTCTATGTAGAAAGGACAACGTTGCTTATTTACCTGACTGGAAAATGACTATAACCTAACATTTTCAAAATATACACGTTGAAATGTGTCAGAATGTCATGGCCAACCGGGATACATTATAAAAGTGAATGGAGTATAGATTCGCCTATAAAAGATATTCAACAGACGGGTCGTTTTTGAACGGATTGCCCTGTGTATTTTTATGTATTTTCAATGACCTTCACCATTTTTGTCTAACGGACAACGGTACATATCTCATTCACAGAAAACTATGAAAATTCCTCACAGAGTCACCATAACAAAAAGAGTAATCCCTCATATCATACACTGGATGTCTGCTATTGATTGCCAAATATGATGAAATTGAAAATGATTTTTCTCGATTCTTTTTCGAATGTGACACCCTATTTATTTTTAGTACAGTGCAGAGCATTGAATGCTTCACATTTTTTGGGGTTATTTTCACTCCTGTAGGCATAAAAGGGCCAGCAGGACTACAGAATTGCGTGCTTTAGCGAGACGCCAAGGAAGCATTGCTACACACAGAGACATAGAACAATAAAACGATTGATGAAAATAAAAAATTGAATAAAACTTTGGATCGTTTTAATTTTCCATTTGAGTACCTTTGGCGTGATCTCACATACCTTGAGGTGCCTGTTGAAGATCACCAAAGCCCTTCTGTCCAAAAAACTCTTCCGTTTGATGATCTCGTTCAGATACCGATAGTAAATACCGAGTCCATTAATGCAGAACAAGTAGATAACGTCCGATAAAATTCTCGCTATCAGAGTATGCGAAGAGAGCCCGTAATAGGTTACGAAGACCAGTATCAAGATATGTATGATGGTCGTCAGTAATCCAAGGATAACAGTAAACGCAAGGTTGGAAACGAAGAAAAACACATAACAACTGATCACAATATGCGTCGTGTAAGCCGGCCTTAGCTGCACATTGAAATCACTCGTGAAATAATAGAGAGGCACTATCAGATTCACTCCGTTCAGTAGCACGAACAAAATAACGGTTATTATTTTCAAAGTCCTCTTTTTCAAGGTCACGTAACCGCACCCGTCCGTCACGAAGAACATCTTGGCGGAAAAACAAGTCATGAATCCGTAAACCGACAAGTCTAAAACATTCGAGGATGGGTCTTTGGACGTGAACACGATCAGTAGGAAATGCGAGCTGAATATTGCTACTTGCACCAGCATCAAGAGAGCGAAGAAGGCTTGGTGAAGTCGCTGGATGTACATTTCGAACAGAATTCGTAGATCCTTCGATTTGAATATCTTCTTCAAGTGGGATAGGACCCATTGCCTTTCGTCTTCGACGTCGTCCAGTTCCATGCCGATGGTTAGATGCAGCCTGTTCTTGATGTTATGGATGCTCTGTCTGGCGTTGATGACGTTGACATCTTCGTTGTCTTCTATGTCGTCGTCGTTGTTATCTCTCATGAAGGACATCTTGCTGTTATGCTGATATTTGTACGGCGTTTCTTCAGTTCGTCCTTCTAATCGGTTCAGGTTTAATCATAATTCTGAAAAAGAACGTTCATAGTAGATTGTTAGAAGTAGCCTCCTTGCTTCCACAGCTTTCTTGTCCCAAGCTCATAAGAGAAGTTTCGTTCTCATAAGATGCCTCCTGAGGCAGCAGTGCCAGGAAGCCAATGAGGAGATGCAACAACTTCGCTCAAATCAAGATTCTGGTACCCTTTCTTCTATGGTGCATTTTGACATACCACAGAAGGTTCTAGGCCAAGAAAGACCATTCGTAGTGCTTTTCTGACAAGTGCATTCGTTTCCTCGTTCCTAATCTTGCCTAATATTCCACGGCACTACCCTTTCATATTTGGACTGATGAGATGAGGGCTCTGTGGCTTATTATTTGAACTGGAGTCTCTATGGCTCCGTTAGCCTTCCGGGAACTGCGACCATGTAGATCTTTTGCTCTCTACCCTACTCATTCATTGAAACAAGAGGAGGTCTTCGATGGTGTTCATAAGACCGAAAACATCCTTAGCAGCCTTGGCTGTTACATCGTGGGTATCCAGGACCAATTTCCCCATATAAATGGTTCTTACATCAGCCAGCTCTGGACACTTGAATACCATGCGTTCAGCTGTTTCTGATGCTTCTGATCCACAGAGCCGGCAAATCTCATCTGTTGACTAACCCACACGGTACAAACGACGTGCCCCATCAGCATTCAGCAGACCTACCATCACCAGAAGATCAGCTCGTGACAGCTTTAGGAGCTTACTGGTTTGAGTCAGTGAAATCATCTCGAATTTCTTAGACTGAGTAAGTCAAGGAATGTTTCTCCAGAGAGTTTATCTCTTAAAACTCCCCTGAGTATAGTGAAGTTATTTTTGCACATTTTTCAAGAATTCATTTCATAAACCACATTAGAAAATTTGAATGGTAATAAACTGCTCCACATGAGTTAGGGATATTGACTTGAATTGCAAAAAAATATAGTTAAAATAAGGTTTTTGTGATGAAAATTCATATTAATATGATTTCAAGTTGCAAATTAATTTGAGCCTGTAGGTCTGCAGCGTATACAGGGTGGTTAAGAAAAATCGAGTGAAATAACGAAATTTTATTCCCAGAGAATTCAAGCATTTTAAAACTATCAATACAATGTATGGCCTCCACGGGCATCAATAACAGCTTGACATCTTCTTTGCATACTACACACGAAGTTGTTGAACATTTCTTGAGGAATTTGGTTCCATAAACGGGACAGAAGCTCTCTCAGATCATTTAAGGATTCTGGGGTAGGTTGATGATTATCTAATCTTCTTTGGAGCATATCCCATGCATGTTCTATGCAATTCAAATCTGATAAATGTGGAATACCAAGCTCCTCGCGCGCATTCTCAACTATGGCTGCACGGTGCGGTCTAGCGTTATCGTCTAGAAATTGAAAAGTTTCACCAATAGCAGCGTGAAAATTTGGCACAACATTGTCAATGACATGCTCCCTATAGGGTAAGGCGGTCATATTCCCAGGACAAATGTGTAGATCTGTGCGCCCGTTGAAACATATCTCGGCCCATACCATAACACTACCCCCTCGGAATGGATGGACTTCTTGGACATAGCGACGATTACGGGGTATGCGTGGGATTGTCCATATTCTTCGAGAATCTGAAAATCGTACATATCTGGATTCATCAGTGAAAAGGACACTACGCCATTGATCGTTCCAATTGATATGTTGCCTTGTCCATTCCAGTCTTTTTTTATGGTCACTTGTTAATGGAACTCCTCTTAATGGACGTCTAGAACCTAGATTCACCTCTCTCAAACGTCATCTGATGGTTTCTATGGAAACTTGGACCCCTTCTGCATTTTGAAGAGTATTCCGTAGCATTCTACACGTAGATGTAGGGTCTCTTCTCGCCGAAACGGTGATGAAACGATCCTGAGCAGGTGTTGTTTTTCGTCGCCCACCAAGCCTTGGTCTTTCCAACACGGAATCTTTCTCCCTGAACCTATTCCAAAGTCGAGATATCACACTTTGGCTGACTTGGAGCCTTTCCTCTACGACAACCTGAGTTAGGCCAGCCTGTAGAATTCCGATAGCCCTATTAGCCTCAGCGTTTGATAATTTACGTCTTGGCATTTTCAGAAAACTCGTTTAAAATCTAAGCCGTTGAAAAACTGACTTCATTTCAAAATAAGAACATTCATGAAGCATATGCAAAGAACCAAACTTCAGAAAGAAGGCGACCAGATTGACGAAATGTCTCAAACTGATTTTTATTGGATCGATTCAAGTTGTTATTGAGTTTTGAATGATTTTACAGCGATTTTCTCGAAGACTACATACTTTTAAAAACGATTGTATACGATATCCATAACTCTTGTGTAGCAGTATAGTTAACATTCAGTCAAAATCCAATTATGCGATAGTTTTCATGACAAGGGTATTTCTAAGAAGAATGTGAAAGTATATCAACGGTGCAAACAACTTCTATGCATTAAACTTCATCATTTTACTCACAGTTATGGACTCGAAAGCCAAAATAAAACGATAGAATATCACAGCATCCAAAAAACGGTTTATTGTTCAACATTTCGGATTCACAGCGGTGTCACAATCTTTCACAAATTTCAAAAGTTCCGAATATATTTACGATTTCAATAAAAATAGGTGTCGCATCCAGATATCATGCAGTAACAAATAGGTACATAAACGATCGATTTCAAGATTTCATTCAATCCCTGGTGTACAATGGAATCCTATTATCTTTTATCTCATCGTAGGGTATCTTCAACATTTTTAAATAGCATGCGTCATCTTGAAAAGGACCGCATCTGCCGATTAAAATTTTCGGTACGATTTTATTGATATTTTGAGATTATTCCAATAAACAAGAGATAGACCTTTCTAGGAATTCATTTCCATTAATTATCTAGCTCTAACCTGATTTTCAGTTGTGATTGAAGCTCAGAAAAATACCTAGTAATTGTAGATGGACCGACCTAATTGACTAAAGATTAGAATTCGAAGATCAAATTGCATTGTTATCAAATGTCACTGCGCGAAATAGATATTGAGGCTTGGTGTTATGCTAGGCTATGTTTATTTGTTTTGTTGTATATTTACTCACCTTAAAAATGACTTTCATTTGTTTATTTTCAATTGCAAGAGTAGATTGTTGATATAGAAACATCGCCACTGATTATTGGGTGCTGAGTATCATTTTATTTTTTATTTTTTTTTTTTTTTAATGTTGTGATTTTCACGAAAAGGAATATCCTGTAATGTTCAGAGAACATCGTGAGAACCAAGGGCAAGCAGGTAGGAATTGGTGTTCTTCTTGAATTTCTGGAGGTTATATGCCTCGGGGAACACCTCCCTAGGCAATGTGTTCCAAAGCCTCGCTGTTCGTTGGATGAACGAGTCTTTAAAGAGAGATGTTCTGCAGGTCTCCAAAGTTACCACGAAGGGGTGTGAAGACTTAACTTGACGGGTTAGTCTGGAAGAGACTGCCAGAGGGGGAACGATTGCTGATAATTCAGAAGAGCATCGCCCATGGAAATATCTATAAAATAGAGACATATCGCCCACTTTTCTACGGTGTTCCAGAGAAGTGAGCGAACTTGTAAGCGAGGCATCACCGACGAGACTAATTGCCCTTTTTTGTACGGAATCCAAGAGTTTTAGGGTGTGTTTAGGTGCAGCACTCCAAACATGGGAACAGTATTCCAGGACAGGTCGAATCTGTGCCTTATAGATCATAAGCAGCTGACCTGAGGTGAAATAGCTCCTGGCACGAAACAGAAAACCAAGTTTTTGGGATGCACTTTTAGCAATGGATCTCACGTGATTCTCCCAGGAAAGGTTACTGCCGACAGTAATGCCAAGCATCGAAATGGATGACTTCAATGGTATGGTCACTCCCGACAATTTTATGCTGGGCACAGTAAGATCAGCTTTTCTAGAGAAAAGACATGCTTGTGTTTTGTTTGCGTTGAATTCTACCAAGTTATTAGATCCCCATTCAAGAATTGTTGCCAAGTCCATATTTATGTTGTTAACATTTCTTCCTCGTTCGTTTTTGATTTGGCGGGCTGGTATTGGAGGCCTAGAAGAAAAGGCGGTATGGAGGGTACTATCATCCGCGAAGCTGTGCACTGGACACGAAGTTGCCTCCAGCAAATCGTTGATGTGAAGCAGAAACAGCTTTGGAGCCAGAACTGATCCCTGCGGAACACCAGCATTTATGGGTAGAGAGTCAGACGAAACTCCATCGACCACTACATGGAGAGATCTGTTTGAGAGAAAACTAGCTAGCAGAGAACATAGCTTTGGGGGCACGCCATAAGATGGAAGCTTGGCGAGGAGTCCCTGATGCCAGACTCGATCGAATGCCTTGGAGATATCCAATGCCTTGGAGATATCCATTTTGCATTAATTTCAATTTAATACGTGGTTTGTATCGACATTCATTATTAATATCCGAATTTTTTATTTCATTGATATTTATTTTTAATAAGGATCGGTGAATTTTTAACAGATACTGTGCGTGTAATAGTATATTGTTCAATGAGCGGTAATGTAAGTCATAACACACGCAGATGAATTTTGCAGCCCGAGCCGTCAGGCGAGGGGTGTAATTCATCAAGTGTGTTATGAGAATTACCGCGAATTGAACACTACACTTTATCTTCGACTTCTTCAGTAAAATTCGAATTAATCTGGATTTTCAAAATTGACAACAGTTGTCAAAAGCGGTTTCAGTGGTCGAAAATCGAATCGATATCGAATCCCGTAGAAAACGTCAAAAATTCACGTTTTCCAAATGCAATTTTTTGATAATCAGACCTAAGAAAATGTAGAAATGGATGGCGAGAACGTTACCTTGATGTCTGAAATAGAGTTCCTCATTGACCCAACTTTTGTATTCATTTCGTAAGCTACATTTTTCCTATTTGTATTATAGTGAGTTATAGGCGTGAGTTATTATTACCTCACACTATTGGTTTATAGAGACTATTACAGATCAAAATCAGTCGAATAATGGATATATTATTCTATGGGAGTAGATAAAATATATAATTTCATGATTCTTAGAATTCGATTTTATCTCCCACATTTGTGGGATTTTATTATTAAATATCTCTATATCAAACGTTTTTCCATCATAGAGATTTTAGTCTTGACAAAGTTGATGAACATTCTGACACATTGTTAACTTGTATAGAGATCAGAGTGTAATTAAATTTCAGCCATTCTGCGATATTATAAATCCATGGAAGCATCCAAATTATTCTTATGATTTTTTATTTTTTCGTCAATTTCATCGGGTAAAATTCGGAATAACTCGAAAACGACGCGTTTTATTGAGAAAACATAAGAATGCTTTTAATTTTTTTAATGATTGATTATTTCGAAAATATGAACCGATTATCTTTTTCGAGTTGTTTTAAAGTATTTTTGCGTGGATTTATGTGTCGGTTACACTTTCATACCAGGAGAAATATTGAATAAGTTTTGATTGAGGAATATGCAACATGAATAGAGTAAACAATCAACTAAAATCCAGTTCATTTTAAATAGCGGCTACGAAGCTATGTGTTTTTTTCATGGATTTTCGACACACTGTATCTTTCAAACGGAACCGAATTTTGAAGAATGGTATGGGAAGAAAGTGTTTCGTTTAAGATGAGTCTTTAATTAAAATATATTTACAAGTCAAAGACTCACTCTGTATACGATCGAGTTAAAATTTCGCATTGTATTAGGTATGTTCAATATGGTCTTTGAGTATATACAATTTTTTATGAAGATGGCTCGATTCAATGTCTCTGAAACTAATCGGAATTCCTCATGTTTTTTACTCAAATGAACGTTAGCATCGTGCCATCACAAGAAAGGGAAATCGTTTCTTTCTGGGCGGATTCCATACCTGTTTGTCTTCATGTCATTGCATTTATATTTTTTTAAGCGAGTATATCTGCAAAAATAAAAGGAGGACATCTTCGTCCCACTTGAAACTGTGACCCCATTCCTTGCAACCATTTTAATATTGCAGACATAACACTGGAACCTGTTCCACTCATAATAATAATTATTGTTTGTGTTTACCTACTGCTGGTTTGTGAAATTCAGTGTAGGTGATTATCTGAACCACTCTGATTGATATCGAGGGATAGATAAAATTCTCATTTTTGATGATAGGTAGTTATACTTGCATCAAGTTCAGTTCCTAGTGTTTTGGTACATCGTTGGATTTTACTGAATTCACAGGTGAATTACATTAAATTTTCTCCATGTTCACAAGGCTACAATTTCTTGAATTGTATTTGAATTTTGACCAAAACAAGGTACTCATTTATATTTCAGCAGTATGAATGCAGATAAAACTATAATTTTCAACTCATCACTCATGTATACACGCAGCTCTGATACACTGCGCAAAAAAATTAACGCACATTATGGAAATCTCAAACTTATTCTACAACTGAAGGTGTTCGCAATGATAATTATTTTTATCAGAATTATGCATGCATGTGTTATCCACTTTCAACGTTTTTCTTCAATACAGATGTTTTCTCCCAGCAGAAATAAAAAAAGATGATATTATCAGATTTTGAATGTATTGGCTCCATTCTAAAATCAGTTGTTCTCGATCAATTCTAGTGATCAAAAGTTTTTCTTTCGTTTGATTTTCTACACTCGATCGCTATGCAACGCGAAACACGCAATTTGACCCAAGAGGAATGTGCCCAAGCGGTAGTTTTGCGAGAAGAAGGGTGGACATACACAAGAATTGCAGAAAGGTTTGGAGTTTCCCATACAAGTGTGTCCAGAATGTTGCAGCGATTCAGGGAGACAGCTATGAATGTCCGAAGACCAGGACAGGGTAGACCACGGGTAACAACTGCCATTCAAGAACGTTACTTGAGAGTTTCTTCGTTGAGACAACGGTTTGCAACCGCTCGCCTCCTTCAAAATCAGCTTGAGCAAACTCATGAGGTGTAAATTAGCACTCAGAAAATAAGAAATCGCCTCAGAGAATATGATTTAAGGCCTCGTGTTGCGGCAAGAGGCCCAGCTCTTACCCCAGCCCATCGAAGGCGCGTTTGGATTTTGCGAGAGAGCATATCCATTGGGAAGAGGCCGATTGGGAAAGAGTTCTCTTCACAGATGAGTCTAGATTCTGCCTCTACCATTGTGATCGACTTTCCCTTGTATACAGACGTCCACATGAAAGATATGCTCAGTGCAATTTCCTGAATACTACTGGTTTCGGGGGAGGATCGATTATGGTATGGGGTGGAATATCTTTGACTGCTCTCACAGACCTAGTGGTCGTTGATAATGGAGCTATGAATGCTGATAAGTATAAAAGGAACATTCTTGAAGAGCATGTTGTGCCATTTGCCCCATACATTGGTGAAAATTTCATTTTTATGGACGATTAGGCCAGACCCCATGGTGCGCGCATCGTTCAGGAGTACCTTGAAGAGGTTGAAGTCTCTCGAATGGAATGGCCAGCAAGAAGTCCAGATCTCAATCCGATTGAGCAGGTTTGGGACAACCTCAATAGAAGGCTGAGAAGTTCAGAAAATCATCCAGCTACTCTTAATGACTTAGGAATCCAACTCGGAGAAATCTGGAAAGGATTAGATCAGAACATTTTAAGATCACTCATTTTGAGTATGAACCTGCGTTGCCGAGCTGTAATTAGCGCAAGGGGTGGAAATACCAAGTATTAAATCACTTATCAGCATTTCAGTATTTTGAAAATTGTTTATTTCTCTTCTTTCACATAAGATTCGGTGAAATCCTGAATTTTTCTTCCATTTAATGTGTCTTAATTGTTTCGTTCAAAACCTTCCCGAGATAACATAAGTTATAAAGTCAATGTAGAGTTAACTTTCATTAAAATTTTCAGAATGTGCGTTAGTTTTTTTGCGCAGAGTATAATAACAAAGAATAATAAATTTTCGATCAATTCGAATTAAAAAACATCCAAATTGTTCAAGAATACCCACATATTCTAGCATGCTCAATAATACTAAGGAGTGTTCATTCTTCTAATGAATTAGATGTGTACTCAATGAATACACCTAAAGGGTGTCCCAATAAAAAAGAGCCACCCCCGAAATTTCTCATTAAGATGACAAAAGTCTTAAAAAGGCAAACCCAAAAATTTAAGTTGGGACAGCTCGATTCGAAGACCCTTGAAGTTTCCTTCCACGTTACTCAGGCTGCTGTGGATTTTTTGACAGCTGCCAATTTTTGAACTGGCAAATGCGTATCTACCTACAATCCTACAAAGTGGATCTACTCTCAAAAGCTCTGAATTCACGTCAGTGCTTCAAGTTGCCAATTTTTCTCAGTGCATTTTTGATAGGAACATAAAGATGCATAGATGTATTCTATGCATCTAAGAACATATCATCTGCTCCAAATGATTTATGACAATTAATAAATTGCATATTGTCATTTAACCATTATTTCAGTTGATTAGTCAGGTGAAATGAGTAAATATTAAGCTTCAAAACTAATATGTATGTTCGAAAACAATCTAGGATCATCATGTGAAGCGTGAGCATTATTGTGAGTATTTCTTGCAGAAAATATGTCTTGGTTTGAATTTTACGGTGATGACTATTTCGATAGTCTTTTCATGAAAGACCTAGGGAGGGATGAAGCTTATCTCAGAATATTCAACGAAGGAAAACACATGCCAGTCTATTTGCTACAATCACACAGGGAATGTGTACAGGTGAGGAAATGTTCAAATATTCGATTTCCGGAAAGTAATCTTGAAAGCAATCTCAAGATTCAATTCATTTCATATGGAACGAAAGTCAAAAGAAATATTCGTAAATCGAAGGGAACTAATTGAATTTTTTTTCCAGTGTGATTATTACAGGAAGAGGGTGATATATGCTGAAGATGTCTTCAAAGTTAATTCAAAATATAGATATAGAATTTCCAGTACTGAAACTGATGAAAAGAGAACAACTCTATGTGATTTACCGGAACCAATGGGGGAATTCGGTGTATATAATGTAACATTTAACGATACAGATTGTTCTTTCGTTACAGAAAAAGATCCTGTGAACATTTATCTGCGTGAGTAACGAAATTACCAAAGGGGATATTTTGATTTTGAAATAATCGCATTGAAAGATTCTTCGTTGATTGTACCCACGTTTTTGAATGTTGTACAGTGAATATTTTAATTTCTTTCTAGCGATGATAACCGTCTTCCTGATATATGCATTATTGATATGTGTTTTCTTCGCTGTCAAAATAATGGTGGCAAAATCCACAAGCTCCAAAAAAACAGAGGTGTCACCAGAAGTAATACCTCAGAAAAAAGTTAGGATCAAGTCCTTGGATACATTCAGAGGGTTCGTATCTATTTTCGATCCGAATAAACTATCCAAACATTTTTATGTATTACCTTTTCGAGCGCTAAATCAATCATTATGTATTTTTCGAATATTGAACCGGAAATGGTCTCGATCAATTCGACTCTCTGATGACGAATCCGTGGTCATATTCAATTCTGTCCGTCCGGCCCGCCGGCCGTACGGATAACATGCAAACTTGAAACTTTCAGGGTTGGTTCGGATACCAAATTCCGCTGTCAAGTTTGTTTATGGTTGAAATTCAACTAGGGCTTCAGTAAATACGGCCTTTCCAAATTTTGTTCATCAAAATTAAGTTTTCATTTAGATGGAGAGTGTCGTATCCCAGCTACATCCAAAATTTTTGCCATATCGCGTATTCAGAACACTAAATTATAGCGAATTATCGAAGAAAAGCTCCTACATTTTCGTGATTTATTTGACAACTGTCAATAAATTTGATAGCTGTCAATGAATTTGACAGCTGTCAATAAATTTGACAGCTGCCAAATTTTTTTCTTATTGATTCATCGAACTGGAAAATGCGAATCCTCATATAAATTTTCGCTATTTTCAACAAGTGATACATCATGAATTATCCTTCGTAAATTGATTTTTTTTACCGTTTGTTTCTGCCAGAACAGAATCTCTATAGTGACCATGATATTCGTGAATATGGGAGCTGGAGGATACGAAATATTAGATCATGCCCCCTGGAACGGGTTTCACTTGGCGGACTTCGTGTTTCCGTGCTTCCTGTGGATCATGGGGGCTTGCATTCCTATTTCTTTAACGTCTAGCTTCAAGAGAGGGGTTCCAAACAGCGATATTATCTCAGGAGTTGCGAAAGTGTGTATGAAAATTACCAATTACATTAAGAGAAAGAATTAACAGCAGACACATTTTTTGAAATTCGGAAAAAGTTACAGACCGAGCAGGAATCGAACCTGCGTCTCCCTGTTTGCCGGACGGGTTACTCACCTTTGAACTACCGATGTGTATGCTACTTTTCCCCGAATTCGATAACATGATAGCCGTTAATTCTTTCTCTTATTCATTATAATAGACGTTAACCCCTTCATTACATTTTCAATTTCTTTCTTATTTTTTTTTCAGAGATCTCTTAAGTTATTCTGTATAGGCGTTTTTCTTGGGTCGGGGATTTACCTCGACAGATTCAGGGTCATGGGGGTCCTACAGAGATTTGGAATCTGCTATTTCGTCGTTACTCTCATATGCATCGCGACGTTAAAAAGGAATTTATTGATTAATTCGGAGGTAAACATATTTAAAAAAGGTGTCATTGACTAGAATCGCATTCAATAATTCTTCCAGAATAAAAAACCTAAATGGACCACAAGCTTACAGGCCACCTTGATCGGTTGGATACCTGCCATTTACATGGCCGTACAACATTTAATGATTGTGTTTCTGGTAGCAGATGGAGATTGTAAAAGGTAACTCGAATCAATCTTATTATTACGGATCAGAATCTGCTTCCAAATTTTTCCACTCACATTTCTGCGCTACCTCCCATACCTGTTCAGAATTCGTTATTTTTATAAACAATGGTAGAAAAGAAGAAGAAGCAGAGATTCACCTTCGATGACTAAACACTAGGCTAGATTCACCTACAGTGGCTTTATACAAGACAGTGGCGACAATAGGGTCATAGAAAACGTTTTTGCACAAACATGGCGGATTTTTGTTTACATGTGAGTGTCGTGCTGTTTGACATTTGAATCGATTTTGAGCTTTAGATATACACTATGACATGACAACAAATCAATGAAACTCCGCCATTAGTGGTCGAAAACAGTCCGACCAATCAAAACGTGAACGTCTATTGTCGCCACTGTCCTGTATAAAGCCACTGTAGATTCACCGTTCAATGCGCTCTGTGGTCTACATTATTTTTCAGGCTATGCCAGAATCATAGATGCATCTATCTAGAATTTCATTCATTTCACAATTTCGAACCAGATAGCAGCAAGAACGCGCAATTCAGTTTCGTATACGAACAAAGCACTCACCTCACGATTTAATCAAACAGACTTGTTTTCCATGAAGTGGGAGAAAATTCTTGCGGCACAAACAAGACACCAACAGATATATCTCAAGCCAGCATCAACCATGGGTACCATTCTTCTAGTGTTTACGTTTTGGTATATTTCTCCATCCCATACGCAATTTTTCTTTAATTTCGGTTCTGAAAAAGAATTGGTACATCAGTTCGATATTCTCTCCAAGAGAGCTCTATATTTAACAATACCATTCATTTTCCAGAGGGTACTTTGGCCCAGGAGGCCTTCATCAACATGGTAAACACGCAAACTGCACTGGTGGGGCCACAGGGTATTTGGACAGGGCTATATTGAAAACACATGTATATCATCATCCCACTTCATTGGAAGTATATCAATCTCAGTCCTTTGATCCTGAAGGACTTATAGGTAAAGCTGCATATTTTGTTTGAACGAGATATAGCGTGCTCGGTCGCGTGCGCATTTGCCACGTAAGACCTTTCTTTAGCGTGATGTCTTTGAAGAAGAACACCAATCCTTCTGTCGAGAATAATAGCGTACATTCAAATTTGCAGGTTGTTTCAACTCGATATTCCACACTTACATAGGGGTGCAAGCAGGGGTAATATTACTGATTCATAAGGATCACACTTCCAGACTTGCCCACTGGATAGCTTGGTCCCTTGGTTGCTTCGTTTTAGGAGGCGCTCTCTGTGGTTTCTCGAAAGAAGAAGGGTGGATACCTATCAATAAGAATCTATGGTAAGGGTTTTCAGATAGATGCATCTATGCATCTATGTTTTCAGCATTCAAATTTACCACTGATGTCATTATACACCCCCCCCCATTTGTAGACGGATGTGGTCCTTTTTTCCTAGTGATGCACAGTCGTTTATCTAATAAAACCAATATGAATCGTTACACCATTTATTCGGTCACAGAGTGAAGCCTGTAGCCGAATCTTTGGCCATCTCCCAGTCAACCAGAGAAGTAACAGTAAGTCGCAGGGAATACCAAAAAATATCGCATTGAAGAACAACTTTGAGACGTATCATGGATTTACTAAGTATATCACATTGTGGACATTAACATCCACATATTGTTGAGTTTGTGAAGTTCCCAATTTCACTTATTCAGTTGTTGCATGTAACATTAATTCGGGATGTTCAAGTGAAGTGTACATTGCTACAACATTGCGACTTATCTCTGTTGATATTTTTTAAATGTTGCAATTGTGATGTTATAAGGAAGCGTAATGATCTACCATGAATAAATTCCTATGAACTCTCATTTAGAGCCCAGCGACTTCCCGAAGAAAACCTTAAGTAACGTTCGAAAGCGTCACAGCCGATACGGAAATTTCATATACTAATTCGATAAGATATATTTTCGTCCTATATTTTAAAAAATTGAAATATTGATCTAAAATATAATGGGAAATACGAAACGTATACATGGTGACATTTTATTTCAACGATAGATATAATATGTGAACTCGAACTTAGGTGTCTTGGTGTGAAGTGAGGTTAACTCTTTGGGTGTGGGTGTGACATCAGTACATTTTATGTTGAGTGGTGTTGAGTAGAAGTAGAAATATATTCAGGGACATTTATATTCTAAGTAAGTATTAAACATTGTTAATTTTCATATTTTTTGTTCTCTCTTTGCCCATTTTTCGACTTTTTAAACGTTGAATATTCCGACATAATTACTAATCATACAAAATGATTGATTCACACAAATTTCACTCCCATCATTGAATGAAAAATTGGATTTATTATCACATATCAATTATTTTGGCTGAGTTAAAGCATCGTGAGATAATTGTTGAAGTTCCTTAAACGAATTGGAGAACATGAAATTTTCAAATTTTTATATTTCGAAATGGCTGAGATAATCCATTGGTACAGGTATATCGAGACACCCAGTATATATACATATATATATATATATACTTCCTATTGATTGCCAATGCAAAATTGCTTAAAATTAGAGAGAGCTTTATAGCTGATAAAGGCCATCTATGGAGGCCTTTGAGCTCAAAAATAAAGATTCTGTCCAAAATTGAAGGATATCCAATATTTCCTTTTCGGGTGAATAATGTACCAGTGAAAATTGTCTCTGTCTAACAGTAATTTTTAAGTGGAGGTTTTTGCAATCTTCTTGAAATTGAAATCTCAATTCATCACTGCCAATAATTACTACAGCTCTATTTTTTCTCTTTCAGCCAGACCATAATGCCGCTCCCGAAACGGTCTATATTTATTTTTTTTTATTTTGTTCGTTTGTTCTTTTATATTTCATTATTTTTATTTCTTTAAGTGTTCAATATATGTTTATATGAAATGTAATAAAAACCTATATCAGTATTTCACATAGTTGTTTATTGACTTTATACTTTTGGTTGTGAAAATAATACTATATACAACAAATTGTTATACAATATAATATTTGAATTTTATTGTTAATAATAATGAGGTGATGCGTATGTGGAAATAGAAACATTCAGTGAGTTTTAGTTATTTCTTTACTTTCAACTATTATTTTTTCCCATGCAGAGCTTAACAGCTTTGGATACATTGCCTGTTATAGATATAAAATACCAGCTATATTGTGAACCTTATAAAATGTATATAGAAAAATAAGGGGGTTTTTTACACGGTGTACAAATTGAAGTTCTCAAGAACCAGGAACACTTTTTTTATTATTATATTATAAATATAATATACCTATGAAGAACCTTTTGGAAAATATCAAAAAAAGGGTGTTCCTGTTTCTTGAGAATTTCAATCTGTACACCGTGTAAAAAACCCACTAATTTTCCTATGTACATTTTATAAGGGTCACAATATAGCTGGTATTTTATATACCTAATATGCAATGTATCCAAGCTTTCAAAAGATATTCTTTTTACTTCGCATAGAAGTCCATAGAAGTTGCAAAATCAACTTTATTCGAGAGTGCACATTGCGACTTAACAATTTGAACCTAAATATAACTCTAACGGAAGTTGCGGTCTGGTAGTTTATTTCGCTAAAAAGTCTTTCCAAAAACTGCCAACATGAGAAGTCGCATTGTTGTTATCTATGGTACATTTTTTACATCTGCTATGTGATGTCTTGGGTAATTATTCGCGATATGCGATGTTGCGGACATTAAGCACTCTCCAGTAAGTACTGGTGATCTTTTTCAGATCAACATTGTGAAGTCGCACATCCACAATGTGAGTTATTCACAACTTCCCTGCGACCGAAATTGGTTAGCTGGGCTTCAATTTCCATTATGAATTATGATCCTAACATAGATGCATAGAACATCTAACCTATTACCTAACCTAACAATTTCATAGAAAAAACCGAACATGGCGTCAAAAGTTTCAAATTGAATGAAAAGTTGCAGAAAATGTACCTAACTCTTGTGTTTTTATGTCGAAATTTATTTTCAGGTCATTGTCGTTCGTGTTTATTATGTCGCAAATTTCGTTCCTCCTTTTGGCTATTTGCTACGTTCTGATCGACATGAAGAACTATTGGAGAGGACAGCCATTTTTTTACGCTGGGATGAATTCAATTTTGATGTATATTGGTCATTCGGTTACGGCAAATTTTTTTCCTTTCGCATGGCTAATAAACGATTACGATACACAAACCCATTTCCTTTATCTGCTTGAAAATGTTACGGCAACTGCCATCTGGATGTACATTGCATACTATTTATATAAAATCAAATATTTCTTCACCATATAAATACAATATTTTTATATATTAAGCTGAATAAAAAATTGTGGAAATATACTACTTATATTTCATTTTGATGAATACCTAATCACGTTCCCCAAACAGATTTCTCCCTGTCAGATAGGAGAAAGTTGAAAGAATTTTCATCTCAACTAAATATTAAAATTTCATAGGAATACCGAATAAGGCAAAGATATTCTACAAGAATAGTAGAATATCTTTGGAATAAGGTATGCGCTCAATTTACATTAACCTCTCCACATGCTCTCGAGTATTCAGAGAGTTCTAAATAACGCGTAAAGTTTTGGGGAAATTCAGTTAGTACTTACTTTCAAAAAGCGCAGGTAACAGGAATGAATTCACCTTTAACCCAACACTGCATCAAAATCATATTACCAAACAGCGTACCCACTTTGGAAACTTCAATAACGCCCGTATCGTATCAATCCGCAATCGTATCGTAACCAGAAAACCGTCAAACCGATTACATGTCATGATTTCAGGTTATGATCATAGACCACGATACGATAACCAAAGAAAGGCTGTGTGGTTGTAAGCTTGAAGCTTGAATTTCTATGGATCTCTCATTAACCTTATTGTTTGACGTTTCCGAAAAATATTCAAATGTCCAGATATTCAAAAATAATCACAAGGAGATTAGTAAGATATCATACAGCCTAAAATTCATATTAATATTAAAATTATATAAAAACAAAGATCATTAAAAATGTCAGTATTATACACAAAATCTAGAAGTTTATTCACAAGAGGTACTCTCAGAACTGGTTCTGATATGTTGTCAGCGAAAATAAAGTTTGGGAACTCAAAAAGAGCATCTTCGACGAAGATCTTCGAGAAGGGAAAAAGCATAGTCAAGTTAGGATTGGCTGGAGTAGTTGTAGGAGGTGTTATGGGAACAGGTTACACCTATTATCTTCGAAATGAACCTAGGTCCCATATCATGAACGAAGAAACTAATATACCAGTAATTGATAAAATTCCATATATTAAACCATCTCGAGAAGTGAGGAACACTGTTCTAATTCCCATTCATTGTTCACAAAAGATTATTTCTAGATTCGCTACCCTAATGATACAAGTAACTTGAAATTAACCTTATTTCAATACCAAACATGCCCCTTTTGTTGTAAAGTTAGAGCTTTCTTAGATTACCATGGTATTTCTTATGATGTCGTTGAAGTTGATCCGGTCTTGAGGCAATCTATTAAATGGTCTCCATATAAAAAGGTTCCTATACTTGTTGTACAAACTCCCACAGGACAGTACCAAGTAAGTAAAAAACACAATTAAACTAGATTTTAAGTAAGACTCAAATTTCCTTCGAGCATGGGTTATTTTAGTTCCATATAAGAAACCTAGATTTTGTATTTTTTTTATTATTCAAAAGTATAGGTTATTGATTGCAATTGTTGCAGCCATTAAACGATAGTTCAATGATTATATCTGCTTTATCAACATATATGAAAGATGCTGAAAAAGAAATAGTGGATATTGTCAAGTGCTATCCTTTTATACAATATGTAGATGAAAGTGGGACCCGTAAAAATGATATAATGAATAAATATTTCCTTATGATGAGTGAAAGTCAAATGATGAAGACTGGTATGGAAGAACTCAAGTGAGTGCTATCTGTTGATATTGGCATGTGATTAATTCGTCCTTCTGTTTTAATTTTGAAAAATGACTGGTTTGGTGCTATCAAGTAAAGTTTCATCCCACATTTTCGAAATTAATGATATTAATTGAGTGTTAGGATGTTGAAATTGCTTTATCGAAATTTTAAACAAAATATTCTCCGACTCCCACTACTAATATGTTGTAGAAGGTCTATCAAATTTTATTTCAATTTAAAACTTTTCAGTGATGAAAGAAAATGGAGAAAGTGGGTAGATGACATTCTTGTCCATACTTTATCCCCAAATGTATATAGAACCAAAGAGGAAGCATTCCAAGCTTTCAATTGGTTTTCAGAAGTAGGGGAGTGGGAGAAAAATTTCCCTGAATGGGAAAGGCAGCTTATCATTAATGTTGGAGCATATGCCATGCTGATGATCGGTAAAAAACTGAAAAAGAAATATCAGTTAAAGGATGACGTTAGGGTATCTATGTATGATGAATGCAACTTTTGGGTGAAAAGCATTCAAAAGAAAGGAGGAAAGTTTATGGGTGGTGATAAACCAAACTTATCAGATTTAGCCGTTTATGGAGTGTTAAATAGCATAGAAGGGTGTACAGCATTTCAAGATTTATTGAAGAATAGTAAAATCAAAGACTGGTTTGAGCAGATGAAAAGTGAAGTGAATAAAAATAAAATTGTTGCAACTGTCTGATGAAATCCGTTTCGGTTTTGATACATTTTTTAACAGTTGTTAGTTTTTCGTTTTATCGACAAGTTGTTATGAATCAACAAGGAATGTACTAAGCAAAAAAATCATTCAGATTTATGACATTTTTTCATCATTTGAAATAGCTGCAATATGAAATAATACCTTTTTTTTTCATTTCAACATTTTGGGATTGTGATACTGTTTAAATATATAACAGATGAGATGTAAATATGTAGGTATTGTTTTGTTGTAGGAATTCAATTAATAAAATGAAATTGCCAATTCTATTATCGTATTTCATAAAAGTGATCAAGAAAATGCTAAAGTTGTTGTGGTAATATCTAATGAAAGTTATCCAACATCCATCAGGTCAGCATCTGACAAAAAAAACCCAACCTCCAAAAGTCACCAGAGCGATGTCAAACTTAACTTACCTCTCACCCCAAAAACATCTACATATAGAGAAAAGAAGATTTTCCTTTCTCTATGCATCTAAAACATCTATGATCTAATAGATCGGCGATTGAGCATAGCAGAAAATAGTTGACAACGGTCAAAAAATATAAACAGTAGTTTTCTAAAAAACAAAAGTAATTAAGAACTTTTATAGGTGCAGTACAGACATGGTTTAACCAATTTTTGAACTTCAAACCTTATACTTGATACAATCCATTTCTGTATTACCTATAATATGATTAATTTCCTTTTTCATCAAAAGAATTCATTTTAATCATATGACGATTCTGTTTCTTGATCTTTGTTATTTCGAAGAGACTTTATTATTTCCTTCAGTATTTTATTTTGCTTCGCAAGTACTTCATAATCCTCACCTTTATTTTCTCCTTGGAGAAGTTGGCTTTGTTTCAATAAAGCATCATGACTTTGCTTCAAAGTTTCCAATTTTATTTCCATAATTTTCAGTTCTTCTTTCAACTTGTTGTTCTCACTCATACATTCTTTATATTTTTTATTTATCGAGATTATTTTAACTTGAAGTTCGTTGTTTTCCTTGACCAATTTATTTTGACTGTTCAAATAAGCCTTATAATCCTTTTGTACAGACACAATCTCTTTTTTGAGAATTTCAATTTCATGTGAACTTTTTTCTAATTCGTTTTTATACATGCATATCTCTGAAATATGACGCGCATTTAAATCTTTTATTTTATTGCTTAATGTTACGTTTTCTTCCACGATGTTCGTATATTTTCTTTGGTAGTTGTTCAGATTTCTGCCTTGCTCTGAAATTTGTGTTTCATATTTCAGTATCAGGTCTTTATACTTCTGTTCTGCTATTTTCATTTCTGATATCATCTGTAGGAAATCGTTTTTTTGTCGGAACGTATTGCCGAAAATGTGTTGCGCCTGTTCGAAGTTCTGTCGTTTCTGGTTTTGTTCCATCTGCAGTTTAGTTTCAAAAGCATCTTTATCCTTCTTCCTCTCTTCCTTTATAGCTTGATATTCATGTTGTAATTGGATATACTTTTTATTGAGTTCTTTCGTTTCGGACAGTACTTTGTTGAGCTTATCCTGAAGTTCTTGGTTGACTGCTTTACATCTCTGTATTTCCATATCTCGTACTCTGAGAAGGTTCAGATTGTATTTGAAATCTTGTTCTAAATTCATTATGTCTTCCAGAACTCTAGAAGTATTTGGGGTGGATTCCATTGTCTAGCTAGAATCTTAAGTTCAAGAGAAAACATTGTGACAGCTTGAAAAATTATTGCCATCTATATTTCGGTGATCGGCGCCATAAATATCATTCTGTGAAAAAGTAACCATCGAAAAAAATACTTTTATGGTTGAAAACAGTGTTCTATGATGAAAGAATAACAAGACTATTGAATACACCTTTATGGTTGAAAACAGTGTTCTATGATGAAAGAGTAACATGACTATTGCATACACCTCTATGGTTGTTAAGAAATCGGAAAACGACGAGTATGATTATTTGTCTCATCTATGTTCCGATTATATTCGAATTTAAGGACTCGATATTGGATGTTTTTCAAGGAGAAATTGTTCCGAGGACAGTTGCACCTATAATTATGAGCACAGGGAAGATTAAAAGCAGTTCGCGTATTCTTTGGTTTATTTATTTAATCAGAAAGGCAATCCAGTACATCTTTGTTGTGAAAAATCTAAAGAAAACCCTCGATTGCCAACATCATCAGTTTCGGTTGCGTCATTCACCACTGTCAATACAAAGGGCTTCGATGAAGCTGGAAAATATACAAATTATGATTTTCTGCTCCTAGAAGTTGATGTACAATGTGGCAAACGTTATTTTATATGATATTGCAGGAAACTCACTTGTTAATGGTTCAAATCCGTTGCCGCAAAATCTATCAACGTTGGCTGGCGTTTGGGTATCCACAAATGTCGGATCAGGAATGACCACGAAATCGGTGGTACAAAGAGCTCCTATTTCCGCTGCGGCATTGGTAGCGATAGTTCCGTCTGTGGCGGCTGTGGTAGTATCCCCTGATACACTGAAGGAATACTGATCACCGCTGGATTGACTCCAGTTTATCGAGCAATATCCAGGCTGCATCGCTATGCAAACGCCGTAATTCTGATTCACAAGTTGCCTTGAAGCTGCAGCATTTCCCGTGGTACCATAATTGAAACTGCTTACAGTTCCAGACAGGGAGGTGTAGTACATGAGGCAGCCAGAAGGGGCTAGAAAGTACCGACTCTAAGCAACGAAGGCTCAGCCTATATATGATGATTTACCTCTTGTTGGACAGTCGCACCCTATTTGTGAAATTTTCAAGTTCCAAATTCTTCTCGTATTCACGGAAGCGCCCGTGAAAATATTCATTTGGATACTTCCTTTTTTTGCAAAATTTACGTATACATGCTGTCCTCCATTTTCTCCGCAAATCGTGGGAACCGGAGACCCTCCCCCAGTTATTGTCAATCCGTCATTCACACAGACTCCCTCTGCGTTAGGTTGATCCAAGGACATGGCAATGAAATCAATTCTAGCCTAAAAGTTATCAGTTGAAGGAAGATTCAAACCATTTTTTCTAATTTTACCTGGCATATATCGTCACTCAACTTTTTGATGGTGAACGAACAAGGAGATCCTCCATCGTAAGAACTTGGGAAACTTGGACTTGTGAAGTAGGTATTGTTCGAGGTTGTTGCCCCATCGCAACTTTTCTGCACTAAAAAAGGATAAAAAACAGTGAAACAACGTGGCGTTATTGGTTCCGTCGCTTCAAAGACGGTAATTTCGATTTAAACTAGCCGGTCATGTTTCTACGTCGTCGCCTCGACCGTATATTCACTCTGCGCAGGTTAGGCCACAGACAGGTCTGTGGTTATGCTGTGTATTTTGTGGGACCAGGTCGGTGTTATTATATTATGAGCTGTTGGAACCGATTGAAATCATTACTGGGAAACGGTATTGACTTAATTGATGCAATTGAGTCGAACAGAGGCACGATACAGTCATTTTACAACATGACAACGCTCGGCCTCGCGATGCTGAACCATAGAACTTGAAGTACTATAAGTTCTATGTGCTGAACACGTCCAAATCTGTACTCACCAACACAACACACGCCAAGACCATTTGCACAGCTTCCAAATCCACTACCTCCAAGTCTTTTGCATTCTCTTTTTGTGTAACAAGCACCCTGAAGCCCATCAGAGCTCAAACAAAGTGAATTTGCGAATCTCACCAGCCCGATTCCAAAAGCAACTGAAATAGGAAAGATCCTTCATTAATAGTACTTTGTCTACCGGGAAGGAAAAGCCTAAAATTGCTGGACGATTGTGAAGATTGTTATCAACACGGTGTCCAGGAATGTGACTTTTTCTACGAGGTAAACATTTTTCCGCATAACATTTGAAATTGGATAGATTTCAATCAATTTTGAAAGAAAACCGCGAATTATTCTATTCATAAATAAATGGAGCTTTGAACTAGGAGCATATTATTTTTCTATGCTCTTAGGATTTGAAATTCGGAATGGAATTGATTGCGTTAACTATGGAAACGTTTAATTGTCAAACTTGATGAGTATCTATTCAATTGCTGGTCTTTTCGAAGACAAAACAGTGTTGAAGGATAAATGATGATGAATTTTCCTTTTCTGGGACTCCTTCAAAGCTGGTTGAGGTAGTGAACACTGCTTCATTAGAATTATTGTCGAAGAAATCAAGAGAAAAGTACGAATATGCTCATGTAGAACACTGACAACTGTAAGGAAATGAACCATAGAAAGTATGCTAAGATATTCATCGAAATATTTCCTAACAGTTGGGAAATCTTGATATTTTCTATGAGAAATTTTGTCAGGAATGTCAAAATTTCCTAGCGATTTGCGGAAATTTTATTCCTTTTTGTTGTATCATTATTCATATAGAGGTCAATACTCACATTTAGGTGTCCTATTTATATCAGCGCTAAAAGAACCGTGACACTGAGAAATGATTGTAATTGCGATTATTTTCAAATGAAAATGCATTGCTTTATTTCACGTTGCACTGGTAGATTCGATTGGAGGAATGAAGGAATAAACGAAAAAGAATGTTTAAAAGTAGTTTATTTATCCTTCCAATTATCAAGTGCCGAAAGTGAGGCACATTGAACCCAAATTTTCTCGTTACAATTTAAATGTAACGGTCCTATGTTGACTGTAACAAAAACCTACTTCCAAAAATGGAACGAAGTCTTGCTTCCAGTGGAGGACAAGAAATCATCCTATTGCATTGGTGTCCGCTGTACAAAGTCGTTGTCTGTAATTCAAACAGAAACCGATGTTGCCAACATCTGGACCCAAGGTACTCGTCTCGTTTCCATTGGTGACAACTGTGAGTACAAATGGTTTTGAATAACCTGAAACATAACCAGTATTGACTTCAAGAACAGTTCCGAAAAAGAGATTTTAGTTTAAAAATCCTACTTTAAACCTTCCCATTAGACCTGCCACTTCCGAACTGGAGCATATACAAGGTGATCCTTTGTTCTAGCAGGACTTAACAGTCGACGCAAAAAGTTTGTGCAACATAGAGTGATTTCGTAAAAGGTGACTTACTTATAACTGTAGGAAATCTGTTTCCGCATATCCTATCAGATGGCGCTGCTGTTCCATTGGGAAAATACGGATTGGGGATGACAACAAAGTCAGCATCGCAATCTTCACCAAACAGTGGTCTTGGAGGATTTATGGCACCTTCGTTGTCGGACACTATGAAAGAAGATTCGGTACAGGAACTCCACTCGATAGAGCAATATCCAGGTCTCATAGCTACGCAAACACCGTAATTCTCGTTTACCAGTTCTCTTGTGCCCAGAAGATTAGTTGCTGGATTTATTGCCGTAGATGCGCCATAGTTGAAACTTGTGACCGTTCCCGACAGGTTCGTATAGTACATCAAGCAACCTGTTGGGGCTGAAACGAAAATGATTTCGCATAGCTTAGGAAATATGATGAGTTTCGACCATAGAACTTATAGTACATGGAATGCTATTACCAGATCAAAAAGTGGATAAACATCTCAAGTTGGAGGAATACCGAAATTTCCATATTCCCATATGGATCAATACCTTACTTGTAAGGTAGTGTATGGATAAGACCTGTCACACCGAACAGAAACACAGAAATGTTTGCCGAAATGCCAAGTGAATCGGATCTTGACGATTAAATTCATAGTATTTCTGTGTTTCTGTTCTGTATGACAAGTCGTATCCATGGGAACATGTTCTATTATAAATTCTATGGTTTCGACAAACACGATATTGATCGGGAATATTTAGGGAATATGAAAGCGATAGTTAATTCACTCGTTTTCATACCATCCTGTAGGAAGAAAGCGCACCGCTTTTTTAAGCGGTATCCCCAGTAAGCTTCTTGCACTCAATGTGCAATGAAGTCTTTCCAAATATAGTGAATTATTCTAGTATGTTACAACTTGTTTCTCATCATCAATCGATGATTTACCTCTTGTTGGACAGGAACAAGCGATTTGCGTCACTTTATAATTCCAATTCCTCCCAATGTTCAAGCCATCCAAGGTTGAGGTAATAATGTCAATGGTACTGTTACCGTTAAAATCTAAGTAAACATGTTGTCCCGTATTGTCTCCACACAATACGGGAACAGGACCGGCTCCGCCAGTTATAACCATTGCGTCACTGTTGCACATCCCTATAGCGTTTGGTTGTGAAAGAGTTGATGACAAAAAATCGATTCGAACCTGAAAAGATCAAATTTTATGGGTCTTTAAGACAAAGTTGATTTTTCTACCTGGCAAATATCTGAATTGCACTTTTGAATTGTCATTACACACCGCCCTCCAGAGGTCACTGAAGTTGGAAAGTTGGTATTGGAGAAATATGTGTTGTTCAAGGAGGACTGTTGGCCACAAGTGCGCTGAACTGAAAATGATTTGAAAGCTTTGATTTTCAATAAAGATACGAATAGATCCTGTCCAATCTTTTAACAAACATATCCAGGATCATGGTCGATTGCTTTGACAGTGGCTGTCAATTTTTTTAAAAACTATCAGTTTTTTGACAGCTGTAAAATTTTTTTGACAGCTGTAAAATTTTTTTGACAGCTGTAAAAAAATTTTGACAGCTGTCATTTTCTTGACAGATTTCAAAAAAAATTCTTTGGGTTCGTGAATGCATCTACCTTTATGACGGATCAACTCACAAGATGGATGAAAGAGCGCTCAAAAGCTCTATTCTTCATACTCACTTATGCAGCAGTAACCGACATTCTGTGCGCATCTCCCTGACGAGAAACCATCAGCTCTTTGACACTGGAATCTGGTGTAACATGTTCCATCTAGTCCGTTCAACCCTGTACAAACATTATTCGCTATTCTCACTATTCCGATGCCAAACCCTGAAATCATCGAAAATGTACAAGTGAACATAGGGCACAATAAATAATACGGACATTTGGATTCTCTCCCAGTATTATTTTCCGCATAAGTTGATACTGAGAAGAAAATTAAAACCAGTATCTTTCGAATTGTACCTTCTGAATTCATTTTGTGACGAATTGGCACAAGAACAACGGCACTTATGCAGTTTTCAAGTGTAAATCAGTTCGCACTAATCGAAAGTATGACTTAGGTAAATAGTGCACATCTCACTAATACATTTTTTATAATAAAGACCTCATTACATCTTCTTTACAGCGGTCAGTAGACAGTAGCGTAACCGCAACATGAATACAGACATGGGTCATAAAACTGGAGAAACCCTATGGGTTTCTATGTACCTGTCTAATGTTTATTGTCACTGACAATTGAGATAGATGCATAGAATATTCTATGCATTTATCACACGAGACTCTAGGAATAGATGCATAGAATATAGGTATTCTATGCATCTGTCTCTAAGAGCATAGATAGATAAAAAAAATTATTGTACCCCTGGTGGGACTCGAACCCACAATCCCCGGCTTAGGAGGCCGATGCCTTATCCATTAGGCCACAGGGGCTGTTGAAGGTTATGAACTTAGGCGAACTGAAAAACAACAAAACGAATTACGCAAGAAAAATAAAAGCTACTTCCACTGTTTATTCTTTGCTAATTTTAGAAAGGAGCAGAAAGGTGAAAATGTGGATTTTAAATTGAAGAAATATAACACATTGAAAACACACAAACTTTATTCCAGATTCACAAACGATGACTATTTAAAAAGCAAAATATTTTTACAGTTGGCCAATAAAATAATTCACAATTTTGCTTCAATTTTCAGCTTCTGACTTCTGCACTAGAGTCATATTATTCAAATTCGGTGTAGCATTCGAGTGTTTGGTTTTCCAAGGCGAAGGTACGAAATAAGTATGCTCCAGTGCTTCTTTGGCAGTTATTCTTTTAGTATGGTCGTATTTGAGCATCGCTTCCAGAAATAAAATCGATTCCTCAGTGATGAGATATTCATTTTCTGATGTCACAAATCTTTGCCAGTTTTTACGGCTGTGGTGTCCTAACAATTCAATGAGTTTACCATCAATGGGAATGTTATACTTCTGCAGATACTGGAAAAGTTCAGTTGTTCCCAAAATTTTCACAATACGTAGCAACTGATCACAATTGTCGTATCCGTGAAAAAATGGATCTCTGCGAAATATCATCGACGCAAACATGCATCCAACGGACCAGATATCTAAAGAATAATCATAATATCCATAGTCAACGAGCAATTCAGGTCCTTTGAAGTATCTGCTGGCCACTCTCACATTATACTCTTGCTTGGGATGGTAAAATTCAGCTAAACCCCAATCTATAAGTCTCAGTTTCTTATTCTTCTGATCCACTATGATGTTTTGAGGTTTCACATCTCTGTGCATTATCCCTTTACTGTGACAGAAATCTAAGGCTTTCATAACTTCACGCATATAGTATCTGGTGTCAGCTTCGTTCAATGTTAAGTATATACTTTTAAAATCCTCACAATTGTCCATATGTTCAAAAATAAGACCATTCAAATCAGTTGTTGGAATACTTACAACGGCTAATAAT
This sequence comes from Adalia bipunctata, assembly GCA_910592335.1. NCBI lineage: Eukaryota > Metazoa > Arthropoda > Insecta > Coleoptera > Coccinellidae > Adalia > Adalia bipunctata. The sequence goes on along the minus strand of OU342948.1, from coordinate 7,533,147 downwards.
TTGATTATGTTAACCCCCCCTTTCAAGTAGTCTAAAATTTTGATTTCCCTTTTGATTTTTTTTCGCCTAACTGGCTTCAGTATTTTAATCACTACATTTTCGTTTTTGACTTCATTCAATCCTTCGAAAACAACGCTGTATTTGCCCTGACCCAATCTTCTGACAACAGTGTAGTCATTTATATCTTCTAAATTTGGTGTAAAATTATCATAATCATAAAATGAGGCAGGTTTTCCTTCAAACACGTTAGCATATACTTTCGACACAGTTTTCACTCTGTTGGCATTTTCCCTGCAACAAAATTCAAGATCATCGACTGTTCACGATATACCCAACCCATACTAACATCAATTCCTCATATTCAACCATTTTAAATTGTAAAATTGAATTTTAAAGGTGTCAAGAAACTGAAATATTATTTTGAATTAAGGAGTACATGATTTCTGCGCAGAGAGTAATCTATTTCTTTGGTCCTCGATGTATCTATGACCTAGAAATATTCTCTGTGATTTAGGGGTAGGAGAAGTTTTAAATCCTAGACACGCTCTAGGGTATTGAAGGAAGAAGAAGTTGTAAAGATATATTCTTGAAACCTTTTATTAATTTTCATTATAATACGTTTGGAATTCAGCAAACGAAATGAGGGTTTTTGCGCGCTTTCTCTTTTTGATAAGTAGTAACTGTTTCGATATATAATTTTATGTTTGCTATATCATCAAACATTCATTATTTCAATCCAATTATCGCGTGAAATGGGAATGAGGAGTATTATTAGGTATATTGATCTTCAGTTCACCTACCAATCTCGTGTTAGTCGTCTTTCCCACCTTGAACATGACCTGCAAAAGAATAAGTTAATCATTGACAGCAAAAGAAATATTTTGTTCAGAAAATATAGAGTTCTTATTCTATGCACCTTGAGTCTATGATAATACCATAGAATTTTATGGTTGATATCATAGAAATATCACATAATTCACAGTTATAGCTAGGAGCATAGATAATCTTTGCTCCTAGGTTAGACTACTGAGAATAAATGAAGAACTTCTAATCAACTGAAACAAAATCGTCGAAAATTTTAATTGATTAAAAATGGTGAATCGAAAATCATCAAGATTCAGTCGAATATTAAATTTAATGGATAGCGGGAAAATGTTCATCTGCCCATTCAAGTTGAAATTATATTAGAACAATTCTAAAAATTTAATGGCATCAAATTTTTTCGACGCTGATGATCCAGCTATAAAATTCAACAATAAAATTACTCACCAACGTTGGGTTCTCATTTTTACGTCTTTCTTCCTTGTTTATCGGTCCAATGGGTAATTTGGATTAAATGCATTTGTAATTGAAAGTTGAGCTCAAATTAGGCTAAAATAAATCTTCAAACTATTAGCCGTTGCATTATGCAAATATTAAATCATTCAGATCATAGCTGATTTCGTTTAACAATGAGTTGGTATGTCATATGATATGCATATAAACATACGAAAGAGAATATACATGTGTTTGTTGAATTGTAAATATTAACATATAAGATGTGCAGAAATGGAGACCGGGAGGACAAGGCCACCTCGATGGGTGCCCTCTGTGATGCTGCCTCATTGCATTGGTTCATTCTTTAGGAAAGTACAACCAGGACAAAATAGTCCGATTCAATCAAGAATCGAAATGAGCAAAATTGTCGAAATTCAAGTTTCTTGGTGTCTTTATTATTAGGAGTCTTAGGAGAATGTCACAAGGTACTGTTGAATGTAGCCACCATACAACTTGCATTATGTTATTATAAGTTCCATGGTGGCCACTCAAAAAGTTCAACTTTGACATTTGAATTAAAGCCATAGAACGATAGAACTTACTATGAGTTCTATGATTGAAGCTGAAATAGATGCATAGAAACACATACAAGAAATATGTATCGATGATAAACTGTCGAAAAAAAGTTCTATGTCTCGAACTGATTCTGGTCTGTGGATTCTGAGATGGCACCATAAAATTCAGTGACTTGGAGTCACAGAATAAATTTGCAGCTTTATCTTGATTAATGTGAACTTAACGGTTTCTCGAAAAAATCGAGGAAATCCTACCCTCATTTGGTGACAGGACAGATGTTTCGAAACATACTGTATAAGTTGCAAGGAAATCAATGAATGAAGACGAGAAGGAATGCCTATTCTCTAAACGACCTGTTGGCTGGCGGGAATGAATTCTGTGAACTGAATTGAGGGACATAATCAGAATTCCACGCATTTTCAGAGACGGTGTTCGGTTTAATGAAAAATACCGCATATGAATGATCTGCGGTTTTTGATCGCTCTTCCTACTTAAATGAGGACTGTATCGCAAGATGTTTGTATATTTCGAATTTTGAGCCGGAATCGGAAATGCTACAGCCGTCGTCTAAGTAGAACGTGCAATCCACATAACAACTATCTTTGGAAATTACGTCTTATTTAGATGGGAGTCAAGAGTGTCAATTAACGGTTTCTGGCGCTTGAGGCGTCAATTTGGTTGGAAAAGCAATTCCTTCTGCCTTGCGGATAATTCTGGATAATAATGTTGAATGCATCGACGGTTTCCTCATTGCACGAATTCATTTTATGTCTTTTAACCACATTTCGAACTATAATAAAAATCGCAAAACAAACTTGAGATGAATTGACAGAATGGAGCACTGTGAACAAGCTGAATGACAGATGACTTTCAAACTGTCTGCACGACTGCACGAGTAAAGTGGACAGTTGTGCCAATTCAGCGACAAAAAAAATAGGCAATCCAAATTCGATAAAGCTCCTTGGATTATCAATTCCTTCTCATTTTCTTTTGGACCTGCACTCGATTCAGGACACCCTGTATATTGAAACGAGGAATCGACGCAGCATCAAAAGTAGAAAGCATACTTCTGATCAGATTTCAGAAAAAAATTCATAATTTTTTTGGTCTTTGCTTATCAACAGATTTTTCTGTTGGCGGGATATAATTTGGGTTTCCCTGTAGATAATATCTGCATTATTCCCGTTTTACGACGGAAAATGGAAAAACTGTAATTAATTTTACGAAGACGATAAAATACCCTTACCTGATCTAGAACTTATGAAATTCTCTAGCGCAGTCTCCGTTTGAAGCCTTCGTCCTGTAATCGCTTATGACTATTTGTCCTTTCGCGACTACAGACTAGAATTCTGCGCTCAAGAATGTTTGAAATCTTGAACTTGAGTGTCGTCGTTTATTTTTTTGTTTTACAAGGAGCCCTCAACGCAGGTGAGTTACTTTCAGCTATACTCGAAGAGGTTTACATCATTTTTTTTAGTGTAAGTGATTTTTGTTTATCCAAAGTTCCAGTTCGAAAACAATTATAAATTCTTGATTAGGTATATTTTATTCGTCAAGAGATGATATTGTTACTGATGCGCTCATACAGGGTGATACACTGTGTACTAGCAAAACTTCGACAATCGTTAGAAAAACTCATTTTAAGACGAAAATATCTTATGAAGTTTCAAAAATCATCCAAACCACGTAAAGACAGGCACTTTTGAGCGCTCGTTTCATCCTGTGAGTTGATACAACAAAAAAAAAATTGAATATTTTTATTACAGAAATAATGGGAGTTTAGATTTTGACCTGTCAAATGGCATTTTTGAAAAAATCGGAAATTTCAAACTGTCATAACTGCCGTCTCTCTCATCTCCGCCAATAGTTATTTATATTATGTTGATCAGCATAGTCCAAAGTATCTCTGTGCAGAATATGAGCGATTTGAAAAATTTCAAATTTTGGATGAAAAATGACAAAGGGGTATGACCCCCTAAAAACACCATGTTTGTCAATAAAAAATATATTTGGGAGGATCTCGCGTTATTATTGAATCTGGAAGTTGTACTGCCCATTTGAATCTTCAATAATAGCAATTTGGCGGAGCAACAGCACCCTTACCTTGAGTGGTGTGAGCTCGTGAACAGAACTCGAAAATGAAAAATCGAAAAATAAAAAGTTGAATATTTCATTAATTATGGGGGCTACATGGGTGATTCTGGTATCAAAATGTAGGTTTTCGAGGCCGCTCCATTCAATAAAAAACAATTCAAAGCCCTAACTATCACCGTTTAGATTTTGACCTGTCAAATGGCATTTTTTGAAAAAATCGGAAATTTCAAACTGTCATAACTGCCGTCCCTCTCATCTCCGCCAATAGTTATTTATATTATGTTGATCAGCATAGTCCAAAGTATCTCTGTGCAGAATATGAGCGATTTGAAAAATTTCAAATTTTGGATGAAAAATGACAAAGGGGTATGACCCCCTAAAAACACCATGTTTGTCAATAAAAAATATATTTGGGGAGGATCTCACGTTATTATTGAATCTGGAAGTTGAACTGCCCATTTGAATCTTCAATAATAGCAATTTGGCGGAGCAACAGCACCCTTACCTTGAGTGGTGTGAGCTCGTGAACAGAACTCGAAAATGAAAAATCAAAAAATAAAAACAGGAATAATTCACTACTTATAAGGGCCACATGGGTGGTTTTGGTATCAAAATGTAGGTTTTCGAGGTCGCTCTATTCAATAAAACAAAATTCAGAGCCCTAACTATCACCGTTTAGATTTTGACCTGTCAAATGGCATTTTTGAAAAAATCGGAAATTTCAAACTGTCATAACTGCCGTCCCTCTCATCTCCGCCAATAGTTATTTATATTATGTTGATCAGCATAGTCCAAAGTATCTCTGTGCAGAATATGAGCGATTTGAAAAATTTCAAATTTTGGATGAAAAATGACAAAGGGGTATGACCCCCTAAAAACACCATGTTTGTCAATAAAAAATATATTTGGGGAGGATCTCACGTTATTATTGGATCTGGAAGTAGTACTGCCTATTTGAATCTTCAATAATAGCAATTCTGCGGACCGACAGCACCCTTACCTAGAGTGGTGTGAGCTCGTGAACAGAACTCGAAAATGAAAAATCGAAAAATAAAAAGTTGAATATTTCATTAATTATGGGGGCTACATGGGTGGTTTTGGTATCAAAATGTAGGTTTTCGAGGTCGCTCTATTCAATAAAACAAAATTCAGAGCCCTAACTATCACCGTTTAGATTTTGACCTGTCAAATGGCATTTTTGAAAAAATCGGAAATTTCGAACTGTCATAACTGCCGTCCCTCTCATCTCCGCCAATAGTTATTTATATTATGTTGATCAGCATAGTCCAAAGTATCTCTGTGCAGAATATGAGCGATTTGAAAAATTTCAAATTTTGGATGAAAAATGACAAAGGGGTATGACCCCCTAAAAACACCATGTTTGTCAATAAAAAATATATTTGGGGAGGATCTCACGTTATTATTGAATCTGGAAGTTGAACTGCCCATTTGAATCTTCAATAATAGCAATTTGGCGGAGCAACAGCACCCTTACCTTGAGTGGTGTGAGCTCGTGAACAGAACTCGAAAATGAAAAATCAAAAAATAAAAACAGGAATAATTCACTACTTATAAGGGCCACATGGGTGGTTTTGGTATCAAAATGTAGGTTTTCGAGGTCGCTCTATTCAATAAAACAAAATTCAGAGCCCTAACTATCACCGTTTAGATTTTGACCTGTCAAATGGCATTTTTGAAAAAATCGGAAATTTCAAACTGTCATAACTGCCGTCCCTCTCATCTCCGCCAATAGTTATTTATATTATGTTGATCAGCATAGTCCAAAGTATCTCTGTGCAGAATATGAGCGATTTGAAAAATTTCAAATTTTGGATGAAAAATGACAAAGGGGTATGACCCCCTAAAAACACCATGTTTGTCAATAAAAAATTTATTTGGGGAGGATCTCACGTTATTATTGGATCTGGAAGTAGTACTGCCCATTTGAATCTTCAATAATAGCAATTCTGCGGACCGACAGCACCCTTACCTAGAGTGGTGTGAGCTCGTGAACAGAACTCGAAAATGAAAAATCGAAAAATAAAAAGTTGAATATTTCATTAATTATGGGGGCTACATGGGTGATTCTGGTATCAAAATGTAGGTTTTCGAGGCCGCTCCATTCAATAAAAAACAATTCAAAGCCCTAACTATCACCGTTTAGATTTTGACCTGTCAAATGGCATTTTTTGAAAAAATCGGAAATTTCAAACTGTCATAACTGCCGTCCCTCTCATCTCCGCCAATAGTTATTTATATTATGTTGATCAGCATAGTCCAAAGTATCTCTGTGCAGAATATGAGCGATTTGAAAAATTTCAAATTTTGGATGAAAAATGACAAAGGGGTATGACCCCCTAAAAACACCATGTTTGTCAATAAAAAATATATTTGGGGAGGATCTCACGTTATTATTGAATCTGGAAGTTGAACTGCCCATTTGAATCTTCAATAATAGCAATTTGGCGGAGCAACAGCACCCTTACCTTGAGTGGTGTGAGCTCGTGAACAGAACTCGAAAATGAAAAATCAAAAAATAAAAACAGGAATAATTCACCACTTATAAGGGCCACATGGGTGGTTTTGGTATCAAAATGTAGGTTTTCGAGGTCGCTCTATTCAATAAAACAAAATTCAGAGCCCTAACTATCACCGTTTAGATTTTGACCTGTCAAATGGCATTTTTGAAAAAATCGGAAATTTCAAACTGTCATAACTGCCGTCCCTCTCATCTCCGCCAATAGTTATTTATATTATGTTGATCAGCATAGTCCAAAGTATCTCTGTGCAGAATATGAGCGATTTGAAAAATTTCAAATTTTGGATGAAAAATGACAAAGGGGAATGACCCCCTAAAAACACCATGTTTGTCAATAAAAAATATATTTGGGGAGGATCTCACGTTATTATTGGATCTGGAAGTAGTACTGCCTATTTGAATCTTCAATAATAGCAATTCTGCGGACCGACAGCACCCTTACCTAGAGTGGTGTGAGCTCGTGAACAGAACTCGAAAATGAAAAATCGAAAAATAAAAAGTTGAATATTTCATTAATTATGGGGGCTACATGGGTGGTTTTGGTATCAAAATGTAGGTTTTCGAGGTCGCTCTATTCAATAAAACAAAATTCAGAGCCCTAACTATCACCGTTTAGATTTTGACCTGTCAAATGGCATTTTTGAAAAAATCGGAAATTTCAAACTGTCATAACTGCCGTCCCTCTCATCTCCGCCAATAGTTATTTATATTATGTTGATCAGTATAGTCCAAAGTATCTCTGTGCAGAATATGAGCGATTTGAAAAATTTCAAATTTTGGATGAAAAATGACAAAGGGGTATGACCCCCTAAAAACACCATGTTTGTCAATAAAAAATATATTTGGGAGGATCTCGCGTTATTATTGAATCTGGAAGTTGTACTGCCCATTTGAATCTTCAATAATAGCAATTCTGCGGACCGACAGCACCCTTACCTAGAGTGGTGTGAGCTCGTGAACAGAACTCGAAAATGAAAAATCGAAAAATAAAAAGTTGAATATTTCATTAATTATGGGGGCTACATGGGTGATTCTGGTATCAAAATGTAGGTTTTCGAGGCCGCTCCATTCAATAAAAAACAATTCAAAGCCCTAACTATCACCGTTTAGATTTTGACCTGTCAAATGGCATTTTTTGAAAAAATCGGAAATTTCAAACTGTCATAACTGCCGTCCCTCTCATCTCCGCCAATAGTTATTTATATTATGTTGATCAGCATAGTCCAAAGTATCTCTGTGCAGAATATGAGCGATTTGAAAAAATTCAAATTTTGGATGAAAAATGACAAAGGGGTATGACCCCCTAAAAACACCATGTTTGTCAATAAAAAATATATTTGGGGAGGATCTCACGTTATTATTGAATCTGGAAGTTGAACTGCCCATTTGAATTTTCAATAATAGCAATTCTGCGGACCGACAGCACCCTTACCTAGAGTGGTGTGAGCTCGTGAACAGAACTCGAAAATGAAAAATCGAAAAATAAAAAGTTGAATATTTCATTAATTATGGGGGCTACATGGGTGGTTTTGGTATCAAAATGTAGGTTTTCGAGGTCGCTCTATTCAATAAAACAAAATTCAGAGCCCTAACTATCACCGTTTAGATTTTGACCTGTCAAATGGCATTTTTGAAAAAATCGGAAATTTCAAACTGTCATAACTGCCGTCCCTCTCATCTCCGCCAAGAATGATTTATATTATGTTGATCAGCATAGTCCAAAGTATCTCTGTGCAGAATATGAGCGATTTGAAAAATTTCAAATTTTGGATGAAAAATGACAAAGGGGTATGACCCCCTAAAAACACCATGTTTGTCAATAAAAAATATATTTGGGGAGGATCTCACGTTATTATTGGATCTGGAAGTAGTACTGCCCATTTGAATCTTCAATAATAGCAATTCTGCGGACCGACAGCACCCTTACCTAGAGTGGTGTGAGCTCGTGAACAGAACTCGAAAATGAAAAATCGAAAAATAAAAAGTTGAATATTTCATTAATTATGGGGGCTACATGGGTGATTCTGGTATCAAAATGTAGGTTTTCGAGGCCGCTCCATTCAATAAAAAACAATTCAAAGCCCTAACTATCACCGTTTAGATTTTGACCTGTCAAATGGCATTTTTTGAAAAAATCGGAAATTTCAAACTGTCATAACTGCCGTCCCTCTCATCTCCGCCAATAGTTATTTATATTATGTTGATCAGCATAGTCCAAAGTATCTCTGTGCAGAATATGAGCGATTTGAAAAATTTCAAATTTTGGATGAAAAATGACAAAGGGGTATGACCCCCTAAAAACACCATGTTTGTCAATAAAAAATATATTTGGGGAGGATCTCACGTTATTATTGAATCTGGAAGTTGAACTGCCCATTTGAATCTTCAATAATAGCAATTTGGCGGAGCAACAGCACCCTTACCTTGAGTGGTGTGAGCTCGTGAACAGAACTCGAAAATGAAAAATCAAAAAATAAAAACAGGAATAATTCACTACTTATAAGGGCCACATGGGTGGTTTTGGTATCAAAATGTAGGTTTTCGAGGTCGCTCTATTCAATAAAACAAAATTCAGAGCCCTAACTATCACCGTTTAGATTTTGACCTGTCAAATGGCATTTTTGAAAAAATCGGAAATTTCAAACTGTCATAACTGCCGTCCCTCTCATCTCCGCCAATAGTTATTTATATTATGTTGATCAGCATAGTCCAAAGTATCTCTGTGCAGAATATGAGCGATTTGAAACATTTCAAATTTTGGATGAAAAATGACAAAGGGGTATGACCCCTTAAAAACACCATGTTTGTCAATAAAAAATATATTTGGGGAGGATCTCACGTTATTATTGGATCTGGAAGTAGTACTGCCTATTTGAATCTTCAATAATAGTGTAACGTTTTCTTCGTTATTAAAACGTCCGGGTTCAATTAACTATTTATTTACACCACTTATAACACTAATAATTAATAACTAATGAACTTATTCTAACAAAAGTCTGTACAATTTATTTCTACTGATTTATATGCACTACAAATTTACTTTCACTCGGCGCTCGTCTCTAACTGAATGAATCTCTCATCGTCGATGGGCCCCTTATATGCATAACGCCGATTGTTTCTCGCTAAGTCCGGACCCGTCTAGAAACTTCGCGAAATATTCTCGGCCGCTATGACGCCACGCGTTTCCAGAAACTTCTCGATCGAGCCGTAGCGCACAGGGCCGTACTTGTCACACTGTCCCCTCCTTAAGCCGGTTCTGTCCCAGAACAGATCGCATGGATTCTTCAGAGGACCGTGGCGAAATCTGCAGTCGGCTCCTTCTCTACAGTAGCCCCTTTGATGGAAATAGCATTCTATAGTTTTGCCGGGGAGTTGGATACGATTTGGGTAGAAACTGCATACTAGGATCTGTATACCTGCCGTCTGGAAAATTACTTCAAGCATGCTTCGTACTACCCTCCAATTCAGTAGATCCAGTCCACAACCAAGCTTGGGAATTGCTAGTTTCCTAACGCCGGAACGCTGAAGATCTTCTTTCAAGCCATGCAGCGAGGTCCATAGGTTCTGGTAGGTGGGCTTCTGGAAAGAGTTCTGCTTGGTAACCAAATAGTAAATGAACCGACCCTCGGACTTCAGTCTTAAACATTTTCCGACTCTGGGCTGCTGTCCCATTAGTTCCTCTTGCTGACCAAATTTGTTTTTGAATACTCTTGCTATTCCCTTACTCATACGTAGATCGGCTGCTACACAATGAGCAAGCGAGTATTCCTCGGGGACTGTGAACAGGTCCTGATGAACTTCCTGCGTGACGCCAAACCGTGCAATGCGTGTTCCCCCATAGGTGTTCATGAATTTTTGGAATTCGCAATTTTTCTTAGCCGGAACCTCGACGAGGCGTACTTCTTCTTCATCTTGCGTGGATGCGTACGGAGCCAATCTGTTGAAATGGACGACTTTCGGTTTTCCTCTGGGAGGCTTCCGTATTCGGTAAACTACGTCATTTATTCTTTTCATTACTTCGTACGGTCCTTCCCAATGTCTCTGCAGCTTCGGTGAAAAACCTTTCCTTCTTTGTGGGTTATACAACCATACCAGATCTCCTGCGGTAAACCCACCTTCAATGGCCTTGATGTCATAGCGCATTTTCATCCGGTCACTTGCTTGCTGCATTTGATTACGCACCTTATCATGGAGGTAGTCTAGCTTGCTTCTGAGATTACTAACGTAGTCCTCCCCAGCTACATCCTCTCCAGGCTTACACCCAAACTCGAGGTCGCAAGGTAATCTTATTTCTCGGCCGAACATTATATTGGATGGAGTCTCCTTGGTAGATTCTTGAACCGAAGATCTATAGGCCATCGTGAATAAGTGCAAGTATTCATCCCAGTCCCTTTGATGGTCAGAGACAATTTTGGCCAAGTGTTTTCCCATAGTCCGGTTCATTCGTTCTACCATGCCGTCTGACTGAGGATGCAGAGGTGTAGTTCTAGTCTTACGTATCCCCAATGTTTTGCAAACTTCCTGGAATAGCTTCGACTCGAAGTTTCGGCCTTGATCACAATGCAGCTCAAGGGGGATTCCAAATCTGCAGAAGAACTCTTTCACCAATTTGTTAGCTACTGTGCTTGCCTCTTGGTTAGGAATACCGTACGCTTCCACCCATTTGGTAAAGTAGTCCATCGCTACCAAAATATACTTGTTTCCATTGCCTGTTTCTGGAAAAGGGCCTGCGATGTCGATAGCTACTCGTTCCATGGGGGATCCGACGTTATACTGCTTCATTGGTGCCTTTCCTTTACCGTAGGGTCCGTTGGCCGCAGCACAAACTTTACATTTTCTACACCAATCCTCAACGTCTTTCTTACAGTTGATCCAATAAAATCGCTGCCTTACCTTCTCCAGAGTCTTAGTAATCCCAAAATGGCCACCCGAAGTTCCATTATGTAGTCTGGTCAAAATGTCCGTTACCCTACTCTTGGGCACAATTAACTGAAGCCTCTGCTGAGATCCATCTTCATTTTCCCAACAACGTTTCAGAAGACCTTCATCAATCTTCAACGTTTCCCATTGGGCCCAATACGACTTGACATTTTGGCTCAGTCTGGATACTTCTTCCCAAGAAGGTCGTCTGCCACTCTTCTTCCAACTTAGGATCACTCTCAGATCTGGATCCTCCTCCTGTGCTCGTCGAATTTCTGATGGTAGCCAGTCATCTTCGATCACAGTGGTCCGCCCCAAATTGGCCTTATCTTCCACACGAGAGCAGTGGCTGCCATTATCGGGGCAAGGACTTCTTGTCGAATCTTCGGACGTGATTCTACGGATTATCACGTCAGAGGCATTTTTAACCTGGGTCGGTTTATGCACCTTATCACCAACCCTTTTTAGTTTATCTGCTGTGTCTCTTTTTCCAATCCTTGGGCCATTTCTCTTAAAATGCCCACTCTTGTTGCAATACCAGCACACAGTATCCTTTTCCTTAGCATTCAATAATTTGCTAATCTCTTCTCGGATGATTTCCTCCACAGGTCGGTCTATTTCTTGGACTCGTCTCATACGAAATTGTCCTCTATGCGACGCCTGTTTCGCTGCCTCAAATTCTAGAGCTTGAGCCAAGGCATCATCAATGGTCTTAGGGCGTGCAAGTCTCAAGGCTTGTTGAGTTTCGCTGTCCTTGATCCCGTCGACAAACGTCTGGATTGATAGCAGTTCGAGGAAGCTCTCTGGAGCTGATGGATAAGCCAGCCTCACTAATCTGGCAACATCGGCCTCGAATTCCTGGAGATTTTCTCCTGTTTTCTGCACCCGGTTCCTTATTTGAGCATGGTAAACTTGCTGTAGGTGTGCATCGCCATATCTCATCTGAAGTTTGGATGTTAAAACTTCATAACAGGCCTGTTGACTTTCCGGTATTGTCTGCAGAATGTTAAGTGCATCTCCTCGTAGAGCTATTATTAATGCTGTGGCTTTTTCGTTGTCGCTCCAACTGTTTGCCAACGCAGCAGCTTCAAATTGTTTTTGATATGTCGACCAAGGAACTTTTCCGTCAAATGTTGGTGGCTTGATCTTCATTTTACCACTTTCTGTGTTGTTTTCCGATTTCACGAAGCTATAGGATGGTGAAGCTTGGGTTTCTTTTCTATTCGACGTTCCTTTCAGGTACTCTATGAACTTGGCATGCTGTTCAATTATTCCTGATAATTCTTCAAATTTTCCATTGACTTCTTCAAATTTTTCGTCAACCTTATCAACGACTTCGTCAAATTTTTCATCAACTTTGTCAAATTTTCCATTGACTTCTTCAAGTTTTTCATTAACTTCATCTATTATCACTTCCTTGATGGTTTCCATTTTCTCATCCAATGTACTAGCGATTTGACTCACCAATTCATTACAATTGTTCATTTTTTCCTCCACCTTATTTTCCATTTTATCCATTTTTTCCTCCAATTTCGAGCTCATTTCTCGGGAATTTTCTTCCATTCTTTCAAAGGCTTGCTTGAGGAATTCCATACTCGCCTGGTCCATTTTCTCTTTTTGCGATCTGGTTATCGGCATTCAAATCCACCCCACACCTGACACCAATGTAACGTTTTCTTCGTTATTAAAACGTCCGGGTTCAATTAACTATTTATTTACACCACTTATAACACTAATAATTAATAACTAATGAACTTATTCTAACAAAAGTCTGTACAATTTATTTCTACTGATTTATATGCACTACAAATTTACTTTCACTCGGCGCTCGTCTCTAACTGAATGAATCTCTCATCGTCGATGGTCCCCTTATATGCATAACGCCGATTGTTTCTCGCTAAGTCCGGACCCGTCTAGAAACTTCGCGAAATATTCTCGGCCGCTATGACGCCACGCGTTTCCAGAAACTTCTCGATCGAGCCGTAGCGCACAGGGCCGTACTTGTCACAATAGCAATTCTGCGGACCGACAGCACCCTTACCTAGAGTGGTGTGAGCTCGTGAACAGAACTCGTATATGAAAAATCGAAAAATAAAAAGTTGAATATTTCATTAATTATGGGGGCTACATGGGTGATTCTGGTATCAAAATGTAGGTTTTGGAGGCCGCTCCATTCAATAAAAAACAATTCAAAGCCCTAACTATCACCGTTTAGATTTTGACCTGTCAAATGGCATTTTTTGAAAAAATCGGAAATTTCAAACTGTCATAACTGCCGTCCCTCTCATCTCCGCCAATAGTTATTTATATTATGTTGATCAGCATAGTCCAAAGTATCTCTGTGCAGAATATGAGCGATTTGAAAAATTTCAAATTTTGGATGAAAAATGACAAAGGGGTATGACCCCCTAAAAACACCATGTTTGTCAATAAAAAATATATTTGGGGAGGATCTCACGTTATTATTGAATCTGGAAGTTGTACTGCTCATTTGAATCTTCAATAATAGCAATTCTGCGGACCGACAGCACCCTTACCTAGAGTGGTGTGAGCTCGTGAACAGAACTCGAAAATGAAAAATCGAAAAATAAAAAGTTGAATATTTCATTAATTATGGGGGCTACATGGGTGGTTTTGGTATCAAAATGTAGGTTTTCGAGGTCGCTCTATTCAATAAAACAAAATTCAGAGCCCTAACTATCACCGTTTAGATTTTGACCTGTCAAATGGCATTTTTGAAAAAATAGGAAATTTCAAACTGTCATAACTGCCGTCCCTCTCATCTCCGCCAATAGTTATTTATATTATGTTGATCAGCATAGTCCAAAGTATCTCTGTGCAGAATATGAGCGATTTGAAAAATTTCAAATTTTGGATGAAAAATGACAAAGGGGTATGACCCCCTAAAAACACCATGTTTGTCAATAAAAAATATATTTGGGGAGGATCTCACGTTATTATTGAATCTGGAAGTTGTACTGCTCATTTGAATCTTCAATAATAGCAATTCTGCGGACCGACAGCACCCTTACCTAGAGTGGTGTGAGCTCGTGAACAGAACTCGAAAATGAAAAATCGAAAAATAAAAAGTTGAATATTTCATTAATTATGGGGGCTACATGGGTGGTTTTGGTATCAAAATGTAGGTTTTCGAGGTCGCTCTATTCAATAAAACAAAATTCAGAGCCCTAACTATCACCGTTTAGATTTTGACCTGTCAAATGGCATTTTTTGAAAAAATCGGAAATTTCAAACTGTCATAACTGCCGTCCCTCTCATCTCCGCCAATAGTTATTTATATTATGTTGATCAGCATAGTCCAAAGTATCTCTGTGCAGAATATGAGCGATTTGAAAAATTTCAAATTTTGGATGAAAAATGACAAAGGGGTATGACCCCCTAAAAACACCATGTTTGTCAATAAAAAATATATTTGGGGAGGATCTCACGTTATTATTGAATCTGGAAGTTGTACTGCTCATTTGAATCTTCAATAATAGCAATTCTGCGGACCGACAGCACCCTTACCTAGAGTGGTGTGAGCTCGTGAACAGAACTCGAAAATGAAAAATCGAAAAATAAAAAGTTGAATATTTCATTAATTATGGGGGCTACATGGGTGGTTTTGGTATCAAAATGTAGGTTTTCGAGGTCGCTCTATTCAATAAAACAAAATTCAGAGCCCTAACTATCACCGTTTAGATTTTGACCTGTCAAATGGCATTTTTGAAAAAATAGGAAATTTCAAACTGTCATAACTGCCGTCCCTCTCATCTCCGCCAATTTATAATATATTTGGGAGGATCTCGCGTTATTATTGAATCTGGAAGTTGTACTGCCCATTTGAATCTTCAATAATAGCAATTCTGCGGACTGACAGCACCCTTACCTAGAGTGGTGTGAGCTCGTGAACAGAACTCGAAAATGAAAAATCGAAAAATAAAAAGTTGAATATTTCATTAATTATGGGGGCTACATGGGTGATTCTGGTATCAAAATGTAGGTTTTCGAGGCCGCTCCATTCAATAAAAAACAATTCAAAGCCCTAACTATCACCGTTTAGATTTTGACCTGTCAAATAGCATTTTTTGAGAAAATCGGAAATTTCAAACTGTCATAACTGCCGTCCCTCTCATCTCCGCCAATAGTTATTTATATTATGTTGATCAGCATAGTCCAAAGCAGGGATGTTGCGGATGCCGATTTTTTCACATCCGCGGATGCGAATGCGGATGCGGATTTTTGAAGGCTCACATCCGCGGATGCGGAAGCGGATGCGGATGTTCAAAATCTTATATCAATAATATAAATATAATCTATAAATGAAGAATTAAAACAATTATGAAGTATTTATTGACATTCTTATTAGTGAAAAGTAGTAGGTATTTAGTATGATACAGCAATTTTTCTTCACTAACTAATTCTCATACTAGTAATTAAAGTTTCTGAAAATGGGAGCATTATATTTGATGAACAGTAATATTGCAGCCTTTTCTGATTCCAGGCGGTTACGCAAGGGTTCGTAAATTAAACCCGCGCTACTGAATAGTTGTTAACTAGGAACAGAGCCTGGTGAACTGGATAAAAATTTTCGGGCTATCGGTGATAACATCTTGAATTCCTCCCGATTAACACTCCACCACTTAAGAGGATTTTAATCCACATTTATTCTTTTTTGAGATCTGTATGAAATTAATTCTTTTTTGAGAAGAGCTTCAGTGCTACTATTTTCTATACCTATTATATTCGCATCCGCATAAAAATCCGCATTGATTTATTGCGGATGCGGATGCAGATGCAGAAGTCCAAATTTATGCGGAAGCTCCGCATTTACGGATGCGGATGCGAATATCCGCAACATCCCTGGTCCAAAGTATCTCTGTGCAGAATATGAGCGATTTGAAAAATTTCAAATTTTGGATGAAAAATGACAAAGGGGTATGACCCCCTAAAAACACCATGTTTGTCAATAAAAAATATATTTGGGCAGGATCTCACGTTATTATTGAATCTGGAAGTTGTACTGCCCATTTGAATCTTCAATAATAGCAATTCTGCGGACCGACAGCACCCTTACCTAGAGTGGTGTGAGCTCGTGAACAGAACTCGAAAATGAAAAATCGAAAAATAAAAAGTTGAATATTTCATTATCTATGGGGGCTACATGGGTGATTCTGGTATCAAAATGTAGGTTTTCGAGGTCGCTCCATTCAATAAAAAACAATTCAAAGCCCTAACTATCACCGTTTAGATTTTGACCTGTCAAATGGCATTTTTTGAAAAAATCGGAAATTTCAAACTGTCATAACTGCCGTCCCTCTCATCTCCGCCAACAGTTATTTAAAAGTTAGTTAGTAAAAAATTTCGGGGGGTGTGTCCGGACCCCATCGGACCCCCCCCTGGCTACGGCCTTGCACGTTCGGCTTGTAAAATTAACCAAACGAAAAAATCGATGGGATTAAGGTCTTTTCTTGACCAACATCTGAAGCTAATTTTCATTAATTTTCAGCATTTTCTATCATAACTTGATCAGAAAAATCTTAAAATGGCAAAAAATAATTTTTTAGTAATTGTCTCATTCTTCGATTTTTTCCACCTCGATGACTTTGAAGGCTAATTCTAGCAAAAGTAGAGTGTTAAGTACCATTTTTTATCAATGATTCTAAAAGCTGACTGTTGAGCGCAGTTTTTAAGCATACCAAGAAACCGTGAATTAGCCTTTTTACATTTTTAATTTTGAATCGAAAATTCAGATCATAATCCAATTCATGTAACTTTTTCACTTGAGACCAACATTTCCGTAATTTTTATCAAAGTTACGAATCTGGTTATTTTATGTATAAAAGTACAATTCTTGGAGATCAAGTTACAGAAAAATTTCACAGAGAAGTCTTGTACTTTTTTTAATATCTTTTTTAAGATGGTCAAGTCGAAAATTCTCATAGTTCATAAAAAAATTCATAACTCGAAAACCGTGAAAAATCGCATAACATACATGGGGGTGATTCGAATAGCCCATGACACGAGAGACCTGTTTTTTTATTTTTGACGTCAATCTCTTGGCCACCCTGTATATTGCTTTTTTCCTTTGAATCCAATTGAATTTTTCCAGAAAATAAAGTTTTTCACGCACCGCTCGATTCAAAAAGTGAAATGATGCTGCACTGGATGTTGGATTATCCAGCCAATACTATTATTTTCGAAGTTCATCTACCCCAGTTGGATCTTCAGTGGTTCGCACTTGGATTTTCCGACAGAGGAGATATTTTTCCCGCAGATTATTGCATACTCACTTCCGGATGGAAACAAATGAATTTCGTGGTGAGTTCTTAGATGTCCTTCATCGAAATCCCAATCCTGTTATCGAATTTATTTCGATTTTACGCATAACCCGCAAAATTATTTCCAGGATACATGGGCTGACCAAAAAGGCATCCTCCACCTCGACGATGTGCAGAACTGCGACCATTTCCAGCATAAAAACGTCAGAGGTGTGTCTAAATTCACCTTCACCAGAAAGTTCGACACTTGCGATGAACAGGACTACATAATAGAGGTGATAAAACTGTGAATACATCAATTATTTTTGTTGTCAGGTTGGCACTACTTCAATCTATACTCATATGGAGTTTGAGCGTCATTTATCATTTAATTTTTTCATTTTATCTGTCTTCCTCCTCTTGAAATAGAACTGTAGGTACAGCGGCTGTTAAAACCCCTCGTAACCTGCATCAAAGATATTTCTCAGGTCACTTTTTCTGGTTCATTGTACAGTATTAAGGTTTCTATGATAATGATTTAATATACTCATTTTTCCGAAGGAAGGGACAACCCACATTGTATGGCTGAAAGGCAGAGGTCCCTTAACAAACGTTGAAGGATTCAACTTGAGCAAAATACCCAAGGGGAATAAGGGAATGATAAGAGTGAGCCTGTTGAAGAATATCAATGTGTCGGAACTGCCATCTTATGTGAAGCACTTCGATGTTTTAGTAGATAAAGTTAAGGTTCCAGCTGCTGAAACAACGTATTGGTGCAGCGTACGAAGATTACCCAGGACCTTCAGGAAAAAACATCACATATATCAGGTAGATCGAACCAAAAGCCAAATTGAAGAAGGTACGAGAATATATTTTCAAAAATTCTTAGCCACTATAAATAGAACCAAACAAAATTTCAATGACAAAATATTTTATTAGTCCTCATATTCTCCTCTTGATTGAATACATTTATTACAGCGAACCTGCAACGTCTCTAGACCTTTCAAAAAAAATGTTCTTCTTGCTCTGCAAACCAGTCCTCTACAGCTTTTATTACCTCCTCGTTGGAAGAAAATTTACGACCTTTTTAACTTTTTTTCAGTTGAGGAAAGAGATGATAGTCGGTCGGAGCCGAATCTGGTGAATAAGGGGGGTGTTCTAGTAATTCTAACCCTAAATCATGAGATCATGAGATTTGTGTACTGGGGCGTTGTCCTGTAACAACAAAACACCTTTGGATAGCTTTCCACGTCTTTTTTCCTTAATTTTTTCCCGTAGAGTGGTCAGTAATGTCGAATAGTAATCTCCAGTTATTGTTCTACCTTTATCCAAAAAATCAATCATGATTACTCCATGGCAATCCCAAAAAACTGAAGGAAGAACTTTTCCAGCAGATTTTTGGACACGAAACTTCTCAGCTCTTGGAGAACCAGAGTGTCGCCATTCCATCGATTGTTGCTTTGTTTCTGGATCGTAGAAATGTACCCAAGTCTCATCCATAGTAACAATTCGGTTCAAGAAGTCTACATCGTTTTCTAATCGAGCACAGATCGAACGCGATGCTTCTACCCTTGCACGCATTTGGTCAACATTCAAACATTTGGGGATCCATTTTGCAGAAATTTTTCTCATGTCCAAATTGACGTGAACTATGATGAACGCGTTCGTATGAAATCTTCAGTGCTTCAGATATCCGTTTCAGCCCAATTCGACGGTCTGATAAAATCATGTCATGAACTGCATCGATATGTCCGGGGACTGAAACTGGCCTTCCCGATCGGTCATCATCTTCAATGGAAAATTTACCTCTTTTGAAGCTTGCAGTCCAATTTTTCACGGTCGCATATGAAGGACATTGATCACCAAGGGTATTAAGCATATCTTCGTAAATCTGCTTACCTCTTAACCCTTTTAAATACAGGTAGATACTTGATGATGGCTCGATACTCAAATTTTGCGATTTTTACAATTTCGGTGGACATCTTTTATTAATTTATTGCGTAACTCTGGTTCACTTTTTTGACGTCGAACTCTACACTGACACTTCTAATAAGTTATTGTTCGTTGATATGGTATCGCAATATTTTGTTTATGCATGGAAGTGGTCTAGGCCAGGCATGGGCAACCTACGGCCCGCGGGCCACATGCGGCCCGCGAATAGAATTTTCTTGGCCCGCCACTAAATTTTTGCACACAGGATGTACCACGCACCCCCAAATTAGCTCTTCAAATATCAGAAGAAATATCAGAAAAAATTTTATAACCGTTAGAAATTTTATTTTGGCCCGTGGTCTATAAAAATTTTTTCTATTTGGCCCTCTCCAAAAAAAGGTTGCCCATGCCTGGTCTAGGCTAACTATATATCAATACATCCGCGTAACCTCCATATTCCTATAAAATGTGTGATAGGAAATTTCATTTTGTCAAGCTTTTTTCGCGTTTTAACTGTCTAGGATAACTCCCAGATATTTGACTTCACACATCCATTCTACCATATCTCCACTTATAAAAATATGTTGTATGGGACTAGACTTTCATATTAATCGATATTCTCATCAGTTCCAATCGAATATTCAGAAGAGCAGTGAAGGAATTGTACACCATATGGAAGTGTTTCATTGTTTCGCTCCAGCTAATGAAGAAATTCCATTATACGATGGTTCCTGTTTCGCCCCCGAGCGACCGGCCAAAACACAAGTGTGCAAAAGAGTCTTAGCTGCTTGGGCAATGGGGGCCGGTCCTTTCACATATCCTGAGGTTCGTTAAATCGATCACAAGACTAAACGCGATTCATTTTCTGATTTAACTTTTCAGGAAGCCAGTTTGCCAATTGGAGGTCCGGAATTCAATCAATACGTTATGATTGAAATACATTACAATAATCCGGATTGCATATCCGGTAATTTAACAATTTTGACCACTAAATATAATACCTGCATGAAATAAACTGTTCGCTATGGTCGCCGTTCAGAGCGAGTAGGAAAACTATTCCGATAGAGGCGCCACCGTGCATTTTATGGAATATCTCCATAGAACTTACATTATCTCTCTATGAATGAAATGTACAATGGCGCTCTCTATCCCAAAATCACTGAACTATGAAATTAGTGAATAATGTGGGTAATTCCGTATTTCAAGTTGTTTTTCTGAACGAAATTATCTGTAGATTCACTTTTGATCGGAAGTTGAACTATTTTCATTGGTCTTTCCTTTGAAATAAAACAGAAACATTAGTTGGCTCATTTTCTTCTATTTTTTTAAATATTGTAAACCCTTCGTTTTTTCTCCAAATTGTAATCATTCACTTCTTGCTATTCTATCTGTTTTACCAAGAAAAAAATTGAAATTTAGACAGTTCCTTCAGGATGTTGCAGTCTCTTTGTCACTTAGTATACTTACGCTCATATTATAGGGATAATAGATAGTTCAGGAATGAAATTATACGTCTCTGATGTTCTCAAAAACATGGATGCTGGAATAATGGAACTGGGGCTAGAATACACAGACAAAATGGCCATTCCCCCAAAACTGGCACAATTTCCTCTATTTGGATATTGCGTCAGCGAGTGTACAGCTGTGGTAATATATTTGAAATATTTTATTCAGTCCATAATAGGGAAGAACAAACAGTTCAAAACAAATCTGGAAATTTTGGATAAATTTTCGCTTCGCCAAAAGACATACTCAAAAAACACGCTTTATATACAATATCAGCATTTTTTAAACGAAGGGGATAGTTGCCTCATATCCTACGTGGTTTTAGGGTCTTCCTCAATCTGGGATAACGATTTTTGGGTCTCAGTTGCACACCCATCTGACAGGTGCCAAAGTAGCAACGAGGCACTTCAGAAATGGGCATGAACTTCCAGTTTTGAACCACGACAATCACTATTCGACCCATTTCCAAGAAATACGAAGACTAAAATCACCTGTTACCATCCTTCCTGTAAGTTGAGTAGAATGTATACCAAGGTAGTGCGCCTCTTAGATTTTATTGACTGTAGTGGCACCATTCACATAATACACTGTTACACTAGATATAATTCTTCCTGATGATTTTTTTCTTCCAGGGAGACGCGCTGATAACAAGGTGTGACTACAATACTGAAGACAGAGACAACATCACTTTAGGAGGCTTTGCGATAAGTGATGAGATGTGCGTCAACTATATTCATTATTTCCCTGCGAGTTCTCTTGAGGTTTGCAAGAGCTCAATTTCTGATCAAGCTCTACAGACCTTTTTTCGTTATATGAACGAGTAAGTACCAAATACAAACTCTATCGTTTAAATTTCGAGATGAGTAAATTTCCTCTTTTGTATTGAATCTTTTACACCATCTCCTTTATTAGATGGGAGGGACAACCGACATCGTCTTCGCAAGGAATATCGGACAACTACAAGGCTATAGAATGGAATAAAATGCGGGTTCAACTTCTCTCAGAAGTATATGGAGAATCACCACTCAGTATGCAGTGCAATATGTCGTCAGGCGAAAGATTTCCGGGTTATTGGGAGAATACTCCTTTAACTTCCGTTCTGACGCCCTTACCACCGCCTAAAAGAGAATGTACAAACTCGAAAAATGATCTGACGCAATATTAAATGAAGAAAGTTCATTTTTGTTTCTTTCCATCTCTATCCACTTTAGATTTTTGTGTACTACGCTCGAGTCCAGACAATTCCAGGAAATCCTAAGGCCAGAACATGGATGAGTCTTTTTTTCAACAGAAGGTAGAGAATGCAACTTTATTATAATGAAATGGTTACAAATTGTTTACCATATGTCTAAGCTTGGTTCATGACGTTTCAGATATGTCAAAATCGACCAGCACTTAGGGCTGGAGCCATCTATTGACAAACAGCCGGAACTAAGTTGCGCACCTAATATTTCTATTCCCTTACAGAAAATACTCAGCTTTGAAAATATCGTAAATATTCAGAAACTCACCATTATTATCCATTTAAATCATTCGTCCAAAGTGGTCACCATGTTTGATATGCACAAATTCTTGAGCGGTGCAATAATATCACTATCCTCGAACAACTTATACAATGCAGTGTCTCAATTTTCGAATGACACCGAAGAAAAATCGCAGGGAGTGTGCAAGCCAAGATCTCGGCCGATCACAAAGTGTTCAGATAATATACATGGTGGACCATATAAAACAATCCAGTGATTCTGCAAAACGGCATTTTTTATTTGGACGGTTTATATTTTGACGAGTTTCAAGTCGAAAGAAACTCCCCCTTGGAAACACCTTGTTTTTCATTGAATTTCTTGGATTGTGATATAATTTTCCTTCTGTTTATAAAATGCGCGATATTCCATTAGGTAGGGAGAATGAAAAACGATTTCAACAAAAAGTATAGTACGGTTGTATTTATAAAATGCACTCCTTAATTTAATCTCAAATAAATAATATAATTGTAAATTTTCCCACAAACCACCAAAGAGTTGTGCATCAAACATTATGTAGTATATAATTATTAAAGTTTATGAAATATGTTACTATGCAAGCGCACATTGCAAATAAAAATAAAATCATATAATTGCAAAAATAAAATAACAGGTAGATATCCAGTACAACTTTAACAGAAATCCCATGCTGAATATTAATCCACCATAAAAATAATTACTGATAACAATCAAACTAGAGATAATGTTGCCTCGAAATGCTTTTTGCCATTGGAATGGCATATTTAAATGAATGAAATAAAATCGATTACAATACGAAAATACTAATGAAGTCTTATAGAGTTGTTCTTAAATTATAATGAGATTACATAAATACTCTTGAATCTTGTCATGATAATTCTGGATCGAGCAGAAATGAGGTCAAAGTTTTATATTAACTGGAAAACATCACTGGTAAAAAACAGAAAACGAACTGAAAATAACCAATTTGAACGATAATTTTGTGTTTGTTTCAATCACCAACTGTCTTGGAAAAATATCAAAAATTGCAGAACACACTTCACAAATTAACTTTCTAGATATTCATTCACCCATACTTTCTTCACATTGACATGGAATTATTTGAAAATACCCTGAATGGTTTCGCAAAGTGTGAAAGTAGAAATCAAAACCCAAAGCATATCACAGATATGAGGTAGAAATCATGTATTTCAATGTTGAAAAAACCAATTGTACTGAAAACCTTTTTATTCCACTTTATAATTGTGTTTGAATGCGAATAAGTACAGAGATACTTTTGGAAAGAATTGCACATGGAATTAAAACGAAGAATTCAAATTTCGTTCGATGAATATTCAATTATGATTTGGCACAGGTCAGATTTTAATACGAAAGCGGTTAGTGAATGAATATCTGAAATCGGAATAATTAAATTTGATCGTTTATTTGCTCTTTGACGAGGTGGTGATAACAGCACATCCCGCAGTGAAAACAGACCATAACAACAAAGTAGCCTCAAGATGACTAGCTATATATCGAATTTTGTCTAAAATCTGCTTCCATATAACATTGGGGGCGTATTTGGGAGTTGTGGGATACAAATTTCTAGCTTTAAGATAATCGATAAGGGCGGGAGAATCCTTTGAAAACGCAGGGAAATACTCATTTTGTCGAACCCTAGTCCACCAGCTCTGTTGGGACCTGAAGTTTGAAAAGAAGTATTGAAGGTAAAGAAATACTTTGGTAGTACTTTCACTACCCTGGGACGTATTTTAAGATCATTTTTCACCTTATACATTATAAATTTTGAAAAACTAAAAAATTGGAGAATTCAACCCAAAAAAATCAATTCTGCTCTTACCTTTGATCCCACGAAGTATATTTATATTTGTAGAGAACTCCTCTGATATATTTGGGAGGTTTCTTCATGAATGGCGAATGACTCCTATCCAAAAGACTCAACACTTCAGGTGTGCCTTTTAAGAGACGATGAGTCAACGATAAAAGCCACGGTTGCTTATCGTAGGTACTTTGAGCCGCCCAATACATCTGCCAATCCAATCGCGGAGTATACGGGGCTGAAAAAAAAAATCATAACGACAATTTGAATGAAGCAATAAAGAAACACAATATTTTCGAACATACCTACAAATGGCAACGAATGATTGACGTGACCAGGTTTGTACAAAAAGATATATTCTACCCACGGACCATCGGGACTATCTGACCCTTCCAATATGATCTCTGATCGTCCGTCCACACCGCTCATTCTTTTGAATAACAAATGATCATTGATCAAACGGAGCTTGTGCAAGCGGTTGTAAGTGCTTCTTACAGTGGGATGAATTGTGGAATTCGTGGACGAATGCAAGGATGTTAGTGGTACCTGAAAAAATTTGAAGTAAAGAATATAAAATATTTTCTTACAACTTTTCACTACTTACCGTTGAGGCAAAGAAAAGCATGAGCACAAGAAGAGAGAACAATATAGTCTTGACGAATGACCATAGTTTTCTCATCATGGAATGGTTATCGAAAAGAACATCTGCTAATGTGCTCAAAATCGTGAGTGCCAAAGTTGCAAGTCCATAATACAACGCAAAACTGATACCCAATTTCACTGCTACTTCAAAGTTATCCTTTGTAAAGGCTGTGAAAAAAATTGGAATGAAAATATGAACAAAATTGAATATTTTCATTAGAGAAAAACTCACTTATTTTAGATTCAACCGCAGATCCTTCAATTTTCAAGGCAAAAACAGTTACCACCCCATAAAACAGCGCTCCATGTATTAGAATGTTAACAATATTGGCAATGTACGATGTTTCCTCGACCTTTTTTTTCTTATTAAAACTACTATCGTCCAATAAGGACAGGAGGAGTGTCACAATTAACATATTTGCAAAACTGAAATTTCCAGTTAAAAATATACAGGATTGGAGGAATAACTGAAACAGAGAATTGGCATCCTTAACTTTTGAAACAAAAATGAGGAAGTATTCCATACTTTTTCCATAAAACAAATTTAAATGGCATTACACTACTACAACACATAAAACGACTACTCAAATATGAGTACAATGAGAATCACTAGAAAATCAAATACTTAGATCAAAATTTTTACTGTGGCCTAAAACATGCGAACAACAAATTGGGGGAAAAAAGTTATAGAACTTGATGAAAATAAATTTTCAAAATGTTAGGCTTTTTTGCATCAACTTCTTCATTTGCCGCTGAATGCAATCGAATGGGATAACGCATTATACTTTAAAACGTTCTCTGAAAAGCTCTTTTTCCAATTGCTAAAGTTTTGTAAGATTTGGATCAGAGATTCCAAAGATTGAGCCAAAAAAAGGGAAAGACAGACATACAAATTTATGTTTATGTATAGATAACATGCAAATAACTCAAAAAACTTCAAAAATGCAGTTTTTCGAAAATAACAACAAAAACATGTGAAATGAAAGAGAAAAGAATATTTATTTGAGCGATGTATAGTCACAATAAAGTAACAGAAGCTATATTATACTCACTTGGAAAATGAATCCGGTCAAACGAACATTTTTCATGGGAATGAAAAATAGGAAAGGCAGTACGATTTCAGAAACATTGGTGAAGACACTTGTTAATCTTAAAACCCAATCTGGTAATTGATGTGCATACCACGCTAGAGGCGACGGGAGGGGCATTGATTGGAAATGGTAATTCAGTGCTACAAAACAATTAATGATGATTATCATTGATGATATTCTTTTCAAAATTTTAAGAATATGCAATAGTTACAAGTATTATACTACCAATAATATCAACACACTGAAATTATAACTAAAAAACTCTTCACATCATTCTTTAGTAATAGAAATAACAGTGTAGATTTCCATTAATTATTCGACTAATCCATCATCAAAAAACTAAATTCATACCTGTCAAACTCCACCACTTTGGACATCCACTTATGAATTTGACTATCCCTGAGGTCACCAAGTACCTGAACAGTACCCATCGGAGCAGCCAGAATCTTATAAAATCGTTTGGAGATGTTGCAAGTCCCCTTTTTTTACCTGGCAATAGGGGTGCCACTAATAGGGCAATGAACCCTATTTCCAGCAATAAATCATCACTGAAATAGAATATTTTTGATATTTTGTGATGGAAATACAGCTAACAAAAAATCATTTTTGGAAGATTCCTATCCAAAATAAAAATTATTCGTCACGATCTCTCAATGAATTCATAATATGTTTATTTTCTCAAATTACTTTATGATCCTGAGAAAATAATTTACTGCAATAATATATTATGCTAAATAAATTGAAAAACTTCAAATAGAGCAGCTTCAACTATTGCAGTATGTTAATTCTTTCACATAGAGATGAAATCAATATTCTATTATCATTCAATCCATTTCTCAAGAACATAACTTGAAACCATTACCATATCAAATTGTTCAACCTTTATGGTTACATGATATTTCATTGGGAAATTCAATGTAGCCAATATGATTTCCACAGGTTTCATTACATTGTTTCAAGAATAACCCAACCTGTTTTTTCGCATATTATTTTGCTATCTCAACTTGAGTGACTAAATATATAGTTTTCACATATTAATTTTCTCATGATCCAATACACAAAGTGGAAATTTTCAAAACCAATAAATTTTTGGGTCATGCTATAAAATCAAATAATTTATGATTCCCTATATCAAATAATTTTTTATAACCATCTTATATGATATGGAATTGCCGAGATGTAGAAATGAATAACTAATGTAGGGGAAAAACATAGATACTAATAGAAATTACATGTATCTACTCACTAATTGGAAGCTGCAAACACTTGTCCAATCTGATATAAAGAGAAATAAAGAGACCATAAGCCAGCAAATAGCGGTAAAGTACAAAGTTTCTGGGACACAAACCTGAAATTTAAGAAAAAAATTCAATAATTACACATAGATGCTTAACAAAATTGTTCAGCATTATTGAGAATTGAAACTTGCCCTGAAAATGCCAAGAAACTTCCCAATAGAGATAAAACATCTAGGGCATAATTAATATCAAGTCCCAAGTAAGGGGCTAACCAAAGTAATGTTGGTTGATAATGAATTTTGGCTGATAAACTTTTATGTTTACTATTTTCCAGTAGAGACCTAGCAGGTAGCACTCCATTATCGCCATACAAGCCTATAATTCAAATATAATCAGTAAATCAGAACCCAATCAATATATACCTCCATTAGTTGAAAGTTTGAGTACCTGGAGCTTGAATATAGAAGGAAACGAACGCAAATAGGTATACTATACAAAGACAACGCAAAAGAAGGCTTTTAGTATATCTGAAATGGACCTGCATTTCCGATTGCTTTTTATCAATTGATTCAAAAAATTTAAAAAATCATCAATACGGTAATTTCATACAAATACTTGCAGGACGCCAAATAAGTTCAAAAATCAAGCGAAGCTGCGACAATTATCACTTGTCAGTGATGACAACTCAACTCTTCGTGGGGGAGATATCTTTAGAGCTAAGGGTACTTGAACTATTATTTCAGAGCTGTAAAATTTATCGTTGTACATTTTTATTCATTTAAATTCTCGGTTTAACTAGATTTTAAGAAAATGTGATTCATATCTTCAAGGAGGGCGAAATCCTGGAATTCTGAAGCAAAAAGTGAAATACTAGCTAAGGGTACTTGAACTATTATTTCAGAGCTGTAAAATTTATCGTTGTACATTTTTATTCATTTAAATTCTCGGTTTAACTAGATTTTAAGAAAATGTGATTCATATCTTCAAGGAGGGCGAAATCCTGGAATTCTGAAGCAAAAAGTGAAATATGTATTCCTCCAAAGACCTCTGCAGAGTAGATTTTGATGAAGGTTTTGACAATAGTCCTAGTGCTCCAATGGATTTCCTAACCACAAATATTTCTCAACGAAAAGTCGAAAAATGAAGTGCACAATTTATTTATTTCTTCTCCTCAGTTGCGAGAATCAGTAAATGAATTGATTTACTGGTCTTTGAAAATAAGGCATGAATATGTTTTCACCCAGGCCAATATTGGTCAAATTAGATCTGAAACAACTATGTTTTCAATACAAAAACAGCGCTGCCTTTTCTTACTGTTGCAGTAATAATAAAAAAATAAATCCTGTAGAAACTAGAGTAAGGCTTTACCAACAACAAATGAAATTGAGTAGTACAGTTGCCAGTTCTTCAAATTCTGGTTTTTTCCATAATTATAGTGAAATCTTCAAGAGTCTTTCAGAAAGTGTTCCTGTACAGTTTATACAAAATTCCCTGATAGATATACATAATTCAACTGGTTTACCTTGGTGGGCGACAATTATATGTTCAACTGTATTGCTGAGAACAACTATAACACTTCCCCTAGCAATATATCAGCAAATTATCCTTTCTCGATTAGAGCTTTTGAGGTATGAAATGAATGATTTAGTAGAAGAGCTCAAGAAAGAAACAACTATAGCAGCGAAAATGTATAATTGGAATGAACAAACTGCTAGGAATATTTTTAATCATTCGGTAAAAAGTACTTGAATGAGCGATTGTGTTTTGGGGAAATGATAATATTTTTTCATTTTAGCTAAAATCTAATTGGAAAAAATTAATAATAAGAGATAATTGTCATCCCTTCAAAACTAGTATTTTGCTATGGGTACAAATACCAATGTGGATATCTGTTTCAATGAGTTTAAGGAATATGATATTCATGCAGCCGATAAAAGATATATCTGCAGAAATAATTGTAAATCAGTTAAGTTCTGAAGGCCTATGGTGGATTCAAAACCTAACAGAAATAGATAGTACATATGTACTTCCAGTAACATTTGGTTTAATTAATTTATCTCTTATTGAGGTATGATTTATACACCTAAAGTTAATATGAGGTAATTTTGAAGGAGAAAATTATTTTCAGCTCGCAACTATGTCGAAAGTTACTGTACCAAATAAGTTACAAAAAATAATTACAAATGTATTCAGAGGGTTTGCTGTTTTAATGATTCCTATAAGTGCATCAGTACCTTCAGTAAGTAATTGTCAGTGATTACTTGATTATTCATTCAAATATTTTTTGCTTAAAGGGTCTAGTTCTTTATTGGACAACGTCAAGTTTGTTTGGTTTGGCACAAAACTTGACCCTCATGTCACCCAAAGTGAAGAGATTTTGTAAAATTCCACTTGCACCAAGTGAACTGGAGCATCCATACAAGCAATTAGGAGCTGCTTTGAGGAAAAGAATTACTCTGAGGAATAAAGAAGAATGAAGAGAAATCAATCAATTGTTGAACTTTGTCTGATATTAATAATTTGTGGAGAACTTGAAAATTAGTAAAAGAATGATAAGACAGAATGTTGTATGTTTAATTCCAAAGTATCTAAGACACCCGTACTTTTCAATAACATATCACATCGACATGACCCATCTTCCCAATTCAAATTTGAGGGGTTAGGGTTGCCACACAGATGAAATGATATGGTTTTTTATACAGGGTGCGTCAGCAAGACGTACGGCTAAAATAGCGCCTTAACTATACCGTGTCGAAAAAAACTTATATAATATGGTTGTAAGGTTGACGAAAATCTACAAACTTAAAATAATTTTACATATACAGGGTGCGTCCAAAAAAAGTTCTTGAAAAATAAGAATTCTGCCATGGAATACAGGGTGTTCCATTTGAAAAAACCACCTATTTTTCCATAATTTTTTTTACGCGCCCTGTATATGTAAAATTATTTTCAGTTTGTAGATTTTTGCCAACCTTATAACCATTCCATATAAGTTTTTTCCACACGGTACAGTTCAGGCGCTATTTTAGACGTACGACTTGCTGACGCACCCCGTATAAAGAATTTCCCCCAAGAACAGTTCTGAGCAGTTTTCCAGAATCTTGATTTTTTTACTAGAAGAGACGATTTTTGATCAAATGGTTCATTTTGACGTCTTCCACCTTCTGTTGGAAAACTTGCAACAACAATAAAACAAGACATACTTTAAAGTAAGTATATTTCATTTGAAAAAATCACATGACACGAATTTCCAAATTTGAATGAATCAATGAGGTAATATTCGTTAAAGAAAGTAACACGATTTCATACTGTTTTGTATAAAAAAAATATCCTAACTCATATTAAAATAACATATTAACATAAATTAATGATTGGAGTACCTCTGTATATTCTAAAATAGTGAATTAAATTTCACCAATTAACAAAAAAAACTATGTACAATTGCAGCACTGTTGAGATATCAGTCAATTTTAACTGTGGAATAAATCTTTCTAACAAATATACTGGCACCAGTGTATCCCACAGTTCCACACATAATTCCAAGAGCACCACTAAAGAGTGCCATATATCCAAAGTAGAACGCCGTTTGGAAAAGTCCGTACATTCTGAAAAACATCCATTTATCAAGACTCACCAGCAAAAATCGCCTAAGCTTTCATGTGACCAGTTTTTCAAGAAAAAAACTCTAAAATTTTAACCAATACTTACTTAGTTTTGAAGAAGAAATAATAGATGGCGTACAGATATACATATCCAGATGTAAAGCCAGCCGCCAAGAAAGATGTCCATTGCCAACGATAATCCTCAGCATTCAGTAAAATATATGTGCAAACTATGGTCACACAAACCGTCACAATCATCAAGATTAAGAAAACTAACAGCATGAATCCGTAGACGTAGTAGATCTTGTAAGCCCAGAAAGAGGTGAAAATGAAATACCTGGGGAAATAATTCGATTTTAAATGGCTAATTTATGGTTCGTTTGAACTAAACTATAGAAATTTTCATCCAAATAAAGTTTGTTGTTATCTTTTTGGGTACTGAGTTACTGACGGACTGATAAATCAATAATGATGAAGAGAATTTGCAATACTGGCCACATCATTTGTATTTTGTTGAAATAAATATTAGGTGTTAGTTCCAGCATTAAAAACAGCTCGATTCGTGGATAGCCACAAAAGATGAACACTTCTAACAAAACTCTAACAGAGAGATGGGAAAAAGTTGTAGCTAACAATGGGCAATACTTTGAATGATTCATTGTAACCATTCTTCTACAATAAAATTGCATTTTCATCAAAAAAACAAAGAGAACTTAGTTCGCACCTTATAGTAAATTTTATGGATAAGTCAATGATTCAAATAAAAAGAGTTCGAAATTGTTTCAACACTCACATTTCAATGAAAATACTGGCAAAAGGTAAAATTCCACCCAACAGAATAATGACACCAGGCTCCATAAACCATTTTTTCTCTGGTATAGGACGGGGCACTGCGTTTATTCTACACGGATAATCCGGTTGACCTGCTAGATTCCTTCCAAGAACGGTTCCAACTAGAGTAAGTGGAAGGATAACGAACAGGCAGATGCAGGTGACAGCAACCTGGAAAGAATATTTATTTAGAATAGTTCAAACGCACCCATCTTCTGTACCTTACCATAGTCCCAAACGGGATTGCTCTTGAAGCGTGGTAATATATAGCGATAAAGTTTATAAAAAAGGCTGTTCCGCAAACTAAAGCAGGCAGCATGAAAGCAGATAAGAGCATCTGCTTAATCCAAATTTTACCACCCATTCTCGCATAAAGGGAACCCCCAAAATATCCATTGACCGGTGAAGTAATGGCATAAACAAAAATCGACGTTGACAAAAGAGATCCTCTCCTAGAAAAATTGCACATTTTCAATAAATTTCACTTTAATATACACATTAATTATTAGAGAGATTATGTCACTCACTCAGTATACAACTCTCCCAATATCGCAAAAATGATAACAGAAAATACAACAAGAGTCAACTGATGTCCTGCTCCAATTAACGAGGAGAACAAAACTGCGTTAGAAGCAGGTCTGAAAACTTCTCCATGTACTTGTTTCCACCCGTATTCGTCACCTAGATCTCTTTCCTAAAACATAATTCTCAATTTTCGATGTGTCAAATTGAGAGAATGAATTTCTTCAATACCATATCATCAATATCCTCATCTTTACTGTATCTGGCATAATCTTTTCCCAAAGTTCTCATCAGAATCATTGAAACCAATCCGACTAAAAAAATTACCATCATAAAACTGTTGAAAATACTAAACCAGTGTATCTGAAAAAATAATACATGATTGTAATCCCATAATCCAACAACAAATAACATTGTTTGACTTACCCGATGTTGAAAGAAATTATGATCGAGATATTTATCAAAACGATCATTAAATTTGGTAGAAACAGGTTTCCAAATAACTTCATAAGTAAACTTCAGTTTAGCATCAGGAGCAAGAAGAACCTTTTCTTCAGAAGTTAGATTCACATCAATTATTTGTTTTCCATTATAACCTATTTCAAATTTCTTATGGGTCCAAATGAAATAATTATTGTCTTTCATTTCACCAACTACTCCCCAGATCGGGAGGTCATCAATGTACATTTGATACCAGTAGTGATTTTTAACAGCATATACAAATGCCTTATACTTTTCATAGTTTAATTGAACTGCACAATACAGAGTATGCTTCGGAACAGGATCTGATGACAATGTTTTAATTAATAACAGACTTTT